>CM060846.1:381950511-384888011 GCA_030762175.1 Metallyticus violacea
CTGTATTAGTGTTAATTTTTGTCCATCTTATTACATCACACATCTATAGGGCATTATTAACTGCGTCAAATATTGATATAGCGTATGCTGCTCTCTCGTGCAGGGAAAGCACCAGTTGTTATTGTCCCTGAATATATAAAGACGGTAGTTTTCTCATTAATTATTGTACGTTCTGCCCCATTTTTGTTGATAGTGCAACTGTATCGTTTCTATTTCACAAAACTCGGATACATGGAAACCACCGTTGCTTTGTGCTGTGATTATTCCCGGCCGGAAAGAAATACAAGAAGATATTCCACGTCTTGAACCATAGAAGATGAAAATGAGCTGACCGTGTCAGCGTTCTTCGATTGAGTACCATGCCCAGCCGATCATAAAAATGACTAAAATGCAAAAAGTTAGCCTTTGTACTGCTAACGGAACAGGAATATTTTGGCATAAAAATGATTTATAATCTCTTGCAAAAGTGTTAATTCAAGGTTAGGGTTAAATTTCATTAATTGACCAGTCTCAGCTCATTTTATTTTCTGCCTCGTTTTGCAAAGAGACCATAAGAATATCTAAGTCTTGTTTACGCAAACTTCCTAATGAGTGACGACAATATTTTATGAACGAATCCAAAAATACGTCAATAACTGTCTTTCCAACATGATTGTGCGACACGACATTGCATTAGAGAGTAATTATTTTCAGAAGGAATTTGAATCTGTGGATGTAAAAGCTCTGGAAGAAACTCGGAAAAACATGGCCTCCATTTTTCAAGGGAAATTAGAATTAGCGATAATTCTACTTCTTAGTTTTTGAGTATAGTTAATAATAGCTACATGGCACAACTAGTATATTGCAGCGCGCCGACCGAACGTATAACAAGCGAAAGTTGAATGATTCTTTGTTCGCAGTTCACCGGGAACACTCGATAAAGCGTTGCCTTTTGACAACTAGCAATGAGCAGATGGGAGTATTACGTTGCATTACTTGGTTTCTTGCAACTTCTTTCGAATTGCAATGATTGGTTTATTTAAGGACGCTCTTTAACAGCTCAGGCCATCAGCGTCCCATTCAACTCAGGGCGTGAAACGGCCGACAAATTTTGCTCAGAGGCCTCTCTTTCAGGCTTGAGGTTCTTTTTCGTGCCGTAAATGTACGACACGGGACCCACGGCTTTACTTCCCTTCCGAAGGAAGCCATACTTAGGATTTTTACGCCCGAAAAAATCCATCGGTCCTGGCCGGGTTCGAACCCGCGTTTTGGGTACTTTCGAATTGGCTGCAGCATAACACGTAGATACTATCAATTTGCACGTGTCTTCATCTACGAATTAGAAAAATTCAGGGCCGTTTGGCTTCACAGCTGTGATGCAAACAGCAGTATGTTTCATTTGCTTTACATCAATCGTCTACTGCTCTCAGTTCCAAAAATGTTTACTTCTGTAGCGCTGATATCGTTTTTGCACCAGTCTTCAAAATACTAGCCAGTTTATCTACATTTTTATACGTCCCTTTTAAAGAAATATAGTCATCACTGTATTAGCCTTAGGAAGTTAGCATTCCACTTTTTCGAAAAATTTTTGACTACTTGAATTTTGGCCCACCAAGAAATATTATTAAAATGTGCATGTGAATTGTTACGTACATTCTACCCTTTAAACATTGATTGCAGATTATCACATTTTATTTGATCGTCGTTGGTTCTTCTTTCTTGCTTTTCGATTTTAAATATGTATATAAAATGTTACTGAGTTCACACGAGTTGTAACCTTTGAAAGTCTTAAATATTTTTCTTTTTTACATTAGCATGTTGTCAAACACGGGACAAGTTAAAGAGACACGTAGTAGTCGTCAAGTCAACGCCTGCAGGAAGTGTCAATAGACCTGCAAGAAACTGTCACAGTTAAAAACCGAATTATTTCAACCTTTTTTATTTCGCCAACAGGTAGTAATCGCTATATTATTTTAGTACACATCATTTGTCAACTTGGCATACGAGAATCAGGAAACAGCGATCTTGTGTTTGTATGTAGGTGTCACAGATATGAAAAACATACATCTTCGCCAAAGGAATTAAAAGTGTGTTTTTTCCAGTTTTCTCAAAATTCTTATTACTTGTGGCTGCCAAAGTATCATACAAGACTGTAGCAGTGAATTTAGTTAGAACGCATATGATGAATATTTTCCTCTCCATTCTTTATGGGAATTTTTTATAATGAGCAGAAAGGAAGGATTTTCTGTTGGTCATTGAGTTACCTTTGTCAGATTTCACAGATTTGGTTTCAGCTCTGATGAAAAAGATGACATATACAGAAACATTGGAACTGATTAAATGCGAAAGCAGTGCACGGAGGGAGTGTGGTGAGTCAGGAAGTGCTTTATTATCTGCTTCGATCAAGCGAACTCCCCTCACCCTGTCACATTACGCTGGTTTGCTATTATACGAAAATTACTTTATCCGGATGTTGTGTTACAAATGTTCTTTTTATGTATATCCAAGGACAATTATTTGTGCAGCTTCAAATCTATTTATCGTCCAGTTTTCACATGGGAGTTGCCATTGCCTTGTAAACTATGAGTACGTTTTCAAGTTTCATTTTCCAAAGCTTTTCATAAAGTTCCAAATATATCTTGAATTTTTTTTTCTAATTTAAAGTGTGAATCACAATGGAATAATGTGACATTCTATGACGTACGTAGTAGTTGAAATTAAATATTTGTTATATCTCTTTCATTTTACAATATTTTAGATCGAATAAAGCTCTGTTGTTTATAAGCTATTATTTTGGTTTGATTGGAGCACGTTTTACATTATTATATTTGAGCATTATTTTGTTCTAATTTATATACACCTCTCTGTACAATTTTTTTTTTTTTTTTTTTTTTTTTTTTTTTTTTTTTTTTTTTTACTTTCATTAAACATTATCTGTCTGCGAAAAAAATTGTTTTTAGCTGTGCGTCATTTAATTTAGCTGTATTAAACTGTTCATTTAGTTTATTATGGACGCTCTTTAACATCTCAGCTCATCAGCATCCCATTTAATTCAGGACGTAAAACGGTCGGCCAGTTTCGCTCAGAGGCCTCTCTTTCAGGCTCGAGGCTCTTTTACGTGCCGTAAATCTACGACACGGGACCCACGGCTTTACTTCCCTTCGGAAGGAAGCCATACTTCAGGGGTTTTACTCCCGAAAAAATCCATCGACCTTGGCCGGAATGGAACCCGACATCTTGGGTCTATGATCATTCAGTCATAAATTATAGTGTCTTTAATATATAAACTAAATGCAACAGGTGATAAAGCGCGTGTGAACGGTGTTTAGCGCCCGTTTTTGCTACATGCACCACAGGCGGTGGACACTGATGATACATGAGATGAAATGATATATTGGGAAAAGATTTATTTTTAAGGAAGGAAACGTTCCAGGCCTAAGTTTAGGGTACCTCCCCGGCATTTGCCAGTTATGAAGACTGAGGAAAACCTGAAAAAAAAACCTCAGTCAGGGAGGACGGTCCTGTCGGGATTCGAACCCCAGACATCCCGCTCATGAGTCCGCGCCTTAACGACGTTGGCCACCCGTGGCTGCGATAAGCGCATCCTTGTTTTACACCTAAATGATCAAATTCTGCCTCAGTGCTTTTTCCCCAGTGTCATTGCACATTTTGTAATTTTACTGCAGACTTTTTATTGTCATTAACACACCTTGCTTCTTTAAAATTGTTCATAATTAATCTTGTAAGATTCTGTCAAATACTTTTATACAATTCAAATTTTTGTGAGTTGTAAAGTTATATTCTTTCTCTCTCTGTTTTGTATGAGTTGTTCCATGTCAAATATACAGTCACAACAGAATCGGCTTTTTCTAAAGCCACATTGTTCATTTAGTATTGTCCTTTCTTAAAAATGGGGCAAATTCCAGCTTATTTCCATTATTCTGGCATAAAGTTTGATGATCAACAATAATCTATGCTTTACTTCTGTTGATGCTGGAACACTTTACGTTATTTACCAGTTCTGGATTACTAAAATCATCATTCGCCTAGTTTTTCTTACGCTACATTAAAATGAAATAAAATTAATCTGAATTAATGCATCTCTAAATATTGAATACCTAAAAGAGAAAGGCGTTATTTATCAAGAAATATTGGTTGAAAACTAGCATTGAATATATGATGCCTCACCATTTATGCCTATATTCCTTGAAAATAATCATTTAACTTGGTTTTTACAATGCATAATGACGAAGGCTGACGAGAGAAATTGAAACGAGTTGAAGCCTTTCTTTAATTACGCAAGGTTATGTGTACCCACTAGAATTCTCAAGTCCAAGGTTCTTACTCTTTCTGCTGTAACTAACAGTTCCAGATTTGTGCAAAATGACAAAATTATGGCTTCGACAACAAGACCCCTCCACACTATAATCAGTAAACAGGCAGTTTTTGTCTTACTGTATGGTCCCATTCACAATGAAAATTAAACGTAAACATAATAAACTAAGACCTAACACGTTAAGTTAATAGTATGTAGGTATTCACAATGAAAGATGCAAAGTATGTATATAAGAACAAGCGAAAATCTACTAACAGCTGAATGAAAATGGCTGCTTCTGAGCAGACGGCGGTAGCGTTTATGCATATGCAAAGTACAGTAACTAATTTGCTTGGAGTAATATGAGCAACAATAGGTGACTTATAATGCAATTAAATTTTTGTCCATTGACGCCATTCTGTCTACAGAGTCACTGATCTTCAGCTCTCTCTACCATAACTTGCCCTTACACGGAGCACTGAAATCAAGTGTAACATCTGCTGCTAGCTGCTGCAAGTCCTGAGCGACAACGGATAGAGCCGAACTATTGTGCGTGACCGCAGTGTGAATGTTGCATGTATCATTTTTTGTTAAACATAGTGTAACCTATGCGTTGTCCTCCGTAACTTTTAAATATAAATTGATATGGGATTGTTATGCGGGTAAAATATTGTAACGGTGGCAAATCTGCTTTTATTGGAATTCACAGTTAATTCATATATACACACTAACCTAACGCTAACCTTGGGTAAATCCTAGAAACCGGTGGACCCAGTGGTTTTTCGTAAATATAAATTGATAGGGGCTGGCAAATCATTGTAATGGTGGCAAATTTCTTTTGATTGCAGCATGCCGTTACGCTTGAAAGCCTTGTTATCTAACTATATGTGGAAGCCCGGTCACTACCTTCGGCTCTCTCCGCCGTCGCTCGGGACTTGCAGCAGCAAGCAGCAAGAGTTGCATTTGTTTTCGGTGCTCCGTATATGTGTAAATTCTACCATAGAGCTCTACAAACAGAGCAGCTGTGTTCTGATTGACAGATTTCTTAAGTTTAAGTAAGACCTAGACGCAAAACCTTGGACCTTGCAAGCTTCTAAGTTTACGTCTAATTGTACGTTTATTTTATGTTTACGTGATTCATTGTGAATGGTTCCATTACAATATATAGCATCAAGTTTTTACGTTTAAGTATGCGTTACGTTTAATTTTCATATTGAATAGGGCCTATCCAAGAAGTTGAGAGAAGCATTACCTGTGCAACAGAAATCTTTACAGACTGCAGTAAGACTGGAGACAGAGTAGCAGCTGCAGGAATAATATTTGAAAATGGAAATATAACTCAGCAATAAGTTTAAATTACATGGAAGATGTAGCAAAAATCAAGTAGAGCAAATAGCGATTCTACAAGTTCTCAAAGAACTCGAAAAATATACGACAAACGAAAACCATGAAAAGTTATTCCAGAAAAGTAATCTGGACTTAATGGATTTTTTATTTTTGTTTATTTACGGGCGCTTTTGAACATCTCAGGTCATCATAGTCCCATTCAAATGTGAAACAACCGATAAATTTTGCTCAGAGGCCCTTTTTTCAGGCTTGAGGTTCTTTATCGTGTCGTGCATTTACGGCACGAGACCCACGACTTTACTTCCCTTCCGAAGGAAGCCACACTTAGGATTTTTACGCCTTGAAAATCCATCGGCCCTGGCCGGGATCGAACCGACGATGTTGGGTTTATTATTATTATTATTATTATTATTATTATTATTATTATTATTATTATTCTCTTATCTATAGATGACAAGTTTATTTGTTAAAAGTAATAGTATAGTGGGAACAAAAGTAAAATGAAATAATTATAACTGTAACATTTAATGCATGTAGTATTACAATATATTGGAGCATACTGTTAAATGAATAATTTAAAAAAAACAGCACAGCAAGATGCCTCTTGTTGAAGACACCGAGATACATACAGATTCTTAAGACGTAGAACGGTCCGCAAGAGTTGTGCCCAGAACAGCAATTAAAATTTTGGCGTTAACGGATGTTTAGGGTACCTCCCGGGTATTCCCCAGTTATGAGTACTGAGGAAAACCTGCAGTGAGGACGGTCCTGATGGGATTCGAACCCCGGACCTCCCGCTCACGAGTCCGCGCTTAAACGACCTCGGCCACCCGTGGCGGTCACACACATTATATTGTTTCCTTTAGTATTTGTTCTATCTAAATGCACGTGTATTCTCTGCAATTGCAACAAGGACAAAACATGGCTTATGGGCACAAATTCAAGATGCCTGGGATTTGTGGCCTCTCGTCCACATCTGTAGAAATCTGCAATCTACTTTTTTCTGAAGATTGAGGGCAGTTGTACATGCTGAGGGTTCATACATCTGATATTAATTTATGTCTACTTCTATGTGTTTTCACTTCGGAAGATAAGTGTTTCTGTTCATGTATTTTATAAAGAATAGGTTAGTTTGTGATTACGTTTTAATGTGTGCATAGGTAATGTCATAAAACTTAACTGATACATTAAATGAAATACAATATTAAGGCAACATGATGTTCTACATATGCACGTATAAAACCTATAATAAAAGATAATAATCAAAAAGTTGTGTGTGAGATGCGATCCCAGGAGCTTACGCAGAAAAGCAATGCCTTCTAAACTGCTGGGCCACTGCTACTGTACCCCAATGTTCTCTTTGCAGAAACTTATCATTGTGACCAGTACGTTTACAGGCAAAGCGCCCACTGCAGTGTGCAGTCGCTGCATGCGCGTTGTGAATAAAATGTTCACAAGCGTCCCCATTGTTTTTCGATCAACACCTAGAATCTGGCGATGACTTTTTATGTCAATTTTTTTTCTTTTCTTCTTCTACTTCCCCCCCCCCCAAAGGGTGTACATTTTATTTACTCTATGAGAAGATGTATGAATGAATTGCTTGAGGCAGACAGCTTTCGAACACTTTACCGGGACCAAAACATTTTGTGTGTGTGTGTTTCGCTATACTCCTTTATATTATTACCGAGAAACGGTTCTATCATGTGGTATTCATTAAAATGTTTCATAATTTGTCTTTTGGCATTGTAACGTATCAAAGAAACATTTACTCCTTGAGCTTACAAATCTGACACAGAAATTAATTAAAATGTTGCTACTTTAACTCCACTCGCAGCGACAATCATACCACTATTCATAGGCTCTTTAACCTCCATTTTATGCAATTTGGCTGCATTTGTTGTAAAAATGCTAATTAATTATCTGCAAAATGGAGGCTTAATAGCAACCGTTGAGTTCCCGTCGGATGTTGACTAGGGCGTGTGCTCTCATTTGTGAGATGGTGTTATTCTGTTTAATGTGTAATATCGATTAAGTGTTGGGTAGGAGAGAACGCTGGTTTATGGTGTCGTAGAGTACGACTGCACACCAAGTTGGCATTTTCATCTCTCCCTTTCACATCTTAATGACTGAAGACATGGCACCTAAAGGGCTTAATTCTGGCTCAGTTTTCCTCCTTGTCCATAGTCTAATGCAACGAGAGTACTTTTCGATTGTCTATTACTATGGCAGTGTGCTGATTTAAAGATCATCATTCAGTATCCTTCTTTCGACGTTAAAAGTATTTTAAAATGGGGGGGGGGGGAACCGTTGGGAAATGCTTCTCTTATATGATTTCCATAATGTGAAACTATGAATGTAGATGATGCATTAAAAAGATGGAAAAGAGTTGTAGTTGCAGTACAGGTGAACTTTAATTAATGGCGAAAAGACGAAGACCATCTTAAGTCCACAAATAGTTCATAACTCCATGAAGACGGCTTAGGTACAGTAACCACGGAAGTTGAAAATAAGGGTGCCGGTTAGATTAAAAATATAAGTCCAGAAGAGCCAGCAGTACAGAAGATTAACAATTGTTCTTTCCTGTGATGGAAACTTAAAGACTATGAGTGAGATTTGATGTGATATTCAAGTGCAGAGCAAAATACTTTTCATAATATTTCACAATTCACTATCATTATATACAATTAAAATTCTTTTACTCAACAGTAATCATTTTAATACTTGCCAGTCATGATTTATGTTTCTTAACGAGCTTACGACATTGTTACGATTTTCACTTATTCATGTTGGTACTCTTTTTCAGTATGGTCCAATGTCATAAATTAATTAAAAGGTGTAAATTCCATTCAGTACAAAGGTTTAAGCAAGCAATTTTATGCGAAACTAAAAAGTGTCGACATGTTTTGGACTAACATGTTGAACAAATACGACTTACAGAAATACTTAGATCGCAAGCCATGCTTGCAGAAGAGAGGTTAATGCACTGTCTTAACTTAATCCATATTCCCTGCACGAAATGACAAATGTCTGTGAAAGCTTGCATTCAATATTTTACCTACTTGTCATTTGCATGCTTCAAGAGTATCAGACAGCCACAGTATATTTGATACAAGACGGAATCGATTTTATTAACAAAAATTAATTAGATTAACGGGTTTCACACTGTAATATATCTCTCCAACACTTTTTTTAAGGTTTCATTCTTAATAAGACTAACATTTTTAATATTTTGAATTTTATTAATCATAACGCAATATGAAAAATGTACTAAATATTTTAAAATTTCATTCAGCATAACTCAATACGAAGAAGATACGTATATTTTATTACATTTTAATTTAGCACAAGGCAATATGAAGGAAATACTCAGTATTTTAATTTTCTATTTAGCGTGACACAATATGAAGAAGGTACTGAATATTTTAAATATTTATTTACCATAACTCAATATGGAGAAAAGAATTTATATTTTTATTTTTTATTTAGCATAACGTAATATGGAGAAGATATTTAACATTTTAAATTTTATTCAACGTAACGTAATATTAAGAACATAGTAATATTTTAATTTGTTTAGCATAATGCAACATGAAGAAGCTAACTTAATATTCGGTATTTTATTCACCACAACGTAATATGAAGAAGATGGTTAATATTTTACATTTTTGTTAAGCATGACGATATATTAATAAAAATATATAATATTTTTATCAAACAAATGCAGTAAGAAGATACTTAATATTTAATTTTTAGCATAACTTAATATAAAATACTATATATTGTAAATTTTAATGTAGCATAACGCAATATATTTAGAAGGTATTTATTAATTTAATTTTTTTATTCGGTATCGCGCTATTTGAAGAACATTAATATTTTTAATTTTTATTTAGCTTAATGCGATTAAAAGAAAGTGCTTAATATTTTATATTTTATTTAGCGTAACGCAATGTGAGGAAGATAAAATAAATTTTAATTTAGCACATCGCAATATGAAGAAGATGCTTAATATTGTTAAATTTTTATTTAGTATAAGGTAATATAAAGAAGATAATGATGGATGAATGAAAACAGGCAAACTACGAGCTTCGAAACGAAGTAACTCGTTAAGTTGCCTGGTTTTCATCACAAGTTCTGCCTAAACAAAAGATTCCACCAGCCAAATTGTGTAAAAAACACTGTGAAAGGTATCATGCCCAAATCTGCAGATATGGCAAAAACAAAACTAGGACTAAAATAATGTAACTCAGTTTATTCTTGCACATTGTATGCAATTTCATGAATAATAATAATAATAATAATAATAATAATAATAATAATAATAATAATAATAATATACTTTTATATGTAGCATAACGTAATTACGAGAAAATGCTTACTATTTAAATTTTTATTTCGCATAAGGTAATATGAAGAAGATTCTTTTTATTATTAATTATGTTTGCATAATGTAATACGCAGAAGATACTTAATATTTATTTAGCATACCCCCAATATGAAGAAGGTAACTAACATTATGAACTTTTTCTTCAGATAACGCAATATAAATAAGATAATTAATATATTGCATGTTTTATCCAGTTAGGCAATTACAAGAAAATGCTTATTATTTTAAAATTTTATTTAGCTTAACACAGTATGAGGAAGATATTTAATATTTTAATTTTTCATTTATTATATAACAATAGGAAGATACTTTTTAATATAAATTGTATTTCACATGACCCAATAGGCAAAATATACCTAAAATTTAAATATTTATTCAGCATAAAGCAATTAAAGAAGATACTTATATTTTTATCAAAAATAATGCGGTAAAAAGATACTTAATATTTAATTTTATATAGCATAACTTAATGTGAAAGAGATCATATATATTTTAATTTTTATTAAAATATGAAGAAGATAATTAATATTTTAATTTCTTATTTAATATAACACAATATGAAGAAGATGCTCAACATTCAGCATAAGGCAAAATGAAGAAGATACTTAATAGTTTTAAAGTAATGTAGAGCGCATGCTTACTAATTAAATATTTATAAAGCATAACTCAATATGAAAAAGATATTAAATATTTAAATTTTTATTTACCATAATGCAATATGGAGACCGTGTCAAATATTTTATATTTTTATTTAGCATAAAGCAAATTGAAAAAATACTTAAAATTTTAAATTTTTATCTAGCATAATGGCATATGGAGAACATTCTTAATATTTAAACTTTATTTAGAATAACGCAATATAAATAAACTTAATAATTTAAAATAACGCAATATGGACAAAGTACTTTGCATTTTAATTTTCTATTAGCATAACGCAATATGGAGAAGATATTTAATATAAACATATTTCCACCGTAACGAAATATGAAGAAAACACTTACCTTTTTACATTTTTATTTACTATAAAGCACTGAGAGTAAGAAGAGTCTTACTTAGTGTGTTAAAATTTATTTTACGTAACGCATCATGAAGGCAATACACAATAATATAAGTACCGCCACGGGTGGCCGAGGTCGTTAAGGCACGGACTCGTGAGCGGGAGGTCTGCGGTTCGAATCCCGCCAGGACCGTCCTCCCTGACTGGGGTTTTTTCCAGGTTTTCCTCAGTCTTCATAACTGGCAAATGCCGGGGAGGTACCTAAACTTAGGCCTGGAACGCTTCCTTCCTTAAAAAAAAAAATATATCCTTTCCCAATTTATCATTTCATCTCATGTATCATCAGTGTCCACCGCCTGTGGTGCCTCAGTAGTAAAAACGGGCGTTAAACACTACTCAAAAAAAAAAAAAACAACAATAATATAAATATATAGCATAAATCAATGTGAAGAAAAAACTTAATATTTTAATTCTTTTTCAAGAGAAATATGACATTTTTATTGATTTATTTATGAACGCTCTTTAACATCTCAGGTCATCAGCGTCCCATTTAACTCAGGGCGTGAAACGGCCGACAAATTTTGCTCAGAGGCCTCTCTTTCAGGCCCGAGGTTCTTTTTCGTGCCATAAATGTACGACACGGGACCCACGGCTTTACTTCCCTTCCGAAGGAAGCCATACTTAGGACCCGAAAAAATCCATCGAACCCACGATCTTGGGTGTAGGAGGTATGTATGGTAACCACTACACCACCAGGACCGATGAGCAATTTGAGGAATATAAATAATGTTTTAATTTTTTAGCATAACGCAGTATTTTAATTTTAATTAGCATAGCACGTAATTAAGAATACACTTAACATTTTAAAAGTTTATTCAGCATAAGGTAATACGAAGAAGATATTTAATGTTTTATTCATCATAACGCAACTAGGAGAAGATAACATTTAAAATTTCTTTTTAGCACAATTGGAGATACATAAAAAATTAAATTTTTATATGCAGCATAACGTCATATGAATAATATACTTGCCATTTTAAATATTTATATAGCATAACGCAACATGAAGATATCCCAGATTTTAAAATTTTATTTAGCTTAAGGCAGTATGAATAAGATAGTTAATATTTTAATTTGTTTAGCGTAATGCAGTATAAAGAGTGAGTATTTAATATTTAAGCTCTATTTACCATAACGGAATATGAAGAAGATACATAATATTAAAATGTTTATTTAGCATAAGACATTATGGAGAAGATACAACGTTTTAATATGGAATTTTTGTTAGTTTAATATGTTTGCGTCAAATAGATATTAAGTCTTTAGTGGCCTATTCTTTTCTCATATGATATAAACAAATATAATTACAGCTACAAGTGAGATTAAATATCCAACTGATGATATAATGTTTCAAGAGGTGTAGGCGTTTTTTATTACATATCACAATATGGAATTAACATTTATATTTTGATTTAGCAGAACACAAAATGAAATAGTTACTCAAAATTTAAATTTTTAATAAGCATAAGGCAATTTGAATAAGACACTCTAATATTTTAAGTTTTTATTTATCATAACGCAATATGAACATGTACTTAATATGTTAAATATTTTAATAATATATTAGTATTTCAAATATTTAGTTAGCATAACGCAATATGAAGAAAGTACTTATTTTGAATTTACATTTAGCATAATGCAATATAGAACTGTGTGTGTTTTTTTAAAATATTTATTCAGCAGAAGGCAACATGAAGATGTATAATAATTTACCATAACACAGTATAAAGCACATACCTAGCATTTCAATTTTTTTATTGAGCATAAAGTAATATAAAGAAGATTTTTATTTCTTATATTTTTGTTTATCATAAAACAGTATAAAGAAGTTAATTATATGAAATTTTCATTTGGCATAACACAATATGAAGAATATATTTAGTATTTTAAATTTAACATAACAATATGTAGAATATTTTCAAAATATTTTATTCAGAATAACCCAATATGAAGAATAAATATTTTTATTTTATTTAACAAAGGCAATATTAAGAAAATGCTTAATATGTAAAAATTTTTATACAGTATAAAGCAATTTGGTAAGTTTTTATTTAGCATATCGCTATATGGGCATAATAATGATTATTTTAAAATTTTATTTATCATAAAGTACATAAAGATAATGCTTATTATTTTAAATTTTATTTATAATAAAGTACATAACGATAATACTTAATATTTTAACATTTTATTTAGCATAAGGCAATATGAAGAAAATGCTTTTTAATTAAATTTTTATTTAGCTTAGCGCAGTTTGAAAAAATAGAATTATTATTTTAAATTTTTATTAGTATAAAGCAATATTAATAAGTTATTTAATATTTAAATTTTTATTTAGCATGGGGCAATATTAAGAATATAATTACTATTTTAATTGTTTTCATAGCTCAAGGCAATTTGAAGAAAATAGTCAATATATTAATTTTTCGTTTAGCATAAGGCAATATGGGAAAGATACTTATTTAGCATAAAGCAATAAAAATATTGAAAAAAATATTTTAAATATTGATTCAGCATTACATGAAAATGCGTAATATTTTAATTTTTTTATTTTCATAACGCAATATGAAGAATAAATGTAATGTTTTACATTAATATTTTGCATAACACCTCCAAGAAAATACCTAATATTTAAATATTTTATTTATCATTAGGAAATATAAAGAAGATGCGTAATATTTAAAATTTTAGTTAATTTGCCTTCTAAATGAAATAGAATATTATGCTATATCTTAAAACAATGAGGAAAGCTTTTTCATACGCTTCAGGCTCAAACTGTCCAACCTTCAAAATAATATAAGCAATTGGGCGTCAACCCTCTTTAGGATGGAGAACGAATCTCTGTGATTCCCCTCTGCCTTCAATGGTGCTGTGTCTGCAAGCATGTGGGTGACGGGACTTCATTCCATGTGTTATACTTCTGGAGAAAGCAGAGGACGCAAACTAAGGCAAGTTGGTCAAGTACCAGGAAGGCAAACCGTTTACAGCACTCGGGTTTTTAGAAGTTCCTCAGGCTCAAAGGGTAGTTACGTACGCTTGTAGCTGTGAACAGGATATTTTACATGACGTTTCGGTGCTGAATTTGACCTCGCTACATGCATTGGCATCGTACCAAATGGATGTAGTTCGTGTAGTAATGCGACTTGAGTGAGTGTTTGAAGAAAACGTCCTTTCGAGGCCAACTTGCAAGGATAAATTTGTTAAGAAGTTGTAAGCAGAGGGAAAGCTAGGAATGAAAATTGAAGTTGTTAGAAAATTAAAACTTAACAGCATTTAAAATTCAGAAACTTAGGCCAAATTTCCTCTCCTATAATGAATTTTGGAAAAAAATGAACAAGCACAGTCTAGGCAAATTGTTCTTTTTCTCATCAGATATCCCAATTGCCTAGAACATGCAGCTTTAACTATATTTGAAACAAACGTCACTTTATATTCGATAGTTACATTGGAATAACGTGGCAGATTACAAATGATCTGAACTAATTGAACAAATTGCTTGAATATGCTGGGATAACTTCTTACTAAATTGAATAGAAATCGGAAGTACAAGAGGGGGGGGGGGGAGAAAGGATTTTCCTCAGGCTCCTCAATGAAAAATTTCCTGGGCGTGTTTTTCAGGCGTTCTTAAAAAAACGGTCAGCCAAATAATTTTCTCACAGTGCTATTTAGTACTTAACTGCGTACATATAGCTTGGCTTCGGCTTTTATTTGCACATTTACTCACTCTCTTGTTGCCGAATGGCAAGATTGTCAGAACCTTTGCTCTCTATGCAGTGCTGCTGACCGGTCTTGTTAGGTCAAGTTAGGACTGTGTAATAACTATACTTCATACCGTTCAACTAAGAACCTGTGTCAGGTTATTTTCTTATGACTGCTCTCTAGTAAACAAATTTGATTATAGCGTGATGGGCAGAATGTATCCTTATGAATGATGGATACTCTATTTCAAAATAGCGAAAGTGCTTAGAAATGTTTAACTTTTCAAAGAAGATGCTACTAGTTTGCTGCCAGAGAGATGTAGCGTTTCAATTGTTTCCGAAATGTTGGCTATTTCTTCTCGTCTGCTGTTTTGCAGTTCAATTTTTCTTTGCGAATTTTTTTTATACGGCAAGTCCTAGAAATAAAAAACACAAAGCTTTAGGTCTGGTGATCAAACAGGTTAAAACCGTTCCCTAATTACTCTTTCATTAGAGAGGTTAGCAATAGTGTGCACTAGTCCAAGTTGAATGAGCTTTAGCCAAGGTACATCCAACAGAAAAGTAAAAATGTTTCATTAAAATCGTTGAGTTTCCTCTTACCTTGTAATTGGTACTGACAGTTGCCCCCTAGAAAAACAGGGCTTATCAATGCGTGGGTAATCAAAATATTTACGAAACATGAGCTGAATCACAATATGGTTTTACGTGTTTATTTTCTTTGTATATCGATGGCACCGTTTTCATTCTTTTCGATACTTTTATTGAAATAAAAAGGTAATTTAGGCGGAAACTTCGTGAAACTATAACTTCTGAGCGAGCGAAAACTTGGGTAATACCTGAGTTAACCATGGGGGGATGAGATTAAAGGAGTCTGTAACTATAAAATGCAGAACATTGTAAATCATAGTATTACCCCGAAGGAAGGATTCAGGGCATTGTGATATGGAAGTGAAATGCAGTTTGTCTTATACAGGTTATGATGTTCGTGGATAGAGCATGCCATGTTTGTTACTACATCGTGCCATCCGTTTGTCTGGGCCTTGCTTTCCGAATTGGGGCAATTACTGCAGTTGACAGCCGAGCGCACGGCCATTAAGTTACGATACTATCGGCGACCGCGAAACAGGATACTAACACGTTCTTATAAATCAAGAACACGCGAGAATAATCGTAGCATTAACCGATAGCCGAACAGAGCTAAATTGGTAGAATATTATTTATCTGTTCAATTTTTTAATGTACTTAAAAATTACGTTTAAAACTGGAAGGGAAGTAGCTTCTAAACAACTTGCAACTTCTCCTCCGAAATGTCTACTATTTCTTCTGGTTTGTTATTTCGCAGTTCAACTGATGTTCGCGAGACTGAGTGAATTAACATTTTAGACGGTTCAATGTTTTTTCTCGCAGCTAACAGTCAACATTTTCAACATCTTTGAAAAGATCTAGGTACGTTTACAATTTATAAATTGGAAAAACATTTTTAATTTAGCTCTGCTTAATATTGCGATGTATCTCCCGTAAGTATATTTACTGAATACCAGTGTGACAGACGCTCCGCATTCGACTCCGTCATCTATTGGCTGCATCCTAAACAAATAGATGACACAAGCCAAATCTTGTTCCATTAAAGCACAACTTGGCGGTGTAATGACAATCCCTGTTTAAGTAATTATGCTATTTATGCAGATGTCCAGTCAATTTGTTTTTAACTCAAATTTACCAAGAGAAAGTTCGTAACAACTAAAAATGTTATGTAATATAATTCAGGAGATGTTGCATTCTTGACCCTATGCAAGCAGCTAACATAGTAAGGACCGACAGAATGACATGGTTCAATAGGGTCGAAGGCCGTGAGCGCCTTCAAGGTTCGAACGATCTATGCGGAAAGGAATGAGTCAGAACCTGGGCCTTCACAGGCACTAGCACTAGAACATCAAATGTATCTACGGCTGTTGCGCGAACCTATGAATATAATTGGTTTGACGTCCCATGGTTGTACCATCGGCAGCCTACAGTCAACATTACATGCGTTTCAGATAGGAACACAACTTTATAAGAAAAAAGTACTAAAACACAACAATAAAAACTACAAAAATATAACATTTATAAAAGAATGGGGCTTGTTGTCACTGTTTGTTACACCAAAAGGTACTCTAAGGGTGTTTTCGCAAAGCCTATACGATGCTGATTTGTCTTATAGTGTACTGTTTTGAATATCAGAAATTCTGAACAAATTGAAATATTCACATCCCAATTACTTTTATTCGATAATCGAGTTCAGTGGCACATAAGACTGTAGCACAGGAATGGTTTTAGAAGTCTAGGAAGTTAAATGTGGAACATGTGAGGCAATAACAGATGATATGGGTATTCTCAAAAGTGCGAAGTCGAAGAAGTGTTGGAAAACAAAAATGAAACTGGAATGCTACGCAAAAATTTGTGGATAGATGAATGACCATTTCAGTTACTCAGAAATTAATACAAAAACATGATTTCATCAGCTGGTTTTTTTTTTTTTTTTTTTTTTTTTTTTTTTTTTTTTTTTTTGAAGATCAGGTACTATGTTAAAGGACAATTGGAGGACTACTAAGGGCCGGTCGCTCATAAAATTAAGTTAGCAGCATTAGGGCATAAAAACTTCAGTTGATTCATTAGCTTGCTATCGTTTATCTTTGCAAGATATTCGTTTATAATGACTTTTTTTTTTTTTGAGTAGTGTTTAACGCCCGTTTTTACTACAGAGGCACCACAGGCGGTGGACACTGATGATACATGAGATGAAATGTTATATCGGGAAAGGATTTTTTTTTAAGGAAGGAAGCGTTCCAGGCCTAAGTTTAGGTACCTCCCCGGCATTTGCCAGTTATGAAGACTGAGGAAAATCTGGAAAAAAACCCAGTCAGGAAGGACGGTTCTGGCGGGATTCGAACCGCAGACCTCCCGCTCACAAGTCCATGCCTTAACGACCTCGGCCACTCGTGGCGGTATAATGGCATTGAGAATAAGCAATCTTGGCAGTTATTGGCGATGGATTTCTCAACACAGAAGGTAAGAGTGGCACTAAAATTCGCGGTGAACAGTGTGACGAGAAGGAAAAGTCGACAACGGTGTCGTCTGTTTAAGGAAGACCTTACAAATGTTACGCTGAACAGAGAAGTGGGCGGTCTAATACTCAGACGGATGACTTTATGGAGAGGATGGGCGCAAAAATTCGAGGTAATCGCCGTTTTACTGTATGTACTATTTGAATGGAACTTCTAGACACTTCACGGAAAATCTGAAATATCATAAATTGTACGCGACTTGGGTCTTTGAAAGGTTTACTGTCGACTACTAAAACGAAAGAATTAAAGCTGCACGTGCGTTTTTGGACTGGTACGAGAGAGAAAGAGATGAAGTTTTTCTCGAGATGGAAGATGGATTCTCGTATGTGAAAGGTGAATCAAAACAAAATAAATCCATAATGGTGCCATTCAATTTCATGACAAATGGAAAACATTTAAAGAGACGTCAACACGGAAGATTATGCCTACTTCTTTCTGGGTCTTTCTTGTGCATTTTATGGAACTGGAGACAGTCATTCCCTGTGATGGTTTTCCAAGTTGAGACGTGCCATTAACAACTGAAAATGTAGCAAGCTGTCGTTTGCAAGTGTTTTCCATCATCCACGTCGCTCTCAGAACTGTCAGCCAGTTTCAAGAAATTTGATGAGAACTTTTTAAGCATCCGCGATGTAGACCGGAACTCCCACTCAGCGATTTCCATATTTTGAAATAACTTCGTTCTCGAAAGTTTGACAATAGCCACGTGCTGAAGTGGTTCAATTCTTAAGCTGCAAATTTTTATTCTTGTACTTCCGTACATAGTGTTTGGAAAGAATTTGATTTTAATAGCGTTTATACCTGCTTTTACTGCACACGTGATACATTAGGTAGGGTGATAAATGTGGCAAACTTTTATTTATTTATTTTTAAGAAGAAGAAGAAGAATAAGAATAAGAAGAAAGAGTTTCAGGCCTAAATTTAGAGCACTTCACCGGCATTTGTCTTAGGATAACCTGAGTAGTGTGTATACTGACCTAGGTAATCATCACTGCTGGTAGCTACATTACGGACCTTTTAGTGGTGGAACAGGCAATCCAGCGACAAAGTTCAGCTAAGTCCGGACTATTTTATTGAATATACAAATTATTCATGCCGGATATTTTCTTCCCTAGCCATTTTCAGGGGTGTGGAAAGATCGGACAGAAAGGATATTATTTTATTGGTTTAACAAAATATTAATTACAAAAAGACGGAACTTTGTTTCCTTACCAACTTACAGGGGTAAACAATCCCCCGACAGTCAGCTTACTTATCGACCTTCAGAGGCATGGTATGCAATCCCCACTGCAAGAGTAGCGGAAAAAGGACATATTTATTCATTATACAAAATATTAATTGATTGTAAAAAATATTAAATACTAAATAGAGAAAAGGAAGCTATCTTACCGACTTCGGTAGACAATTGTACGACAGGTAATTAGCGTACTGTAAGAGGCATGGAATACAAAGATCGGACAGGTTGGGAACTATTTTACTGATTATATATACGAGTATACAAAATATTAATTAAAACTTGTGGGGCAAGCATACTTTCAGAGCCACTATTAGCGTTTAGCAGCGACTATTATTTTATTGATTACAGATAATTACCCAAAATATTGGATTTCTTAGAGAGAACTAAAAATGTGAGGAGTTAGACATTTGTATATATTAACGATTGAATAAATGGAAATATAATTCGGAAAATAAATACCAATTAAATAATAATAATGATGATGATAATAATAATAATAATAATAATAATAATTTCAATAATGTTCATTAAAATAATATTTATGCTCTCTTTTTCTCTCTCTCTCTTTCTTTCTTTCTTTCTCTCTCTTTCTTTCTTTCTCTCTCTCTCTCTCTCTTACTTTCTTTCTCTCTCTCTCTCTCTTTCTGTCTCTCTTTCTTTCTCTCTTTCTTTCTTTCTGTCTCTCTCTCTCTCTTTCTGTCTTTCTTTCTTTCTTTTTCTCTCTCTGTCTCTTTCTTTCTCTCTCTCTCTCTTTCTCTCTCTATTTCTTTCTGTCTTTCTTTCTTTCCTTTCTTTCTTTCCTTCCTTTCTTTCTTTCTTTCGTTCTTTCTTTCTTTCTTTCTTTCTTTTGTGACTGAAGTATAAAATTACTACTTACGAACTCATGCACCTCATTTTGGCTTATCTAAAAAGTTGTATATGATCACCATTGAGATGTCTCTTTATAGTCTAGCAAACCTCTTTTCCATCATCGCTGACAGACCTAAGATTTTCTGGGAAAAAGTCTAGATGAGAGTCCATGAAGCGAAGTTTTCAAAACATGTTAGATCCCATGAATTCAAAAGATAGCCCATTGCTTTCTACTATGTGATTCCCAAGAAAACCACAGAATCATATTATGTAAGTGAGAATGTAGGACAAGATACAGAATAACTGTATTGCCGGTTGCAATTACGAGGCTCGCCACGAGGTTGGATTTCCCCACTGAGCATGCGCGGCGCGCCCACCGTTCCTGCGCCTCAGGCCGTTTACGGATTGAAGGGTGTAAAACCCATTAGCAGTTGAAGGGAAACACGTTTTTATGTTTTTTAGCCCGTACAATTTAAAGTTAAAAGGAATTTCTTTGAAAATGTTCAGAGAGGTCGTTGCGCCAGACATCTTGAGCAGGTATTAACTTGTCTTGTGTATGCCCTCGAGGATCACACCAGCGCTATTGTTTGCACCAGTCACGTGACTTTCCCCTGCTTCTCTTTATTGGATACACACGATCATTTTGCTTAGTGGACAACAGGAAGCCATGGTAGAACCACCTCTGCGTGAGCTCGTTTGAGGTATAACGCAGTATTATTTATAAATGCTAATTTATATTTTCACCATCATTTTCACAACCTATTCTTGCAGACTTAAAACATATTTCCTACCACTATTTACCCAAAAATATTGTTTATAAAGGTAACTAATAAATGTTCACACAATTTGGTGTTTTGCTTGCAGCGTAACTTATTTTCATAAACGTTTATTTCAATTTTAAATATTGTGAGAATTATTTTTACATTTTATTATTTCATCGTTAATATATTCTGCACCATAGAACATGTGTATCTGCACATTTTTAATTCTCACTAAGAATTTCAGCATTTTGGGTAATTATGTGTATAATACAAAAATAATGCTCTCTAATTAATAATTCTTCGTAGTAACCCTGAAAGTATGTATTCTTGCCTCACAAATTTAATTAAATTTTTTAAAATCAATAAAATAAGTGCCCTCCTATCCGATCATTGCACACCCCTGAAAGTCGATAGGGAAGCAAATTCCGCCATTAATAACTTGTATATTCAATGAAATGGCACCGGCTTAACTGATCTCACCGCCACTGGTGGCCGAGGTCGTTTAGGTGCATCTCGTGAGTGGGAGGTATGGGGTTCCAATCCGGCCAGGACCGTCCTCCCTGACTGAGGTTTTATGCAGGTTTTTCTCAGTCCTCATAAATGGCAAATGCCGGGGAGGTAACCTAAACTTAGGCCTGGAACGTTTCCTTCCTTAAAAATATTCTTTCCCAATATATAATTTTCATCTCGTGTATCATCGGTGTTCACCATCTGTGGTGCCTCAGTAGTAAAAACGGACGTTAAACACCATTTAAAAAAATTAACTAATCTTTGTCGCGGGATTGCACATCTCTGAAGGTCATAAAGGCCTGTAACATATCGAGGAATTGCCTACCAAATTTGGTAATGCTGCTACATGTTGCGGGATTGCCTACCCTACTTCTGAATGGTCGGCAATACAGCCACCTGCTGAAAAGTTGCCTAATTCGGGACATACATTACTAAACTGAAGAAAATCCTCAATCAGGGAAGATGGTCCTGTGTAAATGAAATTGCAGATCTCTCGCTCACGACTCCGTGCCACTCATGTCGATACAGGAAAGAAATTGTGGCTATGTAGAAAAGTAAAGGGGATATGTACATTATGTGCAAGATAAATATGTTTTGTATGTTTATTTTAATTACTAACCCTTACTTTTTTAATGCTTCTGATGCATTTGGAAATAATCTATCTACCGGCATTTGTCTGTACCATTGCATCGTCTCGCCGTCAACGGTACAGAAATAAAGCAAGATATTTTTAGAAAATCTGAATGGTGTTAACGACCATTTTATTGACACTTTAAATTTTATTGTTGTTTTCCTTTGAAGTCAGTTAGAAGAATGTTGAATGGCAGTACTTTGCACCTGTTTCCCGAAAGCAAGGGTCTTGTGAGAGGGCTAAATTTGTTCATTTTTTGTTGCAACAATTTTCTGAACTTTACAGGTTCAAATTCTGCATGATTGTGAAGATTATCATCATGTTGGATCGGGGCACATAAATTAAAACTGAATTAGCAAAACCCTGTACTGGTAACCACTCAAGCAAAAGGAACTGTGAGTGTTCACAAAGCAAAGCCCAATTGTCATTTCGTTTTGATCTAATCCTTACAAACTTAAAGTCTCTTGTTTTGTTAAGTTACGACTCCCAAGTTACTTAACACCTAGTCATAGTTCATATTTATTCAGTGTTAACTTTTACAAGCTCCATAGAATTATTTTTATGTACCATCACAGTAACTGTATGTATGAAAATGAATATTACTTAAATTGATTAAATAAATAAACTATCGGTGTGAATTAAGCATAGTAGAACATAAAGCGAATTCTGATTAGCAATTACTGTCAAGTGTCATGTTTATTTAGCGGTAGTGTGATTCAGCCGCATGCAAATAAGTGAGGGACTGATTACTTCAACAACAATCACCATGGGTGGCAGACTTGTGAGCGCAAGTTCTGAAGTTCGTTTTTCCCAGTACCTGCCTCCCTGCGTTTTTTTTTTTTTTTTCCCTCAGTTTTCCTCCGTCCTCGTAAATGACAAACTTAGCAAACTTCCTTAATAACAATTAAAATGCTTTCCTAATTGATCATTTCATCTCGTGTATTATCAGTGTCTACCGCCCGAGATGCCTCAGCTATATAAACGGCGTTAAACACTATTTAAAAAGGAAAATAATGTTTTTGAATACATGTGGCCCCCAGGCAAGTATTACAGAGCATAAAATTAGGTCTGTGATGTTTTAGGATTCCACAATAAACATAACGTAGGTATTTAAAGACACTCAAACGTAAAATTCGAGAATGAGTCAAATGAATTTCTCAACATCGTAATAAAAACTGGAAATGTCACGTCACTGTTCTGTAAATTTGCAGAACTGTTACAAATTCCTTAACGAATGTTGTATGGTTGGCAGAGCAGTGAATGCAAGCAAACAATCTTAATGCAGACTTACACTAAAGAAGAACAGTGTTCTGTTGTTTTTGAGTAGGGAAGGTGTAAAGTCTATTGAAATTCATTAACATGTGACGATTGTATATAATAATGACGTTTGTGACTTCTGACAAATTGAGTTGACGCCAGATTGCAGTAGTTGAAGCCTTATTGATGGAAAATCGCCGAGTAACTCCGCACACCACATCATTCGCATCTAGATGTGGGAATGACTTACAAATCGGCACATGGTCTGCCGTACAGTAGTTCACTTGAAGGACTCTCCCACTCTATTAGGGAACAGCTTTCTATGTCAATCTACAGTTTATAGATTGAGCACTTATTTTTCACTGGTCAAATGATTGGCTGAAGGGTTTGGGACTATGTAAGGAACATAATACTTTGTTCAAATAAAAGATTGCTTAATACGGTTCCGTTTGTTTTGCCGCCATCACTGCCCCATTAAATTCAATTTGAACGATTCTGAGAGGCGACATGAATGTGGTGGTTTTTATTTTAAGGTGTTTACTAAGCTTTGAGCAAGCTCCCTCATCATAAGATTTTTCTGCACACCTGTTACCGTCAACGCAGGACATTTAAATAGAGAATGATTAATACGTAAATTATTTTGTATAATTGTCTGCTTCCGGTATCTTATAACCGAACTCTGATAACTGGTCACAAGAAAACTTAATTGTGACTGAAGTGCAGTTTTTAATCCTAAATACAAGTATGTAGTTAGAATTTTTTCATCAGGGCGAGTGTTCATTAATCACCTGTCATGGAATAAATTAACTTTATATTTATAATTTAATTTAAATAGAAATGAGATCTTCTGTTACGCTGGAACCCATAATACTGAGACAGTGCAGGCTTATACATGCGCTGGCGTGCTTAGATGTTGCTTTGTTATGTAAACAGAGAGCCAGTGTGGCATAAGTGCCGGGTCTTTCACGGAGCTGGCGGATCGGCAGCTAGAGCGGTAACACTCGGCAAAGCCAATCAAGTTATCGCAATTATAACTGCAAATAAGCTCGCATCTTATGACAGGAAATGTTGCCCTGCTACATCCACACATTTCTGGCATTTTTAGAAAATTGTTATTCACAAGCGAAGATTCATCTACCATAACTGAGTCAATTTAAACTTGAAAACATAACATTTTTCGGTTGCACGTAAGTGATTCTGATATTCGCACAAATTTCTGTAATTGGATGTTAATGATAATTGATTGACGCTTAATATTGCTTGCTGATGACAAAATAACAGGTATTGGAATATACACGAAAGCCACTTGCATGACAGGGAAATCGGTGTATTCATCAGCGTCGATCATTAACTTTCCATTACAGAATATAAGGATCACCTACCTGTAATTCGTGGATAACAGTGATCTCATATACTGTCAAGTTTAAATTGACAATGTTCTAAAAAGATAATATTTTCATAATTCTTTAATTTTTACAATTCCAATAGGATGCAGAAAATTGTGCATATACAAGATACGTGCTTATTTTCATTGCAAGAATCCGAATCAGTTGTGCGGATATAACATCAGCTTCGCCCAGGAGCTAGCCGTGGAACCGTCAACAAAACCATGAAAGACCCAAATTTAGTTGTTAGAAAAGTTCACTTAGCCAAGGAAGTGTTTAAGCCATGCAGAGCTTCTGGTACATGTGCGAGCCAGCTTCAAGTCTCAGAAGCGCAGTCGCGCTTTAGCGAAAGTGTTATCAACTTTATTCCGGGAAAAAGGCCTTTGATAAAAACTGGGACAAGTATACGCTGTCTATCTTTAGTTAGGCTTCGCACTGGATGTTTTTTTAATCGCGTTTAACTCCTATTTTCACTAGAGAGGCATCATAGGCAGTGGACACTGATGATATACGAGATGAAATGGGAAATTGGGAAAGGATTTTTTTAAAGGAAGAAATCGTTTAAGACGTAATTTTCCATTTATGAGGACTGAGGAAAAAGCGGGAAGAAAACTCACTCAAGGAGAGTGGTCCTGGCGGAAATCGAACCCCAATACCCCCTTTCACTAGTCCATGTCTTAATGGCCTAGGCCACACCTGGCGGTTTCTCACTGGTTGGAAAAATGAATGCACATCATAAGGCATTTGCAATGCCTGTGTTTTGGAGGGATCCGAAGAGCCAATGAACTTATTGCAATATTTGTTCAACTTACATTGGACAATTCGTACAAAAACCCAATATAGCGTTCGCCATCTGCAATGAGGCCTAGTAACAACTGTCCAATCAAAGTAAATCTTACTGATTTTATTTGTCTAAACATTTAAGTTGCAGGCTCAAAGGTTGCAATCCACTGCACAAAGATGCAAGATAATGTATCCGCCATAGTGATTACTTCTCTAAAGAAGAGGAAGAAATGACTGTGAATTTCCATCAATACTTGTATCACATAGCGTTGATATGAACATCTGTGGACATATATTCTGCTGTTTCTCTTGTAAATAAAAGCGCAGTATAGTCCTCACTAAATTAGAAAACAATGGCTTGAGCATGAATCTCTTATTCCTTGGCAGTAAAATGCATCAAAAGTGATGCAACACTGAAGGAAAGAATTTTTATGGGGTCACAAATTAGATCACTAGAAATGGTTGATGAAAATGAGTAACTGTGTAAAAAGCAACCTATAAATCATAATATGATTCTGTGGTTTTCTTGGGAATCACATAGTAGAAAGCAATGGGCTATCTTTTGAATTCATGGGATCTAACATGTTTTGAAAACTTCGCTTCATGGACTCTCATCTAGACTTTTTCCCAGAAAATCTTAGGTCTGTCAGCGATGATGGAAAAGAGGTTTGCTAGACTATAAAGAGACATCTCAATGGTGATCATATACAACTTTTTAGATAAGCCAAAATGAGGTGCATGAGTTCGTAAGTAGTAATTTTATACTTCAGTCACAAAAGAAAGAAAGAAAGAAAGGAAGGAAGGAAGGAAGGAAAGGAAGGAAAGAAAGAAAGACAGAAAGAGAGAGAGAGAGAAAGAGAGAGACAGAGAGAGAAAAAGAAAGAAAGACAGAAAGAAAGAGAGAGAGACAGAAAGAAAGAGAGAGAGAGAGAAAGTAAGAGAGAGAGAGAAAGAAAGAAAGAAATAAATAAAGACAGAGAGAAAGAACGAAAGAGAGAGAGAAAGAGAGAGAGAGACAGAAAGAGAGAAAGACAGAAAGAAAGAAAGAGAGAGACAGAAAGAAAGAAAGACAGAAAGAAAGAGAGAGAGACAGAAAGAGAGAGAGAGAAAGAAAGAAAGTAAGAGAGAGAGAAAGAAAGAAAGAAATAAATAAAGAGAGAGAGAGAGAGAAACAAAGAAAGAGAGAGAGAAACAAAGAAAGAAATAAATAAAGAGAGAGAGAGAAAGAAAGAAAGAGAGAGAGAGAAAGAAAGAGAGAGAGAGAGAGAAAGAAAGAGAGAGAGATAGACAGAAAGAAAGAGAGAGAGAAAGAAAGAGAGAGAGAGTGAGGGAGAGAAAGAGAGAAAGAAAGAAAGAGAGAGGAAGGAAGGAAGGAAGGAAGGAAGAAAGGAAGGAAGAAAGGAAGGAAGAAAGAAAGGAAGAAAGGAAGGAAGAAAGGAAGGAAGGAAGGAAGAAAGGAAGGAAGAAAGAAAGAAAGAAAGAGAGAGAGAGAGAGAGAGAAAGAAAGAAAGAAAGAAAGAAAGAAAGAAAGAAAGAAAGAAAGAAAGAAAGAAAGAAAGAAAGAAAGAAAGAAAGAAAGAAAGAAAGGGGCAACTGCCTAATAGGAAAATTCTAAAAGCGCATTTGAATTCAGCGTGAAAATTACATTTAAATGCAGTTATTTGTTTTATTTTATTTATTTTTTTCGGGGCAGACCAGTGTATATACTGGCCCACAAATTTGTAATTATAGATTGGTTTATTTTTATGAGCTTTTTTTTACCAACGTCGTAAATCAGAGTCAGATATGCAGGATGATAATGAACGCCAAAGATATCACGCATTCGTCGGTAGTTTCGACGAAGACCCAGGTAACAAAACCTTAGCCAGAAAGTTTAACCCAAGTGGAATGGGGACCTGTAGCTGGTTTTGAATATGTGCGTATAGAATTAATCAAATAAGTAAATTGTTTCAGTAAAATGGTATGAACAATAAAAAAGAATGTTCCGTTGCACACGCATTCCCAGTAACTTAGTAAATCTAAATGTGCAGAAGTGCGAGAAAAGGAAGGGCCTAACTCATGCGTGGAATGCGCTTCAAAATCCCGCCGCTACGTTCAACTTAATCTGTGGAAGCAGTTCAGTACGAAGTCGCTAGATGGTGAGCCTTGCTCAAGCACAACCTGTCCTAAAACAATTGCAATGCCGGATTGTTGTTATTCATTTTATATCTGCCACATGGCAGAACGGTATACCCCGCCAGACCGTTCCATGATTTTCATTATTAAACGCCAGTTATCAAGAAATACCTGATTTTTAATTTCCGAAAAAGGGGTGCCCGCAATAATATATTATCATATTAGTTTGTAATGTAATTCGTATGTATTTTAGAAACTGGCAAAGTGAATAATTGTATAACATTTTAAAGGGGTTTTACAATCCATTTTGGTGCACAATAGAATTATAAACAAATATTAATTATTATTGTGAGTTATTTAATTAACTAAAGTCAATGCCCTCTTGCATTATTTTTGTGATGTCATTGTATCGATGGAGAGTTAGTCCGTTTGTCTATTGTTGTTGTTAGCGAAGAAATTTGAGTTTAACATTAAAAGACTGAACTAATTACACCAATTCTATACTAATTTATGCTAATCAGAAGTAATATAACACATGAACAGTAATACATGAACAATATTTAGTATTATCAAATTCTATTAATACATTTAACAGTTAATAATTATTAATGCTGTAATTATGTATTCTGCTATGAAGACGTATTGTTGATTCTGTTATCAGTAACACATAAATTAGCTACTTCGTATTATCAAAAGCATTTTGGCAATGAAACCAATTCAATGACGCAATAATTACTATGGTAATATAATGCAACTAGTGACATAATGTGGTATTTTATTAACAATTTTATCCGACAGTAAAGGCTGACGATTTTTTTTTTGGAGACGAATGCTATTTGGAAAATTTACTTACAATATCGTTAGGTATATTATATTTGTTAGTACTTATTGCATTATCCCGATCATATATTTTCTTTGGGCTTAAAAACGACAAGGTAGGGTGTTTATATTTATCTACCCAGTTTTTTTTTTTTTTTTGCGTTAATTTAGTTTACTTATATACTTGCACCTTCTTTGGCTATCTTGTATTGTACAAATTACCCTTCCTGATACTTCATTGTATTTTATTATCATTTTTTTTTTTTATTTTGCTTCCTGTTTCCGTTTCTCTTTTATTTGCATTGTGTATCTCGGCGTGTTCCAGTTTTTGTTCCCGGGTCCCCCTTTCTTTTGTCCGTTTTGATGTTTGCCTATCTAGGATGCAGTTCACAGGGAAGTAAATGCAAACGCAATGCGTGTATTCATAGTGATTGCACAAGAATGAAAAAGAGAAGCTTTTTTTTATGTCCAGCTTGCAATTGCTTATGTATTACGTTTAATTTTCTTATGGTAATTATTTAACCCACCCCCTATATTTTCTCATGTTTAAATTATTGTTTCCTTAATGTATTTATTTTTGCTTAAGTCATGATTATATCCCATTGATGAAACATTAAACATATTACAAAGAGATCACAAATAATATAAAATCCATGGCTTTGTCAGTAAAACATATTTTTATCATTTACTTTATAATCTAACTTAATTTATAATTTAAATGTTAAGCGTGTATCTATAACTATAGTCTAATAGAAACGCTACCATTTGTTTAGTAATATTATGTAAAATGTTGCATTCATCAGCATCTCTGTTCAGTACATAGCACATCCAGAATTCGCGGGTTTTGCAATATCAACATTTACATTGTAACGAAACCTTTATTTTCTATACTAGCCCAAGAACGTATATTATACAGTTTAATTGGAATAACTACAATGTATTTTATTGCCATAAATACATATATTTTATGCACTAGTTCACTAATAACTATCAATTTTAGGAAGAGAAAATACACAGTTGTAGCAGTTGGCGTTTGCCTATCACTGTTTATCTCAAGTCCTTTTAAGACTTGTTGGCTTCTCGTGTATTGATATAGTGATTACACATGAATGTGCTTCTCCCCCTTATTATCTTCATTTCTTTTGGGCTGTGTAGATATCTGTAAGCACAGCTTATTGAGGTATACTTTGTGCTTCTTTTTATCTATGACGCCAATGTCTATATCATTGTTGTCGTTTATTTTCAGTTTATTGTTTTATCTCCTCTTGTCGCTTCTCTAATACTTTTATGGAAATTGTATTAAATTTTTTGTGCATTTTAGATTTTCTAGGTCAAATTTTCGAGCTCTTGACTTTATTTCTAATTTATTTTTCTAAACACACACACCTAAGTCAATTTGTCTCCTCACAACTATCCCTTTATTTTAGTTTACGTAGTAATTTTTTTGTTTATATTTCCTTACCAACGTTTTCACTCATTGTGGCCTGTTGTTGATCTCCATTGTTTCACATTTATTATTGAGGTAATGATTGTATTTATTATTCTATCCAGAGAGAATTTCATGCATGAACATAATAATGACTGTTTTTTGATTTGCCTATTTTAGTGACATTTGTTTGCTCTTTTAGTTTTATTAAAAGTCTCCCTAAGAGAAGGAGGCATTCTAAACTGAACATTAGCTTTACCGTTCAGTTATACTAGTTGTGTTGTGCTGATATTCGGAACACAACTGCTTTGCTTTTAATATTTGGCTGTTGAAGATTTTCTGAAGCTTAATGGTGTGGTACGGTTATGAAATCCGTCATTCTATTGCAACGCAAACCCTATTCACCAGGCTACTCAATAACTTGCAAATTGAAGCTTGAGCCCATCGTTACACTTGGGTGTAAAGAGAACGGAGGGGCCAAAAATAATATTTTAAATGTTAATGACTTTAATAATGTCGGGTTATCCAGTTATCTCATAACTGAGGATAGTATGTGTCTCCCGGTGGCCTTTTAACGTCTTTCGGATTCAAACAAAACTAACGCTGGAAAAAAAAATTGATAGCCGGAAAAGAGGTAAAATGTTGTCATTTTAAACGCATTTTCTTTTCTTTTTTTTTTTTCCTTCTTTTTTTATTTGCTGCGCAAGACATCAAATGTGCGCCGCGGTACATTTTTGTGCAAGTACTTACTGGTGATGGATAATTGGCGCCATGTAATCGGCAGGAGATATAGATGTAGTCACGACAGTCACGACAGAAGAGTAGAAACAAATGCGATGCTATAAAATTAATGTTAATTTTCCTTTTTTGTGCAAGTGCGTACACGTGGCGATGAGGTATTTACGAAGATGCCGGGGTGTAATAACCGAAAGTCGCCTCAGTAATTGACACGACGACGTCCAACGAGAGACTGAGTGCGGGTATTTGTCATTACAAGCCGGGCTGAAAGCACTAGGAATCGTATGGAATCTCCTGCTCCAGTGGAATCGTGGAATCTTCAAGCGAATGGTCAGTCCCGAGCGACAGCGGAGAGAGCCGAGTATAGTGACTTCCACATACATATACCTAGATAAAGCTTCTCAAGTAATGGCACGATAGCTCAGGCGGTTAGAGCTTTATGCTGTTGTTATGAAGATAGTGGTTTCGAATCCTACCATCCCGATGCTATTTTTTTCTGCTGAATAAAAGAGATTTGGCAAAATTATGATTTACTGGGTAACATAGTATCACGCATCAGAATGGCCTATGAATTGATGTTGACTAATTTTTTTTCCTGCTGCAATCAAAGGAGATTTGCCAGCATTACGTTGATTTATCCCCTCCTAACAATTTATATTTACGAAAAGGAGGCGAACATAGGCCGTCAGGCCGTAACGAGCCCATCAAACCACTGGGACCAGCGGTTTCTGGAATTTACCCAAGGTTAGCGTTAAGGTAAGTGTGTATGTGTGTGTGTGTGTGAATTAGTTGCAATTTGGAATACGAGCACATTTTCCACCTATAAAATATTTCACCTATCTATCGATGCCCTAATCACAGTGACTTAACTTGCCCCTGTCAATTTATATGCCATGCACTAATAATTCATTTTTCACAGGATAACACATAGGTTACATTATTTTCAACAAAAATAAAATAATACATTCAACATGAGACACAAGTGCGAGAAGTGAACTCCGCTATCGCTTGGGACTGGCCAGTCGCTCGTAGATTCCATACAATTCCTAGTGCTTTCAGCCCTGCTTGTAACCCCAAGTATTGCGGGTGAGAAGTAAGGCAATTATATTGCGCAGGTTGTAACAAGCCGGTACGTGATGTCACGCTTAGCCTATGAACAAGTTAGCCGTGCCTGCTCTGCATGCACGCTCAAGACCATATGACGTCACCATACAGGATGACGCGAACGGGGAATTATGACGTCACCAAACATGACGAAACTTGCACAAGAGGTGTTGGGTCATAGTAAACATTTTCGGACGTGCATGCCAAGTTCGTGACATCTGCACAGGATATCCGGGGAAGACAGGGTTGAATAAGTAAACCGGTTATGCCATGAGCAAGACACGTTTCTAGGAAGTAGTTTGAACAGGATATAACATATTTTAGCACAATTATTCGGAAAGTTCTAGATTTATTGTGCAACTACATTCATGTATTTAATAAGATGCTGCTTACCTTATGTGTATAGGTAGTGTCAAAGAGCGATGTAATGAGTAAAAGATAAGAAAGTGCTGATTGGTGGAAATAAACAGTATTGTGATTGGTGAAGAAGATGAAGAGAAGGAATGTGAATGGTTAGAATGAAACTATTCGTGTTTGCACGGGCGGCGCTTGTTTTTTGTTTGTTTGTTTGTTTTTACATGTTGAGCAAGTATACGAACATATATAATAATATAAAGTACAAACATGTTAATAATTTGCAGATACATATATAAAATTTGTGGTAAATATTATACGCGCCCATGTGTTATTTGTCAACAATAAAGTGAAAAGTAATATTATAATTTGCTACTCATTCATTCACTAAATTATGCGGTTGGCAAACGATGTCTTCATGCATGGCCTGGAGAGTGGTTGTAAGTGCAAATGTATATTGTTTTTTATTTTACGTAGTATAAATGTTTTATACTGCGTAAAATGGTGGGTAGGCACGTGCGTGCTTGGAGTACAGGGTTAAGCGTGCGCTGTCCGGTGTCCCAAGGTGGCGGAAAGACGGCGCCGGGATGGCGCACGGTTAAGGTTATGTGTGAAAATGATATTATAAACAAAAAATGTGCAAAAAATATGTTACGTTGCAATAACAAAATCCATATTAGAAACAAAATATTAACTCTAAAAAGAGCTATTTTATAAAAAAAATATAAACTATGAAAACAAAAACAATTTTATAAACTAATGTTAATTTTAAAAAGAAACATAACTATTTGATACTCAAAATATTAACTTTGAAAACAAAAAATCACAGTTTTATAAACAAAAAAACATTTTGTTTGAGAAAAGATGTTACGTTGCAACTAAAATAATCCTTATTGAAAATACTTTTGAAAACTAAAAAAGAAGTATTTTGTAAAGAAAACACTTATTGAGAAACAAAATTTAACTTGTAAACAGAAAAGCACTATTTTATAAATCAAAGTGCATGTTGAGAAACATAATATTAACTTTGAAAACGAAAAGAATAATTTTGTAAACAAAAGTACCTGTTGAGAAACATATTAACTTTTAAAGCAATAAGAAACTATTAAATAATCAAAATATCAACTTTGAAAACAAAAATAATAGTTTATAAACAAAAGTACATGTTGGGAAACAAAATATTAACTTTGAAAAAAAAAATCTGAAGGTAAGTACATGTTAAAAAACAAAATATTAACTTGTTAAAAAAAGAACTATTTTATAAATAAAATATCAATTTTGAAAATATATTAGGACAATTTTATAAATAAAAAATACATATTGAGAAATATAAGTATTAACTTTTAAAACATAAAAGACCAATTTTATAATTAAAATATAACTTTCATAACAGAAAAGAGCAACTTTATAAATAAGTGTGCATTTTGAATAACAAATATTAACTTTAACAAAAAAAAAACCTATTTCTATAATGAAAAATACATGTTGATAAATAAAACATTAAATTTGAAAAACAAAAAGGAACAATTTTTTAAACCAAACTGCACGTTGAGAAACAAATTCATATTCTTATTTAAAAGGAAATAGTTTCTGAACTTTAAAGCATTTTTACTTGTTTTATAATATTGTTATATGGATTATTTGGACTGTGCATAACTGCATTTTTTGCCGCTGCACTCGTCTTAGGTAGCGCTATTAAATGCATTTTAATTTATTTAATATTCATTTTGTACGCCTACACCTTATATTTCTTATAATAATTTGAATTCATTTTGTCTACTTTCTGATTGCGTTTATAATACTTATAATATTTTTATTTATTTCCACTTGTTATTCATGCTAACCGTTCTTGTCGGTCCTGTTGGTATAGTGGTAACCATACTTGCCTTCTAAACTCAAAATCGCGGGTTCAATCCCGGCTAGGATCTCTGGATTTTTGGGCGTAAAAATCCTAAGTATGGCTTCCTTCGGAAGGGAAGTAAAGCCGCGGTTCCCATGTACATTTATGGCACGATAAAAAACCTCAAGCCTGAAAGAATAGGCCTCTGAGCAAAATTTGTCGGTCGTTTCACGCCCTGAATAGAATGGGACGTTGATGACATGAAATGTTAAAGAGCGTCCGTAAATAAAAATAAATCAAATTGCTCATTCTTCATTTGATATTTATTTTCCACATTTGTATCTTACATTTATATGACTTATATTACTTTTCATTCATTTCTGCTTATTTATTCCCTTTAAATTCATTTTCTATGCTTATATATTAGTAGTAATAGGGGATCTTGAGCCCGCCAATCAGATGGCTCCATTCTGGTCACGTGACCTCCCACCAGCCAATCAGAATGCTTCTGGCGGGAAATTCAAATTCCTTTGGGCAGCCGCCAGACCACGATTTAACTGGTCAGCCGCCATCTTTTTTAAAGCCCCCCGCTGCTGCTAATTTATTTTGTGATTATCTATCTTTTATAGATCTATTTGAATTTGACCTCAAAGAGTTCACCTTAACTGACCAGGTATTGTCACGGTAAGGCATTAAAAGCCCAATTTTGGAGTAAGACTTCCCTCTCCCCGATGATTGGTGCCCTCAAAGGCTGCTGCTAGTTTATTTTGTTATTAAAAAGCTCTAATACTCTTACGGCGGCAATTGATATTAGATGGCAAGCGTCCCTCTTAAAATCAGTTACCACATGCGTTGCAAAAGAAGCTTTCGTTCATTGCCTGTAGAATAATAAATTATAAGAGCGTGAGGTGAAACAAAGTTGCATGCTTTTAAGATGCGATGTATGTAGGAAAGGCAAGACTTGTTTTCATTGACCTACATTCCAATAGCTGTAAGATGTAACAGACTGCAGTCTTTGTTGCACTTAACGGTGCAGCGAGTTCAGTTACCGCATGCGTTGCAAAATGCTTGCCAAGCAGCGTTTTATTCAACGAATTACATGAACGTGAGGTGAAACAAAGTTGCATGAGTTTAAGACGTATTAAGCGATGTGTAGGAAAGGTAAGACTTTCATTGACCTACATTACAATGTCTTTTCGTAGTTGATAAACATATATAAGACTGCAGTTTTGTTGAGAGTAGTTGGGTAAGTACCTACTAAGTGTTTTATGCTTAAAGAGTTCAACACTGATCTAACTCAGATTTTTAAATTTGTTTATAAAACATTCTCTTTTGAAAAGAGCTTAGATCATTGTTACGCATAATAATGTATGGAATAGACAAAAATATATCGCTTAAACTTTAACAAGCCATTCTGGTGTGGTATTGTTGTGTTAAGGAATTCAAAAAAAAAAAATTTCTCTTAACAACCCATTTTTTAATTATGAAGGAAATGTTTAAAATATAACACTAAGGTATTGTTACGTTAAGTGTTAATGACTATAAAAATATATCATTTACTCTCAATTCTTGTTAAGCATGAAGGAATACATCAGCCTCGAACGGTCCAGGTGTTGTTACGTTAAGTATGAAGGAATCGGAGATGCTGCTAAAATACCCCACTCATCCTTAACAGTTATATTTGAAGGACTCCGCCAAAATATCCTGTAACATTTTTGGGTTCGATAGCTCTACTTCCTATAAGTTTTAGCATGTAGGCTACGAGAGTTCGTTGTTTGGAAGGTAGGCTAAAGAAGATCCATGCTTAGTTTGAGACATTTTTGTGCTAACGGTATTGCCACGCCTTGATTGTAAACTCTTGGATGTTTTGAATGAGTGATTTTTGAGATAAATATACAATCTTTATTATTTTGCAAAGTAAGTTATGTGTTACCTGAAGAATCTCTGTGGAAGTGACGACAGGTGGGAGGAAGACTGAATGGAAGGGGAGGAGCGGTTCTTTGGCAGAATAAAATCATTGAGTCATATATAAAGCATTTATTTTACAAAAGTTTTACATGTCAAACAAAGGTTTGAGACATACCCCACACCACCAAAATTTATCAAAGTTTAACATTTCAAAAATAAATTCATCTTCACAAGTGAACATTTTTGTATGTTTCACAGCTTTAAATGCCTTTTTTCTGTAACACATAAAATGACACAATTTTTCGTTTTCCATGCAGAAATATTTGGCTGTAAGTCTGACTGGAAATTCAAATGGAATAATATTTTCAATTGATATGTCAAATGCATATCCATGCTCCAAAATAAAAGAATAATTTTCATAATTGGTGTCCGCATGAAAAAAACGCAAATTGCTGTTTTGAAATAAAATGTTAGATGCTAATCCTTTTAGAGACGAAGGGTTTTTTACACAAATGTTACAAATGCAACTGTTTGGGTAATTGCATCCGAAACAAGTAACATACCTATTTACACAATTCCATCCATTTGAATTTACTGCAGGATCACAAAAATAATTTAATACAAATGATTGATGAACAAATGAACCAATTATTACATATTTTTTGAAAGTAAAATCTAATGTTTTGAAAATGAAATACATAAAATCTACCCAGTTGTTTTCCAATGATACACTCTTTTCAGTATTTACACATACAACCTTGAGCAGAAAACTTTTTTTTCCCTCATTCTTTACCTTCCACATGACGTAGTTGGTTGCATAGGTACCTTTTTTAGCATACTTAAAGGTAAAACGTACATTTTTAACACAAATGAACAGTGTTGTGTTAGTAAATAAAATTCATCTTTGCATTTCATGGCTATGTATAAAGTAGCATATGAAGGTTTTTTTGGTATTTTACCTGCTAAATATGCAACGAGCGGTCCTGTCAATGCAGCACAAACCTGGTCATTGCACACTATGCAGAATATCCATACAAGAGTGGGCCAAAATGTGGGAAAGTGCGTGGGAGTGAATTCTTCGAAAAACTGAATGTTGCCTGTTAGAGCCTGTAAGGCATGGTATGGCTTTGTTAATTTATTTTGGCCTTGAATTATCAGTTCTTCCATAATTACCTAAAAAAAGCATTAGTGTTAGTATTTTCCGGTGCTGCCAAAACCCTTATTACCTCTAGAAGTATCTTTTAAAACGTTAACGTGCTTTATTTTTGGAATTATTATTTTTTCACAAATTAACTGATCTATTTTTTGATTTTTGGAAATTTTATGATTGCAGTTGGAATTGTTTGTCAACAAAACACATATTTCTCCAGTAAAATCTCTATCTACGCATCCCCCTGCAATGCTGAGACCTAAAACAGATAAACTTGATTTCTCTGCGATACGGATATATGTGTTTAGAGGAGGTGTAGCCGAAATTCCAATAGGTATTTTAATTGTTTCGTGAGGATGTATTACATATGCTTTTGGAGAGAACACATCTAGTTCAGCCGATTCTTCAGTACACCTTACAGGCATTATTGCATGTTTATTAAGTAATACTATTTGAAGCGTCATCTGAAAATAAAGAATTTAAGTAGTGAGCTTTTTAATAGCATTTTGGTCTGTAAATTCTGAATACAAAAAAAAATGTTAGGTGAAGTTTTTATAGGTATACTTTTTGAGAAGATACATTCGAATAGCGGTTCCACCATCTTAATCAAAACTGATGGATCATATTGGGTGAGCAATTTTGATGTGCCGATAACATTATAAGGAAGTTTTCAGATCACTAATTCAGAATTTAAGTAGTGAACTTTTTAATTGTAATATCATAAGCATTTTTGTCTGTAAATCCTGAATACAAAAATGTTAGACGAAGTTTTCTACTCTTAATGTCCAATAAATCCTGTTCCTCAAATGCTTCGGTGTACTTTTTGGGAAGATACACTCGAATAGCATTTCCACAATCTTTTTCAAGTTTAATCAAAACTGATGGACCATATTGGGTGAGCAATTTTGATGCGCCAGTCACTTGATAAGGAACGTTTTTTTTCCAATTCGCTAATTCTTATGGTCTTTGTGTTTTGAATCTGACTGAATCTACTAACAAAATCCATCTGCAAAGAACAAAAAAAATATATATAACTATTTGTGTATAGTCTTATTTTCAAGACTGCTTGAAAAATAGATAAATGCAACTTACCGCTCTCGCCAAGCAACAGCAGAGTGTCGATAAGTGAGTGAAAAGGGAATTCTTTATGCAGCTTATATAGTGCAAAATGACCTGCATTCGCATCCTCCTTTCTCTTTTGCAGCTGCAATATTCGCTCGTGACCTAGACTACGCTCTCACAGCCTTCTGCAATCGAGACTACGCCTTCATGACATTCCCCCCTCCGAGAGGTACAAGATTCAGATATAAAGGCATAGGAAACCTCGGTTCAGTTACCAGTTTCCGTCTGCACTTGAGTCAGATAGTACAGCATTTGTATATTTATTCTTGAGAGTAAGTATAATTGCCAGCAAAGACTTTGTTTAGAAAATATTGAGCACACGATAGGTTTAACGCAAACACTTTGTTAATTTTCTAGAATGGAAAATATTACAATTTTGAATGAGGCAAGAAGAGCATACGATAGGTTTAACGCACATGGTCGTTACTATGAAATTCAAATTAATCCTTCTCCTTCAAACGAAAACCCCATTTCTTATTTTAAAAATACCATGCAGCAGCTTTTGGATTTTGTATTGGCAGACGTAAGATCGAAAGATATGGTAGGTCTGACCATTACAAATTCCATCAATTCCCAGGACAGAGCAATAGGGCTTAGCTTTCGTCGCAGGGATCAAATGTCCTTAGGCGTTTTAATGTCTGTCTTCGAGAAGGTGTGCCAGTCTAATGCTAACTTTAATGCTACGGACGTGCTGTCGGTGAAAATTCACCACATTCAGATGCCTTCAGGGAATGGAAAAAGCATAAAAACCAAAGGCCGTAAGATATCTGTGTTAGCACATTTAAAAAGAAGCATTGTCAGAGTAATTTCCAAAACGAACTGTATGGCTCATGCTCTGGTGATTGCAATCGCACATTTTACTAGAGATCCTGACTATAAAGCTTTTAGACAGGGTAGGAAAATTCACTCTAAAGTTGAGCAGCTCTTAAGAGCTGCAAATGTTGATTTGACTGCCGGAGGAGGAATTGAAGAATTGCAAAAATTTCAAGACTGTCTTCACGATTATCGCATAGTTGTTTATTCTGGATTGTATTGTGAAAATGTTATTTTTGATGGTAATATCAATTCGGTAAAACGATTGACTCTTCTGTACGACTCTGTTGAAAAACACTATGACGTAATTGTAAGTCTGACCGGTGCCATGGCTGCAGAATATGTGTGCCAAGGTTGTAACAAGGGAATGAAATACAATGGAGCTAAGACACACGTATGTAAATTTCAATGTTCGGGATGCTTTACGGTGCCTCCTTGTTCCTTCGAAGGTAGTAATATATTCTGCAATGAATGTAATAGATATTTTAGGAGTGAAACTTGCATTGCTAATCATAGGCGGAATAGAGTGGGTGGAAGATTAGTTTGCGAATGGAAGCGGCACTGTTCCAATTGCAACGCACTGTTAAACACTAACCATCAATGTCACATGGTATTTTGTAAAAACTGCAACCGAAACGAGATGTCTGGGCACTTGTGTTACATGCCTACGCTTAGTCCGAGAGTTCCCTCTTCCAAGAAGGTTCTTTTCATTTTCTATGACATTGAATGCACGCAGTCCACGCGAATAGGCACCGCCTTTCTCCACGTTCCCATACTCCTATGTCTCGAACAATTTTGTTTTTTGTGTGAAAGAAATAAGGACGCGAGTGTAGACTGTTTCCAGTGCGGTAAACGTAGACACTCATTTTGGGGTGATGATTGCATTGGGCAGTTTGTCGAATATTTACGAAGAGATAGACCATTTTGCGACAAAGTAATTGTCATTGCTCATAATACTAGGGCTTACGATCTAATGTTCATTCTCGATTATGCCATACGACAAGAGTGGACGCCAAATTTAGTGATGAACGGTGCCAAAATATTGTGCATGAAAATGGAGCATATAACATTTTTGGATAGTCTAAATTTTTTACCAATGAAACTGAGAAGTTTGCCAAAAGCTTTTGGAATAGATTCTGTTAAAAAGGGGTATTATCCGCATTTTTTTAACACCCCGGAAAACTTAAATTATGTGGGATCGTATCCAGAACCAGACTATTATGGCGTGAATCAAATGACAGTAGATGAACGGAAAGAATTCTTTGATTGGTATCAAACGGCAAAAGATGGCGTTTTTTATAATAAAAAGGAACTAGAAATGTACTGTTTGGCACATGTTGCAGTACTCAGAGAGGCTTGCTGTATTTTTAGAAATACTTTCTTAAGCATCGGGAACATTGACGTTTTTCAAGAATCTATCACAATTGCTTCTGCTTGCAATAAGGTATTTAGAAAGAAATTCTTAAAGTCAAACACCGTGGGTCTCATTCCGTGTGGGGGCTATAGAAAGGCAGATAGACAGTCGCAAAAGGCTCTCATGTGGCTAAGATATGAAGAGATTAGCAGGGGCATTTGCATTAGGCATGCGGGCAACGGCAGAGAGTATCGACTGCCCGAGCTACCCAACCTCAAAGTTGACGGATTTTGCCAAGAGACGAAAGAAGTTTTTTGCTTCAACGGATGCTACTGGCACGGGCATCATTGTCTAGATAACAGAGACGTTCCCGTCATGGAAAGTACCATGGAGACGCTCGCAGATAGATACGAACAAACCATGGCTCGCTTAGATAGAATTGTGGCGGCAGGATACGTGTGTCACGTTATGTGGGAATGTGAATTTGAGGAAATTTTAAAAAATCATCCCGCCTTGAACAATGATCCAATTGTAAAGAGTGTACCTCTCGTCCTCCGCGATTGCCTCTATGGAGGAAGAACGGAAGCAATGAGAACTTATTGCAAGACCGACGATGAAACACGTATTAAATATTACGATGTTATGTCTTTGTATCCGTATATTTGCAAATATTTCAAGTTTCCTGTTGGACATCCTACAATTTACATTGGTGAAGAATGCTCTAATATAGCAGAGATGTTATAAAAAGGAGTGGCCAAGTGCAGAGTTTTGCCAAAGAACAGAGAACTGTATCATCCAGTTTTGCCTTATCGCTGCCGTCAAAAATTTATGTTTTGCCTTTGTAGAACGTGTGCCGAAGAGGGGGAAGAAGAAGAAGAATGCACTCATGACGAGAGTCAACGAGAAATTACCGGCACGTGGGTTGTAGACGAAATACGAAAGGCTGTCGACATGGGCTATGAAGTTAGACAGATTTTCGAATTTTACGAATATAAAATTGAACAATATGATCCAGTAGAAAACCAAGGAGGTCTCTTTGTGCAGTACATAAATACGTTTCTAAAATTGAAGGCAGAGGCCAGCGGTTATCCCTCCTGGGTTACCAGCGAAGAGGACAAGGAAAAGTACGTGCAGAACTTCTTTCAAAGTGAGAGAATTCTTCTGGATAAGACGGCGATTCGCAAGAATCCCGGTGCCAGATCCTTGTCCAAGCTCTGCCTAAACAGCTTTTGGGGAAAACTCACAGAGCAGGGCAACAGATCACGCACAAAGATGATAACGGAACCTCAGGAACTGTACAAGTTTTTGACCACGCCCGGCCTAGAGGTGCAAAATGTGATGTTTGCAAGCGACAAGGTCGCGTGGTTGTCTTGGCGCTACCTGGAGGAGAAGGAAGCCCCTTCACTGAAGCACACCAACGAAATCCTTGGGGCTTACGTTACTACCGGCGCAAGACTTAAACTTTACAGTTACCTAGAAGCTCTGAACAGAAAGATACTGTATACCGATACGGACTCGATATTTTTCCTAGCCAAGGATGGAGAACAATGTAGCGTTCAATGCGGAGATAATCTAGGCGACATGACGGACGAACTAGCTGACTACGGTTCCCATTCCTACATTTGCGAGTTCGTATCCGGAGGACCAAAGAATTACGCCTATAAGATCAAACTGCCAAACAATGATTTTAAAACTGTGTGCAAAGTGCGAGGAATAACTCTTAATTACTCTTCTTTGCAGCTAGTTAATTTTGAGTCCATAAAGGAGATGATAGTAAAGGAGAGGGAGGAGGAGGTTATTGTGGTTCGAACGGAAAGCAAAATTAAACGCAAAAGAGTAATTGTCATCTCCGAACCAGAAGACAAAATATACAGGATATGCTTTCACAAGCGGAGACGACTGACCGATGGCTCGCACGATTCCGTCCCCTTCGGGTATATAAAGCCCGACTGACTTGTTGCCCAGACTCATTATGGATTTCGAAGTGGAGGCAGCAGTGCAGAAATATCTAAAGGCGAGAAGGGGACTGCGAACTCTCACGAATGAGGAGCTATCTCTCATTCCGGCGGAAGTGTTTGATCAGTTTCCCCCTTTTGACGTATGTTACGTGTGGCACAGACTATCCGACGAGCACAGGAAGTCTTTGAGAAAATTTTGCCGTAAAGGTTGTTATGAGCATCAAGTTCCAGCATCCTTTCACACTCATTGTTAGCGGCAGCACGGGATCTGGCAAAACGGTGTTTTGTGTAAGATTGATTAAAAACTTGCAACATTTATGCACTGTTAGAAAATTTAGTAGCATATTGTGGTGTTACAGCGAAAAGGCTGCAGTTCCAGAAGAACTAAAGAAATTTGGAATTAAATTTCATGTTGGTGTTCCCGAATTTAGGAACGAGAAGGGGCAACCAAAACTTATTGTGTTGGATGATCTGTTAAACTCTGCCTATTCGAGAGAGGTGTGTGACTTGTTTACCAAGGGAAGCCATCACAGAAACCTAAGTGTGATTCTGATCACCCAAAACCTGTTTCATCAGGGAAAATATTGCAGAGACATTTCCTTAAATGCCAAATATATTGTGGTTTTTAAAAACGTTAGGGATAAAAATCAGGTAGCGTATTTGGCCAGGCAAATATATCCCGAGGACTGGAAATCGCTTTTCGAGGCTTATTTAGACGCCACTAACAAACCTCACGGTTACTTGCTCTTTGACCTTTGCCAGGAGACAAACGATTTGCTTCGATTCAGAACCAACATATTTCCCTCGGACTTTCCAACTATTGTCTACGCTCCGGGAAATGAGCAAACGAGTAAAATCGAACTATCACCTGCTGCACGTGCTTAAAAAGGCAAAACCCCAATTAAGAAGGGCCATTTTGGAGAAGGCGGACAAAGAGCTGGTGTTGACCATTGCAGAGTGCGCTCTTAACGTCCTGAACGGCAACTGCAAGTTGACCAAATGCACAAAACTTAAATTGAAAAAGTATAAGAACACTCTCAGGCGACTTGTAGACAAAAAGCAGAAAAATAAGAGACAATTGATCATTCAGAGGGGTGGATTTTTAATACCTTTGCTTTCGGCAGTGCTGACAGGTCTCTCCACTCTGATAAAAACCTAAATGCTGCAAAAATTGTTACTGGTTTCCCAACAGTACTTAGACTCCTACTGTAAGAGGAAAAAGAGAAGAAAAACCGCCAGATCTGATCCTTACAAGGATTTGCTCAAATTGAGATTGCGACGTAATCAGCGTCTTCGGCCTTTGACGGTGCCATCGCAGCAGCAGCAGCAGCAGCCTCCGTCACCTCCACTGCAGATCAAGAGAAGACTGAGCTTCTCTCCCGGCGAGGAAACCATCTACGAAGCTGAGGAGGAGCAAGAAGAGGAGGAGGAGGAGCAAAAACCTGAGCCTGAAGAGGAGGAGCAAAGTGCACAGTTGCCCTTGCCAGAGGAGGAGAAAAAGGAAATAGAATCGTTCACTAGTCAGAATTTTGGTTATCTAGCAGGTCCTTACTTGGCTCCCTATCTTCACACTCCGAGAGCCACCGATACCATTTTCGGCATTTACAAAGATAAAGAGGGTAGATTTAAAATAGGAGATTCGATAATTAAAATTGAAGATAATGATTTACACGTAAAAAATAGATATTTCAAGGGCACGCGAGGAATGTGGGAATTGTTAACGAGAAAGAACGTCGATCTCTCTAAGGTCACGTCTTCGGACAAATCAAAGTATAAGCAAATCCTTCTCCTCACCAACGGACACTTGCAAAACAACGAACGTCTCAATCAAATAAAGTCCAACAGGGGAAAGAAGTACAAAAACATAATAGCCAAATTGTTTCCATCGAAGGCAATCGAGGCAGAGCAACGTTGGAGTTCGTACAAATGAAAAAATATTTTTACGATCCACAAAAACCATCCGCCTTTTCCACTCTGCCCAAGCTCGCAGCTGCTGTGGGTAAAAAACGCAAAACTGAAAATTGGCTGTTGCAGCAGGATGCTTACACTCTGCACAAACCTGTAAGGAGAAAATTTCAAAGAAACTTCTACACGGTAAACAACATTAACGATGTCTGGGAGATCGATCTTGCCGATTTTCAAAGTCTGCGAAAATACAACGACGGAATCAAATATCTCTTCACTTGCGTCGATTGCTTCTCCAAATATGCGTACGTGAAAAATATGAAAAACAAAACTAGCGTCGAAGCAGCAGGAGCCTTAAAATCTATACTAAAAGAGGCACAGCCTCCCCTCGCCGTAAGAAGCGACAAGGGTAAAGAGTTTACGGGATCAGCCTTTCAAAAATGTCTAAAAGAAATCGGCCTCGAACATCAGATTTGTAGAAATCCCGGCGTTAAGTGCTCCATAGTTGAAAGATTTAATCGCACGCTCAAGACCAAACTGTATAAATACTTCACTTACAAGAACTCTTACAGATACATAGATGTTCTGCAGAAATTTGTCTACGCCTACAACCATACCGAGCATTCTACAATAGGAATGGCTCCTAGTAACGTCAATGTCGAAAACGTGCTTCAGGTTTGGAACAACATGCAACAAAAACGAGCGAAAATCAGGCAGAGACCCGTTCGATTTCAGGTGGGACAGACTGTGAGAATAAGTAAGGAGAAGATGAAATTCACCAAGGGTTACGAGCAAAATTTCTCCACCGAAGTATTTCGAATTGTCAAGGTGGCGAAACATTCTCCGCAGCCCGTCTACGAATTGAAGGACCTGAACGGAACGCCAATCGAAGGACAATTTTACAGCTATGAACTCACCCCAGTTAAAATTACCAAATCCACCCTTTTCAAAATAGATAAAATACTGAAGACGAGGATTAAAGGGGGCAGAAAGCAACACCTCGTCCGATGGAAAGGATACGGTCCCGACTTTGACAGTTGGGTCGATTCGATAAAATGGACGAATTTTACATAACTGTGTTAAGCGATTCCAGCACCGATCTCTATCCAGAAAATACTCTTTCCAGTTTCCGAAACGACTTGGCATGTCCTGTTAACCTTCGGAGAGACAAATGGATGGTGGGTCTTGCAGAACTCTCCTACTCTTACGGCTACGAGTCCATAGGAGAGGACGTGCTGAACGAAGCCGGTGAACTGAATAAAAATGTCATAATAACCAGAGCCGGTAGGATCGCGTTCGAGAGAAAAGATTTTTCAAATTTTAAAGACTTATACACGACAATAAAGAGTCAGGTAAAAGACAAAGACTTGCAAGAACTGCTCTTAACCGAACTGCAAGGCTATCTCGTGGCTCACCAAAAAGAGATAAAAGACATAGAAAACAGTAAGAGGGAGTGGGTTCCGACAATATCCGAGCAAACTGCAAAAGCTAATAGCGTGCATTTGGTACTTACCAGAAAGAAGGGAAATAAAACAGAGACTATTTATGAAGGGAAAGTTTACTTTCCGACCAGGGTATACTACGGTCTGGGAGATCTCGTAGACACCATAAAGAATTCTCTGCCAAATTTCGATTTTTATAAAAATGTAAACAAAAACATTCTGTTGGAGGTGAGCCAGGACCTGAAGACACTATTTCTCAGGTCGCACAGGAAAACCGATTTCCAGTTCGTTTACGATACGGAACCGGTGTTTGTATACTGCAATGTCATAGAGCCGCAGCTAATCGGTAACTCATACGTTCGCTGTTTAAGAGTAATTCAATTTCCCTCCATCGCCAGTCACCACATATTTGATCACATATATTACCATCCTGTAGAACTTAATCATTTCCAAACAATTGCCATTGAGTTGAATACCAAGCATGGAGAATTGACTCGCATAAGCAGTAGCGTTAAACCTACCGTTGCCGTATTGCATTTCAAGAAGGTGAGTGTTTTATAAATGTTTTGTTACAGATGGCAGTGGAGCATTCACTTGCGTTTCAGGGTTTTTATAACCCAGAGGGGAAAGTAATCATTAAGGAGCTGTCCTTGGTGAACGTGGATACGGAAAAGGTAGTGTTTCACTATCTTTTCCGGCAGCCCCAGGTGCCCAGAAGCGCCTGGAATGGAAAATATAGGAGGGCCAATGAATGGCTCACCAGGGAATTCCACGGAATCCCCTGGTGTTCGGGCTATACGCAGTTTAACCCGAATTCCATTAAATTTCCCAATGGCAAGCTCTATGTTAAAGGAGCCATGGGAAAAGCCTTATTTAAACCAGGCATCCATGATAATTACATGGTAATTAATATAGAGGAAAAAGGTTTTCGAGATAAAATCGACGATCTTGTCGTTCACCACGCGTGCCATTGGCACTTGTTTAATACAACAAAGTGCTCCAAGGCACAAGCGCTGGCAATAGCGCGATGGGTGAATGAAACTCGTTGGGAATTTGAGTAATTCCCAAGTCACGCTCACGAGAGAGGGTTCAACTGCCCCTCACTGATCACGCCGAGAGGGTTAAAGTCCCGCTCATTAATCCCGCCAAGAGGGTTAATCTATTTTCACCAAAGGAATATATCTAGTTTCGCTGAGAGAATTCAAGCACTTCTCACTAGTCCCGCCAAGAGGGTCAATCTAGTTTTGCCGAGAAGGTTCAAGTCCCTCCACGAGGGCCAGGGCGCATATATATTGCAATGCATAAAATCCTCTTTGACAGTTAACAATGGATCCGCTAACAGCGTACTATGTGAACCAGAGCGGCGGACGTCTAGGACAGTATTTAGGACCCTTGTACGTTGGCAATCCCTACGTTCAGCAAGGGAGAGGTTTAGGTAGCTTCCTGGGCAGTCTGTTCAGAATTGTCAAGCCCGTCCTCCTAACAGGGGCAAAATCTTTGGTCAGAGAAGCCCTCACCACTGGTGCAAACATCATGTCCGACATTGCTACCAAACAGCCGGACACCAAAGTCAAAGACATAGTGGCCAGTCGAGTCACAGAGAGTACCAAAAATATAGTGGGTAAGCTTAATCAGCAAAAGGGGAAGGGGAGAAAAAAGAGGCCAGCTCCTAATGCTAAAAAACAAAGAAAAAGAATAGCTAGAGACGTATTTGCATAAATACCGCGCGCATTGCAGTTGTGCCGGCATATGTGGACTGGGTGGACGTAGGTGAGCACCATGTTCGCCTGTACAAAATCCGAATTCGACATATTCGCGAGAAAGCCCCTCCAATCGGCTATATTGGGAAACTTCACTACTTTGTACAAACCCATCGCCCCCGTAGATCAATCGGTGCTAGAATTTGTTATTCCCGGAGATAATGAGCATTATGTAGACTTAAACGTTCATTTGATGGTGAGGGGCAAGTTTGTAAATTTAGATGGCACAAATTTGGGAGATGCAGATAAAACGACCGGAATTAACAATCTTCTTCATTCGTTATTTAGTCAGTTGAGCGTGAATTTAAATGGAGTATCCATCACCCCTTCCGAAGATCTTTACCATTATCGCAGCTACCTAGAAACGCTATTAACGTACGGTCAAGATGCAGCCAAAAGTCATCTCACTAACGCCTTCTGGTACATCGATACGGCTCTCAATGGACTAACCGGAGAAGATGCCTCAAAAAATAATACATTGGCAGCGGGAAACTCAAACCTAGGTTGGAAGGAACGCTATGAAAAGAGCAAAGCATCCAAGGAAATCGTCATGTATGGTAAGTTACATGGGGATATTTTCAATGTGCCCACTTTACTGCTCCCCGGTGTTAACATTCAAATTAAATTAACAAAGGCAAAAGAATCTTTTTACCTGCTGAGCGAAAGCGCAGATCCCAAAGTCAGGTTTCAGTTTCTCGATGCCACTCTCTATGTGAAAAAAGTGAAGCCATCTCCAAGCATTTTGCTGGCACACTCCAAGGCTATAGAAAAGATCAGTGCAAGGTACGACATAACACGCGTCGATGTTAGATCCTTCACTTTTGGAGCCGGACAAAGCACAATATCTATAGATAATGCTGTGCTGGGTCCCCTACCCAAAAGACTTCTTTTTGGCATAACTGGAAATACAAATTTTTCGGGAACTTTTGACACCAACCCTTACGAATTTAAGCATTATGCTTTGGAACATTTTGCCATTTACTTAAACGGCCAACAGATTCCATCGGAAGGTCTCTCCATCGATACCTTTCACGAAAAGGGATCAACGTTGGCCTATCAAACGCTCTTTTCTGGTTCTGGCATACATCATACCAACAGTGGAATACAGATCACCCACGATATGTATATATATTGGGCCATTTCATGCTCCTCTTTGATTTGACTCCAGACAGTGCCGCTTCCGAAGGTCACGCTTCTCTATTAAACAACGGAAACATTCGAATAGAGCTAAGATTCAAAGAGAAGCTTAAACACGCCATCACCTGTGTCATGTACTGCGAATACGACAATTCTATTCAGATAGACAAAGACAAGAGGGTTCACACAGATTTCTAATTATGAATACCTTGCAAATAGAAAATGCATTGAAAGGCATGCCTTATTTTATGGGAGTTTATCCATCAGATATGCTTCCTGCAGAATTTACCAAACCAGCGACATTTATCGTTAATTTAGATCCACACGGTTTGCCTGGTTCACATTGGATAGCTGTTACATTCAAAAATAAGTTTTCTTCGTGGTATTTTGATTCCTACGGTCTCCCTCCTTTTATAAAACCCCTGAAAAACTTCATTTCTGCAAATACTCCCCACTACACATATAATCATCGCCAACTTCAAGACCTTTTCTCCGACCTGTGCGGACAATACGTATGCCTCTACGCCTTGTACGTGTGCGCCAGAGGGTACACCATGGATGAGTTTGTTGCCATGTTCAACTCCGCCGATCCAGATGGACAAGCAATTGAGATGTTCAACAAAGAGTTTCAAACCCAGCACTGCAGAGAGGACAACAATGCCTGCCTGGTATAAAAGTAAGTACCGTTATTTTTTCATCGTCAGTTTTCTGTGCATGACTGCAATGGAAGGAAGTCTAGTGGTGGACTTTGAGGCCCTCAGGGGCAACAGCAAGGAAACAATAATCAAGGAATTGTCCATTGCTGGCAAAGATTTTGTACAAACCTTCCATTTTGCGAGCCCGTATCCTTGGAATCATAAATTTGAAGGATACAACAAGGAAAGTCAAAATGGAATACATTTCAATGATGGATACATTCCTTACAACATGCTTAAAACAATACTAGAGGAAGTGGTGGCGGGACACATCTCGCTATACGCCTGCAACGAGGATAAATGTGCACTACTCTCTGCACTAACAGACAGAACTTTTATTAATTTAGAAAAAGAGTTTAATTGTCCAAATCCTGAAGATCTGTACCATCAAATGCACTGTGGGTTCCCTTGTCACAAATTTTCTAACACTCACTGTGCATGCAAACACGCTCATGCCATGTTCAAGTGGCTTGAGCATCACAAACTTAAGAAACTTAACACCAGATGTCCTCCCGAAAGCTCTAATAGACACGATGCTTTATTTGTTGCAGCTCTATAAAGAGGTCTTGCACTGACGGGTCTGCAGTGTTCGTCATGAGTTCCAGGGGGAAGAATTTGCGCGTGTACAGGCGCAAACCAGCAGAGGTGATCAGCCCCGAACCCGTCCTGCATCGAAGACTCTATTTCCTCAACAAACATCGCTCAAGATACATCAGCTTCAGATATTATCCAGAGAGAAATTACGAAGCCTACGTGGAAATCGGCGGAGTGAAACAAGGACTTGTTTTGCTCTCATCATACTATTTCACCACATTGCTAAATCACGTACCCAAGCTTGCGGAACACTTGTGCCAGAGGCAGTCGTACAAGTGCATCGAGGAGCAGTTTCGCCTGCGGTCCGGCAAGAAACATCGTGTCAAGATACACAGCCAAAACGCCCAAATCAGCCTTGGACTGGAAGAGGTAAACTTCATCCTGTGCAACGCAAATATATTGCAGCACCAACTTGCTAAATATGTATTAGCAACAAAAGATGTACAAGAATATGCAAACAGTGCCTCAAATAGTAGCACTTTTATATCACCAAAAGAGACTGCATCACAATTTGTTCTCTACGATGTTATATGTGACGAGATTAATTCAACACTTGTATCTTTCAATAAATAGTTGAAAATAAAGAAAAAGACTTTTTATTTACCTCATTCCTTTCCTCCCCAAAATTAGGCTTTCAATTCCTTTATACTTAACGTGACAATACCTATTCTGTTAAGGGTTGACTCTTAGAGGTCAAATTCAAATAGATCTTTAGAAAAAAAATGGCGGGGGACTTTAAAAAAAAGATGGCGGCTGACCAGTTAAATCGTGGTCTGGCGGCTGCCCAAAGGAATTTGAATTTCCCGCCAGAAGCATTCTGATTGGCTGGTGGGAGGTCACGTGACCAGAATGGAGCCATCTGATTGGCGGGCTCAAGATCCCCTATTACTACTTATATTTCATACATTTCTTTATTTTTCAGTGATAATCGTTCATATATGACTTGTAGTTTCTTGTTTACTAATATGCGTGTTTTTTTACATTGTTATTACGATAATAGAGACTGAAAAACTGACTGCACAGCAGACTGTGCATTCGTACCTTATTTGTTGTTTGAGGTAAGTTTTAGTTCACTTTATTCTTTACTGACACACATTTAGCTCACTTTATTCTTCACTTTTACACATTTAGCTCGATTTTTTCTTTACTTGTGTATACTTACCGTATTTTTTTCTTTACTTACCTAATGTAACGAATTTTTTTCTTAGCTTACATAAATTTGTATTTTTTTCTTTCACTTACATAAACTTATAAAATATGGTGAAATAGCCATATATTCATTATTCCTAGGTTTGAGGTGTACCGTGCGAAATAGAAAGCGAGGACTTTCCCTGGGCTTCTGATTATGGTGACGACGACATGTCTAATGATAGTGAATAAGAGTGAAGCTACCAATGTTTCAGGCTATATCCCCCGGAATGTTTTACTACTTATTTTTGCAATATTTTTATATTTATGGCTGGCTAGGTTTAAATATAATGTCAAATGCTAAGTTTTCAGAGCATCCATATTGGAGAACATATTATGAACCTTCTGTTACTGAAATTTTATATGAAAGTCCTACGAACTACCTGCTCGAAAAGAAGTTTGTACAAAATCACGATAATGAGGAGATCACGAGAGGCTACTCTTCTGAATTTAGAGAGAAATATATTAGGGAATGTAATATGGTGAAAATATGGTGTAATATGAGTATAGCTGAAACCGAAGCAGCATTACAAGATGGCTATGAAATATCACAGGATATAAACTCAAAGAAAAGGAAATTGTCTAAGGAATTGATTTTGTTTTTGGAAAGTCACTAATTGTGAGTGAGGTGAAGCATGATTTTAATAACAATAAGGGCAAAAAGTGTGAATAAATCGGTTGGACACTGATTATTTATTGCTTATAGTTTAATGGAACATCTTCTTGTTATAAACATTTTTATTTACAACCTGATAAAATCGAAGAAAAGATGAGCAAATTAACTAACAAAATTAATTGCGTGGCCATCAACCAAGATAATTATGAATTCGCAGCTGATTTTTTAAGTTATTTCCTTAATATACATTCGTTTCCAAATGGAAATGGACGTAATGCAAGATTTCTAACATTAGCAGCCCTTTTATGTAAATATAGTTTATTACCTCTACTATTATTCACTGTTTAGTTGAAGCGCGCACAAGTGAAAATTATGAATTTACGTACTCTTAATCGTACTTTGAACGATTGCATTCAAGCTTTATCCAATAGAGAACGCTAATACAACTATATGGTATATTGTATCTGCTGGGCTTTTGCAAAGTTTGTAGCTAGTTTTCTTGATTTCAAAGTCAATATTTTGTTTATCAATATGCACTTGTTTATAAATTAGTTCTTTTTTGTTTTAAGAATTAATGTTTTGTTTCTAATATGAATTTTTATATTGCAACGTAATGTAACTTTTTTGCACAGCACAACCTTTTTGTAAAGATAAATAGTGTAATAGTTTTTTTAAAATTAATATTTTGTTTCTCAACATGTACTCAATATTAATAATTTGTTTCTCAACATGTAGTTTGGATTAAAACATTTTTTATTTTGTTTTACAAAGTTAATATTTTATTTATCAACATGTATTTTTTCTTTTAAAAATAGTTTTTTTTTTAAAAATTAATATTTTGTATTTAACAATTTACTCTTGTTTATAAAATTGTTCATTTTAGTTTCAAAGTTTATATTTCGTTTATAAATTAATTCTTTTTGCTTAAACGTTTACATTTTGTTTTCTCAACATGTACTTATGTTTATACTTTTTTTCCAAGTCAATATTTTGTTTATCAAAGTTCTTTTTTGCTTTCAAAGTTAATATTTTATTTACAAATTAGTTCTTTTTCTGTATCTAAATTTAATATTTTGTTTCTAATATTGGTTTTTTATGCAACGTAATATCTTTTTGCACAATATAACAATTTTTTGCAAGGTTATATACTGTAACAAGTTCATTGTTTTCAAAGTTAATGTTTTATTTCTGAATATGTACTCAAAGTTAATAATTTGTTTCTCAACATGTAGTTTTGTTTATGAAATTGTACATTTTTGTTCTAAGTTAATATTTTTTTTTTCTCAAAATGCATTTTTCCTGATAAAAACGAACTTCTATGTTTTCAAAGTAAATATTTTGTTTCAAATATGGCTTTTTATTGCATTGTATCGTCTTTTTACATAATGTAACCTTTTTTTGCAAAGTTATATAGCGTAACTAGTTTTTTCTTTCTTTATTTTTCATTCATTCATTCATTCATTCATTCATTCTTTCTTTCTTTCTTCCATAGTTAATATTTCATTTCTCAGCATTTATTGAAAGTTAACAATTTGTTTCTTAACGTGTACTTTTATTTATAAAACTGGTCCTTTTTTATTTTCAAATTTAATATTTTGTTTATCAACATGCATTTATCTTGACATATTAAACGTGTTAAACTAAATTGAAATGTAATTAATTGGATTGACTTGTATTTAATTAAGCTGACATGTGTATAATTAGGTAGAAATGTATTTAATTACGTGGACATAATTGTAAGTACAAGCTGTAAAATTGTAATTTCACTGTTTCTCCTCTGCTTTTCGAGTGAAATAGACTATATCACGTCTATCTCGGTAACCACTTACCGCGGAAACAACATGCAAAATTTCCTTAAAAAAATGACAAGAAGTTAAAAGTGCAATATTTTGCACTGCCAAGTTGTGTGCAATAAACACTGTATTGGTTTTGCATATTAAAAAGTATTTCTTTCGTAGCTGTTTCGGTTTTCAAGTTGCTATTATGAAATTATCTTTTGTAAGAATTATTAATGTTACCAGCTGTTTTTCAGACTATAAAGAAATTTCTTACATTATTTATATGTTTGCTGTATATAACTGTTTTAAGTATTTTATCTTGCTAAGTTTAGTAAAAAATCCTTTTAATTTGAAAACCTTCCAAAATTACAGCTGAAATCATTTGCGGTTTGTGATAGGTTAATATGCGATGGCATTACTTACTTACATTATTGTGTATCGCCGATTGCGCCGATAGTTCGGTTAACGCTTCTGCCTAGGGAAAATGGCAATTAGTAACTAAATGCGGTGTATTTTATCATGTAGTACTTGAACCTCCACCTAACTGCTAAATTGTAAGTAAGAAGAATATTTGTGATAACAGTGCACAAAAATAATTGTGTATACACTTCCAAATTAATAAATTAAGATGCTAATATTTGGTAAATTTCATTACTTATTTATTTATAATGCAGTATCTAGTGTCAACAGAATATTCTATGGTACAATTTTAAACGATATATATGAATTTAAAAAAAAAAGTTGCACCTTAATTTGCTGTATATTATTATCGATATGCAGCTTCGTTTATATGTCTTGCGATATGATTCATAAGTCAGTAAATGAACATAACACAGAAATATTCTCTAGGATCGTATAGCTTGTAAAAATGTTGGGATTCGTCATAAAGAGCCCTTTACAGATGGAAAATTTTACCAACAATCTGTGGATTTTTACAAGTCATATCATTATACAATTTTGTATAATTCTTTATGGACTGTGGTTGCATATTTCTGCCAAGTAGCAATAATATCAATATAGTCTCCTTATTGCATATATTTATTCAAAGATGTTTAATGTTTCTAAAAATTGAACGTTTTCTTTAATAATAATAAACTAAGGTGCACTCGAATGAGCATACAGTATCTATTTGCACGCTTTGATAAACTCATTTAAAGAGCATGTCTTCTTCTTCTTCTTTTTGCACTTGTTGAAGTTCACAATTTTTATATGTTTTGCAAACACATTGTTCTTGAGCTTGATGGCATCTTTTATTTGTACACATTATATAGTGGAAGCTGTGAATCACGAGTCCTATGCCTCTGCGTTTAGTTGCTGTTCATCCATTTTCTGTTTATTATGGCATCCATTCCAAAGAATTCGGCGTTTATCTCTTTCTGTTTCTTTCTTGTTACTGCTTCTGTGTTTGGTAGTAGATCTTCATCTTATATCTTCCAGGGAAAAGGTTTCTCTTGCGAGTATGCACGCCAGTTTGTTTGGTGCATACTTGTTGGCCGCCATTGTCCTCTTTATATACCTTGCTTTAATATTTTTAATTTTTTCCATGTCACTGGTTTTTTAGTTTGTCCCAGATCAGTTCAATTCCATAAGTAGCAATTGTTGCGATTGTCGTTTTGAACAGTCACATCAGTGTTTGTAGATTCAGTGACATGATGGTGCACATTGTTCTCATAGCTGCTGAAATTCTGGGTGGTGAATGATGATGAGGTTGTCTCTAATGTAATGTCTAGATACTTAAATTTGCTAACTATTTTCAGTGGTTCATCTTGAATCTTTTTTCTTTATTCATGAATAGAATTGTAAAATGTTTTTAGCATGTTTGTAAAGTTTAGGATGACACATATTTAACTCTGAAAACTGCATATACCAGAGCACATACTATATTGGTTCTAATGTTACACGTTTGTACTAAAAATCGCAATTTTATTTATAAAATAATTTAATAACGCGCACTTTTCATGTTTTTCTGGCAATAAGATGGGCAAGCGCAAATTAGTTCAGTTTTTGCCTTGTTAATTAGGCGTCGCTTGTGGGCCTTGGTAATGCAGAATGATATGGGGATGAAAGCATAATTATTGATTAGACTATTTTATTTCTTAGTTATCAGCCAAAATAATGAGCAATGTTACAAAATTTTCTTTCTTTATTGCTGCTAAGGCACTGAGCAACAAGTTGGGAATTTTGCAATGGAAAGTTAGAAAATAATTTATTTCCGTTCATGGAACACGTTTGTTTTATTTCCGTGTTTACTGTTCTAGAAGATTTACAGCCACCTTTAAACAGATGAAAAATGTGTATGTTTGTAATTATAAATGCGATTGGGCATACAACCGGAGGCATTGAAGAATAATGAAAATACACTATTTATTTACAGCAAAATACTTAAAAAACAAACCAGTTAACTTAATTAAATACATGCCCGCCTAGAATTAAATCAGTCAATCTAACTGTACACATAGTTGGATAGAAATCAATCTAGTTAAATACGTCAAATTAATTAATTACATGTCAACTGAATTTCACATATATTAACTTAACTAAATACTTTTCAACTAGCTAAAAGCATGCCAATCCAGTTAAATGCTCATGAACTTAGTTTAAACACGTCAAACTAATTAAATAAGAACAATTCAGTACTGGTTAAGAATAATACGGGGGAATGAAGCACTTCTGGGGAAGCAAATAACTAAAGAGTGGGATATGGGTTGCGCATCAAAAATAAGGAAAAAAGTTACACAAAATTAGACTGGAATTTGGTTAAGGGTAGAAGACATTGCGCGCAATAAGTGAAAGATAGTTAGCAGACGTTTGCGAGATATAGATAGACAAAATACACAGAAGAGATATCGCTTAACCTGCACGTTCAAATAGATCAGGTGTGGGGGATGGGGGATTATCCAGATATCTGTGGTAGAGAAGAAAGAAGTGGTATCGCACGACTCAGATTAGGGGCTTGGAAAGAAAAGAAAATAGTAAATGCTTTCGGGGAAAGAATTTGCCCACTGTGCGAAGAAAGCGATATTTAGAGAATGCAGGAAAACAGAGCTTTTAAGAAATGAGCCTTTGCCACCGCAATATCTCAGTTTGAACACAAGTTGCATGAGAGATAATAGAAAATATTTTAGCGAAGACCTGAAAAAGAAGTTAAATGGATATAGAGAAGGGAGGAGAGTTGGGGATTTGATTTGTTTATTTACGGACGCTCTTTAACAACTCAGGGCGTGAAACGGCCGACAAATTTTGCTCAGAGGCCTCTTCTTTCAGGCTTGAGGTTCTTTATCGTGCCGTAAATGTACGACACGGGACCCACGGCTTTAATTCCCTTCCGAAGAAAGTCATACTTAGAATTTTTACCACCGGGTTTGAGCCCGCGATCTTGGGTTTAGAAGCAGATAGAGTTGGGGAGGGGGTGAGGGATCTACCCATGTTTGTATGTATGTATATAAAATTATTCATAGTAAATGTGTATCGATGTGTTCGTACGTAAGTAGGTATGTTTTTATTATTAAAAGGACGGTATTATCATGTATGGCCGTAAGGCCCATAGGCATCTATAATTACATTTGTATACCTTAAATCTGCCACAATAAAAGTACATTACTATCAATTTTGCACATTTTAACTTAACTAAATACATTTCACCTATCAAAAACATGTCAATCTAGTTAAATATGTGGAAATATTTCAACTACATATGAACTTAAATTTGCAAATAACATATTAATTTAATTAAATACATTTATAAAATGATTAGCTTTATCAAATATAATTCAGCATATTTAGGCCTAAGACACTTATGATCTTGAATAATAATATAAACAAGCTAAGCGAAACTATGGAGTTAGACAATCTTTCAAAATAGAGTGGGGAAAAACTTAAAATTTGAACACGTGTAATTTTGGCTCACTTTTAAATCTTGTCAGAGAAGGATAACCCGCAGCTATTCATTCCACTCAAAGAGAATTTACCTAAAATTGTTCCTCGTTTCCTACAATTGATTTTAAAACTATGTTGGCTTTTCTAACGTAGTTGTGATATCACTCCAAACGCTTTATATAATGAAGTTACCCTCGTTTTTTACTGCTCTCTGCAAGCGATTGTCAAACTAATGCTTTTACACTGTCGTCCCCAAGTTCATTTTTACTTTTTATTAATTTTTCTGCTCTACGTTGGATTTTTTCTAGGATATTTATTTTATACTTCCTGTGTGGATCACAAGAAGCTGCTCCATACTCTATAAAGAGCTGAAATAATGATAAATAATATTTTCTTAACAAAATGTAATTCCCACCATGTTTTCCTCGTAACACTTTCAAGTTGTTCATTCAATGCAAATTTAGAACTTAAGTAGATTTGCAGCAGTTTGATACACAAATTGACTAATCAATGGTTAAACATTAACGAAAAAAGTTCCTGAAAATACAAAAAGTTTAACATTTTGTATCTATTAATGAAATAATAATAATTATTACAGATGTAAACAATTCGCAGAGCTAACTTAGCAGTTGATCTCTTTATGGAGAAGGGAAAGAATTGCGAAACACCCACTAATAATAAATGCAGATCTTTGCTAGTGCTTACGTTTCCATCACATTTGTGCTATTTAATTTGAAATATTCTGAGTGATATTTATATTGCACAGTCTCCGAACAGAAGGATTCTGTGTTATAGGATAGAAAATGTTGCTGTTATTCCTGGGTTATCAACAGAGACAGGAAGTTTAGAAATTATCATACCTTAAAATAGACAAGAAAAATAAAGACGCAGAAAAACACATTACACTTATACCTACCAGATTAATCCATTGTATTAATATTGTGTGGATGTCAAACATCACACCAAAATAAATATTGTGTTTATTACTCCGAAATTTGTTTAAACTTTTCTTTGGCCATGTTCCATCTCCTGTCAGATAACCCAGGAGAAAATTACCTGCCACAGAAATTATTGGAGCAATATGAAATGTTTCTAAATTTATCCAAATCATAATTTCAAGAAACACCTTTTCCTCAGCAGTAATTTTATTTATTTATTTTTTTCCCCTTGCTGGTACACATTGCATCTTTCACTTTGTTAGAGATTGTTCTCTAGTCGAGTGCAGTTTTCATGTTTCATCCCTGATCCATGTCTTTTGTAGCGAGGAAAGAATATCCACTTATTCAATGCACTCGCTCACTTAACACCAATATGCTACTATTTTCTCACACAGTGTACAAGGATATGTTTAATCATTGAAATACAATGTGGACATTAGCTGTTGATTCATTGTTGTGCTGTTCTGGGTTTCCCGCTTATTTCTTCAAGATTTGCTAATCTTATTGTACTCAGGAAGAAATTTGCTCTCAAGGTCGCACAGCGAGTCATTTCATCCCTAAACCATCAACAGAAGTCTGTAGAAGTGCTTCCACAAAATAAAACTTGAGCATTTCCATTCCAAAAATTTAAGTTTTACATATTCATTTTTACGTTTGAAATAGATGCATCACACTCTGCCAAAGTGCCGGTCTCTGGTTATCAGTTTCAACGCTGCACACAATATTTCATAAATGATTACTAGTAAATGTTTAATGATTATGTGTATCATATTCTCTAGTAAGCTTCCAGAACAGTTGTAGGGAGGAAATAACACATATTTCACATTCACAATCAAATTATACAAATAAGCATATGCTACTCTTTAAACATCGCGAGGATATATGTGTATACTGTAAACTCACTCTTTCACCATATTCTATAGCAAAAACGCAAATAAATCGCTCTACAGTTTGATTTTTATAGGTTTTTTTTAATAGTGTTTAATGCCCATTTTTACTACTGAGGCACCACAGGCGGGGATACATGAGATGAAATAATAAATTGGGAAAGGATTTATTTTGAAGGAAGGAAACGTTCCAGGCCTAAGTTTAGGGTTCCTCCCCGGCATTTGCCATTTATGACGACAGGAAAAAAATTTTCAGGGAGAATCGAACTTCAGATTTCCCACAAGTCCGCGACTTAACGACCTCGGCTACCAATGGCGGTTTATGGTACATTTTTGCTATATAGGTAATGTTATATGGTGGGCCAATTATGGCGATTTTTATAATAGTGTTTGTCGCCCATTATGAAATCATGTTGTTAACATTTGATAAAATGAATATTTGGAAAAGGAATTTTATGTGGAAGGAAGCGTTTCAGACTTAAGTTTAGAGAACCTTCCCAAAATGCCATTGATGAACTTTGAACTTGTTTCATTTTGGGAGGAAGGTTCTGTCGGGATTAAGCTCGAAACCTCGCCGACAATTATGGCAATTTGGGGTTGAAAAACACGGATGTGTCTTATATGAGTTTAGGTAGTACTTGGTATGGAAGCACAAAAAATGTTATAGGACTTTGTGCAAACTGACTGCATAAAACGTTGCACCTAAACTGGATTTCAAATAATTTGTTGGCAATGTAGCTTTTTGTGCTAGAGAGTCAGCAGAGTTACCTAGTGGTTGAGAGTTGAACTGTTTGCAATCAAGTTTGTTCGGAATACAGCGACACGCGGCGGTGTGCCAATGTATTACTCAGAGCAAACTGCAAAGTATCGTTGTATCGTGCTGTAATAATAGGAAAGGAACTTCCTGCAAGTAAGCAGAGCAAGAGTTCGATTCTTGGTTGGAGTTTTAAGTTTTTACCGAATATTCCAGGCATTTCACGGCCCAGAAAAGTACAGTAATTCCTATAACAAATCCAATTAGCAAAATGATGGCTTTTGTGTTTATACAAGTTACAACTTGTCATTGTAGCACGATGTTTTCATATTTCATACTGACAATGAGAACAAAAGTATACATTCTAGTTCACTTAAGCAATTAAGCTTTTTTCTATTAACAAATGAAAAATTGAATGCACAATGTTTATAAACTATGAAATACAAGAATAATTTGAAGGATGCATCTGAATGTATATTATAAGATGTCAGAATGAGGCCAAATGGCACCTTTATGTAGCTAATCAGAATGCGAGGTTTCAAGAAGACGTCCAAAATGTTTTCCGGCATTGGTGAAACTGTATTTATGTACGTAAAAGTAATGAAATGTTTGTTGTATTAGAATGGAATAAACAATTTATCCCTAAGTTGAGAAGTTACATTTTCTCAAAAAATAGTTCAAAATCTTTGTAAAGAAAGTGTATAAATAGTGTTCTTACCTACAATGTTAATGCCCGCTTTAGCATTGCAAGCAGTGTTTTATTTGTCAACTGAGCAGCATATTTAAATGTGTCTGAAAAGCAGCCAAAATTTCCTCGATAATTAAAACTGTTCATTTATCAATCGAACGACTAAGATCCAGACGATGAAGATACATTTAAGTTAAAATGAAATAACAAACTGCAGATATCAGACATTTATTATGCTATTTCTGTGTTTTGTTTAAAGTGTGCTGCCGAAAGAAACGGTGTTAGCATCTTAGGTAATATTCTGAAATGTAATAACTTTAACAAAATTGTAGAGAGGCTTTTAAACATTTTCTTATAAATGAAATAATTGGGGGAAGGGGTACGACGTGGTTTATTTTTAATAGTTAAACTGTTGCGCAATGAAAACTGGAAGATATAAAAAAAAAAAACGAAACTTGATGAATTTTCACCGCTTACACTCCGGTCTCAGTATGTTAACAGATAAATAATGAAAAGGCTAGCTAGCTTTATACTCCACTGATATGGGTGCATAGTAAGGCATTCCCAAACTGAATATTTAATTACGTTGGAAAGTTGCTTTTGGTATGTATTTTATGTGAAACAGAGCGTTTCAGTCTTGCATGTATTGTGACTGCAATGCTCGAAGCACTTAACCATCATTTTGTAACTTGAACAAACGCGTTTATTCCCTCCAGGTAAATAATTAACTATATGCTTATTCTGGTGGAATATATATATATATATATAAATAATAACTAGGTACTAAGGTTTCTGCAAGGTTGTACGCATTACTAGATAAATACTTCCTTAAAAACGCTTTAATATTGTTTATATTATTTATATGCACTAGTCCCATCCTTCTGTTTTAGAAATACTTTGTTTGCATGTATATTATCCCTTTGTTTAGAATATGCTCCTCGCGTCACGTTTTGAATGAGAAACAAGACGTGCAATGGCTAACCTGATGGTGAGATGAGGTCATTCAAGAGATTGCGTTTCTCAAACAAGATGGTGATTATGATGTCACTCCGCTAAATAACGCCAAGTCAACACGCTGCTTCTTTATTTAATGTAGTTCGTTAAGAACCACAATCTCAGCACATTGTAATGGAACATACATCATGGCAATTATACTGAAAGTCTTGCTTTGCGATTTTGAAAATAGTTTCTTTATTATATTTTCTGCATAAGAGAACATCCCCTGGATTCACTATCCTATTCTGGTGAAGAGCCCGTCGTGTGTGACAGTTAATGGAGAAAATTCGGTTTTAAATGGTAAGGAAATTGCAATATTCTAAGCCGAATAAACTGAGAAGCAAAAGATGGACTGCCTAGCTTTGTAGCTAATGATATGCAGCCGTCTTTAAAACTATTAGTATTCATGGTAATATTCAAGAATAAAACAGAGTATCATTCATGGTAATATTCAATGAATAAGAACACAAGGGGAATTTACTTTATTTTTATTTTAATCAACGGTAAAACGAGCTGATAAAAGAACGAAAAAGTGAATGTAATAGTATTTTGGAAACAAACCATGGAAGGTTATGTGAAATTAAAATACAAACATGTTTTGTTATGTAGGTATCTTTTTAGTGAGAAAAGTAATTACATTAAAGTTCGACAACCATGGATAGTTACGGAAGAAAACATTTGCAAAGGAAGCTTCTCGGTATAACTTCATTTAATTTAGGCACGTACTGTTATGAACCTGAGTAGAGCAGCATCATTTCCCAGTTTGCAAGAGTACAATATCTAGGAAGACGGAGTAAGTGTTATTTACTATAGGCATAAAACATAGAGGATTATGTCATTTTATGGCACCTTTACCCTTAAAAAGACATTTTCTCATTTTCTTTCTTCTTTTTCTTTTTCTTCTTCTTCTTTTACTATTAATCTAACACCAGCTCCAAAATTTCACATTCTTTTGTTATTGTGCACACAAGCAAATGAGAGGGGAAGAAAAAAATTAGTTTTACTTAATTACCTATTTTCCTTTTATTTTTCGCACTTAAATTGCTGTTCAAGATTCAGCGATCCCATCATAGAACTAACATGTCTTCGTGCATGTACAACGAATTTCCATTCTGACGTCATCTCCGAATATATATTTCTGTAAAAATGTCATCATTGTTCATATCAGCAAAATGGGCGATTGCCTGTAACAAATGCAGTTTTTAACCCGTGAAAAACTTTGGTCTTCTTAAAAGTCTAGCATCTTAGGGAGCTCTCCTGCACATCTTCAACAATTGTTTCACGGACTTTCATTTATTAAAAACATTTGTGCCATTAAAACTTATAATATACGCAGTTAAAACCAACTTTTGCATCTTTTATATGCGGTAACGATATTCTGGTCTCCTAAGAGAAACTTGCGACTTGGATCGGCTGTGATTTGTTTTTGTTTGGCATTACAGCACGTTCCCTTCCAGAATTTGGTGTGCTTGGCATATTTGTTCATATTGTGTGATTTTGGAAATAGTTTTGGGAACTTCCTTTAATATATTTGCCAATATTACCAGGAAATGATATCACTTTGGATAATGTTGTCTTTCACACGTTTTAGTACTTCTTGCTTCCAATGATAAAATGAAGAATAAAGGTTACTAAAATATGGAGTTATAAAAAAAAAAAGATTAGCTTCAACTTGAATTGGAAAGGACCTTTTGTGCTACTTTGATTGACTGGGATCAAAGTAATTTACTAAAATTCTAGCTCAGGTATTGAGCATAGTAGATGGCGGCAAGTTATGCTTGTTTCCACGGAGAGGGGGATATTTGATGCCCCACCCTTTTTTAAAGACTGTCGTCTATGAGCTGCTTTTAATCAAACGTTTTCAGCAGAAGAATACGTTTATCAGCAAGTGGAAAATCGACTCTGACTGACTCTGCTATATTATGCAAACCGTGTGCAGGACAAGTCAGATGTGTCACAATTGGAAATATTAATTGTAAAGTTTTACAGGTTTTGAATCATTTACTCTCACCATCGCTCACACCGAATGTCATCTGGTCTTTCAATGATTCAATAAAAAATGTTGCAATTGTGAAACTGCTTCTCACTTCGATTTCTTCTACAGCAAAATATATCGTCCTTAGCATCTGTGATCAGCTGATTCTTGAACTTTTTAAATAGTTTTCATAATTTTGCGCGAGTTGATTCGTCAGGTATAATTTTGAAGAATTTCCGTACAGCTGGGTTAGTTAATATCAACTGCTAGAAAAGTTTTAGGACATTTTTGCCGATATCCGAAAATACAAGAAACACTTTTTGCAGATTTCATCCTTAAATTTTCCCTGTGTTTACTGAAGTTGCAATGTTCAATCACTTGGAAACTTGCCTCAATACCAATTATTTTTCCACACCATTCTACAATAGAACTCTCGTCCATCGGTCGTTAACACTTCATTTTTAAATTTCTCACTAGCATTTGCTTTTATTTTACGCATTTTTGTTCAGAGTATGACAATTGCCTTTATTCCTAAAGAGAAAAACTTAATACTCCCTAGTTTTGAGTAAAACACTGCAGTGAAAGCACGGCAGGTAAACAATAGATTTAGACTGAAATTGCAAGAGAAGTTTATCTCTTTTTCCTCAAAGATCTTGCTTAGTCGGAGTGATTCTCACTGGTTAAAAACAGAGGTTAGATTATATTTTTCTGTTCCTGGGTTCATCGTGACTCTCACTGAAGGTGTGATGTTCAACCTCCTAGCGAGTGAGATAATTATAGGTGCTAGTTGCAATCTATTTCTAAAATCATTTCCATGAAAGGAAGTAAATGTGCATTATAAACTAATAGTTTAAAAATATGATATTGAATTGTTTAATAATATTACCAACATATGCATTTATATGCTCTGTAAAGTATGCTTAAATTGTAACAGTTACTCTGAATCGCAAAAAACTGTCAGGCATATAATTTGACCGAAGGAAACCATATATACATTTGCATAAAAATCCTGTCCGTGCTATTGCTAACCGTTGGTTGGCAGGCACGTTTTACCAATTTGCCATCCCACAGGCGAATGTTATTTTCATGACGACATTCATGGTGAACACGCATCATCGATTCAAATAAGAACCATTGAATCTTCTTTATCCTGATGGATTGACATGATTTGCGTCATGAGATCACGCATACACACTGGGGATAATACAAGTAGGTATCATGGTTTGATTTTGCGGAGCCCTGTATTACAGACAAGCAATTAATATCAAGGGCATCTTACGGTGAATTAAAAATAGATACCACCGATTTTGAACGTTGATATGCACAAATGTTCTGCTTTTTATACTTCGCCCTAAGAACATCATGAATTGTATTATGTGTAATCGTGAATTAAATGTTGTATTTTAATTTACAGATTATAGCGAAACTTAGAGTGGTGAAGAAATGCTAGTCAGGTATAACTTCCAAAAATTAAGCGACTCGGGCCCTCAATGTGTAACGAAACATATCGTGAATACTGACAGAATATCAAGGGTGCCCATGTTCTCTTTGGAATTTCTCTGTGTTTGAAAATGCGGTTACTGTCGATGTTAAACCTGAACTAGGCACATAGATTTGTTGCAATGATTAAAAGTATTGCAAGGACGTCATTTACACAAAGGCAAGCTGTGCTGTTGTTTTCTGTTCACTTGTTTTATTCTGTATGTATGCCGCTCTGTTTGTAGTGCCTTTGTCGCTTCTCATGTGCATATGAGTAATGAGTTGCGCGCGCAACTTCGAAGGTTGTGGAGCTAATGTCAACATCTACATATTATGGTCAACATTTGCGTATATAGACCATACCTCTAATAGCAAGAAAGTGTACTATATTTTAATTATGGTATGTAATTTTGTTGGAGATGTGAAGTTAACATTCTTTTTACAACAGGGGTAGGAAAACGAAGAATGTGAATGTTTTTATCAGTGTGTAGATGTGAAACATATTTTCTGGTAAATTGTACTGTTAGTGACTTTTCTTAGATTCGATTATTTATTATAGTTTTTTTTCTGATTGTGTGGACAGGAAGTCTTCTTTATATCGAATTAATTGGCAAACTTAATGAATAATTTGGAAGTGCGTCTTCAAATCCATTATTCTAATCTTCTCTGGCAGTTTAAAACAGAGTAAATCAGAACAAATGGGAACACGGATATATAGAAAATGAAAGCTAGTGTATAAACGTTCCATTTCAATTGCTACATTTTGTCAATACTAGTGAACTAAACATTTGCAGGGAAAGGACACGAATCGTCGAGCAACTTCTAACTGAAATGCAACCCTATTTTTTTTTCTCCCTCCTAGTCACTAAGATTACTTATACAAATTTTGTACTGAAGTGTTTGGCCATATGGCTTTTTACTACATCTCTAGTTCGACGTTGTACTTGGGCAACAGTGTACGGAATGTTTAGGAGGATGAAAAACCTTAGGAACATTGAATTTTCAATTGGCATCACAGCCATGAACAAGCGAGCTTCGTGCAGCCTCGTGAAAGAATGAGATTTTCTTTGTAAGCTGATATTCATGAAACACCAAAAATTTTTATTAAGGACAATGAATTAAAATGAGGTTATGTTTGCAGATCCAAGCTGGCGTCTCCTTCTCCACCAGTGCTCTGGAGCTCTCGTCGCAAACAGGGTGAGTGCAAAACAAATCATTTACTCTCTTTAGTTATTCATGACTGAATGTATTGTTAAATTATGAAAAGCGGACAACGATATGAAATTTCATGCACACTGTCGTGTGTCCTTGGCATCGTGAATGAATTGATGAGGGTGCCGTAAGCTGCATTATATTCACTTTCACAGGTTGAAGAAATATATGGCAATGGAATTGTGGCTTGCTTGATGTTATGCTGGGCTAAAGTGTTACACTCTCCCCTCCCCGTTTAAATTTCCCACAAACAAAAATCGCAAGGTGCTACAATGCAAACTGTTATAGCCGTTCATAGGTTTCAAGCTCCATATTTAGTTCTTCATAAGAGCATTGTGCACAGTGACGTAACGCAGTCCATTTACTTTTATTTCGCTGTGAAAATTCAGTAAAGATGCTTGCTTTATCACCGCTGCAATTTTGTTACACGTCAAATTGCACTCTGAAACAAGGGAAGAGGAGGAGTGATTTTTCACAGCAGGTGCACATTAATAAGAACTTTGTATTCGTTAATGTCTTCGCATTATTAAAGAAATGAGCTGATTCTTGTGATGACGTAGCCGCCCATAAATTGAAAATTCGGTTCATACCCGAGTAATCCCACAGTGTCGTCGACGTTGCGATGAGATGCTTTCCACGTTTCAGCATAAGATCCTGTCTGGTGGTTTTTAGGAAAGTTTGGCTGTAAAATGTCACATAAACGCATCTGTAAGGTGATCAAACAAGTCGGTCCTGGTGGTGTAGTGATAACCACACCTTGCCTCTTAAACCCAAGCTCGCGGCCAGGATCGATGGATTTTTTCTGGCGTAAAAATGCTAAGTATGAAGGGAAGTAAAGCCGTGGGTACCATGTCGTACATTTACGACACGATAAAGAACCTCAAGCATGAAAGAAGAGGCCTCTGAGCAAAATTTATCTGCCGTTTCACGCCCTGAATTGAATGGGACGCTGATGACATGAAATGTCAAAGGGCGTCCGTAAATAAACTTAATCCAAAAATAAATCCTCTAAACAAGGTGCTATAATTTAATTTATCTCCAATATACCAGCAAAAGGAATGTGGTTACAGAATTACATACTATTTTGGACTAAGACTTCCCAGTACATAGCAGTACTGTGTGAATGTGGAAAATGTATTTTTGCAAGAACCTGTTTAAAAATGATAGAATGCTACGAAAATGCTATTTTATTTGGCGTCTCATTCAAAATATGAATTGGATATTTTTTTTCTGATTGTTATAATGAAAAATAAGAAAAGAAAAGAAAAGGATTTTTTTTTAATATTAGTCGTACATCTTTTCCTATTTTTTTTTTTTATGAAAAGTCACATGATTCGTGTAAGCGATGTGCCCGTAATCAATAAGAAACTGTAGTTACACTAGCACAGGCCTTAAAAGATGAGCATTTCTTAGAATTCAGGTAGGTCGGCTAAGCAGATGCTGGGCTCATAGAATTTAAACTTGAGTGCAGCAGCTGAGCAGACATTAACAATATCCATGATGGGTAATATGGACTTCATGTACGGATAGGTTCTGTCTTAGCGCACATACTGCTCGACAAAATGCATGATGGTTTGTTGATTATTCAAGAAAACTATCCAGAAGCTATTGTATGTGTACTTTTTCGAGCAATGACTTGATCAACCCATCATTTTAAAAATGCCACAAAATCAACAATGCTGTTGAAGATTGAAATCATCGTCTGAACAAAATATGCTCTAATTAAGTTATTAAATAATGATACAGAGCGCTAGGGGATTGCATTTCTACAAGATACAGCTCATCTTGGACGGCAATAAACGACGAAAAATCTACAGCTAAAGTTAATGTTGTTACGAATAGCCTAATATAAGATCTGGATGAAACCGGAGAATTGAAAAAGTACTTCAACAATTTAAATAGTACAGAATTATAAATTATAAATAGTACAGAAGAAGCAATTAAGTACACATATTTTTGTTGAATGAGAGGACATGTAAATTAACTTCCAAGAAAGACGAACTAAAACGAGGAATTATTTTATTTATTTATTTTATTTGCTTATTTATTTTTGATTTGGTTTATTTATGGACGCTCTTTAACATCTCAGGTCATAAGCGTCCCATTCAGTTCAGGGTGTGAAACGGCCGACAAATTTTGCTCAGAGGCATCTTCTTTCAAGCTTAAGGTTCTTTTTCGTGCCGTAAATGTACGACACGGGACCCACGGCTTTACTTCCCTTCCGAAGGAAGACATACTTAGGATTTTTACGCCAGAAAAATCCCATAGATCCTGGCCAGGTTTGAACCCACGAACTTGGGCTTAGGAGGCAAGTACGGTTACAACTACACCACCAGGACCGACGAATTCTGATTGAACGAGTTTCTATAAATAGAGTAAAAAGTATTAGTAAAAAAGAAAAAGAAGCTAAAAAGACAAGTTTTTACATAATAAGCTTACCGAGATGAAACACATGAAAAAGTAACTATTAATGAACAAAAATAATAAAATTACGAATTCTTATAAATGAATGATAGCAAAAATAATCAGCATTGAAAAATATTTTCCATCTGTACTGCCATAGACAGTCGGTCCCTTAACCTCCACGTGACTGTACTTTGTAGAGCCTCTCAAAAAGAAGCAATATTGCTCTCTGGTTTCCAAGACTTATGAGCAGGACTGCGACGCATGTGCAGAGATAGACCAGAGCGTCGGAGAATGTTGAACTTGTAAAATTCCACTTTCAAAGTCTATAGCCTTGAACAAGTAACACGAGGATTACAAGCAAAGCCCTAACCGTGAATGAGCTACGACAAACAGGGAAACATATTAAAATCAAGCCCAATGGGAAATTTTCAATCTAGCAAGAAAACAAAGCACCAAAAGGATGTCGAACGGCCATGGGTGGCCGAAGTCGTGAGCGGGAAGTCTGAGGTTCGAATCCCGCCAGGGCCTTCCTTCATGACTGAGGTTTGTTTCCAGGATTTCCGCAGTCATAAATGGTAAATGCCGGGAAGACACCCTAAATTTAGGCCTGGTTCCTTCCTTAAAAATAAATCCTTTCCCAATATATAATTTCATCTCATGTATCATCGCCTGTGGTGCCTCAGCAGTAAAAACGAGCGTTAAACACCATTCATTCAAAAACCCAAAATATTGAAAAGAAATTTATTGACAGACATAATTGTGCTGGGACGAAGATATTTGTAATAATGACGAAGAAGAATGTTTCTAGTGTGATGACTGCTCAGCGACATTTCAATATTGGTTATCCAGTTTCTCTGCATATTAACTGGTAAGCTCAGACTAAATCACTAATTGTTCATTTCCATTCTCTTTAAATGGGGATAATGGGGAAAGACCGGTTAATGAAGTGTAATGATTACGATAAACTTTAGAACGTTTTGAACCCATAAGTTTTGCTATATCAGTTTTACTTGTTTATTAAGGAATTATTCCAGTTTTGAACAGCGTGAGCGTTGCCGAGCTGTGAGGCGGGATGGAGAATTCTATCTGCTTAACCTGAGCCTTAACTGGTGCAGCTTAATTTTGTTTGTCCATTTAAAATGCAGCTAGTCATAGTTGTCTCTGTGTTTGCGCCTTCAGTTAGCTTTCCTACACGGCTGCACTGTGTCATGTCAGGGTAGTGGAGAAAGGACAATAAACAGTTCGCAGCGCTCCCACTAAAATCGGCTAACGTAAAATAAAATGGTAATAACTTATACGCAATGGAGCACACATATACTAAATTTGGCTTAAAGGCAGCTCTCACTCACCCCAACCCTAAATAACTTACCGCAAGTGCATTCTCACAAAAAATTTCATATCTAGATATGAAGAAAAAACAATTTTTATATATACACGTTCCGCTTTATAAAACACATATGTAAATAACACACAACAAAACAGAATATTAAGAGTCTAAATGCTCTTTTTCTGAAAGACCGATGGTTTATAATCTTTTAACTCTTGACTGCTACCTGAGATCGAGTATTTAGGCTCGAAATATTGTGTTTTATTCACCTATGTGTTTTATGTTCTTTTAACAAGGGTCGTTCTAATTCTATGTATTATATACTCCCGGAGGTTTTCAATTTTACTTGCGACTCTTCTGTCTTTTAAAAAGAATATAAGTGGTTCGAAACATTGCGCAATTTGCGTTACTCTTTCAGTGTGTTCTTTTCTGTTTTTCTAGTACTTGTTATTTTAGATGTATATATAGTTCTTTTCGAATTATTATTAATATTTTGAATGCATGAGAAAAGGAGATGGGTAGATATAAAGGACGCAGAAAATGTAACACGCAAGTTTAGGAGAGGAGTCCATAAAAAATCAAAAGAAAGCTGAATCAGTCGTAAAATAGAAAAGAACATAATGGGCTGGGAGATTGTGAGAAAGCATTAAATCTTTTAACTACCTCAAAGCGTGCAGTTGCCTGGCAGTAACTCATGCTTTTGACAGACTCCCCCAGGCTGCTTGCTATAGGCGCAGCGCATCACTCAGTAAACCAAAACGCTGCAAGTTAATGCATGGAATGCCTGGTGTGTGTGTTTTTTTTTTTTTTTTTTTTTTTTTTTTATTTGACAGCTTCCAGAATTTAAGTATGCGCGAATTGCATGTCATATCGCTTTCCGCAGAAACTCAAGTGAATGCACTTCAAACTTCTACGGAAACAAATGTCGTGCATATCTGCAATTCTGTTCACGAAATGGAAGACTTGCTAGGACCTTGCGCCGTCTCAGAATGGCACCAGGTGAGTACTGAACAATACTACAACATTTAGTTGCTGATGTTCTCGCAGAGCCTGGTTACACGGCACACTTCCTCGCGTAGCTGATGGGCAAAGAATGCCGGACGGAAATACGGCTATGTGGGCTGGCAGGAACTGACGTCAGAAGTCGGGGCCGCGGGGGAGGTTGGGTTGTGTGCCTCATCACACGTGATTCATTACATGGTTATGTCAACTTTACATGGATTTTTCTCGCTGTTCGAATCCCGTACAGTCGCCTGTTACTTCATTAGAGTAGCGTTTGCTTTTATTCTCCCTTTGTCAAAATGGAAGTAGGTGGAAACTGATATAACGCCAGCAAACTTTGCACTCACAGTAAACAAGGACATTTCGGTTTTAATGTTTCTTACTCTTATATATAGCGTTTAACTGTAAGCAGGATCTATATAATAGTGAGAGTTAAGTGCCTATTCTAGCAGGTGGTATGGACTTTAGTATAACTATGTTAATGGAGTTGGAGGACTATTTTCCCCAAGTAAGCTACATAAATTGGGAGCGTTCTTATTGAGCTGACTCCGTTGTAGGTGGTCCCGACTGTGTTGCTTCCTGTGATGCTGTTTGGTCGTTTCCGCCCCGAAAATCACAGACTCGGGGTAATTGCGCTAATTTCGTTGAGCCTAAATCAATACGTTTTGGAAAAGGTTTTGGTGTAAACGTTACTTTTAAATGGTTTATTTCACTACCTTCTTTTAAAAGAAAAGATCGGTTCAACACAGCCATATCACTTCAGTACATTTATTAAACGAGGCTTAGACAATTGGGCGGTTTGCACAAAGTAGCGCAATATTATAAGTGTTGCACCGAAGACTAAACAAACCGCCACGGGTGGCAGAGATCGTTAAGGCGCGGACTCTGAGCGGGAGGTCGAGGGTCCGAATCTCGCCGGGACCGGCCACCGTAGGAACAGTTTCAAAATATATTATATAATTAATCATTACTCCAATCAGAAAACTCAAAATAAATGTTTCCGAGAAAATAAAAGTTTTCAGTGTAATTAATGATGTTTTACCAAAACTCTACATAATAACAAGATTAGTATGCTGTGGTTTAATTCACAGGTGTGGGCGTTGTTGACAAAGTTTCCTTGCCTAGCTTCATGACTCACATATACTTGCTCTGTGGAAGGATAATTGGTGTAAAAGGTGTCTATATACGCACCCAAGAATTTCTTTTTGTTTTATATTTTTTAATTTTTAATTTTTTTTCCTCCCATTTCCATGTTCTTCATTAAGTACAGTTGTGTAGAAATGTGCAAAAATTCTTTAGATATGTGAATTTTTTCTATAATCCATATGAATCAGGATGTGAATTGCACATAGGTAATATAGATATAAGGTTGTTCTCTGTTATTACGTCTGAATGCGGCACAGAGATTTAGCGACATCCACGTTGTTTTTGTTTTATGTTGCTCATCAGTATTTCTGGACGGGATATTGGCCGTACTCTGATAGGAAATAGATGGAAGTCCAGCGTTCTTGTTCCTTTTAACTCACGCAAGTTAGTAGTTGGCATCAGCGATAAAATGTTCAGTAGTGCAAATAAACACAGTATAACGATATAAACATTATGCTTTTATATAAATTGTATCAATAAGCGATAGACGTAGAAATGATTCTGAAAGCAAAAAATCAGCTTAATACATTTAATAAATAATGTTATATAACAAATACAACATCCTCGTTTAAAGGTAGCTATTTTTATTCATATTATTATTATTATTATTATTATTATTATTATCATCATCATCATCATCATTATTATCATCATCAATTATATCATCATCATTAAAATGGGAACTATGAACATTTGAACCTACAATGTGGTAAATAAATCGAGGAGTAATGACAAGAAATGACTCGTGTTCAAACAGATTCCGTGTTAATAAATTTCAGAAAAAGAAAACGGGAAATGTCCGCGACAAAAGGCGATTAATTCCCATAAAGGAATAAGGTTATAATGATCATAGCTTACAAATCTCACTCGGTGCCTTTCACAACAGTTCTTATGGTTTATTTTCGAATATGAATAGTGCTTATAATGCATAATGCTATTTCCGATCATCGCTGCAATGTTATACCAAAACAAGATTAAATATCTTGTATGTAAACACATTACTATAGAAGAAGAATAATATAACTTCCTTTTAATGTATTTTTGAAAAATAAATGTAAAGGGAAGGCATCGGTTTATTTGTAAAAATATGCAACTCTTTATATATAAATGGTATTTTCCTTTGGCCCAGATGTCATCGTAAAGCTTGCCCAATAAAATATATATAAAAATGTCCTTCCTCCAAAACAGCCCAAAGGCTAACTAGTGTTCAACAATTTTTTGTTGTTAATTCTGTCCGATTTCCAGCAGGTTTTTTATTATTCGTTATTTTTTTAATTTAGACAAATACTCAGATTTCTTTAGAAATGTAAAAACATTTGAAAACTTCCTGTACAGAAAACGAGGTTAACAAAAGTTGTGACGGTGAAATGTAGGAGTGCCGCAATTCTGAGGAGCCAATAAGAAGTTACGAGTCCTAAGATCTGAGGAACGTTTCAGCATTTTTCGTCTTGGCTGTACATTCCATCCGTTCAGAGCGAAGCCAATGTAAACAGAACACATACTGCGGAATGTTCTTCGGAACTTGCATTGTTAATACGGAATTGTCGAAGACGTTTGGGCAATAACGCCTTTGGGCGTTGCAGAAACAACGCGTTAACTAGCTTCAAACATAAGGGGAATAACAAAAATAGAATAAAATGCTTACATAGCATGAAAGACAACTAATTTAGCAGAACGCTCTTCGACTCTATTTTTGCTTGGGATATACCAAACAATGCTTCTGAGTGAGCTATTTTAATGCTTCTTACAGAAACACTTAACTCTAGCATAAGCACAACTTGCGCTTCCATTTTCAAATGCAGAAGCGTAAATCTTGGAACATTTACACATCTGTGACTCTTGTTGGTGGCCCTTCGTTAATTATCCAAACGTATTATCATTCCTCCGCTGATTTCCTGCTTCATTAGTAAAGATTGCTTTCCGAGAGCGTAACACACAGTAGGTCAATAGGTCGCTCTAGTAATTCCTGTTTCCGGTTCGGAGCGGAAGTCTGCAAGTGCATGGTTGATGGGAGAGCGCCGCTAAACGTGCATAGATCATTTTGCTGTCCGATAAAGAAGGAACACTTAAGATCGATCATGTCTCCAAGGCAGCTATGTTCTGTCTGGGCCATAGAGCAGCGTTTATTCTAAATGGCGCTAATGTCATTTTTCAAGATGGTGAAGTTGGCGTTAAAATTACATTGGTCAACGTGGGAAAGGAAAAAGCGGTGGGGAAGCGCATATACATTGACACTCAATTATAGTTTATTTCTGGTCCCTGAGCCCTGCTACAAATGTCAAAATATTATGACGTTTTACCAACATTGAAAATGCACTTAATCACATTACAATTACTTTCAAGGCCATAATTTCCCTTATATCTCTGGGACACGTTTGAAGTTACGCCACTTTTCTCCGCTAGGGGTGCTAGTATAAAACGATCACTATCTTTGTCTACTTTAGCATTTGTAGACTGTTTCCTCAGTACTGTTTTTTTTTTTTTTTTTTTTTTTTTTTTTTTTTTTTACCTATTATGGCGTTTTTCAGACGTATCTAAAAAACTTCTGCCTATATTTGCTAATTTCAGCTTTTTCTTGCAGATTGAGAAGGAATTCTGCGATTTTCAAATGGTAATGTATGTACTTCAAGACTTCTAACATCAGTCATTATATATACATACACAGAGGGTGCCAAAAAAGTATACGCGTTTCATGCAAAAAAAAAAAAAACTGTGTTAACATAACAAATCTGAATTCACACAAACAGAAAATGATTAGTGCTAATCATCTTAGACTTTTATAGTCATAACAGTTGCTCAAAATGCCCACCATCGGCATCGATATACTTCTGAGTACGTTGAACTACTGATTGAGCAACGTTTGCGAAAGTGTCCTCAGCGATTGCAGCTCATGCCGTTGCAATTTCTTCCCGAAGTGCTGCCAGTCTAGCTGGTTTTCTACGGTATACAACATTCTTAAGGGTTCCCCTAAGGTAGAAGTCCAACAGCTCTGTTCTGTACACACGTCTTCATTGCCTTTGAACTTCAAAACACTCTCGGTTTTTCAATACAGCTTCAAAATTGCTTTCCGCTGTTCAAACGATAATATTGGCTCCATTTTGTTGTAGCAACGCTAGTGTAACGGAATGTGGGTCGCATCTGTTTACATAACATCATACGACAATCTTGACTTCATTTGTTCATTGTTGATTTACCTATCACGTAGCAACGCTACAATAATGTATGAGAGTCACATCTGTTTAGAGAACATCATACTACACATTACTGAAATATATTTAAATAGATATCTACTGTGAAAGTGTGTATAATTTTTTTGCACCCGCTGTATAGTTTAATACCTCTATCGTTATTCATTGCCAACATTATTATATAATTGGAGAGTTTATTTGAAGCGTGTACAGGTGAACATGTTGCGCTCTCTAATTATTGAGAGCACACACCATATTTTGGATGGCTGCATTCAAGCTTTGGACATACGAGAATGTTAATACAGATACATGTTTTGTTGTATCTAAAAAGTCGGTCCTGGCGATGTAGTGGTAACCATTCATGCCTCGAAAACTCAGGATCGTGGCGTCAATCCCCGCTAGGGTTGAGCATTTTTTCGGACGTGAGTATGGCTTCCTTCGTAAGGAATGTAAAGCCGTGGGTCCGATCTACTAATATTTACGGCACGTAAAAGAACCTCAAACCTGAAAGAAGAGGACTGATCACAATTTATCGGCCGTTTCATGCCCTGAATTGAAGACCTGAGATGTTAAAGAGCGTCCTTAAATAAACCAAATCAACAAGTATCTAAATAATATTAAAACAATTTAATTAGTATAAACTTAGATATAAAATTAATAATAAGTTATTTTTTCAAAGTTCAACAGTTGTTTATTTCTAATGTTCTTTTATGTTCATTAAAGGTCAATCGCGGGGTAAATATATTCTTTTTACACAACATAACTTACCTCTTTGCATCGTAACAACTTATTTCCATTATTACATTTTTGCTTTATAAGAATTTTTTTTAACATTAAAACTTTCATTGCAACTTTAAAATTTTGTAAGATAAGGATATTCTTTGCAACATAGAAATTGTTATTCAACATAGGAACTTTTTTGCAGCATAACGTTTTGCAGGTAGATGCATTACCGAGCTTTCAGGGGTAGAGCTAGGCAATCCGCAACATGATTCTACATTACCGACCTTCGGTGGTATGCATTCCCCATGACAAAAACCAGCGGCAGAAGGGGCATTATTTTACAAAATGGTGAGAACACCAACCTCCAAAGATTTGGTGTAAAGGGGATTATTTTTATTCACTGATAGATTTGAGGCTAGCTGTGTGGTTGTAAAATATATAAAAAGAAATGTAAAATTATTTACCACTTAAGTAAGATGTTGCAATCAAAGAATATTTTCGCCCCGCGTTCGGCTTGTAACATACAATAGCGAAGCAGAAAACTGTAAAAATAAGCAATGTTGCGCGAAAAAAATAATGTTTAGCTTAACACGAGATACTACTTGTTTGTTATGTAGCAGTGCTAAAGTAATGTTTGTAGCATTTTTAGGAAATAAGCCGTGAAATAACGTTTACTAACACTTGCGGGAGAGTCGTTTCACCCATATCTATGGAGGTGAAAGTTGTGCAGCATATCTTGTGTGTCGGCAGGAATCTACCTGCTCACGGAGAGGGGTGGATAAGAGGTTTCTATTACCAACCTACATTTAGTGTAAACTATATCCTGGTACCCCTGGAGAAGAAAAGTGGTGTAACTTCAAACGTGTGCCAGAGATATGGCCTTGAAAGTAATTGTATTGTGATTAAGTGCATTTTCAATGTTTCCAAAATTGATAAAAGTCATAATGTGTTGACATTTTTAGCAGGGCTCACGGGACAAGAAATAAACCATAACTGAGTGTCCCTGTATGTGCGCTTCCCCACCGCTTTTTCCTTTCCCACGTTGACCAATGTAATTTTAACTCCTACTCCACCATCTTGAAAAACGACACTAGCGCCATTTATAGTAAACGCTACATTAGGTCCCCTAGCGGAGAAAAGTGATATAATTTTAAACGTCTGCTGGTGATCTATGTACCAATCTTGATGAAGGAAAGTAGGAGGGAAATTTAGGGTGACGAGGGACATTTGGAAGTAAATTCAGTGTTTCCACCCGAACTGCTTGAGGAGGGGCCTTTATTACTTTAAGAGTGGCAACTGGTACTATGTTTGAGGTTCCCGATGAATCATGGAGTAATGATGGAAAAAGAAGCCCTTACAGATTGAAGCATCTGCTGAAAACATGTCGAATTGGAAAAAGAGGTTTTCACAGTGCATGTCCTCAGCTTGCTTCCTATCGCTCACAGTTAAAAGTAAATTGCATGATGACAACAGCATTTTTGGTTTGTTATTAGGCAGAATGCACAGCTGTTTGCAAGTTGAAAAATAGCATTTATTTCTGAAATTGCCGAAATCGGGGCTCTATGGGACATGAAGATTCTTTGTATTTCCAACTTGTCGGCATTCTAAAGAATTGCCCCATTGTTATCTTGTTCTAAGTAAAGTGGGCCAGTGGTAAATATCCTGTTAGATCAAATTGTGGGGGTAATTTTCAGATCAAATTTTGCATTTGCACGTGATGAGCTCCACATTAAGTAGGAAATGTGTCAAAAAATAGTGTGAGCAATGCTTATTCATCTCAATTTCTGCTGTTAAAATTCTGGTAATGTCAAACCTTTTCTGCTTGTCATTTTCTTCAAGATGATTCCTTATAATTCCTCCAACTATGCTGCATTGTTTTAATAAACAAGGCAGTAACAAATAAAAGATTATAATTGTAAAATTTTATCAATTATTATGGTACTTTGTAGTTTGAAGCTGTGCCTGGCTTCCATCAATTACAGACTATTTGAAGTAATTAACATTGGTAATTTTAAATCAACGATTCTGTGATTTCTTACAGGTATATAGTGCTTTCTGTATAAAGGAAACTTCGATGACAAAATTCATGTGTGTAGAATGAAGACTGTATAGTGTTTAAGACTGAGCATAATGTGTAATTTAGTAATGTTAACAGATAACATGTAATACTATAACTACGTAAGGAAAAAGTCACGTCTTCTTTTCTAACACAGACTAAGACAAAAGTCACACAATGCAAGTTAATCCCTTCAAGAATGCAGCGAGCAAAGGGTTGGCCATGTCACTGGAATGGAAACCAGCTATTTTCGCTAGGGTACGCAACAGGTGTGCATTAGCAGGCCATTGACATAACGTGTAAAATTTGTTTGAAGTGAGCTGATTAACAAATTGCGTAACGGGTGCTCCGCCAAAATTTGTCCAACAAATAGAAAAGTATTTCGGTGATGTCAGCATTGACCTATGAGCATGGTGAAAACATATTTCGCGTCTCTTTAACGGAATCTTTTGAGTACATAAGAAATAGATTTTGCCTCAAAAATGGGCAGTCTCACAAATCTCCGGCCAAGATAATGCTTTTGTGTCACCGGACAGTTATAGGAAGAATAACCTAAGTCTGAGGTTCAAGATCCAGCATCAGGGGAACAGTCTCACAATTCTCCGTGCCAAGATAGTGCTGCTGTGTCGCCCGGACAGTTAAAGGAAGAATAACCTAAGTCTGAGGTTCAAGATCCAGCATCAGGGGAACAGTCTCACAATTCTCCGGGCCAAGATATTGCTGCTGTGTCGCCCGGACAGTTATAGGAAGAATAACCTAAGTCTGAGGTTCAAGATCCAGCATCAGGGGAACAGTCTCACAATTCTCCGTGCCAAGATAGTGCTGCTGTGTCGCCCGGACAGTTATAGGAAGAATAACCTAAGTCTGAGGTTCAAGATCCAGCATCAGGGGAACAGTCTCGCAATTCTCCGTGCCAAGATAGTGCTGCTGTGTCGCCTGGACAGTTAGAGAAAGAACGTCCTTGATCCACGGTTTAAGATCCGGAATCAAGGCGCGCGCTACATACAGCACCATTGTCCTGCATTAAATACCATTCAAGTAGCACTTTCCTCGTATTAATCACCATTTGGATTAACACAACCAAATTTACGTGTTTGTCAAGTTTGCCTTGCTAGTGATCCGGCGTGAGACGAGGGTTCATCTGATCGTTCATGTTTGGGGTCTCAGCAACTAAATCACGAGGCGTTATTTATCGGCACATTCCATATCAAATTCCCATTCACTCAGCCCTGGCTAGGCTGCCAGAAATCGGCGGAAAGTCCTAGAGAGAGAGAATTTAATGGAAACAGCGTTGGTGATTTGCTGCGGCGTTGTCGAAATCTTTGATCAGCGAGCTTAAATTAACTCACGCAGCTACCTCACCAACAATCCCATTTCAAACCGCCGGCTAAAGGTGGAGCTGATATAATTAACGTCATCACACAAGGCCTTACTCCTATATTGCCTCCCACATCATCTCGCTTGGAGTTAGTCGGTCCTGGTGGTGTAGTGGCCTCCTAAACCCAAGATCGCGAGTTCGAACCTGGCCAGGACCGATGGATTTTTTCGGGCGTAAAAATCCTAAGTATGACTTCCTTCGGAAGGGAAGTAAAGCCGTGGGTTCCGTGTCGTACATTTGCGGCACGATAAAGAACCTCAAGCCTGAAAGAGAGGCCTCTGAGCAAAATTTGTCTGCCGTTTCAAGCCCTGAGTTCAATGGGACGCTAATGACCTGAGATGTTAAAGAGCGTCCGTAAATAAACCAATAAAAAAAAATCGCTTCAAGTTTAAATTCCCAAACCTATTGAGAGTTAGTAAAACGATGCATACAGGTAACAAACATTACATCGCACATTTCTTTATTGAATAAAGCGCTCAATCATAATACCAGAAACAGATTTCCTTATTCTAAACATAATTTCAAAGATTGCTTTCACGTAAATAATTAATTTCCAATTATAGGACACTTTGTACCGTTAGATGGATTGTAACTGCTACAATAACTAATACATAATTGTTTTATTTACAAAAAATGCCCAAATAAGAGGACTTGCAACAAAGCCGAATATGAGCAGGAAACGCAGGACAAATGATGTAATGTGCACAATTAGTTTCCGGTTTACGTAAGGACCACATGGGGCTCTTAAGAACTTGCAAATGCACTGTAATTGAAAGAAAATTCTCTTTAAATATGATCAATAATTGCTTTCAATTAGAAAATGGGCTGCCCGACAAAGAAAGTATTTTAATAATGTTTAACTACTACTGAGACATCGCAAGCGTGACACATCACATGAAATCATATGTTGGGAAAGGATTTTTTTTAAGGAAGGAAGCGTTCCAGGCCTAAGTTTAGGGTACCTCCCCGGAATTTGCCATTTATGAGCATTGAGGAAAACCTGGAAAAAACCTCAGTCAGGAGGACGGTACGGGCGAGATTCGAACCCCAGACCTCCCGCTCACGAATCCGCGCCTTAACGACCTCGGCCACTCGTGGCGGTAATGAAACAGTCAGTCAGGGGAGATTCAAGATCATGGTCCAGGACTCGAACCATGGACTTTGGCTTCTTTCCATCTGAAACTATCATGCTGAATTTATTCCAAACACATGACTGTTAATTCTGTTTGCCTGATACACTTATATTGAAATAATGAAACCATTTTAAATAATTGTGTATTTAACAGTTTTACGACCCTTTCGGCTCTTACCTGTCTATAAGAATGGGTTTGGAGAATATTTGTGTACTTTAGCGCTGCTTAAGTGCTGGCCGTTTGTGCCTATATCCCAGTGATGGTACTTTCGGGAGAAAAAGGTGGGCCACGGCCCAAATATTGTTTCCAAATCGGAACACCCGGGCATCGGCGGAGGCCTTCCCCTCTCCAAGGAGATCGGACCACTTAGAAGGGCTGTTTCCATACCAAAAGCTAAAGTAGAAATCTCTACAAATCGCAAACCACCTTCACGCCGCACCAATCCACCACACTGTGGCACTTTTGACTCTGTAACAGAACCAACGGAATGAAATGATGTGAAATGGGAGAGCGGAGAAGTCGTGGAAAGGAAAGGTCCATCCCAGCATTGACTTGAGCGCCAAGGTCAAAACCTTTCCAGCCGCCCTGCTCCGTATAATGATGGGTTAGTAATTGCTGGAAACTATACACGAGGATCTTTATGTGAGTATTTTGGGTAAAGGTTCCACCGAACTATTTTTAGCTTGAGTTTAACGCCCATTTTTAGCACGATGATACATAAGGGAAAATAAATTGAGAATGGAATTTATTTGCCAGACTAATTTTAGCATCCCTCGCCAATATTTGTAACCCCCACGGGTAGCCGAGGTCGCTAAGGCACGGACTCGTGAGCGGGTGAACTGGGGTTCGAATCCCGCCAGGACCGTCCTCCCAAACGGAGGTTTTTTCCAGGTTTTCCTCAGTCCTCATAAATGGTAGATGCCGGGGAAGTACCTTAAACTTAGGCCTGGAACGTTTCTTTCCTTAAAAATGAGTCCTTTCGCAATATATCATTTCATCTCATATATCATCAGTGTCCCTCGCCTGTGATGCCTCTAGCAAAAACGGGCGTTAAACACCATTCATTCATTTTTATACCAATATTTGCTATTAATGAGGATTGCGGAAGGAGTACGATTATAACGGGATTCGAACCGCAGACCTCCCGTTTAGAGATGCAGTTGTGTTGATAATTGTTTCTTATCAACACTGGTCCTATGAAATAGCTGTCTGTCAGAAAACTGAGCTTCAGTTAATTGGAGAGGAAAAAGATTTCAGCATTGTACTTGAATTTTAAAACTTTTAAATTAGTTTCAAAATTTAGAATTTTGTAATATTTTCGTGGTTTAAAAGAAATCTAAATCTAAATTATTGTGGTTTTTGAGGCAATATAAATTGCGAAATATGCACTTTTCTAGGTTATGCCCATAAAACAGTATGCTTTTTCTGCATAACGAAGAAATGAAACTTTTTGAATGAGTCATGCCAAAACTTGAAACAAGTGGAAGAAATTGAATGCAGTTCATTTTCTCAGAAGGTCACTGCAGCGTCTGGGCCATAAACGACATGTAGGGTTGGAATATTTTGGATCTTTCCACGAACGCGTAGCATAGCAGGTACATAGGTGGAAAAATGTTTCTCCTTCTTAGAAACGGATTTTTTTCCAAGGTATTTCACAAATTTTGAAAGCGTGCAACACCTTCGTTCTCTTGCTATTATCAATCATTAATGCACCTATAGGGGAGTAAATTTTTTCATTACTTTAGATAAAACATTTGTAAGCTCCTTTATCTGAAATTATAACGTTGGACCATTTAGTTGTGCAGTACAGTTCGCCTTGGAAAGCATTTCAAAACCCTAAAATGCATAATTTGTGCTGAAAAAAAGCAAATTTATTTTACGAAATAGCAGGCTATGATGTAGAGTGTTAAGTAAATTGCGACAGAGAGCGAGTTGAGGATGATTGCAGTTATAGGAGCGAGGTATCTCATTAGGGCTAAGCGTGACATGTTCATTTCGCGGAAACGAAAGAGAACTTTTGTTTTTGAAAAGCAAACTAAAGCATGTATAGAATAGAGTGAGGGAAGGCTTATGTTCCTCCAATAATTGATTCTGAGATCTTATAACGTACCGGCGCTATTTCCAGATAGCTATTCGCTAAAAATAGAAATGCTTCAAAAAACACGACACTTACTAGATGCACCTTGCGGCACAAAGCAGAAACCACAACTGTTGCTTTGGTATTAAGAATAAGAAATTAAAGAAATAAAAATGGACATTTTGTGAGTGTTCATTGTTAATATACCGTTGTCATTGCTATTGCTGGCTGTAGTGTCCTAGGCTTATAGTTCTGAATTCTCCTTAAGAACTTGCAGGTCTGGCTGGAACTGATCTCGAAAGAGGCAATGGCAGCGTGTGTTCATTCACGCAGAAAACCTGCGCATGCCAGCACATGTCACCGTGATCAACAGTTGCACAGCTTTGGTTGTAATGTTGTTGATACAGAAACAACATTAAATGCATTCGCTAAATATGGAAATAATGTCCTGCCTACGCGTAGTTGAAAAGAAGCATTTTTTGTAATTAAAAGTTTGTCTGATTGCCTTAAAATGCATTGATTTACGTGCCTCATTTGACTAGTTATGTGTTTTGCCTGAACAGCCTGTAAAAAATATTGCAACACGGTTTTTACTTTAACGTTTTCCATTCTCTTGGTTGTCTTAAAAAATGGCGAAATGAATTATTGGTGATTGTAGGTTGACTCTGAGACGAGAAGACTGAACCTCGTGTAATGTCTTGAGGAATGTTCTTTTACTGTGTTGTGCTAGTGACTGCAATTAGTTGTTCGGAAAAGAGGTGCAGAATTTCCGAACGGGAAACTTTCAGTGAAAAGTACCCGTCCAATACACACTATCTATGGGTGCAAATAGCCCCGGAGTTACCTACAATGCCTTTCTGCGATTTCCCAGATGTGGAAATTCGTATACAACGAGGAACAATTTGTGGATGCGATGCTCATTTTATTTTGTAGTTCCACTCACTAGGATGAAGCATCTATAAATTATAGCTCACTTTTGCAAGTGAGTCATGTTTCCTTGAAACATGAAACGGCACCATTCTGTTTTGACGCTTATCTGATCAAGTAAGTGGCAAACTGCACTAACTCCACTGAGGTACAGAGATGCAGATCGTAAACAAACGGAACTGGGCGCTATTCGCTTCATTTTGAGCAAAAGCTAAGAGGTACGGAGATCACTTTGAAAAAATGAAAACATGTTCCTGCCGCAGTCTGTTGTAGCGTTGCTCTTTCTATCCCTATTTGTGACGCTTCAAATGTAGCTGCACAGCTATCTCGAACCCCACACTAAGTTTCCCCAGTACTGATGTAGATATTTATGTCATCTTCTGTCTAAAATGTCGTGCATTATGCTAATTTTTATCAGTTTTATTGCATTATGCCCATTTTTGTATTTTTAACTCTATGCTTTTTTCCCCCCTTGCAGTACTGCGGCCTTCTTCGTTTATGCACAGCTAGGATAGAATTTTAGCGTAACCTTGGAATAACTGAAATAAGGTGTGGCGCCTTATGATTAAACTCACAAATTTACCTAGAAACTTGGCGAGAAATGAAATAATTAATGTTAATTAAAATAATGCAATGAGGCTGGTGGAAAAGGACGCATTTTTGCCGTTGAGCTGCTCTCTATCATTTTGAATATAAAACCACGCAAACAGTATTATTTAAACATAATGATTTCCAAATTTGGCTTGCTGTGGTTTGATATTGACAGCAGAGAAGAGATTCACAATGCAACAGAATTCCAAACGCGCATAACGCAAGTTGTTGTAGTAAATGAAAGAACTGTGTGACGTTTTAGTATCCCTGTATGGAAATTAAGTAATTTAACGCTGCATTTACCAAATCGTCAGCGAGATGATTTTAAGAGGAAAGCATATTCCTCGGTGCTATGAGAACAATATAAGACAAAAGTATAGTCCACATCATGGAAATCCACGGCCCGGATCAAGTATTTCAGCTGAACACTGGAAGCAGTTAATCATTTAACAATCTTTCACCGATATAACACGATAGAAACTGCTGAAGCTATTAAAGGTTTTTATTCAAAGATGGGGCATTTAACTTACACACTGTGCACAGGGACCGGAAGCATTGCTAAACTGTACTAGTTTTTGTCTCGAAGAAAGAAAATCTTTGTTAAAGCTCCACCAAGAAGAGATGTCTTGAGATTCATAGCTGTTTCCCTTCCACCGGGTGGGGCTCCCGAATGAATGCTACTGTGCACTACTGCTCCAAATTCATTTCGGCTTCCTACCCTTTACAACAGTAAAGCTTCAAGATTAATGTGAGACTTGAAATCTCCATTGAGCTTGTCAACTAAACAAGTTGCGCTTGTCGATGAGTGCAGTGTAGTTGATGAAATGGGGTCGTTCTATGCTCTTAGTTTCTGAAGCGCTAACTGGTGAAACTGCAACACATTAGATTTCGAAGAACTGATTTCTAGTGAATTAGCAAACTTTAAATGTGCTCCCATTGCAAGTGCCGATGTTGAAAACATAAGAATGTTGTTGCCGATAATTCGGTTGCTCCGTTACTTTTCACAATATGCACATTAACACTGTCACTTACGGCATTGCACATTAAGGCGGATACAACTTTATAGTTCATTTTTGTTTGCTGCAAGTAAATGTAACTCACATTGAATAAAACAACGATACACGCTAACCTACATTACTTTAATTTTTAAGTAATAGTTAATAATTTTGAAGGTCCTGTTATAGGCCACTTTTAAAGCATTTTTAGGTGCTGAACATGCGGGGCCAGATTAATACGAGGAATATTTCGTGCAACTTTCTCTGAAGTGTGTCATTCGCAGGAAAATGTCCATGTTACTTCATCAGAAAGCCGACAGAATACACGTTTCAGTGGCAGCTTAGGAGATTGCGGTAGCATGCTTGATTTATGAAACGAGAAAGCTCGCAACTAAAACTTTTATGCTTCTTGTTTGCAGCGTATTGGTTCTCACACATGTTGGGATACTCGTTTTCAATGCAGTTAATGTATGAAAATGTTTGCTCCCAAATTTATATGCAGTCAAAAATTGTCATTAACTTTGATGCAAACAAACGTAACATAGCGCGTTATCACCACCGGACAAAGATAATAAAATTGTTTGCAACAGCTTTGCAATGCTCTTCTAGATTAAGAAAAGCTATATCTATAAGTTCTTCAGTAACATCTAATTCACTGTCACTACCCTCCAAAACCGAGTAGCCAAGTCATTTAGGCGCGGAATTGTAAGCGGGCTGTTTGGGATCTCGATTCCCACCAGGACCATCCTTTATGATTTTCCTCAATCATAAATGGCAAATGCCGGGGAGATAACCTAAACTTAGCCTGGAACGCTTCCTTAAAAAATATCCTTTCCCCGTTTATCATTTCATTTCATTTCATTTCATTTCATTTATTCCCCCCGTGGTACCTCGTACCTAAAACTAACGGCAAACACTATGCAAAACCCTCAAAATATAGCCAATTGAGCGTTATCAGTTCAATCTGACATTTCATTCAAAGCAAGAATAAGACAAGTTCTTTCCTTTAATGGTTTTCCACATTCCTGAATATATCTGCTAAATTCGCAATTTCCTCAACTGCTATTATGAAGCATTCACCAAGTGTATTAATTTATTTTATCAACAATTTCGCAATTCTGTCACAAACTTTTACAACAATTTCAACATTAGAAGCATAAGAAGTTGATGCTTTCATCTACCTTCACCTGGGAAGAAAAATCCAGATTAATAAGTAAACATTTTAAACATTAAGTTTTGTTGTAATTTCAAGATTAAAACATATAATTAGCCTCTACTACTACTACTACCACTACTTACTACTACTACCACTACTTACTACTACTATTGCTACTACTACTACTACTACTACTATTACTACTACTACTATTACTACTACTACTATTACTACTACTACTATTACTATTACTATTACTACTATTACTATTACTACTACTATTACTACTACTACCATCACCACCACTACTACTACTACTACTACTACTACTACTACTACTACTACTACTACTATTACTACTATTACTACTACTACTATTACTACTACTACTATTACTATTACTATTACTACTATTACTATTACTACTACTATTACTACTACTACCATCACCACCACTACTACTACTACTACTACTACTACTACTACTACTACTACTACTAGTACTACTACTACTACTACTATTACTATTACTACTATTACTACTACTACTATTACTACTACTACTATTACTATTACTATTACTACTATTACTATTACTACTACTATTACTACTACTACCATCACCACCACTACTACTACTACTACTACTACTACTACTACTACTACTACTACTACTACTACTACTACTATTACTACTACCATCACCACCACTACTACTACTACTACTACTACTACTACTATTACTACTACTACTATTACTACTACTACTATTACTACTACTACTATTACTACTACTACTATTACTATTACTACTATTACTATTACTACTATTACTATTACTACTACTATTACTACTACTACCATCACCACCACTACTACTACTACTACTACTACTACTACTACTACTACTACTACTATTACTACTACTATTACTATGACTACTAGTACTACTTCTACTACTATTACTACTACTACTTCTACTACTATTACTATAACTACTACTACTATTACTACTACTATTACTACTACTACCACTACTTACTACTACTACTGCTTCTACTACTACTACTACTACTACTACTACCACTACTATTAATACTACTATTACTACTACTACTACTATTACTACTACTACTATTACTACTACTACTACTACTATTACTACTACTACTACTACTATTACTACTACTACTACTACTACTACTATTACTACTACTACTACTACTACTACTACTATTACTATAACTACTACTACTTCTACTACTATTACTACTACTACTTCTACTACTATTACTCTACTACTACTTCTACTACTATTACTATTACTACTTCTACTACTATTACTATAACTACTACTATTACTACTACTACTATTACTACTACTACTACTACTACTATTACTACTACTACTACTACTATTACTACTACTACTATTACTACTACTACTACTATTACTACTACTATTACTACTACTATTACTACTATTACTATAACTACTACTATTACTACTACTATTACTACTACTATTACTACTACTATTACTACTACTATTACTACTACTACTACTACTACTACTATTACTACTACTACTATTACTACTACGATTACTACTACTACTATTACTACTACTACTACTACTACTATTACTACTACTATAACTATAACTACTACTATTACTATTACTGCTACTATTATTACTACTACTATTACTATAACTACTACTGCTATTACTACTACTGCTACTAGTACTACTACTGCTTCTATTACTATAACTACTATTACTACTACTACTACTTTTACTATTACTATTACTACTACTACTATTATTACTAGTACTACTATTACTACTACTATTACTACTACTATTACTATTACTACTACTATTACTACTACTACCACCACCACTACTACTACTACTACTATTAGTACTACTACTATTACTATAACTACTACTACTTCTACTACTATTACTACTACTACTACTTCTACTACTATTACTACAACTACTACTACTATTACTACTACTACTATTACTACTACTACTACTATTACTACTACTATTACTACTACTACTACTATTACTACTACTACTATTACTACTACTACTACTATTACTATAACTACTACTATTACTACTACTATTACTACTACTATTACTACTACTATTACTATTACTGCTACTATTATTACTACTACTATTACTATAACTACTACTACTATAACTACTACGGCTATTACTACTACTGCTACTAGTACTACTACTGCTGCTATTACTATAACTACTATTACTACTACTACTATTACTATAACCACTACTACTATTACTACTGCTAATATTATTACTAGTACTATTACTATAACTACTACTACTATTACTATAACTACTACTGCAATTACTACTACTACTACTATTACCACTACTACCACCACTACTACTACTACTACTACTACTACTACTATTACTATAACTACTACTACTTCTACTACTATTACTACTACTACTTCTACTACTATTACTACTACTTCTACTACTATTACTACTTCTTCTACTTCTACTACTATTACTACTACTTCTACTACTATTACTACTACTACTACTACTACTTTTACTACTACTACTATTACTACTACTACTATTACTACTACTACTATTACTACTACTACTTTTACTACTACTACTTTTACTACTATTACTACTATTACTACTACTACTACTGTTACTACTACTATTACTATAACTACTACTACTATTACTACTACTACTACTATTACTACTACTACTACTATTACTACTACTACTATTACTATAACTACTACTACTATTACTACTACTACTATTACTACTACTACTATTACTACTACTACTATTACTACTACTATTACTACTACTATTACTACTACTGCTACTATTACTACTACTATTACTGCTACTATTACTACTACTATTACTACTACTATTACTACTACTATTACTACTACTATTACTACTACTACTACTACTACTATACTACTATTACTACTACTACTACTACTATTACTACTACTATTACTACTACTACTACTATTACTGCTACTACTATTACTGCTACTACTACTACTGCTACTATTACTACTGCTACTATTACTACTATTACTATAACTACTACTATTACTATAACAACTACTACTGCTATTACTACTACTGCTACTATTACTACTACTGCTACTATTACTATAACTACTATTACTACTACTACTATTACTATAACTACTACTACTACTACTATTACTATAACTACTGCTACTATTACACTACTACTATTACTATAACTACTACTATTACTATTACTACTACTATAACTATTACTACTACTACTACTACTATTACTATAACTACTACTGCTACTACTACTACTACTACTACTACTACTATTGCGTAATTGATGCATTTCATATCACACCAACAGCTGTATTGGAAATATGACTTGGAATTCTTTCCTTTGTTCTATACAATGAAACAGAGCCCAGTGTGGCAGCTCACAGAATTAATATTGTGGGCAATTCGAGGGTTAATCATACTATTGGACGCTCTTCAATAAGAACTACAGTACTTGACATGTCATCTTACAACAGCGTACAGAACACAATTTTTCACAAAAACATTCAGAACCAGAAATGGAGAACAATCTGATTGGATAGGAGAAAAATGACCTATGCTATCTAATGGTCATCCGTCTTCTTTGCAGATGGCTCAAGATTAGGAAACCTTTCAGGAGCTCGAGTTTATGGATTATCTAAAAAAAAAGAGAGATCTAAGTCTTGGAAACTTTGTTACAGTTTTTCAAGAGGAAGTAATTGCTTTTTGGGGCTGTCTTATGAAAGTATTTTAACCAATGTGTACTCATTTTCATAGGTAGTCAAGCTTTATACAGTGCGCTTAAATCTCTAGACTTGTATGAGAATTTTTTCAAGGTCTCGTTAATATTTCCACAAAGAATCAACCAGATCAGGGCATAGAAGGCAGTGACGAGGGAGATAACTGCCAACAGATAGAAATAAAATTTACTTTATAGGACCGGAATCTTTCAGCAGCATTAGCAAGAAAACTGTTGTAACCGGTAGCAGTATATCATCCGTGCCCCGACAGTAATTCAATATTTATATGGTTGTAAATACTATATTAATTTCGGTGTTTTCAGCAGGGACTTATAATTATTTAAGATAGGTTAACATTGATTTTTAGATTGGAATCGGGAAATGCTAATATATCACTAGCAGACCTTTAATGTTACATAAGAATAGAAGTGAAAGGCGAACACATGGCATTCCACGTTACCAGTAAGGGGTGTCTTTCCGAGCGTCGGCGAGCATTAGTTTTACGCTGTGAACCTTAGCACTCTAAATTTTTGCACCTTTCCAGAACGTTCTTTCCAATCAGTCGTGAGCATTTTAAACTTTTGAAGCCTGGCGATGCTCATGAGCATACGTGTGTGGACCCCGGAAGCTTGACATCGACACGTGGACATACAAGCCGTGAGATTGTATATAAAAAAGTAATTCACTCTGTTTCAGGCACTCTTAAACATATTCACTCTTGGTCATATAGGGCCATTCAGTCGATGGTGGAGATTTGTGATCAAACAGCAGGCGCGTAACTTATATACCATACAAGTGAAATGAATAGACGCGTCATACTAAGGTCTAATCCTCTAGTAATAAGCAAGTGATAATGGATTGCAAGCTTTTATTCCTACGGGAAACTTGTACGGTAGATGTACTTAGGAAAGCCTTGCCGCACCGTGTGAATCAGCTGATGAAGAGATTGTTTACAAGTTCCGGAAGCTCGCCGTCATCAGAAGTACATAGTTTGCCAGCTCGCCGAGTCAATTAACACTGGCATTCATTTCCCGATACGAACAATAGCTTCTTTGTAGCGTGGAATCAGGTCAATAAATACATTTGTCTCGCCGCATACTTTCGTTCTTTTATATTCGAATGAACTTTTGTTCCCTCCCGTTGTGTGAAGACAATGAAGACAGCGAAATGCCCAAGATTAGGTAATCGGTGAAAGCGACTATTACCTGCTACGCCCACGCAGCAACTACTGACATGGAGAACTGGATTACTCTCGCCGGAGATCCAGATGGAAACCCAAACCCCGCAACACCGTTTTCAAACCATAGTACAGCAATGGACTAAGAAATAACATCAAATAAGTTGGAAGAACTAAGGCTAAGAAGTTAAGGGATAGGAAAGACATTGGCCATTTCAGAAACACGTACGATGATAAGACCGCATAATCAATATTGCACATACAGTCTATGCGATGAGACTTGAAAACACATGCTACTAGAATGACAAGCTCTGGAAGGACAGATTAAACTGTTTAGATGCAATTTGTGACCGCATTGAAATTCCAACATCAATCTATATCTAGAGATGAAATCCGAAAACTAAATATGCAAGGCGTGCGGCTCTTGAAAGTACTCAGTGTACCGTCGGAGATAATGCATGTGGTGCTGTGGATATTATTATATTTATTAAATATTTTCCAAGTGAAACACCATGCGGTTTAAAATTACCGCAAGCAATGCGCTACGTGGCAGGTATGAAAAATATTGAAGGAATAGGGACATGTGCTAAGATTTCAATATGCTGAAAGAGAAACAGCTGAATTTATGTAGGCAATGACATAACGAGCGCTTCTTACACTGTTGGTAGGAAGCAATTGAAGCTTAAAAATTATGTCTAAAGGATTAACGGATTCCGTTTGAACTGGAAAACAAGCCAAAACGGATAAGATGTAGGAAATGTAATGGTTAAGTTATACTATTAGTCACGTTTGAGTATCTGTAGTACATCTTTTTCCTCTCCCTTTAATTTGTTGGAATTAGCGTTAAACGTTTAATTTCAATTCGGAACTTTCAGACATGATTTTAAGTAACTAAAATTAAAATTAAATAATGTACAGTGAATGACTTCAGATGATGTAATGATCCATTGCAAGAGCAATAAATTGTTTACTGTGTCGTCGTAGAGGAACTAAGGGTATGAATCTTAGTGAACACGCAAGGAAAGGAAGATAAAAAATTGCGTGTATTATAAAGGAATTGCTCATCATGGCACACAAAATATTCTTGTGCCTCTGGCGTTTTACGAATATCGTCGTAGATTGGGATGATGGCGGGCAATTAGCTCTTCCTCAGTTTCACAAATATCGTAGCCTGGAGGTGGCCAAACGTCTTCCAAATGCTCTCACACGCATACTCAAGAGTTGGTTATAATTGTCACCATACTGACCGGAAACAAGGTGTGGCTTTTATGTTGGTGATTTTTGTGCACAATGATCTACTATAAATGTGCGAAGAGGAACAGTGCCAGCTATAGTCGCTATTCCTTGAACTTATAACAGGACCATCCCTAGTGAACTACGCGTATGAAAAATAATTGGGCGCATACAGCGAGGTTACTTGAATTGTGTTCTCACAGTCGACAGTGTATTTAGCAGCAAAGATATGGCACTTACGGATAACTGCATTAGTTGAAAAGTGTGCTATGCTAGATTTATGTTTTCTGTTGCACGAGCATTTGCCACGTATAATCGACTCTAAAACCGCAATAAACATTAGATGGCTTTGGTCGTCTTTTGGAAAATGGACTTACAAAATGTTCGCCGCTCATGGCTAAATAAATATTTAACAGTTTTAATATTATTACTTTTTGTGAATATAAATCGGTTAAAGCAGAACCTACATACATAGCAAGAAAGAAATCCTGCAACGCAAATAATTTGATATGTACATACCAGTAAAGTTGTTCTTTTATATGCAGTTAAAAAGCAAGAAAACTTTCTTGTAGTATATTTACTTGTATTCTGTATTTTTAAGAACGTTTTGTGGCATGTACATGTAACCTCCAACAGATTATAAATGAATACTATTTAGCGGTTTTAAACATACATAATATTCACAAAGGTAAAAAGCATGTGATTGCGTTCACTATTTCCGGGGAATTTAGGGAGTTGCATTGTAAATACTGATAAGGTTTACTGTCATAAATGTGTCGGCATATGAACTCAAAAATAGGAAAGCAACATATCTTTTGTTGTACCACTATTGAAAATCTATTCCTTGCTTATCTGTAAATCAAAATATGCATACCATTTTTGAAATTGATGTGCTCTCTCGTTCATCCATGCTCTAACAATGAGCAACTGTATTGCAGAAATAATCCACTGTACAGGCGCCTTAAACCTTAACAGCTGTGCTATTGATATTGAAGTTGATGACAAAGTTCACTGATATCAGTGAGCCACTCCTGAGTTTGTTCTGGCAAAGATGGGAACCGTCTGGAAATTAAAACTAAATAAATGGAATGTTATCTTTCAGAAGAAGTGAGGAGTATAAACTACCTATATAGTACAAAGCAGAAAATTCCTAAAGCGCAGATCCGACTTACAGACCTCGACGCATTTTTAACTTCTTAACTTTGAGTTGCAAATGAACGGCAATCCGTTTCTGAAAACTTTACCATTAATTTTGCAGGCCCGGGAGCTTGAATCTTTCCGGTCGAATGGATCATGGAGGAATATTTTCTTTGAACGTTTGATTTTCACAAAAATGTGGAACGAAAACGAGGGACGTAAGAAGGTGCAAGTCATGCCTTTAGATGTGACATCAAGCCGGTAATCTAGATAATTTTTTCCAAAACGCAAAATGGATTGTTTTTTTCTATATGGAGATTTTCTCAGTAGGCAAGAGCCATACATGTATGTACTCGACAGTTTAACAGGACATTCATTAAGCTGCGTCACCACGAAGCGGCGGATGTAGCCTGCTCAGGTTTCATATTCAGGAGGGTGATTAGCATAAGACTGTGTATGCAGCAAACGACCTAGATAAAAAACGCTACAAGAATGCTTAAAATATCCAGATTTTATATTACAAAATAATTCTTTTACAGCAACAGTGTGTAGGACATTAGTTCGAAAGGAAAAATTAAAACTTGAAACATTCGGGTTACGGTCAGGATTCGAACTACGCATCTTAAGCCCTCCGTGCTGATGACCTAACCAACTGAGCTACCGTATGCTCTTGCACGCATGCAAAGACAACCCTCTCTCATCTGTTTCTATGTGTCCCGGAGACCTCGCTAAGATAATTGTTCCATATCTATATTTATCTTAACTTGTCTCATTGGATCTCAAGGTAAAAAAGGAGAAAATGTTACTAAAGGAATCACTGAACATAATACCAAGAGGGAATTTCATCACAGATCAGGAAACAAATGTTTGCTCAAGTAATGAACGATTGTAAACATATAAGAAAAATAATGACATAATAATTAAATTCTCTTTTCCAGGACTTTAATTCAAATTTCTAGCGTTTATTATTAATTAAATATAATATTGAGGCTCTTTCAATGTGTTGCAAGTTGCCGAAATAATTCTCAATTTTAATACTTGCAAATGCATTAAATGTAAAATAATTGCTGTTGAAAGAAGCAAGTGATGATCTGCACGGATGTGATAGTCTGGAATTGTACTGTTGTGTGTGCTTTGCATTCACACTTTAAGGGAAGTGCGTGAGTAGCATGCTAAGGCCTACCTTTTCATTACCAGAAACTGTTTTTGGTTACAAAAGCACTGCTATCAGCTTCACGTGTACAATGTATAACTCTGTAACCTCTTCACAAAATCATTTATTTTGCATAGCAAACTTTTCACTTGTGGATTGAAATCTTAAAATGGAGTAGACTGTTACATTCTTTTCATTTTACGTTATCTTGTAAATATAATTTTCAATGCTTAATATATTAGTCTTTGTTACTTTGTCAGATCATACTAATTCATAATTTAAATGCAAACAAATTACCCCATATTTCTTTCACGCTAGCTGGTGTAGGACATAAGTTGGAAATGAGGAATCAGACTTGAAAAATTCGGGTCAGAGCGCGATTCGAATCAAGGATATTCAGCCTTCCTGGCTGACGATCTAACCATCTGACCTACCGTGTCCTCAATTCCTCTTGATTCTATAAATTTCTCATAGTAGAGAAAGCTTAACAATGTCTCCGGGGTATACAGAATCAGATGAGAGAGGTTCGGGTTCTGTGCTTGGAGGAGGACATGGTAGCTAAGTTGGTTAGAGCCTCAGTCTGGAAGGCAGAAGATCCGTGGTTTGAATTCCGGCCGCGAGCCAAAATTTTCAAGTCTGAGACTTCATTTTCTACCATTAACGTGATTAAGATAAACTTTTCAAAAATTCAGGTAGTCTGCTTTCTGTCTCAGATTAATGCAAATATCTCATGACATAGTATGTAGCAGCTCCCGGTAACGTGTGTAAAATTGTATCAAGGGTAGTCCCGCTACATGAGAAGTCTATGTGAGAACATTTTTCATTGTTCACTCTTTTTTTCATTTTTAACAAAGAGTGATATTGATGTTTAATTTCAGTGCGTAGTGATGTTAGCTATTGGACAGAGCAAGGCTTTTTCAACTCTCCGTAGCGCATAATTTGTTTCCGACATTTTATACAACGCGAAAACATTACAGTTCCAAGAATATTTTATATTCCGTTCATATTTTTCTAGAGACAGTTATTGTTAAAAGTTGTATGTCATTACATACGAGAGGAAAGAAAAGTTTATTCAGACATGATGTCATTTACTTCAAGGTATATCGACATTTATTTCAATAATAAATCAATGTGAGAGGAAATATCATTTACTTGCGAAATAACATGTTCTGAAAGTTAAAAAATATTTACCCGTACTGGAACACGTATATTTCATTACTTTTCAACTATGTGACCAGGAGTGCGGGTTTTCTTTTTTCCGTGGAAAAATTCCCCAACTTTCTCCTCACAATAAGATAACCGATCAGTTCTATCGAGGAGGTTTTTGTTTTTTTGTAACTGTACCCTCATTTATTAAAAATAATGACTTTATGTTGCTAGAGTTAAGTAGTGTTAGGATATACTTTTTCTCTCTCCATTCGCCGTAGTAATTGTGTGAAAATATTTTTTGTATAAAAAGGCATTTTCTCTTAAGTTAAAATCAGATTTTTACTGTACAATTCATTGCTTTTATCTCTTTATGGATTGTATGCATGTTTTTGCTTTAAAACCCCTATTTTCACCTTTCGCAATGAGATAACCGTTCTGTTACCCAAACAATGTTTTCTTTTGAAAATGAATTTTTATTCCCAAAAAATAAGTGCCTTATATTGCTAGAGTTAAGTAGTTATATATATATATATATATATATATATATATATTATTATTATTATTATTTCTCCATTCGCCGTAGTAATTGAGCCTAAATATTTTTTTGCTTGAAAAAAAGAACAGATGCTGAAAATTAAAACATCTTATTTTTACTGCACGTTTTAACATTTAGTTACGGAATAAGTGTTTATGGGTGTAAAAATCCCTGCCTTCCACCTTCGCATGCAAATAGTTTAACAATGTTTTTTCATTTAAAGTGATCCATCATTATTAAAAAATAAGTGTTTTTGTTGCTACACTTAAGTGATGCTGTAAATTTTTGCTCACTCCATTCGCCGTGCCGTAGTATTTGTGTCAGAATGTGTTTTCTATAAGTTAAAATCAGATTTTTACCGTACAATTCATTGTTTTCTTTTTATTAACTTTTGTGGCCAGGAGTAAAAGTTCTTTTGTTTTTGGCCTGTAAAACTCCTAAAAGTCCATTCAACTTACAAGAGGATTTTTTTAAAAGTAAGATAAGTGATGACATATGTCTGACATAGGAATTTCCCCATTTTTTCAAAGCAGAATCCATTTTATATAGATGTGCTAGCTGTGACATACAGGACTATTCAAAAAGAAGGAACAAATTTCAAACATTTCTTTCTTGCAAATTACAGAAGGTAGAACCATAATTCCAACGTTCCTGGACAGACAAAAGTTTAAAATTTGAACCGTCCAGGTAGAAGTTCCAATCACGGCTGCATTGGCGCTATGGCTTGTCGTGCACGGCCATATTGGCGCTGTTGCTTGCCATGTTGTCTGTAGTAAAATGGTGACACAACAGGAAAAAACATTTTGTGTGCTGCAATTAGCAAAACTAGAGTCCATTATTGGAGTTCAACATGCCTTTCGATGTCAGTTTAATTAACAACCGCCTGCGCATAAGCAGATTTACCAGTGGCATCGAAAATTCGTAGATGTTGCATCTGTAAACGGAAAAGCACGGGACATCCCCGCACATCGAATGAAAATGTCGAGCGTATTCGTACAGTTTACGAAAGGAGCCCAAAAAATCCACAGCGCGAGCAAGCAAGGAACTTAACATTCCTCAACCAACGGTATGGCAAGTTCGGAAACACCGTTTGCATCTGAAGCCGTACAAACTGCAATTATTGCAAGCATTGCATCCTGGCGACCACAACAAAGGTACGAATTTTGCATTAGCGTGCGAGATACGGAAGAAGACAATTTTTCTGAAGGATTAATTTTTTCCCATGAATCCACTTTTCATCTTTCCGGTTAGAATTTGGGCAAGTGAAAATCCTATGTCAGTTACTTAACATGAAAGAGATTCACCTAAGATTAACGCCTTCTGTGCCATATCTGTAAACAAAGTTTACAGCCCCGCCTCATTTCTCTAAGCACGTCCGAAGTTACCTGAATGACACCATTCCAGGACGTTGGATTAGAAGAGGGGTAGCAGAAGATCAACTTCATCGCCAGTGGTCTCCCCCGTTTCTCCAGACCACACTCCTTGTGACTTTTATCTGTGGGGTTACGTAAATGGTCGTGGTTTTATCCCCCTATGCCTGACACTCTTGAAATTCTGCGACATCGAATTGTTGAATTCGATAACTAGAGACCAACTGATTCGTGCGTGGCAAGAAATTAACCACCGTTTTGATATTTGTCGTGTAACACATGAAGGTCATATTGAATATATAAAAAGTGAAAATCGAACTTTTCTCTTTTCAGGAACGTTGGAATTGTGTTTTTATCTTTTGCAGTTTGGAAGAAATAAATGTTTGAAATCTGTTCCTTCTTTTTGAATAGTCCTGTATATGTGCTAGTTCGTAACAACGCTTCAGTTGAAAATATTACATCGTAGCAAGTACTCAACAGCGAATTATCGGGTATTACGGTGCTATCGGTCCTGGTGGTGTAGTGGTTACCATACTTGCCTCCTACACCCAAGAACGCGGGTTCGAACCCGGCAAGGACCGATGGATTTTTTTCGGGCGTAAAAATTCTTATGGAAGTAAAGTCGTGGGTGCCGTGTCGTACATTTACGGCACGATAAAGAGCCTCAAGCTTGAAAGAAGAGGCCTCTGAGCAAAATTTGTCGGCCGTTTCACGCCCTGAATTGAATGGGACGCTGATGACCTGAGATGTTAAAGAGCGTCCATAAATAAATCAATCAAAAAAAAAAATTAACGTGCTGGGTAGATTTGGTCGACAGGGTGTGCGGCATTTATATTAACAACGAGATGTCTATATTACAAACACAATTGGAACGGGGGAGAATAGCAACCATAAGTGTATCTGGAGCCTGGATAGGGGTTCGATGCCGGCCGAAGTACTATCGGGGATAGAATCATTCTTCATACAAAATTGAGTGGGGATACTTAGGGAGATGATGGTGAGTAAATAATATATTCAAACGTCAATAATAGTGAAGGAAAAATACAGTGCATATTTTTGTACTTTTTTGTTGTAGAATGCAGCAATGGTATGGGCTTTTGACGCTGATAATGGGGAGACATAATTAGACGGTTGAGGGATTGTGCGCATGCATGAGAGTGGATGTAGTAGTGTTACGTTAATTAAAACCGCACTACAGAGTTATCTCTGCAGTGAATTATTGTGCGAACACCAGGGGTAAGTTTTATTGTGTTATATTCAGTCGAATGCATGTATAGAATAAAATCTACACATTTTCTTCGTTTTCAAATACGTTTTACAAGAAATATCTTCTTTTAAACCCATATTTTTATTACAGACACAGAAGAACAGCAGAGATCATTAAAATGGAGTAATATTTTCCAAAAGTTTTGATATATGATTTAAAGCACTTAATTTCTATTCTAAAGCCTATCTTTAAATGAACCATTAATAATCATTAATTAAATCATTTTACAGGTAAACGAATCCTTTTTGAAGAAAATAGAGTGAAAACTTGAAATTATTATTAACGTTTGTGTGTTTTGGTGAGAAACACTTCCACATCTTGTAGAAAACTGGTGAAAAGGGAAATCGTATTTTTGTCTCGAATTTAAAGTCACGCTCTTTGCAAAGTTAAATATGTAACCCAGTTCAGTTACCCTGCAAAGAGGTGTATTGTATTCCCACACCGCCGGCCAACCTCCCAACACTGCAACAGCCTCATGACATTCACATTACCGTAGTTCATAGACATTTGTCCTTACAAACTGGATCAAATGCTGGTGTTGCGCTGCTAAAAAGAATTTCCTTACTGCTGCTGGAGGAGGAGGAATATCTTGCTGTGAGGGAATAAGGAATCTCCTGGGTGCCCGAGTGCCGGCGGAAAGAGACGAAGCTATTAGCTAGATAATAGCGCTTCAATATCAACGGCGCAGAAGCGTAGGTGGTTAAAGTACTGTGCTCCACTTGTGAAGTTTCATAGCGGGTTCAAGTACTACCGTCTCGTGCATTATTATTATTATTATTATTATTATTATTATTATTATTATTATTATTATTATTATTATTATTATTATTATTATTATTATTATTATTATTATTATCATTATTATTATTATTATTATTATTATTATTATATTTTTCAGAGTTATAGGAGATTTGCCACAATTACAAATGATTTACTCGTGAATTATTTGCGAATTGGAATTAGAGCAAATTTCCCACCGTATTATTTGCGAATTGAAATAAGAGCGGCTAGCAGCAAAAGTCTTATTTACTTCTCAAAAGAAAGTTCCCGGTTCTCTTTCGATTGAGGAGTTCGGCACTCTCCGCTGTCGCTCGGAACAGGCCAGGTGCTAGGAAAGATTCCTTATTCCCGCAGAGCAACATAATGCTCCAGCGGCAAGATATTCCTCCAGCATCAGCAGCAAGGACATTCTTTTCAGCAGCGCAGATCTAGCAGCACCAGCATTTGATCCAGCTTGTAACGTCAAGTTCCATAGACAGCCGCCGATCTACGACAGAAATGAATTGGAAGTTGCTTCGCGTCAGCTTGCTTGGCTGGTTGCACGTACAGTTAAGATAGTGAAAATTAACAAAATGTTTTAATTACAGCTAATTATTTCAGTGTATGTGAGAATTATTTGTTTACAATCGCACATGTATATCTCCTTACATTAATAAATGTATTTAGCAGTTAAAATATTTTTTCGTGCAAAATTGCAAAGTTAAAATGATTTTTTGTTTCAAATCCGTGTGTTTAAAGTGAATCGCGGGATATTTTTTTTTGCGCAACATAGCAGACTTAAAATAGCTTTTATTTCACTGCCGTGTGTTTAAAATGAATCGCAGTTTTTTTCACCGTTATTTTCTCGTACAACATTGCAAAGTTAAAATAGTGGGGTTTCCCCCCCCCCCCACCCCCATTGGTTTGTGTTAAAACTGAATCGCAGAGAAAATATTCTCTCTCTTTTTTTTAAGTTAACGACGCGTATTCACAAATTTATTTACTAAAATATCATGTTAAATACAAATGTTCTGCCCCGCGTAGATGCAATAAACTTTAAGAACTACACTTTGAATCACCTGAGGGAAAGAGTAATAAAAACAAGTGAAATAAGTCTATTGCAAATCATACATAAATATATTTTATTATAAGCGATGTGAGACAGTTTTTTGTCTGTTCGTGTAGGCTTGCAAATCTTGACACTGCTTCCATAACGTAATTATGCACATGAGTTCTTTAGTTAATACATTGTATTTGTAGCATGTAAAATAATTACATTATAACTAAAATTGATATGCATTAAAAGCAAAAACATCGGAAAACTATAATTAAACGCTATATTCTTTGCACAAGACACATTTTTAGCAATAATTGTTACTTTAGAAATGAAACCTACTGTGACCGAGCAAACATTTTGTTTAAAAAAAACCCGACTTTTTTTTAGGAAACATTGGGAAATATGATTAAATGCTATATTCTTGAGATTAAACACATGTATTTTTTGTAATAATTGTTACTTTGTACGTTAAACATAGTATGACAGTGCAAGCATTTTGGTTAAAAAAAACCTGACTTTGTAGAAATATGCATTAAAATCAAAATTCATTAAGAAAATCCGATCAAACGATATACACATTGTTAGCAATAAATGCTCCTTTTAGAAGTTATAACACATTAAAACAGGATATACGTTAGACGCGTTTGCAATTGCACACAGTTATGCGCATGTAAAAATGGTAGTGTAATATTATGGTGGTTATAAGTAGGTAGTGCTTGATAATACAAACGTTTTGGATAAAAAAACCCAACTTTTGTAGAAAAAGTGTACATGCTCATTTTGTTCCATAATAATGTTTCTAAACTCTATATTCTCAAGTACAAAGTTGACAAATGTATCGTTGGTTACCCCCCCCCCCAATAAAAGGATTCCACAAACAACTATAAAAACGGAAATATTCACTAAAATTATGTGTACACTGTTTACATTGAAGCCTACTTGGCATTTTTTTATAAAAGTGACGAAATTGAAAATTTGAATTATGTAAACACACGCAAATTAACCGAAACCAAATGGAAGTTGCACAGTGAGGACATTCGTAAGCTGGTCTGTAATGTATTTGCACATGCGCGTAAGGACATGTTATATTATATAGTTTACAAGCACGTAGAGTCTGGCACTGTAAACACACTGGAGTATATCTATAATACGTTTAACTGTACCATAAAGTGTATGATTTCCAAATACAGCACAAATTGTTGATTTCGGTATATCTATAACTGTCACTATGTTTGCAATAATATTCACTAGACTTATTTACGTTGTATTTCATATCCGTATTCCCCTATTTCATCACACGAATGTTGTAGTGGCAATGCTATTGTGTACTTCGCTAAAAAGGACATTCTTCTAGTTGATGCAATACGTATTTCCAAACCACGAGTTGCTATGATTCACACATTGGCCTTTGCTACAAAAAAACTTGACAATTTCAACGATTCAGTCACCACTGCACATGTGCGACTCATTTTGAATTACAGCCAGTGAGATGGTTTTCCGCATCTCCTTGTTCGCAAGAAAATACCTGGTTCTAAGCGCACACAGAAAAGAAGAAGAAGAAAAAAAACAACATATAAATAGGAATTCTTCAAAACGTAGAAAAACACTTTTTTGCCTGGGAGAGAATACAATAGTAGGCTGACCCTAGGGGAAAACAACAACAGGTTAAAATACCTGACCCTTGGGGTGGGGGAAAGCTTTCAGATAGGTGGTGCCTGAACAGGTTTAAACCTGATTGAGGTGTAAAACGTATACCAGCAAATATTTCATCAACACTCAGTAAGTCGACCGAACCCGAGCTAGAATCACCCCCGCTGCGGTTGGCGGAAGGTATGTTATTTTATATTTTTTTCTGGAAATTATCACATTGCTACACAGCGGAGACCCAAAAATTATTTTTCGCATTGTAAAGAAATTTTATCAATATGTTTTGCATTTTAATATTTTTTTTGCATTTTATTAATATTTTATATAGTTACAATAGTTTTGCATAATTAGATCATTTTGGCATAATTACAATATTTTTACATAATTATAGCTTTTTTGCATAATTACAATATTCTATATTAAAAGTCAAACGCGGCGCGTACATCTTAATATTTTTACAACATTCACCAAAAAAATCCTCTCCCCACAAAAAATTTTATAGTCAATACAAATAAAACCCCAATCTTTGAAGCTAGACAAATTTCCGCCCCACCAGAGCTTTGAAGGTCAACTGTCATTTAATAAAAATAGTAGCCTCTAAACGCCTGAAAGGAACAAACTAAACACCAAGAGTAAAAATTGGAATTCCAAAACTTCGTCAAGGTAAAAATCCTTTTAAGACAGGAACATGAACACCCTGACCTCTACCCACCCCACCCCATCTCACTAAAACGCCCCGACTGTATCTTTGTTACAGGAATGCATATCACTGAAGGTCGGTAAAACCTAAATGTCGGTAATGCAGACACATGTTGCGGAACTATCGGCCCCTGAACGTCGGTAATGCAGCCATTTGCAATGAGGGTAGGCTACTCACGCCGTAGCTTACAAGGTACAAAATGAATAGTGTTTAATGTTTAATTTTTAGTGTTTAATTTTTGCTACAGAGGCACCATAGGCGATGGACACTGATGATACATGACATGAAATGATGTATTGGGAAAGGATTTACTTTTAAGGGAGGAAACGTTCCAGGCCCAAGTTTAGGGTGCCTCCCCGGCATTTGCCATTTATGAAAACTGAGAAAAACCTGGAAAAATTCTCAGTCAGGGAGGGGGTCCTGGCGGGATTCGAACCCCAGACCTGCCGCTGACGAGTCCGCGCGTTAACGACCACGGCCAGGCATGGCGGTTTACTGGGTACAGTAATGATAACATTCAAGATAAGCAGCAGTAAGGGAAAAGTGGAAGAGCAAAGTCTTCCTCCCTTTCTTTAAATTTGTTTCAATTCCCATAATGTAGTGTCTAACTGTAATTGCATCTCTGTTTTTATCTGGAAAACGTTTTGTCATTATCATTATTTCTTCTAGATCACGAGTAATTTTAAATGTGCACATGTCTACTTGGGAGTATCAAAATGTATTTAGATGAACAATCGTCATCGTTGTAACGTTTCCGCGCCATTTTTAATTTCAGTTCTAATGGCCAATAGAAAAGGCAGGTATATCGTCGGAAGTAACAATTAAAATGTACCTTTTTCATTCAGCTGCTGCCAACAACGGTTTTTCTTTGGAATTCCTTCTGAAAAGCGTTCAGCAGATTTTGTAGTAATCATATTCTACTTTAGATTAACATTATGATTGTAGTCCTTTTATCAGCATAATATTTAGCATGAGTCGTTAAAATGAAATATATTCTAATTTATAAGAACAGTACATATTAACTAATTCATTTATCCGGTAGTTCAGCGGTCCCTGCTGTCAGCAGGTTTTTCTGCACACAATGAGGTCCTCCAGCACTCTTTTAACTTGATGGACCAAGACACGCCATGCAAGGTGAAGATCTCGAACCTGTAACAAGAAACTTCCAGCGGAAACTTAGCAGACTTTTAAGAGCAGCGTGAAGTTTTACTTGTAGCAACACAACATCGTCAAACATACTTTTGCAGGAAGTCAGTTGCTAAGGGTATAGTGCATAAGCAACAAGGATTACTCGTAGCTAAATATGCGGTTTGGAGCAGCTGAGAGTTGACACATACTTCGGTGTTGCTCTGGGGAATAGTCGGAAGTTGAGAACAGGCTGTGCTAGCTCTTGAGCTGTACAGTTATCGGATCAACTGGTTGTATAGGGAAATTCATAAAATAAAATAACGTTCAGTGAAGTAACAGAAGCAGCAATGCATAACACTGTGTTTGCACGACTGTCAGCAATTTACCAGCAGTAGCTGAGACCGCTCAACAACCGCCTGCAACAGCAGTTAAACATAAAATATTAATTTCTTATTTCAGAAATGTTTAATTAAAATTAATCTGTTCATATTGGTGTATGTTATTCCCCAGAGAGGAAACTAAATGAGAAAGTGAAGAGTGGAAGTTCCTCGCTCTGCCCGTGAATCCGCCAGTATTTGGCTATGAATACCACACTTACATTCTGCAATGCAATCGAGTTTGTACATACAGCCGGTTGAACTTCAATGAAAACGCAATTCCCCTTAAGACAGAATTTAAAGTTGCGCTAACCCAGGTAATTGAATTTGCTCAGTTGTGTTTATGACATCAAATGTTTGCATTATATATTTTTAGGAAGTATCAGACTTTGTGCTGCGTATTGTGCAGTATGCTGAGGGTGAACTATGTGCGAAAGAAACCTTACTGCAGGAGAAAATCTGCACTGGGAAGTGCAATTTTCATATTGGTTAACAAAATTCCATCCCAAGGCGTTTTCGTTGACAACAAGCCGATATTACCAAAAGAAAAAAAAAGTTTTAACAGAGTAGAATGTTAATGATAGGCTATCGATTAGAAACTCTTGAACACCATTAGCCCAGCAAGTAGGTGTGCGTATAAAGCACTGTGCTACTGTATTACTGAGGAGCTACTGTCTATAACAATCTGATGCTGAGTACAATAAATAATTAAAGAAACAAAAACATGCGCACTATGAGTTCCCTATCAATTTCCAATTGCGTAGCGCAAAGATATCACTTTCGTTTGAATGACCCTTATACCCACTGTATTAATACACATGATTTCTCAACAGCTAAGAAGATGGTAATATGAAACAAACGCAATCTGTTGATTTAATGCAGTAAAAAGTGTTTTGTTAACACTAATATTTTTGTGTAGACGGTTGTAAATAGCTAGTTCTGCCAGAACTCACTTCGCTTTCTACCTGTAGTACAGCTCAGTTCTGAACTTCCCGTAAAATCACATTTTAAATGTTTCGCTTCATCCAAATGAATTACTACTTGCTTAAATTGTTTCATCGTATTACAATAAATTAATTGAAAGCTTACAAAATCGCTAAAATTAACCGTAGAAGGAAATTATGAAGTTATGACCGTAAATTGCAGCTGTCTCAGAGCCATGCATTGCTGAATGTAGAGAAGGGAAGGCGTGTTGTGTACGTTCCTAATGATAATCACATGTTGCGTAGTAGCTGGCAGTTCTCAAAAGAGCTACAACACACAAAAGAGTCTGTTCGAGGAAAATAATGAGCATCACTGGGTGTCTGCAGATATGGTTTGTCGTTCCTTAGCTAGACATCATTGCGTCTACCAGGAACAAAAGATCTTAATACAATTTTTACACAAATTTCATGTTTGTCAAAAGTTTGGAAAACGGTGTATCTGAAATGAAGACATACCCTCGCCCTTCTCTCTCAATAATGTGGTATATATAAACAATGTATGGTCGTCACTTCTGCACTTACATTTTCTAAATTTGCACACTGTAACAATTAGTTATCTCTCGAATGAACGCGGAGATTGGCACAACGGCGAGTTCTACCTCACACTAATGCAGCAATGTTTCAACACGATGCCAACACAGGACTTAACGAATCAAATTTTATAGTGAGTGAAAAAAATAAGAAATGAATAGCGAGCGACAGTTACCAAATTTCTGTTTCAACAATGCCATTGAAAGCTGTGCTTGTTGTGAAAGTGGCGTAACAGAGAGAACGTTTCGGATGGGAGGCCTTCAAAGCCATTGCGTTCCCAACTTATAAACACTGACCCTGGTACGCAATACGATCAAAGACAAAGCCTAAATTACATGATTATCAAAAGTTAACATTTTCTGCTCATAAACGTTTGAAATCTATTTCAAACCTATTTATTTCAAATGTATTTCATTTCTCAACACCTCACATTTTGAATCACACCAGTTTTATCGAAGCCTGCAATATGGGAATGAACATGTTCTTACTACAAGTCTAAAACCCAGCCTGTGAGCCTTTAAGTTTTTATTATTTTATACTATGACTTAAAGATATACAAAATGGAAATTAATTTTAGTGTGGAAATATACACGGTAACTTAAAGTAGATCGATAGTCCACTTCTTAACGGGCTCTAGAAAGGGTAGAAATGACCAAATTTTCGATTTTTACTTTTTAAATGTTCAACTGTCAAACTAGTAACAATTTTTTTTTTTTTTTTCAAACTTGATGCTCGCAAGATATATTTTGATAAATTTACAGAATCTGCATGTTCTGGCAAACACTCGGATACATGAAGAGATGAACGTACTGCACTTATGAAAGGCATTCTATACATAATAGCTCCATCTTCAATACAAAATACACATTTTATATCAAAATTTTAGGATACGTTTAACAAGTGTTTTTATTTCATTTAAGCGGAAAATTTGTTTGATAACGCTCTATTTATCCAATTTACGAGGGTAAGTCCATAAGTTTCCGGCTAGGCCGATAAGGAGTATCGCCTTCACAAAATCCTTATCTGGTGCCATACCTTATCTGTTAAGTAAATAATTGCATCTGTAACTTCTGCTCCTCTGTGTTCAGATATTTAGATATAGTTGCATAAAGAAGACTATGTGTAGAAGATTGTGACATGTTCAAAATGGAGTATCAAGCTGTAATTAAGTTTTTCACAAAAGAAGGACTTACTCCAAATGAAATTACACAGCGATTGGACGGTGTATATGGGGAAGCACCCCCCTCATATTCTACCGCAAATGAATTGGGCCAACATTTTTCGAATGCATCGAGAAAGCATTGAAGACGAAGAACGAGCAGGTCGGCCCTTATAGGTACTCACCCCTGAAAACATCGTTCTTGTGGAAGGGAAATTGCAGAAGACCGGCGGCTCAAAGTTACAGAAATAGCAGCAAGATTGGGCCTTTCTAAAACAACAGTCCTTCGAATTATTCATGAACATTTAAACATGAATAAGGTTAGTGCAAGATGGGTGCATAGACTTCTTTCCTCAATCCAAACGGAGCAACGAATCATCTGTTGTCAGGCATTTTTGAAGCTCTGCCATGGCAACGAGATAGAAGTTCTGCAAACCATTGTTACATGAGATAAAACTATGGTCCTCTACTGTGATCCCTTGTCCAAAAGAGAACCAATGGAGTGGCGTAAACCTGGCGAACCACCGCCTCTAAAGGCCAAGTTCAGTCAGTCAACTAAGAAGATCATGACCACAATCTTTTGGGACTGTGAAGGAATACTCATCGTTGGCTTCAAGGAGAGGAACACCACAGTAAATGGGGAGTATTATGCTGGCCTACTGCACAGACTACGAGCTTCCATCAAAGAGAAAAGGTGAGGAAAACTGAGTGGTGGTGTGCGCCTTCTTCACGGCAACGCGCCTGGGTACACAGCTCTTGTTGCAAAGGAAGCTGTGAAGAAGTGTTGCTTCAAGTAGATTGACCATTCACCATGCAGCCAAATCTAGCTCCCAGTGACTATTTCCTCTTCTCAAAACTGAAGAAGGGACCTTCGAGGAAGGAAATTTAAGTGTGACGAAGAAGTGATGGATGGTGTTTATGCCCATTTTGCAGACACGACTTCCGACTATTTGGGGGGGGGGGGTTGAAATGTTAATTCAAATGTATGTGAGAAGTATATTGCAATAAGGGGTAACTTATTGAAAAGTGAAATATAGTTTTTGTCTTTGTCATACCTAGAAAATGATTAGGCCGGAGACATATGGACCTACTCTCATACATATAGAAAATAACAACATAAAGGGTAGAACAGTTTATTACTCATAAACCATTTCTCCAGTATAAGCGACGTTTCAGATAAAACTCGCAGAAAATCTGTGTTGCTTTCCGTACAAAAACCATTAAATTGCTTCATTTAAGGAAATTGACCTCTGAACATTTCTAGTATGCACCGCAACCGTTTTATTAAATGTAATTTACCTCCCGCCAAAAAAATATTGTTCTTTTGGGGAGATTATTGTATTTAGTAGTAACTTGAATTAGTTATAGATGTCTTTCTTTTGATTAAATGGCAGTTTCACATCAGTAGAAAGTACTGTAGGAAATAACAATGATATATTTTAAACATAATAACTAGTTTTCAAATATAAATAAAAATGAGTGGGACAGGGCACATATTCTTTCCTCACATTAGATTTTGTAACACGGCGTCGTTTGGCATCAATTGTTTTTAATAACGTTAGTCAAACATTTTCTACAGTTAATGAACTGCATTGTGAAGAGTATTATCATTTCTTTCTTCTCTATATTTTGTTGTGATGGAAATTTGCAGAGGTTTCAGGTTTCTTAACGTTTTAGTACAGAGCTTGCATACAACATTTGACCAATGTAATTCCCTTAGTAATTATCACATTACAGGGATGTGTCCTTTTCTCCAACAAAGGTTAAATAATTTTAGGCCTATTTATGAAGTTAGTGGTGAATTTTGAATAAATTATTTGGCACAAGTAATTATTACTTCTGGACTATTCGCTATTAATGTTTTTGCATGTACCTTTCTCACTTCTACTGAAAACTTGCACGACTTATTATGAGAGCTTCTCGTGTACGTTTCTCCTTGTTGGCTTTACTTTCGTGCCGCACGATATTTACATTGCATGATCTGGGAGAAAGCATTGTTATTTTGTATTATTTCCAAGTGTTGCACCTCTTATTTAATGTTAATTTATATTTTCATTTTTTCATTAGTTGTCCTTCCGTTGTTGCAATGTTTCGTTAAAATTCTCAAAAAGCATTCTTAATCAATCATAGGCAGCAAGTAATGGGAGAGTTTTTACTGTACGTTGTGAATATCGAGTTGAGTATATGGTGAAAGAAATGGGAGTTAGGACTTGAGCGGAACAGCCTTACTTTTGACTTGTTCATCATTTCACGCGAAATTCGTTGACAAACGCCCAGCTATACGACATCATATCTTGAGAAACAGTGTCCCATCTAAATGTAAATTAATTTTGACATGTCCTTTGCTTTCACTTGACGACAATTAGGTTGTGGTTAGGGCGAGATTGCATCTGATGTAAAACTATGTTGGGTTAATGAAAATCAGCGTAGTGATAATTTAATTTAAATGCAAATGGCCAGCACATAATAAAGCGTGCGAGACGCTTTGAGCACAGCGCATTTTGATATGGTTGTACAAAGCGAAAGCGGTGCCCCTAGCACGAGAATTGTACTTTTGATGATCTTTCCCCGGTGGATGCAATGCAACTGTCCCAGTCTTCTAAGACATGCCGATGGGTGCCTTCCCTGTGCTTCTTTAGTTTGGGACTATAGGGAGGGTCAGGCACGTTGACTTTTGTGACATATTGAGCAACATGCGGCCGTGCATTATCGTGGTGCACGGAGATGTGACATTAGATAACTCTCCCACTTTTGTGTGTGATGATGGAGATACGTTTGCTCTTAGGCTCGAGATGAGCATGCAAAGTCTACTGTGCACCCAGTGTTGATGTTATTCTACAATCTTCTCTCGCAACGGCAGTAGCGTGTTAGCGCACCATTGTAAACCATCTTCCTGCAGTGCTATAGGAAAGAACAAACCTCCTGTAATGTTGATAGGGCTCAGCCTAAGATTTGTTGAGACGAATGTTCGTCTCGTGTCACCCCATTTTGCTGTGGGCGGAACTGGACACGTCTCAACTTGCACATATTTCATAGGTGGGAATCGGAATATTGCAGAGTTATACACTGAGCAGCCTCATAGTACTAGCAGAAATTTGAAAATCTACTTGCCCTGTCAATGAGAAGCTGTTGCAGAAACGAAGGCTGCTCTTCGCTCTGTCCATGATCGGTACTCAAGTTCCAAGAAGAAGAACAAACAACAGCAGGTTCTTCCTAGCTCGAAGCTCGGTAATTTCTTAAGAATGTGTCATATGAAGCACTTTAGTGTTCTCGTGCACTCTTTCCAAGTGATTAAGCGTAACTTGTATCTCAGCTCAAATGTGTCTTCTGGTTCCTAATAAAATCACAGCGTTCGTCTCGTATGCGCTTTTTGTCTCTAATTTTCCTTGTATTAGCTGCAGCATCGTATTCACCCATTTGGGGCATTCAGTGAGTGTCACGAAATTCTAAACTTCATTTACAGCTATGTATCGGTAAGGGCTGCAGAGGATAGTGCAGCGTTTGGTACAACGTCGTCATCTATACTTACAGACTTCCAGTTCGTAGCCCTTATCCGCCACTTGATTCCCCTCATGTGCACACGGAAATTGATTTCTGAATCTGATTCTTAAGCAAGAAACGCAATGTGTGGGGGCTATGAAAGAAGATTGTACAAATATATTTATTAACAATCTAAGCTCTTACATTTTTTTCTAGCATGGGACTAACGCTTTAACGATTCAGAACTTTTCCTTTGAGAACCTATAGCAATATTTAACTCATAACTCCTAAATACAATGGTAAGTGAACATAGTTCAAGGCATTTGTATAAATAACACTTTTTTGTTAATACAAGCATATAAAAAGTTAGTCAGGTATATGGCACGAGATGAACTCTATGCCATTTGCACATAAAAATTACAGAGCATTTCTGTTGAGAGATTGAATAACGAACGCCATGCAGATGAACTTTATTGAGGTTCGGTGCGTGTTGGAAATAACATTTATAGACTTAAAGCAGTCTTCTTGAGAAAGCGTCAGCATTTATTAATTTCCCCTAATTTCACCCCATTAAAATAAATGTAATGTAAATTTACATGATTTATGATTGGAGAATATATATAAATATATTTGGCATGTTACGGCCCAAATCGCCGTGTCGAATGTTATGTATCTCAACTTGAGGCGCTTGTGTTGGTTCACTGTTGAGGACGATTGCACACCTGAGGTTTGAGCGCTGTTTACTGCCAATCCTAGCTACAGGATTCAAATGCCTATATAGTATATTTAACTGGTAACAACACAAGATACCACAATATGAAAACTGCCCACTAAAATTTAACAAATAAAAAATCTGGACATTGATTAATTTCCAGTTCAACATGTTATTGTAGAGTATTAAACGAAAAATTCCTCCTGAAGTTTGTGATTAGAAAAAGTACTTTCATACTTTTTAGACACGTGACAGGTGCGTATCACCCTTTCGCACCCCCACAAAACACACAAAATTCCATAACCAGCATTTTTCTTTAAAGCAATTTCAAGCTCGTTATTTTTCTTTTTTGCACTATTTTAATAGGAAAAAAATCAATCTGCATGATTTAGTCCTACCAAAATTGGTCTGGTATTTCTGCATTCTATGTTTACAGCAATGTTATGGATTTAGACACATGTGACAATTTATTGTTTATTAACTAATTTCTATGACATCAGGGATCTACCATATTTTAATGCTTGGCAGTCTTCGCCATCTAACATGTTAATTTCTTCTTAATATCTTGCGCAGTTAACCAGCTCCTCCACATAGTCAAAATTTACAGTCGTGGTAAGGGAATATCAGTCGCTACTTGAGAGTCTGAATGGAATGCGATGCAAATTAGATGATACATCATCTGCCTGCGACAGTGTGTTTTCTTGCTTCGCCATTAGAGTTTCAAACACATTTTCTGTACTACTCAAATGCTCACATGTGTCACCAAAACAATTGCACCCACTAAAACGTTTGCCATAAATCAGGAGCTCGGAGGAGAAAGTGCGAATGTTAACATTTTAGGAGTGGCACTTTTGTAAGCTTTATAAATGTTAGCTCTAAATTGCATTTAAGGAAATAACAATGTGCTTGGTTGGGAGAGCAAGGTGCTAAATGATGAGGTGTGACAGGTCCTTCGCTCACATCAAGCTGCTTAAAATGGTGCACTGTACACAAGTTTTAAGTTATTTCAATTACCGGGGAAATGATTAAAGACTTTAACATGTTAACAAGAAACAGCCACTCGGTTGATTCAAGGATGCAAAAATATTTGCATTGTTGGTCCACAATACTTCACTTCCTAAAAGCAAGAACATGGAATAAAATCCAGAAAATTCTAACTTAACTGCGTAAAACTTCCTTCCAAGTATACAAGCCTTCTAAAACTCACAGCAGAGTCTGATGTAAGTTCCAGTGCCTTACAAGAAAATCTTATTTGTAGACGAAGATCGCTAAAATGCTTGATAAACACTTGGTCGTTACCGAGACCGCATTGTATAATATATTCGTACGTTTACGGAAACTAAGAAATATGCACCAGACTTAGAATGGACAATTAAAGTTAACTTACATATTTTGTTTTTTATTAAAGTTCCATGAAGATAAAAATGGCAACGGGCTAGGACCGTCCTACCCGACTGGCGTTTTCTCAATGTGAAATTGTTGGACGCTTCCTTCTCAAACTTATAATCATCAGTGTGATGTAGTGGAAACATCACATGTTTCAGAAGCCAGTTACTTGAGACTTTTGCCTTGGATCGTTTCGTTTCCCGAAGCATGAGTACCTATGCACCGAAAAAATTACACAATACTCGTACACAAGTTTGCCTTGCTTCAATTTCATAACAACGTCCTTTCATACTTCGGGTAATTCCAAAAGAAGTTTAATTATCTGTAACATTTAAAGCATAATTCTGAGAAATGAAGCATATTGAAACATTACCTGCTAATTGCTCGCTTTCTTACCGGAAAAGGTAACTAACAAACACACAATAAAACAAGAAAAAAAGAAAAATGTGCATTCTATCACCTGATTTAATTACTGAATAAGACTGTGAAGGAATGATATTGGTTCTTTTATTAACGACACTTAGTACATACATAATGGCAATTTTCGTGCTGAACGCAAGCTGAATTTTATGAAAAACTATACTCTCTATCCAAATGAAAAATTTACCACTTATTAAGCAACTATTTTTAAATTTTGGGCTAACCCTAGTTATTTTATAATTCTAACAAATCAGAAAAAATATCAATGTTTAACATTTGTTTCCACTTTTCTCGGGGTCCTCAGATTTAAAATCAGTTTGAAGACATGTTACTTAACGTTGCTGGCAAAATATGCAATTTAAAGAAAACATTTAATTTTTGAAAATATTAGCATATAGTATCATTTTATGGAAATTTCAAAGTTGAAAGCTTTCATCGACTATATACAGCAATATGTTTTGTAGATACACAAAAGGAATTTATCTTATATAATTTTTAAGAAAAGTGCACCTAAGTTAAAAATATACAAATTACTGCAAAGAGCTAAAAAAGAGATAAGATCGTGTGTTGTGTAACAGCATGGTGGCAATATTTAAATTGCCATTTAACAATTTAAATTCCCCAAACAAACACACATTATATATGGGTGTAATCTGCAAACGATGTTATTTCATTATATGCATGAAACTAAAAATTTATTTTTGGCCCAAAATCTGAAAGCAATGTAAAAGGGGTTGTGGCAGTTAGGTCACCATATTTAAATTTCAATTTAAATCCATTTAAATATCGCTAATACACAACACTATATGTGGTCATCATTTACAAGCATGTAGTTTCATATTATGCATAAAGCCAAAAACCGATTTTTTCACCCAAAATGTGAACCAAGATACCTTAACAAAATACACAACATATACATTTCCCTAACAACGGTAAATGTATATTAATTGTGTTGACTACATAATTATAATGAATATCTAGTATTTAACAGTCCCTAATTGCTGTATCTCAGAAAATTTGAAACATGTTGTATAGTTTCTAAAGTCTGAAGGAAAATATTACTAATTGCATTTCTTTACCTTAATGTTTGAATGTGAAATGCATTTTTTCTGAAACGTGAAATGATTAAATTGACAAAGAAAACATTTAAATTAAAACTACATAATTTTGTAAAAACTGTCTTGACTCTGCAACTACGACAAGCGGAATAGTTTTTAAAAAGATAAACTTTTTATCGCGAAAAAGAATAAATTTTACTACCATTGTCTCCGTTTTTATGTACGACCTCATGCAATAGCAATAGGCTTTTGTTTGTTTGTTTTTGCTGACAAGAAAATGGAAGTATATGAAATAGCCAATGTTATAAGAAGTGGAATGGGTCCTTTAATGATCCCTCGTTTCTTTCATCCGAAGGTTTCTGGCAAAATCTAAAATGAAAAAGGAAACTTTGAGCGTTCAGCAGGTAGAAGAGGTTATAGGAGATAAAGTAATTCTCAGAAGGCACACAAAGTGCAAAGTGGTAGATGACCTACCCAGAAAAACTCGTCTGTGTTGCAGAAAAAGTTCCTTACAAGCGCAGGAGCTAAGTTAAGAAGCGATCGGTTTGTCAATGAACAGATTATCAGAATGTCAGTTTTGAGAGCAATTGTACAGATATTGGGGAGACTTCTGTCCAGAAGCTAGTCTGTTCCAAAGAACGTGCTACTTCTGAATGAAAAATATTCTGCAGAAAGCAGCAACATTAAAACTAGGGATTGAATCTGAAATTATGATCTCGGAGCAAAGTCGTTTTTCAAGAGTAAAAAGACACTACTACGATGTATCGACAGCACAATAAAATTTTCTTTCAGCGGATAAAAAGTTCACATGTTACCAAATCTAACGTTAGTCATTCATTAATAACGTCACAGAGCTAAGCGCAATTAATGCACGTTTTACTCGTGAGAGCGCGTAAACAAGAATTCAGTTTTAGAAATTTGCAAGGAAACTTAATCTGCTTGAAAATATATGCCTGTCTATCATGCTCGTTAGCGGTTACCCGAATTGCAGCCAGTTGAATACAGTAATATGCATGCCTTCAATTTATTCTTAAATTACATTTTACGAAATTTCTGCAGTAATTTAAACATTGCAGTCGCTATAACCAACATATCTCAACAATGGAACAAACCTGAGAAGTGAATGACATTTGGCATTGCCCAAGAGTACTCATAAGAGTACAAATAATCATATTCACACACGGCGATTGTAATCCCTTGCTCCCCTGAGAGCTAAATACAAGATCCAGAATACACTAGGAGGGTAGGTACACAAGTTTCCCGCCTCGCCGATAAGGATTATCGCCTTCACAAAATCCTTATCTGGTGTCATACCTTATCTGTTAAGTAAGTAATTGCAGCTGTAACTTCCGCTCCGCTCCGCTGTGTTCAGTTCAGATATAGGTGCATAAAGAAAACTACTTGTAGAAGATTGTGACATGTTCAAAACGAAGTATCGAGCTAGCTGTTATTAAGTTCTTCACAAAAGAAGGTCTAACTCCAAATGAAATTAAACACTGATTGTACCGCATATATGGGGAAGCATCCCCCTCATATTCTACCGTAAAAGAATGGGCCAAAATTTTTCAAATGGGTCGAGAAATCATTGAAGACACAGAGCATACAGGTCGGCCCTTGTAGGTACTCACTCCTGAAAACATCGCTCTTGTGGAAGGAGATATTAAGGAAGACCGGAGGCTCAAAGTTACAGAAATAGCAGAAAGGTTGAGCCTTTCTAAAATAACAGTTTTTCGAAACGTCGGACCTGGTAGCGTAGTGGTTACCATACTTGCCTCCTACACCCAAGAACGCGGGTTCGAACCCGGCCAGCCGATGGAGTTTTTCGGGCGTAAAAATCCTAAGTATTGCTTCCTTTGAAAGGGAAGTAAAGCCGTGGGTCCCGTGTCGTACATTTACGGCACGATAAAGAACCTCAAGCCTGAAAGAGAGGCCTCTGAGCAAAATTTGTCGGGTACCTCCCCGGCATTTGCCAGTTATGAGGACTGAGGAGCAGCTGGAAAAAAACTCAGTCAGGGAGCACGGTCCTGGCGGGATTCGAACACCAGACCTCCCGCTCTCGAGACCGTGCCTTAAAGACATCGGCCACCTGTGGCGGTGTTACCGGAGATGAAACTACGGTTCTCTACTATAATCACTTGTCCAAAAGAGAATCAATGGAGTGGCGTTAACCTGGCAAAGCACCGCCTCTATAGACCAAGTTCTCAGCCAACCAAGAAGATAATGCCCTCAATCTTTTAGGGCTGTGAAGGAATATTCTTCATTGACTTCAAGGAGATGAACACCACGGTAAATGGGGAGTACTATGCTGACCTACTGCACAGACTAAGAGCTTCCATCAAAGAGAAAAGGCAAGGAAAGCTGAGTGTTGTGCGCATTCTTCGTGACAACGCGCCTGGGTACACAGCTCTTGTTGCAAAGGAAGTTGTGAAGAAATGTGGCTTCAAGGAGATCGACTATCCATCCCAGTCCAAATCTAACTCCCAGTGACTATTACCTCTTTTCGAAACTCAAGAAGGGCCTTCGAGGAAGGAAATTTAAGTGTGACGAAAAGATGATGGATGCTCTATATGCCCATTTTGCGGACAAGACTTCTGACTATTTTGGGGGGGGGGGGGGCGGAGGTTGAAATGTTAATCAAAAGATGTGAGAAGTGTATTATAATAAAGAGTATCTATATTCAAAAGTGAAATATAGTTTTTGTCTTTATCATACCTAGAAAATGGTTAGGCCGGAAAGTTATGGATCTACCCTCATATATACTATACTTCCGTTCGAATGATTTTTAATAATGCAATGCATTTGCATGCATTACTAAGTTATGATTATTTTGATGAAAATTAAGAAAAAATGCTCTGTTGCAGTTTATAATGTACTTCAATGCTCAATTAATTTTGTTTTCTTTTCAGCTAAGTCAAAAATGTGTGTCGAGACATTTGACCTTCTTAATTTACCATCACGGTTTTCCAGAAATTTGTAGAAGATCGGTTTCTGACCAACTGTACCATCAGGTAGAATTATTTTATTTTCAGTAGAAAATTTGATTTATTTTATTAATTAATTTGTTTATTTTTGTAGGTTTATGTTGAGATTAATCCATTGGCAAAACTAATTCAATTTATTATTTGAGGGTTCTAACATGTGCTGATTTTTGCAAGAGTCTTAATGGATATTTTTGTTGGACTTGGGGCATTGTACTCTGGGAATGATATTGGTAAGCAATTCCAGGTTTACCGAAACAAATCAAAGAAACAAAAAACAAAGCAAAAAGCACATATTGCAATATTACTACAGACGTGTCATGGGAAGGTTTCAAGCTAAAACATTATACAACCGTAATAAAGTACATTAAGTCAGCAAAGATAAACGGTTGGTTCTAATAAATATTTTAAACACCGGGTATATATTTCCAATTTGATTTGTGTTGTCTGTAACAGTTTCCTGGGGTAAGGATACTATATTATATCTGTGCACTTCACGTTCAACCTGGGACAGATTCTTCATCTTTAGTTTGTATTCAAATGTAAACTACATCGACGATAAAAACTATATTGATAAGGGAGATGGTAATGATAGGATGAAGGGATATCATTGTTAATTCTCGTAAAAATGTTGGAAGTACCAGCATACTATCAAACTTGTGAATTCCTCTTTATCTTAGCGCAGTAAACTGTGTAAAGTTGGAATGTACTGGTTTTGTCTATCTAATTTTTGTCACTTATTACATTTTATAAACATTTTGCACTTCAAAACTCTTAATTTACCCCCATATGTTGGGTACTATAAGTATTTGCAACTTTAAAAATATTTTTTTGGTTTTCAAACTTTTAACTACAATAATATGAATTTGAAAACATAAAAACTTTGCATATATTTTCAGCTCACATTGTTGATTTGTTGCCTTTTCAGTTACTTCATTGAACATTTGATAAAATTCTTATGTGAATTTGAAGATTGCTGACAGGTTGATGAGAGAAGGGCAAAGGTTACAGATTCTCCCCTCAAATGCAGCAATGGTACATTTACAAGCGTTCTAGCATTAAGCAGGACACCTGTGTTTTTAAGAAAATATCTTTCTATCGTAAAATTTGTGGAGTTCAGGTTGACAGTGCAGAGTGCATGATTATAAGATTTGCAGTCAATGTGTGAACATATCGCCGCTTAAAACAGCACTAATAATTTACAGCAAAGTTGCTTTAGAATGTAGGAATTGCACAGTTCCGATATTCGAAAGGCACTATACCAGCTTTAACATTGTCACAGTTGGCGTGCTTTGCCTTTGGATCTAAAGGCTTGCAAAAAAGGGGGGGGGGAATTCGAGAAAGCGTCCATTTCACCCATCTATTTTTGGGTTGTAATCTGCAACTTTAAACAAAGCAACAGTTATAAATTAATGTCCCAGATAAATTTCTGAAGGGTTTTAGAAACTTTTGACATGTAGCGGTTCAGAGGAATAACAAATTTTCAGTCTAGGTGCCTTCTTGAGATTAACAAATTATTTTATCCGTTTTGGATTTGGACGCAACTGCGAGAAGTTGAGAATACAAATAGAATGGATAGCTGTTATCTGTTGCAGCTAAATATGTATAATGGTGTTTGTAAAGGTACAAGAATAGTACTTGAAAATATGCTATGTTTTTACACGTTCGGGAAAAAATATGATTACCTAGGTATGTTATTTCAGTTTTCCCTGCTTTCTGTCTCCGAAAACGAATCCGAGTTCACTGTTATGTGAAGTAATTGCTCGTCTGTGTCATCTGCTGGTAAAGGCTTGACCCCAGTCGAGTTGATGCACATCACTCTTCTTACAGCATCTTAAGTTGATCACACGCTTCATTAATGTGTCATGTGTCATGCTTTCTCAGTTTGATTGTAACACGAGACCAAAGTGAGCAGTGTACATAAAATGAAGTGTTGCAGGAAGTTGCTTTCTTTTAAATAATACTAGTTCATACTTGCTGTTCCCTGCACACATTTTCTTACTGTCCAATATGGCAGGAAGTTTTAATGTTCTTTTGTCAGACTTTTTTTCCAATTATTTGTACAAAGTGATCTATTTGAGATCTATTTGAAATGTCCGAAAAGTATAACAGTATTTACAATGCCTGTTAATGATACATACGCACAAAACATCTGTAGCATTGTTAGAGCACATGCAAGCGATGTCACTTTAAAGCTATAAATGTACGACGTATATATAAGCTACTGTTTCTCAATCCTCTGAACCGTTGTGTGTGTGTGTGTGTGTGTGTGAGAGAGAGAGAGAGAGAGAGAGAGAGAGAGAGAGAGAGAGAGACTTCTGCATCCTTCCGACTGTGAGTCATACTGAGGAACCTGTTCAATTTAATAATGACGTCTAAAAGCTCGCTGGAAAGATTTCGCATGCGATGTTACTGTGTGACCACCATCTCGTCACCATACATGGCAACTACATTCTGATATCTCAGAACTTATCACTCTGTATATTTAAGAGTATTTCCAACATATTTGTGGTAATAAAACGTCAAAACAATGCATCCGCAGTAATACTTAGTTTAAGTGTTTTTGTATATCGTTTTATTTTTCGCTAACAGCAGTTAGTGTTTAGTGTCTTCTATGTTAACCACATAATATTCCATAATTATGTTCTCTTATTTTGTTTTACTAAATATATAATAACGAAGGAGGTTTTGTAAAACGATTTCTTCTTTCTCTGTGTGTTCGTGATCTATTATCCGCTTAGTTTTGATTTACATATGCTAAGCTACATTTAACCTAGAAGGTACACAGCCATTTTGTTTTTTGTTTTTTTTATTGAACAAGTTATTCTTGATACTCCTGCAATGCAAAACCAACTGAGTTTTAAAAGTAGCGAAAATATGAAAACACTTGATCTCGGAAGCGTTCAGTAGCGAAATGTGTTAATTTCCCAAGATTATTTTTGCTGGAATTCGAATGATCATTTATACGTCTTACGTTTCTTAAAAGTTCATAAATTAGTACATATTAAGTGTAAATCTTTTCTCGAACCTTCATTAGACCCAAAGCGGCATAAGTACATAGAAAGATTTGGACGTAACACCTTTATATCATTTCGCCATTATGTCAATCTCCAAAACAAGAAACTACTTAAATGGTGTAATATTAATACAACAATGTCAATGTTGATTCTTTGTACCATGCCGCTCGTCGACTTATGACCAGGAGATCGGAAACAGACATAGGATAAAAAAAAAATGTTGATTTTATGGAAGCTACTGTATAAAATAACTTATTCGTTTTTTCATTTCAAAAGTTATTCGTGAGATGTGACTGTTGGTGGCTCAATATCAGAAACATGTTATATTCCCACAGTAGACGCTTAGCTCTTCCCTTAAGTAGGTTTTCTGTTTAACCAATCAGCGTGATATTGCGCCCAAGAGGATAATGAACCAACTTCGTGTAAAGTTCAATTAAATTTCTTATATAAAATGGTCTGAATTTTATGCTCATTAAAGTGAAAAAATCTGATAGTGTTCAGTTTCTTACGTGCGCGATATGCGGTTAGGAATGTTCCAAATCCCTTTTGACATAAGGGAATGCGGTAGAAGGTCCTTGTGATGCGAAGAACTGCGTAACACACTTTTGTGGCGTGAAGGCAGACATGGAAGAACAAGGTTAAGACTGAAAACACTTTGCCAGCAGCAAGTTGGGTGAGGGGAAGGGGGACACTTGTTTCTCCGTTGGAAGATGTCATTCTGTCGCAACAAGCTCTGGATATGTTCCCGCACGCAAGAACTTTGTAGGTGCTTCAAATGAAAGACATAGCGTTTGGTTATTTAGGAAAACTGAAAGAACCTGCTTCCTGCATCCTCTGTAGTTGACTCAATTCATTATAGGATCTACAGATTGAAGTGATATATGACATCACTGCAACTGCCACACTGTGCTTTGTAGCGTATCGATCAAACCGATGAACATGTAGCCAAAGAAAAATAAAAGTTTGACAGAAAATTGCATCTTAATGACGATGAGATATAATGTTTTACAAAGATAGATTCATACAATATCGGCGCAAAAAGAAATTTGCATTCCCAGATCTGGCGATTGCTCAACAAAGTGAATGAATTGATTACGAAACAACTCCGTTACTAAACGAAGAAGTGGGAAATCCAGTACAAGGTGATGGTCTATGAAGACAAGAATGGCGTAAAAGACCCCATTTAAATTATTGTTGGAAATGTTGACACTTTACACAAACTGAGTGTTTCCTTTATTTACTTAGCCCGTTAAGTGTGCATTCCATACTGATGACCGACGTGAGATTCCACGCCTTTATGGAATTAGCTTCATGAGTGGTGAGCGAGCCGGTTGCACCATTTAGCACTTCTGTCCCGATTTTTTAAATGTTGATTTCATGTCGACAGGCACAAATCTTAGGGCTATACTAGAGTTTAGAAAAACAGCGAAAAGCATGTAATTACTGCTCTTTTTCTTTCTGCTCCTACTCCTGTGTATTCGCGGTTGAAAATTAAGTATTTAGATAATGTTGCTAGGATTAAGCTTTTATCATTTATATAACTCGCGTGAATTCATAATGTGAGATAAAACACGACTCTTTATTTGATCGCCTAAAAGCCCCATACATTATCGTGCATAAACTAGTGGTAACGTAAGTAGAAGAGTAGAAGTTTAGAAAGTTGCAAAAAGCCCTGCTGCCACTTCGCCATGAGGTTGTTATTCAACGAATATTTTTACATAAAATGTGATGATTTTAAAAGGATGCAATATTGGAAGGTTCCGTTTGCGGAGAATAATGGTGTTAACACTGAATTGTGACAACTTGTTGGAGTAAATGAAGTTGAAACGCTTAGAGGTACCTGCAAGAGTGTTTTGTACTTACACGCTCTACAGTGATCTCCAACGGAAACATCAAATCTTTTTCTCGGCAAGAAAGCCAGCTTCTTACAACTAACAAAGTTATATGACTGAATGCCGTCCGGCTGAGGGAGATTGGCACGTAACTTCTAAAAGTGAAGTGTATGTTCTTTACTTTACAGTCCACGTGTTTCCTCAAGTGGCGAAGTGCAGGCTGATGATTATTTTGGTGGCTGCCCAAAGCGTCTATTACTCTTCTCTACACTCAAACTGCAAGAATTTGACGTTGTTAATGTAGCATGTAAGCTGTATCATTCCTGGACTTTTCTCACTCGGCTCTCGGAAGCACTGCCCTTTACTGCAATGATATGGCATCTTGCTCAACCGTTTCTCGAGGCTGGAGGTTCAGCTGTCCGCTATTTTAAAAAAACAATTTTCTTTCCTAAATACTAGTATCGTATTCCGGAATGGGAAAAAGTCAAGATTATTGATGTTTGAGATACTAGGATAATTAAAAAACTAAAGCAACGGGCTCCCGAGTGAAGGGGCGCGTTATCTATAAGCAATAATTCCACCCTAGAAAATGGCAGATAAAACAGTTTCAAGTTATACTGTTAGAGCAGAAGAAGAATTTGAAAATTATTAGATGAAAGGACTTGGTAATGCATAATTTTATAACCTTACGATGGAGGCATCTATTTTTTTTTTAATAGTGTTTAACGCCCGTTTTTAATGCTGAGGCACCACAGGGATGATACATGAGATGAAATGATAATTTGGGAAAGGATTTTTTCTTTGTTAAGGAAGGAAACGTTCCAGGTCTAAATTTAGGGTACTTCCCCGGCATTCGCCATTATGAGGACTGAGGAAAACTGGAGAAAACCTCAGCCAGGGAGGACGGTCCTGGCGGGATTCGAAGACTAGACCTGCCTCTCAGGAGTCCCCGCCTTAACGACCTCGGTCACCCATGGCGGTACCAATATTAGGGGTTTACCATAAACAGACAGAATTAGCAAATACTCCTTAGCTGTCATTGCAGTTATGTAATGGTTTTGAGCTACCACTGCGAATGTTGGAACCAGCAAACACATATCGCTAGAATACTTCAGTACTTCGATGCATTTTTTCGGAGTAAAAATCCTAAGTATGGCTTACTTAGGAAGGGAAGCAAATCCGTGGGTCCCGTGTCGCACATTTACGGCACGATAAAGAACCTCAAGTCTGAAAGAAGAGGCCTCTGAGCAAAATTTGTCGGCCGTGTCACGCCCTGAATAGAACGGGGGTTGATGACCGGTGATGTTAAAGAGCGCCCGTAAATAAACAAATGCTGCCCTGATTGCTTTTGGAACTGATAAAGCGCTCTGGCAATCCCTTTTAATAATTGCAATCTTTTCACTAATGACGCAAAAGGTCTTCGCTGTTATATGTCTATAGTGAGTAAAACTTGGGAATTTTAAATGTATGTTCAGTGGTAGAGTGTTTAGTTGTGTTATGGTCGAGCATCACAGATAGCGTATTAAGTGTAAGTATATTTTGGAATCATCTGGATGTGAATACGTGCCAAAGCTGGAACTTGTTTACCTGCGATGAGTTCAGTCAATAGGTGCCGTTCAGAATTAGTACATATTAAAACGAATGCAACAGAAAGGGAATTAATGAGGGCACTAGAATTTGGCATGGTAGAGCTTTTTGCCTGTGCACAAAGGAGCTTGGTGCGTTTTACGGAAATGTTCATCAATATTTAATTATCCTAAAGGCTGTTCTTCTGCTTTTAATGGTCCATTTGTGTTTTGTTTGTGCTTGTTATCTAGGTGTTGCGCAGCTAGCACATATCGAAAACTCTTATACATAGTTCCCAGAGCAGAAATGCAAACACATCTAATGAACAAGGCATGGTGCATATATTAATACAATTATCAACATGGAAAGGAAAGCACATCATTGTTATTTCTTTGCAAGTGGACATAGCTTACACCAAGCACATTGTTTCATATCGTTCATGTGTTCCTTAACAATCGTGACGCTATCCCATCCGTCCAAATAGAATGCTTTTTTCTAGTTCATTTGAATAAGAACAAGACTCATACAAATGGTATTATCGTTCGGAGAGGTCGTTTAAACATAATGCTGGGAAGGGTCTTTCTTTCCCACAAGTGTTTTACTTATCTCATTTCATTGACAGTGGCTTGCGCTTTGGAAAGGTTTCTGTCCCTACATCTGATATGGAAACTGCCTTTCTAAGGGTCTCCAGCTCCTTCCTCTGGAGTCTGGCAACGGGACCCCGTCTATATCCGAGCACCTCAACTTTTGCTGTCAATGATGCTGCTATTGGAGTGCACGCATTTGAGTAAAGCTCAAGTACCAACAATTATCATTGTTGTTGATGATATAATTGAAATGAAACTAAAAAGAGAAATTGGTACAAAGATCTAAAATAGAGTACCTCACTATTTCGGAAAAAATTGAATGTGTTTGACATACTATAGTGAAGAAAAATTGAAGTATTATTCGTGCTTGTAATTTTAAGTTCAAACGAGTGGAAAGTAAATGCACAAAGCGTAATATGATAAAAGTCCGCAGGGATCATTAAGTAACGTACATTAACTTTTTCCCAAAGCTGGGACGGTGCTAGAGACGTCATATGTTGCCTTAAGTATAGAGGCGAGAACTACGTCGCATGTTATCGTCGTCAACTTGTGAACAGCAAATAGGTGCATTTCTTTTTTGTAGTCAAAAGGACAAAGTCGGAGTGAAACTCACAAGGGAACGCTGTTTGACCGTAGCAACATCTCCGTCACATTCTTTGAAGGAAGGCGTGTGGACTTTGTTGACTCGCCACCAGTCAACACAAAGCCGGACCTTGGCATAGTTTTTCAACATTTCTTACGGTACGACATCGTACATTTGTCGTTCAGTTAATACCAACAGAATTATAGCATTTTATGCTGCAGAAGAACATGCGACGAGTCCTGACGTACGCCTCAATGGAGTGAAAAAGGTTGTATACATGGCGTTCTTTTGGTCTCTATGCTACATCGTATGAAAGAAGTTTGATGAAGTTGCTCCGTGCCCTTCGCGACAAACGCAACGCTGCTTCTGTCCGTGCCAAGGTTGGAAGGTGCTACGGCATACAGGGAACGTTGCGCTTCATCTCTTTGGCGGTGAACGCTTCAATTGTGACGAAGTGCGATAGCAAAAGACCGAGTACTATGAACAGGGTATATTGAAACTAAAGCCACGGTGGGCGAAATGGTCCCTTGATTGAATATGAGCACTTATGTATGAATTGTTTTGTAGTAACTATTAAAATGTTGGCGTTACTTAATGATCCACTCTCATGTTTTTAATGATATGCCTAATTTATTTTTAGATTTAATTGTTTTTTATTCACAGTACTGTTGCTTTCCTCCTTTATGCAAAAATATGGTGGAATTTTAAATGAGGCATGCCTTAACCTTCAATAACTGCAATAGTAGGGAAAGGTGTTGAGCCATATTAGTTCACAGCTTGCCAAAACGTGTTATTTAAACAGCCGGCCACATATTCTGAGAATTAAGTAGTAAGACGTGACACAAAGGACTACCGGAAACTCTGATCACGCGATCATTTTAAAGATTACTGCCTATATAAATGTTATATGCAGGGCAGCTACTGTTTTTACGCCCCTCCCCTTTCAGGCAATAGCAAACCTAGGAAAGCAGTTACTTTGTTAAGCTTCAAATCAGCGGTGCAGTTCAGTAAAGCCATGTACACACAATGTTTCTGAGTTTGGCGAAGACTTGCTTGCAACTGATGATTTGTGCAGTTAAAATAGTAGCAGGGAAGAGCTTCCTAAGCACGCACGCACGCATACAAGAGCTCGAGAATGGCTACATAAATTTAACTTTATACAGTAGTGGATCAGTTGTAATGACGGTGTTATATTCATGCTAATACTTTTGTTCTTTCGCTCAAAGCTTTTTACAAATTCCATATCTGCACTATTGATGACGAGGTTTTGCAGCCATTATGCCGTTTACATTTGATGGTCTTTGTGAAACACAGCAAGCGAATGACTAGACGTTTATTTTTATCTGGTAGAATGTAGAAACAGGAAATACACTACTTTCAGTTTTGGTTTGTCTAAGAAACGTATAGTTCCCAACGTATTATCTGTGCAAGTTGTTAACTAAACGTAAACGAGAACTTGTGTACCCTTATTACTTGAGCACAATATGTTGCGTCTATATTGGGAAAAGGGTGGGGGAAACTAACATAGTTTACAGATCTGTGGTTCTGAAATTGTTGTTCTATACCCAGTAAAACATACGGCCATGGGGTATTTCCGGGATAAAATTATATATAACGAAACAAAAACTAAATCAGCCTCACATAATATAAACAGAACTTAAACTGACATAATGTACACAATAACTAAAATCGGTAGTTATCTATTTTAATATCGAACGACAAATTTCAAAACAATTCTATAACATAGACTGAATATATCATTACCTAAACCAATATCACATAAAACCAACAATAATAATCTGACATAATTTTGTCCTCGGTGTAATATTTCAACAAAATCCACTCAAATGTGCATTTTTTTTTTATTTTGGGGCCTAACTAGGAATAACATACAAATTTAATAATATAGTATCAATACGGTACATATATAACGAAAGAACCAATATCAACATCCCATCATCTATATCCAATTTAATCTAACAAATGGGGTACATATTGTAGTATTTCAGCAAAAGCGCACTGAAACTATGACTTTCAAGTTTTAGTGCTAAAAGGTGGGTGCACAAAAATTTAATAATATAGATTCAGTACATTATATATAAATAATGTAATGTTAGTAAACGTCACATTGTATAAGCGCAATTAATGTGATATAACACACTATAATACATAATTGAGCAAAACTGCACTCAAATGTGTACTTTTCTGTTTTCTTGCTGAATGACGAAGTGCATAACAATATGATAACAAAAGTTAAACTAAAGGAAATTTGTCATTAAAACTCAAAATAATATTACATTATTTTATTTTTAATATCTTTCAGCAACCACGTAACAAATTAGTTTTTCTAGTGTACTGTTTCGGTGCCGGACGACGAATTGCATAAATGTTGGTAATATATGTTTAATACACAATTTGAAACGGAGATGCGTATAGGGGCGGGGGTATTAAAATAGGAGGTTTGATTTTTAATTAATTCATTAGTAAAGTATATTAGGATTCTTATTTTGTTGATTGCATTGTGTTTGATAGTCCGTGGGTTTTGTTTTGGTATTCGGAAGGAACAGCTGTGGGTTCATTAGCGATGCGGACTGCTGTTAGCTGAGCCGGCAGTCTTGGAGTTCCGTTCTAGCGTTGTCCCGCTCGTAGGTTTGATCTTTCGGTAAACGCCTCGGCTCGTGTAATGTGAATGACCAAATCCGGTGCCAATCGGCCGTGGTGTTTCTTTCAGAAAAGTTTTGGGGCTTTTCTCGGTTCTAGATTGAGGGGCGGAAAAGCATCGGCAGACTGGGCTAATGGAAGAAACTTTGAGCAGATTAATAGGCACTATCGGTTTATTAAAATATTCTGCCATTGATATTGCCTTGCCGCGAGCCTCTAAGACAAAGCATGCCTCAGACTTTATTAAGTTTGGAGTTGTCTACTGGTCGATTCTCTACTGCTTCTTTGTACACACTGAAGAATTCACCATACACAATTCATTCGCGCGGTTATATAATTGAGCGCCGTCATTCTCAATTTGCATAAACACTTCCAATAATAACTCTACATGCAAATAAATGTATTTAAAACTCTGTATCTATTGGCGCTTTGACCCTGATGGCGTAGTGGTTACCATACTTGCCTTATAAACCCAAGATCGCGGGTTCGAACCCGGCCAGGACCGATGAATTTTTTCGGGCGTAAAAATCCTAAGTATGACTTCCTTCGGAAGGGAAGTAAAGCCGTGGGTCCCGTGTCGTACATTTACGGCAGGACAAAGAACCTCAAGCCTGAAAGAGAGGCCTCTGAGAAAAATTTGTCGGTCGTTTCACCCCCTAATTTGTATGGGACGCTGATGACCTGAGATGTTAAAGAGCGTCCGTAAATAAACCAAATCAATCAATATCTATTGGAGCAGTTCTCACTTACTGGAAAAATTGTGTAAACTTTAACGCTGTATAAAACTGCAACTTCCTCATCTTGCCGCGAAACTTTAACTATAACTGTATCGAAACGAAACCTAAACAAGTAACCGAAGTCTGCACAGCGAAATCTAAAAACCAAGTAAGCAAAGTCTTTCCGGTGTAATCTAAACGCTAACTAACTAAAGTCTCTCCAGAGGAATGTAAACTCAATTAAGTAAGGCACTCCCAAAAAAATGGACTCTTTAAACAATTTTGAAAACCAACAGTTTGGACAACACGCTACTGTTTGAATTTAGCTGTAAAAAGTTTTTAGTATCTCTCTCTTAAGCCTAGTCTTCTTATTGGCTAAAATTTCTTCGATCGAAGCTTCTGGAAAAATTGTCTCTGTCCTATCTTCTAACTGACTATAAGATTTAAATACATGGACGCTGCCGGAAATCTGTATAAAGCGAGGCTTCTGAATAGCCACTAAACTTTTCCTAACACTTCGTCTTAAAAACAGCATTGACGTAACCAGAGTTTGTATTCGTAGTATTTTAACTTTTTAAAACGCCCTCTATTACCGGATGCTTTCGTTTTCATTTCAGAATGGCACAAATAATATCCCTTATAGTTTTAATATTACATGTTATCATACATTGTGAAGTCTTTCATATCATGCATACTTGATAAATTATTCGATTAATTTCATATTATATACACTTGGTGAACCATTTTCTTCATTTCATATTATGTAAACTTGAAAAAGCAGTTCATTAATTTTCAGTGATTTAGGAGTTGTTTAGATGAAAGGAAGCATACATAGACCAAAATTAATTGCAATAAACGTTTTTGATGGGCACCTTATCACCACGGGTGTTGAAACTGGGCTAACGTCTCAAATTATAACCAAACGTGATATAATTTTCTCCAAATATGTGATCAAAAACTATCTCAAATCGAACTTTCCTGTTTTGGACCGAACGACGAATTACATAAAAATTTAATAAAATAGTTTTTATAGGGCACATTACTTAACCATAGCCTTAACTGACCTCACATCATGTAAACCCACCTTAATTTTACATAGTTTTAACTCCATAGCTTAATATTTGGACAACAATTCACTATAAGGTGCGCTCTTACTGTTTTCGTGCCAAATGACGAAATTACACAATAATTTAATAATAGGTTGAATACAGCACAAACATTAAAAAAAATCATTCACATTGAAAATACTCTCTAAAAATTTAGTTCTAAATGGCATAATGCACTAGCACGTACTAAAATGTATGTTTTTCTGATTTTGTGCGGAAAATAAAAATTTAATAAGTCACAGATAACCTAAATAAACCGCTTCATGTAAGCCCAAGTTAATATGACATAATTAAGTTCTTAATATAATATCTCATCAAAAATGCATTCATATTTACGGTATGAACCATGGGCAAAATATTTCCCGTGTTGGGTGAACGGCAGGCAAAAGACCCTGAAGGTTAGGATGATACAAAGCTGTTCATGGAATACCTTCCATCGATCATATGAGATGTAGAAAACGATACGATTAATATTTTGTGTTGATACCTGGATCTTAAACATCCTGGACAGGCATATAATCGAATGTCGGTCTTCTTCGATCCGCAGTTTATGGTGCTACTCTGCAATAAACAGTGAAACATAAGAAACCAACATGGAATCGCATCAGAAGCGATAACATTCATAGCTCCCAACCAAGCATTTCCGGACATGAGAGCTCGTTCCCATGCTGTAAAAGTTATTTGTTTAGGTGGGCCTCCTCAGCTTTTCAGTTGGCTCTAACAGTTTTATGATAAAAGAAGAGAAATATTAATCTGAGCAATGTGTGTTTGCCATTTCCGAGTTACAGTGTCCTAAATGGAGATAATTATTATTTATTAGCCTTTTAAACAGAATGTTGATGATACGTTAGTTTATCTGTATTGCTTGACATTTAAATACTTTCTCTATAGGCATAATAATAAATCATTATGTCTTTATTACGATGATGGCTTATCTCCTACGGATTTTAGCTCCTGACTGACTTCAGGTAAATTTATCATAATTCGTCTCTAAGGCCTGCGAAAGTCAACATGTGTTGCTAAATACTTAGGATAAGAGATGGGCGTAGTGATTGTGGTGACTAGCGCAACTCTTGAAAAAAAAAATTGCCAAAGGTATCGTCCTGCAAATTTCCGCTGGTTCTAAATCTTGGTAAAGGTTCATAAAAAGCATAGTGTTATATTCTCACTTAAGCAGAACAATGTTGGCAACAGAAGGTATAGACACATAATAGAAATGAAAAGGACCCACTTATCACACCATGGCCCGGGTTCTGAAACATCAGATATATATTCATTAGTATATGGGATGTATAAAACGTTCAGAAATGTAAGATATTTATATTCCATAACTTGGATAAGTTAGAGTGCATCAAACAATAATTTACCTGGCGAAATATATTAATTTTTGATGTGTAAGACTGCGAACAATATTTTACAATTTTTTAACATAAATGACTGAAATAAATCTATTCGGAGAGCATTGCTGTTCACTTGAACCTAATATCAAAATGAAAAACGGAACAGAATTGCATTTCTATTTTTTCGTGTATATGCTCCAAAATTGATATGAAACGTTAACTTTGATTGGTGCTCGGAATGCGTTTTCAAAATCTTCTTTCTTTTACAGCAAGGGCATTGCATGTGATGGAAAAGAAGCAAGCCTCTAGAGCGGGCAGTAGTGTATATTCCTTTTTCGGCGAATTCGCCCTGAGGCAGTGAAAGCTTGTTTGCCGGTGGGAGGCAGGTTGTGTTAATGGATTTTTGCGCATGTGGGAGGGGTTAATGGATTTTTCTTTTTAGGGGCGGGTTGGATTAATGGGTATTTCATGTTAGAGGGGCGAGATAATGGGTTTTTCGTGTTATGGGGAAAGGTTTTTTCATATGTTAAAAGTTTTTTTGTGTGTGTATACCTTTAATTTTTTTTTTCGGGAAGGGCATTATTTTGGTGTTGACTTTCTATTAATGGCGGAAATACGAGGACATTGAATTTTGTTGGTGGTCTTCTAAGATCTAATGGGACGTGAGCACTATTTTTGATGACTTAATTACGCATTAATATGCCAAAAGTAATGTAATTATGCAAATATAAATCTTTAAATACAAACGACATTGTTAAAATACAACGGATATTGTAGTTATGCAAATATTTTTGTTAAATACAATTGACAGTTTTAACTGCGATAAAATATTTTTAATGCAGTCCATATTGTAATTATGCAAATACTTTAATTAAAATGTGAATTACATAATTGATATTGATAACATGCAAATTACACCAATAGAAAGAGAAATTACAATATTAAAATACAATTAACGTCGTAATTATGCCTTTGAATGCAAACGTCATGGATAAAATATCGCCATGACGCGAAAAATAGGTCTCACGTGTTAAGAAAATATAGCATACCCTAGGCCAACTGCGTACTTCTACCTCCAACTCCGTCGACTTATTGAGCGTTGGTGAAAAATTATCTGGTATATGTTTCTCTCCAAAATCACGTTTCAACCGACCCTGAAAGCTTTCACCCCTGGTATTTATATAGTTCTCCTGTTAAAAGCATTCCCTTTGTGAATTGCTACCTTATAAGGGTCGATGTTTAGGGGACAGGTATGGTTTCCTGTGTTAAAAGCATTCGCTTTGCGAATTCTGGCCTTAACAGGTTGGGCGTTTAGGATCAGATATTGTTTTCCTATTAAAAGCATTTCCTTTGTTTGTGAATTCCGGTCTCAACAGGTTTTTTCTGTTGCTCGTTTTAGGCCCAAGTATATTTCATTGATTCCCCCGGAACACCCTATTAAAAGCTTTCCTATTTATACGAATTCCAGTCTTAAAAGGATTTTTATTTTGTGCGTTTATAGCCGGGTATATTTACTGTCGGGGTAGCCTGATAATGGGGTCTTCCGTGTTTTACGGAAAATCTGTCTTTCTTAGGGTAAGGAAATATGAAAAATCAATCTCATTGGTTGAAAATCAAATGGGCGGCAGTAGAAAACTAATTTTCATTTACAGATGAACTGAGCACGTGACTGACTGTAGATATTGTCAAGTAAAGTAAAGTAAACTAGGATTTATCAAGTGTGTATCTGGTTGTTGAAATACATATTGCATCTTTCTTTTTAGCGAAGTACAGCTATGTATTGTCAACACAGTAAAGAGATACAAAATAAGTGTAGTAAGTGTTGTGGCAGTTATAAGTATATATAAGTCCACAGGCTGAGTTATATTTCCTAACCATAGCAAAAAATTTAATATGTACACTTCTGTGGCAGGCTCTACATCGTTATGAACTACCTCGGTCCGTGCAGACCAACTTACGAATGTCCTCGTTGGAAGATTTTTAATTTTAAAAAGGTCTAATACACTGTAATCTGTGTAAAAATAATTTTAGTGAATGTCGCTATTTTTATAGTTGTCTGTGGAAACCTTTTTTCACCAACGACAAATTTGTCAACTTTATACTAGAAGGTATAGAATGTAGAGACATTATGTTGGAACAAAATGAACATGCACAGTTCTACAAAGAACCAAAATTTATCCAAAATGTTTGTATTTTCAAGCACCTACGTACTTGTAACCTGTATAACATTATATCGCCATTTCCACATATACATAACCTTTTTTGCAAGTGTGTCCATCGTAATTTCTTTATTTAATTTTCTATGTGTTGTGAAACATTTTCCACAAAAGTAAGATTTTTAGCAAAATGTCAAAATGTATATACTGATACAGTATGTTTAATTTTCTAAAGTATTAATTATTGGTAAAGATGTGTTTTATGTAGGTTTTCACCATTGTTTTCGATTTTAATGCCCATTACCACAAAATTCAGGTTTCTAAGAAAACTTATGACAGTAGGTTTTAATTTTATATCTTATAATAAAACACGCATTTACAACTAAGTTTAATGTTTTATATTTCCCTTCCCCTATTCACCAATCAATTTTGCTAAGGTTTTTGCCGGGTGTATGCATGGGGAAAATATTACACGTGATTTAGCAGGATAATTCACTAAATTTTGATACGTAAATTTGCGATGAGAGTTTATGTCTATGCGGTGGGAGAGAAAATTAGCGCTTTTAACTCGACAATTCACTAAATTTTTGTAACTTAACTTTAAGGTACTCACTAGACAGGAAAAAACAATTTTTTTTAACTTTATGTAGAGCTAAAAATAAAGTTCCTCCTAAAAGATCACGCAAAAGTCTTTTTAACACACGATTGTGAAAAAGAAAAGAAACAAAATATTTCACCTGCTAAGTCGTTTTAAAAATTAAGGTTGTACACATATTGGCGCAAATAATTCACACATACACTTGAATATTTTTATTAAATTCTCTCTTGTCAACTATACGTAAGCATTTTAGCGTATTAACATGAATAGCCGGACAATGCGAATGCTTCCCTTAGGACAGCCAGAGCTGTTTTAAGCTTAGAAACTGGAGCCAAAACCTGCCTATTTGAGCGGGGTGGAATGTGGGGACGGATGTCACGTGATTTACCTGAGCAGGAAAGTACGAGGGGGTTGGAAATACTTTCACTATACATCCTTGACGAAACATTACATAAAAATTTCTCTTTTTCTTCAAATAGGTCACCAACAACTTTTTAAGATACATGTTGGAATGGAAAATAGGACAGCCAGCACTGTTCTAAACCTATAAACGGCATAAAAAAACCCTTGAGATTAATTTTCCATATTTCCTTACCCTAAGAAAGACAGAAATTCCGTAAAACACGGAAGACACCATTATCAGGCTACCCCGACAGTAAATATACCCGGCTATAAACGCACAAAATAAAAATCCTTTTAAGACTGGAATTCGTATAAATAGGAATGCTTTTAATAGGGTGTTCCGGGGGAATCAATGAAATATACTTGGGCCTAAAACGAGCAACAGAAAAAACCTGTTGAGACCGGAATTCACAAACAAAGGAAATGCTTTTAACAGGAAAACCATATCTGATCCTAAACGCCCAACCTGTTAAGGCCAGAATTCGCAAAGCGAATGCTTTTAACACAGGAAACCATACCTGTCCCCTATACATCGACCCTTGTAAGGCAGCAATTCACTAACAAAGGGAATGCTTTTAACAGGAGAACTATATAAATACCAGGGGTGAAAGCTTTCAGATCGGTTGAAACGTGATTTTGGAGAGAAACGTATACCAGATAATTTTTCACCAACGCTCAATAAGTCGACGGAGTCGGAGGTGGAAGCATGCAGTTGGCCTAGGGTATGCTAATTTTTCCTAACACGGGAGACCTATTTTTCGCGTCGTAATGTCGTTTGCATTTAAAGGCATAATTACGACGTCATTTTTATTTTAACAATGCATTTCACATTTTATCAATGTCAAGTGTGCAATTCGTATTTTCTTAAAAAAATGTTTTTGCATAATTAAAATGTCGGTTGCATTTAAATATATTTTATTGCATTTTAAGACTGTCAATTGTATTTTAACTTTTTTGCACCATTACGATGTCCATTGTATTTTAACAGTGTCTTTCGCATAAGTATTTCCTTTTTATATCATTGCATTATATTTTCATACTAATCCGAACTGAGCCACCAAAATAATCACCACGTCCCATCATATATTGGAAGACCACCAACAAAGTTCAATGCCCACGGATTTGCACCATCAATAGAAAGCGAACAACAAAATAAGGCCCTCCCCAAAAAACTATAGGTTTACAAAAAAAAAAAACTATTACCACATGGAAAAAAAAATTTCTGCCCCTAACACGAAAACCCATTAGCTCAACCGCCCTATCACGAAAACCCATTAACCCCTCCCACATACACAAATTTCCATTAATACAACTTGCCCCCACCGGCAAACAAGCTTTCACTGCCTCAGGGCGAATTCACAGGAAAAGGCATATACACTACTACCGCGGGCGTTTTTCGTGCATTTGAAATATATGCATAGACTAAAATATATGTTTTGAATTGTTTATTCAACCGAATAATATAAAAGAAATTCATAAATATTTCGGATTGTCGAAACAACTACAACATAGATCGGAAAAAATATGTAGTTATCTCACCAGTATCGCTTTTAAGGTTTTATGCTTGTGGTTGGTGATAGCTTCAATGTGCTTGCTGAATTATAAGAAAAGTTACCCATTTCATTGCATTCCGGGAAGAATTATACTAACAGCAGGCTTTCCTCATGAGCTCACGTTCCTCCAATAAAGAAAGAGCAGAATTTTACTATTTTCCTGTTGCACTCATGACAGCACTGCTTTTAATAATTCTTACTTGGGTGGATATCTCATTAACTTTTAAGAATAGTCTTTAACGCCCGTTTATATTGCTGGGGCATTGTTGATAGTGTCTATCCCTCTGGAAGAAATCTTATAGACCAATCATTGCTGTTTTTTTAAAGAGATGTACAGGCATTTTAACCCTTTGACAGAGAGAGTCATCGCTAGGTTCTACGTGTCGACCAGAGAACTTCGGTGACGCTCGTAAACGCTGTGTTCACATCCTCGTGCAGCGAAAGCACATTACAATGAGCGCTTTGCTTTTAAACGTAATGGTTGTAATAATCACGAGCATCTGGTTAGAGAACGTTAGGGTAGAATAGTGGTGGCCGAGCTGTTTAGAAGGTATTGCTCTTCTGAGTTAGCTCCTGTGTTCAAATACCCACAACATTTTTTATTATTGGTTTTATAAGTTCATTTATAAATTACATTATATTGCCATAACTTCATATAAAATTTAATGCATCATTTTAGTTTTATGACGTTACCTATGCACACACAAAAACGTAATGACATACTAACATATTCTTTACAAATAACTATATAAATACATGAACAGAAACATTTATCTTCTAAAGTGAAAACATAAATAAACACAAATTAATATCGTGTATGTACCTTCAGCATGTATAACTGCCCTCAATCTCCGGGGGGGGGGGGGGAGATGTCAGATTTCTACAGTAGAGTGGACGAGAGTCTACATCCCAGACTTTTGAATTTGCGCTCATAAGCCATCATGTGCAGGGAATGCTTGTGCAGCACAGCACATTTAGATAGAACAAATTACTGAAGGAAATATTATATTCATTTTGTGTGTGTGTGTGTGTGTGTGTGTGTGTGTGTTAACGTTTAAGCTTGCTGTGTATGGGAAACAATATTACGAAACTATCTTACACTAATGTATCCAACATATTCACACTAACTCCACTTACTTACATAACACCAGGACATGTTCTTAGGAGAAAAATCAAAATTCATTAAGTTCTTCTTAGTTTTAAGATGAAAAGTTTCTTCTCAATTGAATAGCTCTATTAGATTATAAAGCTGTTTCAGCAACTTAGCCTCTGGTTTAATTTCATGATTTTTGGTCCAAAAGTGAGTTGCTACTGCTGGTCTATCAACCTGCTTAAAACGAATATTCCTACAATGTTCATTTCTCCAAAATTTCAAATTTCTCTTGGTTTTATCTCTGATCACAGTTTGCACATTTGATTTCATGAATTCCTCATTTTTGTTCTTTTGGTATGGTGTCTTTTACTGTGCAATCTAATAAACTTTTGATATTGTATTTGTTCTTTGGGGCTAACATTATACCTAGTTCTTTGAGTATCCTCTTGAATTTGTTGTGGCAAGTTGGATGGTATGTGAAACTTTTGAATTTGTATCTTTCCTGATGTTCTTCAGTGTGGAAAACTCTCTTATAAATTGTTGTCTTTTAAATTTATTGAAAATTTTTATTACTTGGCTTTGTTGAAACCATTGGTTTTTATTACCTTAATTATTTGTTGGTATTCCATTTTGTACTCTTATTTCTGTGAGTGGGATATTATTCTGTGCGCCAGGCAATGAGCCATTCCATATTTATGTTGAATGGGATTATAACTATTATTTTTATGTAATTTTCTGTGTGTGTTTTTTCTTCTATGAATTACAAAGTTCAGTCTATCTTCATGTCTTATCATTTTTAAATCTAGAAGGGAGAGCTAACCTTTTTTATGTTGTTCTAAGGTAAATTTTATGGATTTATTTTGCAAATTAAGAAGTTTTAGAGCATTTATTGAATTTTTTAGTATTATTGCAAATATGTTGTGCACATGCCTATACTATGTCTTCAAAATTAAAGGGAATGCTTTGGTGATATATATTTCAAAGGAGCTTAGGAATAAATCTGCTTTAAACGGAGACATGGGTTTCCCATAGCTAGGTACAAATCCTTTTGATTTATATTTTTGATTGAAACTGAAGAAATCTTGTTGAATGCAAATGTAAGCTTCAGTAAGTCTTCTATTTCCTTTGTTTGTAAATGTAAGGAAGTTAACCATTATTTTAATACTTGCATAAGATTCTCTATTCTCTAATGGTACTACACTATTATATCTTCCTGTTGCAATTCTGATATTTTTAAGTTTTCTACTAAATCAAATAAATTTTTGATGCTCAAGCTTTGAAATCTTTTAAAAAGTTGAAAATGTCAAACAACTTTTTGTGTAACAAGTATGTGGGTGATTAATATTGCTCATTATTGGTCTCATCTTATTATCATTTTTATGGATTTTAGAAAGTGCATAAAGTCTGGGTAGTAGATTGCTCGATGTGATTTTCTGTTTTTCAGCAGGGGATAGTACTTTAACTTCATTCGGTGTATTGGTTAAATTTTTAATTAAACTTTTGAGAAGATTCTTCCAATTAGTTTATAGTATTCCTTTTTAACGTAATTAGTACTTTGTTTATATAATCCTTTTTGTCCAAAATGGTTCATTAATTTCTTATATCTGCATTTTGTGTATATAATTGGTTTCCCTTTTAAGTATGTGTATCGTTCTTGGTGGTCTAGTGGTAACCATACTTGCCTCGTAAACCCAAGATTCGCGGGTTCAGTCCCGACCAGGGTCGATGGAATTGTTCGAACGTAAAAATCCTAAGTATGGCTTCCTTCGGAAGGGAAGTGGAGCTGTGGGTTCCATATTGAGGCAGTTTTATTTGGGGGGAAAAAGAATGAAGAAAAGGATGGTTATCTGGTCAATGGATTTTAATTAATTAGAATACTCATGATATTTATAGAATCAATGAAGTTCTACTTCTCTTCCGCCGCGGTCTCAAAGTGTCGCTATGCCACAGCTAGATTAGATAGAGCGCTGGAATTTTGTGACCTTTTCAGGTCAACGGGGGAAATAGTCGGGAACTAGGTAACGTATGAAAGCAAATCTTGAAACTGGATATGACACTTTATTTTGCTTGTGTCGCTTGTTCAATATTAGGGGTCGCATTTTTAAGTTCTGTTGAGCGGTTCTTAGATCACACTTGCACTATAATGGAACTAATTGTGTATCACTTACCCCGAATAACTAAAATACTCTCCCCTTTATAGCTCAACTCTCCCCTTTATAGCTGAACTCGCTTTTCTCTCGATGGCTCAACTCACACTCCCTATAGCTGAACTCGCTCTGGTTTGATAGCTAAACTCACAATGACCTTCCTTGGTCACTAAACTCACTCTCTTCCTATAGCTAAACTCACACTCGCCTTCCCTAACAAATTTCTTTCTATTTGCCGAGGGGCGTGCATATTCTTTATCTAAGATCCCTTATTGGACGTTTCTTAGGCCTTAAATTTAACCAATTCTTTCCCTTTTGGCTCCCTTATGTCGGGGTTTTCTGGTTTATTTCATCCTCATGACTTGTTGTTCTTTGTCTGTTGCATATTACGCTTTGCGTAATACAAAGCTAAGCTTTTCCAGAAACCTTAAAGGGGCGACCCTTCGTACACAAAGCATCTTGGAACAAAAAATGCAAAAGATGTACGTGGCCATCTGGTTCCTTTGTTCAGCCCAAAACACATTCACAACCAACATTTTCTGGCTTTTTTCTAAAGTTTCTGTGCGCCAGTTTTTTTTCTCACTACCCATAAAATACACAATACACAAATAACTTTACTAACATTAATTTGTACACATTAATTGTAATGGTATTTATAATATATGTAATTTATTATACTAACATTTAATAATATTTTAATTGGGGGTGGTATCTCATAAATATTGCCTCAATATCGTAGATTTACGGCACGAAAAAGAACCTCAAAGTTGAAAGAGAAAGAAAGAAACACACACAGAAAATTACATAAAAATAATAGTTATAACCCCATTCAACATAAATATGCAGTGTTTCATAGCTTGGTACACAGAATAATTAACATCCCACTCACAGAAACAGTACAAAATGGTATACCAGCATATAATTAAGACAGCAATGACCAATGGTTTCAATAAAGACAAAATAATAAAAATGTATTAATAAATTTAAAAGACAAAAATCAATAAGACAGGTTCCCACACTGAAGAACATCAAGGAAAATTACACATTCAAAAGCTGCCCGTACCATCCAACTTACCACAACAAATTTGAGATTTTGAAAGAACTAGGAATAATGTTAGCCCCAAAGAGCAAATAAAATATTGAAAATTTATTGGGTTGCACAGTAAAAGACACCATACAACGGAACAGAAATAAGGAATTTATGGAATTAAATGTGCAGATTGTGATCAGGGATACATGGAAAAACAAAAAACAAAAACAAAAGGGGGGGGGAATTTGGAAATTCGTAGAAAAGAACATTTTCGGAATATTGTTTTAAGCAGGTTGATAAATCAGTGATCATGAAAATATATTAGTTGTTCTATAATTGAAGATGCTCTATCTTGAAAATTAAGATTTGCAAAAAATCAATATTCATAATAAATATAAATAACACAAAAATAATATATTTTGAATTAAGTAGCAGCTCACATTTGGACCAAAAATCATGAAATTAAACCAGAGACCAAGCTGCTGAAAGAACTTCACAGGCCAATAGAACTATCCGCTTGGGAAAAAAAAATCATTTTAAAAATAAGATAATCTTAATGAATTTTGATTTTCCAACTTAGAAATCTCCTACTAGAACCACTAGAGACCGTCACAAAACCATCTTGGGATCCAGCCACCGATTGGAGTAGTCGGTCAACAGCTGCTGTTGCAAGCAAGGGCTTCCGAAACATGTCTGGAGTTGTGTGTGAATATGCTGAATACATAAGTGTAAGATATATTATCACTCCACTATTCACAGCTTCGTAAGTACAATGTATTCACTTAATTATGAAACTAATTTGTCATAATATGTTACAAAGGTATATTTAAAAAAAAGTGTTTCATGCAGGAGACGAATCTGCGCTCTTAACCACGATATCACTGCACACTGTGCCACAGAGCTAACGGAACACACACTAATCAGCGTATTTAGTGTATGCCATATGACACAACTGCTGCAGGTTACCTTGTGAACCGCGCGCTGTCTCGAGTAGGACTTAGAAGAATTTTGCGTTCAAGACACATTTTATTTATTTATTGTCAAGGGGTGTACGTGGTATTTCGTTTCAAATTTTATCAATTATATTTCACTTCGGAAACTAACTCAATATATTCTTTTCAATTCATATGAGCTCTTACCATGTTTAGCATTCAATTTGCGTCGAATTAGTTTCTCGCTTGGTGTTCTGTCGTCGATGTTGATACAAGTGTATAAAATTCAATGGCACTTACGACGCTACTGTGGACAACTAGCCATCTTCACTGCCTAGCAGATAGTAATCGAAAGGTTAAATTCTCCCTCGGAAACTAATACAAATTACGTGCCTGGATAGTTTTCGAGTAGCTATCTACAGCTTTATGCAACCGGACTTAGATCAACTAACGTCAAGAAAACGTTTTGAATATTCATCTGCTTTAAACGGGACATGTTTAATTGTTGAACAAGTAGTGTTCCTAAAGAGCAAAGGACAATAACACACTAAAACGCAGATAACATTACCTAAGAACGGCGCATAATTGCAACGTAACAAAGCGTTCCTCTTTACTTGTGTTCAAAAACGCAAACGTGTTTCTATGGTATTTTCAAACTGTGTAGTTAATGCATTTGCTCCTATTTAGGATCTACACAAAGCTCAGACGTCCTATCAACAATTTCTCATCTTAGGAATATGGCCCAAGCACTAAGTTCCTCTTTGACTTCTGAACTTTGGTGCTAACAAGAATTTACCTTACACCACTGAAGAAAACTGTAAAGTAAATCATCTATGCAAAGCCTCGTTTTTCCGTTGTAGAGGTTAATAAAGGAGGAGAGTCTGGGCGATCGCGGGTTTGCTGGTAGTGTGCTTTATTATTGTAACGCTGCCGACTGTGGAAGTATTAATGTTTGGGGTGTGTTAGATATTGTGGCACAAAATTGCGAATATAGAAAATATTTGTAGGGAGTACAATTTTATTGCAAGCGTTTTGGTGAATTTGATAGAAGAGATATATGCAAAGCAGCTTCAATATCCCCCTACTATGATAGTGAATGAAGAATACGATGCTAACAAAACCACTAGTGACGTAGACAAGGAAATAATCAGTTAGAGCAAATATGAGCCATGTCCAGAAAAAGTATTGCTGAAGACATATACAAACATGGAAATGAGTAATTAATGAAAAAATAATTGTATTTATCTTATCTGATTTTGAAAGCAAGGAACGGGGGCATTAATGGTTTCTGGTTTTCAGCTATGGAAAAAGCACAAAAAGTACAAATTTTATAAACTATCTTGAAGGATTATAAGACTCTCGTAGTTATATAATTAGTTTCAGGATAACCAACGACATACATTCGGAAATAGGGGGACATTTTGTACAAGTGATGAACAAAAAATAGGAAAAATGGAAAAAAAAAAAAAAAAAAAAAAAAACTAAAATACAATTATACTCAGTTGGGAAATTTATGGAAGTGGCTTTATTATGAGCCAACTTGAGGTTACACTGCTCTAATGCAACACACGTGCAACAATTTCAATGAATGGTTAACTATCCATGAAACTATATATATTTGCTTACAAGAAAACTTTTTGGGCACCAAAACGAGGAAACAAATTAAAGAAAACTGTCCTTGTAATGTACCTGTATTTACCGCAAGTGGCAACATTAAAAACATTTCTCTTTTGTATTACTCTGAAAATGTCGAAACAACCAAAAGAATATTGTTCTCTGTGGTGAGTGCTGTGAGGATATAAACTTGAAAGATAAAGTTGTTGGCCCGTTTATTTCTTTATAACAATATTTTGATATTAAAACTTTCTAGGCGCTGGTTATTTATCATGAAGTACAAAGAGTGCAGATAGTCTTTACCTGGACCTCAACTTGGCTGCAATCTCGAGAAGTTCTAACTCAATCCGCAATCGAAAATTAGTTGTACCGCCCAATTTTCCCACACATATGCGCAATTTTAACAGTATAATTATCAAATGGAGAACTGTTGTGAAGTTTCGTTTGCTCTCTGTGTGTATTTCTATAGAAGACCTCCTCATGTGCAAAACAATGCACAGCGAATGGCTTTTTAGCCTTCAACAGCACTCTAAGAAAAATTCATGTATAAATGTTGCATTAAAATGTTCTGTTCAAACCGAAGCGCTTCACTTATTTCAGTTTCCAGTTGGAACAAAGTGCCTGGTTGTCTTTTTTTTTTTTCCTTCTTCTTTTCACTTACCTTGGAAAGGCGAAAGTCAAATAATTCGAACATCAATGAATTTTATTTATTTGTGACATAGACATTATTTTCAATCATTATCTAGAAAAGCCTACGTGCCGCGGTTCAAATAGGGCAACAGTTACTTGAACTTAATAATAATAATAATAATAATAATAATAATAATAATAATAATAATAATAATAAAGAATGGGTTTTAAAAAGTATGATAAGAGATTGCAAGGTTTTTGTACACCTACAGACTACGACTAAGCAGTAAAGCTACCAGTTAATTGCTGAACTGCTTGTGGGGTTCTCTTTGAAGAGTTTTGAATGTGTTTAGCATTTTAAGATTGGACTAGGATGTTGTTCAGTCTAGCAGGAGTTTATTAACGTGTTACGGTTCTAAGTATTATTATCAGTACAACTGAAATCAGTCGTTTTGTTACCATTTTTTTCTTATGCACAAATGCTTTTGATAAAGACAAGTGAATAAAAAAAAATTGTGATTTCTTACTATATTTAGCGTTCCTGCAGGATATGTTGTTTTGTGTCACCACCTGGTCCAGCATTAAACTGATAGGGTAGAGTTTGAGTGAATAACGTCGTAATTAAAATAACAAGCTTCAGCACATTCTCATTGTAAAGGAGTGGACGCTTGAGACACTCATTCAGGAAGTTTTCCGTCATCCTCACAAGTCGCTTTGGCGAATAATGCGATTCCGTCTCTTTCGATTCAGTTGCAAGATCACAAGTGACACGGTGAGGCGAGTTGCGCTTTGAACTGTCCCGGCGTCTGGAATGGAAGCTAGCACAACCCCTGTGGCTCCATCGGCGTCGGGGTATTCTCTGTGGACCCCATCTGCCCGGTGTCTGCTCTCCTCATCCCTTCCGCGTAGGCATAAATGGTCAACTGTGAGCATTGCTCAAGTACAGAAAGAATGCTCATCCGCCCCTAGACCATCCATCCCCGAATGAAGTTTTTCCAGATGTTCTTCAATCCTCATAATTGACAAATGTGCTCTAAATTGGATCTGGAACACTCTTTTCCGTTAAAAATACAAATCATCTCCCAGTTTATAATTTCACGTATCGTCAGTGTCCTCAACAGTAAAAATGGCTGTTAAACAGTTTTAAAAATAGTCCACGAAAATAGACTTATAAACAAACCTAAGTTAGCAGATTGGCAAAGTGAAATAGTAAGTTGTAAACGCCATGGTAGGGTATTCCTTAAGCCGTGTATTATACCTTCCCCATTGCATTTCTTGTAGTAACGTCACTAGGCATGCAAATAAAATTGCTCGAAATAGCCTGGGTATAAATTTCAAAGGCTTTACTTGTCTTCGTTCGCACATTTTCAATCACGGATTAGCTGACCCTGAGATTGAGGTAGCAGCAGGCGAAGTATAAAGTGGAGAAGTTGGGCGCCATTCAAACAGCCAACTTCCCCGTCCACTAGTCCAGTCTCTTTAAACTTTATTTTAAGGTAGAATAAAACTTTTTATTCTTTGTCACCATCTCATATTTCGACGATTCCTTCGTTTCGGATGTCAGCAGTTAGGCATTTAGTCTTTAAAGTTACGCTTTTTTTAACACTGTTTAACGCCTGTTTTTACTGCTGACGCACCACAGGCGGTGGGCACTGATGATACAGGAGATGAAATGATAAATTGGGAAAGGATATTTTTAAGGAAGGAAATATTCCAGGCCTAACTTTAGGGTACCTCCCCGGCATTTGCCAGTTATGAGGACAGAGGAACACATGGAAAAAACCTCAGTTACGGAGGACGGTCCTGGTGCGAGTCGAACCCCAAACCTCCCGCTCACGAGTCCGCGATTTAACGACCTCGGCCACCCGTGACGGTTTAAAGTTCCGTGCTAAAATATAGGACTAGTGGAACAATCATTCAATCTTTCTGAAAGTTTTCCTCAGTTTCCATGAGTAATACTAATTAACCAGAAAAACATTGAAGCTATAAAACAACTTGCATAATATGCTGTTGCTCCTCCCCGTACAATTTAGAATTAAAGGCTTATCGTTTTATATTTACTACACTTCAATGCCTGGCTAAAATGTTATAACAGTTATTTTTTAAAATTCAATCTAAATAAAGATATAATTAAAAATTAAAATAAAGAATGTCAATGAAGAAGACCAAAATATTTTCACTATTTAAATGAGTTTTAGACAAGGAACCTGGGGTCACAGACATAAAATGTGGAAGTTATGCACTATTGATGTAATAACAATCTGGTGCTCAAGATTTCATTCTAAAACTAAAAAACCTTAAAGTTTATATTAGAATGACTTCATGCCCCATAACAATAGAAATAAACCTGGTTGTTAATAACCCATGAATAGCGTTTCCAGATTTTAGCGCCAAAATAATATGAATATTTCATGCTAAAAATATTGCATTGCATTACACACTGCATTTATGTGCTAAGGGATTCATTTGTGAAAAATAAAGTCGCTATTCTACTTTTTTCTAATGTTGCGAGATATCTGTCAGCTGTATCTTGTTTGTTACCAACAAGTATAAGATACAATAACCCATCAAATAAATTACAAATTGAGGAATGGGGGCGTAGTTACGGGTTATCCGTTCTTGCCGAGTGCACCAGGTTTATGGATAAGCAAGAGCTGCTGAGATTTACACATACTACATTTCAGTCTGTTGATAGATTATATTTTAATATGTACGTAAATGTAAAGTCAGTGGCGTACATGCTCTTTTGAAACTTTAAGCCCTAACATATAAGTTTGAAACCTTTGACCATGGCTTCCTTATTTCAAATCGCTTATCTAAGTCCCCTCATTTCGGGGTTGTTTATTAACAGCCTGTATAATAAAAGCTATTCTTTATTCTGTAATAAACTCTAATAAAATTATGAGTTCAAAATAATAAAAATTATAGTACCTGGATTATGTTTATGAAAGTTATTAACTAACTAAATATTGCGTATATATGCTACCTGGATTAAAACAGTTCTGCCCTTTTCTTCTTAAGTAAACTTGCCTACCACAATGCTCGCTATGTGGAAGATATTTAACTCACTCACTCACTGCTTTTATAATACAGTATTTCATCTTCTTAAGAAACGCTGCAACATTTAGTCTGATCTCAATTTCTGTTGGGCTGTCAGTTGTACCTTCAAATTTGGAACAAAATATACGCATTGCCTATAATGATTTGAAATATAATTTTTAAAGGACCCAGTTATGATATTTTTCTTTTTGTTGTCAGTAATGTTCTGTACAATTAATTTCTGTAACAGGTAGTTAAATCTGTAATTTCAGAGCACTTTCTTACACCTCAGAGTAACCCCTGTTTATGTAATATGCGGTACAGGCACAGAAATATCATTCAGGTGTGCAGACAGACAATTTTCATAACATCGCTGAGATATCTCAGCTAGAACAGCTCCACTCCCTCCCCGGGCACCTTTGCTCACGTTCAGTAGTGTGACACATAAATAAGTCATATTTCCTGCTGTTGTAGAGCAGGGTTAGCTGCTAAGTGCAGAGCAAAAGAACTTAAATGCCAATCACACTCAAAAATTTTTTATTCATGTATAGCACCCATTTTTACTGCTGAGACATCGCAGGTGGTGGACACGCGCGATACATGAAATAAAACGGTAAATTGGGAAAGGAGGAGGAAGGGTCTACATTTGCTATTTATGAAGACTGAGAAAAACTTAGTCAAGGCGGTAATGGAACACTAAACCTCTCTCGACCAACCGTGACTAAGACTTTGGAGTTGATTATGGAGAAAGTTCATTTTTTTTGTAAATTTTCGCTCAAAATTGATGCGTGGCTGTCCTGAATGGAATGAAACTGCTTTTCCGGTTACTGCAGGATGTCATAACGCAATCCTGTAAGGAGAAAGCAGGCTGATAGAGTTGTACCATATGTTATTAATATGAAATAAATGTAAAACACAAATTTAATAATTATTATTAATTTATAATTTGATAAATACCACATGATTTGTATTACTTTAACAATAATATTCACAAAATTTACGTAGCTTATGTACAATTTGTCATTAAGATATTTGAATTAAGAATTGAATTTGAGCTGTAGTTCCAGAATAATTTTCAAGCTAATAGTAATTTATTATAACGATTTTTTCTAAAAATTAGCGAATCACTTTCAAGTATTTCCTACAATAATGTATCGCATAAATGCCAAGCTTACTTTTTGTGTCGTATTTATGTAAATCAGTCTTGTAATTTAGTTTATATAATTAATATTAAATTATATGTTCAGATCAATACCACAGTAAATAAATATTCTCTGCAGGATTGGGTATCTGATTTTCCTAAAGTTAACACACGCTGTAATATCAAATGCTCTGTTTATGTTGCGCCCTATTTTGTGGAGTAGTGCAGGTGAATCCTTAAAACAATGTTTGTCAAATGTTAAACAAATAACTGTACTCCTTTGCTCATCCTGTTGTTTTTCAATAATTCAATATTCTGATCACTTATTTGTAATAGCAAGTTTTATAACTTCAATTTATTTATATATATTAATTGCCTGGAAAAATTTGAAAATGTGATAACCTGTGTTAAATATGTTGCCCCAAGGATTTGGGAGATTTTTTCCGACATGTTTACAACTCATATTATTAATAGCAATAATATGTGGAATATAAATAACAGATTGATTGATTGATTTATTTATGGACGCTCTTTAACATCTCAGATCATCAGCGTCCCATTCAACTCAGGGCGTGAAACGGCCGACAAATTTTGGTCAGAGGCCTCTTCTTTCAGGCTTGAGGTTCTTTTTCGTGCCGTAAATGTACGACACGGGACCCACGGCTTTACTTCCCTTTCGAAGGAAGCCATACTTAGGATTTTAGACCCCCCCCCCCCGCCTTTTGAGCTGAATTAGCGAATTTTTTCGATATGCCCAGAAAGATTTTTGAATGGAATCTTGCGGTAGGGACAGTGTGAAGAGTGTTGAGCACCCAGAAGGTATTGCGTTAATGTATTAGGGGTAGCGTTCTATATGCTTCTTAGAATACCGACAAATGTCATACGATTGAACGTTTTTCGACTGATTTGTTTGTTTTTAACAATTTCGTTTGCATTTACATAGAGATTTTCTTAGCAAAACAAATATAGTTTCTTTTATTTTAAGTTTTAAAGTAGCTTTTTTTATACTGTATTTGTGTTTTTGAATCTATGAAAATTATGTTTCGATAAGGTTTTAAGTTCAATAATCGGCATTGAGCTATGTTCTTTGGAGGAATTATATAAAACTTTTGTTTTGTCCATCTTATGAACTGAAAACATAAAATATACAGATCATTTGCACTGTGGTTAATGCAACTTGTGTGCAGTTATATGCAGTCGCTTCACAGTCAGATATCCAAGGTGAACTGAACCAGGACGCTGGGACGGACATGAACGCGGTTATAAAAGTAGTGGCTAATGTATTAACCAGGCTTGGCTTACTATGCTGAAGATGCCGAAGTCGTTTGATAGAATTTTGCTATCCCGTCAGCTTGCAAAATGATGACTATTCATATGGAGTTATAACGTGTGAATCAACATTTGTTTAGATGCTGCAATGCCTGTCTTCCAGCAAACTTTGAGCATTTTAGACATGTTCGCATTTAATTGCAATATTCTACTAATTTAACGTGTTTTTATATAAAATTCTCGTGTGTGTGTTTTTTGTTTATTTTTTTTAACCCATTACGATAGTACGGGTCTTGAACGGGCCGTGTGGCACGCCCTCTGCTGGCGAATACCCAGATCACTGCTGCGTAAAGCGAGACCTTGACAGATGGGTGGCGCAGTATGTAGAAATTATATTGCAGCTCAACAAAAACCGCTATAACTTCATGTATTTTTATTTTTATGTGAAATTATTCATTCAGCAAATATGTTCTCTGTGTAGGGGATGCTGATAAGTAAGTGTGTTTTTTTAAATCATTGCCGCTCCTTTAGATATAACAAAAACTTATGTGATGCTTTGCTTGTTGAGTAGTCCTATTTGAGATTCAGCGGCAGTGACGGATCCGCGCTATATCGGGTACTGTGTAAATAAAGTAACGACAAATCGAAGCATTCTTGAATTTACATGGCCTTGTAAACGAACAACTTTATTTCTTTTGTTGGTAATATTCTGAACAAATGCAATCGGGAGCAAAAGTTACAGATGCTACTTCTGAAGCAGAGAGACTTTTTTTTTTTTTTTTGTATTCAAATTGCTAGAGTATATTCGGTAATAAAAATGTGTTTATTTTCAAATAGTAACGTCACATATATGCGATTCCTCCTCAATCTGTAGCTATCACTTCTTTTCGAATAAAGTCATATATTGGCCATTTTTTTTCCTCGTGACCTTGCCCGGAGCCGAAGTTCGCAAGTTCCCTGCAATTTTTAAAAAGCGTTTACTTTTTAACACAGCCCCTCACATCTTTCTTTTAGTTCAGCTAAAACGTTGACATCATTGTAATTGGTTTGAATGTGCAAGTGAGAATTTTGCTTAACTCTGTTAGATTAAGCATTTGCAATTCCCAGGCTCTTATAAAGTAAAAAAATCATTTATTACATCAATGAATGTAATGGGTAAATGTATGAAATAATGGGTAAATATATGAAATAACACGAGGAGTGGGAACTCAAAAACTGTTTGGAAGATTATTCAGGGATTTTACGCTGCTCTAGGTATTGACCTAAAATAGATCATACTCATTGCAGTTTCACAATCCCAAAATTGTTGCAGCAACAGGCAAGAAATGTAGCGACAAGAAAGAATAACAAATTAATGTGGCTTTTATTTGCAGCAGACTACTAATACGATATGTAGGAAGATATTCCACCTGAACGTGCGCTGACGACAGGCATGTGCCAGCGGTGCGTGTGGGAAGACGGAAACTTAAGTTCATTTAGAAACTACTGATGTGGAAAGAAGGCTGATCGTCTGGCCAACTCATTCTGCCCGGCCCGGCCTGGCCCGGCCCGCCGCAGTCAGTTGCGATGTGACTTCCATCGTGTTAAGTTGGTCGAGAGCGCTACGTGGTCGTTCCATTTGTGACATGTTAAGTGTGTAATTGTTTTCTCTGAAGTGTTTTGTTCTTTTCGGGGACTTCCGCGGGAGACGCGAGGAAGAACTAAGATAAATTTTTTATGGTGTGGACTTCAAAGAATCTGCTGAAGGTAATGAAAAGTGATATCACTAGTGAGAAAAAATTTAATGTGCAGACATGCGCTATTACGCACAAAATACGCAGAAGAAAAGTAGAACCAGTAAACATTCCAAGCAACTCACGTTTTTCGGCCATTCTCCTCCCCCTCTCTTATTTATGTGTAGTGGTCGTAAATGAAATATTACGGTTTTGAAAGTGTCCACGTAAGCACAGTTTGAAAATGTTTTACAAATGCTGGCACTGAAAACAGCAACATGGTATGTACAGGTTGAGGAGGTTTATGTATGGATTACAGTTGACCTTGGCAAAATCACTGTAATAATAATAACAACGCGTACCCACAAGAAAGTGCAGATGTAGAATTTGTTTGTAGAAGGATCAGGTTATGTAAATAACACCCTCAAATGAAGCTTGTGCGTATAAATTGTATAATGAGTTAATGAAAACAGCGTGGACATTGCATGTCAAATAATAAATATCATAAAATGATAGCGCACGCATTTAAGAAGTGTAAGCTGTAGTATTTCGATATTTATATTCCGTTGTTTAATGATAAGGAAATGTGTGACAGGAAGCGTTTCACGTATTCTTTTAATGAAAAGAAGTTGAAAAATCAGTGGTCTATTTTTGTAGCATGATAGACGCAGTAGTGTCGACATACATTTTTTCACTCTAGTGCTCTGTTTACAGAGAATGCAAAAAAATCCCAAAAGTGATAAAGAATCCGGAATTGTTTTAATATATATTTAACATAATATACTTGTATCAAAATGTCCTTAATCGAAAATGTGTTGTATAGTTTCCATTTATTAGGTTTGAACAAAGTTTTGTGAAACATAGCTGAACTTTCATACCGCCTGTGATGCCTCAGTAGTAAAATCGGGCGTTATTGAGAGAAACTTTCGTGTTTGCTCATACATGATTGTGTTTAAAATTGCAGCAGCCTAAAAAGAAACACATTCGTCTCGCGTTGCCCGAAAAATTGTGGATTTGTTTACGGACGCTCTTTGACATTTCAGGGCGTGAAGCTGCCGATAAATTTTGCTCAGAGGCTTCTTCCTTCGTGCTTGAGGTTCTTTTACATGTTGTAAATGTACGATACGGAACTCATGGCTTTGCTTCCTTTCCAAAGGAAGCCTTTACACCACCAGGACCAACGCCAGAAAAGTGATTGCAAATTTGCAAACAAGTGGCAACAGGGGTTTTTCCGCTTCTTTTAACAAGAAGTACTGGTTGAAGATAGAAAAACTGCGTGTGTGAGGCTACCACAGTAAAGTTCTTCCAAGTGATATGAAGTTTTGTGTCGAGCAAAGTAATTGCGTTAGGATAATAAACAGTTTTTACAAAATTAAATTTGCTTTACTTAAGAGATTGTTAATTTTAGTTCCATTTTTCTAAGATACTCTTGTAGGAAAACCAGGTTTTTCATAAAACATTAATGTATCTTATACATGATTGTATTTTTCCGGCAAAGGGTTAGGCTGTACAATCTCAGAAGCTGGAAGTAATCTGCATGAATAACGGAGTGATCTTGCCTTAGATGCCTTAGAAGTTTGGCTAACCTTCAGAAATTGATCATATACGTAGGCTATTGTTGCACTCACTTGTTTCGTGTATCATCTCAGTAGTAATGCCAGCAATAGACGTTTCGCTCTCTGATTTTCGACAAGTGACGCGAGCACGCACGCCCATAAATTACTAGAGTGATGCACTTTACATTCCCATGCATATAGTATTCTTACGTGTTAAGTTAGGTGGTTAATCTGCAATATGACAAACGCGGGATATAGAGCATATTTACCCAACTTTCCTATATGTTATGAATACATTGTTTAACAAATACACCACATTTTACTCATTTGCAATATTTTCAACACTCCAGAACCACATTGTGCTTTCTTTAATTACAACGATTTACCTGTTAACTTGTACCACACAATCCGTAAGAGATATGTACTTACGAAAAGGAGGCGAGCGTAGGCCGCGAGGCTATAATTCGCAGCAGTAAACCACTGGGTCCACCGGTTTCTGGGTTTCACTCGAGGTTAGTTGGTTTGTCTTATTTACGGACGCTCTTTAACATCTCAGGTCATCTATTCAGGGCGTGAAACGATCGACAAATTTTGCTCAGAGCCTCTTCCTTCAGGCTTGAGGTTCATTTTCGTGCCATAAATGTGCGACAAGGGACCCACGGCTTTACTTCCCTTCCGAAGGAAGCCATACTTAGCACTTTTACTGCCGAAAATATCCATCGATCCTGACAGTGCTTGAACCCGCGATCTTGGTTTTAGAAGGCAAATATAGTTACCACTACACCACCAGAACCGCCTCACTTGAGGTTAGCGTTAAGATTAGTGTGTGTATAAATGTGAATGAATTATGAACTCCAGTTTTCCTCAACTATTTGTTAAAATACACAAAAATTCCCACTAAAAATTGCTTTAGTGAATGAATTTTTCCAGCTAGGTGAGGTTAGTACAAAATTGTTAGGAATCAAATGATATACTTTTATATTTACGGTTTTATGGAACAGATAAAGAAAAACTGGAACATTATAAATGAATTCGAACATAGGCAGGGGTCGTTTTACTGCTTTAGTTTTGCAACTATTTCTAGAAAAGTTACAAATTTGACTTGTTTCTTGTAAATACATTGTTTTTTGAACATGCATAGCTATATAACCATTCCAAAATATTGTCGTAGGATGCTCAATTTTGCCTACTAGTGATCTTTTAAAACTGCCTTTTTAAATGTTTTTTTTTTTTTCTATTTTTGTTTTTGCTTATCTTCTTGGTATTTCACAACTGCTGAAGTTAAATTTACATTAATTTCTGACCATAGTTCGCCGGTTATTCTGTAAATAATATTAGGTGGATGTGCGTTTTTAGCATTTATATGCTATCTAGTCCAGTGATCGCTTTCGTAGTCTTACGTTGAAGTGACGTCATTAAGTAAATATTACTTTTTCTTCTTATTTTATAAACTATTTAGCATAAATACACTTCGTTTACTAATTTTTCAGGACGTTAATACATTTTGATAGGTTTTTAGTTATAATCATTAATTTGTAACTTACAATACAAATTAGAGACTATAGGAGGTTATAGTTATAATCATTAATTTGTAATTTATAAAACAAATTAGATACTACGTGAGGAACATCTGAAATTTTCTTTAGCGTGATTCTTATAGCGCATTGGTCTAGACGCTTGGCTTGTAATTAAAATGACTCCAGTTCGAGTATCCGTAAGGTAAGACATAAGTTAATAAGTATTAAAGCATAATTAGACACACATAAGATAGTAGATAAGATATCTGATATAATGAGTATATACATAAAGGAAATGAAGGGATAAGGAAACAGCTAGTACAGTAAGTAATAAATATTTTCAGTTGTATAAAATAATTCTAGTGCAAGAAGGGCGTAAGTTACCGATGACCGGTTTTGAAGCAGTTCCCAAAGTTTCTATCGGAAACTGCTGTTGGCCGTATCGCGAGTACTAGAGATGTCAAGTTTCTAAAGATATATGGAGCATTTCTATATAAGCAAAGGAGTAATAACATGTTTGAAAAAGCTAACTAATGTACACATAAAAATAAGAAATGCGAAACAATATTCGAAGTGTTCCGAACACTGTTAAAGAAAACGGAAATAAGTGGTTTAAGGGACGACATATCTACGTTGCTGTTCGCGATGTTGAGGATTTTCTCATTCTTCAAATCTCGGCCAAAAGGAGAAGTGCGTTGCTGATATCTTCTGTTCTCATGCTCAATGCCTGCGAATACACAAGGAGAAATGTAAGCTGAGACAAAACCTTGGTAATGGGAAAGTAGAAAATAAGAAACTTATTTAAATAGCAATATTTTTGGAATTTGCAAAATAATAATGCTGATTATTTTTTCCATTTCAGAAAAATATTTTGCTAATTTGAAAGGAAGAACTATAAAACCACAAGCTTTCAGTGTTGTTATCCCCACCCGGTTTTTTTTTTTTTTTTTTTTTTTTTTAAACTATGCTTGGAGACCACTGTTGAATTCAAAGTATTCACCCTGGGCACATATTTTCTTTCGAGGCTAGACGGAAGCAAAGAGACACTTTTTGTTATAACTTAACGTCCATCAAAACAGCCAAGGCCTAAAGAGACGATTTTTTTAGCAGTGTTTAACGCCCGTTTTTACTACTGAGACACTACAGGCGGTGGGCACTGGTGACACTGGGGTGAAATGATAAATTGTGAATGGATTTCTTTTAAAGGAAGGAAGCGTTCCAGGCCTAGGTTTAGGCCTCCCAGAATTTGCCAATTATGAGGAATGAGGAAAACTTGGAAAAAAACCCAGTCATGGAGGACGATCCTGGTGGGATTCGAACCCCAGGCCTCCTGCTCACGAGTCCGTGCCTTAACGACCTCTGCTTCCCGTGGCGGTAAAAGGGACGATGAAATGAGTGCGTAATTAAGTGAGCCCGGAGCCCACAACGTTTAACGTTATGTGGCATTCACTTTACGGGGTTCGAACCCTGGCCTTCCGCATTTGCAGGATGACACGCTGACCGTAAGACGACGGAGGCGATAGTAAAGACGCGTCTTCTTTCACAGATAGAAAACAGAACTTTCTCGTTTTTTCATAACAAGGAAAAGCAGAAATCAGCATTACTGGTAAGCTTTTGTTAACATTTGCTGTCATAATTAACCAACTTATCTCTTACTAACTAAATGTAGGCATTTACAACTGAGAGATGCTTTATTTTGTTTTCTGGTGCAACTTAAACCTTTTAATGTTCTCTCAAAAAGAAAATGACAGTCTGCGAATGGATTTGAACTTGATTCTACAAGTAGACGCATGCACTGTTATATGAGGCAGGGTATGACTAGTTCTGATCTTCCTTTTCAGTCGCATAACGCAAAAGCTGTTGAAACGGGACAAAAGAAACTTCATCAGCAGTATGTTTAAGCGAGCAGCATACCTCATTTACCCACTTCCAATTCCAAGTTTGGGGATTAAGAAATTGAAACGGGCTGATGAAAGTCAAATGTGCAATGATAAGCGGTGTTAAACTTACTTGTGCTCGCTAACTGCTCCTATGAGCTCTAGTACGTTTAAATTATACAACAATGTATACGCTTGTCTTATCATTGAGAGTGATTGTTTTTTTTTTTTTTTTTTTTTTTGGATTGATTTTTATGGACGCTCTTTAACAGCTCAGGTCATCAGCGTCCCATTCAACTCAGGGCGTGAAACGGCCGACAAATTTTGCTCGGAGACCTCTCTTTCAGGCTTGAGGTTCTTTTTCGTGCCGTAAATGTACGACACGGGACCCACGGCTTTACTTCCCTTCCGAAGGAAGCCATACTTAGGATTTTTACGCCCCGAAAAAAATCCATCGGTCCTGGCCGGGTTCGAACCCGCGATCTTGGGTTTAGGAGATCATTGAGAGTGGTGTTTTTTACGCGAATATGAAGAATGCACGAGACGTGGGAAATAATTTCAATCTTCGTCAGAATACTAAACCCGGCACTGCAGAACATTCCATTGCCTTCATTCTGAATGCAATCAAGTTTAAACAAGCTGCGACTCTGGAAGACAAAAAACCATTACCCTTTGTTGGCGCAGAAATACAGCTTTGTAGACCTGTGTCATCAGGTATAGCCCGCGATCTTTATAGCTAAAGAAAAACGACCCAACGCGCACAAGTGGCAGCTGAGCATTTCGGGCCTGCCAAACCCTGCTCGATTTTTCCTGGAAAGCTCTCGATGACCGTAGCATGTGAAATTCTAGAAATAGCAACTTTGTAAAATTGTGCCGGTAGAATGCTTCACCATTAGTAGTGTTGTCTTGTGGCCATTTCATTACCGCCCTAATGAAACAGACTTATTTCCTTATGCAGCGTGCTGCAGTGCTTGCTGTATCGTACCAAAGTTCCGCTTTTTAAAATGAATGGCAAATGATAACTATGCGCCCAAATACATAACTGTCAGGTCCCTTCTTTCCGTTCGCCAAGAGATGAGGATTAACTATACTTGGATGTCACCATGTGGTTTGGAAAAAAATATTACGTAGATTCATTCTGTCGACTGGTAAAGTACAGGGTGTTACATTGAAAACTTCTGTATTGAAACATAACAATCGGAACAAATTCCAATAAGAGGATTGTAACGAAGCGAAAATTATGCAAAGCTTTCTGTACTTTTAGCATTTTCCTTGTCGGATTCATAATTTGATGCGTATACTGAACAAACTCAGTGTATTTAGTTTGCAAATGGTATTATCAAACGACTGCTCTTCACACTAATTTTGTCATCAGAAACACTCATTAAAATACCCACATATAAATGATGATTAGTATGTGACGCACGTTTAACCTAATATTAGCAAAACATTTGACCCAGAAGCTCTTATACAGCCAAGGGCAGGCGCAAGCAGTACCTGTTATCGTAATTTGTTCTTTGCAAAAGATGTAGCTCTTGCAGGAAAAGTGAAGCCAAGTGTATGCTTAAGCTTCCTTTATCTGACATCTAAAGGCAGTGACAAGCAACCCATGATCGCAATCAAAAGTAAAGGAAATAATTTTTGGGAAAATATTGTGACACATCAACATTAACACTTGATTTTTTAATGATAACTGAATACCAACCGCTGCGTTCGTTGTCCTGTGAGCAATGGCGTCAGACATTTTTGAAAGTGATCCCATTCTCGGTCGATTCAGGGAGGGACTTTAAACCGTGGGCGTAAAAGAATTTTATATCGGAATAAAATGGTCGCTGGACAAAATATTTGGCCGTTTTACCCAAAAAACAGCTTTAGTTATCTGTCAAATACCGGCGTACTTGAAATTCTCACGGGAGGCGTTCATGCTCTGGGTCGAAACGACGGATACTAGGGTAACAAAATTTATCTTCATGTAAGTGTTAATAGGATTGCGCGACTCATGCAGACTCACAGTGAGGTTATTTGAGTTACGGAGTATAGGTAGTTAGTTTTAGGGTGACTTTGTCGGCAGTATGTATAAATTGTTTTTCGTTAGTTATGCCACTACATAGCGAGTTGGTAAGGCGATTCGCAAGAATAAAGAAGCTGGTTGTTTCGAAATTACGAGAGACAGAATGCCTGCCTGCTAGCTCATTATGATCACATTTACAGTAAAAACGTAATTGCTTTTCCTGTCGCTGTGACTGCCCTTCCCTAGTAACCTCACTGTAGAAGATGCCAAATTAACTAGTGAGGACATTTTTTCCAAACTTGATTACAAAGAAGTGTCAAATTCATTTAAAGAGCAAGACTTTGAGTGTTGGGTGTAGTGACGCCATAACTTCATGAACGAGTGGACATGGAATAAAGTGAATGAAGTAGACGTTCTGTGTTAGTGAGAGAGATTTAACTCGTGTGACATCACTCTGACTGAATGTGATGGAAAGGCCGTAAGCTGGCACAAGGAGGACTGCGTAAGGGTCGGCATGCCTGGAGGCTTCCACCTGCACCTGCGACACCGCGGGACACTGTCGTGAGTCCCATGGGGCAGAAACATAGCATGTGTCCCATTAATGGCTGCCGCAACCACAAGAGTGAGTATAGACGAAAACGTTAATGCATGACGGCTGCCTTTCGCTCAAATATTCCGAAATTCTTCGGTTGCAGATAACGGGAAAAGCATGCACAGTATTTTATTGTCTATCTTTCGCAAATTAAATGCATGGAATGCAACTCTGTCCAAATCGAAAGGCTGGAATTTCGCCTTACCGCTCAAGAAATGCTACTTAGACATACTTTGCGAACAATGAAATGTGACGTAAACAAATTGTTCATGGACGGTCTGTTATATTACATTCGGTGATTTTTTTTCATTGCGTATTTCTAGTGCATATTATTTGCTTTTAACAAAATCTGTTCTTATTCCTCTTTGTATTTGTGAACTTTAAAATATAGATGGAGTGAAATTTGTAGTAATAAAATTCAATTGCATGATTATTTTTAATGTCAAATTGTGAAATGTTTGGGTAAATTGTTGTGTATGAGTTTTGTCCATTGTGCCCGATGTAAATGCTGAAGAGCACATGCAAACGTAATTATAAGTTTAAGGGAATATCGATGATGCTACATCGCTGGCTAATCCCAAAAGACGAATAAGTTGACCTGGCGTTAATTAGTGTTTACGGACTGCCACTTACGTGAGGCATTTCAAGGTTTACTTGCATGCTAAACGGAGTTAGTCTTGACATAGAAACTGCGTCGCTTTGGCGTTAATTAACTGCAGAAACAAATCCAGAGCGATGACTCCATTGCATTGCGTCAATTTTGCACAAAAAGTTGTGTATTCCATGTAGGAGGCAAAGTGAGCGAGCAATACAGCAGTGAATCGGAGTGAGCGTAGCCGGGAAAAATGCATCATATTTATGTACACTAGGACAGCAAAATGTACACTTTTTACTTTATAATAAATTATTTTCTTCACTATTGTATACTTTTTCTCGGTTTATCCACTATCTATTACATGTGCATTCACTCACTGTACATATAAAGCAGATGCTATATTTACAAATTTCAGTAATTATTATTATTTTTTATTTATTTATTTTTTTGCAATGAGTGTTATATTAACGTGTGATTTACTAACATAATCTTTCCTTTGGTTGTTATAGCAAGTGACAGGAATATGCATAGTGCTGTTGAAAGCTTTTCTTCGATTCACTGTAGCAGCAATTCATACACAGTGTTTTGTGAGCACTTGCATGAATGGTGTCCCTTTATGTATGCATTGTATGGAAACAAAGTTAAACTGTATGTATTATTGCATGCCATATGCACGAATATTATAATTTTATGTGTACATATTCAGAAAATAGTTTATGGTTGAGATAATGGGACAGAATTTGTTCTCAAGATGTAACATGACAGGAAGATAAGACTAAACGGGTGCTGTGTTTTGGTATGTGTAACAGAGTTTAATTTCACATCTCTGACACTGTGTGGCATAATTATTCCTATTTGAAATATTTGTTTTAAGCATGCAAGTGCTGAAATAAACGGAAGAAGCGTTCCTGGCCACTACTCCGCAAGTACCGACTGGTTCTATGTCCAGAATGCCATTGCGATTTTTACTTCATTTGGAATGTCGCCCCCCCCCCCCCCCCGAGCACCGTAATCGTATTCATCGTCCTCGTTGGGGCAAGGGGCGGACCGGTCTCAGAAGACTGCTACAATGCCCAAGTTCTAAGGGTTTTGGGAAAAGAATTGGAGTTCATATTTAAAAAGTTTTATTGATTCACCCTATGAGGCGAGGGTGGCATTGTTACCTTCAATTTGGCAAACGGTGGCAATTTATTGCTGTCCTATCCAAGTGGGCAAATCAACATCCTTAAATTTGCTCCTTTTGGTTTTGCTGATGAAATGCTACTGAAGTTGTCATTGTTGGCCTGACTCCTGCATGTTACTACAGTCTAATAAATTTAGTTTGAATTAACTATGAGGATAGTTAAATCGAGTCTCCTTGCTTAAGTCTTCAATGTTATTTAAAAGAGACAGTAGCGCAACAGAATTAATGTCTGTACATAAAACAGAATTACTATTTACCAATAAAGAAATTGTTGTTATACTGATAGTAATGCAAAAGAGAACACAAAACACAAATGAAATAAAAGTGTTGCTGAATGGTTCATATATCCTCAGGTAAGAAAATGTAATGCGTTACTATCCGAGTTTGCACGTAATGTAATGTCCTGCTTTATTGTATGAAATGACACTTTTATTCTTAGCGTATTTACCTACTTCAACCATTTTGTGTTTGTGTGTGTTTTTATTTTTCCTTTGATATTTACCCTTGTTGTTTCCGTAAGAACATTGGGTAATTGCAGGCTTTTTAAACTAAAGATTTGCCAAGGAGGCTAAAAACTGCCACATAGGAAAGTAGTAAGGATTTACGCTGCACGGCGTCTTGAGAGTGCAGTAATACAAGTAGTTAATTTTCAGTTTGTTTATCAAGTGGCTGTAGTATGAATTCTAAAACTTGAAGGGAACTGAAAATAGAAGATATTGTGGCTTGTACATGTGCGACGTGATGGCCAAATGTAAATGTGTCCCGACAGTTCACTTAAGTGAAAATATCCGATGTCTTTTTACTGAGAGCTGGAAACGTTCCAAATGAGTCCCACCAGGTGGCAAGGTAATTCCGAAGGATGAATAATAATTTGATGCTAAATGAAAGAGAGGAAGGTAGATAAAATATAGGGAAAACCCGAAGAGGCAGCACATGTCTGGGTGCTTATGTGACATTGTTCATGTTCATAAGCATGCAGAACATGTGCATTACTATGCGTCACAATCAATAACATGCATTAGCATTAGATTTCTGGAAACCGGGTGAACAGATTCTTTCATGTTTGCAGATGGAATTCGCGCTCTTGGCACATTCATTCTTAATCGCTACTATGACCATGGGCTTGCTCTGATCCACGCACAAATTTAAATACGGAAAATTACCTCACCAGTCTATCGCTATTTGGCATGTGGCCTCCTAGAAAGAACACTGTCTGTGGAGAGCTGGTAAGCAATTCACTGATGAGCTGATAAGAATATCTAAGAGTGACTTCAAGGAAAGTTTTTGTGAATTCTTCCTCATATTTTTTTCTATCTCAGCTTCCTCTAAGACCTCTGTAGCCTTCGGCAGTTTTTTTCTTTTTTCCCCCGTTACTTCTCTGCGATGTGTTCACTGCCTAGGCCTTGGCGCTCTGACAGGGCAAAAGTATAAACAGTTTAAAAATCTCTTTCCTAATGGTGTGCTGTGCAAACTATTACACATCTAGGGTTTTTCTTAAGACAGAATGCTTCCAACATGTTCACGTGCCATGGACAAGGTCTCAGCATATATTTAAAAATAAGAAGACAAAGTGCACCTCTAAAACTTCAATAAACATAGATGACTATAAAGAATATAAATTTGTTCTTTTTAACTGCGCATGTCTCTGCTGCTTTCTATGGTTAATGTATCTGACTGAGTTCGCAGCCACTGCCAAAGTCTTCGAAACGAAAAATGATATTAAAAGTAAGTCCGAAAATAAGCGTTCGTCTTTTCAAGGACGTAACTGTCACATATTTTTGCTGCAATTACATTTTGTCCTTTTACATCTGGTTAATGTGTACAATAGGATGATTTGTGGTTTGAAGAGGTTTTGTTTGTGTGCTAAGCGAGACAAACTCTGGTGCAGTGGTAACCATACTTGGCTTGCCTCATAGACCCAAGATCGCAGGCTCAATCGCAACCAGGATTGATGTTTTGTTTTGTTTTTTTTTTTCCCGGGCGTTAGAATCCTAAATGTGGCTTCCTTTTGAAGGGAAGTAAGCCGCGGGTCCCGTGGCGTACATTTACGGCACATAAAAGAAACTCAAGCCTGAAAAAAGGGATCTCGGAGCAAAATTTATGGGCCTCTTCACGCCCTGAAGTGAATAGAACGCTGATGACATGAGATGTTGTAAATAAACCAAATGAACAAGGTTCTAGTTTTTTATTCGTGAATGCTCCTAAAGAAAGCTCTGTGCGTGAGAAATGTAGGCTTGTTAACGTTCAACTATTCTTTGGATATTTCTCCCTCGTCCCGTCTTGAAGTGTCGATTTTTCGCTTCTGAATCATCAGCTGTTATATCATTCCTAATTATGTGCATTCCTCTTTCAAGCTCATACCTTGGTGATTTTTACGTTCAAAGAAAGGACAGGTTTCAAATTGACGGATGAGACATCTGCCAGAGATGGAGACAGACGTTGAAATGGTCCTGAAAAGTTGATGTGAACTGCATTTCAGCACATGCTTGGCTGACCCGAGGAACCTGTAAGGTGTTGTTAGTTAAATATTCCATGTAGTTTTGATGGCCTTAGGAGTCATCAGCAAATGGTCTTTGTGCTTACTTTGACTATACCTGCCGTATGTCGAACGAAATGGTGGCAACCACTGGTAAGCGCGAGGGGAAATGCACGAGGATTCTAATTGGCCGGTATTATCACGCTGAGAGAATAAAGTAGTGCAAAGCAGCATTATGTTACAGTGCCGCCGCCTGCGAACTCATTGCACATGTTTGTGTCTGCTGGAAATGTTTCTTCGACCAGTGCCGGGAAATCCATCTCACTACTTGAAATTTCATTATCGGCTTCAATAATAAAGCTCAAACCGTGGAATCTATTGAACTATTAACCGGAAATCACCTTTCACAGATGAATAAATTACGATCTTTCTCTTTGGTGAGAAAGAGGGGACGTTCAAGCTGCGGCTAGTTGGGTTTTTGGTGATAGCATAAAATCCCTATGAAATGCTACAGAAAAGTGAAGATTTGGGGTAGCGCTGCTATCCATAAAGTTTTTCCGCTACGTATTTTTGTATGTTATCGTCCTTGCACTACACTCAATCGGTTATCTTATCTGCCGCAGTGACGTACATCTTTTAATGTTTCGTTGTTAACATGGCGCGTCTTATATCTTATGAGCATAGCTGTGTGCAGACCACATACAAGTACATGAACGCAGGATAGTGAAAAACTGGATCCCACCTCATGGAATGGAACATAGTTCCCAGCAGCTTAACTAGACCACCAACTTCTGCACTTTTCAGTGCTTAAGTTTGGCCCCTCGTTAATTTACATTGCATTTGTTGGACAATGCAATTACTAGCACGTGTTAGAGATGTTAGTGGTTGCTTTGAATGTGCGCGCTCCATTTGGGGACAAAGATGCTCATTTTACTTAAGAAGCCCCGGAAAAGTTAAAATATATTTTTTATTGAAGTTCTACAGACTTTTCTCTTTTCAGTTATATTTAATTTTAATTGTAAATTGTTTTTAATTGCCTGTTTAAACAAAATCATAATATTACAGTTAAGTTTATTAATTTAAGCATGTTTAAATGCCCATCTTTGAGGGAGTTTATTTTATTTCCAGGAAATTTTTTTATTTATGGCGTTTCTACTATTGTGCTATCACATGCAGGTATACTGATAATACACACGATGTAATGACAAATCGGAAAAGGAATTTTGGAAAGGAAGCGTCCATGGCATTTGCAATTAATAGGGGTTACGGAAAACCTGAAAAAAATAAAACTTGCGGGGAACGGTTTTGGCAAAATTCAAACCGCACAATCCTGTTCACAATTCCGTGCCTTAAAAGCCTGAGCCATATAAGCCGGCTTTATGGTGCTGTTGAGATGTATCAAAAGTTTTAGCGCGTGTGCTGGGCACTTATCACTAGAACAGAAAAAGAAGAAAACTTGCTATTTTTCAGCGGCCTTTTATTCTCATTCTTGTTTTCTATGATGTAGTACAACAGAATGTTTGATCTGGTTCTGGTGGCAACTGGAGAAAGGTGCTCCTGTTTTACACTTGGCCATGCTTGAAACTTCTTTCCTTCCCGGTTTCTGTATTGCGGCTGGCAACCGGAGTATTCGCATTATTGAAGATGCTATGTAAACTTACCTTTGTCAAATGAACATTCAAGTTATAGTTAACGCTCGTTTTTCTGTCCAATATTTAACAAGCCGCATGAAATATTTTTTCTCATGTCGAGTGCAAACGCATAAGAAATGAAAATTTGCTGCACGTTTAGTTTTTGCCATTTTTGAAATTATAGCCAAGAATTTGTGAATGTAAAGAATACATTCAACGTAAGGTTAAAACTATTTTCAAGAATTAGTTTTCTCATACATGAAAAGAACTAAGGAATGCAACATCAGTAACCATTTCGCAATTATTTTTGCTTTTATATTTGTTATAGATATGAATGTAATTCTTAATACCTACTTACGGGAATTTTGTTATCATTTCAGGCAACTTACATGCGAAATACTGTACGCCGCAGAAAAATTAAAACTAATGGTTCTTTATAAAAATAAGACTGGAAGGAGTGTGTAGCACAATATTAACAAGCCAATTAGTAGAAAATGACGTTCAGTTCGTCGTTAGCTCTCTTTTACATAAGCCGTTGAAAGCCGCTTATGTATGCTGCGGTAAAGGAAAAATGTTTTCATCTTCGGGACCTCATTTTTTGATGAACCTTTTATTACAAACGATCGTATTGTAAGGAGACATCGAGAAGCCCCTTTCAAAATTTCCTCTGCAAGCGGAGGCGGTTTAATAAGTCCGGGTAGCAAGTCTTTTCTCTCTTTGAGAGAGAACAGCGCAGCATATTAAAGACTTGCAGACTTAGAACAGCTTGTAAGACATAAAGACGCACAGAAGGTATTACTGCAGTTGCAAGCAGATAGTGAAAATTTGCAGTAACATGCCAAGTGAAGTAGGAACCTCGTAACATTGGAGCGGACTTTTATGTGTGTGTATTTCCGTTGTTGGTGAGGTTGTGGATCTGAACAGGTTGCACCGATGGCATCTGTGGCCGCCAATTGAATAGTGTTGGTGGGATAAATCCGCAATCGTAACCGTTTTGTGCTGTAAACAGCTGGGTTTTCTTAGAAGTATTAGCAAAACAAAAACAAGCTTTATCATCAGATGTGTTATGTGTATTATGAATCCAAAACAGCTTCTACGGTGCCATTAGACTTGTACATGTAGATAATTTGCGTGTTGGTATCTCTTCCCAGTTCTAAAAATAGAAACATTTAAAATGATCATCTCTGTCTTTATGTATTCATGCCCGTATAACACCGCCACGGGTGGCCGAGGTCGTTAAGGCGCGGACTCTTGAGCGGAAGGTCTGGAGTTCTAATCCCGCCAGGACCGTCCTCCCCGACTGAGGTTTTTTCCAGGTTTTCCTCAGTCCTCATAACTGGCAAATGCTGAGGAGGTACCCTATACTTACGCCGGGAACGTTTCCTTCTTAAAAAATCCTTTCTCAGTATATCATTTCATCTCGTGTATCACCAATCACCAGTGTTCAACCGCCTGCGGTGCCTCTGTAGTAAAAACGGGCGTTAAACACCATAAAAATACCGTATAAAACTGGGCTTCAAATTTGTAAGTACTAAACAGTAATGCACTTCAGAAGTCACTAGTGGTAGATTAGTTTTCATTTTGTCATCATGTAGTATGCTAACACACCTCCACAGCAGACTGACAAGAAAGCGAAACACTTATATTTGTAAACATCAAGCATTTTTTTTATTGATTTATTTATGGACGCTCTTTAACATCTCAGGTCTTCAGCGTCCCATTCAACTCAGGGCGTGAAACGGCCGACTAATTTTGCTCAAAGGCCTCTCTTTCAGGCTTGAGGTTCTTTATCGTGCTGTAAATGTACGACATGGGACCCACGGCTTTACTTCCCTTCCGAAGGAAGCTATACTTAGGATTTTTACGCCCGAAAAAATCCATCGGTCCTGGCCGGGTTCGAACCCGCGATCTTGGGTTTAGGAGGCAAGTATGGTAACCACTACACCACCAGGACCGACAAACATCAAGGAGAATTAGTAATTACATACTTTGGAATTTCTGTTGTTTGGTTTCCCGAGAAGAGTGCCTGTAAGCAAAAGTTTCGTCTGCTTACCGAAGAACAAATATTCTCTCTCTCTCTCTCTCTCTTGCTACACCGACGCAGGAGCGAGTTAGGTGGGTGGGAACGAATGCCAGTGGCGTTCCCAGAAAAGAATGTGCCTCTTTCATGCTGCATCTATTTTAGCTTTGTAGTATGTGTTATGGAAAGATGTTTGTATAATGGTAGGATAAAACATATTGTGTCATTGCAAATTTGTTTGCACCTATAGTAAGTATATTAGAACTTTTATATAAAGTTGGGAAGCATTTGTAAAATTTGTATGATTTAGAAGGCTTCTAGAATCTACCACAAGCAAATATTTACAGTAAGGGTTTTTAAGTTTAAAACTCCCATCTTCTCCAGAAGTTGTGCCTGATGCACGAATAAATTTCATCAACTCATTTGCAGAAAACAGGCAAACTATTAATGCACTGGAAAAGCGATGATGGTGTTGAGTCTTTCAATTAGTGAATTATCGCGCAAAGCTTTATGAGGTAACAGGCCTGTTATTTAAAAAAAAAAAACACAAAAATGCTTATTAAAGTAAGATATTTATCTACTTTGCTCAATTGCTTGCGCCTTACGACAACGAAAGTGACTATTCTTGACCATCGGCAGATTCATCACTTTGAGCTGAGACCTAAAGATTATTCATGTAGTGGTGTCACAAAACTTTTCGAGGGGGGGGGGGGGAAGCAGCCTTCAAAGGGATGGTCACAATGGGATTATTTTATATGTTGTGAAGTTACATGGGAAAGTTGACGACCCGAGAAATCACGCAACTTGGTCCTCCTGTTTTCTAAGCAGGCGAGATGAGTGAGTGATATAGATATAGGGAGCTTATATAATACATTAGCGCTTTATAACCAAAGAATTGAATGTATCTGCTAACAGCTCCGAGGATTTATTTTGTCAGTAAAATCCTCCCTTTGGTTATTTTTCCTAGATAAGTTGATGCACGCCACAAAATAAACCAGTGTAAGAATATTGTCTAGTCTGAAGACATGCCTCTACATTCAGTCCAATTGAACGACGTCGTAATAATATGCGTCAGTTTACTTTTCCGTAAGTTTTTAAAATTAATGCAATTAAAAGACAATGGAATTGATTTTAATATGAACATTAAATATTATTGGGAAGGTTTTCTCAGATACCACGAGTACCAATGATCAGATCATACACCCAATGGAGTAAAGTTAAAAGGCCAGTTATTAATAATAATTGTGAGTGAAAATTTTCCTGAACTAGAAAATAAATATATTTTTATTCTAAAATTGAAACTAGGTTTTGTAAGTGTAACCATGCTAATCCGATTATCGTACAAGATATTTTCGACTGAATTTATAATGGCGCAAATATCCAGAAATGTTGGCTTCACAATTTCAGAGTAAGGAAAAATGTTCTATTCGAATGGAGCCCGGCCCCTCTCGGGCTGAAATAATGTTAAGCGAGGATCATGTCAAGTCTTACAGACGCTAGTGTATATACATTGTAAGAGGGTGCTCGTCAAATTACGACAAAATAAAAAGACTATTAACAACCTAACGATTTGGGGGCCCCTACAGTATGTGTTAGGTCAGTGTTGGCATAACGAGGTCAAGGGTGTCGGCTTCCACTGGCATGGACCAGGTGCAAATAATTCGCACATTTTTTGTAACATGACCTCCAACATTTCCAATCTTCGTGGCGCCGTGTTTTAAATAAAGAACTTGTAGCAGAACCAATAATGAGCATAAAGAGCAATTTCAACTCGTGATCCCAACTACTTTCTGGTCAACTAGCTTAGGTTCAATTCCGCGAAACAGAGCCTCTCTTGAAGAGCTGCAGGACATCTTTTCTCGTCCAAGTACTGACCATTTAAATAAGTTTTGGATAATCCTCATATTTAACGTAAAACGCAAACACTGCACCCTTAACCCTATTAACTTTCAATTCTACACATTTTTCACGAAAAAGACGAGCAATATCGCACTGTAACGTGAATCATTGGAGATTAATTCCTAAAATGTTTGAAAAGGTGTGCTGTTCCAACAAGCTCCTTTCATCACGTTGAGGGTGAGCTGACAAAGACGTGATTCTGCATGAGAATGTTTTAATATGTAACCCTCAAAGGACTAGAATTCACGCGAGTGGTTTAGTAGTTGCCCAGAAATTCATTCTTGTCAGTTGTTTCAACGATTCGGTCGCACTCTTCATGTTCTGATTTGCTCTAGTCTAGATGACGAGATGCCCTGCCATGCTCTTGTACAGTCCACATTGCATTCAGAATATATTCTGCAAACGCCTTAAAACCCACACAGATGAGTTTGTCATTTTGTACGATTATACTTTCGATATTGTTCTAGAAAACACAATATTATAACTAATGCCACATTTTGACACCTCTCTCAAAAACCTTTTCTCATGATAAATTTGCAATTGTTGAACTGTTTAAAGATGTTGGCAGGTATTTACTAGTAACAAGTCCCTCTTATCTTAGAGCGAAGTTGATCGTAAATGCTACGCAGACACCAAACTAAAAGTAAAGCAATTTTCTGACAATAACTAGCATCTGTTTTCGTCAGGAACCCCTCTATGGAACAACGTGTTAATGAAAAACGAGCATTTCCCCCTTCTCGATTCTTAGCAACATTTGGCTATATGGAGTCGCAAGAATGCGATTAATATGTTCGGCGCTGGCAATGACGCAATCTTGAAACATTACGAAAAGATGAGTCGAGACGTCGAATGGTTCGTTGTAATACGATCGTCGTTTTCGAAGATGTGGAACTGCAAGTGTAAAGTTTGAAATATCAGGCAAAACAATATCACCAACAGTAAGTGGGTGCATCTGGTAAAAATCTGCATCCATCTTTGAGGAAATAACTTCCAAAATTAGTGCAACAAGTAAATGCACCAATATCTTCGGCGCTTGCGATGGAATTGCTGAAATTAAAACCGCCCTGAGTCACAGAAGTGCCAAGAGATGGAGTTTCAAAAATATATTTTGTGACATCTTGTATTTATAACTAGAGGATTAAAGATCCTATAGATATTTTATTTTATTTTATTTATTTATTTATTTTTTCCACTGAGGCCTGGTTTCACTGGAAAGGGCAGTACTCGTAAACCAGCCATTTCCCTTGGATGAAATCTAAGTTGGTGCTTTGTCCGTTGTGAGTGCAACAAGAATAAGTGGTTCAAAATTTAATAGTGAAACTTTACATATGGTTCTGAAGTAATTTTTCCATTAACTAAAAGAAGAATAAACCGCCAACAAGCTGCCGATTGCAATGTTTAATGATAATTTATGAGCCTCCTCGATGCCGGATTTAAACGCCTTGTTACTTACTTGACAAATGTGTGCAGCAAACCCCGATGTATTGGGAATGTTAAATGAGAAGTCCGTACCAAAGGGAACAGAGCAGCTGTTTCAGCACGTTCTATACGTTAAGATAAACAACTTCGGTATTACGCTCCCATTGTCTGTAGATAAACGGCTGGGTAGCCGAGATGCGAAATGCGAGCATTTGAATTGTAAGCTGCATATCTCCTAAAGTCATAAATAATGGTGATTTATGTCACAGTGCACACTCGCTGCAGAAAGTCGACAATACCGCGTTTAGTTTGGCACCTTTGAGGACCGTTTTTTGCAAAACTTCCTTATCAAAATGATAAATTTTTTAGGAAATGCAAAATATTTTTAAGAAGATTGAATTTATAAATAATTAATTTTACAATTGACTTTTATTCAATGGTTTCAAGTGAACCGCATTTAATTTTAATATGCACATCCTATGAAAGTTAAAATTTGTACAATTTTTTTTTAAACTTGCTTCTTACACCAAAAGTCAATACAATTAATTATTAGCATTACTGTACACAAACTCTCTTGATTTTTGCATCAATTTAAAATGTTCATTTACAATGGAGGTATTATTGAACACACATTTTTAATATGAAACAAACTGAAAAAAGAGTAATATAAAACAAAACAAAAAAATGGAATTTTTTGTTCATACGCAAATGCCTCAACTCCACTTCAACATCGGTACAATTGAAACATTTTTCTTCTCATTTCATTAACTGATTTTGACTTTGCGGTACTTCTAAAAGTGCCACTCATTTTTCAATTTGTTTCCTTTTCTTTGTATGTACATGATTGTGTACTGTGCTATCATCCACAAAAGTGAAGCTTTTTCTTTCTCTTTTTGATACTTCTACTGTGGTTTCTAGTACGGGAAATGCATTTTTTATTTAGCGAAATGGGCGCAGCCCTTCAATGACCTATTTTGTTGAACTTTATGAAATTTTAAATGGTAGTTAATTTTCAAACTTTGTCCATCTTATTTCAAATTGTAAACGTTCCGTTTATCTCCTTTTAGTTTCACAACTGCGTAATTTTTCGTTTCATTATCACCCGGAGATGAGATTTCTTCTTTAGTCGCTACTACATTTACAAGTTTCCGGAGGTCCTTGAATAGGAAAATATGCTTTGGATTTCTCCAGAAATCTCGGCATAGTTGCCTTAATACAATTTTTGTTCTGAGGCATACAGGAATCTGAAAATAATCTTAAACATTAAATTGTTTTAATAGTTCCTTTACTCACGCCCTTTTTCGAGAGATAAAGCTACCTCGTCAGATATTGTTTGTAACCAAGTTTAGTTATCTGTGTTGTTTTAAAATTAACTGCAGGAGAGGGTGGTTCTGCTGCACATTATTTTGCAACATTCATGTATTCCTAATTTGTGTAATCTGCATGGAATTTGCGTCTCTTCCTTTGAATGTAACGAGTATCATCTAAATGTAGTTTGAATTTGTTTTATAAAATACGCTTTTGAATTTTGAAAGTTAATTTTTTCCCTTTACTTGTGTTATAGCGCATTGATAATATATCTTGCTGTAGCGGATTTTTCTTCACTTGTATTTCGTATATCGTTGGCGATTTTCCGTTTTTCCCTCGTTTGACAAGATCCTGTACTATTTAATTGAGAGGCGCACCAATAGAAGTCTACTGTCAGTAAATGACATACATGAACATTATTTCTTATATAACATCTTACGAATATTGATACTTTTTGGGGATATTGAGCTGCATCGCAATCTACAATCAACCTCTTCTTCTGATGGATAACAGTATACTGGAGTGGAAATGCATCTTGTTCACAATTTTTATTCAGGTATGAACTTTTCACGTTAATTTTTTTTTTTAATTGCACAAATTTAAAACGCATATTTTCTTACTTGCCTGTCGACTATACGAGGGTAATTCCATAAGTTTCCGGCCAAACCATTTTCTAGGAATGATAAAGACAAAAACTATATTTCACTTTTGAATATAGTTACTCTTTATTGCAATATACTTCTCACATACATTTGAATTAACATTCCAATCCCCCCGTCCAAAAATAGTCAGAAATCGTGTCTGCAAAATGGGCATATACAGCATCCATCACTTCTTCGTCACACTTAAATTTCCTTCCTCGAAGGCCCTTCTTGCGTTTGGAAAAGAGGAAATAGTCACTAGGAGTTAGATTTGGGCTGTAGGATGGATGGTCGACCTACTTGAAGCCACATTTCTTCACAACATCCTTTGCAACAAGAGCTGTGTACCCAGGCGCGTTGTCATGAAGAAGGCGCACACCACCACTCAGTTATCCTCTCCTTTTCTCTTTGATGGAAGCACGAAGTCTGTGCAGTAGGTCAGCATAATACTCCCCATTTACTGTGTTGTTCCTCTCCTTGAAGTCAATGAAGAGTATTCCTTCACATTCCAAAAGATTGTGGGCATTATCTTCTTGGTTGACTGACTGAACTTGGCCTTTAAAGGCGGTGGTTCGCCAGGTTTACGCCACTCCATTGATTCTCTTTTGGACAAGGGATCATAGTAGAGCACCATTGTTTCATCTCCTGCAACAATGGTTTGCAGAACTTTTCCCTCGTTGCCACGGCAGAGCTCCAAAGATGCCTGACAACGGAGGACTCGTTGCTGCTTTTGGACTGAGGAAAGAAGTCTATGCACCCATCTTGCACTAACCTTATTCATGTTTAAATGTTCATGAATAATTGGAAGGACTGTTTTAAAAAAGTCCAACCTTTCTGCTATTTCTGTAACTTTGAGCCGCCGGTCTTCCATAATTTCTCCTTCTACAAGAGCGATGTTTTCAGGAGTGAGCACCCCCAAGGACCTACCTGCATGCTGTTAGTTTTCAATACTTTCTCGAAAAGTTTGGCCCTTTATTTTATGGTAGAATATAAAGGGGATACTTCTCCATAAACACCGGTAATCGCTGTTTGATTTCAATTGGAGTAAGTCCTTTTTTGTGAAGAACTGAATTACAGCTCGATACTCCATTTTGAATATGTCACAATCTTCTACACATAGCCATCTTTATGCAACTATATCTGAACTGAATACAGCGGAGCGGAAGTTACAGTTGCAATTATTTACTTCAGATAAGGTATGACGCCAGATAAGACTTGTGAAGGCGATAGTCCTTATCGGTGAAGCCGAAAACTTATGGACTGCTCTCGTAGCTATAAATAATGGGGGGGGGGGGTGAAGAGGAAATTAGGAACAAAATTATTGCAGCTCCATTTTTATATATATTTCAAATTAAATGTATGTGGTAGTGAAAACTGAAGGTTTCAGTAACTTCGAATTAAAAATTACTTCTGTAAAAATACTATTTTGCTATAACTGTGGAATACCTAGCTTTTAACTATTCTTGCAAATTTGCACATTTTATTAACAGCGGCAAAGTCAGATTCTGAAAATAAAAAATGTTTCATCGTAGAGTGGGCGTCATAGTAATATAGATCAATAAAAAGCGAATATTGCTTTTTTGCAAAACACAGTCGTCGTTAATTTTATTGAATGTGTGGGTAGAAGTACAAGTAGTTTCAGAAGTTTGCATCATATTTTCACATTTATTGGGTTGAATCTAATTGCCTTAACTGTACCAGCATAATTAAATAATTCAAATAAAACGAACAGTCATTCTCAGTGCGGCAAAAAGCGATACAAACTTGTGTTTATAAGAGTTTCTCTGTACTCTTCTGAGAGACGAACTCAATCGCTCCCTCAAAAAAGACGATGCCTGAACGAAACATCACCCCCCCCCCAAAAAAGACTATTGAAAGGCAAATTGCACTGCATCGCTTTGTGAAAATTTGGAAGGCAAGTATCTCTTTTTCCTTTGCTAGAAATGTATTGCTTAACAACATAATGGTAACATCTTGCCAACATTAAGTGTGCTTCTTAATTATGAAAACATAGTACAGTGCTCAACCTATTTCCACTTCATATGAAGGGAGAACTGGCCTGAAGTTCTCTGGGGTCATCCCTCTTTCAAAGTCTGGTTCGTATCCAGCATCCCCATTGGCTGCTCTTCACACGCAGTTACTACCCGACCGACTGTGGAAGAGTGCAGACGTATCTTTTATTACGCTCGTGTTTTCCGTTTTGAAATGCTGCAGCCAAATTGAACTACATGGAAAACCAGTCACAAAAAAAAAAAAAAAAAAAAAAAAAATCATAGATGGTGTGCTGGAGGACCACATTAAGAACTGACAAGAGGCGGAAGATAGGTAGTAAGACTGGCATTACAATTAGCAATACAGCTACAAGACGGACATCGGCCAAAATTATAGAATAGATTTTAAGAGATAGCAGATATCTTCGTGGCACGCGTTGCGCCATCGGAGAGTACTTCAGTGTGAAGATACGGCACGTGACGGTAGGGATGCCATGCCGTTATACACTTCAATAAACTACATCGACGGCAGATTAAAAAGCAGTGAAGAAGTGGAGCAGCGGGAGGACGGCACCAAGCAGTTGCTACAGTGCGGAAGGTGATGTCCAACTGCAGGTAGAGACAAAGGCGCAGCAAGGACATCAGCTGCAAGCGGATCCAGAGCAGTAGGAAACAATGACAATACCGGAGCAAGCAGGAGGGAAGTGCAGGTTCATTAACCTTGTAGACATTATGGGACTAGCAGAAACCTGGTTAAAGGAGACGCTCTATGTGTAAAACTGTCAGGAAGGTGTTTCCAACAAAACAGGAACGTAAAATTCGGTGTTAAGAAGATAGACGAAAACCGTATATCGGAACGTAGAGGATGTATTCTATCTCCGTTATTGTTAGCGTAGGAAATGAATGCCCCTGAAGTAGATGGCACTTGCATTCGTGTACTTTTCTACGCTGAGAGCTAATTCTTTTATCTTTAACAGGAAAGAATTTGCAAAAAGGCGTTGACGTCCTAGAAGATTACAGCCTGAAAGGAGATTTGGTAGTAAATGTTAACAAAACCAAAACAATCACTTTTAAAAATGGCTATATGTATGGTATGAAAAATGGTACTACAATGGACAAGAAATATAAAATGTTAAACTTTTGTTTTATTTAGGAGTAACCTTTTATACGATTGGGAAATGGAATAAGCAGTTATCTGTATTAATTATAAAACACGAGGTCACCTAAATGAGTTACTGCGTATTGTGACTCGCGTTCCAGTAGATACACTAGAGAGGATGCACAATGCTGTGATTAAGTCTATTCTGCTATATGCAAGTGTAGTATGCGGATGGTGTAGAGCTGAATATGTCAATGAAATTTAAGTCTATTGTTGGAAAAGGGTTCTCGGGCTGTCCAAAGGAACGTCAAACTGTGGGGTCATGAGGAAGGTGGGTTGTTATGAAGATACGGTTAATAGTTAAGCAAGGACAGTGAAATGCTGGCTTAAACTATTGCAGGGGGACCGGTCAACACTTTGAGCTAAATGCTATAGACACCAGATGCAAAATATAACGCCATGTTTTGGGCTGCAGAGATGTAAATAGGACTCAGAGAAATTGACCTGGGTCAAATATGGCAATGAAGATAATAAAAATGTATGTAAGAACGTTGGAACAAGCCTAGAGGATATCAGCAAAGAGAAATGTAACACAAAAATTTCCGTGAACCAATGGAATGAAATTAAATTAACTTGCGATAAAGAGTGTATACGCTTGTTCTAGAAAGAGAGCCGAGATCGTGGATGGCCTGGTTTAAACTAGGAAGTTGGAAGGCGAAAACATTATTGCATTGTTCTGGTAGGAGAATCGGCCCATTTTGTGGAGAGGAGGGGGAATGGGTACATATTCTGGCAGAATGTACCCACCGGGAACACCTGAGAAAAAAGCTGTTCCCAGATTTTTTTGTAACCTAATTGGAGCTCCATTGGCACGCTGGGATCTGTTTGCGAACCAAGGTAATTGGTTGAATATGGGCATTTTCTTAGTCAAAGTGCGCGAAGCTAGAAGCAATTTATTTACTGGTTATAATGCAATAAATACTATAATTTGAAATAATGCATATTGAATTTTTAACAAAGAATATACACCTTATTACTACAACTGCTACCACAACCAGCACCACACAAATCTTCAAGAGAAGACAGACTCTTTATCAAAGAGGTAGTGGCAAAGAATCCGCCATATAAAACCCACATTGCAGGACTGGCGCTCTTCCATTCGTTAAATGGCAGAGAGGAAGTCCTTATTACTCGCCTTCGTGTAGGACATTCCGTGAGACTTGGTGCCCTTCTGTGTCGATATCGCCGCTCGGCATATTCTTTTAGACTTTCACAGTTTAGACAACATTGCTGGATATGAGGCAACGGTAACAAGATTTCTCATTATTGAAATGTCTTTTTTGTGAACAGCTCCATAGGGAGTATTACTCTATATATGCCCAGCTGAAGCAGTGTATTCTTCTTTCGAATTTGTTCTATTTTAGTTCCTTAGAATTGCAGATAACCAAAGCTGAATGTTGGTGTATCTTTGCAGCATTTCTCAAGATCCTTAAGTGGAAGTTTGGGAAGATGCTCAATTGCTGTGTTTTGTAATCCTTGTTGGGCACAGGCAATAGTCCAGTAGGTTAATGCACCGGTAAACCTACTTTACTGCTGCTGCAGTTGTGTCCCAGTATCGGACTCTCCTAACTGCTGTTAGTCATATTCACATACTCCTGGCTAATCACGGTTTGTATGCCATCAAGATTGGCAACCAATTTTTTGACTACTTCCCAATTTCCTTCTCGAGTTCCATATTATGCATCGGCGTCCTTTGTAAGATGCCAAAGTTTCTTAGCAACATCATTTACTTTCAAGGAACCAACGGATTATATCTCATTCAAGAACACTCTTGATATCAGCGTATCTAATTAGAATAGTCAGTCGCTTTAATTTTTATGGGACCTTAAATGTGAGTATTTTGGAGAATGAACACATTGGAGTTATTTACTGCTTTTTCTTTAGAGGGGGCAGATAGATTATCAAGATGTTTAAGATGAACGAACTAGTGACTGAAGCAAAAATATGCCTAAAGTTCACAGACAAAAGTTATTATTGCAAATGCTGGAAAATGTTCAGAAAAAACAGTTTTTTCACTAGGAATGGCCTCGGAGCGTAAATACCTTGACACTTGCAAGTTCATGAGAATGTTATGTTCAGATAAATTTAATAATGAAATGAGCACAAATGTGTATACCATATTAATTTCAAATTTATTCAAAATGACATAAAATTGCATAAATTATTTTATAAACTAACGGAGAGTAACTTTTATAGACACTAAGAGTCCGTAATAATGCACATTAACGGTAGCTGCTCTGTTCTCTGACGATTTTCAATACCACAGCTGTTTATGATCATGAACAAGTAGGAGAAGAAAAGGGAGAAATCGGGAATCTGCTACAAAGTTGTGCATAGTTAAGTAAATTTGGAAAATTGTTGTATATACAGCAATGGTGTACGCAGATCTCTAAACACGTTGACTTCTGAACATAGCTAATATAACCAAGGCTGTCCATAAAATTTTTTTGTGGAAGTGAAGGATAATTTTAAAATTTTAGCATACATGTTAGCTATAAGCTGCTATTTGTTGCAAATACAATAAATGAACCCGATAATACGAGTAGCAAAGGGGGAAAATGTGCAATTACTCCATACCACCTCCTCAAACTAAAGACCTTGCTGTTCACATTAGCCGATATAGACTACACTTGGGTGTTCCTTTAGCAGTCAAGCAGAGCCTGGATTAGCACATGTTTTCAGTTTAACATAAACAAGCACTTTACTGTTCCTGGTGCAACTTATAGCTTTAGCTCCACTTATGTATTTCTGTTATTGGTTGCCAATCTTAATTATCTATGTTGTACCTCAGAGTTGTTGACTTCGCTTACAACTTTAGCTTAATTATTTATATGTTCTTGTTTATACGTCTTAGTTCATCTATGCGGTACATGAGTGTTCTTAATTCTCTTATAACTTTAGCTTCATTATCTCTATGTTCTTGTTTATACGTCTTAGTTCATCGCTGCTGTACTTGAGTGTTCTTTACTTCTCTTATAACTGTAGCTTCATTATCTATATGTTCTTGTTTATACGTCTGTTCATCGATGCTGTACTTGAGTGTTCTTTACTTCTCTGATAACTTTAGCTTCATTATCTATACGTTCTTGTTTATACGTCTTAGTTCATCTATGCTGTACTTGAGTGTTCTTTACTTCTCTTATAACTGTAGCTTCATTATCTATATGTTCTTGTTTATACGTCTTAGTTCATCTATGCGGTACATGAGTGTTCTTTACTTCTCTGATAACTTTAGCTTCATTATGTAAATGTTCTTGTTTATACGTCTTAGTTCATCTATGCTGTACTTGAGTGTTCTTTACTTCTCTTATAACTTTAGCTTCATTATCTATATGTTCTTGTTGATACGTCTTAGTTCATCTATGCTGTACTTGAGCGTTCTTTAGTTCTCTTATAACTTTAGCTTCATTATGTATATGTTCTTGTTTATACGTCTTAGTTCATCTATGCTGTACTTGAGTGTTCTTTACTTCTCTTATAACTTTAGCTTCATTATCTATATGTTCTTGTTGATACGTCTTAGTTCATCGATGTTTTACTAGAATGTTCTTTACTTCTCTTATAACTTTAGCTTCATTATCTGTATGTTCTTGTTTGCACTTCTTAGTTCATAGATGCTGTACTTGAGTGTTTTCTACTTCTCTTATAGCTTTAGCTTAATTATTTATATGTTCTTAATTGCGTATATTAGTTCATACATACTGTACTTCACTTATTCCTACTGCTTTAGCTTAATTATGTATGTTATTTTTTTGGCTGTCTAAGTAATCGAGACTGTGCTCTCGTGTTTCTGGTGTCTGTTACAACTTAAAGCTTAATTTATTTAAGTATATCAAGAGTAGATATTCTCATTCTGCAGATTGGTATATTAACATAGGTGCATTTTACAGTCAATGGGAAATGCAGGTGTTCTAAAGTAACCTGCCTTCTAAACCATACTTGCCCTCTAAACACAAGATCGCGGGTTCAAACCCGGCCAGCGTGGATGGATTTTTCGGGGCGTAAAAATCCTATGTATGGCTTCCTTCGGAAGGGAAGTAAAGCCGTGGGTCCCGTGTCGCACGTTTACTGCACGAAAAAGAACCTCAAGCCTGAAAAAGAGGTCTTTGAACAAAATTTGCCGGCAGTTTCACGACCTGAATTGAATGGGACGCTGATGACCTGAGATGTTAAAGAGCGTCCGTAAATAAACCAAATCAATCAATCAATCGTCTAATGGAGTTTAGTATTTTTAAGTAAGAATATCTAAAATTAATAACTTTAATGCATTATATTTGTCATTTCACATATAATATGTCTTTTACTTACTGTGTTGAATAAATAAAATTATTATGGTAATTTGTGTTTTAATTGAAATTTACATAATTAGACTTTTTACATTGATAAATAGCACAGACATAGCATTATTTCTGTCTTTTATGACAGGAAACAAAACAATGAAATATACACTTTCATGGGCCAGAATTTGAACAACGTACCTTTTACCTTTAAAACTCAGCGCGCACATAGTGCAACACAAGTAAACTCGCCGAAAGGAGCACAACAAATCGATACATTTCGGGGACAGTATTTACGGAATAGTCTGTAAAACACTATGATTATATAACCATCTGCAGCATAAGAACCCACGCTCTGTATATTTTGTCTTTTGTTTGCTTTCTTAGCTAAAATAAGTTGTACTTGAGTATTCTTGACTTTTATTGTAGTTTTATTTTAATAATTAATATATTGTTGGGTTTTTGGTTTTTCTAAAATGGATTTGCGTGATTTTAGGTAATCTTGTTCTACCTCACGCACGCATATTTTTGTACCTATACACTGCTGTGTTAGTTTGTACAGCCTTTTTTTGGCTGATTTATAGCTTTGTGTTCCTGTTTATTTATTTAACTTTAATTTTTATTTATGCATTGATTGGTTTTTGATCTGGAAGAAGACTACGCGCACAGTTTTGTTAAGAAGAAAGGGTAGGAAGGAACGTTAAAATTTTATTTTTTTCTGCGGAATGCATCAGCAAATACGCGGATTGTTGTTAAAGGGAATGTCCATTTCAGTGCATTTATACTGTTTCCCTTCCTGAACAGCTGGCATGAACGAATTTTGAACGTTGAACGCATAGAAAATTGTTTTTAAAGGAAATTTCAGTGATAAGTACCTGAACAAATCTGTAATTGTTAAATAACCCGCACAAGTACTTCATTTGTGTGTTATATAAAGCAAAAAATGCTTAATTTGTTAAAGCAATATTAGATAAGTTAATGACAACTGAAATTGTTAGGTTTTCAGAAAGTTTCACGGGATGTTTCGTTGCTTGGAAATAATTCATTAGGAGCCTTCAAGGTCGTGGCTTTTGGCTTGCGCAAGTGCTTGGTTCATAAACTTCAGTCAGTACATATTCGGGCATGCTCATGTAATTTGAAGGAAAGCACAATTTTTTAGATTGCTGAATGATCTACTCTGCACACAACAAAGTGTCTCATATCATATGTTGCCGTTCCAAGTCATACTGTTCAAACTAATGCTTTCAATTGTACATAAATGGTGAGTAAATTACTTTCCATGTAAGCGAGAGTTTTAGGCACGAAAAGTCGTACGTATGCAGGCGCCGCTAGGCCTGAGCTTACTTGCGCCATCAGAAATTCAGCTCATTAGTCCTTTTGTTGAACTGCGATGTGGATACGCTGTATACAGTTCTGGTTTATATTTATAATGTTCAGATTCTGTTTTTCTGTCTGTCTGCTGCAACCTGTCAGACTTTCAATATTTCACCTATATCTTTGCTATCAAGGGTGAAAATAATAGAAATGTTGATAATCTAGCCATCCAGCTCTGAACAGAACACACGAGGAGTACAAAACGACGGAATAAAAGAAGAAAATATTAAGATGATTAGAATGAAACAGAACGAAATGAGTGAATGAAACCTGCCAAATTGGCTAAATATTTCAAATCCTAGGTGACTGCAACCTTCTGTGATGAAAGCACATCCTGAATAAACATATACATATCCATAACTTTAAGCATTTTGGTAGCAGTACTGGGCAATTAAAATGCTACTTAATTAAATTTTTTTTTAAAAAATGTGATGTTAGATCGCAGCAACTACAGACAACTGAGTTTGACTAAGAATCGGCAGAGCAAATGCCGGGGTAAAGTACATTACATTGATGATAAGATATTAGGTCAAGTGTGTCGCGTACTAACCTGTATACCTAACGCCTGCCAGGAGAGACGCGGTTAGAAAAATACCCTTAATATATGAATGAAGTGATGAATTTATTGGGACTAAGGTCGAAAATAAAGAGAATCATCTCGAAATCAAAATTATGGATGCTACAGGTTCGGGTTTTAGCTGGTATAAACACAACTTCTGCACTAGACAACGGTTATGTTTGAACATTACATGTAATCTTACTTTTACGAAGGGGCATTTCGCTCTAAGGGAACACACAGTAAGTATTTTGAAAAGGTAAAGCCTCAGATACACCGGCATCTGGAGACTTGTATCTTAGTTGGCATTTTATTGAGAGTCCAGTTTCTTCGATTTGTTTTCTACATGGGCAAATAAGGGACAGCAATGGCAATAGTTGTCACACAAATCACAGATATGTGTATGGGTTATTTATTTTTATTTTTTTATTTGATTTATTTACGGACGCTCTTCAACTCAGGTTATCAGCGTCCCATTCCATTCATTTTCGGGGCGTAAAAATGCTAAGTATGGCTTCCTTCGATAGGGAGGAGAAGTGAAGCAGTGGGTCCCGTGTTTACATTTACGGCACGAAAAAGAACCTCAAGCCTGAAAGAAGAGGCCTTTGAGCAAAATTTGTCGGTCGTTTCACGCCCTGAATAGAATGGGATGCTGATGACCTGAGACGTTAAAGAGCATCCGTAAATAAATCAAATAAAAAAAAAAATACACCACCAGGACCGACTTGTATGGCTTAAAGCTATTGCGATACAAATCACAGATACGAGCATGGCTTACAGTTATTGCGAAATGCGATGGGATATAGCAAAAAGACAAATGTGAACCACAAAATGGTTTTATTACCAGAAGTCAAGTGCAGTCACAGTTACTTTTCCACGAAGTCACCGTGAAGATTAAATATTTGTCATATCGATAGACGAGCTTTCCAATACCTTCTTCATAGAAGGTTGCAGCCAGCGTGTGGAGATAGGTCTTTTTTTGGAACCCAGCGTGCACAAAGTTTTCGATAACCGAGGTGTTCTGTAACAATCGTGTACAGAGCTGAGCTTGAAATGTCCGAAATTTCAACAACACAACACCCTCACTCAAACAGTTTGCACCATAAACACGGCTCATTTTGCCACGAATTTCTGCTGCACTATTCTCTTCTGCCTGTGGAAAACAAATGACGTTGGCACTTGGCGGGAGAATCAATCGTGCCGGCCATGTTGAAAAGTGCCTGTAGCTCAGCTCCAACTGATGTATTGAGCTTGGCCTTAGCGGACGTTGAGGGGTAGTAGCGGAATAGCGCGGTGCCCAGATCCACCTCCTTATGCTTTTGGTTACTTAGAGGTTGTGTAGAGAGAGGGAAAAAAAATAAGAAAAGAAAAAAAAAATAAGAAAAGAAAAAAAAAAGAAAAGAAAAACGAAAGCCCTGGTAATTTTCACGGCTCTAAGGCATAAGGTCTGTAAAATTTAAAAACTAAATAGATGTGTGCTCAAGACATTCATCATAATATACCTTGATTGCACCAAACAATTTCGTCCCAAGAAATGACACAAAATAAAATTAAGGTACCAATAAAAAGTAGCTATGCGATCTGCAGACTTTATTTAAAGAAGTGGCAAACATTAAGCCATGTTTTTAGCGTGTATGAAAAATGCGTTTAAATTGTCTAAACACAGAATTAGTTACGTTAACAATGTTGTAGGGCAGTATCTATATTTCCTTACCTTGTACTTCTTACGCGATTGCTAAAAAGTTGCGGTATGATTTATAAATTACAAACTAGCAAAATATAAGTATGATCAATTAACATCAATTACATACAAACTCTTGAGGTACTACGCCTAACACCACATCAGCATAGTTGCAGTTATTTAAACGTTTCACCAGAGCTGTTTCATAATGTAATTCCCGCATATCTTCTGTAGGCTTGATCCAAGGTCACGTGATAACGCTGACGGGGCGACATCTAGTTGTACCTGCACAAGAACTGTACTGCATGAGCATTACAGCAACTACACAATCATTTCTTTTATGCTGTGATCGATTAGGTAGCAAGAAAATTTATCTTCACTAATGGATTCACCCGCTCTGAATTTAAGAATAAATGTTACTCATTACAACAATTACACAAAGGTTAAACGAATTCATAATGAACGTGATTGAAGACACGGTGGTAACAGATAAGACGTAACATTCAATATACTATATCGAAGATGATCTGCCGAAAGAAAATTATGAGAATCCAAAACCTACCAAAATGATGCAAGTGCACAGAGGAATAAGTGAGGTGACGTTTCACTGGGAAAACGAAGGATTGAGCTTCGATACAGTTCATGAAGGTAAAATATACATTGCACTGTTATGCATGTTTTTTTTTTTTTTTAATAAATGTTTCTGAATCACAATTTCATGCTGTTGCAAAAATGAAACTAGTTTTCATGTACCACTTTAGAATTTTTCACAATTTTTAAAAAGTTTATCTTTTTAATATTTTGGTAATACAATAAACCATTGCGATTATGTAAATGGTCCATTTTTTATCAATACATGTGGGTCATGTATTTGTAAAACAAAGACAGAATATAATAGCTTTCGTTAAGGACACTTATTTTGAATACTTTGGCATTAAGTTAAGAGATCAAGACAAATCATGGTGTCCTCATAAAGTGTGTCGTAGTTGTATAGAAGAGTTGGAAAAGTGGAAAAAGAAAGTAATTGTTCTTTGACATCTCTGAAAACGTAGAAATCATGTTTTGTATAGTTAAGATAGTTGGACATGCTGCTAAAAGTAAGAAATATCGCTACCTCACAGTCTACAGATGTGTCGCTATCTCCAGAAGATAAAATGATTTATACTTGCCTAAAGTTTCAGCAGCATTGTTACACTCTAGAATAAAAGAAATATCTATTGGCTCGGGGAACGTATTTTTCATGGTACAGGCATCGCGAGAAGGAACTTGGCCCTTTTTGTATTGCCGAGACGTCTTTATATTTTATGACAAACTATAACCGTGAAAAGTGGATATTGTTGTTAGATTTGTCTTAGAAAAGTCTTAAATGCGTTTTGTTTCACAATGGAAACTTCCATCCTTCCATTCACGTGGCCCACTCTGTTATTTTAAAGGAGACATATGAAAATATAAACTTTTGGTTCAAAAACTGCTGCATTAAATCCATGAGTGACAGTCTGTGGAGATTTCACAATTGACTATTACTTGGTTATTAGACTGGTTTCACTAAATTTCCTTGTTTCCTAAGTGAATAGGACAGCAGACTAGATGAGAAGAATAGTGGCCACCTACGACTGACTAATTTTACGCCAGTGAAAAAATTATTAAGGAGTGAGCCCTTAATCGATTCCTCAATAGTATTGTTGCCATCTCTGCATGAGAAATTAATTTTTTGAAACAATTTGTGAAAGCTCTATGTAAAGACAGTGAGTGCTTTCAATGTATTTGTGTCAAATCTTCCTCATTAACCTATGAAAAAATTAAAACTGGTGTATTTATTAGTTCACAAATTGGAAATGTTCGAGAATACTATGAGTGGAAATGTAAAGTACGTCTGTATTGCGTTCAGAAATGTGTTTAATTTCCTTGGAAATAAAAAGTACTCATTGTGTTAAAATAGGAAAGTGATGTCACAAAGTTTCAAAAAGGCTGGTTGCAATATGAGTGTCAAAGTACATCATCATCATTCCATGTAAATTACTTTCTTGATCATTTAGGAGATTTTAGTGAGGAACAAGGTGAAAGATCTCACCAAGATATAAAAATATGGACATAAGTCATGCAGGAAAGTGAAGTATTAATATGATGACTGATTATTTCTGAATGTTAAAAACGGACTACTCTGTACAACATTCGAGGAGGCCAAAAAGAAGGAAATTTGAAGTGCAGTATTGAAATAACGTTACGCATGTCATTGTTAGTAGTTAATAGCAAATTGTAGCATAGTTTTGTTTCACAAAATGCTTGTGGAAAATTATTTTCTGGGCATTTCACAAATTTATAACTTTATTTCTAGATTGCAATTAACTCATGTTGCCATTTTTATGAGTTGTATGAAAATGTGCTTCAGGTGGGTTCGAGGTCCGTCCTAATTGTTTGCATCATCAGCGAGATAATCTCTTCTGATTGGCTCCACGCATGTAGGTAAATATACCATCACCTTGTCAGTGTGCTACATTTTGGCCGTTGAAGGCGCTGCTGAAGCGGATGGATTTCATTACTGATGTGCATGATGCTCAATCATTTCTCCACTCCCGTCTTCGTAGACTTCGCTACATACTACTGGACAATCCGGCAGGTTTAAAACGTATCAGAACGCAAGAGCCACCAACAGCTCATTGTCAAGATGTACATGGCCATGAAGTGGGGTGTAAATGACGATGACACATAAGTTGTGCATATTTATTATCGAAACATCAAACACAATCGCAACTTCGCTATCCCCCTTGTTAGCTCAGCTCCCAAATATTTTGACAAAGTTCCCAACTGGCATATTTGAAATATTTAAACGTGTAGGCCAAGTGAAAGCTGAACTTCTCCCGGTAACGCATTGCTGTTGTGAACTCAAATTTCATAGCGTGCAGCTGTCATCTAATTTTACCCCATACAGTAAACTTGCCAACTTCGGTATAGTTATTAAAAAATAAAAATACGATCTTCATTCTGCATAGAGAAAATTTTAATCTTTTTTAAAACATCGGAGCAATAAATAAATAAATACAAATTCCTAGTTTTTGATCCCCAACATGTGAAATGTGCGTCAGTCGCTTTATAAGTTCCAATTGGTCATTTAGAATCTGTACCGAGAAGCAGACGGGATTAAAGGAGGAGGATTGTTGAGAGTTTATGTAGGTACAAGTAGTTTGTTATGCAGATAAATACAGAATTGAACGAAAATTAGAAAGTCGAAAGTCGAAGGTTAATTGCATTGTTAATAAATGGAATCTTGTTCATTTTCCCAATGGGCATAATACACAAACGTGTGATATAACATGGAAGCATCGATAATTTGTCTCGAGTTTTATAACCCGGGCTTAGAGAGTGTGCATAAAACGGAAATTAAATGCGCACGAGAAAGTTGTTAGCCATTTGCAATTATAAAAATTACTTAGGTGACTGATTATCATGCTTAACTTCCCTGCAGCTAAAACTTATTGCATTATTAGTTGCGTCGTGTAGCTTAAATTCCTTTTCTACATTCCCAACGTTGGAATAACTGAATATGGGATAGCTGCTTTGACAGCAGTTTTCCTGTTTTATTTGGCACATAAAGTCGACTTTTATTTTTCTTGTAAATGTTTCAATAAGTGTGTTGTATAGGTTATTGCATTCATTAACTCCTAGAGGACGCACTTGCACTTTTATGTCTACGGATGTGCCGTTTGCTTTTTAATTCCTTGCTCATTAAATCCTATGTTCAGCATATTCCAGTCCATCAGCGTTTTAATTTCTTGATGCCTTTGTTTGAGGGCCTTTGCTTCACAGGACACCTAGGAATGATTGAGAATCTTGTAAGTTTGAACTATGCGCTGTGTGCTTGTATCTTTGGACCACAGCAGTGCCGCACGGTGGGAAAAATCACCTCCTTCCACTCACTGCGAGCAGTGCTGTATTCCAGTGGCGGAATAAGAGGTTGCAATGCCATTCTTGATTTATGAAAATAAAAAGCTCACAACTAAAACTTTTAACAGACTTTTTTTTTCTTCAATTTTTAAGATGTCTTCCTAAGCATGAATTGGTTTTAATTAGTTCATAAAAATGTGTGCAGAGTGTGAGAAGGTAAAGCAAGTGGTTGTCAGTTATGATGTTGGGATACTGGCTTTTAATGTAACTCTTTAACTTTTTGTGACCTACCTTCACTCGAAAAGAACAATTACCATTAATAATTAAAGATTTTAACGAGACAAGTGCATACATTAACTGTTTGCGGTAATAGTTTTATTTATTAAATTGTCTTTCAATGCTACAACGCCAGACATAAATTGCAAATAGGGACTTTACGTTTGTCGTTACCTTGATGCAAGAACGTTCTTCCTCCCACTTAACTCCATATATATGCTGAAGATTACTCAATTGCAGCCGTCACTGCTCCAGTATTAGTGTAAGGCAGATGTCTTACCAAGACTACTGATAGGGGATCGAGGGAAATACCACACACATCTCGGCTGATATGTCCGCTCCTATTAGACAACAAATAATATTGTTTCAGAATTGATACACACGCACAGCAATTATGGTTTTCACTATTATATGCTCAGCAAAATGTTGATAGACACAAATGTAAAGCACTTGAACTTTTTATGCTCGTAATAGTGCGGTCTTCAGCAAGTACTTGATGTGTTTTCTGAATGTCCTTAATTACGTGATTTTCCATAGCTAGAACGCTCCTTTTGCAGGTGGAACGGCCAGTGCGTTCAAATATTTACACTACTGGCTCTCTCGGCTTTATGTTGCCAATCTTTAATTTGAAATGTGAAATTTCCTGTTATATTTTTAATGTTAAGCTGAGGAATATGACATTTTTGTGTGTTTAATATATTATCGTGAAAAATGTTGTTTAGCAATGAACTTACGTAAGAGCAGTAAAAACATCATTCAGCCATATTCTGCGCAAATAATAAGCCCCAAAGCAATTTATTGTTAAATAAAATTAACATAGGTATATATCAAAGTCATTTCTCAGTTTTAAATTTTTTGGATTATACAATAATGGAAACAGCAACTTATTTGTAAATAAGTGGGATTTTGTTATAACAAGAATAAACAAGAATATTACAAAAGAATAAAGAAGAAAAGTTAAAATGTCATCAAGACCGTGTTATCGATATGAAAGTCAGCCATTCCTCTATGTTACCAATGCACCCGATATCTATTGTTTTTGTACCTCGTGCGTGGCAGGTATACAAAGAAATGCCTTTTTTGAGATAATTCCATAAGCAGTAGTCAGCCGCACTATTTATCTGGAGACCTAGGTCCTAGGGATACAAATGTTTGGAAAATTCCCATTTTGCTTAATATTATTTTTATGGTATTTTGTGCGGCGCTGTTTTGCATAAAGCAATATTTTCAATATCATGAATCTGCAATGCTCGTATTACAAGGTCTTGCAACATTCGAAAATATCGCTGCCCGTTTACCATTATTCTTTTCGTTTCTCCATTTCCTTTTCTTCATAGAAATAAAGTCCTGTAGTAAAATGCAATCTAAAACCACACCAGATAGTAATCTTGACATAATTAATCTTTGCTAAACAATTGTGTTCAGATTGTTTTCCGCCCATTTCGTGCAATTGGTAGTATTAGAAATGTCCATCTGTACACAAGATTTTGCATAGTCATTCAACTTTATTTTGAATTTCTGCTAACATTCGCAAAGCGAAAATGACACGATTTTGCTAATCTTCCTCTTGAGTTCAAAACACATTTCCATTTCATTGGAATAGAGCCGAAGCTGTTTTATCAGAATGCGCTATACTATTCAATAACTCATTCCAAATGCAGCACTACAGACATGATATGCAGAATTTCTACGAACATTTAGAACTTCTTATAAAACCAGAACAGCACTTAGTTTTTACTCAATCGGTTTTTATTGATTACTGAACCAGTTTCCTCATATTTTTTCCCCAGCTTACGAAACGATTTTTCTTGTAGCGTTCGATATCTTCTCAATGCATTGCGATATTGTCTATTACATTCGTAATAGCACCGAATAAGACCAATACGGGAAAAACCATTATAAAAATTATAATTTGAAGTTACTGTCTGTATTCTAAATCTCAGTGTTCTTAGCAACGAAAATAAAATAAATGCATGTGAAAATAAAAACTCGTCCCTCTAAAGCATAATGATATCTATGTGAAACCAAACTGTTACCATGTAATGCCTTTTCCATTTAAAACTGGAAACTTCTATAGAATAACACTCCTCATCTCATATAATCGGTCCTTTGCGTGCCGCAGGGACGTGTGCTTCCTCTACCTCCGTCTTATGACTTCAATGATAGAGGGAAGTATGCTGTCGCCCCGCCAGTCTCCTAAAAATAACCCTCTATATTCAAGTTTTATGGCATTGATGTTATTTAGCCAATTTAATATTAAGTTGTTATGAAAAGCACGGCATGCAGAAAGCTTGTATCCTATAAAAGGAGCTCTTTCATATAGCATGGTGACCAGAGCCAATTCACCAAAGAAATGAAGGTAATCTTAAAATTAACGAACAGGCAAAACATACTCCAATGTAAACAACAAAGCGTATAGATATAAAATAACAATGATCAAAGAAAAATCGATACCTATCAAAAACAATTCTGATCGACATTTTATTCTTTAACGGTTTGCTAGTACTGAACAGAAATGAATACATTGAGGCGGTTCTCGGTGCTCGTGGGGGCGGCAGATGTCCAATGCTAATTGAACGCCAGCAACACCTCGCTGTAATTGGTTCTTGATGTAATTATTAATGGTAGCCTCAATCTCGCTACGTCGATTAACTCAGGGGCGTTGCAGCATTGTTGAATTTCCTTTATCAAGAAGTTTCATCCTGTCGTAAGCGATGAGGCTTACTCGGTGCTCGAGGTATGACTGATCGCCGAAGAATTAAGTGAAAATCTCTGAAAGTACTCGCTGACCGCAATCATAAATGTTTGAATGTACTTTTCCGTGCAAATGAATTGGAACTGAGTCTGCTTCCGAAAGTGATCTGAATCTTGAGTAAGAAACGGAAATCCGAAGCAGAAGCGTCTTTTGCGGAGCATTTTCCTCCTTATGTAGCATGACTTCTTGAGCTCGTGTGGGGCCACCTAACGAACTCACGGTCTCCGAGCGTTCAAAATCTCCATCCATCATTGGTGGGCTCTAACTCCATTTCTAGCGCTAATATTAAATTTTTCAATACAGTCCGTCGTTATAGGCTGCATTCGAAGCACGATGTGAGGTTATTTGACTTGTTAAGGCTCTCTTGGAATTTGTAATGGCGCGAGTCGCCGGCAGTGAATAATGTCCTATCCTCTCTACGGCACTGTCCACTTGTTCTATTCTAACAGCCAGAGCGTCGTAACAGAAACAGTTGCATATTCATTACCCATACAAAATTGTTTTAACTTTTTTATGAGTTACCACGTATTAATTACTCAGTATATAAATATCAAATGTTTATGGTTTACATAGTACGGCAAAATTACGTTTTGTTGGGGGTGGAGGTGTTATATTGAACATATTTTTTGCGAATCACTGGTTTATCTCTGTTTACATAAGTGTCCAGTAATTGCAATATGTTCCCTACTCCTTTTCGGCTTGTGAGATGTCAACAAGAAACAGGTCGGAGCGATCAACTGTGAAAGCAAAGCTATTGCCGTGTAAATGATTAACGCTCACGCGGCCATCGCTATTTCTGCACGAGAAGTGTGTAAAAACGTGCTCGCAATAGAAGTATTTCAACTGAACAAAGAGTTTTGAAGTGTACTTCTCTCCAAAGATGGATACGGAACAAACTGTAGGCTTCATAGAAATCTGGTACAAGTGATGATCACTCGGCTGTGTGACTGCATCTGCCACCTCGCAGACGAGTATTGCAAAATCGCTGCATTTGCACAAATTTAATAATGCAGTCTTAGGCTACCTGCCATTCGGTGTTTTAGAATGAGCAATTTGCTCAAACGCGGGCCCCTGTCGACAAGTAGAACCATGGCGAAGGACATTGGGATAAAAAGCAATCTACTTACCAAATATTGGAATAAACAAATATTTGGAAATTTGCAGGAGAAACAAATCGTGTGATGGGTACTATTGTCAAAATAACGGTCAACTATAAAAAAACTCTCATCTCATGAAGGGCTGCGATTATCGCACTGTGCTTAGATTTGTTATTGGCAACCATTGCGCACAAAGCACTAAGAGCCTCAAATTCTGTCATAGCGAAATATTAAAAATACATTTCCAAGCATGGGCGCTTATTTTACGACGATTTACGCGAAAATGAGCTATACTTCATGGATTCTCAAAACAATTGGGTGAATTAAGTTTGCTGAAATAGCTGGCACCATCATTGAAAATAAGTATTGCACCGTTAGAACGTTGTGTCGTCTTTATTGATATAAAATGTATTTTATGCACGGGTAGTCGACCGTACATGCTTTAATACAAATAGTGCAAGCTCGTGACAACATAAAGCCGGAGTGGGCAACTTTACTGCTGCAATGTATGACAGTAAACTTGATGACTGATTAAATGCTCTCTCAACAAAAGCTTTTTCTCAATTTAATACGTGCATTTTTAGTTTGAATTCTCTCTTCCATTGGTCGGAGAAGAAATGTATGCTGTGTATAATGTTCATTTTGAATACGTCACAAGCTTTCCGAGACATCATATCCCCCATAAATATTAACCGCAAATACAAACACGAGATGAATGTAGTAATCCCCCTAGACATTGTTTTTAAAGCATAAAAATGCGTCTAATAACAATTGGAGGAAATGAAATAGGGTAGCGCATACCAGCAACACAGCCCTGCACAAGAAATATATATTTCCTGATTTGAACTTCAACTACACACAGCGGTCATTTCGCGTTCAGTGCAAACTGCATTAGCAATGCTTAATTATTTTCTTTTATATGAAATCGTCTGTAACGGATTCGAGAAAAAGAACTTCAAAGAATATTTTCTCTAAACTTTTCTTCGGCATAATTCCAGAATGCTTCACTAAACAAGTTGAACGCAATTTTCCAGTTAAGAGGTATGCTGTATCTTGCTCGTTTAAACTAATTTCATCTAATTTTAGGTTCTAAAGGCTACGCATACTTTCTTCCTTAAATTCAAATTAGGCTTTAGAAAATAACTTTTCCACTCGTCGATCAATGAGCATGTAAAACTCAGCCGTTGATCACAAATCGGCTTCGTAATCTCCACCTCTGCAATATATGACCTTATATTGTTGAGGCCAGCTGTATCCGTAAGGGTTTCTTCATATCAAAGCGATTTTATAGTGATAAATGATTACATAATGTAAATGAAAATAGCTTTTATCTCTTAATATGTCGGTCCTGGTGGTGTAGTGGTTACCATACTTGCCTACTAAACCCAAGATCGCGGGTTCGAACCCGGCCAGGAGCGATGGATTTTTTCGGGCGTAAAAATCCTAAGTATGGCTTCCTTCGGAAGATAAGTAAAGCCGTGGGTCCCGTGTCGTACATTTACGGCACGAAAAAGAACCTCAAGCCTGAAAGAGAGGCCTCTGAGCAAGATTGGTCGGCCGTTTCACGCCTTAAATAGAATGGGACGCTGATGACCTGGGATGTTAAAGAGCGTCCTTAAATAAACAAATAAAAAATCTCTTAATATAGATTGAGAGCTCGTGTACAGAAAGGACATTTTAAATGCAAATTAACCATGTATAGCTTTTAAGATTAGTTTATGCACTATACGTTATTGTAAATTATCATACATAAAAGCAAGAAACAAGCAACACATTTCGAAACTATTGATATTCAGGAATTGGCTGATCCTGCCCGGATTAAACATTCATCCGGGCACGAGAACAGGTACTGATGGGTGAAGCAACTGAAGAATTGTTCGTTTACTTAAGTATATTGCAATTGTTTTGGAATGGCACGCCTCAAATTATGAAAGGGTTAGAAGATAAAAGTTGAAACGCGGGAGTTTAATGCATATAATCTTCGAAATTTAACTACAGAATGCACATTTTGCTGGTATATTGTTTGAAATGCATTAAAACGGATTCTAAAACCACCATTATTCATATGCGTAAGAAACGAGAAGAATATATGAATGTATTTCCATGTAAGTCACCCTGCTTGAGCCGATACTTCCGTATAGAAGTGAATCAACTCTTCACCTCGTGTAAGCCGCACAATTAATGCCAACCTTCTCGAAAGTGTTGGAGACCGTGCAGATAGCGGAAATCTTATTTTACGCTTTACTGCTCTTTCTGGGAAGGGCACAGTACTAGTTTACCTATTTCCTTTTGTTAGCCTAAGGTAGAATAGGATTTTAGCGCTCCTAGCACAGGGTAAGATTAAAATGTCTCCCTTATGAACCGAATCTTGTGCTGTTTTATATTATTTTAAGCGTACAATTTCGAAGAACGTTTTTGCTCGTCACTGCGATAAATATAAGAAAAATGAAGTAAGAGAAGGTACATATCCCAGGCTTACCACGCATACGGCTGGCTAGTTTGTCGAAATTATCAAAGTGGGTTGCCATAGTTATATTGATCTGCACACTTGAGCGCACTTTTCTAATGAAATAACCTCTTTGTAGTGCTAAATATGCCAGCGTGTGTTGATATACAATTCTATTGCTTATGTTTATAAAGGCATAAGTTCAAATGATGCATTTTGTTCTCCAGAATTATAGTCTGGGATGAACTTGGCTGCTGCCTTTAAGGTTTTGGCATATGGTCAGATTTTCCATAGCTGTTTCATGTCATTAAGGATTTTGATCTTTAAAATGGATTACATGGATTCAATGTGAGATTATGGGATGTGTCATCTTGACAATATATATCCTATCTTAGAAAAAGCCACTCATTAAAATGATTCACACTATACACTAAACAACTGAAGAAGTCATTGCAGTGTAACGCTAATAGCAATTTAACATCACTGGCCCGAATGTTCCACTGCTACCCAAAGATGTTTTCTGGATCTGGTATTGGATGGGACTATTTAAGTTGTTAGCTTTGAACGCTCTTAGCTTGGTGAATCGCAGAGAAGAAATCTAAAGGCGTCACATACGATACATCTGTCCGCCTGTGATTGAAACGTGTTAAAAAGAATGAGTTTGTTTGATCTTGTCGGAAGACAACAGTATCATGTGATGCAGCCTATACAATTTCTGCAGCATGAGTCGTACTTGTTGCATTCTGCAGACATGAAAGGACATATTTCTTTGTAAACCGTATTATATACATGTGAACAGAACATCAGCTGTGAGATTTCCATTGATTGCTACCTAAATTAGATTGTGGCATATTCCTCAAATTTATGAAGCACCTGCATACGATACACAGTAAAACGTAAACTTTAAAAACAGTTTATCTTGGCATATCTCTACAGCATTTTTTATCTTTTACATTTACGGACAAGATCACATGTTTGCTATATTGACTCCAGTTTTATTAATAAAATTCTGTTTCGCTTCTGCATATGTCATTCGTGCATCAAACTCTGAAAATAGTCAATCGTCCTTCTATACGAAGGATTTTCGTAGATTAATGTGAAAAACGTAAATAAAAAAGTTTTTGCAAAAGATATCGAGACTTTATAACCTGCGGAAGCATAAGGGCATATTTTATTGCAAAAACGTTGCCTAAGAAATTCCATCATGGCTAACCCTTGGCAACGGGACTTGGCGCAAATGTCCTCATTAAGAAAAAGTTGCGGATAGGTATGCAACATCGACACTCATTGTCGCAAGGATACAGGCTGTTTTTAAACCTGAGCACATTATGTGAATAAATTTCATGACTAATGTTGTTGGTGCTCACGAGGTGGACCGGAAGAATTCACACTGACACCATGTTAGCAAGTGTAAACAGGGTACAAAAGTGCCTGGTGGGCGCAGTTCGGCTAATAATTGAGACTTTTTTTTTTTTTTTTTTTTTTAATGGGTAACCTCGGCCGCAATTGCGTCAGATGGACTGTGTTAATAAAGCAAACTATTCTGTCTAACAGCACATTCACTGTTCTCATAGCATGAAATACTTTTCACTAAAGGCAACGTAAACCAATAAACCACAGTTGGTATGATGAAGCATTTACTTGTGTAATGCAGACAAGAGCTTCTTTCTATAAATATTATCCTTTTCTCCCGAGTGGGGCTAAGAATAGATTTCGGACCCCCTTGCTTCCGCTTGTCCATTGCAGTTCTCTCTCTGATGTTTCACACGTGCGTAAAGTTGCAATGTGTAAGGACTTGTCGCCAAATATTAAACATAAAACAAGTCCTTGTAGACACATTCTTATCAGATGTTGCATATGTAAAAGTGGCGTTACAAGTGTAAGAACTTGTCAGCAAGTATTAGACGTAAAGCATATCCTTATGGACACACTCTTATCTGATGTTGCAAATGTAAAATGCCGTTACAAGTGTAAGAACCTGTCAGCAAATATTTGACGTAAAGCAGATCCTTATAGACACATTATCGAATGTTACATACGTAAAAATGCCCTTACAAGTGTAAGAACCTGTCAGAAAATATTAAATATAAATCAAATTCTTAAGGTTTTTATGATCTTTTGTTGCCTACTTGCGCAAGTTTTTTTTTTATTATTTGTAAATAAATTGTAAATGAACAGTGCATGCATATTGTTTTGAGCATAATTAGAATGTAACTTAATAACGTGTGCTAATCCAGGGATTGAGATATTGCGAATAATCATACAATAGTAAAAGAGCACGGAGCTGTCGTAAAGTTTCTTGAGCACGATGGTTTCGTATGAATTGTATTTCTTTCTTGTAGAAATGTTAAATGTTGTTGGTAAGTATTTTCTTGTTCTGCAGAAGTCATCTCGTTGTGTATGCGAACATTGAGAAGCTTAACCCATTCTTTATCGTCATCCTTGAAACCGTGGCAATGTTATATCTTCGTTAATTTAGAGCTTTGCAAATCCTCGTAACGTTTTTTTTCACAGCTATTTAAGGACATTTTGGAACTGGGTGGATTTCTTCGTTACATTAAGATGGTGCCACATGTGCATTCTTGGAACGGCGCCACTTCTTACCTATGCTATCATGCTTTTTATATTTTTCTTTTATTTTTGGTTAACAGCGGCAGAACTCCTTTCAAGAATAGAAAATTTAATTATGTATTGGCACTACAGAATTAAAAAGGCCATTGTTAAGTAAAATGTTTTGTATGGTCTTCATGCTTTGCACCTTCAGCTGTTTTAGTTTTAATATATGAGAATTTTACTCCAGTGCTAAAGAATATAATAAAGTTGTATAAGAAAATAGAAAGTATGGTAAAGATTAAAAAGTTATAAAATAGAATACTGTATAGAATAAAATTCGTTGCTGTTTTATAATTCACTTGAAGTTTTATCATTTGCGTGTACGTAGATTAATTGTGTGATGTCTTCACTGTAAACTATGGCATCCCAAGACGGGTTAAATAAATAAAGGCAGTTATTTTGGTACGACATTCACCAACGATATAATGAAAACCTAACTGCATCTGGTCTACAAACGACATACATATTCGATCTTGTTTCTAATCAACATAGTATGCACACTAGTGGGATGAAATGTTTTTTCCAGTGTTGTATATAAAATTGGCAGATATTTCAGTGTATGACACAACATTTTTCTAACACTTTGTCAACGTATGCATACACACACACATACATACATACATACATACATACATACATACATACATACACACATGTAATCAACATAGTATGCACACTAGTGGGATGAAATGTTTTTTCCAGTGTTATATATAAAATTGGCAGATATTTCAGTGTATGACACTAACAACATTTTTCTTCTTTTACACTTTGTCAACATACACATACACACACACACACACACACACACACACACACACACATACATACATACATACACACATACACACATACATACACACATACATACATACATACATACATACATACATATGTTGCACTTGTACCAGATTGTTTTGTTATGGAAGAATTTCCTGGTCTCTCTTATACTTGAACGTCAGCAGACTCGAAAGTTGCCAGCGGTTACATAACACGTTGTTTAAAAGGACATATTCTTGAGATTGTCGAGAAAATTGAAGTGCCAGTTTTGGTTGTTACTCGTACTTTGGTACATTTCTGGGAAAACCTAAAGCACGCGAGAGTGATATGTAATTTTTTTCATTTGTTTAGGAAACTTATGGAGTTTTTTTTTTTAATTTTATTGGCAAAGACTGTGGGCTTAGTTTCTCTTTCTGGTGATGATTTTTTTCTGCACATATTTTGGGAAAATAAGCAGTCAGCTTGGAAATTTTGGCTTTTCCTCAGCGCCACACTGCGTTGCAATTATATTCATATATGGTTTCGTATTTGAAAATCATCAGAAACAGAATAAATTGTAGTTTTCAATAAGCCCATGCTATGAAATGTTGTAAAGTTACATCTATGTATTTTTGAAGTTTTCAAAGTTAGAACTAAATTAGAAGTTGGAACTTCCTTACAACAGTAATTATGGGTAATGTAACTCGTATAAAGGCTTTTATTGAAGCACATGTGTAATAGTGGCGGAAAAAATACCAGCTTCTTGAAAACAACACGTTTATTCCGTCCTCTTGTACAAGTCATATTTCTGCTGGCGCTGCCTCCAGATACTAAAAACTACTTGTCTTTCTGATTTGCACTATTAAACGGCCACTGTTAGAAGAAAGGGTGTGCAACTTTTACTTATGATGTACAACAACAGCAGCCTAAAATTAGAAATAAAATAAAATGAAATGCAGGTGTATTTTCTTATTTATTAATTTAGTTTCTCTCAAGAGTGTTTTAATGAGAAGTAGCTTCATTCCAAAATTTGGATCTTATCGGATAGTAAATTTAGATGTATTTATATAACGATAGGCTTCGGCCAGAGATTAGTGAACCCCTACGCAGCCAGGATTGCTATTTGTAACGTTTAAAATACGCTCATCCAACGCCTTAGTTTGTGTGCATAACTTGAATGTATTGAAAGGAAATGTGTGATAACAACGCTAAAGTACTGGAGGACAGAATTGAACTTCTCTTTCTTGCGGATACCTATACAGGATGTTTCCGTTAAATCGAAATAGAGAATGCGCTACTGAATATTTTGAGATATGTAACCTAGTGTGTGAAAACCAGCTTTAGGACGTATGACCTTAAACATTTCCATCACTACTACTGTTTTCCGCAATATTTTACAGCTAATTTTTATATTAGGTGCGTACGCTAATAACATTGGTTACAGTGCAGTACCATATTGTCACTGCCCACGGTACAGCTACTCGTCTTATGTATCATTCTGCAGTCATTTCATCATTAGGCCGGACAAAGGGACTAGCTGCGTCTCTTATCTTTAAAAATCCTACCAATCCCTAAAAAAATTAGGTGAAAAAAGGAAACAAAAACCGAGGTAATATCTGTAATTTCTAATAATTCATTTTATTAAAATAATTAAGGATGAGCTAATCTGGAGTTGTTCGTCATTAAGTTGGCCATACCGGAGCAAATGGTGCAGCATCTACTCTCTTAGAGCTCGTCTGCCAGAAAACCGCTGCTGCTAATTTTTTCCCCATGTTCAAATCTCCAACCGTCCCTTCGAACACCAACCGTCTCTATGCTACAATATACCTACTAATTCCCCTACATTGTCAACACCCATATCCACAATATCATTGTCAATTCTGAGTTTAAGTACAATTTTGTACTTCAAAATGACGATCAATCTCAACGCAGTATGATGTCAGCGTACCCTTTCAAATATCGCCCATCTGCAGATATAAACACTCGTGCTGACGAATGATACCTGTTAGGAAGTCGTTCCCTCTTTTAGCGACGAGGACATTGACACGCATTTCCTCATGCACAAAATAAATATGTCAGTTCTGCGAAACTGTATCGAAAACTGTTCGATTCTTCAAACGGTATAATAAGGCGTGTCTTAATTCCTAGCATGTTCTGTCATTTTACAGTAAATACAATAAAACAGAGCCACATTGTGGACGATAGATATCCAAAAACAACGCATGATAGCTTTCAGGCTCTCTTCCCCTAAAAGTTTAAGCCCGTGTCTCCTTAAGCTGGCTTTGCAAACAAGTTCCGTATCTCAAAATTTTCAGTAGAGCGTCTCCTATTACCTGTGTAATGTATCATGCTTTTACTGAAACCAGTTTTTAATTAATAATCTTCCCCTTCACAGGAAGATATTCAGCATGTGAGTCATTTCTGCTGTGCACAATCTTTACAATTCTGTATTAACACCGCATTTCTGTGTTCTTTTATGCTGTGAAGAGGAATATATCGCTTTTAATATTTCCAGTAGTTGGAATGGCGTAAAAGCTTCGTCTACTTAGAAACTGCTTCTCGGAAATTAAAAGATTGCCAGGTCTACAGCAAGAATAATTACACAGTTTTTACTTAATTACTAATATGGGATCATTAGAAATTTGAAAGATGGATTCGGATTCCAAGAAATACGGCATCAACTCTCTTGATCGTGTTAAACTGACATACTGTCAGAATGAGCTTATTAATTCTTAAAAAAGTCCGTTAAACCAGCGTAGTCTACATAGAGATGTTGGTTAGGTAATTGCATGCAATGGGAACTCTCTTGAATAAAGTTAATTTTAAGAAAAGAAAGGGTACTATTTCACATATAACTATCTCGCTTGAAGGGAAAAGAGTGGCCAGCGCCGCTTGAAACCAAAGACGTTCAAAAAACCGCAATGCACGTGCGGGATACTTTTTAGTGAAAGCCCAATATTAATCTTACAATGCTTAGATTTTAAACTCTTTCGATACAACTTTAACTAATTATACATGTAAGATTTGTTAATGAGAAGGCGCATATTTACGTCAATGCTGAATACAATGCCTTGGAGACAAGTTACAATGTCAACTGAGAACAAGGAGTTAATACAAGTAAACCCCTGGTACAGTATGGTACACCATTTGACAAAAATAAACAAATAAATTAATAAAAAGTCATCCCCAGATTCTGGTACAGTATGGTACACCATTTGACAAACATAAACAAATAAACAAAATAAATAAAAAGTCACATTTGACAAACAAACAAATAAACAAAATAAATAAAAAAAGTCATCCCCAGATTCTACGTGTCGATCGCAGAACTTCGGGGACGCTCGTAAACGCTATATTCATAACGGGCATGCAGCGAGTGCACACTGCATCGGGCACTTTGCCTGTAAACGTAATGGTCACAATAATAAGCACCTGGAAAGGCGACTTTAGTGTAGAGTAGTGGTGACCGAGCGGTTTAGAAAGCATTGCTATTCTGTGTAAGCTGCTGGAAATTAAATCCCACATAGTTGTATTATTTTTTATTTTATAAGGTATATGTAGAACGCTATGTTGCCTTTATATCATATTTTATTTTGAGTTTTAGACACAAAGACGTAATCACAAACTAATATTTGTTTTCTTTACAAATAAATGCATGAACGTGAGCATTTATGTTCTAAAGTGAAAACGCATAAAAATAAATACAAATCTATATCGGCTGCATGAACCCTCAACATATCGTCATCATCATCATCATCATCATCATCATCATCATCATCATTATTGTTGTTGTTGTTAAACAGCAATCGACTCGTGCATTTATAATAATTTATAATTAACTCACTGTATAGTGTAGAAAACACAAAAAATAGACTTTTATATTACTATTAAAATAAATAAATGTACTAATACATTTTCAATGTGATACTTCCACCGGTTTAACTGCAATATAGACGATGTCAACGCTGAGAAGTCTAGTTCTCACAAATACGTATTTGAAAATTGCAATAACGTATTAACTGCCATCTCAGAAATGGCCGGGTATTTACTCCTTTTTGCCAACCGAATTGTATCCAAAGGTACTTGCAGGAGCTTTAATTTAAAAGTTCTGTTTGCTTTTAATTCTTAAGAGTTTCTCTTGAAATCTTAAGAAAACTAATCGGAATTCGCTACAAATGGATCACGAATTCAGTCAAAGTCTTCAACACTTCTCCAGAATACTTCTTTAACCTCTGCTGCAGGATTTCTAAATGTTCTTTAATTAGGTCTATCATCACTTTGTTGGCGCAGGTAAGTGGCCATACAGTCGCGGACATCTCAAACGAACCATTTTCAATTCTCTGAATCCACACATCCTTGAATCCTATCCACACTAGTAAGAATTTTTCGTTTCTGCCTTGCATTTTTCTGTTCAGTCCATTCAAGTGTAAGAAAATATTGGAAATATATTCCAGCTTACATACCCATTCATCTGCAAATAATTCCGCGTACTCGTATGTCTCAGCAGTAAGCGTACTTAGTCTTTTAAGTTCCAATGTTCGCATTAACCTTTTTCCTCGTAATTACCACCATACTTCTGTGTTCTGCTCCCATTTCCTCACACAAAGCGAAAAATAACGCGAATTTAAGGGTCGCAATTCAATGAGTTTCACGACGTTTACAACTTCGCCCGGTGCAGTTTTAATAAAAAGTGGCAAAGATTTATCACAATAGCTTCACTGTGAATAAGACAATGTTGGCAAAGTATGTTAGGATAAGTTTCGCGTACTTGAGCTACAAATCCTTTCACTCGGCCTGTCATAGCTGCTATGTTTACAAAAAAAGTTGTAATTACATCTCTATCCACGTGGCGAATATAAGCAAGAAGTTGTGCCTAGCCGCTAATACCGGTGGACTCGTCGATCTGAAGTGAGAACTTCTAACTATTGTTGATTTTATTCTTCAATATCAATAACAGCAAATATGGTGTCACCAGAGAGGAAATTTTGAAATTGCACTAGCACCTTCTGAACCCAGGACTATTTCCACAATCTCCAAACAAACAGGCATCATTAACTTTTCAATTTTTTGTCTTTTATGTTAAGTTTGGCTACCTTATACCTTTAACCTTTCCTGTGCTTTTGCCGAAACACGTAAATAGTATGTATCCCGACCTAGCACATCCTCCGGGCATGGTGCCTCTCCTACTGTTGTACGTAACCAGTAGGTTATATGTGATCGCGCGTTGAAAGATACGATGTCGGGATGTGTGGGGGGGGGGATGAGTTAATAGATTTTTCGTGTTTGGGGATGATTGTTTTGATGTTCTTGTTTTAAAATACTTTTTTTTAACGTGGCAAAGTTTTGGAATTTGCTTTTTAACCATGCGGAATTTAACGGGGTTTTTATTTGATTTAATGTCGACCTTCAGGCGGTGTTTTGGGATTTATTATTACTTTGGAGGAAGGGAAAACATGTTGTAAAAATGTTTCGCGTTCGAATTTCAATATGCACAAAAAATGTAATGGTACAAAAATGATGTAGTTATGCAAAAATATGATTATGCAAAAAAAATGCAATTATGCAAAAACTTTTCTTTAGATGCAAAAAAAAACTTTAAATGCAAAAGACATTGATAAAATGCAAATGACGTTGATAAAACGCAAATTACCTTATTAAAATAAAAATTACATTGTTAAAATGCAACTGACGTTGATAAAATACATATGACATAGATAAAACGCAAATGACATTAAAATACAAATTACGTTGATAAAATACAAATGACATTGATTAATGTAGTTACGATTCGAAAAATAATTTTTAGGTCTCACTTAGTGATTTGTTAGGAAAAAGTATACAATTGCATACCCTAGGCCAACTGCAGCGAGTATGTTTCTATCTCTAGCTCCGTCCACATACTGAGTGTGGAATTAAAGTTGTGTTTGTATATGTTTTCACTTCAATAATGTTTAATCTGTCCAGGCGCCGAAATATTTCACCCTTCCAGGGTCAGGTATGTTTTATTTTCCCCTGGATCACCCTACTATAAGCATTCCCATTTTTTTTGCGAATGTCAGTCTTTAAAAAATTGTTCAGCCTTTAGGATCAGGTATATTTTTTTTTCCCCTCGGGGAAGTTTGTTAAATGCATTTTTCCAGATTTTAAGAATTTGTGTCTTTATTTTCTTGGGCAAGGAAACTGAGAAAATAAATCGAAATTCAAGAAGAGTTGCGCATTCGCAATAGAAAATGCACCCTTATTGGCTGAAAACCAAGTGGGCAGGGCACGGTATGGAAAAGCATATTCGTGACGTTACTGAAAAAGCGTATAAACGAGGGGGGCATAGCGTCTGGTAGCATAGCTTCTTTTTGAATTATCAGCGTCAGATTGTCTTAGTGTCATGTCTTCGCGTTCAAACAGCACCATGCCTTCTACATCCAACAGGCTTTCTTACACCGTGGGTCGTGAGTTGTACTCTCTAGGCAACTTTACATCCATTTTCACCGATATGCAGCCTCTTTTCAAAAGCACGGGGCCCGGAGCGATTTTTGCCGAAAATTTTTCGGTTGACAATACGGCTTCTGCCGACAATTCTTCAGCTAATAACACGCCTCCAGGCGAAAGCTCTTCGGCTGACAACACGCCTTCAGCCGACAATTCTTCGGCTGACAACACGCTTCTGGCGACAACTCACCTTCTACCAACAGCACTCTTTCTGCAAACTACACCGCATCTGCGACAACTCCGGCTAACAACATTGCTTCTGCAGTCGTGACACAGGTAAGCGTAGACCTAGCCATGCAACCTAGTTTCGAAATTACCAATCATAGTGAGAGGGCACGCCGAAACAGATATCACTGTGAGTTCAATGCCCAAAGATACAGATCCGAACCAAAAGGTTTCTAAAGTTTTCAACGATTGTTTAACTTTTGTTAATGAGAATCTGTTAAACAATCAACCAGGTTTCATAGGAATCTCGATTCTCGATACCAAAAATCCTACTAGACCATTTAAGATGAGCATACGTAGGTTCGACCAAATGAATTGCGAGGTCATGTTAAAATCTTTCGAGAAAGTAATGCAAAGTAATAAGGAATTTTTTGATGAATGGACAACTCAAAATTTCGTGTATATGGACAAGAAGGTATTAGACTCCTGTTACAAGCACTGCAATGATTGTAGTAAAAACCAAGGAATCACTGAAATCAAGCAAGAATGATGACAATCTTATTTAGTCAGAGCCATCACAGTGAGCAAAGCCATAATGGACGGGGATGCAAGAAGCTATAAGTATATAAGAACGTCAAATACAGAAAACACAAAGGAATGTAAAACTGCGATAAAATAGGCAAGTCTGACGGTCCGTTTACTCTGGACGACGTGAAACTCTTTGAGATGATGCTAAAGGATTATTCTATTACTGTTTTTTGTAGACCACAACAGGAAAAATGTGCTCTACAAACCAAAGAATATCACCGATAAACATATCGACATAATATTTTACGACAGGCATTTTAGTGCTGTGAACCTACACCAGGTCTTCAAGCTTAAATGGTGTTGCCAACATTGCAATTTTCCCTCACTAAATTAAAAGAAACACGCCGGTGCGAAATTACCTGCGCCAAGTTTCGCCATCGGTGCCCACCGTCATTTGATTAAGTACGTGAGTTGCGACACGTGTCATCGCAATTTCAACTGGCACATTTGTTTTAATAATAATTTGATTAGGGGGAATTATTACCCAAAGACATGTCAGTGTGTAAGGTTGAAAAAGAATGCCCTTTGTGCAACAAACTAGTCAGTATGAGACTTAGGAAAACTCATTAATGCGGGGAAAGTTTTTGCTCTCGAAAATACATGTAAATGTTAACCATGAGTGCTACATTCACCCGTACTATTCTCCAAATTTGCGAAAGAATTTCATTTTCATGTTCAGAGATTTCGAGTTTGCTCAGAACACTCCTTATTCCGCTAAAGCGAACGTGGTTGAACATATACCTAACTTGTGTGTTTTGTATGAAGCCTTCAGCTTGTGCGTTGACGAGCCTCACAAGATGTCTCACAGTACGTAGTGTGGTGTTAATAATGAGTATTTTTAAAGTCCCCTGCAACACAGTTTGATCACATTACACAATCCGGTCCGAATCCCATGACATTGTCGTCATAGGACACAACTTGAAGTCCTATGACGGGAAATTTTTGCTAAAACATGTGGTGGGCGTCTAAATTGGGCCCTGGAGCTCATCATGAACCGGAGTAAAATTTGCAGCATGAAGTATAACAGTGTGACATTTCTGGACACGTTGAATTACATTCCTATAGCACTGTCACGCTTTTCAAAGACTTTTCAACTCCCCAAATGCAAAGGGTATTTTTCTTACCTGTCACTACCAAGAAAAACGAAAAATATGTTGGTCCTGCACTGCACCAGAATTATTACTGTCCTGATGGTACGAGTGTATATACTCGCGACACTTTCTAGCAGTGGCATAATAAACGAGCAGCGACCACATTTCCGTCATTTTTATACAGACACAAGGAGAATGAGCATTACCAAACTGAGTAGTCATTTGACAGCAAGGCATCATGCAAACTTGACAGTGCTAGCCAAGGCAAAACTCGCTTTCCGAGAAAAACTATTGAAAAGCGCTAACCCGGATCTAATAAAGGCCATTTTCAGTCTGTACTCAACGTGTGCGGACAGCATGTCAGTTTGCCTATAAAATGCTTGAAGCGCCTAAAGAAACACAACATTTGCTGGAGAAAGTCAGCAAACAACTTTCGTTAAATAAAAAGAAAGAGCTGCTTGTCCAGAAAGGCTGTTTTTACCTCCGTTTCTACTTCCTATTTTAGTTTCGATGGGTAGTGCACTCGTGTCATAAATGAATTAAATGAAGTACGGTAAGCAAATTATAGTAGCTTCACAGCCAAAAGCTGTCGAAAAGCTTCATCTCGTAGACAAAACAATTAATCCACTAATCAGAGAAATGAATGAAGTAGAGCTTTCACTTTGGCAGCTCCCGAAAAATGACGGGTGATGAATATAAATTGGGAAACTTACCTCGATCTTATGTCACAAGTTGGAGAACCATACCTAGAATCGAAATATATGTACCATGACATTGAGGTAAAGGTGGAACCGAAGCAAGCAAAGACGAAAGTAGATAAAAGTCGTTTGCCAGGAATTTGGGAGCCATTGTATAATTAAACTACGAACGCGTTGAAAAAAAAAAGCTATTTCAATCCACAACACTACGCGGATTTTGGTACAGCAGATAAACTTCACAATACCAAAATGTAACATCAAGTCCTTTCTTCAAACCTAAGATAGTTATATATTTCACAAACCGATAAGGAAACTATTCCCCACCAGAAAGTATCACGTGACCAACATGGACGATCTTTGGGAAGTCCATCTAAATATGATGAACAACGTTAAAGAGAATAACAAACCAACAATTCGTTTATATCTTGACTTTTTTTCCCTTCAAAATAATCTTGGATAACACCGTTAAAAACAAAAGTGTGCACGGAAATTACACAAGCGTTTAAAACTACATTTTCTCATTGCGTTCCCAAGATGTTGTAAAGCGATAAAGAAATCGACTTCACCAACAAAACCTTTATATTTTTTTAGCCAAACATGGCGTAAAGTATTACACTACAAAAAATAATGTTAAAGCTGGCGTTGTAGAATGTTTCAATAGGACCTTAAAAATGAAAATGAGAAAATATTTCATACATAAAAACACCTATAGATACGTTGAAGTTCTTCTTGCTGTTCTTTTGCAGTCCTACAATAATTCTTTTCACTGGCCCATAAAGATGGCTCCAAAGAATGTGAATAACGACAACATTTTGCAGGTGTATGGTCAGAATGCGGTTGAAGTACGTAAACTTAAATTTAATGTAGGAGATCACGTGCACATATCTAAGGAGAAAATGAAGCTTGCTAAAAGTACGAGAAAAACTGGGCAGATAAACATTTTCAAATTGACAAGGTGGTACACGGTGTCCCCGTTGTGTATTAATTAAAGGACTTGGACCGCGAAGCCATGAACGGCATCATTTCCTCCGACGAAATAGAAAAGTTGCTCTCCAAAATCATTCTAAATAGACAAAATACTCCACACCAGAGGTCGTGGTCGCAATAAGCAATTTTTGGTTAAAATCCACAATTTTAATTCGTGACTTAAACTATTGATTCCATATGAAATAAAACAAAGCCGTTTTCCCCTCACGCTCGTGAGTAATGCCTCTATGGATCCTTTCACCGACAATAGAACTGCTATATTTTCAAACATCTTTCCCGAGAGATTAGTGTTGCAAGGAGAGTGGGAAGTAGCACTGCAAAAGTTTAGGTACTCTGTGAAATTCAATAACGTAACCAATCACGATAATCAAATCATTGGAACCATGCATGTCTATTCCAGTGACACATTTAAAATTTATGTTACAATTGCCACATGGTATAGTGCACAATTCTAAAGGTTTGGTACAATCCGTCAACTCTATCATACGCGAACATTAGAAGGCGAAGTTTTTTTTTTTTTATAACGAGAGCAAAAATACTTCCAGCATTAACACGAAAGCCACACAGTTCAACCATGTTCCCAAGAGTAAATTTGTATGTTATGTAGAAAATGTGCCCTCTAGAATGAGGAGAAGTGTCCTGAAAACAGAAATTAAAACGCAAGAAGTTACAAACCAAACGTTACAATTCAAGTATCCTCCTACAATGACTAGGCTCACTAAAAATTCTCCTACGATGACAAAGGCTGACACTTGAATTCATTCCAACACAAAAAAGTTGAAACTAGAAATCCTATGTCGAATCTAGTACACGTATCGGATTTGTCGCCATCTCTGCCCAAGATAATGGAATTCAAACCCTATACCAATGTAGTTAATCAGGAAATGGGTAAACATCCTGTGGATCAGCACATAGGCTTCTCTTACGACATGTTCATTACTGCAATGATATAGTACCACAATTGGTGGATAACAGGTTTGTGCAAGCCATTGAAAGCGTCTCTGTATTGTATGAAAAGCGTGACAACACCTCTATGGCTAGTGAAAAGTAAATGATTTTTTTTAAATTGTGAATATACATTTAAAGAGCGGTAACGGCGATTACTTGCCATTTGTAGACGGACTTTCCTTTACTATAGTCCCAACGTTTAGTCCAAAACAGAGAGAACGGATACTGTCACCAGATATTAGTTAAATCAGGCTGGAGGAGCGTACAGGGGAGAACGTTATCAAAAAGGTAGCGGATTGTTCTCTGCTCTTGATGGGCTTTTCAGAACATTGTTGCCATTTTACAAGAACGGTGTGAAAGCTAACGGCCAAGAGGCGTTGAAAATGTGCGCTCATGTGCTTGCAGACGTTGGAAGTTCTGGAATCTTCCCCAAAAGAGTCTTTAAGCACCAGACTGAAGGGGGCGGGATCTAATTTGAAGAGGAAAGCGAATGTAAAGCTAAACTGTATAACTGATTCCGGAAATAAGCGGCAATTAAAGTGTCCGAAAGGAAAAAAAGAGCAATCAGTTCAAGACTAAACGCAGATGACGAAAGGTGCAAGACTTGTTTTCATAATGGCTAACAAGGATCATGACCAGTCGCTGGTGCACATGAGTTCAGAACAAAGATCTGCTCGTACAAATACCATTGCGCTTCTCTAAATCCCCAAAATGCACTTATGACAAATTCCCCTATCACTTTTCGCTACTCTGGCAATGCAGACAATTACCTCGACATGATTTATGTAGTACTAGAGCTGTACGTGGGAATAGTCGATGACGGGGGAAATGCCGAGCAGGTTATCTTTGTCAATAATAAACTGATTGTTTTAACAACTAGAGGTATCACTGAACAATATTACCGTTTCCATGACTGCCAGGCTACCCCTATAGAACGTACATTGAAACGCTGCTCAATTATTCGAAAGATGTCATGAACACCAGACTAGAGTACTCGCTCTGGGAAAAGGACAATAAGGAATGATGCACGCATATTAAACACACACACACGAAGGAATTTAAGTGGCGTGACAACTTTACCAAAGGGAGCAAAGTTGTACACCTGATTGGAAATATTTCCATTGCATTCTTTAATCAGGAAAAGCTCACAATTTAACTTTCACTATTTTCCCCAATTTTCATCTCTTTTCGGCCATAAAGGACTTTGGAAGATTCAGTCTGCTAGACTGATTGTGAAAGCTGCGAGACCGTCGCCAACCATCAAGATTGCACATCAGGCAGAGTTAGCAAAGAGTAATACCAAATACCCTCTCAAAGATGTCGGTTTTCACGCTCTCAACATTCCAAAGGGAGTTAGTAGCACGACTTTCCCTAGAAGGGTGGTTGTGACTATGGTCAACGACCAGGCATATAACAGCATTAACAAAAACCCGTACAATTTACAACACTTTAAAATTAATTCATTTCAAATGTATGTGAAGGGATAGCCTTTTCCGTTACAACACTCAAACCCATTTTTGATGACGTACGCTTTCACCAATGTTTTCAAACTCTTCAAGATGGCCTAGGGATACACTTCAAGGATACCGCCACGGGTGGTCGAGGTCGTTAAGACTCGGACTTGTGAGCGGGAGATCGTGTTCGAATCCCTCCAGGACCGTCCTCCCTGACTGAGGTTTTTTCCAGGTTTTCCTCAGTACTCATAACTGGAAAATGCCGGGGAGGTACCCTAAAACTTAGGCCTGGAACGTTTCCTTCCTTAAAAAAAACGTTTCCCAATTTATCATAATGCCTCATGTATCACCAGTGTTCACCGCCTGTGGTACCACAGTAGTAAAATCGGGAGTTAAACACCATCCAAAAAAAAAAAAAAAAAAAAACTTGAAGGATAAAGGACATTCCTTTTCCAGACATCAATATTCCCACGGCTATACCATTATGGTCTTTGATCTAACAGATGATATGAGTGCCAACAAGTCTTACATTTCTGTACCACGTCACGGCACTGTGTGTATAAGAGTATGTTTTAAAGAACAAACTGCAGAACCTATTTATCTGCTGGTGCTGGCAGAAGTATATCGCAGAAATTGATGCTAATCGGACCATTTTGGTATCATGAATACGTTGCAAATACAGCGGTTTCTGTCTTAAGTGCCCCTCTACTTAATCACACATTTTAGGCGTGTATGCATGTGGTCGTTTGTGTTCGGTAAACTTACATAAAAGCTTTCAACACCGCTCCTAGCACGTAACCAGGAAAACATTGGGTCTACATCTTTGTTGCAGATTGATCCTCTTTCGGTTCATATTCTGAATTTCCAAAGTCAGTGCAGTGGTACACGATGGACTCGCAATACGAGAAGGTTGGAAGGCGAGGTCAGCACTACTTGTGGACATTACGTCATTGTTTACCTATCTCACCACTGCCGCAACTTGTGCAGGGAGAAATTCTTTTAAAAATTCAGCATAAGTGATTTTAATCACAAGATGGCGTCATTCAGAAAACCTACAAGGACGTATGTTTTGGCAAATGCTCACACAGAGCTGCAAATCGTTAAAATTTCGTATCGTCACGAATTGTGCATCTCGATCAATAGAGCGCGATTACATTTATGTTGAAAATTGCGGTATTTTCACCTTTTTAGAAGGCGCATGTGATACTACACATCCCCATTCCGCCAGTTGCCCTCGGAGAGATAAACGGGCAATTCCTCATCAGTGCGCGCGCGTGGCTACTTGGCAATGAAATAGTGTGCTACAAATAGATCCTTCTTCGTTACAACACAGCCCAGGGCTACGCATCCCTGCAATAGGACGAAGCGGCAAGGCCTGGACCTCTATCGGATATTTTCTTGAACAGCAACCACACCAGTTTGTGCGTTATGCCGTCACACAACATCGTAGTGACCGTAAGTGGAAGACGCAGCGCGGTGATCCTGGATTGATTCAACAGAGTGGCAGAAACTTGCTCAGGCAATACCTACAATTCAGAGTTTTAATTTGTCATCTAAAAGAGTGGCAGCTAAGCAGTCGACTATCCATATTTTTAAACGCGTATTTGGTTCAATAAATATTATGAAAATGGACAGACGTTGCTTATCACGAAACATGGAAGAATGGAGAACACTAGAAAGTCTGCAGCGAATGGTCACCGCCATCTTCTATCACAAGAATAAAGAAGAGATAGAAGTACAAAATCAAATAATGGTCAATCGCAAGTATTTGTTTCACACCCGCGTTTCCGGGGAACCGATGAGCAAATGAACACAAGGTACATTCATTGTGCCACCTTTAGTGTTCCTGGAGAAGGAGCATTTTCTAAATCCACAATTCATCAAAGAGTTGAAACAGTAACTCTACATGTTCAGACAGGTTTGCGACACTGTGGCGCCAGATGAAATCACGACAGAACACCTGGGCGCTGATGACGTCACAGATCTATGCATGTCCAGACAGGCCGTGCAAGGTTTCCCCCTCACATTGACCGATCATTAAAGCATGGAAGTTGTGCTAAAGTTTCTGCAAAATAGTCGTCGTCTGATGGAACCAAAAGAGCGTCATTTACTAGCTGTAGAAGAACAGCATCTTTACATATCATTCACCTATAGATGTGGACGCTGTATGTATGGAGCTTTAACCGGGAGCAAAAGGAATTGACGTTCCTTACTGTCGCTGCAACCAGCACTACAGCATTCCCTCTTACAAAACACTGTCCATTGTGCATCAGTACTGAGAAACCAGCGCAGCAGACGACATGATCCACGACGCGCTACGCAAACTAGATAAGTATCGAGTACCGCTGATTTTGTTGCTGTGTCTACGCTATAGCTGAACGTGACATACATGGTGCAAGGCCTCCTCACCATCTCCACCAAGAACGCTTGTCCGCCTCGAGAATGGGAAAGAAGTATTTCCACCCACAAAATTCAACAACCATTCTGCAAAACTCTACTTATTTCATTTTACGTCGTGTACCAAGGAGAGGAGGTTCTCCGAAACGGTTACGGGCGGCACGCCGTCAACTTTAAACCAACATCCAACAACAGCAACAACACTACAACAGGCCCGTTGGGAATCAGCAACAATCTCATTGTCAAACTTGATTTTGACAACCAAAATCACGTCACGACAAGCGGAGAGTATCTAGCAAACATCAATCTAATCTCCACAGAAATCTTCTTCCTTGACGAGGACAAAACAGTCACCGTCAAACTAGTAACCAACAACTCCGACGTCATGGAAGTGAGATGCTTGCCTTCAAAACTTCACTATGGAATTGACGCTAGCTGTACCATCTACCTCGGAACCATCCAAGATTACAAGATCACGTCGGCGGGGAGCTTCTCCACCGCTTCCACTGTCAATTTCGTCGTCCCCATCTCCATTTCGTCGGCCCAAAAACACTTTAACAACTGTTCTTAGGTGTTATTCACCTGCGTCACCGCACCTCACAAAGAGCAGCACCGAGAAGACAAAAAGAACATTTACAACATATTTTCAAATCATTTTTGTACGGGTAATCCACCCATTTTTGTGACGATGCGAGCCAAAAGGAAAAATATTTTGTATCCGCATATTTTTTTGTAAATAACATTTTCGGAATTTGTATAATAAATGAACGCGAGGTCTACAACCTTCTGGTTACGCACAACAGTAGGGGACAGGCACGCTGGGTCGGAATACATACTAAAGTATTATTGCAGTTATGAACATTCTTTGTTTTTTGTTTTCTTCCAACAACCGACGAAAACAATTGACATATTTGCTTGACAGAAGAATATTTTGTTGATAAATGTCATTTCAATTTACTGGGAACCGCAACAGCATTACTGACCCTTTTTTTTTTTTTTTTTTTTTTTTTTTACCACAAACGATATCCTCATGGAATAGGCATGTTTTTACACCATAGCGGAAGAAACTGAGATAAACAATTATCACCATACTGCTGTTAAACTAATTTTTGTTTCTTTTTTTCGGGCTCAATGCTTTCACTATTTGTACTTGTCGACGGAACACTCCACACAAATCACTTGTTCATATTGAAAAAATCTAACAATATAAAATAATAATACTGGCCAGCAATCACAATTTTCGGACTACTTAAGAGGACAACAGTGATAGAAGTGAAGTAATAGCAAGGCGCGGGATCTACACCCTTCAAAGAGAACTCTTAACATGAGTAGGTGAATATGGAAGAAAGTAGTAATAAAGTTGAAGAAGCACTAACAAACAAGGAGAAGTACCAAAACAACGTAATAAAGTAACAAAGGACAGGGAAAATTTTGCTAATCCCAACATACATAGAACATGTGGCAAGAATAACAAAGAATCTGCAAGTCGCAGAGGCAGAGGTTAGAAATAAGCATACATCTATAAGCACGATGAAGGAAATGCGAAAAATGGTTTGCATTTAATGTCTTAGAATACACATATCTTCGCGGCATGAAATAAGGAATAAACAAAATTATATCAACAGTGGTGCGGCAGATAATGAAATACAAATATATGTAACTGATGTATTTATTGATTGTCAAAGGGTACATATTGACATTAGACGAGAGAATTATAGGAAATTCGCTAATGCCGTTATGAAAATTACTAAATTGATGGTCACATCTGTGCACATACATGTCAGCATTTAACGTTTATATTATAAATTTTACTTCCTTCATACAGAGCTGTGTAGAAATAAGGATCTGAAGCTAAGATTAAACATCCATTCCAAGTTTGCATTTTCTATAGCAGTTTGAAGGTTCTGAAAGATGAAGAAGACTGGCATGTTTGGAAGTTTTACAAATTTGGACTAAGTTGTCGAATTATTGTGCTGTTCCGCTCAGGCCCTGTTTATCAAGCTTTTGCAAGTGTGTTAGATATGTACTTGGGTATCTAGTTGAACAAATTCTCCTGTTATTACAGTTAAATTTTACTGTACGTCTTCGTTTAATTATGTTCATTTTTCGCTACAGGTTTCCAATCTTGATTTCAATAATAAATTCAGTTTTTCCTGTGCTGTGCATTTTAAATAATAGATTTTGGTTTTTTCACTGCAATAATACCAAATTGATAAACAGGCGACTATGCAAAACCGTGTGAAACATCGTTTAAAACATATGGAATACAAGATTGGTTTCAGAATTACCTACATATTTTTAGGTTTGAGTAGAATTTCACTTGAGTTGCACAATTAGTGCACACGTCACGTAAGCGGAAACCAGAATTATAGGTTTCCAATAGATCCAAGAAGCGAAGAGGTGGTGAGAGCAAGCTTCCCGAAAGCTAAAGAAGGGAAATGAATGAAGAACGATACTCTTACAACCCCATCGTTTCCAGCTACGGATCGTTATATCGAACGTACGAAGGTTAGCAAGGCATATATGGCTCATTTTCGTTATAAAGAAAGCCAATTTAGGTGTTATATACAAGTAATTTGTTATTAGGTAAAGTGGCATTTAGTTATGTGAAGGAGATCTGTATAGACAGACATGTGATCAGGTATGTGTACTATTACATAAAAAGTTTGTTCAAAAAAGTCAGGGCACCAATTTTAAGGAGTGGTGGAAGAGGACAAAGCAAATATTTGAGTTAACAACTAGGGTCGGCTTAGCACCATATCTATTAGATTTGTTAAAGAGTTGGGAGTGCTCAACTTGTGAAACTCCATTAGCTGCCATGTAATTGCGCACCAAATTGGTAGCAATCGGTTTCCTGTGAGTGCAAGCTCTGCAATTTGGTTCTTACAACACCCACGATTTCCAATGCTTTATTTTCTTACTAGTCGACATTTACAGCCACAATGCGTTGCCAGGGAGAACAGCAATGAGCTGCCAAGAACTTCGCTCATAGCGCAAATATGTTGCTTAGTTCAGACTTCGTTTTTGCTAACACTTGCGCCTTACACTACACATTTCCTAAGCATTGAGGAGCTATGCATTTCAAACGCAAGCTGTTTTAGCACATTGGCTACCCAACACAAAATTTGCATGTAATTTTCATACGTTCCTTTCAGAAAGTGCACTGGGCGTGGCGGCTCTGTTGTTTGGCTACCAATATCTCTCCACCTTACCTGCCGTCGGTCCTAGTGGGCTAATGGTAACCATAGTTGTCTCGTAAACCCAAGATCACGGGTGCGATTCCGGCCGAGGTCGATGGATTTTTTCGGCGTAAAAATGCGAAATAGAGCTTCCTTTGAAAGGGAAGTAAAGCCGTGTCGTAGATTTACGGCACGTAAATGAACCTCAAGCCTGAAAGGCCTCTGAGAAAAATGGATCGGTCGTTTCACGCCCTTAATTGAATGGGACGCTGATGATCTGAGGTGTTAAAAGAGCGTCCTTAAATTAAATACCACCACAACCACCGCTAGCTATTCTTGCAATGTTTGTGAGACTTCGACAAACCAGGGTTCGCCTCTAGAAACCCTCTTTAGAAGTCAGTGGCGCTTACTTTGAAAATACCCAAGGTGATATATTTTATTTGGCGCAGCGCTAATCTCACTTGTTGGACTAATGACTTGACTCCGACCCTATACTGTCCGATGTTAATTACTCTCTTGTACAATTCCTTAAATATATATACTGACGTTAGGAATACTACTATATTTATCAGTCGAGGAAAGTTTCGGAGCATTTTCTATAGACAGATATAACCACCAATTAACAAAGCTGCTGTATAGATTACAATAACGTATTGGCAACACATCTTCTTGACAATGCTGCTGTGAAGTATTCCCAACACTCTGTATATCTACTTTACGAAGCTATTGTATAGCTAAGTGAAGTATTCCCAACACTCTGTATATCTACATTACGAAGCTGTTGTATAGCTAAGTGAAGTATTCCCAACACTCTGTATATCTACTTTACGAACCTGTTGTATACCTAAGTGAAGTATTCCCAACACTCTGTATATCTACATTACGAAGCTGTTGTATAGCTAAGTGAAGTATTCCCAACACTCTGTATATCTACTTTACGAAGCTGTTGTATAGCTAAGTGAAGTATTCCCAACACTCTGTATATCTACTTTACGAAGATGTTGTATACCTAAGTGAAGTATTCCCAACACTCTGTATATCTACTTTACGAAGATGTTGTATACCTAAGTGAAGTATTCCCAACACTCTGTATATCTACTTTACGAAGATGTTGTATAGCTAAGTGAAGTATTCCCAACACGCTGTATATCTACTTTACGAAGATGTTGTTTAGCTAAGTGAAGTATTCCCAACACTCTGTATATCTACTTTACAAAGCTGTTGTATAGCTAAGTGAAGTATTCCCAACACTCTGTATATCTACTTTACGAAGATGTTGTATAGCTAAGTGAAGTATTCCCAACACTCTGTATATCTACTTTACAAAGCTGTTGTATAGCTAAGTGAAGTATTCCCAACACTCTGTATATCTACTTTACGAAGATGTTGTATAGCTAAGTGAAGTATTCCCAACACTGTGTATATCTACTTTACGAAGATGTTGTATAGCTAAGTGAAGTATTCCCAACACTCTGTATATCTACTTTACGAAGATGTTGTATAGCTAAGTGAAGTATTCCCAACACTCTGTATATCTACTTTACGAAGCTTTTGTACAGCTAAGTGAAGTATTCCTAACACTCTGTATATATTTTACGAAACTGTTGTATAGCTAAGTGAATTATTCCCAACACTCTGTATATCTACTTTACGAAGATGTTGTATAGCTAAGTGAAGTATTCCCAACACTCTGTATATCTACTTTACGAAGCTTTTGTACAGCTAAGTGAAGTATTCCTAACACTCTGTATATATTTTACGAAACTGTTGTATAGCTAAGTGAATTATTCCCAACACTCTGTATATCTACTTTACGAAGCTGTTGTATAGCTAAGTGAAGTATTCCCAACACTCTGTATATCTACTTTACGAATCTGTTGTATACCTAAGTGAAGTATTCCCAACACTCTGTATATCTACTTTACGAAGATGTTGTATAGCTAAGTGAAGTATTCCCAACACTGTGTATATCTACTTTACGAAGATGTTGTATACCTAAGTGAAGTATTCCCAACACTCTGTATATCTACTTTACGAAGATGTTGTATAGCTAAGTGAAGTATTCCCAACACGCTGTATATCTACTTTACGAAGATGTTGTTTAGCTAAGTGAAGTATTCCCAACACTCTGTATATCTACTTTACAAAGCTGTTGTATAGCTAAGTGAAGTATTCCCAACACTCTGTATATCTACTTTACGAAGATGTTGTATAGCTAAGTGAAGTATTCCCAACACTGTGTATATCTACTTTACGAAGATGTTGTATACCTAAGTGAAGTATTCCCAACACTCTGTATATCTACTTTACGAAGATGTTGTATACCTAAGTGAAGTATTCCCAGCACTCTGTATATCTACTTTACGAAGATGTTGTATACCTAAGTGAAGTATTCCCAACACTCTGTATATCTACTTTACGAAGATGTTGTATAGCTAAGTGAAGTATTCCCAACACTCTGTATATCTACTTTACGAAGCTTTTGTACAGCTAAGTGAAGTATTCCTAACACTCTGTATATATTTTACGAAACTGTTGTATAGCTAAGTGAATTATTCCCAACACTCTGTATATCTACTTTACGAAGCTGTTGTATAGCTAAGTGAAGTATTCCCAACACTCTGTATATCTACTTTACGAAGCTTCTGTATACCTAATTGAAGTATTCCCAACACTGTGTATATCTACTTTACGAAGATGTTGTATAGCTAAGTGAAGTATTCCCAACACTCTGTATATCTACTTTACGAAGATGTTGTATACCTAAGTGAAGTATTCCCAACACTCTGTATATCTACTTTACGAATCTGTTGTATACCTAAGTGAAGTATTCCCAACACTCTGTATATCTACTTTACGAAGATGTTGTATAGCTAAGTGAAGTATTCCCAACACTGTGTATATCTACTTTACGAAGATGTTGTATACCTAAGTGAAGTATTCCCAACACTCTGTATATCTACTTTACGAAGATGTTGTATAGCTAAGTGAAGTATTCCCAACACTCTGTATATCTACTTTACGAAGCTGCTGTATAGTTAAATGTTCTCAACGTATTATTGTATATCTGTTTAACAAATACTTAACAGCATAGAAAAGATATTCATAACATTCTGCTTGACAAAACTGTTGTAGTGTGAGGGAATTAATACAGAGTCCCGCGTCTGGTCACCACTCACGAGGCAACTTTTTGGACGCGTTCACAAAGACTGCACGATTAATGAAAGGAGCCAAAACAAGTGGCGATGTGAAGAAAGCAAGAAAGTGTTGTGAGATACTCGCTCACGGTTAAAAGTGCCAGAATATTGTACATACACTCGTGCGTGTACAGATGAACCATTCAAGCCTTCTTTTGATCGCCAGACTGTACACGAGGCTGAGTAAACATGTTTGTGAAATTCTTCCTCTGCAAGATAAGTGCTATAGTGATCATAACCAACATCCTGGAATACATTCCTTAAGTATGAAGTTTATTCCCTATTAAGTCTATTTACCAGGCGGTCCTAAAGCTCTTCCGTGTATTTTCAGGAGAAACTGAAAAGATCGATTGACAAATGACCTAATCGCTGAGTTTGAATTTGGAAGTAAACATGGATGTTCTCAAAGTGAACGTGGTTGTGGGATAATCATACGATAACACTTGTTTGTCATATGTGCAGCATCGGCATTTCTGTTCATACAGTGCACTGTAAAGTAGTAGAGTAGAAAGTGGAACCAATCGGAGCATTTTGAGGTTAGGAACATTGGGATCGTAGATGCAATATAACAACAGGAGCGCTGTGACGTTATGAAACATCTTCAGTTGACAGACACCTGTGTACGTACTGTCTCAGTACTGGTGCACATGAGAGACTACTGTACAATATCAAATATGTAATTCATGTTACATGTCCTTAAAAGTTCTGACTGATAACTCGAGTGCTTTTGCTTCTTAATTAAAAATTACAGATGTAAAAGCAATCTTGCAGTTGTTGTTGCTTAATTAATGTCAACATTGGTGAGACAAGGAGTAGCGTTTTGCTTCCTCAACTGGTGTCTAATAAATTGTGCTTGTCATGGTAACCCAGAGGAAGAATCCAGGGATGTGAAGTTAGACGACCGTGTTCCATCTGCCACCAAATTTTCTGTTTAAGTAATTTTAAGCTGCAAGTGGAAATTTTAAAGGGGCGACGTCATGTTGGAACCACAAGCTTCGCCTAATTTTAAGGCGAGCATTAGGTATTACTGTACCATCCAGTAGGCTTCAAAACACAAGTGCTTACATCTGGCACGCCACAACAATTTTCACAATCTGACACATGTAGTGCAGTAAAAAAGATTCTGCGCCCCCTTGTTCCTATGCTGAAAATGTTTAGGTTAGTACTGGCTTTCTACTCTACAATTTTCTGTACATTGTTTTTCCGCATGCAGTATATGTAGAATTCCACAATTTATTTGTAGTAAAAGGTATTTAAACATATAAATGAACCATACGCGACTCACGCCCTTGCATAATTTAAACCCTAACCAATTAACATTCAATGGGGATAAACAGTAAAATGCATTCAAGCTAAGAAAGTTAAACCACGAACTTTTCTGCAATTCAACTGAACGAAAAATGCTCTTAACAATGTATTTAATGCGATTTTACAATACAATATGTTCCTTTCTGGGCAGTTTATTAAACGTGTTTTCATCAGCTGGCAGGAGGAGGAAGAAGAAACTATGCGAATATCGCTATATATTATAATGATATGTTGCTATGATTACTTTTCATTTCATTTTCACAATGCTTTAGAGTTGTTTTGTTTTGTTTTGACGACTGTCCGATATCAGGATTTCCCAATGTACAGCTTTTTACCCTTTGATTTAAAATGGATGCTTAGCGCATGTCACCTAATTTATATACAGAACTATAACTATACTAATAGGAAATGAAACAAGGATCAGTTAACGCTTATGTCGTCTTTTACACAACCAAAAACTGAGCTAGTGGTGACAACAGTCTAACGGCCCTCTATGTCTAGTGCCCTATTCGATTAGTAAACTCCTGTGTAACTAATGTGAAGTAATATCGGCGAACAGTCCACGTGACTATAGGTCTGTACGTTACCTTCAAATATCTTCACAACAGATGCGGCTGTTTTAACGAAATCGTGTATGAAGTTGAATTTATGAATGGAAAATTGAACTGTAAATGGCAGAAATTTAAATATTCAATTAGCGCTAATGTATCTTGGCGCGGATTTTTACAACAATTAGGCTAAAATTCACTTATTACATAAAGTGTCATGTTTTGTATTATATCTCCACAAATGTAAGTCATCCTTATAAATTATAAACACAAAGTATATTTTAGTTAACAGTACTAATTGTGCTTTAACATGTGCATAAGTGAAGGTAATACTGGATAGTTGAAATTTTACTTAAAAGTTTTAATAGCACGAATTTTATTATTCAGTAAAGTTTTAGTTCTTAAAATAAACTACCACAAAACGCATAATCGGCAATTTCAAACCTTAGAAAAAAGTGAATAAACCATATTTCATGTTATTAACACAACTTGCATCTATACGTTTGCTGTCTTTTCTTTAACTAAGCACTTTGTTTAACACGAGAACAGCAAAGAATATGACATACCTAGAACAGCGGAAAGAGGTCATTATGACCCCCACAATATAAACATGCAAAATTTTATTACTTTATTAATTTATTTACTTGAGTTTACAAATACTTTCAGAACAATAAACAAATGGATATTAAATTATACTTAAATGATTAACTTCAAAAAGTATATATTATTGTTAATATGATGATATAGCTTTTGTTTTTCAGTTTATGACTGAATTATGTCTCTTAGTTTTCCTCAGTTAAGTACATTTATTTGAAGGATTACAACATTTTTTTTCTCAACCACCTATATGCAGCATATTGGACAGATTATCTGTACTTTTCGTGCACATTTTCCATACACAGCTTTGCTGTACTTCTCACCAAAATCACTTGTCTTGCTTCTTTTATACGGAATGATTTGGCATTCTTTTGCTATTTTCTAAGCCCTATGATTTTCATCCTCTTCCTCTTGTTTCTCTTCTTGTGCTTTCCTCCCCCCTTCAGTTTATTCACCAGCTGAAGGATGAATTTCTTCCTTTTTATCTTTCTGTTCTTTACTTCGAGTACGTGATCCACGCATTGATTGCTGCCATGTAGAAAACGTACATTGACCATCTTCTACATGCTACTTTAGTTGATTCATTTTCGATTCATTAAGTCAATGACATCTACCCCATATTTGATGTTATAGTTTCTGGTTTCTGTTTATCTTCTTTGCTCACTGCGACATCAGATTGCAGGTACTGAGGAGTAGGACACTCATATTTTCTTTGCTTGGTAAACAGTTCAGGTACAGTCTCTGCTATCAGTCGATCGCAAGATGGAGGTGCATTCGCTTTTTTACCTCATTAGGAATTTAACAACGAACTTTGTTCATTGTTCCCACTAGTGAAATTTTCTTCTGTTGGAGCTTCTTGGCAAGTGGAAGAGAAGTGAAGAAGTTCCTGTCCTCACTTTCTTCTTTGATTTAGAAACGGCTGCATTAAATGCAGAATGACATATTCCCAATGTTTGATTCTCCGGACGTGCATCATCCTGTAGCAATGTTTATAATCGACGCCCTGAGAGTAAATTAATATTTACATGTTTGTGAACACCACATTGATTTCATTATTTTCAGCGATGACAATTTTTGTTCAATTATGTAAATGGTTGGAATCGGGAAACGAGTGCTAATGTAATATTGCGAACTTTTCTTTTTACATGAGAGCAAAAGTGGAAGGCGAACACCTGCCAAGTTCCGGCTACATGGTTTTCCCTACAATCAGCAATCATGGTTTTTGATTTTTACGCGGCGGACATTGGGCAGCTAAATTTTCGGGCCGTTTCAGAACATTCCACATAAATCGGCCAATCAGCAGTGAGTATTGGAAAGTTTGAAGACAGCAATGCTTCTGAGCTTAAGTACTTGGGTGGACCTCGGAGGTTCGAGAATAACCACGTGGAGACCCAAGCCAAGAGATTGAGAGGCAAAATCGCCCAGTTTCTGGCACTTCTCGACAAGCACTCGCCACAAGATTCTGAAACATTTCACTCCAGGACGTTCAGCCACTTCTGAAGCATTCTAGGCATGTATTTGAGATATTCACGCTCTACAGCATTCTGAGGTATTCTCTAGGCATTCGTTCGATCGGTAGCGGAGATAGTGATTAGGAGCCTACTTATGTATATTATGTAAGTTGAACGCATATCCGTGTGATATTGAGGTTCAATACTCGAGTAACAAACCAGCGATAATCAAGTGAAAGTTTTACCTCCTACAAGAAAGTCTGACAGCTGATCAATACTTAGCAAAGCCATTCCTGACGAACATGATCTGTTGGTTACCTCCCATGCGGGTTCCACTCTCCCACCATTTTCATCACTGTGGAGGAATCTTATGGAGCTGCTGAGATGACTTGAGGCAGTGGTTGAGGAAAATTAGCACCCACACCCATCATAACATTTACGTCACTGTCACTAGTTTTTGGCATGAATTTACTATCCCAGCCAGATAGGTCAATTTCTGATTCAACGTCGAAACTCTCGAAAAAAGCGCGCAAAATCTCGTCATCCGAAAAGTCCCTCTGACGATACGTGATTCAAGACCACGGTCTTGAACACACACCACTATCTAAACGGAAACGTGATATTTACAGATAAAAGCTGATAGCATACACACATGTCGCGTCTCTCTGAACACTGTAACTGTATTGTTGGTCATTTGTCGAAAGTTTTACTGCGCAGTTACGCTATAAATTGATAGGGGTCACATTGGCACCTCTCGCTGTTCTAGGTATAGGGAATCAAACATGAATGAAATAATCAAATATTTCAAATGTAACATTATAAAGAGGAAGAAAAATCAAATAAAAGTCGGGATGTTTGGTGGAAAAATATAAATACCTGAGGAGACTGTTCAACAATAAATCCGCAGTTGTAGTGTCAATGTGGCTTGTTAATGTGAAAGAAATATTTAAAGATATTAATGCGGTTTTATATATATATATATATATATATATATATATATATATATATAAATATGAGTGTGTGTGTGTGTGTCTGTGTAATATGCACATTTTAAATCACTCATAAATTCAGTTAATATAGAACTGGAATACTATTTTTTTTCTGTGGCACCTGTAAAATTGTTTTTGGTTACCTTGAATGTGCTAATTAAACGGTAGTACAAAACCTTTGATAAATATTTCATAATATGCCACAAAAACAACATGCGCCATTGTCTTAGTTGTCTTATAGAACCGCTAGATGGCAGATATAAAGATGGAGTTGCCCCTAATGTAACAATAAGCTACTCTTGACAATGTATCGTGCACTGGGCTTGTAGATATATCATGTGTCGTTAATGATCGAACACATTGACTTCAAAATGAGGCAGATTCTGCTCAGCTGGAGACCATTCGTCACCCAATAAACGCCATGCACATGTGAAAGAGAAACCGTGTCGTTCCAAATGCTCAGCAAAGGACAGAATGACTAAAATGTTAACATCGTTCAGTTCATGACTGAGGTGGAACCCGTGCAAGGAGTACTTGGTGAAGAACAGGCTTGAGCTGCTCAATGAGAAGGTTGCAACAACAGCCCTGACTGTCACAAATGCTGCACACTAGCAACCCACCTTCTTAATGAGCATCATACAGCAACGGAGAAACACAGGCATTGTAAACGCCATAAACTATAACCGGGGTGACTTTGCGCCGCCCACACTCTGCAATTCACTGCCTATGTCGTAAGGCAAGTACACTTTCGCCACTCCAATTGGCTACCGCAAACAAAAAAGTTCATCCAGCATCGGCCTATGTGGATCAAAACCTCAAAATTACAGCAAAGGAAGAAGCAGAAATCGATGAGCTGGTGATTTGTACGCCTCAACACAACCATTTTCTGTGAGACACACTTGATAGTACGACATATAAAATATGATTCCAGTGGAGTCAAAGTGCTTCATTGGTGAGGGACTAAGAAAATGCTTGGTTTGAACAGCGCTGAACAATCGGAACTGGTGCCGTTAAAACCTGCGTGATGAGTCGAGTCGTCTCTTGCTAAGGAAAAATCCAAGAAACAGAAACAAAAGAATGCTGTTGCCTCCGGTGTATTGGCACACAATGAGAATGACAAGGAGGAACTTTCACTAGGATCCGATATAAGCTTCTGCTACTGGCGTACAAGCCCGGAACTCTATTATCTTAATCTAGAAACCGCACAATGTTTATATTTATATTTCAAAACGGGCACTTATGTTGCTAAGGTTTAACAACCGATCCCTTTGCTTTGATATATTTATTTGTTCCTTCCTTAGGGTTTAAAAAGTCTACGGAAGAAGTAACGCGCGCAGCAGGTTATTGTGACTAACCCCTAATAGCATAATTTGAGGAATTTAAAGCGAAACACACTTTTCGTTTTAAAAGTGGGTTTACATTTTTGTAACTACTACAGAGATTAGAAACTTTAGGAAGGTTGTAACCTGTAACATACGTACAGAAAGAAAAGGTAGTCCAATATTTTGTAGATTTATATAATACACGTTCTTCAAACTAGTAAACGAGTAAAATTGACCATTAAGCTGTTTACGGACACACGTGTTTGAGAAACTGACATCTTATTACAACGATAATCAGAATTTCTAGAGGTGCTTTTTTTAAGATGCTGAAATTTTGTAAACACGGAACACTGCGGCCTTCTCCTGAATTGGCGTTTTATTTCCCTCCACCATTTTACTGAAAATACAGGCATTTGCATGTTAAACGAGGTAATGGTAACATGTAATTAGGTATCAAAAGATAAAAGTTTCTTTTACCAACCATAAGGCATGAACAAAGGCTGCCAGCAATTATTTAATTTTCCTTTAAAAACTAATGTAATAATTCGGTGACATGAGAAGAATGACGATATCGTTAGAAGTGGATGCCTGCACATTAGATATCACTGTCTAAATTCCCGACCGATTTTTCTTCATAAGGGGTTTCGCGAGTCCATGAATTGCTGGGTTGCGCTTTTCCTTTCAGCATGCCCATATAAGAAGATATCTAGTGCGGGGATATACAATTTCAGCCAGTGTGGAGTTGTTGAAGCGCCTTGCTATGTCTCCGCCCAAGTATTCCCGAAACTGCTGGACCCAAAGAAATCCGTTCTTTTAATCGAAAGTAGCAACGCAGCTGTTTCCTGCTTATGTGAATAGCCCGACCGCTCGTTCAGACATCAACAATGTTCCCGTGGTTTCTGAGTGAATGGATAATTTTCCCGGGGATTCCGAACCCGAAAATTGTCCTTGGCAGAATAAACACGCTGAACTATACTGTTTTGTTTGTAACAGTAGCGCATCGGAGACGTTGCATTACTGATGAATACAGCAAACGCGCAATCAGGGCCACGCATGGGCTCGAGAGTAATCTTGCCATAAGCACACTTTTCTTACACCAAGGCATGTTCTTGTAATTTTTTTCTAAATCACGTCTATTAATTTCTTATTAATGCGGTAAATCAGGGGCCGATACAAACATACCTACATGCTTGTTGAGAGATAAAAGGTACTAAGACTTTTTAAACTTAAAATTAAATTACGTAGTGTTGTAAGAAATTAGTTGAAAATATAAAATAACTTTCTTTTAACCTACCGCTGATTTAGTCGATTTGTTTTATTTACAGACGCTCTTTTTAACATCTCAGGTCATCAGCGTCTCATTCAATTCAGGGGATGAAACGGCCGACAAATTTTGCTCAGTGTCCTCTTCTTTCAGGCTTTAGGTTCCTTATCGCGCCGTAAATGTGCGACACGGGACCCATGACTTTACTTCTCTTCCGAAGAAAGCCATAAAATTTTAAAATTCTAAAATTTTTACGCCCTAAAAATATCCATCGATCCTGGCCGGAATTGAACCCACGATCCTGGGTCTAACTCACCATGACAAGTAGTTTTAAAACTATTTATGTAACTCTTAATACTAATGCAAGTTTGTTATGCATTGTAATCATACAGGATGTCAATGAAAAACGCCGAAGTATTTACACCCTATTACAAATATCTTAGAGAGCGATTTGAGATAGGAAACTAGGGGTCAAAGGTTTCAACTTTTCATGTTACGGCTTAAAGTTTGTAAAGGGCATGCCCCCCCCCCCCCGACAGTTATATTTACTTGCATCTGAAAGCATCCCAGTTGATGCAAACACAAATGTGGATGAATCTTTCTCAGTAGAACGTGCAGAAAATCTGTAACCGTTTTCCATTTTGTAATTTATTATGCCTGATATGTTTTAGTTACAAAAAAAAAATCAATTTACAGATATGTCGTAACAATTGGAAAGAAATGAACCGCCACTTTGTTTCTAATAGCACACCAAAGCAGTGCTTAGCATGACAAATTTATTATTGTATTGCTCATGTGGAAGCCACAGTTATTTCATTTTTATAATAGGATTTCATCGTGAATATAGTCTGCAACCCTAAGGTTGTGTTGCAAAGGTTATAAGTGCACTTGCTGTTTATGTAGTTAAGAGATAAGATCGACAAGACAATCTGAAGTCACATTCCGGATCGGTTGAAATCCGTTCTGTGACCTTAGTAATCAGAATCACTTAAGGGTCATTAACACTTTCCTCACCAACAGGAAAGAATCGATCACACGTATAGTGTATAAAAGTTCTAACCATTACAATTTTGATGCTTTTTAGTAGCATTTGGTTTAACGTCGCAGGTTATCAGTGTCCCATTCAATTCAGGGCGTAAAACGGCCGATAAAATTTTGTTCTGAGACTTCTTTTTTCAGACTTTAAGTTAATATACGTTAATATACCACGGCTCTGCTTTTCTTCCATAAGAAACCATACTTAGGATTTTTACCTAAAAAATTCCATCGTCCCTGACAGGGATTGAATCCGCGATCTTGGGTTTACGAGGTTAGTATGGTTACCATTAGACCTCCAGGACCGACTTTGTTCCTATATGAAGCTACTATCACCATTTGATACTTCTAAATATGTGCTCTGGCTTTCTTGAAAACACAGAAAGAAAGCAACACATAAAGAGTTAAAAGCCTTAAAACGGGAACATGACTTTGGAAATCGCGGAAAATAGAACATTAGAAATGTAGATATTTGACAAACAAAGCGCAAACATTAATAACACATGATTGTACCTACATGGAATTTAAGACGGCAATTTAAAAAAAAAAAATGCAATATTAATTTTAAACATTTGAAATAGGCAACTAAAGTTATGTTCACAGTCCCGAATAAATATTCTGTAGGATATTTAATGCTTTATGTTAAGATATATATTAGGTAAAGAATATCAGTAGCATATATTATAATTAAAATTTTTTCCGTAAAAAGTGATAAAGAGAGAACTATTTGTATGTTCTAGTACTTCAAAGCTGAAGATTGTTCACCTGACTGATTTTCTCTCGTACCGATTACTTTCCATATTGGGTGGAGGGGGGGGGGGCACTGGCGTCCGCAGCTGCTGTGTCAAGGTCCAACTATATAACAGCTTTGTATCGCTATTGCCATCGTAAACTGCGGTCACTTCGCGCAGAAGGTCGATGATAATGCAGCTGCTGCATTTAATTGGTTATACAGTTTGCAGGGCAAAAGAAAAAGCCATTGTGCTTCCTTGCACTGATAAGAAATGTAGGGGAAAACCTGCGGAAGTGACATGCGCAGTATTATCGCTTAAAGTGCGGAAGTGAACGCAACGTGGGAGAGAGCACAGATGTTGAAACAGTAGAAGACACTTAGCTCGCATTGAGGACACCAAATACATACATTATATATATCTTTACACCTGATGTTTTATTTTCTGTTTATTACTAAATATGTTCTGGAAAAGAAATGAGGAGAAGTATTATGCCTACCTTCATATAGTTATTTTTATGTTAACGACAGGCAAGTTGGATTCGAAAGGGAGAAATGGAAAATGTATTAGATTTAGATTAATTTATTCACTATTTGTATTAAAAATCACATGTGGATCTTCCGTATTTAATGCTACAAGTACGTTGCATTCCTGCTGTTTAAATACGTATACTCTTAGATTGCACGAAAAATATTGTTTATAGAAACATGAACAGTATTGAACTTAACAAGTTTACATTGAATATGTGCATAGCATGCTTTCTACGAATATTCAGTTGAAGTCATAGCAGTTGAAACAGGAGAGATGTTTTAATTAAATGACTTCATAAGTAAACTTTGTTACGCGGGTTCAATCCCAGCCAGGGTCCATGGATTTTTTCGGGCGTAAAAATTCTAAGTATGGCTTCCTTCGGAAGGGAAGTAAAGCCGTGGGTCCCGTGTCGTACATTTACGGCACGATGAAGAACCTCAATCCTGAATGAAGAGGCTTCTGAGCAAAATTTGTCGGCCGTTTCACGCCATGATTTGAATGGGACGAGATGACCTGAAATGTTAAAGAGCGTCCGTAAATAAACCAAATGAATTCACTTTGTTAATCACAGAGGTAATTTGTTAAACGTGTGTGAAATGGTGAGTCTATAATAGCATGTCTGTTGGAAATTCTAGTTTGGTAGTGGTGAAAATCTGAAGTTTTTAATAGGTAATATTTGTTTTTTAATAATAAATATAGAAACGAGCAGCAGGTGAAATATATAATTTTTTGACGTTCTAATGGACACGTGCAGGACATTTTGAAAAATTGAAGGTATACCATTGCTGACCAACTCTCTATACAGCTGTCTACAGCATGTAAATATTCCCGAATTGCAAAGCACGACTAATTGAGTATAATTTTTTTAATGGTGTTAACGCCCGTTTTTACTACAGAGGCACCACAGGTGGTGGACACTCATGATACATGAGATGAAATGATATATTGGGAAAGGATTTATTTTTAAGGAAGGAAGCGTTCCAGGCCTAAGTTTAGGGTTCCTCCCCGTCATTTGCCATTTATGAGGACTGAAGAAAACCTGGAAAAAACCTCAGTCAGGGAAGACGGTCCTGGCGGGATTCGAACCTTAGACCTCCCCCGCTTACGAGTCCGCACCTTAACGACCTCGGCCACCCGTGGCGGTTTTGAATATCATACATGGCTCAGATATATGGGTTTCCCTCAGTCCAAAGACCAAGAAATTCAGCACTGCTCATCTTAGTGAAAAGTAATGCTACAGTAATAGTTGGGGTCGTCGGATTCCGTAGCTACATATATCCATATCACTGAATTTTAGGAAAACAGCTAAAATTTTATGAGGAGTTGTAGGTTGCAATTTTAGAAATGTGAAACCATTACAAATATAATTAATTGAAGCCTACGATATAGTAATTTCCCTTTTTGAATATGTGTTCACAACTGATAAATAAGGTCCATCAGACTGCAGTGTTCCATGCTGTTGTTTTCTTCATCACATGGTAGCAAATCATTGAAACAGGGCTTTTGACAAGAGCTGTTCTATTTTTATTGATGATGTAGCAATTTTAAATGTCAAATGACACATGTCTGTAAAAGTCCGCTCTAACTTGGTAAAATGGTGCTATTTATTATACGTTGCTTATCAAACATGGCGAGAGTGCTGACTGTGTACAATATTAATTCATCCACTTACACAAGACGGCCAACTTTACTGCTACAGTAGTGTCATTGTGGCGGCAAGGTTAAAACTCCTTTACAGATTGCACTAAATTGAGACTTGTGACTTAGTTAACTTTTGGTCAAGAGCAGGTGGATATTTACCGTGAGCAAATGACAGTTGCTATTTCATTGAACGGGCTCAAGTTATTTGGAAGAAGGAAGCACAGGAATGTTGCTCATTTTAAACAAAATTCCAAACACAATTGGCAGAAAATTTGAAATTAATTGGCGCAACAAAATGTTATGTAATTTTTCTGTTGCAACGCCTTTCATCGTTAAAATGTATGTACTGGTGAGCTTCATTCTCACTACTGAGTTATTTCAGTTACCAGCCTCTTGAGTGCTTCTCTCGGCTAGTAACTTCACTGCAATTGAAATAGTAAACTTGGGAAGGGTAATCTTTTTTTTTTTTTAGTAAATGTTCAAGGTCTAGCCTTTGCACAATATTTGTATAAAACCTAATCCTGGCGAGAATCAAACTGCAGAAATCCCGTTCACGAGTTTTTTTGTTTTGTTTTTTTAATAGTGTTTGACTCCCGTTTTTACTACTGAGGCACCACAGGCGATGAACACTGGTGATACATGAGGTGAAATGATAAATTGGGAAAGGATATTTTTATTTTTAACGAAGGAAACATTCCAGGCCTAAGTTTAGGGTACCTTCCCGGCATTAGCCATTTATGAGGACTGAGGAAAACCTGGAAGAAACCTCAGCCTGGGAGGACGGTCCTGGTGGGATTCGAACCCCAGACCTCCCACTCACAGGTCCGCATCTTAACGACCTCGGCCATCCGTGTCGGTTGAGTATACATAGGTGACTGATGGCAACGAAACCATCCAGCATTTGTTCAACATTAAATAGCTATTTGCTTCAATTAACTCTATAATGTATTTTTCTGTTTCTATCACAAGGGTAATATATATTATAATTTCGTTGTGGCCCATTTATTATTAGTAGTACAGTGCCAGAGCTAGAAACCAATGTCACTGATAGCGTTGCGAACTGTTTACTTCCGCTCCTATTGGTTGTAGCGATACCAGCGGAAGGCACATTGTTTGAGCATAAACTAAATAAAGTTACGGCTCAGGTAATGCAAGTAGGTTCTTACATAGCCTTTCCTGCTACCTAACATACTCGTATGGGACATGGCAGAAAGGCTGCCCAGTCACAGCTATTACCGTATGAACAGGTCTTTTCTTAACACTACATATTGCTAACTAAAGACACGTATGTTATTTACATCATATCAGCCATTAGGAAGCTATTTCTGCTGTACTTTAATACAGGGAGTGAGGTGGAATGAGGGAAAGATGCATAATAAACCGCAAGGAACTTTTTTCCTCTCGAGTATGTTGTAAATAGTGCGGGAAAGTTTATTTTTTTTATGTCTGTTATGATTGCAAAATTTTAACAAGACACTAAAATATCTTGTAGCCATGCAAGAGTTGTAGCTATTGTTGTTTTCTATTTAACATCTAGCAAAATTCTTTGAACAAAGAAAAGAATGTTTTGGGGCATATTATTAATAAATATGTAGTGATATACCGTATTTAAATAGTAGATACTTTATTAAACATAAAAAATATATTTACTCTTCAGAAACATTTTAAAATATCTTTGAATATTCCTTTAAAAATAATATTTCTTTAAAATTTAACACTGCCAAAATGAATGAATGAATAACATATGCAGAAGTCTTTCAGCTCATTTTCATTTATGTCTAATTGTTGTATAAAATCAGAAACTTATCTAGCAGTGATTCACATACTGAAATGTTTCCTTTCCCAAGATGGCGTTATTCTATTGATGTCTGAGTGACAATACGGTAGATTCAGTAAAAACATTCGCTTCCTCCCTCAGTTAAATGTATTGTGATGGGGGGCTCTGTAATACGAAACTTTCTCTCATCAGTTATCAAATTCAAAATCACATTTTCAGGGTAAACAAAATATCAGATACTGCCTTAAGATATTGTGGTAAGTAAGTGCTTCTGCTTTTAAAACGTGTTTCCGTGAAGGATACGGTGTGATTCAGTAGATTTTTCTCCACTCAGATGAAAACACAACATTCGGCTGCAGATCTTAACCGTTAGCATAGGCCGATTTTTTCAACATTCCTATTGCTTAAGTCTGATAAATTTCGAAAAGGTAAGTTTGACGTGAGCTTCAAGTTAGTGCAGATTTCCCTCAACAGGCTCAATGATGCAACTTGAAGGTCTATCGTCGTCGGTCCTGGTGGTGTAGTGGTTACCATACTTGCCTCCCACACCCAACAACGCGGAACCCGGCCAGGACCGATGGATTTTTCTGTGCGTAAAAATCCTAAGTATGGCTTCCTTCGGAAGGGAAGTAAAGCCGTGGGTCCCGTGTCGTACATTTACGGCACGATAAAGAACCTCAAGCCTGAAAGAAGAGACCTCTGAGCAAAATTTGTCGGCCGTTTCACGCCCTGAATTGAATGAGACGCTGATGACCTGAGCTGTTAAAGAGCGTCTGTAAATAAATCAATAAAAAAAAAAAAAAGTCTATCGTAGGTGATGCAAGCACATGAAAGTTTTTGTTTCAGTAACGCAATCACTCGCACTAGTTTCATCACATTCAACGACCATACTAATTTTTCTATAATTTAAAAAGTTAACTATACTTTCTTTTATGTGAAGAGTTGATTCACATTCCACTAATAGGCAGATGGGCCATAGTTTTATCTTTTCGACTGTTGACCGTCAAAATACAAACAAGCCAATGAAACAACAATAATAATACATTTATTTGGATACTTTCTTAATGCATAACAGGACCATCTAATTAAATCACATTGTTTTCGTTTGAAAAGGGGTGGGGGTGACCTTCTGCGCTTCCTAGGATGAGAGATTATTCCACGTGCATTGGAAAAATAGTGGGAATCAGTTGTAAAATCTAATGTGAATATAAACCAAAATAAAGTATCTAATATATCCCAGAATTTTTGTGCTTATAATAGAAAACAGAAATGAAAATGTTCTTTATTTCCTTCAAATCTAATGCGCAATGCGACAATGCTGTGTAATTACTTTCATTTCATTCGCTGTAGGTCGTGGAGCTGCACAGAGGGACATTTTAAGAATTTCCTTGCCAAAAGTTTATAAAATTCAGCTTTACGGCTTGTGTGCTGTTTTTCTTTAACAGAAATAGGAATGCAGTTGAGCAGGTGTTTTTGTTTAACTACTGAGGCACCACAGGCGGTGACACAAAGCATATTTGGGGGGGGGGTGAGGAAGCGTTCCAGGCCTAAGTTTAGGGTACCTCCCCGGCATTTGCCATTTATGAAAACCGAGGAAAACCTGAAAAAAAAAACCCATTCAGGGAGGACGGTCCTTGTGAGATTCGAACCCCAGACCTTCCGCTCACGAATCCGCGGTTTAGCGACCTCGGCCACCCGTGGCGATTGTTCAGTAGGTTAACACAATGTGACCTGTGTTAAGCAATGTGTACATGCCATGGCTAATACTTGCATATTTTATGGTTATCTCATATTTCCATTTATAAATAATTTAAATCGAACTGGTAAAAAAATCGCAAAAGTGAAAAAAATATCTTAACTGTTCAGTATACTCCCATTTCCCACTTGAGGGGAAAAATGCTTTGCATTCTACTAATACTCTCTGTAAAATGTGAACATTTTAACCGCTAATAACTGCTAATTTGTTCACAATATTTTTGAACTTTGAGATATGCAATGAAATAGCAACATGACTTATTAACTTCACTTTTTGAACTTAACGAGAAAAAAACATTTGAATATTTATTCTGAATCATGCATATTACATTTGCGTGTTTAGCGTTTTTTGTTCTCGCAAGAAATTGTACTACTTATGTATATTTTCTACAGGTCTTTTGCTGTAAACTTTTATTTTGCGCAGGAATAATTTGTTATAATATAAAAATTAAGCATAGAGATTATAGGAAATTCAGAAACCTCTGTTAATAATATAACACATTATTATTAAATAATTTCATGTTCAAACGTTACTAGATGAAACTTTTCATTCTAGGAATTTAAAGTTAACCCGGCGAGATTAAGTTGCTTCGCAGGTAATGTTTGAAATGTTAAGGGAGAATAACATGCAAGAATACGACCTATTAAAAACTCAATTCAAGATTTTTCTACTTTCAAAGCTAAATGGCAAACTTCTTCATGCGGAGAAACAAAGGCAGGCTTCAGAAAGAAATTAATCAATTTTCCTGTCTATACTAGTAAGTACCAATAGTCGGGTGTTCAAAAGCAGTAAACCCTTCTAGAAGAGAGATTATCTGCTTCCAATGGCAGTCGCCAGCTGAGCTCTGAAGGACAGTGTAACGTGCTCCTAGAGGAAAGTAATGAAACGCCCTGTAAGAACTGTCAAGTGTCAAAGAAACTAATTTAAAAAAAGAGGCAATCCTACTTTTGCATCAGTGAAAAATGCGATTGATCCATTAAAAAGAGGATGCATAATTAAGCTTCAGGGTAAAGTTATTAAAACACCTCATCAAGATGGTTTAAAATCATTTATAATTGACAAATAGGTATAAATTCAAATAATTATAAAAAAGATTTTCTCACATATTAATGCCTTCGTTCCCGGTTTAAAAACTTTTATTATTGACAAATACGTATAAATCCAAATAATAATAATAATAATAATAATAATAATAAATCGTCTCACATTATAATGCTTCGTTCCCTTTCAGTTAAGTTTTTATGAAAATAACGCTGATTAGGTTGTTTCGCGAAATGTCCGCTACCAAATCTAAGACATTGAAGCTGTCCCTGGCTCCCCGTCGATTGCAGACTAATTTAAATTATATTTGTAATTTTAGAATCAGCAACCCATCAATTATGTGCAAGTATGTTAATGACATAACTCGTATATGCAGAATTAAGATTGTATAGTGTTTAATCGACTTCATAATGTGTCATTTTATGTAATATTTAAGAGATAAGATGTAATAATATAGAAAAGTAAGTAAAACTGACGTCTTTTTCCAAACACAAAAGGACTTGGCAAAAGTCAGACAATGCAAGTTAATTCCTTCTGATATGCAGGTAGGATTGGAAAGACAAGACACCAGCCTGTTCGGTGGCAAAGTTGTAGGTGTCCGAGTAGAAGGGTCAGTGACAGTATCGCATGAAATCTGTTTCAATTCATCTTATTGACGAATAGCGGAGCATTTGGCTTGACCAAAATTATCCAGCTAATAGAAATGAAATTCAGTGAGGTAAGCACTGACGTATGAGTGATAACACGAAACGGGCAGGAATATTTTGCGTCTCTATCCGTGGATAGCGTCAGCAAAGGAGCGTCCTAAGTACCAAGTATCATTTTGGGCAATAACGAGGCTTCACTGTCAATCATCACGCAAGATGCCGATACAATATTACTGGGCTGCATTAAGAATACTGTTAAAATAACAGATCTCCGCATTCGGCACCGTTTGGTGAACTTAGTAAATTTACTTGTTTGCCAAGATTACCTTGCTGTCGTTCGACGTTCGACGTGAGTTGGCCTAAATATTCATGTACTGGAGAATAAATAACTTCAGCAACTAAATCACGAGGCATTATTTATCGGCGAGTTCCATATCAAATTCCCAATAACTAATCCCCCGATAGCTTATGGCTGCCGGAAATCTGTAGAGAGAGAGAGAGAGTTTCGTGAAAGCAGAGTTGGAGGTCTGCGGCAGCCGTGACGAAATCTGCGATCAGCGTGCTTTATTAATCAATCAACACAGCTACCAAATGGGCGCTCGCAACTTGGAGCCAATAATAAACACCAGCCAGCAATAAATCTAGTTTCATAGTTTACAATTTCTATGTGAAACAGAAGACACATATTGATAACAAGCCAGAAAACGTAATGGCGAGAATAATTTCAACTAATGGCAAGACTTTCTGTGACGCTAGTTATCGCCCAGAAGTGTTATTCGTGTTGTACAACATCTAATAATTCCAATAACGACGAATTGTTTTTAGACTTTCCCATCTTTGTCTTTCTTACATTCATGGAAAAAGGATTTTTCCGTGCCTAGTTTACCTATCTATCATATAAATTTAAAGTTTGAAAATTGCGGCTTCGTGTCAAACGTAACATAGAAAAATGTGCTGGAAATAGAACAAAACTTCAACGTGAATTTTAAAGTCAAACTGGGACAAGATGTAATTAGTTACTTTGGAAAGACGTTAAGTTTTCACCATAGAATCTTCGCTTTAAACGGAGAACATGGCGAGTCAAAACAGTTCATGCAGAACAGCTGTGTAATGGGGGTGGACTGCGCCAAGCAATGCTTCATGCAGCGGAGTGTTTGCAGCTTCTCGAAGACCAATATCAGGGCTCTACACATAATAAACCAAAATCAGACTATGGAAGTAGCAATGGTTGCAACACAGCTACAATTATTTTTGAAAAATAAGAAATATATGTAATTTTGTTTTGGAGTAATGTTTAACGCCCGTTTTTAATACTGAGGCACCACAGGCGATGGACAATGACAATACATCAGATGAAATGATATATTGGTTAAGGATATTTTTAAAGGAAGGAAACGTTCCAGGCCTAAGTTTAGGTACTTCCCCGGCATTTGCCAGTTATGACTGAGGAAAACCTGGAAAAAAAAAACCCAGTCAGGGAGGACGGTCCTGGTGGGATTCGAACCCCAGACCTCCCGCTGGAGGGTCTTCGTGTTATTCTGCAGTGGGAATGACATTTTAAATATTTTGCACTTATTCTTTGCATCACATGCACAAACAAAGCAGAACTGTCGGAGAGGCAAGCGAAAAAGGAATTTGCTAGAAAGTGACGAAGAATTTCAAAATTAGAAGTTGTTTCCTTGTGATGAAGTATACTGTGCCCTGCAAGCACGGAACCAAGAACCTCTCTCATCTAATTCCTAAGGATTTGAGAAGGGCACGCACAGTAGCTAGGAACGAAAGGCCGAAGATTCGTAGTTAGTTTCCTGTGACCCGAATAAAATAGTTTTTTCATTAAGCATTACAGATGCTAGACCTGAAAATTAGAAAAGCAACGGAAGCAGAAGGAAAAGCTTATGAACGGAATGATGAAAAATTAGAAGGTCCTGAAAATTGTCATTATGGCAATGGTAATGATTACTAAGAGGACATTGAGGTCTTAAAAATTACCATTTTGAAAATATTTTATATTTATTTGAATTGAATATGTATTGGACCTAGCATTAGTTTAACATAATTTATGAACTGTAATATGAGTGAATAATTTTGACCAGGAAATCTTGAAAATTACATTATGTGCGCCGTCTATATAAATTGTAATAGATTTTAATAAAAATATATGAATGATTATTAGAAACAATTAACCATAACTATGCACAGTAATTAGCGCATCATCATAGTTGAGAGTTGTAAGAATACATTGTAGGTTGTTGAGAAATATCCAAAGGGGTTAAGCAGCGAAGCCTTGCAATAGTTTGACACACGGTACAATATAAACGTCAACTGTTCTCAATTTACAGTCTCTGTTGCACTAACGAACCCTTTTCTTTCATTTCTTTCCATCTCCTGAAAGGTTTGGCGACTGATTTCTGTAATATCATGTACAGGTGCAATAAAACGTGCCAAATTGAATTTTAAGTATGCACATTTTCGAGCGTGCTTCTGAAGTTTACTTTTCCACGCCGTGGGAAAATTTAAGCTCCTTTTCTCCTACAATTAAATTGTGACGAGTAAAACAATAGGTTGGCAGATATCTTGTGTGTTGAATACAATTATTACAATAGGAACAAGTTGCCAGCTCTGCTTCATTCTTTAGTTTTTGTTATCGACTAATCCGTTATCTTGTGGTGCAATGATATTTCACAAGAAGTAACTTCAGTTGCAATGTTGCACAATAAAGTGAGTTTTGAGAGGCAAGGGCTCAGAAGGGTTTTCTATGCATATATACAATGTAAAGGTGAGTTGATTAAAGTGCTCGTAAAATGCACAATGATGAAATGTCTACAATTACAGGAAGATAATTAAAACGCTACTATCAGTGACGAAACATTTGCTACCATGGACACGAAGTTTATTTGCCATCATCCATATAGTTTAGCTGTTCCTGAAATATGCCTAGCGTTTCGATGTAAACAACAGCAGGTTTCTGCATTGCAGTCACAAAATTTAACCTCCTCCCTATGAAGCAATGCGCCTTAACGCAAATTTGTGGTGATATCTTGGTAGCGAAGGAATTGTTCAATCTCTAGTTATTAGCGTTGAGCCTAGTGTGCAGTGGGGAGGAGGAAGCGTATAATAGGACATGCAGAGAGTTTAAAGAAGAAAATATTTTGTCACTAGTATCAGGTGTGAACACCATCCCGCTGTTGATGGATTTTGTTTTATAACGAAATAATATAGTGCATTGGTGTAATAAATATTTATTCACGCTGTACCTAGTGGTCGTACTGTTTCCTTCTCATTGTCATTTCTGGGAGATCGCTTCGGTATAAGCAGTAGAGCTACTGGTCTTTGTTTGTGACTGATAGCGCATGCTTCCAATGTCTCATCTGTACCAGCGATTTTCATTATTTGAGAATACTACGATAAAATATCCTAATTTGACTCCATGTATAGTTCCAAACTTTGAAAGATCAGTGAATGCAAATGCTTTCTCTGGAGACAACGGCAGAGATTTTCCTACGGTGATAAGTAGTTTCTTTTCAAGCTGCAGATACAGAAACGTTGTGGCCTAATTCTGCAACAGAAAATAAGGATGTGCAAATGACAATTGCCGCAACTCTCGGGTACTTTTGAGGCACTATCAGCAGTCCTTGCACACGTAATAGCGCAACAAAAGAACGAGGAGCTTTTCTCTTTCCCGAAAAAACGCAACGAAAATAGCGAATTCCTCTGAAAAAGCAATAAATCATTCTAGGGATGCGCAGGCCGAAGTTTTGGCGAATGCGCTAACTTTGTTAATTTTGCAGTCATTGTCTCCAATACGTTAGGCAACTAGTCTTCATCTGTATGTAACGTGAAACGAAATGGATGGTGATACCTTCCTCGTATTCAGCTTAAGATATCAAAATTTCTGAAAGGTGAATTTACAAATTTAAGATACGTGTAAAAATGAAGAGAATGCATTAAGAGCAACTAACGTACTTTTAAAAATAATGTGAGGGCCGTGGTTTCATAAATTTGTAGTCGACAGACAGTTTCCGAAAACATCTTGATTGAGTACTATCGCCACTTTCTAATCAATGACTTGAGTTATGCATGCGCCAGTATATTTCAAGTTGGAAATACGTTAAGTTAACTGAAATCAATAGTAATTTACACGGTGCCTATGCTCGTATTATGTAAAATAATTAGAGCAACCTGAGTGTACATTTCCACGATCATTAGTTTCATCATTATAGTATTAGCAAAGGCGTACACTGTATGAATCGCAACCTGCAGGTCATTAACTAATATAGTGGAAGAATTTTCTGTCGTTGCTAAGTTCATTTTAATTTAGATACAAATTGCTAACGTCTAACTGTGTGTACACATCTCCACGTCATGTTCCATAATCATGTACATTATATTTTGCGGCATATATGTGCATGCTTTTATTTTAAAACCGATTATTTAACTTGGAATTTTCACATATATGTCAACCACGGCTGTCATTCTTAAATGATTTACAGGAACTCCAATAGAATGAACTTTTTTGTGCTTTTTAATAATACAATTTATATTTAATTTCAAAAAAATTAATGAAGGAAACGTATCAGAAAAATGGAAAAATTATATTGCATCATCATTACACGAGAAAGGAGATAAAAGGAATTGTGAGTATTGTGGAGGGACATCAGCCACAGGAACTATAAAATACAATTGGAAGATCAGTCCGGCATCAGAGCAAGAGGATAATTTGTAGACACACCTTCTGTATGGTACAATTAATGAAAGTTACAAACAGAAACCTACTTTAATGTTAATATACTTAATTAAAACATGCCAATAGAGTTCCAATAGTTTTTTTCTGCAAATTTTAGGTAAAACAAATATCAGTGTAAGATCAATAATGGAAATTAAAGCATTTTATGGAAGACATTTTCAAAAATAAAGTAGGAAATAAAATCACAACTGACTAGATTAAACAAAAGGATATTGCCTATCACCAACGCTATTTAAAATTTATACAGACAAAACGAGATAAGATAATATAAAAGCATTATATCGATCCAAAATATGCACATACATTCTTTAACTTTGATAGATTTTCGAGTGATATTTACATTTCAACTTATGACGAGAAAACTAGGCAAAGAACATTAAAGTTGAGGATTAACAATGAATATGAACAAAAATAAATAAAGGTATGCAAGAAGAAGAAGAAGAAGAAGGAGGAGGAGGAGGAAAAGAAATAAAAACATTGAAATTTGAAAATGGGAAAGAACCCCTTGTTTAGACGTTAAAATTTACAAATTTGGCATTAATACAATATATAGTAGAAATAGAATTTGTGAAACTATGAAAGCTATAAATGCTGAAAATATTATTTAGCGGAGCAAAAACGTTACAAAGAGTAAATATTATAAAACTAATATTAGGTATTTACATAGTATGACAAATGCCAATCAAAGGAAAACACTTCGACGTTCCAAGGAGATCCACAGGAATATGTCTGTAGCAAAAGTTATGAGAATATGGATATTTAAGATACTAAGTTAGTATACACTATCAAATGAATGATAAGAGAACTTAAATTAATAATGGAATACCTACAATAGAAAGAAAGATAGGGTGTCCAAAAATCCTGGCTAAAAAGAGTTGAGACACACATTAGCATTGTATGGAATTATATGGCAGTGGAATTTGAGTTATAATTTGAAAAATATAAGTTGCCTTCAAGGAAACAAAATGAAAGAATACCTGCAGGCTCTAGAAAAACTGTCCATAATAGAAATTAGGAAATCAATTTGAATTGTAACAACATTAAAGAGCGAAACTGTAAAACGGAAAGATCAGCACACACTTCAGAAATTATAAATCATTCGGCAGGAAAATTAGCAATATGGTGAATTGTTACGAAGGAGCCATATGCATGAATTAAGAATATTTACGTACATGACATAACTATGGACTAACCATGCAGACATCCTTAATCTATAAGCTCTTAGTTTTATTTTAATCATTTCCAAATCATGAAATCTATTTATTGAAACATTATAGGAGCACTGTAAAAAAGCTGCATAATATTTAACTTAACAAGAATTCGTCCACAGCTATGAGTGAATAGATAATACTGTATGAACGTATTTAACTAGGTTCACATGTCTTTAGGTAGGTGAAATGTTAAGTTAATATGTGTAGTTTGACGTATTTAAGTAGATTGGTGTGTTTTTACGTAATTAAAATGTCTTTAGTTAATTTACTATTTGTGAAATTAGGTGGATATGTACTTAGTAAATTTGATGTATTTAACTATATTGACAGGTTATTGATTAGATGAAATGTATTGAATAAAGTTGACTGGCATGGATATTGTGTAAAATTAATTGGATATGTATTTAAATTAGATTTGTTTATTTAATTCAATGTTGCATGTATTTAATTAAATCAACTAGAGTATTTTTCTTAAATAATATTTTATTTTAATATACAGTTCCTACTACATGCCGATCCCCAAAATATTTGGGAAAAGCAGCGATTACTTTGAAGTGCTTCCGCTTTTCTTTTATATCAACCAGAAATTAAGGCATTCCGTAAACTTATTTGTGTGTTGCTCAGAAATGAACCCCTTCCTTTGCTGATAGTGATGGAAAAAGGGGAAAAACAAAATAATAAATCATTTTTAAAGTTATCTGATTAACACACGTTCTAGCAAAACCACAGGGAAAAAGAAACGAGTAGAACAGTAAGAGATGAAGCGTTCAATAACATTTCACACCACACGGTAACGAAGATTCTCTATCAGCAGAAGCAGGGAGGGGGGTGCTGGCCCCACATCTCCCGCTTCGGCCACGGCAAAAGACTGAGTGAGGACTACTGCAATTTTAAGAAACCGCCTCGTTGAACAGATTGCTTAATTCATCTGCAGCAAACTGTGAAATACACCCACCAGATTAGGAACGCTATTGATCAGCATTATGGAGGATAAGACGGCTGCACCAAATCACATTTCGACATCTCCAACTAATTCAACAATCATCCATTAATGAATCCCTCATTTAAACTGTTTATGAATGCATATGTTCATTTTTATTTCTGTTTTTTGTAAATAATAATTTATATTCTATGGGATTAGAATGTTTAAAACTCTCTTAAATGTATTTCCCCCCCTAATTCTTCAATAATTCCTAAGAAAAAATTTGGGACAATAAATGAGATAGATTTTGTTATTCGGAACATATATGGAGACTGATGTACGAAGTTTGAGTACCAAAAATGCAGACCTTATTGCTGTATCATCTGTTGCTGTTTCAGGTATGAAATATTCAAAATCCGGAAGGCGACATCCGTGTAAAAGTTTTGTAGCGCCCATTCATGTACTGGCACCATAAATCCGTCATCAGTTCTGAACATTTGTTGGTTGTTTCCGTTCACTTTGCAGTAGCTCCGGTAATAGCTGCTGTGCCGTGTCTGCTGTGCCGTGTATACATCACACGGCTTACATAAGTGTGCTCCATTCATTATGATTGACTGTCCTTTTCTTTGCCATTTTTTAATAATAAAATATCACGCATTTTGGTATTAATTTTAAAACTTTTTAAGAACATGTGCGTATCCTCTAAGAGAAACAATTATATATATAGCAGATTCCTTTGTACTCGTTATGGCGCGAACTCGTGAGTGGGAGGTGTGGAGCTCGAATCCCGACAGGACCGTCCTCCCTGACTGAGGTTTTTTTCCAGGGTTTCCTCAGTCCTCATAAATGGCAAATGCGGGGGAGGGACTCTAAAACTTAGGCTTAGAACATTTCAAAAAACTTTCCCAATCATTTCACCTCATGTATCATCAGTTTTCACAGCCTGTGGTGCCTCAGTAGTAAAAACGGGCGTTAAACACTATCTCAAAAAAAAAAAAAAAAAAAAAAAAATCCTTTACAATTGTAAACTAATAATTAAAGAAGAAATAATAGCACTGTTACAGGCTTTCAGCCGTTATTTTAGCTCTACAGTCTTTTAGGTTAATTACAGGAGCCCAAATGTTTTCAATCAGATTCAGTGTGAATGCTGCTGTTACCGTCAGTCATCCCAGACGGGCTATAACAGGTTTAAAATGTGATCACACCATCTTCGTCGGACGAAAACATTTTCTCGTCAGGTCTTATTACCGTGACCCAGAATTCTTTTGGCCTTGGGAGAAATTTCAGTGGATATCTGATGCGAGCAGCCTGACGTTCGGTTGTCAAATTCTCTTTTCGGATTTGTTTTCTGTTAAGGTAGTAGGTGCATGTGCCTTAAAACAGACGTAGAGGAACGGAAGTAATGGTAAACCATAGCCGCATACACATCTGCAGTATGTGTTTGTTTTATGTCCATCTTGCGCTGAATCCAGTAAGGAACGCCGCTTTCTGTTCTGCCCATACTAACCGCTATTTGAGCAATCCATATAGTAATGACCTTCCCAACCCCGCAAGTTGTAGAATATTTGATCACGAGTGTACGAGTAAAAAGTAAGATTTCTCGTACTGCATGCCGTTGCTGAGATGAGGCAAGCCTCTAGAAATTTCGTCAAATGAAGTTTAACTTTAATTGCGATTTCTTTAGGACATAGCGTATCATTTCACTGTGTGTGGGTGTTTCCTTTTAGACTGTGCTATGCAATGCTGTTATTCATCAAATTCACTCAAAGGTTCATTAAGTTTGTTAAAAAAAATGTATGTTAATAGTTCAGAAATTTGGCTTCTTCTTTCAATAATTTTAAGCAAAACGAGAGTAAAAATCATGAATTGTTTTAATAGAACCAAGGGAAAATTGCAGCTAGGTAATTTATACTAGAATCAACGTGCTAATAGATAGCAAAATTACTTATACAAAACGGCTTAAACATTTACATATTTATTTTAAATGTTTTGAAAAATAATATTAACAATGAGCATTTGCGTTTAGCATGACATACACTCCTTAAACGTATGGTAATTTTCATAGGATCTATATATTAAAAAAGTGACGTAATAGCAAATAGGTCTCCTTTTCATTACTTTCTAAGTCATTAATTTTAAGCGGATTCCAAGGAATGTGGTTGTATCCAAGAAAAGATATTTGAAAATTTTCTTCAAATCTCTATCCATCCTATATATAAATTGCAGCCGCACTGTGTGTGTATGTGCGTCTGTTTACGTCCTAGTGGCCACAATTTTTGTTTCTTCTCAACGAAACTCCGCATATGCCATTAAAATAAATTTATAAAAATATTTTCTAAAAATATTCGGCGAAATCGAACTATTAGGAGTGAGCGTTTACCTGAAACCCACAATTTAAAAATCGCTCTATCGGCACCAGTTTTTTTTTTCGCTACGAAATTCGGTGTATATCATTTAAATAAAGTAAAGAGTTTTTGAAAATCACGGAAATCTGGCCATTAGTATTGGGGCTACACCTGAAAACTGGAATTTAAAGTGGAAAATAAAACAAAATTTAAAAATTTAGATGGTACGGTTCAGTTTCTCTTTTATTAATTCACTTTAGAGTTTGTCATGCTAATAGCACACGTATTTCATTAATTAACAAGTCATAGTTTGGATTTTTTAAATTCTTTTTTTGAAGTTCATACTTGGAAGGTTTTTTTTTTCCCCCCCTCAACGAGACTTCGCAAATAAATGAATTAAACTGAAGATGTGTTAACGCTCTAGCGGCTGTAATTTAAGGTAATTCCCAATATTGCGGTGTATCTATGAAAATATTTTTAAACAATTCTTCAAGTCTCCATGGATTCTAGGTACCAAAAATATCAATAGCGTTCACAAATTGAACTTACTGAGGAATTCGCCTAGTTGACGGACTTTTTTGATCCTCTGCTTACCTAATTCATCTGCCATTTCCTCCTATTAGAGGCGAAAAGAGCATTTTTAAATACTTGTTCATCCAATAACCCTTTTAATGAGGCTTTCGTTATTGTAATTGTCTGTTTTAATTTTAATACCGTAACTTTGCCTTTCTGGCAACCGTGTAGCGTGTTTTATGCGGATTCATCTTGAACTATTGCAAAATTCCTCTCGATGTTATGCATTGATTCCAACTTTTACTTTTCAGATACGGAGATTGGTCTATCATAGCAACCTTTGCAATTTACATTTCAGCTTCTTAGATTTACCTATCTGAGGAATCTCAGTATGGGTATTACTGCTATGAAATGCATACTTAGTTTTAGGATGACTTTATTTCAGAATTTCCCGCAAAAATTAGCTTTGTCCAGGTAACCCTGAAAGCTAACAGTTTGACAAAAATCGCAATAGCTAAAGAAATCCCAGTCATGAATTATCGTAAAGTTTAAGAAGCGGGAAGAAAAGTGCAGAAACGGACTGTTTTTGTTTAGTACATTATTCTACCATATGGCGAAGTTTTTGTCACGGGGTGTTCGTAAGTCTTGAAGTTGCACACAGAGTAGGTAGAGGATTAAAAATGCGCACTGAAGCGTAGGAGATATCAAAAACGCTTTTCTCAAGTCTTATGGTTGGCGGTCTGTGCGAAGAAAAAACGAACTAATATCTTTTTCGGGTTTCTATCTTGAAATGCAAATGTGGACAATTTGAAAGTGATGACTGTTATTAGTTATGAAGCGTTTGATCGATAAGCGGTGGCTGAATTCTCCTGCAGTGATCCTTCCGTTTTTCAATGTGCAAAAAGCAAAGTATCAGCTTTTTTTTTTTTTTTAATGTTTTGTTGTTGGTTTGTTTTATTTATGGGCGCTCTTTAACATAAAGTATCAGCATAAATATATATTTAAAGAAGAATACCTTGCTGTTTAATTTCAAAGTATAGCAGGACATGCTTTCCGCGTATACAAATAAAGTTTGTATCTAAATTTAAAAGAGGCAACAAGAGCAACGATAAATAATGCAGTGTTGCTTTCTCGATTCCTGCTAAGCTCCATAGTACATTGAAGCGCTTAGAAATATTGCTGCAGCAACCTGGTAGTAAGGAACTTTCCTAACACTTGCGTGAAATAATAGCAAGGCAAGACAAATAAGTCGAAGAAAAGATCTAAGATGTTTCAGGAAATGTTGCTGGCAATCAGATTTGTATTGAAAACGTTATACTATCTTTCTTTGTACCTTGATGTCGCAATAATATAAGTGCCAAGTCTGCAGTGAAATTATAGAGTTGCATAGGATCAGCGTCCTCTTATTTTTGGGAAGAGGGTAATTTTCCTTCGTATGGACTCTTTTTTTGTGCTTCCCCCTCACCATACTGACAGGTAATGAGCTCTTCGGCGCACCTTGCAGGTTATTCTGGGGTGAGGGAACACCAACTACGAATCGTAATATATGAAAATTTAATTAAATGTTGGCCGTATTAACGGATAAACAAATCGATATTTTTTCTTCAATGTCATTTCATAGCTTCATAAACAGCGCATACGGGCAGTATCTTCTCATAGTGGTATTCATGGCCATCTGAAGAGAAGGTTATGGTTCTTAAATATGGAGAAACCCTCGCAAGACCTCGTTGTAGTGCTACTTTGATCTGCTTTATGCGCGCGGAACATAAACAGTTTTTCAGTTGTTTTTATTAAACCTGTTATCGATTTTATGATCTCCGTTTGCAAGAGGTTTGCCAGGTAAGAGCAAAAATAGTAAATGTTAATCATAACACTAGAAAAACTTATTTATCTTCCCGGGTGGAAAAGCTTAAAATGTTTCAGATATTCTCTATGGCAAGAAATTTGAAAATTATACTTCTTTATTATTATTAGTGAAAAGCATGTAATGAAATGAAACGTGTTGTTGTTAACGAGGATATGCCACGTTCTTTGGCCGGCATTTTTGCTTTTTGACTTTCACAGCAATGATCCATCTTCTTAAGAGTAATATGCACTCAAAATGACAGGGGAATTTGATTGCAAATGTTTTGGGATCAGCAGGCAATTTTAATGTTCACATCTTTCAATATATGATTCAGTTGAGCTGTTTATGGGAAATTATCTTTGAAGAGAGCTATTCCAGTAAGCATACATTAAAATAGCGCAAGGGTGATTCAGATAGTAGTAGTTACCGTTTCTCCAAGCATGATAACTTTTACAAACATAGTTAACAGGAACGTATAGGTGTGAAGCAAACTTGAATGTTATAGAGGATGCACGACTTCGGCTGATGGAGGCAACCCGTTCATTTCCATTACACTTTTTAGAGCCTAAGGACTCTCCAAGCTGCATTTTTTGGCGGTTTTATGTTTTGTCATACTCATTATCTTTTTATACATTTTCTAATGTATCCATATCTAATTATTCAACAAAATTTGAATTCCCGGCCGTTTATCTATGAAAAGTTCTCATCCTTATCCAAGCTTTAGTATGTAGGGAATGGCCATAAAATTACTTAATATCTCATGTCTCCTCGTACTTTCTTAATCTTAATATATACCTACTACTATAGGTATGCGTTTTTGTCTTTTTTTCCATTTCTCCATCTACTTAGTCAGACCCCATCTTTTGGCCACGGCTCCAAAATTCCTGTGCAGTACCTCGTTACCGGGAAAGTATATCCCCTACCAACGCTGATCGCAATGGTCACATAATGTTCAAAAGCATTTACCAAGCAATTGAAGCAGATTGTCATGAGGACTGACACAAATCAAGAGGATGACTAGTAAATTGAATTAAAAATGTATCTGAGGACTGTTGTGCAGAGGGAGGAAATCTATCAGTTGACGCTAGGTGTAGTGTTTATAGAGTTTACCACAACCCTGGTAGCGCGAAAATCATTCTTTTCTCATACAATATAGGTTGCTTATGAGCAGTTTGGCAGTCGGATTTTATTAACATTAATTTTTAAATATCCTGATAACTTGATTCTATATCAGTACATAATGTTCCAGATTAGTTTTTATTTATACCTCTTACATTTATCAATACCATTACAATTTAAATTCTACAGTACTACAATCTAGTACTGTAGATTAAAACTAAATGTTAAAATCAATGAATATTTGTCATTTCAGTATACTCTGTGCATCATTTTGGTTTGTAATGTAGGGAACGCGATGAAGCAAGCCAGTCCAACCTTTGAGGACATACTTGCAACCGCAGAAACCTTAATTTTTGTTATCTCCATTTAATGAACAGTTTTCAATCAGGTATAAATCAATAACGTAGATTTAAGAACTTTTTTATAAGGAATTTGTGCACGGTGAAATAAATGCATTTGCTGGTATGGTCGTTGTTTGTTGTAGGCCTGCACCTGCGCACGTTTGAGGAGAAGATGACGGCGGAGACGCCGGCACCTAGTTCGGTAGCTGCCCCCAGCGGATGTAGCGAAGCGGATGGCAAACAGCAGTATGATCCAGAGTATGCGCGCATGGAAGCCTGGCTCGACGAGCATCCGGACTTCGTCCAAGATTATTTCCTCAGGTAGCTTACAAATTTCAGTTGCGACATTGTAAATTGAAGAAAATTCTGTGGTTCCCCTCTACCATTTGCTTGGCTGAACCAATTGAGGCGCTATTGACCTGCAGACAGATTACTGAATGGGATGCATGGTAAATACACAGAAATAAGAAAAGAAAATAATGTATATGATATTATGAAGACAGACAGCTCTGTCTTTACCACACACAAGCGAATTCCTCAGTTTTGTTTTAAAAAACTCTTTTCCGTACCCCTCTGATTCTGCTACGCAATCGGATATAGATTTTGCTGACTAAAGCAATGCCACCTGCCGAGGAAATCAAATCGCGCTGTTAAACTCCTAGCGCGTTATTTGTTAGTTAATATTTTACTCACCATCACATTAATAGGGATGATTCTACCCTCCGCTCTTAGACAAGTTTAATTGCAAGATTTTGAGAAACTCGCCTGCACTGGTTAGGTACAGCAGTTATTTTATAGGTTGAAGATGCAGCAACTAAGTGGCGTCATACGCACTGCCAATTACTGGGCTAATTGTGTTGCAGACTTTCGAAGAGAAGCGACAGTCTATTTGAAGCTTCTCCTATGTTAAAACTCGATGTTTGGTCTGGGATTCTTGTCAATGAAAACGCTTCATGTATGAACTCAGTTCACCAATCTGAAGATATGGCTCCTGGAGATTTAGCACGAAATTCTCTGCTACAGTACTTGTGAGATTTCTTCTGCTCGTAACAAACGTAGATTTGTTCTAGCACATATATTTCGGCATACTCCACAATCACAAATACTCAGCAGAAAGTCTTAACACGCACTTCCTAAAGAAATGGAACTGAAACAATTGGCCTGGTAAACACAACTAAGCAAGTTCAATTGCCAACGTCAGCGGAATTTTATCTGCAGTTTTACATCGCTAGCCCACTAAAGGTCAACCGGTTTCTACTGGTGTATACGAACTCCGATTGCGTAACGGAATGAAGGCACGGTTTTTGTTAATGCTGCTTGATTAAGTAAGGTGAACATTGAAGAGAGAGAGAGTGAGTGAGTGTGTGAGTGTGCGTGCGTGCGTGCGTTTTTTTTCCCCTCCCGAACAGCAGTACGCAACCTCATGTCAAAACATGAGAGTATTAATGACAAATACTTATACAATGGCTGTCGACAGTCTGATAGTCTATCATTATACAAGAATTCTCGACTATTTACATTACGTCATCTCTGCTGTCTTTCTAATTAACGACCGGCAACGCTCGAATTACTGATGCTGTTTGCCCACTGATTGGTTTAAATGTCGTGATTGTAGCCTATGGAGTGTGAGCGATTAATTTCGCGGCATTATTTTCAGTAATTGCTTCCTCGCACATCGTTCTACATTTTCACCAGTTTCATTTAATGTACCTTTTTTAATTTTGTGTGTGTGCTTAAAACCGGTCTCATTAATTCAAGCTTTTGCGTCTAGAAAATGAGGGATAACTGAATAAAACTGATTTCGAGAACTTAACATTATATTTTAAATGCATTAGCAAGCAGCACTTTTGTATAATATTCACCTCATCCTGTTCAAAGGGCACAAAACACAACTAATGAAAGTGTTATTAATTACAATGTTTCAAGGTTAGGGCAAATTTTCTTTCGTCATTGTATATTGTTTTATCACCCGCTGTAAGCGGCCGGTTAACCTTGACGCGAAAAGCACTGTGTAATGCGTATTTTATAGCAGTTTTAATTGAATAGTTTATTCAGATGCTTTTTTTTTCCCTTTAGATATTAGTTTGTAAGAAATATACTCCTAAAGTCGTCCTTACGCATTTTATATTAGAAAATCTTCTCTAGTACTTCCCTGCTCTAAAGAAGTACTTCTAAACACCTCTTTATCCGTTGTACGCGTATGTACAGTGGTAGAAAAATTATCGAGCCCGGTAAAATTTCAAGCATCACTCCCGTTTCATTGAAATGCACGAAGTTCACATTTAGTTACAAACCAGACATATTTATATATACATAGGCAAGAAACAGATCGCGGGTTCAATTCCGGTCAAAGTCGAGTAAAATTCGTAAATATGGGAAGTAAAGCCGTGGATCTCGTGTCGTTGATTTATAACATAAGAACTTCAAGCTTGAAAGCGGAGACCTCTCAACAAAATTTGTCGACCGTTTCACTCCCTGAATTGAATAGAACGCTGATTATCTGAAATGTTAATGAGCGTCCGTAAATAAACCAAATCAACAAATCAGCAGGTAAGAAACAACATTCCTATAGGTGTTGTGTTATGATGTAAAGTAACATATTTTACATCATAATTATTGGGAATAGTTCAAGGAGTGATTTTTGCAAAATACGTAAACACTCTATCACGTGGTTTGTTACATTGATATTGAAAAAAAAGGGGGGGTAGAAATGCCTTGGTGCCAGCTACTGGGTTAGAAATTTATTGTGATAATCGTGAAAGTTAGAATGCTGTGATCTGCATGTAAGTTTTGTTAATGCTTTTGTTCACCTTATCATTCTTTATATTTATGTAGATTGTTTTATGATAATATTTTCACCGTGGGATGAATGTGAGCTATTTATTCAAAGTTCTTGTAAAAAGGAATAACTTAATAAATTTGTTTATAGAGATCTGAATCCTACCCCTGTTAAAAAAAGAAAGAAAGAAAAAAGAAAAGGAAGAAAATAAAGAACAAAATATCTTGTGTGATTCTTGTGATTTTGTATCACTGCCGTCAATCTTCCGGGTATGGAATCCACCAACTTTGTAGAAAAATTGCGCTTCTCTGCTAGTGAATGGCGTGCCAAAGCTGCGTAGCATACGTGAAACTGAAACCTTGATTTTCGTTCAAACATGTTCTATTGGGATCAAATCTGGCATATATCGGAGGCCAGAGCTTGTTCACCGAACAGCATTTCCGAACCTTTGCAGACTTTATCCCGCCGGAATGTAATAATTCCTTTGGACTGACAGGAGAACATGTTCTGGAATAGCCTTCCTTGAACTCATTCCAGCATGCTGCTCCATCTCGAGATACCCACTCCAGCAGGTAATTTTGATGCAAGCACTAATTGCACGAACGGTCAGATAGCGTTTTTTCGCAGCCAGTCCGACTCGGCCTGTAAATGAACATAGTAGAAGAGGCCCTTGCAGCACTTAATGTAACTTCCTCAGAGAAAGTAAGTCACCCCTATCCAATTTCTCATAGAGCTCCGTAAACGCCAACCATCCAATAATGTGAACGTAGGATAAAAGTTCCATAACTATAAAAGTCTTCACCGAAATCCGGTATCTTGCAACGTTTGATACCATTCCGTGCACTACCCGGTATAAATATGTATCCGTATTCAGCAATCATTTGAAGGGATCCTCTTTCGATCTCCGCAAAGAGCACTGTGTCGCATTCTATGTAAAGACAGGCGATATACTTATACTGTTCCTCGCAACAGCTTATTACCTTTCTTGATCTTTTGTCCACCTTCTCGCAGTGGACGATGGGACGCCTCAAATGCTGCCTGATCGGGTGGCAGTAGAGCCCTGTGAAATAAGAGGAAAAGAGTAGCATGTATGTTAACAGCCTCTGTCATTGCTAGAAATGGAGTAAATTGGGTAAAAGAAAGGATGAACGAACTCTGTCCTTAATAAATGAACCGAGCATAAATATGGTGTAAAGGGGGGGGGGACAAAGATTGACAGAGGAATCTGGTCTTATCGGCAAAATGTGGAGGCGTTAGCTATGATATATGAATAGTATATCTAATACGCAGTCCATAACCGAAAGTTGTGGAAAATCTGTTTGTTTATGTAAGAATTGCGAAGTACGGTTAAGAAACGCTTTTATCCATTATACTTTCGAAGATAAGGTCGACGTCACAAATATATATATTTAAACCATCAACGCTCAAAGCACATGCTCTGCCTCCGAAACATCTCTTGACATAAGTACGTAGTTTTGTTTACATATCTGATGTAGAACAAGAAGTGGCATAATCAACGATAACGACTCTTGTGAGCCGCGCTCGAAAACGAAGTGCTGCTATCACAGTGCGCCCAATAATTTTTTGAAACACTGTACATAGCAGTGGTGCAAAAATGCACAAATGATTAATAATAGAGGGCGTGGAATGAATGGGGCAATGAGGAGGAGGATTTCTGACACGGAAGCCCAACCTACTGAACCTCTGGGAGGAAGGGGTGAGGTGAGAGCTACGAAAGGCGGTCAGATGGTTTCGCTAACTTGACCAGATTCTGTTTTTATTTGTCATGACGCCGACGGAGGCCTAACCCCCATTTTCAAGAAGTTCGAGCTCATCGGAACGGTTGTTGTCACAGCAGACGCCAGGGCAATTCCACCACTGTACATCGAGCACCGACATGAATTTATAACTCTGAAATGATGAGCAAGGAAATAAATTGAGAAGGAATGAAGAACAAAGAAAGTCGTGACAAGTAAATATCCAAACATTTGCAAAGTGATCCGGGAATCCATGGGAAAAAATGTCAGCCAGGATAGCCGATCCCCAAGCATTATGGGCTGAGTACGTTCTAGCGTCCTGTTTATTTTGACCTGCATATCCTAATAATGTAAATAGCAACGGAGGTTTCAAAGCTGCCTTCATAATGTGTTGACGCACAGCAGCAGTAAATGAAGAGCACGCTCTGTATTGTCCATGGTATGAGAAAGGTTTCTAGCGCGCAAAGCAAATGTGATAGCATACCGCATGGCTTTTCGTCATCAAGAGTGAGTAAAACTGTTTCAATATGTTGTCTTGCACTGCTACCACATTTTTTAAAAAAATGCAGTTTTGAATAGCCAAAGGGCATTCATTTTTGCGGAAGATTGATCATAGCTTGGTGTTACTCAAACCGATAAACATATGTCATGAACAGAGTGAACCTTGTCAACCTCTTTACATTTGAAATGTATAAACACAAATTTTCGATCTGTCCTTGCTCCAGATTTCTATGGCTTCGCGATTTTGTAATTTTTTACAGTATCTGGAACTCAGCAAATAGATAAAAAGCGTGTATAACTAAACCGTAGATTCTAGAGGAGGAAATATTCTATCGCAAGATAAGAATGTAATGTCTTAAATGTCACAAATGGTATTTTGTTACTTTTTAAAGTAAATATTACGAATCTGTAGCTAAATATGAAGTGCTGCTCGTTTGTGTGTAAAAATATCTAAAATACTTTTGTTAATTTGTACTTTTCCATAAAGTTGAGAATACCTCTAAACCCCCAGAAGTGGATTCATTTCTTGCAGGAAAACTGTATAATGTTACAGTATTTGGCGTTTGTTGCGACGGATAACAATTCCATTTCTTTACTCAAGTACTAAACCTGAATATCATCATCTTCCGAATCAACAAAGGACATTGAAATATATTCCCTTAATATATTGGGTGTTAAATAACTCCACCACTACTCATGACATGCGGAAGGTATTTGTTGGTTTGGCAGGCGAAATTAGCGTTGTCCGCCGACACCGACATCGCCAATGTTAGAAGTTTTGTGTTAATGTGCAATTATCTATTATGTTTTTTTTTTAAATCTTTCTTTCCACCGTTTCTTCTAGTCGCATCTTTCGCTGCTCATTGTTTATGCAATCATTTGCTCTTCTTATAGCCGCCGTAATATTGCAGTTGTCTCCTATTTCTCAAAAAAATTAATTTATGTACGTTTAGGTTTAGAAAGGAACGGACATGACATGAAGGAACAGACAGCGTACATTATTAACACAGTTTATTGATTTGAAGATATTTCTAATATACTGGCGATACAATGAGAACTTCACAACTCACATTATATCTGGACTGTTAAAAGTCACATAATGTAAAAATCAGAGATCGATGGCATCAATTACGATGTTCGAAGTGACATCCTTGAGCCCGCAGACTGTGATGGATACGGCGCAGCATTTCAGGTACAGTCGACTCCTATTCTCTGTTTAGAGATCTCGTCTCAGGTTACCCTATAGAAAGAAATACAAGTGATCTGTCCGGTTACGCATGAGTGTGATGTATCACACGTCTGTGAGAGGGTGCGCAGTCCCCGAAGAGTGTCCTCCAACAGTTCTAATTCTGTTGTGCAAAAATCTTCATGCCGTGAAATGACGTGGCAAAAAGCAGGACCCAATGATGACTCCGAGAACCCCACACCATAACTTGACATTGCAGAGACTTTGCATGTCGAACAGTCATGTTGTGCATGCTGTGTCTGGTGACGGTGTCTTCATCTCAAACAGTCGGATCCTGTGAGGATTTACATCGGACCAGGAACAGCAGTGCATGCAGTGCCTGACGGTGTCATTATCTCAAACAGTGGGATGCAGGCGATCCTAGTGATGCCAAGTCTGCAGCGATGGCTCTTATACACTGATGCGGATTGTCACGCAATCGTCGGGAAACTTAGTTTTCATAAGAAATATTAGCTAGAATTTGCTACACAAATACATTTTATTTTCAAGAACAGGTCTTATAGTTTATTGTTTATAATTTAAGACATTGTAAAAAAGCCAGCACGTTAGTTGATAAATGTCTGATGTTTAAAAACTGTAACTATAACCCTAGCACACGTTTGTAAAAGCAGTGTCCGTTGACGTCATTCTGGTTGTACAACTCCGTAATTTCCAACCTGAGGACTGCGAAGTCACCCTCAGATGCTCATAATAATGCGAGAAATAGGAAATATTCACAATTTCTGCTCAATTATACGAAAGTAACTGTGGCAACTACGTGTCTCGCGGCGGTGTGTTACTGTTCAAACACTGGGAACTCTGTGGGATGGGGCGAGGTTATTAAGGTTTGTTCCGCACTTTATCTTTACTTTCGTACTCACGAGTTTCAGACAGTTGGACTATGGTGATTATGTACTGCAGAGTTCCAGCTTTCGCATCTACTGTTGTGGAACATTATGGTTTATTTGATGTATTTATCGATTTCTTATTTCCTGTTGCATACTAACTAGACTTTTAACAATCTGTAGCATCGAATTTTAAGATTAAAAGTACTAAAGGAGGAACCAAAATCAACTCTCACATATATTAGAATATGTATGTGCGAATCCTTCACCCTAGTTATGAGTCATCAGCTTTCTTAAGTGATCTGTCTGTAAGTAGTGGCTGATTTCGTTTACTCAACCACATGGCATGAATCTGTAAGTCATTTGCTCAGCTTGTTTATACTTCTTTGCTTAATGCATCAGATATTTATATCATTACATGCCTATTTATTATTGTATGACTTCAATAATTTCTTATACTAAAATGCAAGCACTCTGAGCTAGAAAATTCATGTTACTGTGGTCTTCCCTATTTGTGTTATGCGTGATGCCTAAAACATTTGCTTAGTTCAAACAACCAGTTCAATAATGGCATATTTTGCCAACTGTTTCATTTTCTGCCAATTGTGCAGTTTTGATAGTATCATGAAAGATGTTTTTATAAAATTGAATTTTTAGCAATTATGGACTCTAATAGTAGGCAAATGGTTGTAATTAAGTTAAAACTGCAGTTCTATGTTAGTTATCAAAGTTCATTCACAAAAATTATTTTTAAGAGATCTTTGACAATACCAGTAGAGAAGAAAATGAGAAGTTGATCCGATTATTTTTGTACATCAATCATACATAAATATTTTTCATTATTTTAGTGCAGATTGATGTATTTTGAAAAGTATGCATAATGCTGTGTTATTAGAAACATTTTGCAAGTAAATATAAGAAATTCTGCTACAAGATGTGGTAAGCAATAATCTAACAAACATTGTAGAGTTGTCACTAAAGTGGCCAGATCATTATTAGCACAAATCAAGCTATTTTGGTAATTTGTGGCTCTGAGGATGTTGAATGCATACTTGTAAAATTATCCACAAAGTTGCAGATGTTTCTGCTTTAAAACGCATACCAATCATAAACGAATGACATCCTGGACTGTGACCTACCATCTGGTTGACATGGCATATGGTGTTCAGTGTGTAATACCTTAACTCCAGTGTTTCTAGATATACCCAGCTATTTGTGCTTGAAGGTTATTCATCTTACTTGTAGAAGATCATTTTGGCATATTCTGTTTCTGTATAGTTGTATGTTTCCATTTCATAAATATAAAATAAAAATTACCAAACACTTCTTTCATTAGTTTGTCAAACTGTTGAATGTTGACTACTCTGTGCTCTTGTTGTGAATATGAAAGACGTCTACTCAAGGAAATTGAGAGCCCTTTTTAACATTTCTTAAATTTTGCAATATGGCAATTTGATTTAATGTAGATGCATAATAATGTAACTATTTGTACTGCTGATGACTTTCAGAAATTGGGAACGCTTCCAGCTACCCTAAAAATGGAGCTATCCAAAGTAAACAGCTGTAAATACCTATGATAACTTTACAAATCAATGGGGAAAATCTTAGCAATGCACATTAAAAAAGAGCTGTTGCAGCAATCATACCCATGGATGACATCAATTTTCAGCTTGGACAGTAATGAAACTTTTTCACATTATGATCTTACCAATTCTAACCTATATAATAGATACATATAATTATAATCAGGACAGTGGTTATAAACATTGCAGAAGATCATTTTAGTGTCCCATACAGATCAAATGTTTGACATGGCATTCTTTTTAGCTGCATATATTTTCACATGGAACTTACTTCTATTGGCAATGTAAAGTATGAGTAAAGTTTAGATTATAGTGGCTTATATTTAACTTTTGTTCCAAAAAGTCACATTCATTTATATCTTGACAGAAATAGTTTAAGCACAGTAAATTGAAAAATATTGGTGTAAATATTTTACCATTCAACTGTAGAACTCACAGAAAGAGCTTAATTTCATGTATAGAAAGCTACCATTTGAAAAGGGACACTAGTTACCCATTTCCTGATTCTTTTACATGTTAATTAATCCATTAAAAAAAAACAGTAGTAGAATGACATTTGAGTGTTCTCTTGGAAAAGTTTTTCAGAGTATCTTTTATAGTTGTCTTTACTTGGATTTTTTTATTTTTTACTTACATTTAATTCAAAGATTACAACCACTAAATTTCTAGAAGTTTGGTATAGTTCATTGCCAGAAACCGATATGTTAAAGTAGTTTGCTCTCAAAAGTGATAAGATGTCAGCATGGTTCTTGGAAGCTAAAGTTTAAGTTTATGGGAGTGGCAATTTCTACATTATCACCAACCACAGACAAAATTTGAAGAGCTCTGGAAGAATCATGTTAAATGATGGTGAGTATTAACATACTGTTAAGCAAATTGGATTTTCCTTATTTCAAGAGTTACAACCCACAGAATCACATTGTGCATAGCCATCTCTCTGCTTGTTAAAAGAACATTCTGAAGATAATATGAAATAGAGAAACTAATAAGAAAATGTCTATAGATAAGTCAAATGTTGAAGTTCTGAAATAAGTAATCACTCAAATCCCTTGTGATAATGCTATGAGTTATTTGTACAAAGAGGAAGTGAAAAAATATTCTTCACTTCATAAATTAAGCTGCACTTTATACAATAAAATTCTGCTCATGACTAGGGTTTGTTCTATGTAAAAATAGTTCATCATGTGACATGTCTACGTCATACATTGTATAGAATTTCATGAGATTTTTCCAGATTAAATTAATACCTAACATAAAAATACTCTTTGTAAAATTTTCCCTGAATTGTTGAATTCTCTTCTGCAGGTGAGCGATATGACTTATTACCTAATGCTGCTATTGTGAGAATTATGCTATCATTGAGTACTTTGTTAGTGCTATCGGTATGAATGACTCATTTTCTATCAATATAGCAAAAATCAGTTAAAAATACTTGACATACATTAAATAGAACTTTGACTTTTTGTCAGAAGTGTTAAAGCTGTATTTAAGACACAAATTAATGTGGAGGAAATAAATTTTTAAAGTTGATAGAAATGTGAAAACCTAATGATCTAACATATTGAGTTGAGTATAAAATGTGTACTAAATGGAAATGATGCTGGAATATTTGTGGTGACCTTATTTAACCCCTGCAACATTGAGATGAACTTCTCTAAATCCTAATGATGGCACATGTGATAATTTTGACAGCAGTGACATCATTTTCATTCAATTGAAAACAAAATAAATAAATGAAATATTAAGAAATATAAGTAGATGTGCTAAACCTGGAAGAGTTGAGTAATTAAAAGGACAAATTACTATTTTAATATTATATTGGGTGATTTTCCTTTATGAAGTCATTTCATGTGCAGTTGTACTGCAGTTGACCAAGCTCTGCAGTTCTCTTCTCATTTCCAACTTCAAAGCCGGCCGGTACAAGTTTCATGCTACATGTTCTTAATCTACAGTGTACTGTGCGACAGTGCATAAATAGTTGTAATAGAGTTTAATTCAGGTTTTCTATTCCCCAAAGAGTATTTATGATTCTTACATGCGTACAGAATGTGGGAAATTATTTTAAGAAATATTTCCTAATATTCAACTTCCAATTCGAAGATTGGTAAATAAATTTAGTAAAATGGGAAGTAGTAGTAGTAGTGGTAGTAGTGGTAGTAGTAAAACTTACAGAGCTGTGTGCAGCACTCACAAAAGAAACGTTAGATAAAATTGGACATGCTGTGGAACATTCCCTTAAAAAATCACTTCGACGTCTTTCTCAGCAAACGGGAATTTCTTATTACTCAGTTTGAAGAGCTACTGAATTTAAATGCAATAAAATTACTGTGGTACAAAAACTTAAACTGATGAACTTGCATCCTGGAGTGTGTGCAGGAAGGAGAAATGGACCCTAATCTCTCTTTCAACAAACAATTCTTGGTTCCACTAAGTGGGTATGTCAATTCACAAAACCGATACCGGAGCTCAGAAAAACCTGACCTGCTTCATGAGGAATCCCTGCATGAGCAAATGATAGAAGTGTGGTGCACCATCAGTGGCGAGAGGATAATAGGTCCCACTTTTATTTTAAGAAAAAATTAAGTGATATGTATATGCAGAATATTTTGCTATCCTTTTTCTGTAAATTAACTGTGATTGTAGGTTTGCTACTTTCCAACAGGACTGTGCAATGGCACACATCCCCTTGCAAGCAATTCATGAAATATTCAATGATAGAATTTGGATGGCACCCTCAGTTCCCCGATTTAACCCATTGTGAGTTTTATCTATGGAGGGCATTAAGGGAAAAAATGCACAAGACAAATCCACACACATTAAATGAACTGAAAAATACATTCCTGAAGAAATTTCTTTCATTTGTCCCAAGGAATTGCAGAGAGTAATGGTTAATTTCATAAACCAATGCCAGAAATGTAAGGAAAATGAAGGCAGGCAGTTTCAGTGTATTCTTGCATGATAATGGTGAGTAAATGTATTGTTATATGTTAAAAATAAGACAATCATAGCTACGAACTTTTTTACTTTCTTTACCGTGGTACCAGCTTGACCGCCCATCTGCCCGCGCAGGAAATACTCATTTTTTACACATTTGTATGCTTTTTTTTTTTTTTTGTTACTCTATTGTGCATTCTTAATATAAATTAAATTTTTACAAAAATACAAAATAAACAATAATTAATAATCATATCATTTAAATAATGCAAATAATTAAAAATAAAAATAGTTGTAAATTAATATGCAGTAAAAATATTTAGGTCATGTTTTATATTTTATCTATAATGGTTTTGTAATTATGTTGCTTGCATATTTGATGAACTTTTTGTCTTGAATATTTGAACCACTATATCGCATTTGCTGTATGATCAGAAACTCTCCAGGTGCTCATTTTGCATGAAAATGGGGCCAGCTGAACATAATGAAATGGGAATAAATCTTTGTCCTATCACTGTGATTGAATCGTACATCACTCAATTTGAACTTGCAAGCCTTACCACTTTAACTACCTCTTCCTACATTTCTTGAATTATTATGTTTGAAACTGAGATTACATATAGAAAAAAAAGTTTGAAATATATAATAATCTATACAAATGAAGAATAATTTGGTATTGCTAACCCAAGTTAATAATGAATTCCAATTTAATTTCAAATTGTCATTGCTACATGCCTAGGGAGTAAAGATACACTTTTATATAAGGTAGAATGCACAATAACTAAATGAACACCACCATTTTGTGCCCCAACTCTTGAATGGAACATGAAATGACTATAGTTTATGGTCATAAAACTGATAATACTTATTCCATATTTCTTTGCTTATCTGTATGCAGTTTAAAATTCAAGTGCACTATTTGCTTATTAAATTTTAACAGCATACCATAAAGATATTCTGTTGTACACAGGAAATTTAACAATGGAGGATCAACTGTTTCATATTTTGAAACAGAGTCAGGAAAATAAGAAGGCAAGGCTTCATATTTTGAAACAGAGTCAGGAAAATAAGAAGGCAAGGCTAGTGGTGCTAAAATAAACGTTGCAACATTAGACACTGTACTCTCATATATTGTGATAGAAGATAAACAGTACTTTACTGTAAACACAATAATTAAAAATAAATGCTTGACTGTTTGATTCAATGGACTGGAATGTACAATTTGGTCAATAATGAGATTAGAACTTGGACATCCATTATGACAGGCTAGATCTATTTGTCTTAATTTTTTATTAATCATTCATGTAATATTTTGTCATTTTGTTTTACTGGAATTATTTGGCATTTTTAATATTTACTCCTATTTATTTAATATTTTTATGGTAAATTTACTTTTATTTTTCCTTTTGGCTGTGCTTAATTTATCAGTACTGGATGTGCACCATTGACACAACAGTTATTTGAAATTTTTCAACATTAGAAACAGTCTTTTTTCTGGTTGTAGCTACACCTTTATTATATATGTGCTACAAACTATACCAACTATTATCAGGGCATGAACATCCCTTGAGCACATTACAATGGGAGTACATGTGTAAAATATGTTATCCTACATTATGAGTAGTATTTCTCTTGCATTCAAACGTGTGTGGTTTTTCAAGGATGATATTTATTTTAATTTGCACTGCTATGCAAAGAATTTAAATAACTATCCAACATAAACTGCTTGTTAGTTAGTATTTACATTTTACAGAGAAGCCCAGAATGACAGTACCCTTGAGCACCCGTCCTAATATTAAACTTCTGCCATTTTGGTTGATTCTGTTAACCTGTCTTAAGCTAGTGGAAATCAGTAATAACTGAAGCTGTTCATATGTAATTTACTTAAATTTTCAATGACATTGCAGTTTTAGGAGTATTTTTGCAATCTTACTTGTCTATCTAAATATATCCGGGTGAATAATTCACATTTTTTGCACCTAGAGAACTTCTTATAACAGTCTGTTTTAGCATATCTATGCATATACACATGCCTTTTTTGGAACTGACTCTGTGATATCCAAAATTAAAGCTGTGGAACTCAAAACTATGCAGCAGCAGCAAGAAGAGGAGGCAAGCAGAGTTAGAGAATCTGACCCAAATTGCATGCAACCATTGTAAGCAATGCATGTTCAGAAGGCACAAGGTATGCTGTTTCTGGCAGTTACATGACTATGATAGTGAGGGCCAGAAACTTACAGCAGTCAAGAGAAAGTTCCATAAAATTATGAGTTATGCTCCTCAAAAGTTGTAGGAAGGAAAGCACCCAAGAAAAGATAATTAATTCATTATCTATAGATTTGTAATAGGATTGAAGGTTCTTTGAAAGTAATTCAGAAGCACTCCACCAAAGGCTGTATTTTGAATTTAGGTCCAACAGCTCTGAATAGGCGATGCTGAGGTGATTTTACAGCTGCAGAGAGACATAAAATGTGTTTTCATACTTGTTTAAAAACTAAGCATTGGACCTATGCATATTTTGTATTTTACAACTGATGCACAGTGATTAAATTTATTAAACAATGTCTCAATATGGCCAACATAAGAATGCCTCATTGCATCTTTTCTGTAGAAAATGAAATGATAGTATGTTTTGTTTTGATAAGATAAAGTGTTATCACATACTTTTGAATAAATCAGATGAATGTAGAATCATGTGTACTTTACAATGTTGGACAGCTCAGGGTTTTGCGACATGTAGGACTATCTTTTTCTAAAACTTACTGCTTTCACACTGAAGTTTCTAAAGAATCTTATTTACTACGCAATTTTTTGTATATTTATTAATATTATGACCAGAAACTCTAATGTGTTGTTTATTATATGAATATGGAGAACATTTGATGCTGTAGTAGAGGTTTAAAACCAAATAAATATCTGAAAATTACAAGAATACTAAATCAGCAGATATGATGGACACAGGATAGTTGACTGCATCAAATGGAAAATAATGTAGTAACCAAAAACACTAACATTATTTTTAGTAAATTAATTTCAGTAAAGCATATAAATGAAACAAGCAAATTGTAATTGTTACAGAAAAGCGACAAGGCAAGTGGTGGATGCATGGCTAGTATCCCATGCTACACCTACAGCTGCGCCTTGCAGTGCAGGAATGTCTGCTGCAGACCTGTCTTTACCAAATCATCAGCAACAGCCTTCTCAAAGCAACTCCTCACGAGCCAGTTCAGGTGCCACAACCCCAGTTCGCAAGATCTCAGCGCATGAGTTTGAACGTGGTGGTCTGCTGAAACCTATTGTGAATACCATTGATGGTACACCAACCTTTTTGTCTGTTAATCCTGAAGGAGAATGCATCTCTTCTGTAAGCACCCAGACTGCTGGAAGCACACCACTTCATGCTGCTGGACCTGGTAGGCCACAGCGTCGCTCTAGGCATGAACTGAGACACCTTGATGAAAAGGAACTCATTTTTGAATTGGTGAATATTATGCTTACACTAGTTGTTTTCAGTGGTTATTTATAATTTTTAATAAAGCCCTTTCATTTGCATTAATGCATACTCTTAGTTATTAAGATCCAAATGTGTAAAAAATATTCTCAAACTCAACAGGAAAAAATATGTACGTATAAGTAAGCCAGTACTGAGAATATTATGTTTTACCTTAAGCAAATTTATTTTTTCTACTTAAATAAGGCTAAAATTCTACTCTTGAATATGAATAGTAACCATATTCATGATAAGATGAGGATATAGTAATCCTACATTGTTGTACTGAAATCAAAGACATAATAAGTACATTGCGGTTTCTGCAGTCCTCCTCCTCCTCATCATCCTGACTTTATGACAGTAGGTGTCAATGTACTAAATTCAAAGATAATTATTCATAGTGAAAGTAAAGCTTATTTATGCCATAACAGTGTTAAACCATTGTTGTGTAGGAAGGTGTTAAACAGTGAAGTTATTTTAAATTACAACATTTGGTTGGATTTTTGACACTAGAACTACACTAAATTTTTTATATTTCATACATATTTAAAATGCATATGCATCCATCCTTAGATACTTTCTCCAACTGTTGTTGCCTTGTCTCTATCTTCCTCTCCCAGTTGTGGTTAATGAACTTCCTCATTTGGTCATCTTCAGGTGGGATTTCAAATTCATTGCATGTTGTGTATTATAAGTAAATCCTTCCCCAAGCAACTAGTTCTGCATGCACTTTTACTCTTTAAGCTTACAACAGCGAAATATTAAAATGTTGATATAAATTTGGTTTGGTGACATACTTCACTTGGTTTTTAATAAGTCAAATGTGTGACCAAATCAACTCTACAACATTTGTTAGTTCTGTATTGTTTCTTGCTGTTTTTAATACTTTTGTTTCTGTATCAATTACTTGGTTTTTTAACGAAAAGTGTGTGGCTACTGCCAATTTTTTTTGTTTCCTTGTATCTAATGTTTCTGAAATGTTCTTTTGTACTTATGAATCAATTTTACTTTGTCCAGCCAATATATATCTGGTTAGTACTTATGAATCAATTTTACATTGTCCAGCCAATATATGTCTGGTTAAATTCTTTGCATTTTATTTTATACATTCCTGATCTATTGTTTGTTTTAATTTTAACTTTGTGTAATGTTTTTAATAACTTACGTGGGCATAAATTTTTCTATGAAGCTAGGACAATGCTGCTTTGTGTAAACATATTTCTGTATTTATTGTCTGCCTAATGATGGTATGTGAATTTTTTGAATTTTTTTTTTCTGTCTTTTTCTCTTTCCAAAGTGCTTGTATCATTTATGTCTTTCTGTCTTTGGTATTTTTTTATTAGTTTGGCTATTAAATATTTTTTAAAACCATTGTTTATAGTAATCTTGATGATATGTTCCATTATTTTTTATGCTCTTTGTTTAGCAATGTGTTCACCAATCTGTGTTTCGAGCTATGGAGAACTGCATATTGTTGTGGTTTAGAGTTGAAATTCTCCTTTTTATGTCATTTTCTGTAGGTTTTCTGTTTCTAAAATCTAGGCTTATTACCTTTTTTAATTATTTTTAAATCTAAGAATGGCAAATAATCTGATGTTTTTTTATCTCTGTGGTGAAATTTAATGATTTTTTTTTTTATAAATTTAATAATTTGACTGGATCTTTTACATGCATTTTGCTTAATATGCAGAGAATATCATCTACATTTTGATACTAAATTTAAACATCAGTGGAAAAGATTTTGTCATGTGCATCTCATTATGGTATGGTGTTTAACGCCCATGCATTTTGCTTAATATGCAGAGAATATCATCTACATTTTGATACTAAATTTAAACATCTGTGGAAAAGATTTTATCATGTGCATCTCATTATGGTGTGGTGTTTAACGCCCATTTTTACTACTGAGGCACCACAAGAGGTGAACACTGGTGATACATTAAATGAAATGAAATATTGGGAAAGGATTTTTTAAGGAAGGAAACATTTCAGGCCTAATTTTAGGGTACCTCCCCGGCATTTGCCAGTTATGAGGACTGGAGAAAACCTGGAAAAAACTTCAGTCAGGGAGGATGGTCCTGGTGGGATTTGAATCCCAGACCTCCAGCTCACAAGTCTGCGCCTTAACGACCTCAGCCACCGGTGGCCGTATGCATCTCATTATGACTCATAAGCAAATCTGATAGTCGAGGGAAAAGTGGATTACTCATAGCTAGGTCTACTTTTTGTTGTTAATGATTTTTTATTGAAACCAAAGTACATTTGCTCAATTCTTATCAGGAACTTAATAAAACTCTGAGAGGGAGATAACATTGCAATAGCAGTTGGAGAAAGTAACTGAGAATGAATGCAAATGTATTCAAAACATATCTGGAACATGAAAATAAAAATTGTGAAATTCCAATGTCAAAAATCCAACCAAATATCTATAACAATATTGATATTGGCAAGCAAGATGAAAAATGAATGAACACTACTGTTGATTAGAAACAGCCTGTCTGGTCAAAAGTCACTAAGTGAAGTCAATTTGTATAGCCACAAGAATCTTCAGTTCTCATTCACTCTTGGTATTTCTATTATCTCTCTCTGTAAGTCACTACAAGAGCCACAAAGATCTTGCATAAAGGATGTTGCTACAGAGCTCATAATTCCAGACATAGTCACACTCACTTATACTTTAATATATACAGAGATGTTTTAAGCAACTTGAATTTGACAACTAAAATATTTACATGTGTGTATCTCATTCTATTGCAGAAACTGAAATTAAAATTAAGCAGCATTAGGCATAAGACATGCTTATAATTTTGGTGCTTTTCTTTAAATGAACCTGTAGATGTTGCCATTTAATAGACATTAGCATATTATTTATGCAGGTGAAAGATATTTGTAATGATCTGGATGTGAGATCACTGTGTCACAAAATCCTGCAGAATGTTAGTATGCTGCTGAATGCTGACCGTGGATCTCTATTCCTCGTTCAGGGTGACAGGCCATGGTCTCAGAATTCTGGGATGGATTCTCCTCATTGGCCCAGGTAAACTCTTAAGCTGTCAGTTATTCACACTTGCACTTTAGAATGCATAATAAAGTAATGTAAAATGCTGCTTTAATATGCTGTTAGTCAATATTAAAGCATGAATGCAAATATCTCAATGTTATTTCCATCATTTAAATGAAGCACAACTCAATATGTTCCATTTACCATTGTTATTAGTGTTCAAGTGAAGGAGCATTGTTTTTTTTAGATCTTTATAAAATAAAATAAAACTGTTTCACAAGTAACAGAATGATGAAGAAGTAAATAAATAGCCTACAAAACCTTTATGCTTGAAAAATGTTAGTGAAGCCAAGCGAAAGCCTTTGGATTTTACCTACCAGGTAAACAGTTAACTTCATGACATGAGTGTTTGATATTCCTGGAAGTGTAATCATTTAAAGCTTGATTGGGTGAAGCTCTGTAGATTTTTTTAAATATTGTTTAATGCCCATTTTTACTACTGAGGCACCACAGGCAGCAAGTTCCCTATATGAGAAATGTTCCTTATCTAAGGTAGTAATAAAGAATACTAAGTAATTCAGCTTTTGAGCTTATGGTGGGAGATTTATTTTGCTATTTGCTAATGCCCTGAGCATGTAAGGAACTGCTATTAATTGTATTAATTGTAAATAAACAAAATGTTCAACATTGAGAACTAGTAGCATTAAGTCATTTAAGGGAAGAGCTGAAGATTATGTGCAGCTTATTTACTAATGCAAATGTTATTTCTGATGATCTGTATTCCTTCCAGCAATATGTAATGCCTGCATAAAAAGCTTATATGCTAACTACCCTATTTTAAGAGTTATTGTACTTCTTATTTTCTATTAGACAAGCTAATGCATAAGTTATTAAATTTTATCAAGAAAATTTTCATGTATTGTTTTCTGCATAAAAAGTTTATGTGCTAACTACCCTATTTTAAGAGTTATTGGGCTCCTTATTTTCCATTAGACAAGCTAATGCATTAGTTATAAATTTTATCAAGAAAGTTTTCATGTATTGTTTTCTGTTAACATAACTTCTTGAAACTAAATTATAGTAAAAATGTTATAACATAAATATTCCTTGAAAGCCCAAAATAGCCACTATATTTTATAAAGAATGCACAGAGAGAAAGGTTACAGAAGGAATATTAATAAATTGGGTAATTATGTTTCTTTGTCTTGCTCAATTTTACTAAATTACAATTAATTCAGTTTCTTCTCTAACTCTTAGGTACCTTGTTTCAAAACTGTTTGATGTCTGCTCCCGCTCCACACTCCAAGAAATGGAAAAGAAAGAGGAGATTCGAATACCCTGGGGAACTGGCATTGTGGGTTATGTAGCTGAAAGTGGGGAACCAGTGAACATTCCAGATGCCTATAAGGTAAAAGCTCAATTTGATGATACCCAAGTGTAAGCAAATATCAGTTTGTATATGCCCTAAAATGAATTACTACTTTTATACCAAGCTGGTTAAGAGTGTAAATTTATCTAGTTTCTTATTTTCTTTTTCTTGCCAATTTTTAAGTAATCCTTTTATTATTCATAGCTGAGAACATATCTTCCATTTTTATTCTTTCACCTAGTGGCATATTTTCTAAAGGGATAGTTTCAGTTTTGTATTTGGAATAACTAGGGGATTAAAAGTTTGAATGGACATTTTAAGCAGGGGGAGAAAAAAAAAAAAAAAAGAAAACTCGCTACTGGCTTTATTAATTTTATAAAACGGGTAGTTGAATATTGAAATCACAGAATCCAGGAATAGCTTTTACGTTTTAAATAACCTATTGAAATTTCAATATTAATTCAATTTAGAATCGAACACAGTGAAACAAGTGTTAATGATATCTTTTGAGTCAAAATATTTAGACCATTGTGTATGATTTCACTTACATAAGATTTACTTAGGACATGTTTTGTGGAACAATTGCCCTCAGCATCAACTGTTGAACAACTGTTGGATCATTTATAGAATTTGGGTAAGTAGACATCTGGGTTGACTCTTGTTGGTCTTGTGATAAACTTGAATAAAGTGCCGTCTGCTTCCAGGATGTTGAAATTCATCTCGTTTAAGTGAAACTGTTCTCCAGAATCCATAATTGGCCAGCAGCTTGACATATATTTTTGTGCTGACCTGAAAAATTAAAGAAAGCTGATCAACTCGCAACTCATTGCTAAACTGTTAACATGATTTGTACTAGGTTTGAATTAGTAATCTTGGGTATGGAAGGCCAAGTCACAACCAATCAGCATGTCAGCCATTGATTGTTGTAGGTACCTAAAACTGAGGGGTCAACATATAGGTCTCAGAATTTAATAATGATCGAAATTAATTTCATGCCCAGTTTGGTATGAAAATCTGAAAACCATATTCATAGATTAACACTGAATCACCTTTAAACTCATAAAAAATGAATATATCTTGGATGAATGAACATTATTAACATGACCAAAATTATTATTATAGAAAAGAAATCTTTAATTAAAGTAGAATGGGACACTTATTAATAAAAATTGCGTCTACCACTGCAAGTGGCCAAGATTGTTAAGGCATGAACTTATGAGCAGGAGGTCTTGGTTCAATTTCTGCCAAACCATCATCCCGGAAGTTTTTTACAAGTTTTTATCAGTTCTCATAAATAGCAAATGTTGGGGATGTGCCCTAAATTTATACCTCAAATGCTTCCTTCCTTAAAAAATTCCTGTCCCAATTTCTCATTTCATTTTGTATATCATCAGTGTCAACTGCCTGTGGTACCCAAACACTATTAAAAAAAATCAGGTCTGAAACCATGACTCAGTAACATTTACATAAATTTATAATAAAAATATCAGTTTGTGTAAAGAAGTTTCTCTAATGTATGAAGAAATATCATTAATAGACTTAATTGATAGAGTAAGTTATATGATGCACAATTATCCATATTGCTTGATGAAGTGATGTGTAATTCACTCTTGGCTTCAATATTTTAATTTATGTGCTCTTTATTAGGTTTTACTTTTGTAACTAAATAGAAAGAAATTGTACCCTGTTTTATTTTCCTATTCTGATCTGACACAATGACTGTGAATCATGTCAACTTTGGCAACAATGAAACTTTATTGAAACTGCTGATGGTATGAGGTTTAGCCTTTTTATTTGGATTAATTTCATCATTCATTACTGCCAAAGAAAAAATAATAAAATGGATGTGGAGCGATAACTGAATAGATTTCCAGTGAACAGGCATTCAACCAGGCATAATATTTCTATTTAGATATAACATTCAGCACCTAACACAAGGCAATAGGGCTGCTTAAATATATTACAAAGCATGGTGGTTATAAATAAAACTACCTGTTTTAATTCCCAGAAAACCAATAGGCACAGTTTTCTGCATAACTTCTATAAAATGTCATCATTAATATTTTTGCATCAGTGGTGAATGGCATATCTTTAAGATTAGGTACAGTGTCACGGCTTGCCAAGTGGAAATTAAGTTTTGCTGCATAACAAACATGTGCATTAAAAAAGAAAGTAAGAAAATAAAAATCAAGCTTGAGAGAGTGGAGGATGCAAAACAGGGGGGTTTCTAACCCTTCTAACACCCATATACTATGCTCCTTTTTTCACCTATAAACACAATTTATGGCAGATGATTAACAGTTTAATTTTTACATATATTGGTCTTTTACCAGTATAAGTAGCTTATCAGTGCATGAAATTCAGATTTTTTAGATATATATTGTGACCATTCACAGTACACAGGATTTTCCATGTACATATATCAACCTATGCAGAAGTGCTAACTGTGATTCACTGCTTAACGAAATTAAAGAAGTGCGTTAAAGAGTTATGCAGTAAATTCCGAATGGCCCCAGTGTCCGTGGTTTAATATAGCTGTACTTTTATAAATAACATGAACCAGGAACACAAAATCCAGTGATTGCACCCATTTCTAACTGTTATCATATTGATCTTGGTTTTACTTAGTTTCTTAATTAAAAATTTTCAGCTAAAAATATTGCTTGAGTTAGTAAGTTTCAGCATAAAACCCATTTTTCCTTTTTTTAAAAATTTTTCTTAGGTTTTTTTATTTTGTTTTTTTAATGACTTAAAGGTTCCAAAGCAAAACATCTAGTAACAGTAAAAATGGTTACATGTGTATGTTGAATGCAAAACATTTTATCACTCTTTTGACCTTTAGCATTATGTTGCATGAATGTTCATTTTATTTCAATTTTTGAAGTTTAAAATAATTAAAAAATAAAAACAAAGGCAAATTTGTGCACTATATATTTGCATGTAATAAGCATGTATAATTGCCAAGACATTCTTAATCTTCCACTTTGGCAAGGCTCAGCTGGCAGTGTATGAAGCTAATTTTGCTTTGATCAGACTCTCTCAAGTAGTTGTAACATTGTAACATTAATGATGATGATTAATCAATATTACTCAAAATGGTGTTTTTGTCTTGTTATTTACAATTATATTTATAATTATTGCAGATATTCTTTCTAAGTTGTACAATGTGTTGTCAGTAAGTTATTCAATTTATTTTTAGAATTAGTTCCTGTAAGTAATTTGAAATTTGTAGGTAATTTATTATGAAGTACTTTGCTTACTGTATATGATTTCTTATAAAACAAAATTTCCTTAACTTTTGTACACAAATTTTTCTTATTTTTAGTTTTGTATGTCATCACTAACTATATTCATGTTATGGTTATTTTTCACTGAAAGTATTACCTTATACTAGATAAGAAATTATCTTTAGAATTATTTTCTTCCAGAACTCATATCTACACGAATATCTAGGAAGCAATGAACAAACTATTCCTAAGCATTCTTTTTATATTAACATTGTTGGTTACACATAGCTCTACACCTATTCCTACACATATTTTTTTATCATTTTTAAGACCTAAAAATGAGTGGCAATACACATTTATTGGTTAATTAACAATTAAAATGGAAATGTAATTTAACTTAAGCTTTTTATTTCAAATTATACCTTTCATCTTACCTAAATTATTACTAAGATCATTTGCTGTAAGGTGTCCAAGGACAGCATCTATTCCCTTTTTTTTTTATGTAGATTATATTATTTCCCGTAACCTAATAATATATGATATTAATATTTGTGCATGCTGGTAGTTTGTTGGTATGCATAGAGCACAGAAATGGTATAAAAGTAGATCATTATCGCTTTCCAAACCTAACTATTCTTGGATTAGATTCATATTTATTAATGGCTTTGTTCATCTTATATGACATTTCTGTACTTTGCAGCTGATTATGTAGATATCTTGTATTAATCAATTTGTTGCACCCATATGTTATAGTCATTAAGTTTATTAATTAATATGCCATAATGAACATTACTGATGTGTATATATACAAGCTATGAATAATGACATTCTTAGGCAATTCTAAGATGTACCACCTGAACATTTTATACCTTGCATCTGCCTTCTTAAATTACTGACATATAAAAAAACATATCCATGAGCTAGCTAGCAACAATCGAATGCTATGAATATATGGTCTTTATTTTGCTAATTTATTAGACATTGGGCTTTGCTATCAGACATCTTCCATGATGGTGAATACAACATTAATTATTATAACTGAAAATGGAATAAAGAAAAAAAACATATGCTAACAGTTTCCAATATCATATTTTCCTTTGGAAATGACTAGGCCCTTTCATGGTAATTTGCCAATGGAAAAATCAATATCTGATTAACATCAAAATGTATAAACAATATAGAAAATCCATTAAATCACCATTCTGCATAACACCGGTCTTTTCTGAAAAAGGAGTTAAATACAATAGGATAAATATCTGTAAAAAAGTTACCAAAAGAACTAAAGGGTGGAAACTGTGCATCATAATGTAAAAGAAGAATGTTTCTATTATGTACAGGAATTTAATGAAATAATTTGTAATGCTTAACGCCCTTGTCAAATTTGATGATCCTAAATCTGTGTGTGTATAATATATATCTGTGTGTGTGTGTGGGGGGGGGGGGTTTCTTACTGTGTGCAGGAATTTCTTGAAATAGTGCTTAATATTTGTTAATTCATCAGTTCATTATTTTGCTAAAGTTTTAATCCTATAATCCTATATGAGGTGCCTAGCATGTAATTTTTGTATTAATTATATGTGTGTATTAATAATTTTGAGTAATGATTTTTCACATATTAAATTGTTTTCATCAATGAAAGAAATAAAGTTGAACTGCTACTGCTATATTTTTAATTAGTTAGTGAGTTGATTTAATACTCCTAGGTGATGACAAGTATTATAATTGTTACTATTGTCATCCTCATCATCGTCATATTGCAGACCAATAGATTCTACACTTGAATTTCAGTCATTGTCAGAGAATACAATCACAAAATGCATTGATAAACCAAATAATTTAAAAACAAGAAACAAATTTACCTCATATAATAATGGGGTATTTCCATTTATACTATAAACAATTACACTCATCTATATTTTATATATATATTTACAATTCATTTGTCTTATACATACATTTATTTACAAAAAGTTTTTCAAATCTTTGACTTTTAATTGATAGTGGCAGTTTATTATATAAAATTTTACCAATAATTCTTGGATCTCTTTCAGTAGCATTTTTGTTTATATTTAGACGATAGTATTGTTCTGATTCCAAGTGCTATAGGTGTGGCAGATCTTGTTTAGGATCTTGTTCACTGTTAATGATAAATGGAACATCCTTATATGCATATAATATTATAGTTAAACATTTTATATTCCTTAAAAACACTTCATGATGCTCTTCTTTCTACATTATATATCATCTCAAATAACTTTTTTTTTGCAGGATTAGTAGTCTATTCATATTTACACCTTATGTATTTCATGATAATGCGGGTAAGGAAAGGGGGCTGTGAAACATGTTCTGTATAAATATAACATTTAATTTCATGTCGGAACCAATACAGTGAAGGGACTATTATGTTCTTAACTATCTAGTGAGTTGATTTGATAATTAAGAACATGTTCTGTATAATTTAATTGTAATGGAAGGAGTATTAAATTGACTCACCAGCTAATTAAGATTATATTAGTTGCTTCACTGTTTTAGTTTTGATGCAAATTTAGTTTAAAATTTAAAGCTATTTCTATTTTTGCTGCAAATGCAAACTTGTGAATCCTTGAAGAAAAGGGTCATGAGACCAATGCTAAGCAATTCTGCAATAACAAAGGATATATGGTGTAGTTTTTTATTTTTAGATATAACATTTTAAAGGCAAACAAACATAGGATTAAAATTAATTTATGTATAATTTGGATCAAAACTTATGAAAGGATCCCTTATTTTAATACAGTAGCTATCTCAAATATGATCTGCAGCCTCAAACAAATAAACAGGAACTGTGGAACATTTTATCAGACTTAAATACTTTTCTGTCAAACAAGAATAATTTAAAATAGGAAATGATATTGATATATTGCAAATCAGACTTGTAATAAGGTACTTCGGATATAGCTGCAAATACAGCCAGCAGGCAGTATTGTCACTTGAGCATTGTTACACCTTATCTTATATGAATGAGTATGTGAATTATAATAGTTTTAGCTATTTAACTTGAGGATATCAAACCCAAGGCATTGTTTACTCTTTTCAGGATGACAGATTTAATCATGACATTGATGCAAGGACTGGATATAAAACGAGGACACTGTTGTGCATGCCTATTAAAGACTGTAATGGTGATGTCATTGGAGTGGCACAGGTAAGCCTGCCTATCCTAATATTTAACCTTAATTTGTCTTTGCAGCTAGAAGAATGATTAGAGCTCATTTCCATAATTCTATCAGAAAAAATAATCAGCAATGATACTTAAATAACAGCTGACCAATGAGCAAGTGATTCATCAGCAACATGTCTTTTTGTAACAGGATAATGTATGAAGTTCTCTCTCTCTCTCTCTCTCTAATTCAATATGAGCATTACAAATATGAATAATTTGGTGACATCATCATCATTATAACAGTAATAATAAATTTTATTTTAATTATGTAATCTGAGTGTTCTGGGCTGTAAGGCCATAGAATAGAACAATGGGATTCTGCATCTTCCCAGATGTTTTGTCCACATCTGTGGTGGACATCTTCATTGTGTGCTGAACATAATCTTCTTGGAGACAAGGCAGTGAATGACTTGTTTGGCAATAGTGGCAGTATATATGGTGAGGGTGCCTGTGGATGTGAGCTCTTATTGGTTTACTTGGCAAAGGGTTTTGGATCTAAACTGAAGCTCTTGAGTGTTTTTAGCAGGGTGTTGGTTACTGATTTGTTAGCATAGTTCCTTTGTCTTAGTATTTTGTAAAACCGGATACCATTCTGAATGTAATTTCATAGGTGTTTCTTTCCTGTTAAAGTTTTTTCTATGTTTATAAATTTCAATTGCCTCCAAATATAAGTGAGAATGATAATGAAATGTTGAGGCTAATGTCTTGGTATCTTGAAAACCAATTTTATGCTCTTTGTCAGCTGGGAGGACATGCTCAGTGATGGCTGATTTGTCGACCTTATGTTCTGTAGATGTGTATTAATTCTGCACCACATGAGCATGGTATTCTGTAGACACCAGCTGAGTCAAGTGGCTTCTTAGTGCCCTTTATGGAATGGAATATATTTCTTAGCTCTTTTGTCGGTTTTAAAACTATATGGTCTGTGATTAGTTTTGAATAGCGGGAATTTTCACAGTGAAATATAGTATAATATAACAAATTATTATGGAAGAAATCACCCCAATTTCACTAATTTTGTTCCACTTACTTGGGCAAGTTTCAAAGGCTGTTGCCTTCATCTTCAGACAGAGGAATCATCTGTACATTTCATGCTGTAAGGATAAATACAATAAGATATTACATGATGGACACTGCACTTAAACTATGCTGTATCAAAGAGATGGCCAAAACTGAAAATCTGCAATATGCAGAACTATGATGATATCAATGCCTTGAAATTAAGTAGTAGTTTTATGAATGTACTTGGAGATAATAACTGTATACACCAGTTTCATGTTAAAATTAAAATGTATGCTCAAAATATGTAGAAGCACTTAACATACTTAATCAAAAATACTGAAATGGATAAGAAATATGTATAATATTTGTGTAATATGCAATATACATATCAGGCAAAATAGAAAAGTGATAAACTTCCAAGATTTAATTTTAAAAATATTTAATATTTGTTTAGGACTCGTGAACTGCTGCAGAGGGCATATTGTCATGTTCATTAAGACACATCCACCACATTTATTCATAGTCTCTCATAAAAATTGCAGAAAATTTAAATCAGATCATCATTTTATTCCTTTTATTAAGGATTTTGGCTATTCTACAAAAATGAATGGGTTGGCAATAATACTGTATTCATTGAACATTAGTGTAAATAGTCTTGAGTTTGATAATTTGTTGACTTATTCACAGTGCAGGGATTTTTTGGTGATAGAAATTAGAAAAAAAAAATTATATTATATGAATTTTAGTAAAATGTGTGATAAAAGTTTTTAAATATTTGTAAATTATTTAATGTACATGTTAATAATGTGTATATTGCTGAAAACAATAAATGCAGAGGCTTTTACTTTAAGCAGTGTTATAATATGCCTTCAAACTTTAAAATGTTGATTAATAATTAATATTTATTCCTTGCATTATGGTGGCCAGAGTTTCAGCCTGATCCTCAGACATAGTTGTTGCAGTTCAGTTTTCTCTAAGCAATGTTTTTAAGAGGTTAATTACATTTTCTTCTGTTTGTGCATGTTGTGTTGACAAACTTTTGGTTTGATGTATATGTAAATTGCAAAATTTCTTTTAAGTTTAAGATTGTTTTTATTTGATAATTTAAATTTTTGTACTTATGTTATTATAAATTTTCCCAAATGTGGAATCCTAATGACTTTGAAAATATGCAGTGCATCCATAGATTCTTAAATCAATTTTATTTAACTTTGTATATTGTAATTTTTTCTCTATTTCAATTTTTTTCTGTCTCTTTTGGGTGTATCCTACTATTGTCTATTTTCATTGCTTCCTTATGAAATTTGGGATAACATTATGTTTTAGGCAAAGATTCAGGAAGTTAATGTTAAGCTGCAATATTTCTCTTTATAATTTGTAATTTCAAAAAACACTTTATTTGAATTTTTGCACTTCTAGAATCCAAATTATATGGAAGTAATCTCTCTTTCCATTCTATATGCAATTTATATTCTTAAGAAGTAACAAACAATGTTTGTGTAGACTATTTAGTTTGCATGATTATTTATACTATATGTTACTGCAATGAAGTAAACTAATAGGTATAAAGAAATAGTTTGAAGGGAAAAGAACAGCAATAATAATGATAAATTTGATTACATTTATATTTAATTATGTTTACCTTTAAAAAGATTTTACAAAGGCCACATTCCCTCCCTCCCTCCCTTCCCTCCTTCCTTCCTTCCTTCCTTCCTTCCTTCCTATTGTAAAAGAATGCTATGAAATGTAAATCAATCTTAATCTTCATCCAAAGCTGATGCTTCTCTTATTTTGCTTGCTGTATCTGTTTAAGTACTCCAGCCATTTCAGCCTTTTTATTTTTTTATTTTTCACCTTCATCAGCTGATTTGTACTAGAAGAATAGCATTTTATACCAACCAAATTTTTGTCATCCACACCCACAAAAATAGCCATTCATTTAACATCTCTTCTAACAGCCCATCTTTAATCCAGTAATTCCCCTCAATTTTCTGCACATGTTTGTTGGCATTAACCAAGTCATGTTGTGTGATATGGGTGAAAGCTTCTGGAAGAATGTCCTTTAAATGGCATGCTTATTTTTTCTGCAATTTCCGATTTCACTTCATTTCAAATATATTCAGTTGAATATGACAAATTATTGTTACATAACAATAATTTGTCATATTATAATATATTTGACTGTGAAAGTCCCAGATACAAAAAAATATTCAGTTGAATTAAGGGCAGCCTTATTGGTGTGAATCTGTTAGCATACAGCAGTTTGTGAATGGAAAAAATTATCTTCTTAGGAACATTTGCATTGATTCCATTAGTTTACTCTTTATTTTCTGATCAAAGAATACACCATTGTTGATAAAGCCAGTTTGCAGGTTGCCATGAAGCACTGGCAGTGGTACATGTATTTTCTTGTTGTGGTATGGTGCATTGTCTAATACAACAAAGCTTTCTGAGAGCATAGCAGGTGTTACTTGAGTGGTTATCCATTTGTTGTCATATTATTATTATTATTATTATTATTATTATTATTATTATTATTATTATAACTTTCTTTTATTTGAATAGTGTTTAATGCCCATTTTTAGTACTGAGGCTCCACAGGTAGTGGACCTGATGATCAATGAAATGAAATGATAAATTTGGAAAGAAGTATTTTTTTTTAAAGGAAGGAAGCATCCAAGGTCTAAGTGTAGAGTACCTCCTTGCCATTTGCCATTTATGAGAACTGAGGAAAACCTGGAAAATCTCACTCAGGGAGGATGGTCCTGGTGGGAATCAAATCCCAAACCTCCTGCTCATGAGTCTGTGCCCTAACAACCTCAGCCACCCTTAGTGGTGTGTCATTTTAAGACAGTCTCCCTTTTACTTTTTATATAATACTTCAACAAGGCCCCAGAGGTAAAGCTTTTATCTCTGCCTGCAAGTGCAACTGTTTTGACCTGGGCTATCACTGACTATATATATTTATTCTGTATTTCAATCAAGTACTTCCTTTTATTTTTACAATTGGCAAAATAAAATCCCATATATTTTCAATGGTTCCAAATGTTAACACAAATTTCACTTAAAGGGTTTTTAAATAGGACATGTTTTGGGAAACATCTTTCCCATCTTCAGCTGTTGACTCTGACTGCTTGGTAAGATTTGGGCTGATTGATGTGATTGTGACTGGATCTGAGCTGTTACTCTGTCGACATTTGTTAGAACAACAGGCTAGAGTAGAAATTTTCTGAATTCGTCTAGAGGTGGGATGTCAAAATTAATTAATTTTTCTCCATTTTTAAGAATGAAAATTTTTTCCCATGTAAATAGTTCGATTGGAGTATGTTCTGGAGTGTGTTATTCCATTAACAAAATGGTTTCTTGCTCAATTTCATGGATATGTTCCCAAAAGTAAGTTTCTACCATAGATTTTAATGTTGTAAAATATGATTTATTAGGCTCTCCATTGAAGATAGCATAGCATCAGAAAAAAATCAGGTATATATGCAATAAAACTTTTAGATTATGATTTAAAATAAATAGGAAAAACTAAAAGAAATTTGGAAACCAGAAAGAAAGATCATTTTAAAAATATCCAGCTAAAACAAATGGAAAAATTGGCTTATGGTAGAAAAGTAAGACAGTGAACTGAACCATAATGTCACACTGCATGAAGAGGTTATTACTCACTTAATAAGCTACCTGAGAAAACAGTGAGGAATAACATTGGTGAACTGTATCAGCTATCTAAATGCACAGATCTACCTGATAAAGAATAGTTTCCAAGAGGTGCATTACTGTAGAGTCAGACATCCCCATATCTTTGTCTCCTATGTTGTTGGTCCCTTTACTAGGGAAAAGGCCACTATTGTAGACTCATCCTATTTTACTCATAAAGATCAAAACTATTTATGCTAAATCTGGCCCTGATGGTATGTTTATACTGCTTCCAACCTAATATTCATATTAATTCCATCCCAAGGCATCCTAGACCCATTATTGAAGCTTTTTTGGTGGTTTGATCACCGAATAAATTGAGCAAGTCTCGAAAAACATAGTTCCTTGTGGAAGGGGGATGACAGAAACATGAATTTTTGATGTGTGGGATGAATGCTGAGAGTCAAGCCTGAAGCATTGAAGGTCAGATATATGTAACTAACATTCTGGCTATTCTGGCATCACTAAAAATAGTCAAGGTTTTTCATCACAGTAGCATAGAGCTTTGATTCTTTTAAAAAATGTGGGAAAGAGGATATATTTCCAGTGATTTATATATGAAATTTTAAGTGCAAAAATAGTCGATGAATGAAATCTTAAAATATTGGGTCACTTCCTCCATAATTTGAAAATAATTTTCACAAACATAAGACAATTAAAAAAAATTATAAAACAAGCTAAAAAAATGACAATGACAGATACACACAATAAGCCCCAAATAAAATGAAAGCAATAAGGAATATTATAAAAAATTAGAAAATATGAATTAGAGTGCAAACATTATAGAAATGACTATTAATGGAAACAAAATCATGGATCAAAATTTAGTAGCAGACACATTTAATCATTATTTTATAAACTCCACCAAAGATATGATTGCATGATATAACCAAAACTGACTTTAATCACCACTCATGTGATATGTAGGTCAATTTTACTGTGCATATATGTCCCACTGGCCATAGAGAAGTTAAAAATATATTAAACAGTGTTAACAATAAACATTAATCAGGAATAGATAAATCCAAGATTTCATAATAAAAAATGTTGACATGCTATGGTATAGCCTCTAACAGACTTATGCAATTGCTCACTGGAGCAAGCAATCTTTCCATAATCTCTTAAAATAGCAAAAGTTAAACTCTTGTTTAAGAAAGGTGAGAGAACAAAATTGAACAACTACAGACCAGTTTCATTACTATCACAATAATTGAAAAGATATTTTATTATAGATTATTAAAATTTGAGAAAGTAGAACTGATTACTAACAATCAGCATAGCTCCAGAAAACAAAGGTCCACAGAAACTGCATTGTTCCAAGTCATTAATGATTCTTTAAAAGCTCTAGACCAAAAAGAAAATATATCAAGATATATCCTTTTTTATTCTTAATTAGCATTGAGTCGATTTAATACTCTTATGCTCCACGTATTGAATTATACAGAACATATTTCACAGGCTTTTGCCCTCATCATCAGCTATGAGGCATATCAGGTGTTCCACAGGGGTTAATTCTAGGATGAATTCTTTTCCTTTTATTTGTAAATGATTTTGAACCCAAAATTTCAACACTAATTCAGTAAGCTGATGGCACAAATATTTTGGTGTACAATACAGTAAAAGAAACTCAAAACAATTCTAAATCAAGTCACACATGAAGCATAAAATTAGTTTCACATGAACAAATAGTAGTTAATATAGAAAACAATCAAAATCCTGCATTTTTATCTCCAACAACAACAGCTGCAGCAACAAAGTAATGATAATATTTAAAAATAAAAAAATATACAAATCACAAATAGTATAAAGTTCTTAGGCATTTTGGGTTGAAAACAATCTAAAGTGGAATTATCATGTGCACTACATTATAGAAAGTTGAGCATTATTTGTTTCAATTTCAGACAGCTTGTACAAAGTGTAAATACAGAAACCCTTAGAACAGCTTTTTTTGCATGTGCACCCTCCATATTAAAATATGCTATATGAACAAGAGGCAATTTATCCCCTGCAAGCAGTTATTCATAATCCAGAAAAGAATCATATGAATAATGACTGATCAAGCAAAAGAACTTCTTGTAGATCACTGTTTAAGAAACTAAAAATACTTCCTTCCAGTTGTTTATATATTTGAGACAAAAAAGTTAATAAGAAAATGAGTTTTTCAAAAGCCTAAGCCTAACATCTAGTGGTGGTAGTTTATTGATCCAGTTGATCTGTTTAGTACATAATAGTACAATTGATGTTAGGCACATCTTAATGTAATACTGACTTATATACAAGAATATCAAACATGAAAAACATAATACAATTAGGTGTATACCTAATAAAATAATGAATTATATACAAGAATATAAGAAGTAAAAAACATAATACAATTAGGTGCATACAATAATATCAAGTTAAGTACATAGATGAAATACATGGTAATTCTCACACTACTAGGACAAAGTGCAATTATGAAATAGTTAAAATTTTTTAAAAATTGTAAAAACTTTAAAAACATTTTATATGGAACTAACACAGTGAAGCGACATGAATATAATGCAGTCATGTTGACACCAATAGTTATAGTTAAAATAGTTATTTATCATTATATACAAGGATATCTTGAATGGAGTAGAAGCAGTGTTTAATTAGATGTGCCTTTATGGATAGTTTGAAACTTTTATCTTGTTGTATATTTCCTTGTTTGGAAGGTTACTGTATATCTTTAAGGCAGAGTGCAGTATGCTTGTTTGGTATAAGTAAGTATTATTCTTATATACATGGAGATTTAAGTTTTGTCTTGTATTGTATTGATGGACTGCTTCATTTTAATGAAGGGTAAATCTGTATTATTGGTATTACATATAGACATAATTATTTTGAATATGTAGATACAAGGAACAGGAAGAATGCCTATTTTTTTAAAAAGGGGTTTACATGTTGTTCTTGGACTTTCTTCCATCATGGCTCAAATTATTTTTTTTTTTTTTTTTCCTGTTATGATACATACCTTACTTGCACTTGATTCCCCCCAGAATATTATGCCATACCTCAACAAGGAGTGGATATATGCAAAGTAAGCCATTCTGAGATTCTCTGCCCTTGTACATTCCTGCTAGTACCCTTATCATATACATGCCTTACTGAGTTTTTTGTTTATGTGATATACGTGGGTATCCCATTTTAAATTACTTTGAGCCCATAGGCAGAGAAATTCTACTTTCCGAACTGTCTGGTTTAGGAATTTTATTTGTGGAGCTATATATTATTTGTTTTCTATTGTATGAATGTCCATTGCTACTGTCATAGCATTAACATTTATTATAAGATTGTTTTCTTTGACATAGTTAGCAATAGCAATTTTATCTGTTACTTGGAAAATTGATTTTAAGAAGGTTTATTTGTTTGCTGCACTTTCCAGAACATTTATGCCATCAGCAGAGAGGAGAGACTTTGGAGAATCATCAGTTATAATGAAGTCATTAATGAGTAGCAAGAAAAGGATAGGCCCTAATTTAGAACCTTGAGGTACTCCATAATTTGCCTTCTAAACCCAAGATCGCAGGTTCAAACCTGGTCAGGATCAGTGGATTTTTTCAGGCATAAAGATCCTAAGTATGGCTTCCTTCAGAAGGGTAAAGCCATGGGTCCCATGTCATACATTTATGACTGGAAAAAGAACCTCAAGCTTGAAAAAAGAGGCCTCTGAGCAAAATTTGTCAACCATTTCATGCCCTGAATTAAATGGGACGCTGATGACCAAAGAAGTTAAACAGTGTCTGTGAATAAAACAAATTAACAATCCATAATTTGCCAATAGTGCACTTGATCAATATTTCTTTACTTCTGAAATTTCTTGTGTTTAATTTCACAATTTGTTTTCAGTTATTCAAATATGATTTTTCCCAGGTTTTTTTTTAATAGTGTTTAATGCCCGTTTTTACTACTGTGGCACCACAGGCGGTGAACACTGGTGATACATGAAATGAAATGATAAATTGAGAAAGAATTTTTAAGGAAGGAAACATTCCATGCCTAAGTTTAGGATGAGGACTGAGGAAAACTTGGAAAAAACCTCAGTCAGGGAGGACGGTCCTGGCGGGATTCAAACCCCAGACCTCCCGCTCACAAGTCTGCGCCTTAATGACCTCGGCCACCCGTGGCGGTTTTTTCCAGTTGTGAGGTAGTCCTCTAATTCCAAGATTTTCTAATTTTGCTAATAGTTTTATGGTCAATTGTGTCAAATGCTTTTGACAGCTCTAAGAAAATTGCTGAAATATGTTCTCTTTTGTTGATAGCTCTGAGGGATTCACAAACAAAAGAGAAAATTGCTGATTCAGTAGAGCAATTGCTTCTAAAGCTGTGTTGATCTCCAGATAGTAAATTGTTCCTTTCTAGGAAGCTCAAGAGTCACTTGTATTTTTTCCAGGTTATTTCTTTCCTTCTTTTTGTATAATGGCTTAACAGTAATTATTTTGAGGCAAGCAGGAAAATGCCACTGCTGAAGGATTCATTGTAAAGGTATGTTAATGGTAGAGCAATTAGGTGTATACATTTTTTAATGAGGAAATCAGGTGTGTCATCTATTCCTGCTGGGCATTTTGGTTTTAGTTCCTTTATTATTTGTAGTATTTCCACTTCATTTGTTGGCACAAGGTACATTGAAGCTTAAATTTTGCTACTGACTTCACTGGTAGGCAAGAATGTATTTTTAATGCTAGCCCTAGTCATAACACAAATATAGTTGTAAAGGAAGAACAACCTGACATTCTAATCATAACAGAACAGGAATTGAGCGAAAATGAAACTGCTTATAACTTCATTTCTAATGTGCAACTGAAAGCAACATTTTGAAGGAAATCAAAAGCATGGAGAAGTGTAGGTATCTTTACTAATTCTATTATATCAGTAAATGTGAGTAAAATTGATATAAAAATCAGAATTAAAAAAAAAACAGTACTTAATTAACAAATGTCTATATAAGATTTAGCTTTAAAACAAAATATTTTATTATGCTCATTTTAATAGGCATGTATTTCCATCTATTTCACAATTTTTTTATAACTGCTAAATATGATCTGCATTAACAATGACTATAACTAATGTATTGTTTTATAGTTGCCATTATCCATTTCTCTTTGTTTAGTTTTTAACTAATGTTGTAATATAATATGTATGTACATTCATGTAAGCCTGGTTGAGTGGAAGAAAAGGTCCTAAGACCTTAACTCTGCCATTATAAATAAATAAATAAACCATTTGTGTGTTGAAAACCATATTGAATTAGCAGGTGTAAATACATCTAAATAAAAAGAATGTAGTGCCTATATATATATATATATATATATATATATATATATATATATATATATATATATATAAACCTCCAAAAGAAGATTTAAACATATTTTTAGATAATTTGAGATCATTACTAGAACACATCCCTAATAATAATAATAATAATAATAATAATAATAATAATAATAATAATGCTGATGATGATGATAACAACAATTAATTGATGCAAATCTATTAATTACAAAAATTTTATGGATGAGCTGCAGGTCTCAGATATCATTAGTGTAACATTTACAGTTCATCTGACCATAAACATTACCGTTCAAAGCTAATTTCTTGCATCACCATCAAGCAGTGTTTCCCAATGTATGGAGCATTTATTTATTTATTTCTCTACAAGCTGGCTGTTAAGCATCTTTATTTATCAGAGAATAAGTAGGTATGCATATTCAGGAGTATCTGTTAAAAGCCTCTTTACTGAAATTTTCTGATGAAGTATTAAGAAAACTGGGATATGATGTAAGATGTTACCTGGGTATTAAAATTAATGAACTGAAACAAAAGGTGGAACAAACTGATTTATTAAAGGAAAATCGTGGAGTGATAGTGCTTCATGTAGGTACAAATGATGTTAAGAAAGGGGTTATGGCAGAAGAAATAATGGGGGAGACAATGGACTAGTAGTCGGAATAAAATGTAAAGCTCCGAATTCTAAAATAGTGATAAGTGGCATTCTTAGGAGATTTGTCACTATGAGAAAAATTGATAGGATAAACATCGAGTTAGATTGCATGTGTGCCACAAGGGGCTGCTTAATGCTAGATGGCAAATGTTGGATAAATAAATGGGACTTAGCAAGGGATGGGATACATTTACATTATAAGGGTGCTTTCAACTTTGGGAAATTGCTATGTAATGATATAGAATCTTTTCAGGGAAACATGTAAATAACGTGGTGGATGAATCTTTGTTGTTGACAGACATGAACAAAAAGGGTGCATATAAAACTATTTCAGTTAAAAAATCTAATGATGAAAATTTGGGTGAAATATTTAAAGTAGTTCACCTAACATTCAATATATTAATAACAAAATATGGGCTCTTGAATGTTTTATAAATGAGTTAAGCCTGCAGATTGCAATTATAACTGAACATATTTTAAAAGATGATCAAATAATGCTGTACACAGTTAAAAATTATAATATTTTGGCCTCCTACTGCAGATCTAATTGCAAGAGTGGTAGTGTAATTGTATTTGCTAGAAAGGAATTATATGTCAGTGGCTTAAGTTTAAACAAATACTGTATGGAAAAAGTTTTTGAAGTATCAGGCATTAAAATAAATACTCTAATCTTTGGGGTATACAGATCACCAAAATCTCTAGTAGATAACTTTCTTAATTATCTAGATAGATTGTTAAATGCATATGTTACAAGAAGTACAAAAGTCATCCTTGCAGGAGATTTAAATGTTGATCTAATTGATGAAAATGTATATAAAATACTGAAAAATTTACTTGATAGCTATAACTTAGTTGACACAATTTATGAACCAACGAGAGTTACTTCCTTTACAGCCACAACTATTGATCATATAGCTACTAATATGATAGATAAAATAGTAGACACTGGAGTAATAAAGTCTTGTTTATCAGATCATTATGCACAGTATCTATATATATAAGTAGCATGCGTAAAAACATTAACAAGGATGTTAGTAAAACATATCAATCTAATAAAATTAGCAAATGTACTAGGAAATGAGGATTGGGAGGAGGTTTATAACACTGATAAGGTTGAGGATAAATGGAATGTATTTTATAAGCTATTTAAAATCTATTATAATACTACATGTCCTGTAACAACGAAAAGAATAATTAAAAACAGTTCTGAAATAAATATCCCAAACTATATCATCAAACTAAAAGAAAAAGCAAAGGATTATTATGAATTATATAAATCCACTGGAATGTGAAATTTTATAAAACTAAATATAAACAATATAGTAAAGAATATTTAGAACACTTAAAAGAGCGAACATGAACAACATTCATACAGAAAATCCATTATTCTAAAACTGCATCTAAATCCTAGTGGAAAATTGTAAATAAAAAAAGGGGTAGTACGACCAAACAAGACGACTTGCAAATAAACAATGATGGGGAATTTGAAAAAGCTGCAATTAAAATCTGTGAAGATATTAACAACCATTATCTGAATTCTATACCTCACCTACCAGACAACAGTCGGAATTATTTTGTTAAGGATACTGTAAATACAACTATGTAAAACCCACAAATATGGAGGAAATCATTAAAATAATAACTAGCCTACCAGATAAAAGCTCATCCGGTTGGGATGAAATTAGTCCTAGACGGTTAAAATACTGTAAAAATGAAATAGCAAAACTCTTGGAACATCACATAAACTTCTCAGTTGAAAAAGGAATATTTCCAGACTGTTTAAAGATAAGTATTGTAAGAACTATATTTAAGAAGGGTGACAAATTTAATATAAATAACTATAGGCCAATCACATTAACATCCGAGATTGGTAAAATTTATAAAAGAATTCTTCTATCTAGGTATATAAAATTTTTTAATAATAGAAAGGCTCTCTGTAATTTTCAACATGTTTTTAGAAAGGGCTTCTCAACCATAAATGCAGTTAGTGACTATGTTCATCGAGTCTTGACTTTATTAGAACAGAATAAAAAGGTGGGCATGGTATATTTTGATTTATCAAAAGCATTTGATAGTGTCAGACACGATCTTTTGTTATATAAGTTGGAATCTTACGGGATCAGAGGAATTTCCCATGAAATATGTGCAAATCCTACCTTATGCACAGAAAATAAAAAACTGAAATTAATACTAAAAATGATGATCACCTATCTAAAGTAAGATCTCAATGTGGAATAGTAAGATATAGAGTGCCACAAGGTTCCGTTTTGGGCCCATTAATGTTTCTAATATATGTGAATGATATTGTACAGCTGCGCTATTGTATTATTACTTCTTTCCAGATGATACCACAGTAAATTCTTGGGGTGAGTGTAATAAGACTCTAATGGACACCATCTCTCTTGAGTTCAGAGCAAATTATAAAATACTTCAAAACTATAATCTTATATGCAATGTGGATAAAACGAAATTTATGAAATTTGATCTATTTAAAAGTAATGCTCTAGAGGATATATGTATGATTGAAGATAAAATCTGTGAGAGGGTAGAAACATATTAGTTCTTAGGTATATGGATTGATAGTAAATTAACATGGGCAAAGCATATAGATGTAATATGTAGCAAAATAAGTAAATCAATCTATATATTGAGATTATTTAAAGATGTGTTTGGCTCAAATGAGTTAAAAATTATCTATTATGGTATAATATACCCTCATCTACACTATGGTATTCAGGTTTGGGGGGCTGAAGCAAAAGTACATATGGATAGATTGTTTATATTACAGAAAAAGTGTATTAGGCTAATTTCCAAATTGAAATATAGACAGTCGTGTAGGGATGCATTTGTAAAGCATGGAATGCTGTCTACTCTCTCTACAAGTCTAAATTATGCAGTAAATCAAAGAATTTTATAAAAAATAATAATATTCATAGCTATAACACTAGCAATAGAAAAAGATTATCATAGGTATGCTTATAATAAACAAATAGTATGTAAGGATGTAAATGTAAAAGGTACCCTTTTGTACAATAAATTGCCACCAGAAATTAAATCTGTAGAAAAGTAAAAATTTAAGTATCAGTTAAAAAAATACCTTATAAATAGAAGTTTATATTCATTGGATGATCTGTAATCAATTGTAATCTTAACAGTATTTATAGGTAAACTCTTTTAAATGTCGCAAACATGTACTAAAACCTTGTCGTAGGAATAAGTTATGCTTTGTCACTCTAGTATTTTGACAATGTCTGAAACTTATGTAAATGATTCATTTAATAACTTTCAAAATTAAGACATTTTTAAAAAAATCTGTTGGAACTCACACAGTGAGTGAAACTTGTTATATGTAAATTATAATTAATCTGTTGTCCAACACACTCTTATCGATTCACTTACTTTTAAATATGGTGGGACTGGTTTCAATGAGACATCTCTCATCTCTCTCCATCTTTAACCAACTTGATGACTGGTATGAGAAACCACCATCTGTGAGGACCTGTGGCTCCATCCTGTTGGTGTTTTTTCTTTATAAACTGGAAATTAGTATTATATTCTCCTATAATGTCAAAATTCATAAGATGATCCCTATGTTTATGAATGTAAATCTTTTCCCATGTGTCCAATTCTGTACATCCATGTGCTTTTTTAAGTAACTTTAATTCTATTTCTATGTCGTGATTATCTTTCCAAAAATAGTGTGCTACTGCTGACCTATCAATCTGTTTGTACTTAACATTCCTGAGATGTTCGTTTAAACATTCCTATATTCCTTTTAATTTTTCCAACGTATATCTTATCACATTCTTTGCATGTTATTTTCTAGATGCCTGACTTTTTCTCCTGTTAAATGATATTAGAACTGTAGTCCACTAAAGCATTTTTCAGAGTGTATCTGTTAACAGGTACCAATTTAATATTTATATCTTTAACATTTTTTTGGAATTTATTCATAGCTGCTGGATGGTAGGTGAATTTTTTAAAAACCGGTCTCTCTTTTTCAGCTAATAATGTGGTGGTATTCTTGATTAATTTCTTCTTTAGGAATATTAAGTTTTTTGTTTACTAAATTTTTTTTAAAACATTTATAATGGCAATCTCCTGTATCTTCTCAAATTCTTTTTCGTATTCCTCTTTACAGATTGGTAAATTTACCAGCCTATATGTTGCAAATTGAGTGCTTGTGAGCTATGGGGTAAACCCATTTGATTTTATATAATTATCTGTGTGCATATCCTTTCTATAGATTCCAAATTCTAAATTTCCATGATTATTATTAATTTTTATATCTAAAAATGGCAACATTCCCTTTGTTTCTGTTTCCAATGTGAAGGATATATTCCTATCTTATATATTTAAAAGCTTCAAAGCATCTTCAACAAATTCTTTTTTCACTATACTAAAAATGTCATCAACATATCTGTACCAGCATTTAAAATAATGTGGGGAGGTGGAAATTATGTGAGTTTCAAATGTATTCATAAATAAATCTGCCAGAAAGGGGGACAAAGGATTTCCCATTATGAGTCCTGTTTTCTGTTTATAGAACTCTCCTGCAAATGTAAAATATGACTGGTTCATACAAATGTTAGTAAGGTGGACGTATTCTTTCCAGTGAGTTTCATTAATTCCTATCTGCTTTAACCAATCGTTCAAAAACGATAAAAGCTTGTCAATTGGAATACTCAGGAACAAAGATACTACGTCGAAAGACACTAAAATATCAGAGGGTAGAACTTTAATATCTTTTATTTTTTTCTATTAACTGGAACGAGTTTTTTATGCTTCTGCTCTGAAACCTTGGTAGACAGTAAATCTGTCTGTAAGCCATTTTGCCAGAAAATATGTAGGGATATTTATATTATTAATGTTGGGTCTAATTTTGAATTTGATATGAAAAAATTGCTTTGTCTACTTTAAGTCAATTGGGATTAATTATGGGAATTTTGTCCTTGCAGTTTTTAGATTTAGCTTTTTTTCATTTATTAATACATGCTTTATTTAAAGCTTTATTGTTTATGTGTGCAGGAATGGTTATTCTCAACCTCTTTTCCAGATTATGAATTATAGGTAACCCATATATTCTGGCTATATTAGGATTGTTTTGTTTTAAACTACGTTTTTCTATGTCTGGTATTACAGTGCAAGTCTGTATAGCTCAATTCACTGTTTTTGTGCTTTCTTTCAATGGGTCAAATTTGACATGGGCATATTCATGTGTAACAACTCTAACATTCTGTCAGTGTAATCATCTTTGTCCAATATTACTATTTTATTCCCTTTATCAGCCTTTTTCCTTTTCCTTTGAGTGATGTAATAATGTTATTGTAATTTTGAATTCTATTTGGTTTCATTTTGTTAATTCTTTTAAGAGAATCCTCTGATTTTATTCTAATCTTTTCTTTCTCTTTATTAGTTAAAACCTTCCATGGCAATTTCCAGATCAACTATGTAATCTTCAACGTTATTGGAGTGGTTTACACCAGTTTTAAAACCCATATTGAGCATAGATATCTCTTCTTTATTAAAACTTTCTTGTGATAAATTTACCACATTATTCTGTTTCTGTATTTTTTTTGTACTAGTTTTCTGCAAATTTTTCAATTTTGCAAATTTCTTTTTCTGAATATTTATATTTTCCTTTACTATGATTTTTATATGCTCTAGCGCATTCCTTATTAAGTTGTCTCAAATGACAATACCTAACTTTTTGGTTACTCTCAAGTATGTCATATAATTTCAAATCTATTTCGGCTAATTTTGCGTAATGTTTTGCTTTTTCCATATGGAATACTTTCTTTTCAGCTGCTAATTGTTCCTTACTGTTATGGTTATATTTAACTATTTTCATAAGACATTTTGGGCAGATGTGATGTTTAAGACACAAATTTAAAAAAATGTATCTCTACAGCTATCAGTCTACTTTTTCCTTTAAGTTTTATGTAGTATTTAATATCCTTCAAGTTATAAAAGTTGTGGTTAAAATCTCTCATGTGTAAATCTTCCATTTTCTTATTCGGTAAAACAAGTCATTTTCTCCTAGTCTGATCCTATGTGGTTTGAATACCTTCATAATTCATTTAAGAAGTTTTGAAAAATAAGACATTTTTAAACATTTCTGTTGGAACTCACACAGTGAAGCTTGTTAAATGTAAATTATAATTAATCTGTCGCCTAACACACTCTTATGTTTCACTTACTTTTAAATCCTTTGGGGCCAATTTAGAAGAGACATCTCTCCATCTTCAACCAACTTGATGACTGGTATGAGAAACTAACATCTATGAGGACCTGCGGCTCTGTCCTGGTGGTGTTTTTTTTCTTTAGAAACTGGAAATTGGTATTACATTCTCCTATAATGTCAAAATTCATGTTTATGAACGTGAATCTTCTCCCATGTGTTCAATTCTGTGCATCCATGTGCTTCTTTATGGAACTTTATTTCTCTTTTTATGTTGTGATTATCTTTCCAAAAATGGTATGCCACTTTACCTATCAATCTGTTTGTACTTAATGTCCCTGAGATGTTCCTTTAACCAAATTCCAATGTTCCTTTTAGTTTTTCCAACATACTCCTTATCACATTCTTTACATGTTATTTTGTAGATGCCTGAATTTTTCTCCTGTGGAATGTTGTTAAAACTGTTGTCCATTAAAGCATTTTTCAGAGTGTATCTGTTAATAGGTGCAAATTTAATGTTTATATCTTTAAAATTTTTTTGGAATTTATTCATAGTTACTGGATGGTAGGTGAATTATTTTAGATGACAGATTAATTATAGTTTACTCCTTTGTTTAGCCTATCTCCAAACAACTTTACCAAGCCAAATGCTTGATGTCTTTGGTTAAGCTTCATGCCTTTTTGGCCTAACAATAGTCTGTTATTTATGCGAACAGAATAGTTAGGTACAACTGCAATAAAATTTATTTAAAGATGGATGACAAATAATGAAGGATGTCATATGAAACAAGATTCAAATAAAATGTAGGCAATTTTTCCTGCTGATAAATTGACATACTGCAAGGGCATTTCATATAGCAGAGAATTATGTTTACTTGTGGTACCAACATGAACTACATAAATTATCAAGTCTTACTTGAATAAAGCATAAACCTACCTCTGGATGAAAGTGTTATGGTACAATATAATAAAATTAAATTTGTGGCAATGGCCTTTTTGGCCAGAAAACATTTTTAAATGAAGGTTTAAAATTTGGTATGCGCATTAGATTCACGTAAATACAGTAATTGTTCCAGAAGCACATACACAATAACATCATTCACATTAATATACCATGCTGAAGATGGAGGGAACCGCCTTGGAAAATGTCCAAGTAAGTGGAACAAAATTAGTGAAATTTGAGTGATTTCCTCAATAATAATTTGTTATATTATACTATATTTCACTACAAAAATTCCAGCTATTCAAAACTAATCATTCACACTATTTATGGACTATGCTATCTTCCATTACATTTTTTTTGAAGCAATCCAAAACAACCACAATGCATTGATCTCCATTTGTGAAGGATTCACAGCACAGCAAAAGGTCACATTATGGTTTCCAAGGGCAGAATGGCTCCCATTCCCCAAGAAGCTTATCTTTAATCAAAGAACAGTAAAGAAATGGCTAGAACAACACCATGAATAAGCATGACTGAGATCAGGGAAACCTAGGCAACTCTCCACCTCAGAATGAAACCCTTATGGAGGACATCAGAGCCACTCATTTCCTTTTTGTGATAAAGTTATTCTCTTAGAAAGAAAGCTTTCCAGTCATTTGGAACTGAAACAAAATCCCTTTCATAAAAATGTACACATTTTATGTCACATTTAACTTCTTAAGTAGAAGTAATTCATATAATGATATCAATTAATAATTCATAGAACTTAATGCACTACTAAATATTGAGATTTTCTGATAATGGTCATGTAGCATAATATTTAGTTCAATGTTCCAACAGCTGATTGCTTCCTTACAGATTTGTTCCTCTACAAAAAGTACAATCACGGGTGGCCAAGGTCATTAAGGTGCAGACTCGTGAGCTGGAGGTCTGGGGTTCGATTTCCATCAGGACCATCCTCCCTGAGGTTTTTTCCAAGTTTTCCTCATTCTTAATAAATGGCAAATGCTGGGGAGGTGCCCTAAACTTAGGCCTGGAACGTTACCTTCCTCCCAATTTATCATTTCATCTCATATATCATTGGTCTCCACTGCCTTAGTAATAAAAATAGGAGTTAAACACCATTATATATATAAATCTAATTATCAACCAGGGGAAAAAAAAAAAAAAAAAACAGAGAAAGAAAAATTATATGCAATGTATGTTAATTGCACCACAAATTCCTTATAATATCATGCAGTTCTTGCTAAATAGCATTGCCTATAACAGCCTCACTAATCTACTGATTGGTGTAGTTCTTCATTTATGAGTCTTAAGCTTTAATGACCTTTGTCACCCTTGTTGTTTCCTCCAGATTGATATACTAATACTGCACGTTATAAGTAATAATTAAAATATGAATAATACTGTCCTTCATTGCTTGCTACAGAAGTTATTTGTTCATATAATAAATAAAGAAATAAATAAAAGACCTTCAAAATATACATTCAAATAAAAATGATTAAGAAATACACACAAAAACATAAAATCTCTCTTAAATAATCTAGGAAATAAGAAACAGAAAAAGCTTTCCCAAAACCTCACATAATTACTTCAAACTGCAATGACATCATGTAACCATCCTGCATGCTCACAATGAGTGCCTGAGTTAATGCTAATTCCAGATGAGGAATGTGTACATTGTCATTCTTTAAAACTCTAAATATGAATTCAATATTTAATGATAAAAAAAATAGGGCATGTTGAGAATTTTATGATTTTTATGCTTGAAGGGCTGAAGTTGTGCTAACTCCACTTACTTATTAAACATTAGGATATGTTTTGGTGCAATCGCTCTCATCATCAGCTGTTGACTGACTACTCAATGTGGTGGTTGGACCCCAAGGTGCTTCTGTGGCAGTGTTTGATAGTTCAAATAGGAACTTGCTCAGCTCATCCATGGGTGGAACATCAAAATTCATTACGTTTTTTTATATTTTTCAGGATGGAAATTTTTTCTGAGGTATTTCTCCTCTATTGGATTGCAAAATTCTTTCAGCAGCTTAGCCTCTGGTTTAATTTCATAACTTTGGATCCAAAAGTGAACTGCCAGTACTAATTTATAAAATATTTTAAAACAAATATTCCTAGTGTTCCTTTCTCTGAATATCTAAGTTTCTCTTTGTATTTTTGATTACAAATGGAACATTTCATTTCATAAATTCCTGATTTCTGTTCTATTGGAATGATGTCTTTTACTGTGGAACCTAGTAAATTTTTGATATTATATTTGTTCTTTGGGGCTAACATTATACTTAGTTCTTTGAATATTCTCTTAAATTTGTTGTGGTAAATTAGATGGTACATGAAACTTTTGAATTTGTATCTTTCCTTGATGTTCTTCTGTGTGGAAACTTCTCTTATAGACTTTTGTCTGTTAACTTTATTGATAATTTTTGTTACTGTGTCTTTGTTGAGACCATTGGTTACTGCTATCTTAATTATCTGTTGGTATTCCATTTGTACTGTGTTTGCGGAATGTTAATTACTCTGTGTGTCAAGCTGTGAAACATTGCATATTTATGTGCAATAGCATTAATACTATTATTTCTATGTAATTTTCTGTTTATGTTTTTTTCTAAGTATTCAAAGTTCAGACTGTCTTTATTTCATATGATTTTTAAATCTAGGAATGGGATTCAACCATTTCTCGCTTCTTGTATGGTAAACTGTGTAAATTTAAGTTGTAAATTACGGAGTTTCAGAGATCTTTTGAATATTTTTCCAATATTATTGCAACTATGTCTTCCACATACCTATACCATGTCTTGAAAATTAATGGAAAGGCTTTGGTGATATGTATTTGAAAGGAGCTCATGAATAAATCTGCTAGAAATGGAGACAGGGGGTTTCCCATTGATAGAACAGAAAATTGTCATAAAATGTTTGGTTAAAACTGAAGAAATTATGCTAAATGCATATGTTAGTATGTTTTCTGTTTCTTCTATTTGTAAATTTAAGGAGATAAAGCAGAAAATGTCTAATTTAAGGCCCTAAGCACCCATTGATAGCATTTGTTTAATTATATTAATTTAATAAGTTAATTTTCATATGTAAATTATATCTAATCTGTCATCTAACACAGTCTTATGATTCACTTACTTTTAAATATGGTGGGACCAGTTTCAAAGAGACATGCTCCCCACCTTCAACCAACTTGACTTAGTCGAGAATCTTCGAAAAATAAAAAATTTAGTACATTGCACAATGAAAGATACCATCCCTACAGAGCAAAAATCAAGAATATATGAGATTAAATGTGCAGATTGTGAGCAGAGCTACATTGGGAAAATGAAAAGAAATTTAGAAATTCGAAGAAAAGAACACTTTAGGAACATTAGATTGAAACAGATAGACAAATCAGCAATAGCAGCTCATATTTGGAACAAAAATCTTGAAATAAAACCAGAAATTAAATTACTGAAACAACTTCACAACCCAATAGAACTATCCACATGGGAGAGAATTTTCATTTTAAAAATAAGAAGAACTTGATGAATTTTGATTTTCGCCGCTGGATGAACTCGGCAAGATTCTACTAGAACCACAATATACCACCACAGGAGCAAACGGGCGTCCATCCCCAGTTTCAAACAACGGCATTCAGTCAACAGCAGCCGATGATGGGAGGAACCTCTCCAGAAACTAGTTCACAGTTTTAAAAAAGTAAGTGGAGTTTGTGTTAACAACTTGAACACATTAATGTAGGATATATTACCACTCCATTGTCTACAGCTTCATAAGTACATTTTTTACTTAATTAAAATACCATAATTTTAGTTTTCCCAGGTTGGCTGTTATCTTATGCATATATTTCAAGGTGGTTTCTGCACTTTCTGGATTGCTGTTCTATAGAAGTTCTGTAGATTTATTCTGTAACATCAGTGAAGTGTCATGTGCATATGAAATGGTTTTGCATCTGATGTTTATAATTAACATATATTGATTTGAATGGCATCAGAGTATGTAAATGTATTTTGATGCTTAAACCACTAGGGTAGATTATTCTATAACATCAGTGAAGTGTCATCTGCATGTGAAATGGTTTTATGAAATTGCATCATATGCTTATGATTAATATACATTGATTTGATTTGTTTAGTATCAGGGTGTGTAAAATACTTTGACTCTTACACCACAAGGGCCATTTGTGCAGTCCTTTGATTCTAACTTTGTAGTTTCAGATCTAGCACTTTAGTAAGCTCTACAATCTTTCCTAAAAGCTTAGGAATTACACCTCCTAAAGGACAGAATCCAAATAAAGATGTTCTTTGTATTTCCCAAGTTTCACACTCTAGTAAGATGTGTTCTGCCATCTCATCAGGTATTCACATAGATGGCATGTGGGATTTCCATGGTAGATTACCATCATCCATAGGTGCTTCTAGAATGGCCAATTCCAGTGATCATTCCAGTAGCTTTCCTGGTTTGCCTTCTTTTCCACATCCTAAGGCCAGTGTGCTGTTGGATGATTAAAAAAATCTTTACCCAGTTCTTGATGGGAAAAACTCTTCCATTTTATCTAATGTACTTTTTTGGTCCAGTGACACACTGTGGTTCTAGCAGTTTTCTTGCTAATACTGCTAGAAAGGTTCCTGCTCGTAGTTGTTTCTTTCTTTTGCCAGTTTATCTGCTGCTTCATAACCTTCTTTACCCAAATAACCAGGCACATAACAAAGTTTTAATTGATTCTTTATGGAAGATTAATGAGTGCTTGGAGATTTTCTCATACAAGTCTAGTTGACTTGATAAGACTTAAGTGCACTAAGCATAGTTGATTTGTGTGAAAATGTGTGTATATTGTGCAATAAGTATAACTTGATTATCTGCGAAAATGAGTATACATTGATTAACTAATTTCTCTTTTCCCAGAGGTCAGGACAGGTCAGAAGTGCCTGTAACAAAGTTCCCAAGGCTTATGGAGATCTTTGTTTTTTGGGGATAATCCATAAACACCGGATTCTAAAGACTTTCCTAATGTAAAGAGGACCAAGCGATCCTTAGAGTAGGTGAATTTTTTCCCATAGTCAGATCATTCTCCAATTCTGATTCCGAATGGTTATGTAAAATTGTACTTTGTAGGCATGTAATTGGATGGCATATCAAATGTTGTGTTAGGTAATATTTTTTGTATTTTAGTGGTATTTATTTATGTGCTAAGAAACATTACAAAATGATAACTAATTCTGTCCTTAGTCAATTTCTAGGCATTGTCCATTACAAATATTTTACAACAATATATTATAATTACATGAAACCTTCATTTTAAAAAAATACTTTATTCCTAATCACATATACCTTTTCTGGATCAGTAGTTTACTACTGGAATATTCAGGATATATGTATATCATATCATATCATCATCATTGCCGCCACATTATTATTATTATTATTATTATTATTATTATTATTATTATTATTATTATTATTTTTATTTATTTATTTATTAACAACAACAAAAAATTACACCTATTATTTACCTCAACCACCTGCTAATAAACTCCCTTTCCATTAACAACCAACAAATAAGTCTACTCACACCAAATACTCATTATATATAAAGACCAAATTTATCTAATTTTAAAATGTAAAGCTAATATTGGAAGCAACATATCCAACTAAACTCAATTTACTCCACCTTTTCCACTGACCACTTCCATTTCAATGCTACTTTCCATAAAAATTTACCCAAACCCCGTTATTTGAATCTTATCATCAAACATTTTCTTGATCACCAACTCCATATCAATCTTCAACCATTTCTCTAATTTAAAAACCTTCCTCTATTTTTCAGTACCCTTAGATTGCAACAGAATGTGTACAGCATCTTTCTCTTCTCCACATATTGGGCATATGCCTTATGGAACATTATTCCTCAAAGCCCCAGTCTAAACTAGATCATTCCTTCTCTTTCCTGCCTGTTGCACCTTTCAATATACATTTCTTTCATAAATTCTACTTTGAAAGACTTATAATATGATATTTTAAAGATATTTTCTTATAAAAGATTTTCAGCCTAAAAACCTGATTATCCATATCCTCAAATCTGGAATCAATGCCCCTCCAAAACTGTGCTAACACGTCCTCTCTTGCAAACCATATATACCTAATCCATTCTTCTCCAATCGAACCTAAATACTTCCTAGTCAATTATTACTATTTATATCATAAACAACTCTTCAGTATATTATCTTCTGGCATCTGATTTATCAATACTTCACCATTCCTCTTACACTAACTTCCCTACTGCCAGAATAGGCTCTACATTGATGTGTTTTGAGGCACACTTAACATTAACTTGCAAAAGGATATCAGAATGAAATCTGTTTTCTTGATCCCCTTATCAATGTCCCAAATTTCATTTCCATATGTCCATCTTAATTCAACCAGGGAACAATACACTCTTTCAAACCATACCACATCATCACCATTCATCATTGGTGCTATATACAAAAAATTGCTAACCAAATTCATTGCTAATCTATTTTTCATTAAAGCACTACATTTCCCATACCTCTGTAAAACTCAATTAAGTACCTAATAACTGCCACAGGTGGCCAAGATCGTTAGGACACGGACTCGTGAGTGTGAGGTCTGGGGTTCGAATCCTGCCAGAACCGCACTCCCTGACTGAGGTTTTCTCCAGGGTTTTCTCAGTCCTCATAAATGGCAAATGCAAGGGAGGTACCCTAAATTTAGGCCTGGAACATTTCCTTCCTTAATAAATCCTTTCCCAGTATATAATTTTATTTCACTTATCAGTGTCCACCATCTGCCTCAGTAGTAAAAATGGGCATTAAACACCATTAAAAAAAAGTACCTAAAAAGTGAAATCATTTGCTAACTCATATTTTCTTTCTAAATAAAAATCTTTTTTTTTTTTATTTCTTCTTAATTTATCATTTTTAAACACCATAATATTTATATAAGATCTATGTGGGAATGAATTGAACTAACACTCTTTTGCTCCACTTACTTGTTTAAATATGTAGGACTGGTTTCATGAACCCTTCATTTGCATCGTCAGTCCCTAATCGACTGGAGGATAAATTGTTATGCTGTGGAAATGTGTAATTTGCTCTGGTGGAGGTGTGATGAACTTAGTTTATATTTTCATCCCTGGAAGTGTGGAAGTTCATTAAACTGTCTCTGTACTTTAAATGTAGATTTTCTTTCTCCCATGTTGCTAATTCTGTAGGTCCTTGCACTGTTTTAATAATTTTGTTTTATTCAAAATGCCCTGGTTTTCTATCCAGAAATGATATCCACTGCTGATTTCTACAACTGTTTGCATTTTATATTTCTGAAGTGTTCTTTTAACCTTGTGCCTATGTTTCTCTTTGTTTTACAAATATAGTATTTTTCACATTCTGCATAACAAATTTTATAAATATGTGCTTTTTTCTCTTATGGAATACTGTCATTAACATTATCAATCAGGAGATTTTTAACATTAAATCTGTTTACAGGTGCTAATCTGATATTAAAATCTTTAAGAATATTCTAAAATTTTTTGTACCCCACGGATGATATGTGAATTTTTTAAATATTAGCTTTTGCCGAAAGTGTTGTGGTTTCTTAAACAGGTTTTGCCCCTTGAATTTCTGTACTTTTTGTATACTATTTCTTTATTACAACAATTTTTAACTACTGTTCTTTCTATTTGTTTGTATTCTTTAAGGTATTCTTCTTTGCTAATTTTTAGGTTAACTAGCTGATGTGTTAAGCTGGTTAAGAACAAGTGAAATTAATAATGCACACATAAAAGAATATATTAATCTCTTAGAAGTTTGCATAAACCAATCCTACTTCTCTTTAAGGGCAAATTTTAAAAGCAATAATCAGGACTTACTATGGGCAGCCCCTTGTCTCCATTTCTAGCTAACCTCTTCATGAGCAGATTTGAAACGCACACAACTCAGCTTTCCCATACATATTTAAAATATGGTACAGGTATGTGGACGATATATTTGCCATAGTTAACAAAAAAACTCATTAATGATGCAATGAAACTTCTGAATTTACAAGATAAAAACATTTTATTCACATAGGAAACTAAAACAGACGTTAGCAAATTTGAAACACACATTAACTCAGCTTTCCTATACATATTTATAATATGGTACAGGTATATCGATGATTTATTTGCCATAGTTAACAAAAAACTCATTAATGATGCCATGAATTTGCAAGATAAAAATATTTTATTCACATAGGAAACTGAAACAGATAACATGTTACCATTCTTGGACATAAAAATAATGAAACATCAAGAAAACCTGGAATTTGGAATATACAGAAAAAATACACATGCAGACAGACATCAAAGCTGACAGTTTTAACCCCACAACACACAAACATGCAGTTATCAACAGCTTAACACATCAGCTAGTTAACCTAAAAATTAGCAAAAAAGAATACCTTAAAGAATACAAACAAATAGAAACAACAGTTTTAATATAAATTTGAATAGTTTGGGATTTTCACAGTGAAATATAGTATATATAACAAATTATTTATGAGGAAGTCACTCAAATTTCACTAGTTTCATTCCACTTGGACATGTTTCAAATGCACCTTCATTGTCCTATGAAGGAGATGATGAAGGAAATTTGCCTTTGAAACATGTCCAAGTAAGTGTAATAAAACTAGTGAAATTTCAGTGACTTCCTCATAAATAATTTATTATAAGAAAGAACAGTAGTAAAATGGTTATAACAAAGAACTAGCACACAAAATAGTACAGAAATTCAAGGAGCTAAAACTTATTAAATAAACCACAACACTTTCAGCAAAAGCTAATATTTAAAAAATTCACATATTATCCATGGGGTACAAAAAATTTCAGAATATTCTTAAAGATTTTAATATCAGGTTAGCACCTGTAAACAGATTTAATGTTAAAAATCTCGTGATTGATAATGTTAATGACAGTATTCCATAAGAGAAAAAAGCAGATATTTATAAAATTTGTTGTGCAGAATGTGAAAAAATCTATATTTGTAAAACAAAGAGAAACATAGGCACAAGGTTAAAAGAACATTTCAGAAACATAAAATGCAAACAGTTGCAGAAATCAGCAGTGGATATCATTTCTGGATAGAAAACCAGGACATGTTGAATAAAATGAAATTATTAAATCAGTGCAAGGACCTACAGAATTAGCAACATGGGAGAAAATCTACATTTAAAGTACAGAGACAGCTTAATGAATTTCCACACTTCCGGCGATGAAAACATAAACTTTCAACTAACTGTGCTAGTGCCATATATATTTTTTAAAATAATTTCATTTTTAAAAGATATGTTTTAATAAACTTTTAATTTCATCATGCCTTCACCAGAGCAAATAATGCATTTTCACAGCATAACAGTTTATCTTCCAGTCGACTAGGGACTAACGATGAAAATGAAGGGTTTGTGAAACTGGACCTACATATTTAAACAAGTAAGTGGAGCAACAGAGTTTTAGTTCCACTAAATCACACAATGATCTTTATATATGATTAGCTTCACTGTGCAATGTTCCAATTAACAATTTTAGGCCATAATCTTTGTTTTACTCTGGTTTACTTTAGGGCATATTTTTTGCAATACTTCACAATTTTCACAATGACATTTCTTAACTGAGGAGATGCAACCATAATATCATCCACATTGAGTAAGCCATAAGTCTCAATATGTCAATAGAAGACATTTATATGTTAATATTTTTAACCCTTCTGTAATATCAGTTGTGAACAAATTATATAGAATTGGGCTCAATTTACATTACTGCACGAGTCTTCATTCTTTCTTTACCTGTGTTGTTAGCTTATCATTGCCACATCTGATACAAAAATTGTCCTGCTGGTACAATCCTTGCATTATATCAACAATTTCCTTAGGCAATGTGGTTCCTATTGAAGTCTGTCCAGTGTTATGATGACTTGCTCTCCAATTGCAACACATTATAAATTCCATGAGCTGCCACTATGGCCTCTGCTTTAATAGAGGTCTATGAGCAAACTTTCAAGTAAAATTCAGAGTGGCTTTTGGTGTGCCGTGAAATATGTTAGTTATGCATAAACAAGTATGTTATACACATTTATTTGTTGCACCTTTTTCCACATTATCTATAATCTCACCACTGCAATATACAGCTAATGGCATGTATGTGGTTTGAAACCACTTTGCAGTGTTGTGTAGAAAGCAAGGCATCACTTATGGTAAGCAGACATTGCTTCGGCACACTGAGGCTTAGACCATTATTTTTTTCTCTCTTGATATTATAATTTATCATATCATCTGTACTCTTCTGTAGTGAACTCCCATGATTTCAAAATTCATTTCGCTTATTTACAGTATATTTTATTCCAATGTGAAATATTTCCACTATAGGCTTTTCTACTCTCTAATGCTACTCAGCCATTTTTGTGCTTTTTCCTAAAATAGCTTCCTGCAGTAGGCTATTAAATAATAGTATGGTAATTTGTAATGTTTTATTATTGCTTATTTTATCCATATCCAGTTATAACTATAAATATGTACATATATAATACATGAGTTTCAATTATCTAACATCCTTTCAATTATTTCAGCTTTGTTTCATAGATATCACATTATGGTGGAGATTTCTGAATGGTTTGAACCCTGTCCCCTTTTTTTTAATACTTTAGTTATGTTTATAAGCCATTTCTGAAGTATGTACTACATTACATTCCATATTCAGTTTTGCTGATTTTGATAATGCAGTTGAATTGAAATATTTACATTTTATTTCTGCATAACTATTTCTACTGTTTGTTCTGCAATATTAATTTTGCTTTCCTTGTTTAAGTGTAAGCTGCATGTAGTGTAATTTTCTTTTCTGAGATATACTGCATCAATTATAGTAACATTGTTGAAATAATACACAATCTTTTTACCTGCATAATATTTTGTTCAAGAAACTAAAACTCTATGGGATAAAGAAACAAAGTTTAAATATATTTAAATCTTACTTAAAGAATGGCAAACGGCTAGTATGATATCTTCATTTTGTCGATGTGGAAACTGGTGTTCCACAGGGCTTGGTACTGGGGCCACTACTTTCCTGATAAGAATAAATGACACCAAAATGTTATTCCTGCCATACAGTTGTTTATGTAGATGACACATTCTTCCTTAATGTAAATAAAGACTTTAAATTGCTGTCACAATCTGTAAATGAATCCATGCAACAAGACAGCTTTAGTTTAAAAGCAATGGGTTTTTTTTTCATTAATGCAAACAAATCACAAATTTTCAGCTTAAAAATATGAATATTGTCTGTGATAATGTGAAACTTCTTGGCAAGATAATTGACATCTATCTATCCTGGAATCCTCACATAGATTTTATATAAATAGCAAGTTGTTATGCACTGTATTCCTACAAGCACACCTAACAAGGCTGTCCTTAAAGATTTCGTTCATATGGCTTACATTTCAGAGTACGTAAATGGTTAATTGAAAGTAATTTCTACAGCATACAAGACTGAGTAATATGAAATGAATAAAATATAAGAGAAAAAAAAGTTATATGTATATAATGTAAATAAGCTGTCACTCTTCATCCATAAACTTGAAGCCTCTTTCTCCTTTTATCTTGTGACAAAGCCTATTTTAATTACCAAATGCTGAATAAACTATTATTATTATTTTATTATTATTGTTGGTGGTGGTGGTGGTGGTGGTGTCATTATCATTATTATTATTATTACAGTCTAGAATTGCCCCATTTACACAAAGTCCTTTCATCAGATCATGTCTTGCCAGCAGATTCACCATGATGACTTGAATGTCCCATAGTTTTTGTAGTTCACATATAGCTTGGGGATTAACACTAATTATTCCCAGTTAAAATATTCGTTTCTGCACATATCACTACATAGTCTTCCTTCTGTAGATGTCTTCATTGGTGGTTAAGGTTCTACACTACTTCTATCATTAGGGCTCTGACTTGATTACACATTTCACTCTTATATTAGTAGTTTTCTTTGCATTATGTTATCCATAGTTCCTCTTCCTTGGCTAAAACCATACATTAATAATTTGGTCTGGCATTTTCAATCATTAGCTTTTTCTCTTACTGCATGGTATGAGGTTAGATTTTCATTTTGTGTTTATTTGTTTCATATCTGTAGGCATGTTCACATTTCTTGATGTGCTGCTATCTTTTCTGTTATTAAACTCATAAAGAAAATGAGAGTAATGTGGTATATTGAGATTGGTTGGGAAATTATTGATCATATTTACAGAATATTCAAAACTAGTATTGAGACTCTTGAGAGTAGCTTTAATGGAATAGTTTTAGCAGAATTGGGAAGAGTTGGTGAAGAGGCTTGGTAGTCAAAAATATATTAGAATATTGCTATAAGATTAAATCATTAAGAGAGAGTGTTGGTCCTGATGGTTTAGTTGTTACCATACTTGCATCCTAAACCCAAGATTGCGGGTTTGATCCCGGCCAGGATCGATGGATTTTTTTCGGGCATAAAAATCCTTAGTATGACTTCCTTTGGAAGGGAAGTAAAACCATGGATCCCATGTTGTACATTTATGGCACGATAAAGAACCTCAAGCCTGAAAAAAGAGGCCTATGAGCAAAATTTGTAGGCCGTTTCATGCCCTGAATTGAATGGGACACTGATGACCTGAGATATTAAAGAGCATCCGTAAATAAATCTAATCAAAAAAAAAATAATTAAGAGAGAGTAATATGTATAGTTGAAGATTGTTTAAGAACACAAGAAAGTAAAATGAAGAGAAAGTTGGTTTTCTCAGATATAAAAAATAGTAGAGGAAATTAGAATGGGTGACATAATAATGAGACCACCTCCTTGGTCTAGTGGTTAGCATTGCTGACTGCTGCCTGGGTTTAATTCCTGACACCTACTTAGGAATTTTTATAAGATATGGAGGTCTGGAACAGGGTTCACCCAACCTCATGAGGACAATTGGGAAGCTGTCTAATGGAGAAGTGGCAATCTCCACTCTAGTAAACTGTGATATAGCAAACAGGGGGATGCAGTGCACTGATCACATGCCCCCCTGCAATACTGACTGCACTCTACCAATGAAATCATGTTATGGAGGTAGAAGATGCCATGATTGTTAAGGTAAAGCTCAGGCCCACATAAGGCTGTAAAAAGGCTTTGCAGATATAGTAATGAGAAAATAAAATATATTCAAGGATTAAAATGTAAATTGGAACTTGCACAGTGAAGCCAATCATATAATTGATATTATTGTATGATTTAGTTGAATTACACACCCTTAATGCTTCACTTGTCATAATGTATAGAACCAAATGTTCTCGAAACTGGTTCTACACATTATGACAAGTAAGTAAAGCATTAAGAGTGTGTAGCTCAACTAAATCATACAATAATATTAATCATATTTAAGGATTTTGGAATAAGGTAATAGTGAGGATTGAGGATATTAAAAAGCAGGAAATATTTAGCGATTTAGGAGAGAAAGGTTTCTATAAATACAATAGAGAAGTAGAAAAGGGATGGGGGAGAGAGACATGTTAATGTTTGTAACATAATAGGAAGGATGTGCATGAGTAAGGACAGAAATAATGGTTTGGAATGGGTTAACAAAAGATGTGCTTCCTACATTAATGTATTCAATTTGTTGTACATAACACCAGGATATGTTTTGGAAACTAATTGCTCTCATCATGACTACTCAAACTGGTAGCTGGATCTCAAGATACTTTTGTGGCTGTCTCTGGTGGTTCTAGTAGGAACTTGCTGGGTCTGAAATCAAAATTTGTGAAATTTTTCTTATTTTTTAAGATAAAAATCTTTTCCCAAGTTCATAATTCGATTGGTTTGTGAAATTCTTTTAGCACCCTAGTCTCTGGTTTGATTTCATGATAATTGTCAGAAAAGTGAGCTGCTACTGCTGATTTATCAACCTGTTTTAACCAATATTCTGAAAGTTCAAAGTTCTCTGAGATTTTCTGATGTATCTTTGATTACAATCTCCACATTTGATTTCATAAATTCCTGATTCTGTTCTGGTGGTATGGTGTATTTTGTCAGTCCTGGTGGTGTAGTGGTAACCATACTTGCCTTCTAAGCCCAAGATCACGGGTTGTAACCCGGCCAGGATGGATGGATTTTTTATGGCGTAAAAATCCTAAGTATGACTTCCTTTGTAAGGGAAATAAAGCCATGGGTCCTGTGTCATACGTTTATGGCACGAAAAAGAACCTCAAGCCTGAAAAAAAGAGGTCTCTGAGCAAAATGTGTTGGCTGTTTCACGCCCTGAATAGAATGGGACTCTGATGACCTGAGATGATAAAGAGCGTCCGTAAATAAATCAAATAAAAAAAAAATGGTGTATTTTGCTGTACAACGTAATAAATTTTTGATATTATATTTGTTCTTTGGGGCTAAAATTATACCTAGTTCTTTGAATATGCTCTTAAATTTGTTGTGGCAAATTGAATGGTACATGAAGCTTTTGAATTTGTATCTTTCCTTGATGTTCTTCAGTGTGGAATCTTCTATTATAGACTTTTGTCTTTTAACTTTGTTGATAATTTTTATTACTTTGTCTTTGTTGAAACTTGTCTGTTGGTATTCCATTTTGTACTCTGTTTGTGTGAGTAGGATGTTAATTACTCTTGTGTGCCAAGCTATGAAACACTGCATATTTATGTGTAGTGGGGTTATAACTATTGTAATTTTCAGTGTTTGTTTCTTTTCTATGTACTCGAAGTTCAGGTTCTCTTTATTTTTTATGATTTTTAAATCTAGGAATGGGAATAAATCATTTTCTCTCTTGTTATGTGGTAAACTGTATAGATTTATGTTGTAGATTAAGAAGTGTCAGAGCATCTATTTAATATTTTTTCCAGTACTATTGCAAATATGTCATCTACATAACTATGCCATGTCTTGAAGATTAAAGGGAAGGCTTTGGTGATTTGTATTTCAAAGGAGCTCATGAACAAATCTGCTAGAAATAAAGACAAGGGGTTTACCATAGCTAGGCCTGAAACTTGTTAGTAATATCTTTGGTTGAAACTGAAGAAATTTTATTGAATGGAAGTATTTGTTAACATTCAATAATTTTTTTATTTCTTCCATTTGTAAATGTAAGGAGATTAACCACTTCTTTAACATTTGCATAAGATTCTCTATTGGTATGCTTGAGAATATTTCTTTTACGTGAAATGACACCTTACATCTCTTGTTGCAATTCTGCTATTTTTAGGTTTTTCCACTTAAATTAATTTTTGTTGCTCAAGCTTTGGAATTATTTAAGAGTTGAAAATGTCTAAACTTTTTTGCTATCTTGTATGTGGGTGAATAAATTGGTGAACAGCTATTGATGACAGCAATTAGCTTCCAAAGCATGTCCTAGTGTTGTGTAAGTAAATGGAATTAGTGTGAGCAAGTTGAATTCATTAAAGTAGGATATATTACCACTGTATTGTCTACAGCATTGTAAGTACAATTTATTCACTTAATGAACAAATATACAACATCTGTAATTTTGATGGTTACCCTATCTGAAAAGGATAATTTCTCAAGGGTTATTGTATTGTATAGTTGAATGTTGTTTGACTTTTAGATAAATCTTTGTCATGTATATAATCAACTAATTGTGGTCTAAACACTCTTATGCTGCACACTTCCAAAAAAAAAAAAAAAAAAAAAATCTTTGCCAACTACACCTATGCAAAGAACTGGGCATTTAGAACCTTTCTGGAAAGCAATACAATCAACTCACTAGAAGTACCAATACCATTCACGATTGATGCAGGTTTTTATAGCATGACCATCTGGACTGTCTGCAACTATTGTTGTACTTGCATTCCTGATTGGTTTATGGTGTTCTGACAGACCCTTTTTTCAATAACAGAGGTTAAAACAAAGCTTTATTGCTAAAAAAATGTTTTTTGGTAGCTGTACTTCAGTTTTTTTTTCAGAACGGCATTTCAAAGATGTGGTTTGTCAGATGAAGAAATCATAAAATAGTTTCCATATTATAAATGATTAATCCAAAGGTAGGTGAATATCCCCCAAATTTTTAGGAAATCTATGAATTACAAGAGAATGAAGCAAATCATGTTCTACTCAAAGGTTCAAAAAGTGATATTAAATTCAGTTACATATCTAATAATATGAAATGCATTTGGAAGATTATATTCCTTCTAAGTAGTTCAATATGTAGTAATATGAAATGCATTATGGAAAAATATATCCCATGAAAGCTTTATTTTCATTTGTAATTGTTGAACATATATTTCAGGTACATCAAGTGATAACAGTGTGCTCTTACCCATACTTCACAATATTCCAGGCAGTTGTGGCAGAGGGAAAGGAAATAATTTTACTCAAATGAGGAGAAATTTTGCCATGGGAAGAACTGCTGGAAGTTAGAGACATGGCTAGCAACATATGCAGGGAGAGGAGGCTTTATCTGCCAAGTAAAACATTACTACTGCATATGTATCATCTTTTTAAATACTTAAGATTCAACATAATTTTGCATAGTTTGGGATTTTTACAGTGTAATATAGTATCATAAATAGTTTGTTATATGATACTTAAGATTCAGTACATTCTCAATTAACAAAAGCAGAATATTAATAGTCGCATTGTCAGCACATATCTGTGACTAGCCTGACTAGTCATCTTTCCAGTTCACAGCTCTAGGTACTGAGACTGTTAATGATAGGATAAAATGGGACATTATTTCTACGCAAACTGTTTCTGGAATATGGGTATGGCAGAACATCATGAAGGTAGTACCAGGAACTGCACACTGTCTGAAGAGATCTACTAGAAAAAGTCACTGTTCTAGTGTATAAGGCTACTAATTGATGACAGCATGTTTCTAAGTATAAAGAAGCGTACAGAGAATAGAGAACATCAAGAGCTGCATGATGATAATTGAACCATTAGCATCAAGGCAATTGGAGCAAAAATCTTTCATTGAAGTGTTTTAGTCATTATCCAGGGACAAATTTTTATGTGTTTTTAATTTAATGAACAGAAATAAATTCTTGATTGATACACTGTGGGTAAATTTTTATACACTTCACTTACATAAGTGAAGTGTATAAAAATTTACCCACAGTGTATCAATCAATATACAAGACCTTCACTGTAAATAGCTTCAATATTTTAACAAATACGTTAGAAATAAATTCATTGAAATTTTGCAATGCATGCATGTTGATGAAAAAGGCATACATTTCCAAAGACTAAGAACAACTCAATTTAAGCTCTATCCCTATGTGGAATCCCTTCATTGTCAATTCTTTGTTGTGTTACATTCAAAGTGAATATATCACTGTGTATGAACAGTTTTTCCCATGCAAGGCTAACTTCCCTTTCATATAATACATGAACCATAAATTAGACAAATTGGGGATCAAGTTTGACTGGCAATTAATACGACTAAGATGAGCAGCAATCTAGTTGTACCTCTTCCAGGGCATTTTATGCAGCCTTACATTTTCATGGAAAGAAATATTATATGCAACAGTTTTTTCACAAGATGCCTGCAGAAAATTTGAAAAATAAAAATACAAGTATTGTAGGCACTTTGAAGAAATTTATAGGGAAAATCCCTTAAACAGCAATATATGGCAACACCTTGGCACACTATTATGATTTATAAGTCAGGTGACATGGCTTTTATCATCCTATCAGGGAAAAAAACAATAAAATATGCTTCTTGTATCATCAGTGAACAGCATCTAAAAAGCTACCATGATCAGTGGCCTACTACAAAAATGCCAAACATGGAGCTGACATTGTCAACCAAATGGTTTGACTTAACACTTAATAAAGTTATCCATTCCTCATATGTTTTTGAAAGACTGTTACAGTATATTATAACTTATAAGGTATAAAAAATGCCATAATCTGTTATATTGCATAATAAAACTCGCCTAATTCCTAAGAATATGTGAAAATAGTTTGATGTTTCATTCTATATTTTGTTCAGTATTTGCAGATGAAGCAAATAAATCCTCACCTGTCAAAATAGTGAGTTTTTTAAACGGATCCTTCCAGATTAAGAAAATATGTATGTTCACTATATAGCACAGTTGAAAATTTAACTGCATGATAGAATGTCAGAAAGTTCAAGTGTGGAGAGAAAATATAGATTAAGAAATAGGATAATTTAGAGTTGAAAATTTTGGCCATAAGCATTTTTGGAAATAATAAGGATGAATATTTAAAAAGGTTTGCTAATTATTTAGGGGAGGTGAGATAGAAGTAGTGAAGGAAAGTTATAAAGGTAAAAGAAGTGAGCGATCTAAATAAAGATTAGTATCAACAAACAAAATTAGGGTAAATTGATGATGATGATGATGATGATGATTGTTGTATTTCTTTATTTGCCTTTAGACCAATGTAAATTAAGTTTTAGCATTTTCATTTTCACACTGTATCAACTCTGTTATTTCTTACAGAAGCTATTTACACATGAAATGAACACACTAAGATTACAACCTATCTCTGATGTATATAAATTTTTCTATTAGAAAATATTTGGGTTCTTTAGGAATTTTTTATTGCATTGACTTTTTTTCTCTAGGCACCATGTTATATCAAATTTCACCCATAATTAAGGAGGCTTATTTTATTAACAGTTAGATAATTATAGTTATCTTGAGTCGTTGTATTATACTTATGCCAATTTTTGTTCAGATTTATATGTAGTTTGGAAGAATTAGCAATCTTAACTAGAAATGTTAATTGGAACTTTTACATTGAAGCCAATCATACAGTGATCTCAATTTATTAACAGTCTGTTTCAATATGTTGTACATAAGCATCCCCAAATCTTAAACTGCCACGGGTGGCCGAGGTCATTAAGGCATGGACTCGTGAGCAGGAGGTTTGGGTTCGAATACCGCCAGGACTGTCCTCCCTGACTGAGGTTTTTTCCAGGTTTTCCTCAGTCCTCATAAATGGCAAATGCCGGGGAGGTACCCTAAACTTAGGCCTGGAATGATTCCTTCCTTAAAAAAAATAAATCCTTTCCCTATATACCATTTCATCTCATGTATCATCAGTGTTCATCGCCTGTGGTGCCTCTGTGGCAAAAACAGGCGTTAAACACTATTCATTCATTCGTTCCCAAATCTTAATTGCATATTGTAAATCTGGGTAGTTCAAACAATAAGAAATTATATGTTACATTAATGCTTTCAGTTGTTAACACTAACTCCACTTACTTATTTAAAACTTTGGACTAGTTTCGGGAGAGGTTCCTCCCATCATCGGCTGCTGTTGACTGAGTGCCGTTGTTCGAAACGGGGGATGGACGCCCGTTCGCCCCTGTGGTGGTATCTCGTGGCTCTAATAGAAACTTGCTGAGTTCATCCAGCGGCGGAAAATCAAAATTCATTAAGTTGTTCTTATTTTTTAAAATGAAAATTCTCTCCCATGTGGATAGTTCTATTGGTTTGCGAAGTTGTTTCAGTAAATTAATTTCTGGTTTTATTTCATGATTTTTGTTCCAAAAATGAGCTGCTATTGCTGATTTGTCTATCTGTTTCAATCTAATGTTCCTAAAATGTTCTTTTCTTCGAATTTCTAAATTTCTTTTCGTTTTCCCAATGTAGCTCTGTTCACAATCTGCACATTTAATCTCATATATTCCTGATTTTTGTTCTGTGGGAATGGTATCTTTCATTGTGCAGTCTACTAAATTTTTTATATTGTATTTGTTCTTTGGGGCTAACATAATTCCATGCTCTTTGAATATCTTCTTAAATTTGTTGTGGTGAGTTGGGTGGTATGTGAAACTTTTGAATTTATATCTGTCTTGGGTGTTTTTAAGTGTGGAGACTTCCTTAATAGATTTTTGTCTTTTAGCTTTTTTGATGATTTTTGTTATTGAGTCTGTGTTGAAACCATTAGTTATAGCCGTCTTCATTATATGTTGGTGTTCCATTTTGTACTCGGTTTCAGTCAATGGGATGTTGATTAGTCTGTGTGCTAAACTGTGAAACACTGCATATTTATGTGGGGTGGGGTTATAGCTATCATTTTTTATGTAATTTTCTGTGTGTGTTTGTTTCCTGTGAATTCCAAAGTTAAAACTGTTTGCATTTCTTATTATTTTTAAATCAAGGAATGGGAGACAACCATTTCTCTCTTCTTCTATGGTAAACTGTACAGATTTGTGTTGTAAGTTAATCTGTACAGTTTACCATAGAAGAAGAGAGAAATGGTTGTCTCCCATTCCTTGATTTAAAAATAATAAGAAATGCAAACAGTTTTAACTTTGGAATTCACAGGAAACAAACACACACAGAAAATTACATAAAAAATGATAGCTATAACCCCACCCCACATAAATATGCAGTGTTTCACAGTTTAGCACACAGACTAATCAACATCCCATTGACTGAAACCGAGTACAAAATGGAACACCAACATATAATGAAGACGGCTATAACTAATGGTTTCAACACAGACTCAATAACAAAAATCATCAAAAAAGCTAAAAGACAAAAATCTATTAAGGAAGTCTCCACACTTAAAAACACCCAAGACAGATATAAATTCAAAAGTTTCACATACCACCCAACTCACCACAACAAATTTAAGAAGATATTCAAAGAGCATGGAATTATGTTAGCCCCAAAGAACAAATACAATATAAAAAATTTAGTAGACTGCACAATGAAAGATACCATTCCCACAGAACAAAAATCAGGAATATATGAGATTAAATGTGCAGATTGTGAACAGAGCTACATTGGGAAAACGAAAAGAAATTTAGAAATTCGAAGAAAAGAACATTTTAGGAACATTAGATTGAAACAGATAGACAAATCAGCAATAGCAGCTCATTTTTGGAACAAAAATCATGAAATAAAACCAGAAATTAATTTACTGAAACAACTTCGCAAACCAATAGAACCATCCACATGGGAGAGAATTTTCATTTTAAAAAATAAGAACAACTTAATGAATTTTGATTTTCCGCCGCTGGATGAACTCAGCAAGTTTCTATTAGAGCCACGAGATACCACCACAGGGGCGAACGGGCGTCCATCCCCCGTTTCGAACAACGGCACTCAGTCAACAGCAGCCGATGATGGGAGGAACCTCTCCCGAAACTAGTCCGAAGTTTTAAATAAGTAAGTGGAGTTAGTGTTAACAACTGAAAGCATTAATGTAACATATATTACCACTCCATTGTCTACAGCTTCGTAAGTACAATTTTTACTTAATAAGAAATTAATTTTAAATTATCTAAGTTTAGGTATTTTTTTTAAATTTCTTAGAAGATACAGGTACAAGTTCTCCTTTTTCCAAAAGTAATCAAAGTCAAGTTTTCATCTAGTCTAAAAAGATTTTTTTTTTTTAGCTTTTGAATTCATTTACAGTTTGTTACATTTTATCTGGTTGTTTACATGCCTATTATTACTGTGATGAAATGTAAGTGGTGCAAGTGCTTTTATTAACTTGAAATCAATTAAACTTGTGCAGTGAAGCAAATCATATAATAAAATTATTGTATCACTTGAATCAAACTACACACTCTTGTGGCTTCATCAACTTGTTTATATCTAAAGCATGTTTCATAGACCATCTGCATACTCAGCTAATTGTTGACTGCTGGGTAGTTCAAGTATTTCTTTGGGGATGCATATTCTGCTCTGGTGTAGGTGTGATGAACTTAAAAGTTGTTTCCATCACGGGAAGTGTTGAAGTTCATTAATCTGTCTCTATATTTATATATGCAGATGCTAGCTCATGGGATAAAATGTACATAAATAAATACAGAGACAGATTAATTAATTTTGACATTTCTGGAGATGAAAACATAAAGTTGAAATTCTTCATACCTCCACCAAAATAGAATATGTGTCCCAAAGAAATACTGTGAATTATCCAGCAGTCAACAATTAGCTGAGGATTCAGACGATATCTGCAAAACATGTTCTAGACATAAAGTGAAGCCACAAATTGTGTAGTTCACCACAGTCTCATAATAATTTAATTATGTAATAAAGTGCTTTTGTTTTTCTGAATTTACTTTTAAGTTATTGTTTTTAAATAATTGTAAATATTAACAGTTTTTTCCACAATTAGCCATTAAAGATTGCTTGCTAGTATAGTTAATTTAATACAGAAGTCAAGTTTGATAATTGTAGAATTTATGTGCAGAGAAAGTATTAGGATCTATAACACACTCATATTAACCAGGGTGTTAGGCATGTAGAGTCAAGATTAAATAAGCAACTGACAAATATAAATGGAAGTGAAATTTTTGTTTAATAATATAAGACGTTTACAAAGTTGGAGATGGCATTTTCATGCAATGTATTCATTCTTCTGAGGGAAAGGAGCACTGAGAGGAACTTCACCTTTGGGATTTAATTTCACCAATTAGTGATTAGTGAGAAAGGAGTGAAGGCCTTCAGGAATAGCTGAAGGTCCTGGCCTCATTGGAGATATGGTTATATGGAGATCAGATGTTTTATTTTAAATTTGTTAGTAATTCTTTTTCTTTTGTAATATTCTTTTAATATTTTAAGTATATCTAGTAACCAAGAATAATTAAATCAGTTGTATAATGAGATCCATCTGCATTTTTTTATGATATTCCTAAGTGGGACACATTGTGCAGATTCTCTGTAGTCAATAGAGCTCATAAATAGTGATGATAAGTGCATAAAGGAGAGAGCATACTAAATGTTTCTAGATACAGAATAACTGAAAGGAGGGAATTGTCTTATATACTTACAGTACAGATAAGCAGAGAACTTGTGAGGCGGGTGAGTTGCACCAGGAGGACTTCTTATGTCTTTGTTTGAAATATAGGTTTGTAACAGCTGGTAAAACCCAATTTGAAAAAAAATTAATTTGCTGAAGCATATAATGTATTTAATATCTTCCTTTGTCCACCTACAGGTGATCAACAAGCAAAATGATACATGTTTCACAAGTAATGACGAAAAGGTGTTTGCAAGTTACTTGCAATTTTGTGGCATTGGATTGCGGAATGCCCAGTTGTATGAGCGTAGCCAATTAGAAGTTAAGAGGAATCAAGTTCTACTCGATCTGGCAAGAATGATCTTTGAAGAGCAGAGTACCATTGAACATATGGTATTCCGCATTCTTACACACACACAGTCTCTGATCCAGTGTCAGAGAGTGCAGGTTGGTATGCATACTGTTCATCATGAAACAATAGCATAAGTTCAAATTTTTTATATTTCACAATATTTAAGTATTTTCTATCCTAATATTCATTTTAGCACATACATTTATATGTTAGGTACCTGAATGTATGGATTAATTTTTTCTGATTTGATTTATTCTATACCCACTCATGGCAACTTGGCCATCAAGTGCTTTTAGTTCAGTAAAATGAGAATACTGAGCTTATTTGGATATAATGAGAGTTCTGCGGATCTTCATGTGAAGAGCATCCATTCTTCCATTATTGCAGAGAAGGCAGATATCCATTATTGCAGATAGGGCAGATATTTGATTGTGTGTTGATCCTGGTCATAACCATACTTGCCTCATAGACCCAAGATCATGGGTTCTAACCTGGCCAGGGTCAATGTATTTTTAAGGGTGTAAAATCATGACTTCCTTTGGAAAGGAAGTATAAATTTACAGCATGTAAAAGAAGAACCTTAGCCTGGAAGAAGTGTCCTCTTGAGTAAAAATTAATGGCCATTTCACACCCTAAATTGAATAGTACACTAATAACCACAGAAGTTAAAGGGTGTCCTTAAATAAACCAAATAAATAAATAAATAAATAAAATAACAAATTTGTGAGGAAATCACTAGAATTTCACTAATTTTGTTCCACTTACTTGGGACATTAATTAATTTTGATCTTCTGAACAATAGTAACCTCATCGCTAAAGTTCATAAAAATCCCCAAAGCCACATCTTAATACCATGCTGGGAGGCTGACAGTAGATGCTGATGATGAAGGCAATGGCCTTTTTTTTTTTTTTTTTTGAGTAGTGTTTAACGCCCGTTTTCACTACTGAGGCACCACAGGCGGTGGACACTGATGATACATGAGATAAAATGATAAATTGGGAAAGGATTTTTTTTTTTTTTTTTTTTTTTTTTTTTTTTTTTTTTTTAAAGGAAGGAAGCGTTCCAGGCCTAAGTTTAGGTACCTCCCCGGTATTTGCCAGTTATGAAGACTGAGGAAAACCTGGAAAAAACCCCAGTCAGGGAGGACGGTCCTGGCGGGATTCAAACCGCAGACCTCCCGCTCACGAGTCCGTGCCTTAACGACCTCGGCCACCCGTGGCGGTCGCAATGGCCTTTGAAACATGTCAAGTAAAGTGAAACAAAATTAGTAAAATTTGAGTGATTTCCTCAAAAATGTTTGTTATACTATATTTCAATGTGAAAATTCCCACTATTTAAATCTAAAAATAAATAAAAATTCTGATTGTGCCAATGGCCCATTGTTGTTTGAAGAAGACAACAGCAATTTCTTGGGGCAACATCATTAATGGGTTCCCATTAATCCATTTTTCCCTAATTTTGGATTTTGCTGATATAAGACTAGTCTCTGACACTATTATTTTTGCCATACTGGAATTTTGAGAAATAAACTGAGGCTATTTATACCTGAACCAAAGGTTGATTTAAACATGCACTTTGACTAGCTCATCAGTTCTCTCACTATTAGGATATGGCTGAGTGATTGTATGTGTAGCTAATAGCATTACTAGTTTTCTAATGACATTACTAGTTTTCCATAGCATGCAAAATTATTTTTAATTGTGGAAAGCTATAGTTTTCTTAAAATACCACAAATATATGTAAAGTCTAAACAATTTTGCTTTCTGTTTTATTTAACTGTTTATTAAGCTGTTTGTATTGTAACCATTCATTTATTATATAGTGATGCAATGTTTAAACATGAAAAGTATAAGAACTTATAAGTTGGGGAAAGTGATTGTTTTTGCTATAGAAAGTTAGATAGAGATGGAGAAAATGTTCATGCTTGTTACATGACAATGAGGGGGATGAAGTTGCGAATCTAAAAGGATAAAAATTAGAACTGAAGAAATGGAAATCTATACAAACTGCAAAAGTATGAAACAGAACAGCAATTTTGTTTTCTTTCTATGTTTCTATGTTCTATTTAAATACAGTAAAGCATTTTTCAGAATGAAACTTCTTTACAAATAAATAGTTGATAGTAAGTAGGAGAAATTCTTGTGTTACGTTGTTTATGGCTTGTAATTATATGTAAATGTACTATTTTGATGGGAACCTTACATATGCTGATTTTAAGCATAAGTTTAGGAAATAGGTTCATTGTTTTATAATTGTATGTTTTTATCTTTCAGGTATTACTAGTCCATAAAGCTTCAAAAGGAAGTTTCTCACGTATGTTTGACTTTGAGGCAAGTGATTTAAAAGAAGATGAAAATGATTCCCGCACAAGGTAATTTTTTTTTTAATTGATATAGCCTAACCAATAAATTAAAAAACAATGGTGGGAGAAAATGTTCAAAATATAAAGTTTTGTAAAACTAGGGTGACCAGATGACCATTGCTCAAAAAGAGAATACTAAGATTTGAAATGGTCGTGCTTACAACCAGAATATAGGACAGTTTTTCAATCGATATTTTCTCTCAAAATGATATTTTTTTTTCTCATGTTAGAATGAATGATTTCTAGATCAAATGTAGACTATATAGCACAACATGCATGCTTTTTTTCTCATGCTGCATCAACAAATTAGGTATACCTCTCTGATAATTAAAGGTTTTCAAATATGTAGTAATGTCCAGCATATGCTTTTGAAATTCTTTATATTCAAATTACTTAAAACTGTACTTAATAAGTAGAAAACCTAGTAGTAATTCATAGTTATTCCTCATATAGTCTACTTAGACATTAAAGAAAATATAGCTTGCTAATTTGCATTATCCCTAAGAATTGGCACAAAGCAAATTTTAATTAAAATAGATGGATCAAAGCACTCTTTAAATGTAGGAATTTTTATACTTTTACTCAAGAGCTGCACTCAAGATCAAAATGCAGGACATATTCATGAAATGTAAGACATCTGGTCATCCTATCATTAAATCCTCAGGACCCTTTTTTATTTTCTAGTGACAGGATTAATTATTGTGAAGGTCAGTCTTGTGAAGAAACAATATAATTATGATATTGATCTAACATGAAAATGCAACCATATGTACTTCAAAGCACATCATACCAAGAATTTGGCCTGAAGATTCTCAGATTCAGGATTAAAGAAATTATTTTTATGCCAGAGCTCACCCCTCCATAAAGAGTAAAGATTATTATGAATTTTGAGACAATTATGATTCCCATTGATCACAGATAACAATGTATCTACAGTGAGGTTATTTGAGTCTCAGGCATGAATGTGACCCTGATTAATATTGAAATTGTTGGTTTGATAGAGACTTTGTCAATCATATGTCATTCTGTGATTTCATTGTGTGTAAATTGTGTTCTAATTGTCCTTCACATTTATTTAACTGTATAAAGAACAAGTTTTACAAAGAATAAGTTTTAATGTACAATACATGAAATGTGAAAATTGGATTTGTTATGGCAATTCACAAGAAAATACTCTGGTAATCTTGTTCCAATTAGAGAAACAGTTTGCCAACTTGTTAAAATGTTATGATAGTATCTCTTAAATACAAGGAACATATGTTCTTATAGAAGAAAAGTTGGATGAAATGCAGAAATACAGGTGCTAGCAATGTTTTTGTTCTTGGGGGAGGGGATAATTTTCAACATCTTTTATATCACAGGCTTGTGCTTGCTATTATCATCTTTAAATGCAGTATAATGCTTTCAGTAAAAATTGAAATGCTGAAAACAAATACTAACTTTGTGTGCAGCATATCTAGCTGCCTTTTTCTGATTGCAGCAACTACACTTTCCCTGTAAGCAGCCATGCTCAATGTGTAACTCAATACATTGATTCTAAAATGGAGGATGAACTGTGATAGTAATAATATTTGAGTACAGAGGAACAAAATTTAAAAGAAAGCAAACTAAATGTTTAAAACTTAGTGTTGGGATATAGGACATAGAAAGAAGCATGTCAGTGGATTTGTTCTATGTTACTTAGCAATAAAGGGGAGGTGTAAATCTGTACGGATGAATGAAATGAATTAATGATGACACAAATGAGCTCCAAGTCCTTGACTCCTTAAAGCTATCTGGTATTTACCTCATGATAATGCAAAACACCAAAAAAAAGCCTCACCCAGGCAGCTTGACCAGACTGGAATTTGAACCCAGGACCTCTGGATTAATAGTCACAAATGCTACCACTAGATCATGGAGGCAGTCATAAGGTGATGCATATTTTAATGTTAAAGGGATATTTTCTTAGATTATACAAATATGTTAATTCAACATGTAACTGGGTATCAACTGACTTGCCTTTAGAGCTAGGGCAAATATGAAACTTTTTACAGTCAACTAAGAATAACATGACACTCTAGAGCAAACATAAATCGATCAGAGTTATGGGCACTAGAAGCTACTAGAAGAAGGATGTAAGCAACAAAAGTATATAAAATAAAAGTCTGTATTAGCAGTTGAACATTAAATTTGGATCTGAGATAATGCAGACATGTTGGTTAAAAATAGCACCTCTTTTCAGCCATAATTTATATTTTTAACAAGTGGTTAGTGGGAACATTAAATTCTGATCTCAGATAATGCAGACTTGCTGGTTAAAATATAGCACCTCTTTTCAGCAATCTTTTCTATTTTTTATAAGTGGTGGATGGATTGATTGAAATAGTTCACTCATAATGAACATGATAAAAATAACACTCATAATGACTGGATTGTGAGAGACAGTGGTTATATGTTTGGGTGAATTTGAGATTGTTTGGGGAAACAGAGCTAAATTCTTCTTGCACTCCAATATCTATTATGTTACAAATTTATTCCTCTGTGGAGTAAACCTATACATGTTGTTATCACTTGATGGTGACTTGAAAGACTTAAGACTAATCTGGAAACTGTAACTGACTGCAGAATTTTTAAATTTTTTTTAAATATTATTTCCAGAGATTTACCTCTAATTTTGTTCCTTGATGTGCCTCAAAATTGATAGAACTTATTTTCTCAAGGTAATAACTTAGGCTTGCACAACTTCAATTATTAGGTGAACAACTTTGTTAGAGTATCCTCAGAGGTTCATTGTGATTTCAAGCATACTTTTAAGGAATAAAAAATTTAATTTTTTTGGTTATGATATTTGTTTTTTATATCTATTTTAGACCATAATCTAAAGGCCCATACTAAGTTGTTTATCTGATACTTTCAATATTTGCTTTATTGAGTAAATATCATATAGCTGATGTCCCTTGTATTACTACTGTCACTAGTTTTTGGCTCAAAATCTGCTAGTTCATTTCTATGTTGGCTGTTGCAAATGATATTATTTGGAAATTCAGATGATTTATTATTTTTCTACATTATTGAATTTTACTTGTTACTGATGTTCAAGCTGCTGCTTATATTAGTGTGAAAATTGGAACCTTCAGAAATATATTTAATATTGTGTATTTTGCAAAGCTATGTAAAAGAATGAAATCTTTGGCATGATACACCAGAGGTCTAGGCCTGCTGAATTATAAATCTAAACCTTTAAAGACTGCCATTGGTGGCCAAGGTAGTTAAAGGCATGGACTCATGAACAGGAGGTCTGGAATTCAATTCCTACTTAACTGTCCTCCTGACTGGTTTTTTTTCAGGTTTTTCTCAGTCCTTTTAGGCCTGGAATGCTTCCTTCCTTAAATTAAAAAATCCTTTTACAGTTTATCATTTAACCTGATGTATCATCATGTCTGTGATGCCACAGAGTTAAAATGGGCATTAAACACTCTTAAAAAAAACGTAGAAAAATTCCTCAGCTGTGATCAAATCAGAGTCCTGTGGATCAGCATTCAGACATGATAACCATTAAACCAGTAGACAATGGAAACATTTGCAAAACTATGTACATGGTTGTAATGTCTTTAAAATTTGTTAAACAGGATTATGATAAAGTGATATTCAGCATTAGGTAGCCTTGAGGATTTGTTGTATAAACTTAGTTATTCTGCATGTGAACATTTAGAGTTAGTAGTTTATTGTAATAAAGATTTCATTGTTTTTAAAGTTTTGAGTTAAAGATAAGTTATGTACTTAGGTTGAGTTTAAATGTATTGTGAATCGGATGTTTCTGAAATTGTACAAACATCATGCACGTCTATTCTGTGTCTGTCACAGTACCCAAAACAATTCTGTGTGTCTAAATCACTTTTGAAATATATTGGATTTTCTTTAAGTAATTCTTTAGTAGTAATTAGCATTGACTTGACTGATCCTGTTATATAACCTAATGAATGATTTTGAGATTGGTTAATTACCACTAGCTTAGCTTTGGTTTTACTGCAGTATAGGAAAATTGGTTTAACATGCTTTTCACATGTAAAAGAGAGAGAGAGAAGGAGGGGGGAAGGAAAAGAAAGAGTTTCTATAACACATTCCCATTTTGTCTCCATCAGTCAGGCAGTAGCTACAGTGTGAGTAACAGCTGCAGTTAAATGTTGCAGCATTTACATGTTTAGTTTAATGAAAAAACACATTAGCAAGCGGCTGGTATACATTATGTTTTAAAATTGATTGTTAAAGGTTATGATGCAAGAGGTTGAGAGGTTTTATTTCATCAATAAAATTGTGGTGGTGTATTAAGAACTATTGATAAGAATAGCTTCATACTCTCATTGCCAGCTGGAACAGAAACATGGCCAATGACACCAGTAACTGTGTGTGTGTGTGTTTATTTTTTTCACCTGGTTTAATCATATATGTGTATAAATACATGTCAACAATTTCAAAAAAGTAAAGAAAAAAACAAAAATAAGTATACAAGACTTGAATATACACAACAGAACTATACAGTGATGCAATAGATCTGTCGGTCCTGCTTAATTTTTTATCTGTATTTTTGTTCAAGTTTCCATATACTCTTGTATTACATAGAAACAGTGCTCATTAAGTATTCCCTAAGCAGCAATTAAATGAATGGTATTGTTATTGTTAATGTGATCTGGCAAGTAGTTATAAAGTTTTATGTCTGAATGAGCTGCTCCTTTTTAGCATAAAGATGTATTAACCTCTTTCAGATTTGTTTTATTTGTATCATGCATATGCAAATTTTCTCTCTTAATGAAGGGAGATGCCTAATTTATTGTTCTTTTGACAAAAGAAAAAAAAAGCTCTAAATATATATTGGCAGGATAATGGAAGAATTTTTGGAATTCTGAATAGGGATTTGCATTATATTTCAAAGTTCACTCCCATCAACAATCTTATGATCCTCTTATGCATTATAAAGCATTGCCCAACAGCAGGCAGGTTCCCCCCAAAACCATACCATATTTTTGTGTATGCACAAATGCAAAATATGATATCCTTAATGCCTCTTTATTTACACTATCTGAGAGGTTTCTCATTAAATAGGACATTTTTATTATATTATTTATATGCAGCTTGTATTGCACCCAAATGCACAACAATTTGGTGTGATCACCTTTCTCAGTTATTTGTTTAACAGCTTGACCTGTGGGGAGAGGTAGTTATTTTTCTATTTTGTGATAGTCCATGAATAGTCTTATTCACATTTATGATCAGTTTATTTTGACTAAAATAATTCATAATTTCATTCTTCAATCTGCTTATAGATGTTAAAAGGGATTCTTTTTCCTTGAGTTTAATTATTATATTAGTGTCATCCATCAACAAGTGTATTAATAACATTGGTATCTGAAAATTATTAATAATCAAAAATAAGAGGAGATCTAGGGCTGAACCCTGAGGCATACCATATTTAATATCTACTATGCCTGATCAAAACTACTAATTCATATCTATCCTATCCTAATAATCTATCTTCTACTAGCTGCTATCTATAATGAAGATATGAGTTAATCCATTGATTGGGTATCCCTCTTAAACCCAAGTTATATACTTTATCTAACTTTCCATGATCATTGATGTCTAAATAATTAGGTATTATATTCTTTGTATTCTTAAAAGAAGTTAGGGACAATGAAGTTGTTGCATATACAAATGAGTCAGTATTAGGTGACACTAAAACTCACTAACTGGTTAATTCTTCAGAATATGTTTCAAGAGCATTCGCTCTCATCTTCAGGTGGGGACTGACTAACTCTAGCAGGTGACGTAGTGGCATCTGGTGGTTCCATTAGATAATGGAACAGGAAGTCCATGGTGGAATGTCAAAATTCATAACTCTATTTTATTTTTTAAAATATAAATTTTTTCCCATATTGCCAATTCCTTGGGATTGGTGGTAGCTTTTAACAGTTTGATGTCTCCTGCAACGTTATGATCTTAAGTCCAAAAGTGATCTGCAACTGCTGATTTATCCACTTGTTTATATCTTAAATTTCTGCAGTGTTCTTTGATCCTTGTCTCCAAATTTTGTATTGTTTTGCCGGTATATATCTGATCACACTCCAAACATTCTATCTGATAAACTCCTGACTTCTTGCTGGGTGGAGTAACGTCTTTTTTGGTGCTTTTCAGAAGCTTTCCAATACTAAATTTATTTTATGCAGTCAAACATCATAATTTTTAAAAATCTTCATGAATGCCGTGTTTGCCCACGGATGATATGTGAATCTTTTAAGAACCACGTCCTTTTTTATCATGGAGAGAGTTGTGGTGTTTTTAATATCTTTCTGTCATTCAAAATGTCTGATCTTCTTATTAACTAAACAGCTGTTGAATCCATTGTTGAGGACTGTTTTGATGATATAACGGTATTCTGCTGAATACTTTTCTTTGTTGAGTGGGATGTTTACCAATCTATGGACAAGGCTGTTTATAATGGCATGTTGGTGTGGTTTAGGGTTGAAACTGTTATTCTTTATGTGATTATCTGTATGTGTAGGCTTTCTATATATGCCAAATGAAGTTATGTCATTTCTCCTGTATATTTTTAGGTCCAAAAACAGTAAATAACCATTTTCCTCCAATTCCATAGTGAATTTAATATTTTGGTCCTATAAATTTAATAATTTTAAGACATCTTCTGTTTGTTCTTTTTTTGGTACTATTGCCAGTATGTCATCCACATAATGAAACCATGCTTTGAAGGTGAAAGGGAATGCCTTAGTAATGTGTGTTTCTACAGCACTCATGAATAAATTTGCCAGAAATGGAGAAAGGGGTTTACTCATAGCTAAGCCAGAAATTTGTTAGTAAATTTTCATATTGAATGTAAAAAAGTTTTGGTTTATACACAGTTTTGTGAGATTGGTATAATACTCAATTTCTTATGCTGTCTAGTTTATACTTTTTAGCCATTTCTGGAGATTTAGGAGCAGTTCTTTTGTAGGAATACTAGTAAACAAAGATGCAACATCAAAAGAGACTAAGGCGTCATTCGGCAAAATGCACTCATTATTAAATTGGTTCACAAGTTTATATGAATTGACGATATTTCTACTTTCAAATTGTTCTAAAGATGTAAATTTCTTTACCAAGCACTTGGCCAAATTGTAGGTTGGTGAATTGATGTTGTTGATTATTGGGCGCATGCTCTTGCAGGGTTTGTGTACCTTCAGCAGGCCATAAATCCTGGGCAAATGTGGGTTATTTGTTTTAATCTTCCATTTTTCGTTTTTTGACAATGTTTTTATGTGTTTCAAGGAGGAGTTAAAAGCCTTAATACACTCCTTCAATGGATCATGGCTTATCACTGCATTTCAAGAGTGAATGCTCTTGGAACATGTTCTGATGAATTAACCAGTTAGTGAAGTTTTAGTGTCACCTAATACTTGCTCATTCGTATATTATATTCTTTGTTGAATTGCTTATGAATGAGAAGATTACAGATTCTTTGAGTTTACCATCTGAAAACCATGCTATGATCACAGTAATTGATGCTTTTATAAGAAACTTAGCAGTCTTGTATGAAATACTTTTTCTAAAACTGTTGAAAACACTGAAGTAAGCAGTATCTTATTTATTACTTACTCTTCTTATGGATTAGCTTAATAATTACAGTTTTCAGGAGTGATGGGAAAGTCTAACTAGATAGGGACGTATTCATGGCAATATTTAAGGGGGGGAGGAACTAGCATTTGCTGGGGGTGAAAAAATTTTTGGGAACCCATACAAAAAGTGTGGGTGAATGAATGAAGAGTGTCTTAATTCGTAAAATAGTCTCCCACCCATATGGGAATTTTCATTGCTGCTCAGTGGTAATGCTGTTCAATTTAGGTATTGTCGGCATTGAATTCTGATTGATTATGTTTTGATCAGTTCTATAGTAATTTTGCTCTTAATGTTATTTGCAAAGATAATAAAATTTGGTATATTGATGTTACTTAGTTCTTATTAACTTATCAGAAATTATTCCAGTATAACATCTGTTTCATAATGCGATTGGTGGTGGTTTGAATGGTGTCATGACTTCATAGGCTATGTTTGAATTATTTAATATTTTTTTTACCTGTTTATCATTTTCTCTTTTCTGTTTCATTTTTTCAGTTTCAATTTCGATAGCCAGCTTTAAATGAAAAAGTCATGGATGGAAGAAAGAGACTGAATGGAGCTCATTATCAATTTTTGGCCAAAGAAAAAAGGAAGAAAGATGTTGTAGTATTCAAAAAAACTCCATGCCTAGATATTTATATGAAAGCAATATCAAAGAAATAAAGATTCACAAGTGAAATTGTAGAAGACCAGGAGGAAACATTCCCCCCAAATAAAATTGCATAAGACCAAGAAAAAGCACTTATTCCAAATGAAAGGCAGACCGAATACCCAATGTTGTTGTTGAACTGTTCATGCCCAGTCAATGCTGATCCATTTCATTGGGAAAAAGCTGATAAAACTTGCCATTATGGAATCAAACAAAATAAAGAAAGTGACTTTTCAAAACCAAAATGTCAATTTAAAGATTGCAACAAGATGTCACAGTTTTTCAGAGACAGCTGGCAAACAATGACATTATTGATAGAAATTACTTGGTGTACTCTTTTGTGCACCATATACTCTTTTTGGGGTATATGACTTGGTCTAGTGGTTAATGTTACTGACTGCTGACTGGGAGAACCTGTGTTCCATTCTGTACCTGCTTAGGAATTGTTCTAAGTTAGGGAGGTCCAAAATGGGGTACACCCAGCCCTGTAAGGATAATTAGGGAACTTCCTGTTGGAGAAACAGTGTTCTTTGATCTTTCTAGCTGCCTAATAGGTGACTGGTGGGGTGCCGGCATGCTGATCCATGCCCCCCCCTGCAATACTGCCCTCTATCAATGAAGTCATGAGATGGAAGCAGAAAAAGCAGAGGTCATTGCTGCAGGCCATGGCCTGATCTCTGGTTGTAGCATCATAGGAGGACGACTTAGCAGGATCTCATGGTTTTTTGAACTGGAAGCACCCAAAGCTGATTGCAGCTCATGAAAACAGCTCAAGGCATCAAGACTGCATTCTTAAATTTTAAAAAACAGAAGTACTGCTATGGCCATGATAGATAGAAAATTATTCGCACAGTTTGAAAATAAGTGCAGTACTGGCATAATTTTTTGCAAAGAGTTATTTCTGCTATGAAGAAACTTTTTCTTGAAGACTGCTTTTCCATGGTTATGATGAAGTTTTTGGAAGTGTTCATAATGGTAATTTTTTAAAGTGCATGCAACTAATTGCTGAATTTGACTCATATCTTGTTATATATATCATAATATAAGAACTCTGGTAAGCAAATAATGATGTACTTGTCTTTTGCAATATATGATATAATAATCAAATCACATGGAAGATAATAATTGAAGAACTAGCTCTGCAAGTTGTTGCAACCACATATTATTCTATCATTGTTGACTCATGCCCTGATATTGCACTCATTTATCAGTTTGGTTGTTTGTTGCATTATGTTAACAAAGAGGGGTTAGCAGAAGAGCAGTTTATTGAATTTGTAGCAGATGCAGATGCAGTTATCCATTTTCTTGAAGGACACAGATTGGTTATTGGTAACTATAGAGGACAGTTAAGCAATACACCAAATATATCTGGTATTTACTGGCTTACAAGCTAGAATCAGAGCTGTTACTCCTTACACCTACTATATTACTTGTTCAGCACACACTCTGAATTTGGTGAGTTCAAGTGCAACAAGATGTAAACAAGCAGCTCCTTTTTATTTTTTCCCCCCTCCCAAGAAATATTGAATTTATTCACTGTTTCTAACTGCATAGGAATCACTTAAACACATTTTTAATTAAGGAGAAGTTGACTGTCGAGTCTCACTCTATGACATGATGGTCTGCGAGAGAAGCAGCTTAGATAAGCTTGAACAAAGATGGTGAAATATCACCAGAGCACTGCAGTCAATTGTAGAGAATGAAGATGAAAAATTTTTGTTTAATTGTGGAGCTAGGTATCATAATGAAGAAGCTCTATATTCTTGGGACATCTTTTATCTAGTTTGGGATTCAATTCTTGAAAGATTCAATGCTATAAACAAGCAGCTACAATCAGCAGACATGGACACTGTTGTAAACTTTGTTTTTTTTTCTTGGATTCTTCAAAGAAATAAAAATGGAATATTGAGTTTTTAAGAATCTGAACCAGAAAAAAAGTTGAATCTCTGTCACCTTACTGAAAATCAAATGATAAGAAACATATTAAGAAAAAGATTTTTTTTGATAAATCTGATTCACACATGGAGAAAATTGATGAATCAGATGATAATATACAGAGGTGCATTTTATTGATTTTGGATAAATTAATCAAGAAATTGAACAAGAGAATTTCTTCCACCAAGGACCTAACTGAACCATTTACTTTTTTGTCAAACCTGAAGAAGCTTAGTCAATTTGAAATCCAGGAAGGGCTGTCCAAACTTCAAATTTACAGTTTGGACCTTGTGGACTCATTATTTTTACTTGATTACCTGTAATTCAAAAGCTTCCTTTCTGATGTAAAATAATGAAAAAGGTCTTATTCTCATCCAGCTCTGCAAGATCATAACAGCTTCGAATGTTTACCCAAACTTGAATGCAGCTCTACAAATTTGAATGTGACTTGACAGCTATAAAGAAATCCTAAACCTGTTTGCTAATGACAGAGAAAGGAGAAAGCCTCTTATTATTTAAATAATTAGTGTTTTGGCTCCAAGTCATAGAAGAAACACTTTTGAATCTAATGTAAGTTCTTTGTATTAATTTTTCATATTTATAATTTCAGTAAAAACAACAAAAAAATTGTGTTTTCTGTTCACAATGAAATACACATACAGAGAAAGAGCAAGGGGAAGGCACATCAAAAATTTTTTGCTTAGTGGCTAAGCAAAATATGGGCTTGGATGTATTATAAACAAAAGGTAATGGTTTCAGTATCAGTGGAGCATATTTTTGTTTATGAAGTCCAGTATAATATGAACGTGGATCTGTGGTTTGGTTTTAATGACATCATTTTTAGAATTGTATCATTGTTTGTGGGAATAATATGTAAAGATGAATTAGAACTCACTTTTATGGTATATTTTACAGGGGATCTCTTCTTGAATGGATATATCATGTCTAGTTCCTTAGCTACAGTTGCAAAGTAGTCACTAAAGATTAAGAAATAATTTGATAACCTTTAATAATCTCTTCTGAGTTAATAAATTTAGAACAATCTTTATAGTTTCACTTATATGAAATTACTCAGGACATGATGACGTTTAGCAGGTGATGATGTGCACATATTTTTCAAGAAATTGTCCTGTGTAAATCTGCTGTTAGTGAAACAATAAAGAGTGTTCTAAATATTTCGACTAAGAAGAGATTATTAATGTGTGTTTCACTGTGTTCAATTCTAAAATGAATTAAAATTGATAACCTTTGTTTATTGAGATGTTATTAACAATATTTGGGTTTTCTGCTTGGTTCTTTATAATGCTGGAAGTAGCTTTCATTTTTTTTGCTGGAGTCCTCTATGTATGCATCATTGTTTTGTTTTTTTTTTGCTTTTATTACTTTGGATGGAATTAATTTATACCTTTTTTGTTATTATAAAATTCAGGCCTAATGTGGCACATTATAGAGGTTTTAAATAACCTCCATTTCCTTTCACATGCTTTTTTCTATTCCTCTGGTTATCCACAACTTATGCTTATTACCACTAGCATTTTTTATTTTTAATGTTTTATAGGAAAAGCTAGGTTTTTATAATGCTAGTATATATTAAGGAATATTTGAAATTGATCTTACATATCTTTTAACTTATATACTTCTGTCCACTTTTCATCGACTAATAATTTGCAAAAATAATCAATTTGTCATGTTTATATAATTGTTTCTCAATAGTAGAGAAATTCACATTTTTTATTCTCTTACAAGGGATGCTTATGACTTGAGCATAAGGATCACTCAAGCCCACATTTATCTCTGCATTACAGTGGTTAATGTTAATATTTATTAATATTAAGTAAATGTACATGATTTTGGTGGGTGGTGCCTGGATGGTTGGGTATAGATTATATGTTGCAAATAATGCCCGGAGTTCACTTTTAAATCTCAATTATTTACTATGATCTACCTTTAAGCCACCACATGCTAAAAGAATTTTACCAACTGCTTTGACACTGTTTACTGTTTGTACTGGTCTGCAAGCAAAAGTAATGCTCAGGAGGTTCAATGCCAGTTATTTCAAAATCCTTTTCTTTATTAGACTTACCTGTTTTTATTATGGATATAAATTGTTTTCCATGTCTTATTAATATACAGTTCCCTTATAACTGAAATGCTCTCTGCATGAGTAAGCAGCCATTCATGCAAATTTGCCATAAGTATAGTTTCTGCTCTTAGTAAATATTCATTCAGGCATAATACTTTAACTTGCTTTAGATTTTCAGAAAGTAGTATTTCTGGTTCGCTTTGTTTTTTGCTTAATGTTTGAACATTCTGACATGCTATAAAAGTAATTCCACAAAGGTATGTGGGTACATACATCCATTGGCAATGGGAAATTTGGAGCTACAAAGTGTTTTCAATGTTTCTTTTAGATTGTTTTATTAAGAAATCAGATTATATGAATGAGTAGGTCATGCATGAAGGCTAATTTGCATTTATAAATTCAAGATTACATATTTTCAGATTATGCTCTATAATTGTCAGTGTACTTGATTGACCTTTTCTCATTATTTTTTTTTCAGTCCATTTGAAAGTCGGTTCCCAATCAATGCGGGTATCACCTGCTATGTTGCCACCACAGGTGAGGTATGTAGGGGAATGGGCCTCTTGTAACCTGCATGTTGTGGATGACTGAATGTTGTCTTAAATGTTATCCTTCACTTTTCCCTAGCCTTTGATTTCTTCTTATCTGCATAATGTCAATTATTGCCAAACAGATTTTTGGAAGAGAGGTCATAGCTCATTATTTATATTTAATAAAATAGTGAAAGTGTTTTAATTCTTTTATTGCTATCAGGATCAAAAGCTAAATAATAGCTTAATTTCTAACCTTACTCAACATGCTGGGTTAAGAGAGCCAGTTTAGTATTACTCTTAACAATATTTTGGTTACATTTTAACTTTGTGTTTATCATGTACATATGGTAAAATATACCCGTTAGTACATTAGTTTAAAATAAATTAAATGTTTATTATTTTTATGTATAATTGTGTATATGTATATGTCAGTAGTTAATGGTCATTTTTGCAACTTATTACTTATTGTGTTATTTACTAAATATTTAGTTTCTATTTTAATGTGGAATGAATTTGAAGAAAATTCTCACTTTTATAAGGAATTCTATTCATCAGAGCACTTACCGCCACGGGTGGCCGAGGTCGTTAAGGCACGGACTCGTGAGCGGGAGGTCTGCGGTTCGAATCCCGCCAGGACCGTCCTCCCTGACTGGGGTTTTTTCCAGGTTTTCCTCAGTCTTCATAACTGGCAAATGCCGGGGAGGTACCTAAACTTAGGCCTGGAACGCTTCCTTCCTTAAAAAAAAAAAATCCTTTCCCAAATTATCATTTCATTTCATGTATCATCAGTGTCCACCGCCTGTGGTGCCTCAGTAGTAAAAACGGGCGTTAAACACTACTCAAAAAAAAAAAAAAAATCAGAGCACTTGAGTCAGAACACCATAGTGCAGGTACTTTATTCATCCTGAGATGGGCGCATAAAATGGGATAGAACATGTTATTACATCCACAGTATCAGTATACATGATAAGGTTAAATAAAAAGAGCAAACCTATAATAATAATAATAATAATAATAATAATAATAATAATAATAATAATAATATTATAATAATAATAATAATAATAATAATAATAATAATAATAATAATAACAATATAATATAATAATGATGATAATATAATCCAAGTTTATATATACATTTTGACATTTACAACTAGCATATATAATATCATGGGAAAAGTAACCTTGGGTCTAGCATCCTACCTGAAGTATTTAACCAGAAATTTTATGCAACCAATAGGCAGATTTCATTCTAGTTTTCAAGCTGACACATTATTAAAAACTTTGCTCTTGAGTCATCAATTCACAATTATAAAACTCTCAAGTATTCAGCATAGGATGTTAATATTTAATATTATAAAATTGTGATTATAGCAACTATAAAATAAAATAAGGATTATAGTAACTATGAAACTGTGTAGTAGCAGTGAGTTATTCATGAGCCACTCTATAAGCAACACTCTATAAAGGTGGCCATACTTGATGTAAGGGCAAAATGGGAGAGTGAAAATGCAGGTATTTTGTACTTATGCAGACAGATGCTGAATACTAAGATTGACAGGTATTTGACTTCTAAGGGTGCAGAATTTTTAGTAATCTAAGCAAGGTAATTTTGGAATCACATCTGTGTAACTGCAGTTAAGTTCTAGACAAGATTTATATTAAGCTATTAAAAAATATCTGGGTTTCTGGTTTCATTCCTCCTTTTACTGAGGCTCTAAAAGCAATACAGTTAAAGAAGTTAATGTATTTTCATAATCACAGATATCTGATCATCTTTCACGGAAGTAGAAAGATTACAGGATATTTATTTTCTTTTTCCTTCCTGTTTCTACACCTGTACCACATAGCAGAATATTTAAAAGCATAACTGTTGGAAACAGATAATTATATGAAATGTTCAAAATGTCCTCCGTTAGCATGGACACATCCATCTACTCGTAGTTGCATGACTCCCTGATGCACTGATTTATCCCTGGCATATCTCATATTGTATGGCACCATAGGCTAGGCTGATTCATAGAACATATGAGCATCTGCCAACTCTGCATTTGAATACCCCATTTAACTGTACCTAGAATGAGGACCATAAACATACAGATCTGACACTCTGTGCTTGGTCAAGCAATAAAGTGAGTACCATAGCAAGCAAACCACATGGTACAGAATGACTAAATGTAGTGAACTAGGAACTAAGAATAGTTGCAACATCTCCAAACCATTTAACCAGAAGTAAAAGGGAATGTTTACTTAGTGTATGTATGAAGCAACTGTTCTGTTGTGGGATTATTACCACAGGACAACTTTGCTGGCATTTTAGTTTGCATATCATACTGTGTAAGCAATGTTATAGACAAAGGGCTCTAACAAGGAAATAAACCTTTGTTTATATAATATATTTGCACAGCAATGCAAGGAATATTTTCCATAATCTAAATTTGGAAGAAATTTATAACAACCTAGATAGCAAAACAAAACTGTATTTAAGGCCTACGCTTAGATTTATCCAATGCCTTTGATGTAGTAAATCGTGATATGTTGTTATACATATTATATTCCTGTGATATCAAAGAAATTCTTTTTATTTTTTTAAGACAGAGAGCAAACAGTTGATATAGTATATGTAGATACAAAAAGCAAGCTGCTGCAACACAATTACTTTGAAATGAAAACTATAATATGGGGTCCCACAAGGCTCCATATTGGGTATGCATTTATTTTTAATTTATGTAAATTGCATAACTCTCAATATTGTGACAACATTTAACTAACCATACCTGCAGATTATATGCAGAATGTAACAAAAAGGTATGTCAAAACTTTGAAGAAACATTCCTTGCATTTAGAGGATGCAAATAGGTGTTAGAGAGCTATATCTTTAGATTTACTTTTATTAAATAAATCTGGCTTTCTAATAATACATTATGCTTATTAAATAGATATTATTCTGTTAAACATAATCTTTTCTAGAACTTTGAAAAAAGGATTGGGAGTAGCAAAATTTGTTGTTTTTTCTAATTCTTCCTTTTAACCTTTCTTAAATATATTTTATTTTTGAAATTTTAAAATACTCTGTAACTTGCCTAAAATTTATTATCCAGAATGTTTCAGAATTTAACTGCTCAAATTTTAAGGATTGCAGAGGGATCATAGACAAAAATTATAAGTTAGGAAACTTAAGGTGTAGGGGCTCATAATTCTAAAATGTGTAATTTAATCACTGACAGAATTAAAACTAGGCATGCCTCTGATGTACTATGCAAAATGTTCAATTATTACCCCCTTAGTTGAGAAATCTAGGTCATATTCAGTGTTTATTAATTTTCAATGAAATGGGCATTACTGTTTTCCAAACAATTTGGTTCTGGGAAAGGTATACATACCACTGGTAACAGCATAAAGCATTTGTGACTATACAAGCTAATCAATGGAAGTTCCTTTGTTGTCTGTTTAGCTCAATTGGTAAAGTGTAGGATTTCTAAGCAGAGGATAGGTGTTCCAGCCCTGTACCTCACTTGTGTTTTATTTTTAATTTAATTTTCTCACAGTTTCCATAATTTCAATTTATTACATTTTAGGTCTACTGAGAACACATTTAGTTTTAATTGTTTAATCTCAGAGTTACAAGTTTTTGTGACAAATGAAAATGTATTGATATTGAAAAATGTTATAACTTCCTACACATTTTTCGAATTCAAAAACAAGAAAACCAACAAAGAGAAAAAACAGCAAATCGGAAATAATTGAATACTAAATACTATCATCTAACAGGATAACCAAATTGACAGTAAGAAACTCCACCACTGTGCTGGTAACACTCTGCATACAGAACTAATGGACAAGTGATAATGAAAGCCCACCAAAGTCTTAGTTGTGGAAGGAACAGTTTAGAGGGAGACATCAGAGCTTCACAAATGCTAACTAGTTTCCGATTTCACTACTTCATATGTGGCTAGTGTGAGCTGTGGAGCACCTGTGCGTTTACAGGGATCATTTCCAATACCATCAAGTGGGTCATTTATAAGTTCTACATACAGTAAAACATGAATAAGAATTATTCATTTGCAAAGCTTGTTGATATGCATTTAATGTATGGTGAAGCTAGAGAATGTGCATCTGAAGCTGAACTGTTGTACCAGGAAAGATATCCAGACAGACGACATCCCCATTGTAGTACCTTTCAGTCTATCCATTGGTGCCTTCGAGAGACTGGATACTGGTGCAAATCAAAATGACTCACTCCAGGCTTTGAACAAGAAGTGCTCAACAGACTGCAGGCTCATCCTTTAACAAGTACTCATGCCATTGCAAATGCCTTGAATACAAGCAGCATTAGTGTTTGATGAGAACTGCAGAAGGAACACTGCACTCAATTTACCTGAAGATGCAAACCTTGGGACCAGCAGTCTTTGGTCCCCGGTTACAGTTTTGCAGCTGGGCGTTAGAACTTCATAGTGAAAATTCACACTTTTTTTCCTCAAACACAGGAACAGCCACATGTGGTACTATAAAAATTCACAAGTCTTATCAAAATACATAGTCAGCACAGGTTCATTGTGAACATGTGTGCTGGCCATTTAATTGTCCCATACTCTCTTCCTTTGTAGTTGTATGAGCAGGTATATCTCCAGTTTTTAATTAATTTACTAACAAGACATCCCTCAAGAAACATGGTATCAAATGTGGTTCCAGCATGATTGGGCTCCTTTCCATTTTAATTGGAATTTGCAACACCTGGACAACATTTTCCCTGACCTTTAGATTGGAAGAGAGTAGTCTGGCCACTACATTTCCCTGACCCCCATAGATTTCTTTTGATGAATCAGCAAGTGTGTGTTATTCAAAACATCAGTTGCCTCTGACAAAGAATTGCTGGGAAGGATATTGCCTGCCAGTGATAAAATGGCATTCCAGAATCTTTGAAAGATGCAGGAAGGACTCATTTATGTGCCAATATAATCTCTTCAAGGATGCTTACAGTTGCCATTTTCAACAATTCCTGTAGTTGTTTTTTCTAAGTGACACTCAAAGCTTGAAAATAAGGAAAAGTGTTGCTTTACTGTATTGTTCATGAACACACATTTTATTTCCGATATTTTGTTTTTCATACTTCGTGGAAGTGTAAAATGCAAGGTGCATTTCTGTTATTATCATTTATTCATTTTTTATATTTGTAAAAGAGTGAGTTGAGTCTAAGGCTAGTAGCAATAATGACCCCATCAGCATCTTTGCTGAATCTAAAAGCAAAACTTGTCATCTTATTCCCTCATTATATCTAGCATTTCCATCTTTTACCCTTTCAGATGAGGGGAAATTGCTTTCATTAATTGTAAGTTTCCATTTTGTTTATATTCTCATTTCAAACATTAGCAAGTGCACTACGCACTACTGACGAACAGATAAATAATATTACAACCACATTGATATGGCACCATATTTCATAAAAAAATTATTAAACCAGAGCCACAGAAGTAATTGTAAGTAACAGAAACTAAAATCTGGCCTTTTGGAATGATGCAATATATATCAATAAAAATGTGCATGCTTCAAGATTCAAACCTGTGTCATTAATCTTATATTTATTTCCAACTCTGTAGGCCTAGGCACTGAGCTATGGAGTCACAGTGAGCTTATTCTATTTGCCCACTTGATTATAAAACTAAGTGGAAACCAAATCAGTGGTGTGCTACCCCATATTAGAATTTACTCCATTGCAGGGAAATTTGAGCTTGCAGACTATAGGTTTTGCGAATTTCAAAACAGTTTTTGTTCTATGATTGTATGATTGGTTATCATCACCTCAAATTTTTGCAATAAAATTATGAAACCCACTGTATAGGTTAATTGAAATATATCTATGAAAAATTGTTTGCAACTGCATTAAACTAAATTGCTCTAGGGTATTCATAAATTCTAAATTTATCTCATTTTTCTGAACACTTTCTCACGTGATTCAATAGACAGTAGACACTTGAAATAATTTAGGGCATCATGACTAATTTTCTTTTAAGTCTTTTTATTATTAATAACTGTATTTTAATTTCTTATACTGTTAAGTTTTACAAACTGATTCCTCAGTTTAAGTATCTGGCCAAAATGATTAAAAAAAAAAGAAAAAGAAAAAAAAAGCTTGTTTCTTAAACTCCAGTAATTGTGGGTCAAAACATATAAGGATTTAAATAATTGATCAATGGCAGTTTTTGTATTGTTTTGAATCCCAGTTGATTCATTGCAGGCCATAACACTGTATCAAGTTTTTCAAACTGTTTGTTCTCAGTGTTATTTTTTTTTTTATAAAAACTACATTGTTACCAGTTATTATCTGCATTTTAACTTTATAATGTTTAAGGTAAATTTTTAGGTGTTGGAAGTAAAATTAATATCGCTATCTGGATTTTGTGTGTGTGTGTGTGAATAACTATTTCTAATACTCTGATATGGTAGAGGTCTTGAAAATAAACATATATTTTTTTTAAATAAAATAGTGTCCAGAAATGCTTCATTTTCAATATAAAAGAAAGAGCTCATCACTCACCTTATGGCTGTATTTATGTTTCAGCTATTTTCGTTACCATAAACAATTGAAGATATATATTTCAGCTATTCTTGTTATCGCAAACAACTGAAGTTATTTTGTTATTATAAGTCACAAAATATATTCTGTGAGATCTGTTTGTTTAATACCATGGTATTAAAATGCTTTGGTATATAAATATTGAATTTGCAGACATGCATAAAGCATTTGGAGCAATTTACAGCAATGCTGATTTGGGAAAGTGAATCTATGAGGAACAACACCCTCAATGCATATTCCTTGCTGTACATCATTTTCAAGACTGGATCACGGTCTTCAAGATAATGGTCGTTCCAGGTAAAGAAAGTTCATTCAGGAGCAAATCGAACTGAGAGAACATTATACTTTGAAAATAAGGTTTGGCAGAGTTTGAAAATAATCCACAACTATTGCTCATTCAATGAATACCACGCACATGTCTGTATGGGGAGTCTTAAGTGAGCATTAAAAGCTTTCATTTCATGTCTAAAAGGTAAAAATTATAATTCCAGATGATTATCCCAACATAGCAATTTGCTGAATGGTATTTACATACCATTAACAATGAGCCTGATTTTGATAGATGCATGTTATGGACAGATGAAGTGTGTTTTTCAAGAGATAACTTTTTTAATACACACTATAGTCACATTTGAAGTGAAACTAATCCAAAAATGGGAGCAAATCTCTGCAAACAGTGGAGGTTTTCTGTAAGTACTTGGATTGGATTCATTGATAACTTTCAAGTGGGGTCATATATTATATCTGAACAATTGAATGAACATGTTTATGGTATTTTTCTTGCAGAAATATTTCCAGAGCTACTTGATGTCCAAATTGATATTTTGAAAAGGATATATCTTTAAACACAATGGTGAACCTACACATTTTGGCTTAAATTGTTAAATTATTTAAATGTACATTTTCTGAAACATTGGATAGGGAGAGCAGGCCCAGTTGCTTGGCCGGCATGTTTTCCCAGATATGACTCCAGTTGATTTTTGTGTTTGGGGTCATATTAAATCTGTAGTTTATGAAACACCCATTGAAAAAACAGAAGAATTAGCTGCTAGAATTTTTCTTGCTTTTGATGATCTTTACAACTGACCACAGATATTTCAAAGGATTCTTCATTCAATCATACAGCATTTTACTTTGTGTATCAACAATGGCGGTTGCAATTTTGAACTGTACCTTAGTTTGTCAATTCCATTTTCTTAATATATGGAATTAGACAATAAGAGTTACTGTGTAACCATAGAAAGTATATAAAGTAACTTTATAAGTAGAGATTCATTCATTTTTTCCTCCATATCACTTTAACTTGAAAATGAAGCATTTTGGAACAGTACTTTATTAAGAAAAAAGTTTATTTTCATGCCCTCTATCATAGCAGAAAATTAAGACAGCTATTCTGATACTCTCTTTATATATACCCACAAAGGTCTGTTAATTTAAAGTCTATTACCATACAGCACTAGGCTGCAAAACATTGTTCTTCTTTTAATTCTTATTATTCTGTTATATTACTGGCTTTAATGTTGAATTTTAGTATATACATAAACCAACAATTTTAATATTTTTTCTATGAAGTTAATGTATAACAATAAATCTCATTCCAAGTCAACCAATGTTTAATAAAATTAAGAACATACATCCTGCTCCAATAGTACTTGTATCAATTATATTTCTAAGGCTCTGGCTTTTTAAATGAAAAATATTAAACAAATTTTTATTATTTGATAATAAAGTCTGCATAGAAAAGAAATATTTTAACATCATATGAGTCATTGGGACATTTTAAACTAATTCCCATTCTGGCTGCAGTAATCCCTTTGGAAGTTCATCACCATTTTCACTCACTCCATTATAGATGGAATGAATATTTTTATAGCCAAGGTTTTGTAACAAAATATTTTTTAAATTTGTCATATACGAGTAGAGAATTCTTGGCATAGTGTCACTGTCTTCAATATATATATATATATATATATATATATATATATATATATATATATAGAGATAGAGAGAGAGACACACACACACTCACACACTCACACTCACACTCCTCTCTCTCTCTCTCTCTCTCTCTCTCTCTCTCTCCCCATCCTATCCCTAACTCCACTCACCTCAACATCTCACTCACCCTCTCACTAGCTCTACTCCTTCACCCTGTCACTAACTCCACTCACTCAGCAACTCCAACAACTCGCTCATGATACCACTAACTCACTTCACCCTCTCACTCTCTCACTAACTTTACTCACTCCACTCACTCACTAATTTCACTCACTCCACCCTCTCACTAACCGCACTCACTCCACTCACTCACTTCACCCTCTCACTCAATTAACCCACTCACTTCACCCACTCACTTACTTCACACTCTCACTCACTTCACCCACTCACTCACTTCACCCTCTCACCCACTTCACCCTCACTTCACCCACTGACTCACTTCACCCAATCACTCACTCACTGCACCCACCCACTCACTGAATCACTCCACTGACTTGCCCACCCACCCAGTCCACTCCACCCACTCACTTCACCCTCTGACTCACTCACTCACTCACTCACTTCATACTCTCTCTCACTCACCCACCTACCCCACTCACTCATTCCATCCACCCGCCCACTCCACTTACTTCACCCTCACTCACTCCACCCTCCCTCAACTTGACTCACTCACTTCCCCCTCTCACTAAGTCCACTCACTTCACCTTCTCACTCACTCACTCACTCACTCACTCACTCACTCACTCACTCACTCACTCACTCACTCACTCACTCACTCACTCACTCTTCAACACCATTCGGATATAATAAATTCAGTTCTGAATTAAGAAAATATGCAATACTTTTAGAATTTCTGTATCATTTTCTTTGGAACACAAGAGATGAGCCTTTTCATTCATATTCCCCATAATTTAATTAAATACATATTTCCCAAGTAAATCTTAAGCTGCATCAACTGAAATACAGATGCAACTATTGCCAGTTTTATCTCCAATTTCTTTATTGACTGATATGTTGGTGCGAGACAGTTTGTGCATAATGTCAACTCTGAAGATATATTTTATTTGCAATACCTTTCTAAGAACCCTTTCACTGTTCGATTTTGTGCAACATTCCAAGGAATGTCATTACTTGGAAATGGTACTTGTCATAATAAAATTGATTTTGTTTTCCTAAATTGGAAGTTTCAGTTAAAACTAAATTCACGGAGATTTAAAGTTTAAAAATAGGCCAGTTTTACATGCTGCAATAGGTGTATTTCTTTTCTATGTCTATTTATCAATAGGTAAAATAATAATATTAGATACAGTATTGTCAAATATTGTAAATAAAATGACAAAGTGTCAGTTCTCATTACTGAATAAACTAAATGTTATATTAATTATAAAATTGTAGGCAACCAAAATGTGTCATATTTTATACACTAAATTTCATGTAGTTTTTTTAAACAAAAGGTTTAATTTGTCATTCATAATTAATTAATCATTTTTTTTTCTAAAATAATTTTTTGATGAAAAAGATAAAAAAAAATTAAATTAGGGGCAGTAATGCATTGAGAAAAACTTTTTAGTCAAAACAGAAAAGTGAAGGTAGATTTTTTTACAAATTCTATCATTATGTTCAATATTTTAGTTTAGCGCGCGCACACACACACACACACACGCATGCACACGCACACGCACACAGCTTTACTGCAGATGTGCCACAATATTATAGCCCCAACTGCACTAAAATGGGAATTTTGCTACCCATAGTCTACATAAAGGTGACTTACTGAGTTGAAATTTTGGCATCATTATATAATTGCACTTCAATGGAGAAAGTTTCAGTCAGTTTGCATGACTTATAACAAACAGCTCATCTGAGTGCAGAATGGAGAAGTTATGAAAAAAATATATGACTACACGTTGGCACTATGTTCTGTACATTTCCATGCCAAAACCATTGTCAATTGACTGTCAAGTTTTTGAAAAGAGAGAATTAATTATATTTTGGTGTGAAGTGATTATTGCATATTTTAAAAGCTTACTTTTTAACTAAGGCCAAGAATTAAATTTTAAAAAAAATTCTTAAATATATAAAGTACAATAAAAAGGTATTTAAAAGATAATTCAAATAAAAATATATTTACATAAATAATCACAAAAAGGCAAAATAAAACTGTCGGAATGCTTCATTTTTTTATGACATGTGTACATGTACTAGTAACATATGAAAATATACATTAAAATAAAATGAGTATCTTCCTAAAAATCTAACATCTAGTCATCATCCACCACCATGTCTCGGCTACTTGTATATTTGCTTGCCAACTGACAGACTGGAGTTCAATCTCTAGTAATGAATGTTGCCTGGGGAAATTTTTTCCAGAAAGATGATTAATGGGCGATTTAAACACCACAGATTCCAGCCTAATTTGCAACATTATTTCATGCATTTCATTCACAGCTTTGAAAGGTGGCTGTTGGCAAGGTGTTAAACAATTAAAATAATGATTATCATCATTGTTTTGGTGATGGTAGTTAAGAGAGCATTGGTCATGATAAGGCATAGTCACTTCAGAAAAAGAGTTTCATTTTAAAGGGGGAATAAAATCCATAATAATTCTTATCATTTCATAATCTTCCATTCTTTATCTATAAATAACTTGTTTTCTTGCTTTAAACATGTGTAAAATACTGTCAGTTTTCTTTTTAACTTTAAAATTTTTCATTAGAACTTCTCTAAATTTAATGAAAAATTAAATTTTATTGAGTGATACTAATAAATGGAATTTTCTCATATGAAGTTGTGTCATTAAAATCGTAACACCAATGCAGGTGAGAAAAATATTTCATTCAAAATATTTGCTGTCACAAAAAAAAAAAATAAGTATCTTGAATCCAAATTCTTCTAAGTCCTACTCATTACATTGCACAGTTCACATGATAACCAGCAAGGCTGCATAGCTACTGCAGCAGTTGTGTTAGATGGCTAAAGATACTGTCTAAAATGCATGTTCTGTTGCTCTGTGGCAGAGTATGCAATACAGGTTCACCTCCTGGTATGAAGTACCTTTTTATTTTTTATAACTCTTTGTAACATATTGTGACAAATTAATTTCATAATATTGTTTCCCATACTCGGCAAGCTTTAACATTAACATATTATATGATATGTCATAATGAACATTATAATATTTCCTACAATATTTATTCTATCTAAAAGCAATATGCTGCACACACATTCTCTACACATGCAAGGACGAAAGCTGGTTAATGGGCACAAATTCAAGAAGTTTGGGATGTTGTAGCCGAGTGTAAAAATCTGAAAGCATCTATGCCCTGAAAATTGAGGAGCAGTTATAAATGCTGAGGGTTCATACACAATATAAATTTTTGTTTATTTCTGTGTGTTTTCACTTTAGAAGATAAATTCATATGTGCATGTATTTGTTAGTTATTTGTAAAGAATACATTAGTTTTATATTAGTACAATGAGGGTAAATTTCTTTCACACTTCACATACTGTTTTGATTTAGGACATGTTTGGGAACAAATATTCCCATCCTCAGCTGGTGACCTCTGGTGGATGAAAAATGAATTTGGAAAGGTAATCCCACAGCTGAAGGCTAAAATTCATTGCAGATTTTTGATTTTTTACAATGAAGATATTCTCCCAGGTGGCCAATTGATTTGGATTGTTTAGTTCTTTAAGAAGTATTAAACTGGATTTATTTCATGGTTTTGGCTCCAATAATGGTATGCCACTGCTGATTTTTCAGTCTGTTTTAATTTGATATTTCTGAAGTGTTCTTTCTTCCGAATTGTGAGATTTCTATTAGTTTTTCGTATGTATTTCAATTCATAGACTAAGCATTCTATGGTATATATTCCTAATTTCTTTTCTGGGGGTATCTTGTCTTTTAATTTTGACATTGTATCGGAGCTAACTTTATTTTGAACTTTTTGAAAATGTTTTCACATTTGTATTGTATTTGTGGGCTATAAGTGAACAGTTTTTACATCTCTGCCATAATAAAAGGAACAGGTACAAACTCAAGAAATCTATAAAAGAGATTTCGACCCTCGAAGCAATGAAAGACATACAAAGATGCATATTCACTTATAACCCACAATTGCACTACAAATTTGAAAAGATTTTCAAAAGTTCAACATAAAGTTAACCTTGATCAATAGATACAATGTCAAGTACCTGCTAGGATCAAAATTAAAAGAGAAGATACTTCAAGAAAAGAAATCTGGAATATATGGCATAGAATGCTTAGATGTGAATTGAAATACATAGGAAAAACTAATAGAAGTCTGACAATTTGTAAGAAAGAACACTTCAGAAATATCAAATTAAAACAGACTGAAAAATCAGCAGTGGCATACCATTATTGGAGCCAAAACAATGAAATAAACCCAGAGATAAAATTTCTTAAGGAACTAAACAATCCGTATGAAATGGCCACCTGGGAGAATACCTTTATTGTAAAAAATCGAAAAACTGCAATGCATTTTAACTTCAGCTGTGGAATTAGCTCTCCAAATTCATTTCTCATCCACCAGAGATTACCACATACAACACAACAGCCTCCATAGGACCAACATGAGCATCAGGAAACAGTGAGTCAACAGCTCAGGATGGGAATGTTTTTTCCCAAAATATATCCTAACTTAAAACAGTAAATGAAGTAAATAAGAAATTTATCCTCATTGTATTAATCAATATATAATATCTTCACTGTAAACAGCTTCAAAAGTAAACAAACACTGAATACATTAGTTATTATGTTTTTGTGTGTGTGCATTGGTAATGTCATAAACTCAAACCATAAATTAAAATTATAATATGATATTAAGACAATAAAATTTCTCATATATGCTTATAAAAAAAGTTGAACCCAGGAACTTATGCAGCAGAGGAATGCTTTGTAAACCGCTCAGCCACCACTACTATACTCTAATATTCTCTTCAGGTGCTTATGATTGTGAACATTAAGTTTACAGCCAAAGCACCCACTGCAGTGTGCATTCGCTGCATGTGTTTGTGAATGCAACATTTACAAGTGTCCCCAAAGTTCTCCGATTGACACGTAGAATCTGGTGATGATGCAAGGGTGTCCCTATAATCATTGTGAAAATTCAGTGAAATTATTTTCAAGAAACTGTCTGCGAAAATTGTGGATGAATCCCTTTATGATAATGTTTATGCTGCCCCAGATATTTATTTACATTTATCGATAATAGAAGCTGCAGTGAAAGGAAAGAAAGGGATTAAAAAGTCCATTCCATCATTCTAATCATCAGCAAAAGACCAACTGGGAGAAGCATACTCTAGGTGGTCTGAGTAATTTATCAAATATATCTAATGATGGTGTCTGGAAGTTCATGATGTAAATATTTTCCATGTTGTTAGTTCCTAAGACTTGCAAGTATTTTCATTATTTTCTGACCAAAAGTGAGCTGCCATTGCTGATTTCTGTATCTGTTTGTAATGGATATGCTATCAGAAGGTAATAGGATCTTTACAGGAAGATTTTAATAAAATTTTAATACTGTGGATGTTTTCAGGAGCCAAAATTTTTATTTGTGATTTAACAATTTTTTTAAACTTATTGAACATGCTAAGGCTGTATGTGTATGTTTTGAATTGCATATATTCTTTTATTTGTAACAGCAAACTTGTGTCTTTGACCTGTTTATTTCTTTTAAATTTTTTAATATTTTATCTACTAATTTTTTATGGAAACCATTATGTAGTCCTGTGAAATAATATATTGGTATTCTTCTTTATACATTTTTCTGTTGATTGGAACATTTACCAATCTGTATGCAAGACTATTTATAATGGAATGCTGATGTGTATTAGTATATAAAATTATTACTCTGATTGAGTACTGCTAACTTTATTTTTGGGGGGATGGGGGAAAATTCCTGAGAAAATTTGAAATTTTTTACATTTTACAATTATGAGGAACGTTTTACAGTCAACACTTCCATTGTATTGTAATGTTCAGAATTGATTTCAGCTAAAATTGGCAATTAACTCTCTTGCTGCTACATACCTAAGTTTCCTATGATCAGCTGAAAGGGGCCAGAGATATGCCTGACTTACACAGCAGTAAAATACCATGCCTTTCTTACTGAAAATACACTGCTTTAAAAATTTGCTTATATAAATTCAAGGATAGTAAATAGTTGCACAAAAATTTCTGAATGTGGGGCGCTTACTATGCAGAATTGATCAGTAGAAATGCAAAAATATAAATTACTTTAAAATAGCTACATTATAAACAATAGATAATTTTTTAAATAAAGACATTTTTTTATTTTTAGATTTAATTATCTACTGCAAAAATATAGAACCAGAATAAACTGGAAAATATATACATATACACACACACATATGCATATAAATGAAAAATAAAGTAACACTTTTAACAATGTAAGTAAAGAAGCAGCATTATATATGTATGCAATGTGTGTTGGATACCTGTTCATTTATGAATAAAATTAGATAAATCAAGTTCTGCAAAATTGCCTACTACAAAAATAAACTTTAAATAATTATATTAATTGATATCATTGTATGATTCAGTTGAAATACACACTCTTAAAGCTTCACTTACTTTTCATAAATGTATAGAACCGGTGAGAACATTTAGTTCCCATCTTCAGCCAGGCTAAAGTTCAACTGTCAGATCATTCGTTAAGCTGTAAAATGGTCCAACAGTTGAACTTTAGACTGGCTGAAGATGGGAACTAAATGTTCTTAAAACTGGTTCCACACATTTATGAAAAGTAAGTGAAGCTTTAAGAGTGTGTAGTTCAACTGAATCATACAATGATATCAATTAATATGATTAACTTCACTGTGCAAGATCCATTTATGAAAAGTAAGTGAAGCTTTAAGAGTGTGTAGTTCAACTGAATCATACAATGATATCAATTAATATGATTAACTTCACTGTGCAAGATCCAATTTACATTTAAGTTTTAAATAATTAAACAAATATGAAAATAAGAAAAGAGAAATGAATAAATGCACTCGACCAACAGAACAAAAGTCTTATCAGATGAACTGTGATTATACTGTATGATGTCTCAAAACACTTCTAATACAGTAACATTTACATAAGTACATGTGCACTAACATTAATACTTTATCTAACACTTTACCTAACACTAATTTTAGTTTAATACTAAAAATAATAATACCTAGGCCTTACTGAAAATAAAGAAATGCTTCAACTGTTCATTAATTTATATTGGGCATTAAAATTTGTATCTATTGATGCACTATAGTTGTGCTTCCTATTTAGCATGCAAGCCATTATCACTCTGAACCCACACTGTTCACCACCTCTTTCTCTGTTATTCAAAGTGACATATGCATTTTCTTTTCTTTCAAATTTTACTGGCAATATTTTTACACTACAAAGAGAAATACCTACATTACTATTGTTAAAGTTATTAATTTCTGTCCTTTTCTCACCAATGTGCACTCAAAGATTCAGTAATAGAAGAGTAAAACTGTTGCAGTCATTTTATTTCCATTAGAGCTTTTTAGTATAGTAGTATTCTAAAAATAATATAAAATGTATTTTTTTTCCAATATTTGACAGTCCTTTGTTCATCTAAATATAATTAAACCATCATATCATTGACATCAATTTCCTTAACATAGTAATTATAGTTTAATATTACATCAGCATTCTTTTTAGATTCATAAATTTCTACATATAAAATTTATCTTAATTCAACATCGAGGTCACAGTCTTTTTTTCTTGATAAGAACCATAAAAAATTATGCTATTTCTGTTTCTGACAGCTTTGCATCCAATTCTGTTGCAGACTCTTGTGTGCTTGTAGGCAGTGTGTTTATTAACTAAAATTGTTAAATTGAAACCATTAAAAGAGCAAAAGAGTGTTAGTTTGACTCAATCACACAATGATCCTAATAGAGTATGTTTATTTTTAGCATCAGATAATCCCTTTTTTATTAATAGAATGTAAAACCAATTTTACTGCTCAGGCATCACAGGTAGTGTGGACACTGGTGATACATGAGACAAAATTATAAATTAGGGAAGGCTTTTTCTAAGATAGGAAGTGTTTCAAGCCTAAGTTTTGGGCACCTTCTTGGCATTTGTCATTTATGAGGACTGAGGAAAACCTAGAAGAAACTTCAGTCATAGAATACAGTCCTGGCAGAAATCGAACCCTAGACTTCCCATTCATGTCTGTGCCTTTACAACCTCAAGTTATCCATGCTGGTTCAGATAGTGTCTTCTGCTTTACTGAATGTAAATGTTTTATGAAGGATATTAATATGAAATAGTTGTCTGTTTAGATATGATAAACCTTCATTTGATAATTGCCAAATTATAAAGTTCCCTACAACTGCCTAAGCAAGACCATTATTTTTATTTAATTTTTATCTTCCACCAATTTTACATCGCTGTATGCAAAAAAAAAAAAAAAAGCTCCAATAGTACTTGCTAAATGCATCACACACAATCCAGAATTAGATTTCCCATTTGTGATGGTGCTTACTTGGCAAATACTGAAGTATTTGAGTGACACTTAATGTCAACTAAAATTTTGTCTATGGACAGATGATTGTGAGGAATATAATAATGTCTGAATAATCTATTGCAGTGGTTGAGAAGAGGCTGGAATCAAGCAGAGAGATCATAGTAAGAAGAGCCAGGCATAGAAAGCTTGCTGTTGTTAGCTAGGAAAAAATTTTTTAGATGCAGCTAAAACCAGTTTCTTAAAACACATTTTTGGAATCCAAAGGGTGCTGAAATGATTGTTGTGTTCCAGTACATCACAATTGCAGGCTTTCTTATAAATTTCATGTTCAAGATTAAAGCAATGAACATGCTAATTTCAGAATTGTGGCTCATCTCCAGAATGTTGAACTGAACTTGGTGACAGTTCATGTGCATCTAGCTCCTGGACAGCATATAAGTTAGTTTCTATTGCAATAAGATTCAGCAGTGACAAATTGAAAAGTAAATTGAAGTGGAATATGAGAGGGGAATCGGTACAAGGGATATATTTAGGTCTAGGAAGTTTCATGAAGGAGACTGAAAGTTCAGGAGTGTGATCTATTAGGAATTACTTCTGTGAAATGTTTTTGTTAATCAATGTCATCATCATCACCACCACCACCACCATTTTTTGATCGTTGGAAGAATTAACACTGTTTGAAAGCAACAAATGCCACTTCTTTAGCTGTGGAGAATAGGCAGTATGTCCAGTATGACACCTTTACAGTCATAAGGATCCATATAAAATAGGAGTTATATTGTATAATAAATTACCAATGTCAATTAAAAATAGCAAAACATGAAATTTAAATATGTTCCAAAACTATTTCTAATAGAGAAATGCATGTATAATACTGCTGAACTATAATGGATATTAGTGTATAATATTGCTAATAACAGATATGAGTTTATATATGTACATATTATAATTTGATTACTGTGTAAATAACTTGTATTATTATATTTAACTGATTGTATAGAATCATGACAATGTCAGATGCTCTTGTAAGAGTCTATTGGCTACAATAACTTATAATCATCAGAACTAAAATCATCACTTACACTATCAGCCATCTCAGCAATAACATTGCACTCTTTAAGATATGCCATTATCTTATCGTTCATGCCTACCTTAAAAATGCCATGGGAACAATTCACCGTCTTTAATCCTCAAACACCACTCATACTGACTGTTATTTTCATATACAAAATACCATGTGAAAGTCAGGAAATCCTTGTAAAAATGCAGAAGGAAGGTCAGAAATTTCACTTTTCAGGGGCTTGCATTTCCTCATCATAGGCTATCACAAAAGTATATCAAAGGATTTTAAGCCAGTCAATGAAATCAGTGCTGGTAATCTTGGATTGCTGACCACCAGATTGGCTCTGATGTTTAAAGGGCTGTCGACCATGCTACCAAGTGACTCCAAGACTGTTAAACAGGATTTTGCCTTATTCTTAAAAGCCCTTAACATCTCATATTATCTAGGCATAACTTTTTGGGGGGATGAGCAGAAAGTATATAAGAACTGAAAAATATGAGAACTCTTAAAGAAATAATCATGTTTTTTCAATCAGACAGTTTTAGCCAAAATCAGTTATGAAAAAATTATATTGCTGTGAGAGGCCTTTTTTTATTTGTTTATTTTTTTAATTTATCTTATATTTTCAGAGGAGGAATAGGAACTACTGTTCTGCAGTATTGAAATATAAATGAATGTTAATTGTATGACTTACAATATAGCTGATAAATTGCCTTCAGAGAGGTGTGTATTGTTCATTTGTGTGGCATAAAGGAATCAGAATGGAACCGATTCAAAATAATCCAATCAACTATAACTTGTAATATATATTCTATGGTGTAACACACCATGCTTTAAATCACAATAAGAACAGCATACTGTTACAGAGGTGTTTTAATTATGAAAATGTTTCTTTCCAGACTGTCAACATTCCAAATGCATATGAAGATGATAGATTTGACCCATCTGTTGACGAGGGTTCAGGCTTCAGTCATAAATCAATTTTATGTATGCCAATAAAGAATTCATCTGGACAGATCATTGGAGTCATACAAGTAAGATAAAATTCTTACACCTATAAGTCATTTCACTTCATAATTAAGTCCATTTTGTAGCTCAAGCACTAAATGTCTGCTTGTCAAGTATTGGGCTCAGTTTTATTTAATTCTTGGTAGGGCAAGCTACCTGATGAATTTTTTCTGGGGTTTTTCCCTCTCATGAAAAAATATCTCGGGTAACTTAAGCATAACAGCTCTGTGCTCAATGTGCCATCATTGAATTCCATTAATCAGTCATGTTCACAGTATTTGAAAACCCAAAGATAGATAATTTATAAATCAACTTTGGTTCAGAGAGCATTTTTATGCAAACAGAAATATTCAGTGAGGTGAAGATGAAAGAGTAATATTATAAAATGTAATAGGGAGAACAATATGGAATATAATACATTTATAAGAAAATCAAGCAAATTTTCTTCAGATCAATGGCTGGAAGTGAAAAAATTACACAAGTTCTTGAGTTTTTGAAAAACTTATTGCATCCTTATGTTTTAACAGTGATAATCATGCTATGATAATTTGTATTAATAATGTGCATAATAAATCTGTTATAATATGTTAATAGTATTACAGTATATTAAAACAAAAATTTCAAAACAAATACAAAGCTAATAGGAAAATCACAATGATAGATAAAGAATCATTTAATTAATATTATATGAGAGTCAAATATTGCTACTGTAGTTCCTTGCTAGTCATGTAGAGAATACAAATGAACATTACTTCAGAACAACCATTACGCTATTCAGAATACTTTGCAAGTACATTTCTTTATTATTTCAATAAGAATGATACTAACAACAATTTGTTACAAATCAAATGTAAGGTATATCTGAGAGATTAGTAACCTATACAATAAATGTTGAGCCTTCCCCTAAAGGTACCTGACTTGTTTGCTGAAGCCTTCTGTTGTCGATACTGTTGGTCACATTTGTAATATTCTGCTTAAAATCATCCAATATCCAGGGGCATATAGCATGCACTCTTTCTTTCAGATAACCCCACAAGAAAAAGTTTATAATTATGAATCTTGAGATATTGGTGGCCACAAGATTTTGGAAATTATCTGGTCAATGAAAAGCTGGATCAACATCATAGATTCATTTCTTGTATGCCTTGTGTCACCATTTTGTTGAAGATATGCTTGACACAGTTCCGCATTATCCATTGTTCAACAAACTTCATGAATTCAATTAAAACTGAATATAGGAATCAACATAATGAAACTATCATAAACTAAAAGTCTAAACCAAACTTCATGAAACTGCATTGGTTCTCTTTGGTATTCACATTCCTTTAAAATAAATTATACACTCTTTTTTGTGCAGATATTCTGCACCAAACCATGACTTGTGCATTGGTGCTGCATCACTGGGATGTAGATTTTGTGTGGCCCAAATGCATGCATTCTTTGAGTTTACATCATCACAAAATTGGAACTATGCTTCATCTGTGGACCATGTAGTGGGCAGTATGCAAGGATTTAGAAAAATGAAAACTTAAAACAAACAGCATTGGTTCACTTGTTTTGCCTTATCTGGCTTCTGCAGCTATTAAACAAATTTGGCTTTTGGTTAACTTTCTTTACAGCTCTTTAGTGCAAGTACCCAGCCTTATACAATAGATATATAAATGATTTACAGAGTAACTGCACATTCATGTACTGATGTTTGCAGCAAGTGTCAGCAGTGCAGGTGAACAATGACCTGTTGGTTTCACTTACTACAGATCCATCTGTCTCCAACTTGCATTACAGTGTCCGTATTGAGTTCCTTTGGGTAGGATTACAAACACCAAATCTTCTCTGGCATGCCCTCTGCTTATTTGTAATTGAGTTTGTAATCCAGTAATTTTTCACAAGGAGCAGCCATTGCTGTAGCATGTACTGAATCTTCACAACAACTAACAAAATATGATGGATGGAAACAGCAACAGAATCTTGAACCTGAATTTATGCATACATCCTCTCATGATGAGGGATGAAACTTGCAAACTGCATAATTTGAAAGTATGGCAGAGAATTATGACTTATTTCATATGAATGAATGAATAAATAAATAAATATTGTAAGTTTTTCTACCTTGCTTTTTTTACACCCCTCATTAATTAATTCCTCTTGTAGTGCACCAACAATGTGTGTGTGAGTACAATGCTATATGTATATCTGCATAAAATGTAATAAAATATATTTTCTCTTTCAGCTCATCAACAAATTTGATGACTTACCTTTCACAAAAAATGATGAAAACTTTGTTGAGGCATTTGCAATTTTCTGTGGAATGGGAATACATAACACCCACATGTAAGTAAGGCCAGTGGATTATCACTTGACTATGCATTTTTAAATTCTATAAATGATTTATTAATGGTTGTAAGTGAGGTTATACAAATTTGTTTTTCTAATATTTTGCATTAACACCTGTCAATCATGCATCAGCCTCTTCTGACTGGTCATTAATATTATTTTCATACTATTTATTGTATACTATTTTTAGTTTATTGTTTTAATGTGTGAAATTTAATTTGGTTGTTTTCTAATTGTTTTATTAAAGTGTATGTGCAATATCTAAACAAGTTGAATCTGAGTCAGTCCTAGTGGTAACCATACTTGCCTCCTAAACCCAAGATTGTGGGTTCAATCCCTGCCAGGATTGATGGATTTTTTCAGGCATAAAAATCCTAAGTATGACTTCCTTCAGAAGCAAAGTAAAACTGTGGGGTCCCATGTCATAGATTTATGGCACGTAAAAGAACCTCAAGCCTGAAAGTAGAGGCTTCTGAGCAACATTTATCGGCCTTTTCATGCTTGAATTGAATGGGAAGCTGATGATCTGAGATGTTAAAGAGCGTAAATAAACCAAATCAACAACAAAGGTTGAATGTGAGTTTACAAATAATATTTAAATATATTCATGAAATTTATAATTGTATTAATTTTTATGTAATCATTATCATGTTTATTGTGATCTAAGGATGAAAGTAAACTAAATTACACTTTTACATGAGTTATATGGATTTCTTTTGAATAAACTGCATCATTATAGGAAGATATTAGTGCAGAATGGAAAGGTATAATCATCGTCTAATATTAGTTTTTAAATAGTGGGAATTTTAACAGTGAAATATCATACAATTTGAAATTATTTATGAGGATATCACTCAAAAATCACTATTTTTTTTTTCAAATACTTGGACATGTTTTGAAGACTGCCTTCTTGGCAAACTGACAGTAAGAACCAAGCTGATGATGAAGGCAACAGCTTTTGAAACATGTCCAAGTAAATGCAATAAAATTAGTGAATTTTGAATGATTTCCTCATTAATAATTGCAAATGATTGTTATTATTATTGTCATCATCAATTTTGGTGGGGGCTAGAATGTTGTTTATAAAGGAAAAGGTAACATTTTTATTTTGTATTTTTAAATTAAGAAAACACTTGGGGTTTCTCTGTGCTATGCATAAAAGAATGGAACAATCTTAATTAATAACAGTGTTCACTGCTAATGAAATAGAAAATATCGTTTGCAAAATTTGAGTTTTTTGAGATTTGCTTTGAACAGATATTTTAATATGATTCAAATTTACTAAGAGCAGAAGAAGAGGAGACTCAAACCTCACCTATAGCACACTCCTGTTCTGTATTTTGCTAACTACTAAGCAAATACTTTTGTCATTTCTTGACACTACCACATCAATAGACTGTGATAGCAGTGCATGTATTAGTTCTTTTATTTTTGGTTTCTTTGTATTATCCACCTTTATTACATTCTTAATTCCTAAAGTGCATACAAAGCTGTATTCATGATGAAATGTGAAGGTATTTGTGTTATGCATAAGGGTAAATTCTCACATTGCCTACACCCCTAGGGTACACAGATTTTACTTTCTGTTGCATAAATTGCAACATATTCTCATTAAAAATGCAGGGAAAGTAATGTGCAAAAAATGTTATGGATTTATCATATGTAAAAAATTGCATACAATTTAAAAGTTTTAGGAATGCAATGAATTATTAAAATTTGAGTGATAATCGCATGGAATCTTAAGAAAACCAGGAATCATATTTTATCATAGTTTAGATTTTGTTTTTCTCAAAATTAGATAAGAAAGAAAAACAAAATCTTGTTTTTCTCAAAATTACACAAGAAAGAAAAAACAAAATCTCATATATCCTATAACAATGTATTACATATATTCACACTTACTCCATTTATACAATATTAGGACATGTTTTGGGGCAATTGCTCCTATATCAGCTGTTGACCAACTACTCAATTTGGTGGTTAGATCTCAAGGTGCTTCTGTGGTGGTCTCTGATGGTTTGAGTAGGAACTTGCTGAGTTCATTCATAGGTGGAACATCAAAATTAATTTTTTCCAATTTTTAAATGATGAAAATTTTTTCCCAAGTAAATAGCTCTATTGGGTTGTGAAGTTCTTTCAGCAGCTTAGTCTCTGGTTTAATTTCATGATATTGGGTCCAAAAGTGAGCTGCTATTACAGATTTATCAATTTGTTTAAAACAAATGTTTTTAAAGTGTTCCTTTATCCAAGTTTCTAAATTTCTCTTCGTTTTTCCAATGTATCTTTGGTCCCGATCTGCAAATTTGATTTTGTGTCTTCGTGATTCCTGTTTTGTTGGTATGGTGTCTTTTACCGTGGAACCTAATAAATTTTTGTTATAACACCACCCCACCTCACATAAATATGAGTTTTCTACAACTTGGCACATAGAATAATTAATAGCTCACTCACAGAAACAGAGCAAAAAATCGAATACCAACAGATAATTAAATACAACATTAAGCAATGGTTTGAACAAAGGCACAGAAATAAAAATTATTAATAAATTTATATGACAAAAATCTATAAGAGAGGTTTCCACACTGAAGAACATCAAGGAAAAATACACATTCAAGAGTTTCACATACCATCCAACTTGCCACAATAAATTCAATAGGAGGAAATTTAAGTGTGACAAAGAAGTGATGGATGCTGTTTATACCCCTTTTGCAGACAAACTTCTGACTATTTTGGGGGGGGGGATTGAAATGTTGATTCAAAGATGTGAGAAGTGTATTGCAATAAAGAGTACTTACATTGAAAAGTGAAATATAGTTTTTGTCATTATCATACCTAGAAAATGATTAGGCCAGAAACTTGTGAACCTAGCTTCATTCCTAAACTTAAAAATATCTGCTTTTGTTCATATTACATATAAAAAAAATTAATTCCATAGTTTTGTCCTAGGTAAATGTGTGTTAAAACTGTTCATACCGTTTGACCCCTAATATTAATGTAATTTTTATATATATATATATATATATATATTTGCTTTCCCATAATTACTGTGATATTCAATTAAGTTAAATAATGTATATTTCTCACTTTGTATTTTTCTATTTTGCATAGCTGGACATCTTTGTAAAAACTGGAAACTCATTGCTTTGCCCATAATTGCATTAAGCATACAATGTATTACGGCATCCAGAATGTAAGTCCCAATCGCGCCTAGAGATGGCACCGCTAGTCGGATAGGAATGCGCATGCGCAGGAATAGAGAGGAAGTATGTGGTAATAATGCAGTAAAATTTCAGCCTTGTGACGGCCGTGGTTACCGCGCTGTGCTAGAGAAAATGGGTGCTCTGATATTGTCTCCCGCCAACTGCGAAGTTCGTGCAGTCATCCGAGGTTTGCACGCTCAAAAGCAAGTTTGCACAAGGGAGCGAGACATCTGGGGAATTGACAAGAGAGTTCTGAAATTGTGAAGCGCCGGTTCTGCTCAATTGCTTGCCGCACACTTTCCAACACTTCTGCCGTCACCAGGGACGGTCGGCCACTACGGTCGTCGTCGTGAATATTGGTTCGTCCTTCAGTGAACTGCCTGCACCATCGTCTTACCATAATGTCGTGTCCATACACTCGACACAATTGGCGATGGATCTCTGCTGGACTTTGCTTTTGAGCGAGCAAACTAGAATTCAGCTCTAGTTACTTCAATCGTTTTTCAATTCTATTCTGGTAGGCTCTGTGATTCATTCAACTTCACCCTTCAACATTTTGGTATTCTGCCTATTCAGGCAACCAGAATTTGAACTTATATCCGCATAGTAAGCATTTGTCAAGTCTTCGTTTCAGTAAATATATATGTTTATATACACACACACACACACACACATAAATGTGCACAATTCATTGGGACAAACAATCCAATATAAAACAGCGCAGAATAATTATACACAGCCTGTCGACTCTATCAATGGCAAAGTACCGAGGTTTACAAGAAAATGACTCTGATTAAATCATTATAGAAGTAATATCAAAACATTGCTCACAATGCCAGAATTTCTTCTCAAGTCTTGTTGATTTTAGATCAACAAAAATTACCAAAAATACCCTGAGTAACTGTTTTTCTTTGGGAATGGAAGCAACAAATGGACGTCATCTATTAGCTAATATCACCAGCCAAGGCAACGATGTCACAAATTTGGCCGCCAATGCATGGACATTAACGTCACCAGCCAGTTACATTTCTAAATTTTTGTTAGAAATTCAGAGAAAGGAACACTTAAAGGAATATTCATTTTAAGTAAATAGATAAATCAGCAGTGTCAGCTAACTTTTGGACTCAAAATGACAAAATTAAACCAAAGGCTAAGCTGCTGAACGAACTTCACAACCCAGAGCTCTCTACTTGGGAGAGAATTTTCATTTTGGAAAATAGAAAAAACTTAATGAATTTTGATGTTCCACCCATGGGTGAACTTGGCAAGTTCCTATTTGAACCATTAGAGACTACCAAAGAAGAATTTTGGGATCCAACCACCACATCAAGCAATCCATCAACAGTGATAATGGAAACAATTGACCCCAAAACATGTCCTAATGTTGATTAAGTGTAACTAGTGTGAACAAATTGAATAAATTCTAATAGGATATATTACCACTCCATTGTCTAGAGCTTCCTAGGTACAATTTAAACATGACATACCAGCATCCTTTCCAGCCTTGTCTGCCATCTCACTTTTATGCACTTTTGTTTCACAGTCAACTCAGCAGAGAGTTTTGTATTATGAAAATAAAGGGCTTTCACATAAAAAATATCCTTTATGCATGGTATTTGATTGTCATCCGCTGAGCATGTTGCTCTACTTGCTGCTAACAGGATTCAAAATGCTGTGCATGCAGGATAGTTTTTACATGAAAACCCTGTAGTTGAAGGATACATGTCCTTGAGTAAGCACAAAAGCTTTGGAGGGAAAATATGAATCAATGTAGCATAAATAATCAAATAAACATCGTCTTTAATCAAGGACACTAGGACTGAAAGGACTAAGGTAATTCCTGGCATATAAGTCTTAGAACCATTTATTACTGTTTTATGCAGCCAAGTGTGATTTCTTAATTTGTTTGAATTAAGAACCATTTATTACTGTTTTACATAGCCAAGTGTGATATCTTGATTTGTTGGAATTAAGAATGCTTTCATTGCCTCTGACATTTTTATATATTTTGCTAGCAATTAATTTAGGAGCTTTTATTTTAACAACCATTAAATTAATATATTCAATTTCTGGTCAAAGGTTACTTCATTAAAATAATTTTTTCAGTTAATGACAGCTAAATTAAATCTCTTTTCATAAAACACCTTTCCTGAAGAAGAAATATAATCAGCACCATGAACATATTTTGATTTACTTCCTTATGATATTATTTTTTTAAGGTAAGCAATCTACTTTAGAACTATTTAAATGCTTGTTTCTTATTTCAAAGTCACTAAATAAATATGCTTACACATGCAAATGAAATTAGTCAGCACAAGCAGAAACCATATTTATAGTAAGAAAATGGTGATTAGCGGTCATATTTTTCACTATCTATACAATCAAATGTTATTACCATGACTCTCCTGCATGTATTTTAAATTAAAGATTTCCCTGCAATATAAGGTTTTTCAAGTGAATAAAGGAGGACTTGGCACCATGGCATCTAAGGTAGAACATGGAATTTTATTGGTTTACATCAACATACTGCAGGAAAATTTTCCTTCATTCAAAATAATGTACAGAGCACCATCTGGTATAATCATATGTTTCCTACCCGATAAATAATTTGGTTAACTGTATAACTTGTAGCATAAAAGTGCTGCAGTTGGTAATTAAGAGAACTACCTAAAGATTTATACTGCACAAGTAATAATGGGTCATCGACAAATTCCTCTGCACATGGGTGATGTGCAGCACACAGGAGAAAGTTGGTACTCGTACATTTCTGATATTCCTTCCTTCAAAACTGGTTTTTAGCAGGTAATCTACCCACCATGGCTAAGGTTTGAACTTTGGAGTGTGTGCTTGCCTTGGTGGTTAAGTGAATACAATAACTATATGCTTTGCATGCGGTCAGTGCTGCCACACAAATTCATTTCCCTAGTGAAATGTCTGTTACACAATGGCTACAGAGTGACATATCAATTACCCTTTATAATTGAGAGGTTGTTTTATACTTCATCAATTCTGTATTTACATGTGCCAATTAAAAATGTTTCAGGTTTATTTGGAATCTGTTGCCAGAAAGTGACTTAAGTTCATTTGATAGTTTATTAAATAAAAAGACCATCTGTCTTGTGCACGCGCACACACACACACACACACACGCACACGTACACACGCACACACACACACGCACACACACACACGTGCAGAACAGTTAAAACTTTCTTCTTGTTTAATGAACCTCTGTGGAAGTCACTGTTGAATCTTGTATTAAACCATGCACATCATTATTCCTTTTATTGAACCAATGGCAATTTACAGGAATATGCATTACTTATATTACTGTAAATACCTTTTCCCTAATAATCAAATTTCACACATATACATAAAAGGAGCTGTAAATTATAATTAATTTGTCGTCTAACACACTCTTGTGCTTCACTTACTTTTAAATACGGTGAAGCATAAGAGTGTGTTAGATGACAGATTAATTATAATTTACATTTAACAAGCTTCACTGTATGAGTTCCAACAGAAATTTTGAAAAAAATAATTTTTGAAAGTTTTTAAATGAATGGAATAAAGGAGCTATTAATATTTTCCTGGAACTTATTACAGATTATAGTTCAAAGTATGCAGATATGAATGGCAAGTCTGTTTCAAGAGGTTATATAGATATATGTATATTCCTTTTAATGGCAATAATCACAATTTTTTTCAGAGTAGAGAAGTTTCTATAAATGCTTAAAATTATCCCCAAAAATATTTTATGACATAATGATTAAAATTAGCATTTTTTTCATAAGTATATTAATTTAATATTTACTTTGTCACAGGTATGAAAAGGCTGTGATTGCTATGGCAAAACAGAGTGTAACACTAGAGGTGCTAAGTTACCATGCATCAGCTTCACTGGAGGATGCACAAAGACTGAAAGTAAGTTTCTTTCTTTCCTTTTCCCTTTCTCTAATGCTTTGCCTTACAGCATCAGGCCATCAATCCATTTTCTAAAACTGCCATGATACTATGACAATTTTCTCCTCCTTCACTTTTCTTCCTCTTTTCTTTATCACACAATTTACATTTATTCCCATTAAATATTTGGTCTTCCATTTCTTCTTCTACCTTGGCTTTGAATACCTGTTTAACTTTTGTTTCTTCATCCATGCATATTAAGTGACCAAGCCGGTTTAATTCTTTTCTTTCTAACTGTTGTACTGCTGATCTTCTTCTTCTTCTTCTTCTTCTTCTTCTTCTTCTTCTTCTTCTTCTTCTTCTTCTTCTTCTTCTTCTTCTCCTTCTTCTTCCCCTCCTCCTCCTCCTTCTTCTTCTCCTTCTCCTCCTCCTCCTCCTCCTCCTCCTCCTTCTTCTTCTTCTTCTTCTTCTTCTTCTTCTTCTTCTTCATTTCTCGAGCTGCTATTCTGTTTTCAGTTTTATCCAACAATATTCATGTTTCCACTACATATATTAATATAGGTATAAAAACTGTTGTATATTTATAATTATAATATTAATTCAATTTGGCATCAAACAGTGAAACACCCGTTAATGATCTCTTCTGAGTCAGATGTTTAAAACACTATATGGTTTTACTTAAATGAGATTTTCTCAGGACATGTGTTTCGTGGAACTATTGTCCACATCATCAGCTGTTAAACGACTGTTGTATCATTCATAGGAGCTGGGTAGTTAGGTATCTGGGTTGACTCTGGTGGTCTAGTGATAAACTTAAATTAAGTGCTGTCTGCTTTTGGGATGTCAAAATTCATAAGGTTATGCTAATGTTATTTTTATATATATATAAACCCCTTTCCATATGTTTAGTTCTTTTGGTTGTTGAACAGTTTTTAATAACTTGATGGCTTTTTTATTTCATGGTTTTCTTTCCAAAATTGTTCTGTCATAGCTGATTTATCTATTTATTTGTAACAGATGTTTCTCCAATGTTCCTTCAACCTAATGCCTATATTTCTCTTCATCTTCCCTATGTAGATTCACAATCCTTACAATTAATCTGGTAAATACCAGATTTTTTTCTCTTTGGGCATGGAATCTGTTTTTTCAAAATTTCAATAATTTTTAACTTTGTATCGGTTTTGAGGTGCTAAGATGATGATGTACTGCTTGAACATTTTTTGGAATTTCTTATTGGCTGACGGGTGGTAAGCAAACTTTTTAAATGCTTTTTCCCTGATAGATCAAAAGTTATTTAATTCTCTTTTGTTTCTGGAATCTGTCGATTAATCATCTGTTTGTTGAGCCCATTGGATTTAGCTGCTTCTATTATGTGTAGATATTCATTATTGTATTCTTCTTTGCTTAGCACCGCCACGGGTGACCGAGGTCGTTAAGTCTCGGACTCGTGAGCGGGAGGTCTGGGTTCGAATACCGCCAGGACCGTCCTTCCTGACTGAGGTTTTTTCCAGGTTTTCCTCAGTACTCATAAATGGCAAATGCCGGGGATGATGATTATTATTGTTTAAGGGGCGCACAACATCTAAGGTCATTAGCGCCCAAACACACTAAAAACTGCGCCAGAACTAAAAATAAGTAGTTGACACAAATTATGTCTTAGGGTAAATAACAGTACCACGTTGTGCAACAAAATAAAAACCCATAACAAATAACAAGTAGGTGTAATGGTCAACAAAGGACTGGTATTAAAAAAAACCGCAATAGCGAAAAACAACAGTCCTATAATGGTCTAAAAAGGGTCAATAAAACCCTATAACCATCAACACTAGGACATATAAAAACTGGTAGTAAAACACATCAGCAAAAGCTGAAAATAAACCAGTATTGTAAAAGTCTAAACTGGTAACAATAAAACCCCAAAACAATAACAAGGGTTATATATAACAACTCAATAAAAGACTGGTACTAAAAACGATGCATCAAATGCTGAAACAACAACAGTCTTAAAAGCGTCTAAAAATGCCGTCATGGATAAAAGAGAACACCTCACACCTTGCTCCAAAAATCACAAACACGGATAAAACGGAGCACTCGCTCAACAGCAACCACATCATCTGCAAGTAATTCCTCAATAGAGGAGGGCAAACCTAGTCTATGTCTAAAAGCTGCCAGATGATGGCATTCAATTAAAATGTGACGCACTGTAAAGGGGTGGTCACAGTGGGGGCAAGCTGGAGCGGGTTGACCATTAAAAAGGTGAGAATGACTAAAACGGCAATGCCCAATTCTAAGACGAGCTAAAATTACTTCTTCGCGACGAAGAGCGCGAGAAGAAGTCGACCAGTTAAAAGGGGCGGATTTACATTCACGGAGCTTATTAGTTGGGAGTAATTCCCACTCCTCGCGCCAGCGCGAAAAAATGGCTCTACGTAAAGAATGTATAAAATCCCCGAAATAAAAACGCTGCTCGTACTCAGCAGGGTCTAAAAGAGCGGATTTTGCTGCAACATCTGCGGCCTCATTTCCTGGGATTCCGACGTGCCCAGGCACCCATAGCAGTGTTACCCTGACGCCGGCGTCGAAAAGGGTTAAAATTACATTCTGGACTATCTGTACCAGAGGGTGGAGGTTGTACAGATTTCGAAAACTTAAAATGGCACTCAAAGAGTCGGAACATATAACACTGTTCCCTAACCCCTGTTCAGAAATAAATAAAACCGCCCGATAGATAGCATAAAGTTCCGCCATAAAAATAGATGTTGCAACGTTAAGACCATACGTAAAACTTGCCCCATTTAAAACAAAAGCACATCCTACACCTGTGTCACATTTAGAGCCGTCCGTATAGATAAAATTCCAGCCATTAAAAGAGGATTTGATCTCGCTAAAAGAACAACGAATAATATGTGCTGCGGTCGAAGATTTCGGACATGACGTAAGCCCAAGATGAACGGGGGCCTCTGCTAAAATCCAGGGGGGAGAAGAAGTATCCCCGGCTAAGAAAAAAGCAGGTAACTCAATGTCCAACGTTCGTAAAATCTCCCGAAAGCGAAAACCAGCAGGCTTAGAAGTAAAAGACCGAGCAGCATAAAAACGATCATAAGACACATTAAAAAACGGCCCATTCGTGGGATGACGAGGTTGCGTAGCTAAGCGACAACCGTACGCAGCTAGTAAAACATCCCTACGATAAAACAACGGAGGTTCTCCAGACTCCGCACATAAACTCAACACAGGACTGGTGGGGAATGCCCCAATGGCAACACGGATACCCCGGTGATGAATCGGGTTAAGCCGACGAAGGACAGAAGGTCGCGCTGATCCGTAAACCACACAGCCATAATCCAGTTTCGATCGGATAAGTGAGCGATAAAAACGTAAAAGAACAGTCCGGTCAGCTCCCCAAGATGTGCCACTTAAAACACGTAAAACACAAAGAGAACGTTCACACTTGCCTCTGAGTTGCGTTATATGCGATGACCAGCATAATTTCCTGTCAAACACCAAGCCAAGGAACCCTTCGTCTGCGAAAGAGAGTGCGTTTGGGCCAAGATGGAGCGAAGGTGGAGGATACTCCTTGTGGCGCCAGAAGTTCATGCAGACGGTCTTCTCTGCGGAGAAACGGAACCCGTGAGATACACTCCAAGCGTAAAGGCGGTCGAGACAGCATTGGAGGCGGCGTTCCAAGAGACAGGTTCTCCGAGAGGAAAGATAGACGGCAAAATCGTCCACAAATAACGACGATTGTATTCCTGGCGGTAAACACTCGGTGATAGAGTTAATCGCAATGGCAAACAGTGTGCAACTAAGTTCCGAGCCCTGAGGTACCCCGTTCTCTTGAATAAAATTAGATGATAAAACTGATCCCACGCGAACATTAAAAACCCGGTCTTTCATAAATTCCTGAATAAAAACAGACATACGCCCACGTATGTTCCAATCCTGAAGCGTTCGGAGGATACCGCCTCTCCAGCAAGTATCATACGCTTTCTCCAAATCAAAAAATACAGCAACCGTTTGGCACTTGTGCACAAAACCGTCCATTACATGCGTAGTTAAAGACACAAGATGGTCGACTGAGGAACGATGACGCCGGAAACCACACTGGGCGTTCGTTAATAATTGCCTCGACTCTAACCACCACATGAGCCGTCCGTTAATCATGCGTTCCATCACCTTGCAAACGCAGCTGGTGAGGGAAATCGGACAGTAACTGGAAGGAAGATGTGGGTCCTTTCCAGGCTTAGGTATAGGAATGACGGTGGCCAATCGCCAAGCGCTGGGAAATGTGCCGTGACACCAAATCAAATTAAAAGTTCGTAATAAAAAAGCTTTGCCTTCTGCTGATAAATGCTGCAACATGGCAACATGAATGTCATCTGGCCCCGGTGCGCAATGTCGAGAGGTAGAAAGGGCATGTTCCAGTTCCCTGGCGGTAAAAGGAACGTTATAGCTCTCCTGATGGTCGGAGGCAAATGAGAAACCTTTCCTCTCAACCTGCTCCCTTACTGCGCGAAATAAAGCCGGGTAATTGGCGGAGCTCGAAACATCAGCGAAGGTTCGCCCTAAAACATTGGCGACGTCAGTCGGAGTAGTGAGTACTCGATTTAAAATCCTAAGACCGGGTATAGGTGTAAACCTTGGTTTGCCAGCAACGCGGCGTAGCCGTTCCCAAACTACGGATGAAGGCGTTGTGCGGTTAAAAGAAGAGATAAAAGAAATCCAGGAAGCCTTTTTGCTATCCTTAATGACTCGGCGACATTTGGCGCGAAGTTGTTTGTAGCAAATCATATTTGCTGAAGTAGGGTGGCGACGAAAAACTCGGAGAGCACCTCGGCGTGCACGCAATACATCCCGGCATTCATCGTTCCACCAAGGAACCGGTAAGCGTCTGGGGTGACAAGACGACTGGGGAATAGCCTTATCTGCGGCTGTTATGATGACCGTACGGAGGTGCTCGATCGCGATGTCGATAGATGGAAATTCACACCCTGAAAATTCGGCCAAAGATCGATAGAGAGGCCAATTCGCTCTTTCAATGAGCCATTTTGGCGTGTGCTGTGAATGTGCGTTCGAAGAGAGTACGTGGATCTGACACGGAAAGTGGTCACTGGAATATGAGTCGGAGATGACGTTCCAGGTGAAATGTACAGCAAGTGAGGCAGAACAGATGGATAAGTCCAAGTGCGAAAAGCTGTGAGTGCTGTCAGAGAGAAAAGTAGGTTGACCAGTATTGAGAAGTATAAGATTGTGATTTAGCAAAAAGTCAGCTAAGAGGTTACCTCTTGCACACTCCGTGATGGAACCCCATAGGGGATGGTGTGCATTGAAATCCCCCAAAAGGAGAACAGGGGGTGGTAGCTGAGACAAAAGATCGTCCAGGTCAACTGTGATGACGGTGCCGGACGGAGGTAAATAAACAGTGCAGACAGAAAAGCTAAGGCCAGAAAAGTGAACTGTAGCTGCAGCAGCTTGTAAAGGAGTCTGGAGCTGTAATGAGGTGCTGTACACGTCGTTTCGAATTAAAAGTAAAACTCCGCCGTGAGCGGGAGTGCCATCTTCGGGAGGGAGATCAAATCTCACCGAAGAGTAACCGCGTAAATTAAAAGAATCACTTGGGCGAAGCTTGGTCTCTTGGAGACACACAAGCAAAGGGTCAGTAGAACGTAAAATTAACTCGAGGTCAGGTCTTCGACTACGGGGACCACGCACATTCCACGAAAGGATAGCCATTGTTAAAATTAGATAAAAGAAGCTAAAAATTTACCACCTTACTTTTTGGACGGTCCAGGGCGAAACAAACGTCCTTTTTTCAATCGCGTGGGACTCGGTGGTTTTGAAGGAGCAGGCACATCCTGCTCCATCACATCCTCAGAGGGAGGGCTCTCCCGCTGAGAAGCATCCGCCGATTCCAACGCCTGGAATCGGTTGGATGTGGGTATAGGCGGCGACGGCGACCGCCTAGCGGGTTTGCTCCCATCATGGGAGCGTGACCTCCGAGGAGGAGAAGGGCTCTTTTTCTGCTCTACCTGAGTTGACGACTTTAAAAAATCCGTTCGTGTAAAACTCGTCCTGAACTTAATATCAGGGGCATTAAAAACAACCGCTTTGGGCTTCACGGTAGAGCGCTTTGGAGAACTAGGAGTAGTTTGGACCCGTGTAAAAACAAGATCGCAGGTCTGCGTACTGCTATCGCACTTCTTGGGCGCAAAAGAAGCTGCTGCGCTGTAGGTGCCGGTCTTAGGCACGACAGGTTGGCGAGACTGGAATCGCTTCCGGGCTTCAGTAAAGGAAAGTTTTTCCTTCACCCGGATCTCCTGGATACAGCGCTCCTCTCGAAAACGAGGGCAATCGCGGGACGAGGCTGGATGTCCACCGCGGCAGTTGACGCAGACAGGAGCAGATGGGCATGCTCCCTCGTGACTTGCTTCACCGCGGGTTGCACAGATGGGAACGGCACTTTTACAGGATATGCGAGTGTGTCCAAAACGCTGACACTGAAAACATCGCAACGGGCTCGGGATATACGGGCGCACTTCTATCACCTCGTAGCCCGCCTTTATCCTCTGCGGCAAATCGACCCTGTCGAATGTGAGGAAAAGAGTCCGGGTCGGCTGTAATTCCCCCTCTTTCCTTGCCTGTACACGATAAACTGAGGTGACCCCTTGGTCTTCCAGACAGCTCTGGATTTCCGGGTCGGACATTCCGTCTAGAACATTTGTGGTGACAACTCCTCGCGACGAATTCATGGTCTTATGTTTCTCGACACGGACGGGATATCCGTGGAGTAGCGTCGCCTTGAGCAACGAGTTGCTTTGAGACAGGCCAAGTGTTTCCACCAAAAGTGATCCGTTGCGTAGACGGGTACAGGACTTAACGGGCCCAGCTATGGCATCAATGCCCTTCTGAATTTTAAATGGGTTTACTGTCGTAAACGACTGACTCTCTTCAGTACGACTAATAACTAAGTAACGAGGGAAAGACTTCTCGATTACTTCTTTTACGTCAACTCTTTTGCGTTTAAAATGTAAAGGATTATTTTCCAGTACCATAGCGATTTATTCCTCCACCATTGCAACCGTCTCCGATGGCGGGCTGCTTCCTGGGCGCCACCCCGGCTTAGGTTACTGGCTCTGGCCTGAACAAAGTAACCTCAGGGTCACACCTTCCTGTGGGCTGACGAAGGGACCCAATCGCCTGCAGGAAGTCTACAGCTCATGCAATGGCCCTTCCCCGGGCCTGGCCTTTACCAGGGGATACGCTCCTGTCCTACATGATAACCCTGTGCTGGGAGTTACGCCGTTACCCAGTCACATTTTACCGCGTCAAACACGGGGGCACCCATCAGACAAAGAACAGGGAAGTAGGACTAATAAAACAATAAAAGAGGCGAAATAAAAAGGAGTCAAACGCGCTGAGCGCGGACCTGAGGGAGCAGCTCGGGTGCCTCGGGGTCGCTACGCCCCGTACCCAATAAATTGGGCCCCTGAGGGGCAAATGCCGGGGAGGTACCCTAAACTTAGGCCTGGAAGGATTCCTTCCTTAAAAAAATAAATCCTTTCCCAATATATCATTTCATCTCATGTATCATCAGTGTCCATCGCCTGTGGTGCCTCTGTAGCAAAAACGGGCTTTAAACACTATTCATTCATTCATTCATTCTTTGCTTAGTGGTATATTTATTAGTCTGTATAACATGATGTTGAATGCAGTTTCCTTATGTGAACTTGGGTTGAAACCTGGGCTTTGATATAGTTGCCTGTATGTGTGTCCTTTCTATAGATGCCAAATTCAAGTTTATTATTACATTTTATTATCTTCAGATCTAAAAATGGTAAGGTATTATCTCTTTCCGTTTCGATAGTAAGCTTAATTGAAGGCTGTTGCAGTTTTAAAAGTTTTAGTGCATCTTCCACATACTTTTTGTTTATAATGGCGAATACATCATCTACATATCCATGCCCAAACTTAAAAATATGGGGAAAAGCCGTAGTGATGTGCATCTCAAAATAGCTCATGAATAAGTCTGCCAAGAAAAGTGATAATGGACTACTCATTACAAGTCCTACTTTCTGTTTAAAGAACTTGTCCTCAGATATAAAAAATGCTTGATTTATGCACTGATACATTCTTTGGTATATCCTTCTGTTTCGTTGACTGATTGTAACCATTTTCTTAGAAAATAATTTATTATGTGGTGTGCTGGGAAACAGGGCTTTGACATCAAAAGTAACCAGTGTGTCATTTGGTGATAATCTTTTATCTTGAATTTTATTGATGAGGTCCATGCAGTTTCTTAAACTTAAGACTTTATCTAAATTTAGCTTTATCTAAAATAACAATTTGATTATCCTTATCAGCCTTTGTGTATGCTACGTCTCTATTGTTATGAACTTTTGTTAGTTTTTGATAAAATCTTGGGCCAAAGTTATTTCTTATTTCCTGTAGTATGTTTTCTGAAGTATTCCTAACAAAATTTTTGTCTGTTATGTTTAAATTCTGTATTGCTAGCTCTATATATGATACATGCTCATTTAAATTACAAGAGAAACCTACATGTGCGTTAATGCCTTTGTTTCGGAATTCCATTTCTTCTGAGTTAAAATTATTTTTATACAGGTTGACGACATGGAAGTTAGGTTTGTGAATAATGTTTTCCTTTTCCATTTGTTTTTTATACAATTTTTTAAATATTCTCTTTTGGCAGATGGCTCGGAAACTGATATATTCAAAGGAATTTTCTTTCCAAATTTTCCCAAATTGCTGTGTCTAACGATTTTGATAATTTTAAAAGTAATTCATATAATTCTAAATCTATTTTGGCAATCTCTCCACAGTGCTTACATTTTTCCATCTCAAGAACTATCTTTTCCACTGCTTTTTGTTCCTTGCTATTTTTGTTAAACCTTAGCAATTTTCTTACAAATTTAAGGCATATTTTTTCTTTTATACATCTGTTCAAGAAATGTATGTCTGCCAGTTTTAACCTTCATCTTGCTTTGAGTTTCAGAAATTGCTTAATTTCTTGTTTATAATGATTTAGATGCACATTGAAGACATCAAGCTCACAATTAGAAGGGATAGTTCCTACCTTGTATTCCATTTTGTTTTTCCTAATCCATAGTAGTTTTGATCTGTTTGGCTTGACTGCCATATAATTATAATATTAATTCAATTTGAAATTGAACACAGTGAAGCACTCTTTAATAATCTCTTTTGAGTCGGATGTTTAAAACACTCTTTATAGTTTCACTTAAATGAGTTTTACTCGGGACATGTTTCTTGGAACTATTGTCCACATCATCAGCTGTTAAATGACTGTTGGATCATTTGTAGGAGCTGGGTAGGTAGGTATCTGGGTTGACCGGGTTGATTGTTTTATATGTGGTAGTTTAACTGTAATACTTACTTCTTTCTTTCCTATAATTCTATTATTCAATTGATAATATATCTAATTTGCTTTCTTATTTGGTTATTTATTTCATATTCTATTTTACCTTCTATATTTGCTACTGTACTAGGTATTCACATCTTTCCACATGTTCAAATCTTGGATCACTCCATTTAATTAAATGTACTTCTTTTACTCCATCTTTGTAGCTTTATTTTTATCTACATTTATAGTTATTTCTCTTTCTTCCACAACACTTTCCCATTCAATCGCAGCATTTTAAAAATCTTCAGCTGTGCTATTAATATATCATCTGAAAATATCCATGATTGAACAAATATTGATCCCATAAAATAAATTTAATTTGATAGTTTCTTTGTCTCTGAAATAAACAGTTTCAGAGGTATCATATAATATTCAATGCTTTACTGATAAAAGAGTTTTAGTATACATTAAACCTTCAGAGAGACTAAAAATAAGCATTTTGATACCTGTACCATATCAAACTGCAAAGATTGAAAAGGGTATGCTTTGATGTAATGTATTAATATTCAATGCTTTACTGATAAAAGAGTTTTAGTATACATTAAACCTTCAGAGAGACTAAAAATAAGAATTTTGATACCTGTACCATATCAAACTGCAAAGATTGAAAAGGGTATGTATGCTTTGATGTAATGTATTAAGGTGTGACCTATGTTATACATATGCATGAGAATTCCTTTTTTTCGTTCACTAGACATGTATATAAAATACAAGAAACTAGAAATAGATATTTGGGCAGATAAATCGTTAGGCACTTAAACAAGTTGCACTTCACATATTTAAGGCTTCTATTATTATATTATCATCACTATAATAATAATAATAATAATAATAATAATAATAATAATAATAATAATAATAATATTTATTATCCTTTTTGTAAACTTTCAAAGTTATGATGCTTTTTTGAAATTCAATATTTGTGCTGATACATCAATAGAATGTTGTTTTTTTTGATTGATTTATTTATGGACGATCTTTAACATCTCAGGACATTGGTGTCTCATTCAACTCAGGGTGTGAAATGGCCAACAAATTTTGCTCAGAGGCCTCTTCTTTCAGGCTTGAGGTTCTTTTTCGTGCCGTAAATGTATGACATTGGACCCACGGCTTTACTTCCCTTCCGAAGGCACCATACTTAGGATTTTTACGCCCGAAAAAATCCATCAGTCTTGGCTGGGTTTGAACCCACAATCTTGGGTATCGGAGGCAAGTATGGTAACCACTACACCACCAGGACCGACTCAATAGAATGTGTGTGAATTAGATTATCATTCAGAATGCTCGCATCTTGCCCAAGTAGTTGGTAAATGGTAGTGTTAATACACAGTACATGGAGTTGGAAAATTATTGGCTTTGCTACTTCTGTAAAATTGTTCGTTCTGTGAGGGTATGCATGCCAAGAACAATAGTTCAGTAGTAGTATGAAATTAATTGCACATGGGCAAAGTATGTAGCATATAGCAGCTGAGACTTGATGTTATAAACAGACCCTGTCCTGTGGCTGAAGTGCCAGAGAAAGCTGAATTCTGCTAGAACAGCAGTGAGAAAGTATTAGTGTAGAGTTCTATTATTATTTTTTTATTTTGTTATACCTAAACTAAACTAACCTAACCTATGTAAAAGTATAACTTATTCTATTAAAAAAGATCACAAGTGAGGGAAAAAAAATTGTCCATGTCAGGGAAACGAACCCTTTATTTTGGCATTATTAGTATGACTCTGCATCCAACTGAGCTAATAGGTCTGCATGCTCATCAAGGAAATTATGTGCCTAAAGTAATCTCTACTACTGAAATTGTAACCAGTTAACTTTCTTCCCTACCGTTCAGGACTGTGGCCATGTAAGGTAAAGTCATGAGTGATTAATGAGCTATTTTCTGCTTTGTGTATCAAATGCATCAAACTGTTTACAGTTGCTCCAAAACATGGCTAACAAATTTTCATTTACCATGCTTGCTGATATGCATTTGATTTATGGGAAAGCAAGAGGACATGCATATATGGCTGTACAGGATTAGATTTCCAGATAGAAATCATCCTTACTGCTCTCCCTAAAATGTCTATCAGCATTTGCGTAAATTAATCTTTAGCAATGTACAGAACCAATCCCAGTGCAAAACAAAGGCATTTTACTACCATCTTTGAAGAAGAGGTGTTTACTAGGGTTTGGATGGAGCCTTCCACCAGCACCCAAGCAATTGCCAGAGCCATGAATACGAACAAGTCCATGGTGCATCATGTGCTGCATGAAGAACGACTCTTTCCCTATCATCTGCATAAGGCATTGGGGCCAGCTGACTTATGTCCCAGACTGCAGTTCTGCAGGTGGGCCTTGAAGCAGCAGAATGACAGCCTGATCTCTTCTCCTTGGTTCTCTTCACCGATGAGGCCATGTTCCGTTCACAAAAGGTGGGCTAATTCTGAACCATAGGAACAGACATGTATGGGAGTAAAAGCAGCCACATGCAGTGGTGAAGGCTGGTTATCAGCACAGATTCAGCATTAACGTATGGACAGGCATTGTGTCCAATCAAATAAATGGACCGTATCTACTTCCTACATGGTTAAATGGGCACATGTTCATGTTTTTGCTTTGTTTTTGGAAGATGTCCGTCTGAACACCCGACGTTAGATATGGTTGCAGCACAATGGAGCTCCTCATTTCAGCATGAAAGCACAAGATTATCCCAATGGTGTACTTCCTGGGTAGTGGATTGAAAGACGTGGTCCTGTAAATTGACCACTACATTCTCCAAATCTCAAAGCCCTAAATGTTTTTATGGGAACATTTTAAGAGCCTCGTGTAGGCATCATCAATTGACACTGATGAGCAGTTACTGGCAAAAGTCTTTGCTGCTTGTGATGAGGTTCGTATTACTCCAGAACTTTTTGAGACGGTGCGAGGATCATTTCTTCACAGGTGCACTCTTTGTAGGGATGTTGCAGGCCAATACATCAAACAACATTGCTGGGGATCTCAGTTTTATTTTTTGCATATTAAAATACCTTTTTATTCTTAATCCTCCAATTTTCTTTGATTTGGTTTTCACGCAGTAGTGAAAAACCAGAATGCAGTTTACTTAATTTTTCATAGATATTTGTTGGTTTCATTTAGGTGCATTTACCTTTTCTCTGGAGAATGTAGTTTATTTTTCCTTTAAAGTACTTACTATCCATCATTAACAAGAGTGAAGGAAACATCTTCTAAATTTAGAAATGTATCTGCAAGTACAGTACTACATGTACATCACAGGTCAAGGATTTTTTTTTGAGTAATGTTTAATGCCTTTTTTACTACTGAGGCATCACAAGCAGTGGTCACTGATGATTCATGAGATGAAATTATATATTGGGAAAGGATTTTCTTTTAAGGAAGGAAATATTCCAGGCCTAAGTTCAGGGTACTCTCCGGCATTTGCCATTTATCTGAGGAAAACCTGGAACAAAACCTCAGTCAGGGAGGATTGTCCTGGTGGGATTTGAACCCCAGACAGTTCACACCCTAATGACCTCTGCCTGCCACCTGTGGCAGTGCAGGTCAAGGTGATAAACACTTGGATAATGGCTTTAACTTTGCAAGGTTAGAGTTACCTTATTATTTACAGCCTTACCATTAAACACATTGTAATTTATTTTGCTTAATTTGTTAAGAGTAAAGAGTGGTTTTGAATAACAAATCAAATAAAATGGTAACTATATATATATATATATAAAAAAAACTTGCAGTTGAGGAGGTTCGAACCTTTTCCTCCATTGCAATATCTAATGCTGCTGTAACTACTATGCCTTTAACCTGCAGTGCTATTCTGGGACAATACCTTGAGTAAGCAAAGCCATTGACTTTTCCCAACCTCCTTTGGAGGTTTAATCAGTGGCAAGCGGACCATTAACAGATTTTATGCTATTGCATAAAATTTAGAAAGCACAGAACACAAGTTCCCTATTTGAAAGCACTAATGTTAGGATCCCTCCACAATCCTTGCAATATATGTGGTCGATTTCTGGGACACCCAGAGTTTATGCTTGCATATTTTTAATGAATTGGTTTTGATTTTTCATGTAAAATTTCATAAAAGAAAGTATATATGCATAAGGAAGTGTTAAATTGGTTAGTTTTCAAAATATATCTGTACCTGATTTTCTAATTATTATACCACATGTTATTCAAATTGCAATATAAAAACACATTTCCTTTCAACTGGGTTTCCCTGGAATATTCATAATCATTTTGTGCATCCATTTGATCATAAAATAAAATAGGGTAAGTTATTTAAACTGAATTAGTTATAAAATTATAACAAACACATAATAACATATAATTACACATTCTACAGAATTAAGTATTCAAATAAGCACAATATTAATGGTTAAAAAACCTAAACTTGTAGATTGTCAGATGTATATTTGAGTCTGCCCAACCTCCTCTCTTAGCTGATTGATTCAGCTATTATATGATACATTCATATTTCATAATCAAAGAGAAATATGCATATTAATTTGTTTTGAGGTTGACTTCATAACTAATATGATACAATGAGCAAAATGCATAGGTTGCTGATTTTAATTTTGGCATAATATACTCTATATGGCTTTCCAATTTTAATGTTTGTCAACTTGAAGAACTAGAAATTTGGTATCTTGTTTATCTAGTATGTGATTACTAGCACTTACATTTAATGTGAAATCAGTTAAAACATTATGAATTTCATGATACTTGTTTTCTTTAGATTTAATGATAATTTTTAACATTGAACCAGCAACAAAATTGTATTAGGCACATAATTTTTCCCACAAGATTACCTGATTACCTATTTTGCCTATTAAACTGGTTATAGAACAGTAGAACTAATGTTATTTAATGTCATTGAGAGATTATTTATATAAACTAAAAAAAACAGTCAGTAAAGAATTGGTCCCTTTGAAACTCCATGTTCAGTAATTTCCCAATTTGGAATACCACACTGGAAATTGCCTAAACAATTTCATTATATCCTTTGTTTTCTATTGTCAAGGCAATAAATGATCCAATTTAGGCCCCAATTTTTATTTCATAAAACCTTAGTTTTTTTAAAGTAGTTTTAAATAGTGGGAATTTTCTTCTTCTTCTTTCTCAGTCTCTTACGCATTTTTGGCATTGGGTTTCTTCAGCATTTTCTAAACTGTCCTTTATCTTCTACCATTTCTCACAGTTCTCTTATTGAATTCCCATGACTGTGTGCCAATTTCTCAATTACTTCCTCTGGCCATGCTTCATATACTCTTTTGGCAGTTTATCTCCTGTCATTCTTACCACATGCCCAAACCATTTCAGCTGCTTTCTGTCCATTGTACTAATTATATTTTCTCGATTTAAACTCTTCCTTATTATTCTATTTCTTACTTGGTCTCTTCTAATTTTTCCAACCATTTTTCTTAAATATTTCATCTGAGTTGCTTCCATTCTGCTAGAATGTTCACCTGGAATATTCCAGGTTTTGCTCCCATACAGTAAAATTGCCTCATATATTGCTTTATATACTCCTGATTTTTGTTTTCACATTAATTTTCCTTATACCACTATTATTTTGTATATTTGATTATACATTTATTGCTTTCTTTATTCCATTATTAACTTCCTGATATATTTTTCCATTGTTTATGACCAATACTTTCAAATATTCAAAACTTTCCACATTTTCCAACATCTCTTTCTCTCATGCTATTTTAATTTCTTCTTTTCCTTCTTTACTTAGTACCATTACATTATTCTTTTTTATAATAACTTGCATCCCTCTTTCCTCTGAGATACCTGCCCATTCTATTACCCAGGTTTGTAATTTTTCTGCATTCTTAGCTAGCAGTACTATATCATTTGCATATATTAACATTTATGCATTTACTGATCTCAATTTCCTATTTTCATTCTGGATGTTCTGCTTTTATAGTGTATAATAATTTGATTTATAAAGATGTTAAATAACATAAGATGAAACAATCTCCCTGTTTCACCTCTTTCTTAAAACTCCTGTCATTTTTAAATTAAAATTTTTTAAAAATTGTAAATCTTTAAAAAAAGTTTTCATATGGAACTAACACAGTGAAGCTCATGTGAATTGAATCTGTCATCTTAACACTCTTCATGCTTCACTAACCTTAAAAATATATGGAACCGGTTTCAAAGATATGTTATCTCCATCTTCGGCCGTGGACAACTGACGACAGATTCAATTTTCCTGTCATTTTCTTTGACAAACTCACTGCCCCCACCAATTTTTCATACAAATGTTTGATAACCTTAGTTATTTACTTCTAGCTCCTCTAATGCTTTCCATATTTCTACTCTAGATACTGAATCAAATGCTGCCTTAAGATTTAGGAATGGTGCATATATTTTCTTTTTTCTGTTCTATTTGTGTTCCATTATTGGTCTCATTACAAAAATATTCTTGGCACATCTTCTTCTAGTAGTGGCAATTTTCAGTTTTTTTTAGTAGTGTTTTAATGCCCATTTTTACTACTGAGGTACCACAGGTGGTGGACACTGATGATATACGAGATGAAATAATAAATTGAGAAAGTATATTTTTAAGGAAGGAAGCATTCCAGGACTAAGTTTAGTATACATCCCCGGCATTTGCCAGTTATGAGAACTGAGACAAACCGGGAAAAAACCTCAGTCAGGGAGGACGGTCCTAGCAGGATTAAAACCCTGTACCTCCCGCTCACGAGTCTGCACCTTAATGACCTCAGCCACCCATAGTGGTAATTTTCACAGTGATATATAGTATATTTTTACAATTTTTATGAGGAATTACTCATATTTCACTAATTTTATTCCACTTAGACACATTTTGAAGGCTGTTGCCTTCATTATCGGCATGATTCCTCTGTCAGCTTCCCAACATGATATTAAGATGTTGCTCTATATTTTTTTAATGAATTTATAAGTTATAAATTTGTAAAATCTACAGAGCAACAGTTTAATATTACGCTGGGAAGCTAACAGTGGAACCATGCTGATGATGAAGACAACAGCTTTTGAAACATGTCCAAGTAAGTGGAAAAAAATGAGTGAAATTTCAATGATTTCTTCATTATAAAACACAGTTTTTCGTTAAAATTTTATGGTCACCATAAGCAAATTCTTTAGCTAGGTTACAGAAAACTCTGTCATCATGCATTTTTTTAAAATGCTAATATTTGACATCACTGTTACAAAAGTTCACTATATTTTATGCATTTTATTGTTTAATTCTGACAGCTTCATTGTTTAAAATCTGCATTTTTTGTGGATATTTCTTTCTTAAATCAAAACTGGTCTTTCACCAGAATATTATTGTGTTCAGGATAATTATACAATCTGTTAATGTATAACTTTTTCAAGTACTTTGAAAAAGTGAAATAAGCCTGTAATTATTAAACAATGATTTAATAGTTGAATGTTAAATTGTTATAAATGAAACAATTTATATTTGTGAAGTTTATACTTTTTAGAATGAAAGTAAAACATGACAATTTTTCTTGTTCAGTTGTTAACAAAACAGAAACTTGTGGTGTTCATTACTAATTAAAATCCTGATCCAATAAAACTAAAATACATAAGTAATAACAAGAATTGAAAAATAACAGGTTAAGGGCCCAGGAATGGTGTAATAAAGAGGAAGAAAATACAAATCCAGAAAATAGGTGTTATTAAAAAAAAAATATTAATAACAAACATGTGTTGGCAGTAACCAGGACAATGAACAATGAAGAAAATGAACTATTAAACATTCCCAAACTTAAAAATGATGAAACATTTCCACTGTGGGAATTTGAAATAAAAATTATGTTTCTTTCAAAACAACCTTATAAAATTGTGAATGGTGATGATGTTTGCCAGAGCATAAGAAAGATGAAAAGGTTAGGGAAGCCTGGAAAATGAATGATGCTAAAGATCAGGACTACATACTGAGAATGATTGATCTTAAAGTTAAGCCACACATATTTTTGATGTTTCAAGTGTGAAACATCAAAAGAAATGTATGATACTTTAAAGAATATATATAAGAGAAAGTACACACAACAGAAGCAACATTTGCAAGCAAATTTCAACTATACCTGGAACAGTTGAAATGATGTGATAGCTAACATAAGTAGTACACAAAATATTGCATTTAGACTGAGCTGTCTCAATGAAAACTCATTATTAATGATACTGTTTTGCCTGAATAATTTAAACATTTTCCAGTGTTTGGGATTCAACTGCAGCATCAGACAAAACTATGCAAAATCTTAAAGCAAGATTGTCAAAAGAACAGCTTTGCATGGATAACATCAAAGAAGAAAGCATTGCATTTAAATTTTACAGCCAAAAAGTAAAAATAATGATGCTAGAAAGAATAATAACAAAATAATTCAAATAAGTGTTACAACTGTCAACAATTTGGGCATTTTGAGAGTGAATGCAAGAATTGGAAGTAGTGCAGGTTCTGCAACAGGACAAATCATTCTGAAGAGAAATGCTTTAAGAACAAAGAAAAGGAAGGGCATCATCCCTGCAGTTTCAGTAAGAACACTAACCACACAGAAAAAAAATCAAAAATAAAAAGTCAAGAAACAACAGTGGTGACAAGGCAACTTTTCTGTTAGAAGTATGCATGAGTGGGAAGAAAAAGGGTATAAGTGTATGAGAGTTTGCAGGATGTGGATGTAATTCTCACATGACAAATGAACATATTTTAACTGCAGTTAAGCAACATGAACATCAAATTGTGATCAAAGTGACCAAATAAAGTAATACAATGGTTGGAAACTTATTGAAAATGTGGAAACTGACAAAATAGTATTTACTGATGTAACTTATGTATCAAAGTTAAGCAGATATCTTCTTTCAGTTAATGCTGTAACTGAAAATAATGGAGAAGTAATTTAAAAAAAAAAAAAAAAGGCAGTGAATATAATTAAAGATAATGCGGTAGTGTTACAGGGACAAAAAAAAAAAATGAAAATAATCTGCATGTTGTAGACCTAACACTTAAATAGAGGTCCTAACAGCATTGCAAACAAATGTTTATATGATGTTGCACAAGTTAATAGGTCACATAAATGCCCAAATTATTATATGATTCTGTCAGTAAGTACTCTGAAATGGAAATATGTGAAATATGCATAAAGTATATTAGAAACCCATTTATTGATGTAAGGTACTGAGCAAAACAACCTTTGGAAATAATACATACAGATATTTGTGGCAAAATAGATCCACCTACATATGATGGCAATAGCTGTTTTTTGATCTGTATTGATAATTACACTAGCGAACTTTATTGAGGTTTACCTATTAAAAGCAAAAAAATGAAGCAAAAGAACATACAAAGGAATGTGTAAGTGAAGGAGAGACTCATTTCAATTTAAAGGTGTCCAAAATAAGATGTGACAATGGAGGAGAATAGAAGCAATGAATCGACTTGATGTTAAAATAAAGGAATTGTTCTTGATTACATTATTTATGATTCTTCACATTCTCTGCAAAGAGAATAAATAAAATTCTTAGTAAACTAGGTGAGAGCCACGTTATATGATTCCAATCTTGAAAATGATATGTGGGGTGAAGCACTATATATTCTATCCAAAACAAAAGCCCTACAAGAGAACAAAGGTCACTCCAGTAAAACTATTGTATGTAAGTAATCCATATCTGTTACAAAGGGAAATATTTGGATCAGCTGTTTGCACTAAAGTACTCTGACACCTGAAGAAGTTGCACCCAAGAGATATAAAAGGTGTATTCATTGGCTATGCACAGAATGGATACAGGATTTCGGATGTAAAAAAAGGGAAAATAATTGTATCTTGAGATGTTGTGTTTTTAGGAGTACAGAGGAAAGAAAATTATGAAGAGCAAACCAGAAACTATTTCATGATTGAGAACCTAAAAGCAGGTAAAGAAGTTGCTGAAAAAGAAAATGATAATGAAAATACAGAAAGAGAAGAAAACAATGAAAATAAATAAAGAGCAGAAAATAAGAATGAAGAATATGAAAATATCCAAAATGAGAGATCAGAAAACATTGAGGGGAAAGAAAATGCACACCTAAGAACAAGAAGAAAGAGAAAAATGCCAAACAAATTTAAAGGTCAGAGGCTAAGCTGCTGGAAAAACTTCACAACCCGATGGAGCTATCCACTTGGGAAAATATTTTCATCTTAAAAAAATAAGAAAAAATTTTCCTCCTATGGATGAACTCAATAAGTTCCAACTAGAAACATCAGATACTGTCACCATTTCGAGTAACATAGTCAGTAACAGCTGATGATGGGAGTGATTGCTTCCAAACAATTCTTAGTTTTATGTAAGTGGAGTTAGTGTGGACATGTAGAATACATTAGTAGAGAATACATTGCCACTCATTGTCTACAGCTTTGTAAGTATTTAGATTTGAAGACTTTGTTATATATAATAACAATGCAAGTAATAATTATGTATTATTAACCTACAATGATTATATTAGAGGTCAAGATAAAGAGGAATGAATCAAGGCCATGAATGAAGAAAAGGAATAATACATAGAGATTTGTTAATGAAGAGTGTGCAACAGGAAAAATTATTTTTAAGGTAAAGGAAGATAGAAGGTTTAAAGCCAGATTGATAGCAAGAGGCTGTCAGCAAAATGAAAAATTTGAATTTCAAGGACATTTTCAGCTCTGTAGTTCAAACAAGTACTTTAAGATTGCTGTTTACTATAGCTACACAGAAAAATCTGAAAATGATGGCATTTGATGGGAAGACTGAATTAATAAATGGAGAATTATTAGAAGAAATTTGAATGATTGAAGTGTTTAGTTTGACTCGATCATACTATGATTTCAGTTATATGATTGACTTCACTGTACAAGTTCCAATTAGCATCTCTAAGAAATTTAAATGTGGGTACCTGAAGGATACAATGCTCTGGGAAAAATATTGTTAATAAGGCATGTATGGCCTAAAACAAGCTCCATTAAAGTGGTATAAATGTCTCACAGAATTCTTGAAGAAAGAAACTTATGCAACTGAAATCTGATGAATGTGTTTTCAAAACTCAAAATACAGAAAAGACATTGTTTCTTACCATTCATATTGATGATGGAATGTTGATTGGAGAACATGCACAACAAATGAAAAATGTAATTTAAAAGAATGAAGAAGAATTTTGAGTTCACAGTAACGGAAAATCCAACCCACTATCTAGTGTTAGGGAGCAAAAAAATGAAGATGGTCAAGTCAAGCAAAATACAGATCTCATGTTTTGAACAGATACGGAATGGAAATCTCTAAACCAGCTAAGAATCCTATTGAAAAAACAATAGAATATTAGAAATAAAATAAAAATAATTTTCCATATCAAGAAGGAATTGGGAGCTTACTCTATTTGACATGTAAGGCATAACTTGACATGACATATGCAGTGAACTATGAAAGCAAATTTATGAGTGATCCTATCAATCAAAATATAGACATTGTGAAGGGAACATTAAGATACCTTAGTGGAATGCAAGATAGTGCTCTTAAATACTCATCCAAGAAAGAAGACAATAATGTCAAGCATTCTATGATGCTGATTATGCTGGTGATTTTACTGGCTATGTGAATTATGTTAACAAACATAAACTTGTGTTGTTCATTACTATTTTAAATCCTGGTTGAATAATACTAAAATACATGAATAATAAGGATTCAAAATGATGTTTAATACTTGAAGATGGAGGCAAATGCCTTTGATACATTTCCAAGTTAAGTGGAACAAAATTAGTAAAATTTGAGTGATTTCCTAATAATAATTTGTCATATTGAATACTTGTCTTGCTGGGAAAATGCGAAATGGCAACAATTTCTAAAGTAGATGACTGAATTGTACACTTATTAATTTCAAACAAGCTTTTAAAATTTTACTCATAGTTTAATTATATCCTGATGAATGTTCGTTTTGAGGGAGTGGGTACTTTTAGTTATTTTTAATGTAATGTTTCCTCTAATGTAAAATTCTAGAATGTTATTAAAAAAACATTCCTTCATCTTAAAATCTTAGGTAGATTAAAAGTAAAACGACTTAAAATCACGTCAACACATTAAAACACTCTTGACATTCCACTCTTAAAATTTTTTTAAAAAACTGGAAGGTGTTTTGTGAGATCTTGCTCACATTGTCAACCATAAATGACTAACGGATCAATTTAAATTGGCAGTGTAAATGGCTGTGAGTGCTCTGGTGGTCTATTGATGAACTTATACAAAATGTTGCCTGCTTCTGGGATATCGAAATTCATGAGTCTTATGTTCATATTTTATATGAAAATTTTTTCCCATATACTGAGTTCCTATGGGTGTTGCACTGCTATTAATAAAGTAATATCCTTCTTGATTTCATGGTGTTCATTCCAAAATGTGCTGCAACTGCTGATTTTTCTGTTTGTTTGTATTTAATATTTCTCCAGTGTTCCTTTAATCTAATAACTATGTTCCTTTATGTCTTGCCTATATATACTTTTTCACAGTCTTTGCAATTAATCCTGTATATGCCAGAAATTTCTTCTTTGGGTCTGGGGTCTGTTTTGTTTAACTTCAACAGGTTGCCAACACGTACTTATTTTTAGTTGCTAAAGAGAAGTTGTACTGTTTGAACATATTCTGAAATTTATTAATGAAGTATATGGGGTGGTAAGTGAACTTGTGATAAGTTTTTTCTTTCGATAAAGTACTAAGTAAATTGTTTCATTTTCTTTTTTCCTTTGAATCTTTTTATTTTTTGATCAATCATTTGTTTGTTAAATCCATTAAATTTTGCAGCTTCTGTTATATGTATATTCCTTTTTATAATCTCCTTTATTTAGTGGTACATTGACCAATCTATAAACCATGCTATTAAAGGTTGCTTCTTTATGAGGTCTAGGGTTGAAACTATGAGCTTTTATATAATTATCCATGTGTGTATCCTTTCTGTAAATGCCAAATACCAGTTTATTATTGCTTTTTATTATCTTCAAATCCAAAGTAGGTAATGTACTGTTAATTTTGGTTTCCATAGTAAATGTAATTATGGGTTCTTACAAATTTAACAGTTTTACTGCAAATTCTATGTATCTGTTCTGTACAATGGTAAAAATATCATTCACATGTTTATACCAGATCTTGAATATGTATGGAAAGGCTTTTGTGATGCATGTTTCAAAGAAACTCATTAATAAATCTGCCAGGAATGGTGAGAGAGGGCTGCCCATTACTAAACCTGATTTTTGTTCAAAGGTAAAGAAGGCCTGATCTATGCATAGTTTGGTAAGTTTAATATATTCTTTGGTGTGTGTTTCTGTAATATGGGTAGATAACAACCATTTTCTTAAAAGAGTCAATGTTTTCTTCTTTGGAATGCTGGGGAATAGAGCTTTTACATCGAAAGAAACTAATGTATCATTTGAGGACAATTTGTGATCTTTAATTTTGTTGACCAGATCCAAAAAGTTTTTTAAACTTAAACTTGGAAATCTGGGAAAGGTATTGAACTGTGTGGATAACCAATTTGCTAGATGGTAACAGGGAGTGTTGATATTATTAATTATCAGTCTCATGCTTTTTCCAGGTTTATGTATTATAGGTAGACCAAATATTTTTGCTAATGATGGATTTGGTACTTTGATTCTGTAAAGATTAGATTTTGAGAATTGAGTCCTTTTTTTAAGGTATCTTCTTGTAACTTTTTGCATTTATATAGTGGGTCAGTTTTTATTTCAGTAATTCATCACTGTTCAGAAGTTCTTGCATTCTTTTTCTGTAATCTTCTTTGTCATTAATTAATTCCTTCATCTTGTTTATTTCCATAATTTATTTTTAAAATAGTGGTAACTTCTAGGAAAAGATTATTAAATTTATTCATAGTATTTGAGTTATCTCTTTATCCTATATTAATGTAATTAGATCTTGGTGCTGTAAGTTTTTGTCCATTTCCCTCCTTATAATATCCCATATGACAAAGGCATGTGAAACATGTTCTGTATAATTAATGGAAATGGAGCATATGAGCATTAAATCAACTCACTAGCTAATTAAGAATATAATAGTTGCTTCACTGTATTAGTTCCAACATAAATTAGTTTTAAATTTAATCCCATATGGTTTTTATATATTTTCTGATGTCTCGATAAGATTTTGATAATGAAGACATTTTGGTGATTAAATTTCCTAAGTAATTTACAATACCATTTATAATTCTCTTTTAAATTTAAATTATCAATAACATCTTTCTTCATTTTGAAGTTTAGTTTTCTGTTTATGAGAAGTTTTAATTTCTGGGATAATTAAACCTCCACGGGTGGCCGAGGTCTTTCAGGTGCGGACTTGTGAGCAGGAGGTTGGGGTTTGAATCCCACTCAAATCCTGACTGAATTTTTTTTTTCCAGGTTTTCCTCAGTCCTCATAACTGACAAATGCTGGGGAGGTAACTTAAACTTAGGCCTGGAACATTTCCTTCCTTAAAAAATCCTTTCCCAATATATCATTTTATGAATCACCAGTGTTCACTGCCTGTGGTGCCCCAGTAGTAAAAACAGGTGTTAAACACCATTAAAAAAAAATAGGATAATTAAGCTCTTATGATTATTTTGATTATAGCATATTTGTATCCTAACTAGGAAGACCATAGTCTAGTGGTAGTATTTGCAATTGTTACACAGCAGGCCTGGTTCAATTCCCAGTTGGGTTAGTTTCCTGAGAATTTTTCAGGAGTTTTCTCTCAGTTCTTCAGGTGAATGTCTGGGAAACTTAGCCCATAAAGTTCCTTGAATTGATTTGGTCAGGTCTATATCCTTCATCTGGTACAACAGATCTTAAGGTGCCATGATCATTAAAAAATCCTGACCAGGAAGCATGATTCAAAATGCATTTTGAAAATCCTTCTAAGTTTTAACATTTACAACCTGTATCAGCAGAACAGTACACTTCATTCCATTATTTCTGCTTTACTAAAACTTTTTTTTTATTATTATTCTGAATCTCTTATACATTTTACTGTTTTGTGTTTTATTTTTGTGCCCATAATACTTATTACTTGGGCATCATAGTCAGATAATCTGAAACTACAGGATATATTTTTAAAGAAGTTTGGTTATTTGCATTTACAGATATGTAGTCTAATGCCATTTTAGAGTTCTTAGTTATTCAAGTGGAAAATTTAGTGTGAGACAAGTTATTGTGCCAAAGAGTTCTCTGAGCTGATTTTTTTCAAACTTGGCACTAAATAGTCTATATTAATGCCACCATAAATTTTTAGGGTTTAGGTTTGTTTATGTAAAAATATAATACAATTTCAATATATTGTATGAACATTTAAAACTCTGGTGCTGGAGAATTTCTAATGTTATCACAACTATATTTGTTTGTTCTAAATGAGTGGCATAACACTTCAATATGCTGCTCCAAACAAAACTGATAAAAATCTACAGCATGTACTTCAATATGCTTCTCAAAACAAAACTGAGAAAAATCTAACACTGGATATTTTGCCTAATATACATTCATGCAAACTTTGCAGCATTTTACTTTTTTTTTTTTTTAACAGTATTCTGCTTCTAGAACAGTGATTCCCAACCTTTTTAAATTTGCTACATTCTCTGGAATGAGATGAAACTCAGGGCATCCCTGGTAAAATTTTTAAAATAGGAACATGTTAAATATATGTAATGAATTAAATTGTGTTCAAATAAACAGTCCATAACAAAATACAGTTCTTTTTTAATTATGGCAATTTATGATCTACCACTAGACAAAGTATACTATACAATTGTTTAATATACACTGACTATAATATATACTGTCTATGAATTATTAAATTAAACAAATACAATTTCAAAAGTAGAGGACTACAATGGAATTGTAAATCATTAAAATAAATTTTGTCTTATTAATGTGAGATTTGTGATTGATGATGAGAACACAAATGTTTGATATTAGAACAAACAATTTACAACCAAACACATATATTGTCCTCAAGAGTAAGCGTCTACTTCTTTCTTTGGATTTGATTTTTGCCTTAGCAGAGAAGGCTTACTTGCAAAAATAAGAAGTTGGAAAGGGCAATAGTAGATTTCTACTTTCTTCACTAGGATAGGGTACTTTTCTGCCCCAAAAATCAGCTACTAATACCTCACTCTTGGTAAATTTAATTTAATCAGCACAAAGATCAATGAATTTGTCTTGTTTGCAAGCGGCACTATCTGCCAAATCAAATGGTGATATAATCTAGTCAAGATTCTCAGTGGAAATAGATGGAAAGTATTTGACAATTTCACCTTGCAGTCTTGATAAGTCAAGAATAAGTTTCTTCAGCTTTCCAGACCTTTGCAGATTAAGAAGAGATGAAAAGTTTGGCTAATTGCCTTTCTGAACTGCATTCATTCAAATACCAAGCTTTCTCTCCTTTTATTTTATTGGTGGAGAAAACTTTTGTTTCCTGTAGCCCCTGCAATCAAACATTTGAGTTCATTTAAAATATCTGCCAGATATAACAATTCTAAACACAGTATATTTTGCAGCAGTTCATAAAGTGTGTTCTGATTTTCTTCCTTGAAAAAAACTTTCGTTTCTTCTTTCAGCTGGAGAACTCAGATGAGTACATGGCTGAGCAATAACCAACTTATTTCTTTATGTAATATCAAGGAGGTATGAGCTGCACCCATTTCCCGACATAACTGTTCAAAAACCCTGTACTTCAAAGGACAAGATTTGATGTAGTTTACCATTTTCCCAACCTGCTTAATAACTACACCAAACTCTTCACCACAAGCATTTGCAACTAATGACTTGGTGCAAAAATATTGGGTTACTAATAAAGATGGATTTTCATTGAAAACTCTGGCAGTAATCTCCCACACATGCCCCAACCCCCACATGCCCACGCCCACCTCACCCCCTCACCGCGTGATAGCAATGCATGTAGTATTACTAATTATTATAGTAATGGAGCATGCGGTAAATAGAGAAGATTAAAAAAAAAACACACACACTTTCCATTAAAGGTTATTTATGGTTACTTGAATAAGGATTAACAGAATCAAAAATATCGTGGTCAGTGGTGGTAGTCCCCAGGTTCTATAGAATAGAAACTGCTCAGTAATAACTTTATCATCAATATATCTGATTAATTGAATAAGATATGCTCTATTACTAGTGTCAGTACTCTCATCTACTTGTAAAGCAAATTTTCTATTAGATTCTATTTTTTATACCACTTGTTAGTTTATAGTGGATGACATCTCAGATATCCTGTGACTGATTTTGTTTTTAGAGAGGGGAACTTTTGAAACTTGATTTCTAACATCTTCATCAAGTACTGTTTCAATTATTGTATCTGCAGAACCAGTGATTTCCTCTCCAACAGTATGAGGTTCCTTTCTTTGTGCTGTCAATTTTGCTATTTTATGCAAGGCTTCAAGAGCAGTGTCAGCTATGGAAATTCTTCCTCATAGCTGCTTTCTTCTGCCCTTCTACTTGATATGAAAATTATGATAATCTTTTCTGTGCCTCACCTGGATGCTTGGTAGTAAGATGCCACTTCAGCTTCCTAGGTATCATGGACTGATTGCTGAGTGTTTCCCACAAACTTCATACACAGGACAAGGGTTATCCAGATCCTTGTTCCATGAAAATTCACATATTAATTAACTATCCAATTAACTAACCAGATATGTCCTTTTCTTTCCTTTGTCCTGGCTTTCATTATCCTTTTCAAGATTATGGTCCTGAAGAAACTTCAAAGTTTGCACTAATACCAGCAGTAATGTTGACTGTTCACTTTCATTGTCCTGGAGTTTATGTTTCTTAACAAACTTATCCATAGGAAATGCAGTGAAATGACACAATGAAAGTATAAAACTGGAAGCATATGAAGTGCGCTTCTATGATGCATCCTGACTACTGAACTACATGCTTGCTTGCACAGCACTTGTATTTTCACCTGACACTGACTGCTGACTAATGAATTCTCTGCACAATAACAGCTATTGCAGTTTGATACAATGATGCGTTACCTTATTATGAGTTTGCATGGTATGAGTGATTTCATTGTTGCTGTGTTTTCAACATATTGAAGCTTTGTAATTCTTTGTATTATTGTACAATATAGTTTTAAATAGGATCAATATGCCAGTATGTTCTGTTTTGGTTGTTCTAATAACTCTGGTCTTGCTCCTCATATAGGGGCAAGGAAACCCAACAAGGAAAATTTCCCAAAACTGCATAAAATAAAACTTTTGAATTTATGAAGCCATCTCTTCTTAATAATTCATGGATTGGACACCTGAGATGAAACTTAATCCAACTAATGATTCAACTTCCTCTTCTTCATCATCACTAATACCAGTAATTGATATACAATAATTTAGTATACAGATGGTGCCAAAATATGCATACACACTTCAAGCTAAGAAAAAATTGTGCTAGCATAACAAAACTGAATTCACACTAACAGAAAATGATGAGCACTAATTATCTTAGGCTTTTACAGTTACAACAGTTGCTCAAAATGTCCACCATCGGCATCGATACCCTTCTGAGTATGTCAAACTACTGATTGAGCAACGTTTGCGAAAGTGTCCTCAGCGATTACAGCACATGCCATTTCAATTTCTTCCCAAAGTGCTGCCAGTGTAACTGGTTTTCTATGGTATACAACATTCTTAAGAGTTTCCCATAGGTCAATCCAGAGAACATGGAAACTCAATCGAACCTCTTTGTCATATCCAGTGCCATGGAAGATTGTCATCAAGGTATTCACATACATCTCGGTGGTAATGTAGTGGTGCACCATTCTGTTGGAAGTAAACTTCATTTCCATAGAGTGTAAGATGGATGTGCATATCATGTTTAGGTACCTGACTGAGCCTAACAAACATTAATTCCAGGTAAATTAACAGCCTTTTCTGAAATAACATGTGGATTGTTTGCACATAGGTAGACACAGTTATGCCAGTTAACAGTTCTGTTCAACTTAAATTGTGCCTCATTGGACCAAACAACTTTCCCTATGAAGGCCTCATCCTCTTGCACCATCAGCTTCATATTGTCTGCCATTTTTGCTAATTTAAATTATATAGTTTTCAATGCTACAGTAACAATATCCAGGTATTTCCTGGTTGACTCTCTTAACATAATCCTGCTTGGTAAGATCAGAAGATAGTTCTACCAGATTTTGTTTGACACTATCAAGCTCAGTGCCAGGCTTAAATCACCTTTGATAAAGGTGATAGTGATAATCCAAATAATTTAAAAATATTTTATGATGTACCCTAAGCAATAAACCCAGTTTAATCTTTATCTTCCAGCTTGCATTTTCCATAAAGGAGCTGAAGTTATACCTTTTTCATTTATGTATATGCTGTCATCAAGCACACATATTACTGCCTGCAATGCCTCAATAAATAAAAAGGGTGTTAAATACTTTAAAAAAAAGACATGGTTTGCAGGTAGCTAAATGAGTGGTGTATATTACAATTACTTAGGCCTACAATGTAAGCTAAAGCTAATGGACACTAAGGGGGAGAGGAGTTAAACAGGTCAACCAATATGCTTCTCTCAGGACACTTGTAATGTGTACATGTACGTTAAACAACACTTAAACTACTTGATGTTGAGTAGTTATACCATCAAAAGAGCAAATAAGGCATTTAACTACTGAATTTTTTTCCTGGTATGCTTTCAAAATTTTGTTTCCTAGAATGGTGTTTAGCAATACATTTTTGAACAGATCTTGAAGAGATTAACTGAATCATTGAATGAAATACACATTGCATCATTAGAAAAATTAAAGTCATGGCTCCTACCTCCTTCATGAACAAGGCTACAAGACATAACTACTCATATGTATTAGTATTCATTATAGTTAAATAAGTTTTTTAAAGCGATTCTTTTTTTGGCACTTATGCGGAATTTTGGTTTAGCGAGGTAAATGGACCACTCTGTATGTAACTTGTTAACAAAAACAAGTTGTTTAAGTATAATAAAGAAACACTGAAAACAGGTACAAATAACATGTGATATTTGGGACAGCTAAATAACATGAGAAAAGGGGCTAACTTTAGACCGTAAATTATATAAAAAAATATGTATGTATTAACTTTTGGCTTCCTATGCAAACAAAAGGGGACATTGGAATCATGAGTGAAATTAATTAGTGATAGTGCAAATGAGTCCAGAGTCCACCATTGCCAAATGTTAGCTGATATTGTCTTTTCTAAATAGTCCCAATTGAACAATGAACTGAAGTCCACTAGTTGGTAAGCAGAGTGACAGTGGTAGGTCATTTTATATTTGAATTCTGTCATTAATTTTTTTGGAAGGAATGTAGTCTTGAGATGCTCTCTCTCTCACTTTTTTTGCTAATTGTTTTTTAAACAGCAATTGCTTACTTTCATTGCAGAGCCTAAGAATTCCATCATCCCAGCATTTTCAACTCTATGACTTCAAATTTGATGATATTCACATGGATGATGATGACACTCTAAAGGTAATTTTAAAACTTTGACAGATTTAATTTTGCACTGACATAGTAATATTTCTTCTGTTTGCTTTGGTAATCTTTTTGTATTTATATTACTTTTGTTCTATAATTTGTTAGTATAATTTTCATATTCTCATAGAGCTTTACATATCTTTGCAGACATCTTAGATGAATTGTTGCAAAATTTTTAAATCATCTGAGGCCACATTTTGGTGACTTCAAATGTAGGCAATTAATTCACCAATTTCACTTTATAATTATTTACTGTAACCCTTGATAAGCATTATTTTACATGTTATTATTTCCTCTGGACAGTGGACTTTTCTAAGGAAAGTTAACAGTTTCATCATCAGATATTTTGATTTCACCCATCAGTAACCAATAGTTTATTGCTCCATAAATTGATTGGCATTAGTAGGATAAATTTAGCATTCAGGCCCTCTTGCTTGAAATGATAATGATGGTTATTACAATTTATCAACAGAAATGAAGCAATTTGAAAACTTAAACATGATTCTTAACCCTATGAACCTACTTTTACATAGAATCACCTGGTTTTGCTTATTCTTAATTATATCTAAATTTCTAACCTAGGTATTTAATTATTTATATCTATGTTAGAAAAATGAATAAAAATAAATCTCAAGGTTTAGGCCTAAGGACTGTTCTGGGTCCTGACGAACCATATGGACCATTTGAATTTAGCTACAGTTAGTGCCTATAGATGTTAGAGGGATAAGTGGTCAGTTCATAAAAATAATATATGTCTAAATTTATATGAACTAAAATAGTGTTACCCACAAACTGCAATGAAATATGTGTACAATGTCATAATGCAGCGTAATGTGTTGACTGCAGTTGGAAATTCCTTCAGTTTGAGAATGAATGTCTTTCTTTTTTTTTTTTGGCAGGCTTGTATACGAATGTTCCTAGATCTAGATTTCATAGAGAGATTCCATATAGATTATGAAGTATTATGCAGATGGCTGCTGAGTGTGAAGAAAAATTACAGAAATGTCACCTACCACAACTGGAGACATGCCTTCAATGTGGCACAGATGATGTTTGCCATTATCACGGTAGGCTCTAGGAGAATGTTAAAAATGATTATTGTAATTTAGATCATATACCATCATTATTTTTCTCAGAAAATTTTGATTTATTATGCAATTCTCAAACATTTTTAACATTTATTTATTTAATACTTGTTTATTCACTATTAGCTTAAGGCAGCTGCCAAAATGTTCTGTATCATTTTTTAATTTTCATTGTACAAAGCATGCTTAGTAGGTGTATTTATTTCAATAATGGTTTACCAGATACATAAATTGAATACTTTTCTAGTGCATGGATCTTTCCAGACCATTTATGCTCCTATTTAGGCACAAGAAATGTGGAAGGAAAAAAAACCACACAGAATTACACATATACATATTCTAAGTCGTGCACTAAAATGTTTAGGAAATAACCCACCCCCCCCCTGAGCCATGATATAAAAAATAATGCAATTAATAAGCAATTTAAATTCATCATTAATGTAAATCAATACATACATATATAAATTCAAAAACAGTAGAAATATATTTAAAATAATGAAGTACATTATATGCTATGTCCTCTCTAGTCAGAGATTTTCTCATTTGACAAAGAGCCCTATAATTTCTCTCTTTACTTAAAGTTTGGTGATATTTCATACAACTTAGCATAATGGACTGTCAAAGCAAAGCTATTAAGGGTTCTAATACCACTGAGCAATGTTTTCACACCGTGAAATGAAATGATGTTGCCTTGAGAGAGTACAGCAACCACATCATGTAACTTGTCCAAGTTAACTACCAATAGTACAAGAACATGCTTGAAGAAAATACCAAATATCAATGTAAGCTGGTTAAAGAGAATATATTTGGCTACAGTTGAAGGCATGGGATAGAAATATGGGGAACAGAAAAAGGGTGGGAATGTATAGATCAGATTCATAGAGCAGTTTGCAAAATTATTTTTTTATTCTTAATTAGATAGTGAGTTGATTTAATATCTTTATGCTCTACTTACCATTGAATTATACAAACATGTTACACAGGCTTTTACCCACATCTTTGTACATGTACCTCCCTTTCTGCCTCAAAATTACAATTAATTATATCTATAATTTCTACACAATGATCAGATATGTGATAATCATTTACAAATGCGGAAAACCGATTCAACTTTATGTTTGTTATTATATAGTCTCTTGATGTAGCAGATCTGGAAGTTATTTTGGTTGGGCAGTTAATTACTTCATGCAAGTAGCAGCTTCTTAATAAGTTATAAAGTTGCTTGTATTCATTAGTGTTGAGGTTTGAGTTTATTTTGATATCACCTAGTATAACAACAATTTGCTCTTTCATCATAATTTTACTTAATAACTCATCAAGTTCTTTTAGGAAATCACTTTCAATGGAACTTGGGGATATACCTATTATAAATATATTACCTATCTATTGATAATTTAATTGTTGTGCTCTCTAATGCCATTTCTATAGAATGTTTTTGTGCTCATTCTTGAGAACTATATACAATATTATTCTTTACATATATTGCTACACTTCCCCCTTTTTGATCTTTCCTACTAAAGTCAGCTCCTAAATTATAACCTATTAAATTTGAATATTTAATCTGATTATCTAAAAGACATGTTCTGCGAGTAGTACTACATTTGCTTTGCAATTATCCAGCATTATGTTAATGATATCTGTTTTATTGGATAAGTACTGGAAATTTTGATGTTAAAAATATCTTAAATATTTTATTGTTTAGGTTTGCTCTAGTTCCTTTGAGGGCATTAAGTTTTCGAACTGAAAGGATATTTCCCCAGTTGGTGACATATAAAGAGGGTTGCTTAGTTTTTTGTTATATATTCTTTTAGTTCACACAGCTTTTGACTATATAATTTTTTGCATTTGAATTTAAGTGTTGGCCATGCTTAGTATGTAGATTTTTGCCTAATTTGCCTATGTCAATCAAGTTTACATTGCTAAATTAAGAGCATATAAGCTTTAGAGTTAGGTTAGTTTTTCATATTTGTTTACACAAGAATTATGACTTAAATCATACCTATGGGGTTTATTTGCTACCACTATTTGCTTATCTCTAGGGTAATTTGTGAATACCTTTTCCTCTCACCAATAATCTCTTTTGCCTCATTTTTGTATACATCCTTTGCACCTACTATAATGACTGTTACATCTGCACTGCTGTTACCCCAAACACTATTTGCCTAATGGATAAGTTTAGCATTTGACTTGATTTGTGAATACCTTTTCCTCTCACCAATAATCTCTTTTGCCTCATTTTTGTATACATCCTTTGCACCTACTATAATGACTGTTACATCTGCACTGCTGTTACCCCAAACACTATTTGCCTAATGGATAAGTTTAGCATTTGACTTGATGTAGCCTACTACATTTATGCTGCTTAGATAGCATGCAATTTCTCTGCTATGTTTGAAGCATGACTATCACGATGTACAGCTATTTTCACTTTCTTTGGCTGGAAATTACAGTTTTCTTTGTAGTATTTTGTTATATACCTTGGGGGCAGAGAAAGCCCAGAAATAGCAGTTTTGAAGATTTGAGTTCAAGAGGGGCTTTGAGAAAATTTTATTGGTTCTGAAAATTAATATATCAACGTCTGGAATAAACTGTGAATATTCCCCTACAGTTTGGTGGTAAGCGCTTTAGAAAAATTCTTTCAGGGGAAAGAATTTTCAGAGTTTGTCTCCTTCATGTATAGATTGCACAAGCTAAGAAAAGGAAGTCATCAATAAGTTTTACCTCATCAAGCCAAAGAAAGTTAAAATAATTTGTGAATAACTAAGCATTTGATTTAATTTTTTGTCATCAAAACACTCTTAATGCTTCACTTACTTGTCATAAAATGTGGTACATGTTTCGAAGACGTTCGTCTTCATCCTCGGCCACGGGATGACTGATTGGAGACTCGATTGCACTTTTTGATCTAAGATTTTGCCCTGGTGGTACTTTGATGAACTTAAAGTTTGTGTTTACTTCTTCCGGAACGTCAAAGTTCATTATACAATCTCTGTGTTTGTAAATATGAATTTTTTCCCATGTAGCCAATTCTGTAGATCCCTGTGTTGCTTTTAACAATTCTACTTTTTTAATTATGTCATGATTTTCTGTCCAAAAATGATATGCTACAGCTGACCTTTCCATCTGTTTGTATTTTATGTTCCTAAAATGTTCTTTTAAACGTGTGCCTATATTCCTTTTTGTTTTTCCAATATAAATCTTATCGCATTCTCCGCAAGTTATCTTATAAATACCTGCTTTTCCTTCATTTGGGGTACTTTCATCAACATTGTCCTTTAGAATATTTTTCAAACTATATCTATTGACAGGTGCCAATCTTATATTGTAATCTTTAAAAATATTTTGAAACTTCTTCAATGCCCTTGGATGAAATGTAAATTTTTTAAAAACCAACTTATTTTTATCTGCTGAAAGGGTGGTGGTGTCTTTTATCAATTTCTTCCTTTGGAACTTTTGTACTTTTTTGTGTACCAATTTCTTACTAAAACCATTTTGAATCGCAATTTCTTCTATCTTTTTATATTCTTTAAGAAATTCTTCTTTGCTAATTGGTAAGTTCACCAACCGATGTGTCAAACTGTTAAAAACTGCATGTTTATGTGTTATGGGGTTAAAACCATCTGCTTTGATGTGATTTTCTGTATGTGTATCTTTTCTGTATATACCAAAGTTCAGATTTTCTTCATTCTTCATTATTTTGAAGAAAATCTGAACTTTGGTATATACAGAAAAGACACACATACAGAAACAACCTTCTCAGTTTTCCAATACCACTTCAAAATTGCTTTCCACTGTTCAAAAGATAATCTTGGCTCCATTTTGTTGTAGCAATACTAGCATAATATAATGCGAGTCACATCTGTTTACAGAACATCATACTATACATTACTGTTGTTTTTGAGTCCAACTTTAAAATATATTAAATAGAGAACCACTGTGAAAGTGTGTATATCTATTGTGAAAGTGTGTATGCAATTTTTTGGCATCCTCTGTATAAACATTTTTCCCAAATTGCAAACACTAACTGATTTGTTACAGCCTTCCGATAATTTAGCTTCTCTTGAGATGTCCTGTTTTTCTATCCAAAAATGCACTCCAACCACTGATTTTTCTATTTTTTATATTTTATGTTACTAAAACATTCTTTTTTCTTCTTTTGCATATTCCTTTTGTTTGTGCCCGTGAAAATGAGTTTACAATCATGAAATTCATTTGGTATAATCCTTATTTTTTATGTGGTGGAACTCTGTCAATAGTTTCATTTTTGATTATGTTTTTTAAGTCATATTTATTCTGTGGAACTAACAATTATATTATATTTTTTTAAAATCTTACTGAATTTATAATGTGCCCATGGACTGTAAGTAAATCACAAATATGCTTTTTTGTTTTCTTTCCTACCAGAAAGGTGTTTGTTTCCTTAATCATGTTTAGTCTTCTGTATTTATTTAATCTGCTTATCTACTAAATAGGAACTTAAACCATTATTCTGTGCATACTGTTGAAGTATTGGTATTCAGCTGTAAATTTTTTACTCAGAGGAATATTAACTATTCTGTGGGCTAAGCTGTTGATAATTTTATGTTGGTAGGGTATGATTGATTGATTTATTATTTATGGACGCTCTTTAACAACACAGGTCATCAGCATCCCATTCAACTCAGGGCATGAAACAGCCAACAAATTTTGCTCAGAGGCCTCTCTTTCAGGCTTGAGGTTCTTTTTCGTGCCGTAAATGTACGACACGGGACCCACGGCTTTACTTCCCTTCCGAAGGAAGCCATACTTAGGATTTTTACGCCCGAAAAATCCATCGGTCCTGGCTGGGTTCGAACCCGCGATCTTGGGTATAGGAGGCAAGTATGGTAACCACTACACCGCCAGTAGGGTATGGGATTGCAAATATTGTTCTTTATGTAATTGTCCATATGTACATGTTTCTTATGGGTACCAAAAGATATTTTGCTCTCTTTTCTTAGGATTTTCAGATCCAAGAAAGGTAAGTAACTGTTTTTTTCAACCTCTAAGGAAACCCTAATGTTGTGATCTTGCAGGTTGAGTAGCTTTAGTGCATTACTGGTCAGTTTCTTTATAACTATTGCAAAAGTGTTATCTACATATCTGAACCAAGTTTTAAACATGAATGTAAAAGAGTTAGTCACATGTATTTCTATGGTACTCCTGAAGAGATTGCCAACATTGGAGAAAGAGAATTGCCCATAGCCAGCCCCTTAATCTGCTTGTAAAATTTTATATTATATTGTATATAAAGAACTTTGGATGAAAGCATGGTTGTGTTAAATTGATAGTGTTTTTAAATTTATTTTTTCAATAATTTATTGGATTGCAGCCATTTTCTCAGGGAAACCAGTGTTAAATGGTAGTGTCTTTAAATTTATTTTTTCAATAATTTATTGGATTGCAGACATTTTCTTAGGAAAACCAGCAACCTATTGACAAATGCTGTTGAATAATGGTTCAACATCAAATGAAATGAATGAATCTTCTGGTGAAATGCTTATTTTATCTACCATTTCATATGAATTTAATACTTAGACTGTCAAACTTTCCGGAGTTTTGAATTTTTAACCAACTATTTAGCCAAATTATATGTAGGGGCATTAATACTATTTATAATAAGACGCATGCTTCTGCCTAGTATGTAAATTTTTGGCAGACCATAAACCCCAGAGCGTGGGGGTTATATGCTTTTAATCTATATTTTTTTTTTCATTTAATATTTTAATTATTTGCATTTGTTTTGTATTTTTTTTTTTTTTTTTGGCATTTTTAACATTCTTGTACAATTTTCTAAAGGATCTTTCTTAATTATTGTATATTTTGCATTTTGCAGTTGATTTTCATTATATGTGTGGTAATCTACCTGGTCTAAAATTATTATCTTTTTGCCCTTATTGGCTTTTATATAAACAGCTTCTTTATTATAAGATGATTTTAATACTTGTCTGTAGTATTAACTAATATGATTGACAGTTCTTATTTTCTCCAAAATTGGTTTGCATCATTTTTTTGACTGATCTTTTCAGTATGTGACCATTTCATTATCTATAATGTATTCTTTCAATGTATTAGAAAAATTCACATCAATTTTTAAGCCTTTATTCAGAAACTGTAGTTCATTTTTGTTAAAGCTTTGTTTGGATAAATTAACTATACTCATATTGTTGATTTTTGGTGTACTAGAGAGGGAACCAGAAACTCAGTTTTGTTTAGGAAACAATGTATTGAATTAATTTTTCAATTTTTTGCTTGTTTTTAATTTTTATGTTTAGAATTTTGAAATGGTTATCTTGCAGATTCTTCCATATTGAATGGTCCAGTTGTTTGATTAGCTTCAGATAAGCTGTATAGTTTAAAATCTACATAATTGGGGGTTTGTAATGTTTATGGGCTTCCCATTTCAAAGCACTCTGTTTGAGTGCTTTTTGTACTGAGCTGTTGTTGTGAATGTTAAAATGAGTGGTATTATTTCTGTTGCAATGATTTAAGAACTAAATATCTGCTAATGCACATCTTCTCTTCTGATTATTTTCAAGAAGGATTTAATTTCATTATTTTCTTCAAATAAAAAGACAAAAATAGTCAGATCCTGTCTTGTTGGGTGCCATCCTATCAGATGCTGTCACCTTGTGTTAGCAATTACACTTCTAAATAGCTTGTTTGCATGTAAAGAAATTATAAAATATACAGCAAAAGAATAAATCTACAAAATTACGACATTTTTTCCAAAAATAACAGCATAAAAATGGTGAAAATAAACATTAAACAAGAATTTGCTTATTAATGATTATAACAGCACCAAGAGTTTCATGGAATGAGAAAACACTAATAGATGATGCACATAAATTTGCACCATGTAGTAAGCTACAGCACTGTCAAATTATTACAGCATTGCATAGAAATGTATAGTAACCCAAAACTCTGTGGTTACAAATTGTAGCTTTAAAATAGAATTTACTCATTGTCACTCTTATTTTAGTTGCTAGCAAATATTATATTTTTAATATATAAATTTCTTTTTTTAAATTTCTGGTAAATTTTATCCTTTGGTAAAGGCTTATGTTGCTATTCTGACCATCATTATAATAAATATGCTATTTTTAATGCTAACATCATAGACTAAGGAAAAAATAAGGAAGAACATAAACATCCTAAACTATTATAAAATCATGCTTGTTCTTAGTATTGAAACTTTGAATAAAACCATGTGAATATAATTATTTGATAAAGTAATTTGAATAAATCAAAATATGATTTTAATTTTTATTTATTTATTATTAAATTCATGGATTTTACAAGAGGATATGAGAACTGTTAATGCATTGAACATAATAACTATAAACAAACAAATTATAAAATTAAAATATCAACATTGACTGTATTCATGGATAAATAAAACATATTCAGATTAGTCAATAAGAAAATAACTTGGCATACACAACAATGTGACAGTGCACTAAATGTAATTAAGTACAACAATAATTGCCTAAAAATATAACAATTCAATACATGAGCATATATAATTTGTACCAATAAATACATTGAACTAATAGATAGTAATGTACTACAGCATTATCATATGCTTTAAATCCTGTAGATTTCAAGTTGGTTGATAGGGTTCTAAAAAAAGTAAAAAATAAATTAGCCCAAAGCAGGATTGTTTGAATATACTGGAGGGAGAATATCAACAAAATGTAATTTAATAGATTTGTGTATATATGTACTCTTATTTTTCTCTGAAAAGTTAGAGTTTAATAATGTATTGATTAAAATCTGTTCATGTCACTTCTGTGAATTTTAAAGTAAACAGCAAATTCTTTGCATTGCGTAATTTCTCAAAACAATCAAAGTTTGCAGTCTTATGCATGATGAAACAACATACTTGTATATGATTAGCTAAAAGTAGATGAATATGAAATGGTAGTTGCAGTCTGTTCACATATGAAGCTTTCGTTCAGCAGATCCATGTGCCCTAAAGTAATAGTTAGACATGCTGTACATTTAAAAAACGGAGCTATATAATTTGTCCTGAATTCTTATTTATGTAGTATAACCCATTCTGATAGAGAACTCAACATTTCACATATTATATGAAATATCCATACATGGAACATGGATACCAATGCCATATAATTTTTTTCCTCCTATTTCTCACTATTTTTACCTTCCATGTTTTATTTCTTCCTGATCTTTTAAATTATGTTCCAAATATGATATTTAAACGTTTTTTATTTGAATATGTTCTATATCTAAATATATTTTGAACTGTGCATATAAAATTAAAATGTATCACATTTCAGCTGCCTCATTTCTTGAACAGAAAAATAGAATTTTTTTTCATTTAGTGTAGTTTATAATTCTTTATTCGTTTGCAGGCCACTCAATGGTGGAGAGTATTTGGAGAAATTGAATGTCTTGCCCTGATGATTGCATGCCTCTGTCATGATCTGGATCATCGAGGAACAAATAATTCTTTTCAAATAAAGTAAGTTGTAACATTCTATATATTAATGTGCATGAAAATATGTGAAAGAATATGCTCTTGGATAATTTTTGTTCAAATAACAGAGAGTTTTAAAAGTTGTGTACAGGAACTGTGACAATATTTTCAAAATAATTCAGTTATATGATTTACAAAAATTACTAAAATGTAATGCTTTGCATAAGTTTAGTAGATATTTAACATTTTAACTGAAGTTTCTGTTTTGCCTTTTTTTTATTTTCTGGTCCCATTAATCACAGATATAAGTGGAGAACTCCAGTGCTTATCTGTATAAAAATTGCGCATACCTACCCACACACTTCGGAAGAGAGACCTCCAATAAAAGCAAACCATTGCCCTATAAATCTGTTAAAAGGAAAAGAAGCAATAATAAAACTTAAGAATTTTACTTCGTACACAGCTCTTTTTATGTTTAAGATATGTGTGATGCTTAAGAACAGAATCACATAGGTTATAAAGAGCTTTAGAGATAACTTATAAGTTTATATTTAAAAAAAAATTGACCACTAATTCTAGGACACCTGTTAACCAATAAAATGAAGGGAGCATTCTAATGAACTATATTATGACACAAAATCATGATGATAATAATAGTAGCATATTTTATTCCTTTCTCTTTGCACATTCCATATCACAAAATCTTCAAATAATGTCAAGGGGCTATAACAAGTAAAAAATTCAATCAATGGAGAAGTTATTTTCTTTATTTTAATTCTGCAAGTATAAATTCAATGTAATTCTATGAGAAAGTTTATTCCTTTTACTAATATTTTATGTATAATAATAGTGTATTTTGTAAAATTGTGCAACTCATTTACATTTGGGGCTCTTAATGTCATTGTTTTGTTAGTCTGCAATAATGGTTATTGTTTTGTCCTTGGGTAAGGTAGATGCAAGCAAACTTATAAAATTTCAACTTTTATATTAAATTCTCTTATTTTCTGTTCATTACAAATATATTTATTTTGTGACTGACCTGATCAACCAATTGTAGGCATAAGTAAATAGAGCAAGGAGATTTTTGTAACTACACACTTTTGATAGTGATTCTTGAAGTGCAAAATGGGCTAAGTATTGCCTATTCTTGATTGTAGATCAGTCTAAATAGACTAAAAATTATAAATTTAAAACTGTTATTTGGATATTAATTTATCATTATAATATATAAAAATCTAATCATCCTTTTCATATTCCATGGCATGCGTCACAAGGATTATTTTTACACTTTTGCAGATTTTTACATACATTGACATTTATTACAGTATAAATAAAGTGTATATATATCCAGTGTATTAAATTAAATAGAAAAATAGAAGACTGATAATAAAGTTTTGCAAAACATCTTTCTAAATACTAATACATGAACCAAAAATCCTGAAAACTTTCATATTTTAAAACACTAGTTGATTTTTCCTTCGTGTGACCGCTATACATGCTGTTTGCTGCAGTTGCTGAGCTCTACAGTTCTCATCTTGTTTCCATGCATGAAAGCCGGCTGAGGAGCCGGAGGGGAGGTCATTACGAATTTAACTATAGGAATGTATAGATGTGTTCTTGTGTGTTGTGTGGCAAAGTATTAAGTACTCATCAGGCAGCATAATACAGTGTATTAATTACATTAATGTGGCTCAATTCAGGTGTTCTTATTCCCCAAAGAATATTTATTTATCATTCATTTAGAATTGGCTTGTGATGTAGGGAGATTTCAAGAGAGATTCCTTGATATTCAACTTCCAAGTCAAAGATCAATTCATAGCTTGATCAATAAATTTCACAAAACAGGAAGCATTCTTGATAAAAAGTGTACACAGCCATGTACATTACTCACAGAAAAACTGTTAGATGATGTTGGAAATGCCATGGAACATTCCCCTAAAATGTTACTTAAATGTCTTTCTCATTAAATGGGAATTTCTTATTCCTCATGTGAACAAAGTCACTAAAGTTAAAACTCTGTAAAATTACTTTAGTGCAAGAACTTAAACTGAGTGACCCTACATCCCTGAGCAGATATTTTAATGAACTTTTAATAGTATGCAGGACTGAGAAATTGATCTTAATATAATTTTGTTTAAGGACGAATCCTTGTTCCGCCTAAGTGGGTATATTAATTCACAAAACAACTGATACTAAAGTTCAGAAAAAACAATCTTCTTCATGAGGAACACCTGCATGAACAAAGGATAGGAGTGTGATGCGCCATTAGCAGTGGGAGAATAATAGGTTCTATTTTATTTAAGAAAAATTAATAGTTATAGATAAGAGAATATTTTGCAACCTTTTTTCCACGAATTAACTGTGAGGAAATGTAGGTTTGCAACTTTCCCTCAGGACTCTGCAACTTCACATACAGCCCATATCTCCTAGCATGCAATTCATGAAATGGAGTCATTACTAACAGCATATGGCCGCTTCAGCACTCCAAATTAATGCCCTGCAATTTTATTAAAGGAAATGGTGTGGAAGAGAAATACACACATGTTAAATGAACTGAAAAATAACATTCGTGAAGAAATTTCTTCCATTTCTCAGAGAATTGGCTAATTTCATAAGCAGATAACAGAAATGTATGAAAATTAAGGGAGGTAGTTCTTCTTGCTTGGTAATGGTGAGTAAATGTACCTTAAAATGTTAACAGTAACTTATGTAACAATCATTGCTGCAGACTGTCTGCCTCCCATTCACTGCTTGAACTGACCAATCTCAGTTATATATGGAGCGGTTCCACAAAGGAAAAATAACTCATTATATTTAACCTATATTTTAAAATTCTTTAGCAATAACTTGTGTAACAATCATAGCTGTGAACTGTCTGGCTCTCATCCACTGCTTGAACTGACCGATCTCAGTTACATGTGGAGCAGTCCCACAAAGGAAAAATAACTCATTATATTTAACCCATGGTTTAAACTTCTTTTAACATTAGAAAAAGATATTAAAATTAGAATATATTTCTTCATGCTAATGGCCATGAGAAAATTTTTATTTATATATTTATTTAAGTATTTTTGTTTATTCATCTGTGCTAACTTTATATTATAGAAACCTATGAAAATGTCTCTTTAGCAATAAATAAAATATAGCAAAAATTGTGTGAATATTTAAGTATTATATCTATTTCTGCTTCTATATTTATTTTTATTTTAGTTGCATTGTTCAAGAGTTATTTTATTTGTTATTTATATATGAAAACACACACATGCACATGCATACACACACACACACATAAAAATGAAAAATAAAGTAACACTTTGAATAATGTAACTAAAATAACAATAACTATAGAAGCAGAAATAGATAAAATCCTTATCATTTATATTTTTGCTGTATTTCGAACAGGAAACAAGTGAAAGTGGTAAAAATAAGTAATGAATTTTGAAGGTAATGTATTGTATGGAAACAGATTAAACAAGTGAGAAGTGGGAGAGAGAATAAGTGTAGAATGCATTCATCATTAAATTGTTTTTCAAAATTTGTATCCTGCCTTACTTCTAGAACATACCGTAACCTCAAAAGTTTATTTTGCCACAACCTATCTCCTTCCAAATTACCTTGTTATGTAACAGACTCAAATCCTTGCCAACACCCTAAATGTAAAACCTGTGCACTGATTACACCATGTCATTCGTTCCACAGCCCTAATTTATCCAGAGAATTAAGATTTCTTCATTTTCTGCCTGTTCTTCTAAGAACATTGTGTGCGTGCATGCGTGTATGCGTTTTTTTTTTTTTAAGCTTTGCAAAGTATTTTATAGTGGTTTAACTTCTACTGTTTTGCTTCATATGAACAATCTTAGGCATTTTGTTAAAATCGAGTCTCCCCTTGCCTGTTGCCCAAAATGCCCTGTCTCACTATAAGATTTTGATGATGCATTTAATTTAACACTTATTAATGCATTACAGACTCATGGTTATGAAAGTTTACTTAGATAGAGAGAGATGGCAGATATATTTTTGCAAAAAGCCTGTACAACATCAGATCTCTCTCTCTATTTTATGACATGCTGTTAAGTGATAGCTGCCACATCTCCAGTCACAATTCACACATGTGTGAATAAATCGTTATATGTACTATATTAATGTTTATATTCCAGCCTTGTACTTTGAGGTTTTTTTTTGGGGGGGAATAGTGTTTAACACAAGTTTTTACTACTGAGACACCACAGGTGATGGATACTGATGATACATGAGATGAAATGATAAATTGGGAAAGGATTTTTTTTTTTTTTTTTTTTTTTAAGGAAGGGAATGTTCCAGGCCTAAGTTTAGAGTTTATGAGGGCTGAGGAAAACCTGGAAAAAAATCCTCAGTCAGGAAGAACAGTCCTGGCGGAAATTGAACCCCAGACCTCTTGCTCTTGAATCCATTCCTTAACAACCTCGGCTACCTGTGGCGGTATACCTTGAGTTCAAAGCCTTAAACTTGGATGACACTGATCTAAAAATTCATAGTGCACTTCTTCCCAATTTCATAAATATGTAAAGTTTGCTTTCAGTGCAAAAGCAGTTAAACTTCAGAAGAAGTGTCTCCAGTTAAAGGAGGTAATTCTCAGAAAAAACTTTAGAATGATGGAATGTAAATAAGTAATAGCAGTGCACAATTTTTTGATTTTTGAAGCACTGTGTAACATGTTTGTTTTATTATACATATCTTAAATTATTTTACAAAAAATCTGCTTTACAAACATCATTTACATGCTGGTGTTTATAATACATTTTGTAACATAAGTAGCCTTTTCACATTTTTTATGCCAATATGTCACTGCATAGAATAATCACCACAGGAATTATTAATTTAACTTACTGAAAATTAAAAAAAAAAAAAAAAAAAAAAAAAAAAGGGAGGGTGTTAGAGCTGAAAACATGAGAACTGAGAGAGGATGAAATGCATGTATGAGTTCTATAAAATTACAAAATTTGAAGTATATAATAACGGTTATAGCCTTGAAAAAGGAGAATGCAAAAGTTGTAATGAATGTGAGGTTGGTCAGTAAACCTATTTGGTAGTTCCCCTTTGACTTCAGGAAGAATAACTATAAACTAGCAAAATGGTTGACTTACAAACTTTCTACTTTTCCAAGATTTGAATCTCTTAGTATAAAAAACTCATTAGATCTTATTCAAAAAATTAAAGGCATAAAAATAGAAAAAACAGATACCTTAGTTTCGTTTGATGTTACAGCACTGTTTCCAAGTATTCCTACACTAAATTTATACTCTCTGATAAAAAAGTGGTTACAAAAAGTAGGAATAACCACAAAAGATATCCAAGAATACATCATATTAATCAACTTATGTCTAGAACAAAATTACTTTACATTCAATAACAAATATTACAAACAAAATTTTGGTCTGACAATGGGTAGCCCACTATCACCAATATTGGCAGACATTTTCATGAGTGCATTGGAAACTAGAATAGTAAATAGTTTCCCTTGGATATTTAAGACTTGGTACCGTTATGTTGATGATATTTTTGCAATAGTACCAGAAAGACACTTGGATGATGCACTAAAGTTGCTTAACTTACAGGAAAAAACAGTTAAATTCACCATGGAGAGAGAATGCAATGAACAGTTACCTTTCTTGGATATTAAGATAATTAGAAAAGAAAATCACCTAAATTTTGGCATATACAGAAAACCTACACACACAGATAACTACATTAAATGTAACAGTTTTAATCCAGTTCCCCATAAACATGCAGTTTTAAATAGTCTTGCATACAGACTGGTTAATATTCCAATGAACAAGGAGGAATATAAACTAGAAATGAATAATATAATAGATATAGCTACAGAGAATGGCTTCAAACAAGAAGTTGTACACAAGAAAATAGACAGAGAGAAGAAGAAAAAGAAAATTAGAGACAACACTACACTTACTCCTATCAAAGAAAAAAACAGGACATACAAAAAATTCACATACCACCCATCAACCTTTCATAAATTTCAAAAGATTTTTAAAAAATACAACATTGTTCTGGCTCCAAAAAATAATTATTCCATTAAAAATATCCTTAACTCAAAACAAAAAGAAGATAGCCTACAAGATGAAGATAAATCAGGAATATATCAGATGAACTGCAATGATTGTGATAAAGTTTATATTGGAAAGACCAAAAGAAACATAAAAACAAGAGCCAAAGAACACATTAGGAATATAAATCAAAAACAAGAAGAAAAATCGGCGGTAGCTTGGCACTTTTGGAAAGAACAACATAACATTAATAAAAACCCCAAATTACTTAAATATATTAAAGGAAAAACTGAACTTACAGTCTGGGAAAATATCTATATTTGGAAGAATAAGGAGAAAGTTTTTAATTTCGAAATCCCACCAAGTGATGTACTAATACAAAAGTTCATCAAACCTCCACCAGAGACGAATCGATCTATCACAAACAGCGAGGCCGGCAGTCGACCAGGAACTGATGATAGGAGCGATGGCTCCCGAAACTAGTCTTCCATTTAATTCAATTTTAGTGGTGTGTATGTTACTATTTCGACTCAATTTCTCCTAAAATGTTTACACTTGAGTATTAAAGCAGCAACAGTTGTACTCCTGAAATAATGTTAAATAAAAAAAATTATAGAATCAGCTTAATATGTTAATTTCTTAGACTTATACCTTGATAGGAATCTATCATTTATATGATTACCATATAAATGACATACCTATTAAGAAAATACCTTCTGGATTTTATCTAATAAAAATATTAAGAAATAGTGAATCAAAAATGGCTTAATTTATCCCTATTTACAGTATGGCATAGAAATCTGGGGGTTGCACAGATATCAGTAATATATAGGCTGTTTATTTTAAAACTGCATAAAAGTTGTTAACAGACTTAATAAAAGGACATGTCATAATAGTGGGTGAGCAATGCATGATGCAACCACGGGACCAGTCAGCAGCGCTATGTCACTATGTTGGCAGAGGCGGGGAGTATATTTTCCCTCCACTGCACTAGGTTTCAGTGAAATCTTGTGCAAGTAGCTCGTGTTTGTTAGGTGATGTAATACACTGCAAGTGTATTGTGTGAAAGTATATCAAGTGAAATGGGGCAGCAATACAAGTATTCTATTTCCCAAAGAGTATTCGTATATGATTCATACATGCATACAGAATCAGCGCATGCTGTAAGGAGATTATTTCGTGAAACGGGAAGTGTTCTTTATCTCTAGGGAGCATTAAATGAGAAAGAGTACAAAACAAATCCACACACTTTAGATGAACATTCATCAAGAAATTACTGTCATTTCTCATAGGGAACTTCGGAGTGTAAAGAACAATTTCATAAGCAGGTATCAGAAATGCTCCAACAATGAAGGAAGGCATTTCCAGCATCTCCTTGCTTAACTGTAGTATATTTACTGCAGACTTCCTGTCACCTGCATCACCAACATAGTAGCCAGGCTTGCCGACTGGCAGCAGGCCACGAAATCAATTGCATGGATGATCATTCACCCTATATGTAGACAAAATGACGTAACTGTGTATTATGAATAATAATGTACACTCCACTGGCTGTAACAACTAATAATATAGTGTAACACTTGGGGATAAAATAATCTACTTAAAAGAAGAAGGAGAAGGAGGAGGAGGAAGGAGAGGAGGAGGGGGAAGGGGAAGAGGAAGAGGAAGAGGAAGAGGAAGAGGAAGAGGAAATTCCAAAACCAAAGAAGGGGAAAAATTTAAAACACAACTTAAAATAAAAAGTCTTTATAGTTAGCGAATTATGGGTCTAACATAAAAATGTATAATTAATTCCCATTTACTCCCTGTGGTAGTGTATTCAATGTATTAGCTTGTATATAGTAGATGTAAATTATTTAATTGTAGTTATTGCTTATGTATATTATCAGTCATTCATTACATAAATATATGCCTCATTCATATTATGTGTTTGTGATGGTGGTGGTGGTTTCCAAAACATGGCTTATTGGAATTATTCCATTTGCATTAGATGCTAGTAATGTAGTCCATTTGAATTGTATGCACAAAAATATCAGCAGATTACATTATACTAAATGTGGTTAAGACAGAGCAATGGCATAACGAGCGGCAGGGGAAACTGGAGACTTTGGAGGAAACCTGTACACATGCATTTAGTCCGTTATAAATCCCACTTATGGTCACTGGGTTGAACCCTGGTTGCCTTGATGGGAGACGAGCAGTCTAACCACATGGTCACAATGCTGCCCTATTATGAGTTTGTTTAAACTATTTTATTAAGTATTCACATATGTTCAACACCTGGGTTGTAATGTTTTTCCACATTGAAATTACAAATTGACAATTCCTGAAATCTGTATTAGAAAGTATATAAAAATAAATTAATATGTTTATACAGGCTTTTTATATGATTATCTATAAATTCATTATACAAATATTTATAAAGCTTATCACTTTAATCAAGGTATAAGTGTATTCATTTTCTTTCATATAAATTTTCACATCTCAGAATTTAATTTGTTTCTAAATGTTAAATTTATAACTATTGAATCCACTGACTAATTATAATTGAAACACTTTAAGTGTTGAAAGTAGGTTTTAGATTTTTAGATGCTGAAAGTGTGAAAAATATTTATTTTTGTGTGCTAAAAACTCTTTAAATATGTTACAAAGTTAAAATATTTAATTATCTAGAAATGTTAATTCGAACTTGTACAGTAAGACTAATCATATAATTAAGATCATTGTATGATTGAGTCAATTGCTCTCTTATTACTCCACTTACTTGTAGAACTAGTTTCAAGAACCCTTTGTACGCATCATCAGCTAACAGTCGACTACTGGATATTCATTATGCTCTGGGAATGTGTATTCTGCTCTGGTGGAGGCATTATGAACTTAAAGTTTAAGTTTTCATCCCTGGAAGTGTCAAAGTTCATTAAACTGTTTATGTATTTGTAAATGTAGATTTTCTTCCATATTGCTAATTCTGTAGGCCCTTGTACTTATTTTAATAACTTTACTTTGTTCATTATGTCAGGTTTTCTGTCCAAATATGAGATACTAATGCTGTTTTCTCCACTTGCTTGTATTTTATATTCCTGAAATGTTCTTTTAGCCATGCGCCTATGTTTTTCTTTGTTTATCGTCGGTCCTGGTGGTGTAGTGGTAACCATACTTGCCTTCTAAACCCAAGGTTGTGGGTTCGAACCCGGCCAGGATCGATGGATTTTTTCGGGCATAAAATTGTAATTATGGCTTCCTTCGGAAGGGAAGTAAAGCCGTGGGTCCCGTGTTGTACATTTATGGTATGATAAAGAACCTCAAGCCTGAAAAAAGACGCCTCTGAGCAAAATATGTCGGCTGTTTCACGCCCTGAATAGAATGGGACGTTGATGACCTGAGATGTTAAAGAGTGTCCTTTAATAAACAAATCAAAAAAAAATCTTTGTTTATCCAATGCACAGTTTCTCACATTCTGCACAACTTAATTTGTAAATACCTGCTTTTTTCTCCTGTGTAATACTGTCATTAACATTGTCTATCAGGAGGTTTTTAGCATTAAATCTGTTTACAGGTGCCAACTTGATATTACAATATTTAAAAATATTTTTATATTTTTTTCATTGCCCATGGATATGTAAATGTTTTAAAAATTAACTTTTTGCTGAATGTGTTGTGGTTTCTTTAATAAGTTTTTGGCTCTTGCATTTCTGTACATTTTTGTGTACTAATTCTGTTCTCAAACCATTTTAACAACTGTTCTTTCTAATTTTTTCTACTCTTTCAAGGTATTCTTCTTTGCTAATTTGTAGGTTAGCCAGTGTGTTCTGTATGTTCTTTCTGTATGTTCCAAAATCCACGTTTCCTTACACTTCATTATTTTAATGTCCAAGAATGGTAACATGTTATCTGTTTCTGTTTTATGAGTGAACGATATGTTTTCTACTTAAATGTTTGGAAGTATTACTGCATCATTAATGAGTTTTTTGTTAACTGTGACAAATATATCAACTTATTTGTGCTTTATTTTAAATATGTATGGGAATGTTGAGTTGATGTGTGTTTCAAATCTGCTCATGAAGAGGTTAACTAGAAATGGAGATAAGGGAGCTGCCCATAGTAAGTCCTGATGGATGTTTATAAAATTTGCACTTGAAAGAAAAGTAGGATTCGTTTTTGCAAATTTTGTTGATTTTAATGTATTTTATGTGTGTAACATTAATTCCACTTGTTCTTAGCCAATCATGCATATAAATTAGGAGTTTATCTTTAGGTATGCTTGGAAACAGCGATTCTACTTCGAAAGATATTAATGTGTCAGAAGTTTGTAATTGCAGTAAGTCAAGTTCAATGCATTAATACCAATATGGATTGCTAGGGTATGTTAAGATTTTTATTCTTGAATATATCAATTTTGTAAGAGACATTATGAACATAATTTTTTTTAAATTAGAATAAATTTATCCAGATGATATGATGTACAGTTTTATCTTCTTTACATTTTTGGCATAATCCATGGGCAATGCAAATAATGTGAATAATTTCAGGATAACTAACAAGAAGATCTTTGACTGCTTCACGTATGCTGTGGTATCAGTCAGTAATAGTAAAACATTGTCATACCAACCTGGCCTAAAATCTTGCTAGATAATTTTGTATCTATCATGTGGTTAAAAATCACTTTTTGGCCTGTTAACAAAAACATTATTTGAAATAACTTCATTTATAATAACCATTAGAATCAAAGTTCCATCTGAGGTACCCCAATTTTACAATTTTAACAAATTGAATGAATTTGTTTTAAAGTTGCTTAGTTACACTTCAGAAGGCACTTTTTCCTCAAAGTTTACTCTTCGGGAGTGTCAGTATTTAATATTTGATGAGAAACTTCTGTAAAAGTGGATTTATTTATTTTATGAAGAATTTAAATGGGCCCGCAGAAGAGCCTGGAACTGGGTCACTAATAGCAATTAGCAAGTTATTTTTTCATCATGCACAAAACTGCAGTGATGTATTTGTTGTTAGCTACTTATTGAATAATTGAGACCATTTTTATTGTCCTCCCACCTGGTTGACAGTGCAGGATATATCCATCTGAACTAAAAATGCCATTTTTTTTATTATTGTTTGGCGCTCATTTTTACTACTGAGGCACCATAGGCAGTGGACACTGGTGATACACGAGATGAAATGATATATTGGGAAAGAATTTTTTTTAGGAAGGAAACGTTCCAGGCCTAAGTTTAGGGTACCTACCCGGCATTTGCCATTAATGAGGACTGGGGAAAACCTGGGAAAAACCTCAGTCAGGATGGATGGTCCAGGTGGGATTCCAACTCCATACATCCCGCTCACGAGTCCATTCCTTAACTACCTCGGCCACCCATGGTGGTCATTATATTCTGCAGGATAATGTTGCTAATAATAAAAAGTCATAGTTTTTGCTTTGGGTATTGTTAAAATACGCTAAAAGAAGGTCACTGTTAAAAACCACCACCTCACAACCCTAGAAATTAACTTTAACTGAGTAATCTTGACACAAATATACTATTTTGAGAGTAAAAACAGAATTCAGCAATATGGAACAATTTGTCATTTAAGATAAAGCTTAATTTTAAATAACAAAACAACCTTGAGACACTCATGGCAATATTGCTATTAAGGATTACCTATGTGAGGCAGTACTGCTCAGTGAATCACATAACGTGACATGAAATTCAAGGAAGGTAAGGCAAAGAAAATTCTAATAATAAATACAACGAATGAACATATTAGAGGTATGTATATGTTGCAAACCAAAATGTTACATGTAGCAGATGTATGTATTTAATAGTGAAAACAGCATTGTTAAAACTAACTTATAAGACAGAGACATAGAAGTCTTATAAACTTTTGCTTATATGTATTACATCGATTCCTGTGATGTCTGAAATTGTGCTTTTATTAAATTATTTAATGAAAACTTAATTTTTATATAAATATTTGAACCTATTTATTTAACTAGAGTCTGAGATTTAGTTATGGGTTGATGATTTTAATTAATCTTTCAAACAGTTTTGAATATGCATTCAAATTCTGATTTTATTTCAGCTCAAAGTTGAAATGTATGTATTATTAATGAAGCTGACATACTTTTTAGCATCCTACTCACTGATAGCTGATGTGTTGTTCAAATGTGTTATTTATTTACAATGGAATGATATAAATTATAATTTGGAATTACTGTTGATACAGTTCTAATACAGTTGAAAGTTCCCAGAGCAAACTATATTTTATAATTCTATCAAAAACTACATTTTACCAATTTAATAATATCTTCCAACTTCCTAATAAATCGCATTGTTTATTTTTAGCTTTTAATAGCAAGAATGCTCACCATGATATATAGTATAATTTAGCAATTTTTTATGAGAAATTCTCTCCAATCTCTTCAATTTTGTTCCACTTACTTAATACAAATCAATTTGAGACATTTCCTCATAAAAATTGCAAAATTATACTATATTTTACTGTGAAATTTCCTGTTATTTAAAATCAAACTTATTAAACTGTCAGTTTAATTCAGGAAAGTCAAAGATTCAAAATCAAGTAATTGGCACAAATATAGTGAAATTTAAGTGATTTTCTCATAAAAAATTGTATAATTGTACTATATTCCATTGTGAAAATTCCCAGTATTTAAAACTAAACATATTAAAATAACAGTTGAATTGGGAAAATTCAAAGATTCCAAGCAATATCTGGAAAAAAAAATGGTGAAAAATTGAGAGATTTATGCATAAAAAATTGCAAAATCTCGCTGTTTATGTTTAACAAATGAAGTTTAGAAAATAAAATATTTTCTGTATATGCTGTAGGTTCAAGTTTTGGAAGCAAGAAAATACCTGAGAGTCAAAATAATGCTTTACAAAGATTTCTGAAAGTCCTCTAATAATCTCATTGGCACCCAGAATGTTATTACTTCATGGACATATTTAAATGACTTTTAATACTCCAAAATCTTTTTCTAAACCCATTTTGTCAGTTTACAAGAACATTGTTGATGGTGAAGAAATCATTTTTCCATACCACAAAACATTCTCAAATGTTAATTGATATCATTGTATGATTCAGTTGAACTACACACTCTTAAAACTTCACTTACTTTTCATAAATGTATGGAGCCGGTTTTGAGAACATTTAGTTCCCATCTTCAGCCAGGCTAAAGTTAAACTCACTCACTGAAGTTGAACTTTAGCCTGGCTGAAGATGGGAACTAAATGTTCTCGAAACTGGTTCCATACATTTATGAAAAGTAAGTGAAGCGAAGTTGAACTTGAGCCTGACAGAAGATGGGAACTAAATGTTCTCGAAACCGGTTCCATACATTTATGAAAAGTAAGTGAAGCTTTAAGAGTGTGTAGTTGAACTGAATCATACAATGATATCAATTAATATGATTAGCTTCACTGTGCAAGTTCCAATTTACATTTAAATTCTCAAATATATTTATTTAATTAATAACAGGGTTATCCAAACATCTTGGTATGCTTATTTGAAAGCAAATAATGCCTATTTCCCAATCTCGTAATGTCTTTCATAAATGTAAGCAGCAAAACATGATAATACTTGCTTCATGGTATAACACAAGGCCAAATCTTAGTTTTTAATTCTTTCTCTGGCTGAATTATGGCCAAGGCATCAGAGAAATATGATATTTATTTCTTTTATTGGCCTATACAGGATATTCCAGTTATTGTCAAATTATAATTTATAGAATTTTCAATATTAAAATAATGCATAAAACTTAATTAAAACACTTAGATAATTTATAATTAATCTAATTTATAGAGACACTTATCTATTAAATATTATGTAAGTTCCTTTTTCAATTTTTCCTTTTTTAATGCTTTGATTTAGGATGTAATTATTTTATAGTACAAAATTGTTCCTGTAATATGTGGGTTTTTTCATAAAATTTCTTTGTAATAAATAAAATATTAAAATTTTTATTGTTTCGCATAATTTATTTACAATTTCTATCAATATTATAACTGTTTCCATGCACAAGAACAATACTTTTATATACCCATTGAATAACTATATAGGCTGAAAGATAGCAAAGAATAATTTAATGGACTGAAAGAGATATATTTTTAAAAACAAATACATTATTTAGTAATTTTAAAATTAAACAGAGCCGATGTCTAGTTGTTCCATTATTACACATACTGAATGTTTTCACATAAATCTAAACTACTACTTAATGTTATACTTTCACTTAGTACTGAGCCAAAATCAGCAGTTATTTTAGCTATGTAGTCTGCTTCTCTGGAAAACTCACTGAAGCTTTTTTATTCATTTAATTATAAAATATCAATTATGTCTTCTTTATTTAATGATGATAAAATAATTGTTTATATTTGTAGAAATCAAAGAGCAGTTCTTTAATCACTAAAACCACCCTGAAGAATTGGATGAAGGGGTGGGGGACCTAGACCAATAATAGTCAAATTGGCCGTAAAGAATTTTAAATGAAAAGTGTTAGTTAATGGTAGGAAGCTAAAAAGCACGAGAATATTTATTGAGGATGATTATGGGGAAAAAAGAATAAGAAGTAAGAGTAGAATTAGTAAATGAGATGAAAAAAGCCAGAAATGAAGGAAGAAGAGCCTTTATGTGTGGAATGCAGCTATGGATCAACGGAATTCCGATGATGCACCAACAGGGTCAAGGAACTAAGGTCAGAGGGAAAGAGAGGAGAAGAGAAGAAAGGGTAAAAGCCTCCTGCGGCCAAGAAACAAGCATGAAGCAGAGAGGGGAGGAGTGCATAGCAGCCAACATGTCAACTCAGATGACATCACCAACAAGCAGAGTGAGTCCACCGAAACAGTTCAGTGAGGAAGATGCTTTGTTGGGGGACAAGAGAAGGGGGGAATCCAGTTAGACATCGGGAGGCCTGGGTGTTTGGAAAGACAAAGGAGGATGGAGAGTGGTGACATCGCCCTCAGGGAGTACTTTTGAAATATAGGGCACCAAAATATCAGGGACAGAAAAGAGGATCACAAGGACGAAGCAGAAATTAGAGCACTTCATATGGTAATACCAAAAGGGAAGGGAGGGATTTTCTCGGGGTAGAGCAGGAAAATAGGGCTAATTGGATTAAAAGAAAAAAAAGGAAGTGTCCACCATGTGGAAAATAGATAAGGGTTTACAATGTATAATTGAATGCTCAGAAACAAAAACATGTAGAAGAAGAAGTATAAATGAGAAAATGCGATAATTTACTGATAGCAATTTTAACATGAATTAAATTGATTAATATTTTTTATTTATGGATGCTCTTTAACATCTCAGGTCTTCCGTGTCCCATTCAATTCAGAGTGTGAAACGGTCGACAAATTTTGCACATTTCAGGCTTGAGATTCTTTTTTGTTCTTTACGACACGGTATCCATGGCTTAATTTCCCTTCCAAAAGAAGCCATACTTAGGATTTTTACACCCAAAAAAATCACACGAATTAAAAGTTTTGGAAATGGCAGTAAGGAGTTTTTGAGAAAGTTGGGTAACTGGGTAGGGAAGGTAAGATAGAAATGGTAGAAAAAAGGGATTAATTAAGGAAGAGGATATTTATGAGATAATATTGAAAGAGGTAGTCAGTGGAATGTAAGATCTATTACGTATACAACCAGGGTGTTAATTGTAAAGATCCTAAAGAAGAGGGGGAACAAGCACCCCAAGATAAATTGTACAATTTGTAAAAGTTGGTGTAATTTAATTGTAAAATGTTTGCTGATATAAAATTCATTCATTCACTAAAAACACATATCTCCATTTATACTTGTCATATGTAGAACTGCTGCATTAATTAGAAGAGGTTCTGCATCTGAACCTGATATTTAATTTATAGGGACGAAAAAAAATTTCCTCAGTCATTTTCTAGAAAATTTTCTGCTTCATATTAGAGGTTAAATGGATCATATTTATATATAAATAATTGGCACAATTTATCAATATATTTAAATATTTGAATATATTTTAGAGGAGTCACAAACATATATTTTTCTTTTATATAACTTATATATCTCATTTAACAACACCTAGGCATTGCTCTGTCTCCAAAAGTTTTATAGTAAAAGAGAAATTTTGAAAATTGAGTATGTATGAAGCAATATTTCATTTAAAAAAAATTCCTTAGTTGAGCTGATCACTTATTTTTCTCCTTAAATACTTTCCCATCGTAATTTCAGTCTAAATTTTGACATACTTTGTAATCAAATATAATAATAAGCTGTGGATAATAAATTTGTAATAGTTATAATGTATGCCTATTTATAATTTCTACAGCAAACGTTCCTTCAGCTTCTTGAATGTATCCTAAACTTGGTAAACTCCCCTTACATAAAAATAAGATGCATTTCAGGAGAATCTCCCCCGTCTTCAATTGATCACTGTACCACCTTTACTCTTGAATGTACTTCTTAGAAATATCTCCAGTTAAATATCATCAAATATTTGTAATTGAAAGATCAAGGGAACAATCTGGTTATATCTGGGATTATTTTATTCTAGAATAGGGAAAAGATTTGGAAACAAGAGTGTTTGATAGCAGTATGATTGTTTGTCTCTCTCTTTAATCACCCATCTTTAATTGAAATGATTCTGTATGGAAAATGCTAATTTTTTAGATACTTGTGCGAGGTCTTCCTAATGAAGTATATAACAATTATTTTAAGGCTTAACAGATTAGTAATTCATAACACAATACCTACCTCATTTAGTTATCATTTTTACAAAATGTGTTTTAAGAGCCCTTGCTCTCATCTACAGCTGATGACTGACTATGGTTGTAGTAACCTACTACAAGGTGATAGCATGTAATATACATTGACTTAGGTTGTCCAGTTGAAGCTATTGCAAGCACCCATTGTCACCAAAAGCAACCCATAGTTGGTCACCAGCTGAAGAAAAGAGTAAGGATTGTCAAAATATTTTTTATGAAAAATTCTAACTAATGAAGCATTATGTTACAAATTATTGACATTTTAAGTCTTAAAATGATATTACTTTAGTCATTCATTATATGCTTATATAACTATTGGTTCAGTATTTAATTCTAGCTTCCATAGGAGAGCTCTTGGGATGTGCCAAACAAATTCTGAAAGTAATAATCTCTATATGAAACTCTGTTAACAGTGAAATAGTAAAATAATAAATATTGTACTTACGAAGCTGTTGGCAATGGAGTGGCAATATAACCTAAACTTAGGTATTCATTTTTTACACTATAAGTGAATGGAGTTTAGTGCAAAAATGAATACCTAAGTTTAGGTTATAGTAAAATAATGTTGATACAGATTTGGTTTGGTGACACTTACTCTTCTTTTACTTGGTTTTATAATTGGACATGTTTTAGGAACATTTGCTTTCATCAGCAGCAGACCAACTGGTAGAAGCATACTCAAGGCAATGTCAGAAGCTTATGGAATATATCCAGTGATGGTGTCTTGACGTTCACAATGCGTTTTTTATTTTTGACAATAAAAAATAATACTAGCCTAAGTCTGTTTACCCCAAAATTTATTCATCATCCATCTATTCCACTAACTTTGTTATTTTCAGTCTACTAATGTGCTAAATCACTTAAATTGCTGTATTTTTTCTATTCAACTCTTCTGCATGTATTATACTGTGTTATATCGGTTTTATTTTCCCCTGGGGTGTTTTGCCTACGGACTAGAGCACTGCTCATCATCTATTTAGCTGGCCAGACAGTTCTCAGTGATTAGCATAAGGGTAAAATAATAAAACAAACCAAACATACAATAATACACAAACTAATAGGAGACTCATTACTTAACCAAATTATCAAATGAGGTGTTAACTGCCCGCCTTTGTTCTTCACACATTTTTGGCATCTCTTCAGGAAATTATTCATCACTTACTGTAGTTCATTTTGAGAAATCCTGACAATTTCCTGATGAATATTATCTTTAAGTTCTTGTATGGTGTGCTGGTTCATCTTGTACAAGACATATTTAATTTAGCCCAGAGATGATAATCATAGTCTGTCAAACCGCCACTGGTGGCCGAGGTCGTTAAGGCGCAGACTCATGAGCGGTAGGTCTGGGGTTCGAATCCCGCCAGGATTGTCCTCCCTGACTGAAGTCTTTTCCAGGTTTTCCTCAGTCCTCATAACTGGCAAATGCTGGGGAGGCACCCTAAACTTAGGCCTGGAACATTTCCTTCCTTAAAAAAATCCTTCCCCAATATATCATTTCATTTCACGTATCACCAGTGTTCACCACCTGTAGTGCCTCAGTAGTAAAAATGGGCGTTAAACACCATTAAAAAAAAAAAAAAATAGTCTGTTAAATCTGAGGACCAAGGGGGCCATAGATCCCTAATAATAACTCTGTCTTGTAGAAACACATTGTAAATTGCTCTCATGGAATTATTTGCAGTATAAACAGTGGTAGAGTCCTGCTGAAAAAATACATGATCATGCTTCTGGTCAGCTAATTGTCTGAAAAAAGGGATTAGTAAAGTATTTGCATAAGTAACAGAATCAACTGTATGATTAAAAAAAAAGTATTATGATGATTATTGTTTAAGGGTGCAAAACTGCTAACATCATTAGCTCCCTGTTAAAATACTATGATTCTTTCACCACTTGGTTAACGTACATGAATCATACATAAAGACATGCTGTACTGTTGTAAATGCACAAGGCTAATACGCTTTACATATACTGTCAAATTAGGAAATAAACAACACAACACACATGTGGGAATAGCTGCACTATGAGTGTGATAGTCAGCAAGTAAGCAATCGAGCTTGCTAACCCCTCTATGGCATGACAAATGAATTGGGGCTTGCTCATAGGAAAAACCCTGCACCACAGGGGAAAGCATCACTGATTGCACAGTATTTGGTGTAAGCCCTATATCTAGTTTAATTGATATATTTACCCTAAGAGCTCACTGTAATAATTAAACCAATGCTAAGGTGCTAAATTATTATTTACAGTCACAGTCATATATATTGTTTTACTATGGATCACATTGTTTTACTTTCATTTGTTTTCACTGCTTCATTTAGTCTTAAATTTATTTTTATTCTTTCTTTTAAGCTTTCAGTAGACATTTAAAATCATATCTTGCTTATGAACAGAATTTTCTAAGCCTTTTCACCTCATAAGTTTCCTTTCTCCTCTTCTTTTTGTCATGACCCATTCATAGTCATGCCAAGTCTCCCTTTTTCTAACATTATTTATCACTTTTATTTTATGACATCCTTCATTCATAAACTCTTCTGATTTTCTTTCCCTTAACAGAACTTCTAGGCCATTTTCTAACATTTTATCAACCTCTAAATTAAGCTTCTGACAATAAAAGGCAGCCCCTTTTTGCTTCCATTTATAAACATTCCATGTAAAACAGTCTGTTGGGTTATGTAATTCAATTTCTTCTCTCTATCCTTTTCTTTAAAATTTTGAAACTGAATATTTAGTGAGAAATGACTTCTCATGCCTACCATATAAATTATCTAAAATCTATAAAATTAATATCCAAATTATATGAATACATCATATAATATATTGTGCTCTGTCCATTTTTATTTATAAATGTAAACTCCACCAAGCCATCTTTTACTTATATACCAATACACATAATAAGAATTTTTTCTCACAAAAATCCATTCATTTCATACCATTCTTATTTCACACTTTATTCTTACTCCTTTTCTTCTAAATATAAGTTTCATCTCTTATTATTTCCACATTATCACAGTGATTTGTTCTGCCTCTAGCCTAACATTGAAGTCCCCTACAATCCTATAATTTGCATCAACATATTTATTTGTTTATTCTTAGCTTCCCATACTCTGGATCATAAAAATTCAAAACTATTGCTCAACACAGATTTTCTCCTTTTTCCAGTATATCATTAAACATGTATCATATTTAATACTTAAATATAAATTGAAATAATAATAATAATAATAATAATAATAATAATAATAATAATAATAATATGTATCATATTATTGTATTACCACCCAAGTTGTCTTCTGTCTTTATTTTCAATTTCTTTTCTATTTTAGTAAATAAATAAATCTCACTTGAGACATTTCTGTGTTCTTTATCCCCATTTTCCATAAAATTCAAAACCTTTGATCTAAATGGGTTTATCCTTTGGTACTCTGTCTCAGCTATAGCATGTCTCTACTACTTCAATAACATCTGCTAATTTCACTACCTGTATATCTCACCATTATTTATTTTCAAAAAAACTTTTTAATTTTATGACATTACTGAAATAATAGATGCCTATACCAAATCCTTTATTTCATATTTAAACTTCCCTAACTTTTCTTTCATTTCATTTCAGCTTAATATGGTGTTGTACATAAATAAGCCATGTCAATGTATAAAATAACAAAATTTACAATAAAATTGACAGCTTATAAACTACCCAATTTTCCCACACTTATATACATACATTATACAGTAATATAATATATAAATGGTGTGTAACATAATAGTTAATTATAGTTTAAAATTCTTCAGTGTCATAAAAATCTTGTCTATAAGGAAATTAAATAAGTGTTTCTTGAATTTATTATATCCATTCCAATTTTTCATATCATTAGGAAGTTGATTATATAATGTTATTCTAGTATAGCTAGGCATATTCTCATACAGCTCTAATTTATGTCTGGGGAGTTCATGATCATCTTTACTTCTAGTATTGTGGTTGTGGACACTTAAGAGTTTGCATTTATAGGAAACTTGTACTTGACTAAATCCAAAACAACTCTATATATACAAACAGGATAAAGTAAAATTTTTAGTTGCCTAAACTTCTACAAGATTCAGTTTCTTTCAAATTACCAAAAAATTACGCATCCCTTTTTTGCAAGATGATTATTGTATTTTGATTAAGTTTAGAGGTATTAAGAATTCAAAATGATTACGTCAAATTTGTAACACTTATATCACTAATATTTGAAAAAAGGAAACTAAAGTTTCTGGAGCTAATCCCTTCATCTTCAGTTCCAGATCGACTGCCAGCCTTGTACTTCGTGGTGGTTTGGTTTGTCCATGGAGGTGGTTGGATGAACTTCTGTATTAAGATGTCATTAAGCGGGATTTCAAAGTTGAAAATGTGATTTTTGTTCTTCCAAATATAAATGTTTCCCAGACTGTAAGTTCTGTTTTTCCTGTAATATTTTTTAGTAGTTTGTGATTCCTGTTAATATTATGTTGTTTCTTCCAAAAATGCCAAGTTACTGCTGATTTTTCTTCCTGTCTTTGATTTATGTTCCTGATGTGTTCCTTTGCTTGTGTTTTTATGTTTCTTTTAGTCCATCTAATATAAATTTTTTCACAATCATTACAATTCATCTGATATATTCCTGATTTGTTCTCTTGTGGAATATGCTTTTTTAGTTTAGAATTTAGTGTATTTTTTATGGAGTAACTGTTTTTTGGAGCTAAAATAATGTTGTTTTTTTGAAAAAACCTTGTGGAATTTAAAGAAGGCTGATGGATAATGGTATGTAAATTTTTAGTACATTCTATTTTCTTTCTTGATAGGAATAAGTGTTGATGTCTTTGATTCTCTTTTTGTTCCTTGCTCTGTTTGCTTTCTTATATACCGGTACCTGTTTTAAACCATTTTTGAATAGAACTTACAGTCTGGGAAAACATTTATGTCTGGAAGAACAAAAATCATATTTTCAACTTTGAAATCCCGCCAAATGACATCTTAATACAGAAGTTCATCCAACCACCACCACAGACAAACCAAACCACCATGAAGAACAAGGCTGAACTGAAGCTGGAACTGAAGAGTGATTAGCTTCAGAAACTTAGTTTTCCTTTTTTAAAGTATTAGTGATGTAAGTGTTACAAGTTTGACTCAATCATTTTAAATTCTTTGTATTAAACATCACTGTTACAAAAGTCCACTATATTTAACTAATTAGAAGTATTATCCCTTATTTCAATTCCATATGTAATGAGAGAATGGACAAGGCAAAGTAAATGATACTGGATGTTTGTGGAGAAACATGCTTGCTCAAGTATATCAGAATGAAAAGATTTTGACTAAATTTTTGTTGCTAGTTTTTCAATACGAGTATTATAAGTAAATATCTTGTCAATATATAATCCTAATAACTTAGCATCATCAGTTTTTATGTCTAAATTCCCTGTATTTAACTGCAGTTTTTTACCAGAGTTCCTTAAGCCAAATCTAATTATCTCACACTTTGTAGGATTTATATTTAAGTTTAATACATTAAAATATTTTGAGAGAGCGTAGGCTTTCACGGCTGGAGTCATAGATGTCAGTGCAATTTTCTAGGCTGTTATACCATGGTCTGCTGGAGATGAACTTTCCAGACGTTTTGTCCGCAATTATGGCGGACATCTTCAGTGGCATGGATGCAGCTTCCTCCATTGATTCACTGTGTGTGAAGCATTGACCGCTGGTGTCGCTATATTTATAATACCAGAGCTATAACAGCTGTTTTCTTAACAGCAACTGGTTTGCAGCAATTAAAAACAAAGTACAATATCCAACACAATAACATAGTAAGCCTATCACAAGAGAGCAGCAGCACAGGAGAGACCAGGCTCCTCCCACTAGCTGATCGGCCGCTGCTCATCCGGGACCAATCAGCAGGGAGCTCTGGTACTATAAATATAGCGACACTAATGGTCAACGCTTCAGACTCAGTGAATCAACGGAGGAAGCTACGTTCATGCCACTGAAGATGTCCGCCGTAGTTGCAGAAGAAACGTCTGGAAAGTTCACCTCCAGCAGATTACGGCATAACAGCCTGGAAAATTGCACTGATATCTATTAAAATATTTAACAGCTGAGTTCAAAACTGTATTTGCATTCCTTCCCAAATCATCAAAATTTGAATCACTAATGGTAATGTAGAATCATCTGCAAACTGTGTGATGTTAGTAGTTTGTATTTTGTCACTGATGTCATGCATATATAATATAAATAATATTGGTCCAAAATGGATCCCAGCCTGTGGTGCCTCAGTAGATAAAACAGGTATTAAACACTATTTAAAAAAAATAGGATCCTGTGGTACACCATGGATTATATTTTGTGTTTGGGACAGATATTCACCATTATTTATTTTTAACTACACCAACTGTTTTCTATTTGTCATATATGATTTTATCAACCTATACCCCCCATTTTTTTTGAATAGTCTTTAATGCACTATTTTACTGCTGAGACTCCACAGGCAGAACCTATAACCTAATATCTAACCTAGATATTTTGGACAATAGTAAGTTTGAGTCCACATGGTCAAAAGCCTTTATAAGATCTGTATCATGCTAACAGTATAATTTCCAGAGTCAATATAATTTATTATATTTTAAATGCAATCAGATATTGCACTTACAGTGGATCTGTTCCTTACAAAACCATTTTGTATTTTAGATATATTATATTTACTTAGATATTTTGTTATTTGTTTGTGTAAGATATGTTCAAAGAATTAAGAGATTGCTGGTAGTACAGATATTGGCCAATAATTATGTATATAATTTTTATCACCTTTTTTAAAAATAAGTATTATTCTTGCAATTTTGAATTCACACAACAACATTCCTAGCTCAAGACAACAGTTAAATATAGATTCTTAAGGTTTTGCAATTTTAGTACAGCAGGCTTTTATCAGTACCATTGGTATGTCATCTGTTCCTATTCTATTTTTTGATTTCAGTGATTTAATTGTTTGTATTATTTCAGAACCATTAATAGAATACCGGTAGATGCTAGAGAATATTGTTCAGATTCCTTTTAAGTTTTGATGTGTGTTACATCTATTTGGATTTATTTTTTGACCTATAGAGGCAAAATAGTTGTTAAATGCTTCAGCAACTTGCTCAGGTTCAATAATTATATTATTATTTACTTTAATGTTAATATTGGTTGTGATAGAGGAATTTGTAACTTTTTGAAAATTATTTATAACTGGCCAGCTTGATTTACTTATGTTGTTTTTAGTTTAGGATCTTATTACTGATGACATATTTTACTGCTTTTATTTCCTGATTATATTCTTTTTAATGCTTTTTAAATTAAGACTCTTAAGGTTAGTGTTTTCTTTCACCTTTGTTGTTGCTAGCTTTAGGAGAATACACAACTGTTTTATCTTGGGATTAATCCAGTGATTCAATTGTTTTGATTTCATATTTTGGCCCTTAAGTATGAGAGAACAGTATAGATTAATATGTTTAATTTTTCATTTGGATCCTGTTTAATGTAAACTTTTTCCCATCTTTAATTGACCAACCCAAATTTTATATTATTTAGGGATGTTGTATTGAATAAAAGTTGGATATTACTGTTCTTGAAACTGGGTTCTTGTGACTGTTTTAAATTATATAGGACAATGCGTTGAGCAGTATGGTCATGTCAGACAGACATGATTGATTTACTTTAACGGAGTAAGATATACTGTCAATGTTGGAAATGAAGTTGTAAATTGCTGTTCTTGATGAATTGGTAACCCGTGTTGCTATATTAATGGTGCATTTAAAATTATATTCATTTGGAAGTTGTGTAAACTTAGATTTATATATTGAATTATTTAACATATCTATGCTTTTTTGTTGTTGTTGAATTGATTTATTTACGGACGCTCTTTAACATCTCAGGTCATCATTGTCCCATTCTATTCAGGGCATGAAATGGCCAACAAATTTTGCTCAGAGGCCTCATTTTTGAGGCTTGAGGTTCTTTATCATGCCATAAATGTACAACACGGGACCCATGGCTTTACTTCCCTTCCTTTGGAAGGGATCGATGGATTTTTACGCCCAAAAAATCCATCGATCCTGGCCGGATTTGAACCTGCGATCTTGGGTTTAGAAGGCAAGTGCAGTTACCACTACACCACCAGGACTGACATATATGCTTATGTCTCCCATAAATATGACATTATTATTTGGTCAGTTCTGGTGGTCTAGTGGTAACCTTACTTGCCTCGCAAACCCAAGATTGCAGATTCAATCCCATCCAGGATCTATAGATATTTTTTGGGTATGAAAAATCCTTTGGAAGGGGATTAAAGCCATGGCTCCCGTGTCATAGATTTAGGCATGAAAAAGAATCTCAAGTCTGAAAGAAGAGGCCTCTGAACAAAACTTCCAGCCATTTCATGCTCTGAATTAAATGGGAAACTGATGACCTGAGATGTTAATGAGCATCGGTATATAAAAAAATCAACAACAACAATTGCTGCAGAGTTTGAGTAATGATCTCAAATTATCTAAAAATATGTTTAAATCTCCTTTTGGAGGTCTATATATACCTATAACTACTACATACTTTTTATTTAGATGTATATTTATTCCTGTTAATTCAATATGGTTTTCAACACACAAATGTTTTATATCAATTTCACTCACATTTACTGATATAGTAGAGCTAGTAAAGATACCATGCTTTTGTTTTCCTACAAAATGTTGCTTTTAGTTGCATATTGGGGATAAAGTTATAAGAAGTTTCATTTTCCTTCAATCCATGTTCTGTTATGATTAAATGTCAGATTGACTTTGCAATACTCTGCTTGCCATATCTTTGTGCTTGCTTCCACTTTCAGTATCCATGATGATGACAGGCATGGTGGCCAAGGTTGTTAAGCAGGTACTTGCAAGCAGTATGTTGGGTTTGATTCCCATCAGGACCATCCTCCCTGACTTCAGTTTTCCTCAATTTTCATAAATGGCAAATGCTAGCTAGGGAGTTACTCTAAAGTTAGACCTGGAACACTTTATTCCTTAAAAATTATCTTTTTTCAATTTATAATTTCATCTCATGAATCACCAGTGTCCACCCCTGTGGCGCCTCAGAAGTAAAAACAGGCATTAAACACTATTAAAAAAATTCCATAATGCTGCCAGTCAGTGTCAGCACTACCCTTAATCCTGCCTCCCTCCAATGCCATAAGAAGCTCCCAGAACCATTCTCTTTAGTAACATAAAATGTTACAAAATATTACATTTCCCATTTCTTCTTAAAAGAGAGTAAGATTATTGTGGAGTGTGGTATTTTTATCAAAAGTAGGCTGCTAAATGAACTAATACAACAATAATGGGTATATCTACATAATCATTAAATTTATTCTGTAAACAGGGTTCTAATGTTTAAAACATCTTCTGTTCAGTGCAATTTGATATTTCTTCATTGTCCTAATCTTCCCGATTAATTTCTAAATTCTTTTTTCTAATTGTGTTATTGTCCTTTTTTTAATCTAATGAGACCCACTCAAATATTTCTGTATCAATTATTCTTTTAAAATGTTAACTTTACTTTTTCAGATAATTTTGCCAAAATGTAAATGTTTGCAGATCTCTCTAATTGTTAACAAAGATATTGTTGCTGGAAAAATGACCATTAACTATATTTGTTAACAGTATTGGCAATTGGCATGAATTGCTTGATATGCTTGCAAGAGGAAGGACACTAAAAAAAATAAAAAACTCTAGAGGTTTTATCTTCCATTGGACACTATATTTCCACAAGATACACATATTATTGAAAATGGTAATTGCATACTCAAATTAGGAACATTTGTAATATTTCAAGATATTCTTAACAGTGTTAAAAGTTTCAAATCAAACATTATATTTCACATTAATCTAACTAGCATTTGTTCCTGGATGGTTTGAATGGTATTGATAAAATCTTAAATAAATAAATAAGTAAATATATATATGGCCAATTTTCAGCTCATTCTAGTGAGGTAAATTTTTTTTTTTAAACATTGGTGTCTTACAAGTACAGAAGCCAATAATGAATTTTCATATTTCCAGCAATAGATGTAGAAATTATAGCCATATATAATATGTATAGCAGAAAAATTGAGTGACTTAAATGTAATATTAATTCAGTTTGGAATCGAAAACGGTGAAACACCCATTAATAATCTTTTCTGAGTTCGATGTTTAAAACACTCTTTTTGGTTTCACTTAAATGAAATTTACTGAAGACATATGTTTCGTAGGACTATCATCCACATCATCAGCTGTTAAATATGCAACTCAGAAGAGACTTAAATGTAGTTGAGCAAATGCTTTAGAAACTTATTTGTGCTAATTGCGAAACTGGAATTAGCTACAACTCAGGCTAATTAGGATTGAAGTTATTTAAGAGATACAGCATAACTATGCTAAGTAACATCCAGCATTAAAAAAGTTGGGAACAATCAAAGGATACTAACAAAATTTGGACTCAGAGAAGAGATGAAGAAGATCTGATACTTAGATTTGACAACATTCATTGTAGAAGCATCAAAGAACATGTAACATGATAATTCAGGTTGACATTTTAGTGGGGAGAAAAAATTAGTGCAGAAAGAATGCTATGCTAGGAGAAGTGTTAATGGTGTCTGTGTGAAAATTTCATATGTAGAAAAAAATCAAGGTTCATTCCACAAAGAGAAATGTTAGTCCTGAAATTAAGGCAAAGATATGTCTGAGAAAATACTTCTAGATATCGAAACCTTTTTAAAATATAGCACTCTCCATGTCAGCAATCTGCTTGCTTTCAAGCTGAGCTTCAAAATAAAAACATTTAAAGGCCTAAAAAAGAACTAATGACCTAGTATATTATATCTGTAATAATAACTTTTAAGTGTAAAATGTTCAGTAAAAGTAATCTAATTGTTTGTTATTATTCAGTGCAATAACTAACTTTAACTTTATGCTTTGCTTAATTTAATTTTTAAAATATTATCTAATAAAAATAATATGCTGATGGAAACAAGCTGTACTAATCTGAAAAATCTGTTATGAACATAGATAAGAAAGTACAAGTTTTTGCATTTTGTAACACTTTTTGGCCCATTATCTAAATATAAAGATGTGATGGATATTTATGAAATTTTCAATGGTGAAAAACATTTAGCATATATATTGTATTTCTTATTGTTATGTTTAATTATCTACAGTACTTTATAATGTGAATTTCTATTCTACTATCTATTTTCTTTTTGCAGGGCTTCATCACCTCTTGCAAGACTTTATTCCACTTCCACAATGGAACATCATCATTTTGATCAGTGTATAATGATTCTGAATAGCCAGGTATTTGTGATGTAACATCTATTTTAATAAAGCAGACAAGTAACAGCTACATAAATGTAACTTGGCACTCCCAACGTGGTTTTCAGTACTTGGAGATATTGGTTATTACATTGAAGTTAAGAGAATTTGAAATATTGCTGCTGTAGTGAATCAAAGAAATGGGCAACAGGAGCAGATTGTGCAGTACAGAGTAAACTTAAAATTCCTATTAATCTAATACACATAAAAAATAATTTAAGGAATATATCATAAGTTACAAAAATATTTTTCAAATTATACATTTTAAGGCTAGTTGTAAATATTTTACATAATTTTAAACTATTATGTCACCTTGTACAGTGAATACGAATGTAATTGTAAATTTAATACACAGTGAACAAAATGACAAAAGTAAAATACAGCTATATAACGTATATAATGTATTTTTAAATTATTTTTTTTTGGTGTTTGCTAATCATTGGGATGTATGTATATTTACTCCTCAATGTGTTGCCCAACCCATTGCCCTCATTGCACATATCCAATTCACTGCAGCAGCAATACTTTGTAAATTGAGAGGCTAGAAAGTTGAATATTTAATTATCAGATGAAATGCCATTTGTATGGCATTTGTGAGAAATTTATAGTGAAGAAATGAAAAACACTTATAAAAATAAAACTAAATATAATTATAAAATGGAAAGTGAGCTAATGTGTATTTGAGTATGTATGTGAGTATATTATTTTTAAGTTTTTGAGTACTATGAAGGTCTTAAACATGAAGATAAAATACAATGCTCAGTTGTGGTGATTACTTACTTTTGTATATAGCAAAGGTCCTAGAGTAATAGTATAGCAATACACCTATAAGCAAAAATGCTGCTATATCATATTGCTTTTTCAAGGATTTCTTTTATGCATTACATAAAATGCTCCAGCAGTAATTGTCAAAATGTCTTGGCCATAGAAATTTTTCAGTAGGGGTATTGCTCACCATATTTATCAAAGAGATGAATGATAAAATGGGGAAGGGTCATATTACCTTGTAGTTTTTTTTACATCAAATCTATATAATGCACAAATAAAGAAAACATTTCAGGACCTATTTTTACACAATCTTTGGCTTGATAACCTTAAAAGTTGAATGTGTATGTATGCTCATGCAGAAACACACAGATATATAGTAAATAAGGAAATACAGAAAACTCAAAGGAGTAGTATAAATAAAGTTTATTAAAAAGCTGTGAAGTACACATAAAACAGTAAAAATGAAAATAGGCACAAAACTCACCTGATATTTTGGATAGATAATTATCCTTTTTCAGAGTGTACAGATCACTTCTTGCATACCAGAAAAAAAAAAAAAAAAAAAAAAAAAAAACTTTGAAACCGGTTCCAAACATCACACAAGTAAGTGAAGCAATAAGAATGTTTAGTACGACATATATCACATGATTTTATTCAAACAATATATTGTTACTGTTGAGCTACATTGACTTTATCTGATTCAAGGAGTGATCTGTACACTGTGAAAAAGAATACTTAGCTATCTGAAATGTTGTGTGAATTATATTTTTTTGTTGTTACTGTATTTCACAACTTTTTAATGAACCTTAGAGAGAGGGAGAAGTATAAATAAAACATTGCATCGCCATTGAGTTTTTATTTTTCCAGAGAACTGGAGGAATTATTAGTATAGGGAATTTAAAATTTTTATTTTGTAAAATGTGTGTGTTGTTGAATGAAGCATCTTGTTAACCACTGTGTGATCATTAAGACAACTGTTACACTGCAACTGCATCAGCAACACATTTAGTCTTCAGACCATCTTCTGACTGAAAAGCTTATCTCACCAGTACTAACTTCAGTTCCTAGATTATAACAGAATGGAAATGGAGACTGCAGAAAAACTGTACAAAGTTAAATGTAAATGCTGTAGAGAGCAGGTGAATGCTATATGGTTTACCACTATAGCACACAACTTTTATTGCTTCATTTATTTTACAATGATGGATTATGGTTAGTTAGTTAGGAAGAGCAATTTTAGGAGACACTAGACAAACTTGTTGCTATATATAGTCTTCTATACAGTAATGAGCATAATCCCAAAATTGGGAAACTGAATGAAGAATAAATAAATGCAAAACATGGCATTTAAAAGTCTTTAGTGAAAGTCTTGTCAGTTTGAATATTGACTCTCAATGTAAACTTCTGATCACAATACTAACTGACAATGTACTCTATTAAATTCTTACTATAAAGTTAGAGTGTTTCTAGTGATATTAAAGCAGAGTTCTATTTCTGGGAATAATTACAATCATCTGTATGTAAGATGCAGTGTGAGCTATTGACAAGCTGGTACTTATGACAGGATATCTAGAAGATGAAGTCAAATGATTTGTTGATGATACTGTGTTGCTACAAGAAATGAAGCTCATACTTTAATCCATATATGGTGACAAAAACCATATAACTCCTTGAAAATCTAAAACTCATAACATATATGACTGTTGAACATTTAAACATACATAGAATGAAAACAAAAATTACAAATTCTTTGAGCTTTGGTGATAGTAATGGTAAAACAATTGCTGCAAATTCTTTGATATTTACCAGTGATAGATCATACTTGCAAGAAGAGAGGGTAGTACATCAGCCTAATGCAGTTCTAGTTGGAGAGCATGGAGCACCAAAAATTTTAGGTGTTACTACTGTACTTTTAGAGACATTTCTTCTGACAACTGTTGTATTAGTCTGTGCATGTATTCATCCAAATAGCATACCAAAAGAGGACGTATGGCCCACCAAATTCATCATATGCAGTTTTCAATGAATGGGAAAATTGCAAATATATAATGAGTGCAAAAGCCCACTTATCTTCTCAGGGTTTCCTGTATTTACTCAAGGTCACTCTGCTAAGACTTAACAAATTCAAAAAATCAATTCCTCTGTTCAAAATGGGGGAAATATATATATCTCAAATCATTACCTCAGCTTCATTGTTATAAAACAGTTTTGTCTTTTTGCAGAGTCCCATGGACTAGTTCCTTAAAGAAGAAATAAAGAATATTCCAAATAACAGCTTCTATAAAACTTCAAGCCTTAATATCTAGACAGAAATTGCTACAATGTTGGCATTCTTATGAATAAATTATTGTAGAGTGAGGACAAGTGCTTGGAATACAGGTGGAATGTCTCAGGCTAAGAAATAGTAATTAATAAGGTCAAGTTCTGAAGCTAAAGAGAAAAATGATTTAAGTCAGCCTTGCAGTCATTGGACAGCAACAACAACAGCAGCAGATTCATCTAAAATCTTGGTCCATTCATAATGATACCTCTGACTTGAAGTGTTAAGAGCACACAAAAATTGTTTCTGTAATGTTTCAGGTTCACATTTCACATATTACATATTGCTTTGCTCAGAAATAGTTCATAATCCTGTTGAATTCAGGAAATGATGCGTGCACAATAAATGGATTGGAATATATCCTCCCTCACAGATAGAGTCTAATAATAAGCATTCCATGCAGTTAATACCCACAGTTTGTGGTATATTTGATTTTTGTACAAGTTTTAAATGCTCCAAAATGAAAACACATTTTATCTTAAAACTGAATAGTTAATTAAAAATGCATAGGCCATAATTGATGAAGTGATTTATATTATATTCAGATGCATGACTATGAACTTTCCTTCTGTTTTAGGGAAATCAAATCCTTGGCAATGTTTCACCAGATGAGTATTCAAGAATCATTAAGGTTTTGGAAGATGCAATTTTGTCCACTGACTTGGCTGTATATTTTAGGTAACACTTTTAATTTACGATGATTTTTTAAGCCTTGTATCTCAGCATAGTCTTAAGTATTTGCAATTCCTATTCAAGTTTGAAATAAATATATATAAAGAAAAGTTTGTGTATAGGAATGCAATTGTATCAACTTCAATGTTTGCTTAAAGCTGTTAATTCTGAAGCTGCCATAGCATTCCACAGAGAGGAAAGTGCCATTGATTTGCAATATTAAATTAGGCATATTTGGTATTTGATTGTTAGTAAAGTGGAAGAAAATGCAAAACCTTATAATGTAATGCAAAAACTTTCATTTTAATGTAAAAACTTTAAAGCAGAATGAGAAGATTTTGCATGGGCTAGAATGGGAGTAATAATATTGAAAGAGTTAAGAGTGAGGGGGGATTTAGAAAAATGCCCACTCTGGGACCAAAAGGATAATTGACTCATATTGTTAGAATGTGAAGAAACCAAAAGTTTTAGAGAGAAACTAGAAGTGGTCCAATTTGCCAAGAGATATCTGGGGGAAAGGATGAAGATGATGAGCATAAGAAAGAATATAAAAGAAATAGGAAATTATTTAGGTAAAGTAAGAGCAGATAGCTCAGAAAAATTAGTAAGCAAAATAATGATGAAAGTAAGAAAGATTATTATATAGTAGATTTAAAGGGAAAATAGGGATAGCTATATTTAGAGACTATTGGGATTTCCATGAGAACTCAGCTGTTTAGTGTAGTGATTTGTAAATTTATTGATTAGGTGAAGTATCATAAACTTTTTAGTGTTTTTGTTAAAATTAGTGTTTGTTTACGAATATATGGGTCATTTAGAAACAAGGGAATTATTGATGTAGAAATTGTAACTAATTGGTTAAAATAATGGTTTATGTGTAAAATATTTATAGTATTGCTTTTAGTTGGCCTGGAGCCTGATTCCCTGGATATTCCAATAGTATCTGCTGATGAACTGGGACTTGGATCTGAGCTAAGCAAATTCGAAAAATTTTGGAGTGAATTATTTAAAATTAAAATATTATAATGTATTGCTTGTATGACATATGAAATTAATACTATGATATTATTTGTAAAATCTTTAATGTGAAGTAGAGCTTGCATATTTTGATCTGAATGCCAGCAACAGATACTGAACTTCTGTCTTTACACAAAATGAGCTATATGTTTATTGCTTGCCCAAGATGCATTATACATATTAAACTAAAGTCTGTCAGAAAAACTACAGATGCAACATGGTGCAATAAGCTTCATGTCAAAATAGCACAATTACAGGTGGGCATCAAAACATTATAATATATTTTTACAAAAAAAAATGAATTCTTCAAATTCTCTCAGGGAAAAGAAAGTGCTCTAGCAAAACTTTAGTTTGATTAGCTTGTAAAGAGCATTCTTAAAATGTATTGTAGTAATTTATTTATATAATAAAGAAAATATAGAAGAATAATGCTACATGGTAGTTCAAACTGGGTTTCTTTTATATCTAAGGAAGCGAGGTGCGTTCTTCAGTCTGGTCAGAAATGGTACATATAACTGGATGAGAGAAGATCATCGAGAGCTTTTGAGAGGCATGACGATGACAGTGTGTGACCTGGCTGCCATCACCAAGCCTTGGGAAGTTGAAAAAAGGGTAAGTGATCTTAGTTTTTCAAGAGTGCTTAGATATTGTTTGGATTAAAGATGTAAATGTCAGAGAGACTATGCTGAGGCCATTAATCTTTAGATTGATGAATGTAATGAATTAATGAAGGTAAATATTAACCAAAAATTCTTTGGTGAGTGCATTTATGTGACTTTCATCCATTTAAGATGAAAGGAAACTCAGAAAAATATTTCTTTGTTGCAACTTATATCTTGTAAGCAAAATAACAAGCAGATTTTCTGAATGGAAGTAATATGTCCTCCTAAATTCTTATTTTTTTCATTTCTGATTTTTTACGTGAAAAATAAAACATATTTATAAATAAATAATTATTACCTAATTTTATTTTTATTCACACACTGTGACAGCTGAATCAGTGATTGATAGTCCACATGCTTAAAGTGAAAGTATATATAAGCACATTTACTCACTCCCATTTCACAATTTAAGGTGTTAACATTTCAAAAATGGTACAAAAGCCTTAAATCTCCATTGGTTAACATTCCAGTACTCAGAATTTAAGAATGCAAATTCCAATAGCTCTTCAAATATTAGAAAGTTCTAAGTATCCTTGAAACTTTGAAGATTATATCTGTAAAAAGGATTTGCTCCAAATAGATGACTGAAAAACTAAAGTACCTTTGGCCCAGGTTTTATAGGGGTTGATTTATGTTTGAATGCTGTTTCAAGACTAAGAATGTGTTGTAGACAAGGATTTGAAGTGAGCAGATGGGGATAATTTGAGGTATCGGTAGGAATTCAAATGAATGTTCCTGTTTATGGCCAGGAAGGGACACAGTAAGCAAATAGCGAAGCTCATAATAAGCTGAAGATTTGTGGTTAATAGCTTATTTCATTTATAATACCAAATCATATTTTTGGATGCATTGTATAATTATAATAATAAAATTAATATGTTGGATAGTTTCATATTTATGAAGAGATGTATTAGAAACTAATGGATTAATCAATCATGGTAAACACACAAAATCAAATAAAATCCATTAACCTGATTTAATGAGTTTAATTAATCCTATTTTACAAATTTTATTTCTCTTTTATATTAATGATCATTGATGTGTATGTGTGCTTGAGTGTGTGTGAATATTTAGTAGATGTACAAATTATTTGCATTATGTCATTTAGAATTGTAATAATATATGAGAACAAAAGTTTGTTCTGGGGGTGTAATGGTAATCATACTTGCTTCCTAAGCCCAAGATCAGAGATCAAACTCAGCCAGGATCCATGGATTTTATTGGATGTAAAAATCCTAAGTATGGTTCCCTTTGGAAGGGAAATAAAACCGTGGATCCCATGTTGGGCATTTAAAAGAACCTCAAACCTGAAAGAAGAGGCCTCTGAGCAAAATTTGTTGATTATTTCAGGCCCTGAATTGAATGGAATGCTGATGACTTGAGATGTTAAAGAGCATCCATAAATAAACCAAATGAACATAAATGTATAAGAACAATACTAAAATACACCAGATATATACTCTCAAAATAGTGCAAATCCTCATTAGTTCATTAGGAAATTTCTTAGATAGTTTTTGAAGATTATTAATATTTTTTAGTTTTAATTGTAGTTGTTGTAAGTAGTTTTGAATAGCAGAATATCCACAGTGAATTTATAGTATAATAAAAAAATTATTATTGAGGAAATCACTCAAATTTGAATAATTTTGATCCACTTACTTGGACATGGTTCAAAGGCTGTTGCCTTCATCTTCAGCATGGTCCACTGTCTGCTTCCCAGCATGGTATTAAGATATATAAACTTGAAAGGAATCAACACAGTAGAACGTATGTAATTACTTTATGTAAAACATATTTTAAACCAGTTAAAATCTCTTTCCCATGGGATAGATAAAATTCTAAAATGGTTAAAATGGCTAAAATCTTCAACACTCTTTAAATTGTTAAAATTCAGCACATGTTTCGTGACCTATGGATCACATTGACAACTGATAAGATAATGAGTCGTGCTGGAGTTGGAGAGGCAGGTGCCTGTAAGGGGCTCTGGTGGTCTATGGGAGAACTTATACAGAATGTTAACTGCCTCCAGAATTTCGAAGTGCATAAACCTGTGTTCATTTTCCTTAATAAAGATGTTCTCCCATATGCTTAGTTCTTTCGGAAATTGAACGTTCTCAATAAATTAATATTTTTGTCAATTTCATGGTGTTCATTCCAAAAATATGCAGCTACAGCTGATTTTTCTATTTGTTTATGCCTAATGTTTCCCATGTGTTCCTTCATTCTGATCCTAATGTTTCTCTTAGTTTTCCTATGTATACCTTTTCACGGTCCTTACAATTTATCTGATATATCCCTGACTTTTCTTCTTTGGGTCTGTTATCTACTTTGTGTAGTTTCAACAATTTCCCAATACTAAATATATTTTCAGGAGCCAGTATCATATTGTACTGATGAAATTTTTTTTTGAATTCAATTGTGGATGGTAAGTGAACTTTTTATTATATTAAGGCCAATGGTGTCAACCCAAGAACGCATAAAGAAGCAGCCTTTAACAGAATGATATACAGATTAATTAATGTGCCCTTTAACAGTATTCAATATAAGAAGGAATATCAATACATAATAGACACAGTCATTTCTAATGGTTTTAAAAAACAGATGATAGATCAAAAAATCATAAAATTTCAGAAACAAAAGAAAACTAAACAAATTACTATATTAAGTGCTTTATTTAAACATAAAATCTATAAAAGGGGTGTCCAGTAACGGCGGTTCAGTCAGCAACTGAAGATGGGAGAGATTCTCCTAAAACACATCTTATTTTATGTAAGTAAATGGAGTTTGGTGTAAAAAATGAATACCTATGTTTAGGATACTTTTAATGTTGCTTACAGCAGGTAATTTTTATGTATATTTAGCATTATTCTAAATAACCTCCACCCATTTTTTTCTAATTTTCCTTATAGATTCATTACTATGTTCTCAAAAAATAATTCCTTTGTTGAGAAATGAGCAAAAGTTGCAAAATATATGCTGTCCTAAATGTGTTGCTATTAACTGGTTGTTTTAAGTATAACAATTTGGTAAAAACCTGACAGTCTTTTAATGAGTTCACTTCAATTTAGTTCATCAACCCACCCTCAAAGAAACTGATTTGTTTGAATAACTGACATTATTCCCTCCTAAAGTGATAATGCTTTTTAATCATTGCATGATGGAAAACATTTGTTTGTATTCACTAAACTATTAAATTATATGTGATAATGCATTTTCAAGTTTTCCTTAAAGGGTGCATTCATTTGTATTAGATATTAAAATACTAGTGTTCTCTGTAAATAACAAAAATATTATTTTCTTGCATGGACTATTTTCTTTGAGATGATTTATGTACAATAAAAATATAACTTTGAATGATACTGCTTTCTATTTAACACAAATTTGATATTTTTCATTTTATTTCTTTTGCATTATTGTCAAGGATATCTATTTCTCCCAGTGTTATGCACTTCAGGTAGAAAGCAAACCAATTAAACACTACTGGTCTAGTTACATATTCTGATAATTTGTAAGTAAAATATCATGTTTTATAAGATAAAAAGCTTTTGATCTATTGAGAAATATACCTAAACATTACTTAGGAATATAGAATCTGTTATAAATTAATTAATAAACTGAATTAATGCTGTAGTGGTTAATTTGCATTTCTGAAAACCATGCTGCCTATCAGAAAGTATATTGAAGTTAGTGACAAGTACAGCAACTTTCTTATGGAATTTGGGAGGGAAGGAAAATAAAACCTTGTAACAAAATTTGTCTGTAAATTTTTGCTTCTATATTGGAGTGGTTCTTGAATATTGGCTGTATTTTAATGATTTTGAAACATTTTGTAAAATATAGCTGTGCATAATTATGAAGGTTTAACAGAAAACTACATTTTCATTAAGAGTACTGGGCAAATATGAGAAAAATCACCCAATAAGCCCAAATATTTTTTAAATTTTCATATAGGTAATTGATTATAATCCTTATTTTATCTGTGTTGAAAGTGATAGTAAGATGTGCTTTTTTATTCTTATTATAGGCTTATTTATTAGTGTTGCAATTTTTATTTTTTATTGCATGTTTTTATTTTTTTTTAATGGTGTTTAACACCCACTTTTACTATACTGAGACACCACAGGCAGTGATACTAATGATACATGAGATGATATATTGGAAATTTTTTTTTTAGAAAGGAAACGTTCCAGGCCTAAATTTAGGGTACCTCCCTGGCATTTGCCAATTATGAGGACTGAGGAAACCTGGTCAAAACTCAGTCAGGGAGGATGGTCCTGAGGGGATTTGAACCCCCAGACCTCCCGCTCACGAGTCCAGCCTTAATGAACTCAGCCACCAGTGGCAGTACTATTCAGTGTGTTAGTTACTTAAGCAAAATAATTACTGAAGTAAATAGGGAAATCTAGAAAAGTGATCTTATTAGTATATATAAAGTTCATTAAAAATTTTACTGAGAATGCCGTAAGCTGCTATTCGGTTATTGGAAAATGTGGTTGGTGATAGTCACTTGTTTCTCTTTTCATAATTTACATATACTTGAAATTTCATGCTATTTATGCTACTTACATGCATTTGGATACTCACTAACTCTGCATTGTAATCTGTATCACAGGTCTTGCATTAATGGGCTAGTCCAACTGTTCTAAAACTTCCCCTGACAGTGGAACTCAGGATTTAACTCTGAGTTTAAAATCCTAAATTTGCATGTTATATATTTTTTGAAATGGTTCATCACTGGTTTACAAAATTTAAAAATTCTCATGTAAACAAAAAAAATTAATATCACATTAAAAAGTATATAAAATGCATAAATAATTCATATTAATAACAACATATGATGGCACAACATACTCATTAATTTTAATTCCTGAATGAGGGAACTGATACTACATTTCACTTATATTAGGCTTAGTAGTAGTAGTAGTAGTAATTTGTATTCTGAAATGTTTACAGAATGTCGGAATCCACACAGTGAAACTTTTGTTAATCTTATTTTGATTTAAAGTAAAACACTAAAAATCATGTCATCACATTAAAACTCTCTTTAAGTTTCACAAAAACACTTATAAAAGTAATTTTGGTACATGTTTCATGAGGTACATTCCTCACATTGTCAACCAAAATGACGACTGAGGAGTCAATTTTAGTAATGTATGTATGTTACTGAAATTGACTCCTCAGTCATTGTTTTGGTTGACAATGTGAGGAATGTACCTCACGAAACATGTACCAAAATTACTTTTATAAGTGTGTTTGTGAAACTTCAAGAGAGTTTCAATGTGACAACATGATTTTTTGTATTCTGAGCTCTGATTCTATGTTTAGCATACTTTTTTTTTTTAAATTTTTTTTATTTTAAGATAAATGATGCAGAGAATGATATTTCAAAGAAATTATAAGTGTTCCAAAAGACATTAATGGCTTTGATAGTGTGGGAAATTTGGGTTTGATCAGAGGCAAGCAACCCCAAGCCTATTTAGTTCACTGACAAAAGATGTGTCATATGAGGTTTTGCCTGGTCTGAGTTTTCAGCTCACATTTTTGAAAGCTTCCTCAGGAACTAATAGTTGCACTCAATTTGTTTCTAATTTACTTTATTTCAATAAATGAACACTGTAAATTTGTATTCATATTTCATTTTCTTGTAATTTGTTTTAATATATACATTCAAGAATAAATGCTGTACTGGAATGCTTTCTGAGCCCTTTGGGTGGGCCTAATGAACCACAGCTTGAGAACTGCTGCACTAGTCATTTGTTTTTTTCCTTGATTCACATTATTTCAGCATTCTTGCTGAAAGTAATTTCTGAAATTTCACATATGTCTTTAGTAATATCAAGTTAGCTTTGGTACAAGTAAAATGTGTTTATTTTTGGGTGAGGGAAGGATTTTCACTCTACCATTCTTACTATTATCAGTCTGTGGATAGGAAGATGTTTGTTATTCCAATGGTCCCTTATTTGTCTACTTTGTTTCTACTTGAACAAAGGTGAAAAATTTCTTAACTTTGCTGGAAAATTAGTATCTGTTTGTGTTTGATCACGTTTTGTTAGCAAGTTTAGATATTAACATACAAGTCAACTCTTGAAGTGATGAACTTTATGTATTTTGTGTTTTCTCCCTATTGCTCTATATGCCATAATCATTAATTTCTGCAGCTGTAAAAGTAAAATAAATGATACATCCGTAATTAACTGGTGAGTCGATTTAATACTCTTATGCTCCACCTACCATTAAATTTTACAGAACATGTTTCACAGGCCATTGTCTGCATCATCAGCTGCAAGTTGACTACCGGATTCACTGATGGTTGGATGGATAAAAAAAATAAAACTTTTTTTCCAATATTTACCTCTTTTTGTAGTATATACTTACACAATAGTAATTACACTAATATTGCTTTCAAAAAGTATATAAAATGCATAAATAATTTGTCGACTCACAGTTAATGATGCAAGCAATGCCCTATGAAACATCTTCTGCATATTTAATGATAAGTGGAGCATAAGAGTATGAAATCATCTCACCAGCTAATTTAGAATATATAAGTTGCTTCACGTATTTGTTCCGACACAAAGTTAGTTTTAATTTAAAATAAAAAGATGTTTAATCCCATAAATTTAAGTCAATCTTGAACGTATAAATGATAAACATTAAAGTGGAACTTCTGTTACAATATGCAAAACATACGTGAATATGTAAATTATATCTAATCTGTCGTCTAACACACTCTTATGCTTCACTTACTTTTAAATATGGTGGGACCGGTTTCAAAGAGACATCATCCCAATCTTCAACCAACTTGATGACTGGTACGAGAAACTAACATCTATGAGGACCTGTGGCTCCATCCTGGTGGTGTTTTTTCCTTATAAACTGGAAGGAAGGAGAGGATGTTTCTTTGAAACCAGTCCCACTGTATTTAAAAGTAAGTGAAGCATAAGAGTGTGTTAGATGACATATTAGATATAATTTACTTTTAACAAGATTCACTGTGTGAGTTGCAACAAAATTTTTTAAAAATGTTCTTAAATGAAATATGTGAATATGTTTTTAATCAGAACATTAACTCAGAAACAGAATATGGTTGGTTGGTTGGTTGGTTGGTTGGTTGGTTGGTTGGTTGGTTGGTTGGTTGGTTGATTGGTTGGTTGGTTGCTAGGTTGCTAGTGGTCATTGGGAATGCTGATATATGATTGATATATATGTATATATATGTATAATTTTTTACCTAGCTTCCCAATAAATATCTTTCAAATTATTTTTCGTTTGTTGCTATCAAATTGGCTGCATTTCAGTAGATGTTCTTTTTTAGGATAGTATTCGTGTCCTTACACAATGGGCAATGGCTATCCTTGACTAATTTCATCCTAAAGAGATGTTCTGGCAGACAGTCATGCCCAACAATTAAGCAGAATTGGGCAACCTCAATTTTTCTTACACACAAAATATAAACCGACTCCACCAGAGTATATGGACATTTAAATCCATAAATGGAACAGACTCCATCTACAAGCATATATGAACCTTCAAATCCATAAAAGCAAAATTCCCTCCCAAAATTAGATGTCAGAAAATAAAAGAATGATATGAAAAACAAATGGTGAAAGGAAATAACAAACATGCTATAATATCTACAGCAAAGAAATTTAAATGCACCAATAACAATGTGTATGTATCATGTTCTAAATTGTTTACTGTTATAGCTACAGCTAAATATGAGATTCTTAAAAAAATAATGAATTACTAATGATATTCAAAGCTTCTATACAACAGTGTCTAACTGAACACAATGACAATCTCAAAAAATGGGTGCTAGTTTATCCGCAAAAAAGCATAATTATAATGTAATATAACATTTACATTTAAAAATGACATAGAATAAGTGCCTGTGAACTTACTATGTTTGTAATACAAAGGATATAGAAAGTGAGTCTGAAATAATTGAAATGCCTCAAAATGTTGTACAAACTGTAAATAAAATTATCATAGAAACATCACATAGTTCCAACTGTATTATAACACTTATCAAATGTGGTTTGAATATAAAATTACATCTGGTAGTATATTGGTTTTCACAGAGGTGAAAACATACATGATAGTGTAATTCATATAATTTAAATCATTATATGATTGAGTCGAACTAAATACTCTTATTGCTCTACTTACTTATCTATAAGTGTAAAACCGGTTTCAAAACCCTTGTTTACATCGTCAGGTAGAAAGTTGACTACTGGATACTTCATTATGTTGTGGAAATATGTATTCTGCTCTGGTGGAGGTGTGATAAAGTTTATGCTTTCATCCCTGGAACTGTCGAAGTTCATTAAACTGTCTTCGTATTTGTATATGTAGATATTTTTCCAGGTTGCTAATTCTGTAGGTCCTTGTACTTATTTCAAAAATTTTGTTTTATTCATCATGTTATGGTTTTCTGTCCAGAATTGAAATGCTACAGCTGATTTCTCCATTTGTTTATATTTTATATTCCTAAAATGTTCTTTTAACTGTGTGTCTATGTTTATCTTTGTTTTTCCAGTGTAGATTTTCTCACATTCTGTACAGCTTATTTTGTAAATACCTGCTTTTTTCTACTGTGTAATAGTGTCATTAACATTGTCTATATGGAGATTTTTGACATAAATCTGTTTACAGGCATTAACCTTATGTAAAAGTCTTTAAGAATATTCTGAAACTTTTCATAGCCCTTGGATAATATGTGAATTTTTTAAAAATTAGCTTATCTTTTCTTGCTGAAAGTGTTGTGGCTTCTTTAATAAAGTTTTTGCCATTTGAACTTTTGCACCTTTTTGTGTACTAGTTCTTTCTTAAAATCATTTTAACCGCTGTACTAACTATTTGTATTCTTTGAAATATTCTTCTTTACTAATTTGTAGGTTAACTAGCTAGTGTGTTAAACTCTTAATAACTGCATGTTTGTGCATTATGGTGTTAAAGCTGTCAGCTTTGATGTGATTGTCTGCATGTGTATTCTTTCAGTATATTCCAAATTCCTGGTATCTTTGACACTTCATAATTTTGATGTCCAAGAATGGTAACATTTTATCTGTTTCTGTTTCGTATGTGAACGTACTGTTTCTATCTTCTATACTCAAAAGTTTTATGGCATCATCAATGATTTTTTTTGTTATATTTATACATATTTAAAATATGGTACAGATATTAACATTTTTAAAAAAATTGAGTTGAGATTGTAACATACACACCACTAAAATTCAATATAATGGAAGATTAATTTCGGGAGCCATGCTCTTATCGTCAGTTCCTGGTCGACTGCCGGCCTTGCTGTTTGTGGTAGATCAATTCATCTCTGGTAGAGGTTTAATGAACTTTTGTATTAGTACATTACTTGGCAGGATTTCGAAATTAAAAACTTTCTCCTTATTCTTCCAAATATAGATGTTTTCCCAGACTGTAAGTTCAGTTTTTCCTTTAATATTTTTAAGTAATTTGGGGTTTTTATTAATGTTATGTTGTTCTTTCCAAAAGTGCCAAGTTACCGCCGATTTTTCTTCTTGTTTTTGGTTTATATTCCTAATGTGTTCTTTAGCTCTTGTTTTTATGTTTCTTTTCATCTTTCCAATATAAACTTTATCACAATCATTGCAGTTCATCTGATATATTGCTGATTTATCTTCTTTTTGTTTTGAGTTAAGGATATTTTTAATGGAATAATTATTTTTTGGAGCCAAAACAATGATGTATCTTTTAAATATTTTTGAAATTTATGAAAGGCTGATGGGTGGTATGTGAATTTTTTGTATGTTCTGTTTTATTCTATGATAGGAGTAAATCTAGTGGTGTCTCTAATTTTCCTTTTATTCTTTGCCCTGTCTATTTTCTTGTGCATAACTTCTTTTGAAAAGAACAACATAACATTAATAAAAACCCCAAATTACTTAAAAATATTAAAGGAAAAACTGAACTTACAGTCTGGGAAAACATCTATATATGGAAGAATAAGGAGAAAGTTTTCAATTTCAAAATCCCACCAAGTGGTGTACTAATACAAAAGTTCATTAAACCTCCACCAGAGATGAATCGATCTACCACAAACAGCGAGGCTGGCAGTCGACCAGAAACTGACGATAGGAGCAATGGCTCCCGAAACTAGTATTCCATTTTATTGAATTTTAGTGGTGTGTATGTTACAATCTCGACTCAATTTTTTTAAAAATGTTAATATTTGACATCACTGTTACAAAAGTTCACTATATTTTATACAATGGTACAGATATGTTGACAATATAATTGTCCTAGTTAACAATGCAGCAGCATTTTATTTCTGGACAGAAAACATGGGAACACATGGGAAAAATTTGCACATACAAGTACAAAGACAGTTTAATGAACTTCAACACTTCTGAGGATGAAAACATAAACTTTAAGTTCATCACACATCCACCAGAGCAGAATACACATTCCCATAATATAACGAAGTATCCAGTGGTCGACTTTCTAGCTGACTATGCAAGCAAATGTTCCTTAAACTGGTTCTACATTTATAGAGAAGTGGAACAATAAGAGTGTTTAGTTCTACTCATTCATAATTACTTTCAATTATATGCTTTGCTTCACTGTACAGGTTCCAATTAACTTTTCTAGTTAGTGTAATTAATTCTTACACAGCCAAAAACAACATGTCTATAGTTTGAAGGCTAGGAACATGTGTGTGTGTGTATATATATATATATATATATATGCTTTCAAGAACTTAAAAATAATGTAAAACAACATTAAGAAACAGACATCATTGTCGATGCAGGTAGTTCTGTCAAATTCACAAAAATCACATGAGAAAATTTTTAAGAGATGTATTTATCGCAAAAATAAAGAAAGACGTATTATTACTTCTGAAGTCGTGGAATGGTCAGATAGATGCAACTATATTTATTGAGGGCGAAGTAAAAAAATACTTTGCATGGAAAACCAATTGAAACAGACATCTTTTCAAAAACTACAAAATTTGTACAATGATTGAATATATTTTTTAGACAGCATAAAATAATTGCAACTTGAAGGCTAGAAGCATATTTCAACAAAAAATTATCTGTGCCAAAAATTCCAAACAAATTGCACAATCAATTTTTCATAATGAAATTATATTTTGTTGTGTGTTACCAGCTTATTCACCACTCCTCAAATACATGCTAGTATACATGTAGAAGTGCAGATGTGAGAGAGATATGTGAATAATTCTAAAAACATTCTTGCAACAATGCTACATAAGTGTGTGTGTGTGCACTTATATTTCTTCTTCTTATTTTTCCTTTCTTCTTTGTTCAGAGGATTGTGAAGAATCAGCCTACATAAAATACTGCTCAAATATGCTTAGGCCCATTCTCTTCATTTTGAGTCTACACCATTGTATTTTAATATGAGTAACAAAGATAATTATTGTAATCTTAAACGAAGTTAGGAAAAGTGAAGTTGTTACATATACAACTGAGTCAGTATTAGGTGACACTTAAACATCACTAACTGATTAATTTTTCAGAACATGTTTCAAGAGCATTCACTCTCATCTTCAGCTGGGGACTGACTAACTCTAGCAGCTGACGTAGTGGCATCTGGTGGTTCCATTAGATAATTGAACAGGAAGTCCATTTGTGGAATTTCAAAATTCATCACTCTATGTTTATTTTTTAAAATATAAATCTTTTCCCATATTGCCAAATCCTTAGGATTGGTGGTAACTTTTAACAGTTTGACTTCTCCTGCAATGTTATGATCGTAAGTCCAAAAGTGATCTGCAACTGCTGATTTATCCACTTGTTTGTATCTTAAATTTCTGAAGTGTTCTTTGGTCCTTGTCTCCAAATTTTGTATTGTTTTGCCTATATATATCTGATCACACTCCAAACAATCTATCTGATACACTCCTGACTTCTTGCTTGGTGGAATAACATCCTTTTTGTTGCTGTTCAGAAGCTTTCCAATACTAAATTTATTTTGTGCAGCCAAACCTATATCATAATTTTTAAAGATTTTCATGAATGCCCGGTTTGCCCACAGATGATAGTTGAATCTTTTAAAAACCACATCCTTTTTTATCGTGGAGAGAGTTATGGTGTTTATAATATCTTTCTGTCTTTTGAAATGTTTGATCATCTTATCAACTAAAGAGCTGCTGAATCCATTGTTGAGGGCTGTTTTGATGATATAACGGTGTTCTGCTGAATATTCTTCTATGTTGAGTGGGATGTTTACCAATCTATGGACAAGGCTGTTTATAATGGCATGTTGGTGTGGTTTAGGGTTGAAACTGTTATTCTTTATGTGATTATTTGTATGTGTAGGTTTCCTATATATGCCGAATGAAATTATGTCATTTCTCCTGAATATTTTTAGGTCCAAAAACGGTAAAAGACCATTTTCCTCCAATTCCAATGCCATAGTGAATTTAATATTCATGGGAAAAGGGAAAGTATATTGATAAATCAAATAAAGAACAAAGAGAGGGCATTGCATGGTTAAGAGCAGGCGTGTGGAGAGTAAAAGGAATAAGGAAAGGGTTTGCTCAGAATCAGTGCCCAATATGTGGGGGAAAGGAAGATATGGAACATATAGTGTTTGAGTGCAAAGGGATGGGACTCTGGAGGAAAAAGTTTGTAAATGAGAAATGGTTTAAATTAGATAGAAAAATATCCTTAATGAAAATCTTCAGTAAAGATAGCATGAATGTAGGGGAATTCATGAGCAAAGTTAAAAATAAATGGAATTAGGTACTAAGAAGAGAAGTAAATCAAATCATTTAAGATGGTGGGAAATTGTGATTTCATTCGACAGATCTATTTATTTGGGAGGAAAATAAGATTGACATTCCATTTTTTTTTATAAACAACTGGGACATGTTTAGTGAGACCTTGCTCATATTGTCAACCATGAATGACTAACGGATTAATCTAAATTCCTCTGGAATCCCAGAGGAATAAATAACAAAGAAATCAAGCTACAAAAAGAACTAGAGAAAATGAATATAGACATCGCTGTAATACCAGAAACAAAAAAGAAATTAAAAGGATCATTAGAACTAGAAAAATATCTAATGTTTTATCAAGGTGTGCCACAAACAAAAAGAGCTGCAGCGGGAATAGCAATACTAATAAGAAAAGAATTGAAAAATAAAATACATAGTTACGAATTTGTAAATGAGCGAATAATCAAAACAAGAATAAAAGTAACAAGAGGATACTTACAAGTGATAGGAGTATATAGCCCAGAAGAAGGGAAAACAGAAGACTCAATAGAATTCTACGAAATGCTACAAAAAGAAATAAACAAAAGTAATCCAAATGACTATTTAATAATAGCAGGAGATATGAATGCCAGAATAGGAAATAAACCAATACCAAAGATAATGGGCAAATATGGAGAGGATACACTGAACACTAATGGAAAAAGACTAATAGATTATGCAAATTTCAATAATCTGAAAATAACAAATACCTTTTATCCACACAAAGATATACACAAATACACGTGGAGCGCCAGAGGTCACAAAAGTATAATAGATTATACAATAGAAAATCAAAAAGGAGCTGAGATAGTTCTAGATACAAGGGTATATAGAGGAAGTGATATCACCTCAGACCATTTCCTTTTAATTTCAAAATTAGCAATACCAGCTAGATGGAGAAAGCAACGAGTAAAGAATTACAAAACTAATCAAGAAAAAGATAAATATACATTTAAGACTCAACTACTGAGTGAGGAATCAATAAGAGGCCTATATAAGAAAAGACTAGATATACTCATACAACACAAACCAATAAGTAAAAATATAAACCAAGAATGGGAAGAGATAAAACAAATGATAATACAAGCAGCAACAGAAGCATTAGGTACAAGAAAAATAAATAAAAGAAAGAAAGGCTTAAAAATTTGGAACGAAAATATTGCACAAATAATAAAAGAAAAGAAAGAAGCCTACATAAAACACTTGAGTCAAAAAACAGAAGAAACCCTAATAGAATACAAAAGAAAAACAGCTATTGCAAGAAAAGAAGTAAGAAAAATTAAAAGGGAATCGTGGGATAAATATATAGCAGACTTAGAAAATGATGTACATGGTAACCAACAGAGAGCCTACAAAATTCTAAAGCACCTAAATAAAGAAGAAAAAGATGATATAAAATTAAATAGAATAACAAGTGAAGAATGGTTACAATATTTTCAGAATTTGTGGACAAAAAAAGAAACAGAAGAAGAAAATGAAGAATTTACAATGGAAATAAATGAAGAAGTGGACCCTATCACATACGAAGAGCTACAGCTTACCTTAGATAAGAACTGCAGGAACAAAAAAACGCCAGGAATAGACAATATTAACAATGAACTAATCAAACATGCCTCAGAAAAGCTAAAATATAGATTACTGGCATTGTTTAATATATGCTGGAAATTTGGCTATGTCCCAGAACAATGGAAAATAGCATCAATATGCCCAATATTCAAAAAAGGGGATAGAAATAACTGCAGTAATTATAGAGGAATAAGTATATTGAATACTTGCTATAAACTATATGCAGCAATAATAAAAAATAGATTAAATATCATAATGGAAAATATAGTACTAGAAGCTCAGAATGGGTTTAGAAAAGGAAGATCCTGTATCGACTGTGTATTTGTCCTAAATCAAATAATTGAAAAACACAGAGAATATAATATTCCCACATATATGGTGTTTTTAGATTTTGAAAAAGTTTTTGACAATGTACATAGAAATATACTATGGCAAATAATGGAAAACAAAGGCATACCAAAACATTTGATAACAATAATTAAAGAGCTATATAAGGACAACTTGATAATGATCGATTCAAATCAAAATAGAACAGCGACAATAAATAAGGGAGTTAGACAAGGGTGCCCATTATTTAATTTATATATAGATGACATTGTCAGAGAATGGCAGAATAATTTAAATGTACATTTTAAAATAAACAATACAATTTTAGATGTAATGTTATTTGCAGACGATCTAGTTTTAATAAGTGGCTCAGAATTAAATATGCAAAAAGCTCTATTTCAACTAAATAAAATAAGCTAAAGATATAAAATAAAAATATCACCAAATAAAAGCAAAGTAATGACTTTTAGAGGACCAGAAACAATAAGAGCAAAAATAATAATACAAGAGACAATATTAGAACAAATAAACTGTTTCAATTATCTAGGCTGCAGCGTCTCACACACAAAAAATGATGATATAATAAACAAAATAAATAAATTTAACCAAATATGCGGCACCATCAAACAAAACTTAAAAACCACGAGGAAAGAGACAAAAATAAAATTTTACAAAGTGATGGCTGTTCCAGTTCTAACATATGGGTCTGAATGTTGGACAATGACCAAACAAATAGAGAAAAGATTAGAATCAGCAGAGATGCGCTTCTTAAGACATGTAGCAGGATACACATTAAAAGACAGGAGAAGAAGTGTAGATATACGAGAAGAACTAAGAATCTTTAATCTAATAGAAAGAATTAAAGAAAATCAAAAGAACTGGAAACAACATGTGGAGAGGATGGAGGAAAAACGCTATAGTAAACTGGTTTTAAGATATACACCAATAGGCCAAAGAAATGTCGGCCGACCTAAAAGAAGATGGACAGAGCAGTTCTAAATTGTGGGACCGGAACAAGCTTAAAGGCTTAAACCGTGATTGATGATGATTAATCTAAATTGGCAGTGTAATTGACTGTGAATGCTCTGGTGGTCTATTGATGAACTTATACAAAATATTATCTGGTTCTGGGATATTGAAATTCATGAGTCTAGGTTCATATTTTTTATGAAATTTTTTTCCCATATACTAAGTTCCTTTGGGTGTTGTGCTGCTTTTAATAAAGTGATATCCTTCTCGATCTCATGGTATTGCACTGCTTTTAATAAAGTAATATCCTTCTCGATCTCATGCTGTAGCACTGCTTTTGATAAAGTGATATCCTTCTCGATCTGATGGTGTTCATTCCAAAAATGTGCTGCAATCACTGATTTTTCTATTTTTTGCATTGAATATTTCTCCAGTGTTCCTTTAATCTGATACCTATGTTCCTTCATTATTATTTATTTATTATTGAGGTATGGGTGGTAAGTAAACTTGTGGTAAGTTTTTTCTTTCGATAAAGTACTTAGTGTGGTAATTTGTTTAATTTTCTTTTTTCCTTGGAATCTCTTTATGTTTTCATGAATCATTTATTTGTTAAATCCATAAATTTTGCTGCTTCTATTATCGGTATGTATTCCCTTTTATACTCTTCTTTATTGAGTGGTACATTGACCAATTTATAAACCATGCTATTAAAGGTTGCTTCTTTATGAGGTTGAAACCATGAGCTTTTATATAATTTTCTGTGTGTATATGCTTTCTGTAAATGCCAAATTCAAATTTATTATTGCTTTTTATTATCTTCAAATCCAAAAAAGGAAATGTACTGTTAATTTTAGTTAATAGTGAATTTAATTATGGGTTCTTGCAAATTTAATAGTTTTACTGCATCTTCTATGTATCTGTTCTGTATAATGGCAAAAATATCATCCACATATCGATACCAGATTTGAACATGTATGGAAAGGCTTTTTTGATGTGTGTTTGAAAGAAACTCATAATTAAATCTGCCAGAAATGGCGAGAGAGGGCTGCCCATTACTAAACCTGAATTTTGTTCAAAGAACAAAAGGTAAAGAAGGCCTGATCTAAGCATAGTTCGTTAAGTTTAATATATTCTTTGATGTATGTTTCTGTAATATGGCAACACCCTGAGGAACTCTGTATATGGGAAAAAATTTTCATAAAAAAATGTGGACATAGACTCATGAATTTTGATGTCCCAGAAGCAGATAATATTTTGTATAAGTTCATCAATAGATGACCAGAGAACTCACAGTCACTTACACCGCCAATTTAGATTGATCCGTTAGTTGTTCATGGTTGACAACGTGAGCAAGGTCTCATGAAACATGTCCTAGTTGTTTTTAAAAAAGTGGAACATCAAGATTGTTATAATGTGTTGACATAATTTTAAGTAGTTTTACTTTTAATCTACCTCAGCTTTTAAGATCGTTTCACTGTGTTGATTCCTACGTTCAATTTTAATGCTAAATGTGAATTATATTTTAGAAGTTTGTTAACACAACAAAGGAAAATTAGGGCAAATTTTACATTAGATTGGGAAGTAGAAAACTTAAGACTTAAAAGATTTAAGAATTTCAGGAATTCATGCCAAAATCAGCAAATTCTGGCAACCCTACTCCCCAGCCCACCGTTATGCATTGGGGTACATGGTTTTAAGGTGAAAACTAACGTATTACACCAACTATAATACAATTGAACAGTGTTAGTGATTTCAATGGTGGTAAAACTTCTTCAATTCAAATGCTGAGCCACTGTTTTCAAATACTACAATGTCCAGGGACCTTCTTATATAAAGTCTAATTTTAGCATACAAAAAAAAATTGCACAACTACAGGAAACTGGTGTTAAATTCAGTCAGTCTTCAACTTGTGAAAACTGTAGAAAGTGAGTTGTAAATGCTGGCTGCATGTGGTAAAGTTAGTAAATGTATTTAGTAATACTACAATGCATATCCTACAATAATGTATTCAACTTGTTCACACTAACTGCACTTATGTAACACTAGGACATATTTTGGAAGCACTCACTCCCATCAACTGTTGACCATGTTACCCCTCCATTGTCTACAGCTTTGTAAGTGCAATTTATTTAACTACAGTGCATTTTGGATCTGAACCAAGGCTACCCTATTGGTTTTTTGTGACATTTTGAAAGGTGAACTGTTAAAGTTAGAGAATATATTTATTGAATACCAGAGTGCATACCTGATCAGACCAAGGCTACCCTACAACATGGCAAGACTGACATTCTGAATGGTGAATCGGCAAATGTTGATGGTGAGATTGAATTTAACAGCAATTTTTTCATTATATAAAATATTCAGGAATCAATAATGTCCTGACTGACACAGGTGGCTGAGGTTGCTAAAGCACAAACTCGTGAATGGAAGGTCTGTGGTTCCAATCCTGCCAGGACTATCCTCTCTTTATTGCAGGTTTTCTTCATCCTCATCAATGATAACTATTGGAGAGGGACTCTAAACTTAGCCCAGAATGCTTCCTTCCCAATATTCCTTTCTTAATTGCTCATTTCATCTCATGCATCATCAGTGTCCACTTCTTGTGATGCCAAAGTATTAAAAATGGGCATTAAATGCTATTAAAAATTATGCTATGAAGTTAAGCAGAGATTTTTGTAATACAAATCTATGCTGAGTAAAAACAGAAAATAGCTTCATTGTGAACACTTTTTTATGCGATTGCATGATATTCCATCATGCTTAATTTTTTTTTATTATATGAGAGTGGAGTATATGTTTTAGATTCAGTAAATAAATTGTACATTTTAATTATGCAGAGTAATATTTTAAAAAGTTTATTATTAATATGTTGTGATGAGTGGAACTAAACACTCTTGTAGCTTCACTTACCATTTCTTAGGACACGTTTCACAGACCCTTGTCTGCTCTTTCAGCTATTATTAAGAATTTAAAAAAAACTGATTTTTAAAGTGATTTGTAGAAATTAATTTAATAAAAGAAGTAACATATCAAAAATGTGTCAGGATAAATAATTAGGTCACATTATAATCATATTTTCAAAAATTTTAAGATCATAAATGCATGTCTTTATTCTGAAAATTTTAGGTTATAAAATCTGAGCCTTAGTAACTATCTATAAGAGTAAGAAAGTATCAAAAAATGAGTATTTATGATTAATAAATTAAAAGGAATATGTTCTTAATATTTTACAGAGGTGCATTTGCTAACAAAAATACAGCTTTCTCCAATTGTAAATTCTATATGTTGCCTCAATTTCTGTAACTTCAAAGTTCATTATCAAGTTTTAATAAAATATTAAACAGTTTTCTACATATAAATTCCATTTATTCAATTAATGAATATTTTTAATTCTGTATGAACTGTTGAAAACTGTATGTGCAAGCACATGCTACCCTGATATGTACATATTGTGCTTGTATTCCTACTATGTTTCTATTGCTTAAGTTGCATATTTTTGTGATAATAGTTGATAAAGCCATGACAGTTTGTAATTTTATATGGTGAATAAACTTACTTACTGTAACTTGAGCTATTTAAATGTAAAATTTATTACAAATAGTCTTTTATGCTGGCAAGATGGGAATAATTCACACATTTCCTAAATGAAATATAATCAGCAAATAAAGTTTTAGGTAATATGTGTATAATTACCCATCAGATAGCTCAAGAGTGATAGGTATGGCATTGAGGGTGAGAGGGAGGGGATTTAAGAAAGAGTGTTTTCCTAACTGCTTTAGTAAAAATATTCATATTCACTAGAGGAGCCCTTTTGTGGTGACAGTAATGTTAAAATTGTTTTCTCCAAAATTGCATGCACTGTTATTCTCAAGGCAGTGTAGAAGATAAAGCAAATATATTTAAAGCTGCAAGAGAGAGAAAGAGATGACAAAACATTTTATATAAGATGTGTTTAAGTTCTAAGGTCTCCGATTTTTTTTCTCAAGATTGGAAGCATGTAGAAACAAGCAGATTGCTTAAAGTGTGCTGGCACTCTTTGTAAACAAGTGAAAAAATGGCAGTACTGTATGGTGACAGAACCCTAGTGACTACAGCTAGAGTGAGCAATGTTTTGAAACTTAAAAGAATTACAAGAATGAGTATTTTCATTATCTTCACTTGCATGTTGTGACATCCATGGAAATTTATCACCAGTTGATAGAGATATATTTGGTGATGGTGTTATGAATGTGAAAAATGGGCATTCATGGGTGCAAAAGTTCAAAGAGGGCCAAATGTCATGTGACAACAAGCTGAAAAAACCCCAGCCTTACCGCCACGGGTGGCTGAAGTCGTTAAGGTGCGGACTTGTGAGTGGGAGGTCTAGGGTTCGAATCTCATCCTCCCTGACTGAGGTTTTTTCCAGGTTTTCCTCCATCCTCATAAATGGCAAATGCCAGGGAGGTACCCTAAACATAGGCCTGGAATGTTTCCTTCCTTTAAAAAAAAAATCCTTTCCCAATATATCATTTCATCTCATGTATCATCAGTGACACTGCCTGTGGTGCCTCAGTAGTAAAAATGGGCATTAAACACTAATCAAAAAAAAAAACCTCAGCCTTGCACCAGCTGGTCAGACATCATGGTTTCATGAGTGGATATAGTTGTTTTGGAGGATCGCGGACAAGTGTGGAAGATATTACTTCCAAAGTTGGCATTTCCATCGAATCTGTGCACACAATCACACATGAAAGCCTGAAAATGCAGAAAGTGTCTTCCAGGTGGGTGCGTGCACAGGAGTTTCTTTGTAAAAAACAACTATTAAGTGCTTCCTACTCACCTGACCTGGCTGCTAGTGATTTTTGGTTTTTTCCTACATTGAAAGACTGTCCATGGTTGCACATTCTCCAGTCAGGTTGCTATTGCAGCAGCAATTTTCCAGTGGTCCAAACAGACTCCTAAAGAAGCATTTGCAGTGACCATGGAATTATGGCATCGACATTGTGAAAAATGTGTACATCTGGAGGAAGTTTATGTTGAGGAGTGACAGAAGTTTCCAATTTTGATGCAAATAGCTTAAGATAAAAGAAATCTGAAACTTTGGAACTTGAATGTACCTCATACAAATAACATATATTGAACTGAAAAAGAACCTATAAACAAAGTAATGAAACTACAGCAACCTTCTTGCACCCAGAAGAGGGAAAATAAAGTTATATATGAGGGTCAGCCAGAACCAAAGAATCACCAGAAGTAGATTCATTTAAGTTTCAAATCCATATGAGTTGCCATTTGTGCATGAAACTAACTCTTGCTCTCAATAGGCACTAATATTGTAATATGTTACCTATACTTTCAGGTAGCTGAACTTGTTTCTAGTGAGTTCTTTGAACAAGGAGATAAAGAACGACAAGAACTGAAAATGACTCCAATAGTAAGTATATAGGACCTTCTGTTAAGAATGTAACTTACACAATAGGATGAACCAATTGCTTTCAATAGCTACATTGTAATTTTCAGCTATAGCATTACCATCTGCCAATAATCATTGGATCATCTAATGCATTCCAGGTACTTGCATGAATATATGTATTTCTATCGTACTGCTGCTATGAATAATGAATATTTTGTAATGCTTGTTATTTATTTACATATTTTTGTTGCCATTAATATTGTGTGTGTGTGTGTGTATGTATATGTATATATATATATATATATATATGTTTACATAATTAATTCTTATTAATAGTGTTCACATGTCAATAGTTGAGCAGAAGCAAGAATATGAGTTTGCTATCAGTCTATAAAATAATTTCACTAGTGCTGTTACAACTTACTTGAATTATGCTAAGACAAAACTAAGGTAAAATTTGATTTTTTCTTGCTGCTTCTTTTGAGCAAAATGTGTGAATATCCTGTCTGAAGTCCCCAGCATGATCAGATACTGGCTTCAACAAGGCAGTATGTACAAAGAAGCATGCTAAAAATTTGATAAAATACAGCTACTTTTTCTCTCATTCTGTCTATTGTCAGGTATTTTTTTATTTATTTTTTTCTTTCTGAGGTACTTAGTTGGTAGGCTGTGCACTGCTGATGTTTTCCCTTTATTTTCTAGTCCATTTATTTTGGCATTTGTTGCACGTTTTTGCTTTAGGCAGAATTACAGTAGATGCTTAACTTCTCTCAAATGGCAGAGAGGCATCTTTGTGCTTCTCACTTTTACTATTCAAGATAGAATTGACTTGGTCCGACATTTTTTTCCATTCTGGACAGGTTTTTGTGTTATTCATATATGAAGTTGAAATGAATGATCCTATCATTTGCACTGTCTTAAAACAAAGAAAAACAGTCAGGTTTTGGCATGTTGCCACCTATACATTTTTCTCAGCACAGAGAGAGACTTTATAGGAAGTGCCTTTAAAGCAAACCTTCTTGCACCTATTATTTACATTGTTTGGTTGAAATCACTCTAATACAGAGGGTGCCAAAAAATGTATACACTTCAAGCAAAGAAAGAACTGTGTTAACATAAAAAAACTGAATTCACACAAACAGAGAATTATGAATTATGAATTATCAGTTGAACTTTAGCCTGGCTGATGATGGGAACTAAATGTTCTCGAAACTGGTTCCATACATTTATGTAAACATTTAAGAGAATTATGAGCTACATCTTGACTTTTACAGTTACAATAGTTGCTCAAAATGCCCACTATCAGTGCCGATACACTTCTGAGTACGTTGAATTACTGATTGAGAAATGTTTGCGAAAATGTCCTCAGCGATTGCAGCACATGCCACTTCAATTTCTTCCTGAAGTGCTGCCAGTGTAGCTGGTTTTCTATGGTGTACAACATACTTAAAGAGTTCCCCATAGGTAGAAGTCCAATGGAGTTAGATCCAGCGAACACGGGGAAACCTCTTCGTCCTATTGCCTTTGAACTTCAACAACATTTTTGGTTTTCAAATACCTCTTCAAAATTTCTTTCAGCTGTTCAAATGATAATATTGGCTCCATTTTGTTGTAGCAACGTTAGCCTAACATTATGTGAGCCACATCTATTTACAGAAAATCATACTACACATTACTGTTGCTTTTAGGTCCAACTTGAAAATATATTAAATAGATATCTACTGTGAAAGAGTGTATACATTTTTTTGGCACCCTCAGTATAAATTTTTCAGTTTAACCTATACTCAAAAACAAGAAATTTGTCAACATTATTCGCTTCCCCATACAGCAAATTCTAGACAATTTGTTTCTGTTTCTGAAGCTTTCTAGCCATCCATTAGTTCTGCCTGGAATTCCAGCATATTTAGTTTATTCATGAGTTCAATATACCCAGAAATAAGCAGGTTTTTTGAACAGGCATAAACAAACCATTCCCCTAGTAGTTAAAATATTTCTTCATAGCCTTTTTATTCTATTTTTGACACACACCCCCAAAAGCCACTAGTTGACATATCCATATTAGGACAGGCTTACTCCCCATATGACAATTGTTGATGAGCACTAGAAACCAATCCTGAATCAAATGTTTATAATAAACTTGAAAAACAAGGAATTTGATATTATTATATGATTTAGTTTAACTACACACTCTTAATGCTTCACTTGTCATAATGTATAGAACTGGTTTCGAGAACATTTGGTTCTCATCATCAGCTAAAATTCAACTGTCTGATAATTTGTTGAGCTGTGGGAATGTCTATTCTGCTCTGATGGCGGTGTGATAAACTTTTAGTTTATGTTTTCATTCCTGGCAGTGTTGAAGTTCATTAGACTATCTTTATATTTGTAGATGTAAACATAAACATAAACTATGTCCAAATTTTGGTCAAAGAATCATTAAACATAACCAAACAGTCGCAAGCAGTTAGCTGCCAAGAAAAAAGTTATTCAAATAGAAAAATCAAAACATTATACAAAAATGGCAAATATTGATCTTAAACTATATGTAAAACACATACAGATTTCAAAGAGGTTAGGTTGCATAATGTGGGATTATTTAATCAGAACAGCCTTAGAACATAGAGAATTATGAGCTAACAAAAAAGTCAGCATTCAGAATAGAAAATTTAGTAATCTTAATCATAAACAATGAAAAATCCAGAACCTAAACCGAATTATGTGAAAATTCTATCAAATGAAAGTTTCAAAAAAAAGAATTAGTATTTTTAAATAAAGGCTTAAAAACTTGTGTGCAGTACTCCACTAAAATAGATTATTTGGTAGATTTGGAAGTGGCCATTTCAGGATTAAACAACAAAGAAAAAGAAATAGAATAAAATCAGAAAAAGTTTTTAAAGACATAGTTATAAAGAAAACAGCAAATAAAAGACATATAAGAACACAATAAAATCCTTAAATGATAAAGATGTAGTTTATACAAAAGCAGACAAAGGAAACAGAAAAGTAATATTAGATAAAGAAGATTATAATAATAGAATGCAGAAATTGTTAAATAAAAAAAATGTGTTCAGACCAGTCAGAACCATTGAAAGGGTGTGTTAATTCAATCAATGAGGTTCTAAAAACATGTACAGTTATCCCAAAGGAAATGATATACAAAATAAAACGAAGCAACCCTACACTAGCTAAGATATATGGTTTACCTAAAATTCACAAGACTGAAATGGTATGCATCCCATCATTAATAATATCAATACTCCTTCTTACTATTTAGCAAAATGGTTAGCTAATAGATTCAAGACAATACCTAAATTTCAAAGCAGGAGTATAAACAATTCATATAAGTTAATAGAAAAAATTATGCACATAAAAGTACATCCCTCTGACACTCTAATATCTTTTGATGTAGAATCTCTGTTTCCAAGCATATCAAAAGAAAAACTCCTAATTTATCTTCATGATTGGCTTAAAACAAGTGGAATTAAATATACACACATTACAAGAATACATCAAACTCACAGAAATTTGCGTAAACCAAACCTATTTTACTTTCAAAGGAAAATTTTATAAACAACAAGCAGGACTTCTATGGGCAGCCCCTTATCTCCATTTCTAGCTAACTTCTTCATGAGCAGATTTGGAACACACATCAACACAGCTTTTCCATACATATTTAAGGAATGGTACAGGTATGTCAACGATATATTTGCCATAGTTAACAAAAAATTCATTGATGATGCCTTAAAACTTTGAATATACAAGATAGAAACACATTGTTTACATATGAAACAGAAACAGATAACATGTTGCTATTCTTCGATATATCAGTCAAGGAAATCTGGAATTTGGAATATACAGAAAAAATACACTCACAGATAACATCAAAGCTGATAGTTTTAACCCCATAGTGCACAAACATGCAGTTATCAACAGTTTAACACACCGGCTAGTTAACCTAAAAAGTAGCAAAGAAGAATATATCCTAAACTTAGGTATTCATTTTTTTACACTAAACTCCATTTACTTAAATAAAAGTAAGACACATTTCGGGAGAATCTCTCCCATGTTCAGTTGCTCACCGAACTGCCATTACTCAAAAAAATCAGCTTCGTAAGTACAATATTTATAAAGAAGAATATTAATTGATATCATTGTATGATTCAGTTGAACTACACACTCTTAAAGTTTCAGTTACTTTTCATAAATGTATGGAACCGGTTTCGAGAACATTTAGTTCCCATCTTCAGCCAGGCTAAAGTTCAACTGTCGGATCATTCGTTGAGCTGTGGGAATGTATATTCTGCTCCTTTCCTTTATGTTCCTTTAACTGTGTACCTATGTTTCTCTTTGTTTTTCCAATGTAGATTTTTTCACATTCTGCACAGTTTATTTTGTAAATACCTGAAATTTCAGAATATTCTTAAAGATTTTAATATCAGGTTGGCACCGATTAATAAATTTAATGTTAAAAATTTACTGACAGATAATGTTAATGACAGTATTGCACAAGAAGAAAAATCAGGTATTTACAAAATAAACTGTGCAGAATGTGAAAAAAATCTACATTGGAAAAACAAAGAGAAACATAGGCACATGGTTAAAGGAACATTTCAGGAACATAAAGTACAAGCAAATAGAGAAATCAGCAATAGCATATCATTTTTGGGCACAAAATCATGACATAATAAATAAAGCAAAATTATTAAAATCAGTACAAGGACCTACGGAATTAGCAACCTGGGAGAAAATCTACATCTACAAATACATAGACAGCATAATGAACTTCGATATTGCCAGGGATGAAAACATAAACTACAAGTTTATCACACCACCACCAGAGCAGAATATACATTCTCACAGCTCAACGAATGATCCGACATTTGAACTTTAGCCTGACTGAAGATGGGAAATAAATACTGTCGAAACCAGTTCCATATATTTATGAAAAGTAAGTGAAGCTTTAAGAGTGTGTAGTTCAACTGAATCATACAATGATATCAATTAATATGATTAGCTTCACTGTGCAAGTTCCAATTTACATTTAAGTAAAGAAGAATATGTTAATGAATACAAACAAATAGAAGAAACAGCGGTTAAAAATGGTTTTAAAAAAGAACTAGTACACCAAAAGGTACAGAAATTCAAGAGACAAAAATGTATCAAAGAAACCACAACACTTTCAGCAAGAAAAGATAAGCTAATTTTTAAAAAATTCACATATCATCCATGGGTTACAAAAAAATTTCAGAATATTCTTAAAGATTTTAATATCAGGTTGGCACCAGTTAATAGATTTAATGTTAAAAGCTTACTGATAGACAATGTTAATGACAGTATTCCACATGAGAAAAAACAGGTATTTACAAAATAAATTGTGCAGAATATGAAAAAATATACATTGAAAGACATAGAGAAACATAGATACACGGTTAAAGGAACATTTCAGGAATATAAAGTACAAGCAAATAGAGAAATCAGCAGTAGCATATCATTTTGGGACACAAAATCGTGACATAGTGAATAAAGCAAAATTATTAAAATCACTACAAGGACTTACTGAACTAACAATCTGGGAGAAAATCTACATCTACAAATATAAAGACAGTCTAATGTACTTCGACACTGCCAGGGGTGAAAACATAAACTACAAGTTTATATCGCCACTGCCAGAGCAGAATACACATTCCCACAGTTCAACGAATTATCCTACAGTTGAATTTTAACTGATGATGAGAACCAATTGTTCTCGAAGCCAGTTCTATACATTATGACAAGTAAGTGAAGCATTAAGAGTGTGTAGTTCAACTAAATCATACAATTAAATCAATTGTATGATTGACTTCACTGTGCAAGTTCCAATTTACATTTTAACAAGGAATTTGTTCTGTAGTAGTTCTGTACACTGCAGTGTGTGTGTGTGCAATACTTGCTTCAAAATCCACATACTGCAATTGCTGTATTTTAAACATTGTTTTTATTTTTAACAGGAATAGGAGACAAATTTTGTTTTGATATTGGTATGATAAAGGATGATTTGCATTTGTTAGTAACGCATCAAATGATGAAACATCTACATCAGAGTTAATGAATTATGGTGATCTTGATGTATAAAATTAAGGAATAACTTGAGGTACAATGGGTAGGGAGAGAAAAGAGGCATTCGTTTGTAGCATGTTAACTACCTAAAATTTGGTTTTCTATAATCTTAACACTGGTCGATAGACATTATCTCAATGTTTTATAAATACAGCTTTGCATGGTGGTGAAATTGTAAGACCACCATGATTTATCAGACATCTGAACAGAAAACTTTCTGACATAGTCAGCAACCTATGTATAAAAGATGCACATAAAAAATCTGAACTTCATCTACTAATATGTACTTGTACTGTATTATATTTCAAAGAGCTCATGAAACATTCCTTAATAAGAGCAAAAAATGAGGTATGATCAATCTGCAGCAAGTAAAATGTTAGGTCATACCATTATCAAATTAATTAAGGCTCAGCTTTAACAACTGAGCTAGCTATAGCTTATTCTTATTGATTTTTCCAGTTTTACACCTTTTTTGTATTATCAGTTTTGACTTATGAGTGGTTCTACCAAGTTCATGAGTGAAAATAGTGTTGATAAAGATTGGTTTTGCTGAACATCATTAAAAATTCTTTCCATGAAATTGCAAATTTTAACGTCATAATGCAGCAAGAATGAATAAGACCCTGGAATTTCTTTGTCAATTTTTTTACTGAATCAGATTGTAGAATGACTAGTTTTTCGATGCTGATCTCTACTCTCAGAACATCTGTAAAATGTGGAATTAAATAAAGCAAAATGAGTCCTTTCACAGATATCTTTGTTGTTTTAAAAGCCTTGATAGTTTCATAAGATTTATTAATAACCTGGTTTCTTCCTTTAAGTTTCATATTTTAAATCTTATGCCCTATAATATCCACCAAAAATGGATGGGATTGAATGTTGCTTGGAACTTTGTCCCAGAATATCATCATATTATTGAACTATTTGAATGATGACATTCCAATCTTCCCCCCATCAATCACTGTTGTTTTTAAATACTGGTTGCAGAAATTCTTAAGGGTCAGGCTTTCCAAATGGTGCTCATCCTGACTGCGAAAGGTTGGAATTTTTACCTCATATGAAAGTTCCAACTTTCTCTGTATATGAAAAATTTTGCCCTTTACTTTTTATCTATAGCCCAATTATTTACAATAAAGAATAATATTTCTGAAAATTGGAAACAAATTTTTAGAATAAAATTACAAACTTGCTGGACCATAATTGTTAGTGATATAGGTACAAGTATGAAAAGACTGGTTAAAATTTATCTGGAGCATCTATTCTTTCCAAAAAAGAGATATATTTGCTTATTTTACTGGTGATAAAATTTAATTTTTTTACAAGTGAGTTATATTAAAATTAAGTAATATAGTTTGCTTAATTTCTTTGAATCAGGCATTTTATCTTTATCCTTCAATAATATTGGGCTGAAGTAAATAATTAAAATACTATTCTTTCATTAATTTTATATTTTAAAAGCCAAGATTGAAGTCCTGAAAGAGTAATTTTAGCAGTTCTTGTTGAGTATATCATGTTTCTTAAATGGAATGTGATTAGAACTGTCACAGTAAAGTGAATCATATAGTAATTAATACATATTTTCCTGTAAATTTAAACCATTTGACTGTATTTACATTTGACATTCTCTAAGGCTTGGTTATCTGCAGTTGTTTTAAATAAAGCATAGCTGCATGTGATGCATAATGCATTCCACATACTGCTGGCTTGATTGCAAATGTGTACATAGGCCCCATTAATGTTCAACTGAGAGCATTGCCCAAACATCTCTGAACTATCAGCATCACTATGTAATATATTTAATAATGGATTTTTTTTAGTTTTTTGAACATTTGGCCTATACTCTGCATATTGAGTACAATGAATGGTCACTAGAGAACATGAACAACGTGCATATTTTAATAATCTCATCTGATTTAAAATACTTTAAACATTCTTAATGGTTTCACTCATATATCATGCTGTTAAATGCTGCTTCCTTATCTGTTCTTGGATTAAAACCATGGGCTTTGGTATAAGTGTCTGTATGTGTATCCTTTCTTTAAATGCCAAATTCAAGTTTATTATTACATTTTATTTTCAGATCCAAAGAACACTCTTTTGCTCCACTTACTATTTAAATATGTAGAACCGGTTTCACAAACCCTTTGTTTACATCATCAGCCACATTGTTGACTCAGTCAAACAAAGGGTTCATGAAACCGGTTCTACATATTTAAACAAGTAAGTGGAGCAAAAGAGTGTGGAACTTTGTCCACATGTGGACTAACACTTAAAGGACTGACGGATCATTTGTCAAAGTTGGAAAGGTATTCAGCTGTTATAGGACTGTTGGATCATTTGTAGAAGCTGGGTAGGTAGGTATCTGATTGGACTCTGGTGGTCTAGTGATGAACTTAAATAAAGTGCTGTCTACTTCCGGGATGTCAAAATTCATAAGATTATGCTTATGTTTTTTTATATAAATATTTTCCAATATGCTTAGTTCTTTTGGTTGTTAAACAGTTTTTAATAACTTGAAGTCTTTTATATTTTATGTCTTGATTCCAAAAATGTGCTGTCACAGCTGATTTACCTATTTGTTTATAATGGATGTTTCTCCAGTGTCCTTTAACCTAATGCCTATATTTCTATTTTGCCTATCTACATTTTATCACAATCCTTACAATTAATCTGGTAAATGCCAGAATTTTTCTCTTTGGGCCTGGAATCTATTTTGTTTTGGTTCAATAGATTTTTAGATTTTTATTGATTTTGAGGTGCTAAGATGTTGTATAGCTTGAACATTTTTTGGAATTTGTTATTGGCTAATGGGTAATAAGTGCATTTTTTAAATGTTTTTTCCCTGTGAAATCACTCAAAGTTGTGGTTTGTTTAATTCTTTTCTGTTTCTGGAATCTATAATTTTTTTGGTTAATCATCTGTTTGTTGAATGCAGTGGATTTAGCTACTTCTTTTATCTGCAGATATTCTTTCTTGTATTATTCATTGTTCAGTGGTACATTTGCTAATACAAATATCATGCTGTTAAATGCTGCTTCCTTATGTGATCTTGGATTAAAACCATCGGCTTTGATATAATTGTCTGTATGTGTGTCCTTTCTGTACATGCCAAATTCAAGTTTATTATTACATTTTATCATCTTCAGATCAAAAAAAGTAACATGTTATTATTAAGATCATTATGTGATTTAGTTGAACTGATGCTCTTTTGTTCCACTTATTTCACGAACCCTTCATTCATATTGTCAGCCATATTGTCGACTCATTCGAATGAAGGGTTCGTGAAACCGGTTCTACATATTTAAACAAGTAAGTGGAGCAAAAGAGTGTTAGTTCCACTCAATCACACAATGATCTTAATATATGTTTAGCTTCACTGTGCAATGTTCTAATTAACAATTTTAGTTAACATATTATTATATTCTTAATTATCTAGTGAGTCGATTTGGTAATCATATGCTCCACTTACTGTTGAATTATGCAAAACTAGTTTTGCAGGCTTTTGCCTGCATCCTCAGTTGCAAGTCAACTGTCAGACTCATTGTTGGTTGACTGGGCCTGGACCAAATTCATTTCCATACATTTTCAAAGTATGGCACAGATATGTTGATGATATTTTTCCAGTGGTCAACAAGAAACTCTTTGATGCAGCTTTGAAATTGCTAAACCTTCAAGATAGGGAAATTAAATTCACTTTAGAAACGGAACAAAGCAACATAATTCCTTTTCTCGATTAGAGAATATATGAACAGGCAATAATTTGGGATTTGGAATATACAGAAAGAACACGCAGACTGAGAATTACATAAAAGCAAGTGGATTCAATCTCACAGCGCATCAAAATGCAGTTCTCAATAACTTAGCATATAGACTCATTAACATACCTATGAATGAGTTTGAATGCAGCAAAGAGTACTGTCATATTATACAAACAGCAAAATTCAATGGGTATGACCAAGAAATTGTAGACAAGAAAATCAAGAAGTTCAAACAAGAGAAGAGGTTAAAGCAGGTTACAACATTGACAGCAATAAAAGAATCTACCATCCACAGGAAATTTACTTCATCATCCTTGGGCCACCAAAAGTTCCAAAAAATACTTAAAGAGAGTTTGGGATTACTTTGTCCCAAGTGAACAAGTTTAGCTTAAAAAAGCTGCTCAATTCTGGTGATAATGATAGAAAACCTGAGGAGAGGAAGCCAGGAATATATAAAATCAACTGTTCAGAATGTAACAATTTTTATTATGGAAAACAAAAAGCAGCATTGGAATCAGGCTGAAGGAACATTGGAGAAACATCAGGTACAATCAAATAGAGAAATCAGCAGTTGTACATCATTTTTGGAGGGATAAACATGATATAGAAATGGGAGTGAAATTATTGAAATTCGTAGATTGGCCCATGGAGCTGAGAATATGGGAAAAAATTTATATAAAAAAATATGAGGATAAGATTATGAAATTTGAGTTCCCAACAAAAGACAAATTAAACCAGAAGTTCATAAAATGTCCACAAGAGCTACACCAAGTCTAGCTAACCAACAACGAATCTGACAGTCGACTTGCAACTGAGAATGCTGGCATTAGTTTTGCATAATTCATTAAGTAGACATAAGATTATCAAATGAACTAACCAAATAATTAAGAATATATTAGTCACTTCAATGTTTGGTTCAGACACAAAATTAAATTCATTTAAGAACTTTAAAAAAATAAGACATTTTTAAAAAATTCTATTGGAACTCTCATATGAAACTTGTTAAATGTAAATTAAATTAATCTATTGTCTAACACACTCTTATGCTTCACTTACTTTTAAATATGGTGGGACCGGTTTCGAAGAGGCATCATCTCCATCTTCAACCAACTTGAGTTGTCAATTGGTTGACAATGTGAGCAAGTGACTCACGAAACTAGTCCCAACTTACCTTTTAATAAAAAAAGTTTTAATGTGAAACATCAAGAGAGTTTAATATTTTGACATTATCTTAGAAGATTTACTTTTAATTCAACAAGACAGAACTTTATTTAAGTACATCACTAGACCAGAGTCCACCCAGATACCTACCTTTCCAACTTTGACAAATGATCCATCACTCATTTAACAGTTGACAATGTGGACAAAGGTTCCACAAAACATGTCCTGAATTTATCCCATATGAGTAAAACCATAAAGAGTATTATAAATATTTTAAATCAGAAGAGATTATTAATACTGGTTTCACTGTGTTTGATTCCTAATTGGATTCATTTTGAAATGCATATTTTGGTTTGTAATGTTACACACATATATTATTATTTATATGAATGAATAATTTACTTTCTACACATTTACGTCACAATTTTACAATATGTTTCATTGTTTATGGAGCGCTTTTCATTTTGGGATCCTATACACTAACACCATAGTTGTACCATGGATCCTGCTTCACTCTTAAGTATTGATTCCCCTATGAATGATCACTTTCCTCCTATCTTCCCCACATAGTTTTCAAACTGTTTCAAAAATTCATTTCTACTAATACCAAAATTTCTGTCTGCCATTTGTCCCACTTCTTGTTCCATATATCCTCTCTTCATACTTTGGTTCCTGTACATTTTGTTTACAATGAAAATTCTTATCTGAGTTATCACATAGTGGGCACAATTCTATATCAACTCTTATACCACTTAACAACATTATTCCTGTTCATGTCCATGCCATGTCCTCCCTTCCAATTTTTATCACATACATCAATATATTTTTTCCTGCCCCAGACTTTCTTAAAACTGCTATAATATCAGAATACTCTTATCCATTTAGATATCATATATTTCCTGATTCTCTATGTTATCAATCCTTGCTTTCACTTTATTCCATAGGCTTGGTCCATTTATTGTCCGTAAAGTGACTGGCTTGGCCATTCCAGTTTCTCATACAAATCTCATTAATCCAGATAACCAGCTTGCTTTTTCTTGTGCCCCAAAAATCTTTAACAATATTTCCTTCCTCCAGTATTTGGATCCCATACCAATATTATATTTATTTATAATAAAAGCAGAAACAACAGAACAGTGTCAGCATATGCAAGTACTCAGATATATAATACTTTTACATACAATGGAAATTTATTTTCATTAAATTCCAGAATACTGTTGACTAGATATAAAAATACTCATGAACTGAAAAACTGATGTTCAATTACAAATACAGTAAAATAAGACTGTACAGTTTACGTCAGAAAATGCAATGTCCAGTGTTTATCTTTTCAGCAAACTCCAAAATGCTAGCTCCCATGCTTTTACTATTTTTTATATTTTCAGCAAACTTCAAAATGATAGCTCCCATGCTTTTACTATTTTAAAAGCTGTGCTTTTTATTGCTTCTTTCATTTTATATGACAATAGCAAGATGGATTTATGACTGACAGCTTTTAGTAAGAAATAATGCTAAAAACTGGGTCAATATAAAGAACTGATGAAGAAGCAAAGAATTACCTTTTATAGATGGAAAATTTTGACAATATCAATGAATTTCTTTATCATTAAAAATGACTCATATCTATATACACCATATGCTAATGTTTTCTGTTTATTTGAAATAATTACAAATGAATTGTGTGATTAGCATTAACATATTCTTGTCTCTTTATATTGACTTTTTAAATAGCCAGGAGTCAATGTCCTACAATATATATTACATAAGTCTAATAAGGAGAGTATTAATTTTATTTATTTTCTATTATTACAGGACATAATGAATCGTGAAAAGGAAGATCAGCTACCACAAATGCAAGTTGGATTCATTGATTCAATTTGCCTTCCTATTTATGAGGTAATTATGTTAAAAAAATTAAATTGTGGTAGTGAACATAATTTTAAGACCAACTTTGTGTCTGAACTATTAGAGTGAAGCAACTTATATATTCTTAAGTGATGAGCCAATTTAATACTCTCGTGCTCCACTTACCATTAAATTATAAGAGAACATGTTTCACAGGCCATTGCCAGCATCACCAACTGCAAGTCTACTTCTGGATTCATTGATAATTAGATGGACTTTGTATAGTTTTCGTGGATATTTTATTAACTTTTAGATTGATTTGTCTTCTTTTGGAATCTCAAAAGTTGATAACCTTATGCTCATATTTTTATACACATTGTTTCCTATTTGCATTTGATTTGCATTTCCTTATCATCACCAACTGCAAGTCTACTTCTGGATTCATTGATAATTAGATGGACTTTGTATAGTTTTCGTGGATATTTTATTAACTTTTAGATTGATTTGTCTTCTTTTGGAATCTCAAAAGTTGATAACCTTATGCTCATATTTTTATACACATTGTTTCCTATTTGCATTTGATTTGCATTTCCTTATCATGCTCATCTCTCCAAAAGCAATATGCAATCCCTGATTTTTCTATCTTATTTTATTTGATGTTCCCCCAGTGTTCTTTTGAGCCTAATTTTTTATTATTTTTTTCCCCCCAATATACACTTTGTTACATTTTAAGCAGTTGATTTTGTAGATTCCTGGTTTCTTCTCACTACGGATTTTGTCATCACCAGTGTTGAGTAGATTATTTGAGCTGAATTTACAGGATACAAAGTAATACTGAACTCTCCGAGTGTTTTCTGGAATTTTTTTGTGTCCCAAGAATAAGTAATTTCCTGTGTATGGTAGTTACTTTTCTTGTTGTCAGTGTTGTAATTTATTTTAACCTCTTGTACAAATAACAGCAGAGAGAAAAATAATAGCATCCAAAAACACAAACACTACAAAAACCTTTCGCAAATTGATTTAAAAAAGTATGAGTTAATTTTAGTACTCATCAAGTTTTTGGAAATTATATTTGGGTCAGCCTGGAGTTCACATCTTTTGTACACATCAACTTTAATATGAAAAAGAAAGCAACAACTGGGACAAAATTAAGAAGAATAACTGGCAGTATATAACACCCAAACTTTAGGGAGATTGGAATGTAGTAAATCTGTCCAAAGAAAATTTTAACAAAGAAAAATTGAAGTTTTCAAATAAAGGGCTGAAAACATGTGTTAACTTTTCAGAAACTATGGAAGAATATACAGTAGATCTGGAGGTGGCAATCAATGTGCTAAATAATGATAAGGTCATCATTAGAATAAAAGGGGGGGAAATTATGGATTGGATCATCAAAAGTAGGGCTAGGTTTAGAGCACACAAGCAAATCCTGGAGTTGCTGAATAAGAAACCATTAGTATACAAAAAAGCAAATAAAGGGAACAAAATTGTGATTATGGACAAAGTAAAATACCAGTTAAAAATGGAAGAACATCTTGGTGGGAAAGAGTACATGAAAATAAAATTGAGCACGTTGAAAAAATGTATACAGTTTATAAACAAATCAGTCCACAAAAGCACAATCATACCATCCAAGCAGAAATCAAAATTAAAATCAATAATGCCACGGTAGTAAGGATACATGGTCTATCAAAAAATACATATGAGACAAATACACTGTAGAAATACCCCATCATCTTAACTATCAAAATGGCTCATCCAGAGATTTAGAAAATGTCCTAGGTTTGACAGCTCAAGTATAAGTAATTCCATAAAACTGGTGAAGAAAATTAAAGATTTGGTTCTCCAAAAGTATATATATATGCTGGTGTCCTTTGATGTGAAATCACTCTTTCCCAGCATACCAAAGTGCAAACTCCCAACATCCCTTTGAAATGGTTGGCAGTCTGTGAGATTAAGCAATGAAGAGATTGGGAACACATCCAACTAACGAAAGTCTGCATCAGTCAGAAATTCTTAGGTTCAATGGTGAATTTCATAAACAATAAGAAGGATTAGCTATGGGAAATCAATTATCTTCTTTTCTGGCTGATTTATCTAAGAGTATTTTAGTAATGTACATCACCAAATCATTCCCATGAATTTTTGAAGTCTGGCACAGATACGTTGACATCTTAGTGGTGATTAATAACAGACATTGAATGATGCTTTGAAATTGTTAAACCTACACGATAAATTCACATCTGAAACAAAACAACATAACACAGTTTCTTTCCTTGACTTAAAGATTATAAGAATGGGCAATAATTTTAAATTTAGAATATACAGAAAGGATATGCATTGCATTACTGACAATTACATAAAAGCAAATGGCTTCAATCTCAAAGCACACAGTCCTCAACAGCTTTGCACATATCCATGAATTAGTTTGAATACAATGAAGAGTACTCACTGATTATACAAATGTCAAAAACCAATGGATACAACAGAAATTTTAGACAAAAAATCAAGAAATTCAAACAAAAAATGTTAAAAAGGCTATAACATTGACAACAAGAAAAGAAACTACCATACACAGTAAATTACTTATCATCCTTGGACCACCAAAAAAGTTCCAGAAAATACTCAGATAGTTCAGTATTACTTTGCCCCCAGTGAACAAATTCAGCCTAAATAACCTGCTCAACTCCAATGATAATGACAGAATCCCTAATGAGAAGAAACCAGTAATCTATAAAATGACTACTGGAATACAACAAAGTGTATATTGGCAAAACTAAAAATAGCATTGGAATTAGGCTCAAAGAACACTGCAGAAACATCAGGTATCAGGTATAATTTAAAAAAAAAAAAAAACTAACAAACAAGCAGTTGCACATCACTTTTAGAAAGATAAACATGATATAGAAATGGAAATTTCTATACTGAAATTACTGAAATTTGTAGATAGACCTTCAGAGCTGGGAATTTGGGAAATAATTTGTTTAAAAAATATGAAGATAAAATTGTCGAGATCCCGATAGAGGACAAATTAATCCAAAAGTTCATAAAATGTCCATAAGAGCTATACCAAGGCCAGCAGCCATCTGGCAATTGACTCACAGCTGATGATGCGAGTAAAGGTCTGTGAAACATTTTCTGTATAATTCAATGGTAAGTGGAGCATAATAGAGTCTAGCTAATTAAGAATAAGTGAGTATAATGTTTACATTCACATGTATTTGCTAATGTTCATTTAACAGTATGTGCTGCTCTTCCGCACTTCAGAATAAGCTGGGCATGCCTGTTAGGCTTTGGATACTTGGCTCCTTGCTTTGGTCACATGACTTGACTTGACTGGATGGGGAGGCTCTTATCTGCTTGTCTTCTTTGAGTAAACGAGAAGGCATTAATATTCTGTGTAAAGCGGCCACTTCTCTTCCTTAGCCTGCAGGAGTTATTCTTTCAATTTAAAAATTTATCTGCTGCCTTACTTAAAGTCCAAATTCCTTCTCATTTGCGTGAAATAGACAAGAGTTTCCCGTAAGTCAGTCCAGTCATGTGACCAGAGGGTTCAGCCAACTGTGCAGGTGCCTAATAGGCATGCTGGCTTATTCCAAATCAATCAAGAATAGCACAGACTTTTTGGTAGCAGAGCATGCTAAGCCCATAACGTAGAGGTATATATGGGATTGGAACAATGTTCTGCTACTGTTTTGCCATGCTTCTTTCTTTTTCTTTAATGGTAACTTCCTTGTTGCATCTTGTTCTAGACTTCAGTGATATCCATAAGTTTATTACAATGTATGAACAGGAGATCAGGAAATGCATGCTTCAAAGTTGTATGTTATAACATATTGTTAATAATTACAAATTATTGAGTTGAACTACAGCCTGACTGAAGATGGGAACTAAATGTTCTGGAAACCAGTTCCATACATTTATGAAAAATAAGTGAAGCTTTAAGAGTGTGTAGTTAAACTGAATCATACAATGAAATTAATTAATATGATTAGCTTCACTGTGGAAGTTCCAATTTACATTTTAATTACAAATTTGTTTAGCTTAATATAAACCTTATATTTGAAACATGTCAATATAGATGATGGCTCCTAACAATATTATAAAGTTGCCAAGAAACAATTACACACATACCTCAGCTATAAATGCTTAAGCTGTACTTCAAATGAAACAGACAAATGGGGCTGGTGTCAACTAGTCTTACTTAACAAAATGGCATAGATAAGTTTTGGAATCTACCATCCATACAAGAAATTACTATTATTGTCATGAAAAATGCAATAGTATGAAAATATAATTTTTAAATACCCACAATCAAGAAAAATACAAATTCATCCCCCCCCATAAAAACATACAAGCCTAGTATCCTTGGCCCATTCATAATTGTAAATGAATAATGAATGCAAAACCCAAATTCTTTAAAGCTCCAGTGCTGCAGGAGAAATTTTTGACCAAAAGGCATTCATAATTAAAGTTAACTTGCCCATTTAATTTTAAAGTCAAAATAATAGCTCCCACAGGCTGAAGAAGAGAAGCAGGTGCTTTACTTATAGTCCAAATGCCTTTTCATCTGCTCAAAGGAAACAACAAATTAGAATTTCCCCATCTAGTTACTTTTGTCATATGACTGGAGGGAGGAGCCAACTATGCAAGTGCCTTAACAGGTATCCCTAGCCTATTCTGAAGCATGAAAGTATTGCTTAATTGACAAAACAAGTGAAAAAATAAGCATAGATTGTGCTCGAGGGTTAACCAGTGACTGGTGACAATGGTGCCGGGTGTTGAGCATTTTCTTCATCTTAGGTGTGGCAATTTATACATAACAAAGTTTTTGATGCCTTGCTCTCATTATTTTTCAGGCTTTTGCAGTATTGTCTGATAAGCTGGAACCATTGGTTGGGGGTGTAAGGCAAAATAAGCAGCACTGGTTGGATCTGGCAGGCTCTCAGCAAAACGACATTAGCAGTAATGAATCAGATAATGCCGAACACCATTGCAGTTGAAGTGCATAAATGATCTATTAGACTGTAAGAAGTTCATGCAACATGGGTGTGGAGAACAAATATATTGAGTGATACTTTTGCTAACTATTTAAAAAAATAGTTAGTAATGCTAATGCTGTTTTCAGTGTCAAGACGTAGAAACCAAAGTTCATAAAACTTATCATTATCATTTCTCATTCCATTATCATGAATTACTCATCCACTTCCATATAAATCATCATTAATGTTTTTGTTATTGTTATACTCTTCATGTGCCTATGTGATTGCTTAAATTTCCTCACATGTATTTTGTTTGTGTATGTATTTGTTTCATATATAATTTTGTAAATGAGAACTAATATTATGTACAGACTATATAACTTATGAAATATAATATATAGCAATGTATACAGATATATTAGTTTTACAACAAAATGCTTTATTTTGTCTGGAAGAATAAAACCAACAAAATTCTCTTCCTTTATATTATTTCCCTCATAGCCATAAGCTTGAACTGCAGTTCAGGCTTAGTCTCTTACCTTCAGTCTCTTAGTTTCTTCAGTTTGTCAGCATCTGCTCTTCTACTATGAAAAAAAGTAATAGACCTTAAACCTACAAATTAAAATATTATTATACTTGCTGCTGCTTCTGCTGTTGTTACCAGTCCTGTAAATGAGGACTGGAAGCTACCAAAATATGAGTATTTGTGTTAGAGGGAGAAGAAGAAGAAAAAAGTTTGACACTTTTGGGTTCTATGAAGAACCCAAATGTTAAAAATATCTTTTTTGTGATTGCAGAAATATTATATATGTCACTCTTAAGACTCTTACAAAGTATGGTTAATGCTTTTTTTCTGTGAAAGTAAATGCATTACTTCATGAAGCATGGCAGGTACATGGCGGTGATGACAGTGTTCTTCCTGTTCCTGGTCTTCAGTAATGGGTAGGCTTTATGTAAATAATTTTTTTAACTTTTATTTGTGCAACAGAAAATTGGAACTAAAAAGATGAATAATTTTGACTTCAGCACTTTAAAATTCAGTATATTGAACAATAATGTAATTTTTTCAAGTTCTATGATGTTCCTATTTAAATGAGTTGCAAATGCAAATGATGAATCACCACTTAATTCTGTATTGTTTGATAGTGATTTTCTATTTATGGCACATTCTCAAAGAACAGAACTCTCTTAAGATATTTGCATGTTTACACAATAGGATAAAAAAGTTTCAATTTTCTGTAATTACAAAGCTAATAGCAAAAGAACATACTTCCTGTTCAGTAGTAAGTAAATTTTGTAAGAGATTTGATGCAGAGCATTATCCTATTTGATGTCAAATTATCAAACACATGCAGAAAACAAGAAAGAAAAATCATTTTGGGATGAGCTTGTTCACTATTTAAATATACTGTAGAATTGTTTAGAAGAAAGAATACATGTCCTATTACAAAGCCAGATATTGGGGAGGGAGTGCAGGGGGCTGCAATCACTTGTAACAATTTTGTTATCTTTCGTACACTACAGAAATATTAAATTTACAAATACATTGACAGAAACAAACTCTTAATATATTTTGTTGCTGTTGACCATGCATGAAATATTTATTAGTGAACACTAGCCTCTCTACCACCACATTCCATTAGCATTTAAAGCACATTTAAAAATGCACTGTAACAGTAAAGATTTATGTTTACATTTAATTAAAGGAGTGATATTCATCGTGTATGAGCTTTCCTTTCTTTAATTATTAAAAATGAGCATTATACTTCCACCAAGTATAAATATTATTACCTAATATGTAATGGAGTTAATATTGGCTGATGCAAAAAAGTCTGGATATTACTATGAGGGTGGAAAAAGTATATTGGATAATAAGCTATCCAGTAACATGGTGATATCACAGTGCTGCTAATATTAGTACTTCTTTCTGAATTGCATGTGTATCCATGACCTTGAGCAAATAAAAGGATTAAGAAACTTTCCATCAGCCAGCTTACTAACAGTGCATTACAAAATGACTATCTGCAATTGATCAGATGTGTCTCAACATTTGGTAAGCAATAATAATGGAATGTGAATTATTCATGTTTTACTTAATTATATTATATCAGGTGAATCGCCAAAAATTACTACAGAGAGAATCATAAATGTACCCCATACAGAGATTCCAGCAATGATCAGAAGTGTTTTTCTAGCACAAAATTAATTTTTTTGAGTGAAACAATGCTTTTTGACAAAAAGAAAGTAAAAGGAGAAAGATAGAATCACAATGTTATATTTTGCAACATCCCAATGTAGTTACTAAATGAAATATCATTTTGAATTTCTAAATAGTTTTGTCTGCTTCATTTGACTGTAACTATTACGATATATTACTGCATATGTTGCCAATAAGTTTAAATATATGTTCATATGTTTTTTTTAAAAATTATTGCCATTAGCTACAATAAAAGCTTCCAGTTTTTCACCAAAGTTTACTGCACATGATATAGCGTTTAAAGAGAAATTTCAGTACAAGCTGCTACAATCATTTGATATATATTATGGTATAGCTGATATGTCCTTGTAGACAATATTTTCTAGCTTTCCTTTGCAAATCTGCTGGTGTCAAATATGGAAAATGGGGTGGCCAGCTTGCAGATCCTTTTCACCCAATCCAACAATTTTGAAATGCTCTTCATGCTGATACCATATTCCTCTTAGTCTCCAATGGAATGTTTCCATATCATCGAGAAAGTTCATGTATTAGGGAGTTGACTTACTTCTTGGAATTCAATGAACTACACTCAGCAGCAGTAGCAACAGAAAAAGTGAAACAGCAAGCTATTCTCTGTATTACACTTGATTGCCTCATGCCTTGTATAAGGCCAACCTTGCTAAATTACATGCCTAATAGCTACCAATGGATTTAAAAAGCTTTAGTCCATTCCTTGGAACCTTTTATTGGATTCTGACTTACAGTTAATTTTGTGCATAAGGTAGTTTTTACAACAATCACTGCAAAGCGATGTTTTAACATTTAAAATTGTTGCTGTGCATTGTTGTGCTGTGTGATAATTTAAAGCATTCAGGCTTGCCTAGCAATTAATCCCAAGTCAAGTTTTAACATTTTGAAATGTCTCTTAGAGCTGAAGATGCAGCAAGGGCTTTGGCATTAGTGGGGGCTGGACAAAGCCTACGTTAATTTGCTGATGTCATTGGCACTTCTCATTCCAATGTAAACAGGATTGTCCAGAGGTTCAGAGAGAATGGTATCTACACCAGGAGGCCCAGTTCTTGTCATAGGAGTACCTCTGATTGTGACGATCGCTTTCTTTTACTGTAAGTTCTTTGCAATCTGCATGCAACATTGGTGAGGGCCATGGATAATTTGCAGCAAGTACAGCATATTAACATCAGTGAAAAGCAATTAGAAGGAGACTGTACGTAGTGCATTTACAATCAGCAAGACCTGCAAAAGGACCATTGCTGACCAGGGAACACGATATCTCTTGGATGCAGTTTGCTCCCACCCATCAAAATGGGACTATGGAGGAGCAGAGAATGGTGCTCTTGCTGGATGAGAGCAATTTTGAAGGCACCAGATGGGAGGGAGAGAGTATGGAGAAGGCCAGGAGAACATTATGCATCCTGCATAATGATGTATATATATATTTTAATGATGTATTAGTTTGGGCAGGAATCAGCATTGAGGCAAGAGCGGAACTGGTGTTCATTGAGAATGGGTCACTGACAGCTCATCGATACATCAAGAAGATTCTTGTTAATCATGCAGTGCCTTTTGCATGCATTATAGGCGACATTATCCCTATGCATGATAACAATCATCTACATATTGCTTGGTGTGTTTCTGAATTCCTGGATGGAGTGGGATTGAATGTGTGGTATGGCCGGCATATAGTCCAGATCTGAATCTGATAGAATGTGCTTGGGAGGCATGTAAAGGGTTGATTCCCCTTAACAGTATGCCTGATTGAACAAAGTTGTAATTACAGCTAGAGGTGGCAATAGTCATTATTGAGACCCTGGTTATCTTACACAGCCAGAAAACCAATAAATGTGTAAATTTCCAATATTTTTAAAAAGTCCTGTTTATTGTGATGTTTGCCCATGTTTGAAAATTTTTCTGCATTAAAATCAATAATAGGGTAGAATTTGTGCTTAATATACCCCTTATGTGTTACTTGGATGAATTTATGTCTTTGTTTCATTAAGCACAGATTTTTATTTTAAAATATATTTAAAAATATGTGTTCCACTTTTTTTGCAGCTCAGTATATCTATGAAACATGGTCCTATGAGATGATGGTCCACATTCCGCACCACACATTTAAACTGTATGAATGGTGATATTCCACTTGGCAAAGACAGCGGGAATTGCTTACTGACAAATATTGCATATTTCTAAGGTTGATATAATTTATAAACATTTACAAAAATTTAAAAGATTCTGCAAATTGTTTCCATGTAGTTTTTTGATGAAGAGAGACATAATATGAATGGAACTAGTGACAGTGCAGAAAACAAGTACATAGTAATCTTGTCTGGCTTGAGCTACTTCCCCTTGCAAAATCCCAGAAGTTATTGTGTGGACTTAAGAACAATAGTGGCTAGAACATAATTTCACCCTCTTCTCCAGTCACTGTTTTGTTTCACAAATGTTTTCTACTTTCCCATAGTTGATTAAAGATGTTCAGAAATACTGAATGAGATGGATGACATTTCTCAGCAAACACATTGCATGAAAGCATAGTCTTCTTTTTATGTTCTCCCTACACTATGATCATGATGGCTTTATTAGCATTTATAAACAAACATCTCTAGTCTGCTTGTGGTGCCTCAGTAGTAAAAACAGGCATTAAACACTATTCAAAAAAAATTGTTCTCTAGTATATCTAGTATGACTTCTATGAAATACCACAAAGTACTAAGACATCTTGTGCAAAGGAAACAAAATATATACATACATGTAAACATATGGCTGTGGTAGGCACAAATATGATCATAACCTGTTAGTGTCTTGAATGGAGCAGAAAATGGTTGTTTTAAAAAGTTTTAAATGGTTGATTTCATTAATGATTTGTACTAGGATCATGCAAAAATACCACTGAAATTTTAATTTTAATACTTTTATTTTCTTAGTCAATCTTCCATTTAAAAAACAAACTTGTTACTAGATAACATTTTTCCGATTACTGATGAAATCTCTGTATGGGCTACACTTGTGAGCCTCTCACTACTTTATTATTTTTATACGCATGGTACAGACATATACTTATGTAATCTCCCATCTTACACTATGTTAAACACTTGGATTTTCTTATGATAGCCTTTACTTGCATACTTTTATGGTTTTCCAATTCATACCATTTTCGATATATATAAAAAAAGTTTTAACACAATTGACAACTTTTTTCTGTGAACTATTGTAATGCTTTAGTTTATTAGTATTCTATAAATTTGTAGAACAGTTAATTCAAATTGGTGGCGATGGTGGTGGTGGCTGCAGCAGAATTATAATAGAATCAAATTTCACTTGCAAATAAAGTTTAACATAATATAAAATGAGTGTTTTATTAAACAATTCTTTGACAGAAAACTATGCATTATTATACAGGTATTATCTAGAAACAGATCTAAAAAAGCATAAATAGGGGAGAGGATCCTTGGATGGCAGATAGCTCCAGAACCAATGGTTTCTATATTTCATTGATAGACTTTATTAATAGGAACTAGTAACCTAGGTGCTTGACCTAAGTAACTTGGTCAGCACTGAAGCAATATTGTGATTGATAATTGCTTGCTTTCAGTTATGACCTCGATTGCTAAACTTCAGTTCAGTAAGCATTCACTGTAAAGCTTAATGATAAGTAATATTTCTATAAATATAATTACCATGGTAATGCTTATTTTTATAAACATGTGTTCCAAAAGTGGAAAACTTCTAATTCATTTAAAGCTAGATCTCTTGTCACATACATGGCCAGAAGTGTGTTTTGTCACTCCAGAATGGTGGTTTTATATCAAAATGCTAAAACAATACTATTTTATCAAAAACCAAGCTTTGACTACACTTTAAGAGAGATTTACAAAAGATGCTGATATCTAATCCACAAGTTATAAACAGCTTCTAAACTGAAGAATAAATTAAGAATGCTCTTGAAAATGTTCATGTTAAGTGGGAGTTGAAGATGCAGCCCCTAGGTTTGGTGTTTGCCTTATACATATTGAAGAACACCTTTTGCAATACATGAAAGAGCTCAACAATTATTGTTTGATGCCTTTGACATCAAAAATTCGTAAACTATCATATGACCTGCCTGAGGCAATGAAGATAGGAAGATTGCAGAAAAATATTTCTACATAAACATGGAACATCACCTAAAAATGGTTCTGCAAACCCCAGAATCTATAAGTATGATAAGTTGTGTGCCCATCAATAAACCTCAAGTTGACTTGTTTTAAAAGAAGTAGGATGAACCGATAAAAATTTTTGCCCTTCTTGCATCTCCTTTGTGCACACTAACCACAAAGAGGAAAATGACAGAAAGATGGAATTATATTACCATTATGTTTTCAATGAATCCTCAGAGTCACTTTATCCCTACATTTTTCATATTCCCTCATAAGAAAATTATTTATAAACTGGTTTTGCTCAAGAGAATGGATGAATGACTAGGGATATATTTTTGTTTTGGCTCAAACACTTTGCAAAGTGTGTGGTTAACTGATCTAGAGATTCTAATTTTGGATGAACATAGAAGTTCCTTTGTTCACTTGTGAACAGAACATTCACATAATTATTATTCTCCACACACTCTTCATAAGCTACAACTATTGGACCTCACCTCACACTTACACCACCATTCAAAAGGCACTTATGTGGCAAGAGATAGTTCTTTGGATGAAGAATGCAGGCTGGTGGTTGCATTAGTTACATTCATCATAGTTCTCCACCTGGGCATTGCAAAGTATGGGTGTTTTCCATTGGCATACAATCTTTAAATCCCAATGTACTTTTAGATTTGGATTTTCTACTATGTCAAATAACAGATACCAAAGAAGAAAAGCTGGTATCGACATATTCTGTCAAACTAAGATGCCTAATGATTAAAGTGACCGAATATGTCTCATATTGACAGAGAGAAGAAAGAAGAAGGGGAAACCATGAATGATTGTTTAATTGCAAGTGGTATACTTAAAAGGGAGTTTTTGACTTCTACTAGTATGCCACTTGCGGATGTTTATGTAGGCAATATATGTTGTAGTTTTTAAAATTGTAAAACTTTCTGTTATCAATGTCAATATTACCTTCAAGAATTACAAAGACATCTACATTATGCTTATATGTTAAATTGTGACTTTTTACTGTGTCATAAACCACCGGCATTCCAGATTAGTGTTGAAAAGCACTCTTGTATTTTAGAGCTCTTGGAAAGCTTGCCATAACTGTAATCCACTTGGTGTTATCCAGGTGCACCAGGAGAAAGTGGGATTACTGAGCACCCAGAAATCATAAATGATGTATTGTCCATTTTAAATAAATTGTCATCCCTCCTTGATGTATCTTGGAAGGAACTGACATCAAGAAAATGAAAGTGAAATTTTTAAATCTAGTCCCCTCAAGAATATGTTAATTAATAAGTCCCAAATTCAGAGGTCTAAACAAAAAGAACAAAAGAAAAAATGGTGCAAGAGAAACTTTAGACTTCAAAGCCAGTGAACTGAGAAGCTGTACTTAAATGTTTGATTTTTGAAGAAGAATTTGAAGAGGACTGGATTAAGTGCTCTACAGCAAACATGTTGATCATGAAGAATATGCTTTACAAATTGTGCATTTTTAAAATTGATTCATAGGTGTTTGCAAAATACAAACCTAGTTTGCCCCTGTAATGTTGGTAGCATTCAATTTGCATCTTTTGCAAACCACCTTTGCAAAACTTGAAAACTAGAACTTAAAAAACTTTTCATTCAGCAAGAGAATTAGGGCAATAATGTGCAGAAATATTACTCAACAATAGAGATGGTAAGACCAATGACTTCAAACAATAAGGATAAATATATGGAGCTAATAAGTCAATTAATAGGTAAAAAACAGTAGCATAAATTTGTTTTTAAATTCAATAAAAAATTGATGATACAATTTTCACTATTAAATGATGTTTTAAGTAGTCTTGAAGAATATATGGCAGCTAGAAAGCCCCTACATAGCAAGTTCATAAGAAGCAAATAAAGGGGGCCAAATTTCAGAGAGATTGGACCACTTAGCAATGGAAAAGGCATCTGGTTACAAATGAGTTCAAGTTTCAACTGTCTGGTAGCAATCGATGGAATGAAAGTATAGTACATAGCTTTTAAGTTGAAACTGTTTCCTGTTGAAAATTTGGCACAAGTTGATCTTGATATTCTTCAGATTAATGAGTTGTCTTAAGAACAACAATTTATTGGGTAACAGTTCACAATTACAAACATTTCCCATACTTGTGCTTTTACTGATGGTGACAACAGCAAGGAGATTCTATTGAAGTTTCCATAGATTAATCCTATTGAAAATGATCTAGATCAAATTCCAGCAGGTGTTAAGTGGGATTTATGGAGACAAAGCTGCATCTGGGTAGGTTTCCTCTAATCATCGAATATCCCCTCCCATTCATTCTGCCATAGCTCCATTGTCATTCTTATCCTTATCTGATTTTCCAGGCATTTATACCTTGTGAAATATTTTATCATTTATGAGATCAATGATTTCTTTCTTTGCTATAGTAATATTCATTTATATTCTTTACCCTCATCACTAAGAACTTTTTCATGAAAATGCAGGTTTTTTCCTGTGGTCAAATCATATGCTGACATTTCTTTTGTGATTCATAGCATTTGCTACACTTTAAGCATAATTTTATAATGCATGTAAATGCATATTTACTTCCATTCATAGAACTGATTTTAGAAATATATTTAAAACTAGCACTTATGGAGTTAAATTGCAGCATAAGGAAATTATCTGATTCACTACAAAATTGAATGTTACACAATAAGTGTGATGGTGCGCAGTAATCCCACTTCTTCGTGATGCACCTGGGTAATGCAAAGCAGATTACAGATATGGCAAGTTTTCCAAGATGTAAGAGCAATACACATACTTTTCTATGCCACTTTGGAATGCCAGTGGCTTATCACTGAGCAAAAAGTCACAAGTTGAAATACAATTACATAAACATAAAGTAGATATCTTTGTAATTCTTGAAGTTATTGAAGTTAATATTAATCTTGACATTGAAAAGTTTTATAATTTTAAAAACTACCACATATATTGTCTACATAAACTTCGACAAGTGGCAAGTGCCATACTAATAGGAATTAAAAACTCCCTTTTAAGTAAAACAACTACACTGAAAACCATGAACTCCACAGACTATGCTGGAATCACTTGATCAGAAGTATGGTTACAGAATGTAAAATATACAATTTTTGGTATATACAGTCTCTCAAATAAACACCAATTAAATCTTGACTTAATAGAAGTTAAACAAATACCCTAAAAATATGAGACCTGAATGGACATACAAAACAATGGGGGAGCAATTCCTCCAATGCAGTAGGTAAAACATTTGAAGAATTTTTGGAAGCAAATGCAATCAATTTAATATACAAAAACAATGACCCCAAAACTTTTATTCACTATACTGGTGACTCAACAAATCCTTATATGGTCTATTGCCTCTTCAGATATTCCAAATCACACCACTAGAAGAGTATTGGAAGACATAGGTAGTGGCCATAGAGTCATCATAACTGAAACCATCCAGCCACAAATTAGTCGTTTAAAAGCTAGTGAACTGAAGAGGTGGAACCTCAAAAAAGGCAGATTGGATAACTTTTCAGAAACTCACTGACAAAAAATTTGAATATACTGACATGGAGAAAAGTCCTCTTAACCTAATTGATGAAATTAACAAAAATCTATTAATGCTGCAAAAATAGCAATATCCAGAGGAAAGGGTATTAGGTACAAACCTTTTTGGAATCAGAGATTATCAGCATTAAAAAGAGACCGAGATATCAGAAATATAACAGAAACAACAAAAGATTCTAATATAGTGAGAGATTGGAGAACGAAAACTGCATTTTTAAACAGGGAAATAAAAAATGCTAAGAAAGAGTTATTTAATAAATTCCTGAGTTCCGTTGACTATAGAATTAATAGCACAAAAGTACATAAATATGTTAATACACTAAACAATGTCCCAGAAACAAAACATGACCCTTTTATTATTATCAACAAAGTCTTCAATCATAATAAGGACCTAATCAACAGATTTGCCACTCGCTACAAACTTGCACATAAAATGAATAAACAATGGGAAATTAAACAAAATATTAAAAAGACATAAGCCAGAGGTACTTGCAGACCAACATCTATTTTATAAAAACTTAACAATTCAAGAACTCGATCAAGCAAAATTATCTCTTATGAGCAAAACCCTGGACCAGAAAAAATACATCAAGAATTTAGGATGCAGAGCCAAGAAGGTACTACTGAACATATTCAACAAGATCTGGAACAGTAAAGATGCCACTCCTGCTATATGAAAAAAGCCATAATCATACCAATTAAGAATAAAAACAAACCAGCAGGCCAGTTAGACAGTTATAGGCCTATATCCTTAACCTCAGTACTTGCTAAAACAATGGAGAAAATGGTCATTACAAGATTAACTTACTATCTGGAATCTCAAAAATCTCATTTCAGACCATCAAGCAGGTTTCAGAAGGCACTATTCAACAATCAATAAGGTTTTACATTTAACTCAAGATATTCAAAATGCCTTCAACAAAAAAGAAACAATGCTTACTCTGTTTACGGAATGTCAGAATCCACACAGTGAAACTCTCGTTAATCTTCTTTTGATTTAAAGTAAAACCACTAAAAATCATGTCAACATATTAACACTCTCTTGAAGTCTCACAAACACACTTATAAAAGTAATTTTAGGACATGTTTCATGAGGAATTTACCTCACAAAACATGTCCCAAAATTACTTTTATAAGTGTGCTTGTGAGACTTCAAGAGAGTTTTAATATATTGACAGATTTTTAGTGGTTTTACTTTAAAGCAAAATAAGATTAATGCGTACTTTCTTTATTGAGTGCAAAAATTCCTTTGATAAAATATGGAGAGAGAAGCTTATTTATAAAATGAATAATATTGGGATAAGAGGAAACATGTTGAGATAGTTTGTGGACCTATTATCACAAAAGTACATAGCTGTAAAATGCAATAATATCCTCTCTAAATTGCATATGACTAAAGTAGGCCTTCCTCAATGTGGTGTTTCCAGTCCAATTCTTTTTAATATTTTCATAGATGACATAAACAAAATATTAGCTATTTCCCAAAGGCAAATTTGCAGATGATATCACCATATGCATTAGCTAAAAAAATAAGCAGAATAGACAACACTACAAAAGACTAGAAAATGAAATGCAGAAAATTATCAATAGCATGGAAACATGAGCATCCACCAACAATGTGGCAATAAACACTAAAAAGTCATTCATTTAAGAACTTTCGAAAAATAGGACATTTTTAAAAAATTCTGTTGGAACTCACACAGGGAAGCTTGTTAAATGTAAATTATAATTAATCTGTTGTCTAACTCACTCTTGTGCTTCACTTACTTTTAAATATGGTGGGATCGGTTTTGAAGAGACATCCTCTCCATCTTCAACCAACTGGACGACTGGTACAAGAAACTAACATCTATGAGGACCACCAGGACAGAGCCACAGGTCCTCGTAGATGTTAGTTTCTTGTACCAGTCATCAAGTTGGTTGAAGATGGAGAGAATGTCTCTTCAAAACCGGTCCCACTGTATTTAAACATAAGTGAAGCATAAGAGTGTGCTAGATGACAGATTCATTTTAATTTACTAAAAAGTCAGTTTTCCAGCTTTTCAGCCTTCAACACACCACAATGACTTAGAGCTTAAAATCAATAATGAACTACTACAAGAAAAAGAACATACTAAATATCTTGGTATAACACTTGACAAAAAATTTTCCTTCTATGAACAGATCAACAATATAACTAAGAAAGTAAAAAAGAAAAACAACGTGTTAAAAAGACTAACAGGAGTCAAATGGAGAGGATCCATAGGTCTCCTAAATGACATGCACTGGAGCAGGATTTCCTAGCTCCAACAATTATGGTTAATGTAAGATATTATATTTAATTAATATTAAGGCTTCCCTGATAAATCATAAACATTAATCAATCATCATTAATAAGTAAAGCAAAAGTTTTAGATATGCTTCAGAAATTCTGTATCAGACATTTGTGCAGTAAATTTGCTAAATTCAAAAAGTCCGGACCTCTCAACCTTGGCGTCCCCTCTTACACAAAAGGACAAGCTAGCCAGGTCATAAATACCAAAACACCACACAGCTCTAGCGAGGGTGATTTTATAGCCTGAAATAACCTTGAAAAAAGACGCAATTCTGACAAAACATAACGGGACATGTTGGTAACAAGAGTAACTTGAGGGGGAGATTCAAGAGGAGAAATAAAATAGAAAGCCTCAAAGTTCATTAGTAGGAGGACCCTCAGAGAAATCGATGCCAAATTGTAGCCTATAGGTAATGAACCGGAAACCACGTGATTCTTATGTAGCCAATCTACGAGTAGAATTTAAGAAGATGCTTCAAGAATATAAATACAAAATTACTGAATGCATGTAAGACTGACCGAATGCAGATTTAATAAAAGTCATGGGTAAACCGAAAAAGTCCACTTTCGTCTCAGTCAGTTTGAGCCAGTGAGTCAATTCTTTCATCCCAGTCAGTCAGCTAGAGTTGGTTAGGCAGCCACTTCTTGTCAGTCAGTTCAGTTCGCATCAGTGAGTTACTTCTTCTCAGTCAGTTCGAGCCAGTGAGTTAGCACTTTGAGTTAGTCAGGAAGTCAGTTAGTTACTTAGTCAGGCTGAGTTTAATCGATAACTATTATAAGAATAATAATAAAGTGATCAGTGACCGCGTGTGTCCGCGCCAATAGAAACACCACAGGAAGGGTTTTCAAGTGTATATGCTAGCTACATCTAGTACATTAAACAGATCCGCATGGTTTTTCGAGGTTCTCTTCTGGCGAGAAAATACAATTGATATATATATATACAAAAAGATATTCATCGTCTTGGTGTAAATAGATAAATACACAGTTCTCAGAAAAATTTATATAAATCTCTTGATGTGAAGAAGATAATGTCCCATTCCCCATCCTGTCTCTCTGGTAACGTATATACATTCCTAAAACCAAAATACAAATACCGACCCTGAGATCACATCCTAATCAATCCCATATATATGTAAATTTTCCCCCCTACTAAATACTGCTTCATTTTATCGAAGCGGAGAGGCAGGTTCACTTGAATGAACCCCCATTAAATACTGCTTCAGTACAAAAGATTCATAAAGCCCAATTTGCTCTATGGAAGTGAGATAATGTCCACAATAAACAACCAACTTAAAACTAAATTGGATAAAATACAATCTAGGTCCTTAAGATTAATATCAGGAGTCTTTAAAGCAACACCAATTTCTACAATGCAGAGCATAACTAACAAATATAGAGCTAGATATTAAAATGGCTATATTGAGATAGAAATTAAAAAGTAATCAACACAGGAATAAATGGTTTTAAATTCCTGACAGCACAAAATGATTAAAAACACAACAGACTTTCAAAAAATTTTATATAGAAAGAAGATTTACACAAATTTTTAAAAATAAGCACTAAACCTGTCATTACACCAACTGATCCTTTACAATATATAGATATTAACGTGAAACTAAATCTGGATACAATGATCTCCAAGAAGAACAACCCACCTGAGGTATTAAAATTGATAGCACTTAGTACACTAAACAAGTGTTATCCAACTAATACATGGTGTAGAGTGTATACAAATGTATCTCTTAACAATGGAGAAGCAGGCTTTGGAATACACCTTTGGGACAGTATGTTAACAACTTTGATGGTGAAATAATGACTATTAGAGCAGTTTTACACAATCTACTGTATAGACCTAAACTTAATAAAAGAATTGTTATCTTAAGTAACTCCAAGCAGCATTGCAAAGTATAACGAATTACAGTTACCCACTGTCATACACTATAAATGACTACTGCCACGGGTGACCGAGGTTGTTAAGGTGCATACTCTAGAGTGGGAGGTCTGGGGTTCGAATCCTGCCGTCCTCCCTGACTGAGATTTTTTCCAGGTTTTCCTCAGTCCTCATAAATGGCAAATGCCAGGGAGTTACCCTAAACTTAGGCCTGGAATGTATCTTCCTTAAAAAATAAAACCCTTTCCCAATATATCATTTCATCCCATGTATCATCAGTGTCCACCGCCTGTGGTGCCTGAATAGTAAAAATGGGCATTAAACACTATTAAAAAAAATATAAATGAAGGGGAATCAGATTGCTGATACTTAAGTAAAAAAAGGAGCCACCATATAATTAAAACCACCGTTTGAACAAGAACTTTCCTCTAAATTAAAGCTCATAAAAAGATTAATATCTGAACAAGAACAACAAAATATCAAACAAAAACTTAAAGGAAAACCATATGAAGATCTAAATACTATCAAACATCTTTTATTGAAACGAAGAAAAATTGGAGTTGCCCAATTCAGCTTAATTGTTGGGCATGATTGCCTGTAAGAACTTCTCTTAAGAAAGAAATTAATCAAAGACAGCCAGTGCCCACTGTGTAAAGAAGTGAATACTATCTTAAATAAAGAACATCTACTGAAATGCATGCAACCTGATAGCAACAAACAAATGAAAAATAATATGGAAGTTCTTTATTGGGAAGCTAGGGAAAAAATGATGATTATCAGCATCCCCAATGGCCACTAGCAACCAACCAGTTAAGCGTGAGTCATGCTGGACAAAGCAAGAGCTCCAATAAGAGGAAAATATAAAATGCACTTTAGTCTAATCTCTACTTTCAATGCAGCACGAGTCCCTCCAACAAAGCAAGAACCATGGGAAGAAAAATATAAAGATCTCTTCAATTACAATCCAAAACTTCCTATCATTCACCTGCTATGTTTTCAGTGCAATGGTTTACTCAGGCTTGGGAGTGTGAACTTTAATTTCTTTAGAGTGATATTCAACACACTTTGAATAAAAATGCCTGCAATAAATGCAAGCAAAGAACTACGTACTTTCTAGAGGAATTTGAAATTTTAGCATTAAAAGAACCAAGTATTTTTTATTTATTTCTCATGCATCAACATACAGAATTTTTTTAACAAAATAAACACAAATAAAACAACATTACTTTTAAATACAACAATTAGGAATAGTGCCTTCAGCAATTCCAGAAGGCACTTACTCTAATAAAAATTTATTCCAATTTGATTGGCTCAGCCCCCTAGTCCACTTCATCTTCCTTCTGCCATTTCATTATTCGAAACAAATAGTATTAAAATGTGGGTCATTAAATGCTTTTAACACAACATTATTCAAATTAGTGTCAGTTCTTACTAATATTGTCAATGTTGTTGAAGGAAAAGTTCAGTATAGGAACAAATATATGAGACAAAAGAAATTCAGGAAGGATCTGAGAGTATAATGCCAAGGGGAAGAAGAAAAAAAAAACATAGCAGAACAGTGGTAGCTTTTTGTGTATACCTTTTATCATCATGAAGGGTTAAACCAAGTTTCCCATGCTGTACGCTGTACGGACCTCCTAATAAGCAACAGAAGTTGACTGCAAATCCTAAAACATTTGGTTGAATGAATCTGAACAAAACTGAGGTGATTTCAGAATTGACAAAAAATAACTTTATTGCTAGCACATATAAATTATACAGTTTGATTATAGCTGCATATTTTGTTGCATATATATATATTTTTCAGTAAATTTTAATGCATGAAAATTCAGTCCCTATGAGGGCCAAGTTAAAGTTTTGAGAATAAACAATAAGGAGTTGTGTTAAGTCAGTGCAGTTTTTTATTGAAGTTAAGATAGCAATATGTGCAAGTGTGAGTGTGCTCCAAGAATGTTTGGTGTCAGCATGGAGGTTTTGCCAGGCCAGGCACTAGGATGGACGGATCTCAAGTAGGAGCATATCTGCGCTATGATTTTCTTTGACTTTGAAGTAGGTTTAAGGGATGGAAAATGCCTTGAAAGATAGCATCATGCATTTGGTGACCTTTGCCCTTTGCAAGTCACTTTTATCGATGGTTTGTAGATTTTACAACAGGAAGGGATTCCCATGAAGATGAAGACTGAGCAAGACAGCCAGCTATAGCACCAGTCAATGAAAATGTGATGAAAGCACAGCACATGTTTGAAGATCATCATTGCACATATCAGATTCAAGAAGCCCTAAATATTGGATCGACAGTAGTGAAAACAATCTTCAAAAAAAAACTTAATGGCAGGAAGCTTTGCAGTTGTTGGATTTCCCACCACCTCACAAATGAGCCGAAAATAAGCATGTGTTCATTGGTACTTGATAGAAAAATTTTATGGGGAAAGATCCAAATACATATTTAACATCATAACAGATGACAAAAGCAGGATATACCAGTATGAACCCGAAACTAAGACAGTCATCAGTCTGGGTCTTTCCAGGTGAGGTTAGCGAGAAGTGTTGGCAAGAAGATGGTCTATTCCTTCTTCTCAACCAGTGGTCATATTGTGACAATTCCACATGAGGGACAAAAGACTATCACTGCCAGATGGTACGCCACAAAATGCCTGCCTCAAGTCTTCCATGAACTGAGAATGAAGAGTCCCAAGACTAGTCTGCTTGGAATCTTGTTGTATAACATGACAATGTTCAGCCCACACTGCACTAGAAGCAACCTAATTTCTGCAGGAGTCAGGATTCAAATATTTGTCCTATCCTTCCTACAATACAGATCTGGCCCCACATGACTTTTTTCTATTCCCCAAAATAAAAGAAAAAAAATTTGTGGCCAATGATTTGCATCATAGCAGTAGCTGTGTACGAAAAATGTATTTGCACCTTATCCAAAGAAGCATGATGTTCAGCATTTACAAAATGGTTTGAACGGATAAAATGTTGTATAGAATACAATGGAGAATACTTTGAAAAGATGCAATGATCACATATAAATTTTTAAAATTTTATTGCATCCATTCTCAAAACTTTTAGAGTGACCCTTGTATAAACATTACCTAGTGTAATGAAGTTTACTGGCTCTTGGTGCATGAATTGTAAATGGACTACACTTCTGCCTTCTGCATTCCAGTGTGGAATTCCAATGCCCAGTCATCAAGCAAGATGACATTAGTAATAATAATAATAATAATAATAATAATAATAATAATAATAATAATGATGATAATAATAATAATAATAATAATAATAATAATAATAATAATAATAATAATAATAATAATAATAATAATACAACTCTGGGAAGGTATTTGCTGTGTGATGAAAAAGAAAAAAATCTATTGAATTAGCTGATAATCAGAATGCCAAAACGATAAATGCAATTAAAATAACTTCTTCATGGAAAGCACATTCTGAATATAATATTACATTGTTTCATTTGCACGTTGCTTTTAATACAGAGTAAAAAAGTTAATCAATTAATTATGAAAAAATGACTAATCAAACAGCTATGTTCATGTAGCTTACTACAGATCAGGAGAAAGGAGTAATTACAGGATGTTCAAGAGACAGTGGAAGCAGAAAAACAAATATTTTTCAACATACAAATATGTTTTCTCTTTATTCAGTATAACTGCATTTTTCCCATTTTCTGTTTCTATCATTAACTGATCATGGGGGACCATCATGAAAATGAAAAAACGTGCTAGAATGCTGATTTTATTTATGAATGCCAACTAATTTCATACACTAAGTACTTTCAAGAAATTAAAGCTATTTTAAACAATAAATGTTTCCAAAAATGAGATTACTGTAAATGTGATATTAAATTATAACATAAATACCATTTATGTATTTGAATTAAAATTCTTCAGCATTTGCTCTAATCTTTCGTTATAAAAATAGGAATAAGTTATTTTAAAATGTTAGGTTAGAGCCACAGACTCTATTTCTGTTACATATTTATGTACTTATTTGTATATTATTGTTTTAAAAAACAGATTTCATTATGCAATGTAACATTTGCATCATAGGCCACAGGGGTTTAAGAAGGGTGAGCTTAGAAGGTGATAGAGGAATGTTGTAATAACATAAAATAATTGCATATTTATCAAGTAATATGTGCAATTATGACAAAAAAACCAAAGCAGCTGTTGCAAATATATAGAAGTTTCATTATTCTTTTCCATTTTTCCAGTTCCCTTCAGAAAAATTCCTCAGTGTGACTGGGACATGTAATCATGTTGGGCAATGCTATATATTTCATAACAGCAGTTTGACTGCCCTCTTTATTTGAGGTTTTTTCCAGGTTACCACCAGTCCTCATAAATGGCAAATGCCAAGGAGTAAACATAGGCCTGGGGAAAAAAAAAAAAACTTTTCCAATTTATTATTTCATTTCACGTATCATTAGGTCCACTGCCTGTGATGCCTTAGTTAAAAAAAAAAAAAAAAAAAAAAAAAAACCCAGTATGTATGTAACATAACTATTAACAATATGTTTCCATTGAGATAAAGAAAGCACCATCAGTGCTTTATAGTTCTGAATGGAGGATTTTCCTTTACCACCCCTTAAGCTGAAGAGCTTACCCTGTCATTTCTTAAATTTTAAAGCAATATTAACACAGATTACTACAGCCATCTTAATAGCAATTTTGTATTTATAATGGCTTACTCCTCCATGGAAGACAGATTGCTTCTTATTCACACCATAATCAGTGCTGTCAGATTAAGCATTTTCTTGGGCATATGTTTGATAAATAGATATAAGAAATAAATCATATATTGTTACTATCATCCTAACTAATTTCAATCCATGTACTTTTTGAAGTTTTTTCTGACACTATAGGAATTAGAAATTTTAAAATAAGCATATGCCATTTTGTTGGCAGGACCTGCTTAACAGCACTGATTATATACATCCAGAGGAAGTACAACTGTAAGGTTACACAAGTATGCATAATACTACATTCAAGTATTTTTTCCCCCACCATACATAAACACAGATAATTCTTTATTGTATCAAATTCAGCAACTTATAGTTGATTCCCAAATACTGTGGAAGTGAACATGCTGCAAGTTCATTTGATTCATCAAGATGTTAAAATAATATCAATTGTTATACCTACTAAGCTTCAGATTGCTCCAGAGAATTTTTGTGGGAGAGGTATAACAGTATAATTATCAAGCTAAATAATCACAGCACATACTAGCAGTGCTCTTAATGCAAATACAGTTTTACAAATAAACCAATCTGCTGTTTTTTGACATACTTCTATAAAGAGATGCTTTAAGTGTGTGTATGTGTTTATTTTTCGCTGATTATTTTACAAGACTACCTGAATCAAGTAAAAAAAAAACCAACATAATAATATTACATGTTAACTTTCTTTTTAAGGTTCTGTTTCAATAAATGTTCAGTGTACAATATGGTGAAAAATATTACTTTGATTCTGGCATTTGATTCAGTGTTTTCTAAAATTTTGTACCATCCAATTGTTAAAGTCTTGTTTTAAGCAGCAGAATAATTCCAACAGTTCACAGCCACATGCACCACAATGACCTGTTCAAGGCTGATAAATGGCAAAAGGGAGGAGATATATTATGCCCAATCTTATATATGTATTAATAACACACAAAACTTAACATACCATTAATGGATGAAAAGATAAGAGCTGAATTGGAATATTTTGGCAGTTGAAAACTTATGAACATTCCTAACAATGCTTTCAGAGAAGGCAATAAACATGTTCTTCATTGACTGTGAGATAGGCACTATAGGTTTTAAACAATTTTTTTTTTTTTACAAGCTGCAACTCTTACTTCCAAATTGTTCGCTATTCCTTCTCATCTACTGTTTTACAATTCATCTAATTGTTGCAGATTTGATTTTTAGACGCTGGCTTTTAATTTATCCTACAAACAAAAATGTATAAACCTATTCAATTTTGCTTAACACCAGTAGTAATATGAGTTATATGACACACTGGTTTTAAGCAGGTCAGTGTGGCTATGTGTTGAAACTGCCAGGAATACCTTGCATAAAGCAAGCTACATACAAATGAATAGCGTGATATAAGACTATTTTATTCTGAAACAGATTCATTTGAGAACTAATATTTAATAAGCAATGGAAGTGAATAAAACAGATGTATTGTACAAACACAATTTGCAACTGTTCAAGCACTATCATTACATTGTGGAATTTCAACATGCATGGAATATATGGAATGCACCCTTAAGTCTGGACATATGACTGTAACACTGATCAGTATTTTGCTACAGTAATAAATTAGAAGTGGTATCTGTAAGTTATGGAATAACAATGTATTATCTCTCAAGAAAGTAAATGTATACCTTTTGTGGGATAGTACATTCAGGCATGTATGGTATAGAGGATATGAAAATTAAAAAAGTGAAATTCACAGATCAGGTCCTCAATTTACAGATTTTTAAGTCCTTATTTAATAGTTTTGTCAAAATATAATCCTAAATGCCATGAAACTAGTGAAAATGTACATGTCGCTGAACTAATGATGGTATATCTGTATTAAATATCAAATTAAACAGAAAAAACATTATATACTTGTAATTCTCAAGCAAGTGAACATGTATCTTAACTATACAAACTTGTTACAACCAAACATGATGACCAAGGAGACAAATATGATGCCAAAAGCTTTCAACTTTGCTTTGAATCTAGAGCTTTCTCTTCCATGTTTTCCTTCATTTTTATGTTTAATATATTAGCTCTTTTTTATAAATGAATGTGTAACATTATACCATTCCCACTATTTGCAGGCTGTTTGACATGCCATTCCTTTAAGAATTGATCATATGCAAGCACATGCTTATTGTTAATGGATTTGTATACTTTATTTCAGTGTTTTGTTAATTTGCCATTTAAAACTGTAAATGAATTAAAATATACTTGTTGCTGAAACAACCATAAAACAAGTATCATTACATTAATGTGAGACTGACCATTACAAATTAATTACAGACACAATATTAGCAAAACATACATTCATTATGTTTGTAGGGTAGCTAAGAGGTCTAAGAAGCTAGCTGAGGAGCAATCAATGTGTAGAAGTTTATTGTTTGTACCCCCATCAATTGATTTTTTATTCTTTTTTGAATGCTAAATAAAAACCTTACCAGCACACTTATGAATAACATATGGACTGAAACATTCAAGTATTTGAATTATTTCTGCTTTGTGGGAAAATAGTCAAATGCTATTTAAAAATATGTATTACAACATGTTCATTATAATAATGCAAGGAGTTTAAGCTTCAAACATCAATCACTAATACTGAGGAAACAGCTCTCCTCAAGCTCCAAATACCAATCACTAAAATAACAAAGGAACAATACTGACCTGCAAAAGGGTTTGTTTTCCTTATAATACCAAAATATGCTCAAGATATTAAACAAAAAGTTAAAATCCACCTGTAGCTGAAGTAATGATGATATAATTTAGGTGAATGTTGAATGAAACACAGATTACATGCCATTCTAAATTCAATGGAATGAACATGTTACTGTACTTTGGATCTCACAGACCACAAGTGGTTGTAAGTTCCAGAGATGCACTATTTGATCCCCATATTTTTTTCACATTTTTTATTTCAGCTATTTTCCTTGCATTTTATACGCATGTGCAAAATCTCATTATTCCTAATACTTATAGGCATTATATTCTAAATATACTTTATAAAACTCCTTTGCATTGGAGTACCATTTTTTGTCTTCACAGTTGTGGATACCTGACAGCAGACAGGTGAAATTGTAGGGCATGCTTACCAAGGTCAAAGAAGCTTTAATGGGAGATATTAGGAACTGCCCTGTTAGACTCAGGTTGTCTTTCTAGATAAAGCAGCAGAATATGGTTACTCTTATGAAACCACAAGACAAAAGAACAAAGGAACCAGGCATTAAATCTCACTGCCCTGCCACCAAACTCCTAACTAAAGCCCACAAAGCAAGAAGGTTAGAACAGTCACAAAGGAATATTGGACCTTCCTCAAGCATATTGGTACCTGCTAATCTGAACTGAGAAGCTATTCAGATCTGACCAGCACAGAAGACTTAAGTGTGTATATCATAACCCTCATGATGTATTTCAGGCTTAGCAATCATGAAGAATTTTAGCACGCGTCTGGACCTCCAACATGACATTTGGTTGGTTACAGACCAAATATATCGTGGCCTTCAAGCTGTATTGACCCAAGCATGTGTTAGCCTTCATGGTTCAGGAATGCGAAAAAAAATAAGCAAGAGTACAAGATAATCTGGTAGCTCAGGTGATTGAGTTATGACAACATTATCAGCGTAATCCAAACTGTAATAATTCTGTACTTGTTGCAAACATGCAGGAAGGTTTACAAAATGTCATTGCAGCTGGAGGAGATTACACCAAGTTGTAAAAATATGCTTTTATTTTTTCTCTTCCATTCTTCATTTTTTAAATCCTAAAAAAGCATGACATTTAATTTTGTAATGTTTTTCCACAGAAAATATATCATTGTTTATTTTTTCCTTTTTTAAAAAAAGACTTTATAAAGCTCTTTATTTATTAATATGGTATTGTAGCTTAAGCTTTAGCCAAGCAATTTTGCATTAAAGAATCAATAGCTATTGTTTTTTGTTTATAATAAATGGAGTAATTATATTGGAACTATTCATTATGGAGAATAGAGATTTTGTTTTATTTTCATATCTTATACTTCTTAGCATTATATCAGAGAAAACTGTGACTCCCTGAATATTACCTATTAGTTCTTTTTTGATGAAGAGAATTCATAAGTTCTTTTATTTTAGTGATTGGTGTTTGAAGATTAAACTTCAAATAGTAATAAAAAACAATTTTAATACTTATTTTAAATAGCATTTGACTATTTTCCCACAAAGCAGAAATAATTAAAATAATTTAATGCTTCACTCCATAATATGTCATTCATAAGAGTACTGGTTAAGTTTACATTTAGCATTCAAAAAAGAATAAAAAATAGATTGATGATGTGCAAACCCTTACTTTCTACATATTGATTGCTGCTTAACTAACTTGTTAGACCTCTTAGACAACCTGCCAGCGGCAGCTAAATGTATATTTTACTGATATTATTTCAGTAACTCATTTGTAATGGTCAGTCTCACATTAGTGTAGTGATACCTGTTTTATGGTTTTTCACCAACAAGTATATTTTAATCCTTTTACATTTTTAAATAGCACATTAACAAAACAATGAAATAAAAGCATAGAAATTCACAGGAACTCACAATTAGCATGATGCATGCATGTGACGAACTCCTAAGGAATGTTATGACAGACAGCCTGCAAATAGTAGGAATGGTATAATATTGCACATTCATTTACAAGAAAGACCTAATATATTGAATATAAAAATGAAGGGAAATGTGGAGGAGGCAATATCTAGATTCTTGGCAAAATTGAAAGCTTTCAGCACCATGTTTGCTTGGTCATCATGCTTGGTTGTAACAAACTTGTATAGTTAAAATACACATTCACTGTATGAGAATTAGAAGTGCAATTCTTGTTTCATTTCATATTCAATACAGATATACCATCATTAGTTTGACTACATTAGATTTACTCTAGTTTCATGGCATTTAGCATTATACAGAGGTGCCAAAAAATGTATACACACTTCAAGCAAAGAAAAAACTGTACTAACATAACAAAACTGAATTCACAAAAACAGAAAGTGTTGAGCACTAATCATCTTAAACTTCTACAGTTACAACAGTTGCTCAAAATGCCCAACATCGGTGTCGATACACTTCTGAGTACGTTGAACTACTGATTGAGTAATGTTTGCAAAAGTGTCCTCTGTGATTGCAGCACATGCCATTTCAGAGTTCCCCATAGATGGAAGTCCAATGCAGTTAGATCCAGAGAACATGGTAGATACTCAATCAGATATCTTCGTTCTATCCAGTTCCTTGGAAGATTGTCATCAATGTACACACTTACATCTAGGTGGTAATGTAATGGTGCACCATCTTGTTACATACTGTACCACAAGACTCAATTTTGTCTTGAATACATGCAATTGTTACTCGTGTTGGCAGTTCTGTTATGAACACACATCTTCATTGCCTTTGAACTTCAAAACATTCTCGATTTTCTAATACCACTTCAAAATTGCTTTCTGCTGCTCAAACGATCTTGGCTCCATTTTGTGTAGCAATGCTAGCATAATGCAATGTGAGACACATCTGTTTACAGAACACCATACTACACATTACTGTTGTTTTTCAGTCCAACTTTGAAATATATTAAATAGACATCTATTGTGAAAGTGTGTATACACTTTTATGGCACCCTCGGATTTTGACAAAACAACTAAATAAGAGCTTCATGATCTTCATGCAACTCTGGCTACAATGGTTCTGTGAACTTGACTGATTTAATATTCATATACTCCATACATGCATGCCTCAAGGATACTGCCTCGCAAAAAGGCATACATTTACTTTCTTGAAAGACAGTATATGTCAATTGAAACAAGGAACTTTCTAAATCAGGTTATCAATTCTCTAATATGTGGGAGAGTTAATTATTTTCTACTGAACAGTATTAATTTTGGTTTGGTTTTTATTTATGGATGCTCTTTATCATCTCAGAGGTCATCAGCATCCCATTCAAATCAGGGTGTGAAACGGCCGACAAATTTTGCTCAGAAGCCTCTATTTTCAGGTTGGAGGTTCTTTATCATGCCGAAAATGTACGATATGGGACCCATAGCTTTACTTCCCTTCCGAAGGAAGCCATACTTAGGATTTTTACACCCAAAAAAATCCATCGGTCCTGGCAGGGATTGAACCCACGATCTTGGGTTTAGGAAGCAAGTATGGTTACCACTTCACCACCAAGACTGATTGTACCGAATTAAGCAAAAATACACATATTTTTAAACTTTGTACACTTTTGCATTTCAGTACATTATAAAAAAAATAGGACAAAGATACACTTAAAGCCTGTATTTATATTATATTAAAAAATATGCATCCAACTTTCAAACTTTCTTTCCAGTATGTGATCCAGTTTTAAACTGATATAACATAACAGGAGCGTAGGTGGGGATATTATTTGAAAAGTAATAAAAGCACTGGGTCCTATGGTTTCTAGGATTCACTCCAGGCTAGGTCTAGATTTGTGTGTGTATATGAATTGATTAAGGATTCCATTTTTATATTTGTGAAAAGGAGGCAACTGGAAGGTGTTAGGCTGTAGAAGTCACAGTAAACCACTGGTTCCTCCAGTTTCTAGGATTCAGTAACGGTTAGGTTTAGGTTAGCCATGTGTGTGTGTGTGTATGTATATAAATATACATATGAATTGATTAAGAATTCCATTTTTACTGACTGTTGTATTTATTTGGTTTATATTTATGAATAGGAGGCTAGCCTGTTATTCTAGATAAGTTTTACTTGTGGGATGTGCATAGTGAAGCTTCATCAAAATTGCTATAAGATGTAATGTTCCTTTAACTTCCACTTACATTCTTGAGAAAATTCGGATGACAACATTCAACTATAAGATCATTTGTGTGCCAGTATGCATGTTGACAGCCCTTGGTGTTCTTTTGCTCTGTTGGAATTGGATAATGTCAATTTTAAGTTTGTAAGACAGCTAATTATACATAAATGAAATTACATATTTTTATTTGTTCTATATTCGATCTTTAATTAGTTACTTCCAAAGGTTGGCATAACTGACTATAGTTGATATTATTTTAGTAGTAACCAGAGCAAAAAATGTGCATCATCCTGAAAGTTCTAGCTATTAAAATATGTTATTAACAGCAGGACATTCAGTACGAAGGCATGAGAGAAGTACATGCTACATTACACAAACTGTGATATTCATGTGACTCCTAAGCAGTGGTGGTTATGTCAGGCCACAACCTTTCCATTAATTTTTAGTTTCCTAATATTTTTTTCCCTGATCATGCCTTATACTCATGGTTTTATTATTAGAACCATTAAAAATTATGAAATTATTTTTTATTTGTTTATTTTATTGTGAGAAATTGGATTTTTGTAAGGAATTTTGTTATAACCACAATACTATTCTCAGTAATGACTTTACTTGCAACATGTTACTCCCTATCACTGCATGAACAATAAGCAGCATAGTTATATGAGCTGCAAATTGCACATTTGCATGAATTCTGTTATTCCATTGCTTACCTGATAGTTCAGATCTGTGTAAAATGTGTATTGTTTCTAATATTTAGTTTAATAATTTCATTCACAGCATATTAATTCTATTGATGCTACTGCTATGTTCTGACTACTATGGATGTGTGTTTATACATGTACTGGTCAGTAATCCAGGATGCAAGTTGCAATTATGCTAATATGAATGGCATTGTAAAGTGCTACAATCATAAGAAGTCCTAATATAACATAAGAAAGATAACAATCAATACAGAAGTCATTTAATTGAAACAGAGCATAAAGAATTAAAAGAAGGCAGCAATTACTACAACAAGAAATGTTTTAAAGGACTAGTGCTTGTTTTAACACATGCAAATATTCATTAGAGTACCTATTTTAAAAATTTTATAAAGGCTTGCAAACAAATTAAAAAAACAAGTGATAGCATTAAAATAGAGGAAGGGAAAAATAAAAATATACACTAAGTATTAGTAAATTATGCTGCAATAATTTCATACATTGTAGAAGCAATTACACAATCAATTTGAGATAGGGAATTTATTTCTACATACTGCCTCTAATATGAAAGTTATGACATTAATTTATAAAGGACCAGTTCGCCACTGACTGATAAAGTTTACTTTTGAAATGATCCACACAAGAATGGATGGAAGTTGTTGAGTATGTTTCTTTGGCACAGTTAGCATGGTATTGGTGTAAATTAAAAGCAAATCATTGCTATCAAGTTTAGTCTTGATTACTATTTTCACTTTTCTAATTTTTTTTAAAGTTGTGCACAACATTTACACCTACACTCTATGCATCAGCATACATCATAAAACAAATAAATAAAAATACCTACTCTGCATTCATCATTAAGAGTTATTTGAACTAAAACAGTCACATGACTGCCTGGGTCTCAATGCACCGAAGTACAACACACAAGCAATGAAAGCTAGGAAAGTAGTACCATGTTAATTATCTAAATTTAAAAGTGAATTTCTTAAATAACACATAATATAAAAATAATAATACCAATGATATAAACTTAATTATTGCTGACATATTTAATTAAACAGAACTTCAAAATAGCGCATTACTGCACTCCTACTCCCAAGTTGCTGCTTCTATTGCCTGGCATGTGTTTTCCTGAAAATAAGACAGTATTCTTGACATGAATGACAGGAGAATGTATTAGGTATTGTTTATGTTAGGATCACTTTAAGAGTAAATATCTTCTAAACCACCTTATCCATTAGGCCAGACAGTCAGGTGAATAGCATCCTCTAAACTAAGTCATATAACATGATAAATCAATTAACTGTTGCTCAATACTGCTATATGATTAGTGTGAGGTTTTATACATTTTTATAGCACTAGAATTCGAAAATGCTGAAAATCAGTATTTCTTCACTTGCAAAGTGCTTTAAGGCAAATGTTTACACAATTTCGCTTTACCACTGACTTATTAGCATCTAATTTTGATTTCTTTACCACCATATAACACCATTATTTTTCTTTTTGGATCATAGATTCCCTTTCACAAATTGCTTGCCTAACACTCCTCTACAATGTCTGATAATGTGATGCACTCTTTAACACATAGTATATAAAAGCTCAGGCACTTAGAAATTATAATCTGCTATGGAATATAACTATACAATTCTCCACTGTACATCTAACAGAAATCAGAGTTAAAAGGTGTGAATTACAGAAGAGTTTACAACATCCAGACTATCAGAATACATATTACTGTCATGATTTCAGAGATATATTTTATTTGAGTCATAAATATATTTTGGTTGATGTTACATTAATTACATCATATTTAAAACACATTGTTTTTACTATAAGCACATATATGCACAATTTGAAGTTGCTTTCTTCGGCAGAACTTAAAGGGAGAAAACTAATAAAATAACTGAAGATTATAATAATTTTAATGAATTTTACAATCTAAAAAATGTCACAACTGACAGGTATGCCAATGTCTACCATGGTAATGCATTCTAATTTCTAGATACAGGTAAGATAGTTAGAACCTCATTATCAAAAATCATAAATACATGCTTGAAGCACTGCATTTAATACTTTCAATAGAGTAAAGTGGTTAAGAATCTTTTAAAAATTGCAAGATGTACAGATTGATTTAAATTTACTCCAACATTTTCTTTTTTTCAATTATCATATAAGAAAAGTAAGAAATTTCTCAAAATCAGTTGCTTCCAATTAGATAAGATCACATTTTACATTTCATGCCCTGGAGGACATTTAAAACACAGAACAGTGCACAATGTGGAACAGACTTACAGCACATTTCATTAGTAATGAAACAAGAAAGTCTACGAAAGAATAGAAGTGTATCTGCTCATGATTAGCAAGCGTGATCCAGTTGAACTCAAAAGGCCCAAAAATGCAAACCATTTTCAAATTCCAAGCAGATAAATCCTTAGCTTTTCAAGTTTGGAGGGTAGTTTTAAGGAAGAAGCTTCTTCTATAATGCTTGAGAGAAACTCAGAGCTCAAAGATCTCATTTGGTGTAAAGTAATGAGGCATCAAAAGCTGATGACTGGAAACTTGTGTTGTTGTATTGGTTAAGCACCATTTGATGTACCGTGTGAATGATCCTTCATGCAACTGGTTTCATGGTGCATGGCTGGCTGCTGTGTCGGCGGTGCAGGTGAGAGGAAGTCCACAGTAAATATAGTACAGTTTGTTGTGGAAGTAATTTCTAGCATACATAACATATACATTTAAAAAGAAAAGAAAATTACTCATATATATTAAGCAAGGAGATGTTGGAACTGCTTCCTTTCGTTGTTCAAGCATTTTGGGCACCTGCTTAGGAAATTGCTCATTATACTCTACAGTTCCTTCTGAGAAAGGGCAGCTATTTCTTGATGAATGTTAGTTTTAAGTTCATCTAAAGTGTGTGGATTTGTTTTGTATACTTTCTCTTTTAATATCCCTCAGAGATAAAAATCATATGGGGTTAAATCTGGGAAATCAGGAAATTCCTCTTGAAATAATCTCCTTACAGCATGTGCTAATTTTGTATGTGAGTATGAATCATACATGAATACTTTGTGGGGAATAGAATACTTGTATTGCCTTATTTCACTTGATACACTTTCACTCAATACACTGTATTGCATCACCTAACAAACATGTGCTACCTGTGCAAGATTTCAACTCACACTATAGCCTTGCACAGTGGACAGGAAATACACTCTCTGCCTCCACTGACATAGTGAAATAGCGCCGGTCCAGCAAAGCATCAAGCATTGCTCACCCAGTATATAACGGGAAATATCCTGCAAATGGTTCTCGACTACATTTTGTGCAGCCTGGATCTCTGATCCTGAGATATGGGGCTACCAAAAGGCCATTAAAGGAGTGTCTTTTTGTTTCTTAAGTAAACAAGAAACTTACTAGCACTCATATAACAAATACAACAAATTATTTATTTGTTAGCACTGTTTAAAAGAATAAGGTGATTACTGTTAGGCTAAGCAACTGAGTAGCAGATGAATGTATTTTCTATGTTAATATTCAAATATATTTTCCTCATCAAACCAATCTGTGTTTCATCTGAACACTCCATACACTTTAAGCAGCATGACTTATTTAAGAAAAATAATTTTGCACTTGTAAGCATTAGAGATTACATCTTTATCAATCTCACTTTTTGCTCAAACATGCTAAAGAAATAATCTTGTTTAACTACATCTAAGTGTCAGAGAGATATATGAAAATAGGTAGTAAGATACTTGACCACACTCTTAAGATTTCAGTTACTGGTGACAAAGCCAAACATTGAGCACGGTCAAGAGCAGACCAAGTTTTCCTCTTTGCTGTTCAATTTTCAAGAACCCCTACAATCTATCAATAGCTATAAACGGTATTTACAAGAAATATGTGGCAAAAGAATTTTTCAATACAGTGAGTTCTGCTCTGTGTCAGGTTGTTTTTAAAATTCTATGAAAATAAATCACTACCAGGCAAATAACAAAAGAACATATGATTGAAAACATTTTATGATACAGTCGAACTACACACTCTTATGCTTCAAGTAAGTGAAGCATAAGAGTGTGTAGTTCGACTGTATCATAAAATGTTTTCAATTATATGATTGGCTTCACTGTGAATGTTCCAATTAACAGTTTAGTTAACAAAAGAACAATTTAAAAAATTATCAAGAAACAGCACCGTATATATAAAAAATACATCTCTGATTTAACATATTATAACATTAGTGACTCAGACTAAAAAGAATCCAATTTTAAACATGTAATGCTTAATACAATAGAATCACATACACATGCATGCACACACAAATGCAAAGCATAAGCCTATTTTAAAGTCAAGAAATATTTGAAGCTTTTGCAACTTTGTAAAACTAAGCTTATGGAATCTTAACAATATATTCTTGTTCACAAAGCACAGGAGTTTACTGTCATAGAAGCTTGTGTTTCAGCCAATATTTTGGCTGCAATAACAAGTATAACAGTGAAACAGCTTTTCAGGCTATTTTTGTGTCAGGTAACATGTTCCTCCCCCTCTCCCATATAATAAAAAATGACTTTTTTCTACAACATGAATTGGGCTTGTTTAATGCTATTATGACTGTAAAGAAAAGACTCAGCACTAAATAAATTGAGACATGGCCTTGCAATTCTTCTTTTGAAAGTTTATAAAAGAATTGGAGAGATTGGTTGAGTCAAATAAAGAAATATTGTATTTGATGAAAAGTTAGAGAATATTACAAATGCTGATGAAATAGGGAATGTACTGTGTAAATCAACAGCAGATAAGTTACTCACTCATATTTTGTATTAGGAACCTCAAAGATTGTGTCAAGAAAGCTTGTGTGAATTTGTAATGCTAACATTACAAACAAACAGCAGAAATCCAAATCCAGAATACTCAAGTAATATTTTGCAGACTGATGAAGTGCATTTATAGTTAAATAAAGTATCAATATATGTAACTAAAGAATAATTATGGTCAGCACCCAATCCAAATGTTGGCACAGTTTCATATTGCATTATGTTATAAGAACCATATCTCTTTAAGGATGGGCACTATAGTGACAAGCAATGCACAAAGTGTAACAAGATTATGAGCTATTAAAGTGCAGAATTGTAGAACAATGAAAAAGGGACATCTGGTAACTCATAAGCCATCCTTTATAATTATCATGCTAAACCTTATCAGTTTCTGCCTATTGGGATATTTGAGAGAGAGATTTTTAATTCAATGCCTGCCTAATACTGCAGAATGAAAGTAACAATTACTGAAAAATCCAGAATATTCTGCACAATTATCCTGTAAGAAAGAGCACTCCTGATGGAGAAAAAACTGGCAGTCATATTTAAAATATGTAAAAATTATTTTTATACCTAAATGAGCCCCATACTTTGGGAATGATATTTAATCATTAATTATTTTAGTGCAAAGTTTCAAATGTTTCCTAACCTTGCATTTCATATTTTAAAATGAATAAATGCAATTTTATATTGAATAAATGCACAAAATATGTGACCATTTAAATTAGTAAAACAAAATTTTACAGAGCAATGAGCTGCTTTCTATGAAATACCTATTACATGTTAAAAAAAATAATTTCCCTGCTACATGTAGATCCAATGCTTGATTAATCTTAATGTGAAAATAATATATGAGTATAATGTACATAAATGATACTTACAATGAGTACAAATTATGTAAGTAATAAAATTAAAACTTAATTATGTGGATCATAATTTTCAGCTCTGTGTTTATCTAAGCTGAAAGCAAAAGTTCTTTAAAGCTTATTCTTTTTTTCAAGGTTAGTTTTAATATATGCTTAAAAAAATATAATTTTCTTCTGTTACAATTATCTCTGGGTTCAAAATGTCAACTGCATTTACTATAGCAATGTCTTCTGAATCAACAAGATAAAAAATAAACAAATAAAAATAAATAATCATTAATCTGCCAACTGAATTAGTCCATTGTTTCACTTTTCCAGAATATGATGTATTTTTCTATGAGAAGTTGATATACATAGTAAAGTAGGTATTTGCCAGCAACTTTCTTAGATTTTTTCAAGATGAAACAAAGTAAAACATGGACACACTTAAATTTGAAAGGATAATTGCAATTCAATATCTGAAATGATAAAAGTACTTAATGGCTTGCATTAAATCCTATATTACATTTAATGAACACATTTTAGTCATATTTAGAGCTTTTAAATTAAATTTCATTTATAAGTATTCCAAAAGGAATGTTTCAAATTTTACATGAAGATTTCTGAAACATGTTCTAATTAAAAACCCTGTAAAAGAATTAAATAAATTGTAATTATGAAGCTGTAGACAATGGATTGGTAATACATCCTACGGTAATGTATTCAACATGTTCAAACTAACTCCACTTATTTACATAACATTAGGACATGTTTAGGAAGCACTTGCTTTCATCATCAGCTGTTGGCTGACTACTACTACTACTGGATTTGGTGGCAGGATACCAGGATGTCCCCTATGGCAGTGTTTGATGATTCCAGTAGGAACTTTCTGAGTTCATATATAGTAGAAAATCAAAATTCAATAAATTTTTCTTATTTTATATGATGAAAATCTTTTCCCAAGTGGATAGCTTGGGTTGAGAAGTTATTTCAGCAACTTAGCCTCTGGTTTAATTTCACAATTTTTGGTCCAAAAGTGATTTCCTAGATTTAAAAATTATAAGGAATGGATTATTGATTTGTTTTATTTACGGACACTTTTTAACATCTCAGGTCATGAGCATTCATTTCTATTCAGAGTATGAAATGGCAGACAAATTTTGCTCAGAGGCATCTTCTTTCAGGCTTGAGGTTCTTTTTCGTGCCGTAAATCTATGACATGGGATCCACGGCTTTACTTCCCTTCTGAAGGAAGCCATATTCCGGAATTTTACGCCCAAAAAAAATTCATTGATCCTGGCCGGGTTTGATTCACAATCTTGGGTTTAGAAGGCAAGTATGATTACCATTACACCACCAGGATCGACATAAGGAATGGAGATAGACTGAACTTTGGAATCCATAGAAAAGAGAAACACACAGAACATTACATAAAAAATAATGTTTATACCCCATTCCACATAAATATACTGCATTTTACAGCTTGGTACACAAAATAATTAATATCCCACTCACAGAACCAGAGTACAAAATAGAATACCAACAGATAATTAAGACAGCAATAACCAATGGTTTCACAAAGACAGAGTAATCAAAATTATCAATAAATCTATAAGACAAAAATCAATAAGAGAGGTTTCCACTCTGAAGAACTCCAAAAAAGATACAAATTCAAAAGTTTCATATACCATCCAACTTACCACAACAAATTTAAGAAGATATTCAAAAAACATGGGATAATGTTAGCCCCAAAGAACAAATATAATATCAAGTATTTATTAGGTTGTACAGTAAAATATACCATACCAATGGAACAGAAATCAAGCATTTATGAAATCAAATGTGCAGATTGTGATCAGAGATACATCTGAAAAACAAAGAGAAACTTGGAAATCCGGAGAAATAGCAGCTCACTTTTGAACCAAAAATCATGAAATTAAACCAGAGGCTAAGCTACTGAAATAACTTTACAACCCAATAGAGCTATCCACTTGAGAAAAGATTTTCAACATAAAAAATTAGAAAAATTTAATGAATTTTGATTTTCCTCCTCTATATGAACTCAGCAAGTTCTTACTAGAACCATCAGACACAGCCACAGGGGCATTCTGGTATCCAGCCACCAATTCCAGTAGCAGTAGTCAGTCAACAGCTGATGATAGGACTGAGTACATTTGAAACAGGTCCTAGTGTTATGTAAGTAAGTGGAGTTAGTATGAACATATTCAATACATTATTGTAGGACCTGTAAGTGAGGTTTGTGTCAACATTCAAAAACATTGAATGTGGAATATTTCAGTGCTTCACTGTTAGTAGCTTCTAAACACAAAGCTTATAAATGAATATAAATATTCATTTATAAGTTTTATTTTTTCATGCAATTATGAGTACTGCCCTAGCAATTTCTTTTTCTCACATTTTTCTGGCTCTTGCTGTATGCATGTTGTAACAATTCCTCAAAACTTGAGGACCACATTTTTGCATTATCCTTGTGAACATGTTCATTGTCCGTAACTTCTTCAACATGTAATATAGATCAAAGGAAATTGATCCAGTGACAGAAACCATTTTTAATGTACTCTGCATGATGTACTGAGATCATCTGCATTATTTGTTTTAACAAAGTGGAAATACATTCTTTGAAATGGTGCCATGCTTATAACTACCTCTTCTAGTCAAGAACTCCTTCTGCCATGCAACATTAGTGGGCTATAGAAGCTCACATTGAGAGTTTAAAGCAGATATATGTTGTTTGAGGAAATATGACTGGGAGAGATTGTTACAAATAATTACTTCATGTCCATCCAGTGATTTCAAGTAAAGCAGAGATAGAACCGTGAACCAATTGTCAAAAACAGCAGATCAAACCAACCACTCTTATTATGATTGTGATGTGTCCCTGTAGGTGCACCTAATTGCCACATTGCCCGGAAATGTTCTGTTCTTTGTAGCATATAAGGTGGGAGGAGATTCCATCTCTGCTAGCTGCCATCATTATTGAAACATTCGTTTTCACTGAGCCAATAATATCCTCTGTATGTTTTTATTCCTGTTTTACAATAATGTGCTCCTTACCCAGGTTGTCACATATCAATGTACCATCATAATTTATGATTTATGATTTTGGATGGTGAAAGACTTTTCATAATAGGATATAGATTTGTAAAGAAGTATTGCTCCACAGCTGATTTACTCATTGGGCAGATACCTATTTAAGTTTTAACTGAGTCTGACTGACAAAGCTTCAGAGTGCCATTTGAGAAAAGATAGTGACCAATATAATACTAGAAATTTCTGTTATCTCTTCTTTCATTTCTCCCACATTTGTCAAGGTTTTCTTAGCAAGGTACCTGATACCACATACTGTAAAAGGAGCATTCCAGTGCTCTTAGGATGCCATACATTAGATTTTCTTCTACTTCTGTAGGCAAGACAGGTATTATGTTTATGGAATGCCGTAATCCACACAGTGAAACTTTTGTTAATCTTATTTTGATTTTTAGTGTTTTACTTTAAATCAAAATAAGGCAGGTATTTCTCCACCAAATTTCTTAGAATGATTCATATTTATCCATCTTCTAGAACTGACTTAGAAATTTGGTACAAATTTGATGCTTTCTTGTATGATAAATTCCCTTCCTATAAAGCCCTAATATTAATCGTAAACTTTTACTATCATAATTGCCTTTTGGCTGCACACCTAGTGACATTTATAATGTGTGGCATGTCTGACATCACCTTTGCACATCCTCTATTTAAAGAAAAGTTAAATAGTATAACAACCACCATTACTGGGGACAGCAGAGTCAACTACACATTTTCACAGATTATATAAATCAATTTAGTATTATGAATTTCAGATACTTTAATCTTTACAACAGAAAGTTGACACACTACAAATGTCATGTCTTTTCTCATTCATGCATCAACTGCTACTAACAGCGCATCAGGTTGGAAAACAATACAGTATAACTAAGGTGCACGATACAATATCTATGTGGCTGCTGGCTACCAGACTACAATGGTAAATATACTGTTATTGTCCAAAATCACCCCATATATAAATATAACAACAAATATTAATCTGGTTAAAGTCATGTATATCATATCATAACAATCCCAGAATGGTGGTCTAGTGGTAACAATGCTTGCCTCACAGACCCAAGATCGTTCAGTCCCTGCCAAGGTTGATGGATTTTTTGGGCACAAAAAAAATAATTATGGCTTCCTTCAGAAAGGAAGTAAAGCCATGGGTCTCATGTTATATATTTATGGCACGTAAAAGAACCTCAAGCATGAAAGAAGAAGCCTCTGAGCAAAATTTATTGGCTGTTTCATGCCCTGAATTAAATGGAACTCTAATGACCTGAGATGTTTAAGAGCATCCATAAATAAACCAAATAAATAACAGAATGGTTCCAGTAAAATTGAAGACAAACAAGACGGGACAGAGAGGTATTCATGGCAAACCTACAGGAGGAGTTTGAAAAAACCACTTTGGAAGCAAAATCAGTGTGTAACTAAGTGGAAAGTTTAATGCAGGCATTCCAAAATGACTCAAAGAAATCAGAGACAATAGCCAAACTTAGTTCAAAGACAATTTTACTACTAGAACGTAAGTCCAGGCTACATTGCTGCTGAAATGTGTATCAGAAGAAGAAAACAGAATATTCTGAGCTTGACAAACTCACAAAGAAGGAAATTCATAAAGACCTATGTCAATACAGGACTCATAAAAGAAGAAATATACTGAAAAACTTCAAATCAGCCAGAAAAGTGAAGAAACAACTAGGCCAGGGGGAAGCAGTGGATGTGGGGTCAAATGGCAATCTGGCAAACAATTACCCATGAGGGAATATATAGAAACACACACTTTTACAACTATCAGTATAAAGACACAACCAGCAACACCCCACAAAATAACATGGGGAAATGCTATAAAGCATATGATCATGGAAAAAAATCCCTCACATACTACCAAGCAAAAGCAATTGAAATAATGGGAGAATCCCAGGGGAAGATGGCATCCATAATGAGTGCATTTAATGGAGTTCAGATTTAACTAATCACTACCATCTTCAATACAATTTTGCATACAGACCAGTTCAATGAAGAAAGAGCACAATAAATAATAAGTAGGTTTTTAAGTAGACATTTTATATTTCTGAAGATGTCTGCCATAGTGTTGGATGAAATGCCAGGTCACCATAAATATAAATTCACCATTAGACCATGGCCAAAAAGCCCATAAAAACATGTTAAGATTCAAGAGCGCAATAATTTTAATCCACAAGGAAGATGCAAAATAACTATAGACCCATCAGTTTACTATCAAACTTTACAGTATCTTTTCCAGCGTATTAATCAAAAGAATAAGATAAATCTTTGATGAAAATCAACCACCCAAACAAGTTGAGTTCCATGCTGGTCTCAGCACGATGGACCACCTTAAAAGAAAATACTGAATTCTGAAAAAGGTAGAGGAGTACAGTTTGAAATTATATGTTGGTTTTTGTGGACTATAACAAGGCCTTTGGTTCAAGAAAATGTGAGACTATTCCACTGACCAAACAAGGCATAGGAAACAAATGTGCAAAATCCTTAACCACAATGTATAAACAAAATACCACAAAGATTTAAACAGAAATAGAAAGCAAAGTTTTTCTTTATATAGAACAGCCTAGCAAGGTGACTCATCTTCCCCAAAATGTTCACCTGTGAACTTAAGAGCATATTTCAGAAAATGAATTGGAAAATCAGTCATAGAATTAAAATAAGTGGCAGAAAATTATCTAACCTATCATTTGCAGACAATATCATACTAATTCTGAATATATATTGTAACTGGAACTGTCACAGTGAAGCACAATACACAGTTATTAATATGTTGTGCTGAGTTGAACTCTTGTAGCTTCACTTACTTACCATTTCATTTAAACATGTTTTGCAGACTTTTGTTTGCATCATCAATGCTGATAATGTGGGGACAAGGGTCTGTGAAACATGTTCTAAAGAAATGGTAAGTGAAGCTACAAGAGTGTTTAGTTCAACTCACCTCAGCACATTATAATATTTGCCTGATCAGCACATGAACTACAAGAAATGATTTCCATACTAAGTACCCACAACAGAATTGGCCTTGCCATGAACAGTACAAAAACAAAGATAATGACCAATGCAAGAAATCCCAACTCAAGTGGATGGTGCAGAACTACAATTCATTGCCGAATATGTCTACTTGGGACAACTATTAGCTTTCAAGAATAATATGGACCAAGAAATCACTAGAAGAAGATTATCTGTATGGAAGGCATTCTAGAGCATCACATTCATCCAAATGGATAAAGGAAGAAACTGTATACTGAAGTCTGAGGCTCTGGAGATAGGCATACTACCAATATTATATATGACTGCCAGACTTGGGCATTAATGGAAAAATAAAAAAAAAACTAAATTGGAGGTATCACAAAGAATGGTGCAGAGAAGAATACTGGATTTCTAAGTGAAGGACAAAACATCAAATAAGCAGTTGCATAATCTACCCAACATCAAAGATGTAGTGAAGCACCCCCTGGAACTAAAGTGCAATTGAGGTCATGTAGTGAGACTACTGCATATGAAATAGGAATCATGTTAGATTTTTACATCAGTAAGACTCAAGTTGCACAATGATGTATATCTTTAGGAAAGAGGCAAGCAATCACTGATCTAGAATTGCAAAAGACAGGAAGGAGTGGAAAGAATTAAAAACAAATACCTACATCAGAAAATTAACTAAAAGCATGTGTTAAAATGATAAAACATTGTTAAGTGAACAGTATATGAAAATAAAAAGAGTAATACACTAAACAGATTGTAAGCCAATACTCTACATAACCAGCACAAGTAAGCACCTCAAGGCCACCTCTAATCAGCAAGCCTTTATCCTTTTAAGGGCACTAATGGCTCATTCATTCATCCTCCATGCCTGTGATATAATAGGACATTAAACACTATTAAAAAAAAGAATATGAACACACATTAAATATTCTTAATTATCTAGTGAGTCAATTTGATAATCTTATGCTCCACTTACTGTTGAATTATGCAAAACTAGTTTCGCAGGCTTTTGCCTGCATCCTCAGTTGCGAATCGACTGTCAGCTTCGTTGTTGGTTGACTGGACTTGGTGTAGCTCTCGTGGACATTTTATGAACCTCTGGATTAATTTGTCTTCCATTGGAATCACATAACCTTATCCTCATTTATTTTATATAAATTTTTTCCCATATTCCCAGCTCAAGGGGTCGATCTACGAATTTCAATAATTTCACTCCCATTTCTATATCATGTTTATTTCTCCAAAAATGATGTGCAGCTGCTGATTTCTCTGTTTGATTGTACCTTATGTTTCTCCAGTGTTCCTTCAACCTGATTCCAATGCTTCTTTTTGTTTTTCCAATGTATACTTTGTTACATTGTGAACAGTTGATTTTGTATATTTCTGGCTTCTTCTCCTTCGGTATTCTATCATTATCACCAGAATTGAGCAGATTTTTTAGGCTAAACTTGTTCACCGGTGGATTTTTGGCGACCCAAAATTCCAAAAAATACTCAGAGAATTTGGGATTATTTTGTCCCCAGTGAACAGTTTAGCCTAAAAAATCTGCTCAATTCTGATCATAATGATAGAATACCGGAGGAGAAGAAGCCAGGAATATACAAAATCAACTGTTCACAATGTAACAAAGTATACGGAAAAACAAAAAGAAGCATTGGAATCAGGCTGAAGGAACACTGGAGAAACATCAGGTACAATCAGATAGAGAAATCAGCAGTTGCACATCACTTTTGGAGAGATAAACATGATATAGAAATGGGAGTGAAATTATTGAAATTCATAGATCGACCCCTTGAGCTGGGAATATGGGAAAAAATTTATATAAAATAAATATGAGGATAAGGTTATGAACTTTGAGATACCAACAGAAGACAAATTAATCCAGAAGTTCATAAAATGTCCACGAGAGCTACACCAAGTCCAGCCAATCAACAACAAAGCCACAGTCGACTTGCAACTGAGGATGCAGGCAAAAGCCTGTGAAACTAGTTTTGCATAATTCAACAGTAAGTAGAACATAAGATTATCAAATAGACTCACTAGATAATTAAGATAGTTGCTTCACTGTATTGGTTCCGACACGAAATTAAATGTTATATTTAACACATTAAATGTCTGTTCATTACTCCAGAAAAAAAAAATAAAACATGTAGTCTAAAAAATGGAATTATCTTAGGATTACTAGAAACTAATTACAAATGTGGCTGCAAACTGAGTCATGATACTTCTTCCAAGCTCACAACAAGAAAATGCTATGTTGATCCCAATTATTATTTTAACAATTAAAAACAAAAATTTTGTTCACTCTTAGATCAAACTAACATGGAGAATGTAGCACAACTTCCCAACTTCATTATTGTGAGGTAAGGAGGTTTCCATGTTGATACTGAAGAGTACTACATTTAATAGTAATATGCACATATAAAGGGAAAGTGAATCAATAAGAAACTGATGGCAAAATGATAAACGATTGAGATAGTACATAAAAAGTTTTTGTCATAAATTAGTTGATAATCTAACAATAATGCATTCCAAAACAAATATTTATTTTCAATATTAATTCAATTTGAAATCGAACACAGTGAAACATGCATTAATAATCTCTTCTGAGTTGAAATAATTAAAATATTTTTTATGGTTTCACTTATGCCAGTCATTTAACAGTTGATGAAGGGAACAAATGTTCCACGAGACATGTCTTGAGTAAATCTCATGTAAGTGAAACCATAAAGAATGTTCTAAATATTTTGACTTGGAAGAGATTATTAATGCTTGTTTCACTGTTTTCAATTCCAAATTGAATTAATAGTGAAATTACTTGGACATGTTTTGTGAAATGCTTGTCCATATCCTGAACTGTTAAATGACTCAGAAGAGCTTATAAATATTTATTTACTTGAATCAATAATTAAGTTGTATTACTGTTCTTAATGCACCTGTATCTTGTGCTTCTTATGTTGCCCATTCCTTGGATCCACATAATCAATAATAAATGCATATATACCGAAGATCCATAATTATCTTTCTGGCTTTTATTTATAATTTTCTCTTTTATTGTATGATTTTCCAATTAAGTGATTTTGTTCAGGGGTGATGCATGGGAAGTCTTGATTATGTTTCCTGTATCTGGCAAACTTGATGAAGTTGTTTTTTCAGTTTTCCTTAGTTATAAAAAAAAAGTGGGGTGGAACTCTTTCTTGGCACAAATCCCTAAAGCCATGCCATTAAAAATAAATAAAAACAAAATAAATGCTACAAGAAGGCTAGTATATAACTAAGGCTGTTTGTACATAGAAAGTGAGTGAAATACTATTTCAGATTTTATGTAACCAGTAATCAACAGATTGCATAATAAGATGAATAAAACTAGTTAAAATGACAAGTAATTTTAAAACTATATTTTTCAGTATCAGCAGAAAAATTTTTCATCTTTAATTTGTTTATATCATTATTTCATTTCATTCTTTGTCCTAAAAGCCTTTAGTAGTTCAGTATATCTGATATCACATTACAATAAATTGTTCTTGAATTACAGCCATCCAAATATGTTCACCATCTTGAATGATAAAGGACTGTTTTCACCTAGACGCATAGCATCCATCTTTTGAATCAAAGCTTGCTGTGCACATGAAAAAGTTAACAATGCTCAATGCTTGATGTCAGCATTTGTTATCTGTGAGAAAAATGAGTGAACCATTTAAGTTTATGATAATTAAATGACTAGTTTAAGTTTGCTGAACTCTATAAGCAAAGAAAAATGGGAACTAAGTTGTTAAGAGAGAATCTGGAATTTTGGAAGACATAAATAACATGTCAAGAACAAAAAGAGGTGCTAATAAATGCAAAATGTTCTTATTATTCCTTTCAAGGACCAAAAAATTGAGAATTTCCAACATTAAAAAAATGAATGCAAAATATATACAAGAATTACAAAATGGCTATGCTAAAAACCATGTGAGGAAAAGCAAACATGCATGGACATGACACAAAAACAGCAAGGAATGAATAAGGAAAAATTTCTCTTAGAAAAAAAATTAATGAATTATATGGACAAATGAATGAATAGTGTTTAACGCCCGTTTTTGCTACAGAGGCACCACAGGCGATGGACACTGATGATACGTGAGATGAAATGATATATTGGGAAAGGATTTTATGGAAGGAATCGTTCCAGGCCTAAGTTTAGGGTACCTCCCGGCATTTGCCATTTATCTGGACTGAGGAAAACCTGGAAAAAACCTCAGTCAGGAAGGACGGTCCTGGCGGTATTCGAACACAGACCTCCCGCTCACGAGTCCGAGACTTAACGACCTCGGCCACCCGTGGCGGTTTATATGGACAAAATAGTATGAAATTTTAATAAATAAAAAAAATTCAATTTAGATGGTGGTCTACCTTGTTATATCTCGCAATAAACAACAGAAAAAATATCTTCAAATATGCCAAAAATAAAGAACAGCAGTGAACATTAATGTTCAACATTACTTCCAATGGAAATGGCTACCATACATCACTTAACAAATGGAGTGAGGAAAAAAAAGTTTACTGCTGATATACATGCATACAAACTGAAGTTTGGAAATGACAAGGGGAATTAGATTGCAAATGCTTCTCCTTGTGCTGGAATGTTTCCAAGGCAACTTTATCCAACATATAGAGTACCACTTATGGATGCAATGATTTCCAGTGGGTTCACATGAGTACTCCTGCCTCCTAATCTATCAGTGGAAGGGAAAAAATAAAGAAAAGAGTGAAAAAAAAAAAGACTCAATACCAGTTGTATATAACAGTGGATGGCTAGCAACAAACAAAAATTCCTATCTGACTTTCATTCCAAATCTTAACCTATCAAAGAGTTTCTGTGAAAAAGTACTCAATATAAATTAACACCAATAGTTTGGTTAACTATAAAATCTGGGCACTAAGTGCTAAAAGGCTTTAAGCTATTTGTAAATAACTGATAACCGTTGAGGTGTCCAGGTATACAGATTCAAATGGGCGATTCATGGTTCAGACATGGAAGAGCATCAGCACAGTAAGCCGAAGATCTATGGTTTGAGTTTTGGTCATGATCAATTTTTTTGCTATCTGACTCTGATTCCAAACACAAAAGTCTAATGCTGAACTGATGAGTAAGAGGATATTAAACTATCTGGTCATTTTGTCCCAAGTAGATTTTTCTCCTTGGACATTAACAAAATAATTATTTTATCCATTATTTACCCTCACATTTCCTAATGCATATTCAGAAAAACTAAACACAGAGATCATGACTTTTGAGTAAAGACATAGGACATTATGCAGTAGAGTTTCCCACAACTGAATCACCAACTACAAAGAACAATATGAAAGTATCCCCAATACCTACAACAAAAACAGATTTAAAAAATATTCCACCATTTCCATTCTACAATTGAATACATCAAAATTTATGTTTTCAAGCAGACAGAGTTTCTTTTCCTACTTCTTTCATTTCTTGTTGCTAGGGATGGAAAGTTCATTGAGTAAATTATTAAGCATGAAAAAGGAAGTATAGGAAATGGCCTGGGTTAAAGTATCAGGGGATGAAAGAGTGAGTGAAGTAACTGGATAGTGAGTGTAACAGCTGTTTTGTTGGTTTGCCACTAGGACTGATAATGCAACAACAAAGGAGTCCATGCACAACATTGATGGTGACAATGGCTTCTAAGGTAAATTAATAAAACTGCTCACATAACAATGTGCTTAAAGCAAGAAACCTACATAAAAATATATACATTTTTCAAATCCAGGGTATTTTGCCAATTTGCCCATAGTTTACAGATATTTTGAAATATATAATATATACTATATACCAGATGCTTCTCCTCAACCTGCAGACTGTGAAGCTATGTAATCTACCTTTTTATAAGTAATTCTGTACAAGTTGTTTGATAGTTCAACCAATCATGCCTACCAGGTTCTCCTAGAACAGCAGCTATCATGTTGATCTTTCATAATGCAGATAATGGGTTCAAATTTCCCTCAGAAATGTAATGATTTTTAATTTGTGAACATTTGCAAATAATGTTTATCTACATGAGAATTCTAGCCTACCTTTGTCCTTAAACAGACTATCCTTATATGCTCCTCACTGGCACACAATTATGTATTACAATAAAAAGCTTTTAGAATTGCTATTGTGCCATAGTAATGTATATTCATTAACATTAAAGGTTATTTCTTTCGAGCATTGACAAAAATAAGAAGAGAGATAGAGGTTCAATGTGCCTTTTGTCCTTTTAATGGTATGTTTCATACATGCTTGTGGCTATAAAATACATGTGATTGTATTACTGTATATTATTCGGTTTGTTACATATAGATCTCTTTTTAATATTTTGTAAATTTTATATTTACCTGTATAAAATATGTTTTTTCATGTTATAACATCGCTATCATTGAATTTTTATTCTAAATGTTGTCTGCTTTCACCAAAAGCATTGTAGAAGCAGTTGCAGAAGTGGAATCATGAGAGTATACAAGTATATAATGACAGCTTTAAATACAAGAATAAAAGTGCTTGATTTGGCATCAAATTGTTAAGTACAGGTTTGCCTAACTGGCAATTCACAAGATTAGGTAAATCATTGGTATGTATTAAAATAAATGATAAATTGAATATACTGTGTATATTTTTTAAACATGTTGTGTAATTTATGCAACCGCTCAAATTCAAGACAATTGCATCTGTTTTCTAGTAGTGGTTAAACATTGCCACATAAAAAAAAAAAAAAAATAAATAAATAAAAAAAAATACTTCACTGTTCCTGGCTTTTTGTAGAGTTATTAAAACATTGCAATGATTAAGCAAGCAATGGATCTCCATAGACTATAATAGCTACATAAATGAAAGTAAAATAGTGACTAAATTTTAACACCTGCAAAGAAATTCATATGTTGAGCAACATTTTAAATGCAATAGAGTAATGAAATATTTAACATAATGACTCCTTCTATTAGTCATATTATTTTTATACACAATCTCCTTTAAATTCTCCTCAGTAGTATATAATACATTTTAGCTTTATTTCAGTATACAAATACCTTTAAACCTTTGGACTATAAACCACACAAAAATGTATTAACTATGCTCTAACATGGAAATACACATGTGCATTTAGAACATTTATAAAACTACTTAAGATTCATGTATCACATTTTAAAGCTTCATTAATTTCTCATTTTAAAACATATGTTGGTGAACTGGGGAAATATGCACCTCATTACAACATTAAGTCAGATTTCCCAATGTGATGGCAAAAGGTAACCTCGCCTAAGTAGAATGTCCAGTATCTGGCGTTCCCTAAGACCACCCACATTGGCCACCCACAGTGGAAGCCACTTGTTCAAAAGTAGCCACCTTGAGGATAATCCTGTTGCACCACTTGAAGCCTCATCCATGCTGCCCAGAGCCCCAGGGGCAGCTGAGCTTCACATGGGCTTGTCTATTATTGCAACTCCTGCATAGCTACGTCCAATGCCCATGGAAGAAGGCAGCATTGACCAAGAATCTGTTTTAGGATTGTAAACTTCAACAGAGGCTAAATTGGATGAACCATCATCACCACCCACAACATACAGCATGCCATTCAAGGCAACTACACCTAGAAAAAGAGAGAAATAATTTGTAGCTGAATGCAGATTACCACTGATAGAAATGATACACAAGATACAACTGATTTTTAAATGTATTTCATACATTTTGGATAAAGTAATAATCTAAAGCAATGTCACATCTTTGGCTTGGTTCTGAAGGGGCCAGTATCAGATTTCATCACAGCTGATTTCATTGGTATTCTAATGCAACTTAATCTGCCCTTTACTATATTAAGATTACAAATGACTTTAGCAAATTGTAAGAATTATTTGTATTTTATAATTTAAGCTTCTAATAATCGTTCTCCATTTAAAATGCTAATCTCAATAATGGTACAATTCCTGATTTTCAAATTTATTTGCCTAACTGTTGACATTAGTCTTTTAGTGATGCATGGTTTCAAAAACTTACTTTGGACCTAGCTAAATCTGGTGGAAATACACAGTAATAAGAGCAATTTCTTTCATTTTTCTCTAGCCTTTTGGTGTAAGTTTAAAACTGTTTTCTTATACAATAACAGGCTTCACTCATACCAGGAAATGGCATCTTATCAGATGGTAGCAATTAAAATTAAAGTAAGCAAACAGTATATTATTTATAATTCAATAAATAATATTAATTATAGAATTGCATACTATTAACTACAAATTATTTTATAGTTATTATGCTCATTTTTATTAAATATTTCTTTATATTTTATTTTCATTTTGACCCTTTAAAGTTAGTGTCACACAATTACTAAAAACTGAACCACATGATTTCACATAGCTCAGAAGTATGGACAAAACTTGTATTCATTTTCATCTTTCTACAGCATAAATTAATAAAATTGTCATAAAATTATTATTAAAGGGAAAATAATTTATAAAGGAATGAATGGAAGAACAAAATTTACCTTAAATGTATTTCTGTACTCACTTTGCTTTAAACATAATTTAATGGACACCATGCCTGTGGTTTTCCTTTAATAGGAACTGATTACCATTTGCTATTTAATATTGGTATAAAATGTGTAGGGATAAAAGGCATTTTAGTACTTCAGCCTTGCTCAAGTGCTTGCTGCTTCTGCCTACATTCCCAGTGGGAGCACCTTCAGGGGGAAGGGATGAATTGAGAGAAGCACTGGATGTCCAGGATCCATGGATGTAAACATAGATCCCTAATAATATTTCCAGATAGAATAGCCTGACTCTGGTGGTGTCCCCTCCAAGGAGTTCAAGCCCCTCAGCAGGGCCACTTCCATACCAGATGCTGAGGCAGAAATCTTTCCAAAGTACAAACCATCATCACGCTGCACACAGCACCAGTTCACCTTGTCTGGCATCAACTGGAATTCAGTAAGTTCCTATTCCAGTCAATAGATATCAACAGAGAAGTGATTGAGTTCTCATCACAAAGCCTTAAACTTACCAAATAATCAGTTAACAGCTGAAGATAAAAACGAAGATTCCAAAATTTTCCAAATGTAAAAATTTGCAAGTGAAGTTTGAGTCAACATTTCAATATATTTAATTTTGAATCTGCTAGCCACATAAATATGTAGAAAAATTTCCTGTTTACTGTTCAGAAATTGCAAAAGAAATATGGGTTAAGTACTAAAGAAGCAATTACCTTTGACATAAAAATTTCTTCCACTACCTCTCCAGTCATATGTGGCCTAGAAGAACATAGAACATGTTCTATGTTCTATGTTCCATCACAGAACATGGAACTAAATAGAGATCAGTTTAATACTGTTACCCAGAGAATGGATGGATCTACATATTTCCAAATGGCTCCTTTAAACCTAGTACAGCTCTTATAGGAAAACCTCAGTTATGATGAATTGCAGAAGAAACCTTAATAACATAAACTAACATTAAGCTGGAAAATATTGGTAAAATACAGGTGTCTTAACTTGTTAGAATTTTAACACTATGTTAACGAACAACATATTAGTGTATTTATATATCTGTTGGTTAAACCAGCCCTTAAGGTAATTCATAATATTAAAAATGGCTTATATTCTCCCAATATTCTAGAAACTTCTACTTAAAATTAAGCTTTTGTAAGGTTAATTAAAAATAATTATGCAATGAAGAGTCTTTGACAATCAGAAAAATAGAGAAAAAATTCAGTATCTTCTAGCTCAATACTATACCAGGATGGAAATAAAGAATCAGACTTGAAAAATTCAGGTCATGACCAGGATTTGAAACACGAATCTTCTCTCTTCTGGGCTGTTACTCTAAATAACCATGTCCTCCTCCAAGCACAGAACCACAAACCTCTCTCATCTGATTCTATATGCCCTAGAGACCTCCCTAAGATTTCTCTACTATGAGAGATTTATCCCTTAAGAGGCAATCAGTAATGCTAGGAGTACTCATGAACCAGGTTTCTAGTTTAACCACCAACTATATTGGGTTAATTTATATACATATAAGGGTCTATATATAAATTAAATCCAAGTTACCTCTTAGGAATAAATCTCTCACAGTAGATAAGCCTTAGGGAGATCTCTAGAGTATACACTGTGCGGTCAGGGTTTTTCCTATGGGTGAGCCTGCAATCGTTTATTGCACTGTGGAGGGAGCAGCCCCCAATCATTTATTCCCAGATGTGTGTTGTGTTGTACATTTATTAATTTGACAGTATACATAAAGTGTACTATGTCTTGTGTGTTAACAATAGAACAGCGTGTCTTTATGTATGATTCATGTGTTAACTCAGTGGTGAAAGAATCATAAGACCAATATTTTGAACATACTGTTGTTTCTGTTACTTATATGAATATTATATTAGCACCTTTTTTTCAGATAATTAACCGATAGGGAGCATGATCATGCATTTTTTCACAGGACTCTGCCACTGAAAATAATTCCATGAGAGCAATTCACAAGATAGAGTTATTAGTAGGAATGTGTGGCCTCCTCTGTCCTCCAATTTAACAGCCTGTGATTATCTCTGGGGTAAATTAAAATATGCTGTGTACAAGACAAACTCACATACTATATAAGAACTGAAGATAATATTCATCCAGGTTGTCTGGATTTCTCAAAATGAACCACAGCAATGATGAATCCTAATGAAATAAAAAATGTGTGGAGAATGAAGGCGAAAAGTTTCAAAAACTCATTTGATAATTTGATAACTAATCAGCCTCTTAAATTGGTTTTTGTTTTGTTGTATGGTTAGTTTATTTTAATATTTTACCCTCCCACTAATCAGTGAGGTTCAGCTGGCTGGCTAACCAGCTAAAAAGTAGTGCATTTGCCCATAAGTAAAACACTGCAGGTAAACACCCAAATGATCACATGGTAGAATCAGATGAGAGGGGTTCATTATCCCATGCTTGGAGGAGGATATGGCAGCTTAGTTGGTTAGAGCATCAGCCCAGAAGGCTGAAGATCTATGTATCAAAACCCAGCTGTGACCTGAATTTTCAAGTCTGATTCCTCCTTTCCAACTTATGCCCCACACATGGCTAGTGTGAAGGAACAATTTCTACGTGAACTATACTTGGTATTTCCATGATGAAATACAAACTTTCAGGAATGATGTAGAAGATGTTCCCAGACTGGAGTTCCCTATCTGAAATTGATACATTTACCCTTCTCCATCATTCCCAAAAGTTTGTATCATAGAATCATCCAGTACAGTATATTAGCTCTTTTAGAACTAAGCAAGAGATATAGCCTCTATCTACAGTTTGGAATTTGGAATTTTGTATATAAATGTTTCTTTTTGCTATGATTCACAATCCCCATACTTTCATGCATTATGCAGTACTATGGGACCTCCCTGGATTAAATAATAGATATATTTTACCTTGTTCTTCAGTTCCAAGCAATGCATTATTCTAAACAGTGGTGCATGTGATAGACATATTCTACTGGTAACAATTATGGGAAAAGTGAAACAAAATTACAGTGCTTGTTTCCATCGATATTTTTAATATGTATTCAAAGTTATGCTCATAAGAGATAAAATTCTTCTCTGTAAGGCCTGTGAAATCTAGCTTTCTCAAGTGATGCAGCACTTACATGGACATAAACATATAACAGCAGTTCATTTTTTAAAAGCTCAGCCTACAAGAAAATTTTCTATTTGGTGAATTTTCAGCTGGAGCTACAACTTATGATTCAGAACTGTCAAAATCTGCAAAGTAATTAAAAGATTTGTGTAAGGTTTTTTCTGCAGATATTCTGCTCTCAAAATTTGGTGATCATGAACATTGGTGATTTCTTATATATATGCAGATAGATCCTCCAATGAGTAACTGTTATAGAAGCACTACCAGGTTAAATGCTATGAGGAAATAATAAATAAAATTGGAATGCTGTGTCAGAATTAATATATGGGTGTTTCTAGATAAAACACTTTATATAATGAAAGGAAAATCATCACAATTGGAGTTTTGGAAAACAACTCACTGTCAAAGAAATCTTTTCTTTTATATGTGAGGAAATATGTGTAATGAATCGCATGACAGTAACATGTATTTTTAATAAAGCTATGCATGTTCTATGGCCAGCAGGTGTGAAATATGAACACATATTGCTACTATAATAGATGCTGCTTCTTATATGATGGAGAAGGACTTTCAATAAGTTAACAAAAAAATGATACACATTACAGGTTTAAAGCACACTTTTCACAGGTTTTGTGACACAAATTGCGTATTTACTTCGAATGTAGACTTACTGATTGTTAACGGAATGAAAGTTATGATGAAACCACCAGGTAGAGTAGAGCTCTTTAAAACCAAAGAGCCAAGTACTCTCTTTCCTCCCATACCCAGATTTTACATACTGAAAGACTTAGTTATATGCTATTATAAATTGCCAAATTAGTGAATGAACTTGACAAAGAAAATGTTATCCTCTTTTGCAGTGCTATAATGTTGCATATTTCAGACACTAAATAATGTGCACTTAAAGCTAACTTGGCCTTCATTAACACACATTTCTGTTTTCTCTCATACTTCATCATAAAGTTGGAAAATACCACAGAGTTACTGTCATAAACATCAACAGTATTGCAGTTAATATTGATATAGAGTTGGTTTGGACACCTATACTTCACTTATTTGGTCTTTTTAATTGAACATGTTTTGAGAACATTTGTTCTCATCATCAACAGAAGACCAACTGGTAGAAGCATTCTCTGTAGGTAGTCAGAGGAATTTATCGAGTAATCCAACAATGGGTGTCTTGAAGTTCATGAAGCGGTTTTTATTTTTGATTATGTAAATTTTTTTCCATATCATTAGTTTCAAAGTTTGTGTGTTGTTCACTAATTTTGTTTTTTTTTGTCAATTTCATTGTTTTCTGATCAAAAGTGGGCTGTCACTGCCAATTTCTCCATCTGTTTGTAATGGATATTTTTGAAATGTTTTTGGTATGAGTTTACATTTTTTTTTTTTAAGTTTTACCTATTGGTCTTCTGCTGATGATGGGACTGAATGTTCCTGAGTAAGTGAAGTATAAGTATCATGAAACCAACTCTATATCAATATTATTTTACTACTGCACTGTTAATAGCTTCATGAGTATAAGTTCATAAGCATTGAAGTTAATGGTTCAAAAGCAAGCAATGTTAAACAACAATTCCTGTGATGTTTATATAAGAACATAAATTTTCAAGTGATACATCAAATTTCATACACAATAAATGACATCTGAAACATTTGAATGTTAGTAACATTGCATTTATAAAAGTGCAAAATTGACATTGTAAGATGTTCAATGTTCATTACATTGTTCCATGATACTGCCAGGAGTGGCTGAGGTCATTAAGATGTTCACACATGAGCGGGAGATCTGGGGTTCGATTCCTACCAGGAATATTCTCCATGACTGAGATTTTCTCAAGGTTTTCCTCAGTCCTCATAAATGGCAAATGCTGGGGAGGTACTCTTAACTTAGGTCTATGTTTCCTTCCTTTATATAAAAAAATAAAATAAAAATAAATAAATAAACAAAAAAACTCTTTTTTCAATTTATCAATTCAACTCATTTACCATTAGTGTCACCCACCACCTGTGATGTCTCAGCAGTAAAAATTGGCATTAAACACTAATAAAAAAAAACTGTTCCATTATAATTGTCACAGCTTTAAGATGCAACCTCCATGGTTCATTCTCAGTAACTAAGAAACAGGAAACTTTAGGTGTATATTGGTAGTTTTATACTTTTAGTTTAGTTACTATACAAATATTTTCTTTTCTTAAAGCATAATTTTATAAGATTTTAAGCACAAAGAAGTTATCTTAACTTTTAAAGCACCTAAAATTCAAATCCAAATCATTACTAAGAATTTACAAATTATGCAATGCGGCATAAAGTATCATCTGAAAAAGAAGCAATTCTGTACCAAATAACTAAAAATAAAAGTTTTCAATAATGTCAATACCTAAACAAACATATTAAAGCTCCACAAAAAGCTTACAGTACATCTCATGCAAACTCTAACAATAAGAACTTAATTCCCCCAATTCAATTGTTTATAGCTACAACAAGAAAGGAGAACAGTATGTCATTCCTATATGAAGCAAATGAACTCTCCACTGTTAAAAGGAACTAAGTCAGAAAATGCAATTTCCACTTTTCTCTTGGAAATCATTTCAAAGACCAAACTGCATCAAACTATGTAAAATGAAACCAAGTCTGACCGATGATGATGATGATGATGATGATGATGATGATGATGATGATGATCGCTTAAAGGGTGCAAAACTGCTAAGATCATTAGCGCCCAAACACACTAAATACTGCACCAGAATTAAAAAATAAATAAGTAATCAGTGCATAAGATAATACTAGCACTTTGAGCAATAAAATAAAACCCCATAACAAATAACAAGGGTAATATAGGCAATAAACAAGACTGGTACTAAAACACAGCTGCAAGAGCTGAGAAAATAAGGGTATTATAATGGTCTAAAATTGTAACAATAAAAACCCCCAAAACATATAACGGTAAAATTGTCAACAAACAAAAGACTGTTACAAAACACAGCTGCAAGAGCGGAAAAACACAACCATCTTATAATGGTCTAAAATTGTAACAATAAAACCCCAAAACAAACAACAAGAGTAATATGGTCAACAACAAATAAAGACTGGTAGTAAAATGGATCAACAAGACCTTTTTTTTTTTTTTTTGAGTAGTGTTTAACGCCCGTTTTTTCTACTGAGGCAAAACAGGCGGTGGACACTGATGATACATGAGATGAAATGATAAATTAGGAGAGGATTTTTTTTTTTTAAGGAAGGAAGCGTTCCAGGCCTAAGTTTAGGTACCTCCCCGGCATTTGCCAGTTATGAAGACTGAGGAAAACCTGGAAAAAACCCCAGTCAGGGAGGACGGTCCTGGCGGGATTCGAACCGCAGACCTCCCGCTCACGAGTCCGTGCCTTAACCACCTCGGCCACCCGTGGCGGTCAACAAGACCTGAAAACACATCAGTCTTATAATAGTCTAAAATGGTAACAATAAAACTCCAAAACAAATAACAAGGGCAATGTGAAACACAACAAATAAAGACTGGTACCAAAACGCTTCAGCAAGAGCTGAAAACACAACAGTCTTAAAATAGTCTAAAAATGCCGTCATGAGTAAAATGATAGAACCTCGCACCTTGCTCCAAAAACCACAAACACGGATAAAACGGAGCACACGCTCAACAGCAAACACATCATCTGCAAGTAAGTCCTCAATAGAGGAGGGCAAACCTAGGGAAAGTTTAAAAGCTTCTAGATGATGGCATTCAAGTAAAAGGTGTCGCACTCTAAAGGGGAGGTCACAATGAGGGCAAGTTGGAGCTGGTTGACCATTAAAAAGGTGACGGTGACTAAAACGGCAATGTCCAATTCTCAAATGTGCTAAAATTACTTCTTCGCGACGAACTGCTCGAGAAGTCGACCAGTTAAAAGGGGCGGATCTACATTCTCGAAGTTTATTCGTAGGGATTAAATCCCACTCCTTGGCGTCAGCATGAGAGAACGCCTCGACGTAAAGAATGTTTAAAATCCCGAGAGTAAAAACGTTGCTCATATTCAGCAGGGTCTAAAAGGGCGAATTTAGCTGTGACATCTGCGGCCTCATTACCCAGATGTCCCACATGTTCAGGAACCCATAGCAGTGTCACCTGACGCCAGCGTCAAGAAGCGTAAACACTGCATCCTGGATCTTCTGTACAAGAGGGTGGTTGTTGTACAATTGTTTATAAGATAAAAGGGTACTCAGAGAATCGGAACAAACAACACTGTCCCCCAGCCGCTGTTCAGAAACAAATAAAATCGTTCAATAAATAGCATAAAGCTCCGCCATAAAAATAAATGTCGCAGCTTTAAGACCAAACGTAAAATTACCTCCATTAAAAACAAATGCACATCCTACTGCTGTGTCACATTTCGAGCCGTCGGTATGTATAAAATTTCGACCAGTAAAAGAACAGATGATCTCGCTAAAATAACGACGAATAATAGGCGAGTAGTAAAGATACCACTTTATCCCATCCCCTATTTATGTGGGTTGAAAAAACTACCCAAAAATACCCACATACACGTGTACTTACTGTTCCTATTTTCCTTGCGTTAGCCCTACTACATTTTCCTCCTTTATGTCAAATAACAACAAATGTATTAGCGTAGCGGTATTTAGCGAAGTAGCGGATAAATCATGGGGGAGGGGAGTTTCTGGTTAAACAGAGCTGAGTAGCGCTGTTACAGGGGGATATCTTCGTAACGGGTGGGGTCTTTTCCACTTGACAAAGGCCTATTCCTTCCTATGGGAGTGTATTTTAGACGATTCCTTCATACTTACCGTGGGGCTACTAGGCCGTATTTTTAGCGTGACAATATATGGACTATTAAGAGGGTGTATTTGTAGCAGAGTCCTTCATACTCAACATGGACTGTTAGGGGGGTGTATTTTTAGCCAATTCCATCATACTTAACATGAGGTGTGTATTTAGCCAATTCCTTCATACTTAGAAGTAGCACCGATTAAATGTGACAACACCTGGGCTATTAGGGGGGTCAAGATACACAAAGAAGTAAACTTCGTCGCAAATATATAGCTTTTGGAGACATTTATGATGTTGAATTAAACTCAAAACCTAATAAATAAGGGATATTTATTTACCTTCCAATCATCAGAGAGGAGAATGAATATATATATATATATATATATATATATATATATAATAGTAGCACTGAACATGTTTTTACAGCCAATCAGAGAGGAACCCTCTCATACTGACAAATTTACAATGCCAGACGCTTTAAACCTAGTAGCATTAATTTGTTTTACACATTAACACTTAAACATTAGTTTTTTCCAATTACAATCGTCTGATGTTAAACCTCCATACCAAACAAATATCTATTTAGCAAGTTATTGAACTATCAACTTGGGAGACTGCTTAACATTTTGCAATGATTAAATTCTACCTACAGTGAAGATATACAAAATATTGTACAAGAAGTGGGAAAGGCATCAATGTGGTATGAGGGAGAAAGATTGAGAAAATATTTTTGGAAAGAGAAATTAATAAGAATTAAATATATTGTAAACCAGGAAATATTAGCAAATCTTAATAATGAAAAAACCCTGAAATTATATAGTACACTAAAAATGGGTTAGATATATTGAAATTTGTGATAAGGATGGAAGGGAAGGATTGGCATGGTTAAAAACAGCAGTAATAAACTTCAAGTGGATAAAAACAAATTTATAAAGGGGATATATCCTATGTGTAAAGAACCAGGGCATTGTAATTTGGAATCTAAACAAACGAGGGAACAAGTGGAAATAAAAGAGACAGAAGCATTCTAAATTTAAAATTAGACATAAACTGGGAAAATACATAGACAAGGAGAGGAACAATGGTTATGGGGGTAAAAAGTTTAGGAAAGAAGCAAGAAAACTGTTAGAAAAGAAAGGAAAAAAGAAAAGAGATGGGGAAGGAAGAGAGTTAGATACTTAGTATCAGGATTCTTATACATCAGGGTGTTAATGTGTATAAGATCCAAAGAAAAGCAAATCTTAAGGACAGATTGATAGTACATTTTCAAATTAGTTTGATAATGTTAGAAATATGGGATGAATAGTGTAGAAATTGTAATTATTTGTTATAATGTAGATTAAGTATGTTAATTTGTTAAATATGTTTACTATAAATTTGGTAAATAATAGTGATTTTTGTGTTTGTATATATTTATGAATACTGTATATGGTTGAACCTGGGTCTTCAGGAAATTCCAATGATGAGCCAAAGACCAAGATAGGTAGTAACTGTGAATTGTTTATGTAGAGACATTGTTGGTAAATAATTCAATAGAATGAAGGTTTACATTTCTAATAGAGCTTCAAGACCTTCACCAGTTAAGGCAGCACATTGAAACTGCATTCTGTCCTTGCATTGCTTGGCTAAAAAACTGGTTTTTAATGTGTCAAGAAATAGTAAGAGGAATGCTTATCAATCTAATATTAAGGGGAATGCTTACCAACTCATGTATAATTAAAATTTGGCAAGGAATAAATAATGAACGCCCTTTTTTTTGCTACAAGGCACCACAGGTGATGTACACTGGTAATGCAATGATATACTGAAAAAGGATTTACTTTTAAGGTAGAAATCGTTCCAGGTCTAAGTTTAGGGTACCTCCCCGGCAATTTAGCAATGAGTAGATTTTCATTAAAAACATAATCTGGCGGTTGCCCAGGAATGAATCCTCATACAAAACTCATCAAAATAATATATATTAATCAGCTTACAATTATTAAAACCTCAGTCCATATCCTTATATAACAATGCAATATTCATCGAAAATAAATAATTTATAAGTAATAAAGTTCTAAAGTTCTAAGTTCTAAACCTTATATAATATTCATCAAAAATATTATTTCGCCAAAATGGCTGGGGTTGGGGACTAGGGTTGGCAAAGGGTTTTTAGTGCCGTTCGCTTGACCTTGAAATAAGGGTAGTTTTTATTTTAGGGATAGTTATTTTTTTGGGTAGTTTTTTTCAGCTCGCATAAATAGGGAATGGGATAAAGTGGTATCTTTACTACTTAGGTGCTGCAGTCGAAGATTTAGGACAGGACGTAAGCCCAAGATAAACGGGAGTCTTTGCTGAAAGCCAAGGGGGATAAGTAGTTTCCCCGGCTAGGAAAAAAGCAGGTAACTCAACATCCAACGTCCTTAATAACTCCCGAAAACGAAACCCAGGAGGCCTAGGAGTAAAAGACCGAGCAACATAAAATGGAGCGAGACACACATTAAAAAAGGCCCATTCGTGGGATGACGAGGTTGCCCAGCTAACCGACAACCATAAGAAGCAAGTAAAACATCCCGACGATAAGAAAGGGGAGGTTCTCCAGACTCCGCACATAAACTGGACACAGGATCGTAGGGAATGCTCCAATGGCGACACGGATTCCCGAGTGATGAATGGGGTTCAGGCGACGTAGAACTGAAGGTCGCGCTGAGCCATAATCCAGTTTGGACCGATTAGTGAACGGCAGAAACGCAAGTGAAAGCTTCCGATTACTCATGACAAAGAGAACGTTCACACTTGCCTCTGAGTTGTGCTATATGCGATGACCAGCATAATTTCCCATCAAATATTAAGCCAAGGAACCGAACTTGCTCTGCGAAAGCAAGCGCGCCTGGGCCAAGATGGAGAGATGGTGAAGGATACTCCTTACAGCGCCAGAAAATAATGCAGATGGTCTTCTCTGCGGAGAAATGAAATCCGTAGTTTACACTCCAAGGTAAAGGCGGTCGAGACAGCATTGGAGGCGGCGTTCCAAAAGACACGTTCTCATAGAGGAAAGAAAAATGGCAAAATCGCCAACGAACAACGACGATTGGATTCCTGGCGGTAAACACTTATTGATGGAATTGATAGCAATGGCAAATAGTGTGCAGCTAAGTACCGAGCCCTGAGGTACACCGTTCTCTTGAATATAACGAGAAGATAAAACTTAACCCACGTGAACATTAAAAACCCGGTCTTTCATAAACTCCCGAATAAAAACACGCATACATACACGTATATGCCAATCATGAAGCGTTCGAAAGATACCGCTTCTCCAACAAGTATCATAGGCTTTCTGTAAATCAAAAAATACGGCGACCGTTGGCAATTTCGTATAAAACCGCCCATTATGTGGGTGAAAAGAGACACAAGATGGTCGACCGAGGAACGATGACGCCGAAAACCGCACTGAACGTTAGTCAATAAGTTTCTCGACTGTAACCACCACACAAGCCGCCCATTAATTATACGTTCCATCACCTTGCAAACTCAACTGGTGAGGGAAATCGGACGGTAACTGGAAGGAAGATGTGGGTCCTTTCCAGGCTTAGGTATAGGATGACGGTGGCTGCTCGCCAAGGGCTAGGAAATGTACCATTATACCAAATAAAATTAAAAATCTGTAACAAAAATGCCTTACCTGTCACTGCTAAATGCTGTAGCATAGCAACATGAATTCCACCAGGTCCCTGTGCACAATACCGAGAGGTAGAAAGGGCATGTTCCAATTCCCTGGAGGTAAAAGGAAATTATAGCACTCCTGGTTGTCGGAGGCAAATGAAAACCATCGCGATTTTACCTGCTCCTTAACAGTGAGAAAAGCATGGGGATAATTAGCGGAGTTTGAAATAACAGCATAAGTTCGGCCTAAAACATTGGCGATTTCAGCAGGGGTATGGAGGATAACGAAGGTTTGCCTGCAAAGCGGTGAAGCTTATTCCAGACCACAGAAGTAGGCGTGGTGCGATTAAAAGAAGAAGCGTAAACAATCCATGACGCCCTCTTGCTATCCTTAATAATTTGACGGCATTTGGCGCGCAGCTGTTTGTAGCGAATCATGTTTTCTGAAGTAGGGTGGCGACGAAAAACACGCAAATCACCTCGGCGTGCAAGCAATGCGTCCCGGCATTCATCGGTCCACCAAGGAACCGGAAAGCGTCTCGGGTTGGAGGACGACCGGGGAATAGCCTGATTTGCGGTTTTAAGGATGACAGTTTCGAGGTGCTCGATCATGGCGTCGATAGATGGGAAAGCATACCCTTGAAATATGGTTAAAGAACGGAAGAGAGGCCAATTTGCCTTTTCAATAAGTCACGTTGCTGCGCGCAGAGAATGTGCGTGTGAAGACATTACGTGTATTTGACACGGAAAATGGTCACTGGAGTATAAATCCGAGATGACGTTTCAGATAAAGTGTAAACCAAGTGAGGCAGAGTAGATAGGTAAGTCCAAGCGTGAAAATCTGTCTGTCAGAAAGAAAGGTAGGTTGACCAGTGTTGAGCAGAATAAAACTGTGGCGGTGTAGAAAGTCTACTAACATGCTACCCCTTGCACACTCCCTGGTAGAACCCCATAGGGAATGGTGCGCATTAAAATCCCTGAAAAGCAGGAGGGGGCGGTAGCTGTGATATGAGTTTATTCAGATCAACCTCTGCCAGATCAACTCTGGAGGTAAGTAAATAGTGCAGATTGTAAAAGTAAGGCCAGAAAGATAAATTGTGGCTGCTGCAGCCTGTAAATGAGTCTGTAAACGCACGGAAGAACAATATACATTATCTCTGATGAGAATTATAACTGCGCCATGCGCGGGAGTGCCAACTTCGGGAGGAAGATCGAATCTCTCCGAAGAGTAACCGAAAAGTGAATGAACTCTGTGGTCCAGGTTTCGTCTCCTGGAGACACACTAGTGGCGAGTTAGTCGATCGCAAAAGTAACTGCAGGTCACCTCTTCGACTACGGAGTCCACATACATTCCAAGAAAGGATAGCCATTGTTAAAATCTGCAATAAGATACAATTAAATTAAAACACCACCTTACTTTTTCGTTGGTCCAGGACGAATCAGCTGACCTTTTTTCAAACGCATGGGACTTGGTGGTTTTTCTGGAGTAGGCACATCCTCAGAGGGAGGGCTCTCCCGCTGAGAAGAATCAACCGACTACAAAACCTGGAACCGGTTAGAAGTGGCGAGAGACGGTGACGGCGACCGCCTAGAGAGCTTGCTCCCAGACCCATCATGGGAGCTTGACCTCCGAGGAGGAGAAGGGCTCGATCTCCTTCTTATCAATAGGAATGGACGATTTCAGATAATCAGTGCGGGTGTAAGAAGTCTTAAATTTGATAGCCGGAGCATCAAAAACAATAGGCTTTGGTTTCGCAGTAGAACGCTTGGCGGAGCTTGGCGTACTAGGGACCTGTGTGAAAACCAAGTCGCAGATCTGCGTGGTGCTTTCACGCTTTTGGATCGGAGAAGAAGCTACAGCACTGTACGTACCGGTCTTAGGTATCACAGGTAGACCAGATTGGAACCGCTTCCGCGCCTCACTAAAGGTTCCTTCACCCGGATCTCCTGAATACAGCGCTGTTCTTGATAGCTGGAATGGTCACCGCGGCAGTTCACTGAGGCGGGAGCAGATAGACAGGCTCCCTCGTGACTCTCAGTACCGCAGGTAGCACAGATGGAATGAGCACTCTTACACGACATGCGAGTGTGACCGAAACGTTGGCATTGGAAACATCGCATGGGGCTGGGAATATATGGGCGCATCTCTATTACCTCATAACCAGCTTTAATCCTGTGCGGTAACTCGATACGTTAAATGTTAGGAAGAGGGTGGGGTGGGGTGGGGTGGGGTGGGCTGTACTTCACGTTCCTTCCTCGCCTGTACACGATAGACCGATATGACTCCTTGGTCTTCCAGACAACTCCGGATCTCCGAGTAGGACATGCCATTAAGAACGTCGGTGGTAATAACTGCTCGCGACGAGATGAGGGTTCGATGTTGCTGAACACGGATCGGGTATTCGTGGAGTATCGTCGCCTTGAGCAATGAGTTAGTTTGTGACAACCCTAGTGTCCACCAAAAGAGAAGCATTACAAAGACGTGTACAGGACTTCATGGATCCAGAAATGCCATGAATTCCTTTCTGGATAATGAAAGAGTTCACTCGGCTAAACGACTGACTTTCTTCGGTGCGACTAATAACTAAGTAACGAGGATACGACTGCTCTGTTACTTCTTTTACGTCCACTCTTTTATATTTTATTTGTATGGGAGGGTTATTGTTAACCATAGCGTATTTATCCTCCACCATTGCAACTGTCTCCGATGGCAGGCTGCTTCCCGGGCGTCACCCCGGCTCAGATGACTTGTCCTGGCCTAGACAGTCACCTCAGGGTTAAACCTCCCGGGTCCAGGCAGAGGTACACAATTGCCTACAGGAAGTTCACCTCATGCAATGGCCCCTCCCTGGGCCTGGCCTTTACCAGGGGATATGCTCCGGCCCTACATGATGACGGGAGTCACGCCATTACAAAGTCACATTTTACCGTGTCAAACACGGGGGCATCCTTGAGACTAAAAGCTGGGAGGTATAAAAGTAATATGGAGTCAAACACGCTGAGCGTGGACACAAACAAGCAGCTCGGGTGCCTCGGGGTCGCTACATCCCCTATCCAAAAATTTGGGCCCCTGAGGGGCTAAGTCATTGACTTGATTCCTTTTAACACAGGTTGTTTTAAGTTGGCAGCTCCTAGTATACTGGCAATAAATTTCTCTCCTAAATATTTTGTTTTATATGTCATCTGTTTCATTGCAGTATTGTTGTAGATGCAGAATATTCTGTTATTAGAGTTAACATACCATAATGAGTAAGAGAAAGAATAATTTCGAAATTTTGAAACTTTGTACTTCTTAATAACATTTTTAAATTAATGTTATTAAGAAGTTCAGAGTTTCTTGAGAAGAGTACATCAACCACAGTGGTAAACATACTGCACAAAGAACACCAGGTAAAGATTGCAAATATCAAGTGCATTTATTCTTAATTAGCTAGTGAGTTGATTTAATATTATTATGCTCCACTTACCTCAGAGCTGATGATGCAAGTGATACATGTTCTGTATAATTCAATGGTAAGTGGAGCATAATAGTATTAAATCGACTCACTAGATAATTAAGAATAAATTACCGCCACGGGTGGCAGAGGTCATTAAGGCATGGACTCTGAGCGGGAGGTCTGGGGTTCGAATTCCGCCAGGACCGTCCTTCCTGACTGAGGTTTTTTTCCAGGTTTCCTCAGTCCTCATAAATGGCAAATGCTCGGGAGGTACCCTAAAATTAGCCCTGGAACGTTTCCTTCCTTCAAAAAGAAAAACCCTTTCCCAATTTATCATTTCATCTCATGTATCATCAGTGTTCACCACCGGTGGTGCCTCAGTAGTAAAATTGGGCGTGAAGCACTATTAAAAAAAATTAAAAATAAATTAATTGCTTTGCTGTATTAATTACAACACATAATTAATGTTAAATTTAATCAAATGCATTGTTTTCAAAAAGTAACCTGAAGATGGCAAACTTTCTCATGTCATTTCAAAACCTTGAAGATAAAAATTAACAAGACATTTACCTACTACATTTGATTGAGATGAGACGAAACTAGTTAATTACAGCACATGACATTCCAAAGAAGAAACAAGCAAAACACAGTGAAATGCCTTGTATGACTCCTTTGTTCTTGTTGGAAGTGAGAAGAGAAAGCTGTGCAACCAAGTTTTCCTAAGTCTGCATACAGTAACCAAGAAATGTTTTCAGGCTCAGCTCTTTGCTGCTTAAGGGGATTTCACCTAAAGATATGAGTGGTAAGCACCCTAATTTCAGTAAAACATTGTGACATTATTGGTAGTTTTGTACTTGCAACATTGTTACATTAATGAGAGACCATATTGATAAGTCTCCCACTGAAGAAAACTCACTACTATGGAAAAAGAATTTCCTATTCAGATGGTTGTTTAAACATTACATGCATATATAACTTGTTCTGTGAAAAACATCCAGATATCAATGTAAAACATGAAATATATTGAAAGTTCTAGCATGAAAATTACAATTATCATTTTGGACACCCACAAATTGACATATGCAGTACATATGAGGAAATGAAAGCTAAACTCCAATAGTTAAACTACAATCACCTCACCTGTGTGAATCCATGAAGCGAACTGGTGCAGCTGAGTGAATGTTCATAATAAAAGACATGAGAAATTTTGCAAGAAGCTGAAAGCTGTTAGTGAAAAATGCAAAAAGGAACATGATGTTGGGGGATTTGTGTCTGACCATATGCAAAACCTGCCTTTACCACACATTCCCATATAACAGATTTATTTATTTAAGGCAATTATGGGTAAACTGCTTTTGTGTGTATGATCTTGAAACTCAGTCAGCTGTTTTATATGTTTATCATGTGGGAGAGGGAAAGAAGGGGAGCAATGAAGTAGCATCGTTTTTATTTGAATATATTGAAAATTCAATGGTTTCTGATATTAAAAGGATGCATTTATTTTCTGATGCATATGCAGGTCAGAACTGAACCCACACACTAATAAGAATGTGTCTTGGCCTAGTTGATTCAGCACATTAGTGACTCACTACTTCCCTGAACGAGGGCATTCTTTCCTACCATGCGATCAGATGTTTGGTGTTTTTAAGAAGAATCTTAAACAGATAGATAAAATATATACCCTTAAAAGTTAATAGAAATTCTGGCCAATTCAAAAAGAAATATCTGAATAAAAGCTGTTATATCTTATGTAGTTTTAAATTTTGCCACCTGGTGGCCTAATAAGTATACTTAGACTGTTATCTCTATGAAAAAAGTCTTACACTATGGCCAAAAAAAAATGCAGTTTTGCCCTACTTCTTTTAAGGAGTTAATTTTTGCAAACCATGCATAGAAAAGGCCAAATCATTCATAGATAAAAATGTAAAATGCACTTTTTCCCTTGCACACCTGTTACAAATATGTACCATATACCTAAGGCATATTCTAGTGCCTATCAATGCTCAAACGATTCAAGACCTAGAAAAAGTCTAGCATGCATGTGTCATACTTCAGATTCAAAGGAATTTTATGATGAAATAATGGCTTGGCCCAAAGAGTAACTCAAGTGCAGTTGTTCAAGCAGAAAAACAAAACTTTTTATAACGGACAACATACATACAACTATTGTGTTGTTATGTCACTTGTCTTTGGTAAACTAATATGCCTAGCAATCTGTATTTGTGTTGAAGCTTTCAGTTTTCAATACATTTGTGATACAAAATTATATTAACATAATAATATTATTTAAATATGTTAATTATTATTATTTAAAAGGAACCAAGGAACCAAGTCAAGTTTTACCATTGTGTTATAAACTGCACACATTTAGATTTTATGAATAAGTTGGGCAGTCTACACATATGTAGACTGCCCAACTAATAGACCCCTAATAACATGTTGACAGAATACTCACATAATGGTTATGTTTTTTTGCTCTCCTAAAAATTTGTATCTTTGTAATTAGTTCCTTTTAACATTGCAGAATTCAATTAGAGAATTCTGCTACTTGAATGCGATTCAAATATTTGTTGATGGTAAAGTGTGCTTCTATAAATTTGATCTGCTGTTGCCCAACAACATTATTGCTCAATATAAAGACCATAAACAATTAAATATTGGTAAATTTAATATCTAATATTAAATAAAAATATATTTCTAAGTTTCTTTTTTATACTTACATATGAAATGCATACAAATGGGAGGATTAATTGATATCATACTATGATATCAATAAATATGATTGGCTTCACTGTGCAAGTTCCAATTTACATTTAAGTAAATGGGAGGATGTTTGAGCATTCTGTAATGTTCTGGGTTTGCTTACATAATTACTTACCTTGGTATATGAGAAGTGTGATGATCTCATAGTTAGAGTGAAAATGATTTTCTTTTAGCATCAAGGTGTGCCTGCAATGTTTCTCTGTATTCACCGACCCATACCAAGCCGCCGCCTCAATTTCCTGCCAAATGTTTTCTTACATTTTCATGAGAGTTCCCTTCAACATGCCCCATAGGAAGGTAAGTGGTGGGATAACTCCAGGCAAGCTTGGTTGCCAAAGATCTTTAGGAATGGCATGTTCTTTAAAGAAAGAAAATTTAGACATGCTGACATTGGAGGTATGGCAGATGAAAAGTTGTCTCATATGATGTGCAGATCCTCACTAACACTATATGCGTTTTGTAAGAACTGAAACACCTACTTCAGTGGAACTATGTTTAGTCCATATTGGACTATTTCTGGATATGCATTGACATCAATGACAGTATCTGAGATCTCACATAGCAGTGACACGATGTGCATGAAGCTAACTAATATTTGCTTAAGAAAATTTTTGTTACTTCTGTGGGAGGCCTACATTGTTGCTTCTGGCAGTTTTGATATCCTCATTAATGGACATAACAATAACTGTGGTTTCCAGTTTCTTCTCTAGATACTACTAGAATACTTTGCAGTGTTTCTGAATCCAAAATAAACAATAAATTGTTTTAGCATTCCGTTTTAATGCAGTTATCTGATCATATGGATAATAAACATGGTGCACTAGTTCATATTGCACTGTGAAAGACATAGGTTAATAATCTTAGAAGGAGCTTGAATTTCTCAGGGAAAGAATAAAATCTACACAGATCTTGGAAATTTTTGAAGTAATACATTTACAACTAATAATGCAAGTAAGGCAGTGCATAAAAAGTCTAACCGACTAAAGTGCCTTTATATATTAAAATTTCTTTCTCGACCTAGTCTAATCTACTACATTGAATGTATTGAAATGTTCACAGCACGAAGGCAAGATGACTGTTAATGCTTCCGTAACAACAGCACAAGCAGATGTATCACACTACTGTCGAAATAAATACATAATTAGTCTTCACAGGCATATGCAAAATGTGGGCTACAGAACAGTGGCATTATAACATGCTTCTCATACACCAAGGCATTTTTTTGGTTCAATGTGGCTTATACCTCATGGATTATGTTCTTTTGGATTATTTTGTCTTGCAAATATTACTTATGAGCGACTAGGAAGTCGTATATTCATAAGAGGTAAATCGTGAAAGTTATAAAAAATATGGTCAAAAATAATTCACCTCTTATTATAATTTCTGTGTCAAATTCCAATGAATTACATTCACTAGTTTGAAAGCTGTAAAGGGAAATCAGGGATGAAGACCACAGTGAGCAACCTGATAATTTCAGAACAATGCGATCATTTTGTACAGTGAATTGCATGAGTTATAAACTGGAAATTTATACTGAATCTTTTCAGCAGTTCCACTAACTGGTTAGTAAATTTAAATGTAAATTAAATCCTAAATTAAGCATAACATTTTCCACCTGAACTCTGTCCATATAATTTTCAACAAATGCATTAAGTTTGTATTTTGCTTAGCTGTAGCTATTTCTGTCATATCAGATTATATTTTGTAATGTTGTTAAGTATAAAATAAGTAAGTACCCAGTTCATCTCTTTTTAATTAATTTATGAAGCATAATTTTACCACTTTTTTACCACATTCATTAAATGGAATCATATCACAAATATGAATTTTTAGCTAGCAGGAACAACATAACCAAAATATTACTGTTGCTGAGCTCTACCATAATTGAAATCATATGAAAATCTTGGGTGTTTAATAACTATGATGCTGGAATTGATGAAGGAATTAAAAATACGTACTTTCACAACAAGGGGTTATCACTAAAAAATATTTTTATATAAATAATAAGTAAGGTACAATACTAAAATACAAAAATGTATCTTTTGATCTCACCTGCATTTCTCCTACACAAAGCCATATCTGCCACTGGAGTCCAAGTCTTAGTTTCAGAATTGTAAGATTCAACACTCTTGCGAACAAGTGGTCCATCATGTCCTCCAACTGCATACAAGATTCCATCCAAAACACCCACACCTAAGTGTCAAGGCAGTATCATTAGCTTTATGCAAATATAACTAAAGCATGAGATTATACCAGTGAATACCTATAGCACAAAAAAGGAAGTAAAACAAATAGCTCTAAATGGCGTGTTCCCATTCAAATGGTTTGACTGCTTGCCTCCCACTAAGATGACTTGGGTTTGGTCCCACTGGGATTTATGGCTGATGTAGTCCATCTGGGAATACTTTCTTTGGGTTCCCCACTTTCCCCTTGTAATCATTTTGCAATTGCTCCATCATCACTCTCATTCTCATCACCACCTCAATGCAGTCTGCAGTTTCTTGGTGTGTGAAATGTAAGTGAATTATGCTTCAGCCACCTTAGTGCAAAACTCCATGCCTGGTCAGCCAGTGAGTTGGCATTAAAAATCATCTTTTTCATCATTTTTGTTCCTTGGTTACCTTGGGGGGAGAGAAAATAACAGGCAGATTTCCTGGAAATGTCGCAGCAAGTTGTTCGTTTTGACCAATGATAATATTTCAGTAATCCATCAAAAAGACTAAAAATATACTTACTGTCACTTGCTGTCACAGACAGCATTAAAGATTTCACTTTTTTACCTTTCTGTAACAGAACTTTAACATAATATGCAAACTTTAGCACATGGTATTCATTTTACCTAAATAATGTATACACAGCTATTTCTATCTTCATATTAGCTATATTACATTTTTATTTTATAGTTCATTAATTGTTTTTCACTAAAATAAGCCCAGCAGTTTTCCAATTACCTTGAACTGTGAGAGGCTTTTCAGTTCATAAGGAATAATATTTTCATACAATCACAATAAGTGCCTGCATACATGTAAAAATACAGGCTATATTTATTGCAATTAACGATCCAGATACAGCATTAGCTTTTATCTTAAAAGTATTATACCACTGGTTGACAATGATTTTGTATCCCTTTTTTGCAAAGTCATCTATCCAGTAATAGAATATTCATTTCAAACTTCATTACAAGAAGTATAACAATTATTTTAACATTTCTTGTGTATTGACTATTTAACAATTTGTACTCCATATATCTCACTAGATTTCACTAACCGCGTTGCTGCATTTCCTAGCCCCAATAAACTCAAACACTCAGTTACTGAGTTATAGGGCCCTTCCTACTATTTCAATCTACCCCCTCACACTTTACACATTCTTCACTATCTTGCTTATTAATTTTTCTCTTCCATTTAGCTCTCACTCTCACTTTACCTAAGTACATACCTATTTCCACCATACCTTTTCTTCCTTTAACATTCAACATCCTTTTTCCCCACAATTTCCTTTGTTAAATTAAACCATCTTCACATTTCCAACTTCTCCCTAAAAATTTGGTTTCCTCACAATCCAGTAATATATACCAATTATTTCCTTGCTGACTACATAATGGGCATTTATCCAGCTCCCCCCTTACTCTTAAAACCTTCAGTTTCATAGCTGCTGTTCTCGCCCATGCAAAACCTTCTCTTGCTGATTTATCACATATTTCAACATAATTTTCCCTATTCCAAACTCTTTTCATTTCTCTATATACACCCAATGACGTTTTTAGTTTAAAACTAGCAAATAGTTCTTCGAATGTCTTTGGTTCTTAACCTAACTTCTTTCCAGAACTCCCCTCCTAATACTTCCCTGTCCCTTCACATGTCCCCAATTCAATTTTTTCTAGATTTTCTTTAATATTGTTGAGCCAAGTACCACCTTAATTAAGCCTTTGCTGACCTCCAGACACTGATATAAGACACTATGCTCCTCTAAATTACTGATTCTAAACCAATATTTCAATACTCTCTCATAATTTTCCCATTACTACCTATTCTACTTAGTTCAACTTGAGCCACACCATTTGGCAAGGCTCTGGGTAAGCCGAATATTTGTTTGCAAAAGTTTCTGTGTATCAGATTCACATTAACCCACACTTCCTGCTAACCCCAGATCACAACTCCATAGAGCATTTTGGTCTCCACCACTGACCCATAGACTCTCTTCAACCAATTTACTTGCTTCCCTGAAATTTTATCTAAGCATGTACTAATAGCTTTCAAGGAAAGCTTCCCTTTAGCTAATGTGACCTTCTTTTGCTCACCGCATCCATCCTTACTACTTACTCTCACCCCTGAGTACTCAAATTTGTTAACCACCTCAATTTCTCTTCCTCCCCATGACCATTTCTCATATTTCCTAACTTATTGACTTCTTTAAAGACCACAATTTTTATTTACTTGGATTAATCCATAAGCTCCACTTCCTCCAAAATTTATCTATTACTTCAATCAATTTGTTTAATCCCACATTAGATATGGACATTATCACAAGATCATCCATGAATAACAATGCAGGTATTTCATTATTATTGATTATTGGAACATGGCTATTTACCACATTAATTTCCTCTAGGATATCATCCATGAACAAATTAAATAATATTGAACGTAATTTGCAACCTTGCTTTAGCCCTATATGATTTGGAATAATGTGTGTTACTTTATTGCATGACATTTTTATACAGAACTCATTATCAGTATATATTTTTGTAATACTTTTATGAACCTATTACTTATTCTATTACTACTCATTTTACACATAGCACTTCCCAATTTATTGTGTCAAAAGCTTTTTCAAAATTCACAAAGAACATATATAACCTTTGCCTCTTTACTGCTAAATATTTATTTACCAATGTATCTATAACAAAGATATTATCATTATTCTCTTATTTTTCCTAAATCATGATTGGAATTTTGATAACTTATTCTCTTCTGCCCACCTTTGCAGTCTTTCTGCTAGGACCCCTGTGTATAACTTACCTACTACAGATAGCAAACTAATTTGTCTGTAATTTGAGGGTATGTCCACATCTCCCTTATTCTTAAATATAGGCACCACTATGACTGCTTTCCAGCTTTTTGAATGGAATTTAATATTCTAATTAACAGACACAACACCTTCTCATCTAAGCTCCATACTTTCCAAAACTCCCCTGGTATTCCACCAACTCCACTTGCTTTATTCCTTTTTAGTCTTCTAATTTGTTCTGGCAATTCTTCCACTCTTATTTGTCCATCAAATTGATCAATAAAATATGCATTTTTCATTACATATAAATCCAGCTGTTGTTCTATGCTTAAAAGATTTTGGAAATATCTTATCCAATCTTCCTGGCTTATGTTGTTTTCCATTACTCTACCCTTGTGCAATACCTTAACCATCGGCCAAATTAACCATAATAAGACTTCACCTTTCTTCAACAAGATTCCTACCATCACTGGTGGCCAAGGTCGTTAAGGCGCAGACTTGTGAGCAGGAGGTCTGGGGTTCAAATTCTGTCAGGACCATCCTCCCTGACTGAGGTAGTTTCCAGTCCTCATAACTGGCAAATGCCAGGGAGGTACTTAGGCCTGGAACGCTTCCTTCCTTAAGAAAATATCCTTTCCCAATTTATCACTTCATTTCATGTATCACCAGTGTTCACCACCTGTGGTGCCACAGCAGTAAAAACGGGCATTAAACACCATTAAAAAAACATGATTCAGCCATGGAGTACATAGTTGGTGTTTTGCAACAATAAAGTGTTCCAAAAAAGTTATTAGCAGTAATGTATGATTTTCCTCATGTGATTTCTCTCTGTGGGAAACTTTGAAAAGAGAGAGAGAGAGAGTGCGCGCGTGTGTGTTTTAATCTTCTTTATTTACTGCATGCTCCATTACTATAATAATTAGTAATACAACATGCATTGCTATCATTTCATTGTTACATGTTATCTGTAATACTATTTTTGAACACTGTTTCATTCTTATTTTAACCTAATCATATTTTGAAGTTTGCCTAAATTGGTTATATATGAATGCTTTTGCATTATCATTCTCAGTCAGCAAATTTCCTATCCTATTAGTCAATTTGTGTTAATTTGAAAACTGTCAAAATTTATACTGTTTACAAAAGTTTTAAACTGTTTTTTATTATATTTTAAAACAAGTTAACTAATGTCTATTGGCCATCGCCAAGTTACTTTGCTACATCTTTCTGGAATATTTTTCGCTCTTTCTTCAAGATATTGCAGTTCCACAAGATGTGTTTCACCATTTGTATACCCTCATGACATATACATGATGGGTTCTCTGCTATTTTGAAGTGATGAAAGTAGGCTCCAAATTTCCCGTGTCTTGAGAGGATTGCTGTAATATTGGGGCTTAGAAGGATGTTGGTTTTTAGCCTTTTAGCTACAGTTGGAAAATACGACTTTGTAATCGCTCTGTTCGTTGTCATTTGCCACTTTGTTTCCCATAGTCTCTGACTTTCTTGTCTTAATTCATTCCTCACTTCACATTTTGGGATGAGTTGATAATCCACTGGCAGGTCCTTGCTTTTCGCTGCTTCTTTCGTGAGTCAGTCTGTTATTTCATTCCCTTCATTGATTGCCGATGTGCTTTAACCCAAGTAAAATGTACTTCCCAGTGTTCTTGTTGGAGTGATTTTAACTTCTTCCTTATTCTTTCACAGAGGTTACTATGTTTTGTATGGTTGTTAATTAAATCTAATGTAATTTGACTATCCGTGTGGATTGCTGCTGTTCGTTTGTTGAAGGTTGTATTGTCCATATTTTCTAACTGTTCCAGGGCTCTCAAAATGGCGAACTGCTCGGCTTGATTATTTGAGCATTTTTGGTGCAGCTTATACCACAGTTGATAAACTGGCATGTTATTAATATACATTATTACTCCTGCCCCCACACCTGCCTCACATGTGTGCGTGCATGCGTGTGTCAAAAATATGAAAAACACTTGCAATTTTGAGAAATTAAATATAAGCATATATTGCAAAAGAGCATTCATTTTCCTGACTGAACTCTGTGAGTGATAATTAATATTATTGTATGATTTAGTTCAACTACACATTCTTAATGCTCCACTTACTTGTCATAAAATATAGAAGCGGTTTTGAAAACATTTTGTTCTCATCATAAGCTTGGCTAAAATTCTCATCATCAGCTAAAATTAACCGTGTGTCTATGTTTCTTTCTCTTTGTTTTTCCAATGTAGATTTTTTCACATTGTGCACAATTTATTATGTAAATACCTGCTTTTTTTCTCTTGTGGAATACTGTCCTTATCAGCAGTAGCATATCATTTTTGGACACAAAATCACGACATAATAAATAAAGCAAAATTATTAAAATCAGTATAAGCACCTACGGAATTAGCAACTTGGGAGAAAATCTACCTCTATAAATATAAAGACAAGTTTATCACACCACCCCAGAGCAGAATACACATTTCCATAGCTCAACGAATTATCCGACAGTTGAATTTTAGCTGGTGATGAGAACCAAATGTTCTCAAAACCTGTTGTATACATTATGACAAATAAGTGAAGCATTAAGAGTGTGTAGTTCAACTAAATCATACAATAGTATCAATTAAAACATAAGTTAATTTTTAAAGAATTCACATACCATCCATGGGCTACTAAAGATCCAGAATATTCTTAAAGATTTCAATATCAGGTTGGCACAGATTTAATGTTAAAAACTTACTGATAGACAATGTTAATGACAATATTCCACAAGAGAAAAAAGCATATATTTACAAAATAAATTGCGCAGAATGTGAAAAATTCTACATTGGAAAAACAAGAGAAACATAGGCACATGGTTAAAGGAACAGAAAGTACAAGCAACTAGAGAAATTAGCAGTAGCACATCATTTTTGGATACACAATCACAACATAGTGAATAAAGCAAAATTATTAAAATCAGTAGAAGGACCTACATAACTAGCAACTTGGAAGAAAATCTACATCTACAAATACAAAGACAGTCTAATGAACTTCAACACTACCAGGGTTGAAAACATAAACTACCAGAGCTGAATACACATTCCCAAAGCTTAATGAATTATCTGACAGTTGAATTTATGAGAATGAAATGTTCTAGAAATTGGTTCTATATATTATGACAAGTAAGTGAAGCATTAAGAGTGTGTAGTTCAACTAAATCATACAATAATATCAATTATATGATTGGCTTCACTGTGCAAGTTCCAATTAACATTTTAACCTGTGAGTGATGTTTAATTTTACAGAATGTAGGTAATGTGGAAATGTGACTTTAATATAATGATGAATTAAATGGAAATTATTGACAGTAAAGCAATGTATCGTTTGAGCATAGCAGTCAGTAATTGTAACACTATCCATTTACTTGTTTAACATCTGGAATATGTTTCAAGACTCAAAAATAAAGACATGGTGATTAACTTCAAGATCCTACCCCTGGATTGTCTGAGAAAACTTATCCTGCCATCGCCAGAGAACATGTCAGCTTACAATTAATGATGGGAGTGATTACTCTTGAAATATGTCCTGGATATTAAATAAATAAGTGGTTATATTTTCTTTCTGGCTTTCGAGAGTGACACAGCCACAGATATAACAAAACAGTTACAGGTACTTGAACATGAATTCTGTGATTAAGTCACCATCATTAGATCAATTTGAAATCAACTGATAACACTTACACATATAACTTTCACTAAATTTTTATTATCATATGAACATAATGCTTCTGTGTACTTATAGGCAACTTAAGAAGTATAGATTGTTTCACAGTCCATCATGTTCAATCACTTTACAATCAACTATACTGATTTCAGTATAAGATTATGAAACATTAAAATATAGTGAATTTATGGAATTACTTTAAAAACTGTAGGTTTCATCTTTGCACATAGCATGAAAAATGTCATTCCAAATGACCCTTCATCATGTAAAGTGCCAAAATTTGCAACCTTGCATTATTTATTAAATTGTGAACAAACCAAAATATGGATACAATTGGTATGACAATGAAAATGGAAAAATTTAGAAGGGGAAATATTCATTAGGAAGATTCTAGGAATGAAAGGAGATAAACATATAAAATCAAGGGCAACCCATATAGGTTAAGGTTAAAGAGAATGGTGAAGAAAGATTGGAGGATGTAATAAAGAAGATAATTTAACTTATGACATAGGATTTCATGGCTGAAGGTTATCATGGTAAAGTTCTTTGGCCATATTGACAGATACCTCAATGCCAATTCCCTTGATGCTCCTGCACATCAAAGATTTCTGCAAACAATCTTCAATGAACACAGAGAATATCCATCATCCTGAGAAGGTATTTCCTACCCAAGTAGCTGTTCTTCCTTACATACATAACACAAGTGATAGAATTGCCCACAAGGCATCTCTACTTATTACTGGACAATTATCTGTTAATAATATGCCTCAAAAATTGAATGATCCATCACCACCACTATTTGCTTCCCCAGGAATCTACAGAATTCTCCTGATCCTGTGGTAAGGTCTGTTTCGACCAAACAAAATGTAGTATTTACTGCAAAGTTAATGGGCATATATGAACAGAAAAAATGCATAATTTTTTATCAGTTATAGTGGAACATGCTATTACAACCAAACATACTATTTCACATGACCAGAGTAATAAAATTGCTTCAGTACACAAATACAAGCCAAAATTAATTATAGAATCTTTAGAAATTTTCAAACATGACAACAATAATAACAGGTGAGAGTATAAAAATAAACAGTACTTGGTTGCCATTCTTAGGATCATCTCAAGCTCAAGTTTCCATCGATCCACCAGGTAATGTGCCAAGGCCTGTTGACCCTACCTCACGACAGTCCCTCCAATCCCTCCCATCCTTAGATTAACACATTTCAATTTATAATTCCTTGAGACTAGGACTGCAAGGTCCTCTAAACATGTTGTTGTTGTTGATCTAATGTGCAGGATTTTGATCCATCAATTTTTCCCTGGCCAGCCAATATAATTTGTGCATTTTCCTGTCAGGTGCAGCGTTCCTCAATTCTGTGCATTCTAATAAATGTTCTCTGTTTAGAAAATTGTCTATATTGCAGATCTTACATGTGTTGTCATTCATAAAACCAAATCTGTATAGATGTTCCGCCAGACAATCATGTTCAATGGCCAGTCTAAAATGAGCAACTGCTTCCTTCCCTGGTAGATTTTTTATTTTATGTAGTTTCTTTTATACTAGAATAATTGTTATTAGATATTTCCAATTGAATATTATGTTGATATTTATGTTCTATGGTCGTTTTGATATTTTTTAATTTTACGTTTAATCCACAGGGCTTTATTTGTTTTTAATACAGCACTGCCCCCTTTTTAGCCAGAAAGTCTGCAATCTTGTTATCTATCACTCCCACATGTGCTGATATTCACATTAGTGTTATTTGTTGAAATTTTGTTTGGAGTAATCAATAATAAGATCTCACGTCCCTTACATTGTAAGATTCATATGAACTATCATATCGTTCTATAGCTTGTATAGCAGAAGCTGGGTCAGTGAGAATCACTACTTTATTTTCTTTTATATCAGTCCTATAGTATATTGGTTCCAGCGCTCGTTGTATTGCCACCATTTCACCCTCATAGCTTGTGGATTGACTAGGCAATGTAAAATAATGCAAAAAATATTTACAATATATACCACCTCCCACATTATTTCTATTTTTGTCTGCAGATCCATCTGTGTAAATTCTGAGCCACTGTGTTTCAGGGAATTGGTTGTGTAGACGTTCAAGTGCTATAGTTCTACATACCTCTGTTGAGTCTTCTTATTTATTTAATTGTTCTGTCTGTTTTTTTTTCTGTTACTATCTTAATATAATCCATTAGTTCTTGAAGGATATGGGATGTTCTTCTCTGGCAAGTTTAAACAATTGTAATTCTTCTCCAAGTAAGCTTTGATTGTGATCTGTCTTTTTAGTTTGTGTTCTTTGGGCAGTTGATGGAACCATTGATGTTTAGTTGGGTTTGTTTTTAATTTGATGTATAATTGTGCTGCTTGTGTTTCAATGCTGGCTTTATTGGATTATTATTCATTCCGGCCAGAAGTGCATTTACTGGTGTTGTTTTCACAGCACCCGTTATCAGTCTTAAAAATTGATTTGGGCATTTCTCAATCTTATTAATTTTTTCTTCTGTTGCTGTTAATAGTAGCTCACATCCATGTTTTAGTACTGGTTTTATATATCAATTATATGTTTTATTTAAGACTTCCATTGAGCAGCCCCATTTAGATACAGCTAATCTTTTCAATATGTTACTTAGATTTATGGCCTTTTGTGTGATATTTTGCACATGGTCTTTCATTTTTAATTTCCTGTCCAGTGCTATTCCCAAATATTTATTTCTTCTCCATATTCTATTTGACTTGTGACAATTAAAAGTTTTAAGTTTTTTTCCCTTTCATCAAAATGTTTCACAGTGTAGACTTGATACTTAATTTTTGCTGAATTAATGGTCATATTATTTAATTTTGCCCAATTTGCTAGTTTATCTAAGACATTTATTATTTTTTCTTTAGATAAATACATTCTTATAATTTTTTTTCAGCTGACCATATAACACTGTTTATTCCGGTTTGTTTTATAGTCTTTGGCATATCGCTAATATATATTAAATAATAATGGGCTGGATACTGCACCCTATGCCACTCCAGTTATAAGTTATGTATATTTGGATAATGTATTCTTCCGTTTAACTGCAATCCATCTTTGCTGTAGGAATCTCCTATACCATCTAATTATATTTTATGGGCATTTCATTTGTATTAATTTTTTAATTGACATCTCTTTCCTTACTAGATCAAATGCTGTTTGAAAATCTATGAATACTGCAGCTACTGATATATTGTTAGCTAGTTTACTTTTCGAGTCCTCTATTAGTCTTGATGTTTGGTGAACTGTTGAATATTGTCTTTTAAATTCAGCCTGTTCATCTGTTAATAAGTTTATTGTTTCAAGGTAATATATTAATTAACTACAATTTTATCTGCTATTTTTGCCAGAATTGAGATCAATGATGTAGCTCTGTAACTTTTTGTTTCATTTGTAGTGTTTCATGGTTTTAAAATCAGTATTACCAATAATTTGCACTAGCTTGATGGCATATACTCTTGTTCAAACCATATTTTATTAAAATTTTCTAATAATATTTTTTTTGCTCTTATTCCAAGATTCTTAATGTACTCCAGATGTATTAGGTCTGGACCTGGTTGCATTTTATTTTTTAGTGTCTTTATTGCCTGTTCTAATTCCTCCAATTGGAACTTCAAATCCAGAGATACTGTATGCATTTTTTCTATTTCTATCGTGTTGGATTTGTTTAATGTTCTATTGTCCTTTGTCAGGTGTTTCCCTAGTGTAATAAATTTCTTATAATGTTCGTTAAATTCATTAGCTTCATCTTTGTTATTGTATATGTCTTTTTTACCTTTTTTAATATATATATTTTTATTACTATTGTTGTACTTTCCGCTAACATTATTAATATGCGTGTATACTTACGTACTATTGGTTCTATAGTCCAACCCGGTTAAGAATTTATATTAGCATTATCTTTTGGATATGACTATTTCTCGTCTGTAGATCGCTTCTTTTTTCCTTCATTTTATTACATTTTCCTTATTTTTATTGTTTTGTGCTAAATCTCTAGCACTTTTTTTTCTGCTTTTAGTGATTGTAATTTTTTGTTCCAAAAGGTTTTTCCAAAAGGTTTTTGGATTTCCTCGGAGGATGTTTGTCTTTGCTGATCTTAACATTATGTCATTAAATTCCTTAATCGCTTGATTTACGTTCTTTGTTAAATCTAATCCTTGTACTTCGCCTTCGATAATTTTTTTTTATATTTACTCCATATATATATAGTTATATTTAGTCCAGTTAGCTTTTTTTTTAAAATTCCAGGTGTATCATTTTTCCATAATTGGACAATGCTTTTTAGTATCTGTAATTGTGATTATAGCTCTATGTCCACTTCCTCCGTCTTAAGTAACTAATCTTCTTGCGCTACTATGTAGGTCCTCAGATACTATTGTGAGATCTGAATTAGTGGAATTTCCTGTATAATGCAAATATGTATTAGGGTCTGTAACCTGATATATCAGCTATACCTGTTTAGTATTCATAAAATCCTGTAATAACTTCCCAGCTGGGTCTACATCTTTATAGCCCCACTGTCTTGAGTGTGCATTAAAATCTCCCAAGATAAATGTGTTCTTTTGTGGTTCTATTATCTCCACATTTAGATTCTGATTGCCAAGTGGGCTGTAAACTCTGTATTTTTTCCCATTTTTATATACATTTATTTGTGTAATTTCTGATTTATCTTGCTCATTCATTTCTTTGATTATTTTAAATTTAGAACTTAATTAGGTTTGACTCCAACAATTATACTACTAGCTACTTTGTCTTCTTTTGTTCCAATGATAAACATGGTAGTTTGTATATTTACAGTACTTGACATCATCAATGTTACAGTTTGCTTCTAAGATTCCAAAAACTTCTACGTCATATTTCCTAATCAATTCATCTATGTATTGCTTTTTTGCTATACCTTTGGTGAATTCACCAACATTCCAGGTTAATGTACTTAAAAGTACTGTTTTCCATTTTCTCTTTTTGTATTTGTGCATTATATTGTACCAGCCCCATTCAACAGAAGACAGAACTGTTTGAAAGATGAGAATAACAGTTTTAGCATTTATTTCCTTACTTGTAATATTATATTAATTATACCCAATACTTTGTTATAGACCTAGTTGAAGCATTAATGAGATGCTTTCTTTGCTAACAACACTGGCATGCCCACTAAGAGCAGAGATGTCATGTAATGAAAGTTTAATAAAATTATGATTCTGCACATGATATTGTTTCATGTAATTAGAACACCTTAACTTATCAAATATGAACACTCTAAATGAAATTATATATTTAACATGAAATATGCAAACTGCAAATGTATATAATGTGGAATACACAGTTAAGAACTGTGGCATACTTCATATAACTTTGCAAATCTTGAATCTGTTGCTGATTCTGTTGACAAAGAGGACATGTCATTGCTTGAAGTACAGTCATATTATTTGAGTTACAGGCCACCTGAGTGCAGCTGGTTACAGGGGAACTACAGGTGCCACAACTGAAAAAAGGAAAATAGTTGTTGTGTGTAAATTTAGTATTTTTATTTTAATATTTATACTTTTACTGAAAGCATAAAAAAATAAGCACTAACCTGTATTAAAAGAGATACTGAAAATGATATCCCTCAGCAGCAGCAGCAATACATTGCCAGCAACTGCATAGGTAGTTCCTGTATTTCATTTAACTTTTCTTCCATAGAACATGTCAGTTCAGAATGCATGTTTCTAGTCACTGAGAGAACCTGCTCTTGTAACTTTTTAGCAAGCTGGTGAACAGTTTCTGTATTTAGAACACTACTGCCAGGATATTTCCTAGTGAATTGCCTTGCTATTCTGTGTAAAAATTTTTTTTCACACATTTATCATACATAAAAACCCATTCAATACTATATTTACGTATCAACATAAAGAACAATTAGCACCCAAATTACACATTATGAAAGAACCAAGTTATACATCATGCATAACCACTCACTGACAAAGCCTCCCTCAAACTAACTACAACCATAGCAGGATGATTTGCACACAACAATTGTTACACTGGTCATTTCACCTACTGCAAGATGACACATGTGACATTTCATCTACTGCAATGTAACCTACAGGACATTTTGACATACAATACTTATATGTAAGCTAAATAATAATATTAGCAAAATATTTTTTTAAAATATATATATATATATATATTAGTTATTGAGTATCATGAGTATTGTTTATAATGTTGTCATTGATAAGATAATTGTTATTCAATTGTATTACATGCTTACAAATCAAAATTATGCCCACAGGAAGGCAGGTAATCCAAGATTTGGCCCTCATTTTTATACTCATTATAATGCTCAGAAGTACTAGGCAAACAATGATTGACTAGTGCATAATCATTCTTTGTCTCTCCTTATTCTTCTTGCAGTATTGAGTTAAAAAGTCATTTGTGACATGTTTTCTTATTCTTTTTTAATTCCATTCAATACTATTGAATACAGAAAGGAGTGAAATTTTCCAACCATTAGTTGGAAACGTTCATGCTATTCCTCTGTAACGTTATTAGTTCTTGGCTCTTGCAGAATGACTGCATTGTATTGATTCCATACATGGGGTGCATACCTCATACATACAGCTTGTCATCTAGCCCTTGCTGATCTTCCTTGAATATAAGTTATATTAAAATAATCTGCAATTTCTAATAATGGTTCTGAAATATCTACAGCTAGCATATGCTAAAGGTACATCTGCTAATAGAATGAAGGCCAAACTTAACAGCTGTTGCACTCCATTCCTAAATGCCCTATTGTCAACATTGTCATATACAGCTTGTAAATCTTTAACCTGTACAGTCTTGTAAACTCATTGTCCCAAGTGAAAAAAACATAATCTGGCAGAAGTTGCAGGTAACAGCTTGATGGGCATTAATAATACCTCATTCAGAATCACTAAAGATAGTTCTTGGATTTAGGTTAATGCTTCCTTGATTGCAGAATGTTAAAATTTCTGTCAAAACTCAAGTATACAGAATTTCTTCTTTAGATGGTAGAAAAACATAAACAAAAGGAAATGTATTTCCTCTATAGAACCCATGTATAGTGATTAATTGGGTCATGATCAGTGGATGATGATTGTTGTTTAAGGGGCGCACAACAGCTAAGGTCATTAGCGCCCAAACATACTAAAAACTGCGTCAGAACTAAAAAATAAATAGTTGACACAAATCAAGTCTTAGTAGCACATTGTGCAACAAAATAAAAAACCCATAACAAAAAACAAGTGGGTGTAATGGTCAACAAAGGACTGGTATTAAAAAAGCTGCAATAGCGAAAAACAACAGTCCTATAATGGTCTAAAAAGGGTCAATAAAACCCTATAACCATCAACACTAGAACATATAAAAACTGGTAGTAAAACACATCAGCAAAAGCTGAAAATAAACCAGTATTGTAAAAGTCTAAACTGGTAACAATAAAACCCCAAAACAATAACAAGGGTTATATATAACAACTCAATTAAAGACTGGTACTAAAATCGATGCATCAAATGCTGAAACAACAAGTCTTAAAAGCGTCTAAAAATGCCGTCATGGATAAAAAGAGAACGCCTCACACCTTGCTGCAAAAACCACAAACACGGATAAAACGGAGCACTTGCTCAACAGCAACCACATCATCTGCAAGTAATTCCTCAATAGAGGAGGGCAAACCTAGTCTATGTCTAAAAGCTGCCAGATGATGGCATTCAATTAAAATGTGACGCACTGTAAAGGGGTGGTTACAGTGGGGGCAAGCTGGAGCGGGTTGACCATTAAAAAGGTGAGAATGACTAAAACGGCAATGCCCAATTCTAAGACGAGCTAAAATTACTTCTTCGCGACGAACAGCGCGAGAAGAAGTTGACCAGTTAAAAGGGGATGATTTACATTCCCGAAGCTTATTGGCGAGTATTAAATCCCACTCATCGCGCCAGCGCGAGAGAATGCCACTACGTAATAAATGGTTAAAATCGCCAAAATAAAAACGTTGCTCGTGCTCAGCAGGGTCTAAAAGAGCGAATTTAGCTGCGACATCTGCGGCCTCATCACCTTTGAGTCCCACATGTCCAGGTACCCATAATAGTATCACCCTGACGCCAGCGTCCAAAAGAGTTAACACTATATCCTGGACCTTCTGCACAAGGGGGTGGTGGTTGTACAGATTTCTAAAACTTAATATTGCACTCAAAGAGTCAGAACAAATAACAGTGTTCCCAAGCCCGTGAACAGATAAAAATAAAATCGCCCGATAAATGGCATAAAGCTCCGCAATAAAAATAGATGTCGCAACGTTAAGACCAAACGTAAAATATGCCCCATTAAAAACAAAAGCACATCCTACCCCTGTGTCAGATTTCGAGCCGTCTGTATATATAAAATTCCAGCCATTAAAAGAGGATTTGATCTCGCTAAAAGAACAACGAATAACATGTGCTGCGGTCGAAGATTTCGGACAGGACGTAAGCCCAAGATGAACGGGGGCCTGTGCTAAAATCCAGGGGGGAGAAGAATTCTCCCCGGCTAAGAAAAAAGCAGGTAACTCAAAGCCCAACATCCGTAAAATCTCCCTAAAACGAAAGCCAGCAGGCTTAGGGGTAAAAGACCGAACAGCATAAAAACGATCAAAAGACACATTAAAAAACGGCCCATTCGTGGGATGAAGAGGTTGCGCAGCTAGGCGACTACCGTACGCAGCTAGTAAAACATCCCTACGATAAAACAACGGAGGTTCTCCAGACTCCCTACATAAACTCGACACAGGACTAGTGGGGAATGCTCCAATGCCAACACGGATACCCCGGTGATGAATCGGGTTAAGGCGACGAAGCACAGAAGGTCGCGCTGAGCCATAAACCACACAGCATAATCCAGTTTCGATCGGATAAGTGAGCGATAAAAACGTAAGAGAACAGTCCGGTCAGCTCCCCAAGATGTGCCACTTAAAACACGTAAAATGCAAAGAGAACGTTCACACTTGCCTCTGAGTTGCGCTATATGCGATGACCAGCATAATTTCCTATCAAACACCAAGCCAAGGAACCGAACTTCGTCTGCGAAAGTTAGTGCGTCTGGGCCAAGATGGAGCGAAAGTGGAGGATACTCCTTGTGGCGCCAGAAGTTCATGCAGACGGTCTTCTCTGCGGAGAAACGGAACTCGTTGAGAAACACTCCAAGCGTAAAGGCGGTCGAGACAGCATTGGAGGCGGCGTTCCAAGAGACAGGTTCTCCGAGAGGAAAGATAGATGGCAAAATCGTCTACAAACAATGACGATTGTATTCCCGGCGGTAAACACTCCGTGATAGAGTTAATCGCAATGGCAAACAGTGTGCAACTAAGTACCGAACCCTGAGGTACACCGTTCTCTTGAATAAAATTAGATGATAAAACTGATCCCACGCGAACATTAAAAACCCAGTCTTTCATAAATTCCTGAATAAAAATAGACATACGCCCACGTATGTTCCAATCCTGAAGCGTTCGGAGGATACCGCCTCTCCAGCAAGTATCATACGCTTTCTGCAGATCAAAAAATACAGCAACCGTTTGGCACTTCCGAATAAAACCGTCCATTATGTGGGTCGAAAGAGATACGAGATGGTTGACAGAGGAGCGGTGACGACGAAAACCGCACTGAGCGTTCGTCAATAGATGTCTCGACTCTAAACACCACATAAGCCGCCCGTTAATCATGCGTTCCAACACCTTGCAGACGCAGCTGGTGAGGGAAATCGGACGGTAACTGGAAGGAAGATGGGTGTCCTTTCCAGGCTTAGGTATAGAAATGACGGTGGTCAATCGCCAAGCGTTGGGAAATGTGCCATGACACCAAATAAAATTAAAAGTTCGTAATAAAAAAGCTTTGCCTTCCGCTGATAAATGCTGCAACATAGCAACGTGAATGCCATCCGGCCCTGGTGCGCAGTGTCTAGAGTTCGTAAGCGCATGCTCCAATTCCCTAGCGGTGAAGGGGACATTGTAGCACTCCTGATGGTCGGAGGCAAAACAAAAGCCCTTCGACTCAACTTGCTCTTTAATTGTGCGAAAAGCAGCAGGATAGTTGGCCGAGCTTGAAACATCAGCGAAAGTACGACCTAAAATATTAGCGACATCAATCGGAGTAGTGACAACCCGATTTAAAATCCGAAGACCGGGAATGGGCATAAACCTAGGTTTGCCCGCAACGCGGCGTAGTCGTTCCCAAACTACGGATGAAGGCGTTGTGCGGTTAAAAGACGAGGTAAAAGCAATCCAAGAAGCCTTTTTGCTATCCTTAATGACTCGACGGCATTTGGCGCGCAGTTGCTTATGGCGAATCATATTTGCTGAAGTAGGGTGGCGACGAAAAGCTCGGAGAGCACCCCGGCGTGCACGCAACGCATCCCGGCATTCATCGTTCCACCAGGGAACAGGTAAGCGTCTGGGGTGACAAGTTGACCGGGGAATAGCCTGATCTGCGGCTGTGATGATGACCGTACGGAGGTGCTCGATCACGACGTCGATAGATGGAAATTCACACCCTGAAAATTCGGCCATAGATCGAAAGAGAGGCCAGTTCGCCTTTTCAAAGAGCCACTTTGGCGCGCGCTGTGAATGTGCGTTTGAAGAGAGTACATGGATCTGACACGGAAAGTGGTCACTGGAATATAAATCGGAGATGACGTTCCAGGTAAAATGAACAGCAAGTGAGGCAGAACAAAAGGCTAGGTCTAAGTGAGAATAACAATGAGTGCTGTCAGAAATAAAAGTAGGATCACCAGTGTTGAGCAAAATGAGGTGTTGGCGGTTTAGGAAGTCAGCCAACATGCTACCCCTTGCACACTCCGAGTTGGAACCCCACAGGGGATGGTGAGCATTAAAGTCCCCCAGAAGTAGGAGGGGGGGAGCGGTAGCTGAGATAAAAGATTATCCAGATCAACTGTTGCCACAGTGGCAGAAGGAGGCAAGTACACAGTACAAACTGAAAACTTAAGCCTGACAAGTGGACTGTAGCTGCAACAGCTTGTAAAGGCGTCTGGAGATTAAGTGAAGCACTGTAAACGTCATCTCGGATTAAAATGAGTACTCCGCCATGCGCGGGGGTGCCGTCCTCGGGAGGAAGATCATACCTCACCGAACTGTATCCCCGGAGAGTGAAGGAATCCTGTGGTCGAAGTTTAGTCTCTTGGAGACACACAATCGATGAGTCAGACGATCGTAAAAGTAACTCCAAGTCAGGTCTTCGACTGCGGAGTCCACGCACATTCCATGAACGGATAGCCGTTATTAAAATTATATAAAATAAATAAAAAATTAACCACATTACTTTTTATTCGGTCCAGGACGAATCAGGCGTCCCTTTTTTAATCGCGTGGGACTCGGTGGTTTTGCCGGAGCAGGCACATCCTGCTCCATCACATCCTCACAGGGAGGGCTCTCCCGCTGAGAAGAGTCAACCGATTCCAAAACCTGGAATCGGTTGGAGATGGAAAGAGGCGGTGACGGCGACCGCCTAGCGGGCTTGCTCCCGTATCCATCATGGGAACTCGATCTCCGAGGTGGAGAAGGGCTCGATCTCTGCTTCTTGTCAGTGGACGATTTCATAAAATCAGTACGAGTGTAAGAATTCCTAAATTTGATAGCCGGAGCATCGAAAACGATAGGCTTGGGCTTAGCTGGAGAACGTTTAGCGGAGCTCGATGCACTAGGGACCTTTGTGAAAACCAAGTCACAAGTCTGCGTGCTGCTATCTCGCTCCTGGATATGAGATGAAGCTACAGCGCTGTACGTACCGGTCTTGGGTATCACAGGTTGACGAGATTGGAATCGTTTCCGGGCCTCACTGAAGGAGAGTTTTTCCTTCACCCGGATCTCCTGGATGCAGCGCTCTTCTTGATAGCGAGGACAATTGCGGGACGAAGCTGGATGGTCACCGCGGCTGTTCACACAGACGGGAGCAGATGGACAGGCTCCTTCGTGACTTTCTGTACCGCAAGTGCTACAGGTGGCATGAACACTCTTACACGACATGCGAGTGTGGCCGAAGCGTTGACATTGAAAGCATCGCATGAGGCTGGGGATATATGGGCGCACCTCTATAACCTCATAACCAGCTTTAATCCTGTGCGGTAACTCGACTCGGTTAAAAGTGAGGAAGAGAGTGCGGGTGGGTTGCACTTCACCTTCCTTCTTCGCCTGTACACGGTACACTGATGTGACTCCTTGGTCTTCCAGACAACCCTAGATCTCCGAATCAGACCTGCCATCGAGAACATTGGTGGTTATAACTCCTCGCGACGAGTTGAGAGTTCGGTGTTGCTCAACAAGGATCGGGTATCCGTGGAGTATCGTCGCCTTGAGCAGTGAGTTAGTTTGTGACATTGCTTGTGTCTCCACCAACAGAGAACCATTTCGAAGTCGTGTACAAGACTTAACAGGTCCAGAAATGCTATCAATTCCCTTCTGAATAATAAAAGGGTTCACTCGAATAAAAGACTGGCCTTCTTCAGTTCTACTAATAACTAAGTAACGAGGGTAAGACGGCTCTGTTACTTCTCTTACGTCCACTCTTTTACGTTTTATTTGAATAGGTGGGTTATTGTTTACCATAGTGTTTTCATCCTCCACCATTGCAGCTGTCTCCGATGGCAGGCTACTTTCTGGGCGCCACCCCGGCTAAGGTGACCGGTCCTGGCCTAGACAAAGTCACCTCAGGGTCAAACCTCCCGGATCCAGACAGAGGTACCCAATTGCCTACAGGAAGTTCACAGCTCATGCAATGGCCCCTCCCCGGGCCTGGCCTTTACCAGGGGATGCACTCATGCCCTACATGATGGCCCAGTGCTAGGAGTCACGCCATTACCCAGTCACATTTTAACCGTGTCAAACACGGGGGCATCCTTCAGACTAAAAGCAGGGAGGTTTAAAAGTAAAAAGTAAAATGGAGACAAACTAAAAAGGAGTCAAACGTGCTGAGCGCGGACCTATGGGAGCAGCTCGGGTGCCTCGGGGTCGCCACGCCCCGTACCCAAAAAATTGGGCCCCTGAGGGGCATGATCAGTTGGGATACACCAAATGTGCCATCCATGAACTACACATTTGACTGTCCTAAATGTTCAAGAATGCTATTGGAGGCAAAAAATGAACATTTTTCCATTACCTGCTCTGCTAGTTTCTTGAAAAGAAAAAAAAAAAAAAAACTTATCTTTTTAGTGGTTACTGTATATTCTTATGGTAATACATCCAGTTCTGTAAATGTTTCGGAATTTCTGGGAAATCTGCTTGGCATCATCAATTTGCCAAATGCTTCATCATACGTCATTCTGGTAGATGTTTAAAAACTCCTCCATCAACTAGATCAAACCCTTATCTTATAATTCTAGCTGGTGGCATTTCAAGATGTTGCACTGCTGTGTTTCTCACATTGAATACAGCTTTTTGGCAGCAATAAGTTGGTGGTTTGATGCATGTGAATGCCTTGTGTGTTTCACAAGGTTTGGTGGATTATCTTCTTCTATGACAGCTCTTCCTTTACATTACCCCTTCTTTATGCACAAACAATACTTTCTTGCATTAGTTTCATTAGTTCGTTGCTTGTTATATAAAAAGTTTCATATTCTAGGGAGCACCTCTCTTGCTGTTTTCAATTCATCATGCTTGCAATTTAAATTTTGCTCCCAAATACAATTCATTACTGATAAATTTTTTTGACCAATGCAATTCATTACTACAGATAATATTATTAACAGTATGAAATATTAGAGAAGGCTAAACAAGAAGATGGTGAAGTGAACATGGATTACATGTATTGTAGGTTAAAATAACAATAGGTAAAATCTCCTTATGTTAAATGGAGTGTGCCAAATACCTTTGAACCAACTACAACACTACCTGCATACAAATTATATAGTCTTGACAAATGGCTTCTTCCAGTATGCAATAACTCAAATAGCCTTTACTTTAGTCACTGTTAAATGTTGTAACATTTAAGGCACAAAGGTATGCAAGATTACTAAAATATGGTTCTGATATATTTCTAGACATATGTGACATTAAACAATCCAAGACCTAATGTTGTGGCACAAATACAATCTGAAAGCTTTTTCCAATGACAGTAAAGATCTTGAAGTTCATGTAAAGAAGATGAAAGTATTGAAAATCACTATATTGATTCTGCAGTTTAAAAAAAATAAATAAATAAAAAATAAAAAATCTATTATTGGAAGTGTGAATCTAACCAAAATCAGGTAAACCACTCAGTTATCATGTTCTCCCTGCAAACTGAAAATATATAAGATTTTATGATAGGTCTTTGGTCACCTTCTAGGGAGAACATCTTTTACTGAGATAACTTCAAGAGTTCTAGGATATGCCAAGTGAGATGGAAAAGAGAATACGGTGAATCAGTGATAAGTCAAAGCAGTTTGTGGCAATGATTGCAGAATTTTTATGCCTGATTTGTACTTTCAATCCTAGCCTTCAGCTTGCATGAAAGAACAATGCATAAATCCATGGTGTTTATTCTCCTCTCAATTATTGTAACAATAATGCAGAAAGTATATTTTTTTATTTAATTTCCTTTTTTTTAATTTTTAATCTTATCTGATTTAATAATTTAATAGATTAATGTTTATAGAGTTTTGAACATGTAACCAATTCAGTCCCTTAGCACTCAATCCTGTAATGTTTTACAACACTGAAAGTGTGCATATTTAATTACTATTCCACAAAAGGCAAATTTATGATAATCTTTTTTTTTTAAAGTGTTTAACACCTGTTTTTACCTAAGGTATTATAGGCAGTGGACTCTGGTGGGTGACGATACATGAGATGAAATGAGAAATTGGGAAAGAATATTTTCTTAAAGGAGGAAATGTTCCAGATCTAAGTTTAAATACCTCCCTGGCATTTTCCATTTATGAGAACTGAGGAAAACTTCCAAATAATCTGTCAGGGAGCATGGTTTATTCAGCAATCGAATCCTATCCCATTCATGAGTCTTGCTTTAACAACCTTAGGTCCTCTTGGCAGTATGTTAATCATGCCTCACAATTTTTGTTAACATATTATACAAACAAATGTCTGATACATGAAATATGTATTTGTACATAATTTCTAGCATATAACCATGTTTTGAAATGCATTATAATATTTGATCAGAACAGTAAGGACCAAACTTTTGAATTCACTCTTAACTTTGGTCATCATTGCTTTTGACTAGACTTAAGCTAGGGCTGATACATACCTGCCCCACTGCGCCGAGCAGACATTTCTGTAACAGCAGACCATGAGTCTGTTTCAGGATTATAGCACTCCACTGAGCTCAGACACTGTCGTGATGCTCCATCATATCCTCCAACCTACAATACATGCATCATTTTCTACAGAGTCAGATATACGTAAACAACTTTACATAGAAAAGAAGTTCACTTCCTACCCTCATATATACAAATATGTGACCATCCTGTGCACCTGAGAAGTTCTATAGTGAAGAATCTAGCCAACTTAGACCTTGACCAGTCACCTTTAATCTCCTCTACAAAATATATATAAAATTACATTTTCCTATTCATCTGGAAGCAGAATCAACTTCTGAGAGTTCTGAATGTGATATATACAAATAAATCCATTACCATTGGCCATGTCTGTTTATAGACATTTCACATTCTCATACATGTATATAATGTGATTCAAATGAATCTAATGTTTGTAGATGCCACTGTATACTGTAAACATAACTTGTCAATTAAAAAATAATTTGTTTGCTTGTTAATGTGAATGTGTTCTATAAACTTTACAGTTCTGATTTAGAATATTCCAGAACAGAAAATCCCAAATCATGGGCATGTATCTTTTATTTTCAATAGAATGGTCATAACCTCAATTTTTTCCATGAACAGTAAATGAACACATGCTCCTCATTACTGAATAAATGTTTATTTTTCATTAACAATATAAAATAAATTAAGAATTAATTTTGCCCACTGCAAAAGCTCAAGTACAGAAAAAGAGAAACAGAATAAGAGGGAAGTAAGAACAGAGCAGTTTTATTTTCGACCAGAGCTATCCCTCATAATTCAGGCGACTTGAAGCACATAAGTTATTATGCTCATTTGTGTTGCTTTTATTTAATTTCCTTCACCATTCTGCTAAACATAAATCAACATGTAAATTATAATTAATCTGTCGTCTAGCTCAAAGAGTCGTCAAGTTGGTTGAAGATAGAGAGGATGTCTCTTCAAAACCGGTCCCACCATATTTAAAGTAAAGGAAGCATAAGAGTGTGTTAGGCGACAGATTAATTACAATTTATATTTAACAAGCTTCACTGTGTGAGTTCCAACAAAGTTTTTTAAAAATGTCTTATTTTTCGAAAGTTCTTAAATGAATAAATCAACATATTACCCATAAAGAGACTTATTCAGACTTTATGGAATCCTGCAAGTTTTCAGTTGGTTCATAGAATTTAAAAGTGGCTGTACACCTTTGAAAGACAAAAAGAGAAGAAGTAACTGCATTGCCACTTTGGAGATGATACTGCAAAAAGCCTTCCAAGTGAGCTCTAAAGATTTAGGGAGATTCCTTAATATTGGATATGAAGTGTCTAAAAATGTTTCAAGATTATTTAAGGATTTTCCGAAGAAAAACACAAATTGTTCAAAATGCTGTGCTCTTTGTGCAGTTGTTTCAGTACTTTATTTATTTCTGCTTTTCTAGTTCTTACTATTTTTAGCTATTCAAATATATTCCCCCCATGTGGAGATGCAAGTCTCTGTATCTATTTGGCAGTAATCTGTGAGCTGTGAGTTGTAGGTGTTGAGCAAGGAGGTTGTGTTAAAACAGGTAAATTACATGTAGAATGCAATTTGTTTCTTAAATGGAATTCATGTGACACCATCATACGTAAACTATAATTATTTAGCAATATGTGTCATACAGTTTTAGAAAAAAATGACATTATTTTCCTGCACAGAAATGAAGATTGTTGGTCTGAAATTTGATGAATGGATGCAATCAATTTTAGATGAAGATGTGAGCGACTTCAGTGACCACAATGATTCCAATCTAGACAATGTGTTAACAATACTGATTCAGATTTGTGTGGGCAGTGGGAGAATGGCCACCAAGAAGAAGAAGAAGAAGAAGAAGAAGAAGAAGAAGAAGAAGAAGAAGAAGAAGAAGAAGAAGACTAAAGAGGATGAAAATCGTGCAGCTTATGGTATGCAAAACCATTACAGCAAGAACAAGTGCAAATGGAGCTCCATTCCACCACCTGTTACTAATGTTCGAACTTGAGCATATAATTTAATTTTACATTTTCTTGGAGTTATTTCCAGTAGATGCAGGTACGATTCATATTCTAAAAACGGAGTGGATTTGTAGGTTCACATTTTACACTAGAAACAGAAACTACAAAGTCTAAAATGTAAGGCAAAAAAAATATATTCAGGTTCAAATGATAATGTATATACATGCACAGAAAACCTAACTATATCGTGAACTAAAAAAATAGGTAACCCTATAAATATGAAATTTCATTACTCTGTACAAGAAAAACATTGAAAATATGATAAAGATTGTAGCAGTCAATTGATTTCTGAAGGGCATTCTAGAGGTAGATGAAGCTTAAGTGTTCCAGTGTTAAATTTTACAGTTATAATGTTCTAGTGTTATTTGTTGTGACCCTGTGTTTTTAAAGGAAAAGTATAGTTTTATTTATTTTTCAGAGATTTTGAGTTATTTTACTAAAAGTACAGAGATTTGCTGTTCTATGTTTAGTTTGTAATGTTTAAACAATTCTGTTAAAACTATTAACCCTTTTGGGAGAAATGTGCATATATTCGCTTCCATCAGCTACGCATCAGGCTCACACGGATCACACTGTACATTCTAGTAAGTCATCTTAGCTGGCATTTTGATTTCCTAAATGGTTTCTAGATGTCACTAAATGATTATATGCAGTTTAAGTGCTCCAGCTTTCATTTTTATAGTTGGGAGAAGATATTACATTGTGTGTGTGTGTGCGCGCTTTTTTCAGTCTGTTGAAGTATTTTGGTAATTTTGACTTAATCTGCAGCATGGTGTGGAAAAGACCTTTAAGAGATGATGAAATACTGGCTTGTATTGAATCTGTGTTGAATGAATCAGATGAAAGTGGCCTTAGTGCATGGGAAAATGATGAAAACCAAAGTCCTGCAAGTGTGCACAATTTGGACCTATCAACCAGTAACAGTGATGAGTAGGAGCACTTGGGTGCACCACTTCCAGTGCCTCCTAAGGCCATTGTATGGACAGATGTGAAAGATCATGATGTGGGACTGCCAAGAAATATTCCAGTTCATATTGTGAACAAAGAACCAGTGCTTCCTTTCACCTTTGATGCTGCAACTTCATCAGTGGAATATTTTGATTTATTTTTTGATGAAGAACTTCTGCAAAGTATTTGCGACAAAACTTTCATTCATGGGGATCAGAGAAAAATGCAACATACACCTCCTCATATAAGATCCTGTTTCTCTGGCTAGTTTTCCCCCTTCAATAGCAGACATAAAAGCATTTTTCAGTGTAAACATCAATATGGGGCTGCATCCTAAGCCAGATATCAAAGATTATTTTGCTAAGCTCTGGATAGAAAAAATGCAATGCTTTGGTGATGTGTTTTTCAGGAATAAATTCCTACTGTTATTCTGGAGTTTATACTTTAGTGATGATGATCCCCAAGCAAGAAAAAAAGCATAAGTATACTGAATGAATCAAACCTGTGCTTGATAAAATAAATTCTAAATGACAGTTGCACTATTTACCAGGTAAAAATGTATCGGTGGATGAAAGAACCATGTCATTTAAGGGTAGGGTGTCTTTCAAAATTTACAATCCAATAAAACCTGTGAAATTTGGATTAAAAAGTATTTGTATTATCTGATAGTACAAATGGTTATATATACTCTTTCAAGACTTATTTGAGTAAAGAGGAAACTTCAGATAAAATTTCTCTCCTGAAAACTACACAGGTGGTCAAAAATTTTTGTGCTAACCTGATAAAGGACAAGACCTCACCACCTACACATATTTATACTAATAGGCATTACACTTTGCTACAGCTTGCTGAAGAACTACTGCAGATGGGAATGGTTACAACAGGAACAGTCTTACCAACAAGAACTGGTATGCCTAGTGAAATGAAAAATCCGCAGTCATCCAAACTGAAGAAAGGTGAAATAAAGTTTTTTCATCAGTATGAAAAATTGGCACTTACTTGGAAAGATGAAAGAGTTGCAGTTATGCTGTCCACTTTCCATTAAGGAAGCAAAGCTGATATGATACCTGTGCAGTAAAAGTTTCCAAGTCAACCTCCTACTATGAAACCAGTATGTGTGGTAGATTACACAAAACATATGAGGAGAGTTCACAGAGGTAACCATTTCATTTCTTCTTATCAATTTATGAGAACTGTGAAGTGGTACAGAAAAATGTTTTTTCTGGCTGCTGGAAGTGTCTATTGTTAAATTCTTATATTTTGTACAGCATGGTCTAGATAGAGAAAAACAAAAGTTCATGCCACACAAGAAATTCAGAATGTGACTGGTAGAAGCCCTAATTTATGATAAGATTATTTCACAAAGAAGCACATGTGCACCTGGCAGAGGAAGACCTCCAGAACGTCGGTCCTGGTGGTGTAATGGTTACCATACTTGCCTCCTACGCCCAAAACGCGGGTTCGAACCCGGCCAGGATCGATGGATTTTTTCGGGCGTAAAAATCCTAAGTATGGCTTCCTTCGGAAGGGAAGTAAAGCCGTGGGTCCCGTGTCGTACATTTACGGCACGAAAAAGAACCTCAAGCCTGAAAGAGAGGCCTCTGAGCAAAATTTGTCGGCCGTTTCACGCCCTGAGTTGAATGGGACGCTGATGACCTGAGATGTTAAAGAGCGTCCATAAAAAAAAAAAAAAAAAAAAAAAAAAAAAAAAAACCTCCAGAACAATGACTGAGAGGCCTTTTCCACTCCATGAACAGCAAAGAAAAAGATTTCAAAGGAAGATGTGTTGTATGTCTTGCAAGATGGGATAGAAAAGAGACAATGTATTTTTGTGAAACGTGTGACCTAAAGCCTGATTTACACCCAGCAAAATGCTTTGGAGCTTACCATGTGCAAAAAGATTTTTGCATTATAAAATGTCCATTAACCGCATAAAGTATGTAAACTGTCCTGCAGGTATGGCAAAGGTAATATTTTAGCTACATGTTACATATGCCACTTTTCATTAAAATAACTGTAGCCTTAGAAGAAAATACTTCTAATAAATGAAAATTTGATAATATTATGAACATACTTAAGTTCAGTTATACATTTGTAATATTGTAATTAAAAAAAAATTACACAAATGAAAACATTTCTATTTATCTTGGTTTTTTAAAATGCCTGGATAGCTGTTCTGCATATATATTTTAAAACCCCTTCTTATTCATATTCTTGTTATTGCCCCCATTACATTGTTATTATGTGTGACACTGTCACAAATGCAGATAACGAAATAAAATAAAACAAGTTGTACTACAAAGTTGATTACAAGTTAAATAGATTTTTATCAATGGAATATTAATAATCATTTAATTGCTAATACTTCATAATCTTCCTTAATATAAATACAATTCTAATAACAATTTTTGATTACATTTTTAATGCATTAATATTTAAAGTTTTAATGACATTTTATAATTTTCTGCCAAATTCATGAAAAATTATTTTTGTTGTAGTATACCTGCATAATGAAATCTATATTATTCATTGTTAAGATCATTGTGTGACTGAACTGCACTTACACTCTTTTGCTCCACTTACTTGTTTAAACATATAGAACTAGTTTCACGAACACTTCATTCACGTTGTCAGCCCCATTGTCGACTGGATGATAAACCATTATGCTCGGGGGTGTGTAATCTGCTCTGGTGGAGGTGTGATGAACTTGAAGTTTATGTTTTCATCACCCGAAGTGTTGAAGTTCATTTAAACTGTGTTTGTACTTGTAAATGCAGATTTTCTCCCATGTTGCTAATTCTGTAGGTCCTTGCACTGATTTTAATAATTTTGTTTTTTCAATATGTAGTGGTTTTCTGTCCAGAAATGTGATGCCACTGCTTGTATTTTATATTTCTGAAATGTTCTTTTAGCCGTGTGCTTATGTTTCTCTTTATTTTTCCAATATACATTTTTTCACACTCTGCACAACTTATTTTATAAATACCTGCTTTTTTTTCTTGTGGAATACTGCCATTAACATTATCAATCATGAGATTTTTAACATTAAATCTGTTAACAGGTTCCAATCTGTTCCAATTAACAATTTTAGTTACTATTCATTACGTTACAAAATTACTTGCATTATTTCATAGGAAGGTTTGATTTATTTAAGGACGCTCTTTAACAGCGCAGGTCATCAGCGTTTCATAGGAAGGAATTAATCTTCTTTTTAACATACATAAAAAATTAAGATTTATATAATTATATAACTGCCAAGTGTTAAATTGTGTTAAATGTCCTAAATAGCAGTTTACAATAGTTTTTTTTTTTTTTTTGGTTACATATTAATCTTATATCCTCAGTTTGCATTTTAGTTCAGTGATTTCCTGTTCCTAAATATTATTAGACTCAAAATAACTACTACATGTTATAAGAGCTGTGCATTCTTTAATCTGTATGTTATCAGTTAAATGGAGAAAAGCATTCAATTCTATTTGCCTGTCAGATTATTTCTTTAGTTATAGCCAAGTGTTGCTATCTCCTGTATATAGTATACAGTCTTGCAACCATGAGAACAGTCCTGGGAGGAACGTGCTGCTTATTTAATTCTGGCATTAGCAGAGATACCATAGAGCTCAGGTTTGAACATGGCTAGAGTACAGACCATGCAGAAAAGAAATGCTGCCCACTCTGTTGCTTGGGCAAAAGAAGCTGTCAATCGTTTCTTTCTATCAAAATCATCTTAATAATATTTGCTATTACTATGTCGGTTTCAGTATGAAGAGCTCTTCCTTTTGTACTCCCATATATTGGTAACAAACTAAAGTCATCTTAATATTGATTTGTTATTAACATAGCTAGTAGTATGTGAAGCATTATGAGTATGTAGTTCAACTAAATCATGCAATAATATCAATTATAGCTAGTAGATATATTCATTACATCATCTCAGCCATCAGGAAACAGTGTCTTGTGTGGATTATCTACTCCCCTGCACTCCACTATAGTAAACCTTTCCCCTATAGGGCTGTTTTCATGGTTGGAGGACTGTAGTTTTTCCAAGACATGATACCTAATTATTGTAGGATGCCTAAGATAGTGTTTTGAAAGTTTTGGTCATTTTTATATAATTGGTATATGAATATACCCAATTTACTTTTGTTTTATTTTCTTGTCTTATCAAAGCTGCTTTTTACATGTCAATATCATATTACATCACATGTTAAATGATTTGAAGGAATTGGTACTCTATATTTCATTGTAGTGTTGTAGATGTAGGGCACTATTTCATTCTATACTGAATATGTTTATCTAATTATCTCATCAAAATAATGTGTTACTACCAAGATATGAATAATTGCATTATCATCACGCAAAACATCGGTGCACTCATTTTTAATTAATTTAAATTTTAAACTTATTTGATTTAAACAGTAATTGTTGATATTTAATATTAAAAATTATGATGCAGCATATGTTGGCCACTGTAATGCAATCTTACAATTCATGCATCCCTCAGAAATACTAATAATTGCAATAGCACTCTTTGTAATCAGGTCTTTTGAAACAACCTAGAACTGTAAGGAGCATAAATAATCTAAAACATTTCAAAACCTTCTGTTACAATTTGGAATTTTCCAGAATATTCTAGAACCTTCAAAAATGATTCAGAATCTTCCAAAATTTTATATAACAACACTCAATTCCTGTATGACCTAGAACCTTCAATAATGCAGAACTTTTCAAAATGTTTTAGAACCTTTTGAACTTATAAATAAGCAGCCTACTTAATGCAGCGATCAGTCATCAGGCAGCCAAAAGTGCAGTTAGCCAAGTGTTCCTTTCAGAATGTTGTACACAGATGTGAGAATAACTCATAGGGGATTAAAATACTGAATACTCCTAGTTTGTAAGCATTCTGCTGAACACTTAAGAAACTAAGAACAACTGAAACAAATTTGGTAGTATTTTCTTTTTACTTTTAGATGAATTGTTATGAAAAAATGGTACTGTTAGACTTTTACCCATAAAAAATTAATTTTGGTTAATTGAATTACAGTTAAATAAAATACCTGAAAATAAAACTTTGAAACAAGAGGTACAAATCTACTTTCCTCTCTTTATTTCCATATAAGTGGAAAGAAACTTTGAGAAAACGTGACTGTAGAAGCCAAAAATGATACCACTGGAATTTGAGATAAAGTAGATCCCTACTTGGCTTTCTTAACACATAAATGCAGCTGTAAAAACATGATTTCCATTACTGGCAGTGACTAAAAAATGAATAAAGCAAAACAAATACTGTTTATAAAGGAAACTACTTTCAGTAAGAGCTTCAATAAACTTTTTATATTACACATGCACGAAAAGGAGGAGGAGGAGAAGAAGAAGAAGACTGATGGCCAGTTGTATAAAAGTTGCTAACTGGAGGTTACTTTAACTGTAATTTAAAAAATAACCAGAGGTTACTTATCATTTATGTTGCACAAAAATATCTCAATCTAAGTAATCTCGAGTTTGCAATAACCGTCAAAACTATGGCATTTTAATGAAATAATAAGGAAATTCATGTTTAAAGTAAGTTGATGTTCAACTGTTCAATCTAAGGAAAGCAATAATTATTCTGTTTTCCTGCCTCTTAGATAAGTTTTTTTTCCCTCCTTAATATGTCTTCAAACATGGATAAGGAAAAGTCAAAGCAAATGCAAGTAGCAAATTTTAACAAACTTGAGAAGGATACTGTTATTGATCTGGTACTAAAATATGAGGGAATAATTGTGGGTGGGGGATTCGATCTCAAATAAGAATAAAGAATATGTATGGGAGAAATTGCCAAAAGGCATAATAAATCGATTCTGAAAACTTCTGCATTATAGCCCCCAGGCAATATAATGCATGTGTGTGTGTGCATTATTGCAAACTCCAGAAAAGTTGCAAATTTTATAAAAGCCTACCATCAATTTCTTTAAATCACCCTATTTGGTTAGCATTTTAATGAACTGAGGTCTCAGAGCTGCTTTTGCTCTAGTAACTTTATGGAGGGTTCTATTGGCCATTCCTTTCTCCACTTTGAACTTACCTCCAATAACTCAATAACTATTTGGAAGTTTCCTGTCACATAGAACCTTAAAGTTAATTGCATCATGAACACCAAATTTAAAGCATGATTTTACTTAGTTTGTGATTGTAATTGGGGAATTAACATCTGCTACATTTCTTCGATATCTTTGGATAAGCAAAATTGCATTTTGAATTTTTATAATTCAGTTCTATGAACAGATTATTTCTTTCATGAAACATAGGAGGAGCATGGTGAAATTCACCTTCAGATGAGATGTCAGATATTAGAAATCTGTACAAATCTGCAAAATATACCTCTTGTAAGGTACATCTAACATAATCTATAATTGAATGCAACTCTGTCTGTTATTACACTGAAATGAAAAATGAAACGCTGAAGAAACTTTATCTACACAAAATTACAATAAATGTAACTAGCCATTTTATTTATAAATGAAGTTGTTATGCTTCTGTACTCTAAGAAATGCTTTATTTAACAATTATTAATCTCTAGTTAGTGCTTTAAATTGAGACATTTTGCAAGTTAAATTTAATTTGAGGTAAGAAGAAATAATCTTAGATTATTGTTTATACAACCAAAATTTCCAGGTTAAACATAACTCGTGGTTAATTTTATGTCCTAAACCCAAGTTAACTCTTTATACAACTGGTCCTGAGAGTTTCTTCTTGCTCCGAGGAAGAAAGGGCAATGATAACAGATGGCCAGAGTTGACAAGGGTCTTGAGCAGCTAGAAAATGGAGTGAATCATGAAAAATCAAGACCGCCTTGAAAAGAATAGGAAGGAAACTGAAACCAAACATTTATGCTTCTATAAAAATGTAGATTCTAGGCTTGTAGGCTGTGGTCCATTCAATGAGTTATTACCTGACATTTAGCCTGCGACTCCGTCAGACATCTTCAGAGGCTAGTGACTCCTGGCTGGTTACAACTACTCCAGGAGTCACTTCCTTCTGAAGATGTCCAAGAAGTCATGCGAGAAAGGTCAGCTAATAACTCATTGACCGGACCATGGCATACAAGCCCAGAATCTTCATTTTACAGGATCAACACTGGCTGTAAAAGCATAAGCATGTAAACTTATGCTCCTCATCCTCCAGTGATGATTATTAGTCATCAGAACTTGCTGAACTTGTTCACACTTCTCTTATCCTTCTCAAAATAGGGAAAGGAAGTAGTTTATCATACAAAATTTGGCAACTTTACTACATTGCATTAAGTCGAGTTACATTGCTTTATCCTGTTGGAGAAAGCTTGAAAAAAAGTACATCCAAATTTAGTAATTATTCACCAAATCACATCAGCAAAGAGGAGCAATGACTTAATCCAGCAGTTCTGCTAGTTGTGCGTTAGGAATACAAGCTGCTTATATGCCTTACTGGAAAGGAAATAATTTATTATCTTTCTATTAAGTTACTAGTAATGAATGACTAATCCAGCAGTTCTGCTAGTTGTGCATTGGGATGCAAGCTGCTTATACATCTTACTGGAAAGGAAGTAATTGATTATCTTTCTATTAAGTTATTAGTAATGGAATAGCTATTTGGTGTATCAAAATTTGTGGCAGGAATTGAATGGAAAATGGGCAAGGCTGTTGTTGAAATTTTGGAACTGTAGAGTCTAGTAGAGAAAGTGAAAGGAATCTGTTCTGTCATCATTGCATTGAATATGTGTTTCGATTGAACAAGAAACTTCTCTACATTTCTCCAGAGAGTAGAAACTATCTTCTCTGTCACTGTAAGTCCATCAGTGAACCCAGAAATACATGCTAACCTTCAAGCAGGACTAAGCTTATTGGATGTCAATAGTTAAGTCTGAAAACTTGATGAGTTCATTGCCAGCATTAAAGATTAAACAATTGACTTTAGGTACATATCAACTGAAACCAACACCAACCTAGAATTCTCCACCACTTTTCTGAGAATTGAACATCATGGAATTAGATTACTTGCTCCTGGTGAAATGCATGGAACTTGATAGATGGACAAGTCATTTATGCTGTCAATTTGTGAAGGTTCAAAGGACAGTCTTCAGAATAAAGGAAACAACAATATTTATTCACAGATTCTATTTGAAACTGTTGTTTAAAGCCACCCATTAATGTGCCTTTAAATGATCTGATACTGTTCATAAACCTCCAACAGTAGACCGCAAATGCAATAGTTGCCAATGCAGCTATGAAGACAAGACACTTGCCAATCATCTGTGGTACCTAAGTGAAGAGCTTGTTGCCTTTGTTTTCTCTGTCAAAAAAGTATCATATAGATTCAAAAGTCAATATGAATCAAACTTTCCTAATATATATTGATGAAAACTACTAAAAAAAATACAGAATTGAATTCTGAACTCTGGCCCTTTAATGGGAATTACAATGAAATGGGAAAGTGCATCAGTTGTAGCAGAACATGGAATAGCCCTGATCAAGGATGAACAGCAAAACAATTCCTTCTGCAGGTTGTCAATGATCACATCACTAGAAGAGATATACTCAGATTTTGTGAAGGAAATATCAGCCACAAAAATTAACATTAAATTGTGCCAATATTCTTATGTTCATCATGTGTATGTATCTGTTAAATGTGATTGGGCTATATTGAAGAATGAAAAAACAATGATTATTTAAAGCAAAATACTTAAAAATAAAACCAGTTAACTTAATTAATGTCAATCTAGTCAGATACACACCAACCTAGTTAAATATATCACACTAATTAAATATGTACATGTTAACTTGATTTTATACATAATAATTTAATTAAATATATTTCACCTAGCTATAACATGTAAAACTAGTTAAATATGACAAACTAAATACACGTCAACATAATTTTACACATATTAACTTAATTAAACACATTAAATTAATTAAATGCATGTAAACATAATTTTACACCATATTAACAATTAATCAACCTAGTTAAATGTAAATATTGTACTTACAAAGCTGTTGACAATGGAGTGGTAATATATCCTAAACTTAGGTATTCATTTTTTACACTAAACTCCATTTACTTACTTTCTAACTAACGTGTGTTCAATTTTGCTTCTAGACTTGTTTGTCTTGTATATAATATTGTACTTACGAAGCTGTTGACAATGGAGTGGTAATATATCCTAAACTTAGGTATTCATTTATTACACTAAACTTTATTTACTGTTACTTGTTAAAGAGCATCCTTAAGAAGGGGGGAAGAGAGAGAGAGAGAGAGAGAGAGAGAGAGAGAGAGAGAGAGAGAGAGAGAGAGAGAGAGAGAGAGAGAGAGAGAGAGAGATAAGAAATTACTCTAATGCATGTTCAATTTTGCTTCTAGACTTGCAAATAAATGGAGTTTAGTGTAAAAAATGAATACCTAAGTTTAGGCAAGTTAAATATGCTAAACTAATTAAATAAGTCAGCTTAATTTTATATTTATTAATTTAATTAAATATATTTCACCTAACTAAAAACATGCCAATTTAGTTAAATGAGATAATTTAACAATGAAACTACAAATTTAAAATGTTATGTACTTTGTACAGTAGTAAATTTTGTTAAAATAAAGAAAAATATTTCAAATTCTGACAGCAAACTCTAAATTTCATCTAAAATAGGCTAAATTTTGGGAATATTACTTTTATTAAAATACTAAAACAAGATAGCATTGTGACCCCATTCAGAATGTCTTTTGTATTCCCACATTATAAAGACAAGCCTAGCCCCATGTTTCACAGCATGAATGAGACAAGCACCCAGCATTATATCTCCAGGATAACAGATATATTGCTAGTAATTTGAACCTAATATCTGAAATATTGATTCATATGAACAAAGAACATTTTTCCAGTTAAATACTGTACAATTTTAGTGCTCCTTGGCCCATACTAACCTTGATGTCTGCTACGTGGCAAAGCAATGAAACAACCCATAGGTGACAATTGTTTATACTGATATTGCCTTCTTCTGGCACTAAAAATTACACTGATGTCAGTGCAATTTTCTTCCAGGCTGTTATGCCATGGTTTGCTGGAGATGAACTTTCCAGATGTTTCGTCCTCAACTATGGCAGACAATCTTCAGTGGCGTGGATGTAGCTTTTTCCATTATTTCACTGCATCTGAAGCCTTGATCGTTAGTGTCACTATATTTATAGTGCCAGAGCTCTCCGCTGAATGGTCCAGGATGAGCGGCAGCTGGTCGGCTGGTGGGAGGAGCCTAGTCTCTCCTGTGCTTTGTTTTTAATTGCTGGAAACCGGTTGCTGAGGGCCTCTTCTTTCCTTTTGAAATTATTAGGATGTTTGTGGATTTCAATGGCTTCAAGTTGCAGTCTAGCATGGCAGTGTGTCATGGATGAGAGAATGTTAGTGTCTTGAAACTTGATGATGTGTCCAGGATCCAATCCATTGTCAGCCAGATTGGATCCCAGACCTACAACATTGCCAAGTTTCTAGCTGGTTTACTGCAGCCCCACATTGGCAAGACTGATTCTTTCATCAAGGACTCAACACACTTCATCCAGAAACTCCAAAATCTTACTTTGCAGCCCCGTGATCTGATTGTCAGCTTTGATGTTGTGTCTCTCTTCACCGTGGTTCCTGTACAGGAAGCTCTCACACAGCTGTCACACATTTTCCCTGACGACATAATAACACTCTTCAAACAGGTGCTCACCACAACTTACTTCCAGTGGAATCACACATTTTATGAACAAATAGATGCTGTTGCTATGGGCAGCCTGTTGAGTCCAGCGGTGGATAACTTCTTCATGGAATCTTTAGAGACTACAGCAATGAACACAGCTCCACTAAAACCAACTGTCTGGTTCCGCTACGTAGATGATACTTTTGTTATTTGGCCTCACGGGAAGGAAGCTCTACAGGGGTTCCTCGTTCACCTCAATAGCATCAATCCCTGCATTTAATTCACCATGGAACAAGAAGTAGGTGGACAGTTGGCCTTCCTAAATGTTCTAGTTAGCAGAAAAGCCAACTACTCATTGGGTCACATGGTCTACCATAAGCCCACTCATTCTGATTGCTATCTAAATAAAAACTCCAATCATAGTCCAAGGCAGAAACGTGCCATGATCAAAACTCTCGTAAATCGTGCTTCATGGATTTGTGAGCCCCAGCTAATACCACAAGAGCTACATCACCTAGAGCTAACATTACAGTCCAATGGTTACTCAATTCAAGAAGTCAAAAGAGCCAGCCACCCGGCAAGACCGCAGCCGGTCATCCAAAAACCACACCAATCTCATGTTAAGGGCAAAGTTTATCTTCCTTATTTCAAAAAGTCACAGATCGTATTGAGTACATCCTAACACGCCATGATGTCAAGCATTTAAGAAGTTTACTACGCTCACTCAAAGATCCCCGGGACCCTTTGTCATCATCCAGTGTCTACCGTAACCCCTGCTCATGGGTTCGGTCTACATCGGCACCATACAATGCAGCATCAACACCAGACCCAAGGAACACAAAAGGAACTACCATCTAGGTCAGATAGATAAGTCCGCAGTAGCAGAACACGCCATTGAAGCAGAGAGGGGACACATCATCAAGTTTCAGGACACTAACATTCTCTCATCCATGACACACTACCATGCTAGACTGCAACATGAAGCCATCGAAATCCACAAACATCCCAATAATTTCAACAGGAAAGAAGAGGCCCTGAAACTTAACAGCAACCAGTTTCCAGCAATTAAAAACAAAGTACAATATCCAACACATAATAACATAGCAAGCCTATCACAAGAGAGCAGCAGCACAGGAGAGACTAAGCTCCTACCTCCAGCCAACCGGCTGCCGCTCGTTCCAGACCAATCAGTGGAGAGCTCTGGCACTATAACACTTCAGATGCAGTGAATCAATGGAGGAAGCTATGTCCAAGCCACTGAAGATGTCTGCCATAGTTGCAGACAAAACGTCTGGAAAGTTCATCTATAGCAGACCACGGCATAACAGCCCAGAAGAAAATTGCACTACTGTATGCCAACTGTCACAATTACTCAGAATTATAATGCTATTACATTAAAGTGCTTATATTTATCTTGGATGTTCATGGGTGTAGTTGATCAGCATGGGACCCAACTTTCCCATTGTGCTCTAATGTTGAGTAAACAATTTTAAAATATCCAGTTATTCATTTTGTCTCTTAGACCATCCAAATTCTTTTATGTACATACCAATGCTCTTATTTCTTAACTCACATTTTTTTTAAAATATTCTTGGTATTTTTTTGACAAAATACTTAGATGTTAAAAATTTTTTTATGGCTTTTGGCTAAAGCCATGTAATGACCTGATGTTTCGTCTCACACCAATAGCAAACATTGTCAGAGGAATAAAATGAAATGTTTATTTGACACTTAGTGGCTGATTCCAAGAATCATTGGCTTCATCATTGTCAATAAATTAGATGAGAATGGGGCTGTGACATGTGAAGGAGAAGGGAAGTGGCATGGTCATGGACTCTGTGGAATAGATCAACAGGAGTTCCAACATGATTCTTAAGAGTAGGAATCTAAATTCTGTTAAGTTTCAAATTTTTCTTAACTTTTTATATTAAGTAGGTGTTTAAATACTTCAATAGATTCCCGATGTTATTTGCTGTGGTAATTTCTGTCAAAAGCAAGGATGATCTGTTTTTATAAACTATGTGGTGGTCTTCCAGGTTCATTACATATTACATTCAGCCAATTTTTCCCAAACAGCAGTTACTTTTATGTTTTGAGAAATCTGTTTATATGCTGTATTTGGTAGCTAAATCATTAACCTTGCCATAGTTGCATACAATTATATAAACATCTGCTGTTGACAGTGTATCGCTCACATCCTTGGCAGAACAGAGAATTTGTTGCAGCTTTGTAGTGGGTGTATACACCATATTGAAACTATGTTACTTTTAAACTTATTGAATACGGTCAGTAACATTTTGATTATACAACAAGTAAACTGTCCATAGGAGCTGCTAGATCTTTAGAGCAAGCAATTGTTTTCTTGGTATGTGTAATTTTTTTTAATTCCTTTCAAGTATAATAATTATTAATAAAATCTTATTCCAAGCATTTAAGTTCTTTGCATATGAATTACGGATGAAAGATGTGGTTGGTACATTCTATTACAGGTGGATAGTGATTTGAGTTGTTATAAACATAATGATCAGCATGAGTGGGTTTTCTATAAACTTTATGTTCTAATGTTCTGTTACATTGCCTACTCACTATAACACCTAAAAAAGAAAGTTGATTGTTTTCTTGCTTTTTCATGGTGAATTGAATTTTGAAGTAAAAAATATTTAAATGTTGTAAAAAGATTTCAAAATCTTCTTCCATATAAAACCATACTGCAAATATGTTATCAACATATTGGTACCAAAAGTCTGGCTTTTTAACAGCAGTTTCTAAGGCCGTTGTTTCAAAGTCATCCATAAAATAATTAGCAATGGATTCCCGATGGCAAACCTCTCACATTGTTCATAAAAGTTATCATTCTGTAAAAAATATGTAGTGGTCAAGCAATATTCATAAATGTTGTACTTATGAAGCTGATGACAATGGAGTGGCAATATAACCTAAACATAGGTATTCATTTTTTACACTAAACTCCATTCACTTATACAAAAGTAAGACGCATTTTGGGAGAATCTCTCCCATCTTCAGTTGCTCACTGAACCACTGTTACTCGAAACTATCGCTGGACAAATGGATGTTCCTGTGGTGGCCTCTGTTGGTTGAAGTAGGAAGTTGCTGAGCTCATCCATAGGAGGAAACTGAAATTCATTAGGTTTTCTCTATTTTTTAATATGAAATTTTTTTCCCAAGTGGATAACTGCAATGCGTTGTAAAAATGTTTCAGCAGTTTATTTCCCAGTTTTATTTCATGGTTTTTGGTACAAAAGTGAGCTGCTACTGCTGATTTATCCACCTGTTTAAACCGAATATTCCTAAAATGTTATTTCCTCCGAATTTCTCTTTGTTTTGCCTATGTTCTCAATCTACACATTTTATTTCATAAATTCCTGATTTCTGTTCTGTTGGTATGGAGTCTTTTACTGTGCAACCTAATAATTCTTGATGTTGTATCTGTTCTTTCGGGTTAACATTATCCCATGTTCTTTGAAGATTTTCTTGAACTTCTTGTGGTAAATTGGATGGTGGGTGAAACTTTTGAATTTGTATTCTTCTTTTATGTTTTTCAGTGTGGAAACTTCCCTTATCCCTTTTTGTCTTTCAGATTTATTGATAATTTTATCACTGTCTCTTTGTTGAAGCCATTGATTATAGCTGTCTTTATTATTTGTTTGTATTCTATTTTATGCTCTGCTTCTGTGAGTGGAGTATTCATCAATCTGTGTGCCGAACTGTGAAAAACAGCATATTTATGTGGAATGGGGTAATAACTCTCATTTTTATGTAGTTTTCCTTGTGTGTTTCCTTTCTGTAAATTCCAAAATTCAAACAATCTCCATTTCTTATAATTTTTAAATCTAGAAATGGTAGCCACCAATTTCTTTCTTCTTCTATAGTAAATTGTATGGATTCATGTTGCAAATTAAGAAGTTTCAGGGCATCTATTGAGTGTTTCTTTGGTATTATTGCAAAAATGTCATTCACATACCTATACCATGACTTGAAAATTAATTTTGTGATGTGTATTTCAAATGAGCTCATGAGTAACTCTGCTAGAAAAGGTGACAAAGGGTTTCCCATAGCTAGGCCTGAAAATTGTTGGTAATATTTTTTGTTGAAGCTGAAGTAATTTTGTTTAATGCAAATATTAGTAAGTTTTAATAAGTCTTCAATTTCTTCTGTTTTTAAATTTATTCATGTTAACCATTTCTTCAGTATAAGCATAAGTTTCTCTATAGGTATGCTTGGGAATAAGGCTTTTACATCAAATGAAACCATTATATCTCCAGCTGTAATTCTGCTATTTTCAAGTTTTTTTACTAGGTCAACTGAATATTTAATCCTCAAACTTTGGAATCCATTAAAAGAATTGAAGACTTTGATCAATTTTTTTGCAACCTGGTAGTTGGGTGAATTGATATTGTTTATTATTGATCTCATGCTGTTATCATTTTTATGTATTATATATAACACACAGTAATTCCGTACTACCCAGGCTTTATGCACTACCTAAAAAGTTCAAGAAAATCTTCAAAGAACATGGGATAATGTTAGCCTGAAAGAACAGATACAACATCAAGAATTTATTAGGTTGCACAGTAAAAGACTCCATACCAACAAAACAGAAATCAGGAATTTATGAAATAAAATGTGTAGATTGAGAACATAGGCAAAACAGAGAGAAATTCGGAAATTCGGAGGAAAGAACATTTTAGGAATATTCGGTTTAAACAGGTGGATAAATCAGCAGTAGCAGCTCACTTTTGTACCAAAAACCATGAAATAAAACTGGAAATAAAACTGCTGAAACATCTTCACAACCCTTGGAGTTATGCACTTGGGAAAAAAATTTCATATTAAAAAATAGAGAAAACCTAATGAATTTCAGTTTCCTCCTATGGATGAGCTCAGCAACTTCCTACTTCAACCAACAGAGGCCACCACAGGAACATCCGGTTGTCCAGCCATAGTTTCGAGTAACAGTCGTTCAGTGAGCAACTGAAGATGGGAGAGATTCCCCCGAAACGCATCTTACTTTTGTGTAAGTGAATGGAGTTTAGTATAAAAAATGAATAAGTTTAAGTTAATATTCATAAAGTTCAGCAATATCTGTGGAGAAAATGCATTTTAGCATAATTAGCATAATTAATACATTCCCTATGGGAATCATGGTGAACAGCAAGATGACATCAAAGCTAAGTAAAATATCTGAAGGGGCAACATAATGATAAGTGTTTTCCCACAAAATAAGTTAAGTTTTATATAAAACTGTCAAACTGACTGACAAAGGGCAGTTGCAAAGTCCTGAGGTATTTCAAAATGTAATATGTCGGTGAGCCTACTGTACTAAATTATAAGATGCAGTGGAACAGTTCTTTATGAATTTTTGGCAAGATGAAAAAGTGCATAGAACATGTTAGAACTCCTGCTGTCGATCAATACCACAGCAACCATAAGCATGAACATGCAACTCCCCCTTCCGTTTCCCACATTGCAGCCCCACTCTCAGCTCAATTATTGATGATAGAGCATCCTCATTCTTAGAATAGCCGCTGAGTGTCAAGTACACATTTTATTTTATTCCTCTGAAGATGTCTCCTGAGCATCAGAAGAAATGTCAGATCAATATAAATATGAATTGAACATTGGATCACAGCCAAAAAGTCAAGAAAAGTTTGTTAAACAGACATAATGTACACTGAAACAGCAAGCATCTTACATAGGGCTGGTCCATGTAAGAGTTACATTAAACCTAGAGAACAAAAAGCACTGAAATAGTTAAATGAAGACTCTAGCATTTTGATACTTCCACCAGATAAAGGGATCTACTGGAAGTATCAGGAATCTTGTGATGAGACAAATATGATTTTACTTAAGATTAATAAAATGATCCAATGAATCCCCCATCAATTTCTGAAACTAAAAAGAATCTTATTATCTCAGAGGCCTTATCACCCAGACTCTAGTCGGTCCTGGTGGTGTAGTGGTTACCATACTTGCCTCCTAAGCCCAAGAACGCGGGTTCGAACCCGGCCAGGACCGATGGATTTTTTTCGGGCGTAAAAATCCTAAGTATGGCTTCCTTCAGAAGGGAAGTAAAGCCGTGGGTCCCGTGACGTAGATTTACGGCACGAAAAAGAACCTCAAGCCTGAAAGAGAGGCCTCTGAGCAAAATTTGTCGGCCGTTTCACGCCCGAGTTGAATGGGACGCTGATGACCTGAGATGTTAAAGAGCGTCCATAAATAAATAAAAAAAAAAAATCCTACACCCAAGAACGCGAGTTCGAACCCGGCCAGGACCGATGGATATTTTCGAGGGTAAAAATTCTAAGTATGGCTTCCTTCGGAAGGGAAGTAAGGTGTTGTACATTTAAGGCACGAAAAAGAACCTAAAGCCTGAAAGAGAGGCCTCTGAGCAAAATTTGTTGGCCGTTTCACACCCTGGGTTGAATGGGATGCTGATGACCTGAGATGTTAAATAAATAAATCAATCAATCAATAAATCAATAAATCAATAAATAAATCAATCAAAAAAGAAAAAAAAAAACCAGACTCTAGGGGTGCCAAAAATTTATAAAGATACTATTCCACTCCATCCTATAGTTATTACAATATGCTCACTGATGTATTACATTTTGAAAAATCTCACAATTTTGCTACAGCCTTTTGCCAGCCAGTGTGAAGTTTTATAAAACACTCAACTAAATTCATGGGAAAACTGCATATCATGATGGTCAACTCTTAAAATATTTTAGGTAGCTTTGACGTCATCTATCTGTTCACTAAGGTTCCCACAGAGGATGCATTAACTAAGCTAAAATGCATTTTCTCCACAGATATTGCTGAACTTTATGAATATTGCTTGACCACTACATATTTTTTACGGAATAACTTTTATGAACAATTTGAGGGGGTAGCCTGTAATCAGTTTTTATTAATAATGGTCATACACATAAAGAATTCAAAAGATTTACACATGCCAAGAAAACAACTGCTTCCTCTAAAGATCTTCCAGCTCCTGCAGGTAAAGTTTACTTGCCATGTTTTTAAAATGTTACTGACTGTATTCGCAAAGTTTTAGAGTAGCATGAGTAAATATGGTGTATACACCCACAACAATGCTACAACAAGTTCTCTGTTCTGCCAAGCAAGCACTCGACCCCTGTTAAAGCTAGCATTATAAAATTCCATGCAAATATGACAAGGTTTATGTTGGATCTACTACATTCAGCATAAAAACACATATATCAAAACATAAAAGAAACCGCCCTTTAGGACACAGGGAAAAATGTAATTAACCTAATTCAAGACCACCACATAGTTTACAAAAAACAGCAAGTTCTTTTGCTTTTGACAGAAATTACCACAGCAGATTGCATAGGGAAACTATTGAAATATTTATATACCTCAACAATATAAACATGAAAGAAGAAGGTATGAAACTTAATTAAATTTGGATCCCTGCTCTTAAGAAGCATGTTAAAACTCCTGTGTCAATCAACATCACGACCACGGTCATGACCATGCCATTACCCCTTTCACTTATCACTTCACAGTCCCATTCTCACCTCAGTTATTGATGACAATGAAGCCTCATTCTTAGAATCATCCGTAGATGTCAAGTAGACATTTTATTTTATTCCTTTGAAGATGCCAGCCATAGCGTCTGGCAACATGCCAGGTCATCACAAATATGAAGTAACCATTAGAAAACATCCAAATAGCCCAGAAAAGTTTATTAACATCCAAGACTTTGGCTATGAAAGCCTTCTATTTGTTGTCATAAATACTTAAATTTACTAACAATGGAAACCATAATAGTGAACAGCCAGGCAAAATAAAATTCCAGATCAGTTCAGCTTGAATATTTAAAAGAGGATGAAGAGACCAAATGCATAAGAAGTAACCTTGAATGTTTTGGAATATATATAGATAACAGATAAATGGATAATGAAGAAACAAAAATCACTGCTGAAAATGGTATATGTAACTAAGAAGTGGTGTATAACTGTTGGCTCAGTTTTATACTGATGGTTTAAATATGTCTGAATATGACTCCAACAACTTACAATTATAGCTGTTTATCTAAATTAATGTTATATAAAACATAACTTTAATGGAATTGATAATCTTATTGCCATTTGTGTGTGGATAATGTAAATAACCTATATTCAGAGTAATATTTTCATATAAAAAGTTCTAAAAAGAACAATTGTGAAACTGAGAGTATAACATTCTTCAGCAACTGCATGATAAAGCTTCGTTTTTCCTTTCCTGTGGAAACACAGTTGAAATTGATAGGTTTTTGAACTGGATACCTGAATTCTAACTTAACTTTTTCCCCAATAAGGATGTATGTAGACATTCTGTAGAAAATGGGCCCGAGAAATATGATTTTTAATCCTTACTTGGTTTATCATTTCTTTAAAAAAAAAAAAAAAAAAAAAAAAAAAACACCCGCGCACGCACGCACGCACACACACACACACACTTAAATACATTCTATAAAATAGTTCATCCTCTTACCTTTAAAATTTGCAGTTTGAATTACACATCTTGAAGCATGGGTAGTGACATAATGGCACATCTCTGCAGTCACCTCAAATTATGTTGGTTTCCTTGCATGTACCCTTTTTATGGCATATGACACATTTCTGAAATGGATGTAATTTTTTCCCCATAGATGGTGTCCTTTTAGGGAAGTGTTTTTCCATCAATCTGAGGGTGACAGGTGTTTTAGACTTTCTACCCCTGTGTGTACAGGCCTTTGAATTTGGTAGCTTGCAATTAGGCTGCGAGCAATTGATATGTAAAAATCCAGATATGTCATTGTTTTTTGTGGGTTTAGAGTTTTACCAATTACCAAGTAATTGAGCATGGTGACCAACATGTGAAAAAATAGTATTTGTAGCTTTTTACAGTTTTTCGTAAAAAGGGATATTGCCTGCAATCCTGATCCAATAAATTAACACCATCCTTATGCATATTGTCTTCATGCATCATAATGTCAGGCTTGGAAGTTGTCATTTTGCTTTTGGCATTTCGCTTTCATACATTGTTCATCAAAAGTTAAAGCTGCAGCTACCCTTCTATCATGCCCAGCAATGTAGGTCAAAAGTGAAAGCTGATGCATCTCCATTTACCCTCTTTTTAGACCCTGTGCATTCATATCCTTTGGCAATCCAATATGATTTGAACATACTATTCCAATGGTATTCATCAATCTTTTATATAAAACCATAAATAACTTAGGGAAGCTGTACCAGTTGTCTAGATACAAATTCCTACCCTGATCAAGCACAGGTTCCATGGCGTGCATAACTAAAGAGCCACATAACCCCAAAGTCTTTTTCTGTACTGTCAGCCCTTTGCCAGTGTAAATACAGCTATTGTAGACATACCCTGATTTACTTTCACAAAGATCAAAACTTTTTATGCCAAAGCTGGTCCTTTTGGTTTCGATGTATTGCTTCCAATCCAAAGGGCCCTTCCAGAGCATTAAACTTTCATCACCTGTGACCTTTACAGCAAGATTGTAATTTTCTTTGAATTTTAAAATAAGATAATAAAAAATAGGCCTAATTTTATGTAATTTATCACTTATGTTTTCTGTGCTGGAGGAATGAAGAAACGTAAAATATAGACAAAGCCTGTTTTTTGAAATGCATTCTCCAGAAATATGGAGTTGATGGCATGTTATCTGTAGACTAGTACATGTCTTTTGAATAACACCCATGAGAATAATTGTGCCAAGTGACCTGTAAATCTCATGTTATGTTACATTTGACCATTTCTTTATACTATTTTTAAGCTGTAATTTGCCATTTGGTGTCATATCATCATATATTTTACATTCACATACATTTGTTTCAGTAACTATGAGAGCTACTAAATCTACAGTAAAAACTTGAACACTTCCTAAATGAGCTACACTACTAGTTGAAGCCATGATTCTGGCTGGGAATAACAAGGTTGTGACTTTGTAATTTCTTTCCAAATGAACCCTAGCCACATTAATATTTGGCTGAAATGAAAATATTCTCAAATAAATAAACTCAAACATGAGGTGCCTAGAAAAATTATATAGCAGAACTGAGCATAACAAGCTAAGATTATTGTGTTATGCAAATGCAATCATATTTAGTTTCAATATCATCTAAAACCACACACACACACACACACACACACACACACACACACACACACACACACACACACACATATATATATATATAAAACGTACTCTGTTGGTACAGGAAGAACCATAAAATGTGTGGCTGGTTTGCATAAGGTCAAACACTTCTCCCCTTACAAGATTTATTACACACTGTGTGCTGGGTTAGCTATAAATAGAAAGATTGAGCTTGCAAAACAAAACAAGAGTGTTGAACCGTGGTAGCATTCATGAGGAAAAAGTAGAGAACTTGATAGCTCTGTAAATCGAAATCAAAGACACATAAAATAGACTCAAAAACTGAAAGTTTTTTTTTGCATTTTTAAAATAAATACAGTATTACTTAAACAAATTTAAAACTAATTTCATGTCAAAACCAATACAGTGAAGCAACTAATATTCAATTCCTGAAATTTGTAGGTAGACCTTTGGAGCTGGGAATATGGGAAAAAATTGCTATAAAAATATGAACATAAGGTTAAGAACTTTGAGATCGCAACAGAAGACAGATTAATCCAAAAGTTCATATAATGTCCATGAGAGCTACATCAAGTCCATCCAACCATCAACAAATCCAGCAGCTGATAATGCAGTCAAAGGCCTGTGAAATATGTTCTGCATAATTCAATGAAAAGTGGAGCATAAGAATATTAAATTGATTCATTAGCTATTTAAGAATATACAGTATTACCTGTTGTAGTTTTCTTATATTGGATTTAATGTCCTTTAATTCATTTTTTGTATTGTTAAAATATGATAAAAAATAAGCAAAATATAAAGGATTGTTTGCAAAGCAAAAATTTATATTCTGAGCCAATTCAAATACCTAGATCTATTTATTGGATATCTGGAAACAGTCAGTTCAGGGTTTAAATGGCTGTCAGGCAACAGGTTAATGAGTTAATGCTTTAACTCAAAACTAGTTATTAGAAAATAATTAAAATTGTTATGATGTGTAAATCAAATTAAACTCCACAGGTTAAACAATCCAATATGCTCTCTATTCTATCTCCTGGACATTGGGTGGAAACTACAGTACACTTACAATTCATTTTGTAATACTAATAAATAAAACAGCCCAAAAAGGAAATTAAAGTAAAGTCATGCATGTAACTAAAACATGAAAACACTTACAGCATACAAAAGCTCATTAACAACACCAACACCAACACTGCTGCGCCTTGTGGACATGGGAGCAATCATACGCCACTCATGAGTGCGTGGATCATACATTTCTGCTGAATTTAGGCCTGTAGATCCATCAAATCCCCCTACCTATAAACATAATCATTCATGGATAAAATAATGTTGATATGAAAAAATAATGAACCACAAAATTTATCATAATTAGCCATAAGAATGGAAGAACTGGATTGCCTTCAAGTGTTCAAACCAAAGAAAAATAAGTACTTCAAAAGTTATGAGCAAATTTAGTTTTTGCTTAAGTGCTGTAAATGCTATTTTTTCATATATCTTTGCATTATTTTCCATAGCATTGTTTGTCATGAATGTAACTACTTTATTTCAATAATGGGTATATTTCATTCTGCAGCATCACATTCCATTGGGTGTATCTCACATCAGACATAGATAAAATAGACAATATTAAAATACAGCTTTTACATTCATCTCACCTGGACCTGGGGGACAACAAAAGTGAGGAACAAAAACACCACATGCATGCATGCACCTATATACATATACACCAACAATCTCACTGGCAATTTGTCTCAATTAAGTTCTTTACTAACAGCTACAAAACACATATTTTGGTTGCCTATTGCCTTTATTATTATTAATAACTAGTCAGAACACATTGTTAAAAATGATGTCAAATAAACAAATTTCTAATTAAAACATGATTGCATACCATGAGGCAATTTAAAACCTTCCAAATACAAGTTGGTAGCTTATTTGCATGACCCCAGTTCCCTCTGCCATTGCCGGCATATGGTGCTGCAAAATCATGGTACCATAACATTTCACTCGTTCAAAACTTTGGTACCATAAATAACAAAAATGTGTTTTGTATTTACCTTTCTTATAGGAGATGCTGGAAATGTCATCCATTTTGTACTATACACAATCTATATCTTCTTAAATAACTACGAATTATACTTTTCAGTTCGTCTGCACTTATGGATCTAATTTCTGGGCAACATTTCCAGCATCTTCTGTAGGAGGGATGAGTACAACATTCATTTAATTTATTTCTATTACCTATGTTTTAAAAAGTTGATGTGTTATGACAAAAGAGTTTGGGGGAGGGGGGTCGTAGCAGTACACAGCTGACTTGCAAATGGAAGATTTTAAGTATGTCTCATTATACATGACACCTAAACAAACAAAAGCAACAAAATGGAGCAAACACAGGTAAACTTTACCAAAAGTGGAGAAAAATATCAGAATGGGTAACTCATAGGGACTGATGCATTTTACATGATTTTCCTCATGTTTTCAATAAATACTTTTCCTATAAGCAAACATAATCACCATTAATGTACAGTATCTCTTGAGTTTACTTCATGCCTGACTTACGTAAAATTTCTAGCATTTTCAGTCATAAAAAACAAACAAACAAAACTAAACAAAAAAAAGCACACACTCTTACTCTTTCACAAACACCCACCTACTTACATACACACACAGACATGTATACATCCAAAAAAGGTTATACGTATAATGCAGTCTTTTAGGCAACTCTTTTGTATAATAGTAGAATGAATAACAAAACTATAGGATCTTGGCAATCTCCTACAGCTCATGGTGAAAGTATGGTGGTTTACATTTCTCATACTCATAAAACAATGATTTTTCATTGGTTAAAGAATCAATTTGTACCTAAGCCCTAATTCCTTTCCCTTTTTAAGTTATGTGCTATGCATAAATTTACCATGTCTTGTACTTGTACACATCAATTACTTTATTCAGGGCTTTGAAATACCTGACATGAAAGTGATTCAACAAAGAAGACTTTTCTGACATAAGTAATTACTGCTGCACAGTAAGTTATTTTTGAGGGGGAGAAGGGGACAAGAAATAGCTTGAATCAAAATAAAGGATTTGGGTGTGAATTACAACCAATGTAAATTGCAGAATGTGTTGATAGCTCTATTAAGGAGAGGCATGTATGATTCACTACAATAATAATGTGAAGAAATCCCATCTAATGTACTTACTGTAGCGTATATTATGAATACTTGTTGATAGTATCACTTTGATTGTGCATGCCCTTAATTTAATGAAAAACCATATTGCGAGAAATTTTAAATCCCAAAATTTATTCCATTAGAGCAATGTCATTTCATATTCAATTTGGCATTATTTGCATTACCATAAAAAACCTGCACTTAGCATAAGAAAATGACAGATGTATATGCCCAACCAAGCATGACCATCTCAGTTATGAATGTTCTCAAATATTGTAGGTTGTGAACCAAGCAAAGTCAAATAGGTGTTCATAAAAATTAAGGCATTCCGAGAATATGGAATCACTTGCAGAAAGTTGTGGATAGAGTGCTGTAGCTAGTGATGTAACTGTTACTCAATGAAAAGAAGAGGTACTGCTATTGCTCTTGCAAGGTTTTGAACCACAGAACATGGATGAAATTAGGCCTGTTTATCAAATTATGCCCTGTAAAATCTTCAGCATTAAAGGAGAATCCTGCCATGGATAGAAAATGAATAAGCAAAAACATTACAGTACTCTTATGCAGCAATGCACATAGTAGCAGTAATTTTATCATGATCAGTAATTCCAGAGCCACAATGCTTAAAGAACTACACTACTACACTGTCATAGCAGATGTTACAGCAGCAAAATGCTTGGATGACCTCTAACTTATTCAAGTTGTTACATTTTTGATGCACAAATGGATGCAAGAGTAGAAAAATTAATGTGTGTTTCACATGTTTTTGAGTCATCCTGGTGATGTAGTGGTAACCATACTTGCCTCCTAAACCCAAAATAGCGGCCAGGACTGATGTACTTTTTTTGGTATAAAAATTCTAAGTATGGCTTTCTTCAGAAGGGAAGTAAAGCTGTGGGTCCTGCGTCATACATTTACGGCACGATAAAGAACCTCAAGCCTGAAAGAAGAGACCTCTGAGCAAAATTTGTTGGCCATTTCATGCCCTGAATGGAATGGGAAGCTAATGACCTGAGATGTTAAAAGGCATCCATAAATAATAAAATTAATAACTGTGTTTGATTCAGAATTCAATTAATATTTAAAAGAGAAGGATTATTCTATTCATGGGCCTGTGTCCAGCTCATCTAGTTGACTTCACTTATCTGCAGAATATGAAAATGTATTTTTTCCTTCACATTACACAAGAAAATGCCAGCCAATGCATCTAGATACTATTCACATTTTGAAAGGCAAATATTCAACATCTTTTGATCTTAAGACACTTGCATTTATTCAGCAGAAGGAAATTCTTAAACTGAACAACCTGCAAGCAATGCATATGCTCACAAAAGCCTGGAAAACAGTAACAAGGAAATAATCTCAAATTGGTTTCATAAGACTGGGTTTATTATTGATGAAGACTGTGAAGGAGAGATAGGTATAGATTTGTGTGATTGGGCACAAGTACGTAATGATGAACCCACATCACTTTTAATGAACCTGTGGCTTATGATGACTATGTGATCACTACAGGCATTCAGGAAATTCAATAAATTTGCGAAGCTCAAATGAAGCATGACGCTGATGAAGAAATTAAACCACCAACATTCAGTGAAGCTGTTGTCAGTCTAGACATTATTGTTTAGAGGTTTATTAAATTATTTAAAGCAAACAACTCTATTATAGAGAGTAAATGAATTAGAGACGGACTTTTTTACTGAAAATGCACAAGTGCTTAAAAGCAAACCACTATCTTTGATTATTTTAAAAAATGAGGCATAAAGGGAAGTTGTATAAATATTAAGTTGGCAAAGTAGTCTGTAAATTGAATCTGTCGTCTTAACACTCTTCATACTTCACTAACCTTAAAAATATACGGAACCGGTTTCAAAGATATGTTATCTCCATCTTCGGCCGTGGACGACGACACAGTAGTCTGTGTTGCTGTCACTATGCAAATATTTATTTTGTGCATGTTTTCACATTGCAGTATAAAAGTTGGGAAATTACATTCTTAGACTGCAGTTGAAGAACAAGCAGAATTGTGATATTATCTTTATCATCTTTATAATTATATTAAAATATTTAATATTTAATATATTTAATATTACATGATTTATTAATTTGGCTTTATATATATTTTATATTGCTATGTGTATTGTATGTATTTTTTGCTGGTTCTCCACCTGGTAGAGTGGAAGGCCCTATGACCTTAAATTTGGCCAGAGTAAATAAATATGGCACATAAAATGTTATGTCACTGCAGCATGTATGCAGGTTACATATCTGTTGGTGTTATCATTGTCATATAATAGTTTATGTTGATACCATTTATATTAACACAGAAAAAGATTTATAGAATGTGTGTTCATTTTTCTGAAGCCTCAATTTACGATAAACCATTTAAGATGAAAAAATATCAGGTCCCTGTAAAAACACTAAACATGGGTTATATGTACTGAAAATATAAAAATGCATTTGAATATAAGGGACGAATACATTTTAAAAATGCAATTACATTTACAAAATAAATTTACTACCAAAAAAAAACATACTCCATGAAATTATAGAATTAATGCCTGGCATTTAAACAGAAACCTCCTGGAGGATGCAGAAAGTTTGCAGCTGCATTAGAAAGCCAAACCTTCCCTTTTGTGAGAACTGTAATATATTATATAGAAGCAAATCGAACAACAAAAAAGGTGAGAAAACACAACCAGTTAATAAAGATTCTGTTTTTCACACTAAAGTTTGTATAGACAAGAATCTGAAAGAAAAGTAAGATAGAAAAATGTTTCATTTTATGGCCAGGACTTGAACAGTGTATCTTTTACTATCTGATTTGCCTTACATTCTCTATGCTCATTGTAGTAAAGCAATTCCTCAAATGTTTGAGTTGCCTTGTAAGATCAAATTGCTTTCAAGGTTTCTAGAATATGGAGACAGGTGGAGGAGTTGATGGTTCTGGCTTGGCATAACATGGTACAGAAAAATTAACATTTAGTAATTTTGGTTGAGATTACAACATGTTTATTTTATGTGTCTTTTTGCATGAATGTGTAAAACAGTGAATTAGTGGATTTAGTGGATTTTGATAAAGGTTTACTTTGTTTTAAAACATTTCCCTATCATTTACAATGAAACAATTTAGAAACGGTCATGGTTAAGACATCAAATGTGAAAACCAGAGAAATAGCAATGTTAAAGATCAAAATAAACAGATTTTAGTTAAACTAAAAGTAAAACAAATTACTCTGTAAAAATTGTTGAGAACTACCTCCTAGCCAGTGTTTTATCTTCAACTTAGAGATGATGATGATGATGATAATAATAATAATAATAGTAGTAATAATAATAAAAATACTAATGATGATAATAACAATGATGATGATGATGATGATGATGATGATGATTAATGTTTAAACACACTAAAACTGTGCCATTATAAAAAACATATAACTAATATATGTATACTAAAATTCTGTGTAGAGCACAATCATTAGCACAGTGGGCAATAACAATAAAAAACCCAATAACAAATAACATGAGCAAAAAGGTCAACAATGAACAAAAGATTGGTAATAAAATACATGAGCAATAGCTGGAAATACAACAGTCTTAAAATGGTCTAAAAGGAAGCCTTCAGATATAAAATGATATAAAATCAAACCTAGCTCAAAAACCATAAACATGGATAAAATGGAGCACTCACTCAACAGCAATTACGTTATCTGCAAGTACTTCCTCAAGAGGGGAGGGAAACCCTAATGGGAAAGTCTAGAGCAGCCATATGATGGCATTTGGGTCAAATGTGACGCACTGTAAAAGCATGGTCACAAATAGGACATGCGGGAGCTGGTTCAAGTTTGAAAAGGTGACAGTGATCAAAACGACAATGGCCAATCTGTAAATGTGAATTACTTCTTCGCAACAAACTGTGAGAGAAGAAGTTAACCATTTTGATCAATTAAAAGGAGCTGATTTACATCCTTAAAGTTTGTTGTTATGTAGTCAATTCCATTTCTCGTGCCAGCGCAGGAGAACACCTCTATGTAAAGAGTGATTAAAATGTCTCGCTGAGGTAAAACATTGCTCAAATTCAGCAGGGTCTGAAAGGGCAGATTTCGCTGGAAATTTGCGGCCTCATTGCCTTGAAATACTACATGATCGGAACCCATAGCAGTTTTGCACAGACGCCAGCTTCAATTAGTGTAAACACTGCATCCTGGGTCTTCTGTACAAGAGGATGGTAGTTGTACAGGTTTCGGAAAGATAAAATGGCACTAAGAGAATCAGAACAAATGACACTGTTTCCCAGCTCCTGTTCAGGAACTAATAAAACAGCCCGATAAAGCATAAAGCTCCGCCATAAAAATAGAGTCAAGACCAAAAGTAAAATTACATCCATTAAAAACAAAGGCACATCCAACACCTATGTCCGATTTCGAGCTGTCGGTATAAATAAAATTATATCTAGCAAACGAGGAGACTTTCGAGGTAAAATTGCGACGAATTACAGCAGCTGAAGTAGAAGATTTAGAACAGGACGTAAGCCCAAATTGAACAGGGGCCTCTGCAAAGGAGAAGAAAAAGCTTTCCCGGCTAAGAGAGAAGAAGGTAAATCAACGTCCAATGTCCTTAGCACTTCCCAAAAACGAATGCCAGCAGGCATAGTAGCATAAAATCGATCCGACATACTAAAGAACGCCTCATTAATGAAATCACCAGTTTGGGCAGCCATCTACATCCAGAACCACCAAGTAAAATGTTTCTACAATAGGAAAATTGAGGTTCACCAGACTCCGCACACAGGCTAAACATAGGACTAATATGGAATGCTCCAATGGTGACCGGATTCCTCTGTGATGAATGGGGTTAAGTCGAGGAAGAAATGAAGGTCGCATACGTAAGAGACAAAGAGAATGTTCACACAGGCCACTGAGTTGCGCTGTATGCAATGACCAGCATAATTTCCTATCAAATACCAAGCCAAGGAACTTAACTCCGTCTGCGAAAGCGAGAGCATCTGGGTCAAGATGGAGATATGGTGAAGGATAATCCCTGCAGCTCCAGAAATTCATGCAGACGGTCTTCTCAGTCGAAAAACGGAACCCACGGTTCACACTCCGAGCATAACGGCGGTCTAAACGACTTTGGAGGCGGCGTTCCAAGAGACAAGTTCGCTGAGAGGAGAGAAAGGTAGCAAAATCGTCGACGAACAACAACGATTTAATCCCTCGCGATAAACACTATGTGATGGAATTCATAGCGATTGCAAACAGTGTGACACTAAGTACCGAGTCCTGAGATACTGCGTTCTCCTGAATAAAACGAGATGGTAAAACAGAACCCACGCGTACATTAAAAATCTGGTCTTTCATAACCTCCTGAATAAAAAATGACATCCGACCACATATATGCCAATCTTGAAGCGTGCGAAGGATCCCGCTTCTCCAGCAGGCTTTCCCCAGATCAAAAAAGACAGCGATTGTTTGACACTTCCGTACAAATCCGTTCATAATATGGTGAAAAGAGACATCAAATGGTCGACTGAAGTGCGTGACGAAAACCACACTGAACGTTCGCCAAAAGATGCTGCGACTGTAACCACCACATAAGCCGCCCGTTAATCATGCGTTCCAACACCTTGCATACGCAACTGGTGAGGGAAATCGGACGGTAACTGGAAGGAAAATGTGGGTCCTCTCCAGGTTTAGGTATAGGAATGAGGTGGCCACTCGCCAAGAGCTTCGATGTGCCATCACATCAATGAATTAAAAATCTGGAGCAAAAAAGCTTCTTCTCCCACTGATAAATGCTCCAACATAGCAACATGGATACCATCTGGACCTGGAGCGCAATGCCGAGAAGTTTAAAGCGCATGCTCCAATTCCCTAGCTGTAAATGGGACATTATAGCACTCCTGATTGTCAGAGGCAAAGGAGAACGCTCTCGACTCAACCTGCTCCTTAATGGTGGGAAACGCAGGGGGATAGTTAGCGGAGCTCGAAACATCAGTGAAAATGCGCCATAACATATTGGCAATTTCTATAGGAGTAGCAAGTATACGGTGTTATACCTTGAGATTGATTGTTGGCGAAATCCCAGGTCTACCTGCAACGTGGCGAGACTTATCCCAGACAACAGAAGGCGTTGAGCGGTTAAGATGTGAAGCGAAAGCAATCCAAGACGCCTTTTTACAATCCTTAAGTACTGAATGGCATTTGGCGCATAGCTGTTTATAGCGAATCTATTTGCTGACGTAGGGTGGCGACGAAAGACTCGCAAAACCCCTCGGATTGCACGCAATGCATCTCAGCATTCATCGGTCCACTAAGGAACCGGAAAGCGTCTGGGGGCGGGAAGACGACATGGGGATAGCCTGGTTAGCGGCTGTAATGAGGTGCTCGATCATGGCGTCAATGGATGGAAAAGTTCACCCTGAAGAGATAACCAGAGAACGGAAGAGATTCCATTTCGCTTTGCCAATAAGCCACTTTGGCGCCCGCAGAGAATGTATGTGGGAAGACATGATATGAATCCGACACAAAAAGTGATCACTGGAGTGCAAATCAGAGAGGACGTTCCGGCAAGATGTACAGAAAGAGAGATACAAATGTGAAAAACTGTATTTACCATTAGAAAGAAAAGTTAGGTGACCGGTACTGAGCAGAGTAAGATTGTGGCGATCTAAAAAATCAGCTATAATGTTATTCCTCACACACTCCGTGGAAGAGGGAATGGTGCGCATTTAAGTCCCCCAAAAGTACAAACAGGGTGGTAGCTGGGAAAGAAGAAGATTTAGATCAGCCGCTGTGATAGTAGCTGATGGAGGTATGTAAATATTGCAGGTAGCAAAATCAAGGCCAGAAAAATAAACTGTAGATGCTGCAGCCCGGTATAGGAGATTGTAGATTTAAAGAAGAATAACATGTCATTTCTGATGAATATTAAACTCCGCCATGAGCGGGAGTGCCATCTTCGGGAGGAAGATCGAATCTCACCGAAGAGTAACCATGTAGATGAAAAGAATCCTGTGATCAAAGTTTAGTCTCCTGAAGAAATGCAAGCGACGAGATATTCGACCGTAAAGCAACTCCAGTTCTGGTCTTCAAACTATGGATTCCATGTACATTTCACGAAAGGATAGCTATTTTGAACAAATAAGGGAATAAGCTTATAAACTGTCCTACTTTTTCGTAGGCACAGGATGAATCAACCGTCCTTTCTTTAGGCGGTGGGACTCAGAGGATATCCTACTCCATCACACCCTCAGAGGGAGGGCTCTCCCGCTGAGAGTAATCAACCGATTCCAACAGAGGTAGAAATCGGCGGTGACGGTGACCGCCTAGCGGGCTTGCTCCCAGACTCATCATGGGAGCTTGACCTCCGATGAGGTGAGGGACTTTGATTTTTGTTCTTAGTTTTACCCTCAGTAGTGGACAATTTTAAAAAGTCAGTACTTGAGTAAGCCGTCTTAAATTTAATGGGACTAGCGGCAAAGACAACAGCGGCTTCAGCAGTAGAGCGTTTAGCAATCGTAGGCACAGTAGAAGCTTTGATGAACACAGGTCACACGTTCGCGTGCTACAGTCACGTATATATATCGCGGTGGCAGCAATGGAGCTATAAATACCAGACTTGGGTATTACGGGTTGACAGGATTAATTGCGTTTCCGAGCTTCAGAGAAAGAAAGTTTCGCTTTAACTCGGATTTCCTGTATGGAACGCTCCTCACGATATCGAGGGAAGCCACAGGATGCTGCCGGGTGAGCACCGCAGCAGTTCACACAAACGGGAGCGGATGTACATGTTCCCTCATGACTCTCTAGTGCACATGTAGCACAAAACGATAAAGGGTTCTTACAATGTAATCGGATGAGGACGAAATGCTGACACTGGAAGCATCACAGAGGCTAGGAACATATGGGCGGACCGTTATCACGTCATACTCTGCTCTGATCTGTGGCAATTCAACCTTATTAAAGGTGAGGAATAGGGGAATGTGTAGGCTGCACTTGATAAACTGAGGTAACATTTTGTTCGGCCAAATAATCCTGCATTTCCGTATCTGTCATGCCGTCGAGCACACAGGAGTTAATGAGTCTTCGGGAAGAATTCAGGGTGAGATGCTTCTCGACATGGATCGGGTATTCATGGAGTAAGATGGCCTTAAGAAGCGAATTAGTTTGAGAAGCACTCATCGTCTCAACCAATAACGACCCATTGCGAAAATGCATGTATGACTTAACAGGGCCAGAAATACTGTCCAAACCTTTCTGGATTATAAAAGGATTTACATTGATAAGGGGCTGATCTTCCTCAGTTCTACTAACAACTAAGAAATCAGGGAATGACACCTCAGTTATATCTCTTATGTCCACTCTTTTACATTATGCATTTAGGTGAAGATTTTCTTGCACCATAGAGAGTTTACCCTCCACCATTGCATCAGTCTCCAATGGAAACTGCTTCCTGGGCACAACCCTGGCTTAGCTGACCTGTCCTGGCTTGAACAAAGTCACCTCAGGGTTAAACCTTCCTCAGTACAGACAAAAGGACCCAATCGCCTACAGGAAGTTCTCAGCTCAAGCAATGGCCCCTGCCCAAATCTGGCTTTTACCAGAGGATGTGCTTCCATCCTACATGATAGCCTAGTGTTAGGAGTTAGGCCATTACCCAGTCACTATTTATCTTGTCATTGGGGCATCCATCAGACAAAGAATAGGGAAGTAGGGAGAATAAAAATTAAAATGTAGCTGAAATAAAATGGGTCAAACAGGCTGATCATGGATCTGTGGGAGCATTTGGGGTGCCTTGGGGTTGCTACAACCCATACCCAAAAGTGGGCCACTGAGGGGTTCAACTTAGAGAACATATATATCACACGATATACAAACATCTCATTACAGAAATTACATTTTTGTAAAATGAAAAAAGTTAATTAAAACAAAGAGAGTGTGCAACAGTAAATTATAATAATTGTTACTCAAAGCACGCCTTATGCAAATCCAGAGTTACTAGCCAAAACCGATACTGGGTGAAAAATGGTCCTTCTGCTTCTTAACATAAATTGTGATTTTAAGCCAGCAGTCTATGAATACAATCTTTGGGACTACATTGTTCAGGAATCACAAAAAGAGAACAGCTTATTCAATTTCCCAAGAAAGAAACAGTATAATGTTCCTTTTCTTTTTAAAGCAAATGAAGTTAAGTGGAAACATATCCAAGAAGTCAAAACATAAATGAATCAGGGATATTTTAAGTGGATATAAAATAGCAATTCAGTTTAATGTGAATTACAATACAAAAATATTGTTCATAAATTACTAGTTATTAAATTCAAAATAAATTTTGTGTCAGAACTAATTCAGTAAAGCAATTAATTTATTCTCAATTAGACAGACAGTCAATTTAATACTCTTATGTTTCACTTACCATTGAATTATACAAAACATATAACCAATGTAATAAAATTTGTTCACACTAACTCCATTCACTTACATAAAAACTGGACATATGTTTTGGGAGAGATCCCTCCCATTTTCAGCCTGTAGACAAACTGTTGTTAGAAGTAGCGGTTCTTGTGGTGGCATCTGTTGGTTCTATAAGGAACTTGCTGAGTTTGTCCAATGGAGGGAAATCGAAATTAATTAATTTTTCCTTGTTTTTCGTAATGAAATTTTTTTCCCAAGTGGAAAGTTCTATTGCATTGTGAAGTTGTTTCAACAGTTTTGTCTCTGGTTTAATTTCATGATTTTTATTCCAAAAGTGCACTGCTATCACTGATTTATCAATCTGTTTTAAGGAATATTTCTAAAGTGTTCAAATCAGCGATAGCAGCTCACTTTTGGAATAAAAATCATGAAATTAAACCAGAGACAAAACAACTGAAACAACTTCATAATGCAATAGAACTTTCCACCTAGGAAAAAATTTTCATTACAAAAAACAAGGAAAACTTACCTCCAAAGGACGAATTCAGCAAGTTCCCAATAGAACTAACAGATGCGGCCACAAGAACATCAAGAGACCCAACTGCCACTTTTAACAACAGTTTGTCTACAAGCTGAAGATGGGAGGGATCACTCTCGAAACATATGTCCAGTTTTTATGTAAGTGAATAGAGTTAGTGTGAACAAATTTTATTACATTGGTTATATTTATATATACTACTTCATTGTCAACAGCTTCGTAAGTACATTTAATTGAATATACAGAACATATTTCACAGGCATCATCAGCTGTGTGTCGACTGCCAGATTCATTGTTGGTTGAATGAACTTGGCATAGCTTTCTTGGACATTTTATGAACTTTTGGATTAATTTGTCTTCTGTTGGGATCTCAAAGTTCATAACCTTATCTTCATATTTTTTTTATAAAAAGTTTTTCCCAAATTCCCAGCTCTAAGGGTCTATCTATGAATTTCAATAATTTGACTTCCATTTCTATATCATGTTTATCTCTCCAAAAGAATGGCACGGATATGTGGATGATATCTTTGCGATTGTTAAGAAACACTTGGATAATGCTTTGAAATTGCTAAACCTACAAAATTAGGGAAATAAAATTCACTTCTGAAGACAACATGATTCCTTTCCTTGACTTAAAGATTATAAGAACAGGCAATAATTTGAAATTTGGAATATACAGAAAGGATACATAGACTGAAAATTACATAAAGGTCACTGGCTTCAACCCCACAGAACATAAACATGCAGTTTTCAATAGCTTACACACAGACTGATTAACATACCCATGAATGAGTTTGAATACAGCAAAGAGTACTATCACATAATACAAATGGCAAAAATCAATGGGTATGGGCATGAAATTGTAGACAAGAAAATAAATAAATTCAAACAAGAGAAGAGGTTAAAACAGGTTACAATACTGTCAGCAAAAAATAAACTACCATTCACTAGAATTTTACTCATCATCCTAAGGCCATCAAAAAATTCCAGAAAATACTACGAGAGTTTGGGATTACTTTGTCCCCAATGAACAAATTCAGCCTAAATAATCTGCTCAACTCTGGTGATAATGATAGAATGCCTCATGAGAAGAAGCCAGGAATATATCAAATCAATTGTTTGAAATGCAAAAAAGTATATATTGGCAAAACAAAAAGAAGCATTGGAATTAGGCTAAAGGAACACTGGAGAAACATCAGGTACAATCAGATAGACAAATGAGCAGTAGCACACACTTTTGGAGGGATAAACATGATATAGAAATGGAAATCAAATTATTGAAATTCATAGATAGACCCTTTGAACTGGGAATATGGGAAAAACTTTTTATAAAAAAATATAAGACAAGATTATGAACTTTGAGATCCCAACAGAAGACAAATTAATCCAAAAGTTCATAAAATGTCCATGAGAGTTACAGCAAGCCCCTTCAACCAACAACAAATTCAGCAGTCGACACACAGCTGATGATACAGGCTAAGGCCTGTGAAACATGTTCTGTATAATTCAATGGTAAGTGCAGCATAAGAGTATTAAATTGACTTACTGTCTAATTAAGAATATACTAGAGTTATTATAAGTTGTATTTATTTGTATTTTTGTATCAAGTTGTTTCATTAAGGGTGATAAACAAGCATACAGCTCAGTCAGATACACAAATTGTATGACTTTTTTTGGAATTTGCTTGTCAGTTTGATCCATTTTCATATAAGGAGTGCATGTAATAGCAATGCAAAGAAATTTTGAACAGATCCAAGAAATAGCAGGCACTAACTACTACTGAAACTGAAAAAATGCAAAATATTAGATACTTCATTCCTGTAGAAGCAACATCAGACTGATATTGTTAAGTTTTTATTCATGATAATAATGAAGAAAAAATTGCTCAGTTTTAATGCCCCTTTTTAACATTAATAATATAGCTGTTGGAAATAAAAAATCAGATTTGAAAAATGCAGGTCATGGCTAGGATTCCAACCTACACATAGCTAGTGTGAAAGAACAATTTCCATACATAAAACTAAAAGGACTAGTCCTACAATAATGCTGTATATACTGCTGGCAGATATTCAGGATTGCAAGTTATAAAATTAAACGAGTATGCTGTGTACATAACATGTGTTGGGAATTCTCTTAACAATTATGAGTTTTGTATTGATTTCTGTAAACATTCACTCAAAAATTTCATGTAAATTTTTTTTATTCATTGAAATCTTTAGCATCCTCAATTTTTATAAGAAAATTTTTATTTTTAACAATTTTCATTACTGGAAAAATAAACAACTTTGCATCTACTTTGTATGATTTTTGATGATTTATTTGCAAACTATAGCAATCACCTCTTTAGAAATCACCTTATGCTATACCGCCACAGGTGGCTGAGGTCATTAAGATGCAGACTCATGAGTGGGAGGTCTGGTGTTCGAATCCTACCAGGACGTCCTCCCTGACTGGGGTTTTTTCCAGGTTTTCCTCAGTCCTCATAACTGGCAAATGCCAGGGAGGTACCCTATACTTACACCTGGAAAGCTTCCTTCCTTAAAACATATCCTTCCCCAATATATCATTTCATCTCATGTATCATCAGTGTCCACCACCTGTGGTGCCTCAGTATTAAAAACGGGCATTAAACACTACTCAAAAAAAAAAAAAAAAAAAAAACACATACTATAAATATAATTTTCCATTATTTTTATTTTATTAAACAAATTTCCCTTGTAATTCCTTCCTAGTGGAAACCATACATTGTTATAATGGTATTCCATTTTGAGTTTTAAATTTTTACTCATGGTAATAATGCAGAAGAAATTGCTCAATTTTCATGCCCTTTTTTTTAACATTAACAATATAGCTGTTGGAAATAAAAAAATCAGACTTAAAAAATGCAGGTCATGGCTAGGATTCCAACCTACACACAGCTAGTGTGAAAAAACAATTTCCATATATAAAATTTAAAGGACTAGTTCAACAATAATGCTCTATATACTGCTGGCAGATATTCAGGATTGCAAGTTACAAAAGTAAATGAATATGCTGTGTACATTACAAGTGTTGGGCATTCTCTAAACAATTATGATCTAAATTCTGTATTGATTTCTATAAACATTCACTCAAAAATTTCATTTAAATTATTTTTATTTATTGAAATATTTAGCATCATCAATTTTTAGAAGAAAAGTTTTATTTTTTAACAATTATCATTAGAAAGAGCAATTTTTTACAAAGATACAGAATGTGAAAGACAGTAGTCATAGAATTGGGGAGAAACACAAAAGAGGTTAGAACACCTCTGTGCCTCTGTTCCTTTTAACATTGCTTAAATTAGCTCAATGTTTTAATTTTTCTATACTAACAAAAGTACATTGGAGTTCATCCTGTTATGACATAGCCTTCTCGATCCATGCAATTTGTAATATTTGTGAGCTTTAATAAAGTGTTAACTAACTTTATGACAGGAAAGCTTGGTGGAATGCAAGAGTCTTAACATATTATTAAAATATTAACACAATGTTAGCAAACAAAATGCTGCTGTATTTTTAACATTTGTTGATGAAACCGTCCCTTATGTAACAGTACTTTGTCAAACCTAAAGTCACATGACTCAAGAATTTCCTTCTTTGTATCTGTTTAGTTGCATGTTTGCGGTTTATCTGCCTAAAATAAGCTGCTCAATATTAAAATCACACTTTTTACATACTGCATATATACAGTTCCTTAGTACTGCTACTCCTAAAGTTGATCGCCTGGCTTCCATGCTGGCACATGATGACCACTGGTCTAAAGCAGCATCATACACATCAACAGTTCGTACCCGCAAAGATCCATTAAAGCCACCAACAGCATAAACTCTTCCTCCAATCATAGATAAACCAGCTCTGTAAGACATTCATCATCATCACATAAATGTGTTAATTTTTTAATATTGATATTTCTCTATAGGATCTACCTACAACATTATGTGGGAATGTGTATTTGAAAACCTTCAGCTCATTATGTCATTTAAGCAAATTTAGTGAACAGTCTTGTATGCAGAATACAGAATCATGTTAATCAGTCCTTCAAGAGTGACTTATGTAACAACATAAATTATTAGAGCAAAAGGTTTCAAAAGCTAAATTAAATAACACATTAAATCTAAAATAAAGACAAATTAAAAAACTTATTGCCTTATATTTTCAGTAGAGAAAATTATAAAAAAAGACTCAAGCTATTTTTAAGTATCATGAAGAGGAACTTAAAAATAACCTGAACATATTTGATATCACATGTGGCAATGCTGTAAATACTATCGAAGACAGGACCTTTTACTGTAGCAGAAAGAGCCAGAACAAAGACAGAAGAAGAAGAAGAAGAAGAAGAAGAAGAAGAAGAAGAAGAAGAAGAAGAGGAGGAGGAGGAGGAGGAAGAAGAAGAAGAAGAAGAAGAAGAAGAAGAAGAAGAAGAAGAAGAAGAAGAAGAAGAAGAAGAAGAAGAAGAAGGAGAAGAAGAAGAAGGGGTAGGGGAGGCGGCGACAGAGGAAGTGGGGAGGGGAGTGCGGAGGAGGGGGAGGGGAGTGCGGAGGAGGGGGAGGAGGAAAGAGGACATAAATTATTAGAAGAGAAAGGATGAAAAGTACACCAAATTGCACTATTTATCCCTTCAACTGCACTTCATTTTTCATTGTTGAATATTAAAGAAAGTTCCAGTTCTAATGAAAGCAATTATATATTTGTTCCTGTTTTACCAATGCAGGATAGTACAAAATGAAATACCAATAATTTTATTACACCAAAATTAATGGCTGCATTATATAGCTGCCAACTGAGATAGATTCCATTTACATAATTCAGGCAATAATAGAAGCACTTGGTCACAGTGTTGAACTGTCTGTCAGTCCTGGTGGTCTAGTAGTAGCCATACTTGCCTTGTAGACCCAAGGTTGCACGTTTGAACCCATTGATGAAGTGTACTTAAAAGCAAAATGTGTGAGATAAAAAAGTCCTGACAACACCTTTGTCAACACTTAAGAGAAAGCTGGGAAGTTGTCAATGATAATAATGCTCAAAGTGGCCAAAAAGGGCATGAAAGAGTTTTTAATAGATTACAAATTAAAGAAATGTTAAATTTTTTTTTTAAGTAAATTAGTAAATTAAAAATTGAGAAGTAATTACTGTGAACTCATTGGGCTCAATTGTATTTTTGGAAGGAGACAATGAAAAGACTATCTTCTCAAGGTGATGCATCAACCTAGATAGATGGCACAGACTCATGAGCAAGAGATCTGGGCTTTGATTCCCACCAGGACTGTCCTCCCTGACTGAGATTTTATTCAGGTTTTCCTCAGCCCTCATAAATGGCAAATGCTGGGGAGGTACACTAAACTTAGGCCTGGAATATTTCCTTTCTTAAAAATTAATTCTTTCTCAATATATCATTTCATCTCATATATCACCAGTGTCCATTGCCTTTGGCGCCTCTGTAGTAAAAATGGCATTAAACACCATTCATTTATTGATTCACGCTTGATCTGAAAGTAGACAGGCAGGAGGAAGCCAGTAGAGTGCAAAGTTAACACAGGCCAGCTCACTTTCTCTGCAGAAGGAAGCCGTTAGAGTGCAAAGTTAACACAGGCCTGCTCACTTTCTCTGCAGAAGGAAGCCATTAGAGTGCAAAGTTAACAGAGGCCTGCCAACTTTCTCAGATCAAGCATCATGCGAACTCTCTGTTGATCTCACCATCACGCAATAATCAATAGCTCAATACACAGGTAGACAGGTGAGCAAGAAATTGGGCAGGCGCAGTTTCTGCCAGGAATAGAGTGGCCTTGCAGGAGACAAGAGGGGTTCAGTGGCAACAAAGCAATGTACAGGTATAAGTTTCTTAGGAACATTATCAATTATAGATAATGAATTTGGAATTATTGTGGACAGCTCAAGAAATATTTGAGAGTTTTAGTACATATTTCAGTTGCATTTAATTACTTAAAATGTATTTACATTATAGACCAAAAATATAGACATAGTATTCTTGCATTTACAGTGTCTTTTATGTTCGTTTCCCATGTTTTACAGTAAATATAAAATTCACTAAACTAATACTTGTAATGGTGTGCAGATGAAGATTTGCCTTCAGATGACAATGAGTGTAATTTGTGATCAGTGTTTGATTTGCAAATTATTAAGGCAGAAAAGAGCTGATCACATAAATATATTGTATCATGTAGAATGGACAAATATAACTGAATTATGTCCTTTCCCCTTAATGAAGCTGTCATATTGCATGTCTATTAATTCTAATTACACCTCTGAGGATGCAATTATGACGTCAACTGAAAATGGCAAAAGATATGTATCAAACCAGGCAAAGATATTTATCTCCTTAAATCTATCTTCAGATGCTCTTTTAAACTAATGAAGGATTGAATTAATTACGCACAAAGAGCATTATTAAAATTAACTGAAATTGCATCTATAGGTCTTAGAAAATGTATAAATTCCAGCCTTGAAATTGCTTTGTTCAGAACATTGCATTGCATGATTTTAACTAACATATCCACAACTAATTGACCTTCTCTGTAAGAAAGCACTGAGAGCACTCAAAAAAATTGTTGTGTCAGCAAGAAGTGCTAAGCGAACAATCCATTCGAGGCCCCATAAGTCGAACAGGCTTTCTTTTTATATCCAAAGAGGGCTAAGCCATAGATCATGGCAATTTTTTTTCTTGCAAACAAGGGACAACACGATAAATCTAAGGTAATGTTTGAATATACAACACTTTATTCCAAAGGTTAATTACCCATGATGCACTGATGGATTGTGGGAGTGAATCTGCTGGAGCCAAACATGTCCTTTCTTTAATTTTTTAACGGAAGCATTTAACTGCATTTTCTACTAATTTTGTGTTTAAGTGATAAAAGCAAACAAAGGCATCAAAATTGCCTTTTTGGACAAACCAGTATAAAGAAATACTCTCAGCAGTTGCAATGCTTAAAAATTCTTAGCTGTTTCATTTAAATCAGTATAGCCACTTTAGTAACTAAAATGTCAACTAATTTCTTTTTGCTGACTTATTTAGGTCATTAGTCAGTATCTTGCTTTTAGGAATAACATCAAAATCTACCATTTTACAATGGCCAATGAGCTACTGTGTACTTCCTTCCCACCTAGTCTTACTGGGAATGTTACCAGCTACATGTTTTCAAGTGAGCTATACAAATGTACTTAAATTACTAGATATGGTACTGTAGCAAAATTCTGAGAGTTCACTTAAGAAAACTGCTGGTACAATATAAGGTTACCAAGAATTACATTAGGTTCGAAAATGTTACAGTTAACATTCATAAGGCAGGGTGTGCAGTAATCCCACCTCCGCATTATGCACCTAGGTAACACTAAGTGGATTACAACTATGGCAAGCTTTCCAAGATGTAAGAGCTCTCTAACACACAACAGTACTTTTCAATGCTACTCTAGAATGCTGGTGGCTTATTGCATAGTAAAAAGTCACAATTTGAAATATTATCACATAAACATAATGTAGATATCTTTGTAATTCTTGAAGCTAATATTGCTCTTGGAAAAGTTTTATAATTTTAAAAATTACAACATATATTGTCTACATAAACATCCACAAGTGACAAGTGGATACTAGTAGCAGTCAAAAACTTCCTTTTATATAAAACAACTACACTGAAAATCATGAACTACACAGATTATGCTGAAATCACTTGATCAGAAGTATGGTTACAGAATGCAAAATATACAATTTTTAGTATAAATAGTCCCCCAAATAACTACCAACTAAATCTTGACTTAATAGAAATTAATCAAAATACCCTAATCAATAGGAGACCTGAGTGGGGATATAGTTCCTCCAATGCAGTAAGAAAAATGATTGAATTTTTGGAAGCACATGCAGTCAATTTAATATACAAAAACAATGACCCCAAAACTTTTATTCATTATACTGGGGACTCAACAATCCTAATATGGTGATAGCCTCTTCAGAAATTGCAAATCATACCACTAGAAGAGTATTGGAAGACATAGACAGTGGCCATAAAATCATTATAACTGAAACCAATCAGTCACAAATGAGTCATTTAAAAGCTAGTTAACTGAAGAGATGGAACTTCCAAAAATCAGACTGGATAACTTTTTGGAAACTCAATGATGAAAAATTTGAAGATATGGACATGGAGGAAAGTCCACTTAAACTAAATGAAGAAGTTAACAAAAAACTGATTAATGCTGAAAAAATAACAATACCCAGAGGAAAGGGTATTAGGTACAAACTTTTTTGGAATCAATAGATTATCTACATTAAAAGAGACTGAGATAATACCAGAAATATAGCAGAAGTAACAAAAGATTCTAACTTAGTGAGAGATTGGAGAAAGAAAACTGCATTTCTAAACAGAGAAATAAAAAATGCTAAGGAATCATTTAATAAATTCCTTAGTTCACTTGACTATAGAAGTTATAGCACTAAAGTACATAAATATATTAATTCATTAAACGATGTCCCAAAAACAAAAAAAGAACTTCTTATTATTAACAACAAAGTCCTTATTTACAATAAAGACATAGCCAACAGATTTGTCACTCATTACAAAACTGAATAGAGACAATGGGAAATTAAACAAAATATTAAAAAAGCATAAACCAAAGTTATTTGCAGGCCAACATTTATTTTAAGAGGACTTTACAATTCAAGAACTAAATGAAGCAACATTCTCTGAAGAACAAAGAGAGCCCTAGAGCAGACAAAATTCATAATTAATACATCCAGAATTTAGGGTGCAGATCCAAGAAGGTACTACTGAACATGTTAATTAATACAGTGAAATGTGTGTGTAAGAAAGGTACCCACATTTTAATAATTAATATATAATATCTTCACTTTAAACAGCTTCAAAATTAAACAAATATGTTAAGTTGGTTGAAGAGTCATCAAATTGGTTGAAGATGGAGAGGATGTCTCTTTAAAACCAGTCCCACCATATTTAAAAGTAAGTGAAGCATAAGAGTGTGTTAGACAACAGATTAGGTAGAATTTACACTTAACAAGCTTCATTATGTGAGTTCCAACAGAATTTTTTAAAAATTTCTTATTTTTCAAAAGTTCTTAAATGAAATGTTACTATTGAAAATATTCAACTAGATCTGGAACAGTAAAAATAGCTTTTTTATTATATGGAAAAAAGTCATGCATGATCATTCCAATTCAGAAAAAATACAAACCAGCAGGTGAGTTAGAGAGTTATAGGCCTATATTCTTAACCTCAGTACTTGCTAAATCAATGGAGAAAATTGTCACTAGAAGATTAACTTATTATCTGGAATCTCAAAATCTCCTTTCAGACCTTCAAGCAGGTTTCAGAAAGCAATTATCACATGATTCTGAAAAACTTGAACTATGGGTGAAAATAAGAAAAGATGTGGATATGCTTACTTAAATGAACCAGTTTAAGAACTGAAGTGACTGAATACTTTGAGGCCTATGCTCATTATGACAATAACATTGCTATACTGTGGGGATAGACTATTTGATTAAACATATGAACAAAAGATTAATTGAACTATGTGCATGTCACAAAATAGTACCACCATTGCTGCAACCTCACCACTGCTACTGCTAGCATTGTTACAACCACCAACCTCTAACTGTTGCTGCCAATACCATTAATTATGCAGTATCATTTTAATGTGCTATAAGTTTCATATTACCATATTTAACAATTGCTGTGCATTGTTTCCTTTCATTTGGTGTGTTTCCAGAAACAAAAAATTTAAAGAGTAATAACCTCTATATTTAAAAAAGGTGATACTTTAGAACCCACAAGGTACAGACCCATAACTGTAATTCCCATTTTGGTAAGATAATGAAATTTTAACTTATGTGTTATTTTGAGCAGAATAATCACCAAATCACCAGAGCTGATAAATCTTTGATTGATTATGTGTGTTTAATATTTTATGAAACTCTGGAAGATACAGGTTATTCTAAAGTTAACACGTGTGATCTTGTAAAGTGTCTAAATTTAAGTTCTATGGTACCAAAGCTTAAACCTTTTTAATTCATATTTGTCATTTTGGAGACAAATATTATTATTATTAGAATAAGATCTCCTGAGAATGAAGTAATTATGAGCATTCCTCAAGGTTCAATTCTGAGTCCTTTCTTATTTTTGTTAATATAAATAATTTAACTTATCACATTTAGTCCAAATCTATTTTATATGCAGATAATATCAGTATAATATGTTTGATGCTTTGAAGTGGTTTACGGCAAATAAAATTATAACTCAAAATATTGTCAGGAGCTCATAATTAAAACAGTTAAACCATAAGGTATCTATATGACTCATGCCTCAATTGAAACTCTCAAGAAGAACCTATAAATTTGTTAAAAGACAGCATACTATCAGAGAAAAAAAATTAGTATGCAATACCATAGAATGCTCAGAATGCAATTTAAAATGCAAAAGTAAAACTAAGAGAAATTTTGAAACTAGGAAGAAAGAACATTTTAGAAATGTTTGGTTAAAATAAATGGAAAAATCAGAAGTAGCAATTCACTCTTGGAAACACAACCATGAAATTAAGCAAAGAGTCAGTTTGTTACAAAAAATATGTACTTCAATAGAACTATCATGTAGGAAATAATGTTCATAATTAAACTATTTAGATAAATTAATAAATTTAATAAATTTCTATTGCAGCCAACAGATGTCAAAAGAGAAGCAAGTGAGATCCAGACATCACCATACCAAATAGCTCAAAACTTATCAACAGCTGAAGATGGGAACAAAGGTTCCAGATATATGTCCTAATTACTCTGTAAGTTAAGTTTGTGTTAACACTCAAAAATATTCAAATTAGAACATTTCAGTGCTTCACTGTCAATAAACTTATATACATTCACTGTAATTATTTCATTTTGCCTATTACTTATAGGTTAATGACATTATTATTATTATTATTATTATTATTATTATTATTATTATTATTATTATTATTGTTGTCGTCAATGATTAAGGAAGCTTTCAGGGATGAATCAATGATAAAAGCATGGTGCTAGAGCTTCAAAAATCACCTGCAGCATACTAAAAGATATTCGTTATTATTATTATTATTATTATTATTATTATTATTATTATTATTATTATTATTATTATTATTATTTATCATTAAACTTTTAACAAGTATAATCCTAAAAAATGTTGCACGCATAGGGGCTCAGCAATTAATAATGCTAAAATTACAATATCTGGGAATACCATGTAATGTTATTTCACAGAATCTGGCATACAATCCACATATGAAACATGTGGTGGCAAAATTTGCTTTGGACTTCTGTCCCAACAGCAAATGGACATTTATGCTCACATTGCATAGAACTTGCTTGCTTGGCTCAACTGATTATAATGCACCATTTTCCTCAAAATTAATCAGTATTCATTGTGGAATTTTGTGGCCTTCTTGATATGTCCTATAAAGAAATATTACTTGCATATAAGACTAAATAATTTTGATACATACAACCTCTAGCACAACCTTTTACACCATAAAAAGCAATCTGAGCTTCATGCTTTATTTTCAAAATGGACAAAGAAAATGTTAGGTCAAATACTAACCAAATTCATTATTATTTCACGCACCAAACTTATGACACTTCTATTTATCTAAAATTAGAGTTGAACAAACAACCATAGATTTCTGACTATCTCACAATTGCATGCCTTTCTTACTTGCTGGCACTTAGTAGGCTTGGCATTGTTCAGAAGGAAAAGGGAAAGTAAACCAGTTTGTGCAACAAGAATTGCATGACTGCAGAATTTTCATGCTTTTAACACCACTCATGAGAAATCAAAAGTTATTACATTGTGCAACAGAGTTTTCTGCTATGGCTACTATAGCAAAGGAAGAATTATCTTTTATTAGAAAGGTCATTCAACAAATTGGTTAGTATCTGCTGGGAAAAGTTATGAGTATTTATGAACAAAAATATTTTTAAATTATATTCTGGGCATTACACATTTATCAGTATTGTATAATTTGAGCAATATGACTTAATATTCTCTTGGAAAGAGGGTTGGTTTGGTAATTATTTAACTCACAGCATCAATCAAACAAGGCAGAAATAAATGTGTCTACTTGAACCACCTGTATACTTTATCCCATAAGAAGCTTGTGAAAAATATTCTGTGTTAATAATTTATTCGAAAGAAAATGAATACCAAATCTACAATAGGATTTATAATGCTGTTACTTATATTATATGTACAAAAATAAGCCCTCATTGATGTCAATCAATGGTGGCACAACACTGTCTAACAATGTAGCAGTCTGCCTGGGAAGTGTTCAAACATAAGAATGTAATTTCAATTATATTTATAAGATGTGAAAGATGTAAAAATACTGTAAATTTGAGGTTGCAGATGTTGCTGAAACCTATAGCTGTAGCTCTTGATGCCATGCAAAATAACATAGTACAATTGCCAAAATTGTGCCTATCTGCAAAAAAACTTGGTGATAAAACTGAAAACAGGTAACATTCTGAAGTTGTGCACAAATATACTTATAAGGGGCATTCTAAAAGTTCTGGGCCTGAGCAAGTAAACACATGACTTAAGAGAATTTTTTTTCCTTCCTTTTTCTTTCCTTCCCAACAGTCATCATGTAAATCAATACATTTAGTTCAACAACTTTCCAACTTTAAATATCCCCAGTAAAATAAGATTACTGAACAGTGAAAAAAAAAAGATTATGTGTCAGGTTCAACCTTATCACTTGATGTGAACTGCTGTTTTGAAACTTTGGAGAGACTTACTGGAATTATGTTGAAACACTTGTGAAATGTTCATTTGAATGCATTTTTGGTCAATTATTAACAAAAGTTCCACTGAGCAGAAAGATTTTCTCATACTTAAAACTTTTGCCCCGTATGACACGTTTTAATTTTACCTCCATTTTAATATTTATACATTTTACTTCCCTGTTCTTTGTCTGAAGGTTGCCCCCGTGTTTGACACGGTAAAAGGTGACTGGGTAATGGCTAACTCCCAACACTGGGTTCTCATGTAGGACAGGAACGTATCCCCTGGTAAAGGCCAGGCCCGGGGAAGGGCCATTGCATGAGCTGTTGTACTTCCTTCAGGCGATTGGGTTCCTTTGTCAACACACAGGAAGGTGTGACCCTGAGGTTACCTTGTTCAGGCCAGAGCATGTAATCTAAGCCGGGGTGGCATCCAGGAAGCAGCCTGCCATTGGAGACAGTTGCAATGGTGGAGGATTAAATCGCTATGGTACAAGATAATAATCATACACAGTCAAAAAGAAAAACAGTTGATGCAAAGGAAGTATGGGAAAAGTCTTTTTCTGGATACTTAGTGTTTAGTCGTTCTGAAGATGGTCAGTCATTTACAAAGGTTAATCCATTTGTTATTCAGAAGGGCACAGACGCATCCTGTACCCATCTACATAAAGGATCACTTTTGATGGAGACACTTGGGCTGTCTCAAACCAACTCATTGCTCAAGGCGACGCTACTTCACAGTTATCCTATCCGTGTTGAGCAACTTAAGACATTGAATTCGTCGTGAGGAGTTGTTACCACCAATGTACTAGACGGTATGTCTGACCTGGAAATCCAGAGCTGCCTGGAAGACAAAGGGGTCACTTCTGTTTATCGTATGCAGGCAAGGAAATAGGGGGAATTACAGCCGACCTGGACTCTATTCCTGACGTTTAGGGTCGAACTGCCGCACAAGATTAAAGTGGGCTACGAGATGAATGAAGTGCGTTCGTATATCCCGAGCCCTTTGCGATGTTTCCAGTGTCAACGTTTTGGACACACTCGCATATCGTGTAAGAGCGCCATTTCCATCTGTGCTACCTGCGGTCAAGCAAGTCATGAAGGAGCATGCGCATCCGCTTCCGTCTGCGTTAACTACCGCGGCGACCAACCAGGCTCGTCCCGCGACTGTCCTCGTTTAGAGAGGAGCGCTGTATACGGGAGATCCGGGTGAAGGAAAAGCTCTCCTTTACTGAGGCCCGGAAGCGATTTCAATCTCGCCAACCTGTAGTACCTAAGACTGGCACATACAGCGCTACAGCTTCTTTAGCAGTCAAGAAGTGCGACAGCAGTACGCAGACTTGCGACCTTATATTTACACGGGTCCTACTAAGCCCAGTTCTCCAAAGCGCATTACCGAGAAACCGAAGTCGGTAGTTTTCAATGCACCGGAAATAAAGTTCAAGACGAGCTACACGAGAACTGATTTTTTGAAAACGTTAACTCCTGTTCAGCAGAAAAAGAGCCCTTCTCCTCCTCGGAGGTCCCGCTCCCATGATGGGAGTAAACCCGCTAGGCGGTCGCCGTCACCGCCTACTTCCACATCCAACCGATTCCAGGGGTTGGAATTGGTGGATGCTTCTCAGCGAGAGAGCTCTCCCTCTGAGGAGATCGTAAGGCAGGATGTGCCTGCTCCGAATAAACCACCCAGTCTCACGCGATGGAAAAAGGACGCTTGATTCGTCCTGGGCCTAGCAAAAAGTAAGGTGGTATTTTTATTTATTTTAACTCGTTTTAACAATGGTTATCCTTTCTTCGAATGTGCGTGAACTCCGCCGTCGACAACCTGACCTAGAATAATTTTTACGCTCGACTGACTCTCCGCTTGTGTGTCTCCAAGAGACCAAACTTCGCCCGCAAGATTCTTTTACTTTACGCGGTTACTCTTCGGTGCGGTTTGATCTTCCTCCCGAAGATGGTACTCACGCTCACGGCGCAGTTTTATTTTTAATTAGAGATGACGTGTACAGTACTTCATTGCAGCTCCAGACTCCTTTACAAACTGCTGCAGCTACATTCACTTTGCTGGCCTTAGTTTTTCCATCTGCAGTTTATACTTGCCTCTGTCTGGTACAGTTATAACGGCTGATTTTGTCGGTCCTGGTGATGCAGCGATTACCATACTTGCCTCCTAAACCCAAGATCGCGGGTTCGAACCCGGCCAGGACCGATGGATTTTTTCGGGGCGTAAAAATCCTAAGTATGGCTTCCTTCGGAAGGGAAGTAAAGCCGTGGGTCCCGTGTCAAACATTTACGGCACGAAAAAGAACCTCAAAGCCTGAAAGAGAGGCCTCTGAGCAAAATTTGTCGACCGTTCCACGCCCTGAGTTGAATGGGACGCTGATGACCTGAGCTGTTAAACAGCGTCCATAAATAAATCATTAAAAAAAAAAAACGGCTGATCTTGATTATCTCTTTTCTCAGCTACCACCCCCTGTCCTACTTTTGGGGGATTTTAATGCACACCATCCTCTATGGGGTTCCACCACGGAGTGTGCAAGGGGTAGCCTTTTAGCCGACTTTCTGGATCGTCACAATCTTGTACTGCTCAATACTGGTCAACCTACTTTTGTTTCACACAGCATAGCTTTTCACACTTGGACTTATCCATTTATTCTACCTCACTGTCTGTACATTTTACTTGGAATGTCCTCTTTGATTTACATTCTAGTGACCACTTTCCGTGTCAGATATACACGTGCTCTCTTCACAAGCACATCCCCAGCGCGCGCCAAGATGGCTCATTATAAAGGCGAACTGGCCTCTCTTTCGATCTATGGCCGTGTATTCTAGGTGTGATTTTTCATCCATCGACACCGTAATCGAGCACCTCGAAACGGTCCTCATTGCTGCCGCAGATTAGGCAATTGCCCGGTCGTCTTGTCACCTCAGACGCTTTCCGGTTCCTTGATGGACCGATGAATGCCGGGAGTGCTCTGCGAGTTTTTCGTCGTCACCCTACTTTAGAAAACATGGTTCGCTACAAACAACTGCGCGCCAAATGCCGTCGAGTTATTAAGGATAGCAAAAAGTCGTCTTGGATTGCTTCTACCTCTTCTTTTAACCGCACAATGCCTTGGTCTGTAGTTTGGGAAACGCTACTCTGCGTTGCAGGCAAATCTGTATTTACGCCAATACCCGGTCTTAGAATATCAAATCGAGTGCTTACTACTGCGATTAATATAGCCAATATTTTAGGACGCACTTTCGCTGATGTTTCGAGCTCCGCCAATTACCCTGCTTCATTTCGCACATCAAAGGAGCAGGTTGAGTCGAGAGGTTTCTCTTTGCCTCCGACCATCACGAGTACTATAACGTCCCGTTTACAGTCAGGGAATTGGAGCATACCCTTAAGAACTCTCGACACTGCGCACCAGGGCCGGATAGCATTCATGTTGCTATGTTGCAGCATTTGTCAGCGGAAGGCAAAGCTTTTTTACTCCAGATTTTTAATTCTATTTGGTGCAATGGGACATTTCCGAGCACTTGGCGAAAGGCCGCCGTCATACCCATACCGAAACCTGGAAAGGAACCACACCTTCTTTCCAGTTACCGTCCGATTTCCCTCACCAGCGACGTCTGCAAGGTGATGGGACGCATGATTAACGGGCGGCTTATGTGGTGGTTAGAGTCGAGGAATTCATTGACGAACGCTCAGTGCGGTTTTCGGCGTCATCGCTCCTAAGTCGACCATCTTGTGTCTCTTACCATACATATAATGGACGGTTTTGTACGGAAGTGCCAAACGATCGCCGTATTTTTTGATCTGGAGAAAGCCTACGATACTCGTTGGAGTAGCGGTGTCCTTCGAACGCTTCACGATTGGCATATACGTGGTCGTGTGTGTATTTTTATTCAGGAATTTATGAAAGACCGGGTTTTTAATGTTCGCGTGGGATCAGTTTTATCATCTTATCATCTATCATTCAAGAGAATGGTGTACCTCAGGGCTCGGTACTTAGCTGCACACTGTTTGCCATTGCTATCAGTTCCATCAATGACTGTTTACCGCCAGGAATCCAATCGTCATTGTTCGTTGACGATTTTGCCGTCTTTCTTTCTTCTCGGAGAACCTGTCTTTTCGATCGCCGCCTCCAATGCTGTCTCGGCCGCCTTTACGCGTGGAGTGTGAATTACGGTTTCCGTTTCTTCGCAGAGAAGATCGTCGGCATGAACTTTTGGCATCATAAGGCGTATCCTCCACCATCTCTCCATCTTGGCCCAGACGCGCTTGCTTTCGCAGACAAAGTTTGGTTCCTTGGCTTGATATTTGAAAGGAAATTATGCTGGTCATCGCATATAGCACAACTAAGAGACAAGTGTGAACGTTCTCTTTGTATTTTACGTGTTTTAAGTGGCACATCCTGGGGAGCTGACCGGACTATTCTTTTACGTTTTTATCGCTCTCTCATCCGGTCCAAAATGGATAATGGTTGTGTTGTTTATGTCTCTGCGCGAACTACCGTTCTTCGTCGCCTTAACCCCATTCATCCCCGGGGTATTCGTGTCGCCATTGGAGCATTTCCAACAAGTCCTGTGTCAAGTTTATGTGCGGAGTCTGGAGAACCTCCACTGTTTTATCGTAGGATGTTTTAATGCTGCTTATGGTTGTCGATTAGCTACTCAACCACGTCATCCCACGAAAGAGACGTTTTTTAATGTGTCTCTCGCTCCATTTCATACTGCTCGGTCTTTTACTCCTAGACCTCCTGGGTTACGTTTTAGGGAGCTGTTAAGGACGTTGGGTGTAGAGTTGCCTGCTTTTTTCTTAACCGGGGAAACTTCTTCCCCACCTTGGATTTTAGCAGAGGGCCCCGTTCCTTTGGGCTTACGTCCTGTCCCAAATCTTCGACTGCAGCGCCGTAGTCATTTTCGCGAGATTATATCTTCTTTTACTGGAAGGAATTTTATATATACCGACGGCTAGAAATCTGACACAGGAGTAGGATGTGCCTTTGTTTTTAATGGAGCTAGTTTTACGTATGGTCTTAACGTTGCGACATCTATTTTTATGGCGGAGCTTTATACTATTATTCGGGCTATTTTATTTATTTCTGACCTGGGGCTGGGGAACAGTGTTATTTGTTCCGACTCTTTGAGCGCCATTTTAGTTTATAGAAATCTATATAACAACCATCCTCTTGTACAGAAGATCCAGTTTTAACGCTTTTTGACGCTGGCGCCAGGGTGACACTGCTATGGGTTCCTGCACATGTGGGACTTCCAGGTAATGAGGCCGCAGACGTCGCAGCTAAATCCGCCCTTTTAGACCCTGCTGAATACGAGCAACATTTTTACTTCGGGGATTTTAAACATTCTTTACGTCGAGGCATCCCCTCGCGCTGGCGCGATGAGTGGAATTTAATACCCACCAATAAGCTTCGCGAATGTAAATCCGCCCCTTTTAACTGGTCGACTTCTCGCGCAGTTCGTCGCGAAGAAGTAATTTTAGTTCGTCTGAGAATTGGGCATTGCCGTTTTAGTCACTGTCACCTTTTTAATGGTCAACCAGCTGTAGCTTATACTCACTGTGATCCCCCCTTTAAAGTGCGTCACATTTTAATTGAATGCCATCATGTAGCAGCTTTTAACCTTTCCCTTGGTTTGCCCTCCTCTATTGAGGACTTACTTGCTGATGATGTGGTTGCTGTGGAGCGAGTGCTCCGTTTTATCCGTGTTTGTGGTTTTTGGAGCAAGGTGTGAGGTTCTATCATTTTATTCATGACGGCAATTTTAGACTATTTTAAAATTGTTGCGTTTTCAGCTCTCGCAGAAGGGTTTTACTGCCAGACTTTATGTGTTATGTTGCATATTGCCCTTGTTGTTTGTTTTGGAGTTTTATTGTTATCACTTTGCACTATTAAAAGACTGGTGTTTTTTCAGCTCTTGCTGATGCGAATTATTACCAGTCTTTATTTGTTGTTAACCATATTACCTTGTTGTTTGTTTTGGAGTTTTATTGTTACAATTTTAGATCATTATAAGACAGTTGTGTTTTCGCTCTTGCGGCTATGTTTTAGTATCAGTCTTTTGTTGTTGGCCATTTTACCCTTGTGTTTTGGGGGTTTTATTGTTCCTATTTTAAACCATTATAAGACTGTTGTGTTCTCAGCTCTTGTAGCTGTGTTTTAGCGCCAGTCTTGCTTGTTTGATGACTATATAACCCTTGTTATTTGTTATGGGGTTTTATTTTATAGCACAAAGTGCTACTGTTACTTATGTTAAGCATTGATTTTTGCTGATTACTTCTTTATTTTTTAATTCTGGGACAGTTATTAGTGTGTTTGGGCGCTAATGACCATTGCGGTTATGCGCCCCTTAAGCAATAATCATCATCATCATCATCATCAAAACTTTTGATAAAATTTAATGGACATGGCCTATTAAGGTGTTTGTAATGTCAGCCAACTCACATACCTTCAATCAATGATCATTGAGTATGGCATTGAATTTTTGACACAATAACGTTGGTCACAACAATTTTGGGATGCCCTGATTGCTCATCATCTTGAATAGATGTATGACCATGCTTAAATTCAGCAGCATACATTTTAACATAAAAAGCAAAGGGGAAAATCCTGTAATGTTGAATCTTTTAGGGTTAAAACCTTAAAAATAAAGCACTTTATCACAGCTTGTATTTCAGTTTTAACACTAGTTTACTTACACAATTGTCACAAACAAGTGACTACACTTACACATCTGAAACTTTACAGCATGCCATAAAAGATGATACTTAACTATCATAGTAATATGACCATCTTCATGACTTCTCTGAGTCAAGCTGGAACTTTTAGAACACCCCTATGACCAAGCTATCTAATGTCCTTCCTTAGAAGGGAAAAAAAAAAAAAAAAAAAAAAAAAGATTGGGAAAATGCTAGAATACGGCTGGGACTTTAAAATATCTAACAATGTTAGATTACTTTTGATGTCTTCAATATCATTATATATACCAAGATGAGAGAAGTTTGTGGTTCCAACCAAAGGTCACAGATGTTTAGATGCTTAGATTCAACCCTCATGCCAGTCCTAAGATCTGTTTTTCCAGTCCTGGCCCTGAACTTGAATATTAATTTGTCTGACTCTCCTTTCTATACTAATCCTTTTCTTTCATATGAACTAACAATAAGTGTGAAAAATAATATTCTAAGAGACATAGTACTTATCTGGCTGTAATCTTAATGAATTCATATATGATGGTAGCTAACAGACAATGCAGAAAGCTATGCCATAGTGAGAAAGGGAGGAGGGAAAAAAAAGAGGAGCAGGAACTGATTAGTAAAAGTAGTTTGGCTCTTAACATTGTATTTTTGCAATTTTCTTTTAAAATTTTAAGAAAGCCTTTCATTTTTTATTATGCTCAATTTTATGAGCAGTATGAATGATGACATATTATTATAAATAACCAGCAAAACCATACTTGCCTCCTAAACCCAAGATCGCGGGTTCGAACCCGGCCAGGACCGATGGATTTTTTCGGGGCGTAAAAATCCTAAGTATGGCTTCCTTCGGAAGGGAAGTAAAGCCGTGGGTCCCGTGTCGTACATTTACGGCACGAAAAAGAACCTCAAAGCCTGAAAGAGAGGCCTCTGAGCAAAATTTCTCGGCCGTTTCACGCCCTGAGTTGAATGGGACGCTAATGACCTGAGCTGTTAAAGAGCATCCATAAATAAATTATTCAAAAAAAAATCTAGCAAAGAAATAACTTAGGTAGATTAAAAGTAACACTACTTAAAATTATGTCAATACATTAAAACATTCTTGATGTTTCACTCTTAAAACTTTTTTTAAAAAAAGTTTTAGACACAGAAGATTACAGAAAAAGAATACAAGAATTTTGGAATAGTGAATTACTGAAATAAAAGCTGATTCACTATATAAATGCAAAAAATTAACAGAAGATACCTTAAAAGAAAGTACTCTATTCTCAAAATCTAATCTTTACAGAATCAAAGTACCAAATCCCTCATTAGCAAAAATATTTGGCCTACCTAGAACACATAAACCTGGAAAAAGCATGAGACCGATAATTAATATCAACATCCCTGTTACCATCTAGCAAATTGGTTATCCACACAGTTCAATACCTTTTCAAGATTTCCAAGTTTAATATTAAAATACTCTTTGGATTTGGGCAACAAAATTAAAGAACACAAATTGTCCTCAAATGATACATTAGTTTCTTTCGATGTAAAAGCTCTATTCCCCAGCATTCCAAAGAAGAAAACATTGACTCTTTTAAGAAAATGATTGTTATCTACCCATATTGTAGAAACACACATCAAAGAATATATTTAACTTACCAAACTATGCTTAGATCAGGCCTTCTTTACCTTTGAAGGAAGGTTCTTTGAACAAAAATCAGGTTTAGTAATGGGCAGCCCTCTCTCACCATTTCTGGCAGATTTATTTATGAGTTTCTTTGAAACACACATCACAAAAGTCTTTCCATATATATTCAAGATCTGGTATAGACATGTGGATGATATTTTTGTCATTGTAGAGGACAGATACATAGAAGATGCAGTAAAACTATTAAATTTGCAAGAACCCACACTTAAATTCACTATGGAAACCAAAATTAACAGTACATTACCTTTTTTGGATTTGAAGATAATAAAAAGCAATAATAAATTGGAATTTGACATTTACAGAAAGGATACACACACAGATAATTACATAAATGCTCATTGGTTCAACCCTAGACTTTATAAAGAAGCAACCTTTAATAGAATGGTTTATAGATTCATCAATTTACCACTAAATAAAGAAGAGTATAAAAAAGAATACATACACACAATAGCAGCAGCAAAATTTAATGAATTTAATAAACAAATAATTGATCAAAAAATAAAAAGATTCAAAGGAAAAAAGAAAATGAAACAAATTACCACACTTACTACTTAATCGAAAAAAAAAAAAAAAAACTTACTATAAGTTTACTTACCACCTGAATAATAAATTTCAGAAAATCTTCAAACAGTACAACATCTCTTTAGCACCTAAAAATAAGTACAGTGTTGGCAAACTGTTGAAGTTAAACAATACAGACCCCAGACCCATTTTTTTTTATTGGTGTTTAATACCCATTTGTACTACACCACAGGTGGTGAACACTGGTGATACATGAAATGAAATGATATATTGGGAAAGGATTTTTCTTTTTTTTTTTTTAAGGGCGGAAACGTTCCAGGCCTAAGTTTAGGGTACCTCCCCGGCATTTGCCAGTTATGAAGACTGAGGAAAACCTGGAAAAAACCTGTTAGGGAGGACGGTCCTGGAGGAATTCGAACCCCAGACCTGCTGCTCACGAGTTCACGCCTTAACTACCTCAGCCACCTGTGGTGGTCAGCCCAAATCCAAAGAAGAAAATTCTGACATATACAGGATTAATTGCAAAGACTGGTAAAGTGCACATAGGCAAAACAAAAAAGAACATAGGTATCAGATTAAAGGAACACTGGAAAAATATTAAACATAAACAAATGAAAAATCAGAAGTTGCAGCACAATTTTGTAATGAACACCAAAAGTCGAGAAGGATATCACTTTATTAAAAGCAGTGCAACACCGAAAGGAACTCAGTATATGGGAAAAAATGTTCATAAATCAATATGAACACAGACTCATTATTTTTTGCTATCCGAGAAGCAGACAGCATTTTGTATAAGTTCATCAATAGACACCAAAGCACTCACAGTCACTTACACCACCAATTTAGATTGATCTGTTAATCATTCATGGCTTTGATTGATTGATTTATTTACGGACGCCCTTTAACAGCTCAGGTCATCAGCGTCCCATTCAACTCAGGGCGTGAAACGGCCGACAAATTTTGTTCAGAGGCCTCTCTTTCAGGTTTGAGGTTCTTTTTCGTGCCGTAAATGTACGACACGGGACCCACGGCTTTACTTCCCTTCCGAAGGAAGCCATACTTTGGATTTTTACGCCCGAAAAAATCCATCGATCCTGGCCGGGTTCGAACCCGCGTTTTGGGTGTAGGAGGCAAGTATGCATTCATGGCTGACAATGTGAGCAAGGTCTCTCGAAAATGTCCCAGTTTTTTTAAAAAAGTTTTAAGAGTGGAATGTCAAGAGTGTTTTAATGTGTTGACATGATTTTAAGTAGATTTACTTTTAATCTACCTATGATTTTAAGGTCATTTCACTGTGTTAATTCCTACATTCATCATTAAGAGAAATAACTGTTTATAACATTTGGTGCTTCACATTTACATGTTAAAATTAAATTTGGGACAAAGAAATCTTTTGATTGGCATTTCTAATGAAACATGCAATGGTATCAATAATTATGTAATAATGATGTCCTTACATAATAGCATTTGGTCTGAATAGCAATTTTAAATGTGTAGTAACTTAATATAAATTAAACTACTCAGTATATTATGCAAGAGTATTGAATTATTTTGTTATCAAGCCCTGTAACTTAATGCATGAGAATTCCAAAAACAACATTCTCTTACAGTAACTATTACAAGAGTAGAAGACAGTAGATGAGCATTTTATTGCTGTTTGTATAATAATATAAAAGGATTATTGAATAATAAGAAAAAGCAAGCTTTAATGTCAACTTTTATTGCAATAACAAATGAAATGATACTGAATAACTAACCTGCAGCGTCGGGTTGGCATCTCAGCAACTTGGTACCATCTCTCTTCTTTAAAATCATAACATTCAACACTACGGATTGCCTTTGGAGCTTGTCCACCTACCACTAACAGAACCTGCACAGAAAATGGATAATTCAATTTATTCATCCTAGGACTCAGTCAATGAATGGTTGACAATGTGCCTCGTGAAACATGTCTCAGTTTACTTTAAAATAAGTATTTAAAAAGTGGAATATCAAGAGAGTTTTATTGTGTTGACATGATTTTTAAGTAGGTTTATTTTTTTAGTCTAAACCAGATATGAACTATGGGAATTTTTAACCTTATAATTTCTGCATGGTGTTTTCATATACCTTTTTTGGAGCTGGGGGTACTCTTTGAGTATAGATTAGTACTTTTTTGGCTAATAAGTCTGCAGTTATGTTTTCATGCATAGCTTGTGATGTTATTTACTGTAGTTATATTCTCCTTCTGCCCAATTTCTAATTATAAGCAAATTATTAATTTACTAAATTGTTTCAGTGACTATGCTCATAGTGCACAACAGCTGCTCTAAGATACCTACTTTTTAGCTTTATTTCTGCATCAAAGCTGAATTTTACACTGCTGCTCAATATTGTATCACATATTCTGCAAACAGCTTTAAGCTTACATAAAATCTAATTACTAGTAACAGTCCTAGTTCCTGCATTACCCGATAAATACAGATACCTCAGTAAATCAACTAAATGCAAATTCACATATTACCCAAAAATGTATTTCCTTTTCCCCATTCAAGGACCCCCAAATCTTGCCACCATTTTCTTTGTCCTTTATCAGTGAAGGACACTTTGGACTTGTCAAGTGATATAACTAACTCAAGGTATATTAAATCTATCTAATTTCATCACTTGCTTGAAATTAGTTTATAAAATGGCAAGACAAAATGCATCACAGTTCCTGCTTATTCAAAGAAAAATTACAAGCATTCATACTTTAGGACAAGAAGAAATTGTGACCTAAGTCTGGTAAATTTATGATAACTGAAAGAAAAACAAAAGCAATATTAATAGTTTTGCACAATACTAGCTGAGAGTATTGATAAACTTCATGTATCATTGGATTCTCATTCAATAATGTTAATAAGGTACATTATCCAGAGAATTCCTCTGAGTGGCCTCTTTATACATGGAAAGGCATAACACTTTATTCTGCCTTCTACTCTAATAAATGAATTAGACATTTTCACTTTGTACTTCATCTTCTTATATTTGCTGCTAACTTTTCACTTGCAATGTTTAAGAAAGCAAGAACAGATTTTCTATTTGTAATTTATTTGTGGGTTAAAAAAACAGTTTTCTACCAAGCATTAAGTAAATCTCTGCCTTTGATGAAACTAACTATGATCTGATGTGCTGAGAATAATATACAATGTAGCCATCCTACCTTTTCTTTCTTACAGGCACCTGTCTGGATAGATGCTATACAGTAGACTTACAATGCAAGGAAACTGATAATGATGATTATTATTGATTAAAGGATACAAAACTGCTAAAGTCATTAGCACCCAAACACGCTAAAACTATGCCATTATAAAAAAATATAACTAATACATTTATGCTAAAATTCTGTGTAGATAAAAAAGAATGAACAAAAGACTGGTAATAAAGTACACCTTGCTCTAAAAACCAAAACCACAAACATGGATAAAATGGGTCAATCGCTCAACAGAACCCCATCATCTTCAAGTACTTCCTCAATAGAGAAGGGCAAATCCAGGGAAAGTCTAAAAGCCACTAGATGATGGCATTCAATTAAAATGTGAAACCCTGTATAGGAGTGGTCATAATTAGGACATACTAGAGTTGGTTCCCCTTTTAAAAGGTGATGGTGACTAAAAAAGCTAAGCCCAATCCGTAAACATGCTAAAATTACTTCTTCGCAATGAACTGTGCAAGAAGAAGTAGACCAATTAAAAGGGCTGGTTTTCATTCTTGAAGCTTGTTGTCATGGAGTAAATTCCATTCCTCATGCCAGCGTAAACACTGTGTCCTGGATCTTCTGTACAAGAGGTTGATAGTTGTACATGTTTCAAAAGGACAAAATGCCACCCAGGAAATCAGAGCAAATGATACTGTCCCCCAGCTGCTGTTCAGAAACAAATAAAACGGCCCAATTAATAGCATATAGCTAAAATAAAAATAAAAATACATGCTGCACAGCCAAGATCAAAAATAAAACTACCTCCATTAAAAACAAAAGCACATCCAACTCCTGTGTCAGATTTCGATACGTCGGTATAAATAAAATTGCATCTAGTAACTGAGGAGACTATCGCGCTCAAATAGCGACGAATAATAGGAGCTGCAGTAGAATATTTAGGACAAGATGTAAGCCCAAGACGAACGGATGCCTCTACTAAAAGCCAAAGGGTGATAACAAGCTTTCCCGGCTAAGAAAAAAGCAGGTAACTCGGCGTACAATGTTCTTAGCATCTCACGAAATCGAAAGCCAGCAGGCTTAGGAGTAAGAGATCTAGCAGCATAAAACCTGTACGCAGAGAGTCTAGGAATACGTAGGGAGAGCTGCAATGGCGACACGGATTCCCCGGTGATGAATGGGATTAAGGCAACGAAAAACTGAAGATCGTGTATTGCCGTAAACAATACGGCAATAATCGTTCTTGGACAGGATTAGATGATTATTATTATTATTGTTTAAGGGGCGCAAAACAGCAAAGGTCATCAGCGCCCAAACACACTGAAAACTGCGCCAAGATTAAAGAAATAAGTAATATACACCAAATCAGTATATAAAATAAGCAACATTAGCCCTTTGTGCAATAAAATAAAGCCCCATAACAAATAAGAAGGGTAATATAACAATCAACAAACAAGACCGGTACTAAAACACAGCTGCAAGAGTTGAGAACACAACAGTCTTATAATGGTCTAAAATAGGAACAGTAAAAAACCCCAAAACATATAACAAGGGTAAAATGGTAACAATTATCAACAGACTAACAATAAAACGCATCAGCTAGAGCTGAAAACACAACAATCTTATAATGGTCTAAAAATGTAACATTAAAACCCCAAAACAAATAAAGACTGGTAGTACAACGCATCAGCAAGGACTGAAAAACACAGCAGCTTTACAATGGTCTAAAATGGTAACAATAAAACCCAAAAACAAATAACAAGGGCAATATGCACTACAAAAAATAAAGACTGATATACTAAAACGCATCAGCAAGAGCTGAAAAATCAACAGTCTTAAAATGGTCTAAAAATGCCGTCATAAATAAAATTATATAATCTTACACCTTGCTCCAAAAACCACAAACACGGATAAAATGGAGCACTCGCTCAACAGCAACCGCATCATCTGCAAGTAAGTACTCTATAGAGGATAGCAAACCTAGGGAAAGTCTAAAAGCTGCTAGATGATGGCATTCAAGTAAAATGTGACGCACTGTAAAGGGGTAGTCACAATGAATACATGGTGGAGAAAGTTCCCCATTAAAAAGGTGAAGATGATTAATGCCCAATTCTCAAATGTGGTAAAATTACTTCTGCGCGAGAAGTCGACCAGTTAAAAGCTGCGCATTTACATTCTCGGATCTTATTGGTAGGTACTGTTTCCCACTCCTCGCGCCAGCGCGAGAGAACGCCTCGACGTAAAGAATGTTTAAAAATCCCCCGACCCCCGAGTAAAAACGTTACTCATATTCAGCAGGGTCTAAAAGGGCGGATTTAGCTCCGACGTCTGCGGCCTCATTACCTAGAAGGACCGCATGTCCAGGTACCCATAGTAGAGTCACGCTGACGCCAGCGTCAAGAAGCGTGAACACTGTACCCTGGATCTTCTATACAACAGGGGGGTAGTTGTACAGGTGTTTAAAAGATAAAGGACACTCAGAGAATCGGAACAAACAACACTGTCTCCCAGCCGTTATTCAGAAACAAATTAAATCGCCCGATAAAAAGCATAAAGCTCCGCCATAAAAATAGATGTCGCAGCGTTAAGACCAAACGTAAAATTAGCTCCGCTAAAAACAAAGGAACATCCAACACCTGTGTCAGATTTTGAGGCGTCGGTATAAATAAAATTGCATATAGCAAAAGAGGAAACGATCTCGCTAAAATAACGACGAATAATAGATGCTGCGGTCTACGATTTGGGACAGGACGTAAGCCCAAGATGAACAGGGGCCTCTGCTAAAAGCCAAGGGGGAGAACATGCTTACCCAGCTAGGAAAAAAATGCAGGTAACTCCACGCCCAATGTCCTTAACAACTCCCGAATACAAAACCCAGGAGGCCTAGGAATAAAAATAGAGCAGCATAAAATGGAGTGAGAGACACATTAAAAAACGGCTCATTCGTGGGATGACGAGGTTGCGCAGCTAGTCGACAATCATTAAACAGAAAGTAAAAGATCCCTACGATAAAACAACGGAGGTTCTCCAGACTCCGCACTTAAACTTAACACAGGATTGGTTGGGAATGCTCCAATGGCGACACGGATACCCCGGTGATGAAAGGGGGTAAAGGCGACGAAGAACGGAAGGTGGCGCAGAGCCATAAACAACACAGCCGTAATCCAGTATGGACCGGATGAGAGAGCGGTAAAAATGTAAAACAATAGTCCGGTAAGCTCCCCAGGACGTGCCACTTAAAACATGTAAAATACAAAGGGAACGTTCACACTTGCCCTTGAGTTGTGCTATTTGCGATGATCAGCATAATTTTCTATCACACACCAAGCCAAGGAACCTAACTTCGTCTGTGAAAGCAAGAGCGTCTGGGCCAAGATGGAGAGATGGTGGAGGATACTCCTTATGGTGCCAGAGGTTCATGCAGACGGTCTTCTCTGCGGAGAAACGGAACCCGTGATTCACACTCAAAGCGTAAAGGCGGTCGAGACAGCATTGGAGGCGGCGATCCAAAAAAAAGTTCTCCGAGAGGAAAGAAAGATGGCAAAATCGTCCACAAACAACGACGATTGTATTCCTGGCGGTAAACACTCATTGATGGATTTGATAGCAATGACAAACAGTGTGGAACTAAGTACCGAGCCCTGAGGTACACAATTCTCTTGAATAAAACGAGATGATAAAACCGATCCCACGCGAAAACATTAAAAACCCGGTCTTTCATAAACTCCTGAATAAAAACAGCCATACGAATACGTATATGCCAATTGTGAAGCGTTCGAATGATACCGCTTCTCCAACAAGTATCATACGCTTTCTCGAGATCAAAGAATACGGCGATCGTTTGGTACTTCCGTACAAAACCGTTCATTGTGTGGGTGGTTTGAGACACAAGATGGTCGATTGATGAGCGATGACGCCGAAAACCGCACTGGGCGTTTGTTAATAAGTTGCTCGACTCTAACCACCACATCAGCCGCCCGTTAATCATGCCTTCCATCACCTTGCAGACGCAGCTGATGATGGAAATCGGACGGTAAATGGAAGGCAGGTGTGCGTCCTTTACAGGTTTACGTATGGGAATGATGGTGGTCACTCGCCAAGTGCATGGAAACGCGCCATCGTACCAAATACGTTAAAGATTTGAAGCAAAAAAGCCTTGCCTTCCGCTGATAAATGGCGCAACATAGCAACGTGGATATCGTCTGGCCCTGGAGCGCAATGCCGAGAGGTAGAAAGGGCATGCTCCAATTCCACAGATTTACATGGGACATTATAGCACTTCTGATTGTCGGAGGCAAAGGAGAAACTCCTCGAAAAGCAGGAGTGTATGTAGCGGAGCTCGAAACAAATGAAAGTGTGACCTATGATATTGGCAATATTTATAGGAATAGTAGAAACACGATGTTGTACCTTGAGATCGGGTATGGGCAAAAACCCAGGTTTGCCTGCAACGCGGCGTAGCTTAACCCACAGAACCGATGAAGGCGTTGAGGGGCTAAGAGACGAGGCTTAAAAAAACCCCAGTACGCCTTTTTGCTATCTTTAATAACTCGACGGCATACGGCACGTAGTTGTTTGTAACGAATCATGTTCTCCAAAGTAGGGTGGCGATGAAAATCTTGCAAAGCACCTCGGCGTGGTCCACCAAGGAACCGGAGAGCGTTTGGGGTAGGAAGACGACCGGGGAATAGCCTCAGCTGCTGCTGTAATGAGAACCGTATCGAGGTGCTCGATCATGGCATCAATTGATGGAAAAGCACACCCCGAAAAGATGACCAGAGAACGGCAGAGATTCCAATTCGTTTTGTTTATAAGTCACTTTGGCGCGCGCTGAGAATATACGCGGGAAGACAGTATACGGATGTAACACGGAAAATGGTTACTGGAGTACAAATCATAGAGATCGTCCCAAGTAAAGTGTACAGAAAATGAGGCAGAACAGAAAGATATGTCTAAAAATGAAGAACTCTAAATCCTGTCAAAAATAAAAGTGGGCTGACCAGTATTGATCAGAGTAAGATTGTGCCGATCTAAAAAATCTGCCACCATGCTACCCCTCGCACACTCCATAAGGGATGGTGCGCCTTAAAGTCCCCCAAAAGCAGGATAGAGGGTAGTACCTGGGGTAGAATATGCTCCAAATCAACCGCTGCGACAGGAACAGGAGGTTAGTAAATATTGCAGACTGTGAAACTAAGGCCAGAAAAATAAACAGTCGCTGCTGCAGTGTGTAGAGGAGACTAGAGACTCAGAGGAGAACTGTATACGTTATCTCTCTTTAACATTAAAACTTCGCCGTGCGCGGGATTGCCATCTTTGGGAGGAAGATTGAATGTCACCGAAAAGTAACCGCGTAAGTGGAAGGAATCCTGTGGTCTAAATTTAGTCTCCTGGAGACACAAGCGGCGAGGTATACGACCGTAAAAGCAACTCCAATTCTAGTATGTGACTGCGAGTTCCACGTACATTCCACGAAAGGATAGCAATTGTGAATAAATCTAGGGATAAGCTTAACAATTGTACTACCTTTTCGTAGGCGCAGGATGAATCAACCGCCCTCTTTAAGCGCGTGGGACTCGGTGGTTTAGCTGCAGCAGGAACTTCCTGCTCGCAGAGGAAGGACTCTCCCGCTGAGAAGAATCAACCGATTCCAACACCTGGAATCAGTTGGAGGTAGAAATAGGCGGTGACGGTAACCGCCTAATGAGCTTGCTCCCAGACCCATCATAAGAACTGGACCTCCGTGGAGGAGAAGGGCTCGCAGGCTTCTTCTTTTGATCGGGAGTGCATGTTTTCAAAATATCAGTCCTGGTGTAAGCTGTCTTAAATTTAATAGCCGGAGCATCAAAAACAATTGGCTTCGGCTTCTCAACAGAGCTCTCGGCGGGACTGGGCGCACTAGGGACCCGGGTAAAAACAAATTCGCAGGTCTGCGTGCTGCTGGGAATACAGCGCTCTTCGCGATAGCAAGGGAAATCGCGGAACGAAGCTGAATGATCACGGCGGGAGCAGATGGACAAGCTCCCTCATGACTTTCAGTGCCGCAGGTTCTACAGATCGAATGAGCACTTTTACAAGACATGCGAGCGTGGCCAAAACGTTGGCATTGAAAACATGGTATGGAACTGGAAAATATAGGGAAGTACCTCAATAACCTCATATCCAGCTTTAATTCTGTGCGGTAACTCAACCCGATTCAAAGTGGGGAAGAGAGGACGGGTCGGCTGTATATCACTTTCCTTCCTCGCCTGTACACTATAAACTGATATTACTCCTTGGTCTTCCAGACAATTTTGGATTTCCAAATCGGGATGCCTTCTAATACAGTGGTGGTAATAACTCCTTGTGACGAATTTAAAGTCCTATGTTGCTCAACACGGATCCGATACCCGTAAAGTATCGTCGCCTTGTGCAATACGTTAGTTTGGGACAGTCCAAGTGTCTCCACCAAAAGAGAACCACAACAGAGGAAGTGTACAGGACTTAACGGGTCCATAAATGCCATCTATACCCTTCTGAATAACAAACGGGTTTACCCTGCTGAAAGACTGACCTGAATCAGTGCAACTGATGACTAAGTAATGAGCAAAAGGCTTCTCGGCTACTTCCTTTACATCCATTCTTTTACGTTCCATTTGCATAAAATTATTTCCATGTACCATAGCAAAATAATCCTTCACCATTGCACATGTCTCTAATGGCAAGTTGCATCCTGGGCGCCAGCCCGGCTTAGGTGACCTATCCTGGCTTGAACAAGGTCACCTCAAGGTCTATCCTCCAGTAGAAAGACAAAGGGACCCAATCTCCTACAGGACTTTTACAGCTTTTGCAATGCCCCTCCTTGGGCCTGGCCTGTACCAGGGAATGCACTCCTGTCCTACATGATTACCCAGTAACTTTTTACTGGACAAAGAGTATACCCTCAAGATATACACTGATGGCAGCAAAAGGATGCAGGAGCAGGAATAATAATAATTACATTAACAATGTGCCAGTTCAACGTCTATGGTATAAGCTGACTAGAAATTCTCAAATAATCGAGATGAGTAGTTTGCTATACTGAGAACCCTGGAACAGATGGAAAATCAGAAAAAGTAACCTTAAAAAGTGAACAGCAGTAATCCACATGGATAGTCGAATTACACTAGATTTAATTAACCACACAAAACACAGTAATCTATGTGAAAAAAATAAGGAAGAAAATAAAATCATTCTAACTAAAAAACTGGAAAATACATTTTACATTGGCAATGAAGGAAATGAAATAGCAGACTGACTGGCGAAAGAAGCACCAAATAGCAAATACCTGCCAGTGGATTATCATCTCATACCAAAATGTGAAGTGAGGAATAATTAGAAGAAAATCAGCAACTATGGGAAAGAGAGTGGCAAATGAAAATGAAGGATGCAACTATAATATCATATTTTCCAAGTGGAGCTAAAAGGTTGAAAACCAATATCCTACTAAGCCCCAATATTACACCAATCTCAGGACATGGGAAATTTGTAGCCTACTTTCAATGCTTCAAAATAGCAGAGAACCCTTCTTGCATATTCCCGGAGGGTATACAAATGGTGCAACACATCTTATGGGAATGCAACATCTTGAAGAAAGAGCAATAAATATTCTTGAAAGATATAGGAAAAGTAACTAGGCGATAGTGAATAGTGAACTTGTTCTAAAATATAATAAACCATTTAAAATTTTTTAAACAGTATCAATTTGGAGAGTTTTTAAATTAAAACAAATTGATTAATACAGAAGAAAATGGGGTGTAACAATGAAACAGTATGAAGAAATAGCCATTGGTATTAAAATATGAATAATATAACTATTAGAACTTTGTAAATAACATAATTGCCTACTTGACTAAGAAAGGTGATGTAATTAATTGTAATGGAATTGATTTGCATATGGTACCAATTTCAACAACCTTCAAAATATGACTATTATGTTAGAATAAGAATGCGACAGAAATAGTATGAAGAACAACATGTAACAGTGAAATGGTAGCAATGCATGCATTACTATTTATTATAGTAATGGAGCGTGCAATAAATAAAGAAGATAAAAAATGCACGCATGCAAATATAACAAGTAGAGAAGCAGAAATAGATCAAATACTTAAATAGTCACCCAATTTTTGCTATATTTTGAACAGCTTATATTCTTCTTTTGCCTTTAAAGAAGAACATGAGCTGTTCAAGTTAAAAGCAAAAATTATGTGACTACACAAGTGTTTTATCTATTTCTACTTCTCCAGTTCCTGTTATTTTAGTTACATTGTTCGAAGAGTTACTTTATTATTAATTTTTGTTATATGTAATGCTGATGCAAAATTAAAACAGATACCTGGTTAGGTAATTAACATATATAAAGAACTAGAATGTTCTAGGAATAAGTTAAGAATTAAATTTAAAATTAATTTTGTGTTGGTACTAATACAGTAAAGTACTTAATTGATTAGCTAGTGAGTCGATTTAATACTCTTATGCTCTACTTACCATTGAGTTATACAGAACATGTTTCACGTGATGATTGGCAAAAGCCTGTGAAACAGTTCTGTATAATTCAATGGAAGTGGAGCATAATAGTATTAATCAACACTAGCTAATCAAAAATAAGTTAAGAATTACTGCTAAAAACAATTTAAAATAATATTTTGTGCTGTAAAGCTCTTCTACAAGTAGTTAACACAATGTGAACTCCTTTACAACTTTATTATTACTGTTAAAACCGCTCTGAGCCAGCCAACTGGACACCAGCAGCACTCTAAACCAAAACACTGTATATCCTCCGTAAATGCCCTCCTCTTCTCAATAGAGTAATAATTACAGTTATTGTTGATCTTACTTTAGTTCTCAGTAAACCCAGACTTCTCAATAATTACCACATAAAGTTCTCATAATATACTCACAAATTCTAAATAAATTCTTTTACAACACCAAACTTAAAAGTTAGGAAGCTTTTTGCTGTAAAAAAAAAAAAAAACCTACCTTAGGCAACCCAACTGGTTGTCTAGGTTTGGTCCTTGGTGTTTTGAACAAAACTTTTTGTTCTCCTTTTAATAAATGATACTTTAAAGCTTCAATTAGATAATCTTTACCTATAAAAAAAATGTAACATTTATAAATTAACATTTTAAAATTGACAACATTTACAAAAATAAAATCTGCTTAAAACTACAAAATATTTATTTTGCCATACAGATAAATCATTTCAACATCTGGGCTCCATTCCACAAAGTATGGTGTAATACATTACAATGTATTATTAGGAATCCTTGTAAAGTATGGAATTGTAACTTTCTGTTCCACAAAAGAATGCACAACACTTGTATAGTACCAGTAAAAGGTATAAGAGACATTATATAAGAGCAACAAGATGGAGGAACAGCTGTTTGCCAATGTTGCCATATCTTGAATTATATTATGTCCACTTCTTAGCAATAAATTTTATAATTCTTGTACTTACGAAGCTATTGACAATGCAGTGGTAATATATTCTAAACTTAGGTATTTATTTATTTTACACTAAACTCCCATTTTCAGTTGCTCACCAAACTGCCATTATTCAAAATGATGGCTGGACACCCGAATGTTTCTGTGGTGGCCTCTGTTGGTTGAAGTAGGAAATTGCTCAGTTCATCCATAGGAGGAAACTTGAAATTCATTAGGTTTTTCTACTTTTTAATATAAAATTTTTTTCCCAAGTGGATAACTCCAATGGGTTGTGAAGATGTTTCAGCAGTTTAATTTCCGGTTTTATTTCATGGTTTTTCATCTAAAAGTAAGCTGCTACTGCTGATTTATCCACCTGCTTAAACCGAATATTCCTAAAATGTTCTTTCCTCCGAATTTCCAAACTTCTCTTTGTTTTGCCTATGTAGCTGTGTTCACAATCTGCACATTTTATTTTGTAAATTCCTGATTTCTGTTCTGTTGATACAGGGTCTTTTCCCGTGCAATCTAATAAATTCTTGATGTTGTATTTGTTCTTTGGAGCTAACATTATCTCATGTTCTTTGAAGATTTTCTTGAACTTGCTGTAGTAAATTGGATGGTAGGTGAAACTTTTGAATTTTTATCCTTTTGTGTTTTCCAGTGTGGAAACTTCCCTTATCACTTTTTGTCTTTTAGATTTATTGATCACTTTTATCACTGTCTTTGTTGAAACCATTTATTATAGCTGCCTTTATTATTTGTTTGTATTCTATTTTGTACTCTGTTTTTGTGAGTGGAATATTCATCAGTCTGTGTGCCAAACTGTGAAATACTGCATACTTATGTGGAATGGAGTTATAACTCTCATTTTTATGTAGTTTTCCATATGAATTTCTTTTCTGTAAATTCCAAAATTCAAACAATCTCCATTTCTGGAATTTACGGAAAACTACATAAAAAATCAGAGTTATAACCCCATTCCACATAAATATGCAGTATTTCACAGTTTGGCAAACAGACTGAATAATATTCCACTCACAGAAGCAGAGTACAAAACAAAATACAAACAAATAATAAAGACAGCAATAATAAATGGTTTCAACAAAGACACAGTGATAAAAATTATCAATAAATATAAAAGACAAAAAATGATAAGGGAAGTTTCCACACTGAAAAACAAAAAAGAAGAATACAAATTCAAAAGTTTCACCTACCATCCAATTTACCACAGCAAGTTCAAGAAAATCTTCAAAGAACATGGGATAATGTTAGCTCCAAAGAACAGATACAACATCAAGAATTTATTAGATTGCACAGTAAAAGACCCCATATCAACAGAACAGAAATCAGGAATTTACAAAATAAAATGTGCAGATTGTGAACACAGCTACATAGGCAAAACAAAGAGAAGTTTGGAAATTTGGAGGAAAGAACATTTTAGGAATATTCGGTTTAAGCATGTGGGTAAATCAGCAGTAGCAGCTCACTTTTGGACAAAAACCATGAAATAAAACCGGAAATTAAACTGCTGAAACATCTTCACAACCTATTGGAGTTATCCACTTAGGAAAAAATGTTTATATTAAAAAATAGAGAAAACCTAATGAATTTCAAGTTCCCTCCTATGGATGAACTGAACAATTTCCTACTTCAACCAACAGAGGCCACCACAGAAACATCCGGGTGTCCAGCCATCATTTCGAGTAATGGTGGTTTGGTGAGCAAGTGAAGATGGGAGAGATTCTCCAGAAACTCATCTTGCTTTTATGTACGTAAATGGAGTTTAGTGTAAAAAAAAAAGGAATACCTAAGTTTAGGATAAATTTTATATGTTTAATGTACAAAGGCATTATTGTCATTTTTGTTATATGAGTAAGATACTTTTTCTCAGAAAAAGTTGTATATTTATTTATTTCTCAATTTCTCAGTATTCAATATTTAAGTGTAATAGTCCACTTTGAGGTGATGGTTACTTATGGCTATATCACAGCATGAATTTCAGTTGAGATATGGTAGAAGGATTCAGCTTCCAATTGCACCTGGTCATTTATTTTATTAGACAAGTTGAACATTTATATTTATATAATCTGTTTATATGCTTTTTGGCAATCATGTTTTCATTATGAGCTAAAATTCTGAAAATGGTATCAAAAGAGATTATTTTATAAGAGAGTGAGGCAAAGAAAGAAATTAGTTTCATGGCAATTAGCGAGAACCAAAAACTACATAAACAAGATGTGATTGAAATGTTGAAACAGGAGAGATGCATATCATACATAAGCTATCTTTAATTGCACATAATCTAAAATTTTCATTGTACTCAAATACTAAATTATTCTTTCTTTACGTACACTCCTATTATCATCATTATCAATCCTTTTGCTAACACTTCACATATTTAGGTCATCTGATTCCTTAAATTATTAAAAGTTGCAATAACATTTGAAGTAACCAAATTCCCATACTTATAGAGAAATCTATATAGTACAAGGTAGTGCCAACACTACTGTGGAAAAAAACAATGAAAAATCACTTGTACACTTATAAGATGGAGTTGTAAAGTACAAGTGTAGAAGAAACCTTTGTGGACAGATTTTCTACTAATAATTACAAATTAAAATTATGAGGATCATACTGAAAGTTATGAGCAACCCATTATTAAAATTCAAATTCCAACAAAGTAACAAAAGGACTGAGGATCATAATCTACAGACTTTATGCCACATGTTGCCATATTGTGATGTCATTAGCTTCACGTAAGCACAGGCAGTATTTCCAAAATGACGAACATCAATGTTTCGTTTCGACAGCATACTGTCATTGAATTCCTTGTTGAAAAGGGAAAATCTGCTGCTGATATTCACCTCAGACTTCAACATGCCTATGGAATGTCTGCAAGGGTGCTAGCAGTGTTAGGAGATGGGTGACACATTTCAAAAATGGGAAAACAAGTATGCAAGATGAGGCTAGCAGCAGTCGCCTGCGAATGCCTCCATGGAATGCAACAAGGAAAGAGTTGAGAGCACATTATAGAAGATAGGTGTATCACTGTGGATGAAATCACTGCAAAACTTGCAATAGGACACAGTGTAGTGCAAAAAATTATAAAAAGTTTAGGTTATCGAAAAGTTTTGCCCCTTGGGTCCCATGTTTATTGACCGAAGTCTACAAACTTCAGAGAATAAACATCAGCCAAAACCATCGTCAGAGATTTCAAAATGAAGTGATGATTTTTTGACGAGTATTGTGACAGGCAATGAAAGCTGGCTCCATCATTATCAGCCTGAAACAAAATGCCAGAGTATGGAATGGCACTTTGGATTCACCATCGAAGAAGAAGGAAAGACGGTGTGATCTGCTGGGAAGGTTATGGGTAGCATCTTTTGGGATGAACAGGGTTGCATTCGGTTGATTATTTTCATTCTGGACAAATCATAAATGCTGTCTGCTATATCCAGACACTTTGGAAGCTTCGTCATGTATTGCGCGATAAGTGCCCTGAAAAGATCATTCTGCAACAGGATCATGCACGTCCTCATACTGCCCATGTCACAATGGAGAAGATCAGAACATTTGGATGGGAAACTCTTCCACATCCTCCCTACAGTCCCCACTTGGCACCCTCCGACTACAGCCTTTTTGGTTCTGTTAAGGAGGCCAACACTAGCAGAAGGTGGAGGGTATTCGGAAAGCAGTACCTCAGTGTCTTCATGCAGCTGGAATGGAGTTCTTTCATTTAAACTTGCAGAACGATGGGAAAAATGTGTGCAAAAAAATGGAAACTATGTTGAAAAGTGAGAGAAAAGTCTGTAGATTATGATGATGTCCTTGGTTTATCTAAAAAATAAAGAGGTTTAAAAATTGTTGCTCACTACTTTCAGCATAACCCTCGTACATATAATTGTAATGTATTATACCATACTTTAGTGGAACAGGGCCCTGTTCTTCCTAAGTAACAGAAATGAACCTTTTATTAAAGAATTACTCAGTTCTTCTGTAGACTGCAACTACTTAGGTGAGCTGAGGTAAATAGAACAGCATTAATACCAAATTATCCAATCTTGGTCAGATATGTGAATTGGCATTTAAGATTATTAGAGAATTTAACTGCATATATATATATATATATATATATGAATCTTAGCACTTTATGAAGCAACACACATTATTAACCATTAGGATAACTTACATAATAAATTAGCTTTCAACAAAGGTTCCTCCTCAACCCTTTGAACCAAATATTCTTGTGAGAGCAGTGGCAATCTAACATGTTCCATTAATTCTGCAAGGTGCATTTGCCTGTTTTCTAGATCATGTTGAACCCATGCAATCACACATTCAAATACCTGCAATAAAAATTAATAATTCTCAAAAAATTACATTAATATACAAATTTTGCAAATTTATATCAGGGATCTAACCTTTTCCTCTGATGGAACTGTAAGCCGATCACTACAAATGAGTTTTGAAACTTGCTGTGGAGAAAGTGTCAGGAATTCTTCACATTCTACCACTTCCCTGTAACAAACAGAAAACAGCTTTTTCTACAAATTTTGGATAATAATGTAACATATATTATGAAATATAGGGCATCTATTGTAAACTGACTTACTGTAAAAATAGGTATACATAATAATATTGTACTTACAAAGCTGTTGACAACAGAGTGGTAATATATCCTAAACTTAGGTATTCATGTTTTACACTAACTCCACTTACTTATAAACTATAAACTCCACTAAGTGAGTATAGTTACAAATAGGTATACATATTAATATTGTACTTATGAAGCTGTTGACAATGGAGTGGTAATATATCCTAAACTTAGGTATTCATTTTTTACATAAACTCCACTAAGTAAGTATAGTTTATAGTTTATAAGTGGAGTTTAGTGTAAACAATTAATACCTAAGTTTAGGTATACATATTGTTAAGAAGTTTAATAAAATTTTAAGTTAATAGCCTGAAATATTATTAATGGGGCATGCTAGTTAAGTAAATGAAAAAACAGAACAATAAAAATTATACAATAACAATGTTTGTATATGAAGCTGAATACTTTATTTTACATTTTACATTTTCACAAGTAGGAACTTATTTTGAATACCAATCAATTACTATAATTTACACCTAATTCTAAATTGAATATTAATTAAATTTGGAATATAACACAGCAAAACACATAGTGAATCTCTTCTGAGTCAAACTCCTTTTTGGCTTCACTTACTGGAGGTTTACTCAGGACATGTTTTGTATCCTGTGCTGCTAACCACTCTGTATTCCAAAAGCATATTTTTTTCTTTTTGTATGCAGACAAGGTAGATTATAAATATGAATTAACAGTAAATGTGTAAATGTGACACTTATGCTCACTTACTTAGTTTTTTAATTGGACATGTTTCAGGAACGTTAGCTCTCACCATCAGAGTTGATATTACTTACAAAAGCAATGCATCTAGTCGTATCTCACTATATATTTCTCTCTACAAAGTGTAATCAAATAGTTATGCAAACAGACTATGCACTGTTATACAATGATTATAAACATGTAAGTAACACAGCTGATAACAATGGACTTTAAGCTATAAAAGTTTCTAACTTCCATAGTGTCATTAGCAAAATCTGTTATGTATTAATAGCTGATGAAAAACCATGGATATTTCTAAACAAAGCATAGATTCTATATTTTTATACTTAAGTTAGGTAACAGAGCAAACATTCCATGAGGATTTGATAGCAGTTCATAGTGATAGAGGTTGTTCATTTGGTACCATTGTAAGATGCAACTGATCATTTCAAGAGGGGAAAGAGACATTGAAAGATGACTCTTCTCAAGAAGCAGTAAACAAAATAACATTTCACAGAGTGAGGCACTTGACAGAGGAAAATTTTCATATCAGTATGAAATGCTCGAAGTTGGATCAGTGGTGGCAGCAATGGTACCATTTTCTACAAACGTTTAAAGCTGCAAGCAATCTGTGCTAAATGGGTCCCAAATTCCCTATGAACATAAAATAATATGCAAGGATATTGCTCTGAAATTTTCCACCTAATAGCTCTAAAGGGTACAGTTATATGTACTGGTGATGGAAGTTGGTTTTGTTACTATACCATCTAAAATAAACTCAGAACTAATTGTGGCTGATTGAAAACAATCCATGACCAACAATATTTTTGTTCTTGGATGCAAATGTTAATCATTTTCTTTGACTATATTGCTTAACTGAAAGAGAGGAAGATTGATTATGGTACTTATATGCTGGATGCTTTATTCTAAGAATTGAGGTGATAGTGTCCACAGACAGCAACTTCAAGGCTGCTATTTTTGCATAACAGTGCATCTGAAAACAGAACAGCAGCAAAAATGAGCAAACTGCAGGTTAGAAAAGTTCAGCAGCTCAACCATCCACCTTGCATCATGGGAATGATATCTGTCTTCACTGGAGAACATTTTATACAAGGGCAGGAACTTTCCCATGCTATAATTTAAGCTTAGGTGTCAATATCTCAAAAAGAGTACCGCAGAGTCTTTAATATGTGGATGCAACACATACATCTATGTGTGGTGAGAGATGGAGAATAGTAAGGCTAAATGGTTCAATACGGTTCCAAACCTGCATTTCACAAGATGCTTACAAAAATTTTTGAATATCGCTTATAATTGGAAATTTGAAGATTTTGATTCATGCTGCTCAACTGACAGGACCAATCAGGCATCAAAAATATATTACTTAAATAAAAAAAAAATTATTGAGGATACTTTTGGAAAAATTCTTTCACACTTAAATTGTTTTCAAAGCACTTTATGCAGACCACTTTAAATAAAGCACTCCAATACTATATGCAAATATCTTATTTGAGATATGTGTCCATTAAAGTTAAAGTTGAAAAAAAAAAAAAAAGCAAAATACTGGCATAAAAAGTATTGTAGATACATGTAATAACTTTATTATGAATTCAAACAAATGATCTTAAACTCAAAAATTGCATTCTTAAATAAAATGACTGATAGATTTTGAGAGTTATGAAAATAATTACAGGAAAACAAGGTTTTCAATAAAATACTGTTCATAGAATAGCTTTGTTAAGCAAAAAATAGCAAATTAAGCCAATTAATTTAGCAGCATCATATTCATAATCATTTTAATCTTTTGACACTTGCTCAAAATCTTCAGTAAAAACAGTAGACATCTATACCATTGCAAATTTAATTCTTCATTCAACTCCATAACTTTGCAAAAGCATCAACACATCTTGTCTCTTCTCTTGTGAGATTGCATGTTGCAATTAAGAGCCTTGTTTCATTAAGATCCTCCACAGCTTAGATCGTCATTTTTATAGCAAAACTCCATCATCTTGTGTGTCTCTTGATAATACATTATCCCTCTTTATCAATACTCTTTTCATATCTGTTAGACTGCTAATTTTTGTTGGAACTGTGACAGGCTTTTGATGATATACAATTTCCAATTATCACATGATCCTTGCTTTTCCAAATTCACTGTAAATTTCCTTATATTTCTGATGAGACAGTGTAGTACTTTCTTTCCTTTTCAGCTTCTCAACTTGTCCAATAATACAGTCTGCTGGTAAGTATGAATGCCCATGGACTGAAAATATTATCTTAATTTCTTGTGCATTTTCTGATGAGTACCTATAGAACAACCATGACAATGCAAGGAAAATGTGTATATTTTTTAATTTGGCCAGAGCATTCATTAGAAAAGAATCTATTTATTTTACTTCTGCCATTGTTTTCAGGGTACTAAGAAAATGTAACAATTCTGCTACTTCACTTGGTACTCTTATGGCTTCAACCTCTGCTCAGGAATAAAAGATGGGATGTGCATTCTGAATAACTGTAATGCACAAGGAGTAGAAACAAGGTTTTAATATTAATTCAATTTGGAATTGAACACAGTGAAACACCCATTAATAATCTCTTCTGAGTCGGATGTTTAGAACACTCTTTGGTTTCACTTAAATAAGATTTACTCAGGACATATATTGCTTGGAACTATCGTCCACATCATCAGCTGTTAAATGACTGTTGGATCATTCTTAGGAGAGGTAGGTAAGTATCTGGGATGACTATGGTGGTCTAGTGATAAACTTAAATAAAATACTGTCTGCTGTAACCCAGATACCTACCTACCAAGCTCCTATGAACGATCTAACAGTTGCTTAACAGCTGATGATGTGGACAATAATTCCACGAAACATATGTCCTGAATAAATTTCATTTAAGTGAAACTATAAAGAGTGTTTTAAACATTCGACTCAGAATAGATTAGGAACAAGGTTGTCTGGCATAAAATGTAACGGTATATACAGAGTGAAATATTTATATTATCGTAGCTATTTTCCTGTGAAACAAAGGGGAAAATCAAAAAATTTCAGACAAAAGTTGAAGTGCTCTTAGGGTGATATATGATAATGACCTTAACTTGTCCTTGAAATGCCATTATCTAGATCATTTCAAAATCAAATTGATTTTTTTGGAATGGAATGATTTCTTTTCCAGAAATGAAAACAATATTCAATTTTCATTATAAAAGTTCTAGTATATCTATCAGCTAGGGGTGATAAATAAATGATGTGACATTGGACAAATAAGACAACAAATGTTTTTCACTCACTTTCACTTTACTGGCATCAATTTACATATGTTGGTTAAGTTACAGTTTTGAATTTGTAGTAGAGCTGCTGGCAAAATTTAATACACTTCTGAAAATCAACTCCATTAAGAGCTTGCTGTAGGCTAATGTGATACGGATGGTATTTGTGATGCTTAATCTGTCTCCTTTGAGAGATTTCTTAATATTGTTCCAATTGACAGGAATTTCAGTAAAGATTAGCGGCAACTGCAGCTAATACAGTGACTTATGAATTTTCGCAGCAGCACTTCTCATTCGATCGTGATTTCTTGGTGCAACACCTTCCATTTCAGAGAGTAAGTTTGCAAGTTGTTGAAAATTTTTAACACATGGCTGCCTTTCAGAATTTGATCTCCATATAAGTTGCAAGATGCTCTAGCGTTCTTATCTTCATAAATATAAATCCTAACGATTATCTCATTGATTGTGTATTGAACAATGATTGAAAAACGATGTGGAACTAGCTGAGAATAATGCCTTGTAAGGTTTGAATGGCAATGATGAGCACTTATTTGTGTACCAATATCATCAAATGGGCTTCTGAGCTAAACAAATAGTTTCCTTCATAGCAATAACAAAATGAAAGAGAAAGAAGTGAAAATGGGTGAAAAACTTTGCTGTCTTATTTTTACAATATCGCATCATCTATCACCTCTAGCTGATAGATGTACTAGAACTTTTATAAAGAGAAAATTGAATGGTCTTTCCATTACTGGAAAAGAAAATATACCAGTCCACGTGAAAAAATGCATTTGACCTTGAAATAACATTGAGAATGGCATTTCAAGGATGAGTTATGTCCCCCTAAGTGCATTTCAAATTTTGTCTGAAGCATTTTTTTCATTTTTCTCCTTTGTTTTGGAGGAAAATGGCCACAACACTATAAAAGTCTCACACTGTATATGGCTCTGTCACTGCCATGGACTAACATGGTATTGAAAGCAAGAAAGTTATGAGAGAAAACAAAAGTTTCATTTATTTATCTTCATGAGATAAACACAGTTTTGGTCACAACAGTTATTCCCTCATATGCTACTATTTCATACAGTCATTCCAATAACTAACTAATTTTTGTCCATGGATGAACATACATATTTTTGAATGCAAGCTCCTCATTTATGAAAGTTAAAAAGTGAAGTTTAAAAACATAAGAAAACTGAATAACTAACCCAATTGATCTAAATATTAACTTTATGATTTGATAGTTGCTTATTTTTGGTTTACAAATGATATTTTATGTCTCAACAATATTTCATCATAACAATATATTGAAGTTTAAGTTTGGTTTGAAACTGCTTATTTATCGACTTTAGTACGTCAACATTAATGTTATATTATAAATGTATTGGATTAAATATTAATTATTATAATGATTTATTTTCACTAATTTTGGAATACACAATTGCTCTAAACATAATTTAATTTACAGCAGCAAGACATTAGTTGACTCTTTGTGTTATCTCATGAATTCAATTCTTTGATGTCCTTACTTTTATTGTTGTTCAGCAATTGAGGAAAGTTTTTCACCATGATAGGATTATGTTTCATAAACCTCTGATTTTTGTTTTATAGGAATCTCATATTTTCATAAGCTCCCATGTAAATACATAAATAAATCTTCCCTCCATTTTTGCAACATATACAAATGAACAGGGAAAATAAAATGAAGAATGCTAAAACTGAAAATGTCAATGATTTGTACTATTTTTTCATTTGTGAAAAGAAGTAGCTCTGTTCACAAACCATTACATAAATAAGTAAATTGATTCAGAGACATTAGACTAAAATGTGTTTATCATTAACACATTTATATCTAAACTGACTTATGTTTCTCCTAGCTTGAGCACAATACATTGAACATTGCATCTATCACTTGTGAAAGCATGTTGCAGTTGGCATCAATTTATCAAGCATTTCACAAAATGAAAAATAACATACTACTTTGCCAGGAACAGCATTATTTAACTAAAAGTCTATCTTCCATTGTTATTTCACTGATACATTAACTCTGTTTGGACATTAGAATGTTTCTCTTTCTTTGATGAATTTCATTGGTGAGTGTTGCTATCCAACTGATGTAGATCATTTTTCTGCAGCTGGAGATATCTAGTAATGATGCTTGTGCTGTTCCTTAAATTCTCTCAGCTTGCTGCTAATCTCTGATATGTTCAGTTACATTTGAAATTAGACTTAACATGGTAAAAAGCAAATTCCATCTAATCTGTCGTCTAACACACTCTTATGCTTCACTTACTTTTAAATACGGTGAGACCAGTTTCGAAGAGACATCCTCTCCATCTTCAACCAACTTAACGACTGGTAGGAGAAACTAACATCTATGAGGGCCTGTGGCTCCGCCCTGGTGGTGTTTTTTTATAAACTGGAAATTTGTATTACATTCTCCTGTAATGTCAAAATTCATAAGATGATCCCTATGTTTATGAGTGTAAATCTTCTCCCATGTGTCCCATTCTGTACGTCCATGTGCTTCTTTAAGTAACTTTATTTCTCTTTTTATGTCGTGATTTTCTTTCCAAAAATGGTGTGCCACTGCTGACCTATCTATCTGTTTGTACAGCGTTCCTGAGATTTTTCTTTAACCATCTTCTTATGTTCCTTTTAGTTTTTCCAACGTATGTCTTATCATATTCTTTACATGTTATTTTGTAGATGCATGACTTTTTCTCCTGTGGAATGTTATTAAAAGTGTTGTCCACTAAAGCATTTTTCAGAGTGTATCTGTTAACAGGTGCCAATTTAATGTTAATATGTTTAATTTTTTTTTTTTAATTTATTCATAGTTACTGGATGGTAGTGAATTTTTTTAAAAAACACATTATTTTAAATGCTCGTACAGATACGTTGATGACATTTCGAGTATAGTGAAAAATGAATTAGCTGAAGATGCTTTGAAGCATTTAAATATACAAGACAGGAATATATCCTTCACACTGGAAACAGAAACAAAGGGAATGTTGCAGTTTTTATATATAAAAATTAATAAGAATCATGGAAATTTATAATTTAGAATCTATAGAAAGGACACTCACACAGATAACTATATAAAATCAAATGGGTTCAAACCCATAGCTCACAAGCAAACAATTTTCAACAGCTTAACTTATAGACTGGTGAATTTTCCAAATCAGTAAAGAGCAGTGCAAAAAAGAATTTGAGAAGATACAAGATATTACTATTATAAATGGTTTTAACAAAAATTTAGTAACCAAAAAAATTAGTAGATTCCTAAAGAAGAAATTGATCAAGAATACCACCACACTATTGACTGAAAAAGAGAGACTGGTTTTTAAAAAATTCACCTACCATGCAGCAGCCATGAATAAATTTCAAAGATATTAAATTCGCACCTGTTAACAGATACACTCTAAAAACTGATTTAGTGAGCAACACTTTTAATAACATTCCACAGGAGAAAAAGTCAGGCATCTACAAAATGACACGTAAAGAATGTGATAAGATAAATGTTGGAAAAACTAAAGGGAACATAGGAACACGGTTAAAGGAACATCTCAGGAAGGTTAAGTATAAACAGATAGATAGGTCAGCAGTGGTACACCATTTTTGGAAAGATAATCATGCCATAAAAAGATAAATAAAGTTACTTAAAGAAGCACATGAACGTACAGAATTGGACACATGGCAGAAGATTTACATTTATAAACACAGGGATCTTATGAATTTTGACATTATAGGAGAATGTAATACAAATTTCCAGTTTACAAAAAAACACCAGGGTGGAGCCACAGGTCCTCATAGACGTTAGTTTCTCCTACCAGTCGTTAAGTTGGTTGAAGATGGAGAGGGTGTTTCTTCGAAACCGGTCTCACTATATTTAAAAGTAAGTGAAGCATAAGAGTGTGTTAGAGGACAGATTAGATAGAATTTACATTTGACACTTCACTGTGTGAGTTTCAACAGAATTTTTTAAAAATGTCTTATTTTTTTATAGTTCTTAAAAGAATGGTAAAATGTGTTCAAACAGAAGTTGTCTCACTATATGATAGTTAACTTATAATTGGATTCATTTTGAGATGCAACAGTCTCTGAAAAATACCAGACTGATTATACTGATAGTTATAAACTATTTTTAGGGGGAGCACAGTAACAGCATAAAATACTTCTTTTCTCTTTCTTTTGTTATCATGTTATATTTTGTAAACATACAACTAAATATGAACTTATACTCTTGAAGCTATGAACAGTGAAGTTGTAAAATAATTTTGATATACAGCTGGTTTGGTGACATTTATTCTTCACTTGCTTGGTTTTTTTAATTGGATATATTAATGGTCTTCTGTTGATGATGGAAGCAATATTTCCGAAATGTGCCCAATTAAAAACCAAGTAAGTGAAGTATACATGTCACCAAACCAACGCTTTATCAATATTATTATACAACCAAATGTTGCCAATAAACTTTTTTATTCATGTGTTGCTCTAACAAGAATATGTGGCATAATATTCTGCAGAAATATTATGCCACATAAATAGCAAAACACATTCATTCCAGTCATATAGAAGACTTGGGGATTAGCTGAATTTCTGTAATATGAAACTTTTAATGAGTTAAAAAATTATGATTTCAGATTATCACTGCATTCAAGTTTAAAGTCAGAATGATTCTACCTGTATGAGGGGAAGTTTTGCACATTATAAATACAATGAATCAAATACAAAGCAAAATGTTTTTTTTTTAATTTATAAATTAAACAAAAATGCAATTCTATTACTACATAATTTTTTGATTTACAAACACATTTTTTCTATCAGATGTGAGGCTTTTTAATCCCATTATCAAAGAATAGTGAGTTTGGGTTTCCAGTCAGTTACACATGAATGCTACCACATCTTTATTGCTTGACAAATCACAGACCTCCTCCCAATTCTTCTTTTAATGGTCCAAACATTTGCTAACCTGAAGGCAATAAGTTTGGAAGTATAAGGAATGTGTTCCATAGCTGTGCAATGAATTACCTGGAATTTTTCCCATTTCAAAGCAGCTATATGGGAATGAGCATTTTCTGGGAGAAGTACTTCTCAAGTCATTGTCTTTATCTTCCATAAGCATATTTTGCCTGAACCAGAAGCTCGCAATAATAATCTGCATTAATTGTTTGATGTTTATAAAGAAAATCAATGAACAAAATTCGTTAGGAGTTTCAGAAAACTGTCCCTAATTATAGACATGTTTTGCTTTGATTCTGCTCTTTTCCTCCACTCCAATGCTCACTTGCTATAATTCAAGAGTATAGTGATGTATCCATGTTTCATCACAGGTTGTGGTTTGATAGAAAAAAATTCTTTGATCCTGGTATTGAGCCAAAAGCCTGACACACTCTCATACATGCAACATTTTTATTCTCATGGGTAGATTAAGATTGAATTACAATCCATAGTATTCTTGTACAATTTAAGTACTGCAGAATGTGGAACAAGTCAAGATGTAAAAAAATACATAATGACATCTATATGGGAATATGCGAATGAAAAATGTTTTAAGTACATAAATGCAAATGTCCAACCTCATACATGTAACAAAAATATTTAAGCTGCAATACAAGTAAAAAAGAGAGCAGTACATTTCATTTATTGTCATATACAATTATATTTTGCCACATTTTATATGTTGTTTTATGACGATTTGAAATCATACATTATTCATCTGTGAATTTGTCAACTGAATAATGTCTTCTTGAACAGATAATGTGTAAGAGCAATTTTGAATCTTTCTGTATTATAGGATGATGATAATTTCAGAGTAATTGGGAGAGCATTACATACTCTGATGCGTTCATAATTTGCTCCTTTTTGATAACAGGATAAATTTGCAATGGATCTAGGCAGATTATTTTTTTGCCTAGCGACTATGTTATGCACTTGCATATTTTTAATGAGATGGTCTGATTTGAATGTAAAAGTTCATTAGAGAAAGGATATATTCACAAGGTAATGTAATGTTTAGTTTTTTAAATAAATCTCTATACTTTGACTACTTGTTTTGCCATTTTTTGTAATATAAAAACATATTTCTGGCCAGTGGGAAAAGGAACATAAGTCAAAAAATTTTGTTTTTTGGTATTTCATATTAGATTGAAGCACATAGTGAGACCCATATAACAGTATAATCAGCATTATTAAATTGATTAGCATCACTGTGCAAGTTCCAATGAGCATTTCAATTTCAATTATTATGTTTGGATTTACATGAGAAAATAGGCTGTACCTAAGTCATAATGTTTTCATTTTATTCATCCCCCACTACAATCCATTGTTGCTAATAATGAATACCTGCAGTGTTGGCACTGTTTTTGCAACTGTACACTATTATTTGAATTTATTTCCAATTAATAATACAACAAGTTTACTCCTTTACAACAACAGTACTCTTTTACAATTGCTCAATTATGCAAATACCAAATAAGGGACCTCCATCTATTTTCGATGTACCCCTCTCAATTACAATATTTACTATAATTCGTGATATACTACCTTTACCTTTAAACATAACAATTAGAAACAGTGCCTTCGGCAATTCCAGAAGGCACTGACTCTATTCAAAATTTATTTCAAATTGAATGTCTCAGCCCCCCAGTCCCCAGTTCATCAGCAGCTACCTGCTGGAATATCCAGGGGACTGGGCTTCGATCCAACCAAAACAAAACAACATTAAAAGTAACTCATACATTCAGTGCGATATTAAATTATATTTTTGCTATACTAAACCTTCCTTCTTCTTCTTCTTTTATTGCTTAAACTCATTTGGCCATATTTATATCCTTAGAGTTGCTTATTCCTTTGGTCCTTATACACACTAACACCTGGTTATTGGTGTATAAGGATCCTGTTTAACTAACATTTTGCATTGAATTTATTTCCATTTAATAATACAACAAATTTACTCCTTTACAACAGCAGTACTCTTTTACAAACACTCAATCATGCAAATGCAAACTATAAGGGACCTCCATCTATTTTAGATGTACCCCTCGCAATTACAATATTTACTATATTTCGTGATATACTATCTTTACCTTTAAACATAACAATTAGAAACAGTGCCTTCGGCAATTCCAGAAGGCACTGGCTCCATTCAAAATTTATTTTAAATTGATTGGCTCAGCCCCCCAGTCCCCGGTTCATCAGCAGCTACCTTATGGAATATCCAGGGAATCAGGCTTTGATTCAACCACAACAAAACACAACATTAAAAGTAAACTAACATTAGATAACTAGCCCCATACCTTCCCCTACTCATTCCATTCTACTTTTACTATCTAACAATTTTACTCTCAAGTTCGTTTCACGTATTTTATATTCATAACCATTTTTGTCTTATCTTGCCTATGTATTTTCTTAGTTCCTTAATATTTTCATCTGACTTTAAATTTAAAATTCTTCTACCTCTTATTTCATCTGGTAGATTTTCCCATTTTCTTAATAAGAACTGTTCCCTCCAAAACTTAGTTTGCTTACATTCTAGTATACAATGCCAAGTGATATCTGGTTCTTTACACATAGGACATTTCCCCTTAGTATGTCCATTTTTGAATCCACTTAAATAGTTTACTCCTGTTCTAAACCATGCCAACCCTCCCCTTCTTACCTTATCACAAATTTCAACATACCTTTCTCTTTCTACACACTTTTTAGTGTACTATATAATCTCAGAGATTTCTTGGTGTTAAGATTTCCCCATATTTCCTGTTTTTCTATATCCTCAATTCTTATTGTACACTATTATCTAATATCTCTTCTTGACACGGTGTTGAGTGGTAGGCTTACTTTATTCAAGTCAATGCATGTTATCAAGTGGGAAGAAATTGGTGAAGTTAGCACTTACTTCAAGAGACAAGTGTAATGAAAGTGATTGTTTTAATGGTATACACAAGTTTATTACTCTTGTTGAATTATTATATTTTAAAACTATTCAATAAATAGAGAACAATATTTTATTAAGATGGCAGCAATTAAGAATTTCCAATTTACTTTAACTTAATAGACTTACCTGAAATATGAGATAAATGTTTTAACAGTTGCTTGACTATTTTAATTAATATTTGACAATAAGTTTAGCTTAATGCATTAAATTGCATGTACAGCTCACTGGCTTCAATATTAATTTTTTTCTAATATTATTTTATCATAAATCATACCTTTCATTTAGTATTTTTACTTTAATAAAATTCAATGAAGGGGATTTTTGCTAAATGTTATGTTGGAACTTGGTTAGTCTGCTAATTAAGGTTGATTATTCATATTACAGTACTTTTATAAAGACCTATCTACAGTTACAAATTGTTTATTACATAGACCAGTGGGGTTTTAAGTAATCGTATAATCATTTTAATTTTTTACTTGCATTATAAATTTTGATCCTCAGATGATGCACAACCTTGCTCTTCACTTATTCCAGTGTTAAAACAGAGCTGCAAAAATTAATTCAAAAAATATTTCTAAAAGTAAAAATAACACAAAGTTACTTGAAGTAATGCTAAATAACAATGACTCTTCAGATGACCGTCTGCAACAAAATAAAACAACTATCAAATCAAAAACAAAAATTGAAATTGTAGCACTTGTAACTGCAGAAAATGATCAGTTCAAGATGGACCATCTACATAGATAAGTCCTAAGAAAAGAAGAGCTGAGAAAAAGTTCAGATATGAAAGAAAAGATTTGGGACAGTCCTACACACAGAAAAGGGAAACTAGCTGAAATGAAAATGCCCCCTAACTGCAGAGCAAAATGCAATGAGAAAATAGCAAATGATAAATGACTTTCTATATTTAGCAATTATTGGCAACTTGGTAGTTATGACAGGAGACCTGGTTTTATTGCAGCTCATATTTCAACTATATATAAAGTCTTAAGCAGAATTAGAGCTATTTTTCCCAGCAAACAGAATGGTGACTTAAAAATATTTACTTGCCAGCTAATGGGAAAAGGACAACTATTTGCAAGAATAGTTTTCTAAAAACACTTGACGAGAGTGATAATTTTATTAAATCTGTAGGATTGAAGAAAACAGCTTCATCCAGTGGCATGCAGCGAGATAGTTTACATGGTAAAATGCCTTTTAGCAACAAATAGCCTAAAAGCAAACTAGAAGATGTAAGGGCTCATATTAACTCTTTCCCTGCCTATGAGAGTCATTATATATGTCAACAAAATGTTACCTTTACTTGCCAAGTACCCTGCCTAGGAGTTGCAGGACCTTGTTGCTGGTGATAGGGCTTGGGAGCCTCTGTGAATCAACAGACTATACTGGCGGTAGCTTGCTAGCAATAGGGGCACCTATGCTGGGCACAATGAGACTCTAGCTAAGGATGGCCCTAAAGGTCACCCAGATCAACCTCCAACATAACATGGTGGCTTCTGCTGCTATATGTAGAACATTCAACAAAGAAGAAATAGACCCAGCTCTGATTCAAGAACCCTGGATTAACAGGGGTCGAGTTACAGGACTATGTATGTGTAACGGTAAGTTAATACATTACAGCAAGGGAAATTGACCTAGAAGTTGTATCCTTCTCTGTAATGCAATTCAAAGCTTACCTCTTTCAGAATTCTGTTCCAGTGATGTCACCATGGTGAAAATTGACTGCAACATAAGGGGAGGGGAGAAGGGCCTACTACTGAGCTCGGCCTATCTCCCCTTTGACAGTGGTAATCCATGCACCAGGAAGCTGGACCATGGTCACACAATGTATACTCTTTGGGTGCAATGCCAATGCTCATCATGAAATCTGAGGTAGTAAGGATATCAACAAAAGGGTTGAGCTTCTTTTAGATTTTCTGCTCTCTAGTAATTTACACATACTTAATGTTGGTAATAAGCCTACCTATGTCAATTGCATAAGGCAGAAAGTTATTGACATTGCATTCAGTATGAAGTATATTGTTACCGAATGTAGGGTCTCAGATGAACCATCATTATTGGATCATAACTATATATCATTTAATGTTAATGTGGTAAAAAACGTTAATGTGTACAGGTATCCTAGGAGAACCCAGTATAAGCCCTATAAGCAGGATCTCTCAGGTGGGATCAGGCAGAATTGACAGAATTAGATCCTTTTAGTAATATCGACAGGGTTTCCTACCTGATTCAAGAGGTCATACTTGAATGCTATCATGATAATTGCCCCATACAATAATGTATAAAATCCAAGAAGGTGTCATGGTGGACGAAAGACCTTGAACATAGGAGAGGCAGAGTGAGATCTCTTTGACAAGATGAAAAGAACTGGCAACTGGGCATATCATAAAGCCCTCACAGACTATAATAAAAGCATACGCAAGGCCAAAAGGTCACCTTGGCAAGCCTTCTATCAAGGAGTATTCAGCCTGTCAGAGGCTGCCAGATTAGACAGAGCCTTGGCCCTTGGTCCTATAAGCCGCGTAGGAAGCAAGCCTAAGGAAGGCTTTACAAGCTTGGCTGAATAAACACTCAAAAGTTCTTAATTATTTAGTGAGTCAATTTGACAATCTTACGCTCCACTTACTGTTGAATTATGAAAAACTAGTTTCTCAGGCTTTAGCCTGCATCCTCAGTTGTGAATTGACTGTCAGATTTGTTGTTGGTTGGGTGGACTTAGTGTAGCTCTCGTGGCTTTTTATGAACTTCTGAATTAATTTGTCTTCTGTTGGGATCTCAAAGCTCATAACCTTATCCTCATATTTTTTAATATAAATTTTTTTCCATATTCCCAGCTCCTTGGGCCGATCTATGAATTTCAATAATTTCACTCCCCTTTCTATATCATGTTTATCTCTCCAAAAGTGATGTGCAACCGCTGATTTCTCTGTTTGATTGTACCTGATATTTCTCCAGTGTTCCTTCAGCCTCATTCCAGTGCTTCTTTTTGTTTTTCCATTATATACTTTGTTACATTCCAAACAGTTGAATTTGTATATTCCTGGCTTCTTCTTCTCAGGTATTCTATTATTATCACCAGAATTGAACAGATTTTTTAATACAAAAAAAAAGTGTAGAGCAGCAAAAAAGCTAAAAAAATCAAAAATATCATGAAGAATAATCGGGCACATATAACACCGGAACGTTTGGACAACAGTGTAGAGAACTTATCCAAAGATATTTTCAGTATGGAAGAAATGAAGTTTATAAATAAAGGGCTAAAAAAAGTGTGTAAATTAATCTAACAATGTAGAGGAATATCTAGTAGATCTGGAGGCGGCGATCAACGGGCTGAGCAACGACGATAAGAACAACGTTAGAAAAAAAGGGGAAGAAATTCTAAATCACATCAACAACGGTAAGGTTAGGTTTAATGCACAAAAACAAGTTCTAGAATCAGTCAACAAAAGACCAGTGGTATACAAAAAAGCAGACAAAGGAAACAAAATTGTAATCATGGACAAAGCAGAGTACAAATCAAGGATGGAGGAAATCCTCAGTGGGAAATAATACATGAAAATAAAAGCAGATCCTTTAAAGGGATGCACACAAGGTCATAAACAAATCGGTCAATAAATGCACAATCATATCATTCAAGTAGAAATTAAAATTAAAAGCAGACAACACCTCATTAGCAAGGATACATGGTCTACCAAAAATACATAAACCAGGAAATCCCACGAGACGAATAATCAATTATAGAAACACACCTTCCTACCAACTAGCCAGATGGCTCCTCCAGAGATTTCAAAAATGTCCAAAATTCAATAGCTTAAGTGTAAAGAATTCTGAAGAACTGGTGGAGAAAATTAAAGGTTTGTTTCTCCAAAATGGTGGATCATTTGGTGTCTTTCAATGTAAAGTTGCTTTTTCCCAGCATACCAAAATGCAAACTTCCAACATCTCTTCCGAAATGGTTAGTCTGTGAAACTAAGCAACGAGGAGATTGAGGAATACATCCAACTAACCAAAGTATATATTAGTCAGAATTTCTTCAAGTTCAATGGTGAATTTTACAAACAAGATGCAGGTTTAGCTATGGGAAATCCATTAACACCTTTTCTGGCTGATTTGTATATGAGTAGTTTAGAAATGCATATCACCAAATCATTTCTATACATTTTCAAAGTATGTCACAGATATGTGGATGATATCTTTGCAGTGGTCAACAAGAAACTCTTTGATGATGCTTTAAAATTGCTACACCTACAAGATAAAGACATTAAATTCATTTCTGAAACAGAACAAGGTAACATGATTCCTTTTCTTGATTTAAAGATTATAAGAACAGGCAATAATTTGGAATTTGGAATATACAGAAAGGACATGCAGACTGAGAATTACATAAAGGCAAGTGGATTCAGTCCCACAGCAGACAAACATGCAGTTCTCAATAGCTTAGCACATAGACTCATTAACATACCTATGAATGAGTTTGAATACAGCAAAGAGTACTATCATATTATACAAACAGCAAAATTCAATGGGTGTGACCAAGAAATTGTAGAAAAGAAAATCAAGAAAATCAAACAAAAGAAGAGGTTAAAGCAGGTTACACCATTAACAGCAATAAAAGAATCTACCATTCACATGAAATTCTCTTATTATCCTTGAGTCACCAAAAAATACTTAAGAGAGTTTGGGATTATTCTGTCCCCAGGGAACAAGTTTACTAAAAAATGTGCTCAATTCTGGTGATGATAAAATACCTGAGGAGAAGGAGCCAGGAATATACATAATCAACTGTTCAGAATGTAACATAGTATATATTGGAAAAACAAAAAGAAGCATTGGAATGAGGCTGAAGGAACACTGGAGGAACATCAGGTACAATCAAATAGAGAAATCAGAAGCTGCACATAACTATTGGAGAGATAAACATGATATTGAAATGGGAGTGAAAATATTGAAATTCATAGATCGGCCCAGGGAGCTGGGAATATGGAAAAAAATTTATATAAAAAAATATGAGGATAAGGTTATGAACTTTGAGATCCCAACAGAAGACAAATAAAACCAGAAATTCATAAAATGTCCACGAGAGCTACACCAAGTCCAGTCAACCAACAATGAATCTGACAGTTGAATCGCAACTGAGGATGTAGGCAAAAGCCTGCGGTACTAGTTTTGCATAATTCAGCAGTAAGTGGAGCATAAGATTATGAAATCGACTCACTAGATAATTAAAAACATATTAGTCCCTTCACTCTATTGGTTCTGACACAAAATTAAATGTTATATTTAACTGAAAGTTTTATTTCAGGTACATTTACCCAGGTATATCTTTGATGATGACAACAGCTAGTCCACAATCCACTGTGAAAGCCCTATAAGGAGCAACTGGAAGGACTGGGAATTTGCACGACAAGTTGTCACTATTCAAAGTGTAAAATCGGCAGTTAACAAATTAACACATTTAAGTCACCAGGCAGAGATAGTACCTTTTTCGCTTTGCTGCAGAAAGGACCTGACTTGCTTAATATTCTTATCTGTGACCTCTTTTGAGCCAGTGTAGCCTTCAGCTATGTTCCTCAGATCTGGAAAGCCACCAGGATAATATTTATTCCTAAGCATGGTTGTAACATTTACATTGAAGCAAAAGCCTACCTACCAATTAGTCTTGCATCATTTTTTTTAAAGAATGTGGAAAGACTGATTGAAAAATACATCCATAGGAGGGTGCTGTCTGACATTTCCCTCCATTGAAACCAACATGCCTATCCATCATCCAAATCTAGCATAACGGTTTTTACACAGGCTTGTTAGGCAAACTGGATTCTCCCTGGCAAGGAAAGAAATAGCCTTACGGGCTTTCCTAGACATAGAGATTGCCTTTGACAACACCTCTTATGAGTATATGGTACTGGCTGCTCAATAATATGCAGTTAATGACACCCTTTGTAGGTGGATCAACTACATGCTTAGGAGCAAAAATATTACTGCTAGTCTTTGTGGGGAAATGAAGGAAAGGGGGCAGCCGATGGGGGGGGGGGGATTCTTTCTCCTCTAGTCTTCTGGTGGACAGTATACTCCATGATATGACCCGGGAAGAGTTTGACATACAAGGCTATGCAGATGACATAGCACTGATAATTTATGGGAAATTTTCCAACACAGTATCAGACATGATAAACAATGGGGTGAGGAAAATTCACAGCTGGTGCAAGCAGGAAGGATTATAAATAAATGCTAGCAAAATAGTTGTCATTTCATTTACAAACAGGAGGAATCTCAAAGGCTTAGGTACTCTTAAGCTTGGTAGTTCAACTCTGGAATACTCTGAGTCAGTCAAACATCTAGGTTTTGAATTGGACAAGAAATTGACCTGGAACAAACATATTAATAATATTTTCTGCAGAGCCAGGTGGTCTCTCATAACTACCAGGTGCATTATTGGGTCCACCTGGGGCCTTAAACAACATAATTAGCCATTGGCTCTATGTTGCATAGTTAGGTGCCATATATCTTACGGCTCCATTGTTTGGTGGTGGACAACTTTTAGAACTACTGTAGTAAGTAAGTTCACAAACTACACAGATTATAATGTCTTTGTGTTACAGGGGTCTTCAGAAGCATGCCAACCATTGTACTGGAGCTCTGTTAGGCCTCCCTCCCATGGACACCTACTTAAAAGTGGAGGTTAGGCTTACGGTTCATTGTTTGGTACATACAGGAAATTGGAAAAGTAGCTTCGCTGTAACCGCATATACTTCCATCCTAAATTTCCTGGACATTCCAGAATTGAGAATGTCTGGCCTAATCAATACCCAATACTCTAATTTCTCTCCTTTTACTCTCAGAACTAGAGAAAACTGGAAGGAAGCAATTATGCAAAACAGTAAGATAAAACTTTTATGGCACACTGATGGGTCCAGCAAAGGACTACATTCGGGTGCAGGAATATGGTCCATCTCCAAGTACTAAACTCAGTGTAAGCCTTGGTAAATATTGTACAGTTTATCGGGCTGAAGTTTATGCTATCTTAAAATGCGCCTATAGATTGATTGATTGATTTTATTTATGGATGCTCTTTAACATCTCAGGTCATCAGCGTCCCATTCAACTCAGGGCTGAAACGGCCGACAAATTTTGTTCAGAGGCCTCTCTTTCAGGCTTGAGGTTCTTTTTCGTGCCGTAAATGTACGACACGGGACCCACGGCTTTACTTCCCTTCCGAAGGAAGCCATACTAAGGATTTTTACGCCCGAAAAAATCCATCGGTCCTGGCCGGGTTCGAACCCGCGTTCTTGGGTGTAGAAGGCAAGTATGGTAACCACTACACCACCAGGACCAACATGCGCCTATAGAGGACTGGAGAAACGTTATCGAAGGAACAAATTCTCATCCTTTCAAACAGTCAAATTGCACTAAAAGCACTTTCCTCTGATCAGGTATGATCTAAACTGGCATGGGAATGTCAAAATGCCTTGTTTTCTCTGGCAACCTGCATCAGGCTTGAACTGCAGTGGGTGCCGGATCATCAGGGTATTTATGGGAATGAAATGGCAGATCAGCTGGCAAAAAGGGGTGCTGATACACCCATTTTTGGCCCTGAGCCTATGATCAAAATTACCAGTAAAATTTTAAAAGCATACTCATGAACAATGTCGGTCCTTGTGGTCTAGTGGTAACCATTGCCTCATAAACCCATGATCACAGGTTCATTTCTGGCCAGGATGAATGTATTTTTTTTTTTTGGATAACAATTATACATATGGCTTCCTTCAGAAGGGAAGCAAAGCTGTGGGTACCATATCATCGATTTATGGCACATAAAATAACTTCAAGTCTGAAGGAAGTGACCTCTGAGCAGAATTTATCTGCCATTTCATGCCCTGAATTAAATGGGACTCTGATGACTTGAGATGTTAAAGAGTGCCCATAAATAAACCAAATGAACAAAAATTTGTATTAATTAAAATGTAAATTGGAACTTGCACAGTGAAGCCAATCAATAATATCCAAAATTTGTATGTTTATAAGCTGCATTTTCTGTAGATATGCCTTTCCTGAAACCAAATTGTTCTTTTGAAAGAATATTGTTGCTTTTGAAATAAAATCACAAAGTTATACTATCACAATGTTCCTTTTTCAACTATTTTTGAGAAAGTAGTTAAAAAGTATATCAGTCAGTAATTATAAGCATCGTGCTTGTTTCTTTTTTATAAAATATTTTAACAATGGAATACTTAAGACTTTCTGGAAAAATGACAGCAATTCATTACATAAACAACTGAGTGGTATAAATCTTGTACTTACGAAGCTGTTGGCAATGGAGTGGCAATATAATTTGAACTTATATATTCACTTTTTTACACTTTACTCCATTCACTTACACAAAAGTAAGACGAGTTTCGGGAGAATCTCTCCCATCTTCAGTTGCTTACTGAACCACCTTTGCTCAAAACTATGGCTGGACAAACGGATGTTCCTGTGGTGGCCTCTGTTGGTTGAAGTAGGAAGTTGCTGAGCTCGTCCATGGGAGGAAACTTGAAATTCATAAGGTTTTTTTCTATTTTTTAATATGAAAATTTTTTCCCAAGTGGATAACCCGAATGGGATGTGAAGATGTTTCAGCAGTTTTATTCCTGGTTTTATTTCATAGTTTTTAGTCCAAAAGTGAGCTGCTAATGCTGATTTATCCACCTGTTTAAACCAAATATTTCTAAAATGTTCTTTCCTCCGAATTTCCAAATTTCTTTTTGTTTTGCCTATGTAGCTCTGTTCACAATCTGCACATCTTATTTCGTAAATTCCTGATTTTTGTTCTGATGTTATGGGGTCTTTTACTGTGCAACCTAATAAATTCTTGATGTTGTATCTGTTCTTTGGGGCTAACATTATTCCATGTTCTTTGAAGATTTTCTTGAACTCATTGTGGTAAATTGGATGGTATGTGAAGCTTTTGAATTTGTATTTTTCTTTTGTGTTTTTCAGTGTGGAAACTTCCCTTATCCCTTTTTGTCTTTTAGATTTATTGATAATTTTTATCACTGTGCCTTTGTTGAAACCATTGCTGTCTGTTTTCTTGTATTCCATGTTGTACTCTGCTTCTGTGAGTGGAATATTCATCAATCTGTGTGCCAAACTGTGAAAAATTGCATATTTATGTGGAATGAGGTTATAACTCTCATTTTTTATGTAGTTTTCTGTGTGTGTTTCTTTTCTGTAAATTCCAAAATTCAAACCATCTCCATTTCTTATAATTTTTAAATCTAGAAATACTAGCCACCCATTTCTTTCTTTTTCTATAGTAAATTGTATGGATTCATGTTGCAAATTAAGAAGTTTCAGGGCATATGTTGAGTGTTTCTTCGGTATTATTCTAAAAATGTCATCCACATACCTATACCATGATTTGAAAATTAAAGGGAAGGCTTTTGTGATATGTATTTCAAATGAACTCATGAATAATTCTGCTAGAAAAGGTGACAAAGGGTTTCCCATAGCTAGGCCTGAAACTTGTTGGTAATATTTTTTGTTGAAGCTGAAGTAATTTTGTTGAATGCAAATATTAGTAAGTTTTAATAAGTCTTCTATTTCTTCTGTTTTTAAATTTATTGATGTTAACCATTTCTTTAGCATGAGCTAAACAGAATTTGGACCAAAAACTATGAAATAAAACCAGGAATAAAACTGCTGAAACATCTTCACAGCCCATTGGAGTTATCCACTTGGGAAAAATTTTCATATTAAAAAATATAAAAAACCTTATGAATTTCGAGTTTCCTCCCATGGACGAGCTCAGCAACTTCCTACTTCAACCAACAGAGGCCACCATAGGAACATCCGTTTGTCCAGCCATAGTTTCGAGCAATGGCGGTTCAGTAAGCAACTGAAGATGGGAGAGATTTTCCCGAAACTCGTCTTACTTTTGGGTAAGTAAATGGAATAAAGTGTAAAAAGTGAATATATAAGTTGAAGAAACTGAGTGGTATGCTTATTATTAATGAGTAGTAGTATACGGTTTATTTACAGATGCCCTTTAACATCTCGGGTCATCAGAGTCCCATTTAATTCAGGGGTGAAATGGCAGATAAATTCTGCTCAGAAGCCACTTCCTTCAGGCTTCAGTTTCTTTTATGTGCCATAAATCTATGACATTGTACTCACAGCGTTACTTCCCTTCCAAAGGAAGCCATAATTATGATTTTTATGCCCCAAAAATACATTCACTCTGGCCAAGGATGAACCTGTGATCATGGGTCTATGAAGCAAGTATGGTTACAACTGACCACTAAGACCGACATTATTCGTGAGTATGTTTTTAAAATTTTTCTAGTAATTTCAACATATCCTGATGATTTTTGTTTTCACTGAGTTGTAATCTTAGTTACCTTTAATGGTGTTGTCCTGTTCATCTTAAATTCTGGAATGTTATTAAAAAGGATACTTCTAATATATCTTATGCATCTTCTTTACTACCATAAATTTATATCCAAATTATTGGTGATATATAAAAAATGTTATCTATTAAAATTTTTTAAAAATATATTTGTAATTATCTCTGAGTCACTTATTCCTTTATCTTCTATTATTAATGTGATTGGATGTTGGTGGTGTGGGTATTTGCTAATTCCCTTTTTTAATATCCCAGGTGGTTATTTTTTTCCTTTTTTCTTTTATTTATTTATTTGCCGCTTTGATACTTTCCTAAACAATTTACACCATTGTTAATAATGTACTTTCAAATTTAAGATTTTGATACATCTTACTTCATTATAAAGTTTTCTTTTCTGTGTACAAATGTTTTAATTCCTATGGTAAACCTGTCTTAATTTTTTTAATAATAGCTGTTTTTTTCTGGAAAGCAAGATTTGAAGTTCAGTTTGAAAATCCTTAGAAAATGATGAAATTTGCTATCTATATTAGTAGATGATATAATTCATTCCATGATTCACATTCTGATGTTTTAGTAAAATTATTAATATTTCCTTTATTTATGTATCTGAATGTGCTTTATTTTTTTTATGTGTTTTATTTTTTTTATCTTTTACACTTTATAATTGTATGCTTAAAATTTATTACTTGGGCATTATGGCAAGCTAATCCATTGACTAGAGGATATATTTTAGAAGAAATAATGTTATTTGTTATTAACTTAAAGTGTGAGTTGGATTTGTACAGTGAAGTAAATCATATAAATAATTATGTATGACTGAATGAAACTACACAATCTTATGACTTCACTAACTTTTTATACACTGCCTAGGAGTCGCAGAACCTTGTAGCTGATGCTGGGGCTTAAGAGACTCTGTTAATCAACAACCCCCATGGGTGGCTGAGATCGTTAAGGTGCAGACTCTTGAGTGGGAGATCTGGGGTTCGGCCAGGACCGTCCTCCCTGACTGAGATTTTTCCAAGGTATTCCTCAGTCCTCATAAAAGGCAAATGCTGGGGAGGTATCCTAAATTTAGGCCTGGAACAATTCCTTCCTTAAAAAAAATAAATCCTTTCCCAATATATCATTTTATCTCATGTATCATCAGTGTCCATCGCCTGTGATGCCTCTGTAGCAAAAATGGGTGTTAAACACTATTCATTCATTTCATTCTGTGAATCAACAGGCTATATCAGAGGTAGCTTGCTACTGTCAGGGACACCCATGCCAGGCAGGCTGGAGAGGAGAGGCCAAACTAAGAAGCGACTTAACTTCACTCTCTCATTTTTCATCATATTCATTTTCCATTATCATCCAACCTCAAGGTGTAAAGCGACTCATGCGGGACTCTGCCTGGGAGGAATACCATTTACCCTGCTATTCATGGGTATGTTTATGGAATACGTGAACAAACTAAAATCTAGTAATGAAGGCCTTGAGACTTCAGTATCAACATTCATCATCCCTGCTAAGGAGGAAGGCTCTCAGAAGCAAATCTCTGAGGCTAAGAGATGAAAGTCGGCAAACCTGAAGGGGAGATTACTCCAGAAGGAGAAGAGAGGCTACTTAAGAGCTCATGACTCCTGGCTTCAACGGGCAACTAGATGAAGCCATGGAGCAGATGGACAAACTTAAAATAAAGCCTCCCAAACTATCAGGGCACAGAAGAAACAAACACTGAAAGAAAATCTTGCTAAGCAGGGGAAAAAGGGTAAGAAGGGCCCAAGAGCCAAGCTTATGAAAGAGGAGGAAGTGGCACAGAAGATTGTAGCAATGCAGCCGCTCAGATGGATCCACCCCAACTTCTGAAGTCATACAGAAGAAGCCAAGAATTTCTGCGGCACCACCAGGAGACAAAGGTAAGGCAACCTTTAAGGAAACCCTAACCAACGTCAAAATGGCCTTAGCTCTAGAAGGATATCGGACAGCCAAACTTACAGAAGCCCAAGTTGAGCAACTCCAGCAGTTGATCAAGTCCCTTGAGACTCTAGAAGATGGGAACTTCCCTCAGTTTGTTGACTTGTACATGGAAAGGGGGGCTCTCATCTTTTCTGTGCCTACCAGCAGACTAAGGCCTGCCAACAGGAACCATTCCTAAGCTCAAGCCATGGGAGGGTTCCACATTATTTGTAGGATGGAAGGCAGACGTCTTAAAGGCAGCCAAGGTGCTCTTTATGACACCAAAGATGTTAGCCAACATGGACCTTTCTAAAATCCCATCAATGTTAGGTTAGTAGAACAAGACTCTGAAAACTGGAGAGTGACAAGTTATCAGCAGCAAAGGTGACCCAACTGGTCAAATCTTTGTATGCTTGATAGACGAGGAGCAAAAAAAAAGCCATCAGTTTTAGAAAACAAAGGCTACCTAGGCTAGGTAGAATCACACTCGTCATTTTAACTAAAGATGACAAGTAATCCAGATCAACCTACAATACAGTAAGGCAGCTTCGGCAGCATTCTCTAAGGAGGTAAGGGAAGAAAATATCGACCATTCAAGAGCCCTGGTTACATAAGGGACGAGGCAAAGCAAAAGGCAAGTTGCTTTATTGCATCTCCATTAATGACATGAGGGTTTGTCTCCTTATCAGGAAACGGGCTGCATGCCTTACCTTTATATGAACTTTGTTTCAACAGACACCACAATAGTGAAAATGAACCTCAACATGGAAGAAGGGAACAGAAGTCAATCTTCAGCTTTGTATACCTTCCTTGCAACAGATGGTAGGTTCCATCAAGAGAACTAGAGCTCTTGGGGGAATGGTGGCAGAGGATGGCGAGCGACTACTTGGATGCGATGCCAACTCCCACCATGTAATATGGGGTAGTGCCAACACCAACAAAAGAGGTGAGTCCTTGTTGAGCTATTTGCTATCAATAATCTTTATTTATTTAATGTGGGGAATAAACCGACTTTTTCTAACAAGATTAGAAAAGAGGTGATCAACATTACTTTTGAAACAGATCACATTAGCAATCTGGTTACAAAGTGGTAAGGTTTAGATGAGCCATCCCTTTCAGACCACAAATGTATTCAGTTTAAACTAGATATCATGGTTAGTGAAACATCTTTCAGGAATTCAAGAAGAACCACTTGGACCACTATAAGGAGGACTTCGCAGTTATGCTTGGGAAGAGTGAAGGTATTAGAACTTTTGAGGATATAAACAGGATGGCATACCTCATACAGGATGCTAAGACTTTTATCAGGATAAATGTCCTACAACCATAAGGTCTGGACCAAAGAAGGTGAGGTGGTGGCCCAAAGAACTTAGTGAGTTACCGGTCTGGATTAGGAAACCCCTCAATAAAGATATGAGAAATCAAAAATGGGGAGAACATCATTCAGCCCTTACAGTTTATAATAAGGCTATCAGAAAAGCCCAGCAAACCTTCTGCCAGGAGATCAACAGCCTGAAAGAAGCTACTAGAATCCAGAAGGAATGGCCTATGGGAATATAACTCCTATCGGTTTTCTAAAGGAACCCACAGGAGATTATACCAACACAGCTGAAAATACACTTAAGAAACTTCTCAAGGTTCACTTCCCTGGTTGTAAATTGAATGGCAACAGGAGCAAAAGCTCCAGTCAAAATGAGAATCATATACACAGGTCATCCTCGGAGGACTGGAAGTTGCCAATAGGATTGTCATGACTGCTAAGATCAAATGGGCCATCAACAAGTTCGGTCCATTTAAGTCTCCGGGAAGGGATGGCATCTTTCCTGCTTTACTGTGGAAAGGGCCTGAATCCCTTTATATACTATTCTTGTATACTTTTCAGGGCATGTGTAGCCTTTGGCTATATAACTTTGCCATGGAGACTTGCCAGGGTGGTATTCATACCAAAGCATGGATGAGCAGATTATTCCACTGCTAAAGCTTTTAGACCCATCAATCTTTCCTCCATCTTGTTAAAGACATTGGAAAGACTGGTAGAAAGATATATTCAAGAAGAGGTGCTTATTAAATCAATCTGCTTACCAGCCAGGAAAATCCTGTGATACGGCCTTACACAATTTAGTAGTGAGAGCTGAGGACTCTCTGGCCAGGAAGGAAACAGCATTGGTCACATTTATGGATATAGAGGATGCGTTTGACTACTTGTCCATAGTTCAAGCTTTTGGCAATGGCAATGTGGATAATACCATTTGTAAATGGATAAATTCCATGCTATACAACAGAAATATACACACAACACTTCTTGGAGAAACACAGGAGATAGTTGCGACTAGGGGGTGCCAGCAGGGAAGAATTCTATCCCTTTTATTATGGAGCCTCATGTATGTCTATACTGGTGGACATGAACAAGAAAGGATATTATATGCAGGCATATACTGATGACATAGCCTTAGTTGTGATGGGAAAATTTTCCCAGACGATAACAGACATCACTCATAAATGATGGGCTGATGATAATCAAAAACTGGTACATTAAGGACGACTTACAGTAAACCCCTGGAGAACAGTGGTTGTACCATTTACAAGAAAGAAAAGCCTTCAAGGCTTTGACAGCCTGAACTTTTCAGGAACACAGGTGATAATTTCCACAGCAGCCAATATCTCGGTGTACTGGACAGGAAGCTTATGTGAAATGCTCATATAGAGAAAGTTATGAGAAAAGCCAAATGGTTACTCCTGACTAGTAGACACATTATCGGAACATCATGGGGAATAAAACCTATGATCTGCAGATGGATATACACTGTGATCATTAGACCACAATTAACCTATGGAATCATGGTATGGTGGCCAAAAATGCTGCAAACCACAGTAATATAAAAATTTTCAAGTCTGCAAAGACTTGCTCGTATGTGCTTAACGGGAGCTTTTAAAAGCTCCCCCATAGTTGCACTATAGATTCTGCTAGATCTGAAACCATTGAATATATTCCTTATACCAGAAGCAAGACTTGCAGCCTATAGATTAGTACATTCAGGAAGATGGAGGAATGGTTGTTATCCTGGACATACTAAAATATTAGAGGTTGTAGATAGCCCGGAATTGGAAATGAGATCCAATCTCATGATTACCCAATTCTGTTTTCAATGAGCTTATAGGATAAATCTTGGATCTGGACTTGAGTGGCGGGAGATCTAAGGCAAAGAAGGTTCAAGGATTGCTAATATGGTATACAGATGGTTCATGGATTCTTGATCAAGCTGGAGCCAGCATCCAGAAGCTTTTAAAAGTATCCCAATGGTTGCACTAGAGATTCTGCTATATCTAACACCAATGCATATATTCCTTAAACCAGAAGCAAGACTTGCCGCCTATACATTAATACATTCAGGAGGATGGAGGAAAGGTTATTATCCTGGATATACTAAAATATTAGAGGTTACAGATAGTCCAGAACTGGAAAGAGATTTGATCTCATGATTAACCAATTCTGTTTTCAATGACCTTATAGGATAAATCTTGGATCTGGACTTGAGTGATGGGAAAGATCTAAGCCAAAGAAGGTCCAAAGGACTGGTAATATGGTATACAGACGGTTCATGGATTCCTAAAAACGCTGGAGCCGGCATCTACAACAAAATTCCCAGGACCAATATTAGTATAAGCCTTGGGAAGTACTGTACTGTGTTTCAGGTAGAGATCTTAGCAATCATGAGCTGCATGCAAAATGGTTTAGAGAAGGGGGAAACATATTATGATCCTCTCGGATAGTCAAGCTGCATTTCGAGCACTTACTCTCAACAATTCAATTCCAAGTTAATATGGGATTGCCTCCAAAAATTTATAGCCCTGTCGAACAATACACTGTTAAATTAAGGTGAGTGCAAGGTCACAGAGAAGTGACAGGGAATGAAGTAACATATAAACTGGCCAAGAAAGGAACATCTAGCCCCTTAATAGGACCTGAACCAGCCTGTGGAGTTAGTAAATCCAAAGTAAGGACAACAATTAAATTATGGGCCAGAGAGAAACATAAAATATGATGGTCCAATTACCCAAGACAAGCCCTTGGGAACTGCCTTGTCAGTGGACATCATCCCACACTCACCACAATGCTCCTGATGTTGGGAAAGAAAAAGTTAAGGAGAGTGGTCAGATTGATTACTGGACATGGTCAATTTAGGAAACATTTCGAGAAAATGGGACTCTTTCAGGGAAAGCCCATTTGTAGACTCTGTGGCCAATCTCATGAAACTGTGAAGCATTTACTCCTTGAGTGTGAAGCCCTGGAGAGAAGATGATATCAACCCTTGGACCCACAATCATATCTTAACATGGATGATCCCCTTATAGGCAGTAAGGTTCTGAATCTCATCAAGAACACATAATTTGGAATACTATAAGGGAATTGGGGGTGGTACAAAAAGCCTATGGCTGAAGTGCAGGAGTTCTCCAAAACTCTCTCCAATACCCCCTCCAATGCTGCTACTATTACTTGTTTATACCTAGAACATGTTTCACAGACCATTGTCTGCATCCACAGTTAACTGTCGACAATTAGCTACAAGATTTTATAGTTCAACTCAGTCATACAATAATTTAATTAAATGTTGTCTGTATTTATAAATATGCTCTCTAATGCCTTTTTATAGATCTCTTGTTATTCTTCTGGGGAAAATTTACAGTAGGAGAATTATGTGCCAAAGAGGTCTTGATTTCTTCTCAACTTTGGCACTAATAAATCTATGTTTATGTCACCGCAAATTATGATTTGGTTTGTACAGGGAATGTAAAGTCCTATTAAGATATTTTATGAATTTTTTAAAATTTGTGATGAAGAATGTTATAATGCCTCAAATTATATTTGTTTCTTCTAAATGAACTGACACATTTCAATATCTTGTTCAAAACAAAACTGAGATAAATCTAATGCTTTATATGGCATATCTTTCTGATATATATGCATACTTCACCAGTTTTTACATTTTTCCTTGACAATGCATGTCAATAAGCTAGACAATTATGCATTTTTGTGATTAGTAGGAAAATTTATAAAACTTTTGCCTATTATTACTAGTAGCTGTAGGCTACCTTTTTAGAGAAACAAACTATGAATTTAATAAGTACTGATTTTCATTTTATTAAAGTTGAAATCAATTACGCTTTGTAAATGTTATCATAAATCTCTGAATTGATTTTTACATACTGCTTTAATATACTGGTCAACAAAATGAAATTAATTTTAATGATTAAATTGTATTTATTTAATCCAGTTTTTCATGCTGATTTCAGAGATATGCACTTTTCCCTTATCACATATAGATTTTTAAGTATAACTTGTGCATTAAATGTTTTAAATAGCCATAAATATCCCACACTATTTTAACACCAAGCCACTTTTTCACCAAAAAAGCTTTAACATAAATATAATAGTTGCAACACTTACAATACTATACTAACCTAGCATCTGAATTGAGTTTGATGCAGAATTGAAACTTAGAAATGCTTAAATTGTGATTTTTACTCACTTTTTTCAAATTATCAATATATAGTTATTAGTTTTGTTGATTTGGTTTATTTATGGAGGTTCTTTAACACCTCAGGTCATCAGCATCCCATTCAATTCAGATCATGAAATTGCTGGTAAACTTTGCTCAGAGGCCTCTTCTTTCAAGTGTGAGGTTCTTTTTCATTCCATAAATCTATGACACTGAACTCATGATTTTACTTCCCTTCTGAAGAAAGCCATACTAGGATTTTTACGCCCCAAAAAATCCATTGATCCTGGCCAAGATCAAACCCACGATCTTGGGTTTATGAGGCAAGCATGGTTACCACTAGACCACCAGAATCAACTTCAGGATATAGCACTGAACAATTACCTGCAACTATGGACACTCACCAAAAATCTTAATAATGTTTTCCCATCAATTCAAAGTCTTGATGAAATCCTTCGTCTCATTATTGACATCTTGAAGATTGGTCAGGAAAAATGTAAATGCTAGTACAAAAAATGGAGTTTAAGCAACATGTAACAATTAATTTCTTTATAGGCATCCTACAATTCCTTTACTTTTTGCCTGTATTCAGAGGGATTTTGTTCTACCCAGAAAGTCATACAAGGCCACATGACACTTATCCATGCATTCACTCAAATTCCTCAAATAATTCATCTTGCATTAGCTTCCTTATCTCAGGTTCCACTAATACACCTTCCTTTAGTTTTGAAGCTGAGATGTTAAGCCATACACTTAAATATTCTTTGATTTGTTCTTGTTTTCAAAAAGTTTTTAGCTAATCCAAGTTTAATTTGAAGGGATGAGAGTAAAACTTTTGTTGAGCCAGCAAAAAGGATATGCCACATATTTTCTTTTCCAGTTGTGCCTTGTGAAATGTCCGGCTATTTCCATTATCCCATAGGCATTGGAAGCAGTAGAAGTTTATTAAATAACCCTGCATACTTACCTACATACCAATCATTTAAATCTCAACAGATGTACCACTGGTGGAGACTGTCTTGAACTGCTTTGCATTATTATACATTTCTTTCAAATCATGGATTGGAAGGTTGCAATTATGGATATGGAAGGTTGCAAATTTCTATTATGCAGAAGAACTGGGATGATCTGAGATGACTTGAATAAATATGCTGCATCTGATATATTGCACTGCTGTTTTAGTTTCTAAAAGAGACTGTTTACATCATTACAGAAAACCATTGAATCTTCTATGAAAAATAATGTTTCCAAAATTGTTTTGTGCGTTCTGTAATGCCACATTCTGAACAAAATCTTTTTCAATTAATTAAAATGTAAAAATATGAAGATAAGGCTATGAACTTGAAATGCCAACATAAGACAAATTAACCCAAAGTTCATAAAATGCCCACAAGAGCTACACCAAGCCCATGCAACCATCAATGAATCCAGCAGTTGACTAATAGCTGATGATGCAGGCAAGGGCCAGCATTTTATTTATAATTCAATGGTAAATTGTAGCATAAGAGTATTAAATTGACTCACCAGCTAATTAATAATACATTAGTTGCTTCACTGTATAAGTTCTGACACAAACTTAGTTGTAAATTTAATACAGTTTTATGTGTTTGTTTACAAAGAAGCCCAGAATATCCTCATAACAAAAATAAGAGCCACTGCCATGCCTTCTTGTTCCCACCAAATCATTATAACAGGAAATGGCAATGACTGTTTCTTTCATTGCAATACAATCTCCTGCCTGTTAAACCAGGTTTCATCTTGAACTACAATTGCACAGCCAAAATACAACAGGTACAATTTCCGGTGCCTAGGAACAATTGTACTTATTTGTGATTTTAATATGAAAGAACTATATATATAGCAAAAGTTGTTGGGATGGTTAAAACACTTTTGAAGCATGATACGACACAATATGAAACAAAAAAAAATTGTATTAACAGCTTTTTCTGTGCACTTATCATAATACCCTGCATTCTGGCTCCTGGAACAAAAACTTTGGTTTGTATATTATTTATTCATATATATTGAAAAATGAGAGTAAGATGGAAGTATCCCCTAGTAGCAATAATACAATTTGTTTAACTGAATACTTTATCTGGAAGAAACAACCTTTTATAGTAATTTCAAATGTTCTCACTTATTTAAAAGGCTTAACTGCAGAACACAACAAAACTTTTATCTATGATATGTGGACATACTTATGAAAAACCCCTTGGCTTGACAAAGATAATTGGAATGTAGATGAGACATTATGCATAAAAAGCAAAACAAAATGCTTCAACCTCATGCCATGCACAGAAAAGTTTGTGGACACTAATGAAAAATTACTGCTGCATAGAAATGTCCCATATAATGAGTATTTGACAAAAGTTGAGCTGACGTACCTGATTCTGGTCCATACATAAATAAAAAATCAAGAATAAATAAAAACTGTAACTGATAGAAAAAATTAAAAACAGATTTGTTACATCATATCCATACTTTCCTTTAAACCAATTACTTTTTTGACAAAAATTTCTTATTAACGAGTGTTGTTAGCTTAACATGCACTTGCCAAAATAAAAAATATGGGGCTAGAGAAAATATTTTTGAAACTAGGAATAACTGAAATTATTATTATTATAATTATAATTATAATTATTATTATTATTATTATTATTATTATTATTATTATTATTATTATTATTATTATTATTGTTAATTTTTATTTTTTTTTAAATCTTTTACTGTTATTGCCTATAGTATTGTAAATTTAGCTTTAATGACAGCTTTTATAATTTAATATATGCTAACCTTTTATTGCATTAATCATTTTAAAACAAATATATATTATATAGTGAAAAAATCTAAATTGTAGTACATTTTGTTATAAATAATGAGAGTGGCTTTACTTTAATATGCTTAATAATATTGGTGCTCAATTACCAGTTTTGTAAAAGCTTAGAATATGCTACAAAAAGAAGCAGATATTTAGAATTTGGAAAAATATTATTTTCATGTACATTAATACTTCCAGTCCTAAGCCTAAAAAGGGTTTGCATTCACGTTATGCCAAAAGTAGCCTCAGTTTACACCTAGGTTTTACCAAACCTCTGGAGTTTTTCTTCATCCTGAAGTATCTTCAAAGCAGTCAAGTAAGTGGTTGGAAATTAATAAAATTCAGTGATATCTAGTCAAAATTATAATTTATATACACATACCGATTAGGAATTTGCCAATAAAGTGCATATTTCATGTAGTATAAGGTGGGATGAAAAACAATTTTGAAAGCAAAGACAGATCAATAGACCTAGTGAAATAATAGTGACAATAAAATAAAAATACTATTATCTTTTGGGTGGTGGTAGAACCATGTTTGTGATGAATGATAATGTAGCATTGGGAGAGACCTAATGTTAGAAGATTTTCAAAACAAAATAGAATGAAGTGTACAGCTTTGTTTTGTTTACTTTAACTAAAATTCCATGAAAGCTATACCATGTTTTGCAACATGATTTACCTTGAAATTAATTTCGTGTCAGAACTAAAATAGTGAAGCAACTAATTTATTTTTAATGAGCTAGTGAATTGATTTAGTACTCATATGCTCGACATACCATTGAATTATACAGAACATATTTCATAGACATTTGCCTGCATCATCACTGTGAGTCAACTGCCGGATTCGTTGTTGGCTGAATGGACTTAGTATAGCTCTCGTGGACATTTTATGAACTTTTGGATTAATTTGTCTTCTGTTGGGATCTCAAAGTTCATAACCTTATCTTCATATTTTTTATAAATTTTTTTTCACATATTCCCAGCTCCAAGGGTCCATCTACAAATTTCAATAGCTTGACTTCCATTTCTATATCATGTTTATCTCTCCAAAAGTGTTGTGCAATTACTGATTTATCTATCAGATCTATTTGATCCAGTGATGATAGAATACCCAACGAGAAGAAGCCAGGGACATCAAATCAACTGTTCAGAATGCAACAAAGTATATATTAGCAAAAACAACAAGAAACATTGGAATCACACTAAAGGAACACTGGAGAAACATCAGGTATGATCAGATAGATAAATCAGAGATTGCACATCACTTTTGGAGAGATAAACTTGATATAGGAATGGAAATCAAATTATTGAAATTAGTAGATAGACACTTGGAGCTGGGAATATGGGAAAAAAATTTTATAAAAAAATATGAAGATCATTTTATGAACTTCCAGATCCCAACAGAAGACAAATTAATCCAAAAGTTCACAGAATGTCCATGAGAGCTGCACCAAGTCCATTCAACCAACAATGAATTCAGTAGTCGACTCACAGCTGTTGGTGCAGGTGAAGGCCTGTGAAACATGTTCTGTGTAATTCAATGGTTAGTGAAGCATAAGAGTATTAAATTGATTTACTAGCTAATTAAGAAAAAAATGATTAACCTACTAACTCATTACCACAATAAAACCAACAAAAGATGTGATAACCACCCTAATTGCATCAACAGTGCTACTATGTGGACAAAATTTCTATGATGAATTTTACTTACGGGAAATGTTGTTCTATGTAGGTCTCTGCATGGCTCAGCAGATCAAGGCAGCCATGGAGATCTGCAAATGCACGTATACCAAGGCAATTTGTGGGATGAAGTTGAGCATGAAGAAAGTCACAACATGCATCTCTCACATCAGTTAATTGCAAAAGGTTTGCAGCAGGTAATAAAACCTAAAGGGAAAAAAAGGAATGAGTATGATGTGATACTATGTAGTTTTAAGGAGGATCTTTCTGATTCTGTGTTCATCATATTCTTTATGCTAAATTCTTGCATTCTAATAACTGTTATACTGGTGATACTCCTCCCCTGCATAATTCGCTTTTCACACTTTTCACAGAATTTTTAATGGGTTCTTGGAATTGAACAGGTTACAATAAAGCTAACCAAGGAACTGGATAGACATAAAGCTGCAAATCTGGTACCTATGGAAAAATCAGAATTTGGATCAGATTGTTAAGAGTGAAGGAGAATTTTTGGTACTTTATCTTTACTCAATGGCTAACCATTTATACCTACACCCCAAATGGGGCATATATGGGAGGAAGAGATGGGGTGAGGGATGCACCAGGCAATTAAAATTCTGGGTGATGGGATGTGAAGATGATGTCTGTAACATGTTCCCAGATAGAACACCCCAATGCCGATGGAGTGCCCCCCCATGGAGTTTGATCCCCTCAGAAGGTCCTCTTCCATACCAGATGTTCCAGCAGAAACTTTTCTAAAGCACAAGCCACCTTCACACTGCACTATCCCAGTTTTCCCCAGCACTTTTGACCTGTAGCAGAATCAATGGAATGAAATAATAGGAAATGGGAGAGCAGTTTATGGAAATTAAAGATCCATCCCAGCATTCACTAATGACCAGTAAACCATGAAAAAACTTATGGTCAGGATGGCAGGCTCCAAGGGATTTGAACATGGAACTTTCCACATATGAGTCCCAAGCATTATTGCCTGCGCCAACCCACTTGGTAATTTAATAAAACATTCTAACAAAAGGGCTTTGATAATGGTAGTTATGATGAAAGGAAAGTTACTGAACACTTGAGGAGCAACAGCCATTAAGAAAACATTTAATTTCACATGCTATAGTGTTTGATGTATTACTACTTTCTACTTTCTACATGTTAATTCAATACACATGGTGCTTTGGTCTGTTATTACTAGACATCAGATTTGTATGCAAATGCATATTTCGTTTGTTTTCCTTTTGATATGAAATTAAGTTTAGAAATATGATTCATGTTCTTTTGTGTTTGTATGTAAAGTTTTATAGTGCATATAATTGCATATTTCTGATGTTGCTGCATATTTCATCATTTTCCCATGCATCCAGCATATAATACATGCATGTTTAAATTTTAAAATTAATATTTAAACACATTAGTGAAAAATAATAAAGTCCTTACTATGAAAATGCCCATAAGGAGTCCTCCAGAGTGCGATTGCAACAAAATCATTTGAGGTTACTGGGGAATTCCTCGTTCCATTTTCCTTACCTATATTGCACCACTATGCAGTTCAAACCTGGTCTGCTTATCTGATGCTGTTCAGTATTCTCTGAGGTTAAGGTCATGTTATAATGCTGAAAGAAAAGTCATCTAGAAGTTTGTTTTTAAAACAACAGTTTAAAGAAAGTGGAGAGTTGGAATTCACTATACACAATTAAGTTATTTACTGTGTTGTGTGCAACAAACAAGTTCCAGTTTATAAAAATTTTAGTTAACCAGCACATATATACCAACCAGCTCATTGTAAACAGAGAAAAAATATATCCAAACAAACATTACAGACATATGTTCCTTCAATTTCATGAAAGAATGAATTTTGTAGTGATTTATATGAAGGCTTTTATAGTCAAAAACATGCTGTGGAATTCACTCAGTAACCACAAGTTCTGCAGTTTCTTGGAAAAATATTGTTATAATGATGAACCTATCCTGAGAGAATATTATCTAGATAGCTGTTACTGTGCAGCAATTTTAGAAATTTGGAACCATTTGAAGGAATCTCTCATGTATGGGGTAGTAAGATGAAACTACATATGCCTGTGGCCATCATGAAACAAATTTTCTTATAGGAAACTATGTGAAGATGAGCCAGGAAAACCAACTTGATTGCTTGTTGGGTTATAAAAAAAAACAAATAATTCTACTATTAATTGATATCATTGTATGATTCATTTGAACTACACACTCTTGAAGCTTCACTTACTTTTCATAAATGTATGGAACCGGTTTCGAGAACATTTAGTTCCCATCTTCAGCCAGGCTAAAGTTCAACTGTTGGATCATTCATTGAGCTGTGGGAATGTATATTCTGTTCTGGTGGCAGTGTGATAAACTTGTAGTTTACGTTTTCATCCCCGACAATGTCAAAGTTCATTATGCTGTCTTTGTATTTGTAGATGTAGATTTTCTACATCTACAAATCAATCTACATCTACAACTACAAAGACAGCATAATGAACTTCGACATTGTCGGGGATGAAAACATAAACTACAAGTTTATCACACCACCACCAGAGCAGAATATACATTCCCACAGCTCAACGAATGATCCAACAGTTGAACTTTAGCCTGGCTGAAGATGGGAACTAAATGTTCTCGAAATTGGTTCCATACATTTATGAAAAGTAAGTGAAGCTTTAAGAGTGTGTAGTTCAACTGAATCATACAATGATATCAATTAATATGATTGCCTTCGCTGTGCAAGTTCCAATTTACATTTAAGTAATTCTACTATTGCTTGCTTCGTGAATGACTGTGAAATTATTTTGGCCACAAGGAGACAATGAACACAAATTTCGGGTTTCATGTTCAGATTCTGCAATTTACATGTTAAAAGCTGCTTCGGCATTAAAAGCATTTTCCCCCAACTTATTCATGTTAGTGTATTGTGCATGCACTTCAGAGGGTGCTGGAAGCTATAAGGGAAAGTTTTCGTGATAAGAATAGTTTAATATCCAGTAACAAGAAAAATATTTGTTAAAGCCCCATCCAGAGTTAGTGCTTACAAAGAAAAATTTCCATACCTACCATTATCCCAATAGTCAATACTTACCCAATAGGTATGTGGATTGAAGATGCTCACTTCTATTGAAATAATTTCAATGCTGTTAAAGAATTCATTGATATGCTGAATACAACTCATGCTTTGCAATTCATTATTTTCAGAATATTTTTAATATTGAGAATTTGCAAAGCAACTTGGCTGTAATCAAGGCACATTTCAAAGTTATAGCTGAAACTACACAAAATCTCATAAAATCTGGTTTGTCTTTATGTAAATCTTTATCATTTCTCAATGAGTTAGGAGTAAGCTTGAGAAGCTCCTTTAAAGTATGCAGGAAAATTAAGTGGTAAATTGTGCTGTGTTTTAGAGAGAAATCCAGACATTACAGTTTTGTGTTCTGTGGATAAATATCTACAGGGTAAAAACATAATGTTTTCTGAAGAAATTTTCCCAGTGTTAGCAAATGCTTCAAAATTTTAACAAATAGCATCTGTAGTCATGGAAAGATCCTTCTCAACATATAAACTTGTGTTAACCAATAAACTTACACCCTGAGCATTTGGAGAAAATGATCATTGTATACTGCAAATCAAATTACAATGACTGAAATGAAGTCTAAGGAGGAATATATATTGTAAGTATCAAAAAGTATAAGCTTAACGATAACAATTTTAGTGCCTGCTTAGTGCATATTTTTGAAATTATAGAGCATATTTTAAAGATTTTGACAGCATAAATGCATGTATATTTTAGTTATTTCTAGTGCATACAAATCCAATATCTAGTTATTACAAATTATTTTTAAGATTGAACTAAAGACTCTACATCTGTTAGCATTATTAAATTATGTGCCAAAGGGTAACGATATGTTTTATTTGAAATAAACAACTTTAGTAATTGCTGTAAAATCACATGATTCGGCTACAGTTCAACTGTAGACAAAGCCACTGTAAAATTACATGAGCAGAACAGATGAGAAAATCTACCATGAAACTGAAATGTGTTTCCATGTGAAGGATAGAAAGTGTGTTTTATTGTTTTATATTTATATTTATTTTTTATAACAACAAACCACCTCCATGGCTCAGTTGGATATGGCATCAATCTAATACCAGCCACAAAAGTAGAAGGCACAGGTTTGAATTAAGCTCATGTCAAATTGCCTAGATGAGATCTTGTTTTGCAACTTTTCCATTCTTTTAGGTATTTACAGGTTCTGAGCTCAATTTTATTATCATTAATTCATCCATTTCACTCCATTTGTCTCAAAGAACTAGGCAGCTGACATGGGTCATTTAACACTAACTAAGAACACAATTTTTATCCTGCAGGAATAGATTTAGTGTTCACTAGCGACTTCAATTCGATCATGAGAATAAGTTTTAGATACCTGCACATTTTCCTCAGTAACATGCACTTCTGAAGAATATACATATTCCACAAGTAACTGAAGAGCCTGTGAATCAACTCCTTGTAATGTTATTCTCTTTTGTTTGCTTTCCTCAAAGCTGGTGAACATGGCATAGAAATATGGACTACATGCTGCTAAAACCATTTTGTGTGCAGGAACTTCAACACTATCAGCCACAAGTGTAACATCACACAGGAGATTTTGCCTTAAAAATAAATTGAGTGAAACAGTTAATATTACATTCTTCTATTATGACTAGCATAAAATATCTTGCAACATACAACTAAATAGCAAATATATTTTAAGCAACTTCCTTGAATGATGCACCACAGTATTTTTTTTAAAGAGAGTAAAAGATCAACCAATCAGCATGCTTATTTTTTTTACCCCAAGGATATGGGAATATTTGTTATTCACAAAGTAAATTCTGCAATATACTATTATTATAAAATTGTAGCAAATGACAAAATTAGGATGTATACAAAAAACAACAACAGGAAATAAATAATGCAAGGTTAACTTTAAGCCAGGTTCAAAACATTAAGTTCTAAGAAGAAAATCTCACAAATTCTAAGAATCCTAATAAGAATAAAACAGGCATATTCCTTATAAAAAAAACAATGCAACAACAACAACAACTGAAAGAAGTTTTATTTCAACATTTACCATTCCCTGCCATAGCATGAATAGTTCAGTAAGCAAATATCAAACGGCATTGACTGTAATTACCAGCACAAAAGTCTCTCATTCTTGGAACTACTACTGATTCTGTAATGAGTTATTAACAATGATGCATATATCCTTCTAGAATTTATTAAATATGTTCACACGAATTCCATTTACTTGTATAACATTAGGGCATGTATCAGGGGCAATCAATTTGAATAACAATGCATATACTTACAGCAACAAGTACATACAGAAATTATCAACCTATTCTATGCATGTTGGATGCTATTTCATGAATATTTGTTCTTTTTCAGTTGCTTAATTTTTTATACTTTCTGTTCAATGATTAACCAGCAGTGAATAAACTCTGAGAAATGTTTGGTGTAAAACAAAAAGAACCTACACAATGGCAAACAGCACCTAAGGGAAGGCTTTGGATGACATGAAGAGTAAACAAGCACTGAATTATGTACTGTGCCGAGTAATTTTAAAATTATGCAAACTAAGGAAACAACATTTTAAGTGGTGGTAACAAAAATTGAAGAAAATTTTAAGTTTAAGGAGCATTCAGAAATTATTTACAATAGTGGTGCTTTACAAATACAGTGTAATCTAAGGACACGTTCATTTATAGGGCAATGGACTGACACTATTGCTGACACTACCAAGTTGTAAGCAGAGTGTGTAGCAAAAAGGACAATGCTCGTTTGTTGTAAAGTAGAGAAAATGTGGACAAGATGCCTTGGACAAAGATGGATTGCATGGCTTTTGTGGAAGGAAAGCATCAAAACTGCAGAAATTCATAGATCCTTAATTGCAGAATGTGGTCAAGAAGCTCTTGCACAAAAGGCTATTTAAAACTGGGTCAATGGGTTTGCCAATTACAGGGGTTCTGTATGCCACAATTTGCATACTGGTTGTTCATCAGCATCATGGTCTCGCAGAAACATTTGAGATGCTTGAATTGATTATGGCAATAGGTGCACAGTCCTTGATGAACTGGAATGTCAGACAGGTCTTGATTACACAACCTTGCACACCATAACACAAGATTTGAATATGAAAAAGGTTTTGTGCATTTTGGGTTCCTCAGGACTTGGACACAGACACAAAGGACAAAAGTGTTGAAGACTCTGTTGTTGAATCTGGAAATGCATAATGAAGATCCAGATTTTTTGGAGAAGCTGGTGATTGCTATCATAATGTCATTACCACACACAGTGAAGAAATTCCAATCCATGTAACAGAAACATCCAAGGAGTTCATGATCCAAGAAATTTCATGCTGCTTCATCTGTGGGCAGGCAAGAAGGTGACCATCATCTGTTGGGAGACTTCAGGCATTAATGTCAGACAGCCCTTGATTAAACAATTCTGCATCTATCTGAATACAAAAACATTGGGTTTCACAGGACTTGATATAGGCACAGAAGGACAAAAACGGAGAAGTCTATTATTGGCTACTGGAAATGCATGATGAAGATTTAGATTTTTTGGAGAAGCTGATGACTGCTGATGAGTCATGATGTCACTATTACAAACCACAGAAAAAAATTCAATCTATGCAACAGAAACATCCAGGGAGTGCTTGACCCAAGAAAATTTTTGCTGCTCCATCTGTGGGCAAGCAGATGAACCATTTTTGGGACACTTCAGGCGTACTGTTTATTGTACCGACTTCCTCAAGGAATAACTGTCAACAGTGAGTTGTACTGAGAGCCTTACATGGCTTAGATGCATGATTCAGCAACAGCAAAATGAGAAGTGGTTAACAGGAGTGTTCCTCCTACATGACAATGTATGGCCCCACACCAGGAACACTATGACCACAAGTTGGCATTGTTGGGGTACATTGTTGTGCTACACACATCATATTCATCAGATCTTGCTCCATCTCATTATGCTTTATTTGACAAAATGAATGACTTGCTGCAAGGTACAAAGTTTGGCAATAATGAGGAAATTCAGGCAGCTGTCCACAATTGGTGGTGTAGTACTCCCAAACAATGGTTTCATGATGTCATAATAAAGTTACCAAGAACATGGCAATGGTGCACTGAAGTTGTAGGGGAGTATATTAAGAGATCCCATGTGTACTGAACCATGTTGCATAATAAAAAGGTACAAAAAATTACTATTGAAAACCATTTCTAAATCCCCCTCATAGTTTACGTGCCATTAAATTGACCCATCAGAATATAAAGTCAGTCTTTAATAAAGTGTAATTTATTCATGATTAATATTCTGACATAACATACTTGCTGAACATGGATTAAAAGATATAAAATAACGAGCAACTTTAATCTAGCTGCTAAGTACATCAGAACAAAAGTTGAGTTACTATATTCATTAAAATTCTTTTAAACTGAGGATAATTTCTCAATTAAATGTACTTACAAAGCTGTTGACAATGGAGTGGTATATATATGACCAATGTAAAAAAAATTTTTTCAAACTGACTCCACTCACTTACAAAAAAATTGGACATATGTTTCGGAAGTGATCCCTCCCACCTTGAGCCTGTAGACAAACTGTTGTTAGCAGTGGCGATTGGGTCTCTTGATGTTCTTGTGGTGGCATCTGTCAGTTCTATTAGAAACTTGCTGAGTTCGTCCATTGAAGGGAAATCGAAATTCATTAAGTTTTCCTTGTTTTTTGTAATGAAAATTTTTCCAAAGTGGAAAGTTCTATTGCGTTATGAAGTTCTTTCAGTAGATTTGTCTCTGGTTTAATTTCATGATTTTTATTCCAAAAGTGCGCTGCTATCACTGATTTATCAATTTGTTTTAAGCAAATATTTCTAAAAAGTTCTTTTTTCTGGATTTCCAAATTCCTCTTTGTTTTTCCAATGTATTTTTTTAATCGCACTCTGCACATTTTATTTCATAAATACATGATTTTGTTCTGTTGGCATGTTGTCCTTTACTCTGCAACCTAATAAGTTCTTTATATTAAAGTTGTTCTTTGGGGCTAACATAATTCCTTGTTCTTTGAATATTAGTTTGAATTTATTGTGGTAAATTGGGTGGTACGTGAAACTTTTGAATTTGTACCTTTCTTTTGCACTTTTAAGTGTTGGAACATCTCTTATTGTTTTTTGTTTTTTGATTTTATTGATGATTTTTATTACTGTGTCTTTGCTGTACCCATTAGTTTGTGCTATCTTTATGATTTATTGGTATTCCAATTTGTACTCTGTTACTGTGAGTGGGATGTTAATTAATCTGTGTGCTAAACTATAAAACACTGCATATTTATGTGGAATGGGGTTAAAACTGTCAATTTTTATGTAATTTTTTGTGTGTGTATCTTTTCTATGGATTCCAAAGGTAAGATAGTCTTCATTTCTTATGATTTTTAGATCTAGGAAGGGGAAATATCCATTTCTTTCTTCCTCTATGGTGAACTTTATAGATTTGTGTTGCAAATTCAGAAGTTTTAGTGCATCTGTTGTGTTTCTTTTGAATTATTGTAAATATATCATCCACATACCTTTATCATGTTTTGAAGATTAGTGGGAAGACTTTGGTGATATGCATTTCAAATGAACTCATAAAAAAATCTGCTAGAAATGGAGATGGGAGTTTCCCATAGCTAGTCCTGAGACCTGTTGGTAGTATTTTTTGTTGCAAATGAAGAAATTTTGTTCATTGCAAAGGTTAGTAAGTTTTATTAAGTCTTCAATTTCTTGTGCTTGTAGATCTAAGGATTTTAATCAAATCTTTAACATTAGCATAAGTTTATTTGTTGGTATGCTTGGAACTAAGGCTTCTACATCAAATGATACCATTATATTTTCTGCTGTAATTTCATAATTTTTTTAATTTTTCTACCAGATCCTATGAGTTTTGGACACTTAATGATAGTTTTTATATGCTTTTAGATCACATCACAACTCACTGATCAGGTATTAATATATTGGCAATTCTAATATATACTTCCTGTTCTTACTGAAAATACTGCATACAAGTTTATTTAATATTTTAAATAAATTTAATTTAAAATATGTGATAAATGAACCTACTACAATGCAGATAATTTTATTATTACCAATATCACCTTTCCCTTTCCAAAGCATTTGTTATACATGCTATACTATGTAATAGTTGCAAAATGACCAAATGTGGTCAAGTTTGTATAATGTTTAAGGCTCGTTTTAAATACTGTAGCATTACAGGCAGTGAACATTGGGAATACATGATATGAAGTGATAATTTGGGAAAGGACTTTTTCATTATTAATGGAAGGAAGCATTTCAGGCTTTAGTTTAGGATACCTCCCTGACATTGCCATTTATGTGAACAGAGGAAAACCTTAAAAAACCTCAGTCAGGAAAGATAGTCCTGGCAGAAATCAAACTCCATACCTCCCATTCCAAGTTCATGCCTTAATGACCTCAGCTACCCATATTGGTCCAGTAAAGCTCTGAGTCAGGTAAAATTATTAAAATGTATCTAATAAATTGTGCAAACAGACTATTTTATGTTTCCTATTTTTTTTTCCATTTACATAATCTCATTTATTGTCCTAAAGCATAAAAATTGCAGTACCATGAAAAAACAATTAGTAAAAGAATAAGGCACTGGATATCTAATGAAATAAAAACCTTTGAATATTTTTAAATTAAAATATTAAAACTATCAAATCAGAAAAATTTGAATTCACAACTGGGACTTGAACCACATATCTTTAGCTTACCATGTCCATGTCCAACCATTGAGCTATCAAGTTCGGTCCTGCTAAATGCTGAACTTCTCCCATCTGCTTAACCTGGAGACCTCAAGAGGCTATTTCAGCATATAAGCTGAATTTCCATGATTTAAGTTCTAGCCAAATTATTACTATCTGTCTTCCATTTATGTAAATAATAAAATTAACAGATTTAACTATATAACAGGAACAATAAAAAGATCATTGAAAAATAAAGGAAGATTGACATTTATAATCAAACTGTATAAGACTATGGCAATTCTCAATTTATTTACTGATCTGAGATATGGACAATGACTAAAGAGCACCAAAATATATTCCAAGCTTCCAAAATGTAATTCCTTAGACTGATAGAATATCATACAAAGAAAGATAGGGAAAAAAAAAAAAAACAGAAATTTGAAAAGAACTTAAAATTGAAGTGTTACACATAACAAGTAAAAACTGCAGAGAAAAGAGAAAATTGGCAGCTTTTCTTTATAATCCAGAAGGAGAATTTCAGAAAGGCCAAAGAGAAGGTCTCAGCAATTTACAGGCAGAAGAAGAAATAATAATAACGAAGAAGACCCCTATTTCAAATCTGCCTTATCCATATTTACTGACTGCATAAATGACAGTATTAATTCTCATAATTTATCAGTATAGTATTATTTGATCTTTCAAAGGTTTTCAATTGAGTGTCAAAATTCCATTACTAAAAAACAGGGGTACAAAATTATGGTTGGAAAAGGGAAAGAAAGATTCTGAAAATTTATGCATATTGTTTCAAAAAAGGTGTTTATAACATGCCTTTATTTAGGTCTAAATCAGTTAAATTGACATTCTTTATTGAGCACTGCAGCAAAAACATTAAGTAAATAATTTAGAAAGTAAACTGGAATTTACTGGTTTTCAATCAAATTGTTACACTTGATTATGCACAGTATTTTTATGATTTACGATGTAAGTCGCTGGCACTTTTAGCTCAGGAGATCCTTATATATGGAGAAACTCTGATCAACATTTACTGAAATCCATGGAGCATATTTTATAAACACACAGAAAGGGAGTTCAGTGAAGTTGCAAAGGCATTCACATCTGGTATGTTCTTCAAAATGAATTTAAGTTTGGCTCTGGCAAATCCATAAGGTTGTCCCTCAAAACTGTAAATTTCTTCCACTGTTCCCACTCCTTCATACATTCTTCTTCTAAACTCTAAATCACATCAGGCAAATACCTGTAGTCATGCATTGTTACAGCAAAATGTTCCAACTCTAGATCTTTGTCAATGAGGTACAACTTGGGCATGCTTGATGAATTCATGACAGAGAATTGTGGTAGGTGGAGCCCAGTAATTTCTCGGTATAAAAGTTGATGGGGGCCATTGTTCAAAGCAGTAATGAAGTCATTTACCCTATTGTATCCCTCCCCAACTCTTTTACAAATATGGTGCAATACATGTCATATAACCTAAACTTAGGTATTCATTTTTTATACTAAACTCAATTCACTTACAGAAAAGTAAGATGCGTTTCGGGATAATCTTTCCCATTTTCACTGAACTCACTGAACCGCCGTTACTCAAAACTATGGCTGGACAAACAGATGTTCCTCTTGTGGCCTCTGTTGGTTGAAGTAGGAAGTTGCCGAGCTCATCCATAGGAAGAAACTGGAAATTCATTAGGTTTTCTCTATTTTTTAATATGAAAACCTAATGAATTTCCAGTTTCTTCCTATGGATGAGCTCGGCAACTTCCTACTTCAACCAACAGAGGCCACAAGAGGAACATCTGTTTGTCCAGCCATAGTTTTGAGTAACGGCGGTTCAGTGAGCAACTGAGGATGGGAGAGATTCTCCTGAAACGGATCTTACTTTTGTCTAAGTGAATGGAGTTTGGTGTAAAAAATTAATACCTAAGTTTAGGTTATATTGCCACTCCATTGTGAATAGCTTTGTAAGTACAATATTTACATGTCATATAGTTTAGGTTGAGGCACATGACTTTCAGTTGTTGCAAAGCCAAAAGCATGTAGCATGCTTGACCAATCACCACATGCCTTATATTTTCAAATTGTATGCCTTCTGGCCACAGCTTTATTCATGAATCATTGAATGATTGCAATACTGTGCTGGTATTTTGTCTTTTTGAGTTGGTACATCTCAAAGAGCATGGATTTCACCTTTTCACTAGATGATGAAAACACCAGCAAATTCAATATACATTATTGCAGCACATCAGTAGTTTCATTTAACATGAATTATGCTTTGTATGCTTCTTGATGAATGATTTGAATGCATAATTATTAACCTTGTGAACTGGAATTCCTGACTGATCTAATGTCATAGTAAGAACTGCACGGATGACTGCTGCTTTTTGGATCCTGAAGTGAAGGCACGTATCAAGGTAGTTTACTTAGGTTGTGATTTGTGGTATATAACATTCTTTGCATGCTTGCTGCATTGGATCTGTGGGTTTATTCTAGCTCTTTGATGCTTTTCATAGATTACAAAACTGCCATGGGAGGCCGAGGTCGTTAAGGCGTGGACTCGTAAGCGGGAGGTCTGGGGTTCAAACCCCGCCAGGACCATTCTCCCTGAATGAGGTTTTTTCCAGCTTTTCCTCAGTCTTCATAACTGGCAAATGCCGGGGAAGTACCTAAACTTAGGCCTGGAACGTTTCCTCCTTTAAAAAAAAAATCCTTTCCCAATATTTCATTTCATGTATCACCAGTGTTGACCGACTGTGGTGCCTCAGTAGTAAAAACGGGAGTTAAACACCATTCAAAAAAAAAAAAAAAAGATCACAAACCCAAGATTGCAGATTCAATTTGGCCAGGGTTGATGGATTTTTTTCAGGCATAAAAATCCTAAGTATGGCTTTCTTCGGAAGGAAAGTAAAGCCATGGGTCATATGTTATAGATTTACCACACATAAAAGAACCTCAAGCCTGAAAGAAGAGGCCTCTGAGCAAAATTTATCGGTCATTTCACACCCTCAATTGAATGGAATGGTGATGACCTGAGGTATTAAAGAAAGTCTGTAAATAAACCAAATAAACAAATCGATCACAATATTTATATTGCAAATGGCACACTGAAGAATTAGACCATCAGTTTCAAGGAATTGTCTCTTGAATGCTTCTGAACGTGCATACAACTTTGTCTTCAGAACCTTCGGCCTAGTAGAGCATTTGAGTGCAACAAAACAAACATAATTAAGTAGAACAATACCAAATACAGCCACTAGAGATTTCAGCTTTCTTTGTATAAAATTTTTACAGACCACAAAGAGAACTGTAGTTCTGGCAAATAGCTATAAGTGAAATTTATGTTTTCTCTTGCAAGTTTTGCTACATTAACTTGGAAACTATTGAGGCTACAAATTTATATATAGCTGTCATTTTGCTCTATAAAATGAAGCTTTTATGTAGCTGCTCAAGAAGAGTGAAAATTGTTTATTTTTTCTGCTCAAGAACAGTGTCATTTATTTTTCTGCCCAATATTTTAACAAAACATGAAAGAAAAGGATGAAAAAGTGCTGAAGCATCACAGAGGGGGCGAAAAGGGCATAAATATATTTATCTCACAAAAAAGTGCATAGAGGTTGAACAAAATTTGTCTATATTGCTTCATTTCATGTCTTAAAGTACAAATCTCAAACGAATGGTATGAAAGCAACTATATGCATCTTAAAATTTGATCCTTACCCATTACAGAAGATAGAATATATAGATGCTCAGGGAACCAGTAACAATTGATCAAATTTTTCTATCCACGTTATTTGGGCTATTAGGGCCATTGTAATTTGATTTAACATGTATGTTAAATGTTGTAATAAACAGTGCAAATTTAATTTTTTATCACAATATGCTGAGGCATTAGCAACAATTATTTAATTAAATCACAATTTATGTAAATGTTATTTTTGTAGCACAGTAAATATTATGTTGATGCAAATAACGAGAAATGTACATTTTTGACTTTACACCAATTAAATTTGGATCCTAAATTATGCTGAGCCATCTATTATTTTGAGCCTTGCTTTCCAAGACAGGATGCAACCCCCACCCAAGTTGATGTCTGTGTAAATGACATTGAGACCAACACAAAGTTCATTTGAATTGAGTGTGTGTCAGCAGATGAGTGTAGCGCTTTTTTTCCTTCTCTGTGTGTGCATTTCGAGAAACTTTTCCCATAGATAATTTTTAATTAAATTTTGTTTAGATGTTATAGCACCAGTCTCTTGAAAATTGTGAACTTTTTCAACACCTTTTTTGATAAGATGAGCATTTTTATCCAGTTTATAATTTTTAAACTTCAAAGCTATTGTATTAATTTAGTTCTCTCCATTGATTCATCAATGTTACAATATATCTCACATGCCCTTGACTTATAAAAATATGTATGTCATCTATTAATGATCTGCTGATCACCAAAAGTGTCACCATTTACTCGCCCAATCAAATGGATGGCATGATACTAAATGACAGTATGTTATGTGAGATGAATAATAGTGTCTTGAAGTTATATTGAAAATAGCTGAGAATAAATTAAGCTCAGATATTTCTATTTTAAGAACTATTGTCAAATGCCTCCCATATAAAACTATATCAAATTTGTCTATTTTATCCTCATATATTTATTTATTTCACATAGTACTGAATTATAGAGAAATCCTTTAAAGTTAATAATCAATAGAACATTCTCACTGTAGAAATGAGCAGTAAGATATGTAGTTAAATTACCAATGGAAACCCATGCAAAGAAGCATTCAAAACAGTGTCATATTAGCCTTATAATTTTTGTCCCTGGTAATTAATAACTTTACAGAATTTTAAAATATACAGTTTTATATAGGTTGAAGGAGTAATCCAATTCTTAAAGAACATAGATTAAAGCATTCTAAATACACTAACACTAAATTATTTTATGAACATACTATTTACTTTAGAAATGTTACACTAGAAAGTAAGGTTAATTTTGTTGATCAAATCTTCTATTAAAAAGGCTAATTAGAGTATGCAAGTACTTAATATTGTTAACATTAAATATTAATTTATGTATCAATATTTCATTACTGCTTGTTATGCATGTTCTTTGCATTTTTATGATGTTGTGGCTATTTTAATGTCTGTTTAACTCTACCCACTCTTCTTTCTAACTTAACTCTCTACATTTCCCCCATCATATATATATACACACACATATGCCTTTCCCTCATGTAGTTGATTTAATGATCTTATACTGACTCTTGCACAAATAGTTTTTTTGTCTATGGCAAAAGCCTATAATACCAGGGATTGAAGCATTGTATCATATTTCAAAGTGGTGATTTATAACAAGTTCTGAATTAATGCTACAATATTATAATCAAATTAAATAAATTATACTTATGAAGCTGAGACAGTGGAATGATAATATGTCCTACACTTACTTAATGAACTTGTTTACACTAAACTTCACTTACTAAAACTAAGACATGGGAGAACTCACTCCCATCTTCAACTGTTCACCAATTACTATTACTTGAAATGGTGGTTGGATACCCAGATGCTCCTGTGGCGGTGTCTGGTGGTTGTGTAGGAACTTGCTAAATTCATCCATAGTAGGAGAATCAAAGTTCATTAAGTTTTCCTTATTTTTTATGATGAAATTTTTTCCCCAGTGGATAGCTACATTGGGCTATGAAGTTGTTTCAGTAGATTAACTTCTGGTTTGATTTCATGATTTTTGGTCCAAAAGTGAACTGCTACCACTAATTTATCAACCTGCTTGTTGAATGTTACTAAAGTGTTCTGCTGTGAATTTCCAAATCTCTCTTTTTTTCCAATGTACCTCTGATCACAATCTGCATATTTATTTCTATTCTGCTGGTATAATGTGCAGATTGGGATTAGAGATACTTTGGAAAAATGAAAGAAATTTGGAAATTCAGTGAAATGAACACTTTAGGAATATTCAGTTTAAACAGGCTGATAAATTAGCAGTAGCAGTTTACTATTGGACCAAAAATCATGAAATTAAACCAGAAGTTAATCTACTGAAACAACTTCACAACCCAATGGAACTATCCACTTGGGAAAATTTTTCATCATAAAAAATAAAGAAAACTTAACGAGCTTTGATTTTCCTCCTATGGGTGAACTCAGCAAGTTCCTACTACAACCACCAGACACAGCCACAGGGGCATCCAGCCATCAGCCATCATTTTGAGTAACAGTAGCCGATCAACAACTGAAGATGGGCGTGAGTTCTATGGAAATATTTCATAGTTTTTATGCAAGTGGAGTTTAGTGTAAACAAGTTGAATACATAAGTGTAGGTTATAATAAAATGTCTATTTACTTCCTAAGAATAAGCAAAGTGTGCACTCTTTCCTCAGACACACAACATATTTGCAGAACTATTATAATGCCACAACGTAAACACTGCCATCAGAACCATGTAATTGACAGTTAAATGCATGAGTGATACTATGGCAAAATCACTTGCTTCTTACTACTTTAAATTTGTTCCAAATAGATATAATTTCAACTGGGCTGAGACCTCAGAAGAGTTAATCCAAAATATTAGATGAAAAAAACAACTTTAAAGCTAATTAGCACTGAAAAGTATTTAAGTCATATGCCTGAATTCATTTTTCATTACTGATAGCTGCATTGGAAAACCTCAAGTATGAAGAGTTTGAGTGTCACTTTAAGATCTAAGATTTGTCAAATCTAGTGCAAAGAAAAGCTACTGAATTGCAAAACAGTGAGTTGACTTTAAGAGGATTATAAGTTCCTACCAGGAAGAAATCACCTAATTTATAAAAACTCAACTTTTAAAGGAGCAACAAATAGTTTTATTAATAAATGCATGTAATGGAGCAGATGATTATAAAATGATGTTTATAACACTTTACCTTTTAATAAATGCTTACTTAGCTGTAGTTCGGTAATATTTGCCAAGAAATTTATAAAATTTGTTTCCACTGTACATAAAATATTTCATTTATTGCAAAATAACACAATGGAGATTTGATTAATTTAAGCATTTCCTATTTTAATTTTTAAAAGTTTTCAAATTTATTAGCTGTTATTATGATAATAGGATTAATAGTGATAAATTGCTTGCATGCATGCATACATATAATTACATATATATGCATGTGCCTATATATCAAAGTTACAATGCTTCATATTTCACATTAGGATAAATTCAATGTAACAGTGTGTTATGTTTCATGGGCAAACTATAATAAAATGCATAATCATCTCTTTCAATTAGGGAGATCAGATCTTGCAAATTATTAAATTTGGATTCAGCACGGGAAACTGTTTTTCATACAACTGCTTCAGATCCTGAAATAGAGCACTCATTCTTCTTCTCTGAGAAAGCATCTCTCTATTCTCCAGTTGGTTAGTATGTATTTGATGACTCTATCTGATAAATATTGAAGTTAGGAAATGTCAGTAACAACAGATTTCCAGTACTTTTTTCTGGCCTTAATAATGATAAAGTTGACATTTGTTCTTTATAATCTTGGAAAAAGGTAAAGTCAAAATTCTTAATTTGGTATAAATATTTTGGATTAGCTGATGTACTCATACTTCATACTTGGGAATTGACGGTTGGTGCAAAGTAGTGCTCCAAACTAGAATTAATGCTGTCAATTCCATCATAGTATGACACTTCTCCAGGAATAATAGATCAAATGTAATGCCCCTAGCTCTAGCAATATGACTCATACACTTACTAATATTTTGTGTTTTTGGTAGTTGCACCCATCTAAAATTAGTGTTATATTTTTATATTACAGTAAACTTTATTGAGTCCATTATACAAGTTGTAAATTCATTTGCTGAAACTTAACCGTTTATTTTATGCCATGCATAAGGTGGTGTATTCCCATTATGTAGATTATAAACTGTAAAACAGTAGACTGGCAACTTTTATTTATAGTATGCCTTCAATGCTAAAAGCTTGCAACCACTATATTTTAACTAAGGCTTCATTTTTGTAACTATCTGTAATCTCTTTGACCTTATGATTTTGTGATATGTATACTTGCTACTCTTTTTTTGTTACATTATCAACCCCATGTCGACAGCAAGTGTTGCATTGATCTTTTTAGGGAGGTGAACTGCAAACTTTTTCTCCTCCAGAGTCTTCATGAATACTGTCTAACAGCTTATATTTAAGTGATTTTCTTTATACCAAAATATACATGTTGGACTTTAATAGAAATGTTGATATCACATAGACCGGCAAAGAAAACAGCCTACAATGGTGACCTTAGGCAAAACATTAAATCACTTTTTAATTATTTCTTTGTCCTAAATTTTCTTCTATTTCCTGTTCAGTTTTCTGCATTCATTTTATGGTTAAATGTTCATCAGCATCTTCTTTGTCACTATCTTCACTCTGATGCTTTTCTTTCCCTTTGGTTCACTTCTTAAAGCAGTCTCCTCCTATGATAAGAGTGTAAATAAAGGACATCGAGACCATCACAGGTGGGCAAGGTCATTAAGGCACGTACTCATGAGCAGGAGGTTTGGAGTTTGACTGGCTCAAGAACCGTCCTCCCCAAGGCTTTTTCCAGATTTTGCTCAGTTGTGGCCAATTGTTCAGGAGGTACATAAATTTAGGTCTAGAATGTTTCCTTACTTAAAAAAATAACTTTCTCAATTTATCATTTCATCTCATGTATTACCAGTGTCCAACAGCTGTTATGCCTCAGCAGCAAAAATGGGGATTAAACACGTAAAAATTATGTTCGACTTATTCATATGCATTCTCCATTTACTTTTCCCAGGTCTATGTATTTCTTCATATGTTTTCCAATTTCCTCTTTACCATTTCTTTCTTCAGTTTCCTCTATACAATTCTTGGACTTTGGATAACATTTCTTCTGTTAACCAATCCTCTAATAAATGCTTTCTTTTAGCCTCAAAATGGAACCTTTCAAAATGTTTCAGAAAGATTAATTTTTTTTCTTTGCTAATTTTGGCACAATCACCTTTTGATATGTCGGTAGAATTTTCTGGGCTCTTATGCCATGGTCTGCTGGAGATGAACTTTCCAGATGTTTCATTCGCAACTATGGCGGACATCCTCAGTGGCGTGGATGTAGCTTCCTCCATTGATTCACTGCGTCTGAAGCATTGAATATTGGTGTTGCTATATTTATAGTACCAGAGTTATCCGCTGATTGGTTCGGGGCGAGTGGCGGCCAATCGGCTTGTGGGAGGAGCCTGGTCTCTCCTGTGCTGTTACTCTCTTGTGATAGGCTTGCTATGTTATTATGTGTTGGATATTGTACTTTGTTTTTAAATGCTGGAAACAAGTTGTTGTTCAGTTTCAGGGCTTCTTCTTTCCTGTTGAAATTATTAGGATGTTTGTGGATTTTGATGGCTTCATGTTGCAGACTAGCATGGTAGTGTGTCATGGATGAGAGAATGTTAGTGTCCTGAAACTTGATGATGTGTTCCCCCTCTGCTTCGATGGCATTTTTTTCTGTTTATGTGTTAAATATGGAAAATGGGGAAATTTGGCCTGGTACCGCTCGCTGTAGCACCCAGGGATTAATAAGCATTACTAAAGCACCTAAACAGGCTCAAAAGCGCCTATAAAAGTGGAGGTGATTCAGGATTAATACCATGGCAGAGCCCTGACGTAAACCTCATCTATGATGAGTTTCATTACAGAGGGTTATGCCTGCTGTTTGTACGTACTTGTTGTGCATATTCAAACCAACTAAGGTTGTGGGGTTTTCTATACAAGGATGCAAATCTGCTTGACTGGCTTTCAGGTGGTGCAGAACAGATTATAGCCAGTTCCTCATCATTAGGAGGACCATTCTGATGGGTGCAGTTAAGTTGGCATATTTTGAGTTTTCTGCGATATCAGCTCGTATGGAGTTCAAAAGTGAAGTTGTAGCATTGAAGTGGTCGTTCTTTGTGTCCTGTAAACTTCTGGCTGCAGTTTCAGAAGTTTATTTCATGTTTTGAATACATCTCTTAATGTTGTCTGAGGCTTGTGTGATCATAGCCTGAAGAGTGGTGAAGGCCTCTTCCAGTTGATCCAGTCTAATGGTAGTGGCGTCCTGTGCTGCACGTTGCTGATCAAATAAGCCCGTGTGTTGCAAGATGATACTCTGCAGTGCACTGATGAGACCAGTTAGTTCTGTAACTGCTTCCATAATTGTGGTCAGGGTGGTGAGTGCTGCTTCCCTGTTCTTGTCGATTATGGATGTGATTCATGTGCCCTGTGCAGTTTTTGATTTACTGTGATTACAGTTGGAGCTGCACTGAAGAGGGCAGGCGGCCTGGCCGGTATAATGACCTGTATAACCTCCGCAAGAGGCACAAAATCTGCGGCGGCGAGCCAGCATAGTGCAGTTAGCTGTGACAGATGCCGCCCCGCAGTAATGGCAGCGCGGTGGTTCTGTACAAGCTAATTAGGATGATAGGGGCTTTCTCTACAACACCGACTGACGCTTTATTAATAATTACCGGCATGTTACCGCTGGATTTGGAAGTACGTAAACGAGGTGCACGATACTGGTCTAAAAAAGAGAATTTTACAAGGGCATCCCAACTTGTGGGTTGTGCAATTAACGATGAAATCGAGATAGAGGAGAAAATATTAGAGGAATGGCAGGATACATGGGACCTTAGCACCACCGGAAGAAGAACTTACGACTACTTTCCATCTGTCGTAGAAAGATTTCACATGAAATACTTTCAACCTTCCCGGGGCTTGGTCCATTATCTCTCTGGACATGGCCCGTATCGTGTATATCTGAACAGATTTAATCTCCGACCTGACAATTTGTGTGATTGTGGGCAAATTGAAACACCGGAACATGCACTATTTGAATGTAACTTAACGACACAATTAAGACAAGACATAAAATCTATACAAAACCGACAAATTAACGACATAATAAGAAACAGGAAGACATGGATTATTTTAAATAAATTGGCTAATTCCTTTTCAGGGGAAGCCCTGAAAAGATTCAGAATGTAGCCACACTCCCGGACTTGACATTATAGGTGTACCTACTGATGTAGCCGAAGTCTCTGCATCTACTGGATTACCAGGACACCCCTCTTGAAGACCAAAGAGGCAGAGTTTCTTCAGGATTCCCAGTGGGTCACCGTCACCGAACAAGACACCAATAGTACCTCGGTACTAAATACTAATTGTATATTATTATTTGCATTATTATTATTATATTATATTGGTTATTGATGGTGGTGGAATTGTAAACTTAATCGTAATTAACCTATTGTTATTATAAAATAGATGAGTAATTTTGAAGTAGTTATTTAGAACATTAAACAAGTAGAATATATAAATTATACTTAAGTATTTGATATTAAATAAATAAAACTAAATTATTTGTAAACAATTAATTGGAATCAATTGTAAACCAGTAGAAGTAGTAGATACATTGTTAATTTTAGGCATATAATCATAGTGCCTTCTTCTTAGTTAATTAGTAATATATGAAAAACTAAAATGTAAACAGATGAAAAAGAAAAATAAAATGAATTAAAAAGACCAGGTTTAAAGTATAAGATACCTGGTAAAAAAGATATAGAAGCCGTGGCTTTGTCGATGGACAAAGTCACGGCTTTTTTTTTTTTTTTTTTGTGCGCAGCAACCTCTGCACGGGGCGTTATGACGGCGGAGGTTGAGCTCAAATGTGAGGCGGTGTGGTCCAATAGTGATTCCAGCTGCGATGGCCGCCTCACACTCTTCTGGCTCCAGGAAATTTAGTCGAACCAAGGGTGTCCGCCTCTGTAGGAATATATGCGTATTGCATAAGGTGCAGATGGCCACTACCGCTGAACAGTTCGGAGAATATATGAGGAAGCTATGCTCCGGGGTATTCCTCAGAGCACAGCACTAAGCTGTGGTGTCTGTTCCTGTTCTTGTTCCAATTCTGAATCTGAATGTGAATGTGATGGCTGTGGAGGCGGGGTGCAGGGTCTGGCAGTGGGATCGTCCGTATTTCTATCAGTAGGCTTTTGCGGGACATGTTTCCCCTCAAGAGATGCATTGAGTGCAGGACCCCGGGTTGCCGGTGTGCCGGCTGTAGCTGGTTGGGTGTCAGCGGTTGCGCGCGGTGATTCGGGCGTGTTTGCAGCGGCGGCAGGCGATGGCTTCGAAGCGGCTTGGCGTGTGCTGCGTTGATTTATTGTGGTCTTGTTTCCATGGAGTCCCATGTTGAGCTCTTCTCTCTTTCACCGCTGTCCGAAGAAAAAAGTCTGGCATTTTTTTTAATATGTTACATTTTTATTTATAAAATATGGATAATGGGGAGGATAGACCTGGTACCGCCGTAGCACCCAGGAAATTATAAGCATTACTAAAACACCTAAATAGGTTCAAAGGCGCCTATAAAGGTCGAAGTGGTTCAGGATTAGCGCAATATCAGAGCCCTGACTTAAACCTGCATCTATGGTGAGTTTCGGTACAGCGGGTTACGCCTGCTGTTTGTTCGTAGTTGGTGTGCGTATTCAAACCAGTTGCGGTAGCTCATGTACGTTTTACCATACATGTGTGTAAATCTGCTTGTTTGGCTTTGAGGTGGTGCCTAACAATTTATTGCCTGTTCCTCGTCATTAGGAGGACCATTCTGGTTGTCTAAAGTTAGGTTGGCATATTTTGAGTTTTCTGCGATATCAGCTCCTATGGAGTTCAGAAGTGAAGTTATAGCGTTGAAGTGGTCATTCTGGGTGTCCTGTAAACTTCTGGCTACAGTTTCTGAAGTTGGTTTTATGTCTTGAATACGTCTCTGAGGTTTGTGTGTTCGTAGCCTGGAGAGTGGTGAAGGCCTCTTCCAGTTGATCCAGTCTAATGGTAGTGGCGTCCTGTGCTCCACGTTGTTGATCAAATAAGCCCGTGTGTTGCAAGATGGTACTCTGCAGTGCATGGATGAGACCAATTAGTTCTGTCACTGCTTCCATTATTGTAGTCAGAGTGGTGAGTGCTGTTTCCCTGTTCTTGTCGATTATGGATGTGATTGATGTGCCCTGTGCAGCAGTTGGCAGTGGATGGGCAGTAATTGATTTACTGTGATGACAGTTGGAGCTGCGCTGAAGAGGGCAGGCGGCCTGGCCGGTATAATGACTTGTACCTCCGCAAGAAGCACAAAATCTGCGGCGGCGTGCCAGGTAGTGCATAGTGCAGTTAGCTGTGAGAGATGCCGCTACCGCGGACTTATCTGACCTGTAATAACATAGCGAGCCTATCACAAAAGAGCAACAGCAAAGGAGAGACCAGGCTCCTCCCACCAGCCGATCGGCCGCCGCTCGTTCCGGACCAATCAGCGGAGAGCTCTTGTACTATAAATATAGCGCGCCAACGATCAACGGAGAAAAACAAAATCAACGACGGACTCCGGCTGCAGCAGTGTACCAGTGAACTTCGAAGCCGAGAACAGTCGAGCGACACAGACAGCAGCCGAGCGACGGGCCGCTACCGCGGAGCCGGCAGAAGTGTCCAGTACGGCCTGCGACTGGAGCAGCAGCAGCAGCGGGTCTAGTTGTCAGACTCCACGGCACTCAGATTAGCAGAGTAGAGGTGTAAGACCGCAGCCAACAGTCTCTGACTGGAATCTAGGCGCCTTTCGGGGTTGGTCCTCTGCACCTTGTGCTTTTTAGCGCTCTCTAACTGAACCTTTCTCTCTGACTATTCTATATTTTCCTCTTACTATCATAGATTAAGTGTTCCCTTGTTAGGCTAGTATTAAATTTTAGCCTATTGCGTCTCTTCTTTCTTCCTCTTCTTAAAATATTGAGTAACTAGAATTAACTATCAAATAACATGGCCAAGACCATTGTGTCACAATTGTTAGGACCCCCCGCCCTAAAACCCGGACGAGAACAACACGCAAGCTAAACCGACCAAGATCACGACGACGACTAACCGCATGTCTAGTCCTGTCCTGGACCCGGCGCTGGGACGCCTCTGGATGTGGCCCATGACCTGAGCCTCAGCAGCGACAGTGACAGCAGTCAACTTGTCGATGAGGACCGACCTGCGATCCCTCCTGTAGGCGACCGGACCGGTGCACAGGCTGAGGACCCGCCCACTTCGGGACCACATGGTACGGAAGGCACATCAGCAACAAATAGTAACTTGTATCTGGACCAAGCGAGGCAAGACCTCGGCAAATTCTACGTGGCGGACTGCTACAAGCGTAGCCTGTCCGCGTTGACTTGCGAGTTCGATAAGGTGTATAGGCCACAGAACTACTGGTCCGAGTACCGAAATGGGTACTATGGTTTCAAATTCACGACTCTTGCCGATTACCACAACTTCGTGCATTTCTGCCGAAGAACGAAAGTGCCGTTCCACATCACTGGCCTCCCGGATGAGCGGACCTACAAAGTGGTCATTAAGGGGATGTATGGGTCGGCCACTGTGGAGGAGGTACAGGCCGAACTCAGCAGATTAAAATTCGACTTTGTTAAAGTAAATAAATTCGTTCCACGTAGGACCAGAGAAAGACTGCCAATGTTCTTTTTTTTTTTATTGCTTTATTTATGAACGCTCTTCAACAGCTCAGGTCATCGGCGTCCCATTAAACTCAGGGCGTGAAACGGCCGACATATTTTGCTCAGAGGCCTCTCTTTCAGGCTTGAGGTTCTTTTTCGTGCCGTAAATGTACGACACGGGACCCACGGCTTTACTTCCCTTCCGAAGGAACCCATATTTACGCACCGAAAAATCCATCGGTCTTGGCCGGGTTCGAATCCGCGATCTTGGGTTTAGGAGGCAAGTATGGTAACCCCTACACCGCCAGGACCGACGCCAATGTTCTTGGTGCATATGGCCAACACAATCGATTCCACAGCGGTCAAGATCCTGATTGACCTACTACATTGCAGGGTGCGAGTCGAGGATTACGTTCCACCCCAAGGCCCCGCACAGTGTCGCGGGTGTCTCCGTTTCGGCCACCTGCTAGAAACTGCGAGGCCCCGCAGGTGTGCTCCTTTTGCGCAGGGGAGCACCATGTGAGCAATAGCTCAGCAACACAGCGGCAATGCGCCCTCTGTGGCCAGAGCGGTCATGGAGCAAAGTGAGGGGGGCTGTATGGTACACCAGAGGCTCCTGCACCCTACTCGTCCCCCTCCAGCGCGCCCTAGGCCGCCATTGATGTGGTACCACGTGTCCCACAATCGGGGCTCCTATGCTGGAGTCACGGAACAGCGCCAGCCTACACAGAACACACCAGCACATAGAATATCACGACCCCCACAAACACATGCACAACCACCATCAACACAGATTCAACAGAACAAGCCACAAAGAACACACAGTACATCAGCCAGTCAGAAACAAACACATGCGCATAGTGACACACACTCGCAGCACCGCCTCTGCGCCAGCGCGCTGACACCTACCCACGTCTACCCCCAACCACCTATCCTCAGCACTTTATCCAAACGGGATGCAGGAGGCCAAGTTTGAACTTTGATACGGAAGTGCTGGCCTTCCTGTCCCATATGGGGCAGGGAGACGAATACGCCGGGTATCTAATGATGATAACCCAGTTTAACTTGATGTTGCAAAATTTTCAATTTGTAGGGTCCCCAGCTGAACATGCGGCTAGATATGTGAATATAATGCACCGGCTCGCCTCTGAAATAAGCAATGGCTACTAAACCAAACAACAACAACACGCACCACCAAACTGGAATAGCACGCACTGCCTTCAGCACCATTGACATCGACACACCCCCCGACTGCAAGATACTCTTCTGGAACTGCAGGGAACGCTCAAAGCTAGGCGAACTCAGGCATTACTTGTTCCACAAGAAAACTGACGTCGTTTTACTAAACGAAACCTTCCTCACGCCGAAAGCCAGATTCTCCATACCTGAATACACTGTATATCGTGCCGACCGCCCAGATGAGCGCGGGGATGGCGGCACCGCCATCCTCATATGGTCCACAATTAAACACTGGCAAGCACATGTGCCACCACTGAAGCACATGGAAGCCTCTGCAATTAAAATTATCACGCAGGACGAACCGATCACCATTGTAAGCATATACAATCCCCCAGGAAAGATCTTAGTACATGATCCTGATATAGTGACTACCCTAGGCGACAGAGTAATAGCAGCTGGCAACTTTAATGCACCCCACGAGGCCTGGGGGTCGCCCACCAACAGCCCCAACGGAAATAAACTACACCAATACATACAAATCAATAACTGCATCGTCATACACACAGACGAACAAACACACATACCGGATAGTGATGAATAGTGTTTAATGCCTGTTTTTTCTACAGAGGCACCACAGGCGATGGACACTGATGATACATGAGATGAAATGATATATTGGAAAGGATTTATTTTTAAGGAAGGAATCGTTCTAGGCCTAAGTTTAGGGTACCTCCCCGGCATTTGCCATTTATGAGGACTGAGGAAAACTTGGAAAAAACCTCAGTCAGGAAGGACGGTCGTGGCGGTAAGCGAACCCAGACCTCCCGCTTACGAGTCCGAGACTTAACGACCTCGGCCACCCGTGGCGGTTCACATACCGGTCAATAGAAACACCATCCCAAACACATTAGACTTCGCGATCCTAAAGAAAACCCTATTCCGACACATCACCCGCAAAGACACGCGCGCCTCCGATCACTATGCGGTTATGTTAGATATCGAAAAACCGATCTCAGCCGACCCGCCTGTCCTACGGCGAAACTACAACCGCGCCAAATGGGAATTATTCCAAGCCGTGTTAGATAACAGACTAACACACAACCTCCCCCTACAGACACCAGAAGATCTTGAAGAGACAGCGGCCCATCTGGAAACAACGGTACAGGCGGCCATTAACTCTGCTGTCCCTTATATGCCCCCCCCCGGGAAAAACGAAATGCGGTTTACACCGGACATAATCGTGCTCATGACCGAAAGAAACCATGAACGGCGCAAATGGCAGCGCACCCGTAATATACTCCATAGAGTAAATATGGAAACGCTCAATAGCGAAATTAAAACAAAAATTCAGGATCAGCTCCAGTAACAATGGAACCAGGTGCTAAGCAACCTAGACGTCCGAACGAACAACATATGGACGGTAACAACAAGGCTGATCGAGCAACCCTTAAAAACACCGCCACTAAAAATACCCACCATCCCACCTCAGTACGCAGAAACCCCAGAGGACAAAGCGGAACAATTAGCAGACTCCCTAGAGAAAGCATGCAAGCCCAACACTGATCCCATGGATGTGACCTTCAACGCCTCCATAGAAGAGGCTGTAGGTAACATACTCAGCACGCAGACATACAACAAAATACGAAGAACGCACCCGGCAGAACTGCGCTATATTATAAATCACCTTCAAAACTGCAAGGACCCCGGCCCAGATCAAATACCAAATTTGGTACTAAAACCCTCACAAAAGCAGCCCTAGAACTATTGTCATCAATAGGCAACTATTGCCTTTCTGAAGGGTACTTTCCTAAGTGGAAATATGCTACAGTGCTGATGTTCCCGAAGCCCGGGAAAGATGCTTCAAACCCGGAAAATTACAGACCCATTAGTCTATTAAACACCTTGAGTAAAGTCGTAGAAAAAGTAATCTTAAAAAGGCTAACGGCATACATTAAGAAAAACAACCTAATTATTAATGAGCAATTTGGCTTTCGAGCACAACACTCCACCACACTGCAGTTAGCACGCACGGTAGAACACGTCACCCACGGCTTCAATCGTAAAATGTCCACAGGAATACTTTTCCTTGGCGTTAAACGCGCCTTTGACACTGTCCACTACGCTGGCCTTCTTCACAAACTCAAGGAGACGAAATGCCAAGACACAATGATAAAGCTAGTAGCCCACTATCTAAACGGTCGAACCCTCTCCATCTCCCTTAATCAAATCTTGTCCTCACCATGCGAAATCACTGCAGAAGACCCACAGGGAAGCCTATTAGGCCCCACCTTATTTAACATCTATATAAACGACATTCCAACAGCGCCCAACACCATGCTATCAATTTACGCAGACGACAAATCCATAGCTGCACAGTCTTGGAAACCATCCTTGGCTGCAAAAAGTCTGCAAGACTCCTTAAGCATTCTCGAACCCTGGCTACGCAAATGGCGAATAAAAATTCATGCTGCCAAAACCCAACTAGTCCTATTCACGAAGCGAACCAAGAAAGAAATGAACGATTACTCCCACTACATCTGTTTCACGAAAATATCCAATGGAAAAAAAGATGTAAAATATCTAGGTGTCACGCTAGACACAGGACTTACGTTCGCTAAGCAAAGCAATAGAGTAAAGCAGCTCGCGAACATGCAACTGAATAAAATCTACCCCATGCTAAACCGAAAATCACCGATAAGTATAAACATGGGCCTCTTCCTGTACAAAACCCTCATCCGATCGGTAATCACATACACAGCGCCAGCATGGGGATACTGTGCGCCGACTCACATAAAAACGCTTCAAGTATTACAAAACAAAATACTCAGAATAGTGACGAAAATACCACTTAGTGCCCCGATCGACCTACTCCATGAGGAGCTCAAAATGCATACCATCGAAGAATTTGTCAAAAAACGAGCATTCAATATGTACAAAACCGTAGAAAACCATTACAACCCATTGGTTAAAGGTTTGGGACAGCACGAGCGAAATAGCACGAAGCACAAAATGCTACTGTCATTATTCAACCGCAAATACCACTAAATAAACACGACGATCCACAAGCAGATGCACTACAACTTCTGTCTAGTCTAGTACCCATGAACCATACCTAACCGGTTCCCTTAAGCCCCTGGGTGGATGCAATTCCCCTGCCAGGGCGGTCGGGGTAATGCAGGGCAACCCTAAAACGTTGACGAACGGACAGGTTACCAGATTAGAATTAAGGGGAAAAATAAATAAATAAAAAAAATAAAAACAAAGCAAAAAATATATATGCCCATATCACTAACCATTACCATTAGGACATTCCCTGATCACAGGGGACAAACCCAACTAACACACATTCTTTCGAAAACTTAATAGTTGTACATACTACCACGCTTAACACATAGACTCAGTAGTAAATAGAAGAACTACGCACATATCTTATGTACCATGTTTTAACTCAACACGGTAGTTACCTACAAAATGCATGCCTGTAGCATTAACCATTACCATTAAGACATACCCTGATCTCGGGGAACAAACTCAACTAATACACATATATATACTACTAAGTTTAATTAAAAATTGTACATACTACCAACAATGTAGCAGCAAGTAGCAGAACTGTACACATACACTCTGAACAATGTTATAACGCATCACGTTAGTTTACTTAAAGACCAGTCACTCACTAGGGACAACACTACACCAACGGATGAAAACAACTCCAGAGATACGATTAGACAGGTCATCCCCCCCGGGTCCACACCGGTTGACGGCCAACAGAAATGTACGTATTGCACCAAAATTTTATTGTATCTTAGCACGAAACCTTACACCTAAATTTTCCTCCCTGCATGAGCATGATACCCGCAGTAACACCTGGGTCCTTGTCTGGACTTTGTGCCAAGGCCTGTACCTAGCCCACCTCTGTCTGATCACTCTCTTGTGGTCAGGCGTGTTTATAGATTAACCATTAATCTCAGGGTGCTTCGGCGGTACCTGACTAACCTTCACTTGCTTCCCCCCTATCATGTAGCGTACACTTAGTGCATGGTAGGGAAGGCAAGCGTAGATCAACATCGGATGTCTGCCACATAGGGGAGGCGGCGGAGGGGCCCCTTCAAAAAAAATTAAACAAAAAAGTCAACGCTTTAGTCGGTCTGAGTTCAACATGGGACGCCGTGGAAGCAAGACGCCAGCCAGCCAATCGGAACGCAGCTACCACTCCGCTGCTACGAAGCAAGCGCCCGCCGCCGCAGATAAGCCTGCACCTTCTCTTCTCACTGCCGACACCCAGTCACCTCTAGTCGTAACACCTGCAGTTTCTCCAACCTGGGGCCCTGCTGAACCAATTCAGGGGAAATTCTGGCAGCAGGATCCCCCAGAAGAGCATAATTCACCAAGCCAACACATCCAGCCAGCTCCAGCCGCAACACCTGCAACCCGGGGCCCTGCACTTAACGCATCACTTGAGGGAAAACATGTGCAGCCACAGGAAACCCCGCGAAAGCCTTCCGATAGAAGCACGGGCGATCCCACTGTCAGACCCCGCACTCCGCCTCCACAACCACCACATTCAGAGTCAGACTTGGAACAACCACAACAAGGGAACAGACACCACACAGCCTAGCCTCACCAACCAGTGCTGTGCTCCGAGGAGTGCCCCGGAGTATAGCTTCATCCTATATTCTACGAACTGTCCAGCGACAGTGGCCATCCGCACATTATGCAATACGCATATATTCACACAGAGGCGCGACACCTCTGGTACGTGTAAACTTCCAGGAGACCGAAGAGTGTGAGGCGGCCATCTGAGTCGGAGTCACTATTGGACCAAACCGCCTCACATTCGAGCCCAGCCACCGCCGACGTAACGCCCCATGCAGACACTGCTGCATGTACGGACACACTGACCAGGCCTGTACGGAGCCACCGAGATGCCACTACCGCGAGGCGGCATCCCTAACTGCAGACTGTACCAGACACGACCTGGCGCGCCGCCGCAGGTTTTATGCCTCTTGCGGAGGTACAAGCCATTATACCGGCCAGGCCGCCTGCCCACTACAACGCAGCTCCAACCACAACCACAGTAAACCAACTACTGCCCACTCATTGCCAACCACAGCTCAGTATGCATCAACCACATCCATCCTTGACAAGAGCAGAGAAGTAGCACTCACCACACTAACCACAATTACGGAAGCAGTAACAGCGCTAACTGGCTTCATCAACGAACTACAGAAAAACATCTTACAACACACTGGCTTATTCAATCAACAACTCGCAGCACAGGACGCCACCAGTGCTTTGCTTAACCAATTGGAAGAGGCCTTCACCACTTTCCAGGCTACGAATACACAGACATCAGACAACCCTTAAGAGACTAAAACAAGGCATGAAATCAACCACCGAAACTGGAATAAAAACCTTACAGGACACCCAGAACAACAATTTCACTGCTATAACTAAACTACTGCACTTCACTATGGCTGGCCTTCAAGAATTGAAGCAAGCAAACATACCTGCAGATAACCAGACGGCACCTCCGCCACGACGTAATAATTACCGCCGAGAAGAGTTCCCTGGAACCCCCCGGCCGCCATCGAGGTCAACCTCGCCAACAAGAGAAGACACAGACTACTACAACAGTCCTCCAAAGGGAGAGGAAATGCCCACCAATCAGTCGGCACCACCTCAAAGCCGAAATAACTTCTACGAACCAGAGTTCAACGGAATCCTCAGACGACCACCAAGAGTATCCACCACCGTCCAAATATGATTCCCCCATACCACTGACACAGGTTCACGTCAGGGCTCTGTCATGCCGTGATCCTGACCTCTCTTCTATCTTACTGGTTCCTTTATAACCAGTTTGGTGACTATAGCATCACTCACAAGTCCCTGGGTGCTTAGGGGGTACCAGGCTCAATGACCCCCACTGCCCAAATTAAACAATAAAAAGAATCACCACAGTATTACTTAGCATATAATTGGTAAAAAAAATATTTTAAAAAAATTAATGCTTCAGTTGTTGCAATTATAACAACCACAGCTGTAACGCATCAAATACAGACCAACCACTATACAGTGCGCAGCAACTACATCTATGGTCACAGAAGCTGCACACACCACTCTGAGCACAATTTTGGAATCAATATCGGAGTTCACTAACCTCATCAACAAACTACATAGTACTATCCTTCAACGTACCTGCCTAATTAATCAACAACTCGCTGCACAAGACACTACTACTACTAGATTAGACCAACTGAAAGAGGCTTTCACCACTCTCCAGGCCACCAACGTTCAAAATTCAGACAGCATTAAGAAACGTATTCAAGACATGAAATCAACCTCCGAAACTGCAGTAAAAACGTTACAGGACACGCAGAATGACCACTTCAATGACTTAACTAAACTTTTGCACTTCATCATGGCTGGCCTACACGAAAGGTCTAACCATACAGACGCAACCACAAATAACCAGTTGGCACCACCTCCACTCCGAGACAATTACCGCCGAGAGGAGTTCCCTGGAACCCCCGGCCGCAATCGTGGTCAACCACGCCACCAAGAGTACACTACAGTCTATATTATGCTGCACTCTCACTACTGATGCAGGTTTACGTCAGGGCGTCACCATGGCGTGATCCTGACTCTCCTCGACCATCATGGTTTCTTTACAACCATTTTGGTGATTTTAGCATCACCCACAAGCCCCTGGGTGCTTAACGCGGTACCAGGCTCAATCTCCTCACTGTCCAATATCAATTATAAACTGAGTCACCACAGTATTACCTAGCATGTAATTGGTAAAAAAAAAAATCAACGCTTCAGGCTCAGTGAATCAACGGAGGAAGCTACGTCCACGCCACTGAAGATGCAGACCACGGCATAACAGCCCGGAAAATTCTAATGACATCTATGACTCCAGCCGTGAAAGCCTATGTTCTCTCATGACCTTTTGGTATGTTCAACAAATTTCTGATTGTATCTTGGCTGTAATTTTTTTTGGCCCTTTGTTGATTATTGACTTTCTCATGCCTAAACATTCTTTTGCTTCAACTCCCTTTAAAATAGATTGTTGTCTCTTCTGTTCAGGGACTTTTTGGTCAAATTCTGTGTTTCTGCTAGTTAAAGAGTCATGGCTTCCATTTTCTCAGCTTCAACTGCATTGTTTAGATGACCTGAAGCTCTAGTAATTACACCCCTCCACTAGGAATTTCATATTTAGTTTTGATTTTCAGTTAAAATATAATATTATAGACGAGATCATTCACATTAATCCATTGGATTGATGAAATTTCACTGATGTTCTCTATTCCTATAAAATAATGGTCAAAGAATACTTTTTGTCCACATAATGCTGAAGTGAACCAAAATCTTTGAACTTATTTAATAATTAATGAGAAAATGAAACATTTTAATTATGCTTTTGGTAGTTATTAAAATATTAGAACCTCTTACCAGACAGGTAGGTTTTAGAAGTATTTCGCAGCTTTTTGAAGTTGCTGCAGTCATCCACTATAATTAAGATAAACATACACACACGAACTCTTTAACATCTACATTAGTCTGGAGGTGGTCTTGGTGTCAGTTGTAAGGCAGCTTAAATAGTTTGTTTGTTTTTTTTTCCACCATTGCAGAGCAAACCATTCTCTGATATGAAGCTCTTAAAAATAAATAGCATTTCTCTTAAATGCAAATCTTAATTCTCTTAAAGCCCAATGCAAAGACTAAAAATGACGTGATAACCAATGTTTTTGCACATGTTACTGACATTCAGTAACATCTTAATTTAACATAAGGACAACAACCGCAAGCCATACTTTTTGGTACCATGTGCAAATAATTACAACATTTGATGCCACCAAGGATCATGTTTTACGACTAAGCATACATATTATTGCATATTTGCATAATTTCTTTCTGTCAATTATATCATTGCTTTAAATAGTAAATTGACAAATTATAAAGCATTTTGCATCTCTTACATCTGGATTTGTTTTTTAATCAGCATTTCCCATGACAAAATGGGGCTGCACAATAAGCCTTTTGGACTGATGTGGTCAATAAAATCCAATAACTCTCTACCCATTATCAAATCTATTGCCTTCCTGTCTAGATCCATCCATCCATCCAACCATCCATCCACACACACACACACCCACCATCCATCCATCCATCCATCCATCCCATGGCAGTTATACTTATAAAAAAAAATTTCCCATTCCAAATCTTCAATTTTTTGTATGATACAAAGCACCCAGGAGCAAGTTAACAATCAGTGAAAAGTGTGCAAGATCTCCTATGGGTCATTCCACAAAAAAACAATACATCCCAGAGTTTTCATGTCCCAAATTTTTTTGAAATTTTTTACACACATTCATCTTCATGCAAAATATGCTTTAATGCAACATTATTTTAACATTTAATAAAAACCAAATATATGGAGTCTTAGAGTAACCAAAAAATTATAAAATTTCACAGATAAAATTTGTTTCAGTGATAATTTTTTGATAGATTTAAGATAGAAGATTAATTAATATCTTATTTTAAAGTTTTTTTTTTAATTGAATGGTGTTCAAAACCCGTTTTTACTACTAAGACACCACAGGCGATGAACACTGGTGATACATGAAATGGAATCATATATTAGGAAAAGATTTTTTTAAGGAAGGAAATGTTCCAGGTCTAAGTTTAGGATACCTCCCCGACATTTGCCATTTATGAGGACTTGAGGAAACCTGGAAAAAACCTCAGTAAGAGAGGATGGTCCTGGTATGATTCGACCCCAGACCTCCCGCTCGTGAGTCCGCGCTTTAATGATATCGGCAACCAGTGGCAGTATACTTTAAAGTACGCAAAATGTTCTTTATTTCATATATAATGCTTGAAACCAAAGTTTTGACTGTTTATGATACAAAAACTCTAAAATGCAAAAACATTTTTTTCCAAAAAATATAATCTTGAATTGTACTTAAATTATGCAGAAATGTTGCAAATAATTATATCTTTCTTAAGCAAAAAAAAAAAAAAAAAGTATGGATTGTAAATCAATTTCAGAGATATTATAATTTAAAGTATCACTCATATTTAAACTTGCCTTTGAAGAACTTTTTTCACAAACTGTCAATTCTAATGGTTGTTCCTGAAATCCTCCAGCAGTTTAGATGCATGATTTGCCTCCTTTGATGACAAATTATACTAGTTTCAGAAGTGGGTATGATCAAAGACAAAATTTAATTTGTCATTATTATTAATTCATCTGACCATGAAGGAAACACAAATAAGGGTGATGGTCCATGTGGATGAAGATATGACTCTAAATTCTTCATTGTCAAATTTGTCTAGCATGTAACATAACTACCAGTAGCCATCAAACACAACAGTTGCATATCCTCTAATAGTTATCAAGGGAATAGTTTTACTAAGACCACCAAATTTTCTATTAATCACGAAGATGCCATCTTGAGATGTAAATTATTTCCTTGCTTTAAAATTCAGTTAAACAGAGGAATGAAAGCATGATACTGACAGTTTCAACCACGGTTCTAACTTCTCTGTATAGGTTCTGTTTTATCTCTTTAACTTCAGTATTAGACAAACACCACATGTACAGATGGTAGATTTTCCTTTGCCCACAAGAAGAGTGGTTCTTTCATCAATATCTCATTATTCTGTAAATTTGAACAAGCAGCAAGGCATTTTATTTAAGGTACCACCTACACCATTACATGGGCCCTTTCTATGTGAAGTGGCAAAAAATACCATTCAGATTGATTGATTTATTTATGGATGCTCTTTAACATCTCAGGTCACCAGCGTACCATTCAACTCAGGGTGTGAAACGGCCGACAAATTTTGCTCAGAGGCCTCTCTTTCAGGCTTGAGGTTCTTTTTCATGCCGTAAATGTGTGACATGGGACCCACGGCTTTACTACCCTTCCGAAGGAAGCCGTACTTAGGATTTTTACGCCTGAAAAAATCCATCGGTCCTGGTAGGGTTCGAACCCACATTCTTGGGTTTAGAAGGCAAGTATGGTAACCACTACACCACCAGGACCGACGTATACCATTCAGCATTAATTCCAAAATCATATTGGGAAAACATAATTTGATGAAATTGTGCTTAATTGTGTCTGAAAAGTAGCATTTATTCAAAACATTTTATGTATTTTCCTTCAGTAATATATTGAAATGTTTTTGGAATATGTACTAAATTACAGTATCATGAAATAAATAAACAAATAAACAAACACTGTTATATAACAGCAAAACAAAGGCTTTGCAGTTCATTTGTGGAAATTTAGAAATAGCAAACATAGGGATGAATGATGGCTTGATTATTCCAGTGAAATTCTTGTGCTGTATCCTGTATAATGAATTAATAGTTTTCTGAAAAAAATTTTCCCCCTTTTAAGAAAGAGGATTGCTGATGAATAATGATATCATGGACTTTAGTAGCCTGAGGTTTGTCTGCTATTTTTCTACAAATTCTTCTGTTCAGGATGTGGGAGTATTGAGATTGCATCTCTCTGTAGTTAGCCACTGTTTATAGTAACAAAATCAATCATATTACATTCTATTCTTATATCAGAAGAAAAATTTCTTGAAGTACATCTTGCACAGGACACTGTGTACAATTGTTCAATAGACATGCTTCAGCTGGTGGATTGCAATTCATTAATGCCAGCACATGTTTAAATGTTGAAATATTTTTTGTTTCTTGTCATTTCATTTTGCTTAATGGCATCTGCCACAAGTTTCACATTCTGATGTTGTACACAATACAGAATGAATCCTGGCAGCTCCTGGAAGTATCACATGCTTTGGTCGAAGTCCATAAAATTTTGAGTAGTCAATTTTAACATCCGGAAACTTTTTTTGGAATTGTTGATATATTTCTTTAAGTTTCAAAGCATCAGCCTCTTCTGAACATGGGCTTTTTTGCCATCCTTTATAACAGATTTAAAATTCTTCTTCTCAGGCATTATGCAGCTAAACAAATCAGATTCATAAAGCCAGTGCACTATATCTGCAACAAACTCACTGAGTCTTGCTTTAATTGGTTTAGAATTTGGTGATGAAAGTAATCTTTCACACCAAACCAGTTCTTTGGCCTTCTTGGTTAACCAATTCAATGTTTGAAATTCTTTTTCAATTTTGTGTACACTCCAGCTTTTAGTAGAAAAGTCAAAATTTTACCATTCACACTACTTTATGATGTGGTTTTGAACTTCTCTTTTATCAGGCAAACTATTTCATTAAATTCTTCGACTTTCATATGTTCTGATGGAGAAGGGAACCCTGAATCTAAGAGACTTTCAATCTTTTTCTATGTGTTGTTAATCTTTTTCTTTGTTGTTGTTATCTTCTTAAGTTTTTGCATATGTTTCTTTTTTAATTTTGCTTTCTTTATTGGTGATTCTGTAATGAATTATGGATGTATTTAGTTCCTCAATGTTCATGTAATCAGTATCATTTGCTGGAATATCAGTCACACACTTTGCTTGCTCAGTCTTCTCACTTAGGAATACAGACACTCTTTCTACAAGATACATAAAGCTTTTGTCCTAGTATAAGATGTAGAAAATAGACTGTATACATTACACATATTTAAGTCAATTTTTCGAAACCTTTAGTGCCTGATTGATGCACATGTTTCGTGAGAGAAACACATTTTCTTTGATTAAGTTTATTAAGTTTTGTTTAAAGATCTTCATTATATGGATATATGAATTTCAAATCACTGTTAGACAAACCTAATCTTAAACATATAATATTCTTTGCTCAAGTGAAATATCTTCACAATTTCTTATTGAAGAGGAACATACGACAGCACATAAAGATTCCGATGCAGAACCTGGCTTAGCTACAAATGAGCAATGTACAGTTGCCATAACAACTTAAAAAACCACAAATTGCAGAAAAGGAAATTTAAAATGCTCTAAAATAAAATATTATAACATTAGTTTGTTGCTTTCCAAAGTAAATGCACTGACATTTACTTATTTACTAATTTTGTTAGCTTGATTATGTGCTTAACAATATGCTTTCAGACAATTTGTTGACAACGTATAGCCATGAGAGCTAACATAGGAAGACGTATCAAATAGGTAAAAAGATCTCTTATTCATATACACTGTGAACTGTTCATATGATCAGATCTGTTTTCAAATGCTTTTGTTAACTGAACAAATTGTTATGAGTTTTAAACACTTAAATTATAAATATGAAAAAGGAATTTAATAAATAATTTGGTCTTATTTCAATAAATTAATGGAAATGCTTAGTTTCTTATGCTACATTATTTTTTATATCTGGGGTCATCAGCTAAGACAAAATTAAAATTTAGAACTCATAAAAACTTAACATTTTAAAAAATTGAGTCGAGATTGTAACATACACACCACTAAAATTCAATAAAATGGAAGACTAGTTTCGGGAGCCATCGCTCCTATTGTCAGTTCCTGGTCGACTCAGGAACTCAGTCGATCAGGAACTGACGATAGGAATGGTGGCTCCTGAAACTAGTCTTCCATTTTATTGAATTTTAGTGGTGTGTATGTTACAATCTCGACTCAATTTTTTTAAAATGTTAATATTTGACACCACTGTTACAAAAGTTCACTATATTTCATAAAAATTTGTTGAGGTAACAAAATGCTTACAGAATAAGCCTGAATAAAATAGTGATAACTCAAGCTATTAACAGCTTACAGCACATAATATAAACGATCCTGAACAATTTTAACAAAGATAATGTGAAAATTGTCACCCTTGAATTACCTCATATCTTTAATAAAAATATTGTTACCACGTAAACCACTGGAGGGTTCAAAATAAATTTTTGTACACTTATTGTTGAAGTTAAACTTGACTACCACACAAAATTTCAAAGAAATTGGAAATGATACTTTCAAATAAGTATTCAAATTAAACACCCTGTATTTTCAAAATATGATATTGTTGAAGAATTGTAAATGCACAATTTGAAAGCACATTCAATGAGCTTTAAAATGGACTATGAAAACATTCATGTTTATAAATTTATAACAGTTATTTAACAATAACTTTTGCTGTTTGGTGAGAACTTAAAGTACTGTTCAAATGACACTAATTAATTGCCTGAAGACTGTTGAATATATCACGAATGTATATACACATTTTCAAATAAATCTGAAGGGGTCATTTTCAATTTGTCAAAAAGTATGTTGGTTTATGGAATAACCCCTATGTGAATAGAAGGAACCCAAGTCTAATAAACTGCAGTCGCAAAAAATCTTCCTTGTGGATAATAAAGGACATAAGGGATTTCCAAGATATTCTAAAGGAAGTTGTACACAGGATGTAGAATATTTATTTTTGGAACGTCTTTAATTTTGAAATGACACATGAGTACTACATTACAATTGTAGAACACACACTATACTTTCCAGTGATAGCCTAACCTTATTTTCACCCATTGCTCCATATAGGTTTCTTCCCAGCAGCAACAATATTCTCCATATATTATTAAACAAGATCTATCTCTGTTAAAGAGTCTTGCTGCATGTTAAATGTGCATCTTTTGAAAATTATTGCATGTCTTTACATTAGTATTTGCCAGAACACAAGCCTATAATATAGGATTAATAAAATGCTTAATGCATGCTTCAGCTTATTTTTAGCTCTCGGACTTACTTTCTCATCACATTCATTACATCAAAGGCTCTGTGGGTGTGGTGATTGTTACGGTATGGTGGCTTCTCCTTACTGCCAGGGCGTGGAATGTGTTTTTGTGAACTTTCATCAAGAGAATTCTGGCTGGCATATCGAAGAAGCAGACAGCTAAAATAAGAAATAAAATACGTGCTATCACTCATAAAATTAGAAAATTTCTTGTAGCATTATGAAAAGTACTTTAAAAATTTCACATCTGAAATAAAATCTGTTAACATCTACAGCTGGTCTTCTAGGTGGTATGCATTGCATCTTTATCTAAATTCAGAATATTAATATCAAATACCCATGCTATATTATTAACTTGAATGAAGTTAAAAAGATCTACAGTTCAAATTTCAGTATTTGCCTCAGCATTCAAGCACATAGAAAACGCCAATGTGTGAACTGTAAGAAATGCATGTCCACCATACATAATAAAAAATATTATAATAATGTAATTTTTTATGAGGAAATCACTAAAATTTCCCTGATTTTGCTCCACTTATTTCAATATGTTTTGAAGACTGTTGCCCTCATCATCAGTATGATTCCATGATTCCACTGTCACTTTCCCAGTGTGGTATTAACATGTTGATCTGTAGATTTTACAAATTTAGTGATGAGTTTACTGTTGTTTGGAAGATTAAACTTGAATAAATTTCTTTAATTGATATCATTGTATGATTTAGTTCAACTACACACTCTTAATGCTTCACTTATTTATCATAATGCATGGAACCAGTTTCAAGAACATTTAACTCTCATCGGCCAGGATAAAATCCAACTCACTGTGCAAGTTTGAATTTACATTTTAATTAATTAAATGTTCCTTGTTTTTGTTTATGGATATATTTTCTCACATTGTTAATTTTTATGGGTTCTTGAAGAGCTTTGGTTCATTTTGGAATGTATGGTGGTTTTTTTTTTGTGCCAATAATTGTATGGTATCCCTGATTTCTCCATATGTTTATATTTTATACTTTACATATGTTCCTTAAACCTTAGCACAATATATTATGACAAGTAAGTGAAGCATTAAGAGTTTGTAGTTTGACTAAATCATAAAATAATATCAATCATAAGGAAAATTTAGTTAATTATGATCTTCCAAACAACAGTAAGCTCATCACTAAATTCATACAATCTACAGAGCAACATTTTAATGCCATGGTGGGAAGCTGACAGTGGACTCATGGAACCAAGCTGATGATGATGGCAACAGCCTTCAAAACATGTCCAAGTAGAACAAAATTAGTGAAATTTGATTGATTTCCTTATAAATAAATTGCAACATTACACTTGGAAAATTCACAATTTAAAAACTACTAATTAAAAATATATGTTTGAACATATTTAGTATATTCTTAAAATATTAAAATAAAAAATGAAAGAATTTGAAAGAAAGAAGAAAGCTATTTAAATGATAAAACTTTACATAGTAATACAACTAACATTTTAAGAGGTTTTCTGACAGCAAGTTTTTTAACAGTGCATAATGCATAACAGCACTCATGTTAAAATATAGAAAACCATCAGGTTTAAAACAGTTTTACGAACATAAAAATGCTGTTTATGTTACCAGTATTTTTCAGCTGGTGTTTTACTTTGATATTCTACTTTTTAGCTATTTTTTAAATAGTGTTTAATACTTATATTCACTCTTGAGGAAACATAGGTGATGAACACTGAGGATACATGAGATAAAATGATAATTTGGGTATGGAATTTTATTTGGGAAGGAAGTGTTTTAGTCATAAGTGTTGAGGTTTCTCCATTAATAACTAAGATATTCATAGAGTGAATTGAACAAACACCTGGAAGTTCAAAAGCAGCCACTCAGTATCTGAGCCAGAGTGCAAATTATTGCAACTGTAAATTAAGGAAAAGCTCCACACTTTGCTTACTGTGAAAAACAAATGTACAATGTGTTGATGATAAATCTGATAATAAAAAATTATCTTTACAAGAGAATGTATAATTGCAAAATTAATAACTGTTTCTTACTGAAAATAACAAGTGTTCAGCACAAAATATAAACATGCATATTTAAGAATGTAGCACAAAGGAACATTGCTTACAATTAGTAGAAATATTTGGTTTTAAATAATTCTTCCAGTTTAAGTAACCTGTTCACATTTTCTATATAGGGAGAGAAAGCTGTTCCCATAATTCCAATTGCTATTTAATCACAAGAAACCAAAACAATGAGTGCTGATTACTCTTTTATCATCATTACTTTATTTGCTTTTCATATATCTTCCAATAGAAGTGCCTAAGTAAAGATACAGATGGAATATATATGTCTCAAATCAAGTAACATTAAGCAAATGGGAAAATATAAATGATAGATATTTTATTCACCATTTGATTTATACATAAATATTGCCATCATCAATATATATAAGTGAACTTAAAAGAAACTACACTCACATGTGGATACACATTCTTGCTATCCCTCACACACATAAATGAACATATGTCATTATTTTTGATTGTTCTAATGAATGAATTAATTTAATTACAATTACAAAAATTGTGAGACCAAATATTAATGTTTTCACACATATATTTTTGTATGCTATAAAATTGATAATTTAAAAGCACCAATTTTATTTCTTTTAAATGCCTTTATTTCCAGGTCTTCTGAGTTCATTTGGCATTTTATTGTACATTTTTATTCACAAATGGTAAATGTTATTTTCACTTTTGGTAATGACGTGGGTGTCTAAATTAAATTGTTGAATGTTCTTGTGAAATGGTTATTTAAAGAGGAGTTTCTTGTCAAAAGATCTTTATTTGCATATATACAAATTTATGTTTCAAATACACAGATGCTAGGTAATAAAAATAATAATACTTTAATGTACTATCACATTAATTTAGCATGATTAATTGTCTAATTTTTCCTTTAATTGTTAATGCATAATTATGGATATTACTATTGAGAAAGAGAACTAATGTGCAGAGCTAATCCTGAGTCCAGTGGATCTAATTATCTAGCATTTTCCTTCCCAATGTGACAAGCTTGGACAGAAAAGCATCATGCGGGCATTTTCCCTACTGAATAACCAATTCTAAGGCACATAACTGGAAAGCAAAAACTGTTAGCAACTGACATCTGCAAGAAACCAGTTTCTAGTAAAGGAAAATAATCTTGTGCATAGAAACACCAATCTATGGGAAATCATTAAAATTTTAATGCAAAACATTAATTTAATGCTTGTACCGCATAGGTGTGCACTAGGAAGATAAAAGTGAAACTTTTCTGATTCTGCACAACCCATTTTACAACGTTTCTGACCATTTAAAGATTTTATTTTGTGAACAATAACATTATTACTAAAAGTACAATGTTTACTCGTCATGCAAATATTCTCCACACTAACCTACCTTCCTTGTTTTTCCACACCAGCATCTGTGGCGTTTATTTGGGCTACTGTGTCCATTTCTACTAGTTTTTTTTCCAACCTACTACACGTATAACCATAGTCACTAAGCCTTTGTTTAAATATTCATTTATAACACATTAACATTTCCACAGTTAGACGTTAGCCATCTTGTGTATTATGAAATTAACACCGCCCCCTATATTGCTGATTGCTTTGACCTGCCAAAAGCCAAAGAAAAATTTTACATAATTGAACAATCGTGGATTAGTTTCAAAAGGCGAAATCTGTAACTTTTCCCTTCTCGACTAAAAGAGATGTCAGTGGTATTAGGGCCTTCTACAACTACTTCTTTCCATTTATGAGAATGGTTTATTACATATAAAAAGGTAAGTTCACGATAAACGTAGAGCATGAAAATTATTTTAGAATTAAGATGAGGACAAAAGTGTTGAAAGAGCAAAAATCTACTTGCAATTACAAAAAAAATTAAATGCTCATCATTTATGTAAATACTGTGATAAGGAAGTATTGAAGTGTATAACTGTAAAAAATGCATTAAGGTGAATGCATAGAATATACTTACAAATCAACATCAATTACATAATTGAGAGCGAAGTATGGCATTGTAACAGGGGAACTATTGAAGGGGTAAATAATATGATGATCATTGACATTTTAGATTATCAGCATCAATATCAATTTAGAGCTTGAAATTGCAAATTAAATTACTATCAGAGCCTCTTCTTTTAGCCTTTTTACGTGACATAAATCTACGACATGAAACCCACACCTTTGCTTTCCTTCCCAAGGAAGCAATAATTAGGATTTTTTCGCCCGAAAAAATCCATCGACGATGGCCAGGATTGAACCCGCGACCTTGGGTCTACGAAGTAAATGTGGTTACCACTAGAGAAAAATAATAAATACCACCTGGAATAAACGATTGAAAATAAGATACATGAGAATTTAGGAAAAGAAAATAACTAAAAATTAAAATTCAAGTTGGTTACCAGTTAGTCGGGTTATAAAAAAATATAGGAATAGGAGACTGCGAACAAAAGATATATGTTGACTGTGATGAGCTAAAGTTAACTACAGTGCCAAAAATATTTTAAAAATTGCCATAAGATACTTTGAAAAGTAGTGCAACAGCAAAAAGTCTCCATTGTCAAAACCTCCTGTCACTCAAAAACAAAATAAAGACTAATCCGAATATAGTAAACAAGAGCCGTTAAAATTTTGCAATAAGAAGATAAAACTACCTTAATCATTAACAATCAACTGATATAGCACCCTACAGATGTAGCAAATATGTTTAGTTCAGCTCAATTCCTAGATCATTTCCCGAGTTCGCGAAATAATCATAAAGACTTAAGAACATAATTTGCATTTTACAATGATTACAATCATACACAATTCTACAAATTTATAAAAAATATACATAATACATCTATATAAATGGTTACAATACAAGTATAAAAAAACTGTTAGAACATCCAAGCCAAAACAACAAAAATCAAAGAAGCAGAAACAGACAAATCACTCAAATAGTCACACAAATTTCTCTATACACATATGCAGAGATATAGAATCATTATAGGGATTTTGACTTGGTATAATATATTGTCAATCATACATTTCTTTACAGAATAATATGTCTTTTTATAAGATACTTTAAGACCAGGTTTGAAACATTTGCCGTGGTTTATTATAGCTTTTACGAGGGATGCTCTAAAAGTTTTTGGACTGACTCAGAGATGTCCTGAATATAGCAAAATTATTATATGGTTCTCATCCTTTTGATGGCGCGCTGTAAAGTTTAAAAAAAAGTCAGTCAGTCAGTCAGTCAGTCAGTCAGTCAGTCAGTCAGTCAGTCAGTCAGTCAGTCAGTCAGTCAGTCAGTTAGTTAGTTAGTTAGTTAGTTAGTCAGTCAGTCAGCCAGTCAGTCAGCCAGTCAGTCAGTCAGTCAGCCAGTCAGTAAGTTAGATAGTCAGTAAGTCAGTTAGTTAGTTAGTCAATGAATTAGTCAGTCGGTCAGTCAGTCAGTTAGTTAGTTAGTCAGTCAGTCAATCAGCTACTTAGTCAGTTAATTAGTTAATCAGCCAGTCGGTAGGTCAGTTCGTTTGTTCGTTCGTTCACGGAGTACTCAGTGAGCTCGCGGAACAGCCATAAAGACCTACAAACATTGAACTTGTCATAAACATAATAACTTTCAATAGTAGCTTTCAATCTGTATTTACAAAATTTTGTCTGCATCTACATAAATAATTACAATAAAAAATAACACATAGAACAACTCAACAAACAACAAAAACAGACAAGTCATTTAATCATACAAATTTTATTATATGCATATTTACATATATATTGATATGTTGTGCAGTATAATACTGTCACTCATACATTCCTTTGCCTTTTTACGTAGGTATTTTCTAAGAGAAGATTTAAAGGAATTGTCATTCTTTATTAAGGCTTTTAGGCTAGAGAGTAGACTATTGTATACTAAAATGCACTGATAATTAACGCCTTTTCGATGGAATGAAAGTACCGAAATTGGGCAATGTAGATTTGATTTTTGTCTAGTATTCTTGTCATTAATATTTTGAATTTGAACAAATTTTTGTTTATTTCTTACATAAAAGTTCATGAGGGATAAGATATATTCACAAGGAAAAGTTAAGATTTCAAATTTCCTAAAGAGGTTTCCACATGAATGTCTGCTATGTGTACCAGTGATTATTCATATGACTTTTTTCTGTACCAGGAAGACACGTTCACTTTTAACTGAATTTCCCCAAAATATTAGACCGTACTGCATTATTGAGTTGAAATAAGCATAATAAAGTAGTTTTAAAGTCTTAATTCACTCCAACATTACTAATGCACATATTCCAAGGCATGCAATGTTTGGTTTAGGTGTAATAAGATCAATGCGATCTTTCCAATTCAGATGGTTATCAAGTATTAAACCAAGGAATTTACCACATTTAATTTGTGAAAGTACACTGTTATAATATCCCATCTGTAATTGTGGATCTGGAGATCTATGGGTAATGAATTTCATAACATTTGTTTTATCTAGATTTAGAGACAATTTGTTTGCTTTGAACCATACACACTATGAACTGAGAACCAGATTTAATTTAATGGCACAATCATTAAGGCTCTTTCCATTTATCAATATGCTTGTGTCATCTCCAAATAGAACAGTATATCCTACATAGATATATAAGGAGTGGTCATTTATATATATATCAGAAAAATCAGACGGTCCGTAACAGATCCTTGAGGCACTACATGGTTAACATTCCCCACTCTGATGCATTGTTTTCATTTTTGAAGGGACAAATTATCACTACTTTTTGTTTCCTTTTGTCAAGGTAGGATATAAATCATTTTAAATATTGGTTTTTTATTCCATAGAAAGCTAATTTATCTGTCAGAATTTCATGATTGACACAATCAGAAGCCCTAGCTAAGTGAAAAAATATTCCTCCTACATGTGCTCTTTCACTAAATGCTTCATTAGTGAGTTTATAGATTGCATTTTCTATTGAAATTCCTTTTCTAAAGCCATACTGATCACTAACTAGAATATTGTTACTTTCAAGGTAACGGTAAAGCCTATTGTACATTACTTTCTCAAACACCTTAGAAAATGTAGGTGAAATAGCTATAGGTCTATAATTAGAGACATTTATCCTTTCTCTCTTTTTGTACAGAGGCCTCACTATTGAATATTTTAGCCTCTCAGGAAATACACGCAATGTTAAAGATTCATTACACAAGTGCCTAGGGGGGATACTAATTTCCTTTGCACAGGCCTTTATGACTTTGATGTTGATCTCATCATAGCCAGAAGATTTTTTTTCGATTTTAGTTTTCTAATGATATTACTAATTTCTAGTGGGGTAGTGATACCAGGTTTGAATTCATTATTATGACGGGGAGTTGATGAATGTAAAATTTTTAAAGCATCTCTTTTATCACCAGAATATAAATTTAAATTTTTTGTTACATTAAGAAAGTAATCATTAAACACATTTACTACATCTGCAGGGTGTTGTATCTCTTGATTGTTAATGCTTAAGATTATTGCATCATCTTGTTGCTAATTTTTGCCTGTTTCTTGTTTTATTATATTCCCAGTAGTTTTTAATTTGTTTTTTGACTGACTGATAAGTGTTTGGTAATGGAGGCCTTTAGCTGCTTTTATGACTTTCCTAAGTATCTTACAATACTTTCTAAAATGTATTTTTAATTTTGGGTCTTTACTGAGCTTTTGCTCGTTATATAATTATCTTTTATGTTGACAAGTATTTTAATTCCTTGGGTTAACTATTCTCTGTTTATATTATAACTTCTTTTTTAATTTTTAGTGGGAAATATGCTTCAAAATGCAATTTAAAAATCTGTAAAAAAAAATGTGTGAATTTACTATTAATATCTTTTGCACTGAAGACACTATTCCCTGATTCTTGTCTAAGCGTCTCCTCAATTTTACTGAGGTTAGCATCATTAACATATCTATATTTTATATATCTATAACATTCTTTTGAGTTTTATTGTAGAATTTTTTTCCATTATTACTTGAGCATCATGGTCAAAGAGACCATTGATCAATGAAGACACAGAATACAATGACAATTTGTCTGAATTTACAAATGTATTATCCATTGCTGTGCTAGAGTTTTTATCAATCTTGGTGGGAAAATTAATTGTATGCACCATATTATATGCAGTTAGAATGGAATTCAGTCGATTCATTCTTACACTTGGCATTAAGTAATCAATATTTATGTCCCCCACACACAATTATTTCATGCTTAAGCTTAAATAAAAAGTTTAAGGTATCTTCAAGCTTCATCAAGAAAGTTTCAAAGTTTCCTAACGGTGAGCAATAAATAGCAATTATAATTATTTTTTATTGTTGCTATCCAATTGGATTGTGCATAATTCAATGTTCTGTTCTGAAATTAAATTTTGATACATCTAATGTGTTATATACATCCTGCCTGACATAAATTCAAACTCCTCCGTTATTTAGTTTTATCCTTGAAGCTCCTGCTCCCAGACAAAAATCATGTAATGACAATTGTGATAATTCTTGTTGTTTCAAATGAAGTTCAGATAGGCAGATAATACGTGGTTTTATATTGTCACAAGTTTAGCTGTTTAATAATTCATCTGTTTTGCTTCTAAGTCCTGTAATATTTTGATGAAATATACAGAGATTTTTTATTGCTTGTTGAATACTCTTAAATTTTACTTCATTTTCTGTGCTATTATGATCGTTAATACGATTGTCATTTGATTTGACATGAACTATTATTAAGTTTGTCTTCATGAACTTCTGGCCTTGATCAGGTGTCTTTATCCTAAAAAACGGGACCTTGATTTATAACAGAAATCTTAACCTTGATGTCAGCAATAAGGAGCGAAAGCTGCTTTTGGCCTCTAGAATTCAAGTGCAGGCCATGTACAGTATAATTACCTCTACTCTAAATAAATTAGTGTGAACATTTGCTATAAAAATGCATAAAACTGAAATAAGAGGGCGATAAAGTACCCGATTTGAAAGGCTTAAATCTTAATAGAAGAAGGAAAAAAAACAGTTGTTACATTGCACATTAAAGGATTCTTCCTCTTCGTTTTAGCGGTAAAAAAGCGAGCTACCGAATTTAAGTGTGGTCGTACACCCATTCAAGATTATGAGCGCTCAGGGAGTCCCAAAACTGCTACGATCGACGGGCTTGTGACAAAAAATTCATAATTCCGTACTCAGTGATCACCGCTTGAAGGTACGCGTGTTGGATGACATTGCAAAGACTTCGATAGGCCGTGTCCACTACATTTAATCGAAGTTATGGCTCGGTTAAAGACTTCTGCTTGGTGCGTGCCGCGTTTGTTAACAATGGGTAAGCGATTTTCGATGAATGTTTCGCGAGAGTGTTTAGAGTTGTTTAAAAGCAAGTTTCTCCGTAGTTTTATAACAATATTTTATTTTATTATGTTTATATCGGACGCCCTTATACATCTCAGGTCATCAGCGTCTCATTCGAATCAGGACGAGAAACGGCAGACAATTTTTTCTCAGAGACCTCTTTTTTAGGTTAGAGTTCTTTATCGTGCCGTAAACTTACCCTCCGATGGAAGCCACACTTAGGATTTTACGCCTGAAAAATCCATGGGCCCTGGCCGGGATCGAACCCGGGATCTTGGGTTAGGAGGCAAGTAGGGCACTACACCACCAGGACCGACATAACAGTAAGTGAAACATATATTCATCACTACACGCCAAGAGATGGAGTACCCCTAACAGTGGGTGGAAACAGGAGAAGATGCAGTAAAGAATGTAAAACGTTCCATCTGCAGGTAAAGTCATGGATACGGTTTTCTGGGATTCTCATGGTTGCTGTTCGCATATTATCTTCAGAAGGGCAGAACTATCACTAGGGGGTATTACTACCAATATTGAACCAACTGCTAAATGCTATTCAGACTTAAACTCTACATCTTGGAAAAAAGAAAGTTCTCTTTCATTGCGATAATGCACCTTAACACACGTTTGGGATTGCTGCTGCAAAACTGCATGACCTTTGCTTCCAAGTCCTTCCACATCTGCCATATTCCCGTACTTGGCTCCCCGCGATTACATTTTGTTCCCAAACCTGAACAAATTGCTGGGTGGATGAAGATACACATCAAATGATGATATTGAAGCTGAGAAGGACACTTATATTTCACGGTTGGATAAATCTTGTTTTACTAAAAGTATTAAATCTTTGGAAAGACGTTGGTCTAAATGCATTCATTCACAAGGTGGCTATAAGGGAAAATAAAAAGCAAAACATATCTCGCTAATCTTTTATTTTCTTGGTCAGGTCGAAAACTATTAGAACGCCACTCGTAGACTAATGGGGAGACCCTTTTTATTAAAATGAATTTGTAATATTGCCCATTCTGATTACAGGAAAGTTTTGAAACCAGTAAATATAATTTGCTTTTTATGTAGCATTCTTTTCATGTATATATTGTGCAAAATTACCTTTATTCATTATTAAATATTCGTGAGGGATATATACATGGAAGAAGCTAACGATTATAATTCTATAAAGAGGTTTCTGCATGAATGACTGATGTGTACCAGTCATTATTTATATGGCTTTTTACTGTAATATGAAGACACGCTTACTTGTAATTGGGTTCCCCCAATGTATAATACCATATTTCATTATTGAGTTGAAAGGGTCACAACAAAAAGTCTTAAATGAATAAAAAATGAATAATGTACATATTGCATTGCATGCACTATTAACTCTAGGTATGATAAGATCGGTGTGATTTTTAAAATTCTGATGGTTATCAATTCTTATACCAAGGAATTTAACATCCTCGGTTCGTGTAAGACCAGTGTTAGAATTTATATACGTAATAGAGGGATTTGTTTATCTGTGAGTGATGAATTTCATCAACTTTATTTATTCTACGTTTAGAGACAATTTGCTTGCTTTGAACCATACACACTAGGAGCTCAGAACTAGATTTAATTTAATCGCACAATCATTAAGGCTATTTCCAATTAACTATATGCTTCTGTCATCTGCAAATAGAGCAGTATTGTCTACATTTGGGATAAATTAAGGGAGGACCCAGAACAAATCCATGAGACATGCCTTGTTTAAGTATTTCCCACTCTGATTAATTGTTTTATTTTAATAGAGACAATTTATCTCTACTTTTTGTTTGCTTTTGTCAAAATAGGATATAAATCATTTTAAATATTGGTTTCATTCCGTAGATAACTAATTATTTTATCTATCGGAATTTCACCATTGATGCAATAAAAAGCATTTGCTAAACCACAAAGCATTTCTCCTACATATATTGTTTCATTGAATGCAGTTTAATTTTTACTTGCTAGTATAATTATTGCATTTTCTCTTGAAATTCCCTTCCAAAAACGAAACTGATCATTAACTAGAATATTGTTACTTTCAAGATAATGGTAAAACCTGTTGTACATTACTTTCTGAAACACTTTAGACAATGTAGGTAAAATAGCTATGGGTTTGCAATTAGAGATATTTTCCTTTTCTACCTTTTTAAATAGAGTCCTTACTATCAAATGTTTTAGGCCTTTAGGAAATACAGCAGTCGTTCAAGACTCATTAAAAAATGACTAATGGGAATATTAATTTCCTTTCCACAGTTCTTTGAGACTATGATTACTTTCTACAAAATACTTCATTTTCACTCTGGTGTAAAAAGATGCATTAATGATGATGATGTAGATGATGATAACAACAACAACAACAACAGAACTGTCATCATTTCCTAAACAAAATAATGCATTGAATGCAATTACAACTACTCCACTGGAAATTGGTTATATTATCAGAAAACAAAAATAAAAAACACTCCTCAGGCTATGACGTGATTAACAGTAGTCATAAATAAAGGCCTGTACAAAGGAAGGTTGTATCCCCTTTAGTCATTTGTGTAATGATTAAAGCTGGTGAATTTCCTGAAATACTGAAACATCCGGTAGTGGAGCTCTGTTCTAAAAGGAAAAACGGGAAAAGTCTCTAATTATGGGCCCATAGCTATTTCACCTAAATGTTCTAAGGTGTTTCGGAAAACAATGTACAACAGGTTTTACCATTATCTGGAAAGTAACAACTTTCTAGTTAATGACCAATTTGATTTTAGAAAAGGGATTTCAACGGAAAAATGCAATATTTAAACTTACTAATGAAATTTTAACTGCATCAAATGAAAGAACACATTGAGGAGGAATATTGTGACTTGGCAAAAGCTTTTGATTGTTGAATTCTCACAGATAAATATGCTTTCCGTGAAATAAATAAACAATATTAAACATTTTATATTCTACTTTGAAAAAACGGAATCAACAAGTATAGGTAAATTGTCCCTGTAAAAATAAAATTTATGCACCAGAGTGGGGTATACTTAAACAAGGAATGCCTCAAGGACCTGTTCTTTGTCCTCTTCCGTTTCTAATGTACGAGGTGGTATCCAGAATATTCGGGACTGGTGCTGCCATCTGGTCAAAAACCTACTTTGAGACTAATGACCGCCGTCACCCTCGAAGTAGTTCCCTTCCACACGTAATCACCGGTCCCAGCGATTCTTCCAGTTTCCAAGTGCACCTTGGAAGTCATGATTTTTTAGGATGTTTAGCACAGCAGCGTTTCTTCTTGAAACCCTTCAATTGTATCGAACCGACGTCCTTTCAATTCTATTTTCAATTTGGAGAATAGAGCAAAGTCTCACGGTGCCAAATCAGGCGAGTACGGTGGGTGACAACTGTCATGTTGTTTATCGTCAAAAATCTCCTTCTGAACAAGGAATTGTGGCAAGGCGCATTATCGTGATGCAACAGTCAGTTCCCTTGTCGCCAAAGTTCGGGCCGTCAACTCCGCACATGTTCACGGAGCCGTCGCGAAACGTCACAGTAGTACGTGGAATTCACTGTTTGATCTGGAAGGATGAATTCTTTGTGCACAATTCCCTTTATATAACAAAAAATCGAGGAGCATGTTCTTGACTTTGCTCTTCACCTGTCTCACTTTTTATAGGTCTTGGTGAGATCGAGCTCTTCCACTGGGAGGATTGTTTTTTGTCAGGGTCATAAGCGTATATCCAGCTCTCGTCGCCGGCGATGACCTGGACAAAAAGGTTGGGTCATCGATACGGCCTGACGAAGCTCCGTGCAAACTTAACACGCTGCGCCTTCTAATCAGCAGCCAGGATCCTTGGCACAAATTTTGCGGCGACACGATGTATGCCCAATTCATGAGTTAAAATTCGTTGGCATGTCCCATTACCAATTCCCACTTCATGAGCAAAGTCCCCAATGGTTCGACGTCGATCCTCACGAACGAAGTGTTGAACTTTGGCAACAATGTCAGGCGTTGTGCAGCTGACGGGCCTACCGGTGTGAGCATCGTCTTCAATTGCTGTACGGCCGACCCTGAATCGAGCATAACACTCAAACACACGTGTACGGCTCGTGATTTGTCCCCCAAATACTTGTTGAATCATTGCGAGGTTCTTCGTAGCATTTTCCCCGAGATTTGCACAGAATTTGATGCAGACTCTCTGTTCTAATCTTGGGTCCATCGTAAAATCGCCACACACTACACACTGAGTATTATGAAAAGTTCTATAGAATCTCAACACATATACCCAGCTGCATGAAACTTTAAACACTCACTCACAAGATGTGCTAGTGTTGCAACCTAACGGTACAAAGCTCTACTGCAACTATTGTCCAGATGGCAGCACCTGTCCCGAATATTGTGGATACCACCTCATATATAAATGATCTCTCCTTATCTATCCAAGATAAAGGCAATACTGTTCTGTTTGAGGATGATATAAGAACATATAAATGGAAATAAGCTTAATGATTGTATCACTAAATTAAATCTAATTCTGGGCTCCTGGTGCGTATGATTCAAAGCAAACTAATTGTCTCTAAATGTATATGAAATTCATCACTCATAGATATCCAAATCCCCTATTATATTATATCAGTATACCAATGTACTTCCATAAACCAAAGATATTAAATTCATTGTTTTAATAATGTATAACCATTTGAATTGGAATGATCACATCAATCTTATCACACCAAACTTATGCATACCATAGTATGCAACACGCGCATTATTAAATTTCGATTCAATTAAGACTTTAAAATTAGTTTATAATGCTATTTTAACTCAATGATAAAATATGCCTTATATTTTGGGTAAAATCAGTTAAAAGTTAGCGTGCCTTCCTATTAACAGTAAAAAGCCATGAGAATAATATCTGGTACACATCACAGTCATTCATGCACAAACCACTTTAGGCAATTTTAAATATTAATTCTTCCATGTGAACATATATTCTCTATCATGAGCTTTTATCTAAGAAATAAAGAAATAACTTGTACAAAACCAAAATTTTCTTACAAAAATACTAAACAAAAAAGAAAATCTACGTAGACCAGCAACAACACTTTATTGCCTAAAAATGGAGTAGTGCATTTTATACAAAACGTTCTTTCCCCTAAATGTCTTAATTAACAATAGTAAATCCTTCACATCTGCTTTTAAAATATCTGTGTAAAAGGCCTATTATTCTGTAAATTAATATATGAACAACAATACGTTTTACGGATTCAAACACAATCTAATGATATTATATCAATGTATATAATGCATAGTGTGTATTTCTATATAGAGTTGTGTAACTATTTAAGTGTTTTATCTATTTTTGATTCTCTGGATCTTATTATTTGAACTAAACATTTCCAAGAGTTACTTTATTTTTCATTTTTATTTATTTGTAAACTTGTATATAAAGAGTGTCCCTAAAGCAATGCAGGATTTAAATTGCGCACCATTTTATTCCCCTTGGGTTGGCAACGCTCTCTGAAGCACATGTAGTACTTTAGTTTACATCCTGCCGCGCCTGGGAACCAAAACACGCCTCCTTTCACGAGCTGCAGCAGAAGAAAGCGGAGAAAACCCAAGGGGAATTACAGTCAACTAATGTAGGCAATTACCCTTTATCTTGAGGAGACCTGGTGGCTCAGTTGGGTAGAACGAGCTTCTTGTTACACAGGGAAGGTAGTGGGTTTGCTACCCACCATGGGTCAACTTTTTTAATTAATCTTCATAATAAGACCTCACTTTTCTTAATATAATAAATGTTTTCTTTTTTTAGGAAGGGCATTACATAGAAAAGGTATACTGTGAACCCACAAGTTGCACATTTTGATTAGGTTAACTGAGTTTAGCTTAAGTTAAAAACAAACAATTATTCCGCAACTTATAAGCTATACTGTTGAAAGCGTGTATCTTTTCCCGTAGTAATTATTTCCTTTGCGTTTTACATTCTTACATTTGATTTCACTGTATATTGGATGTGAACAACTATTAACATGCATCTTAATAAGTCATTTATTTTGCATTCCATTGCTTGTTTTTACGTTACGACTGTTATATCCACCTGTGTTTTTTTATATCACAGTACAACTCTCTGCAAGTCATTCCTCGACTCGGTTTTCTCCACTGTCCTCCGTGAAAGGAGGCGTGACTTGGTTCCACAACGCAGCTGGGTGTAGATGCAAGTGCTGTACTAATCACATTCCGATTAGCAGACTTAGTGAGTTAGTCATAATGGAGAAATGCACGATACTGGAGAGCATAACTATTGCGAAAACATTACAAATGAGGAAAATGTTGTGCTAAAACCATGCGCAAATTACGTGGTACGTTAGGGCATAAAAACGCGCCAAACGGAAACGATTGTAAAAAAAATTGTTCAAAAGTTTGAACAAACAGGATCATTGATGGACAACAAAAGAAGTAGGCGTCGTGCACAGGACGCCTGACGTAAAACATTACCACTGTGAGTGCTAATGTTGCTGACTGTTCGAAAATGGCAGTCACCGCACGACTCTTGAGTTAGACATTCGAGGAGTGCCATGCAGCGGATTATGGTGAAAGATCTGTATGTGCACCCATACAGGACTCAGATAACTCAACAGCATATACATAACGTCTACGTGAAGCGATGGGCATTTGTCGATTGGGTTTTGGAGAATCTGCAAATGAACTGTGATTTTGCTAAGAAAAGCATCTTCGGTGACGAGGTGTACTTTCACCTGATTGGGTATGTAAACAAGCAAAAATCTTGCATTTGAGGCCCGGAAACCCCTCGTATTATTAAAGAAATGATTTTTTTTATCAACGAGTGACTGTGTGATGTGCACTTTGGTGTGGTGGAAATATTGTCACTATTTCTTCGAAAGCGAGTCCGGAAGTGCAATAAATGTCATTGGTGTGGGCAATCGCGAGACGATAACAACATTTTTGTGGCATCAGTTGGAAGCCATGACTTTCGTTTTGATTTTGATTAAATGTTGTTCCAGCAGGATCGCGCTACGTGTCCTGCGGTGCGCAAAACCATTGATTTGTTACAGTAGAAATTTTATTGCCGGCTGATATCGCGCAACAAGGATCGGAATTGGCCATCAAGGTCAAGCGATCTTCCACTGTGTGACTCTTATTTTTGGAGATTTGTAAAGTACAACGTTTACAGCAAACCTATACTAGCCATTTCTGAACTTAAAGAATAAATCCGACATTATGTCACAATTTTGGCAATTCATGTATAAATAAATGTTCATATTGCAAATTTTCTTTTGCATTATTTTTTAAACAACTACAGATATATTGTTTTTATAGATTTAAAAGAATGTGTACTATTGTAATAATTGGAATCGATAAATTCTATGTTCGTAAGTTTTTATATGTGGTTGTGGTAGTCTAGGGGTAACCATATTTGTCTGGTAGACCCCAGATGGCGGGTGCAATTCCGGCCAGAGTCGAAGGATTTTTTTCGGACGCAAAAATCCTAAGTATGGCTTCCTTCGGAAGAGAAGTAAAGTCATGGGTCCAAAGCTGTGAGCCCTGTGTTATAGATTTAAGCCACGTAAAAGAATCTCTAGCCAGAAAGAAGAGCCCTCTGGGCAAAATTTACCAGCCCTTTCATGCTTTGAATTGAACTTAAATATAATGTCCTGAGATGTTAAATAGCGCCCATAAATAAACCATATCAGCAATAAGTCTATATGACTGCTTAGCGAACTCAAGAAGCGCTCTAGAAGCTAAACTAAAATAAACCAGAGCTTGACCGAAACGTTATCAAAGATGTCTCATGGAAGGCATGTTTTCAAATTCAAGTCTTCAATAATGCGTCTTCTGTCTCCAGAGTATAAAGGTTGTCCTTGTCTGGTGAAGTGACCTCATTACAAGATGAAAATAGACAAAAGAAAGGACACCTAATGAGATATACCAGTTAATACTTTATTGTAAATGTCAGACATATTATAACTTATTTGCATTCATTAGATTAACTTCGTATAGTAATTTCTGGTTCATTTTATATCCCACCGATTTGTGCATCCTACTGTAGAACATGAAAATACCCCGTTTTCTTCTGATTTGTTCTATCGAGTTGAAACTCATTAAAGAATCTACGTTATAAAAGAGTTGCTGAACTTGTCTGTCATTGCTAACTCCCGCACGTGCTATGCCATCAGCACCACGAAAACTATACACAACTACTTAGTCGTACTCAAATTATTACAACTGGGTAGGTTACATTGGAACCTCGTTTGAAATTTTCCGTACCTCCAGAGAAATTCTGGAGCGGCAAGGGCTGCAGTCCTGAGCCATAGCGGAGAAAGCCGAAGATGGTGTAACTTTCAAGATATAGCTAGATAATAAGACTCTCAACCACAACGGCATGATAGCTCAAACGGTTAAATTATCATGCTATAGTTATAAAGGTGGTGTGTTTGAATCCTCACATAATATTGCTTTTTTATTTTGTTGTTGTTGTTGTTGTTGTTGTTTTTCTACAGGAATCAAGGGAGATTTGCCACCATAAGAATAATTTACTCGCTACCAGAGTACCTTGCACTCAATCCGCTGTTAAATGATATTTACGATATTTTTTTTTCTGCTGGAATCAAAGGAGATTTGCCATAATCACAATGATTTACCAACCCCTATCAATTTATATTTTAACAACATTTTGAAGCAAGAAAGTTGGAGGAAAACGCATACGTTGTTTACATTACCATCAACAACAAAAATAATACATGTAATATTTACACTTTCACAAGCGACCACACAAACGGCGAAAAATACCTTTTCCGTCCTGCAGTTTGGCGCTAAAGAGACCACCTCTCTCCAGTATCACTAGGAACCGCATTTCTCTATGGATAATGGCAAGTCATGTGAACATCAGGAATCCCGGAGGAGAGCTACAAAATTGGCGCTGCGCTCGTATCTCAGTTATTTAACAACTAAAACAGATATATGTAAATTACGATGAGAGCGCTACAGCTGCAAATTAAACCTATTTCGCCTGACAGAAACACAATTTTCATTAATATGTGCTCTAGAGTTGGAAAATAGAAGGAAGACCGAACAATTTTATCGGAATCTTTTTGAAATTGGTTATTTACTGTTTCGAAACAAAGAAATGTGCGTGATTACCTTTATGTGTTGACATCGCGCATTTGTTGGGATGCTCAGGAACAGAGGCAATATTACGAGTGGACTACCGCGTAAAGATCCGTATGCATAATTATTTATTATATTATACCTGCTCCGTGGTGTATTGTGACACCAAACGAAAATGCAATTGTTTCATTTACCGAAAGCTACTAAGCGGTAAATAAGATTTCAGGATTTTTGAAGATAGAAACGCACATTCCATTGACTGCATTGAAAAATTTGTACCAAAATAACTTATATTTAAAAATATGTTTAAATACCCATTGCATATTTTATGTATCATTGCGTACAAAAATGCTTTAAATGAATAACAAGAATTTTCACAGTAATTATTCCAACAGAAATATCTCGTAAATTAATTGCATTTAGATTGTGCATTTCAAAACATTTTATTGAATTGTTTGTATTTTATATATTAAGAGATCTAAGAAAGCAATATACGTTATTTCACTGTTGTGTTATAAATATTACATAATTAATTATTTATTTATTTTCAGATGAATTAAGCTCTAGGCCGATTTTTCAGCAAACAAGTACTTGCAGCAAAGTTAAACTGCATCTCTTAACATGAATTGCAATACACTAATGGTGCAAAAGGACATAAAAGCAAACAGGTTTAAACAAAGAACAATTACACGACGCCTTACGATTTTCCACCTCAATTAGATTGAGTTGTAAGTATTGTAACTATTCGTACTTTAATATAATTGATTTATGTAACAGTGCAATACAGTGACACCTATTCAAGAAATTTCTTTCTTTTCTTTTTTGTTTTTTAATTTCCCACTCTGGATATGTTTCCATTTTATTCAGACATGAAGTAAAAATAAACCCGCTTAACATTAAAAGCAAAGAAGTATGCTGGAAACTACCAGAAAGATAAACGGGTATAACGTTTGGCAACACTCTTATTAAATCGTCTTGTTGTAGTGAATCTTGTTGATAAAATCACACTATCCTGCTCCAATTTCTTTTCGTAAACACTAATAAGTAATGAAACAAAATCTTTCCTAACTGCACCATATTTTGTATCTAGCAGTTTATCATATACGCATTTATTTGTACTTGGACTTCCATAGATCTGCCAATTTTACCTGTTTACTGTAGCGATTATTTCACTTTGTTCATGAAGTTTGTTCAAATTTTTATTCGCAGCAAATATTTATCGGTTCCTTATTTTCTTCAAAGAAAGAGTAGGGGCATCCTCTGTTTCTTCCTCCTCTTCATTTTCACCACTGTCATCATTAGCATCATTTTTTTTTTTTTGTTTCCTGATTGACAATTTTGTACAATGTGCAGTGGAATCAGCAATTTGATATGAACTTCACTGTCATCATTTACATATTCTGCAGCGTTCATGCAAAAATTTTCTTTTAAATACGGCTGATATAGTTTCCACGTTTCTGCTTCATCGATATCTCCATTACCTTGAAGCTGGATAAAATGAAATTTTAACATATTTTTTCACTCCAATTCTTTTCCTTTAGTACAATAACTTTCACCTTATTACTTAATGATGAACCACTATTTTACATGACATTGTTGATAACAAGAATCAGGATTATATTTATTTATTTATTTATTGAGTCATGATTATATTCTGTGCTTAGTCATTCACTACAAGACACTGTTAGTATTATGTACAAATTCTCATTGAAAGGTTCATTTTGCCAAGTCTTGATTTGATTTATATACGGACGCTCTTTAACATCTTTATATCATCAGGGTCCCATTCAAATCAGGGCGTGAAACGGCCGACAAATTTTGCTCAGATACCTCTTATTTCAGGCTTGAGGTTTTCTTTTTATCGTGCCGTAAATCTACGACACGGGACCCACGGCATTACTTCCCTTCTGAAGGAAGCCATACTTAGGATTTTTACGCCCGAAAAACTCCATCGATCCTAGCCGGGGTTTAGCCCGCGATCCTGGGTTTAGAAAGCATGTATGGTTACCACTACACCACCAGGACCGACTTTCCAAGTCTGTAGGACATTGTAACTATTGACCAAAAACCCAATGCACCCTCGCATCCATTACTAAGAAGCCCTGTTTTTATAACCGTGACCCACAAATTATATTGTTATTTCCTTGAAACTATAGAAACTACACATTGTTTCAAAATATACTTCAATGTCTGTATCAAGAATGTTATTTCCAGCACTGTGGACAATTTGTGATTAATTAAGGGAAAAAAAATACAAAAATGATGATTTTTGCCACTACCTACAACATTTTCCAAACTAGACAGGTTTCCGGAACATTCAGATTTTGAAATAGGCAGGGTTCAATTTTCAATTTTTGACCCCCACCCAAAAAAGCAGTCATCTCTTGAACACAAATTTGTTCTAAGCCTTACTCATTAATGCCTACAGTTCACAAGGTATCCAGCAAATCTGTTTAGCCACTACAGCAATTGTGTTATATAGCATGCACTAAAAATGCAGGCTAGTATGAAGTCTCCATTAGCTCTGTGGCAGAGTGTGCAGTTATGCCGTTGTTAAGAGTACAGGTTCGCCTCTCGGTATAAATCACTTTTTTTTTAAATAAAACTTTGTAACGTATTATAACATTATTTTTGTAATATTGTTTGTACCTAGCAAGCTTTAATGTTAACGCACACACACGCATACATACATACATACATACATACATACATACATACATACATACATACATATACATACATACATACATACATACATACATACATACATACATACATACATACATACATACACACATACACACATACATACATACATACATACATACATACATACATACATACATACATACATACATACATACATACATACATACATACATACATACATACATACATACATATTGCGATTGCAAATCTGTGACTTTTTCTTAGTGTTTTATTCTTTCCAGCTTTTCTAATTGTTGTTAATTTAGTTACATTGTAATTGGTGTTATATTATTTCTCATATATATAAAATAAAGTATGTTATGAAAATTCCTTCGGTATTTGTTCTATCTAAATGCAATATGCTGCACATGCACGAAGGACTAAGGATGGCTTATGGGCACAAATTCAAGAATCCTGGGATGTTACAGCCTCTCGTTTACGCTATTGCCTTGAAGATTGAGGGCAGTTATACATGCTGAGGGTTCATCAGTTGCAGTAGCTCGTGAAACATTTTATGAACACTTCTAAGTACGTGGAATATATGATACAAAAATCGACTCACTAACCTAATCTAGAATATATAGTAACTCAATTTTAATGGTTTCGATATGATGTTGGTTTTTAAATTTAATTAAATCCTTGGATAATACATTTAGATTAGGTCTAAATTAGAACTGTGTAAGCATGTAGAAAAGCACCAAACTTACATTAATTGAATGTTGAGGTTTCAAATGGTCTTCATAATTTAAAGTTCTAAAAATACTTTATTTCTGAATGTGTAGCACATTCAAAAAATGTAGAAATGAAATCTGCTATCTATACATATCATTTTACACAATGACAAATATTTTAAAAACAAATCTCGCTGTAATGAAGTAAAAACAATTGTAAGTTTACATTATCAATTTGATGAACATACAAAACTTAACTTATAAGATGCTTATTTTCTCTCTAGGGTACGATCTGTTATGTAACAGCAGCTCAGAACATGCCAGGCATATTTTTGCGTCTTATATTTGACTTTTCAGGCTGTCGGAGGTACTGTAGCTGGTAGTCTGGAGTTTGGTGAAAGCTTAACAATTAATTATTTTCTCCGAGAAAGAAAGGAAACTACAAGTAAAAAAAGTTGAATAAATAAAAAACAAATAAATAAATAAATAAAACTAGTAAAGCCTGCATTGCCGACCTCAAATGGCTGCGTTATCGATTCATCCAATATGATCTTAAGTTCCAGGATCGCCGGGGGAGAGGTGTAATATCGGCGCTCGATGCCGTCACCGTTAATTAGCATTGAGCTATAGAGATGTGGTAAACTGGTCGCAATACAAGCGAATTAACTATTCCCTTTGTGCAATGCACATAAGTAATGTAAACTCCAGTCTTTTTTTATATATATCAATGTGAAGGGCAGAATTATAACGGGGCATGTAAAAAGTAGGTAGATTCGTAGTAATAGTTATTTGTGGATTTTTGTTCTATATAATATCAATTATTAAAGTATAGTTAACTTTTTGTTGTAAACAATTGTTAAACATAATTATGATTCCATTTTTTAACATGGTATGTTAGCTACCGACATTTAATATCAAGGGGATACAAGACATGGTTATTATTGTGTTCGATGGTTTCAAAATTGGATTAAAAGCATTGCGAGGTGAATAATTACGTTAGTAGCTTCGATTGACTCCAAGTGCTGTTACTGTAGAAAGCGCAGTGGTTAACCGAAATGAAATGGGTTACATTTCCTAGCCATAGTTGCAAAATTTTAATCATGTTGTAACTATATATTTAAGTGTACATAAAAATAACAAAATTTTATGCTATTGTTAATGTTGTTTTAGCCAAGAAGTGAACGAGAGATGAGGTTAGTGTTAGTTGTGTTGCATATAGTGCTCGTTGGAACTCAAATATGGGCTTCATCGCACTATCGTGAAGAAGCAGAGGACAACGAATTTGCAGAATTTGAAGACTTTGAAGAGGAGGATGAGGATCAAACACAAAGAGAAACACAGGATCATGCATCACCTGCAAAAGTAAGGAAAAGTGCGGAGGTGCAGGAAATGGAATATGATGAAGAGGAAGAAGACGAAAATGGGGAAGTAAGAACCTATTAATATCAGTTAGATATAGGACTTTTCAATATCAGCTGCAATTAAAACCCAGTTTCAAATTAATATTTTAAAATTAAAACTACATGTTCATTATCAAAATCAAACCGTTTGATGTACAGTCACTACAACCGTTACTAACATCCTATCGATGACGTGTGCAACAAATAGAATGTCTTCTATTAAAGTTATTCTTACACAGCACGGCACTATAAGTTTGTTCATGTTGTGCTTGGGAGCCTATATCTCTTTTGTATAACAGTTTAAGCAGTTGCAGGGTTAATTCTCTCATGCTGTTAAGCTATGAGTGAGACTTCAATATTGGATATTTTTTCAGAACTTTCTGTCAACTGTAAATATAACATAATTCATTTGTTATAATGATGAAGACTTCAGTATTTGCCATTGTAAACTTCATAGACATTAAATATCATTGGCTGTTAGAGCAAAGCATATGGTCTTTGTATTCTCATACAGAAAGTGACAATATGTGTTTAAGGCCAAACATCATAAATGTGTAATAACAGGTTATAACATTCAGAGTTAGCATTCATTAAAAAAGGTGATCAGTTCATTGCTCAATAAGTATCCAGAGGTGTCTAAATTAATTTCAGAATGTTTTCACCTCATTCTGTACGGGGCACTGACCTTATTCCAACAGTGAATAGTTTGATTAAAAAAAGAAATGCTTGATGAACAAGCATACTCGATTTACAGTGTCTTTATAAGATTTGTGCAGCCTGTACATGGGTCTGAATTCCATTACTAAAGAACAAATTCATTTATTTGTGTCACATTGTAAAGTAAATTGTTTTACTCAATATAACAATTGAATCATTATAACCACTATGTTTTTAACCTTCCAATATCTACCATGATGAAAGCTTTGGTATAATTAAAAAATATTACATAATACTTATTTTACCTTTGCCTTATTGAGCTTGAATTTTCAGTTCTAGCAATGTAGTAGTGTAGTTCAGATAAATTCTTTATTAGCTCTAGAATTACAATAATTAATGGCATCAGCACGTTACAATGTAATCCTTTGTGTAGTAGTTATTAAGACTAACATTGAGATTGATTTATATTCCATATAAATAAAGACACCTGATCCAGGCCAGAAATTCATCAAGCCAAACTTAATAATAGTTCATGTCAAATCAAATGACACTCGTATCAATGATCATGATATCACAGAAAATAAAGTAAAATTGAAGAGTACTCAGCAAGTAATAAAAAAATCTCTGTATATTTCATCAAAACATTAGAGGACTTAGAAGCAAAACAGATGAATTATTAAACAGCTTAACTTGTGACAATATAAAACCACATATTATCTGTCTATCTGAACATCATTTGAAACAAGAGGAATTATCACAATTATCATTACATGGTTTTTGTCTGGGAGCAGGAGCTTCAAGGAAAAAACTAAATAATGGGGGAGTTTGCATTTATGTCATGCACGATGTACCATATAACACATTAGATGTATCAAAATTTAATTCAGAACAGAACATTGAATTATGCATAATCCAACTGGATAGAAACAATACAAAAATAATTATAATTGCTATTTGTTGCTCACCGTTAGGAAACTTTCTTGATGAAGCTTGAAGATACCTTAAACTTTTTATTTAAGCCTAAGCTGAAATAATTATATCTGGAGAGATAAATATTGATTTCTTAATGCCATGTGTAAGAAAGAACTGACTTCTAACTGTATATAATATGGTTCATATAATTAGCTTTCCCACCAGGATTGATAAAAACTCTAGCACAGCAATAGATAATACATTTGTAAATTCCAACAAACTGTCATATTCTGTGTATTCATTGATCAGTGGTCTCTCTGACCATGATGCTCAAGTAATAATGAAAAAAAATTCTACAAAAAACTCAAAAGAGTTTTATAGATATATTAATGATGCTAACCGCAGTAAAATTGCGGAGACACTTCGACAAGAATCATGGAATAGTATCTTCAGTGCAAAAGATGTTAATAGTAAATTCAAAATTACTTTTACAGATTTTTAAATTGCATTTTGAAGCATATTTCCGACTAAAAATTAAAAAAAAAAGTTATAATATGAGCAGGGAGTGGTTAACCCAAGGAATTAAAAACTCTTGTCAATATAAAAGATAATTAAATAATGAGCAAAAGCTCAGTAAAGACCCTAAATTAAAAATACATTTTATAAAGTATTGTAAGATACTTAGGAAAGTCATAAAAGCAGCGAAAGGCCTCCATTACCAAACACTTATCAGTCAGTCAAAAACAAATCTTAAAAGAAATTAGGAACAGTGAAGTTGTTACATATACAAATGAGTCAGTATTAGGTGACAATAAAACTTTACTAATTGATTAATTCTTCAGAACATGTTCCAAGAGCATTTGCTCTCATCTTCAGCTGGGGACTGACTATAGCAGGTGACATAGTGGCATCTGGTGGTTCCATTAGATAACGGAAGAGGAAGTCCATTGGTGGAATGCCAAAATTCATAACTCTTATGTTTATTTTTTAAAATATAAATCTTTTCCCACATTGCCAAATCTTTGGGATTGGTGGTAGCTTTTAACAGTTGGGCTTCTCCTGCAATGTTATGATTGTAAGTCCAAAAGTGATCTGCAGCCGCCAATTTATCCACATGTTTATATCTTAAATTTCTGAAGTGTTCTTTGGTCCTTGTCTTCAAATTTTGTATTGTTTTGCCTATATATAACTGATTACACTCCAAACAATCTATCTGATACACTCCTGACTGCTTGCTGGATGGAATAACATCCTTTTTGGTGCTCTTCAGAAGCTTTCCAGTACTAAATTTATTTTGTGCAGCCAAACGTATATCATAATTTTTAAAGATTTTCATAAATGCCCTGTTTGCCCACGGATGATATGTGAATCTTTTAAAAACCACGTCCTCTTTTATCGTGGAGAGAGTTGTGGTGTTTTTAATATCTTTCTGTCTTTCCAAATGTCTGATCTTCTTATCAACTAAAGAGTGGCTGAATCTATTGTTGAGGGCTGTTTTGATGATATAATGGTATTCTGCTGAATACTCTTCTTTGTTGAGTGGGATGTTTACCAATCTGTGGACAAGTCTGTTTATAATGGCATGTTGGTGTGGTTTAGGGTTGAAACTGTTATTCTTTATGTGTTTATCTGTATGTGTAGGTTTCCTATATATGCCCAATGAAATTATGTCATTTCTCCTGTATATTTTTATGTCCAAAAATGGTAAAAGACAATTTTCCTCCAATTCCATAGTAAATTTAATATTTTGGTCCTGCAAATTTAGTAATGTTAGGGCATCTTCTGTTTGTTTTTTTGGTACTATTGCCAGAATGTCATCCACATAACGAAACCATGCTTTGAAGGTTGAAGGGAATGCCTTAGTAATGTATGTTTCTACAGCACTCATAAATAAATTTACCAGAAATGGAGAAAGGGGGTTACTCATAGCTAAGCCAGAAATTTATTGGTAAATTTTTCCATTGAACGTAAAAAAGTTTTGGTTTATACACAGTTTAGTGAGATTGGTATAATCCTCAATTTCTTCTGCTGTCAAGTTTATACTTTTTGGAGAAGCCAAACTGTTAAAAGCTACCACCAATCACAAGGATTTGGCAATATGGGAAAAGATTTATATTTTAAAAAATAAACATAGAGTTATAAATTTTGACATTCCACCAATGGACTTCCTCTTCTGTTATCTAATGGAACCACCAGATGCCACTATGTCACCTGCTAGAGTTAGTCAGTCCCCAGCTGAAGATGAGAGCAAATGCTCTTGAAACATATTCTGAAGAATTAATCAGTTAGTGAAGTTTTAGTGTCACCTAATACTGACTCATTTGTATACAAAAAATTAAAACTACTTGGAATATAATAAAACAAGAAACAGGCAAAAATTGGCAAAAAGATAATGCAATAATCTTAAGCATTAACAATCAAGAGATACAACACATTTGCAGATGTAGCAAATGTGTTTAATGATTACTTTCTTAATGTAACAAAAAATTTAAATTTATATTCTGGTGATAAAAGAAATGCTTTAATAATTTTACAATCATCAACTCCCTGTCATAATAATGAATTCAAACCTGATATCACTACCCCACTTGAAATTAGTAATATCATTAGAAAACTAAAATCGAAAAAATATCTTCTGGCCATGATGAGATCAACGTCAAAGTCATAAAGGCCTGTGCAAAGGAAATTAGTATCCCCCTTAGGCACTTGTGTAATGAATCTTTAACATTGCGTGTATTTCCTGAGAGGCTAAAATATTCAATAGTGAGGCCTCTGTACAAAAAGAGAGAAAGGATAAATGTCTCTAATTATAGACCTATAGCTATTTCACCTACATTTTCTAAGGTGTTTGAGAAAGTAATGTACAATAGGCTTTACCATTACCTTGAAAGTAACAATATTCTAGTTAGTGATCAGTTTGGCTTTAGAAAAGGAATTTCAACAGAAAATGCAATCTATAAACTCACTAATGAAGCATTTAGTGAAAGAGCACATGTAGGAGGAATATTTTTTGACTTAGCTAGGGCTTCTGATTGGGTCAATCATGAAATTCTGACAGATAAATTAGCTTTCTATGGAATAAAAAACCAATATTTAAAATGGTTTATATCCTACCTTGACAAAAGGAAACAAAAAGTAGTGATAAATTGTCCCTTCAAAAATGAAAACAATGCATCAGAGTGGGGAATGATTAACCATGGAGTGCCTCAAGGATCTGTTATGGGCCGTCTGGTTTTTCTGATATATATAAATGAACACTCCTTATCTATCTAAGATGTAGTATATACTGTTCTATTTGGAGATGACACAAGCATATTGATAAATGGAAAGAGCCTTAATGATTGTGCCATTAAATTAAATCTGGTTCTCAGTTCATAGTGTGTATGGTTCAAAGCAAACAAATTGTCTCTAAATCTAGATAAAACAAATGTTATGAAATTCATTACTCACAGATCTCCAGATCCACAATTACAGATAGGATATTATAACAGTATACTTTCACAAACCAAATACTGCCTGTGGTGCCTCAGTAGTAGTAAAAATGGGTGTTAAACACTACTCAATAAAAAAAAAAAAAAATATGTTAAATTCCTTAGTTTAATAATTGATAACCATCTGAATTGGAAAGATCACATTGATCTTATTACACCTAAACCAAACATTGCATGCCTTGGAATATGTGCATTAGTAATGTTGGAGTGAATTAAGACTTTAAAACTACTTTATTATGCTTATTTCAACTCAATAATGAAGTACGGTCTAATATTTTGGGGAAATTCAGTTAAAAGTGAATGTGTCTTCCTGTTACAGAAAAAAGTCATATGAATAATTGCTCGTACAGATAGCAGACATTCATGTGGAAACCTCTTTAGGAAATTTGAAATCTTAACTCTTCCTTGTGAATATATTTTATCCCTCATGAACTTTTATGTAAGAAATAAACAAAAATTTGCTCAAAATCAAAAGATACATGACAAGAATACTAGACAAAAATCAAATCTACATCGCCCAATTTCAGCACTTTCAGTCATCAAAAAGGCATTTATTATGAGTGCATTTTAGTATCCAATGCTCTTACCTCTAGTCTAAGAGCCTTAATAAACAGTGAGAATACCTTTAAATCTGCTCTTAGAAAATACCTATGTAAAAAGGCCTATTATTCTGTAAAGGAATATATGAGTGACAATATTATACTGCACAACATATCAATAAATGAATGAATAAATAGTGTTTAACCCCCATTTTTTGCTACAGAGGCACCTCTGGCGATGGACACTGGTGATACATGAAATGAAATGATATATTGGGAAAGGATTTATTTTTGAGGAAGGAAACGTTCCAGGCCGAAGTTTAGGGTACCTCACCGGCATTTGCCATTTATGAGGATTGAGGAAAACCTGGAAAAAACCTCGGCCAGGGAGGACGGTCCTGGCGGGATTCGAACCCCGGACCTCCCGCTCACGAGTTCGCGATTTAACGACCTCGGCCACCCATGGCGGTCACAACATATCAATGTGTATGTAAACATGTATATAATAAAATTTGTTTGATTAAGTGACTTATCTGTTTTTGTTCTTTGGTTGATTTGTTCTAAGTGTTCTTTTTTGTTTTTATTGTAATTATTTATGTAGATGCAGACAAATTTTTGTAAATACAGATTGAAAGCTACTGTGGTAATTTATATGACAAGTTCAATGTTCATAGTTCTCTGTGGCTGTGTCACACACTCACTGAATGCTCCGAGAACTAACTAACTAGGGCTCTTATACAATGTAAATCCCTCAGAACATGGAGCAAGTCAAGTGCAAAGTTTCTTAATCTGTGTGTGTGTGTGATAGAGAGAGGGGGGGAAGTCATGGCCACTATTTTTTTCTTCACCAGCAAGGAACAATACAAAAAATTTAAGATATGGAATTGAAAATATATGGCACTGCCAAGTGGTACCACCAACAGAAGGCTGGAAGCAAAATACATCAACTGGACAACATTAGTTTATTATGGCATGAGCAAAGACACACAAATATGTACATAGGGTTGCAACCATCACAGGACAGGCTCCCAGGTAATCGACATTGTTTAGCAGCCTTTGAAGGTGTCTCCAAGTACATTGACATATACGGTTTGTTGCCAGCAATGGGAAAGCCTTTGTCCATGACGCCATTGTTTAGGACAGGGCAAGTTCACCTAGTGCTTCCTGTAGCTCTGTATGTCATTCTGATGCATCCCTGCCACAGATGATTTGGTTTATTTACGGATGCTCATTAACATTTCAGGTCATCAGCATGCTATTGAATTCAGAGCATGTAACAGCCAATAAAATTTTGCTCAGAAATCATTCTTTCAGGCTTGAGGTTCTTTTACATGCTGTAAATCTGATATGGGACCCATGACTTTACTTCCCTTCCTAAGGAAGCCATTCTTAGGATTTTTACACCCAAAAAATCCATTGATCCTGGCCAGGATTGAACCCACAATTTTAGGTCTAGGAAGCAAATATGGTTACCACTATGCCACCAGGACCAACACAGAGAAATGCTATTTTCACATATGCACATTATCTGCATTCCTGTCCGGTGTTACCAACTGAACTTCAGGGTTTGCTAAGACGTGCACCTCTGCTCACATACATCATCTGTTGGTTTCATTCGAAAGTATATTTCATACACTTTAAATCATATTATTGTCTTAGATTTTTCATGTTGTTCCTTGTTCATGAGAAAGAAAAAGTTACCATGACTTATGCATCATGTGTGTGTTTACATATTCTTGCATAATTTAAACATCTCTGAAAGATAGTCCTATTCTATTATTTAAGGTTTTTGCCAATAGATCATGACCTGTTTCTATTTGAAATAAACATACTGCTTGTTGATGAATAAAATCATGTGATATATGTCGTACTAAACACTCAATACGAGTGCTTAGTACGACATATATCACATGTTTTTATTCATATTACTTGACTTTACTGTGTTAGTTCCATATATTTTTTAAAAAACAAGTTTTTTTTTAAAAAAATAGTTTTAATATGGTTTGTTAACTATTTTGAAATTTGTTTTCCTCCCACAACTCTTTTATTTGTTTCTCAGTTTACCCCCTTAGCTTGAGTTTTGAAATCTTATGTATTTCACTTCAGTTCTATACCTAATTCTTTTAACAATAGGTACTGGTAATAAATAATTGTCCTTCTAGATTTTAGATCATTTTATAGTCGAATGTTATTTCCATATTACGGGGAGAGGGGAAACATCTATCTTCTATAGTTTCCAAAGATAGGAGTCTGGACCTGATCAATAGGCATTCAAGAGTGGTGCTATTGCCTTCAGGATTTGGCAAAGGCTCTGGCTGTACATTGTTGATTAGTATTAATAGTTGTTTGTTTAAATTTATTGTACCTAACATTTATAAAGTCATTGATTTACTTCATGAAATTGTTAATCAAATTTGTTTCTTCATTCATTAATTTCCATATAATCCTTCATACTGGAGGAGGATTGATTTCTGCCTCTTTGTTAGGATTTGTGTTTTACTATTATCACTCCTTTATTGTAGGCCCATTTCTATAAGAAGAGACTACAAGAGATTACAAGCATGCAAAGTAAATATAACTAGTGCTAAATTGAGGCTTCCTGAGGCTAACCTAGGATTTTATTCTGATGAATATTACAGTTAGGTGGTAACAAATGCAAAAACAGCTTATGTAACTAACATGCCTCCTAGAAAATTAGCATATTAATTAGTTAAAATATAAGTATACTGAAAGGGTACCATATAGACTTATTTATGTAAGGTGATATATCACTTCGTTTGTTTTATTCATCTTCTTTATTAAATGATGCATCAATAGGAACAGATGATTTTACAGGGCCCATAGTATTGTGATTGTGACATGTACTTTCTAAGAAAAGTTCAGCTAAAATAAGGAAAAGATCGGGAAAGGAAATGGAGCCAGCTTATTAATGGATTGAAAGAAATGTGTGCATTCTTTACTAGTGAGCATAAGGTAATCTTTCATACTAAATGCAATATAGATATTACTAGCAACTGTATGAAAAAAAATGGTATGAAAAAATGGTACGTTATGTAGTGAGCAGATACAGGTTTGGTTTAACTGTACAGTTAAATATACAGTTGCTATAATAGGCCTAAACCTACTCTTGCTTGTTTCACAGCCAAACTATTTTGGTGTTCCAATGAAATTGTACTTAACTCCTTGTTTGATATTTTGGTCACAGAAGAAATTATATTTTTGTCCATTAGGTTGGTCAAATATTATTTTAACAATACTTTTTCTACAAACATTACAAGAATATAGTTAACTTTTGACATCTCCTATAAAACACATCTAAACCTGGGAATGTTACAGTGCTATCATATAATTATTTTATTAAAATGCACATGGAGCACTTCTAAGCAGAGACACTTGGTGAGGTGCCATCAAATTATGAATTTTCAGAATACAAGGCAGCTGGAATGAGGCATTAAAAATACACTATTCATTTTTGAAAACTCAAAAGCATCTGGAATGTTTGTTTATGTTAGAAATATTCATTCATTGATCCTGTTCGGCAGTGTTAGCATAGTTAATTAGTTTAATCAGGCTAAATAGAATCATGTGCTAGTTGTGTACACTTAATTTCATGGATTCTTCACTTTGCTTGCATGGAAGTTTGAATCTAAAATTGCTGAAATAAAACCAGTAGGCTACTTGTTTCTCTTAATCAGTGAGATGCTTGCTACCTAATTCACTTTTCAGCATGCAAAATGTTCTCTTATACCCATTCTAGCTGCCCTGGTGGATGAAAGGTTAGCCAACATTAGTTTGAATGCTATCACCTCTATGTAATTTCATACCTACAAACAATGAATTATAATAAGTAAGGGATATATGTAATAAGCGTTTTTGTACTTGGAATACTATGCACTATATGCCCATTTTGCTTGTATGATCCGCTTAAGCAGAATATCAGTTTTCTCTTGTGGCTGTAAATTTTCCACAGAGAGTGATGACTACTATGAAATCCATTTCATTTGTCCTTATATATCTTTTAAGAATAGAAGTACACAGAAAAATATTAGCAATTTGCACCAGCAGATTTTTTACTAATATATAGGGGCATAATTTACTGAAGAACATAAAACAGTTTTAAACTTTATTTTGTTTTACTCCCTCTAGGATGAGGATAGTGAGTTTGACCATTTTCAAGATGAAGAAGAATTTGAAGGGTTTGATAGTGAACGTATTGGTAGTGGTGGCAAACTGGATGAAAAAGATGCTCCAAAAATTACCATAACAAAGGTAAGTGTTCTGCCTAACCATGTGAACTTTTTAAACAGAATATATCATTTTGAAAAGTTGTTCTTATTATCATTGTGTGCTACATGCAAAGTAGACATTAGACCATACACAAAGTATTTTAACTAAATGTAAAAGAAAACTGGAAGTATATCCTTATTATTTTTCAAGACCCCTGAACTAGTGTGTGTGGAAAACTCAGCTCCTCTGACTTTAATCAATTGCATCAACCTCTTATAGAAAGAATACTACCATTATCATGTGTATATAATCTATCAATTTTGGTATTTGTAAAATCTAATATAAATTATTTCCATAAACTCTGAGGTACATTCTGAGAACACAAGGAAGAAAAACAACATTTTTGTTCCTCAATTAAATACATTCTTTTATAAAAATATTTTATTTATATTAGTTTAAAATTACAACCATTTAACGTTCTTGAAACAGACATCTGTACTGCAAAGATTTAAAAATGAACTCATGGAAATATTGTATAAAAACTGTTTTATAGCACTGTTGAATTTTGTGAGGTAGTAACATATGTAACACCTAGTTCAATTCAATTAAAAATGAATGAAGGAATCCATCCAGTGAAACTATCATAATCTTGTTGAATTAAAAGTAAAACTTCTAAAATCATGTCAATAACTTTTTTTAATAAAATGTTTTAATGTGAAACATCAAGAGAGTTTAATATATTGACATGATTTCAGAAGTTTTACTTTTAATTCAATAAGACCTATTTCAATTTTTTAATTGGCATGTCTCCTATATTGGTTGATTGCTAGTGGCTATTGGAGGTGCTGATATTTATCATTTTCCCTAGCTTCCTAATAAAGTGTTTCTGAAAAAATAATATAGAAGTTCTTTTTTGGGAAGCTATGGAAAAAATGATAAATATCAGCATTGCCAATGGCCCCTAGCAACCAACTAACCAACCAACCAAATCTTGTATAAGATGAGTGACTACAATAAAAATGAAATAAAATAAATTGAAACTTGTTTTCCAATGTTTATGTTCCAGTTTTAAATGAAAGTACTGATTACACTGGTATGCATGATTTTGGAGTTTCCTGCAAAATATCTCTTATTTACTAAATCAGACATGCTGATTTCAAAATTGCAATCCATATTTTCCTACCATGTACCAATTTTTTATAATTAGCAATTTTATTCATAATGTTTCCAAAGTAGTTGTGATTATAGCTTTTGTTTGATGCAAAGAAATTCTATGAATTTCATTGTTTGACAACAATGAAACCAATCTAACACAACAATACTTTTCTTATTTTCATTTCAATCTGTGGAAATTAGTTCAGCTTGTAGTTGTTTTCCAAATAAAGTCTATATGTCTTGCAGAAAGTGTAAAAATAACCGTTATATATTTTGACATAATTGTGGTAATTTTGTTGAAAACTAAACATTACAAATTTTGTTAAATAGGCTCCAAAAAGTATATCACACTTGCATATAACACGAAGTGGAAAATATCCAATTTAAGGCCTTAAACACTCATTGATAGCAGTTCTTTAATTATATTAAGTTTTTGAACTTTAATAGTGTTTAAAGCTACAGAGGCATCACAGGCGGTGAACACTGATAATACATGGGATAAAATGATATATTGGAAAAGGATTTATTTTTTTAAGGAAGCAAATGTTCCAGACCTAAGTTTAGAGTACCTCCCCAGCACTTACCATTTATGAGGACTGAGGAAATCCTGGAAAAAACTCAGTCAGGAAGGACAGTCCTTATGGGATTCGAACCACAGCCCTCCCACTCACGAGTCTGTGCCTTAACAACCTAGGCCACCCGTGACGGTATATTAAATTCATTTTCATATATTTTTATATAGACAAAGGCTATACTGCTCAATATAAAGCCACAAACCTATAATGATAATAGCTATTTAGTTATGTTAATTTAAGAAGTTCATTTGCATGTTATTATGCTAATACGTTACAATAAAGGCTATTATATTCTATTTAAAACTCCAAATATTCATTGATATGTTTTTAATCATATAAATTTAATATATTCATTTGCACTTTTATGTAAGATAAGGACTTTAATTTTCAATTCAAATTACAAACATTCATTGCTAATATGGTTTAAATTGTATAAATCTATTAAGCTGATTTGTATAGATTTCATTTATCAGATAAGGGCTGTTACAATGTATGTCTTAATGTTGGCCTTTATGACAATACTTAATAATATAAATGCAATGGTTCAAAGGACCACACACATAGCCAAGAATATGAAAAAATTATCCATAGAGAAAGAAAATTGTAATATTAAGTGAATTAACCAATGGGAAATGGAATAACATTAATAATGTGTACCAAGAATAAAACATGAGAGAGTTTTGTTGAGACTAAATAGAAATTAACAAATCTCATTCGTTTAGTATACTTATGTTGAAAATAATGCATTGTAATGAATAGTATTATTATGAGCCATTGTAATAATTGATGGTTTATATTTCAAAATATTTAGTTAGTTATGCTTTGTATTCTTTAGGGAGAAATTGTGCTTTATTTTCCATTAGAAAAAATTTATGGTTATTACTTCATAAAGAGAAACTGCATTTAACATTACATAAAGATAAGTGGCAATTAATATTTCATGGGAAGAAGTTTCAAATTATTAGTTGTGGTGAATAATAAGAGTCATGAGTTTGAATTAGTATCCGTATAGGAATATATTATACAAGTTATACCAGGACATAGACAAAATAAAGCATTCTAATCTTAAAAGAAGTTAGGAACAGTGAATTTTTATATATACAAATGAGTTAGTACTAGGTGACACTAAAACTTCACTAACTGGTTAATTCCTCAGAACACGTTTAAAGAGCATTCGCTCTCATCCTCAGCTGGGGGCCGACTAACCCTGGCAGGTGATGTATTTTGTGCTACCAAACGAATATCATAATTTTTAAAAATCTTCATGAATACCCTTTATGCCCATGAATATGTTAATTTTTCAAAAACCACATCCTTTTTTGTCGAGTTGTGGTGTTTTTAATATCTTTTTGTCTTTTGAAATGTCTGATCTTATCAACTAGAGCTGCTGAATCCATTGTTGAGGGCCGTTTTGATGATACAGTGGTATTCTGCTGAATATTCTTCTTTGTTGAGTGGGATGTTTACCAATCTATGAACAAGGCTGTTTATAATGGTATGTTGGTGTTGTTTAGGGTTGAAACTATTATTCTTTATGTGATTATCTATATGTGTAGGTTTCCTATATATGCCGAATGAAATTATGTCGTTTCTCCTCTATATTTTTAGGTTCACAAACGGAAAATAGCCATTTTCCTCCAATTCCATAGTGAATTTAATATTTTGGTCCTGCAAATTTAGTAATGTTAGGGCATCTTCTGGGTTTTTTTTTTTTTTTTTTTTGGTACTATTGCAAGTTACCACCAATCCCAAGGAATTGGCAATATGGCAAGATCTATATTTTAAAAAATAAACACAGAGTTATGAATTTTGACATTCCACCAATGAACTTCCTGTGCCGTTATCTAATGGAACCACCAAGGGTCACTACGTCACCTGCCAGGGTTAGTCAGTCCCCAGTTGAGGATGAGAGCGAATGCTGTTGAAACATGTTGCGAAGAATTAACCAGTTAGTGAAGATTTAGTGTCACCTATTACTGACTCATCTGTATATAAATAAAGGCATGTTAAATATATATTAGTAATAAAGAGAATTACATGGAGTATCAAATAAAATCAAATAGATTATTGTTGGTTACTAACCACAAAAGGAACATTGTCATTAAAGCACAGTTGTCGGGAGGGAAGTTTAATTTCTGTTATCTGTCTCGTATTCAGTCCAATATAATAATATTCTCAGAGCACCTTTTATGCAGAAAGTGTAGTGTTGTGAGTTAATAACAAGACATTAATAAATTTTGTATATTATTATCCATTGTGATTTTGTTATACTTAAAGTCACACTCCTTTCACCCCGGAAGTATCAATCTCAAAAATCCAGCTATAATACCAAACAGTGAGCCTGCTGTGCATATTGTGGTGGTAGTTAGGAATGACATCTACGATGATGCACCATGATACAATTGAAAATTTGGCCCTCAACATGTAGGCGTCATCATTTAATATTCTGCTACAAACATTTAAGGAAATGGACTCGAGGAAAGAAATCTAGTATGCCCTTTGTTCTTCAAATGATCTGACATGAACCTCAAAACCTGTGAATATTTTTGGGTAGGTGATGTTACGGGCTACAACACAATCATTTATCGAAATCTTGTTAGCAAAAAGACCCATCCCACAACCACTGTGGTCTTTCTGTGCCTCCTCCATCAGAAACATTTGCAAGGAATAATCATCAGATTCTAAAACAAATTTGAATACTATGGTAGTGATTTTGATAAAGTCCAAGAACAGGATTTTCAACAATCTAAACAGTTCACACAGACAGAACTTAATGATTTGGTTAGGAACTTAGGTCTTCCAAAGGCTTCTGCTGAAATATTGGGATCCAGGCTAAGAGAGGAAAAAAAACCTCCTGGCTCTTTCTTGGTAAAGACACCGTGAAGAGGAATTTGTTCCATATTTCTCTCAGGAAGAGAATCTTACATATTGTCATGATAATCCAGTTTAGTAATTGCCTTGGGAGCTGCAGAATACGTTCCAGGTGATTGGAAACTTTTATAGACTCTTCAAAATTAGTCTGAAAGGTGAACTGTTATATCTTTTTCTCTTTTGGCACTACAGCCCAAGGTGAGTCTTGGCCTGCCGCAGCAACCTCTGTTTCCTCTACCTCCATCTTACAACATTATTGATAGAAGCCAATGTTGCAGCTGGGTATGTGATCAGCATGCCAGCACCCCACTGGTTGCGTATCATGTAGCTTTCATGATCACTGTGCTGTAATGAAAATAAATATGCAAAATTTTGTTGTCCATTCAGTTCACTTCAAGGTAACATCAGAACTTATAATTACTTCTAGAAAAAGTCAAATCTGAAGAGCATAAGTGGCAGGTGTGTGGAGATTTAAAAATTGGCATGCATCTAGGTCAACAGGCTGTACATGTTTCACGTGTGAATGGGATAGTAGAGCCCAGTCTAATCACTGGACAAGAAAGCATTGCAAGCAGAGAGGCAATCTCATGCCAGGAATGAAAATTGTAACTGATGAGAGTCTTGTTAACCAGAAAAATGTTGTTACCTCCTCTACTTATAAAATTAGGCATAATGAAGCAATTTGTGAAGACTTTAAACAAGGATGGCAACTGCTACAAATATATCTGCAAGAGGTTCCCTAAGATATTTGATGCTAAAGTTAAAAAGGGAATATTTCTTGAATTACAGATAAGAACGTTCATTTATAATACCTTTTAATTATGATTATTGTACGACTAAATCGCTGTACACTCTTATTGGCTTTGCTTGTTTATATTTAGAACATATTTTATAGACCATCATCAGCATCCTCAGCTAAGTGTTGACTGCTAGATAATTCATGTGCACCTTTGAGGATGCATATTCTGCTGTGGTGGAGGTGTGATGAACTTAAAATTTGATTTCATTCCTTGAAGAATACAAGCAAATAGAACAGTGATAAAAAAATAGTATAAAAATATTAAATAATTTTTTTAAAAAAAATCATATATCCATGGCCTATGCAGAAATTTCAAAATACTCTTAAAGATTTTAATTATAAATTGGCACCAATAAACAGATTTAATGTTAACAATCTCCTGAATGGCAATATAAATGAAAGTTTTATTCCACTAGATATAAAATTAGGTATTTACCAATTAAAATGTGCAGAGTGTGAAAATAATTATATTGCAAAAACAAAGACAAACATGGGCACATTTTTAAAAGAGCACTTCAGTAATATTAAATACAAAGAAATGGAGAAATCAGCAGTGACATTTCATTTCTGAACATAGAACCATGACATTGTGAAAAAAAGCAAAATTATTTTTTTAAGTCAGCACAAGGACCTCGGAGCACAATGTGGAAGAAAAGCTACACATTTATATACAAAAACAGATTAATCAACTTGCAACACATCTGGGGATGAAAACGAAACTTTTAAGCGTAAATTATAATTAATCTGTCATCTAACACACTCTTAAGCTTCACAGAGTTGTCAAGTTGGTTGAAGATGGAGAGGATGTCTCTTCGAAACCAGTCCCACCGTATTTAAAAGTAATTGAAGCATAAGACTGTGTTAGACAACATATTAATTATAATTTACATTTAACAAGCTTCACTGTATGAATTCCAACAGAGTTTTTTAAAAATGTCTTATTTTTCGAAAGTTCTTAAATGGAAAATTTCATCACACCACCAGAGCGCAATATGTATCCTCAAAGATAAACCATAAATTATCTAGCAGTCAACAGTTAACTGAGGATGTGGAAGATTGCAAAACATGTTCTGAGTATAAAAAAGTAAGTGAAGCCAATTATAGTGTATAGTTTGACTCAGTCATGCAAAAATGTTGATATGATTTGCTTCCCTGTACAAGTTCCAATTAGTACTTCCAACTTATAATATCTTATTTTAAGAAATAATGACAAATACTGAAAAAGACACTTGGATTTGTTTGTTTGTTTGTTTATTTGATTTTGTCATCAAAACTTGCTAGCAAATTATAAGGATCCAAATTACAAAAATATTGTAGAAAATATGCTTTGGAAATTTTGAAAGTTGCTGTTCAGTATGAGTGTCAAACTACTTTCCTGCACTCTCATTTAGTTTTTTTCCTGAGAAATCTTGGTTGTGTCAGTGAGGAACAGGGGGAAGGATTTCACCAGGACATAAAACCGCCATGGGTGGCCGAGATTGTTAAGGCAGGAGGTCTGGGGTTCGAATCCTGCCAATACCATCCTCCCTGACTGAGGTTTTTTCCAGGTTTTCCTCAGTCCTCATAAATGGCAAATGCTGGGGAGGTACCCTAAACTTAGGTCTGGAACGCTTCCTTCCTTTAAAAAAAATCCTTCCTCAATATATCATTTTATTTCATGTATCATCATTGTCCACCACCTGTGGTGCCTTAGTAGTAAAAACGGGCATTAAACACTACTCAAAGAAAAAAAAAAAAAACAGGACATAAAGGAGATGGACAGACATTATTGGGGAAAGTGAAATGTAAATGTGAAAGAAGACTATTGATGGTAACTTAAAAGAGGTCATCCAAAGTTTCTTCATAAAAGCTACTCTAAAAATGTTCATTTCAAGATGGCAGATGAAAATCTGGGCTAATGTTCAAATATAAGTGATTAATTAAGAACAGAAATGAAATATTAATTTATGTTGAGTGTTGTGGATTGATTAACTTACATTTAATGATAGAGCATAAATTTGATAGTGTATTTTATTATCTTATATTGTGGAAAATTGGTACATTATGGAGGAAAAATAAGTTCATATTTAAATTCGCATAAAAGAATAGAAACCCCAGCAAAAAAGTAAAAATTTGCATACCAATGTTATCAGTTTTGAACTTGAACTTAAAACAAAAATGTGCTTGAGTTGTTGCTTTAAATCCCAACTGGAGCAGACTACACCTCAAACAATTAGTGGAAGGTATCTGGAAATGCATTTAAATCTGACATTCAAATCTTCAAGTAAAATCCATATTGCAGAAAGCCAGTAATTGGCTGATCAATTTTTTAATGTTAATGTGTTAAGTATCCAGAAACAGTGTGATGTCTGTCCTGGTGGTGTAGTGGTTACCATACTAGCCTCCTAAACCCAAGATCGCAGGTTCGAAACCGGGCACGACTGACGGATTTTTTGGGGTGTAAAAATCCTAAGTATGGCTTCCTTCGGAAGGGAAGTAAAGCCGTGGGTCCTGTGTCGTACATTTACGGCACGAAAAAGAACCTCAAGCCTGAAAGAGAGGCCTCTGAGCAAAATTTGTCGGCCTTTTCACGCCCTGAGTTGAATGGGAGGCTGATGACCTGAGCTGTTAAAGAGCGTCCATAAACAAACTAATAAAAAAAAAAGATGAAAAACAAACTGTGGTAACATTTCTATTTCTGTCTAAGAGTGGTAGTAGTAGATGCTTTGCTAATATTGCAAGAAGAACTTGGTTGGTTAAGCTGGAGGTTGAATAGAAGCATTTTTATGAAGTGAAGACCCAGCTAAACCTAAGCCAGCTCTACCCCTAGCTACGCAGTAGGTGGAAAAACATTCCACATTGAAAGCACAGCTCTTTAGCATTTTTAGCCTTTTTAGCAGATGAAAGGTAGATTGAACAAATTATTCAGATTAAATTCCTACAAATTGATAATGGAAAAATTTTATTTTTTACATAAATGGCTCATGTCATTTACCAGGTCTTAATATGATAGTTTTGATAATAATTGGTGACTGACTTGTGTGTTATTGTTGTGGAACAAAAAGTGCTAAAGCTAGCTAAACATTTTGTCTAAAGCTTTGAGTAGAAGAAACTGATTTGAAAGTTCAACTAGGTATCTTGATCCATTATCTATATTCACTGCCTTTTTTTATTGCCAAGACCAGCTCCAAGTCAGCTGTGCCTGGTATGAAATGTAGCAAAGGTAAAATATTGCTATAGCAGTATATAATATAAGTGCTGACATCCTAAAGCTAAGATAAATGTAATGCTGAACATTTAGTTCTCAGAGTGCTGAAGAGTACTGATTGGAGTATATCTTGTATCACAAAATTCAAGTCACATCCTTGGATCTAAAACCCCATGATGAGTGAAGGTTTAGGGATTGAAGGATACTGAAAGAATTTGATTAAGAGCATTTATTTATAAAGTACATTCCAGTGGAGGACATGGTAGTAAAGTGATTTACATGATAAACCAGATGGTTTGTTTTCAGGCTTTGGCTTTAGATTTTTTCTTTTTGATTCACCTTTTTGTAGTTTTTTTTATACTTGCATTCAATTTATGAATAATAAAGTTAGGTTAAAAATGTTTCATCTTGCTACTGGTAAACAGAATACATCTGTTCACATATTTGTTTAAATAGAGATAACTGTTGCTTTCCTAATTTGCAGCTTGTAAATGGCTAATTCAAATTGTTTTTTCAGGTTCCATTACATTTTCGCACTAATTGGGACAGTTACTACTTGGAAATGTTGATGATTGCTGGACTAGTTGTGTATGCATTGAATTTCTTCACAGGAAAAAACAAGAACAATAAACTGGCAAATGTATGGTTCACTACTCATAGATCATTTCTAGAGGAAAACTTCAGTCTTGTTGGTAGGTTTTTAAGCCTGCTGTTAGATAATGTCTACTTAATCTCTAGAAAAATGCCCTTCTTAGAAGTTGTAAATAAATAGTATAGGCCAAAAACTGTTTATGACTATAATAATACTAAAAGAACCAGTTGTTATGCACATCAAATTAAAGGCTGTAAATGACTGGGCCTAGTGAGCCAAAAAAGGTATTACAAAATTTAAAAGTTTTTGTGTTTTGAAATTATGAACATATTACAAGTACCTGTATCAATTAAAAATAACCTTTAGAGATTAGTTTAGGATGGTTTATGAATTTAATATGCTTGGTTTACTATTTATGAGATTAAAAATAATATTGCAGAAAGTTGCATTCCAGCTAATTTCTCAAATTCAACTATAAGCAATAGCACAATTATAAAAATTATGTGGAGTGCCAAGTGAGCAGAGCAAGGAGAAGGATGTATTTATAGTGAGCTCCAAGAGTGTGAGATAAAAGTGGCATAAGTAACAATGGGAGAAGAAATTTCAGTGTATAGAATAGGAATGTTTAGACAAAGAAGATTGAAAAAAAATAGGGAGGAGGAGGAAGCAAGAACACAGATGGTTTAATATGGGGAAGCATTATTTTAATGTTGCTAATTATAGGATGTCTTGAACTAAATCCGGGCCCATAGGAAACACAGGAAATTTTGAAAAAATTGGATGGTATGGAGCAAAGATTAAGGGATAATCTGAATAAAATAGCTAAGGAAATAAAAGATGAGGTTGGAAAAGAAATTCAAGGAGTCAAGAGTGAAATAGGCGGAACAAAGATGAATTTAGAATGAGCAGATGAGAGGAGAAGAAAACTCAATCTTGTAGTTATAGGAATGGAAGAAAGAAGAGGTATTTGGCCCAAGCAAGAAGGAACCAAAATATTGGAAAATAATTTGGAAATAGAATTACATGGATGGGAGATTGTCAAAGCATACAGAACAGGAAGACACACGGGGAAGAGACCAATAATAGTTTGATTCACAACAGCCTGAATAATTTATGAAATATTGAGAAAGATAAAGATGCTGAAAGGGACGAACATATTTATTAATAAGGACCTGACTCCTGCTCAAAGACACAGAAAACAAAATTTAATTTGACGGATGATGGAAGCGAGAGCAGCAGGCAAAAGAGCATATATCAGGAATTTTCCACTGTGGATTGAAGGAGTGAATGAATACACTATGAACAAGAGAGATGTATGAAGCAGAAAACCAATGCAGAAGGAAATGAGTCAGCATATTACTAACCAGCAACAGGAAATATACATAGCAGCAGAAAATTTTAAGGATCCAAAGTCTGGTATTCAAGGAAGAATCAACGAAACAAGAGACATGCTAGTAACCATTGTGTCAGATGCAACGTCATCACCGCACACATCGCAGATTAGGGGGAACCGAGCAGCTGATCTTCAGGAGAGAGAAGATGGTGGGTGTGGTATGATGTCAGGAAAGCCAGTGGCAGAAGGGAAAAAAGGAGGTGGGTCTGAGGATAGAGGAGGTGAAAGCATTGCGGGGATTAGTGGAGAGAGGGGCTTGAGTTCGATGGAAACTATTGGAGGTGGGGAAGAAGTGGGAAATGAAAGTGGGCAAGTCAAGAGAAGTCGGATGAATGCGGAAGAAGGGGGAGATAGTATAGTTTCGTCTCCGCATGGAAGTATTTTGTTAGTGAATAAAGATAAAACTGCAAATTAAGGGATTCAGTTAAGAAGTAAAAAAACTCTAGAAAAGGTTATGTGGTCCAAGGGGAGAACGGGATCACAACAGGAGATTAGATTACTGGAATTGTGAAGGCTTGAAAAATAATATTAACATGGGAACTTTACAATATTTATTGGGTACTATGGACTATTGTGCAGTAGTAGAAACATGGTTGAAGGATGAAGAGATTACAATAAAGGATTTTAAATATGCAAGGAAGAAAGACTGAAATGATGGCAAGAAAAGGGAGACCATCAGGAGAACTAGGGTTTTACTCAAATGAATGATTTGAGTAAAACCATTAGAGACTCTTGGTCTAGGTGCAAGGAAGTATTTTGGGTCATATTGGAAGATACAGTGTTAGATGAAAGTATAATATGTATAGGTATTGTATATAACCCCCCCAATCACCTCACAGTTCCAAAACCCAGAATTGTATTATATCTTAGACTGAGATGTAGAGAGGTTAAGGGATAAATATTTAAACATTGAGATTATAATTGTGGGAGATTTTAATAAAAGAATTGGTGAGCTTGATGTAAACTTCATGAATTGGTGGGAAAATAATAATGTAATAGAAAAAACAAGAATATTAGACACAATAAGGACAGAATGGAAGATAAAGGAAATGAGAAATTTATTAATTTCTGTGAATTAAATGCACTCAATATTTTAAATGGTAAATATGGGGAGGATGAGCAAGGAGAATTCACCTTCATAAATAAAAATGTACAGAATATAATTGATTTTGTATTATGGTCAAATAATATTACTCATATGATAAGTAACTTCAAAGTGTCAAATATAAGTGTCGATTAGTGGCCATTTTGCACTAATAATGGATATAAATATTAAATCACAGAATGCATTTATTAACCAAATTGGGGGAGAGAATATGGGTGTAAGAGAATATGTTAGATTTAAATGGAAAGATGAATGCAAGATTAACTTTGATCTTGCTTTAGAATCTGAGATAGTAAAAATATGTCAACATGGGATAATTTATAACTTAAAAAAATATATGAAGTTGAAAATGCAATCAGCATATTGAATTATATTATGTGCTGGGGTGGGAAAGGGATGAAAGTAAAAAAAACAAGAGCCACATTAAAAGTGATATCTGGTTTGATGACAAATGTAAAATAAATAAATGTATCGTAAAAGTTAGCCTAGTAAAATTGAGGGAATTAGGGGATCCTAAATCAAAAGAGGAGTGTTTACAAAGTAAATATTACTATAATAAATTATTAGAAAACAAGAAATGTGTATGGAGGGAAAGGAATATCAATAAAGTAACCACGGTTATTGCGTATAATAATGTAAGCAAAATATGAAAGGGTATGAAGACTATATAAAAATATGTACTTAAATCTAATATAACCTAAGAAGAATGGTTAAGATATTTTTCAGATATGTTTGCATGTCAAAGCTCTATAAAAGGGAGGATAATTCCAGAGATAGAAAATTACTATGTAGAGATGCTAGATAGGGATATAACAGAGAGAGGTAGAGAAACAAATCAAAAGAATAAAAAGAAAGAAAGCACCAGGAATAGATAGTATACCAGAGGAATTCCTTAAAGAATGGAGTAGAGATAAGAATTGACTCAAGGTACTAACACTGATGTTTAATACAATAAAAGCTAAGGGGTACACACCGGAAAGTTGGAGAAAAGCAATTATACAACTAATATACAAAGGTAAATGGGACTTGGATAAACCTAGTAATTATAGGGGTATAACACTATTGTCCAATGTGGGAAAAATCTATACAGGAATATTGGCTGATAGGTTGCAGGAATAGGCAGAAGAATATAACATTCTTTCAGAATTTCAAATGGGCTTTAGGAAAGGAAGACGTACAATTGATAACATATTTGTAATAAAACTATAGTGGACAAATATTTAAAAGGTAAAATTTATATGGCCTTTATTGACTTAGAAAAAGCTTTTGACTCAATAGAGATGAAACTATTGTGGCATAAGCTATCAGAGAAAGGGGTGAGTAAACAAATGGTCACTATTCTGAAAGGATTGTATAAAGGGAATTCCTTTTGCATAAAATATGAATAAAGGGCAATAACAAGGGAAGTACAGCAGGGAAAAGGATTAAGGCAAGGTTGCAAGCTAAGTCATATGCTATTTAATTTGTTTATTGATGACATATTGAAGAATATAAGCAATAATCATCTTTTGCCGGTAAATAAATTGTAAATCCCTGGGCTTCTCTTTGCAGATGATTCGGTAGTAGGCTCCATTACTGTAAATGGGTTAAAACGATCATTACAAGAGGTAGGTAAATACTGCATAGAATTAAGTTTAAAGGTAAATAGAGAGAAAACCCAAATTCTAGCATTTAAGAAAGGCACTAAATTCAGTAAGCATCAAAAGTGGAAGAAGGGAAATAAAGGATATAAAGTTGTGCATGATTGTACATACCTGGGTATAAGAATAGATGCAGGGGGGAAATGGCAAAAACAAATGAAATCAGCACTAGCAAAAGGAAAATCAGCTATGATGGTTGTAAGCGGGTCCTATATAAAATGCCTGAGATCAAGATGAAATGACTGGAAAGGGTGTACAATTTGGTGGTTGAGGCCCGAATGCTCTATAGTATTGAAATTTGGGGACTTGAGAAAGGTTGGGAGGCTGTAGATCACGTTCATAGGATGTTTTGTAAGGAAGCTTTAGGGCTGCCAATAACAACAGCAAACGAAATAGCGCAGATTGAAATGGGAAGAAGTACAAGAAGGGGAATAGTTATGGAGAGAGCTTTAAAATACTGTTATAGGATTTGAAATTTATATGACAATAATTTATTGAAACAATGTTTACAATGTCAAGAAACAAGTTTACAAAACAGGGGTTGGGTTAGTAACTTGAGATATAAGTGTTGTAATTACGAAGCTGTTGACAATGGAGTGGCAATATAACCTAAACTTAGGTATTAATTTTTTACACTAAACTCCATTCACTTACACGAAAGTAAGACGCATTTCGGAAGAATCTCTCCCATCTTCAGTTGCTCACTGAACTACTATTACTTGAAACTATGGCTGGACAACAAGTTAAGTTTAGGTTAACTTGAGATATAATCTAGAAAGTAATGGATTAGGGGATATATGAAGAAAAAGAGAAATAAACCACAAAGGTTTCTGGAAGGAAGTTAGGAAAAGATTTGAGGATATAGAGAGCCAAAAAGTATTTAGTCAATTATCTGAGAAAAGGTTACTAGTTTTTTATGTCTGAATGAAAAATAGCTGGGGAAGAGAGGTATATAGATAACACTAATAATGAAGAAAGAAAAGGGATAGCACGGCTAAGAGCGGGAATATGGAGGTTAAAAGGTCAAAGAAATGGATACCCAGGAGGCATGTGCCCATTATGTGGGGATAAGCAAAATGTAAAACATAATTAATAAATGTAAATGAACTGAGACTTGGAGAAAAGAAAGTATAAGATTAAACATTAGAGAGAAAAGTAATGTTAACAAAATAATAGAAAAAAACTGTAAGGATATAGGAAAATTTTTAGAGAAAATAAGAAATAAATGGAAATGGGCTGTGAAGAGAAGAAAGGAACAATAGATTAGGAGAGAGTGTTCTAGAATCTGATAGTAAGTATATGTTGTAGTGCTTTAATAAAATTAGTATTAGTAAGAGGTGGGAATCAGTCGGAACTCAGTCCCCTGGAAATCCAGTCGATTGCTGCTGATGAACCAGGGACTGAAGTAAACAACATGGAAGTTTTGTATTTTGTTTTAGTTTTATTAGAATTTAGATAAATGGGATAATAATAAATTATTGTATTCAAAATTTGTTAAATATAAGGGGTCACACTAAAATGGCCTGGAGCAGATGGGTGGAAGCTCTTTAGTAATAATAGTTTGTATTCATGATATACTTTTTCTTGGCATTGCAATAAATCTGTTTGAATTTGAATATAAAAATTGTATTCATATTGGAAATAATGGCAGTAGCTAGTATGAAATTTACAGGTTAGCCCTCTGTGTGATCACTTATTTTCTACTTGTTTGTTGCAACTATGATCACAGAGGCTGTCATAAGAAAGATGGAACAAATATTCATATAATACTCCACTTCAAATGCCCAGTATCAAATTTTTTTCCTAATAGTATGCCATCTTCTCTATCTAGTTGCATACAAAAGTAATCAGTTACAATTATATACAGCTTACATGATGACTATAAATCTGGGGAGTATGAAGCTCATAATTGTCTTGAAGGAAGACAAATTCAGTGATGGTTCTCCATATTACATGGAGCACTGCTCATGTTTTTTCTTTAATTTGGAATTTTTCAAATATTCATTAGCTTTTCCACATTTGTATTTCTCCAGATGGAATGAATGCCAAGTCCATTTTTTCTCCATATGGGGTCTCAGCAGAAATAGTTGTAACATATTGTTAAAGTGGAATCTCAAAAATTTTGATGTTAATTTTTATTTTTACTCTTTATGTTAATATAAGCAATGTAAACATTTGAAATGGTTAAAAAGTAAAATAATGTGTATCATTTTTGTTATATTGTTAGCTTAAATTACAAATTCCACTTGATGAGAGACAGCCAGAATGTATTCAGGAATAGTATAGGCTGAAAGAAATTGCCAAGTTGACCCTAAATTAAGGTCTGTGTATATATTTTGGTTCTCAACATGATGTCTAGGTTGAATTCATTGTTATAAGTAGTGTTACAGGTAAATATGTTCCTGGTATAAATCTGATGCAGTAAATAAATATAAAATGCTATTCTTAATTATCCAGTGAGTTGATTTGATACTCTTATGCTCCACTTTGTTGAATCATGCAAAATTAGAGTCGCAGGCTTTTGCCCGAATCTTTATTTGCAAGTCCACTGTCGGATTCGTTGTTGGTTGGCTGGACTTGGTGCAGCTCTTGTGGACATTTTATGAACTTCTGGATTAATTTGTGGAATCTCAAAGTTCATAACCTTTTCCTCATATTTTTTATATAAATTTTTTCCCATATTCCCAGCTCCAAACTAACAAACTAGAAAAAACTACCTTTATTTTATTATGGTTGCAGACATATTCTTTGTTAAAATATACCATCTGAAGATTGCTAGAAATTTGCTTGGAAGAGGATGTATGATCTGAGTAACAGCATTCCTGCACATACATTTTACACATTTGTTGGCAAACTGAGCTTTCCATGATTCTACAATATTACTTCTGTTTCACAGCTTGTGTGTGATTGTTAGTTATTTAGAAGAATTTTAGTGTGGTGTATTTTATTATATGAACTTAATTACAAAATGGCTTATGAACCGTGGCATAGAAAACTTGGTGAAATATTGCAATTTTTTGTGAGGAAATCGCTCATTTTGCATTAATTTTATTCCACTTAAGTATGTTTCAAAGGCTGTTGCCTTCATCATCAACATGGTTCCACTGTCGGTTTTCCAGCATGGTTTTAAGATGTTGATCTGTAGATTTTAAGAATTTAGTTATGAGTTTATTGTTGTTTGGAAGATCAAAGTTAACTAAATTTTCCTTTTTATGTTTATTAATATATTTTCTCACACTGTTAATTCTATGGGTTTTTGAAGAACGTTTAATAGTTTTGGCTGATTTTGGGATTTGTGGGAGTTTTTATGCCAGAAATGATATGACATTGCTGAAATGAATGAAAGCCATGGCCTTCAAAACATGTCCTAGTAAGTGGAACAAAATTAGTGAAATTTGAGTGATTTCCTCATAAAATATTGCAATATTATACTATATTTTACTGTGAAAATTCCCACTATTTAAAACTGCTTATCAAAACTTAGCAAAAGTTTCAGATTTAGATTATATGATTGTGGAAAAGTGATGGAAAAAAATGTTGAATATTGTTCACTTAGAATGGAAGCACAATTAATTTCAAATTTAATTTAAGCAGATTCATTATTTCCAAGGAGGATCTACCTCTACTAAAATTAGTTCTAATTCATCTTCTCATTTAGTGTTGCAACACCTGTATCCTCTATTACATAAACTGAAATAACAAATAAATTCAAAAATGGATTGTGCAACACAATCTTGGATTGTGATTTTTACAGGGAGCTGTTGGTTCTCACACTTTATAATTTTCCTCTAGAAATATCATTTAAGAAGTAGAGTGAGAGAAGTTTTATGATGAAACATAAAAAAAAAATTTGCAATCCAAAACACACTTTTATCCCAAAAGAAGTTTTTAGACTTAGATAACTTAACTGTAGCTGCTTAGGAATTACATTTTATTGGATTGAGTCAAATAGGCAATTACATAATGCAGTATTACAGATTAAGCTTGAAATAGACAAGCATAATCCTATTGCACAGAAGAATTTAAAGATGTGGTGAATGGGGCTTGAAAGATAAAAGTTGTTATAATTTGTACTGATTTAAAAGGACTCTTGTAGAAGATTTAATGGAGAGAGTAAACCAGTGGAGTAATTTGGAAATATACCAAGAAGCTACCTACAGTCCTTGATTATGTATTTAAATATTTGAGATGCATTAAAAATAAAAGTACAGGTAATCTTTATGGAAAAGAATTTTGAAAAGAGATGTGGGGTGGGGCACAAGATCCAGTGGAATCTTGAATTGAAAGGAGAAAGCTGAATTGTAAGTGACAAAGATGAATAAGATTGTGGTCATACTCTTCTGGTTTCAAAATAAACATCTCTTATAATTGAAATGGCAGTCTACAAGTCATTTTACACAGGATGATTTTGCAGACCCTCTGTATTGATGAAAACACATTCTGTCAATTAAGTAAAAATTGTACTTACGAAGCTGTAGACAATGGAGTGGTAATATATGTTACATTAATGCTTTCAGTTGTTAACACTAACTCCACTTACTTATTTAAAACTTTGGACTAGTTTCGGGAGAGGTTCCTCCCATCATCGGCTGTTGTTGACTGAGTGCCGTTGTTCGAAACGGGGGATGGACGCCCGTTCACCCCTGTGGTGGTATCTCGTGGCTCTAATTGAAACTTGCTGAGTTCATCCAGCGGCGGAAAATCAAAATTCATTAAGTTGTTCTTATTTTTTAAAATGAAAATTCTCTCCCATGTGGATAGTTCTATTGGTTTGCGAAGTTGTTTCAATAATTTAATTTCTGGTTTTATTTCATGATTTTTGTTCCAAAAATGAGCTGCTATTGCTGATTTGTCTATCTGTTTCAATCTAATGTTCCTAAAATGTTCTTTTCTTCGAATTTCTAAATTTCTTTTTGTTTTCCCAATGTAGCTCTGTTCACAATCTGCACATTTAATCTCATATATTCCTGATTTTTGTTCTGTGGGAATGGTATCTTTCATTGTGCAGTCTACTAAATTTTTTATATTGTATTTGTTCTTTGGGGCTAACATAATTCCATGCTCTTTGAATATCTTCTTAAATTTGTTGTGGTAAGTTGGGTGGTATGTGAAACTTTTGAATTTATATCTGTCTTGGGTGTTTTTAAGTGTGGAGACTTCCTTAATCGATTTTTGTCTTTTAGCTTTTTTGATGATTTTTGTTATTGAGTCTGTGTTGAAACCATTAGTTATAGCCGTCTTCATTATATGTTGGTGTTCCATTTTGTACTCGGTTTCAGTCAATGGGATGTTGATTAGTCTGTGTGCTAAACTGTGAAACACTGCATATTTATGTGGGGTGGGGTTATAGCTATCATTTTTTATGTAATTTTCTGTGTGTGTTTGTTTCCTGTGAATTCCAAAGTTAAAACTGTTTGCATTTCTTATTATTTTTAAATCAAGGAATGGGAGACAACCATTTCTCTCTTCTTCTATGGTAAACTGTACAGATTTGTGTTGTAAGTTGAGGAGTTTCAATGCATCTGTAGAATGTTTTTTAGGTATTATTGCGAATATGTCGTCCACATATCTAAAACATGTCTTGAAGATCCACGGAAATGCTTTTATAATGTGTATTTCAAAGAAGCTCATGAAAAGATCCGCCAAAAATGGAGACAAAGGATTTCCCATGGCTAGGCCAGAAACTTGTTGATAATATTTTCTATTGAAACTAAAGAAGTTTTGTTGGATGCATATATCTGATAATTTCATCAAATCATCTACTTCTTCTGATATTAAGTTTATTGATGTTAACCATTTTTTTAAACTTTGCATCAAGTTTACTATTGGAATACTCGGAAATAAGGCTTTCATGTCGAATGACACCATTGAAAGCCTTATTTCCGAGTATTCCAATAGTAAACTTGATGCAAAGTTTAAAAAAATGGTTAACATCAATAAACTTAATATCAGAAGAAGTAGATGATTTGATGAAATTAGCAGATATATGCATCCAACAAAACTTCTTTAGTTTCAATAGAAAATATTATCAACAAGTTTCTGGCCTAGCCATGGGAAATCCTTTGTCTCCATTTTTGGCGGATCTTTTCATGAGCTTCTTTGAAATACACATTATAAAAGCATTTCCGTGGATCTTCAAGGCATGGCATAGATATGTGGACGACATATTCGCAATAATACCTAAAAAACATTCTACAGATGCATTGAAACTCCTCAACTTACAACACAAATCTGTACAGTTTACCATAGAAGAAGAGAGAAATGGTTGTCTCCCATTCCTTGATTTAAAAATAATAAGAAATGCAAACAGTTTTAACTTTGGAATTCACAGGAAACAAACACACACAGAAAATTACATAAAAAATGATAGCTATAACCCCACCCCACATAAATATGCAGTGTTTCACAGTTTAGCACACAGACTAATCAACATCCCATTGACTGAAACTGAGTACAAAATGGAACACCAACATATAATGAAGACGGCTATAACTAATGGTTTCAACACAGACTCAATAACAAAAATCATCAAAAAAGCTAAAAGACAAAAATCGATTAAGGAAGTCTCCACACTTAAAAACACCCAAGACAGATAGATATAAATTCAAAAGTTTCACATACCACCCAACTTACCACAACAAATTTAAGAAGATATTCAAAGAGCATGGAATTATGTTAGCCCCAAAGAACAAATACAATATAAAAAATTTAGTAGACTGCACAATGAAAGATACCATTCCCACAGAACAAAAATCAGGAATATATGAGATTAAATGTGCAGATTGTGAACAGAGCTACATTGGGAAAACAAAAAGAAATTTAGAAATTCGAAGAAAAGAACATTTTAGGAACATTAGATTGAAACAGATAGACAAATCAGCAATAGCAGCTCATTTTTGGAACAAAAATCATGAAATAAAACCAGAAATTAAATTATTGAAACAACTTCGCAAACCAATAGAACTATCCACATGGGAGAGAATTTTCATTTTAAAAAATAAGAACAACTTAATGAATTTTGATTTTCCGCCGCTGGATGAACTCAGCAAGTTTCTATTAGAGCCACGAGATACCACCACAGGGGCGAACGGGCGTCCATCCCCCGTTTCGAACAACGGCACTCAGTCAACAACAGCCGATGATGGGAGGAACCTCTCCCGAAACTAGTTCAAAGTTTTAAATAAGTAAGTGGAGTTAGTGTTAACAACTGAAAGCATTAATGTAACATACATTCTGTCAAATTTCAAAATTCCTTGGTCATTGTGAAAAATTGCTTTGCATTCCAGCTACTTAAGTTTTCTGTGAGAGATGCTGGAAATATTAGTAAGAGAAAAATAGCCTTTAGTTCTGAACGTGTAAATATATTGATTTGTTTAAAGTTCTGGAACAAATGGGTGTGACTAAGAATGTGCAATCTGGAAACTTGCTTTTCAAATTTTTTGTATTACTGTTTATTAGTTTCCTATTACATCATTAATGTTGTATGCTTTCTAACAATTAGTTATGATATGGTCAAACATGTGTAAAGGAGTGTGTTTTTATGGCATAATAAATTAAAATTGTCAAAATTATGATAATTTTTTAAAAATTAATGCTGTTTAAAAGATATTAAATTCAATTAATTGTTTGATGAATTTATTAAAATATGCAGTTAACAGATTAAACACTTTAATTCAACTAATAAGTATCACATTGATCATTGCAGATTTTATTTGGTAATCATTTGATCTGCAAATTAATAATGGATCAGCATCATTTAACATTTTCACTAAGTGAAAATCAAATTTAAATCCACATATTGTACATTTGAAATTTGTACACTTCTACAAAGTTCATTATTTACATAAAAGAACAGCTACCAGGCTAGCAGTGCATAATTAATGGTGATTGTTTGTTTCAGGTGATGATGGGAAACTTGAAAATGAAAATCCAGGGCTAATAAAAGATTCTGAGAATCTTTATACATTGTGGTGCAGTGGGCGCACATGTTGTGAGGGCATGCTGGTTGAACTTAAGTTTCTGAAAGTAAGTGATTGAGTCAAGTATAGTTAAAAATATTTGTTTAAAACAGTTGTGGATAGTAATTGAAGGCCTTTAGGTGCAGCCATCCCTAAAAATTTCAAATGAAAATTTAAAAAAATATGTTAAGGGTTTTAATTAAAACCTAAGTAATTACTACTTTTGTAATTCACATACAAATTGGAAGAAGTAGAACAAAACTTTTGTTGTTCCCATTTGGATGTAATATATATTTGGAATAATTAGTATTGGTAGATGTTATCCAGACAGATATTATGTGTAGGCTCAACCTTAAAATTCCCTTTCTTCCTTTATAAACAGCTGGGAGGAATGGTCTTGTGGAATATTCGCTTCTCTGTGTTTCAGCAAAGGCTTAGGAGCTCTATGCCTTTTCTGCCTTTGGCAGTTTTGCCATTCTCTATTAAGATTTGTTATATTTCCGCCAGAGTGTGCCACTACACAGTATCAAACAGAAAACTGTTTGCAGTTAGAAATTTTTTGCACATGTCATTGTTTTGTGAACAGTGAATACTTTTTAGTTTTTGTACTCTGTGTGTATCAGCAAGACAATGAATTCCGTAAGTAATATAACATAGATATTAACAATTCAATAAACATAAAAATTGTTAATGATAATAACTACAGATGTAATAATGTAAAAAAATGTAAAAATGGACCCTGATAACTTCCTGTAAATGCCAAAATTTCCAACCTTTCCAACTATTCTTACACAACTGCTGACTTTCCCCAACCAGATATTAGTTTTAAAATCAAACTTTCCTTCCTGATATCTAAGACATAGTTTAATAAATATATTTTTGCAATAGTAACTAAGAAACAAATTTGATGATGCATTAAAGCTACTCAACTTACAATACCAATTTATTAAATTTAGTTCAGAAATTGAAAAGTATGGTTTTCTACATTATTTGGATCTGAGGATCTTGAGAGAAGAGAATACGGGTTTTTTTGTTTTTTTGTTTTTTTTTATTATTATTATAAAGACCCACACGTGCAAACAATTATATCAACGATAATAGTTTTAGTTCCAGACCCCACCAACGTGCAATAATGAATAACTTAACAAATGGTCAGCAAGGAAGAACTTATGATGGAAAACTGATACAACATTTGTAATACACAGCAATGGTTTTGATCACAAACTAATAGATAAGAAAATCAACAAATACAAAAGATAAAAATTTATCAAAGAAATCAGCATAAAAGAAGATACATTTATCAAATTCACTTTCCATCTATGGACACACAAATTTAGGAGCATTTTTAATATATATAATAAATGTAATATAAAAAATTTTCTAAAAATGCAGCTTAAAATGTAATCCTGGACAGCAAGAAGTAAGTACCAAATCAACTGTCAGAATAGGAGCAAATTTATGTGAGAGATAAATCATAAGTCATGCCAACTATTTTCTTTCTCTTGAACAAGGAACAAAATGAAAAATCTTAAGATATACAATTGAAAGTGTTTTGCATGAAGTCACCAGATAGTGCATGTGAGCAAAACTGCATGTCTCAGCACATCCCAAAGTCCAATTGGTGAGCGACAGTGATACAGAATGGAGGTCATGAAGAATGTACAATGTATGTGAAAATAACATTTTTTCATGGCAGGAATGAATGAGAATGCCTCAAAGAACTACTGGGAGCACTGGATATGGATGCTCTGCCCTATCAAACAGTGGTGAGGTGAACAGATGCATTCACATGCAAAATGTCGACTACCTATCTGCTGCTCCAAGTGCATCCTGCATCCATGGACAAGGATGAATGGGCGATGCTGGTGGGACCATACTTACATGATGATAAGTGCTGTACACCTATAAGAGCAATAAGGATGGACGTGTATAGTGAATGCTCAAGAATACAGTAAAGGTGGGTATTGTGTTGCATTTGTATAGAGCAAGTTTCGGGCCGTTCAACGGTCAAAAATTCAAAAGTCCAGATAAAGAAAAATGCCTACAGATGATAAGTTTCTGGAATGTGCTAGTGTTCACAGTTCTATTAGTAATTGGAGGAGTAAAATAAAACCCATGACCAGTAATGGAGAAAGTGAAGGGTATGTTTAAATAAATAGCGGAAGATATAAAGGAAATTAACAGCAGTGAGGCGAGAATAGAAGAAAAAATGGAGAAGGCCATGGAAGAAATAAAACAGAAGATTAAGCAACTCGAAGATGAATTAAGACAGTTAGCAGAATGCAGGAGTAGAAAATTTAAATTGGAGAAATTCGCAGAAGCAAGCAGGAAGCTGAATGTGATTTGTGAAGTAGAAGAACTAAGAAAAAAAAATATATATGGAGAGAAGAGGGAGAAATTATTGAAGGAAAATTGGGCATTAAACTGAATGGAAAATTCCTCCTTCAGAATTGGACAAAGGGATTGGAAACTTAAGACCATTATTCGTTAAATTGGCCACAATGAATTTTAAATGGAAAGTATTAGGTAATTCCAGGAAATTAAAAAATACAGGAATATTTATTAAGAATAATTTTGGGGGTAAAAAACCAGAAATGAGAGCGGAATTATTAAAATAGATGGTAAAAAGCCGGAAATGGAAGAAGAGCCTGTATGGATGGAATGCAGCTAAGGATCAACTGAATTCCAATGACTCAGCTGCAAGGTTAAGGAACTATGGCCAGAGGAGAAGAAAAACATGTGGCCAAGAGATAAACGTGCAGCAGAGAGGTGAGGAGATGTAGCAGCACTGCATCAACACAGATGATGATGTCACCGAGGAGAGCAAGCACACCAAAACAGCTGATGGAGGATGACAGCATGATGGTGACAGCAGGAACGGACATATGGAGAGACCAGGAAGAATGTGAATGTGGTAGCAACACCAGGAGGGAATATTTTGGCAATAAAAGTTTGCATCTCCAAGAGATGTGCGGTACTGCAGGAGGGGAGGTTAACAAGAATGAGAACAAAATTTCTACAGTTTAGAAAATACAGGACAGGATAAGGTGGGAATCCCTTAGTGGTGGTATGTTGTAATGTTGAAGGACTGATATATAAAATGAACATAGGTGAAATAGCACGATGCAGAAGTTAGGGAACATAATGGCAGTGGTGGAAGCATGGATAACTAAACGTTTAGTGATAAATTGGGATGGGTTTGAGTTTTTTTTTTTTTTTTTTTTTTTTTTTGGAAGGAATGGAATAAAAAGATAGATAAAGGAAGGGTTTTCGGAGAGTTAGAGTGTTTATTAGAAGGGAAAGAAAACTCGGGTTAAAGGAAGTAAAGTGTGTACGATCTGATAGAGTGACGTGGCTTATGATGGAAAATTGGTATAGAAATCACCAAAACTTAGCCATGGGAATGGTGTATAACCTGCCAGGGATTTCAGATTTTTTAATACCTGTGTTTTTGCAGAATACTAGTAAATGATATTGAAACTTTGAACTTGAATTATGATAATATAGATTGTTGATAATGAGCATCTTTGATGCTAGGGTAGGGGAAGAACAAATCTATGGAATTGAAGCAGAAAATTATCTAGAAAAGGAAAATTCTATACTATATCACAAAGATATAGTAGAGATAAAATAAGTAATACAGAAGGGAAAAATTTATTGAATTCTGTGAAGTCAATAATCTAATAATGTGCAATGGTATAAAAGTCATATAAGTGTGGAGAATACAAGTTTATTAACCAAAGGGGGCTAAGTGTCATCGATTATATGCTCTGTTTAAGAAATTGGGATAACAATCCCGTTAACTTTAAGATTATGTAGATAGTTTTGAATAGTTATCATTTTCCACTATTAGCAAAATTTCAAACAGCAAAGAAGTGGAACTGGAAGAAGATAAAGAGCAAGGAATAATTTGGGCAACAATCTTGTAGACTTTAAGTTTATGTAGATAGTATTGAAAGGTTATTTTCCACTATTATCTAAATTTCAAGCAGTTAAGATAGTGAAACAGAAAGAAGACAAAGAGTAAGAAAAATCTACAGGAAGCTATAGGTAGTATATAGAGGAAAAAGGAGAATCTAAACTCAAACAGAGGAAGAAATGTGTAATGTGAAACCATACAATTAATTAAAAAGGGAAAAGTTGACGAACGAATGTCATACCTAATCATTTTAAATTCTTAATATTGGAAGTGAAGTCAGCCTGGAGGACAACAAAAACTAGGTATCAGTGGAAAACTATAGATAAGGGTTGATATGATAAGGAGTGCCTTGTAGCAAAGAAAAGGGTGAAAAGAGAGTTTAAGAGGTGGAAATGAACTAAGATTTACTAGAAAAGGTAGACATTTAATAACAAAGTGGGGGTACAAATGTTTAATCGAGGAGAAAAGGAAGGAGTGGAGCGAAAAAATTGGGCAAAAGATGTATAAGACAGCAAAAGAGTAGGACAGTAAATAATATGGAAATTAGTGAAGAGAGTGTATAGAGTAAGTTTAATAGAAAATAAAATTGTCCCAAAAATGGAGGAGGTACTTGGAGGAATTAATAGTAGAAAGCATTTTGGTAAGCAAGGCAAAAATAATGAGGGGGAATACAAAACATGTTGAAATACTAGATCATGAAATATTAGAGAATGAGGTAATGGAACACATAAAATTAAAAATAAAGAAAGAAAATTAAGAAAGTAAGAAAGCAAATGGGATGGATGGGAATTCTGGGGGAATTCTGGAAAGTGTGGTATGAGGATAACATAAGGAGAGCGCTGCTAGTAAAATTGTTCATTGCATTGCTTGAGAGTGGAAAGATCCCACAGAATTAGAAACTGGGGGTGATTGTACCAATTTTTAAAGGAAGGAGAGGTAAATAACCCAAGCAATTATAGAGGCATTAGTCTGTCTGTGATAGGTAAGGTGTTTACAGGGGTGTTAGCAAAGTAAACAGTTATGGGTAGAGGGAGAAAAGACTATTGGATTTCCAAGGGGGGACTCAGTAAAGGAAAATGTATAGTATACAACATTTTTATAATAAGAGCACTGGTAGACAAATACCTAAGTATAAAAAGAGGGAAAGTGCATTTGTTCTGTGCAGATTTAGAAAAGAACTTTGATACTGTTAAAAGAGATGCACTGTAGATCAGGCTGAGAGAAAAGGGAATGAGTGGAAAGTTTATAGGACTAATACAGTTAATTTTTGCATTAGGTTTGGAAGCAACAATTAACAGACTGGATACTAAACACAGTTGACTTAAGACAGGGGTGTAAATTCAGTCTGGTACTATTCAATCTGTTTGTAGATGAGATATTAGAAAAAATAGGGAGGGAGAATAGGCACTGTCCATCAATTAATAAAGACATCACAGGTTTGCTTTTTGTGCATGATTTAGTACCAGCTGCAATTACAAGTGTAGCTTTAAAGAAAGCAATAGAAGCAACAGAGAAATACTGTAAAAATATGGCGTATGGACAATGAAAACTAAATCTAAAACTTTGTTGTGTGAAAAAGGGAACAAACTCGAGAGAGATGAGAAATGGTGGTTAGAGGGGAGTAAAATTGAAGTGATAAGGAAATTTGATTATTTTGGAATAATGCTGAATAGATATGGAAAAAGGACAGAACAAAGGAAAAATGTACTACAGAAGAGAAAAATAGTATAGTATAAGAACATGCTTTAAGAAAATACCCAATATGAGTATAAACTGACTAGAAAGAGTACATACAGCTACAGTTGAATTGAAAATGATGCATGGGATAGAAATTTGGGGGACAGAAGAAGAGTGGGAATGTATAGATCAGATTCATAGAACAGTCAGTAAAATGGTATTGGGATTACAGCAGCACCCAATGCAGTAGCCCTGATCTAACTTGGGAGAGCAGGAAAAGTCTAATAATAAAATTCATTGCAAAATATTGGCAGAGTTTTGGAGGAAGGAAATATTGTCAAAGACTGCTTGGGAGCACACGAAAAAGGTAAATGGAAAGGAAGCTGGTTATGTCAATTAAAGGAAATTGTAAGAGAAATGGAATTGGGAGAGCTAGTTAGTTTACAATCATCAAATGGGCAATGCTTGTGGAATAAAGTAAAAGCAAGGATTAAGGATAGAAAGAAACAGGAAATATTTGGTAGCTTAAAAGATAAGAGTGCTATAATATATTTTAGAAAAGTTTTAAAAAAGAGTGGAGAAGGGAAAAATATATTGATGTTGTTGACAAAATGGGAAGGGAGGGAGGGTATAGCATGGGCAAGAACAGGAACAATGATGTTAGGTGGAGTAAAAGTTGACAAAGAATTGTGCCCTTTGGATGGAAATAGGAAATATGGAACAAGAAGTGGGATAGTTTGCAGACAGAAATTTTGGTATTAGAAGAAAGGAATTTTTAATCAGTTTTTAAATTATATAGGGAAAGTAAGAGAAAATGGTGTAGGAAAGTGATCAAGGCAAGGGAAGAGGGTAATAAAGAAAATAATGACAGAAGATACTAGAGAAATATTTGTAAAGTTCACTTTATAATATGTTTAGTTAGAGCAATGTAGGATCCATGTAGACAACAACTGGAGTGCTGTTACAATTCAATTAAAAATGAATGTAGGAATCCACACAGTGAAACTATCACAATCATCTTAATTATCTAGTGAGTCGATTGAATAATCTTATGCTCCACTTAGTGTTGAATTATGCGAAACTAGTTTCGCAGGCTTTTGCCTGCATCCTCAGTTGCGAGTCGACTGTCAGCTTCATGTTGGTTGGCTGGAGGACTTGGTGTCACTCTCGTGGACATTTTATGAACTTCTGGATTAATTTGTCTTCTGTTGGGATCTCAAAGATCATAACCATATCCTCATAATTTTTATATAAATTTTTTCCCGTATTCCCAGCTGAATGGGTCAATCTACAAATTTCAATAATTTCACCCCCATTTCTATTTGTAGATTGACCCGTTGAGCTGGGAATATGGGAAAACTTTTATATAAAAAAATATGAGGATAAGGTTATGAACTTTGGGATCCTAACAGAAGACAAATTAATCCAGAAGTTCATAAAATGTCCATGAGAGTTACACCAAGTCCTCCAGCCAACTAACAACGAAGCCGATAGTCGACTCGCAACTGAGGATGGAGGCAAAAGTCTGCGAAACTAGTTTTGCATAATTCAATAGTAAGTGGAGCATAAGATTGTCAAATCGACTCACTAGATAATTAATAACATAATAGTCGCTTTCCTGTAATCGTTCCGATGCGAAATTAAATGTTATATCATAATTCAACAAAACAACTGGGGTGTTGTAAAGGATTATGAATGAACAAGCACTCTACGATGAAGGAAAAACTGTAATTGTAAATGGGTAGAAGTAATAAATACATTCATTCAATTATGGAATTAGAAGACCAAACAGGAATTTCAGCAAAAATAGTACACTGCATTTTGTGGGAGGGCCTGAATATGCAGGACGTATGTGTTAAGTGCCATTTCAATTAAGTGAAGTACAGAAGTGAACTGACTGTGAAACATGTCGCATCAATCCGGCATGATTTCAGGCATAAATTCATCTTGCCACTCTTCGATTATGGTAGGATACATGCACTCAGTGCTTCCTATAGCTCTGACATTCTTGTGCATTACAGCTATGGAGAAATGCTGTTTTATACATGTGACCTGCCTTCCTGATCACTATTGCTCACCAACTGAAATTCAAAGTGTGCTGAGACATGCAGCTCTGCTCACATACACAATCTAATATTTGCTCTAACTTATGACACATCCTTTGTATAAGCAGAACAAAAATGAATTTAGAAAATGGTGCAAAAGAACATTTTTGGAATATTAAATATAATTGAAGAAATAAATTGTTGCTGAACATTTTTTGACAAAAAATTACAACCCCACAAGAGAAGCAAAATTATTGGAAACTCTAAAGATTCATTGTAGTTAGCATTTTGTAAAATATTTTTTATCCTGAAAAATAAAGACCAAGTAATGAATAATGAATATTGCCCATATGGACAGCTTGTGTGGACTCATATTGGACCTACCAGATGCCTCCAGATTGTACACTAACAATGCGACAATCATTCTACAGCTCATTTTGGGAGTAAAGGCTCTTGGTGAGGTGTAGAGTGACCGTTTATCAATGATTTTTATTTCTGTAATATAGCACAAGTTTGCCATAACTATACGAGTATACATTCTAGCATGATTTGAAGATTGAGCTTGTTCACAATGTTTTTACTTAATATTAATTTACAATTGATAAATGTTCATTTTAAACATCAGCAGTTAAATAAGTGTTATCCTCTCATGTTTGCTGCTGATAAAATTTTATATGATTTAAAATCTCTAAAAAATGTTGTACGGTCCAAGGGAATTTTATTGTTATTAGTGGCTGGTTTGATAAAATGTGTTTTAAGGTTAATGTGAACAAAAGAAAAGTTGTCATCTTTACTTATAAGAAGAATGTAACATTCGCTAGAGAGGAGGCCGAGAAGGCAACTTTGACAATGATATTTTGTCCAAATCTTTGTTTTAAGAAATGCTGCGATGAGACCATGAGAAAGACCTGTAAATTTTAGATTTTATAAAGTGCAATTGAGGACTGTCTTGACTGAATTCAACATGTGCCAGAGGATAAACAGAGTTCAGGACAGGGTTTTTATCAAATAAAGTAAAACATATAAAAATGAAAAAATATTAATTTTATTGTACTTGAACAGATACACATTTTTGTGTATGTTTATTGAGTTGTACAATATTTATTAAAAAAATGTTCAAAACTCAGAATTTCCAATAATGCACCTTCAGTTTAGTTTAACATGTATTTAATTACAAGTGTCAAAATATTATGAATGAATAAACAATTCATTGGAGTAAATGTAAATGCTTTATTAAGTACTAGGTATATATTATAAAGTTATGGATGTCTATAGATTGCGACCCTAATCAGTATTGCCATGACACATCCCAACAAATGAAATAACACAAAAAGCAAAAGACAGTTACAATATAACTTGTTATTAATGTAACATTTTTATATTTGTAGTAATTATAGCATACTTTGATTGGTTTCAACTCTTCCCTTCCCTTTACTTTTCTTTTTTCCTTTCTTTCTTTGAATTTTAAACAAAAGTTCACCTAATGGTCTAATCTGGTAATCCTCAAAATTATTTCCTATAGTCTACTACTTTCCTTATTCCAAGTCATTTTTCTTTCATCAACTCCTTTCTCTATTCATTACTTCCTGGACATTCATACTGAAGCAGTTTTATTCGAATGGGGCACAGATGGTTTAATAATTTGGATGGTTAGTAGTGTTTGTTGATCTCAATGCCTCACATTGGTTGCATTCTTTGGAGGTGCAAACTGGTGTGTGGGGAAGTGGTGGTTTGGTGCTGAGTGCTGGTTGTTGTATTGTTGACTGGCTTCTAACTCAGTCCACTGCTCCAACTCTATTACGATGAGTACTCAGGGTTCACTGCAGTGTTTTGTAGCTGAATTATGTCCACAGGAACAGGGAATATATCATACAAAAGACACTCAAGATTGATTTCTGCACTAACATTTTTTTCAAGTTCAAGATATCAGTTTATCAATACCTGACTCGCTGCTACCTAATCAATTCCTATTGCTTCACTGTACTTGATCTGATATCCTGTCCTTCAATTCTCTGCCTTACTATTTTGTCCTTGTTACTCCCTACTCTCTATACTATAACAAATCGTTGACAGTTTACTTCTGCTTCAGTTATTTTAACACTTGCCCTAATATTGATTCTCAACTGACTTCTTTGAATTAACAAATCATTGTATCCACTCCACACTTTCACTAGCTCTAACACACTAATGTCTCAACACTCACGGATGGCCTAGTTTGTTAAGGTGCGGACTGGTGAGCAGGAGGTCTGGGGTACAAATCCTGCCAAGACCGTCCTCTCTGACTGAGGTATTTTCCAGGTTTTCCTCAGTCCTTATAAATGGCAAATGCCAGAGAGGTGCCTTAAACTAAGGGGATTCGAGGATAGTTGGAAAGATGGAAAGAATGGATAAAATACTCAATGTGTTTTGTAAAACTATGTTAGGTATTCCACTAAATACAGCCAGTGCTGGTTCCATGATAGAAATGGGAAAGTAAGTGTGAGATGATAGGTGATGGAGAGAGTATTAAAATAATGGTAGAGTACAACAGATGCCACATGGTCATATTTTGAAAGAATGTTTAAATTTTCAGAAATCCACTTTAAGAGAAGCTAGTTGGGTAGGGAAAGTATTATATGAATTGAAACAGATTGGGGATGGATGAAAATTGGTTAATAAGGGATAGTTTGCCAGGTGGGTTTTGGAAGATGATTAGAATCAGATTGGAGGATGTAGACAGACAAATCTTGTATATGGATATAAGAGAGAAAAGTTCCTTGCTGCTATTTTGAGAATTAAAAGAGAATTGTATGAATGAGGAATTATATTCATAAATACAATAATGGGGGGGGGGCTTAATTTAGGAATATGGAGACTAAAGGGATTTAGAAGAAATCTGGAACGGAGTGTATATCCAAGTGTAGGAGTAATGAAAATACCATTCACATCCTATTTGAATGTCTAGAAACAAGAGAGTGAAGGAATCAGTTGGTCAAACTAAAATGGGTTTGCACAAGATCTGAGATGGCAGTATGTGTAATTTTTGGGAACAATCTCAATAATTAAGGAATAGGGTAATATTTGTATAGAGTTAAAAATAAATGGGTATGGATGATTAATAAGTAATGATCTTTGGTTTCAGCAATTTAGATTTATGGCATTGGGTTGTTTGAATTGGATAATAATCAAGAGTATAGTACTATATTTTAAGGTGTTAAGTGTAGCATTATAGTAAATATTTCTGAAAAAATGGAATTAGTAGTTTATATATACTGTAGCTAGCTGATAAAATAATGATATAAGTAGAATAATTAAAATATTTTATTTTAGTCCCCTGGGTTGTGTCGGAGCCTGGTCCCTTGGAATTCCAGTAGGCTACTGACCCAGGAACTTGAGTCTGATGGAATCAAGTTGGAAATTTTTTACTTTGTTTAATAATTTAGAATTTAGATAAAGGGTAATATAAAATCATTATTGTATTTAACATATTTGTAATGGTGAGGGGTTACACCTAAAATGGCCTGGGCCAGATAGGTGGAGACCCCTTTGTAGTTTATATTTTCTTAGCATTTCAATTATTTTCAAATTTCAAAGAAAGAGTGGCAACATAGAATGGGTGTAAAAATTAAAGAATCTGTGACAGCTAAAGATAGTAAATATTTATGGTCAGTAGTGAAGGATATCTCAAGAAAGAATGGGGTTGGAAAAAAGATAACCCCAATGAAATGGTAAAATTACTTGTGAAAATCTGATAAGAGATGGGAATATTCTGAGTTGTGAATTAAATTTAGATAGCACTGTAAACAAGATAAAATGTTTAGATTACGAATTTACTATGAATGAGATAGGGTATCAGATCAAAATATTGAACAGGAAAAAGGCTTCAGGAAAGATGGAGTTCCAGAAGAATTTTGGAAAGTGTTTGCAGAAATGGAAGGAGGTACCAGGCTACTACAGAGTTATTAAATAGAAAAAAGGAAAGGAAGGTAATAATCTGAGCTGGAAAGTGAGCATGATCATTCTACTATATAATGGGAAAGGTGATGTAAATAACTCAAACAGCTACAGAAGGCATTTTATGGATAATAAATGTTCATTTAAGAACTTTCAAAAAATAAGACATTGTTAAAAAATTCTGTTGGAACTCACACAGTGAAGCTTGTTAAATGTAAATTATATCTAATCTGTTGTCTAACACACCCTTGACGAGAGTCGTCAAGTTGGTTGTAGATGGAGAGGGTGTCTCTTCGAAACCGGTCCCACCATATTTAAAAGTAAGTGAAGCATAAGAGAGTGTTTGACGACAGATTAGATATAATTTACAGTAAAATGTGTACTGGTATATTAGCTGGAAGTTTGCATGAGTGGACAGAAATGAAAGGTAAACATATCAGAATTTCAAGCAGGTGTTAGAAAAGAACAACAACAATAGATATTTTGATAATTCATGCAATAGTGGATAAATATTTAAGAAATAAAAGAAGTAGGGTAGCAACTAATATGGTCTTAAATAGCAAATAATATTTTCTTAATTATCTAGTTAGTCAATTTGATAATCTTATGCTCCACTTACTATTGAATAATGCAAAACTAGTTTCACAGGCTTTTGCCTGCATCTTCAGTTGCACTATTTGATTTGTTGTTGGTTGGCTGGACTTGGTGTAGCTCTCTTGGACATTTTATGAACTTCTGGTTTAATTTATCTTCTGTTGGGATCTCAAAGTGCATAACCTTATCCTCATATTTTTTTATATAAATTTTTTCCCATATTCCCAGCTCCACGGGCCAATCTACGAATTTCAATAATTTCACTCCTATTTCTATATCACCTTTATCTCTTCAAAAGTGATGTACAACTGCTGATTTCTTTATCTGAATGTACCTGGTGTTTCTCCAGTGTTCCTTCAACTTGGTTCCAATGCTTCTTTTTGTTTTTACAATATATACTTTTACATTCTGAACATCAATTTTAATATGAAAAAGAAAGGTGTAAAGCAGCAAAAGAAGCTAAAGAAATGGCACCAAGAAAAAACCGTGAAGAATAATTGGGCACATATAACACCCGAACATTCGGACGACAGTGCAGTGAACTTATCCAAAGAAATTTTCAATAAGGAACAAATGAAGTTTTTAAATAAAGGGCTAAAAACGTGTGTAAATTATTGTAACAACATAGAGGAATATCTAGTAGATCTGGAGGCGGCGATCAACGGGCTGAGCAACGACTATAAGAACATCGTTAGAAAAAAGGGGGAAGAAATTCTAAATCACATCAACAAAAGTAAAGTTAAGTTTAGCATGCAAAAACAAGTCCTGAAATTGCTGAACAAAAGAGCGGTGATATGCGAAAAAGCAGACAAAGGAATCAAAATTGTAATCTTGGACAAAGCAGAGTACAAATCATAGACGGAGGAATTTCTCAGTGGGAAAGAATACGTGAAAATAAAAGCAGGTCCTTTAAATGCATACAAGTCATAAACAAATTGGTCAATAAATGCACAATCATATCATGCGAGGAGAAACCAAAATTAAAAACAGACAACACCTCATTAGCAAGGATATATGGTCTACCAAAAATAAAGAAACCAGGAAATCCCATGAGACGAATAATCATTTATAGAAACACATCTTCCCTACCAACTAGCTAGATGGCTCCTCCAGAGATTTCAAAAATTTCTAAAATTTGATAGCTGAAGTGTAAAGAATTCTGAAGAACTGGTGGAGAAAATTAAAGGTTTGTTTCTCCAAAGGGATGATCTTTTAGTGTCTTTCGATGTTAAGTTGCTTTTTCCCCAGCATACCAAAATGCAAACTTCCAACATCTCTTCGGAAATGGTTACAGTCTGTGGAAATAAGCAACGAGGAGATTGATTATATATCCAACTAACTGAAGTCTGTATCAGTCAGAATTTCTTTAGGTTCAATGGTGAATTTGACAAGAAGCAGGTTTGGCTATGGGGAATCCATTATCGCCTTTTCTGGCTGATTTGTATATGAGTAGTTTAGAAATGCACATCACCAAATCATTTCCATACATTTTGAAAGTATGGCACAGATATGTGGATATCTTTGCAGTGGTCAACAAGAAACTTTGATGATGCTTTGAAATTGCTAAACCTACAAGATAAGAAAATTAAATTCACTTTGGAAACAGAACAATCCAACATGATTCCTTTTCTTGACTTAAAGATTATAAGAACAGGCAATAATTTGGAATATACAGAAAGGACAAGCAGACCAGAATTACATAAAGGCAAGTGGATTTAATCCCACAGCACACAAATGTGCAGTTCTCAATAGCTTAGCACATAGACTCATTAACATACTGCAAAGAGTACTATTATATTATACAAACACCAAAATTCAGTGGGTATGACCAAGAAGTTGTAGACCAGAAAATGAAGAAATTCAAACAAAAGAAGAGGTTAAAAGCAGGTTACAGCATTGACAGCAATAAAACAATCTACCATCCACATGAAATTCACTTATCATCCTTGGGCCACCAAAAATTCCAAAAAATACTTATAGTTTGGGATTACTTTGTCCCCAGTGAACAAGTTTAGCTTAAAAATCTGCTCAATTCTGGTGATAATGATAGAATACCTGAGGAGAAGAAGCCAGGAATATACAAAATCAACTGTTCAAAGTGTAACAAAGTATATATTGGAAAAACAAAAAGAAGCATTGCAATCAGGCTGAAGGAACACTGGAGAAACATCAGGTACAATCAGATAGAGAAATCACCAGTTGCAGATCACTTTTGGAGAGCTAAACATGATATAGAAATGGGAGTGAAATTATTGACATTTGTAGATTGGCCTGTGGAGCTGGGAATATGGGGGAAAATTTATATAAAAATATATGGGGATACGGTTATGAACTTTGGGATCCCAACAGAAGACAAATTAAACCAGAAGTTCATAAAATGTCCACGAGAGCTATACCAAGTCCAGCCAACCAACCAACAACAAATCAAATAGTCGACTCACAACTGAGGATGCAGGCAAAAGCCTGCAAAACTAGTTTTGCATAATTCAACAGTAAGTGGAGCATAAGATTATCAGATCGACTGACTAGATAATTAAGAACAACATAGATAGTATTGATACTCCAAATGGATCTGATAATAGTCCATCAGGCGAAGACCATGCTAAATGCTATAGGTGGTAAGAAAAAATCAATGAACCTATTTCATTGTTGGTATATTTGATTATTAACTATCTATCCTAAGCTAATGTATTCAAAATGTTCACACATTCTCCACTTACTTACATAACACTAGGAAATGCTTCAGAAGTCCCTGCTTCCATCATCAACTGTTGACCAACTACTCAAATTGGTGGGTGAATCCCAAGATGCTTTTTTGGCAGTCTCGGACGAACTCGGCAAGTTCCTACTAGAACCACCACTAAAGCATCTTGGGATCCAGCCACCAATTCGAGTAGTCTATCAACAGCTGATGATGGAAGTGAGGGCTTCTGAAACATGTCCTAGTGTTATGCAGGTGCAATTAATGTGAACATGTAGAATACATTAGTGTAGGATATATTACCACTCCATTGTCTACGGCTTTGTAAGTAAAATTTATTCACTTTATTATCAAACTGCTTGGAGTTGGTAAAAGCCCTGCATCTGGATCCACATACTCAACCTCCTTAATATGACTAGAACCTTGAATACCTAAATCCTCAGCAGGATTTTCCTTTTTGAGTGGTCTGTTACCCAAGTGTGAAATGTTTTACTTTCCCAGTTGCAACCTACAAGAAGTGCATATTTTCATGGTGTTTTGATTTCATAATTTAGTGAAGCCATTGATTCAGTTATTTTTCCCAAGTCTACTAATCCATCATCATCATTATTTTATAAGAATTGTAACTGTTTTTTCACCACCACTTATTCTCTTCCATATTTAAAACAAAACAAATCTTATCACAACCTGATTAATTAAACTTTACAAAGAAGTTTCACTTCATAAAAAAAATAGCTTTGCATAATACTTGCTCTCAGTGCAACCGAATATCATACAAAACTTGAAGGATCAACACGCACAGCTCCACTAAATACATACTATTCAAACAAATTGAAGTGTAAATAAAGAGAAACAGTTCAACTGAACTATGAGGAAAGATAAAAGAAAAAAAGTACATGATCAAGCAGGTAGAAACATGTCAGCTTCATTAAAGTCAAAGAACAAGATACTCCCACCCCACACCAACTTAAATATGAAACAAATCAAATTATAACTTTATTAGTTTCATTTAAAGGTCACCACATAATTTTTATCTACAGAAATAGTACACAAATAAGCTTGAAGCAAAGTTTTGTATAATATCATTGAGATACCATCTTGAAATTTGGACTGAGTATTTAGAAGACATGTATAATTTTTATGTCATATATTAAATGGAAATCCTATTCATAAGCTTTAAAATGACACCTGTCTTAGGTATATATCTTGTCTAATTTTCAAATAAGCATCATTTAAGTATGTGACATTTAAGTATGTGACTTAGCGAATTATGCAATTTTTTGGCATTTTAAAAAATGTATGTAATAAAAATGGATGTTTGAAATTAAAACAAAATAAAAAATTTTTATCTTATGGTAAAATTCTAATACATAAAAAATTAACAAAATCCATGTGACATGTTCCAAAATTAATTTTTCATTTATTGATTTAACCTGGATTTCCTAAAAGGAAAACTAACCAATGGCAAGTGTGATTATCCAATGAGAAGGATGCCGTAGCCTCTAAATTAGCCAAAGTTTTTGCCATTTCAAGTCTTAACTGAAGGTGTGGATAATGAAAGTAAACCAGCTTGTACAGGAATTTGATGCATTTTCTAGAATCTGTCTTGATAAGAAAGAATATAAATATTGTACTTACGAAGCTGTTGACAATGGAGTGGCAATATAACTTCAACTTATGTATTCACTTTTTTACACTTTACTCCATTCACTTACACGAAAGTAAGACGCATTTCAGGAGAATCTTACTTTTATGTAAGTGAATACATAAGTTGAAGAAAGAATATGTTTCGTAAAAATTCAAATGCAGGAAGAATACAAAAGCGAAAGTTAATATTGCTTGTAAATCTTAAGCAGTTATATTTGGAATTCAAAACATGCCATTCTACTTTAAAAATTGGATTTTTCAAATTTTTTATCTTTGTCTGAAATGCATATAACAGCAGAATCTAAATCAAAAGATATATATTTCTGAACAGTTCGTGGTACCAGAAGTCACTACAGATTTGTTCTAATAAATATAATGAAATAAATTGTACTTACGAAGCTGTAGACAATGGAGTGGTATTATATCCTACACTAATGCATTCAATATGTTCTCACTAACTCTACTTACTTGCATAGCATTAGGACATGTTTCTGAAGCACTCAATCCCATCAACAGCTGTTGACCAACTACTGGAATTGGTGGCTGGATCCCAGAATGCTCCTGTGGTAGTGTCTGATGGTTCTAGTAAGTAACCTGATGAGTTCATCCATAGGAGGAAAATAAAATTCTTTCTAAGTTTTCCTAATTTTTTAAAATAAAAAAGTGGATAGCTTCATTGGGTTGTCCTAGTATTATGTAAGTGCAGTTGTAAACATGTGGAATACATTAGTGTAGGAAACACAATGGATCTCAAGATGTAATGGTTCTTACTGACTTCAAATGAAGAGAGAAGTGTATCCGGATTGACAGGTTGAACTGATTTTTCAGCAAATGCTGATACTTTAAAATTTGGGAAATATGTTGCAATAATATGATAATCAGTGGTATTGGTGCATTTTGTCGTGTGAGAAGGCAGACATGCTTGTCAAGTTCATAGTTTAAAAAAGTGAGGGTGAACCTGCCATTTCATAGCTACAAACAGAAGAAAAATGGCGCATTTCCTTTATTATGTTTTTTTGTGAAGTACCATTTCCATCAGATTATGGCAGTAGTGGACAGTAGTGTATGTTTAAGTCTTCAGTTATGAATTAGTGAACAAGAAATGGCTATATTTTAAGACTGTGAGGAAATAAAAATTTAAGGTATGTGAAACATTTCTTTCAAGCTTAAATTGTTACATTGCAAAAAATGAAGTAGGGTAGCAATTTTAATTTTTTTTTTTTCATCTGTTTGACGATAGGTCACTTATAAAATTGTGTATATACCTATTACTTATTAACTATAATATATCACATGTTCATCATCATAGAAGCAAAGTCACATGCCAGTATTGTTTTCTTACAATGTCAAGTTTTCCATTCACAACAAGTGAATGGCCAAAAGGACGTGTTGGTAATTTTGAATATTGAAAAAATTATATATTGATGTCTTTATAAAGTTAATTTAACTTCTGTGACAAATCACTATTCTGTCTAAAAAAAATAATGGAATTATGGCAAATATTAAGAAATAATTTATTTGTACAAAATGAAATAAACTTCCTTGTATCATATCTGAGGAGCTATTGATATATCCATGAAAAGTATTTTCCAAATTGGAGATGGTGTTTGATTTGACATGGAATGACCCAGATATTAAATCCATTAAAAAAATTAATTTTGCAAAGTAATAGAAATACGGAGACATTTCTCAATTATATTTTTGACTTCTTAACTAGAATATGCCTCAATTTATGCATCTCATTGACTGGGACCACTTTTTAATTTGGATCTATTATTTGGTCACCTTATTTTAAAACTCATATTGAAAATTTTAAGGCATTCATAGAAAATGCAACTATATCAAGATATGTGACTCTTATGAAGATTTATATAAGAAAATTATTTTGTTAAAGCTCAAGATCAGGCGTGAGTTAACTGATGTGCTATTTCTATACATTTGTAATGGCGCTATTGATTGTAGTTATTTTCTTGAAAATCTTTGCCTTAGCATTCTGCTAAATTGAAAGTCAAGAAATTCATAAATGTTCTACTTTGCTTGCTTTAGGCTAGACAAGCATAAATTTTTCCCTTGAATGAATGGATGGATGGATGGATGGATGGATGGATGGACGGACGGATGGACGGACCTAGTACTACATAAAGAAAATTGCATTTGTTGAGCATTGATTCCTGATCCTATGCGCACTCCTTGTCTCTGTTTATTTTCCATTTCCACTTATTGATAACCTTAATCAGATATTGTCCTAACTTGTTGCAGTCCCTAATGAATATTTCTTTAACTGCTATATGTCTATTTTAAACAACTTTTCTTTAGTTAAGTTTTTCCTCCAGTAATGAGTTTTATCACAATTGAATATTATGCGTAATGTCCCTCCCTCCACATAAAAGGCATTGATTTGATAATTTCCTTCCTCTGCCCTTTTAGTCTTCATAAACCTGCTCTTGCCCAAGCTAGTCCTTGTATGTCATCTTTATTTACCTTTTGTATATGTTTTTCTCTTTCCCATTTACTTTTCATAGGAATCATAAAATTTTAGTGACTTTTTTTTTCTGTACCTCTAAATTTTTGTATTTCAGTATCCTCAATTGTTTCCTAGCATCTTTTCATAATTTTTTACATTATATTCTCTCTGTCACCCAATTCATTAATTTCCAAATTACCTTTTATTATACTAAGCCATATATTCTTACTACTGCCAAGATTCTTAAAATTGTTCTTACATGAAGCCTTTAAGCTTTCCGATTCTAAACATAATTTGCATTAATTAAAATTTTAATTGGAACTTGCACAGTGAATCCAATCATATTGATAATGTATGAATTAGTTGAACTAAATCATACATTATCAATTATTTGCATTGTTTGCATGCATTTCTTCCGGAGACTCCTCTATATAAGGGACCAGGGTTGATATTATGTGTAATAAAGTGTTTTATGTGACCTTTAAACTACATGCATAAAACATGTAAACACTTTTTCATATAATTCCATAATAATTACAGTATATAGGCATCTCGGCTTGGGTGCTTGCATGTTATATTCTATGTTTCGATCCTAGCCTTCTCATTCACACAGGAAAGGTATTTGATGGCTGTGAATGGGGGTCATCAAGGAACACCAAAACTTAGAACTCAGTGGTCAGTATTCCACAATATGGCAAACGTTGATAGGAACAATCAAAATAGAACATTCCTGGCCTTGAACATCCATATGCCAGCAAGACTGGTGGCATCAACACATCACACAGGCACAAACCTAATGCAGGAGCAGTTGGCACAGATATACTTCAATTCTTTGTGGACATCAAGTGGCAAAACAGTAATAGCAAATATCCATACTGCATATTACTATGCTGGTATCTGAGATAATAGAAAAGCTGAATGATATTATTAGCACAATAATTAAAACTCTTATCAGCAGGCATTGTCCATCTGAAAGATTTTCCGGCTGTTGGCTCTGTTGCCCATAAGTTCAGTCCAATAATATATACACAGGTTTTTTCAGTATATTATTGTTTGAACTCAAAGTCTTGGCTCCAGTTTTGTGAGTTCAAAGGATTCATGTTAACATTGTTTCCTTTCCTCTGAGAGTGGCCTATCTTACTATGAATTGCAGTGATTAACCTCTTAATGGCATGTATGAGAAACTCAGATTTATTCCATTTAAAGTTGAATATAAGATTTGTGGCAAGTGTTGTGAATGTTGAATAACTAAAAATATAGCAAGGGAATGCTTGAAAGCTCACAGAAAAGTTTGCACCTGAACTTGTGCAAAAACTCATGAACTACTGGTACAGCCATCATAGGAAAGTTCCACCCTACTTCAATCAGACTTACAAATATCCATATATATATCTTCTAGCTCCAGTTCCTGTTCAACAATGTCTGCAGTGTCATCTATGAATCTCTTGCCCCTTATCTGATAAAGACAGTAATAGCCTCGATTTCCCTATCACTTTAAGTTCTACCTTCCATAACTAAACAAAAAATAATAGTTAATTGATATCATTGTATGATTCAGTTGGACTACACACTCTTAAAGCTTCACTTACTTTTCATAAATGTATGGAACCGGTTTCTAGAACATTTAGTTCCCATCTTCAGCCAGGCTAAAGTTCAACTGTCGGATCATTCGTTGAGCTATGGGAATATATATTCTGCTCTGGTGGCAGTGTGATAAACTTGTAATTTATGTTTTCATCCCCAGCAATGTCGAAGTTCATTATGCTGTCTTTGTATTTGTAGATGTAGATTTTCTCCCAGGTTGCAATTCTGTAGGTCCTTGTACTCATTTGAATAATTTTGCTTTATTTACTATGTCCTGATTTCTCAGCAGTAGCATATAATTTTTGGACACAAAATCACGGCATAATAAATAAAGCAAAATTATTAAAATCAGTACAAGGACCTACGGAATTAGCAACCTGGGAGAAAATCTACATCTACAAATACAAAGACAGCATAATGAACTTCGACATTGCCGGGGATGAAAACATAAACTACAAGTTTATCACACCGCCACCAGAGCAGAATATACATTCCCACAGCTCAACGAATGATCCAACAGTTGAACTTTAGCCTGGCTGAAGATGGGAACTAAATGTTCTCAAAACCGGTTCCATACATTTATGAAAAGTAAGTGAAACTTTAAGAGTGTGTAGTTTAACTGAATCATACAATGATATCAATTAATATGATTGGCTTCACTGTGCAAGTTCCAATTTACATTTAAGTAAAAAATAACAGATTTTTGTGACAGAATGAATATCTTCTTATAGCAGGATATAGATCTTGCTGTCATCACAGCTTTCTATGACTGCAAATTCCATTAAGTGTGATAGAATCAATGCACTTTAAAAACCCCTATAAACCACCAACCAAGAAAAGGTAACCTTCTGGGTCAAATATATTATGTTGTTACTAATGCAAACATATAAGCCAATGCAGACTTCATTTTGCTCAGAGATGGTTGGAAAATCTAATTAACACAAAAAATGTTGTAACACTTATTCACAACCCATGATGAATTAGTCAAGAAGTTGAAAGTGTTTTTCTTGAATGTTTAAATGTATCAGGGTCACCAGAAATAGGTGGAGCTCTACGTGTTGTGGTTAGTGAATCTTGAAAATGAGCTTAAAGAATGATACAATGTGAACAATTACTGTCCCTTTTCAGACAATGTCAGCAACATGGTTAGAATGGGCAAGAATCACAGCCTTTGGCATTCTGTGTATAATAACCACACTGAGAATCTTCTAGCACGGACCTATCAAAAAACATTGTATATCTCATGAATGATTGTTGAAGTCTTTCAAATACCCTAATCAGGAACATTAAACTACAGAAAATGCTGGCCTTATAGTATGTCTCTCTGCAGACAGTGGCTGTGCTCTCAGAGAGATGCCTGTTTATCCTTCACTAAAATTTTTGTTCAATGAGGAAAGTTACTGCCAATGATGAAGTTGAGAAACTACCTTATTCAATCAAGTCTCTTCTCTATGATAGAGACTTTCTCAAAGATGTTGCTTATACAGTTGCTGTACTTAATCCTGATAGTCAAATGATAAATGAACACCAAAATCTAGAAGCAACTGTTGTAGATGCTGTTGAACTGTGGATCTTCGTCTACTGATCATCATAAGGGCATCTTGCCAATTTAGAAAAAAGAAAAAGAATATCATTTGTTAAATACGTATAGTGTTGCTGCCAATGTACTCCATTCTCTGAAACTGAATGAGAAACATAATGGACAAGTATAGGAATTAATTTTATAAAACCTTGGCCCATCGAGCATAACCAGTTATGAACAGAATTGAGAGAAATTTGGAAAGTTTTGAGAGCTTATGAAGAAGGGAGTTAAATCAACACAAACATTCTGGTATGTCCCAACTTGGCAACATAATGAGTTGTCATAAGTTGCATTTGGCATCTTCAGCTGAATTTGAAATACTTTCTTCTAACTGGGCTTTTGTCCGTAATTTAACAAGAAATCTACCCATCATCTAATCTTGCAAGAAACTGCTTTGAAGATATTAAACGCTTAAGTTGCAAGAACATAACAGTAATAAACATTAGTGTCATTTAGGGAGTATGAGATAGGATATTATAAACATTTAAAGTGCGTAGCATTATTTCAGTAAATATGTTACTATCAGTGTTGGAAATAAAATAAGCAGTGAAATGTTCTGTTCAATCAGTACTTTTATCTTTTTGCTGTTATGTTGAAATTATTTCCTTCCTACTTAACATACCTAAGAAAGTACACTCCAGAAATTTGAACTCTTATAAAAATATTGAAATCAAATCCAAATAAATTACTGTTATGTAAGTACTGCTGGTACTATAAGATGTATGTATACATCAACAGTCAGTCCTGGTGGCATAGTGGTAACCATACTTGCCTTCTAAACCCAAGATCTCAGATTCAAACCCAGCCAGGATTGATGGATTTTTTCAGGTGTAAAAATTCTAAGCATGGCTCCCTTCAGAAGGGAAATAAAGCCATGGGTGCCATGTACATTTACAGCACAAAAAAGAACCTCAAGCCTGAAAGAAGAGGCCTCTGAGCGAAATTTGTCGGCTGTTTCACACTCTGAATTGAATGGGATGCTGATGACCTGAGATATTAAAGAGAGTCCATAAATAAACTAAAAAAATACATCAACAGTTTTGTCAATTTCTAAAAATACAGTATATGACATTTTTAAAATCTGAAGTACATAACAAAATTAAGGTTCAAAATGTATTATTATTGAAGTAGTTTTTGTATTACTAATATATGATAGAAAACCAGTTTTTTATGCAGACATAAAAAACTGGTATTCTATGTCACTTAAATTACTACTAAATTACACATACTTTAAATAAAAAATATAACAAGTAAATTACTTTGCCAAACCTAGTTGTTACAGCCACTTCAAACTTGAATCCGATACTGAATATGTAAATAAATTAGACCATAATAAATTGTTTTGAGAACAGTTACATCACAAGTTTTTGCTAATTTTTTCATACAGTAATTCTTTACTAATATTTTTATATATATTGTCTATATAATAACCCATGAGAGAGATTTATTAACAAGACTTAGAATTTGTGGGGAAAGGATTCCTGAATTTCTTTACCAACAAGAGCATTGTGAAACAATTATCATTTTTCTTATTTTTTTAAGTTCAGTTATGATCATATTTTAGGTTGAATGTTGATACAAACTTACTTACAGGGAAAAATCTTTTATTCTTAAAAATCGGGAAAAATTAATGAATTTTGACATTCCTCCTCTTGAATTCAGCAAATTCCTATTCCAGTCAACAGATGTTGATAGAGTAGCAACTTGGACCACAGATGTAGAGCAGCAGCCGCAATCACATCCAACACCCCAAAACTTAGCATGCAGTCAGTTAACAGCTAAGATGGGAATGACAGTTCCCAAAACATGTCCTAATTAAATTCCCTTATAAGTGAAGTTCTTGTCAACATTCTGAAACATTCAACTTATATAATAATGAATTATATAATGTTGCTTCACTGCCAGTAGCTTCTAAACACATTAAATAATTATTATATGTGTTTTTTGTTTTTTTAAATCACTTGTGAGACTTGGGGATTTCAAATAATGATAACATTATTTGCATAGCTTATAATTTTATAATTTTTTGAGGGGTATATGTCGTTTATACAAAGTATAAATAGTAGAGGGCCAAGCACTGATCCCTGTGGCACACAATGTTTAACAATTTTTAAATCACATTTTATCACAATGTTATTAATTCTATGTTCAAAACCTATTTCTGTATATCATATTCCCACTTTTAAGTAGGATACCACCTCCTTGGTGTTAGCATTGCTGACTGCTGACCAGGAGGCCTGTGCTCAATTCCCAGTACACACTTAGGAATTTTTCTAAGTTAGGGAGGTATGGAACTGGATCCACAGCTGATAAGGACAATTTAGAAACTGCCTGATGGAGAGGTGGCATTTTTGATCATAAAAACCACATTATAGGCAACAGGCAGGGCACGAGCTTGCTGATCAAATGCTCCCCTGCTGTCAATATAATCATAAGATGGGGGTTGAGGAAGTAGAAGTTACTGGGACAGGCCAAAGCTCACCCTGGGCTGTAGTGCCAAATGAGAAGAAGTAGGTTGAATTTATACTTTTTAATTTATACCTTTGAAGGAATCCACACAGTAAAATGAACTTCTTTGTTTATTAAAAAGTTAAAATAATCAACACTCATGAGCATTTCACTCCTTTAATTATTAAAATAACAGGACATGTTTCATGAACATATCGTTCACATGAGTCAGTTTTGCAATTCCTCTGATTAGGATTAATAATAAAATATCATGTTCAACACAGTCAAATACCTTAGATAGTTTGCCTGGAAGCCATTCTGAAAATTATCAAGAACATTGTTTTTTTCTAGAAATGAACTGGTTCTTTTCATTAGAACCTGTTCATAGAGTTTGGCTATTACAAACATGATAGAGATTGGACTATGGCTTGCGTAAGCTTAACTGCCTATTTATGAATGGAAATAACATTACTGATTTTCAAGCAAACTGGGAATATTCCCTGCTTTAAATATTATTCATTAGATATACCAGGTTTGAACTTAGTACTAATACCATCCCAGCCACGTGAATTTTTGTTCATAAATCTATTAATTGTGCCAACAATTTCTTCTATGTAGTATCATGCAAATATATGGAGTTTACAATATCTTCTTAGTGTAGAAGAATAGGCAGGTTTAAAGTGTTGACAACATTTGTTCAAGTGGTTATTTATTAACTATGGACTTTGTTCACTCCTGTTTCTAATCAGTTCTGTCTTCCCTCCACTTTCATGCCTGTTCATGTGCTGATGTAAAGTCTTCGTGCTGTACGGGAACATTGTGAGACCATGTGTTTCAGTGTTATAATGTGTTAGTATTATTATAATGCCAAAAAGTGCATATACCTTAGCACACAGAATCTTCATTTATGATCCCTATGTGGCAAAAAACTCATGCAGAAGCAAGATAATGGTCTATAGAAAGATTCCCTGCTATTTGTGCACCTGACAGACAAACGGTGTATATTCTTGTGAATAGATTTAGGGAAACACGACCTGTTTTTGATAAGAAACCAAAAGTAGAACTCCATGTTTTTACAGAGGAAAAACTACATGACATCAGAGAAAAGTTAAAATGAAGTCCAAAAAAATCTATGAGAAAACTTGCACAGGAATCAGAAATTTTGCAAACCTCAGCTTGGAATGCCATTAAACTTTTAAAATTAGAACCGTATAAAATAACTGTAGTTCAGGAATTGTAACCACATGATAATGTGATTAGAGTTAATTTCTGCAGTTGGGTGTTAATGTTAATGTTCTCTGCATTTAATTTTTTTTTTTATTAATGAAGCATAGTTTTATATACATGGCCATGTAGTGATACAAAACCATAGATACTGGAGTGCAGAAATACCTGATCTTGTTTAAAATTGTATCATCAAAATATTGTTGTTTTGTTTGCTGTAGAAATCTATGAGCTTGAATTTAAGGGGTTATGTATATCTGATTCCACCAGCAAACAATGTGCCTCCAAGGGCCAAACAAATCTCCATTAAGCCGGTCATGCATCCAAATGAGGGCTTTGTATTTATATTTATAGTGGTGAAGTTTTGCAGATTTAACTAACAGATACATATCTTCAGATTTTTCTGTTAGTAGTGTAAACTCTTTGGAATTCTGAGCTTTACAGTTATTCAATTTCTTAATCTGTTTACCCCTGGGCAGTAGACTCAATGTACCCATTTAAAATGTAATAAAAATTGTTCCATGTATCATTGATTTTTTTCAATGCTGTACTATGTATCCCATGTTTCATTAGTCGGACACTGCTCCAGTTTTAGAGTATTAGTATTTGAAAAGTTCATATAGTTGTTGGTTTTTTGTTAAATCTGTATTTGCAATGAGATTGATGATATCAATAAATTGAGCATGATAGTGAGATAAGTAATTAAATATGATCCAGCTTGTAATGCCCTTCGTAACTATGTAGTCCATAACAAAGTTAGATTTTTCAGTTTCCCTGATTACATTTAATTTAACATTTTTATATCAAAGGAGCAAAACAAAATGAACAATTTTTTTAAATCAATGTTAGCACTATCAGCATGTATATTATAATAATCCAATCTTTTTCTTCTTTTTTAATTTTAATTTCCTCTTAAGGGTTTAAGGAGTAATTTACACTATATTCATACATTTAATATATTTAGTAGCTCACATTTCCAGATATACAGACTGCAATATATCTCAAAATGTACTGATTTGCCCACTTCAAATTGAGCTTCTAAAACTTCACATACCATTTCAATACTAAAGTAATGTATTTATTTCTCTATGTTTATTTTTAGATTTTTTTTGCTAGTAATGCAATACTGCCTCCCATATCCTCATTTCAACTTATATCAACTAACGAATAGTTATTTAACTTCATAAACTTTACTGGTCCATACTCTGACACAGCAACAATGTCTGCTCCCACTTCATTAATGAATATTTCAAATGATTCACTCTTATTAGAGAGAGATATTGTATATTTTGATACAAAAGTCTAACGTTTTGCCCTGATTGTATTTGACCGCCACGAGTGGCTGAGGTCGTTAAGGCGCAGACTCATGAGCGGGAGGTCTGGGGTTCGATACCCGCCAGGACCTTCCTCCCTGACTGAGGTTTTTTCCAGGTTTTCCTCAGTCCTCATAAATGGCAAATGCCGGGGAGGTACCCTAAAGTTAGGCCTGGAACAATTCCTTCCTTAAAAAAAATCCTTTCCATATATTTCATTTCATCTCATGTATCATCATTGTCCATCGCCTGTGGTGCCTCTAGCAAAAATGGGTGTTAAACACTATTCATTCATTCTGATTGTACTTGCACTATTGACTGTATGCTTAAATATTAATTTATTCCATCCATTATCTTGAGAGTCTGTAGCAGTACTTTTTTATGGTGTATAGTGGCACTACAGGCTATACCACAGATGATACATAAAATGAAATGATAAATCAAGAAAGGAATATATCGGTAAAGAATATTAAAATTCCAACAAAAGAAAAAATCATTATTTCAGTATTTTGTTGCTAATACTCTTGTAGAAAAAGAGTTTTAAAATTATATTACATTGAATATGTTTATTTTTAGAGACAAGATTTGGTGGCAGTAATAGCACAGTTGATGAGACCAAGCAGTGACCAAGTACACATAAAAGTGGACATGAACAAAGAAGATATGGATAATGTAGTTTTCTGCATAGCCTCAAAGAAGACTGCTATGCGTCTCTCAAAGGATATGGCAGATTTGGTAACATTTTATTTTTCATCTTATTTACCACTCAGAGCTAAGACTGATTATTTTGCCGGACATTAGATCTGTAGACCATAAGCACATGCTTGTTAGCATTTATGACAATATAGAAAATATTAGAAATTGATTACTAAATCTTGGCAGGAGACATGAAACCAAATCCTGGTTTGTTGTGAAAGTGAATGCCAGATAATCATGGATAGAAGTGTAGATTAATTTATTTAAATAAATTTATGTAATTCATAGTCCTTCCATTAATACTAATAAGACTTCCCACACAGCTTGTTTATGTGCCTTACTATTGAGGAAGTTACAGTATAGCTTTTTACATAATGCATTTATAGGAAGTATGGAGCTGCAGGTATTTCATTCTTAATAATTAATTTACAGTGCAGCATGGTGTGCATAAAAATATTAAATATTTAACAATTTTGACCAACAATATTCAGTATATGTTATGATAAAAGTTTTTTCCGAAGAATTGTTATAAATATCTTTTAATTTAGATCAGTGCTTATGCAGCACTAACAAATTTATACATTTTCCCCAAATTCTTCTATAATGACTAAGAAGTCAATCATATCTTCTTTTAATAAAATGTCTGTGTGTATGTGTATGGGCAGTTTTTACAAAAAGAAATCACAGAAAAGTTCCACATTGTAAGTCCACATCTATAATAGTAATATATTTACATTTTCAAAAATATTTCTGCAGGTGCAGGAAACATTTCACTATTTTAGTGAACAAAAATAAATTATTTTTAAATTATTAGTAGAGGATTGCATCCCTCAATGTCTTAAAAGTAATGATAGATGAACTGACTGAATGCTTTTTAACCATTACAAATGCTGCCAGTTTTCCATCCTGTGGCTACATCCCTTTGTGTTTTCTCAACTTTATATCTAATCAGAATAATGATAAGATATAAAGTTACACATTAATAGGTTAATGGTTAAAGTAGACTGCCCAAACCTGGAAAGTTTGTGATTCAATGCCTAAGATGCCAAGAATATGGTTAATCTAGATAACACTGCTTTAGACCACCATGCAGTGTAAAATGCGACCAATGCCATGTAGCTGCGAATTGTAACAAAGTCTCTCAGGCTATCAATATGTATTACTGTAATGACCGTCAAGTCCACAGAAATTCAAAATTCAATATGGACTGCCAAAAAAGTAAACAGCAATAATGGTCAGTGGTGCTCATCAAAAGAGAAAGACAAAACTACATTCATTAAATTCTGTAATTGTGCCCCTTTATCAATAAACTTAGCCAAATACTACCACGTTTTATAGACAGTAAATGATCTTAAACTATTATGTGAACAAAAACCTTACAATTGGCATATGGAATACTAACAAAATAAATAACAAATGCTTTGATCTACTTCATTTTCTAATTATTCAACATACTCTTACTTACAGAGACTAAACTTACATCAGAAATACAATTTTATATCCAAGGCTACAGCATTTATGAGCAGACTCTATCAAATAACAGGAAGGGTGGATCTGTAATTTTAATTAAAAATTCTCATGTGTGAGATCAATTGCCATCCGTTACAGTTGATGTATTAGTTATAATTAAGATCTACTTTTATCAGCTTAACCTAAGAAATTGGATCACTTTATTCTGCTGCAGAGAATATAACAACTGACTATTCTGGAAAAATGCTCATTTAACGGGCCCTCGATATTTGATAGGAGGTAATTTTAATAGCAAACATGGGCTCCAGTATAACTAATCCCAGGAGTAAAATTATGCATGATGTATGTAATATTCCAAATCTCATTAGATGTCTTGCATCTTATTGAACTTGTTTATTATCTGTTCTCTGATGACTCCAGATTTATTACTAGATTTCTTTATTGGAAAAGTAATATATAATTTTTGTTCATATACATTTGGACTTTAGTGAAGCAATCATGCTAACATATTTAAAAAAATTATATATGGAACTAAACACAGTGAAGCTAATCATTTGATTTAATTTTATGTCATCTAAACACTCTTAATGCTTCACTTACTTGTCATAAAATGTGGTACATGTTTCGAAGACGTTTGTCTTCATCCTCGGCCACGGGATGACTGATTGGAGCGTCAATTGGACCTGTAGATGTATGGTTTTGCCCTGGTGGCACCTTGATGAACGTAAAGTTTGTGTTTCCTTCTTCTGGAACGTCAAAGTTCATTACATGATCTCGGTGTTTGTAAATGTGAATTTTTTCCCATATAGCCAATTCTGTAGATCCCTGTACTGCTTTTAACAATTCTGCTTTTTTAATTATATTAAGATTTTCTGTCCAGAAATGATATGCTACAGCTGACTTTTCTATCTGTTTGTATTTTATGTTCCTAAAATATTCTTTTAAACGTGTGCCTATATTCCTTTTTGTTTTTCCAATATAAATCTTATCACATTCCGCACAAGTTATCTTATAAATACCTGCTTTTTCTTCATGTGGGGTACTTTCATCAACATTCTCCTTTAGAATATTTTTCAAACTATATCTATTGATAGGTGCCAATGTTGCCTTTTTTAGACATCAAAATCATGAAGAATCAAGAAAATTTGAGCTTTGGTATATACAGAAAAGATAAACATGCAGTTTTTAACAGCTTGACACATCGATTGGTGAACTTACCAATTAGCAAAGAAGAATTTCTTAAAGAATATGAAAAGATAGAAGCAATTGCGATTCAAAATGGTTTTAATAAGAAATTGGTACACAAAAAAGTACAAAAGTTTCAAAGGAAGAAATTGTTGATAAAAGATACCACAACACTTTCAGTAGATAAAAATAAGTTGGTTTTTAAAAAATTTACATTTCATCCAAGGGCAATGAAGAAGTTTCAAAATATTTTCAAAGATTATAATATAAGATAGCAGGAAATTGTTGGTTGTCTGCATATTGCTCTAAGAACTGATTAGCAAACTCACCCAACGTGGAAAGTCTGCTGGTTGCAATGCCTGGACCCTTTGTAGATGATAAGTGTGCAATTGCTGCTCATGTAAGACCCTCAAAACAGTTCGTTGGATAACATTCATCTCTCTTGCAATACAATGACTACTGCTTGCAGAGTTGTCACACACTGCATTTAAAACATCCTCTTCAATATCAGGCATTCTGACATTCCTCTCATAGCCAGTATCTTGCATACTAACAGTGAAGGACCCAGTTTCTAGCAGTCGCCTGTGTACAGCAGCAAATGTGGTACGATGAGGTTGCTCTTTCTGTGGGAACAGCTCTGCATAGTATCATTGTGCCACTCTTCCATTGTATTGAGTGAAACTGTAGACAAGGTGCATATGGCTAATTCTGCATAAGTAAAATTATCCATATCATATCAATAACGAAATACTAAAAAGTAATGTACTGCAGGAAACAAAAACTGAGACAGAATTGAGCAGGAGTTCAAGCCTGATGGCAGAGCGCACTGAAAACATGCACAGCTATGCTGGACTACAGCAGAAAGGTTGTGTTTTGTTTGTGAACAATCATATTCCAAGTAAACAGATACAAAGGTAGTTGAGATAAACAAAATGAAAGCAATGAAATTACCTGGTAATGAGCCACCAGAGATCATGGGTTCCATATATCAATACACTTAGAAAACATCCCTGAACAACTTCTGAAAGTTTGTCGGTGAAATTTGGGTTCATCCTGTATAAGAAATGCTCCCAAAAATTGAGTCTATGTGTAGTGGTCCATGGGAGGAGGTTAATAGATATCTACATGGAAAATCTAAGAACCAGAATCCTACACACTGGAACATTACACCCTACACCTGGAGAAAAAGAATTAAAGAGGAGAGAGATTGACTCAGACTTCTATGCTACTACTGCCATGCTGGAGAGAAATTGGATTAAGAAAAACTAGAAGTAAAGACTCCCATACACAAACACCATTCATGGTTTTCATCACAAAATATGCATGGAGAAGTCATTCCATAACCCCAATGATAGATGTGTATTTGAGTTGGGCAGCTGGAAATATGTTAGAGATATCATTTAACAGTATACCAATAAAGATCAATGACACTAACCAGATACAGCTAAATCTAAACCTCAGTACCTGTTCTGGTGACCATTTCCTTTAATATTATAATAACTTAGTATTTCCATGATGAAATAATGCTTCTCTTAGAATTTTTTCTATCTTGCACATATTATCCTGCTGCTTATTATAAAACAAACTTTAAGTTTTGACATTCATAGGGTTTTTAGCAGAGCATGTTTTGTAAACATTTGTCCACATTACATTGAATTTGACATTAAAAAAAAATACACATACTGACAATCCAAAATCTCACCAACATGCAATAATTAATAGCCTAACATACAGGCTGGTAAATATTAGTTAAACAAAATGAATACAATAAAGAGTACACGTATATCATAGAAACTGCAGAATACAATAAATGGCATCAAGAAAGAACTGGTAGATAAAAGGAGGCAATTATTTAAAAAAAAAAAAAAAAAAACAGGAACAGATAAAGGAAATTACTACACTATCTTTGGAAAAAAAGAAAATGAAATTTTACATACTATCCTTGGCCTTTTCAAAAATGTCAAAATAAATGTTAAGGCATTTAATATGATTTTGGCATAAAAAATATAGCATAAAGAACCTATTAATATCCATATATTTTGCACAGCCACAGGTGGCCATTTTGTTAAGGCATGGACTCATAAATGAGAGGCCTGCATTCGATTCCCATGAGTACCATCCTCGCTGACTGAGGTATTTTTCCAGGTTTTTCTCAGTTCTCATAAATGAAAAATTCCTTTCCTGTTTTTTGTCATTCATCTCGTGTATCATCAGTATCCACTGCCTATGACACCTCAGTAGTTAAAATGGTGTTAAACACTGTTAATAAAAAAGATATGTTGATTGATAAAATTACCCTAGAAATGAAACCAGACCTGATTGCAATAAGATATATTTCGATAAAACCAGAAGAAATAGAGGCATTAAACTCTAGGAACACCATAGGAACATCAGATAAAAACAAATGGATAAATCAATTTGCCCAACCATTTCTGGGAAGAGAATCTTCAAATAGAAAATAATGTGAAATTAATAAAATCACTAAACATAGCATTAGAACTAATCTTATGGGAAAAAGTCTATGTGAAAACAGTAAGAAGATTGCTTGATGAATTTCAAAATTCCAGGTAGCTTGATCAAATGATTTTGTACTTTCCTGCCAGAGATCATTTGTAAGCGTCCAGGATGCAGTTTGAATAACCATTCAATCGACTAGCAGCTGGATGTTTATAAAGGTCTGCAAAACATGTCCGCCAATAAATCATGATAAATGGAGACGAACAAGGTTGTTTCAGAATTTGACTGCAGAAATTTTAAGGATTATAGAGGAATCAAACACAAAATTTGAAATAGGGAACTTATGGTCCACGGGTTCAAAATTCAAAGGTAATGTGTAATTTTTGGCACTGAATGTTAGTTAGATATATCAAATTAAAATAATGTGTGTCTGATGTATTTTGCAAATGTTTGTTTATACCACTTCAGTGGAGAAACCTTGGAGTCATAGTGATTATTAATGTTCAATGACATAGGCATTGCTGTTTTGCTAACATTTTGCTTCTCGAAAAGATGTGCATACCAGTGATAATAGTGTAAAGCATTTATGAGTTAGCAAGCTAAACAGATAGTAGGTAGTTCAAGCCCTGTACCTCACTTGTAATTTTTTCTTGTGATTCCCAAATTTCAGTTTATTAAATTTTAGCCTACTAAGTATACATTTAGTCCTCAGTGTTTAATCAAAGAGATACAATCATTTTCTACATGAAAATGTATTCATATTGAAAAGTGCTACAACTTTCTACCCATTTTTCACATTCAAAATTGGAAAACCACATTAAAAAAAAGCAGCAAACCAGAAATGGATTAATAATAGCAGAATAGTCAAATTATCAACAAGAAACTCTACTACTATCCCAATAAAAGTGTTAGTAACACTGCCCCTGTAATACTAGTGGATGAGTGATGGAGATGGGACCCACTAAGATCTTAATTGCGGAAGAAACAGGTTATAGGGAGACGGCAAAGCTTCACAAGTGCAAACTATGAATATGGAGAGTTTGAGTTATGCTTAATCCCATGGTCAAGAGGAACCGTTAGAGTGTGGAGTAAATACTGGCATTCTAGATGAATAATTTTCTTTTAGTGCTGTGCGAGTCCATATGTTTTTAATCAGTGCTTAGTACAGGTTGAGGTGTTAGCAATAGAACATGTAAAACAGTGTGTATGTGAAACTTCAAGAGAGTTTTAATGTGATGACATGATTTTTAGTGGTTTTACTTTAAATCAAAATAAGATTAACGATAGTTTTACTATGTGGATTCTGACATTCCGTAAACATAATAGAACATGTGTTTGTACGGACTCTTTGTTACCAGTCGTTTCTTGTACAGTTTGAAGTCTTAAAAGAAAAGTTTGCTTGTGTACTTCTTTCATATTACATTTAAAAGCATGTGCTGTGTGTTCATTAAATTAGTTATTTAGATAATTGAAACGGTGATTATAACATTTACTGTACAATAACTAATATTTATGTTCAATATGTCAAAACAGTCTCATGCCAACACATGTGTAGGCAATTCGTAGACAGAATCCCTGTCTATTGGCATTCCATTTCCAAATAGAGGTACAGTTGTCAATAGATTTAAAGAAATGGAATTGCTGAACTGTAACATTCATAGGCCTAAATGTAGGGCTCACAGAACAAAAGCTGGGTGATATTAGTGCATCACTTGAATGTTCTTATAATAAATCTTTATGTCCTGTAGCACAAGATGTAGGCATTTCAAAAACTTCAATCCATAGGGCTACTAAATTTTTAAAGTTGAAACCTTACAGAACTACTATAGGCCAAGAATTATGGCCATATGACAATGAAAGTCTAGTGAATTTCTGTAATTGGGTTTTACAGAACATTCATGATGGTATTGTTCATGATTTGATTTATGTGGTTACATATGTTCATAGAACAATAGATTCTGGAGCACAGAATATCCACTAAATTCCTCTGCATAATAAGATTGATGTGTGGTGTGTCATACAGCAAATGAAATAATAGGACCGGTATTTTTTATGATACCGTTAATTTGGAGAGGTAACATACTCAATTACTCACACATTTTTGAACAATTAACTGATCATGATAAAAAATATCCACACTTTCAACAAGATTCTGCCACAGCCCACACTGCTCATGATTCTTTGGAAGCTATAAGGGAGGTTTTTGAGGATAGAACTATTTCCAAAGGGTTATGACTGGCACTTTCCTCAGATCTTACCATGGTAATTATTATTTGTGAGAATCCCTAAAGAATATAGTGTATAGAAATAACCCACACACTCTAGGTGAACTGAAAGGCAATGTAAGCACCCCTCAGGGGCCCACTTTTGGGTATGGGGTATAGCGACCCCAAGGCACCCGAGCTGCTCCCTTAGGTCCACGCTTAGCATGTTTGAGTGCTTTTTATTTCGTCTCTATTTTAATTTATATTCCTCCTACTTCCCTTTTCTTTGTTTGATGGATGCCCAGTAAAAAGTGACTGGGTAATGGCGTAACTCCTAGCACTGAGTTATGTTGGGCAGGAGCATATCCCCTGGTAAAGGCCAGGCCGAGGGAGGGGCCATTGCAAGAGCTGTAAACTTTCCGCGGGCGATTGGGTACCTCTGTTTGGACTCGGGAAGGTTTGACCCTGAGGTGACTGTTCAAGCCAGGATAAGTCACCTAAGCCGAGGTGGCGCCCAGGAAGCAACCTGCCATCGGAGACAGTTGCAGTGGTGAAAGATTAAATCCCTATGCCACATGAAAATTCTCACCAAATGGTTAAGCGAAAGAGAGTGGGTGTAAAGGAAGTAGCGCAGAAGTGTTTCCCTCGTTACTTAGTAATAACCAGAACGGAAGATAGTCGTTTAATCGTGTCAGCCTATTTATTATCCAGAAGGGGATCGAATCTATCTCTGGACCTGTCAAATCATGTACTCGAGAGGAATGGCTCTTTATTTACAGAGACTTTTGGCGAACAGCAGACCCATTCATTGCTTAGAGCGACAATTCTCCACAGGTACCCGATCCATGCCGAGCCGCATAGGACCCTAAATTCCTCTCGCGGAGTAATAAACGCTGAGGTACTCGACATTATGACGGATACCGAGATTCAAAGCTATCTGGAGGAGCAAGGCGTCACATCTGTTTATCGAACGCAGATCAGGCTATTCCCCGGTCGTTCTTCCACCTCAGGCGCTTTCCGGTTCCTTGGTGGACTCATGAATGCCGGGACTTATTGCGTGCACGACGAGGTGCTTTACGAATTTCGTCGCCATCCTACTTCAGCAAACATGATTCGCTACAAACAGCTGCGCGCAAAGTGCCATCTTAGTATTAAGGAGAGCAAAAGGGCGTCTTGGATTGCTTTCGTCTCTACTTTTAACCGCACCGCTCCTACTTCTGTAGTCTGGAATAAGCTTCGCCGCGTTGCAGGCAAACCTGGGTTTTCGCCTATACCCGGTCTTAAGGTACAACATCGAGTACTTACTACTCCAATGGACATAGCCAATATGTTAGGGCCACTTTCGCTGATGTTTCGAGCTCCGCCAATTTTCCTCCATTTCGCACTTTAAAGGAGCAGGTTGAGTCAAGAGGATTCTGCTTTACCTTAGACAACCTGGAGAGCAATAATGTCCTTTTTACTGCCAGGGAATTGGAGCATGCCCTTTCTAATTCCCGGCATTGTGCACTGGGGCCGGATGGTATTCATGTTGCTATGTTACAGCATATGTCGCCAGAAGGCAAGGCCTTTTTGCTCCAGATTTTTAATTCAATTTGGTGTAATGGCACTTTTCCGAGTGCTTTGCGAGTGGCCACCGTCATTCCTTTTCAAACTTTCCTCCATTACCGTCCGATTTCCCTCACCAGTTGGGTTTGCAAGGTGATGGAACGCATGATTAACGGACGACTTATGTGGTAGGGAGTCGAAGCACCTATTGACGAACGTCCAGTGCGGTTGTCGTCATCGCTCCTCAGTCGACCCAGTTTGTGTCTCTTTCCACCCATATTATGGACGGATTTGTATGAAAGTACCAGACGATCGCTGTGTTCTTTGATCTGGAGAAAGCCTGTGATACCTGTTGGAGGAGCGCTATCCTTCGTACGCTTCATGAATGGCGTATATTTGTTTTTATTCAGGGGGTTATGAAAGAGTTTTAAATGTTCGCGTGGGTTCAGTTTTATCATATCGTTTTATTCAAGAATACGAAGCACGTCAGGTCTCTGTACTTAGTGTCACACTGTTTGCCATCGCCATCAATTCCATCACAGAGTGTTTACTGCCGGGAATCCATTCGTCGTTGTTTGTCGACGATTTTGCCATCTTTCTCTCTCTCGGAGAACTTGTCTTTTGGAACGCCGCCTTCAATGCTGTTTAGACCGCTTTTATGCTTGGAGTATAACCACAGGTTCCGTTTCTCTGCAGAATTTCTGGCGCCGTAAGGAGTATCCTTCACCATCTCTCCATCTTGGCCCAGATGCTCTTGCGTTTGCACCAAGTTCGGTTCCTTGGCTTGGTATTTGATAGGAAATTATGCTGGTCATCGCATATAGCGCAACTCAGAGGCAAGTGTGGACTTTCTCTTTGTCTTTTACGTGTTTTAAGTGGCACATCCTGGGAAGCTGACCGGACGGTTCTTTTACGTTTCTACCGTTCTCTAATCCGATCCAAACTAGATTATGGCTGTATAGTTTATGACTCGCGCGACCTTCAGTTCTTCGTTGCCTTAACCCCATATTACCGGGAATCCGTGTCACCATTGGGGCATTACCTACGAGTCCTGTGTCAAGTTTAGTGCGGAATCTAGAGAACCTCCCCCCTTTCTTATCGTAGGTATGTTTTACTCGATGCTTATGGTTGTCGGTTAGCTGCACAACCTTGTTATCTCGCGAATGAGCCGTTTTTAATGTGTCGCTCGCTCCATTTTACGCTGCTCGGTCTTTTACTTCTAAGCCTGCTGGGTTTCGTTTTCGGGAGTTGTTAAGGACTTTGGACTTAGAGTTATCTGCTCTTTTCCTAGCCGGGGAAACACTTTCTCCCTTTGGCATTTAGCAGAGACTTACATCTTGCAATAAGTCCTCGACCGATTATTCGTCGTTGTTTTAATGAGATAGTCTCTTCCTTTGCTAGATGCAATTTTATTTATATCGAGGGCTCGAAATCTGATACAGGTGTGGGATTTGGAGACAGTTTTACGTTTGGTCTTAACGCTGCGACATTTATTTTTATGGTGGAGCTTTATGCTATTTAACAGGCGGTTTTATTTGTTTCTGAACAGCGGCTGGGGGATTAGTGTTATTTGTTCTGATTCTTTGAGTGCCCTTTTATCTTTCAAAAACCTGTACTACTTCCACCCTCTTGTACAGAAGATCCAGGATGCAGTGTTTACGCTTGTTGGTGCTGGCGTGAGCGTGACAATGCTATGGGTACCTGGACATGTGGGACTTCCAGGCAGTGAGGCCGCAGATGTCGCAACTAAATCCCCCCTTTTAGATTCTGCTAAATATGAGTATCGTTTTTACTCTGGGGATTTTAAACATTCTTTCGCACTGGCGCGAGAAGTGGCATTTAATCCCTACCATTAAGCTTCAAGAATGTTGTTGATCTAATGTGCAGGATTTTGATCCATCAATTTTTCTCTGGCCAGCCAATATAATTTGTGTATTTTCCCGTCAGGTGCAGCTTTCCTCAGTTCTGTGCATTCCAATATATGTTCTCTGTTTAGAATCTTGTCAGTATTGCAGACCTTACATGTGTTATCATTCATAAAACCAAATCTGTGTAACTGTTCCACCAGAGAATCATGTCCAGTGGCCAGTCTAAAATGAGCAACTGCTTCTTTCCTTGATAGATTTTTTATTTTATGTACAGTTTCTTTTATATTAGAATAATTTTTATTAGATATTTCCACTGGAATATAATGTTGATATTTATGTTCTATGGTCGTTTTGTTATTTTTTAATTTTACGTTTAATCCACAGGGCTTTATTGGTTTTTAATATAGCACTGCCCCCTTTTTAGCCAGAAAGAGTGCAATCTCATTACCTATCACTCCTACATGTACTGGTATCCACATTAGTATTATTTGTTGAAATTTTGATTGGAACAATCTATAATAAGATCTCACGTTCCTTACATTGTAAGATTCATATGAACTATCATATTGTTCCATAATTTGTATAGCAGAAGCTGAGTCAGTGAGAATCACTACTTTATTTTCTTTTATATCAGTCCTATAGTATATCTCTTCCAGCGCTCGTTGTATTGCCACCATTTCTCCCTCATAGTGTGTGGATTGACTAGGCAGTGTAAAATAATGCAAAAAATATTTGCAATATATACCACCTCCCACATTATTTCTCTTTTTGTCTGCAGATCCATCTGTGTAAATTCTGAGCCACTCTGTTTCAGGGAATTGGTTGTGTAGTTGTTCAAGTGCTATAGTTCTACATACCTCTGTTGAGTCTTCTTGTTTATTTAATTATTCTGCCAGTTTTTTTTTTTTTCTGTTACTATCTTAATATAATCCATTGAATTAGTTCTTAAAGGATATGGGATGAGGTTTAAATAATTGTAATTCTTCTCCAAGTAAGCTTTGTTTGTGATCTGTGTTTTTATTTTGTGTTCTTTAGGTAGTTGATGGAACCATTGATGTTTACTTGGGTTTGTTTTTAATTTGATGTATAATTGTGCTGCTTGTGTTTCAGTGCTGGCTTTCATTGGATTCTTATTCGTTCCGGCCAGAAGTGCATTTACTGATGTTGTTTTCACGGCACCTGTTATCAGTCTTAAACATTGGTTTTGGCATTTCTCAATCTTATTTTTTTTTTTCTTTTGTTGCTGTTAGTAGTAGCTCACATCCATGTTTTGGTACTGGTTTTATATATCGATTATATATTTTATTTAAGACTTCCATTGAGCTGCCCCATTTAGATTCAGCTAATCTTTTCAATATGTTACTTAGATTTATGGCCTTTTGAGTGATATTTTGTACATGGTCTTTCATTTTTTAATTTCCTGTCCAATGCTATTCCCAAATATTTTATTTCTTCTCAATATTCTATTTGACTTCCGTTAATTTCAAGTTTTAAGTTTTTTTCACTTTCATCAAAATGTTTCATGGTGTAGACTTGATATTTAGTTTTTGCTGCATTAATGGTCATATTATTTAATTTTGCCCCATTTGCTAGTTTATCTAAAACATTTATTATTTTTTCTTCTATTCTGATATATACATTCTTATTTTTTTAGCTGACAATATAAATATATCATCTGCATACATTGCACCATTCATTCCGGTTTGTTTTATAGTCTTTGGCATATTGTTAATATATATATTAAATAATAACATACTGGACACTGCATCCTGTGCCACTCCGGTTTTGAGTTGGGTGTATTTGGATAATGTATTCTTCCATTTAACTGCAATCCATTTTTGCTGTAGGATTCTCCTATACCATCTATTATATTTTTTTGGCATTTCATTTGTATTAGTTTTTTAATTGACATCGCTTTCCATATTAGGTCAAATGCTGTTTGAAAATCTATGAATACTGCAGCTACTGACATATTGTTAGCGAGGTTACTTTTCACATCCTCTATTAGTCTTGACGTTTGGTGAGCTGTTGAATATTGTCTTTTAAATCCAGCCTGTTCATCTGTCAATAAGTTGTTTGTTTCAAAGTAATATATTAATCTATTAACTACCATTTTATCTGCTATTTTTGCCAGAATTGAGGTCAATGATATAGGTCTGTAACTTTTTGCTTGATTTGTAGTTAGTTTTTCCTGGTTTTAAAATCGGCATTACCAATAATTTGCACCAGCTTGATGGCATATTCTGTTGTTCAAACCATATTTTATTAATTTCTAATAATATCTTTTTTGCTCTTATTTCAAGATTTTTAATTTACTCTGGATATGTAAGGTCTGGTCCTGGCTGCTTTTTATTTTTTAGCGTTTTCGTTGCCTGTTCTAATTCTTCCAATTGAAACTTCAAATCCAGAGATACTGTTTGCATTTTTTTCTATTATCTTTTATCAGGTGTTTTCCTACTATATCAACTTTCTTATAATGTTGGTGAAATTCATTAGCTATATCTTTGTTATTGTATATGTCTTTATTACCTTTTTTAATATATATACTTTTATTACTATTGTCTTACTTTCCACTAACATTATTAATGTGCTAGTATACTTTGGTACTATTGGTTCTATAGTCCAACCCGGTTAAGAATTTATCATAGCATTGTCGTTTGGATACGATTAATTCTCATCTGTAGATCGCATCTTTTTTTCCATCATTCTATTACATCTTCCTTATTTTTATTGTTATTTGTTAAATCTCTAGCTCTATTTCTTTATACTTTTTTGGTTTTCCTCGGGGGGTGTTTGTCTTTGCTGATCTTAACATTATGTCATTAAAATTCCTTAATCACTTGATTTACGTTCTTTGTTAAATCTAATCCTTGTACTTCACTTTTGATATTTTTATTATATTTAGTCCAGTTAGCTTTTTTAAAATTCCAGGTATATCGTTTTTCAATATTTGGACTATGTTTATTAGTATCCGTGATTGTAGCTCTATATCCACTTCCTCTGTCTTCAGTAACTAATCTTCTTGTGCTACTATGTAGGTCCTCAGATACTATTGTGAGATCTGGATTAGTGGAATTTCCTGTATAATGCAAATATGTATTAGGGTCTGTATCCTGATATATCAGCTGTACCTGTTTAGTATTTATAAAATCCTATAATAACTTCCCAGCTGGGTCTACATCTTTATAGCCCCATTGTCTTCAGTGTGCATTAAAATCTCCCAAGATAAATGTTTTCTTCTGTGGTTCTATAATCTCCATATTTAGATTCTGATTGCCAAGTGGGCTGTAAACTGTGTATTTTTTCCCATTTTTATATACGTTTAGTTGTGTAATTTCTGATTTAACTTGTTCATTCACTTCTTTGACTATTTTAAATTTAGAACTTAATTTTGCTTTGACTCCAACAGTTATACCACTAGCCACTGGTCTTCTTTTATTCAGATGATAGAGATGATAGTTTGCATATTTACAGTACTTGATATCGTCATCGTTACAGTTTGCTTCTAAGATAAAAACATCTACGTCATATTTTCTAATCATTTCATCTAAGTACTGCTATTTTGCTATACTTTTGGTGAATCCACCAGCATTCCAAGGTAAAGTACTAAAAAGTACTGTTTTCCATTGTCTCTTATTGTATTTGTGCATTATATTGGCTGACTTCTGCACATTCTTGTAGCCTATTTAGCTTTACCCAGGGGACACCATGTGGAGACAGGCTACTTTATCCCCCTAAAGGCTTCGAGAATGTAAATCTACCCTTTTAACTGGTCTACTTCTTCTAGTGCACTTCGTCACGAAGAGGTAATTTTAGCACATTTAAGAATTGGGCATTGCCATTTTAGACCGTCTATTTTTTAAAGCTGAACCAGCTCCAGTTTGCCCTAATTGTGACCACCCCTATCACGTTTTACTTGAATGCCATCATTTAGTGACTTTTAGACTTTCCCTAGATTTACTCCCCTCTATTGAGGAAGTACTTGCAGATGATGTGGTTGCTGTTGAGCTAGTACTCCATTTTATCCGTGTTTGTGGTTTTTGGAGTAAGGTGTGATTTCATGTAGTTTTATTTGTTCTGGCATTTTTAGACCATTTTAAGACTTGTTTTTCAGCTCTTGTTTATGTGCTTTAGTACCAGTCTTTTATTTATTTTTGCCCATATTAACCTTGTTATTTGTTATGGGATTTTTATTTTTATTGCCCATTGTGCTAATGTTGCATGTTTTCTATGCTAAATTTTAGTGTAGATATATGATTTCTTTTATTCTTTGTGCAGTTTTTAGTGGTTTTGGGTGCTAATGACCTCAGCTGTGTTGCACCATTTAAACATAATAATAATAATAATAATAATAATAATAATAATAATAATAATAATAATAATAATAATAATAAAGCAGTATACGTGCAGAAATTAAAAGGATTACAAAAGAACTTTTCTGTACGCATTTAAATTTCATCAAAAGATGTTGGGAATCTGTGATTGCCAAAGGGCACCACTTTGAGCAGCTACTGTAACAGGTTAAAGAAATAAAATGATTGTGTGCATGCCATAGATTAATCAACATTTATAAGTAAAATACTGTGGAAATTACAGATCTAGAATGCCATTGTTTACCTTGTGCTCTATGAATTTCCCCCACCTGCTTTCCAGGATCAAGTGTAATGCAAACTCCCCGTAGTTCCTCACATCAGTACTTGTGTGCTTGCTGGTATGAACAATTGAGCAATTGACTATCCATATGTGCACATGGAGCATTTTCAATGCCATTGAAGCAGATTGTTTACAAGTTCTACATATAGTAAAACATAAATAACTATTATTCATTTGCAGAACTTGTCGATATGCATTCAGTGTATGGTAAAGCTAAAGGACATGCATCTGTAGCTGTGCGGCTGTATCTGGAAATATATCCAGACATATGATATCCTCGTCATAGCCTCTTTCAGTCTATCAATCTGCATCTATGAGAAACTGGATCCCTGTCAATTCATAGACCAGATACTGGTGCAAATCAAAACATCATGCACTCCAAGCTTGAACCAGGAAGTGCTCGACAGACTGCAGGCTCATCCTTCAAAAATTACTTGTGCAATCACATGTGCTATGGGCACAAGCAGCAGCAGTGTTTGGCATGTCCTGCAGGAGGAATTGCTAGACTCATTTCACCTGAAAGTGCTGACCATGGGACCAGTGGACTTGAGCCCCTGGTTAGTTTTGCAACTAGGCATTGGAGCATTATGGTGAAAATCCACACTTTTTTTTTTCTCAGTGCTGTTCACTAATGCAGCTACATTCACCAGAGATGAACTATAGGATAAATCACATATGTGACTACAAAATTCCACGTGCCTTAATCCAGACATGTAGTCAGCACAGGTTCAGTCTGAATGTGTGGACTGGCATGGTTGGCTTTTTAATTGGCCTGTACCTATTTCCTCTGCAGCTAAATGTGCAGGTGTACATTCAGTTTTTTATTAATATACTCCCTACATTCCTGTAAGACCTTCCTCTACAAATATTAACATCAAATGTGGTTCTAACATGATGGGGCTCTTTTCCATTTTGATAGGAACATGGGACAGCACCTAGATAATATTTTCCTTTTTTGATAGGAAGTGCAACAGCATCTGCACAATGTTTTCCTTACTTGGGAATGGAAGAGGTGGTCTAGTAACCTGGCCATTGTACTCCCCTTATATCACCCCCATAGATATCTTTTCATACGGTCACTTCAAGTGTTTCATGTTCAAAACTCTGACAAAGAATTGCTGGTAAGAATATTGGCTGCTGGTGACAATATTTGTGGCATTCCAGGAATCTTTGAAAGAGTGTGGGTGCTTGTAATATCCCTCTCTCTCAAGTAGTGTTTAATGATGGTTTTTACTACTGAGGCGCCACAGGCGGTGGACACTGATGACACATGAGATGAAATGATAAATTGGAAAGGATATTCTTTAAAGGAAGGAAGGTTCCAGGTCTAAGTTTAGGGTATCTCCCCGGCATTTGCCAGTTATGAGGACTGAGGAAAACCTGGAAAAAAACCCAGTTGGGGAGAATGGTCCTGGAGGGATTCGAACCCCAGACCTCCTGCTCACGAGTTCGCGCCTTAACTATCTCGGCCACTGGTGGCGGTTTTTAATCTCTTCTGGGGTAGTTTGCAGTTGTCATTTTTAACAATACTTGTAATTGTTTTCTATGTGGCGCTCAACCCTGAAATCAAGGAAAATTGTCTCTGTACTATCATTGTTCCTGAAAACAGATTTTCTTCACGATATTTGGTTTTTCATACTTTGTAGAAGTGCAAAACACGAAGCGTATTTCTTTTATTATTTATTAATTTTTTAACATCTTTGCCCAACATAAAAGCTAAACTTGTCATACTATTCCATCATCATAACCAGCATTTCCATCTTTTACCCTTTCAGAAGTGGAAAAATTGTTTTCATTAATTGTAAGTCTCCATTTTGGTTAAATTGTTCTTTTAAATATTTGCAAGGGCACTACACGTTGCTGACAAAATGAAAAATTTATTCTTCTCATCGATATGGTGCTATATTTTGTAAAATTACTAAACCAGAACTGTAGAAGTAATTGTAAGCAAAATACCAAAATCCAGCCTTTTGCAACAATGTAAACGAAAAAATATTTAAATTAAATGTAATGTACTTGTCAAGACCCAAACTCTTGTCATTAATCTTGTGTTTATTTCCATCTCTGTAGGCCTAGGCACTAAACCACAGAGCAATGTGAGCTTATACTGAATGCTTGCTCACGTTGATCATAAATTAAGTGGAAGTTTTATCAGTGGCGTGCTATCACATATTAAATTTTACTGCATTGCAGGGAAATTTGAGCCCACAGATCATGGGTTCCCTGTCTTAAAATGATGGTTTGGCATCCCTCCATATCCCTTTGCATTATAGTGGTCGAATTCTGAAATATTCTGTATAGTTGATTCATCAACTCAACAATTGAGAGTTATATTACCTTCCAAATAATTTGTAACATCTTTGTTTTCCATTTGCATTCAACACCAATTCTTTCAGCTTGAACTTAGTTTAACCGCTATCATATAATAACTTTAAATTGAAATATCAGAAATAACTTCATTTGCCCAACTTTAAGTCTCCATTTGATTGGGACTGTTAAATCCAAGTTTTGGAAGCTAACATGGAATATATTGATAGCGGTCTGCATGCACAGTTACCAGTATACCAAGAAAGCAAATTTCAGCCAACTGTCAAAGGACTCTTAAGGACCCTCAGGAACTCACTTCTTGGGTAAGGCACGTAGTGACCCCAAGGAACCTGAGCTGCTTCCTCCAGTTCACACTTAGAATGTTTGATAAGGGAATTTTGCCATCTTTTATTTTATATTCTAACCTTCCTATTCTTAGTCTGATAGGTGCCCCGTGTTTGACGTGGTAAAAGGTGACTGGTTAATGATGTAACTCCCAGCCCTGGGTTATCATGTAGGACAGGAGCACATCTCATGATAAATGCTACGTCCAGGGAGGAGACATTGTGTGACTTGTATATAAATATTGTACTTATGAAGCTGTTGTTGACATTGGAGTGGTAATATATCCTAAACTTAGGTATTCACTTTTTACATTGAACTCCATTTACTTCCATAAAATAAGACTCATTTCGGGAGAATCTCTCCCATCTTAAGTTGCTCACTGAACCACCGTTACTCGAAACAATGGCTAGACATCCCTCTCTAACTAAGGTGTGTTCAGTTTAGCTTCTAGATTTGTTTGTCTTGTATGTAAATATTGTACTTGTGAAGCTGTTGACAATGGAGTGGTAATACATCCTAAACTTAGGTATTCACTTTTTACACTGAACTCCATTTACTTACATAAAATAAGACGTGTTTTGGCAGAATCTCTCCCTTCTTGTTGCTTACTGAACTCATTTCGAGTAACGGTGGTTCAGTGTGCAACTGAAGATGGAAGAGATTCTCCCGAAACGCATCTTATTTTATTTAAGTTAATGGAGTTCAGTGTAAAACTGAATATCTAAGTTTAGGATATATTGCATGACTTGTTACCTTCCTTCTCTTGTACTGGCTTGAAGAATGCTATTTGTTTCCAGGGAACAAACTTTGGGAAAGCAAATCTACCCCTTATACTTGGTATACCTCTTCTCTCATTGTTCGAGTAGTAGTTTTAGCTCGTTTGCAGATTGGGCATTGTATTTTTAATCACCATCACATTTTTAAGGGTGAACCTGCTCCAACTTGCTTGCATTGTGGCCTCCCTTTTACAGTGCATCACATTTTAATTGACTGTCACCATCTAACGGCTTTTAGATTATCCCTTTTCTTGCCTTCATCTCTTATGTTCTTATGAATGAAGTTTTTACTATTGATAGAGTGCTCTATTTTATACTTATTTTTGTTTTTTGGAGCAACATATGACTTTTCATTTTATATGTGATGGGTTCATTTTACCACATTTTAACTCAATTATGTTCTTGACTCTTGCTGATGCTGATGGGTATCTACCTCTAAAGAGCAACCTCCTGCTTTCATTTGTTTTCTCCACAATATTACAGTTTAGGTAGTTTTATTTAATTATTGTTTATTATTGGTATAGTTTTAGTGTATTTGGGCAGTAATGACCTAAGTTGTTTTGTGCCCTAAAACTTACTCGTTATCTTCTCTCAGAGGTGGAAACATGCTTAAATTGCCCCATTAGTCTTCTTTCTATTTTCAGAAATATATTTATAAATTTTACTCCTTCCTAAGTTACTAACATTTCTTTCACTCTATAATTCTTCATCAGCTTAACTTCATATAGCTACACTCTTGCCCAGAACAACTTCAAATAATAGACACATTTCCTAACAACTTTAAATAAAGCAAGTGTTCATGGTTTTGTTCTTAGATACTGAAAATACTTTTTATAAAGTATGGCACAAAGGTTATGGTTCAAAGTGAAAAAAGTTCTTCAGTTATATCTCTCAAATAGAAGTTTTTCAATCATTGTTAAACATTCTGTATGATCTCTGGCAGTTAAATCCAGCATACCTTAAGTAAATGTTCTTGGTTCATTCATGTATCTAATTTACACTCATGATCTTTCCAGTTCTGGTATCTGAAATCATAACAATGGTTCATTTTGCAGATGATATCGCTATATTAAGCAAGCCACATAGAATTTTTCCTAGAATCATGATCTACTGAAATGCTCAAAATAGTCTCTAAATTAAAAAGCTAAAAAAGAAATTCATTTCTAATATGTGAACTTCAATGCTACCTGTGCCTCTAAAGAGATTGATGTACTTCTCAATTCCTAGACCAATTTGAACTTAATTCACATAGCATATGGGGATCTGCAGCTAATTCACATATTAGGAGAACACTGACTACACAAAACAGATGCTGATGCACCTTGGTTTACCAGCAAAGCTATGCTTCATACAGAAAAAATTCCTGAAATTTCCAAGGTTCTTCCAGACACTACAGGAAAGTTCAATTTTCTTATTCATCATGTTAACCCCATTTTAAACCAAATTCTTGCACAAATTCCACCTCCAGTGCATGAAAGAAGATTAAAATGAAAGCAATATACTGATGTTATCTACCTGTATGGAAATAACTAGAGAACCTAATTAGGAGACATTCTTTATATATTCCTTCTAAACCCAAGGTCGCGGGTTCAAACCCAGCCAGGATCGATGGATTTTTTCAGGCGTAAAAATCCTAAGTATGGAAGAAAAGTAAAGCTGTGGGTCCCATGTCGTACATTTACGGCATGAAAAAGAACCTCAAGACTGAAAGAAGAGGCCTCTGAGCAAAATTTGTTGACCGTTTCACACCTGGAATTGAATGGGACGCTGATGACCTGAAATGTTAAAGAGCGTCCTTAAATAATACGAATCAAACTCTTCATGGGTATTTCATGTATTTTACATATATCTGATTTTGCTTGCTTTGCTATAATGTAACATTGTGACAATAAGGTTTTTGTTCAAAACAAAAAATTAACTAACATGTTTTCAGTACAGAATATATATATCATAGCCCAGATAAGAGTGTCAGTAGCAGTGATAAATACACTGTAAATTACCCATGGCAGCATAAGCTCTTTCAGCTGAATAAACCCATTGTTTAATCTTAATTTTGATTGGTGCTTTGGCTAAAAAATTTAGCTGCTCATTTTCCTGGCACTACAATATAACAAGCTAAATTCTACAAGAAATTCTACTTGCCCCTCATATAAAACACACAATTTTTATATGTGTGTGTGTGTGTGTGTGTGTGTGTGTGTGTGTGTATATATATATATATATAATTTTTTTCTCTTCTTTTAAGTCTGGAATCATGGTTATCAGCTGAATGAACATGAAATTTCATAAAATTGTTATAAAGTTGGTTTGATGACACTTATACTTCACTTAGTTTATTTAACTGTATGTGTTTTGGAAACATTTGCTCCCATCATCAGCAGAAAACACTGGTAAAAGCACACTCTGTAGGCTGTCACAGAAATTCATCAAATACATCCAATGATGGTTTCTTGAAGTTCATGGGTCAGTTTTTATTTTTGATGATGTCAATTATGTCGATAATTCCAAATGTTTGCAATCATTTTTTTTTTAAACAATTTTATGGTTTTCTGATCAAAAGTGGATCACCAGTGCCCATTTCGCTATCTGTGTGTAACTGATATTTCTGAAATGTTCTTTGGTATGGGTTTCCAAACTTTTTTTTTGTTTTCCAATATATACCTGATCACAGTCTTTGCAATTGAATTGGTACATACCCAACTTCTTGTCAGAAAATATAGGATCTTTACAGGAAGATTGTAATATTATTTTTAATGCTGTTGACATTTTGAGAAGCCAACAATATTTTCTGTTTTTTAAATATTAGCTTACTTCCCAAAGGCAAATATGGGATTGTTTGCAGATGATCTTCAACTTTTTTGGAGATTATGTAGCAGACATACAGATAGCCACCAAAAGCCTTACAGAAATAGATAGGAATACAATTCAAAGCCAGTGTTGTAATATCATCGAACAAATTAGAAATAAAAATAATACCAACCCTTACACAAAGATAATAAAGACACTAAAAAACAAACCTGTTATCTACACAAGAGCAGACAAAGGAAATACTGTGGTAATTCTAGATAAGAATGATTATGTAGACAGAATGGAACAATTATTAAAAAACAATGAATATTCAATAGTAACAAAAAATCCACTAAATCAATGCAAAAGCACATTTAATAAAACAATTACTGATTGCAAATTAATAGATAAAAGGGAACATTATAAAATTAAAGTAGATAACCCTACAATACCTACAATCTACGGTCTCCCAAAAGTACACAAGCCAGGGAAAAAATGAGACCTATCATAAATAACATAGATGCTCCAACTTATAAACTAGCAAAATGGTTGACTTACAAATTTTCTACTTTTCCAAGATTTGAATCTCTTAGTATAAAAAACTCATTAGATCTTATTCAAAAAATTAAAGACATAAAAAGAGAAAAAACAGATACCTTAGTTTCGTTTGATGTTACAGCACTTTTTGCAAGTATTCCTACACTGAATTTATACTTTCTGATAAAAAAATGGTTACAAAAGATAGGAGTAACCACAAAGGATATTCAAGAATACATTACATTAATTAACTTGTGTCTAGAACAAAATTACTTTACATTCAATAACAAATATTACAAACAAAATTTTGGTCTGACAATGGGTAGCCCACTATCACCAATATTGGCAGACATTTTCATGAGTGCTTTAGAAATTAGAATAGTAAATAGTTTCCCTTGGATATTTAATACTTGGTATCGCTATGTGGATGATATTTTTGCAATAGTACCAGAAAGACACTTGGATGATGCACTAAAGTTACTTTACTTACAGGAAAAAACAGTTAAATTCACTATGGAGAGAGAATGCACTAAACAGTTATCTTTCTTGGATATTAAGATAATTAAAAAAGAAAATCACCTAAACTTTGGCATATACAGAAAAAAAAACACACACGGATAATTACATTAAATATAACAGTTTTAATCCAGTTCCCCACAAACATGCAGTTTTAAATAGTCTTGCATAAAGACTGGTTAATGTTCCAATGAACAAAGAGGAATATGAACTGGAAATGAATAATATAATGGATATAACTATAGAAAATGGCTTCAAACAAGAAGTTGTGCACAAGAAAATAAACAGAGCAAAGAATAAAAAGAAAATTAGACACACCGCTACACTTACTCCCATCAAAGAGAAAAACAGAACATACAAAAAATTCACATACCACCCATCAACCTTTCATAAATTTCAAAAGATTTTTAAAAGATACAACATTGTTTTGGCTCCAAAAAATAATTATTCCATTAAAAATGTCCTTAGGACAAAAAGAAGATAACCTACAAGAGGAAGATAAATCAGGAATATATCAGATGAACTGTAATGATTATGAAAAAATTTATATTGGAAAGACCAAAAGAAGCATAAAAACAAGAGCTAAAGAACACATTAGGAATATAAACCAAAAACAAGAAGAAAAATCGGCAGTAGCTTGGCACTTTTGGAAAGAACCACAAACGAGACTGGCAGTCGACCAGGAACTGATTATAGGAGCGATGGCTCCCGAAACTAGTCTTCCATTTTATTGAATTTTAGTGGTGTATATGTTACAATTTCGACTCAATTTTTTAAAATGTTAATATTTGACACCACTGTGACAAAAGTTCACTATATTTTAAACAATTTATTACACAATATACTTTCAAAAATTACATATAGAAAGAAGATTTAGACACATTTTTAAAAATAAGCACTAAACCTGTCATTACACCAACTGAACCTTTACAATATATAGATATTAATGTGAAACTAAATTGGGATACAATGATCTCCAAGAAGAACAACCCACCTAAGGTATTAAGATTGATAGCACTTAGTACTCTAAACAAGTGTTATCCAACTAATACATGGTGTGGAGTGTATACAGATGGATCTCTTAAAAATGAAGAAGCAGGCTTTGGATTATACTGGGAAGAATTCTCATTATACATCTTTGGGACAGTATGCTAACAATTTTGATGGTGAAATAATGGCCATTAGAACAGCTTTACAAAATCTACTGTATAGACCTAAAATAAAGAAAAGAACTGTTATCTAAAGCAGCACTATAAAGTATAATGAATTCAGTTACCCCCCCCCCCCCCCGACATACACTATAAATGAAATAAGAAAATTGTATCATATAATCCAGATACAGAAATAGTTTTGCAATGGATCAATGTGGGATTGAAAGGGAATGAGATTGCTAATACTTTAGCAAAAAAAGAAGCCACCATATAATTAAAACCATCTTTTTAACTAGAACTTCCCTCTAAATTGAAACTCATAAAAGTTTTTGTTACATTAATGTTTTCAGTTGTTAACACTAACTCCACTTACTTATTTAAAACTTTGGACTAGTTTCGGGAGAGGTCCCTCCCATCATCGGCTGAAGTCAACAGCAGCCGATGATGGGAGGGACCTCTCCCGAAACTAGTCCAAACTTTTAAATAAGTAAGTGGAGTTAGTGTTAACAACTGAAAACATTAATGTAACATATATTACCACTCCATTGTCTACAGCTTCGTAAGTACAATTTTTACTTAATCATAAAAGTTTTGTCTGAACAAGAACAAAATACCAAACAAAAACTTAAAGGGGAACCATATGAAGATCTAAATACTTTCAAACCCCTTTTATTTAAACCAAGAAAAATTGCAGTTGCCCAGTTCTGCTTAATTGTTGGGCATGATTGCCTGTCAGAATATCTCTTGAGGATGAAATTAATCGAGGACAGCCACTGCCCTCTGTGTAAGGATGTGAATACTATCTTAAATAAGGAACATCTACTGAAATGCAGCCAACTAGATAGCAACAAACAAATGAAAAATAATTTAGAAGCTCTTTATTGGTAAGCTAGCGAAAAAATGATAAATATCAGCATCCCCATTGGCCACTAGCAACCAACCAATTTATTGAACATGCTAGGGTGGTGTGTAAAAATTTTTAATTGCATATCTTCTTTTATTTGTGATAGCAAACTTATGTCTTTGACATCTTTATTTCTTTTAACTTTTTAAATATTTTATCTATTAATTTTTAATGGAAACCATTTTTTAGTGCTCTGTGGATAATGTATTGGTATTCTTCTTTGTTTTCTTTTTTACTGATGGGAACATTAACTAATCTGTATGCAAGGCTATTTAATCCCAAAGGATTAAAACTATTATTTTTAAGACAATTGTTACTGTGGGTAGGATTCCTATATATTCCAAGGGCCAACCTGTTACTATCTTTTATAATCTTCAAATCTAAAAAGATGGTCCAATCATTCTTTCATATGTTTAACTTTAACTTTTGATCTACCTGGAAAATTTAGCTGCTCATGTTTCCTGGTGCGACAATGTAGCAAGCAAATCTCTGCAAGAAATTCTGCTTGCCCCTCATATATACACAATTTATCTGTGTGTGTGTGTGTGCATGCGTGCGCGTGCGCATAGAATATATATGTATGACATGTAGATTATATTTTTCTTTTTAAATCTGGAAGCAGCATTATCTATTCTGAACAGTAATCCATTATGACAATGTTAAAATTTGCATGTCATTTGTATTCAAGCAAGGATTTCCTACCTGTTTTACAAGTGATACATTTAGAAATCATTTTTACCAAAGGGGACCCCCAACAATAAGCTCAGTATAATACTTCATAATTAACATGTTAATGACATTTATTCATTGGATCTACCTACCATGAATAAAATGAGTGCAGTTTTTCTACATTCTTTTTATTCTCTATGTAATAGGTTGATCAGTATTTTATGTCCTATTCAATTAAACAATTTAGTTAGATTTAAACACAACCTTGATCATGATAATTTAGCTATTAATATTAAGCTTATAGCATCTCTTGTTGGGTTAGTTCTGTAAACCATACTCCTTATTGGATAGAAAATAACATGATTTAAGAAAACGGATTACTCTGTTTAAAATAGTGAATTAAAGGTGATTGATGTATAAATCTGTAATTACCTATTTTTTTTAGCATCTAGATGTACAGAAGCTTCTCCAAGGAAAATTTCAATGTCTTATGATGTATAAATCTGTAATTACCTATTTTTTTAGCATCTAGATGTACAGAAGCTTCTCCAAGGAAAACTTCAATGTCTTAAGGTCTTGGTCAACCTGCATTGATTTCGAAATAGTTGTCTATTTTAGAATGTCCTAATTACAAAGTAAAGTCAGAAAATAACTGGAAAAGTGTTAATTGGAATAAAAGTAAAACTACTAAAATCATGTCGACACATTAAAACTTTCTTGACGTTTCACAAAACTTTTTTTAAAAAGTAAATTTGGACTAGTTTCGTGAGTCAGTTGCTCACATTGTCAACCATTTGACGACCGAAACCATTTGAGTCATCAAATGATTGATAATGTGAGCAATTGATTCATGAAACTAGTCCAGATTTACTTTTTAAAAAAAGTTTTAATGTGAAACATCAAGAGAGTTTTAATGTGTTGACATGATTTTAGTAGTTTTACTTTTAATGCAATTAAGATTTATGATAGTTTCACTGTGTGGATTCCTACATTCATTTTTAATTGAACTGGAAAAGCATTTTAAGTATACTACAAAACAATTGGTCAGCATAGTTCTCAGGGAGATTCTGTGCTGGTATTTGGATATGTACTGTTTGGAAGGTCATTTTGTGTTTAGCATCAACTATGGCAAGTCAAAAAGTTTAATGTTGCTCCAAAGTTAAATTGCATGTAATAGTGCAATTTTTGCACATAGAAGACTTAAAATCCACTGAGACTCATCTACAGATATCAGTGATTTAATGGTGTGAACTGTATGTCACTTAGCCAAATGTACAAGTGGGTAGGAAAATTAAAATACAGCATGACATGTGAGAGTGCACACCAGCCAGAGTGTATTGCTAGTATCATGAATGACACAGACTTGATCTGGAAGAATTGAGGTTTGCTGTTGGCAAAGAGGCAGCAGCAATGAACATAAGTCATGGATCAGCATTTCAGATCATTCTTAATGAACTGTTCCACTGGAAGTTTGTGTCAGGTGGGTGATTTGCCTTCCAGACTGGAGATAAAAGAAAATTGTGTGGTTGCTTGCCACATGCTTCTTGATAGATATGAACTTGAAATAGAAGCATTTTTCAATCAGATAGTCACTATCAGTGAAAATTCGGTGCATCATTTGGCCAAGCAAACAAATGATATTCCATGGAATGGCACATTACAATTTTTCCAAGATGGAAAAATGCAGGCATCTGCCAGAATGCTGACAGTCTTTCGGACAAGAAGGGGGCAATTTATCCTACACTAATTGCATTCAACAATGTATAACATATGTTCAACACGTTCACACTAACTCCACTTACATAAAACTAGCTGATGAAGTTTTGTTTTGATATCTATGTAAACTGCAAAGTTTCTGTTTCAATATTCTGTTTTTTTGGTTTTCAAGTAATGTTTTAAATTTTGGTGTAAATGGCTTTGCAAGTTTTCTCAAACATGGTTATGAAATTACAATTTTTTAAAAATTGTAAAATCTTTAAAAAAAAATTATATGAAACTAACACAGTGAAGCTCACATGAATTAAATCTGTTGTCTAACACTCTTCATGCTTCACTAACTTTAAAAATATCTGGAACCGGTTTCAAAGATATGTTATCTCCATCTTCGGCCGTGGACGACTGATGTGAAAGGTTGTTGTTACATAGTATCAGAAGCAATGTTCCGCTCTGGTGAAAATTTTAAGTTCATAAAAGTTTCACCAGAGCGGAACATTGCTTGTGATACTACGTAACAACAACCTTTCACATCAGTCGTCCACGGCCGAAGATGGAGATAACATATCTTTGAAACCGGTTCCAGATATTTTTAAGGTTAGTGAAGCAGGAAGAGAGTTAGGCGACAGAGTAAATGCTTTTGAAATTTTCAGATGTAAACACTAAATTCTTAAATCAGTTTCACTTATTTTTTTGTATTATAAAACAACATTAAAAAACAAGAAACTGAAGAAGAAACTTTCCAATATACATAGACATCAAAACAAAACTACTTCAGCCCCACCAGCACAAACAATAAATAACGTAATAAACCTCTCTAACACTGCCTTTTCCAACAAAGAAATTAACCTCATAATCAAAGGCCTCCAAAATTGCATGGACTTTTCCGAAAACTTAGAAGAATATTTAGCAGACATTGATATACCCACTCACCCACCACCTAAGTGCAGGAGAAAAAGCATTAGTAAAAATGAAATGCAGTAAAATTTTAGATAATCTAAACAATCAAAAGAAACACAACAGCTACAAAAGTAGAGTAAAACAGTTAAAAGAAAAACCAGTAATATACACAAAGACAGATAATGGAAATAAAATAACCATTTTACACGAAAATGATTACATAAACAGGTTAAAAAGGGAAGACTACAAACTAATTGAAAAGAATCCTCTCAAGAGCTTCATTAAGCCAAAACACCGAAGGAAGTTAAAATATTATCCACTGCTGAAAAACAAAGAATCACACTGAGCAATCCAGTACTACCTAGGTTTTATGCAATTCCAAAAATCCATAAAAATGATAATAGCTCCAGACCAATTAACAATATCAATTCACCCACATACCAAATAGAAAAAAAAAAAAAAAAACTAATTTACATTTTTAACTCTTTTAAAAGATTTCAAAGCTTGAGCATTAAAAATTCATTTGAGTTGGTTGGAAAACTGCAAGATAGCAGAATTGCAACAAGAGATGTAATGGTGTTGCTTGACTTAAAAGCCTTGTTCATGAGCATACCATTAGAGGATCTTACACGAATGTTAAAGAAATGGTTAACATCCTTAAATTTGTAAACAGAAGAAATAGAAGACCTACTTAAACTTATTGACATATGCATTCAACATAATTTCTTCTATTTTAACCAAAAACATTACCAACAAGTTTCAGGCCTAGCAATGGGAAATCTCTCGTCTCCATTTCTAGCAGAGTTATTTTTGAGCTCCCCTAAAATACATATCACAAAAGCTTTCCCTTTAATTTTCAAGACTTGTTATAGATACGTGGATGACATTTTTGTAATTATTCTGAAAAAAATTCAATAGATTGTCTGAAACTTCTTAATTTACAACATAAATCTATTCGGTTTACCATAGAGGAAGAAAAAAATGGGTGACTCCCATTCCTAAATTTAAAAATTAGAAGAAATGAAGATAGACTGAATCCATAGTAAAGAGACACACACAGAAATTACATAAAAAATAAAAATTATAGCCCCACCCAACATAAATATGCAGTGTTTTACAGTTTGGCATACAGAATAACTAATACAGCAATAACCAATACAACTAAGGCACAGTAATAAAAATTATCAATAAATTCAAAGAACAAAAATCTATAAGAAAGGTTTCCACACTGAAGAATATTAAATAAAGTTATGAATTCAAAAGTTTCACATACCGTCCAATTTACCACAACAAATTCAAGAGGATAATCAAAGAATTTAGAATAATATTACAACCAAAGAACAAATATAACATAAAAAATTAATTAGGTTGCATTGTAAAAGACACCACACCAACACAACAGAATCAGGAATTAATGAAATCAAATATGCATATTGTGATCAGAGATACATTGGAAAAATGAAGAGAAATTTGGAGATAAGAATGCTTTAGGAATAATCGTGAAATTAAATCAGATGCAAAGCTACTGAAAACGCTTCACAATCCAATGGAGCTATCCACTTGGAAAATTATTTTAATTTTAAAAAATAAGAAATACTTAGTGAATTTTGATGTTCATGTTTTGATATGGATGTACTCAGTAAGTTCCTATTAGAACCATCAGAGACCATCACAGAAACTCCTTGGGATCCAGCCACCAATTCGAGTAGTAGTAGTCGGTCAACAGCTGATGATGTAGCTAGTGCTTCTGAAATATGTCCTATTGTTATGTAAGTAAATGGAGTTAGTATGAACAATTTGATTACATTAGAGTAGGAGAATTTTGTACCATTTTAGTTTTCTGTAAACCACAATTTTGTATCACTTTTCTGGCTATTTTCTAACTGTGCCTTGTAACATTCTTCAAAACAAAACCAAAATTTCACTGGCAGAAGTTTGAAAGTAATTCTGTACATATTTTTGTGTAACTTTAAATATTTATGGTTAATCTACTCTGTAGATGGAGCATTTGAAATGTTTTTGGAATGACTTCCTTGCAGACACTAAAGTAGATTATAACCTTATATAAGATCTACTTTAAAAGTGATTAAAAGCAAAGAATTGACAAAATTATATGTAATTTCAGAGTATCTACTGCCCAGAAAGAAGATCAGTGGAAAAGTATGGACTGCCTTCTAATTTCATGCTTCTATGTGAAATAGTAGAAGTTGCTTCATCTCTTTTAGATTCCCGTGTTGTTACAATTCTTAACAAATATGCAGATCTCATTGACTATATACATTTTTCAGATCAGTTTTCAGGACCCAAACAACCTGAGTAAGTTTTTATTGTTATTTATATGCTAATCATTTTAGATTCCTTTACTTGAAATAGTATGTTCAAACAAAATAATATTTTAAGTACTGCAACATAATATACAATGTACTGTATCTGTCCCAAAGTTGTAGTGTAATATAGGTGCCTTTAAGAGATACAAAGAATACCAGTTTATAAAATAAGAACCTTGAACATTATTATCATCATCATCATCATCATCATCATCATCATCATCATCATCATCATCATCTTTTTAGGTATGAAACTCACCAGGTTCAATTTTATGTCCATTTTGTACATACAGTCAAACCTTGATATCTCAAAATGCTTTGGTAAATTGATAATACGTTGAGTTATTGTAAATTTGAGATATAGAGTATCTGGGGGGGAAGTCTACATTATCTTTATGACATAAATCCATAATTAGTACCAAGTCTAATATACTTCGGCACCTCATTGTAAGATTTTCCTGTTAAAGTTAGATGTTACAGTATTTTAAATTTCTTTAGTTAAACTATTGAATATTAACTACTGTAGTGTTCATGTATAACATTTTACAGTATGTAAAGGTTGCTTTACTCATGATTATGTATTTTAGCTATAGTATGTTAATTTCTTTTGTGTCATGTTTTGCAGCATCCTTTTTTAAAAAATTTTCACCTGACATCCCTTTTTGAGCAATTCTATTACATTGTTTAAATCAAGTCTAATCACCGAGTGCTTGCCTGAAATAATTAAATACCCCAACTCCGTAGCAAACTTTTGTATCTGTTCACAAAGTATGGAGCTTGTAGTTGAATGATTTTTATCCCTCATACACTTCATCCATTCAAACATTGCTTTCTCAAATTGAGGTTAGCTTGATGTTTTATAAAGTTTTTTTCCGGACACAACTTATGTTAACAACTTGTTAACTCTTGCACAATGCTATAATTAATTATTTTTTATCAATTTTTAAAATTGTTGATAGCATACATATTAGCTGGAATATCATGCTATCTTCCTTTTTCCTTGCACTTTTTTCCATTTTGTGAAAAATTGTAACTTTTCATTTACACTTAAAGTCTCCTTATTAACTTCTTTTCCATGGTATTCACTTGACTATAGTGTGCGCTAGACTGAACAAATCAAACAATGTTTCCCTTGTTATCATCATGCCAAATCTTTGCTGATTCTACCTAAATAAGGCTTTTAAACATTTTACTAAAAGCATTTAGGGAAAATCATTACAGCTTAAAGTGTTTTGTAACTTTGAACAAAAGAAAGTCAAAATTGTCCATGGAACACCTTGCTTTTCACATTTTTAACAGTTCATAATAAAACATGGTCTAAGATAAGTTTAAAATGAATATGGAAGTTGAAGGCTTTTTTTTTATCATGTTTATTTTACTGCAAGCCATAACTAAAATAATTAATAATACTATATGTATTGCTATCATTTCACTGTTACATGTTATCCTTAATACTATTTCTTTACACTGTTACATTCTTATTCTAACATAAATGCATTATTGTACTTGCAGTACTTGAGGGGTTGGAGGATTAGCATTAATGTGTTGACTCCTACAAAAAGATAGGAAAACCCTATTACAATGCTTGTTAAAGTAATGGTACTTTATCCAATTCATTCATTTGCACTTGTGCATATTCATTTTCACCTAATTTCAAGTTAAAGAATATATTTATAATTCTGAGAAAGAAAAATTCTTTGACATTTTGAAAAATTTGAGTAATAGAATTTTGAGTTATAAAAAATATATTACATATAAATGATATACAATCCTGACTGAAGATTAAAACTACTTCAAGATATCAAAAATGGAAATTATAGAAATTTGACTTATGGAAGTTTGATTGTGTTTTGGAAATTTCCATTTCCATCATTACCATTGGAAAAACTAAAATATCTGTTTTATATGGCAAGGCATAATAAAAACTCACAAAAAAAGTGGGAAGGATTGTTGCTTAGTGTCACTTTTACTTGAGTGCATAAGTTATTTCAACAGTGTTTAATCAAACTTTGTAGCTCTAATCGGCTGCTTTCTTGTGATGAACCCAATTGCTGTATAAGAAATAAATTTCTTAAAAAGTAGTATGTTGATAATAGTGAAGTAACACAAGCTGTTATGGTTAAGGGTTGTACATTAGCATGCAATTCTTAACAGCTTTATACACAGAGTAATAACTGTTCCTCTCAATAAAGAAAAAAAATTAAATAATTATAATATTATGTTTACGGAATTTGGGAATCCACACAGTGAAACTTTTGTTAATCTTATTTTGATTTAAAGTAAAACACTAAAAATCATGTCGTCACATTAAAACTCTCTTTAAGTTTCACAAACACACTTATAAAAGTAATTTTGGTACATGTTTCGTGAGGTATATTCCTCACATTAATAATTATAATATTAATTCAATTTGGAATCGAACACAGTGAAACACACGTTAATAAAATTCACTATCCATTAATGTGTTCACTATTATAAACAATAAGCATGTGGAAGATGCACTAAGCTTTTAAACCTGCAAGAGCCATCAATCAAGTTCACTGTCGAAATGGAAAGAGATAAGTTACCATTTTTTAATCTGAAGATGATAAAATGTAATAATGAACTTAAATTGGCCTCTATAGAAAGGACACACATACACACAACAATATCAAAGCCCGTGGTTTCAGTCCAAGATCACATAAGGAAGCAGCATTCGATAGCATGATATACACTAATAAACATACCACTGAGCAAAGAAGAATACAAGATTGGATATCTTAATAGAAGCAGCTAAATCTAATGGGTTCAACAAGCAGATGATTATTCAAAAATCAAAATATTCCAGAAACAAAAAAGAATTAAACAAATAACAACTTGGAGTGATCTATCAGATGGAAAAACATTTAAAAATTTGCTTACCACCCATCAGCCAATTAGAAATTTCAAAAAATTTTCAAGCAGTACATCATCATCTTAGCACCTCAAAACTGATATAGTGTTAAAAATTTATTGAAATTAAACAAAACAGATTCCAGGCCCAAAGAGAAAAATCTGGTATTTACGAAATTAATTGTAAGGATTGTGAAAAAAATCTACATAGGGAAGACAAAAAGAAATATAGGCATTAGGTTGAAGGAACATTGGAGAAACGTTCGTTACAAACAAATAGATAAATCAGCTGTGACTGCACATTTTTGGAATGAAAACCATGAAATAGAAAAAGGCATCAAGTTATTAAAAACTGTTCAACAACCAAAAGAACTAAATATATGGGAAAGGATTTATATAAAAAGTGAGCATAACCTTATGAATTTTGGCATCCCAGAAGCAGATGGCACTTTATTTAAGTTTGTCACTAAACCACCAAATTCAACCCAGATGCCTACCTAGCTCCTACGAATGATCCAACAGTCATTTAACAGCTGATGATGGGGACAATAGTTCCACGAAACATTTGTCCTGAGTAAATATTATTTAAGTGAAACCATAAAGAGTGTTTAAACACTTGACTCAGAAGAGATTATTAATTTAAAGAATACTAATACATCATTAACACAGCACTGCATAATGGCTTTGACAAGCAATTAATAGGCAAAAAGATTAAAAAATTTAAAAGCTCTAAAACCCATCATTAACACTAGCTCATGACCCAAATGAAAGAAGATATGATTTACATTTATATTTTCCCACAGACAAATCCAGCATGTTTTAAAAAATGTTCAAAAATATAACGTAACATTCTATCCTCAAAACAAATAAAGCACTGAAACTTTATTAAAATCCTGTCACAAAGATACAATACCTAGATACAAAAAGTTACAATTTTTCAGATCAGTTGTAAGGTCTAATACATATGGGCTGTACAAAAAGTTTTTTGATACCAACACAAAATAGTATTTCAGGAACATTCACTACAAACAAATGGAAAAATTAACAGTTGCAGCACATTTTTTGCCATAAAGTAAATGACATTTTAAGAAAAACAAGATTATTAAAACAGAAAGAACTCTTTAGAACCAGTAACATAGTAAAAATTCTGTATTAATAAAAACATGAACCTTATTGTGAACTCTAAGGATTCATTGTTGGATAACTTTAATAATTTCAAAATTTCAAACCAGGAGCATAAATAATTCATATCAGTTAATAGAAATTAAAGACATAAAATTGCATCCCTCTGACACTCTTATATCTTTCGACATAGAATCTCTGTTTTCGAGCATACCAAAAGAAAAACTCCTAATTTATCTACATGATTGGCTAAAAACAAGTGGAATTAATGATACACACATAAAAGAATATATCAAACTGACAGAAATTTGCATAAACCAAGCCTTTTTTTTACTTTTAAAGGAAAATTTTATAAACAACAAGCAGGACTTACAATGGGCAGCCCCTTATCTCCATTTCTAGCTAACCTCTTCATGAGTAACACCCAAGATCGCGGGTTCGAACCTGGCCAGGACCGATTGATTTTTTTGGGGCGTAAAAATCCTAAGTGCGGCTTCCTTCGGAAGGGAAGTAAAGCCGTGGGTCCAGTGTCGTACATTTACAGCACGAAAAAGAACCTCAAGCCTAAAAGAGAGGCCTGTGAGCAAAATTTGTCAGCAGTTTCACGCCCTGAGTTGAATGGGACGCTGATGACCTGAGATGTTAAAGAGTGTCCATAAATAAATCAATCAAAAAAAATCAATCTTTATGAGTAGATTTGAAACACACATCAACACAGCTTTTCCATACATATTTAAGGTATGGTACAGATATGTAGACGATATATTTGCCATAGTTAACAAAAAACTCATTGACGATGCCTTAAAACTTCTAAATATACAAGATATAAACATATCATTTACATATAAAATAAGAAACAGATAACATGCTGCCATTCTTGGATATTAAATAATGAAATGCCAAGAAAATCTTAAATTTGGAATATACAGAAAGAATACACACGCAGATAATCACATCAAAGCTGACAGTTTTAACCCCACAGCACACAAACATGCAGTAATTAAGAGTTTAACACACTGGCTAGTTAACCTACAAATTAGCAAAGAAGAATATTTTAAACAATACAAACAAATAGAAGAAGCAGCAGTTAAAAATGGTTTCAAAAAAGAACTAGTACTTAAAACGGTGCAGAAATTCAAGAGACAAAAACATATCAAAGAAACCACAACACTTTCAGCAAGAAAAGATAAACTAATTTTTAAAAAATTCACATATCATCCATGGGCCACAAAAAAATTTCAGAATATTCTTAAAGATTTTAATATCAGGTTGGCACCGATTAATAGATTTAATGTTAAAAATTTACTGATAGATAATGTTAAAAAAGACAATATTCCACAAGAAGGAAAATCAGGTATTTACAAAATAAACTGTGCAGAATGTGAAAAAATCTACATTGGTAAAACAAAGAGAAACATAGGCACACGGTTAAAGGAACATTTCAGGAACATAAAGTACAAGCAAATAGAGAAATCAGCAGTAGCATATCATTTTTGGACATAAAATCATGACATAATAAATAAAGCAAAATTATTAAAATCAGTACAAGGACCTACGGAATTAGCAACCTGGGAGAAAATCTACATCTACAAATACAAAAACAGCATAATGAACTTCGACATTGTCGGGGATGAAAACATAAACTACAAGTTTATCACACTGCCACCAGAGAAGAATATACATTCCCACAGCTCAACGAATGATCCAACAGTTGAACTTTAGCCTGGCTGAAGATGGGAACTAAATGTTCTCGAAACCGGTTCCATACATTTATGAAAAGTAAGTGAAGCTTTAAGAGTGTGTAGTTCAACTGAATCTATAATGATATCAATTAACTTTAATAAGTTGCTTCTTTCATCATCAAATGCTTGTTTCTCCTCCAGTTATCTACCACTGGTGTTCCAGAAACATGTCCAGTTATAAATACTCATAAGTGAAGTATAAGTTTTTCTACACCAACTCAAATTATTTATTTTTACTTTAAAAGCATTTATTATGTCAGTATTTAGTCCTGCTGATTTTGCAGTTTCTATAGTTTGGTTAACATGCATATCATAGTAATGCACATTGTCCGATAAATGTATGTTCAGTGCTTCTTAATTCAGTTTAAACACAAATTTAAAACTATTTGATTTCACATACCAATCATATATATATATATATATATATATATATATATATATATATATATATATATATATATATATATATATATATATTGTACTAAGCAAATACATGTTGTGAATATGACTTGGCATTCAGCCCAGGCTCTTAGCCAAACATATTCAATATACATAGCTCAATATCTACAAGAGCTATTCAAAAAGTATCACGAATTTTGTGTTTTTTCAAAAAGTATTTATTTGTTCATGAATATCTATTTTGTCCCCTTCAAAGTAATCCCCACCAGATATTATACACTTGTGCCAACGTTTTTTTCCAATCCTCGAAGCACTTTAAAAAATCGCTTTTTGTGATCTTGTTTAGCTCCTCCTTCGATGCCGTCTTTATCTCCTCAATCGTGGCGTATCGTCGTCCTTTCATGGACCTCTTCAGTTTTGGGAACAAAAAAGGGTTACAGGGGCCCAGGTCTGGGGAGTACGGTGGCTGCGGCATCATAAGTGTGTTGTTTTTGCCCAAAAATTCGCGCACAAGCAACGATGTGTGAGCAGGGGCGTTATCATGGTGCAAAAGCCAATTTTTGTTCTTCCACAAATCCGGGCGTTTCTGGCGGATTGCTTCGCGCAAATTGGCATAACTTGCAGGTAATATTCCTTATTGACCGTTCTACCCTGTGGCAAGAACTCATGATGCACCACGCTCTGAGAACATTTTGTACCACCGATAAACATTGCTTTGGTCCAAGGTAGCTTCACCATATGCCACAGTCAACATTCGGAATGCATCCGCGCACTTAATTTTGTTTTTCACCCAGAATTTGATACAGATTCTTTATTCCATTTTTTGAAATAGCCAAAAATCGAAGACGAACCAAAACACGTCCAAGCAAAATAGCTGTCAACAATAACTGAACATTCAAAATGGCCGAGCTTGTCAACATAAGTGAGGGACATGAATACCAACATAACGCCACAAAACAATCGAAAATCGAATATACGTAGCCTGCGGAAATTCAAAATTCGTGATACTTTTTGAAGAGACCTTGTATATACAATTTATAATTATTTCTTGAAAATTTACCAAATTATTAAATTTCAAATTAGCATGCAGTTTTTTTAAAGCTACCTCCTTATTTTTCTTCCTCACCAACCAATTCCTCCTTTTTTAACTTTACTCGAGAACAGTCCTTTGTTTCTATTGTCCTTTGCAAAAATTTCTATTTCAGTCATTTTCCTGTCTAATTTAAACCATTTCTACTTTAGTAACTCCTTCCTCCACAGGTCTGTCCCTAACACTCAAATAATATGTATTCAATATCTTCATTCCTTCCACAAACGGGCTGCTGATTCTGTGATACACCCTTTCATAGTCTTTTCAGTCTCCATACACCTGCTTTTAACCATACAATTCCCTCCCTTTGTTCATTGTTCACTTTATCAATATTTATTTCCCTTTCCCAAGTTTTCTTCATTGAGATAATAACTAAGGACTTTTTTTTTCCAGTTATACCTCTAAAAAGTTTTTTTTAATTTCTACATCCTCATACCACCTCCTTGCTACCTTCCAAAAACCCTTATTGTTTTCTCTTCTTCTCCAAATTTCTCCTAACCCATTACTCTCCAACTCATTCTGGAAACTATTAATCCATCCAGAATTTGCAAGACTCTTCTCTTGGTATTCTAAACATTGTCTTAATAAGTTACTACCCTCTAGATTCAAGATCCTAAACCAATATTTTAGGGCCCTTTCCATAATTATGCCCTTCCTTGGCACTCTTCCCAGTTCAATTTGGGCCACTTGGCAAATTGTGCACTTTGTAGGCCCAAGACTTCCCTACAAAACATCCTATATACAGTGTCTATGATTTCTTCTCCCCCATTCATCCCCCACACCTCAATTCCATACAGCATCTTGGGTTCAACCACCATATTGTAGTTTTTTTCTAGCCATCTGACATCCATATTAATCTGCATATTCACAACTTCTAACAACTGACATTGCTCCTTTCCCTTTCATCAATGCAAATTTCTTTTGTTCCTCCTATTCCCCTCTCTCATTCGTTCTCACTGCTAAGCAAATACAATCTTGTACTACCTTGCAGTCTTTGTTCCCCTTTTCTCACTTTTCATATTTGCTCAATTTTGTCCCTTTCTTAAAAACATTATTTGTGGTTTCTCCTTATTAACATTAAGTTTCCATTCATTGCAGTATTTACCTATTTCCTTTAAAGATTGTTTTAAGCCATTTACTGTTTTTGACCCTATTACCAGGTTGTCAGCATACTGTATCCCAGGAATTACGTTATTATTTATAATTGGCATAAAGTTATTATTCTTGCTTACCTGTAGCAATATATCATCAATGAATATGTTGAATAGAATTGTACATAATTTACAGCCCTGTCTTAATCTCTTCCTTTGTTTTATCTCTCTAGTTACTACTCCTTCCCCAAATCTGGCATAAAAAGCATTTTTCTTGTGTATAGCTTTGAGGCTATTTTCCATATGTTGAATCACTTCTTTACATAATAATTTATAGCATAATAGTTGTAATTATACCTTGTCATACGTGTGTTGATCCTGGTGGTCTAGTGGTAACAGTACTTGTCTCGTAAACCTAAGATCAAGGGTTCAATCCCGGCCAGGGTCAATGGGGACTTTTTTCAAGCTTAAAAATCATAAGTATGTGCTTCATTTTGAAGGGAAGTAACTCCATGGATCCCATGTCGTAGATTTACAGCATGAAAACATCAAGCCTAAAAGAAGAGGCCTCTAAGCAAAATTTGTTGGCCTTTTAATGCCCTGAATTGAATGGGATGCTAATGACCTGAGATGTTAAAGAGTGTTCATAAATAAAACCAATCAATCAATCAGTCATATGCTTTCTCTAAATCAACAAACACCATATGCAGTCTTCCTGTTTTATCCTTTAGGTATGTGTTTACCTTTGTCTTCAACTGTTCGCTTCACAATTCGAAATTCCATTTGGAATTCTGAAAGGATATTATATTCATCTACCCAGTTCTTTATTATGTTTGCCAAAATGCCAGTAAAAAGTTTCCCTATATTTCATAGTAACGCAATCCCTCGATATCTATTTGGTTTCTCTATTCTACCTTTCCCTTTATGTATTGGGTGGATAATTATTTTCCTGCAATTTTTTGGTTCATACCCCTTCTCTTTAACTGAATTAAACAAGGTTGTTAGTGTCTTAACTCTGTTTATATCTATAAGAAATTCAATAGGAATACCAACTATATGGGTGTCTTTATTTTTTTTTTTTCATTAATTTCACTTGTTTTATAACTTTCCCTTCCCTTATTATACTATCCAGAATTTCCACATACCTATTAATAACTTCCATCTCCAACAGTACTGACGCATCCATATTCACCATAAAAATTAGTCAAGTGTTCTAGCCACCCTTCTGAGTTAAATTAGTCTGATATACATTCTTATTATAAGTTGATTTTATTACCCTCCATATCCTGCTGACATTATTTTCCTTTAATACCATAATTAGACTACTCTCCTTTCCTTTTCTCCACTTAAATTTCTTTTGTGCTAATAATTGAGTTACAAAAATGTTTTCCATGTGAATACTCACCTTTTGATTCTCAACATTTGTTTCACTATTTTTTTTAACTATTCCACATTCTTCAGTAAACCATGCCTCCTCCTTTATATACCCATTCCCAACCCACATTCCCTCTCCTACCTTGTGCATTATAATATTAAGGTTGTTAATTGCCCTTTCTATTTCATTTTCTTTTGCCATTAAATTAATCCCTTACTGACAAATCTGACCATAGTTCAAGACCAAAGTTTGCCTAAAATAACACTGCTCCTCCTTGCATTTAAATCTAGTATATTCTTTGCTGCCATTTTTACCTCTTCCTAAGTTACAAGTTACCACTACTATAACTTAGATTCAGTACTTAAAATTACTAAAATATATTCCTTATTGACTGGCCACAAAATATAATCACTCTTTGGCCAATTTTACTAACAGGTGTATATTCCCCATATTTCTCCTTTAGAATGTCCATCAAATTTTTCTGAAGAATTAAATTGTCACTTGCACTGTCCATTGTCTTGTCTTTACTTTTCCTTACAGCTCCTCTTTTGGTCATTATTTCATTACTTGCCCAGTTGTTTCCTATCTCCACATTTTTTTTCTCCTATTCTAGTATTAAAGTCTCCCAATTTTATGAACTGAACATTTGAATACTTTCCCTTAGCCTTTCACAATCATTTTCCAAATGTTTAAAAAGGTCAGGGTTGTGAAACTGCGAAGAAGTTGGAGAATTGTAAACAATGCCTAAGCAGATTATAATTTATCTGTTTGTGTATATTCTAGTATGAAACAGAGTGCACTTTTTTTTGCCTAAACCAAGTTTCTCCACTCCCTTTACTTAATGATCTCCTTACAAAAAAAACAATGCAATCAGACATTCTTCCTTACTTTTTTTTTTTTTTTTTATTCCTTCCCAGTGTTTAATGCCCATTTTTACTACTGAGACACCACAGGTGGTGGATACTGATGATGCATGAGATGGAAGGATAAATTAGATTTTTTTTTTTTAAGGGAAGGGAGTGTTCCAGATCTAACTTTAGGCTACCTTCATGGCATTTGCCATTTATGAGGACTGAGGAAAACCTGGAAACATCTCAGTCAGGGAGGATAGTCCTGGTGGTAATTGAACCCCAGAACTCCAGCTCACAAGTCCATGCCTTAACAAATGTTTTATGGCACTTAATTCCTACATATATAAAATCCTTTACCACTATATCTTCTTCCTTAAGCCATGTTTCTACTACTGCCAGATAGTCCAGCTTATCCAATAATTGTATAGAATTTCCTGTATAAATTTTATTTTTCAGCCCCTTGGAGTTCCAAAAACCTAATCTCATTTTACCCACATCCTATTGCAAACTGGTTCTATATCTGAACTTATCTAGTTTACTCCTTAACTCATATCCTCCTGAACATTTTAATTTTATATTTATCCATCACCACAATACTGCCTTGTTCTGAAGACATTATACTGTCTGTATCATCATCTCCTCCCCTACACTCTCCCCACCACTTTGCATCCACACCTTCTTCCCGTTCTTGTCCAGGCCCTGCACTGCTTTCATCTCTTGTTTTCCCAGTGATACAATCTTCCTTGCTGCTGTTCCTCCATCACAACTTGGTGACATATGCACTGCGTCCTCTCCTGACTTAGATGGTCTGCCTCCTGACATCCCACCTGTCACTCTCTCCCTTTTTTCCTCACTTCCCACTTCACTGCCTGCCTTTGCACCATGTTGACTTCTCCCTGATGTGTCCAATGATACCCTGCCTCCTGACTTTGTAGCTTTCACCGTATCCTGTATTTCATCACCTCCCACATCGATGCTGTATGTACAGTCATGGGTGGCTGAGATTGTTAAAGCGCGGACTCGTGAGGGGGAGGTCTGGGGTTTGAATCCCACCATGACCACCCTCCCTGACTGAGGTTTTTTCCAGGTTTTCCTCAGTCCTCACAAATGGCAAATGCCGGTGAAGTACCCTAAACTTAGGCCTGGAACAATTCCTTCCTTAAAAATAATAAATTTCCCAATATATCATTTCATCTCATGTATCATCAGTGTCCATCGCCTGTGGTGCCTCTGTAGCAAAAACAGGCATTAAACAACATTCATCATCATCGATGCTGTGCTTTGTATCGTTTCTTCTTAACATCAATGCTTGCATTTTCTGTATGTCGCTGGATTCTTGCTGACTTATTTCCTCTCAGACTGGCCAACTCCTGCTTATATCCTTCATGCTCACAGGGGTTGCATTCACTCCTTCGATCCAAAAGTTTAGATTCCGGATGTATGCTGATTTACCTGCTGCTCTTGCTACCATTATCCACTGAGTTATATTTCATTTCAGTTCTCTTTGGGCTGGCATTAAATCCTTATTGATGAATATATTTGATCCTTTCAAAATTGTTTATTTTTCCTGGATTTCATAAATAAACTGTGATGTTAAGAATTGCACAATGATTGACCTTCTCCAAGTCAGTGTTCATTCACGCACATTTTGCTTCCACTATCTCCCATCCTTTTAATTCCATTTGCAGATTTTTTCAGTATATGTATTACGTCTTCCTCTGGCTAAATACCTCTTCTCTCTTTCACACCTATAAAGACTAAGTTAAATCTTCTCCTCTCATCAATTCTTTCCATTTTTAATTTCATTTCATCCACTTCTGATCTTATTCCTTGCATTTCTTTTCCTACTTTATTTATTTCTCAGGCTATTTTATTTAGATTATTACTTATTCTATGCTCCATTCCATCCATTTTGTTGATTTTCTCTGTTAGATTTTCTAACAATGACTGAATATCCCCTGGACCATTATTTCATTCAGTTTCTCCCATCACTAATGGCATTAGAATTTCATATCCCATCAGTAAGCCACTCATCCTAATGCTTCTTTGCGATCTCCTTTTTATAAATTTCACCCACTCTATACAAGACCAACTCCACTCCCATGGCTTCTTGTACCACTTTTCTTCTTACTTCCTAAGCTTACTGCCATCATAACCTTGCTCTCCCACTGCATGCTTAACACTCAACTGCTTTATTTCTTGAACACATGTCAGTATTTACCACACTTTATTTTATCTCTTACAATCATCATCAGCTCTTATATCAAGCTCTTTTAAAAAGGATTTCCACTTTCCATCTCACTCCAGAAACTATCTGCAGATATAACCCTACTCTCCCATTGCTTGCTAAGCCCCAACTGCTTCATTTCTTATATACATATCGGTATTAACCGTTCATATTATTTCCACTTATTACATTTGTCTGTTACAAGTACCAGTTCTTATACCAGGCTTTTAAACCCAATTTTTTTTCCACTCATACGCGAGAGCTCGCTTGCAAACCCTAATCACCATGTTGCTGCCAACCTAGTACCCCATATAATATCAAATTTATGTTTTAACTAAATTAAGCAGCACTTAAAACTCATACCAAATTGATATTGGTTTTTGCACATTATCTGAAATCCTATGTTAATCTAGAATAGTGGGTGAATATTTCCAACTTGTATCCCAAAGTGTATAATGAATCTAGTGTGCTAGCTTTACTATTATTTACATTTCACATTAATAATAAACAAAACAAATTTATATACTTCAAAGCATCTTAATTAGTGTTGAAGGTAAAATGACATTGTTTATTATTGTTTGCATAATAGACCCTTTGATTTTTTCATAGTAAAGAAAATAAAATTAAAAATCTGCTATTAAATCCCCAAAATAATTCTGACAAACTCAAAATTAACAGAATTTTGGGGAAAAAAAAAATTAAAAAATGCCAGTAGACAACAATGCATGTCAATGACTGTACTTTGTGGCATCTTGCCTTAGATACTGAGAATATTACACAGGATGACGAAAGCAATGGTTAAGATGGCTGTTTTGATGATGATAGTAATAGTGGAAATAAATCGGAATTAGTTTATTTGGTGTATTGAATTATTATGAAAAATTTATGCTGCACAAAGTAGTATTCATTTAATGGTTATAGGTCCATACTTTCCAGATCTAGATTGGGTAACACTATACAGCTGTTTCATTAATATGTACATAAATGTTTAACAGAGAAAATTACTTTGCATTTTTGGAACTATACAAAATATTTTTCAATAAAGTTTTATTTTTCTTCATTTCTGTTATGTTTATAAGGTTCAATATGTAATGCCAATAATATTACATTTGGGAAAGAATAATAAAATATAGTAAGTTGTACTAAGAGTACTCTAGATTTATAACCACTCCTAAGAGTGAATAAATTTTTACGCTATTTGTAAATCACATGAAACAGAAAAGTTGTTGGTTCCTACTGATTTTTTCTGGCTGTGATAATGAGAAAAGAAGGAATCTAATATGTGAGCAAATATGATGTACAAAATACATGGCAAACATACCATGCAATGCATTATGTGACATAACTCACAAATGAAATTATAAACAATCATTCATGTGATGCACTCTGCCAAATGGCCAAGACACTTGTTGGCTTTGTCGTGTAGTGCATATTTGTATATGGAATTTATGAGAGCGGTTATAGGAAAAGGTAATAGAAAGGAGTCTGCATAGTACATTTTTTTGCTAATTTAATGTGAAACTCTAAATTTTCTAAGGCATGTATAGTGGACTTATTTTAATCATATCATAATAATCATTAATCATAATCTCAAACACATTCTTCTTGTTTTGACACTTTTGACCAAAGTGATATTATCGTGTAACTAAAAATAGAGATATATGTGCTTCACAGTAATTTTGGCAGATAAAATTTGCAGTTTAAAAGGTCCTTAAAATGGTAGGAAAAATGAAACAAATTTAAAAATATCATAAAAATAAGGAAAGGGGATAATTACGAAAAATTAGTGAATTGATTTGAATTATCTTTTAACTGGTATCAGTGGTTGATTTCAACAAAGGTACTGGTTTTAAATGATCAGAAAGTAAAATGTGTTTTTTTATCACTATTAACAATAACAATTAGTAATTGGTTAGTTTCCTCTAATTAATTGCAAATGAATTGTCTTGTATGAAATTGGCAGGTATCTATGCTTCCCCCAAACCATAAAGTTTGTTAATTGTTAATTATGAACATTTGTTTTTGTGAAAAATTCTCATATGACACAAGATTTCTGATTGCATATTTGGAATAAGCACCCTTAAAATGTGTGAAATCAATGAAAATATTTTAAAAGAAAAATTTGTATGTGTACCAGTATGATTGTGCAAAATTATAATATGTGTATTTACAAAGTAATATTAACAACAGACTGTTGTTAAGGAATCAGTATTTGTTGTTTGCTACTTAATTTACAAAATAGAGCTTCATTTGTTTATTTATTTTTATTAAATCTAAACTCATATTCAGAGTAGGCTAGGCTTGAGCCTATTCAAATGCTCCCCCTGGTTTGGTCCAACAGTGTGGGAGGGGGTTTGATAATTTCATTAGTGAACAAATGACTCATTGTGCCAAAATTCATTTGATCCATCATCAAAGAACTGTGATAACTTTAAGCATTAAGTACATGAAAAAATGCATTGTGTATTGAAATTGAGAGCAATACTGCATGAAAGATGAAAGATTATAGCTTCAGTTATTAACAACATGTAAGTGCTAGGGTCGTTCCAAAACTAATGCCTCCTATTTTTTCGTGTTGACTTTGGATGTTCAAGCCAGATGTCGTTGGTGTAGTGCTAATGCTTGAACCTTCCTCTTTCATTTGAAGATGTTTTTCTGTTGTTCTGCGGTAGTTGGTGCCAACAGAGGAATGTTCCAAAATGGAGTCTGATATGGATGCGCGTATAAAACAGAGATGTGTGATTGAATTCCTCACTGCTGAAGAAATTGTGCTGATTGAAATCCATCGATGCTTGCTAAAGGTGTATATAGACTATACACTAGACGTGGGCAACGTGAGGCAATGGGTATGGCATTTTCACGGTGGTGAAAAGGGTGTGCATGACAAGGCACGACCCAGTTGATCCTGCACAGCTGTCACCTCTCACAATGAAGAGCATCTTGATCAACTCATCCATGCTGATCGGTGGATAACGACCAAAGAATTGTGTGCAAACCTGAATTTCGGCTGTAATACCTTGGAAACGATGTTGGAACATCTTGGTTGTCGCAAAGTCTGTGCGAGATGGATCCCGTGGATTCTTACAGAAGAACAAAAAAATCTTAGAGTGGAAATTTGTTGGGACCTGCTGGACCAATATAATAGCATCGTCAATGAAGATGACTACGTGGAAAACATTTTTCAAGACTCGGATGCTGTTGTCAAAGCTGTAATCTGCCTCAGCTGGTTCAGATTTTTACAAGCATGGCATGCATGGTCTGGTTCATCATTGGCAAAAGTGCATAACGAATGGTGGTAACTATGTGGAAAAAATGACAGTCTGTAGCTGAAATATTGCTCTACTTAGCTGTGCTGTTATGATTTATGTATCTCCTGTAGTTTCGATGAATAAAAATAGGAGGCATTAGTTTTGGAATGATCCTGATAGTTTTGCATATTATAGTTGCTATAAAATAATGGGTTACATTTAACTTGATAATTTAAATTGGTAATTCATTTTTGGGTGACATAATAGAATGGAACATAGCTTAAAATGCACAAAGAAACTTAATTAAACATTATAATGTAGCTGCATTTTTATTTATTGAATTATCCACTGAAAAAATATTTTGTGTTCTTTTCTTCCCAGGGATTCCAGTCTCACAAAGCTGCCAGAAACAAAAAAGATGCTAATGTTTGGATTCAACATCCCACTTAAAGGAAAATCAGTGAATGAGGCAATGGAACACATGCGTCCTTTACTGCAATTGGTATTCTATTGTATGGAAAAGGTTAAACGCTTTAGGCTTAGTAAAGAGGTAGGGCCCACAAAAATGTATATGTGCAGTTAACTGTTGTATTCACATGCCTCATGGCAGTAACTTTTAACTATTTATTTTCCTTGAATGCATGTTTTTGATAGAATTTGTTAACATGTCAATCTTAACTAGCTATAAAGGTGGTTTAAATCTTGCATGGGCAGCTGGATGAGGTCTTACTTTACCATGAAGAATTTTCTTTTGTTCCCCAAATAATGGTACAGAAATTGTGCAGTGTGATAGAAGAGAATGCATATAAGCTGCTGCAATGTATATTACCTAGTCTGACCATAAGTTCATTTACAAATTTTTGTTTAACAACAAAAATGTTCTTCAATGAATTTAAAATTATATTTACGTTGGTTCTCTCCAGTCTTTTTTTTCAAAATGGCATCCCATAAGGAACAAAAAGACTGAAATCTGCCCATTCATCAATAGCAGCATGAGGAAATCCTGTACTGCTGCATCCAAGCATAAAATGAGGTTCTCAATATTGCAATGCCTTTTCATATATATCTTACCCACAACTTTTAGTCCAACAGGTTGAGATTGGGGCTGCAGGAAGGCTAATCTTTAACATCAACAAAGTTGAAAACATTTCTCTGAAGGCAGATATGGTAGTGATCTTACCTTGTGAATCAGTGATAAATCTTGCTGGAAACTGCAGTACCTATTCTTAAACAAAGTGGTGTTTAGGTCTTGCAAAAATGATTTTGCACACATAGGCTGTTGTCTTTATCCCCTTTTGGCAGAAATGCAACTTAGTGATATTATTATAGCTGATTCCCCAACAAACAATTAGTGAGGCAGGATTGGGACTCCTCTTCTTGTTAAGCCTAAGCATAGAATCTGTCATTTTGCTTGTTTTATTTTTCTTTGATGGGAAACATTTTTTACTCTGTAAAAAGTAATTTTTCAGTGGCTGATGTTGGTATAATGCACAAGTAGGTATCTTCTGCTTCTTCAGACTCTTTTGCTGCAGCTATACATTTCAGTTAAAGGTATTCTCTGTGTAATTTGGAGATTTATCTCCTAAAAATGGTCATTTCATGGGCCATCACTTTTTGCTTTCTTATAGGATTATATTAAATACTAGCACCACTGCTTTGACAACCATGATCCTCACAGAATGTAGGTATTCAGATTTTTTAAATAGTGTTTAATGCCAATTTTCATCGCTGAAGCTTCATAGGCGGTGAATACTGATGATATGGAATAATAAATTGGGAAAGAATTTTTTCATAAGAAAGCATTTCATGCCTACTCTCTGTTCCATGAAATGATGCAAAAAAAAAAAAGCGTGTTTTGTAATGACTTACTATTATTTACTTGCCAGTACACGCCTCCTGAGAGAATGAAAATAGTTCTGCAAATGCTCAAATTTATTTCTGCAAATTCAAACAAAAAGGCTGAAATTGTAGCTTTAAAATTTCCCATATTACTCTTTGTCATTATTAATATAACTATTTGGTAAGAGTTCTTATGAGTGGTCAAGAGTTCTTATTTGCCCCACCCATCCCCTCCAATCTTGTGAAATCCTCTTCACCATACGGCAAGCCATATGTGGAGCAGAGTAAGGTGAAAAAACATGTTAAAGGAAATCCTCTGCAAAGTGGCAAGAAGCAAATAGTGCTGAATGTATTCAATTATAAATAAATATAATTCTTAATCTAGGTGAAATAGTAAAATTACCTGAAGAATTTACAGGTATGTCAAAATATAAGTGTATATACATACACATGAACATAGTGAAACGGTAAATGTAAAAGCTCCAAAGAAAAGCAGCAAAAGACTTTATATAAACAATGTATACAGTTTTTTTCACACTAACTCCATTCACTTAGAATGTGTGAAGTGAATGGAGTTAGTGTGAAAAAAAAAAAAAAACTGTATACATTGTTTATATATATATACCACTCCATTGTCAACAGCTTCGTAAGTACACTTATTTGAAAAGACTTTATATTGTCTTAGGTGGAGTGGATGAATTTGTGAAAAGTGAAAAAATTATGTTATCACTGACAGTGATAATATAATTTTGTGAAGAAGACTTTGCTTGAGGGCAGTATGCCAGCATAGAGCTCAAAGTAGAGCAATTTATTATTTGAACAAAATCGGTTAAACAACCTCTAAAATCTGGGTAGACCATTCAGTTGCTTCTGAAGAAGGAGCATTCTTGTCTGAACTGCCCAGGGGATTAAAAACTCTCAGTGGTAAAGAGGTTAATAATTTTGCACATTGAACGTGACAGTGGGTTTGTATAGGAGGATTACTTTTATTTCAGTCAAAGAAAACAAATGATTCTGATGAGGAAATGAATAGGAATGTTTTCAAATACAGTTTAATAGTAACACTGGATAAATTAGAGCTCCATAGTATTATTGTGATGCACAACATGCCATATCATAACCTTAAACTGCATCATCCCAGTAGTTCTGTATCAAAGTACTGTGTACAGAATTGGTTTAAGAGGATTAATGAATTGAATTGAATAGTTCATGGAGCAAACAGGATATTGTCAACTGGCTTAGGCTATATAATGTAAATTACATGAAGGTAGAGCAGCTAAAGATAGCTCAAGATATAACTGATAGGGATGAAAAAAATATGTAATAAGTGAGATTGCCCACAGCCTCCTTACTGTGTTAATTTAAATCGTATTGGGCTCTTATAGACATGTTTCTTCTAAAAAAAAAAAATATGGGGGGGGGGGGGTAATGCAACATGTAATCTGTAAAAAAATTTTAAATTTTGAATGGTCATACTGATTTTGCATTGCATGCAGCAGGCATGCTACACAAAACAACAGTGCATAATTAGGTATTTATTATAATTATTCAAAAGTTTGCATATTGTAATTTTTAATGTTCCAGTAGCTGAATAAAATGTGTTCCAAATTTAAAATATTAAGGAAGCAATTTTTAATGTTTCAATAGTTAAATAAAATGTGTTCAAAAATTGAAATATATAATAAAAATGGTGGAAAATAGTGAGAAATAGTCACTGCAGTACTACACTTACATTACAATATTCAATGTTTTATAGCAAGGAACTGGAAACAATATATAATAGCTGATTTTATGTGTTATATTTCCTCTGGGGTGAGGGGATTGAAATATAACAGTATATCTGAAAGAAATACTGCTTATGGAGTCATATTAAATGTTATATGACAAAAAACAACAGGAAACACTTTTAAGTTAATAGTGGTGAAATATCTAACTGAGGCCATCAAATCTACAATGGCATCTGAAATGCAACCAAGAAAATAGAAATGAAATGTTGGAATTGAATGGTTTAAGGGACAATGTGGTGGACCAATTGTTGATAAATGTATAGGTAGCAAGAGAAATGTACTACTGTGATTCTGATTTGCGGATGATTAACATGAGTAACCTTGTTAACCAATAATATACATATATACATATTGAATGCAGATAAATGAAGAGGTATATGCAGCATGCAAGTAACGTTAGTGATAGGAAAGCACGAATGCTGTAGGCAGCAAGCCTCCCTATCCCCTCTTCCCCTCCCATGTAAAATTATCGTGTTAACATGGAAGAAGTTCCCGCCGCTATTCATAGTCATCCAATCCCAAATCACTTGCTTCAAATGAATACAAAAGTGTTTATATCCACTTCATAGTTATAGGGAACAGATAATATGTTAAGGTCCCTCCCTGGCATTTGCCTTTAATGGGGACAGAGGAAACATGGAAATAATCTCAGTCAGGGAGAATGGTCCTGACAGGAATCGACCCCTGATCTTCTGCTTACAAGTCTCAGCGATCTTGGCCTCCCATGGTGATATTCAGATCTTGGATGGTCTTCCAAGTACAAGTGGTCAATGAAGTGGTGGACAGTATGGTACATAAATGTCTTGCCGACTCAACTTCTTAAAAATCTGGAAAATCTCAAAATAAGCCTATAGAAGGCAATCACAGCAGCCCAGTTCTCACATCTCCACTCCATGACTAAACGCTCTTTTTGAAACAGTTGAACTCAACAATGACCATGTAAGAATCTGGCAGCAGTATGTTGTCTGATCAATAATATACTTGATACAGTCCCTTAAATAGTTTGTAACTGTATTTATGGCTAGACAAGATATACTAAATCTGCTTATAGGCCTAAATTTGGGCCATGCAATAAAAAGTTTAATATACATTTGCTGTTTATTACATACAGTCCATTTTCCATTTTTTTTGATAATGTATATCATTTTTCTTTCTTCAATATTATACTGTATTGGGCATATTGCATTCAAACTGCAAAATGGAAGGCAAATTGAAATTTACTTTAATGGCATATACACTTTAGCTATAGACTCTAATTGGCCAGACAGTAATGACACAGTGAGCACAGAGTGCACTGTTCAATAATCTTTTCATCCTGTAATTTTTCCTTGAGCACACTACATCTATTCTTTCATATAAAAAATTGCCAGCAATAAGATCATAAATCACAATTTTTTTGAGAAAAAAACAAGAAAAATGAGTGAAAACAATGTACAATCAAATAATAATTTTGTAGTTAGGTGCCTGTGCAATGAATGATTTTGGCAGTAAATAAAATCAGACAGAAAAATAACAGTACAGTAAAAAAAATAAATCTTGATTGTGGCATCAGAGAGCCGGTGAAAGACAAAGAATGAATAGTATAATTGCAGAAAGTATTAGAAACCTGAAACAAAGATCTAATATATGTATACAGAGAAGCAGAATGATTAAAAAAGAAATTGCTCTGAATAGAAATCTGTGAGACAGAGGAAGAAGCCATAAAAATTGGAAAAGTCTTGAAGAATAGCATTGAGGTCTTCAATGGATCCAGCAATTGAAACATGACATTTCTGCAGCCCAGTTGAGAATCAGGAACACATTTTAGCAGTGGAGCAAATTGTGAAGAATAGTGTTCAATGCCTGTTTTTACTACTCAGGTCTTACAGGCTGTGGACACATACATGAGATGAAATGATAAACTTTTAAGGAAACGTTCCAGACTTAAGTTTAGGTTACCTCCCTGGCATTTGCCATTTATGAGTACTGAGAAAATAAACTTCAGGGAGGATGGTCCTGGTGAGATGTGTGAAGAAGTGTATCTGTTAACCCAAAGCAAAGAAATTCCCTAAATGAAAATATTGAAATACATCTCAAGTCATGCTTGAAAATTGTCTGTTATTATGTTATGCATATGCCAGAAAAGACCAGTTTTATCACAATGAAAGTGATTTTGCATCAGACAATTCTTGGCCTCACACATCATTGTAATGGAAAAAATTAGTGAACAGGGCTATGATTTGCTATCACATCCACTTTATTCTCCAAATTTGACTACATCAGAACTTAAATCTTTTCCAAAGCTGAAAAAGTTGCTGGGTGGAAAGAGATGTGTATTTGATAAACATAAAGATTATTGTGTATGTCTGGAGGAATCTGATTTCTGTGATGGGATAAATGCTTTAGAACATCTTTGGACAAAATGCATAAATGTCAAGGGAGACTGTTGAGAAATAATATTATGTTCAAAAGGTTTATCTATATTTCATACTTCATTCTAGTCTATATTTCATACTTCATTCTAAGAAGTTTTCAATTCACCCACATATATATGCCAATGCTGGCAAGAGCCAATACCATAATACAAGGTAAAGATAATCTACATTGAATCACCTTAAACAAAAAAGCACAAGGACAAGACCAATTTATCAAATGCATGATCCTGTAATAAAACTATCTGAGAGCATAAAACTGAAAAAAAGAGGAATTTAAAACAGAACTAAACAATTCTTGATTGAGAAATCTCTCTTACAATGATGTATTCATTTAATGTTCCACAACTGAACTGTAATTGCAAATTGATGATGCCTGAAACTTGTATTAACAAATCTGTAAGCAAATGAATAATGTGTTTACGGAATTTGGGAATCCACACAGTGAAACTTTTGTTAATCTTATTTTGATTTAAAGTAAAACACTAAAAATCATGTCGTCACATTAAAACTCTCTTTAAGTTTCACAAACACACTTATAAAAGTAATTTTGGTACATGTTTCGTGAGGTACATTCCTCACATTGTCAACCAAAACGACGACTGAGGAGCCAATTTCATCAAAGTATGTATGTTACTATGCTTGCTCTGGTGGTCTGTTAATGAACTTAAACAATATGTTGTCTGCTTCCGGTATATCAAAATTCATAAGTTTGTATTCATATTTTTTTATGTAGATTTTTTCCCATATATTAAGTTCTTTCGGATGTTGAATTGTTTTTAGTAATGTTATGTCCTTCTCTATTTCATGATTCTCATTCCAAAAATGTGCAGCCACTGCTGATTTTTCTACTTGTTTGTGTCTAATATTTCTCCAGTGTTCCTTTAATCTTATCCCCAGATTTCTCTTTGTTTTTCCTATGTATATTTTCTCACAATCCTTGCAATTAATTCTATATATACCTGAATGTTCTTCTTTCTTCTTTTTTTGTTTAATTTTATTTAGATTTAATAGTTTACCAACACTATATCTGTTTATTGGTGCTAGAGTAATGTTGTACTTTTTGAAAATTTTTTGGAATTTATGGTTAACATAAGGGTGATATGTGAATTTTTGATAGGTATTTTCTTTAAGTGAAGAACTGAGTGTGGTGATTAGTTTAATTTCCTTTTTATTTTTAAATCTTTTTATTTTTTTATCTACCATTTGTTTGTTAAATCCATTTATTTCTGCTGTGTGTATTATATGTGCATATTCTTTCCTGTATTCTTCTTTACTGAGTGGTGTATTAACTAGCCTATATGTCATACTATTGAATGCTGCTTCCTTGTGGGGTCTGGGGTCTGGGGTCTGATTTTTAGTGTTTTACTTTAAATCAAAATAAGATTAAATGAATAATGGTTCATCGGTGAGTTCCTCCCCACTCAAAGTATGTGCACCACACAAGAGAATGTTGATACTCCTACATTTCTGACATTCCTTCCTTTGAAACTGGTTTTTAGTAGGTAATCTGCCCACAGTTGTTAAGGTTTGGACTTTGAAATGTGTGCTTGCCTTGGTGGTTGAGTGAACACAATTACTATACACATGGCACTTGGTCACTGCTTCCATCCAAATTTGCTTCCCTAGTGAAAACTCAACTACACAATGGGTGCAGAGTGACTTCTCGATGACCATTATATTAGCATATGCAGGTGGACTTAATACCTAAATCCAGCATTATGGAATAAATTTCAGAAAAAAACTTAAGCACTACATTCTTTTTAGGGAAATGTTAACCAGTCAATTGCAGCTCTAGTTTAAAGAGTAGATATGCTATAATATATTCCTTCAATACATCAATGATAATGGTTTGCTTAGCAGCTTAATGTGCTGTGTTCAGGCACATTGACAGAGTGGACAAATAGATGGACAAGCTATCTCTCTGTTAATGTGGGACATAATGTTGTGAACAGCGAGAATTCAGACAATAAGGTGCATCCTTTGGATCCAACGGGTTTTGGACAAATAATCATGGTGGGTCAGCAGTTGTCAACAAATGAATAAGTAATCCCAGAAGTTCATCAAGGTTCAGTACTTCATATCTTGCTCTTTCTTATTTACATTAAGAGTTTTCCATAACATATTAATTCCAGTCAAGCAAGCTCTTTGCTAATGATTATGTGACGCATAAAAGAATACAACATGAATTAGACATGTTGTCTTCTAAAGAGACTTAAATGTAATCACTTACTGGGCAAAGACAAAGATGATGAAGATACATAGCACCGAAATTATATTATTGCTTTTTTTTGTAAGTAGCATGTCGAGGTAATTATTGCCTACAGACATGGCAGAGAGGAAGTTCAATAGAATGGTTTTGTAAGTATTAATGGTAACCGTGGGTAGGAGGATTAGATAAATGTAGTAAATTTTAAAAAGATAAGGATAAATGGATTAAATGGTTTATATTTTATTTATTGTTTTAATGTTGTTAGTGTCTAACTTTAATTATTGTATATTATTTTTCTTTCTGCCTTGTTATTTTGGGTATCATAATTACTTTTGCTGCTTGTGACTATTATATTTCTTTCATAGCATTTTTTATCATGTAGTAATGCTGCTTTTGAAAACAAATATGCAACTGCAGTAAATAAATATATAATGAATACAATTTTTAAAATAAAATGTAAATATAAACATTGGAAATGTGTTAATTGGAACATTGCACAGTGAAGTTAATCACATATTGAGATCATTATATGATTGAGTTGAGCTAACACTCTTTTGCTTTACTTGTTAAATATGTAGAACCAGTTTCACGAACCCTTTATTTGCATCTTCACCACATTGTCGACTGGAGGATAGACAGTTATGCTGTGGGAGTGTAATCTACTCTGGTGGAGGTGTGATGAACTTAAAGTTTATGTTTTCAGCCTCACAGTGTCAAAGTCCATTAAACTGTCTTTGTACTTGTAAATGTAGATTTTCTCCCATGTTGCTAATTCTGTAGGTCCTTGCACTGATTTCTCCATTTGCTTGTATTTTATGTTCCTGAAATGTTCTGTAACACATCTAATTTCTTGGCACATATCTCTTTCATTTCTGAGTAGATCAACTTTTCTCTTCGATTTATGGAGCTACTTGCAAGAATTTAGGCACATAGAAACTATTAAAACTAATAAGCTTATATTATGGTAATGACATTAAATACGAAGCAATAAACTACTTGTAGCTGAAACTAAATGTGCCATGTTGATGTAACAAATTATTTATGAGGAAATCACTCAAATTTCACTAGTTTTGCTCTAATTACTCATCATACTCTTGGCTATCTAGTAAATTATACATACTGTTTTCATAGTCTGTCTCATTCATTATGAAAGTTTTGTTTCCTTTGTCAGCCCTGCTGTAAATTATACCTTTTTCTTTTAAGGATCTGATTACCCTATGATATGGAGTTTTTTGATCCTTTTCTTTTGTTTTCATTTTTTCTAGGACTTTCCCACATTGTGCTATAATGAAATTTTTGTCTTATTCTAAAGTGAAATTTCATTGGAAATCTTGCAATCAGTTGAAATGTTCTTCTTTGTTTCTAATACAGGATTTAATTTGAATTAATAATAAACATTGTGTGTAGGCAAAGAACAAAGCAGAGAAGAACCGTTTGCGTGTAGAAGAAGCTTTCTTAAAGACTACACATGCTGCCCGAGCTGAAGCAGCAGCAGCACGTCGGGAAGAAAAGAAGCGCCAGGAAAAGGAACGTATTCTTTTGGTATGTTTTTTACACATACTTCATGCCAGATAAAATTGCTTCACCAATATTTCATATAGTTTTGGGTTTATATAACAGTTTTAAATGTTGCACCAACAATTCTTTTATTTAATAAAAAACTAATTGATCATAGATGAAAAATATGGAAATCGGCAAAGGCAAATGCAAAGCAGACATATGAGAAGCTGGGCATTTTTTCAGACTGGACTTTTGTACAGACTACATGCACAGCAAAAACAAGATAAGCATTATATATGGAAGGTCTGAAAAGTACACATGTTCCTAAGACTGATTTCAGTCCTACTCAAGTCAAACTCAAGTGCAAGCTGAGGACTGCTGTGCATGTTGTCCACATGCAGTGTTGCTGCTGATCGGACTTGTCCCAAGATATAAACAGCCATGATTGCATATTATTTTATTTCAGTAATTTATTACCTTTTCACTGTACAGCACAGCAACTCTATTTTACTGTTTCATTCTTTAAAAATATTTTAAAGACATAAAAAAAAACTGTGTGTATGTGTGCGCGCACGTGCATGTTTTTTATGTGTGTATATATATATATATATATATATGTATAACATAAAATGATCACATTATAAACAGTTAAATGGACAGTTGAAACACTGAGGAATAATTAACATTCCATGCTCTTTTTGACTACAGTAATGGCTAACTTCTGGTACAATGAGTTAAACACTGTTGATGTTTCTTGACGACTAATCTTTCAAAATTAAGCATGAACTTTGTTCTAGAATGAATTTTTATAACACATCTTGAGTGTATGTCTATCAGTCAGGATCTCAAATCATATTTGTTCAGCTCTATCTTTGGGGGGGGGGGGGGGGACGCTACTCTTAGCTGTATGTGATTCCAAATATTGACATTATGTCAGCAAGGTTATGAAATTTTGGGAAGCTCAAGGGCTTAATGGTCTGGTAATATATTTATTTTAGTCATACATCTCATTGTAAATCAATGAATATAAATATTTAGGTGCATCCTTCAGTTTGATACTAAATACCATAACAAACCATTGTAACTGATATCATTGTATGATTCAGTGAACTACACACTGTTAATGCTTCACTTGTAACTTTTCTTAAAGGACCTCGACATCTTGAAATCTGGTATGAAACTCATTAGCAAGTCCATCAAGCATCTGAATATGTAACTGCAAATTCTCCACAGTGTTAAGAGATCTTGTCCTGCTAAATATGTGGCAAAAAATAAGTTAAGAGAATAGGCGCAGAATAATTTTAATAGGGCTGTTGGATGAACAACACAACCATATACTTCATCTACTCAAACCAAGTAGGCAAGCTAATAGAAACATTATTTTATGACTAAATTAACACAAGTAAATATAGATTATCAATTTATATTTACTCTCTATAGCATCATTTTCAATTGAATCAGCAATTTAATTCTCTCATTGATCTGGGTACTGGCTTATTTATCTGTATGGTAAACATAGTAGCATTGAATTTTTTCAACTTTTTGTCCCCCCTTTTTATTTATTTATTTTTATGTCTCTTCTCCATGTTCACAGCTAAGGAACAGGGTTGACCATTCCACATTAAATCTGCTGTTAACTTTACATTTACTTTTCCAGACATTGTATGCAAGAACACTGTGTCTGATCATTCACAATGTCTGACCCTGGACTTGCTATCCTGACTCTCCTTAGGAGAGGAAGTGACAACAAGCACTAATGCACAGTCAAACATACAGTGTGCTGTGTCTGACAGCCTGTCCCACATAATGTTTTATGTGGATGATTGTTAAATAGTAATTAATACTGTGTGTTCCTTGATTCATTTATATCATTTTGCAAGTATACTGATCTGAAGTAGCAGGGACTTAATAGAACTTTACAGGTGATGGAATATTATAGACAATAACAATGCACTTTTGTTTTTGTAAGTGTTTAATGGATTTCCAAACTGCCAGTAAATGGTAACACAGTAAATGGAATGAATTAATTAGCAATGGCACAATATGATCTGTCAGTCCATCAGCACCTAAAATTTAATGGCATTCACTTTTCAGGGCAAGGGCAAACTCCATAAAAACTCTTACTCAGTCAGATTGAACAGAAGTGAAACCTCTGACTTCCACTTTTGCACTTGGTTGCAGACTAATGCCTTATCCAACTGAATCACAAAGGTGGCTACAATGCAATGGAAATGCCACAGAAATTAATGTTATATGGCTCTGATTTAATTGCAAGGGCTCATTCACCTCCTTAAGCTAATAATTACTACTCTTTATTTTGTTCATCCTGTGAGGGTTAATAATATTATATTTCCAAAAATAATCCAGACTACAGGTAGAAGAAAAATAATATTAAAACATTAAGAAAGGTAGGTCTTGGAAATTAACAATTTAATGTGGAACAACTGCAAGACCAAGAAAACTGGCCATTTAGATGTAGAATGCAAAATTAGTCACAGTATCTGTGTGTGTTTGTGTGTGCACGTGCAAGTGCATATGCATGCGTGGCCATCCAGTGGTTTTCTTTCATTGACCTCAGTGATAAGCTATTGGCTAATTACTAAGAGCAACAGGTTAACAAGTAATAAAATCCAGGATAACTGCTAATGCTGTGGCAAAACATATTCAGTGAAGTTCTTTCTATATTCTTATTCTTTAAGTTTCAAGCTAGTCACATGCAACTTTTTAATAATGTACACATAGTAAACATAAGATTATGGGTAGTTCATTGTATTAACATGCTTAGATATAGAAAATATTTAGCAAATAGAAAATATTTTATCCCTAAAATCTAAATTTTGTCATGTTAATATGCATTAATTAAGTTGCAAAAAATCATAAACAATCTGGATTTTTGAGTTAAGGAAAAGAATTTGTTAACTGGGACAGAGTAATCCCAAACTTTCGGAGTATTTTCTGGAATTATTTGGTGGCCAAGGAGGATAAGTAAATTTCTTGTGAATGGTAGTTTCTTTTTTTGCTGACAATGTTGTAACCTGTAAACCTCTTCTCTTGTTTGATTTTCTTGTCTATTATTTTTTGGCCATACCAATTTATTTTTGCCATTTGTATTATGTGAAGGTACTCTTCACCGTATTTAAACTAATTCATGCGTATATCTTTGCAATTGTTAGTAGGAAAGAGTTGGATGATGCCTTTAAATTGCTAAACCTACAAAATAGGGAATTTAATTCACTTCTGAAACAGAACAGGACAATATGATTCCTTTCCTTGATTTAAAATTATAAGGCCAGGCAATAATTTGAAATTTGGAATATACAGAAATGTTATGCAATCTGAAAATTACATAAAGGCCAGTGGCTTAAACTCTACAAATATAAGCATGCAGATGCAGTTTTCAACAGCTTAGCACATAGACTCATCATAGACAACGTACCCATGAATGAGTTTGAATACAGTGAAGAGTACTCTCACATAAAACAAATGGAAAAAATCAATGAGTATGGTCAAGAAATAGTAGACAAGAAAATCAAGAAATCCAAACAAGAGAACAGGTTAAAACAGGTTACAACATTGTCAGCAAAAAAAGAAACTACCACTCACAAGAAATTTACTTATCATACTTGGCCGCCAAAAAATTCCAGAAAATACTCTGAGAGTTTGGGATTACTATGTCCCAGTGAACAAATTCAGCCCAAATAATCTGCTCAACTCTGGTGATAATGATAGAATACCTGATGAGAGAAAGCCAGAAATATATCAAATCAATTGTTTGGAATGTAACAAAGTATATATTGACAAAACAAAACAAAGCATTGGAATTAGGCTAAAGGAACACTGGAGAGACATCAGGTACAATCAAAATAGATAAATCAGCAGTTGCACATCACATTTGGAGAGATAAACGTGATATAGAAATGGAAGTAAAATTATTGAAATTCATAGACAGACCCTTGGAACTGGGAATGAGGGAAAAATTTTTTATAAAAAATATGGAGATAAGGTTATGAACTTCGAGATCTCAGCAGAGGAAAAATTAATCCAAAAGTTCATAAAATGTTAACGAGAGTTACACCAAGTCCATCCAACCAACAATGAATCCGGCAGGTGACATACAGCAGATGATGCAGGTGAAGGCCTGTGAAACATGTCTGGTATAATTCAATGGTAAGTGGAGCATAAGAGTATTAAATCGACTCACTGTCTGATTAAGAATAAATTAATTGCTTCACTGTATTAGTTCCGACACAAAATTTATTTTGAATTTCCTTTCATGTTGATAATTTCAAAAGGGTTGCCCATGTGTTTTAATAATTTAGTTTTGGTATCAATTTTTTGTGTGTTTGTGTTACCAATAGTGTGCTGCCACTGCTGATTTTACTATCTGTTTGTATTTTTTTTTTTTTAATAGGTTTCCAAATTTCTTTTAGTTTTTCCAATGTATACATGATCACAGTCTTTGTGATATATTTGATAGACACCTGACTTCCTGTCAGAAGGTATAGGATCTTTGCAGGATGATTTTAATAAATGTTTAATGCTGTAGACATTTTAAGGAAACAATATGATTTTTTTTTAATTTAAAATTTACTTAATTATCTGAGGTGTGTAACAGTTTTAGGGGGGGGGGGAGTAGAAAAGGATTGTTATTTGATTGATGGGTTTTAATTAATCAGAATACTCATAGTATTTGTAGAATCAATGAAGTTCTCCATCTTTTCTCCTGCTGCTGTCTCGATGTGTTGCTATGCCACAGCTAAATTAGGTAGAGCGCTGGAATTTCGTAACCTTTTCAGGTCAACGAGGGAAAGAGTCAGGAACTAGGTAATATATGAACCCAAATCTTAAAACTGGAAATAACACTTTATTTACTTGTGTCGCTTGTTCAATGTTAAGGATCGCCTTTTTAAGTTCTATTGAGCAGTACTTATATCACACTTGCACTATAACCAAACTAATTGTCTATCACACTCCCCTTTATAGCTCAACTCGCTCTCCTTCCTTGATAGCTAAACTCACTCTGTCCCCTTGGGCCTCGAAAACACAATCTTTTTTCAATATTCCATCTTCCGGTTGTTAGACCATCTCCTACCATTTCGAACTATTATTCTTCTTAAAAATTTCTATCTATTCGCTGAGGGGCGTGCATATACTTTTCCTAAGAACCCTGATTGCATATTCCTTAGACCTTAAATTTCAGCTATTCTTTCCCCTTTGGCTCCCTTGTGTCCAGCACTATGGTTTATTTCACCCTCCATGACTTGTTGTTCTTAGTCTGTTCCATATTACGCTTTGCCTTCAGATTTTAACAAAGCTTAAGCTTTTCCAGAAACCTTAAAGGGGCGACCCTTATTCAAAGCCTCTTGCAACAAAAAATACAAAAGAGGTACATGGCCATCTGTTCTTTGTCCAGCCCAAAACACATTCACAATCATCATTTTCTGGCTTATTTCTAAAGTTTCTGTCTGCCAGTTTTTTTTCTTCTCACTACTCATGGAATTCACAAGTAACTTAACTACACATAAATGGTACACATTAATTGTAATGGTATTTATAATATATGTAATTGATTATACTAACATTTTATAATATTTTAATTGGGGGCGGCATCTCATAAATAATCTTTCATCTATAATAGCAAACTTGTGTGTTTGATATCTTTAATTTTTGCAATTTTTAAATCATTTTATCCACTAATTTTTTGTGGAAACCATTTTACCAAACTGTGTTGATGATTTTTTCATAATTTCTGCTCATTGGCAAAATTAGATGTATAGGATTAAAAATTAATTTGAATTAATTGAAAAAGTCAAGATCATACATTATCTAAAGACCTTCTTGTGTCCTTTGATGTGTCTGCACTATTCCCCAGCATCCCTCCAGAAAGAATATGTAAATTGTTAAAGAACTGGCTTTTTTCAATACTTACACCTACTGAAGTAATGGATGAATATATTAGTTTGACAAACTGTGCATCCACCAACATTATTTTAGTTTTGAATAGCTGAAATTTTCACATGAAATATAGTATAATATACCAAATTATTATTGAGGAAATCACTCAAGTTTCAGTAATTTTGTTCTACTTAAAATCTCTTTCTCACTTGGGTTTTATATAAAGCAACTGCATACATTTCACTGTGTTGATACTGATCAAGTTTTATAATTGTTCCACTTATTTGGACATGTTTGAAAGTTTGTTGCCTGTTGGATGAATTTGAGTTATTTCCTCAATAATAATTTGGTATGTAACATTATTTTAGTTTTAATGGAAAATTTTACCAACAAAGCTTGTAATTAGTTGTGAGTAACCCTCTTTTTCCTTTATTGGCAGATCTGTTTATGAATGATTTTGAGACTCAAAAAACTGATGCAAATCTAATAATTTTAAAAAGTTGGCACAGACACTTGGATGACATATTTGTTATTATATCTAAATATCTAGGTATTGATGACTTAAAATTATTAAATTTACAGGAAAGAATCATATATTTTATGTTGGAAATTGAAAAGGATGGGTTTATCCCCTTTTTATATTTGAAGATTATATAAAAAATAACAGAAAAAACCTATAATCATTTTAGCTCATCAAAACATCCACAAAATTAAACATTTATTAAAATCAAAGATCACATACCATCTGGCTGGAAGTCAGTATCTCTCAAATAAACCACCAAGACTGTGATCATGTAAACATTGGAAAAAGTAAACAAAATTTGAAAACCCATACCAAAGAATACTTCAGATATATTCTTTACAATCAAATGGAGAAATCAGCAGTGGCAGCCCACTTTTGGTCCAAAAACTGCTAAATTGATACCAAAACTAAATTATTAAAACACACCAGCAATCCTTTGAAATTAATAACATGGGGAAAATATTCATAATCAATAGTAAAAACTGCATCATGAATTTCAAGGCACTAATTTTGGATATTTTCAGTAAATTCCTCTGATTAACTACAAAGTATGCTTCTTCCAATTAGTCTGCTGATGATGGGAGGTAATATTCCTGAAACATGTCCATTTAAATGCGGGCAAGTGAAGTGTTAAGTGTAATCAACTCTATCTACTTTAATCAGAACAAAGTTTAAAACACATCTTTTCTTTGCCATTACTGGAAACAGTAAAATGATGGGAGCACAATCTGCTTTATAATCATTGTTATCCTGTTCATCTTTTATAAACTTGTTGCAGAGACAAACTAAAAGTAATTAAATATCAGAATACATAGCCTAGGAAATCTTAAACCAAGCAGCTCAGTCCTAGAATATTATGAGTCAGTTAAATATCTAGGCCTTGTACTGGATAAGAAACTTACCTGGAATGATCATGTTGACAATATTCTCCATAGAGTCAAGTGGTCTCTTGTAACCCATCAAATGTACTATTTGTACTATCTGGGGCCTAAAGCCATTTATTAGCTATTGGCTATATATAAACACATTAAGTACATTTAATTGAGTATTGGCTATATGTTACAATGGTCAGTTGCCAGATATCCTGCAGCACCATTGTCTGGTGGCAGAAAGCATTACAAATTACTATAGTAGGTAAGTTTACTAAACTACAGAGATTAGCATATCTTTGTGTCACAGGGGCCTTTAAAAGTACTCCAGGCATTGCACTGGAGACTGTTGGGTCTGCCTCCCATGGACATTGTTTACAAGCAGAGGCTAGGCTTACTGCATATCACTTAGAGAGCTGTGTAACAACTGGATACAACTTCATTCTAAATTTCCTGGATATTTCAGTACCGTGCTTGAGGTCTTACATAATGAGCACGCAATATTGCTCTCTCCCTCCATTTAAGGTAACTCTTGCATCTCAACAGGACTGAATGGAAGGAATTATGTATGGAAAAGAATGTGAACAACTTGTATGACTTACCAATGGAACCCATATAGGAATACAATCAGGCACAGTAATATATGGCCTATCTCCAAGGACAAACGTCAGTTTAAGTCTTGAAAATTTTGCATAGTCTTTCAAGCAAAAGTATATGCTATTCTGAACTGTTTTTAGAGGACTTGAGAAAGGCTACCATGGTAAACGAATTCTAATCCTCACAGATAACCTAAGTGCTTTGAAAGCTCTTTCCTCCAACCAGGTTAATCTAAACTGTTTTGAGAATATAATTGATATCATTGTATGATTTAATTGAACTACACACTCTTAATGCTTCATTTATTTGTCATAATATACAGAACTGGTTTCAAAAACATTTGTTCTCATCATCAGCTAAGTTAAAAGTCAACTGAGGAATAATTCGTTAAGCTGTGGGGATTATGTGTTTTCTGCTCTGGTGGCAGTGTGATAAACTTGTAGTTTATGTTTTCATCCCTGGCAGTGTCGAAGTTCATTAGATTGTCTTTGTATTTGTAGATGTAGATTTTCTCCCAAGTTGCTAATTCTGTAGGTCCTTGTACTGATTATAATCATTTTGCTTTATTCACTATTGTAACTGTTTAAGCTTTCACAGCTGGCATTAATCCAATAAAATGAGACTTCTGGGCTTATTGGCCATGGTCCAAAAGATGTAAAAACACCTGACGTTTCGCCCATCACACTGTCGGGCATCTTCAGAGGATAACTAATCGCCACTCCATTTCTGTAGCTCAAGAACAATAAAATTTACAATGGAAACCAAGGTTAATAATACCTTATATTTTCTGGATCTAAGGATAATAAAAAGTAATAAAAATATAGAATTTGGTATATACAGAAAGGACACGCATACTGACAATTACATAAAGGTAAAGGTTTTAACCCCAGACCCCCCAAGGAAGCAGCATTCAATAGTATGACTTATAGGTTAGTTAATATGCCACTCAGTAAGGAAGAATACAGGAAAGAATACACATACATAATACAAACAGCAGAAATTAATGGATTTAACAAACAAATGGTAGATAAAAAAATAAAAAGGAAATTAAACAAATCACCACACTCAGTTCTTCACTTAAGGAAAATGCTTATCATAAACATACATCACCATTATGTCAACCATAAATTCCAAAAAATTTTCAAAATGTATAACATCACTCTGGCACCAATAAACAGATGAATTGATAAATTATTGAATGTAAATAAAATTAAACAAAAAAAGAGAAAAAAAGTTCAGGTATATATAGAATTAATTACCAATTGGAAAAAACAAAGAGAAATCTGGGAATAAGATTAAGAACACTGGAGAAATATTAGATACAAACAAGTAGAAAAATCAGCAGTGGCTCCATATTTTTGGAATGAAAATCATGAAATAGAGAAGGACATAATATCACTAAAAACAATTCAACATCCAAAAGAACTTAATATATGGGAAAAAATCTACATAAAAAATATGAATATAAATTTATGAATTTTGATATACTGGAAGCAGACAACATATTGTTTAAGTTCATTAACAGACCATCAGAGCGAACATAGCCACACACATACCTTACAAAATTGACTCGTCAGTCGTTGATTGGTTGACAATGTGAGGAATTTACCTCATGAAAATGTCCCAAAATTACTTTTATAAGTGTGTTTGTGAAACTTCAAGAGAGTTTTAATGTGATGACATGATTTTTAGTGGTTTTACTTTAAATCAAAATAAGATTAATGATGGTTTCACTGTGTAGATTCCAACATTCCGTAAACAATCTCCTATCAGTTTATATTTAAAAGTTACAGAGGACAATGCATAGGTTACATTATGTTTAACAAAAAAAGTAATACATGCAACATTTACACTGTCACAGTAGTTCAGCTCTCCGCTGTTGCTCGGAACTTGCAGCAGCTAGCAGCAAGAGTTACACTTTATTTCCATGCTCCGTGCAAGGACAATTTATGGTAGAGAGAGCTGAAGATCAGTGAATCTGTAGACAGAAGGACATCAATGGACAAAAGATTAATGTCATTATAAGAAAGCTAACCTTGCTCATATTACTGGGAGAAAATTAGTTGCTGCACTTTGCATATGCATAAACGCTACTGTTGTCTGCTCAGAAGCAGCCATGTTCAATCAGTTGTTTGTTGATCTTAGCTTGTTCTTATTTATGATTGGCTAATACGTACTTTTGCATCTTTCATTGCAAATGACTATATACTACTAAGTTAAAATGTTATGTCTTATTTTATTATGTTTACATTTAATTTTCTTTGTGAATGGAGCATAAGTCTTTAAGGCTGACATGCGGTAAGTTGACAAACTTGATTAAACCCCCTGTTATATAAAATCAAATCAAAGTACATAGCTAAGGCAGAAAGGTTAATTTCTTTACATTTTGGCACAAGTCTGAAAGTATTTGTAATCTAGTTGGATGCTTATGATTTTAATTGGTGCTGTGATATCTTTGTTTTTCTGTCTACAGTGCTTTATTATATTAGTTTATCAGTAACTAGAATTTAGCTGATTATGCAGTCTTAGCTCTAGCAATATAGCATTAAATTACTAACACTTCATACATTCAGAGCATTTTCTTCTGATAGTCAGTGGGAACTGAACACAAGAGTTCAGGATTTGGGTGATGGTAGCAGTAGATTTATAAAGTTTAATTTGTTCCTCAAGCATAAACTAAGAAAAATTCAACTTAGTACTGTATTGGTTCAAAGATGCCCAGCCTAAATTAAGAAACAAGTACCTACTGCTCAAATGGATCATGCCGTCAAGCTATTGTATCATATGATTTAGGATGGTAGCCTTTATTTTACACAAATTACTTCAGTCTGTGGGTAACTATTTTGTGCTAAACTTTTAAAATAGTTAGGAATTAAAATGAAGATTCATAATATCTTTACAGTACATAACATGAACTGATTAAAAAGAAAAAAAAATAAATAAAATACATTATATATGGAATTAGATAACTTTTAACTTCTTGCATTTTGAAAATTAATATAACATCTAAATGTTTGCATTTCTAGGAAGATGATCCAGACAAACAGCGGAAATGGGAAGATCGTGAAATGAAGAGACAAATGAAGAAAAAAGCTCCGAAGATGAAACAGCTGAAAGTAAAAGCATTGTAACTACCCCTGATAAGTGAAAAATGGTTTAAATCTGAAAGTTTGCAAATTGAATGTATGTTGTCATTGTTCTTAAGGAATGTTCTTAATTTCATAATTTGTATAAATATTATGGGGTTAACATATAATTGTTCATTTGAACCCTGTGAATATTACCCCTTCAGTTTTGGAATGGTTTCGAGATATCACTGTATCTAAATGTAAGACCATCTTTGTGTCAGAACTAATATAGTGAACCTACATATATATTCTAAATTAACTAATGAGTTGATTTAATACTCTTATGCTCTACTTACCATTTAATTATTCAGAACATGTTTCACAGGCCATTGCTCACATCAACTGTGAGTCAACTGCCAGATTCGTTGATGGTTGGATGGACTTAGTATAGCTCTCATGAACATTTTTATAAACTTTTGGATTAATTTGTCTTTTATTGGGATCTCAAAGTTCATAACCTTACCCTCATATTTTATATCATTTTTTTTCCCATGTTCCCAGCTTCAAAGTTCTATATAAGAATTCCAATAATATGATTTAAATTTCTATATCAGTTTTACCTCTCCAAAAGTGATGTGCTACCACCGATTTTTCTGTCTGATTTTATTTTATGTTTTTCTGGTGTTCTTTGAGCCGAGTTACAATGATTCTTTTTGTTTTTCCATTGTACACTTTGTTGCATTCCAAGCAGTTAATTTTATAGATTCCTGACTTCTTCTCATTAGGAATTCTGTCATTATCACCAGAGTTGAGTAGATTAGGTGGAATTTGTACACTGAGGACAAAATAATACCAAAATGTATTTTCTAGAATTTTTGGTGATCCATGGATGAAAGTATATTTCCTGTAAATGGTTGTTTCTGTACTTGCTGTCAACCTGTTTTAACCTCTAATATCTGAGTACCCTTTGTGATATTCATATTCATTGGAGGGTATGTTAATGAGTCTATCTGCTAAGCTGTTGAGATTGTGTGTTTGTGTGCTGTGCATTGAAGTCACTTCCTTTTATGTAATTGTTAGTATGCATACCAAATCATTTCCATGCATTTTTAAAATCTGGCACAAATATGTTTATGATATCTTTGGATTAGTTATAAGAAACACTTGAGTGATGCTTTGAAATTGTTAAATCTACAAAATGGAGAAATTCATTTCACATGTGAAACAGGACAAACCAACATGATTCCTTTCCTTGGCTTATAGATTATAAGAATAGGCAATAATTTGAAATTAGGAATTAACAGAAAAGATACACTAACTGACAATTACATAAAAGCAAGTGCAAAGCAATGCTACAGTGCACAAACAAACAGTCCTGAACAGAATTTTTTTTAAGAACTATCGAAATTACACAAATTTGACAATTCTAATTGGAACTAAATACAGTGAAGCTTTTGAAATGTATATAATCAACTACTTGTCGTCTAAACACTCTTATGCTTCACACTATTTTTGAAAACGACGGGACCGGTTTCGGAGCGACATCCACTCCATTCTCGACCAACTCGATGACCGGGTCGAGTGGAGTGGATGTCGCTTCGAAACCAGATCTGTCGTTTTCAAAAATAGTGTGAAGCATAAGAGTGTTTAGATGACAAGTAGTTGATTATATACAGTCCTGAACAGCTTAGCACATAAGACTCGTTAACATACCCATGAATGAGTTTGAATACAATGAAGGGTACTCACTTATAATACAAATGTCAAAATCCAATGGATACAACAAAGAAATTGTAGACAAAAAATCAAGAAATTCAAACAAGAAAAGAGGTTAAAGCAGGTTATAACATTCACAGCAAGAAAAGAAACAACCATTCACAATATAAATATTGTACTTACGAAGCTGTTGACAATGGAGTGGCAACATAACCTAAACTTAGGTATTCATTTTTTACACTAAACTCCATTCACTTACACAAAAGTAAGACACGTTTCGGGAGAATCTCTCCCATCTTCAGTTGCTCACTGAACTGCCGTTACTCGAAATGATGGCTGGACAACCGGATGTTCCTGTGGTGGCCTCTGTTGGTGAAGTAGGAAGTTGCTGAGTTCATCCATAGGAGAAAACTCAAAATTCATTAGATTTTCTCTATTTTTTAATATGAAAATTTTTTCCCAAGTCTAATGTGAAGATGTTTCAGCAGTTTAATTCCCAGTTTTACTTCATGGTTTTTGATCCAAAAGTGAGCTGCTACTGCTGATTTATCCACCTGTTTAAACCGAATATTTCTAAAATGTTCTTTCCTCCAAATTTCCAAATTTCTTTTTGTTTTGCTTGTGTAGCTCTGTTCACAATCTGTGCATTTTATTTCGTAAATTCCTGCTCAACTTCAGTAATAATGACAGAATACCAATTGAGAAGATATCCGGTATCTATATAATCAACTGCTTGGAATCCAACAAAGTGTATATTGGAAAAACCAAAAGAAGCATTGTAATTAGACTTAAAGAACAGCAGAGAAACATCAAATACAGTCAGATAGAAAAATAGTGACTGCACATCACTTTTGGAGAGGTAAAATGGATATAGAAATGGAAAACAAATTACTGAAATTTGTAGAGACAACTTTGAAGCTGGGAATATGGGAAGAAAATGTATAAAAATATGAGAGTAAGGTTAGGAACTTTGAGATCCCAACAGAAGACAAACTAATCCAAATGTTTATAAAATGTTAATGAGAGCTGTACCAAGTTCATCCAACCGTCAATGAATTCGGTAGTTGATTCACAGCTGATGTGTGGGCAATGGCCTGTAAAACATGTTCTTAATAATGTAATGGTAAGTGGAGTATAAAGATATTAAATCAAATCCCGAGCTAATTAAGAATCACTATATTTAATAATATTGATATCGGGATTGGTGGCTCTTGAATATAATTTTACTATTTCACTTTAATAGCTTCAAGAGTATAAGTTCACATCACTATATTTATTTGTAAAAAACACCTCATTGTTTATTTGCCCCCCTAGATTGAAAATCAAGATGTAAAAAATAATTTTCATTGAATATTTTGCTGCATGTTTTGAAAAGAACTATCATCTTCATTTCAGGTATTACTTTCTCGTGCTAGTTTTCAGAAAATTGTGAGCCACACTGGGCATACAAAGAATCAATTAGTATTATCTTCTCCCACTTCCACATCAACTGATCATAAAACTGATTTATCGTGGGAGGGAAGGTTTATGTCCTAAAAGCGTGGTCAGTGCATAAATAGCTAAATTTGCTCTTGGCATAACAAAGTATCATTTATAAGCAGCATACATCAATTCATAGACTTGGAAGAATCCTTCTGCTTGTCATTAAAGTCCACTGCTGCATTGCAATTCACAACAATACCAAATAGGATGCCTTGAATTATCAATCTTCTTATGCTGTCCCTTAGCATGGTTTTATAATTCTGCTCCACAATATGTGAGATGAACAAAATATCCTGTTGCTCATAATTGTAGCTATGTTTTTTGAGAGAACTGATGCTTAAGTTTTCTGTGCTAATTCAACAGATGGTGCATCATTAAAAGGATGTACATCCTCCATAATTTGAGGTATATAATACAAAATAGCTTCAAACCATTTCCCTCATTGAATTAAAATAGGCTGTGGAAGTAAAAAAAATACTTAACTTCTTTACTGTGAATACTTAAAACTCTAGTTGATATATTTAGAAAATTGTTTTTAATGGGGAACACTAACCTGTCTCTAACAGGGCAACATACTTAATATAATCTCTGTTATGTGATAAATATATATCTGATACACTATTATTGAATACAACCAGTTTGCTATATTTTGTAGTAAAAAAATTGCTAATTTCAGAAAAGAAATATTAGCCGCTAGAAAAGTGTGACACCAATTTGAAAAAACTTAAAATTGTTTTATTGTGCCTCACCAATTTTTTATGACATTTAAATACTAATCCCAAATGTTTGTGTTTAAAACCTGCATTATATTCTGATTGTGGAAATATGTTTAACTGTACTATTTTCTCATATACCTTGCAGAGCAGTGCTTTGCAATCTGTAGATTTGAGGTCAGATGTAAAAGGTACAGTGCAAATAAATAAGATATGAATATTGACCAGCACAAGTGGAAAAGGCAGGGAAGAGTAATAGTGATTGACACACAGAGAAAGAACACATGAGCCGACACACAATCACAAGACTCTAGGACTGAACACCCCCATATTTCTTGGTAAGGAAACAGTGGATTCAACTGAGCACTTGTTTGCACCATTCAAGTTTATCCATTTTTTTGTGGGAGGAAGATAGTTATTACTATTTCAATTATATGTTACCATCAATTCTGTTGGTCCTGGTGGTGTAGTGGTTACCATACTTGCCTCCTAAACCCAAGATCGCGGGTTCAAACCTGGCCAGAACTGATGGATTTTTTCGGGTGTATAAATTGTAAGTGTGGCTTCCTTCAGAAGGGAAGTAAAGCCGTTGGTCCCATGTCATACATTTACGGTACGAAAAAGAACCTCAAGCCTGAAAGAGAGGCCTCTGAGCAAAATTAGTCAGCCGTTTCACGCCCTGAGTTGAATGGGATGCTGATGACCTGAGCTGTTAAAGAGCGTCCATAAATAAATCAATAAAAAAAACATCAATTCTAAATATCATATAGATCTTTGCAAATAATCCCATGAGTTGTAAATTAAAATGCACTAAGTTCATAGAGTAAAATGTTGCATTATTTCTCTTGCAACCTATTCTGCGGGGTGAATGATACCACATGCAACCAATTTTGAGGCATGCAGCCGCCAAGGTTGGCTGCTGTGTCGGCAGTACTGGTGATTGGTATGGTTTGTCGCTTAAGTTATTTCTAACATAACATAAACATATAGACAAGTAAATTACTCACGTATGTTAAGCAAGGAGATGCTGTAACTGCCTCCCTTCATTGTTCAAGCATTTCTAACACATGCTTAGGAAATTGCTCATTACACTCTGCAGTTTCTGAGAAATGGCAGCAATTTCTTGGCAAATGTTAGTTTTGAGTGCATCTAAAGTGTGTGCATTTTTTTGTACACTTTCTCTTTTAATGCCCCCCACATATAAAAATCGCAGGGGGTTAAATTGGGGAAATGAGGTGGTCATATGTTGTTAGGGATAACTCTATCTTACATGTCGTGAGTTTCTTGTAATGAGAAGTTGACTTTATGTGCTGTTGCAAAATAATCTGTCCTGGTGGTGTAGTGATAAGCATACTTGCCTTCTAAACCCAAGATCATGGGTTCAAACCCGGCCAGGATCGATATTTTTAGGGTGTAAAAATCCTAAGTATGGCTTCCTTCGGAAGAGAAGTAAAGACGCGGATCCCATGTCGTACATTTATGGCATGATAAAAAAAACCTGAAGCCTATAAGAAAAGGCCTCTGCTCAAAATTTGTCGGCCATTTCATGCCATGAATAGAACGGGACACTGATAACCTGAGATTCTAAAGAGCATCCATAAATAAATCAATTCAACAATTCAACCATCCTGGTTGAAAGGACGCGAAAGCATGTTCTTTAATTGGGCATAAAAAGGCTGCAAAATGTTTTGCACATGCCTCTCACTGTTAATTCTTTCCTGGAAAAAAATAGTGCCTATTATTCTCTCACTGCTAATAGCACACCACACTCCTATTTTTTGATTATGTAGGAGTTCCTTGTGTATCACGTTAGGCTTTTCAGAGCTCCAATAATGATTATTTTGTGAATTAACATATCCACTTATGTCTAACCATGATTCATCCCAAAAGAATTTTTGATTAGAGTCAATTTATCCATCGTGCACCTTATTCAAAATACATTCACAAAACCTCAACCTTTTTTGCAGGATCACCAGGTTTAAGTTCTTACACTACAATAATTTTATAGGGCTTATACTTTCGTAACTTCATAGGCATTCAAACAGAGCCATAGGAAATTCCATTTGCTGAGAAAGACATCAAACTGATTTTTTTAGGAGACCTCTCAAAAGCATGTCCAATGTTATCCTTAGTTTCTTCTGCTAGTACTGTATGTGGTAGTCTATATTTCCTGTCAAGAACACTTCCAGTTTCAAGAAATTTATGTACTAATTAGTGAATCAAACTCCAATTAAGAATGTGAACATCAGAAAATTCCTCTTGAAATAATCTGCTTACATCATGCGCTGATTCTGTATGCACATATGAATCGTACATGAACACTCTTTGAGGAATGAAATACTTGTATTGTCCCCATTTCACGTGATATACTCAATACACTGTATTGTGTCACCTAACAAATACATGCTGCTGTCGCAAGATTTCAACTGACACTGAAGCCTCGTGAAGTGGATGGGAAATGTACTCCCCACCTCCACCGATATAGCAGCATAGCACTGCTGGCCAGTCCGCTTGTTGCATAAAGCATTGCTCACTTAGTGCAGCCATATAAAATTCAATTAATCCCCAAACAGCACCAAATGTGGAATTAAGAGTTGCATTATGCAACAATACATTTATAGAAGAATATTTTTTCCCTTATAAATTTTTAAGTGGCAAAGATTATTTTCACCTCATTGCATTTGTTAACAGTCAAAACAATCATTAATGGAGTGCCAAGAATCCACAGCCAAAGTCCCTCTCCAGAGAATATGGTGTGCAGTAAGTGCATATAGAATTATTGAGCATTTTTCTTCGATGATACTATAAACTCGGAAATATATACAAATATAATTGACTGCAATTTTTGTCATACAGACAGAAGAAAGTAATTATATGCAGAATTTATTTATTGTTGACAGAGTTGATATTGAAGTAGGAATAATAAAAGGTTTTGTGGGTTGGTGGATGTAACACTATACTTCACTGACCTTGTTTAATAACAAGAGAAGTTTTGAGAAGTTGTTTCCATTATCTACTGGAAATTGACCAAAAGTGCTTGTAGATGAGCTAGAGCCATCCAGTGGTTAAACATTGAATTTTTTCATGTTGCTCAACAGTAAAATTTACAAATTGGTTTTTGTTTTTGATGATGATCTTTTCCAATGCTGTTAATTTTATGGAATTCTTAACATTTTTTGTGAAGTTCTTGTTTTCTGGCCAGAATTTCTGATTTACCTGTTTGCTTATGTTAAATATTCCTGGAGGGTTCTTTTGTTCTTGTTTCCAGGTTCCTCTTTATTTCCTATGTATATCTGTTCATAGTCTTGACAGCTAATTTGATAGATTCCTGATTTCTCGTTGTAAGGTTTTCTAGTTTTAGGGGACTTTTAGTAGATTTTTAATGCTATTACCATTGTAGGAGCCAATAATATATTTTGTTTCTTAAAAATGTTACTAACTTTTTAAAATTAAAATTTAAATTGGAACTTGCACAGTGAAGCTAATCATATAATTTATATAATACAATGATATCAATTATACTAACTTTTTGTTTGCCCGTGGATGGTAGGTAAATTTTTTATTATTTTATGTTCTCTATGGGAGCTGTAAGGGTGCTAGTTTTCCTTGTGACTTTTATCCCTTAAAACTTGTTGAGGTTCTTCTATTTGGTGGTCAAAACCATTAAGAATCAACACGATGAAATGTTGATATTCTAGATCAATTGTTCGAAAGGGAAGTAAAGCTGTGGGTCCCGTGTCGTACATTTACGGCATGAAAAAGAACCTCAAGCCTGAAAGAGAGTCCTCTGAGCAAAATTTGTCGGCCATTTCATGCCCTGAGTTGAATGGGACACTGATGACCTGAGATGTTAAAGAGCATCCATAAATAAATCAATCAAAAAAAAATAGAACAGTTGTGCTGAAACTTGACAACAGTGGTTACTCTCCTCCTCTTCCCCTTCCATTCTTTGCTTAGTGACAGCTTTGCAGAGTAGAGGTGAATGTCATTGGCTATATCCCTGCAACACTTTCAGTTACAAAATAAAAGGCAGTCAGTGTTAGGTAGGAAACATGTGCCATTATAAATTCCACCCAGAATGGGAAAATCAATATTTTGTTACCTGCCATGAATTTTTTTTGATTTGGTTTATTTATGGATACTCTTTAACATCTCAGGTCAACAGCATCCATTCATTTCAGGTCGTGAAATAGCCAATAATTTTCCTCAGAGGCCTCTTCTTTCAGGCCTGAGGTTCTTTTACATGCTGTAAATCTATGTCACAGGACCCACGGTTTTACTTCCCTTCGGAAGGAAGTCATACTTAGGATTCTTGTGCCCGAAAAAAATCCATCGATCCTGGCCGGGATTGAATACACAATCTTGGATTTAGGAGGCAAGTATGGTTACCACTACACCAAGGAGTGACCACCTATCATAAGGACAAAGTATGTTTTGTAATAGGTTTCAAAGAATTGTGTGTTACATGTAAATGTAATATTCAAAGATACTTTAATAGATGGCATTCACAGGATTACAGCAACTGTATTATCACTGGTTCAGCCCTTGAAAGAAGATTCAAAGAATTGAAGGTGAAATATCTTATGAGTAAAATTTCTTATAGCGCTAAAATTGCACCTAACAACTTATTGCGTGCAAGCTATAGAATTGCAAAACTAATAGTTAAAGGATTGAACCATTTTCTGACAGGGAATTTATTAAACATATATGACAACAGTAGCCAAGGATTTTGCCCCAGTATGCTAGAATTTTTTAAAAACTAAGCCTGCAAAGGGGAACAAATTCCAGGATATCAGAAATGGCTTCTGACATCAAAGAACAATTGAAAGTGAAAATGAACAACTATATGGTATTCTTTAGCCCTGGAAGACCATACAGACATTACAATTACTGCTCAATTATGTGTATGCATTAGAGGAATTAATGCTGAGTTCAATATTCTGGAAGAATTTCTGGACCTCTTTCCCCTGAAAGATATATATTGTGGAGAAAACATTTTTGAGGCAATATTTATCATAACTTGTAGTTATAACTTACCATGGGAAAAATTAGTGTCAGTCACAACAGATGGTGCTCCTGTATGATTGGTCATATTGATGGTTTCATGGGAAAATAAATTCTCATTTAGCTGAATCTGGAATTTCTAACGATGTTAAAATGATACATTGTGAAGCTTAGTGTGCAAAGTCTGCAACATTGGACAATATGTCAATAGTAGTAAAAACTGTAAATTTGATTAACGTTTACTATACAGCACAGACAATTTAAAGAATTCATATCAAATGAGGGGTCAGATTATTCGGATTTACTTTTGCCAAGTTAGATGGTTAAGCAGAGGATGTATGGCTTCATCAAGAGTCAGCTTAACATCATTACAAGAGAAAGATCACTCCATAATTAAAATGGTGAGTGCAATTAACACCTTTATGACCAAATTGAAACTATGGGTGCAACAGCTTCAGAATGCCGATTTATATCACTTTCCTCTTTTGAAATTGGTTTCAAATGTGCATTCCCCTCAGACAAATATCAAGTTCTGGAAAACTGGTGTTCCAAATTTGAAGACAGATTTTATGATGTAAAGGGAATGGATAGGGAATTATTAATATTAAATAATCCATTTCTCATAAATGCAAAGAAGTGGCATCATATTTACAATTGGAGATTATAGATCTGTAGTATGATAATATGTTTAAAAAGCCGCGACAAATCTGGACTTGAACTAGACAAAATAATTAACCAAGACATTTATCCTATATTAAAATGTCTCAGTGGGCACATGGCTACAATATTTGGAGGAACCTACAGGTGTGAACAGTTTTTTCTCAGCTATGAACAATACCAAGATCAAAGATCCAGGATTAGAGATGTGAATTTGTCCACTACATTACGTTTAACTGTATCTAGCATAGAACCCAACATTTATAAGTTAATCACTAAGAAGAATTGCAAATCAAATTAAATTACTAAATAATAATTATACTTCTAAAACACATCAGAATGGAATTTACCAAGTATTGTTTTTATAAATGTGTATAATTAATACTTTAACTGTCTGCTGCTGAATTCTGCTAGCATTCTTCCTTACCTCCATATCTATTACATCACCAATGAAGGATAACAAGAGGGAGGAAAACATAACCAATCCATTTACCCTCAATGACACCACTGTTCTAGAGCATACTCCTTCCTGAGAAGATGTCTAATCTTTGTTTTAGGAAATTAATAATTATATGATGGTATAATCTAGGATCTAATTTTATGTATGTGTAGTTTTCTTTGTGGATTGATTTCCTGTAAATACCAAAATTAATCCTATCATAAGTTTTGATAATCTTGAAATCCAAACCAGTAGGTATCCATACTATTCAATCACAAGAGTGAATTTAACATTTTTGTTTTGTAGATTTAATAGCTTTTTTGGCATTTTAAATGCTTGTCTTAGGTACTATTGCAAATAATCATCCATTTATCTGATCATGTCTTGAAAATCAAGCTTTAGTGATATGTGTTTTTAATGCAGCTATGGACAAGTCAGCTAGGAAAATAAATAAGAGGATTACCTATTGCTAGTCCTTAATTTTATTAGTAGAATTTGTCAGAATTTCTTCAGATTCAATGAAAAATTCTACCAACAGAACCCTGGACTAGCAATGGGACTATTTCCTTTTCCACCCAAATTGTTCATGAAAATTAACTGTTTAAATCTGTGCAGAAGTGAGCCTAGACAACATTTGATCTGTCTTGCCTGTTTCTTGAATAACCCTTGATTGGCCAATCTTGGAAGAGAAAAGGGAAGATCCTTTCTTATGGTGGGAAAGCAGCAATTGGAAGAGTAACCCAAAACTTAACTAATACAAGGAAATATGGTATGTGCACTATGCAGAGGCTTTCACAGCAACAGAGGAAGAAAACTGTGTTTAGAAGATAATCTTGTGCTCCATCTAAAAAACAGTTTTGAGTAGGTTTGTAAAAAATACTTATTCTTGTTGGGTTCCAGAAAGTGGAATAGTTGAGACTCGTATCAACTTATTGCCAGGAAAATTCAAATCATAACAGGATCTCAAAGTGACAGTCAGAAAGTAACCAATCCTCTCATGAGTTAATGCAAATATTTCCAAAGTTTATTCTGCATATATAAAATGTAGCATGTTCAGTTTATAATTTGTTATAGGTAGGAATACAAGTTTCAGAAACTAAGTAATTACTTTTTGATTGTATCAAAAAAGCAATGCCTTAAATCATAGTTGCATTAAAAGAGAAGCAACAACTCTATTTAACAATAGTTGGATTTGCACACGTCATGTTTTGCATCTGACCTCATATTAACTCTTTTGAAATTTTATTTTGTCAGGGTTATAGCTTTCCTATAGTCCATAACTTTTTGCATAGTTAATTGAATACTAATGTTTGAAATTACAAGGTAAATATAACTGAAATAATTGCCTGTTTATTCTGTTGAGTACTGTGGAAAGCATGCTAGAGGTACTGAAGATATGCCTGTTTCCAGTGGTGGCTCATGCTAAAGGGCACATGCCCTCCCATTAATTTTGGACCATAAACCTTTAAATGATTTTTTTCATCTGAGAAAAGATTATACAATTTCATAGATGCACACCCTAAATGTTTCAGCATCTGCATTGTAGTATACAAAAGAGGCGTAAAGTTTAAACAGCTTCTGTGAATGCAGACAACTTGGTGTGTGTATGTGTGAAGAGAATGGACATAGGAACATTCTCTTCTTGCTCAGGGTTAGCAAGGCAGAATGCTTTGGTTTAAAAGGAGTTGTTATGAAGATGGGGAGGCAAGGGGACGAGAGAGTGTTCTCAGTGCAGTTTCAAGAAGGGCATGTAGAATCTGTGAACTTTTCACACACATGTGCACTGAACCTGTCCTTCCTAGCATTTGGTTTAAAAGGAGTTATGGAGCTAATGGACAAGTAGATGAGAGGAGTGTTGCAATGAAGCTTCATTAAGGGCATTCAGAATTGCTTTTCATGCTACTGGCTTATGAGGAAATAAACATAAGAAATTCTTCCACTATAAAAGTAACTCAGCTAACTTATCATTAGATAACATTACATTTCTAAAAACCATCATTTTTATAAATAAGAGTAAACCTGAATGATTAGTTAAAGAAGTCTTATGAGATTGAACCAACAATTTTGACACTTCTGCCTATCACCATTTTGTTACATCTGTAGAATGATAACTGAAAACTAACATAAATCCAGTTCTTTTGATGATGATTGGTCAAAAAAGGGGGGGAAGGGGAATTAATGTTGTAGTATAGAAATTTAGTTGTGCAATTAAGTAGCTTTTGTTTCTCAGTAAAGGCAATATTAGTAATTTTTAGGTGAGATCACTACTGCAGAAGCACCTATTAGAGTCCCTTTATCTACCCATCTGCATGAAGCAACTCTCCAACTGCTGCAATTACAGATTTGAGATTTTGTGTATAGAAGTTTGAAAAAATTTGTTGATACATTTAAAACTTGATTGAAATCGAAACAAAATTAAGGCAACTTTACATGAAGAATCTCCCGAAAAGTTTAAATTTTTACACAATTGACTGCAAATATGAATCTTGATATTTTACATATGAGAGTTTGAACAAAAATTCTCAACAAATTTCAAATTTGGTTGAAATTGGTACAAAATTATGGGTAGCTTAAATGGAAAGCCTCCTTAAAATTTGGTTGAACAACTCCCCCACATACACAGAATTTTGTAAAGAAGATTTTTCATTTTGTGGGCATAATGTTTCTTGGAAATATGCTATGATTGGTTTGATAATAACAATATATTTAAGACAATAATTTGCAACGTGTTTTCATTAAAAATAATTTTGGAAAGAATTTAAACACTGATTAGTCTGGGACACATTAAACTTCTTTAAGGCTAATTCAGTCAAAATGAAGGTTTGAACTTGTGAACCTGAACTGCTTTATAGCTCTTTTATATTGAGGTACCTGTATCTTTTAGGTTGATAGTCAGCAATGGTTATTGAAATGTTGGGCATTGTATAATTATGCTATTATTATGCAAATATAATTATAAACAACAAAATAATGTAATAAAAGTGAAATGCATGAGCAATTTAAGTGAAGGTAAATTATTAATTTTAGTAAACATGTAGTGAATATTTTACTTCAAATTACAACTGAATGCTGGTACATAATATTACTATATTTGACTGTATTTTCAAGGAAAGCAAAAATATTGTGCTCTCTTCTCCTCTTCCTCCTCCTTTTCCCCCCTCCCTCCTGGCAGCATAATGAAAGTTGTGTCCCACCAACTAAAATGTGCATGAACTGCCACTGTCTGTTTTATTTATTCAGATTCCAGAATAAAAGATTTGTTCAAAAATCACAAGAAGGAACTCTGTAGAATAAAATACAATTAAAAGTAGACAAACAGAAAAAGTAAGGAAATTGTAGGAAAATGGGAGACTGTGATTCATAAATTTTAAAAAATAATTCACTTATAGAAACTGCAATATATGGAGTTATAAGTTTTGCAAAAATTCTGTTATTTTAATGTAAAGCTAGGAATGTATGAGATAATTCACCCGAATTTTTCTACAGTGTTTGTATAAAGTCAGTAATAGCAGCTTAAAGGCACCCAAGACCAAAGTATGTAGCAACATTAAATTTTAACATTTAAAATGAGTGCATTTTTTATATAGTTCAGTTTAAATTAGAGTACTTGCATATATTGTGTGCTGTGGTGGCTTATGAGTTCTTAATTAGTTGCCAGATAATATACCATTATTTCCTTGTTTAATCTTCAAAATGGGATATCAGATTTTAGCTTAGATCACTGGACTGCATGGAAGTGCTCTGTATAAATTTTATATGTGTATATATACTCAGGGATCATACTTAAATGGAATTTACTGCAAGTTGTTTGAAACTAATGATGTCCATATTTTTGAACAGGTTCTATGAGTATAATCAGTTTTATTTCTGAGAAATCACCTTGGAGGGTGGTAGTGCACCTTGAGAGGAAAGGGAAATAGATTAATATCATGTCATAGTTCTAAATCAGTTTGTTTACAAAATGCTCTTTATTTATATCTATTTATAACCACTCACTAGGTTGCATTGTGCTTTCAAAGTCTTTACCCTTCAAGGCAAGGTGCATTGATACCAAACTGACATGTGGTAAAGTGTTTTTTTTTTTTTTAATAGTGCTTAATGCTCATTATTACAGCTGAGGTAATCATAGGTAGTGAACACTGATGATACATAGGTGAAATGATAGAAATAGATTTTTTTTAAAAGAAGGAAACATTCAAGACCTAAGTTTAGGATACCTACCTTCAATTTGCTATTTATAAGGACTGAAGAAAACTTGTCAGAAAGGACGGTTCTGGTGGAAATTGAACCCCAGACTTGCTGTTCATCAGTACATATGTTACATATCTCAGCCACCTGTGTTGGTGTGAATAAATTTTATCACCCAGTATACACTTGTACTTCTGTCTATGAAGGACATAAATAGTTCTAAATATTGTACTATTTGTGCAACTATTTCAGTGTTTTATTAATTTCTGCTTCTCTAGTTATTATTACAGCTATATTATTCTTTATGAGCTATTATATTATCCATTTTAATATAAAGTGTGTGTGAGAGAGAAACATTCCTGTTTTCTCTAGATCTTATTTTATTTTTAAAATGCAAAATTAAAGTGCAATTACTGATCATGCAATTGCCTATACAGCTCCTATTCAAGTTAATGTTTATAACTTATGCTTATTAGATTCCCCATTTTATAAGAAATTTGGTTTGAAAAGGGGATTCCAATTCGCTAGTAATTACAGTATGTAACTTATTATTGTAATGGGTTAGAAATCAGGAGTATGCCTATGACAGATTTTATAAGGTGTGACTGTCCTATTCTGGATATGAATAATTTTTCTAATGCAGATAATAGTGAATGTCATTTGTTAAACACATGAATTTTCACTATTATCCCTCAATAAATGTTGATTTTCACTTTGGTTTTTCTGAAATGTGTAGATAGGTAGAAAAAATCTTAAATAAATTACTTGATTACCAATTAATTTTTTGTTTTTATGATTACATTATCCCACAAGAATCAGCGGTGTTAGATATATGGTTATTGAAGCATCATAATGATAACCTCTAAACAAAGGGTTCAGTCATGTAATAAACGTTGGAAATGAGACTTGAAAAACTGGAATGCCATTTTGGACTGCATTTTGAGGAGCTGCTCCTAAAATATAGGGTTCCCCCCCCCCTCCCAATAAGTTTGTGATAAAATAAAATAAACAAACTTAAATAGCCAGCTTCCTTGAATTTACATTCTTGCCAGTTTAGTGCTGCAACCAATTATGTCTCTCAGTAAGGCCAGTACTAATGGGAGAAATAAGTTAAATAGATATTACAACAAAGACTGGAAAATTGTGTGCATTGTTTATAATAAAAGTTTACAACTAAATAAAACCATAAATATTCATTCCACTAACAATTAACCCAGAGTGTGATCATAGTAAAGTTCTGAAGGTAAAACCATAGGGCCCTGAAATTCCTCACCTAAAATACACACAAATGCGTTAGAGGAGTGAGTAATTTTTACCCAAAAATATGTTCAACATACCATCATTTTGTTAAGTATACTTATATATAGTTATCAAAATTCCGCTGGTGCTTTTGCTTTTGCTAAAGTAAAGGGAAAAAAACAAAATTACACAGACATGATACTGAATTCACTGGGACTCTGGCACAGAGATACCCATCATGGAATGAAATTTAGTTTCTTAATAGTATTTAACATCCGCTTTTACTACTATGGCATCACAGGTGGTGGACAGTGTTAATAGGAGATAAGATGATAATTGGGAAAGAACATATGTATAAGAAAAATAAAACAACGCTATCAACAATGTAACAAATTAATAGTAATTATGATAGCAGAAAAAGATAAAACACAAAGAAAAAGTCAAACTTGAAATCGCTATATTTCGGACTCGTGGAGTCCTATGGCAAGAAGACAAGTGACCACTATATCATAACTATATATTTACTATTAATATATATATATATATATATATATATATATATATATATATATATATATATATAAAGGCAGGAAGCGCTCCAAGCCTAAATCTAGGATACCTTCCCAGCATTTATCATATACAAAAGGAGGAAAAATCTCAAAGACAATCCTGGTAGGAATCAAACCCAAGACCATCCGCCCAGAGTCAGTGCCTTAACGAACTCAAACACCATGTTGGTACACGTACCATAGAGAGCACTAAGTACGTTGTAACGTCTCGGCCAACCGGAAGAATCGGGAGGCCTTTTGGCCTTCAATGCACAATGAATAGCGTTGTCGTAATGTCTATCTAATTAAGAGATCGAAATAGATAAAGAAAATCACGTGATTTTTGACCGCAGCGTGCCTTTTTCAAGGCTGGTGTGGCCTTTCGCCCTCTATAAATGCTGCCTTGAAAAATCCCGCAAATGAGATCTGAAAGCTCACATAATTTTTGTTAAAGCACAAAATATTGAGTACTAAGCATAGTTGAACTTATAAAAAGACACAATTTATTGACTTTTGAACTAGAATAATTTATATGGCGCGCGCAAATGGGATTCCCCGGCAGCTATGAGATGGGATGTCACAAGAAGGAACACTCGGTATGAAAGTAATATGGCGCAACAAGTAAGTAAATAATGAAACACAGACACGGTAAACCGCTACGAAGTACTGAAAAGGTTATAATACTGAACGTATTTTACAATTTCAGTGAGAAGCATCCAGAACTTGCTGTCAAAGAAGTGGTGATATTAACGTTCTAATTTACTGGTGTGTCCACTGCAAACATTTATTGCGCGCATAAGAAAAGTCCACAACTGGTGAAGTTGCGCAGAAGAGACCGCGCGTACTGGAAGTTGTGTGACGATTTTGCGAAGTCAACAATCCGCTCTAAGGTTCACCAGTTCTCTGCTAATAATGAAGCCCCACCGTAAACAAAGCGTTATTGGAGTTAACTCCGATCCTGACCTTCCAGATTTAAAGCTATCTTCCCTCCACAAGCTGTTGCTAGAAATTGGTTTCGAGTTTGTGAACAGAGATGACAATATTTCATTATGGCGGAGAGTAAAATAAAATAACCCCGCAAAAACACGAAAGGTGTATTCTTTAGATGAGACCTGGATTCATTAGAGACACAGGACAAGCTGGCACCATCGTAAAATCAAAGAAGCAAGCATTTCAGTCGAATTTAAATGCAGGGCTTAAAAATCTTAAGAGGAGAGGTAAGCACCTGATACGCACTTAGGAAGTGGAGATGGTTTTGTAGAGTGTGGTGAGCTTTTGTTCGTATCCAAAACAACCGGAGACTATCACGAAGAACTGAATGGCGATGTTTTCCAAAGATTTTCCCAAATTACACCCAAATAACATCATCGTGATGGACAATACCTTAGTGTGAGGTTAGAACGTATACCCTACCATTCTTGGAGAAAAGGTGGCATCATAGCATGGCTACAAAGTAAAAACATAGCTTTCGACGAGGGTCTGGTTAAGGCAGAATTGCTGGTATTGCTTAAGTCTCATGCTAAAGAGTATGAAAATGATGTGATTGACGAAATGGCTAAACTTGCGGGTCACACTGTACTCGGACTGCTGCCTTATCACTACTACAACCCGATAGAGATTGTGTGGAGTCAGGTGAAACGACCTTGAAACTCCAGGACGTGCGTGAGGTTGTTGATGCAGTATTCCGCGTTATAAGACATAAAAGGAGTGCTAGTGTCCAATATGTGATTAGGGAAGAACAAAAAATTGGGGACTTGGAGGGTATTATTGATGTCGTAGTAGAAAAATGCGTGATGCATCTTGGGGAAGATGAATCAGCGACATAGGGACGTCCAATGTTCATGTCAGATTAGTGGAACGCTAATCACGTATATAGGAATTAATTTCCACATCTCGTGTACTGCATGTTATTTAGAGATAAGATAAAAAATATGGCATTTAAATGGTGATAAACGCTAATTATACTTAATGTAACGAAAGTCTTGTGCTCTGTCCACGTTCTTCATTGCTAACGCAAGTTGCCGCGGATTGATACAAACCGGTGATTTGTTTACGTCTACTTCATCCTCCTCTTGACTTGACGTTAGCCCCTGAACAAATTTTCGGGCTTGAGGCACATTTTCGTCCCGAACGAGAGATCTCTTTTCTTACTCACCCGCTAGAGGAACGGACAGCGAAAGCGACAGTCCCGAGAGACAGCGGAAAGAGCCGAACAACTCATTCCCGAACGGGAGTGGATGCACTGAAGTTGCTTTCTCTAACTGCTTGCTTGCATTGTGAATAAGGAAGTCGAATTATATGTGTTTTGTGGAAACTGTATGAGTGCATCAAAACAGTTCGTATGCTTGGAATGTGGGAAGCAGTATAACTTATCTAAGACAATATGTTTCTAAAGTACACCCGGAAAAGTTGGATGTTATCACCCTGTTCTAAAAACACAACAATCGTGCGCTTATCACTGTGGAACAAGAATTTTAATTATTCATCCAACTTCAAAAGCCATCAGCAAGATTACCATAGTGTGGGTTCAGCTGAAAAGAAAACAATGACGTGCAGCTTATGTAGTCAAAGCAAACTCGGAGTTTCCTTTATTTGATCATTTAGAATCAGTACATGAAATAAAAATAAAATCGTAAGAACTACAGTTCTCATCCTTTGACGATTTTAAAAACTGAAAGCAAGAAACTGAGGAAACAAGGGGATCGATGTTTGTAAAATATTCTGGTTCTCGCACTTCTTGTGACAATGTTGTAAGATATTATTATGCCTGTCATTGCCCAGGCAATTTTGTTTCTGAAAGTAATCAAACATTTAAAATTGCAAGGAAGCAATAAAATTGGCGGTATATGTCTACTGCTACCGCCGCTGACTTAAGCCCGCCACTGCCGTTTGGGACTGAAAAGTAAATTATGACTTCGGGTCTCTCAAGTGATAGTGTGAATAAGGAAGTGTAAATGTTGTGTAATAATGAGTGCATCAAAACAGTTCGTATGCCTTTCACCCCGAACACTTAAAATGTGTTCGCGCCTTTTGTAAAAAAGACAACAATCGTACGCCATTTACTGTTAAGTGAAAAACAGTTATATAAGAGGTGCATGCAGTGATTAAGTTCGGCCTTCTCCGCTGTTGCATTTCTTGGGACTGGTGCTGTTGCACGAGTTGCTCTAGCAGCACGCGAGTGAGACAAGTGAATTCTCGTTCGGGACGAGAATGTGCCTCGTAATCCGAAAATTTGTTCAGGGGCTAACGTCGAGTTCCTACTGGACAGACAGTAGGTGTAAGCGGAAAGAAAGAAGGAGGTGGGATTTATCCTAGTCAACCATGAAACAGGTAGCAGAATCAGTTATTTCATTTGAGTCTGAACCTTCGCTTATGTTGTGTGGGAAATTTTGTGCCCTTTTGCTCGAATGTATTGGATTTCATTGTAATCTTAGTGCACATTGATGACTACTAATAGAAGAACATGGCCCTGGGAGTATTCTGCACAAATCCCAGAAAAGAAAGTTCAATGTAATATTTGTTCCCAGTGAACATATTAGTTTAGAAAACACAAATACATACATCGGACATTGCGTGGCATTTGAAGTCCTAAAATGAATCAAGGAGACAAGGATAAACTAGTTTGAAATAATATTTCGTTTAGTTTAGCAAATAAGCAGTTAATGATAATATCAGGGATTTTTCTATACGATATTCTGAAGGCAATGACTTCTAAAAAGACGTTCCACACAAAGATTAATCGAAATTGAGATCCTGTAAAACAGCTCAAAACTCGCGCTTACAGAGAATGTACGAGGTCTGTTCAAAAAGTATCGCGAATTTTGTGTTTTTCCAAAAAGTATTTATTTATCTATGAATATCTATTTTGTCCCCTTCAAAGTAATCCCCACCAGATATTATACACTTGTGCCAACGTTTTTTCCAATCCTCGAAGCACTTTAAAAAATCGTTTTTTGTGATCTTGTTCAGTTCCTCCTTCGATGCCGTCTTTATCTCCTCAATTGTGGCGTAGCGTCGTCCTTTCATGGGCCTCTTCAGTTGGGAACAAAAAAGGTCACAGGGGGCCTGGTCTGGGGAGTACGGTGGCTGAGAAATCATAAATGTGTTGTTTTTGCCCAAAAATTCGCGCACAAGCAACGATGTGTGAGCAGGGGCGTTATCATGGTGCAAAAGCCAATTTTTGTTCTTCCACAAATCCGGGCGTTTCTGGCGGATTGCTTCGCGCAAATTTCGCATAACTTGCATAACCGTTCTACCCTGTGGCAAGAACTCATGATGCGCCACGCCCCTGCAATCGAAGAAAACTGTAAGCAAAACCTAAACATTCGACCGAACTTGGCGCTCTTTTTTCGGTCTTGGCTCGTGTGGTAGCATCCATTGGGATGATTGAGCTTTAGTTTCCACGTCATAACCATAAACCCATAATTCGTCACCGGTTATGACCCTCTGGAGCAAATTTGGGTCGTCGCGAACAGAGTTCAACAGCTCCTTAGCAACGTTAATGCGATGGTGTTTTTGGTCGAAATTGAGCAACTGTGGTACTAATTTTGCGGCGACCAGTCTCATGCGCAAATCATTGGTAAAAATCGAATGGCACGAGCCAATCGATATGTTTAGGTCCTCGGCAACTTCTCTAACGGTGATCCGACGATTGGCCAATACTATTTTCTTCACTTCTTCAATGTTTTCGTCTGTTGTTGACGAGTTCGGGCGTCCGGGACGCTCTTCGTCGTTCACATCTTCTCGACCCTCTGAGAACATTTTGTACCACCGATAAACGTTGCTTTAGTCCAAGGTAGCTTCACCAGTCAACATTCGGAATGCATCCGCGCACTTAATTTTGTTTTTCACACAAAATTTGATACAGATTCTTTATTCCATTTTTTGAAATAGGCAAACATCGAAGACGAGCCAAAACACGTCCAAGCAAAATAGCTTTTTTTTTTTTTTTTTTTTTTTGAGTAGTGTTTAACGCCCGTTTTTACTACTGAGGCACCACAGGCGGTGGACACTGATGATACATGAGATGAAATGATAAATTGGGAAAGGATATTATTTTTTAAGGAAGGAAGCGTTCCAGGCCTAAGTTTAGGTACCTCCCCGGCATTTGCCAGTTATGAAGACTGAGGAAAACCTGGAAAAAACCCCAGTCAGGGAGGACGGTCCTGGCGGGATTCGAACCGCAGACCTCCCGCTCACGAGTCCGTGCCTTAACGACCTCGGCCACCCGTGGCGGTGCAAAATAGCTGTCAACAATTAACTGAACATTCAAAATGGCCGAGCTTGTCAACATAAGTGAGGGACATGAGTATCAACATAACGCCACAAAACAATCGAAAATCGAATATACGTAGCCCGCGAAAATTCAAAATTCGCGATACTTTTCGAAGAGACCTCGTATACGGGCAGGGAGTGCAGCACTATTCACTTTCACTCGAGAGGGATTATGAGAATCCAGAGATTCACGAGATTTTGGGTTTAGTGATTATCAACAAGTGGGAGTGGTTTTTGAACAGACATAAATTATCTGAAAGAAAGCAGTGTTGTTGCTATTGGATAATGTGTAATATCCTGTTAACATACCATCCATAAATACACCAGAAAAGGTTGTATCGTGTATTGGCTAAAACATTAAAGTGGATATTTTCTCAACCCGTTTTGAGAAGCATGGTACATACCGGCCGACCGAAAAGTACTTCAAGCTAACGATGCAAGTATTGCAGAATATTGCACGTAATGACGCCGAACGTACGATTTCGGTAAGGGAAGGAAGGCCGTGTTTCTGTGTGAACATGCGTAGGACGGAGATTCGTCAAATCGAAACCCAGGTATCACAATTTATCCCTAAATACGGGATAACCTGCCTTCAGTTCTCCAGGAAACACCAACATTGAGTTGAAGAACAATGGGAACATATGCTATATAGCGGTGGCTCCAAATTTAACCTCCGGTGACCAGATGGGAGAGAAATGTATGACGTAAGTGCAAAGAGCGCTTTGCAGCCAATACCTTAACATAGAAAAAGTGTTTGATGTTGGCCTGGTGGTCTGGGGAGATCAACGTCCAACTTAAGAGATTCGATTGATTGTTCCACCAAACATGGAATTTACCACACCTTGGCAAAATTTCGAGCGCCATTACTGTAGAAATGAGAAGAAATCGTATTTATTCTAACAATGAGAAGTCCTAGGAGAATGGAAGTAGCAATTGTAATAAAAGGTGACAAATATTTCCATTGGATGCATTTAAAATTGAATTTGTTGATGGAAAACAATAAACGCCTACAACTCCTCACAACTTATCTTACTTTTCGTATAATGACATTGCAGGTTTTACAAGTACAAACCTTATGTTGTTACTTTGATTTTAGTAACTTTCTAAGAACCTAAACCTATTTAACACTCGTGTTAAAATTTGGATATAATGTATATATGGATTTTTCCACATTACGCAATTATATTTATAAATTAAGCTCTATTTTCTGCTATTTAAATAGGTTTTCTTGAAATAGTAAGTTACGCTCGTTTAGGGGAGGTACTGTAATTAGGTTCTATAAACAAAAAATAAAGAAAAAATATGTAAAATAAACTGCAAATAACTTATGGGGGCCAAATGAAAACGGGTTAGACACCAAGTGTCACTGCACATTTTTTACCCAAATGTAATCTCAAAATCTGTTAATTCAATAATCCTACTGAGTGACAAGATAACCAATCCCGTTCTTGTACAGGCTTTTAGGCTAATGATCGATCCACAACCTTATCTGTCGCACACGCCCTCGTCCATTCCAAACCTATACCTATGAATGTCTCTCTTTAGATTGCCAAAAATGTAAAAATCGCTTTGGTGAATATTCGCGCTGTAGGAAAGGCGTTGAAGCATTTCCTGGAATTTTTTCTAAAGCGTATTCTTAATCATTTAGAAACTCTAGGGTATGACTTTATTAAGGAGAAGGATAATTCCATTCAATAGCATTCCAGGATCTTTTGACTTTAAGGGCTTCTCAGTTTCTGCACAGTGTCTATTTAGTACTGCATATTGATTTTGGCGCCATACTCAAGAAAATCGACAAGCACTCACAATCAAAGAAGGTAATTATGAATTTTCTGAAACCTAAATGTGTGGTTTTGGACGGAAAAGGATTAACCTATTTCCAGCGTTGGCTTTGCCGTTTGCTCTGAGGCTCAAAATGGTGGCACTACAATTTGTTTCCGGTGATGATATGAAACCGAAAAGCATACCATTCCTCGTAGTACCGCTGCAGGTTACCCATAGATACAGCTATTCTATGTGTATTTTGTTTCTCTATAAGTTAATGTGAAACCCACTGTGCCCAAAATGTCGATACGGTCAGTGGTCTCTGATAATAAGGTATATGCAGCCATTACTTATTTGAGTCAGTCCTGGTGGTCTAGTGGTAACTATACTTGCCTTGAAAACCCAAGATCGCGGGTTCAATCCCGGCCAGGGTCGATGGTTTCCTTCGGAAGGGAAGCAAAGTCATGAGTCCCTGTCGTAAATTTACGGCACAAAAAAGAACCTCATGCCTAAAAGAAGAAACCTCTGATCAAATTTGATCGGTCGTTTCACACCCTGAATTGAATGGGACGCTGAGAACCTGAGATGTTAAAGAGGGTCCGTAAATAAACCAAATATTTGGGGGAAAAAACACGAATTTCTTCCACTGTGATAAATCGGATTAAATCAAGATCAATGAAGCGATGGGCCTACTCTGTTCGCGAATCGTTTTACAGTGATACGCTTCTTTCTTGAAATGTGTTATGCCATTTCAAAACACGTAATATGCAGAGTTAGCCCTACACAAAAACATGTTTTCCTCCAATACTTTCAACCGTCAAAAAACGAACTACACTCGCGTCTATTTTGGTGTTGAATGAATACACATCAAACCACCTCCTTGGTCGAGTGGTTAGCGTTGCTGATTGCTGGCCGGAAGGACCCGGGTTCAATTCCCGGTAGGAATTTTTCTAAGTTAGGGAGGTCTGGATAGAGGTCCACTCAGCTTCGTAAGGATAATCGGGGAGTTGCATGATGGTAAGGTGACTTTCTTCGATCTACGATGACGAAGAGGATATTGGGAAACTCGTTCACGATATGACAAACATCTCAATCTACACGTGACATGTCGAAAAGTAACTTAGATTGTACTTGACTGCTGGTAATAAATTCATTATGGGATTCACACTTGTCTTTATTTTATGCCCCATCGAAAGTTGGAAATATATATATATATATATATTCCTCGTAGAAAGATGCGTGATAGCGACCGGCTGGATGTCGGCATACTGATCACATGCGCCCCCTCCCCCTGTAACACTGTCTTCTATCAATGAAGTCGTGAAACGCAGGTAGAGGAAGCAGAGATCGTTACGGCAGGCCATGGCCCGATCTCGGGTTTTAGCGCCATAGAAGGAGAAGAATACACGTATAGTTAACACTTCACTTCCAGCGCACTAATTGTATGTATTAAACGAACGATTTGGCTGCCTTCTTCCCCACAGAAGGCGGTATCTTTAGTAAATAGCAATGTTGCCATCTTCGCGGTAGTTGATTACTATGTGAGGTGACCTGTTTTATTTGAGTGTTCCTCATATTTTTGCTTTATTATATTATTAATTAATATTTCCTCTGCAAATTATGCATTAATTAGAAATGATTGGCACTGCATTTGTTTTTATAGTTGTCAACACGAACTTTGAATGTAAGCATGCATTTTTTCAACAAGATTCCGCTAAGCACATACAGGCGATATCTCGTTAGCTTTAACTGAGGAAAATTTTGAGGATTAGATCATTAGGAAGGAATTGTGGCTAGTGTGATCCACAGGACTTACCATACGATTTTTGTTAGGTAACTTGGACAAATAAAGTGTATCGGAATAACCCACTTACGTTGGAAGAACTGAAAAACAGTATAAGATGGGGAACTGTAGCACTTTCACAAGAGGAACTGATGCCTGTGAATGCACACTTTCTTAAAAGATGCGAGAGATACACCTTAGCACAAGGACATAATATCCAATATAATGTATGGCAAAGGTAAGAGGTCATTACGCTATTGTTATTTGCACGAGGGATCTATGCGCTTGAATTGAGAGATGTACATCCGACTCAAACGGCAAGCAGCTACGCGGGTCGCGCTCTCACGGTTGAACACCCATTTGAGAGCAGCATATTTTCACATTTGCGAGGCATTATTACTACTACTGGATTTTACTCGGCAAAGATTAATAACGCAGTGCGAGTGTAGCCCAGGGAGGCAGAGATTCGTTCACATTACAATACTAAACACTTGCATAATATGATACTATTTCCAATTTACTATACTCCATTGCAGGCTACGAGCGGTACAAAGAGGAAGTAGCAACTTGGGTAAAGGAACAGTATGAGTGAAAGGAATACATACCATAACGTTGTTAGTTTTAACCATCAACGTTATAATATGTTTTCGTTTGTTCTTACATTCTCCAAATTGTGTTGTCAAAGGATATGATCAAAGTAAGTACAGTTCTATATGTAACATTGGAAACAACTCCATAGCCTATTTTTTACCCCTTTCATTAAACATTTAATTCGTTTTCATTTGCTAGAGTACAACATGGCAACCATACACAGAGCACGTGGTTGCCACCTGTCTATTAGTTACTGTCATGTTCAAACTCGAATAGTTGGAAGTTAAAGAGTGGTAAATATGTGTGTTTTTTTGTAATTTAGCTAAAACGAAACCGACGTCTCCATTATAATAATGTTATAATGTTGAACGAGTGCGCAGATCCTTAACTTCGAATGAACAGTGCATTGTTCTGAATGTACATATATTTAAAGATAGTCTTTTTCTTTTTTTGCTTCATGCTGATTTATATACCGGTTTGCGACAGAAACATGCCTATCAAATGCAAACGAGGCATCAATCGGGTAAATATACTATTCACAAGGAAATGACAGCTAGTACCATTCGTAAAAGCCGCCCCATTGTGACAACTTTGTATGTTGAGTCAATGAGGCCACTTACATCCGCCCTTGTACCGCTCGTACAATCGAATAACTTGAGCCTTTACGAATGGCGGAAACCCCGTGCTGCTAGTGCAACTTGCTGTTGCAGTCCCGAGCGACAGCGGAGTGAGAGGAACTACTATTTGCGCGGCCGCTTGTAACAATGTACATTTTGCATGTATTATTTTATTGTTAAACACAATGTAACCTGTGCGTTGTCTTCCGTAACTTTTAAATATAAATAAATGGGGGATTGTTAGGCGGGTAAAATATTGTAAAGGTGGCAAATATTCTTTTATTGGAATTTGCAATTAATTCGCACACACACACACACACACACACACACACACACACACACCCTAACCTAACAATAACTCGGGTAAATCATAGAAACCGTTGGACCCAGTGGTTTGCTGCACTTTACACGCAGGGCAAAAATCACTGGTCTGCTAGTACAACTCCTACTGCTGGGTGCAGGTCGCAGGCTGCAATCCCGAGCGACAACGGAGAGAACCGAACTCCTCAGTCCCGAAGGAATAATGGGATGCAGTACTCCTTTCACACCTATTTGCGTGAATAATGTAATACATGCATACACAAATAGATACTCTTGCACGTGTGTTGATTGCAACATTAAATGGAATGTGTGTAAACACATACGCAGCATATGCCCAATTTCAGTTGCGCAATGGACGCCCTCGTTATTTTGAAAATAATGGGCTTAATAATAGACACTGAAGATGTTTCTGTTCTGAATGAAAAGGAGGAAATACTAGCCCAAATGCGGAAACAAGAATGTCGCAACTGTCCTGTTCCCATATCCGAACAAAAAGATAAAATTGCTTGCGAGTTATTGTATATCACTTAGGTAATTTCCACAACAACAAAACTTGAAGTTTTGAAGAAACACACGGCATCCTTAAAGACAACATTAGCAACTTTTGCATCCAAAATGAACAAGTACCCATGCCCAAAATTACAGAAATGTCCCATAAGAGGAATATGATTCCACTCTTTGCTATAATTAAAAAAAAAAAAAAAAAAAATCTCACCGCATACTCCCTTGCAATGAAACAACGGAGACTAATTTCATCGCTGTTTCTTTGCTGCAAGATGGGAAAGAAACCACATCTCGTCGCATTCCCCTTGCAGAAACTGAATCAACTGAGCCTATCATCTTCGCGCTTTCTTTCCTGCAAGATGAAACTACCGCCGCAGCTGTCGTTCGGGAATGAGGTGAGGAGTTCCTCTCTCTCAACACACTTGGGCTTGTTAGCGTGACAAGTGCCTGGAGTGATTAAGTTCGGCTCTCTCCTTTTTTGCTTGGAACTGCAGCCTAAAGCCTGCCAGATTTTCTCGTTCGGGACTGAGGAGTTCGGCTCAATCCGCTGTCGCTCGGAACTGCAGTCAAATGCCTGCAGCCTCCACCCAGCAGCAGCAGGCCTACACTCGTCTCCTTATCGTAAATATAAATTGATAGAGCGGGCATATCACCGTAATGGTGGCAAATCTCCTTTGAAAAAAATCGTAAACATCAATTTATACGCACTCTGTGCGTGCTACTATGTTACCGAGTAAATCATTGTAATGGTGACAAATCTCCTTTAACTTCAGAAAAAAAAAAAAAAGAGGAAAAAGAAGAAATAAAAAGAAAAGAAAAAAGTATTTGGCCTATGTATTGAAACCCCATCTTCACAACATGACACTCTAACCCTTGAGCCATTATGCCATTGGCATGGAAGTCTTATTATTTAGCTAAATCAATGGAAGATACTATCTTCGGCTATCGTTCGGGGTCACTCGGGACTTGCAGCAGCGAACAGCAAGAATTGCACTAGCAGCAATAGTGATTTCCGCCCTGCGTGTAAGGATAAATATCGATTATAGTATCATACTAGATGCAATAGCTCCTGTGAATAGTATGTGCGATAATTTGATACAACTTAACGCTATATGACACAACATAATGCTATAGACTGCAATAAAAAACTGAAACATACCGTTGCTAAATTACTCCAGTGTGAACTGAGTATCTTCTAAACACGAACCAATCGGAGCTCTTATTGCAATTTTCGTATTTTGTGGCTCAAAATATATATTGACTAGATATTTTCATTTTAGAAGCAATTTGCCTCTTGTCCAGTATTAGTTTTATTACGTACACTCATATTACTGGATAATTACGCTGGGAGTATTTATCTAACTTCATAAATACTGTTAATTCAGAAAATAATAAAATAAATAATAGACAAATTTTCTATTCGAAAATAAATTAAAAAATAATGTTATGCACAAAACATCTTTTAAAGCAAAATTTGCATATTATGAATATAACTCCAGAGCATACAATAATATTTGAATTTCCGCAGGCTTTACTTATCAGAAGCATTACATAATATTTCACCACATAATGGTGAGCATTTGCACAATAAGCTTCCTCAGCACTTTGAAGCATATATGTACAATACGTTTAAGAAGCAAATAAGATCATAAATAAACATTTAAATTAAAAATTTTATATTAATCCACGTTGTTTCTTGTATATCTTTTGTTTCCACTGTCTGGACACGTTGACCGAGGATTAGAATTAAAAAGAGAGAACATTATTTATTACTTAAGTAAATAATACGGAAATATATTTTGTCACGCTTTATTGCATATCACAATCTTTTATTATATTCAGTTGTACTCCTAGATTTATTTTGTGTTTACAATATATTGATAATGCCGTGTTCCTAGCAAAAAAGAAATGGTCATATCTAACCCAGGAATAAAATGCAAGCCTTTAAGCCCAAAAGTTCTGAACTACATGTTCACGCGCGCGCGCGCTCACACACGCACACACACACACACACACACACACACAACACGGAATAAATAAATAAATAAATAAATAGTGAGTTGGGTCAGCTGGTTGGCATGGAAGAACAGTATCATAACTCGGGCTCCAACGATAACCCAAGGGCTCATAGTCTCTTACATAAATGGTGTTTAGTTTACACAACAGATGTCGTTCTTGGAGAGCATCCGTGAGAAATAGTGCGGCTGCTAACTTACTTACACTTACATGCCATGCAGAGGCAGACAGTGGAAGGTACTAAAGTTGTGGGGGAAAAGTTGTGAGTTTATGAGAGTGGCGTAACGTGGGGTTCAAATTGAGGGATTGTCAGTTTAATAAATATATTGATCTAATTTGCGTCCTGTTACAGGTAATGCGAATAGGTGTTTTTGAACCTCTTCTGTTTTGTTATCGGAATTATCCTATCTTGCTTTCAAATGACGTATAGGGTAAGGTTAGGCGACATGTGATAGTTGATTGCGAATGGAAAAGAGACTATCCTGAATTTAATACTACGTTCTTGTAATGTGAATGGGCGCAGATCTGTGTAAAATGCGTTATGCAGCCCCATTCCATTTATTTTTGTAAACATTAAATTAAAAAGAAAACAATCGTGGAAGGCAACAATTAGAATTATCAACGCTTACTGCAAACATTTGGCATTTAATAGAATTGCTCCGAACTTCACAGCTGGCTGATATCATTGCTATACTAACTGATATTTTAAGTATACTTTATTTAGATTCTTTAATATCAAATTTTCTTACCTAATTAATGAGCAGAAATAAGCAATACTTTTATGACCATTAAGTATGTGTTAGTAGTAATTTGTTCACCATGTTTCATTCAGTTTAGTTGTTAATGTTCAATTAATTTAACAGGAGGGGTTATTCAGATATAAACAATGAATGAAGAAAACCTTCATTTGGCACAGGCCTTGGTTGGAATGACAATGGAAGAGCATCCAAAATCACCAAAAAAGACTGTTGTAGGAAGAGTACAAGAAAAGGTGCAAGGGTTCAGGTGAGTGAAATCATGTAACAAAATGAAAAATAGAACACTACATCTTTCTTGCATTTTGTGATCTTAGTGTGTACTTTTTTGCGAACAGGTGTGAGAAATATCAGGCAATTAATTGAAATGATTAAAGTATTTGCTTTGTCATTGTTGCTGTAAGCTTTGGGAATACAAAATAGTTTATTGGTATCCAACTGAAAGCTACAGAACACACTTCCTATTGTCCTGCAATGACAGGGTGTGTACTTACAATAATTATGTTTTTGAAGTGGATGGTGTGATGTGAAAGGTTTGTTTACATATAATTTTTAAATTATCTCGTACCAAAAGATGCATTGCAAGTGCTATATTTATGTGCATATTTTCATTCTGTAATGAAATATGAAATTATTTTTTGGAGTAACTCTTATAGAAAATGTTTTTCATTTGTAAAAGAAAGATATTAGAATAATCCGTGGGAGGGAAAAAAAAAAAAAAGAATCCTGTAGACCTCTTTTCAAAACACTAAATGCAATTACTCTGACAGGAGAATATATGATTTGTATAGACCGGCTAGCGCATTATAGATTTTCCAGAAGGGTGCCTACTATTCTGCAATTCAGAATATAATGGGTACCAACATAATTAAATGATTAGGAAATAGATGTAAATTCCTATCTTTAAAAAATTTTCCTAAATAATTTTTAATATCTCGCACCTCTATAGTTTGGATGAATATTTTGGACTTAATTAAACACTCTTTTTAATTATTATTATTTTTTATTTAAATTTATGAACATGTTCTATATCATAGAGCTCTCACCCTATCTACAGAACGAGATACATGCATTTGTTCCTAAATTTCCATTTTGATTTGTGTTAAACAGCTAACTTAAAAGTTCATAAAGCTTCTAAACCGCCATATCTAGAGAAATTGGTATAATGAATTAATGTAAAAATGTTTTTCTTATTTCATGTGTATAAGATCATTGTATAAACTGCCCATTTTGTATCTGTAGCCATTCAGCAACCCAAAAACAACACTTTGCAAGCTTCAACAGCTTTACATGGCTGGGGCTCTTAAAGATACGGAGGGATAGGGGTAGGCATAGAGATGGGGATAGGGATTTTATTAATCTTGTAAATCATTGGTTACACAAATATGTACAGGATGTAGGACATATCAATGGCAAAAATGAACTGAAGTTCTTTACAGATATCCATATACTCTCACAGTAACCTTATTCCCATTAGTCTCATTTCAAGTATTCATCTTCACTGTAGAAGCAGTGACAAAGCAGAAAAGCCATGAGTGCTGTTTCAAATTTTGTTTTTTTACCTATTGTTTCTAGGTAATTTGTTAATTTATTGTATAAATTGATGGCCATATGCATTGCACTGTTTTGAAAAGCTGTTATGTTAGCTGTGGTGATATGTATATCTTTTTTGTGTTATGATTATGTATTGTATCATTTGTTTTCAAACTGTTTGAGGGATCATTTTTAATAACCTAATGTTTCATAGATAATATACAATCAAGAGAAAGAATTTTAAGGTTTTTATACAGTGATTTTTGCAGGAAATTCTTGTATATGACTCAGTTCATACTACTCTTTTCTGGGTTATGAATAACTGTTTGCAGGGGTTAGAGTTATTCTATGCATTTATACCATATCTCAGTATGGAGTGTGCACATGCAAAAATGCTATTCTAAGAGCTACTGTACTTGCATTTTGTGCAAGTTGTCCAAAGGTGAAACAAATGACATTTAATTTTTTAATAAAGTACTATACATGTGTATCCCATTTTAGATTGTTTTAAATCATAATGCCTAAGAATTTTATATTGATAGTGCTTTGAATATTTTTATTTTTTAAATAATTTTTGGTTTTTCAGAATTATTTTGTTTGAGATGAAATTTGAGAATTTTAGTTTTTTTCTGTATTTACTATTAATTTATTCACATCAAACCACTTTGATGCTCCATGTGTGATTTTATCTAGGGGTTTTTTTGAGTTTCTTTCCCTGACTCTCTGCTAAAATAGTTGTATCATCAGTGTGCTGAATTTAAAATATTTTAAATGTTAGGTTATTTATAAAAAAGAGAAAGGGAATTGGTCCTAGTATTCACCACTGTGATATTCCATCAATGATACTCCCTTTTGCAAATAGCAGTATTTTATTTCTCCAGGTTTCATATGCTTTATTACTATTATTTGTGCTAACGGATTCTGAGTTCATTCCTTTATTGCAGAAACATTTCACATACTTTGCCATCTTTTGTCTATTCTCTCCCCATATTTTGTCTCATTTTAAAATATGCTGCTCTTACTGTTGTACAAGTATTACTGTTACTTTTATATAAAATATAAAAACATGCTCTAACAAAAGTAATCTTTTTTGTTAGAACATGTACAGATTGAGAATGCAAAGCATAACGTGGAAACATTGTCATTACTAAGATGTTAGTTTATAAAAAAAGACACATTTAATTGTTGCTTAGTCTTAAGTATATTAAATGAAATATATATTTTTAGTATGTTTACAAGTTAAACATATGGTTATAAGTTTAAACAGTTATTCAACTTATATCAATAGCTTTTATTTTGTATAAAATGTATTTTCAAATCCATCTGCTATGGTATATATTTATAGATGTAGATAGCTCATATAATTTACTATTACTAAACTGGTAAGTAGAGTATTAATTTTATATAATTTTTTTCTTTTGGTGCCTTTCAAAATAAACCTAATATTGCAGTTACCTGTCAGTGGTATGTCACAAATTTTTTAGTCTTTGAAGCACAATTCAGCTTGAGCTTGCTCTTGCAGGCGTACATAATGCCTTAATTTTCTCTTTATCAAAGAATAACACACTTTAAATAGATATGAGACTAGAAAATAAAAAACGGTTTCTTTCAGGAAATCCTTACTGCTAACCTGCCCCTCCATCCACTACCTGCAAGCCTTTCACTGTTAGTTAATATTTTCTGACATTGTGAATTGCATTAACATGAGTTAAATGCTGCAGGTAGGAACAGTTTTCTATGTATTTAATGCAACTTAAAAGTGTAAATTCTAGAAATAAGAATTATAGTGGATTCCATTGTATTTAATTAGTAAAATAACAGTTTTTTAAGTTATAGAAGCATACATATCATTCTTAAAATAACACACAATTGGAACTATCACAATGAAGTGTATAACATGTTAATATATTGTGATGAGTCAAACTTAAACGCTCTTATATCTTCCCTCACTTACTTTTCGTTAGAACATGTTTTGGGGACCTTTGTCTGCATCATCAGATACTTGTCCCTGCAAGAAGGGTTCTCATAATCCTTGGAGGACGTACAGTTTGACTCTGATAAAAATCTGATTAAACCTGAAATTAGTTTTTTCTTCTCCTTGTATATGGATATACATTTTTTCCATTTGCTAAGTTCTGTATGCCCTTCTACTGCCTTTAACAATTTTAATTTGTTAAATTTCATGATTTTTCTTTCCAAAAAATGAGCTGCCATAGTACATTTCTCTATTTGCTTTTTGTACTCTTTCCATTGGGACTATTATTTCTTTTTTCCCCATTATGTATTATGTTGCACTCTACACAATTAATATGATGAATTCCTGATTTCTTTTCTAGTGGTATACTATCTAACTGTTTATTGTTTAAAAGAATTTTTATGCTAAACTCATTCCTAGGTGCCAATGTATTGTTAGCATACTTAAAGATTTTCTGAAAGATTTGTGTAACCCAAGGATAGGTACATTTTTTATAAATTTTCTAATCTTTCATTGCCAAGAGAGTTGAGTTTTCATTTAGCTGCATAAGTCTTTAATTTGTACCGTTTATTTTTAACCATATCCTAGCAAAATCCATTTTATACTGCTGTTTATACTATTTGGTTGCATTCCTGTTAATATTCTGCATTATTCAAAGATAAAAGATAAGGTCAGAGGTCTATGTGTTAAACTATTAATGACTGCATGTTCATTTTGTCTTGGGTTAAAGTTATTGACTTTTATGTAATTGTCTGTATGGGTGATGTTTATATGTATTCCAAATTTCAATTTTTTTAAAATTTATTTTGAGAGGTCCAAAAATGGTAGCACATTATCTGTAACACATAAATACTAAGCTTGGCTCTTGTGAGTTGAGCAGTAATGGGCCCCATTAATATGTTTTTCATTTACAGTTGCAAAATGTCATCAATCAACTGTACTAAATTTTAAATATGTATGAAAGGGATTTTGTGATGTGGATTTCAAATCAGCTCATATTATGTCTGATATATGCATATGAAATGAAATCAGAGTGTCAGTGGGTAGTAATTTTTTGTCTTTTATTTTTACTGTTAGCTCAAATGCATTCTTTATGCTGAGAGTGTCAAATTCTGAAAAGGACTGAAATCTGTTTTTTTTAGATTGCATTTTAAGAAAAGTTCAAAATAAAAAGGAGAACCCATCTTGAATAATTAAGATAGATATTTTGTTACATTCACCTATCCGTTTATAAAAAACTGTGTTGACAATAGATCAAAATGCAGAAATTAATTCTATGGCTAATCACTATAGTTATTAAGTGGCATTGTCAGGGGAATGATGATTTGATTCTCTAAAGCTGTGTAACATTTTAAATTGCCTACACTCCTATGCTCACCATATTGTATTCAATTATCAGCTTTATTTAAGCATTTTTATAATCTTTATGGTTATTTTGCACTTATTTATTATTTAGAAATCTGCCAATAGTGTATTAAATATTTTATCTTACCTGTATTTTATATATTGTAGTTGTTATATGTAAAAGAAAGTACTCATGCAATGTGGATCATAGCCTCTTGATGTTTTATTGTAGTTGTTAATTTTCCCACTAGTATTAGATAATGGTTCTTATTAATTAATATGCATATTTTATTTATTTATTTATAATAATTTTTTATTAATGTAATTGAGATTATTTCATCTTGTGTATCATCAGCATCCACAGCCTATGATGCCTCTGTAGATAAAATGGGCATTAAACACTATTAAAAAATCAAAAGAAACATAATGAGAATTTCTGTTACCTAACTCATAAACAAATGTAAAATCTATTCAAAGTTAATAAACTGTATTTTGAGGAAGTTCATTTTACTAGATTTCTTCCTAAATATTAACTATTAATATCTTTATGCATTGTTGAAAATCGGCAATTGGAAAACTCATTTATATCTAAATCTTTCCTTGGTTTAAAAAGAACTGCTAGCAGTAAAATAGAATTACTAATTTTTTTAACTCAACTGATCTTGTTTATGAATAGCATACATGTACACTGTAAAATGTGTTAATATGCAGACCAAGTGCATTACGTATAAATATTGTACTTGTGAAGCTGTTAGGTATTCATTTTTTACAATAAACTCCACTTACTTAAAAATAAGACGCGTTGTTCATACTGAAGATAGGAGAGATTCTCCCTAAATGCATCTTATTTTTAACTAAGTAAGTGGAATTTAGTGTAAAAATTAATATCTAAGTTTAGGATGCATTATGTATATTGTTACTCTATAATGAAATAATGGCAAAACCTTTGGCAGAAAAAACATTTAGAATATTGCTAGCACACCAGGTACCCAACATTTAGATTTTTTTTAAACAAATTAATGAATTCTAATGCAAATCAAGATTTATGCAGGCCATTAGAAGCTCTCTTTTGTGTGTAATACTCCTGCATGAAATTAAAATTAAGTTTTCAATTAGAATCAAGAATTTACAAAAGTACAAGACTAATTAATAATGAACCATATTTCTAAACTTATGAGTTTATTTTCCTGGGAATAATTTTCAATAATGATGAGGTATAAATACAATTTTGAAAATTTTATTAAATAATTATATCCATGTGAATTTCTTGACCATAAGAGGCAGAATACTCCTAAATAGTAATGGAATTAAATTCAGAGATATCTTTCTTTTGCTCTCTCATATTGGAACTTGAAGATGAGTACACCCATGGCAAGCTGAACTTAAAGAAGTGCTAGATTTTCAGTAATTATATTTTTGAGAAAAGTTATCTACAGAATCTGCATCATTGTTCAGATATTAACTATATTGACAGCTTTTCCCAGTATTAAGGGTTAAGTGACAATTAGAAATAACTAGTATTTTAAATTTTCAAAGTGCGCCTTTTAAATTAATGTATTAAAATGAAATATAAAAGCATTCATTCAACAATTTTGATAAGGAATCACTCAACTTTCGATAATTTTACCAACTTGAACATGTTCTGAAACTGTTGTCTTCAAAACATGTTCAAGTAAGTTCGTAAAACTTAGTGAAATTTGAGTGATCCCTATTCAGAATTGTTTAATTAATGTTTATATTTTTCTGCTATAATTTCCACCATTCAAAAAGTATATAAAACTGTTGGACTCTCTTTTTAATGTTCACTGTTCAATTCAATGAAACTTATTATGCTTGTCCACAATATATTCTTTGATATTCCAAACATTTAATACATAAATATGCCAATATGGATTTATGCCCAAGAGTTAATTTAAAAGTAAAATAAATCACAGGAAATTGTTACCTTTTGAGATATGTATAATACTACTATGTGCAGTAAGATGCAAACAGATAAAACCACTATAAAAATCGCTTGGCAATTTCAAACATAAAAATACATACTTTTTGATAATCAGAATTTCTTTGGTGAGGAAACGATATGCAACTTTATAAATTTCCCTAGAATTGTACTGTGAAAACAAGAACTTAAGTGAACTTATATCTTTGTTTGTTTGCATGTTATTTTCAGTATCTCTAAAAATGTATAAGTATGGGAATTTTGTAAAGTAGGAAAACCTTCTCATCCCGAACTGGTCTTATTTGAAATACTCTGCAGTGAAATTATACATATCCAAAAACTCTAACTTATTTGCATGTATTTGAATGTGTTAAGAGTCTGGAAAAAATTTCTGCAATGTATTATTTTTTCAAATAAACCTTAGTTTCTTATTCCAGTTGCTGTAAACCTTATATGTCAGTGAATGTATATGTTCTTTGACATTAATGTTTCATGGGAAATTTGTGGGGATTAAAATTTCACTAGGCCAATAATTGCCAGAACCCAATAGAAATATGGGCAGTAATCATTGAAGGATAAAAATGAGATGCTGAGTATATGATAGTTTACTACACAATTAAGCGTTTAGAGGCAGAAATAATCAAATAGCATTGGAAGTGATACAAAAATTTGTAAGTATAAGGCATAACTTAAAATTTTAAATGAATAAGAAAATATATTTAGTACAGCTTACATATTACATCCAATTTTATTGATGGCGGTATTTGCTGAAAATGAAAATTGTCTAGAATGCATTTGGTGACCATCTCTATTGGCTACAATGATATTGAGCAGTATTCACATGTAAAACAGCTTACTAACCAATAATCTCTAGTACCTCCATGCCTCAGGTGTCATAAATGTATTTAATAGTGCTTAACAACCATTTTCACTCATGTGGTGGATGTGATGATATATGAAAGGGGAAAAGAAGTATTCCTTGGAGATGAGGGCTGAGATTTGAACCTCTAAACTCCCATTCATGATTACATCCATTAGCATATTGCTGTTACAATTTAAAGTGTGATTCTACCTATATTTGCCCAATTTAGCATTTCTGTGTCATGGCAATCAGTCTTTACTCCTTCACAATCATAATCAAAGTGTAAATAATAGCAGAATATCCTTTGAACCTTCTCAAACAGGGTAACATTATGCTAAATGTATTTGTTTAGTAGCTAACAGCATCATGTCTCAAAATTCATTAGGCTTGTGAAGTTCAAGAATAGCATTGTTCTTTTGTCAGAGTATGGTTTACTTAAGAACTCTCATTGGTAATACCAGTTAGATGTGATGACCTGTTTTTTTTATCCACAAAACTCAGATATGAAACTAACAAGACCTCAAAGCATTTTGAAATCTAAGATGCCAATTTTTAATACAAATTATTTGTCAGAAAGTAAAAACTTATCCAATTATTTAATTTAGAAAACCCAGTTGTAACTGTGCCATTACTATTGCTGCTTCATTTGTTTTTGTGCATATGCTCTGTGTGCATTTTTTGTAAATGTAAGTGCAGCTTTTATCCAAGGCACTTTATGAACTCTTTAATTATTATTAAATGAAATCCACTTATCTGCTATTGCTCCTACAAGATTCATCTTCCAGTAGTTTTTCTAGAATCATTTCTGTGGCAACATTTTATTGCTGGAGTATTTATTTCATATGATTAATCCAATTAACACCTTATCTTTTACCCTATGAAATATTTGTTTACATAACATTCCTGCAACTAATCTGGCTACCTCTGTGACACTCCTGTCCCCCAGATTTAAGACTTTGTATTTCATCAGATGGTTGATTACTGCACTTATTCTCCACTTGAACTCGAAACAGTAGTAGGGTCATCTGGGTTGCTTTCAGTACCCCTTTCGGCAAGACAGTAGACTCCAGCATAAGACAGTGATGGAGAATTTCATCTATCAAATTCCAAAATTGACCGGGACATTTGGATTTTAAACTGTTTTCACAAACCTGAAGTATGTCATATTTTAATGGAGCACTACTTGTAGTTGGTGATAATTTTAAACTATTTTCAAATTTCAGAAGAAAATTGCAAACATTTCTTTCAAATTTAATTTTCACTATCTGAAGATGGGGGTAAGAATTGAATAAGCGCATATCAGATTAATGTTGGTATTGGTCATAAGGAAACTGGAAAAAATTATTTCACAAGTAAAACACTTTACTAAAAACTAATTAAGTTAATTTTAATTCACTTAACAAGCTGTACAAGTAACATTTTTATCCAGAACTTCCTTCAATCACTTTGCAGTTTAAGATGTTGATGATTGTTAATACTCTAGACAGAGTTCCAGATATGTGCTAAATTAATAGTTTACCAGAATAACCTCTATGCAGACAGGTAAAATGTTATAGAGCCAAGTGATGTACTAATTTCTTTTCTGCTCTTTTTTTTTTTTTTTTTTGGGTAGTGTTTAATACCGGTTTTTACTACTGAGGCACCACAGGTGTTTTTTTTTTTTTTTTTTTTTTCGTGAAGTACCATTCTTATTGCATATTAAATATGTCAGAATTTCATTAAGGACCATTCAGATTTTCAATAATTTCAGAAGCAAGAAATTGCCTAAAACATGGATAAGCTTGTAGTTTAACGAACAACGAATGTTCTGATTAGAATTTTTCCTTCTGCCTATTGTACAACGCCTTGTTTGATGTGTTCATTGATAGTAGTGCTGTTGTCTTGTGGTGAATTACAATCTGAGATTAGAATTTTTCCTTTGTATATGAATGCCCCTAGCCTGTTGGTGTAAAGCAATGGTCGGTGATTGCCTTCTGGTATCAGTCGTGAGCCCAAAATGGCTACAACGGTGGTAACTTGGATATAATGGTCTAATTTGTTATTACTTTATTGCACGAGTAAATGTTTAAGAAATGAGCGAATCAAGTTTCGTAATTTTTACGAAAGCAATAATTGTGTATCAATTATAAAAATATATGAATAAAATAAAACTAATGTTAATGTCGATTTTCTAATGAATTACTGAAATCCATTCCTTCTTTATTATATTTAATGACGCCATTGTATCCCTGAAGACTATTTAGTTGGTTTGTCTGTTGCCATTGTTAGCGAAGATGGATTTACCGCAAGACATTTCAGCCCAAGCTAAAAAGGCCGAATTGTCACTAAAGTCAAGAGTCATCGATATTTTTCAGGAGTAATACCCTAGATTCATTAAGTGAACGAGCAGTATAAATATTATGGATAATTCAGATTTGTATAAAGTCTTTATTGTTGGCCAAAATCATTAATAAAATGCTACGTTATTACACTAGTTGCACAAAATAACCATTGTAACAATTACGTCATTAAATTGTTTTCATTGCTAAAATGTCATCAACTGAATATTATGTTACGATAATGTTAAGGAAATAATTTATGTATTACTAAACATAAATCATTCATCTTCATTGCAGAATACATAATTAATACCTATTTTTATTTAACTAGTGTTTGTAAGAGCGTAACGTTGAGCAGTTTTTACGATAGACTAGACAGAGCACTTAGCGCGAATATTTCTCATGGTTTTATAAGTTAAAAATTGCAGTTTTCTGTAAACAGCCCTACCTATCATATGCTGTTGCGTCTGCTGTTTTAATGGCCTCATGAAGTTACTAATGTTAACAGAAAAATCTGCTTAATATTAAACTATAATGCAATATACAGCCTTTTTGTTTATAAGGACATTAAAAGTGCATTAAATGCGGAAATTAAGGTAGTTTCGGTTAATTATTACTTTTTTCTTTTTTTTTTTCTTTTTCTTTTTTTTTTTTAAGGATATGTGCAGTGAGATTCAGAGTTTATCATCACAATAATGTTTCAGTTAACACAAATATTAAAATCTTTTTCCAGAAAATGGCATCTTGTAACATACAGCTTTTTAGGAAAGCTCTTTTGTGTTACACGTAAATATAAAGAAACGAGAGGAGTTGGAACTCCAAGGAATAACAACAAGTTGGCGTTGCAAAGCACACGTTACGTGTCCCAACTGTAACAGGCTTGGCAATGTGGGTGCAATGGGCATACTCAGTGTGGCTTATTTGGCTCGTTGTTTTGCAGTTAATTACATACCAGTGTTGATGAATTTAACCACACAAATTGCAAGGATTGTGAAGGGGTCTTTGATAAGCACTTTGAATTAGGGGACTTGTGTTCCCTTTTGTAAACTTTCAAAGTTATGGCGCTTTTTCGAAATCGAATACTCGAGCTGATTTGTCAATGTAACGTAAATGTGTGCATTAGATTTTCATTCAGAAAGCTCACGTCTTACCCAAGTAGTCGGGAAAAGGTAAGTGTTCATTATTGGCTTTGCTACTTCGTTAAAATTGTTCGTTCTGCGAAATATGCACGCCAATGTTAACAGTTCAATAGCGCTATGAGGTTATTTGCGCATGCGCGAAGTACCTAGCATATAGCAGCTGAGACTTGACGTTACAAACCGACCCTGTCCTGCGGTTACAAACCAACCCCGTCCTGCGGTTGAAGTCGCGAAAGGTAGCGGAGAAAGCCGAATTCCGCCCGAATAGCATTGGGAAAAGTGTAGAGAGTGGAGTTTTATCATCATCATAATCATAATTTGTTACACCTAATTTTTTTAAACCATAACTAACCCAATCTAACCTATGAAAAAGTAACATTTATTCTATTAAAATAGATCACAAATGAGGGGGGGGGGGGGAACAGTTACACGTGAAGGGTAGGAACCCACTACTTCCGTATTATTAGCATGACACTCTAACCAACTGAGCTAACAGGTCTACAGTTCGGGACTGCCGTCGCGTAAGGTAAAGTCATTTGAGTGGTTAATGGGCCATTTTCTGCTTTGTGTATCAAATGCAACATACTGTTTACAGTTGCTCCGAAACATGGCTAACGAATTTTTATTTCTTGCTGATATGCGTTTGATTTATGGGGAAGCAAGAGGACATGCATCTGGGCCATGAAAACGAACAAGTCGAGCGTGTATCGGATCCTGCACGAAGAAAAACTATTTCCCTATCATCTGCTTAAGATGCAGGCACTGGGCCCTGCGGACTTCGGTCCCAGGCTAGAGTTCGGCAGATGGCCCGTGGAGCGGCAGAATCTCGGCCCTCTTCACCACGAGGTTCATAAGGGGTGGGCTAACTCTCAGCCATAGGAACAGTATGGGAGTATGAGCAGCCACATGCAATGGCGGAGGCTCCTTATCAGCACAGATTCAGCATCAACATGTGGCCGACATCGTGTCCAATCAAATAATTGGATCGTACCTACTTCCTACACGGTCAAACGGGCACGTGTATCTTCAGTTCCTCATCCATGCTTTGCCTGTGTTTCTGGAAGATGTCTGTCTGAACATCCGACGTCACATGTGGTTGCAACATAATGGAGCTCCTCCCCCTTTCAGCGTGGATGTACGAGATTATATCAATGGTGTGCTTCCTGGGCAGTGGATTGGAAGAGGTGGTCCTGTAAATTGGCCACCGCGTTCTCCGGACCACAATCCCAGATTTTTATAGGGACATCTTAAGAGCCTCGTGTACGCATCATCAGTTGACACTGATGAGCAGTTACTAGCACGGGTCTTGGCTGCTTGTGATGAGGTTCGTAACACTCCACAACTTTTTGAGAGAGTGCGAAGATAATTTCTTCACAGGTGCACTCTGCAGGGATGTTGCAGGCCGACACACTGAACAATATCTCTGGTGACCTCTGTTCAATTTTTTTGCACTTAAAATACCTTTATTTATTAATCCTCTAATTTTCTTTTATTTGGTTTTCACGCAAAGTGAAAAGCTAAAATGCAGTTTACATACTTTTTCTTAGGTATTTGGTTTTATTCGGGTACTTTTTCTTTGACTGTGGGGAAAGTCGTTTATTTTTCCGTTTAAGTGCATAGCTATGTCTACCATCATTGGCTAGAGTAGAGTAAACGTCTTATAAATTTTGAAATGTACCTGCACGTACAAATACCATATGTACATTACAGGTCAAGGCGATAACACTTGGGTATTGGCTTTACCCTTGCATGTTTACAGTTACTTTGTATTCGTTAAGCACATTGTAATTTATTTTGCTTAATTCCTTAGAGTGAACTAGCGTTTCTGAACAACAAAACAAATATGGTAACTACAACACGAAAAAATGTAAAGAAAACAAAAATCTGTAGTAATGGGGGTTCGAACCTCCTCCGCTATCACAATATCTAACGCCGCTGTAAGTAGCATGCCTTTAACCACGGCGCTGTTCAGAAACAGTACATGGTTTAAGGGAAACTACTGCCTTTTTCCCTACCTACATGTCGAGGTTTAATCAGTGGCGTGCTGACCATCAACAGTTTTTATCCTATTGCATGAAATTTAGAAATCACAGACTATAAGTTCCCTATCTCAAAATTCCTATGTAGGACCCCTCCACAATCCTTGTAATTTTTGTGGTTGAATTGTGGGACACCCAATATAATTGAAATATATATATATATATAAAATCATAGTCGACGTTCTAAATCTCCTTTTGCCTTAAAGTACTGGTGAAATGCATGAGTGTCAAGTGTTTCTGGTATCTACACTTGATGGGCTACCAGCACTGCTTCAATATCTCAAAACGTTCTAAATTTTTGGATGATTTTTATACAAAATTTCTTTTAAATGTTTGTCTAACAAGGTGGCAATATTCCTCAAGGTTAGTGAACAGAAATCACTTTGTGATATTTTTTATGCATTCTCTGATGAGATTTTGTCCCTTGTTATAGTTTTCAGTCACTTTTGGAAGATTTCAGTTTGGTTTTACTTTTAAATACACTTCAGGAATATATTTGGTTTGAGCGATATTTAACATAATATTATTTAGAACGAAGCAAGAAATATCCTCTATTGCCAAAACAAAATTCAAGAAATTCGCCGCACAATAGTTACATTACTCGACAATAATAAGTAGAATCGTCTACCACAAACGCATATATTACGAACTGTTTGACAGCCATTTATATTCTTTTGTTCAAGATTATTCTAGGATGTAATTTTGTAATTACTGTAAAATAAAAATTATGGTCAGTATTGTAAAGGCTTTTCCTGAAACTTATGTTCAAAATTTGTTAAGTATTCGTGGAAAATGTTTTTGACTGCGTTCGAATGAAAAATGAGCTCAATATGCTATGCATTAATAAAAAGTTTCAAAATAAATACGCTGAACATAAGCTCAATGTTAAAAACAGGTTTTGAACAAATTAACCTTCTGGTGTCATTATTGCGTGCAATTATTATCAGTACGCCTTAATTAGAAATATCATTTTCGGCACTAAAAATAACGAAAAGCTACCCCCGGAAAGAGAGATTATTTCTACCGAAGCAGGCATAATAATACGCAATATATATATATAGTTCTTTGAGGTGATCACCAAACTTCTCAACAGAGAAGAATGGTACTTAATTTCCATTTATGTTAGTAGGAGAATGTATTATATGTATGTTTGAAGCTTTTTATTTTATATGGCGTAAAATCTGTTTCGTTATACATTGAAAATTAACATTATTTCTCAATATATTCCCAATTGCGATTTTATTATTGAGTATTGATGTCTGTCTAATGGACACTCAGTGAAGGATCGCCGCACGCCACTGCATCTGGTTACATTATTGATCTAGAGCACTGATTACTCCTACATACAAAACTCTGATCTTCTGACGCTATGTTTTTGAAAAAGAAACTGTGTATGTATTACAAAAAGTATCTTGCAGAGACAGAAGATAAAAATCACCAATAGGCTAATAGGCTGCTGGTTTATTTATATGTGTAAGAAGATTTTATCATGATGACAAGCGGGTTCTCTTTAGCAGTGATGCATCTTCACTAAGAACTGTGTATCATTCATTTTACTTTCAGCTGCGTTAATAGTACGGCTCTTTGTGCCTTTTCTAGTCTTTCTCCGACAGATTGCAAAGGATCATTCTCAAATAAAAGGAGAAGTAATATTGATGACATGGAAATGAGGTGCATCTTTGAACAGAAAAACAAAGAGTTTTATAATACATGTCAAAGCATACAAGAGAAAAGACAAAGAATGTCATTATTATAAGTGTTGTGATGCATAATCCTTGTCCACGCTTTATGCTAGCTGAACCAGCCTCTCTCCACCAGACGTAAAGGACATTGACCGGAGTGCACAAAACAGGTTTGAACCCTTGAAGACGTAATCCGGCTTTACTCAGGTCAACAATTGTGTCATTTCTGTTTCAATTTAGATAAATAGAAGTGATATCTTAAGAGCGTATTTATATTATCGCAATTGTTTCGCACCTGAAGCTTTTCTTCAGTAATTGTGTAATGACACCCAGCTTCTTTGTTTGTTTGCTTATTTTTAATGGCGTTTAACGTCCGTTTTTACTACTAACGCACCACAGGCGGTGAACGCTGATGATACATGAGATGAAATGATAAATTGGGAAAGAATTTTTTTTAAGGAAGGAAACGTTGCAAGCCTAAGTTTATGGTACTTCCCGGGCATTTGCCATTTATGAGAACTGAGGAAAACCTGGAAAAAACCTGTCAGGGAGGACGGTCCTGGCGGGATTCGAACCCCAAGACCTCCCGCTCTCTAGACCGCGCCTTAACGACCTCGGCCACCTGTGGCGGTCCACACCCAGCTTCGAAATATGCATGCTCATTGTAAAAACATGTAACTATCACGGAATGGAAGAAATCAACAATTGTAAAGGTTTCCTGCAGCCCCCTTCCAGTCAGACAAAGAGATGATTGATGATTATTGCCTAAGGGCGCAAAACAGCTATGGTCATTAGCGCCCAAAGACAGGCAAAGATAGTGTGTGAGAAAGCTACAAAGCTATGATTTTGGCTTACGGATTAAATGCTTATTTGGTAGCTTTCTTTCTTACAAACAGAAAATCTTAACCCATTTTGTTACGGCTTATGCACATGACAGTTATATACAAAACTTAATTCGCCGTCGATGATTTTTGGTTTATTTACGGACTTAGTTTAACATCTCAGGTCATCACCGTTGCATTCAATTCAGGGCTTGAAAAGGCTGATAAATTTTGCGCATATCTCTTTTCTATAAGGTTTGAGGTTAATTTACGTGCCGTAAATCTACAACACGGGACCCACGACTATACGTCCTTTCCGAAGAAGGCCATATTTAGGATTTTTTACTTCCGAAAATATCCATCGGTCCTGACTGGGATTGAACTCGCGATCTTGAGCCGACGAAGCAAGTATGGTTACCACTATATTTCTCTTTTGAACGGCACTCGCTTAGATTATATTATTTCCATCGTGATTCGAAGAAAGCCACATTACGGCGTTGTCTGTGACTACTTAATGTCCTTCGAAATATCATAGCTGAAATCTCTGTATCTGTTGTTGATTTAAATTCTGTACGCTCTCAAAGAGCGTTTCTGGTTAATATGCTTAACTGCAGAAAGACATACTAGTGGTTTATTGTTATAAATATGGAATAACATTGATAAAACAAATTGATTACATTTGCATGTATGGTCACGATGTAGTTTCTTTTAGAATTTTCTGATTTTAGATGTACAAGCCAAACGAAAATATTGTGTTTTTTTTCCCTCTCCTTTTTTGCGTTTGTTGATGTAAACGACAGGGAATGTTTTGAGCAACTGGACTCTTTTCACCGTGAACCTAAACTCTGCAATGTCCTGTTAATGCTGCTTCGGTGCAGGTACGATATCAAAACATGTTATTTAGAGCAGTACTTTCTTCGCTATTGGCATTTTCAGATGCGTTCCAGTAAAAGAGCGAAACGCTGAGCTGGCTTCATCAAATGTCACGCACGTTCACCTTCTGTTTGTAATTCCATATTTCGGAACTATCTTCTGTAGTGTAGCATTTGTGACTGTAATATTAGAAATAAAGAACTTCATTGTTTCTGGGAAAATGTGATGACATCAATTATCTTTGTCTTCGGAGACAACAATTACATCTTTTTGCTGTTCGTTTTCTTCTGTGATTATATTTTCTTCAGTCATTACGAATTTTTTATCATCGTGGATTAGATCAATTAGAATTATATAACCCATAAACTGTACAATTGGAAGTAGTATTTTTTCTTCCTTAAAATTAAAAACAATATTTTGTATGTGTTGTTACATTTAAATTAAAGTATTAAGATAAAGTTTGTAACGTGAAAGCAGGTCTTCACTTCAGCTGCAATTTCTTTATAAGAAAACATATTTCTCTGGATATCCTCATCGCTGTCATGGTTCTACAAGTAACAACTTGGGCCTCTTGTACGTTCGTTCTTACGCATTTGAAGTTTCGAGCGTCTTCACTTGTCTTAATGCTACTTGCCCAAGAAAAGTAACTTGATGCATAGAAATCTCAGCTGTTTCCTAAGAACGCGCTCACACGCATTCACATTTTCCCAGGTAATGTCACACACACTTGAAATTGAGTGAATTATGACGCTAAACCGTTTTATCATCTGTTCATGTACTCCAGTGATATCGGAAGTCACTTTGAAATCCTTAAAAACTTCCTTACCGTGCTCCCATCATTTGTGAAACCAAAATCACACTTTGACTTATCCGCCAGTAAGCCTTTCAGCAATTTTCTTTTACTTCAACTCTTGCTTGCCAGGTCCTGACTTCTCAATACTAACTTACGTTGAGGTGACATTTGAAGTAATGTATCAACGAATCGGACAAATAAGAGTACAATTTTCTTCATCCATTACCTTTTTACTACTGTCTAAATTCTCTAATCTCTTGGTTTTGCACCAAAAATGTAACAGCTCGCGAAGATGTACCCGCAAGAGAGCTGCTACATATTTTCCCACCCTTTAAGGAGTAAGTTGTAATTTACCTTAACATTTTCTAAAGCTTAATTCTTCAATTCTATTTGAAGGTTAGTTTTTTTATACCAAACAGAGCTTGGAGATGACAGGCTGGGATTCTTTTTGTCTCTAGGCTTATCCGACGTGGAACAAAACTGCAGGGGCAGGATACAGGCGCCCATTGCTACTCGGTCCATAGCTCATAATTGTATTATTTACTTCATGAGGAATAGTTTCAATCGCCTCTTTCTGAAGATGGAAAATGCGCTTTGTCACGTCTGACACTGAATTTTCTTAACTTTAATTCCGTGATAACATTACTTCTCTGCTTTAATAATAGTATGCAAAGATAGGAAAATATTTGCGTTATGCTTCTTTGCATCTGACCTGATTAACTAGTGTTGTCTCTTGCTTAGCCCACACCCAAACAGGTGGCCGAGATCGTTAAAATGCGGACTCGTTAGAGGTAGGCCTGGGACTCGAATCCCGCCAGGACCTTCCTCCCTGACTGAGGTTTTTTCCAGGTTTTCCTCAGTCCTCATAAATGGCAAATGCCGGGGAGGTACCCTAAACTTAGACCTGGAACGTTTCCTTCATTAAAAATAAATCGTTTCCCAATTTATCATTTCACCTCATGTATCATCAGTGTCCATCGCCTGTGGTGCCTCAGTAGTAAAAACAGGCATTAAACACCATTCGTTCATTCTTAGCTTTGTATTTATTATTATGATTGATAGTGTTTCTTTAGGAGAATGTGGACCGGTGTGGTGTGTAGCACAGAAGCAGCTGACTGCCACAAACGGCAACTTTACTTCCAGTTGTTTTTCCCTCACACTACATGCTTGAAATCGTTTTAATGGTCGACCTCATCCTCACCATGTACTAGCACTCATTTTGCTACCTTTTATTGAAAAATGTATTTATTCTTAAGCTTTTGCGGTTGATAGCATTTCCAGCGACGTTCTGCATTTTAACAAACTTTACCACTTCATTTTTTTGTCCTAATGCACCTAAGTAACCGTTAAGACGGTCGCACTCACGTGTACTGCTCAACTGTTTCCTTTCTCAGCATGGTACTGATTACACCATACCTGCTAATTGAACCTATAACATTTTAAACATTCAATGATTTATGTGAAGTCACCTAAATACTTAATCTACAAGATTAATACAATTTACACGCCTGCAATACCCGTAAAATCAACATTAAGTAGAAAAAATATAAAGCAGTGTAAAATATGCCTGAAATATTCTGTAATTTCAATTTGAAACACAAAATAGCAAATGCTAATAAGTTAAAAACATGTCTGACAAATGTTGTTGGGTTAATGCATATCAGATATAATTAAAGACACCGAAGACTCAACTGCAAGTATTCTTTGCTTGTGTTTATGTACTTTTCAATTTTTTCTCGTGTGTCTGCAGAGACGTTTCCTTCTCGCTCTCTCCATATGTGTAATGTGAAATGTTGTTTACGCCTTCGGTGTATAAACACATTCGTTTATGTGTGTACGTATGTATGTGTGTATATATGTCTATATATAAAAGTGCCCCAGAATTCAACCTCACAAATAGCAAGGAGTGTGAAGGGGCCCTACATAAGCATTTTGAGATAGGGAAATTATGACCTCTTTTGTAAACTTTCAAAGTTGTGACGCTTTTTCGAAATCGGATATTCGAGCTGATAAGTGAATATAACGTAAATGTGTGAATTAGATTTTCATTCATAATGCTCACGTCTTGCCCAAATACTCGGAAAAAGTTAGTGTTAATACACAGTACATGGGAAGTGGAAAATTATTGAGTTTGCTACTTCGGTAAAGTTGTTCGTTCTGCGAGGGTATGCACGCCAAAGATAACTGTTCAGTAGTGCTACGAAGTTAATTGCGCATACGCAAAGTACTTAGCATACCGCAGCTGGGACCTGACGTTACAAACCGTCCGTGTCCGGCGGCCGAAATCCCGAAAGGTAACGGAGAAAGCCGAATTGCGCCGTCGCGTAAGGTAAAGTCATTTGAGCGGTTAATGAGCCATTTTCTGCTTTGTGTATCAAATGCAACATACTGTTTACAGTTGCTCCGAAACATGGCTAACGAATTTTCATTTCTTGCTGATATGCATTTGATTTATGGGGAAGCAAGAGGACATGCATCTGGGCCATGAAAACGAACAAGTCGAGCGTGTATCGGATCCTGCACGAAGAAAAACTATTTCCCTATCATCTGCTTAAGATGCAGGCACTGGGCCCTGCGGACTTCGGTCCCAGGCTAGAGTTCGGCAGATGGCCCGTGGAGCGGCCGAATCACGGCCCTCTTCACCACGAGGCCATGTTCACTAGAGGGGGGCTAATTCTCAGCTATAGGAACAGTATGGGAGTATGAGCAGCCACATGCAATGGTGGGGATTGTCAGCGCAGATTCAGCATCAACATATTGGCGGGCATCGTGTCCAATCAAATAATTGGATCGTACCTACTTCCTACACGGTCAAACGGGCACGTGTATCTTCAGTTCCTCATTCATGCTTTGCCTGTGTTTCTGGAAGATGTCTCTCTGAACATCCGACGTCACATGTGGTTGCAACACAATGGAGCTCCTCCCCCTTTCAGCGTGGATGTACGAGATTATATCAATGATGTGCTTCCTGGGCAGTGGATTGGAAGAGGTGGTCCTGTAAATTGGCCACCGCGTTCTCCGGACCTCAATGCCTCAGATTTTTTATAGGGACATCTTTAAGAGCTTCGTGTACGCATCATCAGTTGACACTGATGAGCAGTTACTAGCACGGGGGTTGGCTGCTTGTGATCAGGTTCGTAACACTCCACAACTTTTTGAGAGAGTACGGAGATAATTTCTTCACAGGTGCACTCTGCAGGGATGTTGCAGGCCGACACACTGAACAATATCTCTGGTGACCTCTGTTCAATTTTTTTGCACTTAAAATACCTTTATTTATTAATCCTCTAATTTTCTTTTATTTGGTTTTCACGCAAAGTGAAAAGCTAAAATGCAGTTTACATACTTTTTATTAGGTATTTGGTTTTATTCAGGTACTTTTTCTTTGACCAAGGGGAAAGTCGTTTATTTTTCCTTTTAAGTGCTTTGTTATAAATTTTGAAATGTACCTGCACGTACAAATACTACAGGTACATTACAGGTCAAGGTGATAACATTTGGGTATTGGCTTTACCCTTGCATGTTTTCAGTTACTTTGTATTCGTTAAGCACATTGTAATTTATTTTGCTTAATTCGTTAGAGTGAACTAGCGTTTCTGAACAACAAAACAAATATGGTAACTACAACACGAAAAAATATAAAGAAAACAAAAATCTGTAGTAATGGGGGTTGGAACCTCCTCCGCTATCACAATATCTAACGCCGCTGTAAGTAGCATGCCTTTAACCACGGCGCTGTTCAGAAGCAGTACATGGTTTAAGGGAAACTACTGCCTTTTTCCCTACCTACATGTCGAGGTTTAATCAGTGGCGTGCTGACCATTAACAGTTTTTATGCTATTGCATGAAATTTAGAAATCACAGACTATAAGTTCCCTATCTCAAAATTCTTATGTAGGACCCCTCCACAATCCTTACAATTTGTGTGGTTGAATCCTGGGACATCCGGTATATACACACACACACGGAGGGTGCCAAAAATGTATACATACTTTCACAGTTGACATCTGTTTAATATATTTCAAAGTTGAACCAAAAAACAACAGTAATGTATAGTATGATTTTCTGTAAATAGATTCGACTCACATTACGTTATGCTAGCGTTGCTACAACAAAATGCAGTCAAGATTATCGTTTGAACTGCGGAAAACAATTTTGAAGTGGTGTTGGAAAACCGAGAATGTTGAAGTTCAAAGGCAACGGAGACGTGTGTATAGAACAGAACCGCCAACTCCAGTAACAATTGCACGCATGGTACCGTATGCGATGTTCACAATTAACAGGCTAACTACACTGACAGCACTACGGAAGAAATTGAAACGCCATATGCTGCAATCGCTGAGGACACTTTCTCAAACGTTGCTCAATCAGTAGTCCAACGTACTCAGAAGTGTATCAACGCCTATGTTGGGCATTTGGAGCAACTGTTATTAACTGTAAAAGTCTAAGCTGATTAGTGCTCATCATTTTCTGTTTGTGTGAATTCGGTTTTGTTATGTTAATACAGTTTTTTCTTTACTTGAAGGAGGTATACTTTTTTGGCACGGGTTCCGTGTCGTACATTTACGGCCCGATAAAGAACCTCAAGCCTGAAAGAAGAGGTCTCAGCAAAATTTATCGGCGGTTTCACGCCCCGAATAGAATGGGATGCTGATGACCTGAGATGTTAAAGGGCGTCCATAAATAAACACATCAAAATAAAAATTTGGCACCTCTTTATATATATATATATATATATATATATATATATATATATATATATATATAGGTAGCGGGAAGTTTGTTTATTATTAAGGGAGAACTAGGCTAATGTAAACATTTTCGATAAATGTTCTAACGAAGGCTGACATATAGCCAGCTGCATACAATATTCAAATTTCTTATGTTGCATATCGATATTTTTACACTTATTAGTCTCTTCCATACTCTCGGAATTTGATAAATGAGTTTTGCGTGGCACTGGTTTCCGTAAATTTAACTAAATAGAAGGACGAGGGTATTTTGAGCTTTGTTGTATCTGTTTTAACACGAAACATAAAGCTTAATTCAAACAATTGTAACTTAAACCCAGGAATGTGAATGAGAAGGGGGAAAGTGTCGTTCATATGTTGTATTTTTAACAGATAATTGCAAAATTCTGTCATAAAATGATCAGCATTCTTTCATTTTTGAAACCTACTGGAAATAAATACCACAAAAACGTTATTAAGTTTATCCGAAGAAGATATTTGATACGTTATATAGCGTTGTGTACAAAGTTAATGCACTACAGAATTAGTCGCCTTGCTGCATAATGCACTTTGAAGGCATATGATTGAAATTGACAAATGGGGATTATGCAAATTAGAGGAACAAACTGCTCTCGTTTCGGCGTTTATTACCACCTAAATTGGTATTGTTCTTTCCAACGCGAGTGCCATTAGATTACGCATGAATAGAATTTTTGCACTAATGATAGTGACAATTCAATTCTAAGCCAAATAAAATAATTAACGTTACTGTAGTGAAAATGTGCATATTTTATATTGATTTTTAGATTGAAAGATAAATTATTGATAACTTGTTACGTTTATAGTACGTATTAATTTTTCAGGTGGCCACTCACAGCTTTTTAAAACTGACTACCCTATCCAACTTGCTAGAAAACATTTGGCAATCAGCCAGCATACACATACAAACTGATTTAACCAGAGGGATCTGCTTTCCCAACCTCTACCCTTACAATAACAGAGTGTAATTTGGATATGAGTGCTTACTTGATAGTGCTGCACAATTTTCGAATAAAGGCTGATATTATTAAAAAAGGGAAACAAAAGTCCTTTTTGAGATGTAAACTCGTGACTGCAAAATCGTAAAACAAAATGCAATATTTCCTAAATGTTCCTTGTTTGCTGGCACGTTCGTGATGTGTTAAATGTCCCTGATTATCGTCACGTAATGGAACTTGTCAAGTAAGACACAGAATGGTATAAAGTGCAGTGAGGGGAACCCTTATTACGCAGCAAGGAACATCATACTGAACACAATAAAAAATCAGAATAGAACGTGATGGGCAAGCTGAAAGATATTGCTGACTGACAAAGAAGTTAAGCATCTACAGTTGTCCACTGTGCAGCCGCTTGCAAAAATCTGCCTCACAAGGACGATCGGGAAGGCAGAGAACCCCTTCGATCCAATCATTGATTATTATGTTGCTTTTCAGGCCAATTTGTAAATCAAGTGCCTGCTGAATTAAATTAATAAATATAACTCATCTGCATCTAAAAACATGAACAAATTTGTGTATTATACATAAAACCGTGCAAGGATCTCGCCAGTATAAACCAGCTTCTCGTCCAAAACATTTCATCGATCCTGTAACCCTGGTTTCAGGAAAAGCTTGTTGACTGTGGGTCATTGGCGTGTACTCGCTCACATTTCACAGGATATCTCATGTGTATGATTAACAGATTTGTTGCACCCATGAACCATGGCATCGCCTTGGCCTTTTCTTTCCTGCAGCTAGTATGGTCAACACGCGAAGGGATGGAATGAGCATGCCATTTTTTTATTACACCTGTGCCTAAGCAAGATATAAAACTAAATCCCTCCTTCTACAATGCTAAATTTTTTGTGTTTCTTTTTTTACTTGTTTTGATGCGCTTGGCTGTTGCTAAGCATAACACGATATTATATGCATACGTAACGAACTGATCTTAAAATACATTAACACTTTAATGTTCATATTTGGAATTCATACTTAACTGCACAGAATTCGTAACTGTATGACTGACAAATGTAAATTATTTACTAGAGTGCAAAGGTCATGCTCACTGTCCCGTTTCCAGAAAAGACCACTCGGTGAATTCCTGCAGGTTACGTCATTGATTGTGCACTATATACTCATGTTGACATGTTGTGGTTCTTACTGGCAGCTGCAATAACACTGTCTGAATCTGTTAGCCTGTGAGCTGCGGTTTTAATTTCAGTAGGCAAACCGCATTATGGACACCCCGGTGTTAAACAGGCGCAATCTCGTCCTTTAACCTGTGAACAACGAATTGCTTTATTCTTCTACTTGGAGTGGAAAGGGACACATTTATTTTTGAACTGCGCAAGCTTAAGGTGCTTTGTGCTACTGATTCTTAAGCTCTTCATTTCAAAATTCATACACAATGTTCTTATGACACTAGAAAGTAATTTGCAATATATAAATAATGTTTATACATCTATGAATAACATTTTAAATATCCTTTGCCTTTACAGAAATTTCTTGCATATTGGACCGAAAAATACATTTTTATGATCTTTACTTTTTGAGATGTTTTATCACTGAATATTCTCATCCAAAATACATACGATTTAGAAAAAATGCATTGCCAGTAGAGATGTAAATTAAAAAAAAAAAAATCTTTAAATTTGGACAAAAACTGGTGCACATGGAACACTTTATATGTGCAAAAAAAAAAAAAAAACAAACAAACAAACAAACTGTTTACTGAATGCGGACTTTTAATGCTTTTGTTTGTGTTGAAAACTTCTGTGAAGAACAAGCCCTCACCTTTCTCCACGATGAACTGAAGTTGTTTAGTTGCACTGTACCATATTCCAAAGAATGAATTGTGCTGCTGATGCTGTGTGAGAGCAATGCACCAGAGGCCTCTCTGTGATGAAGACAAAAACGTGCTCTTTTTTTAAATTTCCTCGTCATAAAGCGACGAGGAGTTGAAGCCTTGAAACGACCGTGACAGTATAGGCTCTAGGTCATTGAACGCTTACGAAAATTTGTGTTTGGCTTATATCAAGGCCTTTAAAGAGGTCCATTTAAATACAGCATCATTTGGTATGTTATAATTGAAAAATATAAAATGGTTGCGACGCATCTTAAATGTTGAAAGAGTAATGTGAGCTAAGTTCCCTTAGTATTCGCAATTTGTAGAATGATGTTAGCCTGTACGAAGCATTAAACCGAGATCATTGCATGGCCTTGGTTGATATCATTTAGAAATTGCAAGCAGCCGGCGAAAGAAAAGTAAGTGACAGAGAGAGAGAGAGATTGTATTTGAATCTGTCCTTCTGAGCTTTGATTGCTCTCGGCACTCAGTACAAACAACACTGTCTTCAAGTGTTTGTTGAAGATCGCTTACAACGTTTACACAAAACAAAACACTTAAAAGAGAAAAGAGTGTAAGCAATACGAGGAAAAGGCTGAACAGGTGCTTATATCTGAAAAGTGTAGTGAAGGAATAGCGAAGTTCACAGTTGATGTGTTTGTCACGAGTTGCAATTCCGAGTAACAGTTTAACAAGTAATTAGAATTCCTAATCTAGAGCGTTTGTTTGCTAATTAGCGCGCTGGGAACAATGCAAGTTCTCATCTGGAAATTGATAGAGCAAAAATATCCACAGAAACTCGTTTGAGATAGTTTATGTTTTTATGGAAGTGTGAACCGGAATTTCGTAATATTGCTTTATCTACATGTTAAATAACTAAAATCAATAGGTATCGACTTTAGTATTCTTATTGCCTGGAGCCGCAGCTGAGCGCAAGCACGTTGTAACTCATCTCTTTGCCGTTTTAGTGTATTGATGTGTCATTGTTATTAATACAAGTAAATTTTACTGTAGCGTATTGTACGAGAACAGAGAAAAAAATAAGTCTACAGGAATAACTCCCCATACAGTAGAGAAACTTAAAAAGAAATGGTAAAGTAATGCGGAAACAGTTATTGCGAGTCAATGCATATTTCGTCAAAAGATTGTTAGAAATGTACTGAAACAGTTAGTACTCATTAATATTGTGTGTAAGAGGAACCCACGACTTCCGCAGGTGCTACGGAACGGATAGTGACAAGTATGCAAAGGGTTCGCGTTGTGCAAACATTCAACAAGATAGTGGTACGTAAATAAAAGCCGAGACTCTCCGATTGCAACTGAACACAAGAAAGCGTTTCCACCTACGTAGCGTGAACATTCAACCAGCAGAAGGTTTTAGGGCTTTTCACGTAATTGTGTTTAGAAGAGTTTACCTAAACAGTGTAAATACGCAAACGTTCATATTCTGTGCAAGCTACAGCAATAGGGGTTAGGGGTTTTAGGCATAGCAGTTTTAGAGTTCGTCCCATGGCTGTCTCTTCTTCTTCTTCTTCTTCTTCTTCTTCTTCTTCTTCTTCTTCTTCTTCTTCTTCTTCTTCTTCTTCTTCTTCTTCCTCTTCTTCCTCTTCTTCCTCTTCTTCCTCTTCTTCTTCTTCTTCTTCTTCCTCTTCTTCTTCTTCCTCTCCTCCTCCTCCTGCTCTTCTTCTTCTTCTTCTTCTTCTTCTTCTTCTTCTTCTTCTTATTATTATTATTATTATTATTATTATTATTATTATTATTATTATTTCAGAACGCTCTGTAACATCTCAGGTCATTAGCTTCCTAATCAATTCAGGGTATGAAAGGGCCGATAAATTTTGCTCAGAGGTCTGCTCTTTCAAGCTTGAAGTTCTTTTACACGAAACTAGGCTTTACTTACCTTCAGAAGGAAGACTTACTTAGGATTTTTACGACTTAAAATGCATGGGCCCTGTCCTGGTTTGACCCGCAAGCCATTGTAGGACATGAACTTGAAAATACTGTTGAAGCACACAAACTAGAACTACACTGAACTTCCTGTGTGTCCTAAAGATTGAATGCCTCAACGTGCACATCTTGCAACAACTAAAAGTGCCGAATAATACAAGTCCATTTACTTCATTAGTCAAATTAGTTTAATTGTACTCATTGCTCTATAATGTCATTAAATATGACAATGCACAAAATTATGTTCTCTGGCGATATTACTAATTAAAATAACTAACATTGAAGAGCGCAAGAGGGTTGTATAAGACATACAAATTGCAATTACTAATGCTCGCTTCTACCTTGACACACTGCCACAAAGTTATTTATTTTTATTGATCACTTACTGCGAATTTCTTCATGTCACTCACAACACTTTATCGCAAAAGAAGAAAAACACAGGTGTTCGATCGGGAGATTGCCGAGCTATTCACCTATTGCGATATGTATGCACAGTTACGGCATAAGTTTGATATCAGTTCTGAGCAAGTTAAAATCCACGTGTTGGTCTATTATGGCCTGCCCATACTGTAGTCCCACGTTCATTAAACTTAGATTGGGGGTTTGTCATGCAATAGAGGCAGCTATACACAGTTTAAAGTTCGCTGAAACAAATTTTCGAATAATGCCATCAGCGGCATAATTTTGATATCAGTTCTGAGCAAGTTAAGATCCACGTGTTTATGGCCTGCCCATACTGTAGTCCCAGGTTCATTAAACTTAGATTGGGGGTTTGTGTCATGTAATAGACCACAGTTTAAAGTTCGCTGAAACAAATTTTCGAATAATGCCATCAGCGGCATAATTTTGATATCAGTTCTGAGCAAGTTAAGATCCACGTGTTTATGGCCTGCCCATACTGTAGTCCCAGGTTCATTAAACTTAGATTGGGGGTTTGTGTCATGTAATAGACCACAGTTTAAAGTTCGCTGAAACAAATTTTCGAATAATGCCATCAGCGGCATAATTTTGATATCAGTTCTGAGCAAGTTAAGATCCACGTGTTTATGGCCTGCCCATACTGTAGTCCCAGGTTCATTAAACTTAGATTGGGGGTTTGTGTCATGTAATAGACCACAGTTTAAAGTTCGCTGAAACAATTTTTCGAATAATGCCATCAACTCCTTGATCGTTTAACATTGCCTCGCAGATCGATCTACAATAATCCATACCATACATTTTAAATTCTAAACATTTGATCACATGAGTTGTTGAATTGGTTTATTTACGGACGCTCTTTCACAGCTCAGGTCATCAGCGTCCCATTCAATTCAGGGCGTGAAACGGCCGACAAATTTTTGCTCAGAGGCCTCTTCTTTCAGGCTTGAGGTTCTTTATCGTGCCGTAAATGTACGACACGGGACCCACGGCTTTACTTCCCTTCCGAAGGAAGCCATACTTGGGATTTATATTTCAGAAAAAAATCCATCGCTCCTGGCCGGGTTCGAACACGGGATCTTGGGTTTAGAAGGCAAGTATGGTTACCACTACACAACCGGGATCGACTTGATTATACAATGGGTTATTTGAGTTATGGGCTGCTTGAATTGACAGCTTACTGGGCAAGTGCAGCTGCCACAACCAGAAAAAGGGAGACAGCCGCCGCGGCTAGAGTTAGTATTCTTATTTTAATATTTGCATTTTTATTAAAATCATAAAATGACACTTTGTTTAAAAGTGATAATAATAAGCACTCGCCTGTGTTGTAAGAAGTATTGAAATACATTGCCATCATCTGCGTAGATAATTGCTGTATTTTATTCAACTTTTCCTCCGTAGTAAAACACTCTTTTGTCATTGAGGGATGTAATTTTTAACAAGTTAGCGAACAGTCTCTGCGCCAGGATATTTTCACACATGTGTCGTATATAAAACCCCTGCAGATGCATAACTAACAAAGAACAAATAGCACCGAGTATCGTACGATCGCACAACCTCCCTCTAACTACATGCACCGGCACATACATTATAAATTTGACGACTGTCTTCTACCACTACCGGCCCGTAACTCAGAGAACCTCACTGTATGTAACTGCTTATCTATTTTTTTTTCACCCCTCTGTATAGTGGGAAGGAACGGAGCGCATAATCAGCTGTAGTATATTATTCATTATATTATCAACTAATTCAAAGCGAACCGTTGGTCTTGTATATGGGGGCCATGATCATAGTAGTTAGGTAATGCAAGGCAACGTCCTACGCTGAATGCTTATTTCTTATCACAACACAGGTGGCCGAAGTCATGAGCGGGAGGTCTGGGGTTCCATTCCCATCAGGACCGTCCTCCCCGACAGTTTTTTTTTCTCCCCAGGATTTCCTCAGTTCTCATTAATGGCAAATGCCGGGTAGGTATCCTAAACTTAGGCCTGGAGCTAAGAACTCCTTGCCCAATTTACTATTCCATCTCACGTATCATCAGTGTGATGCCTCAGTAGTAAAAACGGTAGTTAAATACTATTAAAAAACATCACAAGTAAAGAAAAATCTCACGTGTTAATTCCTGACTAAAAGGCATTCTAAACACAAACGCTCAATTCTTCCGCAATAACAAGAGAGAGAGAGAGAGATAACGTAGTAAAAAAAGACAATGTAAAACCCCAATTTGATAAGATGTGGACATGCTGTAGCGGTAGCGAACACCAGGGAGGTCATCAACCGCAGCGCTGAATCAACGTGTTCTTTAGCAGATAATGATCACTAACGGTGTTAATGTCTAATTGGCCTGCCAAAAGTATTAGTGCTGCTTTTATCAAGACAGAAGTAATTTAAATAATAGGCAGGTCATCCTATAACATTACTTTTAAAATTCACAAGGGAGACTGCTCACTTGGACAACAGCGAAACCGAGTTTTAAAAATGTCATCTATTGCATGTAAACCCTTCTCGCTGTCGACTTAAAAATTAAATGAATTTAATGGGTATCACATTGTGGAAAGCTAGTCCAACTGATATCCATAAAAAAAATAATAATAAAAATACTTGCTACACATTACAGAAGATGAAGGCAAATGCTGTTCCAGGACTCTTCTCTCTCTCTCGTTGTATATTGAAAATTCACTAATCGTTGTCTCATTTCAAATTTCCTTGTTTTATGTTAAAATTGTAACACGAAATTTCACAAAAGAGGAGTTGTTTTGGAATGCTGAAATTTTTACCACTTAAATGTTTTATTTCAAGTCAGAAGCTTTAGCTGAGAGAGCAACATTTGCAGTAAGAATGAGTGTAGAAATGAAAGTGTCTTTCGGTAGAAGTAAGTTATTTGTTTGTCCATTGTGCCAGGCAAAAGCAGAAGAAAATTGTTCATGCTCCAGCGATAATGGGTGGCATCAATCCGTGAGACTTATAATAGGTAGAAGCTTTGTTAACAAATGACAAACTAAAAATGTTTTGCAGTAAATTAAAACAAATATATATTTTAATCCAGGATTAATTAGTTTGTATTCTTTTTTCAATATACGCTATGTTTATTAGAGTTTTTTTAACTGTGGAAATAAAAAATCACATTTGACTATAAATATATATCTTAATTTCTAAAATCAGAGCTTTCCTCGTTTTTCTTAGGCCACTCGGTAACACTGAGAGGAAATAATAATAATAATAATAATAATAATAATAATAATAATAATAATAATAATAATAATAATAATAATAATAATCTGCGGCATGTACATCGCCTGCTTCAGTGTAAAATGAACATCTTTAATGCTTAAAGACATCACGCTAGAGTTGGTCGTAACTTTTTTACAGAAGATTTTATATTATCGTTTTATTTCTCTTAATGAGCAGCGAAAATTAAACGAGTTCATAAGATTGTGTCACTGCAACACTTATTAGTCACGGTTTGAAAAATGCAGTCTTGAGCCCGTTCTAAGATGTACCTGCTTCTGTGATTCCACTTTTCAGGTGCTCGCCAAAATGAGATACCTATGTTTGATAACTAGTTGCAATGTTGGCAAAAGTAAAAAACAAATTGTTCCCATTTTCGGTGTGACCGTGACAAGACCGTAACTAGAATTAAAAGTTGAAGATGTATACCCGTAAGTTGGAACAACTGAAGATATCACTATGAGTAATTATTAGCACAAAGTGCCACGATCCTCCCCTGCTTTTAACAGCGAAGGTAACGGCATCTTCTTTATATTTGTGCATGCTGTACGAAAACGTTAGTTGAAAATGGGGCATTCTAACAAAAATTCGATGTCTTGCCAGCGCTTGTTGTTTGAACTCGAGTTGAAGGTCTTTGAGGAGATATGCAACAGAGGTGTGGCCAAAACTGGTTTGTCCTCCGGAGATGAAGAACCTCTTGCTGGATACGAAGTTATTGCTATTTGATCTCGGTAAGAAACAAAAACTTTTCTTCATAATGCATTGTGTCCATACAATGGCTGAGGAGGGAAGAAGAATGAAAGCTATAGCACATTTTCAGTCATCCCTTACCAGATCTTTAATCGTTAAGCAGCTTCTATGATGACAATCTGCGCTCATTTTCTAGAGGAAAAAAAATAATGTTTCATCTTTTCTGTTATTAATTGGAAAGGCCATTATCTACAGACCATTCCAAATGCATCGAGAGCGAAAGTAAAAGAAACAATGTGGATTAGCGTTATTAGTTATAATGCATCTTTAAGCGTGTCGGTCCTGGTGGTGTAGTGGTAACCATCATTTCCTTCTAAACCCAAGATCGCAGATTCAAACCCGGCCAGGATCGATGGATTTTTTCGGGCGTAAAAATCCTAAGTATGGCTTCCTTCGGAAGGAAAGTAAAGCCGTGGGTCCCGTGTCGTACATTTACGGTACGAAAAAGAACCTCAAGCCTGAAAGAAGAGGCCTCTGAGCAAAATTTGTCAGCCGTTTCACGCCCTGAATTGAATGGTACACTGATGACCCGAGATGTCAAAGAGCGTCCATAAATGAACCAAAAAAAAAAAAAAAAAAAAAAAAAGTGTCCACGACCTGTGATGTCTCAGTGGTAAAAACGGGCGTTAAACAGCATTAAATATGTATATATTTACTGAAAATAATGTATCTGATTAAATGTTAAGTTAATTTGTTAAAGAATAGAAATGGTAAACATGTCGTTCACATAGCGTAGGCTACTTTATTCGGTTACAAGGTGCTCAAATGGGAAGTATATTTAATTTACAGGGTTTAGAACACCTAACGGCTATGATTCTCATAGTTTTCTCTGAAAGAAAGCGAATGGTTCAGAAAAAGAGCCTTGCGCTCTAGAAGACTGCTAAGAACGGTTTAAGTGTTTCAAGCATGCATTGTAAATTGATGTTGAAACATAAAACTATAAATCTGGAATGGGTAGAAAACTTGCCTTTCGACGCTCAATCCTCGAGGATATCCAAACCCTCCTGAACATTTCCAAAAGGTATAGGAAGTATTAATTAAGAGGAGGCCAGAGCCAGGTGTCGTTTATGCATGAAACTTAATTACTGCATGCAACAGTTTTGACAACCTCTAGGAGAACTTCCGATTTTGTTCGTAATTATGAAATAGACAATGCTTCATTTAAAGCTTAGATATTCATTGTTGCCCATTTATTGCTTGTGTATTCTTATCTCCATTATTGCATTTTTACTAACAATACTGCCATTTTCAAGGTTACATTGCTGAAAAACAATATTTTGGTGAGACAATGGGCGGAGGAGTGGAAGTAACATCGAAGAAGAAAAGTACTATTCTTGCTTATTTTTCCGTTGGTCTAAGCACTAGACAGCCTCTAGAACAGGTTTTCATCAGTTTACAATTTCAAGACTAAATAAATACAGGGAAATGTTAACCGAGTGAAAGGGAGAGCCAGGAAAAGGGTATCTATTCCAAAAGAGCACGGGATACTAAAATTAATTTGTTTCAGTGATGGTTGGCTTTCATGCTCAGAACTGAAGCGACGTGGAAAGACATATGACGTCTCGGTGACCAGCAGAACCATCACATGAAGCTGGACTTCCTGCTGACTAAAACGCGCAAAAGAGATGTAGGATAGGGTGATTTAAATTTAACCTGCATGCTTCCAATGGGAAAGTGTACGTGTGTCGCAGAAATGGACAGGCAGTAAGGCATGTACATGGTCATGCACTTCCAACCATGGTATAGGTCGTGTGGGCTTCGTAAGCGGCACCGTTAATGCACACATCTAATTAGGTATCCATGAAAACAAATTGATGCACACAGTACGAGACCATTTGGCAGTCCTTCAAGATGTCTCTGTTGCTAGTCACATGGCTTTGAAGATCATTATTTTGATTAATATTTGTACCAAATTGAATATAGGTAGTGTTGATGCAATTATAAATCATTCAAACATTTCATTAAAAGCATTCCAAGAGAATTGCTGGAAGATTATTGGGGAATGCTATAGCAAGAGACAATTGTGTTCATGTGGTTCCAGGAAGACACTCGGTGGTCAAGCAGTGATGATTAAAGCACGTTATGGGCCATCAAAGTACTAATGAAAACAGTGCTGTCGGTAAGGCAGCTGAATTATAAAAAAATTGACATTTATATTTATTAATATACTATGTTTATTAATGAGTATTTTAACCGTATTATATTGAATTTTAAAATAATAAATTAAACTAATTTCTTCACAATTTAACTTAACTTCTTTGTGCAAGTATTTAGTTTTTTTTTTCTTTTTTAATAAACTTATAAACTAAATAAAAATTAAATGCATAACAATAATGTCTTAACACATTTATGGAAGAAAATGGAGGAAATAATACAATAAAAATAAAAAATTCTAATGAAAATATTAAAGAGTTTAAGGGTGGTGCAATGCATTTATCAGCACTGTAATCTCGTGATGCACTTGCCGTGGCATAACACTGACTGAAGTTTGTTCCAGTTTAGCATTTTATATGGAAATGTGTGAAATAATAATAATAAAGGTTGCTCTGTATGCGTCTACCATTAAACCAGGGGCTAAGATGTGTTGCAGAATTTCACATAAACAAAGCGCAGGTAACTGGCCGCAATGTAAGAATGTTAACTACCTGCATAACTTTAGTTCTTCTGCTGTCGGTCCTGGTGATGTAGTGGTAACGGTACTTGCCTCCTAAATCCAACATCGCGGGTTCGAACCCAGCCAGGATCGATGGATTTTTACGCCCGAAAAAGTATGGCTTCCTTCGGAAGGGAAGTAAACCCGTGGGTCCCGTGTCGTAGATTTACGGCACGAAAAAGAACCTCAAGCCTGAAAGAAGAGGCCCCTGAGCAAAATTTGTCGGCCGTTTCGCGCCCTGAGTTGAATGGGGACGCTGATGACCTGAGATGTTAAAGGGCGTCCGTAAATAAAACAAATCATTTCTTCTGCCAATGGGAACTCATATAAGCAACACGCGCTCGTCTGTGAGATGACACGATGAAAAAATACGTAATTATTATACAGAAGAATCCAAAAGCTTCATTGAGAACGATAATACTAAAAGATTTAGATATTATATTTAGATATAAACACAAAGAACCTTAAACACGCTGAGAAAATGACATAGCCTGGTGAACAAGCGGGTAATTGCGTTATACATTTACTTGCAGCTGAAACGTAACGAGCATCGAAACATCGAACGAATACAACAAAATGGTTTGAGAAATGGTGGTACTCTCCTACAATAAGATAAAAATTTAGAAATAAACAAAAGGAGAAAGTTCTGTACTGCGCAAAAATGGATCAGAATGTCGGATAATAAACCCAATATTAAAAGTATGAAAAGTACGTCTATTTAATGTTATCAGTGATAGAGGAACTGAATGCCTGTCTGAAACAAACATTTCACTCTAACGTATAGCAATATATATATATGTGTGTGTGTGTGTGTGTGTGCGTGCGTGCGTGCGTGTGCGCGCGCGCGCAATTCTCTTTAAACGCCACAAAGTGTCTAAAGCTAAGGTTGGAACAATTAACGTTGCGTATGCCATTGCAGCAGCTATGCAAATGTCCGACACAATCCTAACATTTTACATGTTCGCAGTCATGTATAAGCGTTATTTGGGGCACATTCTTTACCCAGCTGCTGGTCATTTGAAAATGTATTTAAGTTATGTGTGCAGAAACTAATAGGAGGTTTACCGTAAAGGGAGAATGCACCAATAACGGTTAATCGTGATACAGATCCCTAAGACAAAGGAAACATTGTATTGTTTATACTTAGCCAACTTGAATACTAGAAACAGTTTCGAGGGTACTGGCATAGAAATTGATTACTTTTCTTGAATGAGTGCTTGTTTCAGGTCATCATACCTTTTTTAAATAGCATTTAAAGGTTTTAATACTGAGGGACTTGCAGATGAAACGACAAATCCGAAAAGCGATTTTGGGAAGGAAGCGTTTATTTGTGAGGATTGAGAAAAACTTGGAAAATCAGAGGATGGTCCTGGTGAGAATGGAGCCGCAATCCGTGTGGTAGTATGCTGTTCACCTGTCAATGATTGCATTTGAGAATTGCAAGCTTCAACAAATGATGTATTTACTTTAAGGAAGAATATTGCAGCTCCTTTAATGTCATTACGTACAACATATCGTTCCGAGGTCGAACCCCAAAACTACAAATGTGAAATATCTTACCTTAGCAAATACACAGCATTATTTGAATGCACACGTGCTCTCTTCCGCTTTCTGCCTGAGAGGTGTGCAAGTTCACACATGTTCAGTTCCGCCTACAGCAAAATGGAGGTGACACGCGACGAACAATATGCTGATTCTTCTTTTGTCTCACAAATCTTCAGTTGAGGCCTATGGAAAGTTTGTTCTTACCTACAGCACACAGTTCGAGGATGTTTAGAGAGGGGAGGCAATCAGTTTCAAAGGAAGGAAACATTAGCACCGCTGCTGTCGTTGTTAGAGAGGACAAATTCTGAAAATTTCAATGGTACCACCCACAGGTTGAGACGTGTTTGTGAACTCTGGTTCCAAGACTGCTGATTTCTGTTCTCATACGGTGAAACTTGCCTACATCATTTCCATTTTGAGAGCGAACAGCAAAAGTGACTGTTTTTGCTGATCATCGTGCCCGCAAGGCAAAGGTCCACATTCCCGTTCAATAAACTGATTATGCAAGGCCGCAATCGCAAATTTTGTTGCTGAATGTATCACAAAAATGAATTTGAAGCGTGTTCCTTACCCTTCCTTTTCCGTCTATGAAGACTGCATTGATTTATTTATGGATGCTCAGAGGCCTCTCTTTCAGGCTCGAGGTTCTTTTTCGTGCCGTAAATGTACGACACGGGACCCACGGCTTTACTTCCCTTCCGAAGGAAGCCATACTTAGGATTTTTACGCCCGAAAAAATCCATCGGTCCTGGCCGGGTTCGAACCCGGAGGCAAGTATGGTAACCACTACACCACCAGGACCGACATGAAGACTGGACAGATGCATTACATGCAACGAGAACTACTTTTGAGAAAGATCATCTAAATTATTAAGATGTTCTAAAAAATTATTATTTTTTATTGAACAGCCTCTAACATGGCTTCTTTCTTTCTTTCTCTGTGACAAGTATCGCACCAACAGCTGACACTCCGTTTACATTGAAAACGTAGCAGCGCTGCGTTGGTACATTATACAGTAGAGTAACTGAGCATTGTTGATGTGCTCCTGCTACAGTTACAATTATCTTTTGAAAGTGATGCTTGTTCAAAGTAAGTTCTGTTTTTCAGTGTATATCCATATTTTGATGTTTATTCCTTGTTAAATGTATATTTGCTCTTTTTACTTCTTTTAATTTTTCTCTAATTGTTACTTTTATTATGTGAATATAGTATTATTATTATTATTATTATTATTATTATTATTATTATCATTATTATTGTTGTTGTTGTGTCGTCGTCGTCGTCTCCGATACGTATTTTCCGCGTCATAAAATTATTAGTTAGGGCGGGACACTTCACGCCACTTTGAGACGTTCATTAATGGTATGAAATAATCAAAACCGAATAGTAGAAAAAATGTTTGTCAGAAATGGTACAATCTCGCGCTTGTTTATGCATGCCTGATGGTACGACAGACAATCTTGTTAATGCTACCTTTCTAATTATCTCCATTATGTTGCTTTACTCAAGGAAGGTCTCTAAATAATCGTGCTTAAGTGACGACTCAGATATCTGTAACAAGAAACTCAAGCAAAAACTGTAGAAAGTTTCTTACATTCCTAAATTGTAGCTACAAATGACACAAGTGTGCCTGGGAGCCGAATTGGCTCAAAAGGGGTAGAGAGTCGGTTCTGGTGGTGTAGTGGTTACCATACTTGCCTCCTAAACCCATGATCGCTGGTTCGAACCCGGCCAGGACCGATGGATTTTTTCGGGGCGTAAAAATCCTAAGTATGGCTTCCTTCGTAAGGGAAGTAAAGCCGTGGGTCCCGTGTCGTACATTTACGGCATGATAAAGAACTTCCAGCCTGAAAGAGAGGCCTCTGAGCAAAATTTGTCGGCCGTTTCACGCTCTGAGTTGAATGGGACGCTGATGACCTGAGTTGTTAAAAAGCTTCCATAAATAAATCATTAAAAAAGGGGGGGTAGTCATTGTCACATCAACAATTAACGACTTGTGCAACTTAGTTCTTTTGTAAGGTTCAAAAGTGTCAGGAACTGGTGCGGAAGAGTACAAAACCGGTCTCCACCTCTGACAGATGTTTTTCACCAAGACCTTGTGGTTAAAACGGCGCCATTTAAGTTCCAGACACCGTCAATTTCGGCATTTGTTCCACGTTTTTATTTGGATGATCTCATTACACGAATTTGGAAATACGACAACTCTAAAAGTTTGCTTATAAACTGGACAGAAATCGTGATAAGGTCTCAAACTGATGTACGAGCCTCAGTAGTAAAAACGGGCGTTTAACACTATTAAAATATGCATTTCCAATATCATTCGAAGAGGCTGCTTTTGACATATAGCGAAACATGCACCTCTCTTTATAAATTAATTTGGACACGAATCAAAGCTTTGAAATTGCTTTAGTCATGCCGTACCCATTTGCAGGAACATAAATTGTTTGTAACAATTTTAGCAGCGTTTAAATGTTACATCAGTGGAAATATAGGGGTTAGATCTGAAGTTCATTGTGCGTGATAAAATAAAACTTTAAAAAATAAACTTCACGACATTTTTTAAGCAGCTGAACACGGAGGATGTTAAAAATGATTAAGAATTCTAATGGAACAAGCTAATAGAGTTTAAGTCGATGCTTAGAGGTAATGATGACCACCCTTTGCGTTGTGTGGTTAAATGAGTGACCTATTTCTAAGAAATTAGTCTTTGGGTAGTGTCTGAATCCTTAGGGATTAAATTATGTAAAAATTTATGCAAGCAATGACAAAATGCACTAAAGTAGCAATGCATGGTTAATTTTCAACAGGTCAAAACTAATTGAAAGGTTAATGTTTTTTTTTTAATATGCGGGAGAGATTTATCAAGCTGGGTTGCGTGCATTTTAGATCATGTTTGTGGTATTTACTGCGGCGATCTTTTAAATAGTACATGACAGCTTAGGTAATCGTAAATAACGTTTCTTGCCGACTTCGGATGTTTCTAGCAACACACTACTAAAAGAAAAAAGTGGTGTCGTAAGGGGACTCCTCTTCAGAATTTTCTTGATGACAATTTTACACCTGTGCTAATAGGCAAAAGGCTATAGGTAATGGAACCCAAAAGTAAAGATATTAACACTAGCATCTATATAATGGGCAGCTTTTTCAGTTGTGGCGAACTCTAGATGACCTGCACTATTATATTCTATGAAGTAAAGCCATTTTCTTAAACTTACAAAGATATCCGCAGGTGTATGGGATACATATCAAATTATGAGTTTAAAATGCTTCAGTTTTAAGCAAATTTAAATTTTCTTCCTATCCGCCGCTTATGATCTAGACCACAGTAATTTGTGCTCCTCGAAAACAGTGCCTTAATTATAGAACTGAGACGAAAGTGAAAACAGGAAAAACTACCGTTTTTTGTTGAAATTTTCGTTCAAATTTCCTTGTCAAAACGGAAAGCCCCTGTGGATGACTACGTTCACGTACTTGCAGAAACTCATGAATGTTTTAATAAAGTCAGCTCCACGATCGAGGATTGTTGCTCAAAGTGTTTCAGTGTTCGGTAACCACCGACCAATAGACTTATTTCGCAGCTAAGCAGCAATTCTACATTTTTACATTTGTCACCTTCAAAAGCTTTCAGTTGTTTGCACTATCTCCAGCTTCGAGGCAGTGCATCAAAGTTTGGTGTGAAATAAGCCAAGAGATCATCGGATTTGCGTACTCTTGATGCAAGAAAGTTCATGCACTCGCTTGTTCTCTGCTCTTCTGAGCTTCGGCACGTGCAGCAAACAGCTGCGCGATATACCATTCAGTATTTCATAGCAGCATTGATAGTTCAAAATTTTAAAGAAGCAATAAACATTAAAGGAGGAGCTTGGTGACAAGGATTTGAAATTCTGGGAAAGCTGCGTCAAAGAATGTAACAAATATTTTGCTGTAGGAGGAGGCTCATCATTACTGTAAAATATTGCTTGTATTGTAAAAGTACTGTTATTAATAAACTAATTATATTGTTATAAGCAGTGCGTTACATTGGGTAAAAATAGAAACCTCACTCTAGTAAGGCACGTAAATGCGCACATAACGGAAAATCTGCAAGTAGTAGCAAATTCTTCACCGAAGCAAACTTCTGCGTTATTCTTGAAAAAATATTCGCTAGACTGCATGCACTGTTCTGTGACAATTCCATAATTAAACGCAGCTTTTCGACTGCTATCCAAGAGCTCAGTACTGTAACAATTCAGTTTGTGTGCGAAATAAAGAAATGTATAACCTTGCTCGGCCGGTGGGGACGAGGATACCTCATCAAAGCTAATCATTTGCAATTTAGTGCTGAAGCGTGTGGGTTGTACTAAGAGTTTGTGAAAATGTTCAAATAAGCTCGTAACAGCGCAAAAAGAAACAACCCGAGTAAGAATGTTGTAACTAGATCCACTTTTCCTAATAACACGGCGCCAGTGCTTAATAGAGGCCTATGAGCAACCTCTAGCAAGGAACGAGAGAATTAGAAGCACAGTCGAGAACTTCAGATAATGTTCAGTAGATGGTGTAACTGTAAAACCATGGAAACTAGTGTCGCCAGCGACAACTGTGGTGGACTGCAGAACTTACACGTGGATTTTTGGGTCAATGCTTACCAATGTTGCCAATTTACCTGCTGTTTTCCAACTAGAACCCTGGACGAGAAATCGCTAGCGTCTTGCCGCGAAACGAACGCCTCATTGGATCACTTTAGACCATTTAAGTGAGTAAGAATAGCTATTTTCTTTTCAGAGAGGCACACATTTTCGTTTTATTCCTTCTTAAATTGGTTAAAATGTTCTTATGCCCGTCATTCACTTTTACAAGGTGCAGCAGAAAAATCCTCTAATTTAGTGTTCTGTTCAATCGTTTTGTATATGTTGCCACAGGTTGCAAACCCATTTTGCATCTAATAACATAAACAATAATTTGTTGAATGTCCATTATATAAAATATAACCGTAACTCGTCTAATGTCCCATATAAAGTTCTTCTTTCTTTCAAAGCGGCCTACTTAATGATGAAACTTCATTCTCCGATGCTAATCGAATCACGGTTACTTATAGCCGGCTGCGACCACCTTGTTGTAATTGGTTCTTGCACCCAAGGGCCCAACCTCATACCCCTGGTATCTCAGGGGCCAAAGTCACAGTTTCGTGCTTTCGTTGTCGAAGATGAAGGAAGATAATGCAAATTACAAGGCACTGCTTCATTTAAATCGTTGATGCGCTATTTAAGGATGGCCACTTGGTTCGCTCAAAATTACCTGACTGCCCAAATGCACAATTCTCTGAGAAGATCTGACTGGACGTATTTATTTAATGTTCGGAAATTAATTTAGTCTTAATTTTCGCGTGAACAGATTCCAATGGCATGCTATAATACGAGAGTTGGAACCGCGTACTGCATACTTGTATTGTTAGAAACTGATTGAGCTGCACTGAACGACGCCACATGAACTGGTATTCTATCACTTAAACGATCGACGATTGCTCTATAAACAACTCATAACTCGTGCCCTGACCAACGACTGAAGTATCAACTGCCTGAATGGAGTGAATTGTCAGAACCGCGTGCGTGCATGCATGAGCTGCATGCGACAACTCCAAATGCAACTCAATACTTCGCGGGGGATGTTCTTTGAAGTGTCGCCAGTGGTTTTCATAACTCATAGGGGTTCTCAGGGCGCACTCACGGGAGCTAAGTTCTTGAAATTCTTGAATGTGATTGGCGAGTTCCAACTCACCCATGAACGCCCACTTTTAATTCTTCAAAACTTTTATTTAAACATACTATCGCGTGGTGTGAGGGTCAGTCACACCTTCACCGGCTACTGAAGAATTTTGTAACCACTCGGAAGGTATTTGCCGCTAGCAGAAATACAAAAGGCTTATTGTTTCCGCCATCCACCGTAGAGGTGTGCACTTGCTTCGCTTGAGGCTATTAGGAGCGGCACCAGGTAGCCTTCTCAAGTACATACATTTGCTTTTTAAATGTAATATTCGTATATACAATAAAACGTTATATAATGATTATCAATTATCCGCTATGTAAATTCGCTTACGAGCGGGCGGGGGTGTGAAGACCTGTCACAAAACTCTAGCTAACCATGCACCAATATTCACTAGTTGTATTTTATAAAAGACGTTATTACAATTGTCCGTCACACAAAATGTGATATTTGCCTGCTCACTAAAGGCGAAACATTGCACACCTGGCTGTTTTTTGTCATTTAAACTCATGTGTGCAAGGGAAGGAAGAAACCTCTCTACATCGAATGACAAGCTGAACGGATTATTGAGAAAAGTTGAAAACCATGAGCCCACGCACGCAGGCACGCACGCGCGCGGTGGGAAATTAGGATGCAATTAATTAATTGTCCTGTGCAGAGGGAAATAATATGATTAATTGAGAGGATGAAAGGTAATTAATTATTAGGTGTTTATATTTGGGATGAATTGTTCTCTGGGTTGGACGTGTTTGAGGTAGTATGGTGGCTGCGTCACTCTCGATCCTTTTCTCCACACGCTGATGCGGAGATTAGACTGCGTTATGATATCTCTGACTTCTTCTGCTGCGGCTATATGAGACTTCTAACTAGTGGCTTTAAGGAATATAAATCAATTCTCGGGTCGAGGAACTGAATAGGTTTTTGTCACGTGAATGGAGACGAAATGACTCAAGTTCACACAAGAGTTTTATTATCGGTATACTTTTACACTCGGGGATTAAAACTATTTAGTTAATGGTAATTCTCGGTAAGGAACTTCGACTTACGCACTGACTTCCACGGCTACTACACTGTCAATTCAACTACCACACTAAAAACTGCCTTCCAACTGTCCCATCAACTCCCAACTTCCGCACTAAACTGCCTTCCAACTGCAACTCCCACACTAAACTGGGTTCATTCGCCTCTTCAACTCCCAACTTATACTGCCTTAATTCGTCTCAATCTGATAGTTTTATTTGGTGACAGTTTGTCAGTCCGTAGGACTCTTCCTGGATCTTAATTCTACTGTTTTAATTATTCGATTGTACTATTCATTGGCTGTTCGTTACGATTTATGTTATAAAACCTTCTGATTGGTAAATCTTTTGGCGTTTCTTCTGGCTAGAGGGGGAAGGGTATTACCTACCACCTATTGCGCGAAAAGATATACCGTAACTTGTTTTTCTTTCCTGTTTACGAAGAAGTTTGCGTAACATATTTTCCCTAGGGGGTGTAAAAGTCTGTGTTCATTTGTTTGCCTTACATAAAAAATTCTAACGGTATATGGCTAGTTTCAGGGTCAGCATGATTGTTGCGAGAAAGAGGGATCGAGGCGTTTATGACTCTCCATCTACCCTTTGCTTGTGACAAAAGATTCTGTTTTTTTGCCAAACTGGCGGCTTTGTGATACTTGTCTTCCCACTTCGGGTTCACAAATATTAACTTCAAATTTTGATATTAATTTAATATTCTTATGATCATTGTGATTACCTGGGTATTTGGGTGGGATGGGAATCAACTGCTTCACACAACTGATACTGTCCAGTTAAATTTGATGTTAGGGTATATTTCGCGTTTGTGAATAAACTGCAACATTTCCTGAATGTGAATGATTACATTGGGCCGCAATCATTTGCTGTTATTACTGACTACCATTGAAAAAGTCACAAGAGTTGGATAATCGAGTTTGAATCTCAAATTTAGGGAAACAACACTACTGCATTGTTTTATTTCAGCTCTTGGTGTTGTCAGAAGATGTTACAGTTTTATTTGAATATTATTTAACATCCGAGGCAACATGGCACTGACACTGAAGCGTATCAGGCCCAAGCCTAGGGCACTCAGTACCTGCTTATGCAATGGGTCTTTCGCATGGCCAACATTAAAAATAACAAAATAGAAGCACTTCTCTCTATAACTGTAGACCGAGAAATATAGTTTTCCCCCTCCCCAATTGCATCCCATATATTGTGCAAATAAGGGAAAAATGATATATCTCAATATATTATATATATATAAGAAATTATTGCATAAATGATTTTTAATTATTACAGTATGCGTTAAAGTTTTGTAGTTTCTGTTATATTAATTTATATAATTGATAAAATTTTAATAAATATAGCGTATTATATATGCCTACATTTATGTGTGAGTGTGTTTGTTACTTTTTGTTGGATACCTTTGAGAAGCATTGCTCTAGGCAGTTATGCCAACTTCCTCTATAGTTCAAATGTCACTATGAGAGCAGATTTTCTTGAATCACATCTATAAACTGTTGAAATCGTTGCTTTGAACTGTTAACAAAATGCAACTGGGCTGTATAATGCGAATGTCAGGACTACAGAGCAGCCTTGTAAAATGAAAGATCAGTTTGGGGTGCACGTTAGCAAGCACTGGACTCAAGAAAAGACATTTGTTAAACTTTTTATAACACGAAGATGAATTGCTACTTTCCAATAGAATCACGATATATAGAAAAATGTGAAAGCGGAAGAAGCAAGTGGCAACCTGTTAGCGCTTTAAGTACTCGGGGAAAATAAACGAGCTTCTTTCGTGTAAAAGGTTCCGTAATATACAGTATGGTCGTGTGCTCTAATATTATCTTAAGAGGATTGGACATGTTTAGAGTTGCCAGATTTCAGGAAATGAAAAGCAGAAGAATGTTAGAAATGTTGTGTATTCGAAGAAATTATTAAAGGGAAACACTTGTAAAAATGAAACATAACAGCTAATATAAATAATGGATACAGCTAAAATATTACACGTCAATTTACAAACTTTTTCATTGCAAATACTTTCATATAAAAATCGTTACAGTATAATCCGAATATTTAAACAATTCGTACTTTAGGAAGTTGCTCGATGTACTATTTCTTTCATATCTCCATTTTATGACCATCACAAAAGAAACTTCTCTCCTTAAAAGGGAAAAATGCACGTAAGCTTTTAACCAGGAGATAAACCTCTCCTAACGGCGTTTAAGCTTCTGAATGCTAAGACATTGCGCAAGAGTTTTGTTTTATCTCAACTGAGTAGAATGTTGGTCGTTTCATAACTGAAAGTCAGTAGAGTACGGAAGGTGAGGGAAGAAGGCAAAAGTCGCGAACGAGCTATGCGCTGGTGTTTATTGTGTTGCAGTGTCCTTCAGTTGTCTATTCCTTCATGTTTTCTCGGAGACGGCAGAACCAGCGAACCCATTATGAATAACACCCTGAAAGCCGAAGAAAACCGTCAACAGCACTCTGACGTTTCACCTGACATGACAAGCTTTTTTGAGTCTTAGTGAAGGTTATCCAGCCCATTGTGATGACTGGATTTTCGTCACCATCGATCATTCTGTTCATGAGCTCCTGATAGATCGCGAGGGACAAAATTTGCGTATGAAGCTTTTCTGTCAGGATTTCATGGATATCATTAATCCTGTAGCACGCGATTCATCCACTACGGCTTAAAAAGTTATTTGCATAAGCTATTCCTTCATTTCACGAGTTTCGGTAAAGAATTTACGAAGTTTCGTGCAAATGTCTGTTTATTTCAATAGTTGTAGAGAAAGTAGCGTGGACCTCGTCTGTACTGCGCGCAAACGAGGGCGTCAGGTCGAGGTCACAGATAATCCTGCTACAATACTTCGTTGGAGCAGAATTTTGAAATTTGGTGCACTTTTTGAACACATCTCATATACGCACTCTGCTGAACTAGTTTTTTCCTTTTGCTTACACTTATGCCATCTGACGCTGAAGCCACTAACAACTCTGTCACACATGTACCTATAAGATCATTTCCAACCATGATATAAATCGTTATTAAATTGGGGAGGGGTGCATTTTGACATATCTTGACCAATTAACCTAAAAACGGAATGTTTGGCGAAATTTAATGATTAGAACAGTACATGGAACAAAGCGAGAAATAACTGCATTTCTCGGGTAAAGTGGAACGTTTGGCATCAGTTTAATTTATTTAGCCTTCTGTAAATTCACATACACTTATGAATTTAGGACTAGCAAGTGCCAGCAATGAAAATACTAATGTAATTTAATTACAAGTCACTAAAATACAAAGTTTACTCATAAGTTGGAATTTTATAAAAGCTTAGTTTATTTAAGAACTTTTGACAAAATAACATGCCCTGTTACAAAGATATTTTCTTAACAATGGATTTAACTAACACCTGTATGGTTCGGCAAAGCAAGAAATATTGTGACACAGTTATAATGCTAATGTTATTGATCGCATATGCAGTTTTCCTTTTTGTGCAACGCTACCTTGAATTATTATAAAAAGACCATGGATGAAAGTCTAATTTCACTTTTGTATGGTAGGTGTTTCAAAAGAATTTTTGGTAAGAAAAGTTGTGAGAACGTAAATAATTCTTATTAGTTCTTTGAAGTTGAAAATGTTTTTCTATCGATAAAATATCTCCAGAAAATAGTGTCATACTTCATAATATAGGTAAGGTAGGCAAAATAAACTTTTTTTTATTACTTTACAGGAAAACATATTTAATATTGGGCACATATAATTGATGACTTCAGCTTAGAGAATATTTAAACCACTCAATTATAAGTGCTGGTTTTTAGTCTCGCAAATGAAACTGCTTCCTATTTGGGGAATTATTTAACGTGCCAAGGAGGCTCTTTCGACTCAACTATATATATCCCTTTGCCTTTAAAAAGCGGGGGGCGGGGTTAAAATATTCCACTACTCAACCGCGTCATGTCAACATGTGAGCAGTTTCACCAAACTTACTGTTGGGAGCTGGAGAGATGGCTAGTCAGGGCAGTAGCGCACGTATCGTAAACAGTCTATGCTTGTACTATGTTGCGTTTAGAAAACATTGACCACTTACAAGCTGAAGTTAATATGCTTAATATTTCCTAACTTAACCAATTAATAAAATATAATTGAACAAATTCATAGACTTCATTTCAGGTCACCACATATCATAAAATTTGTCTGCTTATAATGCGTACCATTAATACTGATTTAATTTTTAATTACAGCGGGGTGAACATTTACAAACTTTGTGTTGTGTTAATATCGCTGACGTGTATTTACAAATATCACAAAGGGAGGTTGCCCCTTCCCCCTGATATATAACAAGTCGGAGTGTTCAGGAGTGAAGGAAGAAAAATCCGTAAGTGTATGTTTCAGTAACGCTTACATATTAACGTTTTTCTCTTAGGAACAGTTTTACTTTGGACAACACAAGCTCAATGGGGTTTAGTTCACACGTGTGGACAAACGTAATGCTTTATGGGCATGTAATTTTAATATGTCGTCAATGCGGAACACTTTTTCTTGCCACGTATCAAAATATAAGAGTGTAGAATTTCTCTTGTCTCTCGACGAATGAGCAATATATTTTGCAGTCATAATACACCCCTTCTTTTACGACGTATTTCGAACAGGGTTTGTTTTCCTCCATATTGCGGAGCATTATCCATAACCAAAACACTGTCCTCTGAGAGGCAGGAAAGAAGCTGATTGTTAATCCAAAGCTCAGAGTTTCTGGAATTCATTTGACCATGATAATCTCCCGACCTTTTGCCTGCTTGAAAAATTAATAAAGAATTCTTCACAAATACCATTTTGGATCCTGCACAGACGACACACACACACACACACCATATGTGTGTGTTAAAAATTAAAAATAAACACTTTGAACAATGTATCTAAATAATAAAAACTAGAAAAGTAATATATAAAATATTATACTCTTCTGCGATTCTGTTCCCTAAAGTGGCGTGTTGCTTTCAGATGCTTACAGCGCCATTCCATTTATGTTTCTTTTCAATTAATATTTTACTTCAATTTTGGTACTTTTTTAATAGTTCCTTATTTCTTTAAGAGCTCATCTTGGAGAGTGAACCCTTAAGGAAATGCAATTCTTTCTTTTTCGAACACCATTAAACATTTTTGCACTTGGAGCAACTTTCTCACTAAATAAAAAGTTTATCTGCAGCAGCGCATCCCATTCTTGTCAAAAACATTGGAATTCACTTTTGTACACTCCGGTCTATTTCCTGGTGTTGACAGACAAGACTCGCCCAACCGTCTCTTCTTACCGCGGTACAGTAAGTTTGATTGTTTTAATCTACATTTTACTGCCTCGGCTCATTTAAAACGTCCAACTGTTCACTATTAATGTTCTGCTTTCGTTAACGCAATGAGAGCGGATCGCCGTAAGTATTTGTTAAGATGATACACATGCAGTGCGTAATGTTTTACATGGCAGATAAAACTCCCCTCTCCCCGCATACGTCAGTAACTCTCCAGTTCCCGGCAGTACATCCATTTGATATCCCAAAACTTAACATCTACAAAATGTTAAATTTTCAGATATTGCTGTATCCTTATATTTAGGCACCAGCTGAATTCATGGACGTAGTCTAAATTTAGCTAAACTTAGCAACGATTGGCGTAAAGGTAGATGAAATGATGGAGTTTTCACAAAACTTGACATCTGCTAGCAATGGACTTTTACTAAAAAGATTATTTACACATTATTTTACACAAACTTAATATACTTTATTTAAATTTACTCACTTTCGCAGTTAAGAACGGCAAATTTGTTTTAACTTAGAAAACATTAGTCTGAGGAGTGCGTATCTCTAACTTTGTTGCACGTTGTTTCATTAGCGACCCTTAAGAGACAGGTAGTTCCGCAACATGTAAGTTGCATTATCGACATGTTGGTATTTGTTTCCTTGTCGACCGTCAATGATGTGTAAAGATGTAGTAGGGCGGCGATTATTTTATTGAATGGTGGGAATTTACTTCCTTTGCGACCTTCAGGGGAATGTGTAAAGATCTGACTGGAAGGGCATGATTTTATTAATTTCACAAAATATTACTTAACAATTTATGTGGGTAAGCATACTTTCATGGGCGAGCAATATTTTATTCAATGGTGGGTGTGAAACGTGCGTGTTTGTAAAATATATTAAAATAAGCGTAAAAAATATTTCTACTTACATTGAAATAATGTTGAAAAGATGTTATGTTGCAGTCAAAGAACAGTTTAGCCCATGCGATCGACTTTTAACACGCGACAGTGAATATTAGAAGCAAAAAACTATTTAACTTTATACAAATAAGTTATGTTGCGCGAAAAAATAATTTTTAGGTTATCGTTGGGTACATATTACTGTTATTTTGCAAGAAAAATGTTAAATTGTGTAAATGTTAATTTGTAATATTTTAGGAAAACTATAAAATAGCATTTACCACATACTGCTGTGGAGTTGTTCCGGTCGCGACTTTAGTGGGGAAAGTCGCGCGGCACATGTTTAATATACCTGCCCCAACGTCACCAAAGGTCGACCTGTCTGATTTTTCCCCCCATTTACCTGTTAATGACATTTTAATGTTATACCTTGTTTTATAGTTTTTTATAGTTTTTTGCTTCTAATATTCACTGTCGCGTGTTAAAAGTCGATCGCATGGGCTAAACTGTTCTTTGACTGCAACATAACATCTTTTCAACATTATTTCAATGTAAGTAGAAATATTTTTTACGCTTATTTTAATATATTTTACAAACACGCATGTTTCACATCCACCATTCAATAAAATATTGCTCGCCCATGAAAGTATGCTTACCCACATAAATTGTTAAGTAATATTTTGTGAAATTAATAAAATCATGCCCTTCCAGTCAGATGTTTGCACACCACTGAATGTCGGTAAGAACGAAAATACCGGCCATTTTGTAATTTATATAATAAATAAAATGATGCCCTTCCTGTCAGATCTTTACACATTCCCCTGAAGGTCGCTATGGAACCAAATTCCCACCATTTTGTATAATAAATAAAATAATAATGTCCCTTATTGGGCTTTGTCCCGGGGAATACGTATGACTGAAGGTCATTACCTACAACATGTTGGTAATGCAACTACCTACAATAAAGTTAGCTCAAGGACGGATATATACCATTAGTCTGATAGCTTTTTTACAATAATGCAGAATAGCACGATTGTTAGAAAGTGAACTGTTGTGGTTGTAGAGAAGTTGAAATAAAATCTTGTGTGTAAAGTGAAATATCTGATTATATTTCTCCTGTCCAAGAAGTTGAAAGAGGGCGTAAGAAATGGCACGAGGAATCGATTGAGATACAGAATCTAATATAACTTGTTCACATGGTTTAAATATGTATGTAGAGGTGAAAACAAACGTACAGCTGTTTTGTCAAAGACAGAAATTTTATCATAAAACAGGACACATGACAGTAGCATAACCTGCAAAAAGTACAGTAGAACAATATATTAAAGAATAAAAGAACAGCGTATGTAGTGTATGCGATGAAAAAGGAAAATGGCGATCCTGGGACAGTAAATGCAGCATTCTGATTGTGCCAAAGAGCAGGTTATTAGTTTACCTAAAATACAATTCGCGTGAGGAGAGATGAAGAGGAATGCAAAGTATTCCTGTCATTCCTACCTTTCGCCTGAACTAAATATTAAGTTGATGTGGAGAAAATATTCGCAAAGACCATTTGTCAAAATAAAAATCAGATTTCTACAATAATTAATCTTGTATCTGGAAATCCTCGCTCAGACACTTGTTCTGCATGAATTAAATGTACCCCTAATTCAAAGAAAAGAACAAAATCAAGACTGACTACAGGCTCCATAAACTACGGGCAAAAAGATTCTGTCAAATAGTGAAGGAAACAAAAGAAGATTAAATAAATCTGTTTCTACATCCAGCAAATTCAACCTCTCCCCAAATTATCCATAGCTGAAATATTTAATAGTACGCAAGTGTGGCTATACAACACAATACTGCAGGTGGAAAACAACAAGAATACAAATATTTCATACTACACGTGGTTGGAGACTCAAAGTGGTCGTGGGTCGAATGAAATCTGCATTGAATCACTATATAACTGAACTGGAAAATAATTTGAAGAAAGAAAAGAAAAAGAAATCCCGTTCTACCTGTTCTACCTCACAAAACAAAAAGAATGTGCATTTTTTTCCCCCATCCGCGGCCACAGTTATCTTCCTTTTTATTTTTTTTATCGTGGGAGGGAATTAGAAGGAGAGGGTAATGAGGTCCCGCATTGAGCACCCGCATTAGTCATGGTGGAAATGGGAAGCTACCGATCAATGACTGGGAGCGGGGAAGAGGCGTGAGTACCGGCTACATACATGGCCAAGACACTGTATGGAGTCGGGGAAATGGAGGTGATGGTAGGATGGGTCGCATGGGAATCATCTTTAATCATTGTTAAATTAATAATTGATTTGGCGTTCTGACGAACGTTTGAAATATTGTGCTGGCTATTTCTCTCGATACCGGGGACGAGAGTTCTCGGATCGGCCGGTGCTGCCCATTGACAGTGTGTTTTTGCTTATTGTAGTCTGGATTTGCTGAAGTACGTTGTTGTTTGTGTCTTGGTACTTGGTGATGATGGTCCGGAGTTGTTGCAGTGAGGTATCGGAGTAGCTATGGGTGTTGTTAATCCTGCGTTTGATGCTGTCTGCATGGTGGTTGGTGGTGTGCGCCTCTTCTAGCACGCTGATGCGGGACGAGAGAGCTTCGTGGGTGGATGAGATGTATTCCTTAAGTTCGGAGATCTGCTGTGAGAGGTGGTCCTGAAGATGTTGTATGGTCGTAGTTAGCTTGGAGTGCAATAGAGTGACCTCTTGAGACGAGCTAGAAGGTGAGGCAGCGCCTCAGCAGTTGTGTGCCAGAGGTGGGCAGATTGGAATTGACAGTTGCTGGTTGACTATTGTCATATATGGAGGTGGTTGATGACCGGGGCTGCAGAGGTCAAGCAGCCTGACCCGAGTAATGACTGCTGCCTCCACAGGAGGCGCAGAGGCTGATGTGGCTAGCCGGGCTGCAGCACCACAGCAGTGGCATTTGGTGATGCCGTGCAGTCGTGATGATCATGACTATAGCCGCAACATCTTCGACATGGAGCAGTGTGGCTGCGGAGGCTGATTATGCTGAGACCTGTGGTGATGGCGGCGTCGCGGTCCTCTGTATCAATGAATACAGTTCTTAGCAGCGGTGTGGGGCCGCGCTGTGAGTAAATTCTCACTGCGCGGAAGGCCTACGGCCAATGCCACTGTGCGACGCGAAGTACGTACGTAGTAGAGATTCCTCGCGGAACACCGCGAAGCACGGCACTGCTATGGTCGGCAGGGGCTGGTGGGCAGGCGGTTGGAGGTGGAGAAAGTTGCCTGGACGTTGCGGTGCCTGGGAGCCCTGCTGCGTATGGTGATATTAATAGGCCCTCTTAAGTCTTGATTCGTGGCGGCAGGGCTCGGGTCAGACGGAACGGCTGTGGAATGTCGGGAGGTGCAGTAGAGCAGTTGGAGTCGTCGTTCTTCTTTGTGAGCTTCTTTTTCCCCTTGGCCATGTCTGCGAGGACGGTGGTGAGTGCTGCAGTGCGACTGTGGTAGCTCACTAAACTGGTGAAGCTGGGAGGCGCTTATGCTCCCTGTTTGACTCTCAAGCGGAGCCGAGCGCAACTGTGTGATCTTCCACTGGACCGCATCTTCAGAATTTTGAGAAAGAGTACCGAACAGTAGGCACAATCACTTTACCTTCAGAATAGGACAACATGGCAAGTGCCTGGTTCTTCGTATAGACTGGAAAATATTCCATTTTAAATTGCCGTATGCTGCAGTATAAGAAGGAGCAACGACGTATACAGCGTGCAGTATTGAAGTTGGAAGTTCTTAAGCCGAGAATAAGTAATGAAAATACCAGCTAATGCTGTTGAACTTCCATTCATGAATCACGTTAGTGAAAAAAAGATCGCTGACATAAAGAAGTTATTGAATGTGTCTTGACAAGAAGCTGTAGCATTTTATGAAGACGTGTTCCGAGATTGTCAGAAGAACTGAACATAATGCTTATTGAAGAAGCTTCTTAATATCGTGTTCTGTTTCTGTTATGCCCTTATTGTTGTTGGGCAGAATTATTCATTGATATAATTGAACAAAGTCATGTACGAGGGTACGTTCATAAGTTTCCGGCCTCGCCATAAAGATTATCGCCTTCACAAAACCCTTATCTGGTGTCATACCTTATCTGGTAAGTAAATAATTGCGGCTGTAACTTCCGCTCCGCTGTGTTCAGTTGTTCAGATAGAGTTGCATAAAGAAGACTATGCGTAGAAGATTGTCACATGTTCAAAATGAGGTATCATGCTATTATTAAGTTTTTCACAAGAGAAGGACTTACTTCAAATGAAATTAATCACCGATTGGACGATGTATATGGGGAAGCATCCCCCTCATATTCTACCGTAAAAGAATGGGCCGAACTTTTTCGAATGGGTCGTGAAAGCATTGAAACGAAGAACGTGCAGGTCGGCCCTTGGAGGTACTCACTCCTGAAAACATCGCTTTTGTCGAAGGAGAAATTATGGAAGGCCGGCGGCTCAAAGCTACAGAAATAGCAGGGTTACAGTTCTTCGAATTATTCATCAACATTTAAATATGAATAAGGTTAGTGCAAGATGGGTACCTAAACTTCTTTCCTCAGTCCAAAAACAGCAACGAGTCATCTGTTGTCAGGCATTTTTGGAGCTGTGCCGTGGCAACGAGAGAGAAGTTCTGCAAACCATTGTTACAGGAGATGAAACTCTGACCCTCTACTATAATCCCTTGTCCAAAAGAGAATCATTGGAGTGGCGTAAACCTGGCAAAGCACCTCCTCTAAAGACCAAAGTCACTCAGTCAACCAAGAAGATCATGGCTACAATCTCTTGGGACTGTGAAGGAATGCTCTTCATTGACTTCAAGGAAATGAACACCACAGTAAATGGGGAGTAGTATGCTGGCCTACTGAACAGACTACCTGCTTCCATCAAACAGAAAAGGCGAGGAAAGCTGAGAGGTGTTATGCGCCTTCTTTACGATGACGCGCCTGTGTACACAACTCTTGTTCCAAAGGAAGCTGTGAAGAAATGTGACTTCAAAGAAATTGACCATCCACCCTACAGCCCATATCTAGCTGCCAGTGACTATTTCCTTTACTCAAAACTCAAAAAGGACCTTCGAGGAAGGAAATTTAAGTGTGGCGAAGTAATGGATTCTGTGTATGACCATTTTGTAGACAAGGCTTCGGACTATTTGGGGGGGGGGGGAATTGAAATGTTAATTCAAATATGTGAGAAATGTATTGCAATAAAGGGCAACTATATTGAAAAGTGAACTATAGTTTTTGTCTTTATCATAACTAGAAAATGGTTAGGCTGGAAACTTATAGACCTACCCTCGTAAATGCCTGAGAGTTATTATTGTATTTTTTACCGCAAAATATGCTTCAAAGCATAGTCTTCCCCCCTCCTTGAAAGTTTAGAAAATGATAAGAAAAATATGTGGAAGGTGACGTTTGTGAAAATGTGTTATTTTAGGGACAAGTATTAAAATATAAGAATATGCAAAACACCCACTGTCTGCTTCAATACATTGTTTTCTCTAAACCGATATTAGCTGTGAAAATAATGTGTGAATATGTTAAAAAAAATCTCTCCTGAGACTGTCTATATATCAAGTAACCCCCCCCCCCCCCTTTTGCTTTCTAAATTCCATTGGTCCACTGCAGCATGTAACAACCTGGAGATTTTGAACGTTTTCTAAATGGATGGCCTACACCACTTGATCTGCTGCAGTTTACAATATTGTTATTACATAGGCCTGTATCTGGCAGCAGTGTTTCAAGGCTTTTAGAAGGAACGCGCTTGGGTTAAGGGCATCCAGTGTCGTTATTGTGACATTGTTCACTGGGTGTAAGCTTAATGCTTAATGCTCGTGCTATTTAATATTTCCGTTAACCAACGTAACCATATATTTAAAAAAAAACGGACATTTTAAAATTTGTCTCAATGAAAAGAGGGCAGAAGGGGACGCTAAAAATTGTTTTTTCACAAATACCTAGATTTGGAAATTAATAATAAATAAATATTATGTAGTAGTATTGACTTCCCTCCACTCAAACAACTCTTTAGAATTATTAGTGCTGCATTCATTGATATTTCCTGATTCATGGACCTTCTTTAGTAAGTCCTTGTTATCACATAGCATTTTGTAAAAGTTTACACAAGTGTGATTAAAGTTCTCCTAATTAATCAACATAGCTCTTAAAGTTCGTGCTTGTCACTTGACAATGTTACCCAACTCTAGTCCCGCAAACTCTGAATGGGCGCAATCCATTTATTTAAATATTCAGCTGAAGTTTGATAAAATGTATGGACATACTCTATAAATTCTGCAACCTCTGACTATAAACCCGTCTTTTCCAATTTACCAATAATTGAAGCAAACTTCATTCTTGGAAATTATATTTAATTTTATAATAATTTAACACAAAAATTACCTCATAATACTGTACTTGTTTAACCCTCTACGCTTTGAATTGCGTGGGTCCTGGTGACTAGTGACTTTTAGCCCTTACAGTATACACATAGAAATAATATATTTTACAAACAATGCCTTCAATATCAATAGTATGACATTAGCAGCCATCTGGATAGTACTGTGAATTACATGAGCTGAATACTCTACCCCAAAAGTAAGTTATGCCCTAAATTTCCTTTCAGTTTAGTGAAGACTTCGTTTGTAGATTCAGCTCCAACATTGCAGTTCGTGTTATTTGCACAAAGAGCGACTGTTTTTTCTTTTAAGTTAGTACTTTACAAACACTCGTTCAAAAATGTAGCAATAGCTTCTGAAGTTTTTCCAGGCAAAAATTTAAAATGGAACATTTTGACTAGGAAAAGTACCCAACGAGCAATGAAAATATTCTTAAGTCCTCATAGTTCGATGCATTCGTCATTATTGAAATAAAATTTGCTTACTATAAGTGAGATTATAGTTCAGAAATGACAAGTGGGGTTGAAATATTTAGTATAATAGCCTCGGCTTTACTGCGGCTGCACGTAAATTTTGGTTCAAAAGTACATTGGACTAGTTTAGAAGAGCAGTCTGTAATATGAAGCGGTAAATAATAGCTTCAATCTCTTCCCCTCGATTACTAATGTGCTTATAATCAGTACAATGTAAATATATTTGTAATTTTTAGTGAACCTTACACACATTTAGACACTGTATTTGTTTCCATATGTTGAAAAGAGAAGCCTATACAGGAACTTTGAAGGAAAAGGACTTGGTGTTACCCATTTTTATATGGGTAAGAGAGCCCTACCTAAATCTGTCGCATGTATATTAGTATTGTAACAAGGGTTTCCGCTAGGCCTTGAGGAATGACCCTAGTGAAGAATCATCTTTTATGCGAAGAGGCAGGAAAGTCTTTTCTTTTGCTAAGAGTATAACTGAGCAATAAAAGATCTCTGATGCAATATTGCCTAAGTTGAACGACATCTCTCTAGGACCGTTCCTAGCGGTACAGTTTAAGTAAATAAGGCAGTTAAAAATATAAGTTCACATCCAATAGGAAAATTCGGGCAGATGATCTGAATAAATATTAACCAATAGAAAACCTTGTGGAAGACGAGAAAGCAAACCGTCTTAATGTAGAAGGTTCTTGGGTAACCTTTGTGGTTGATAGATTTCGAGACCCCAGGGTCAATACACAGTTATACACTGTCATACAGAATCACACACAGTTATACACGGACAGAATCGTCGTAAAGTAACCGTTATAACAGAACAAGTTGTACAAGTATTATAGGAAATAGCAAACACTACAGTTGGTGATAATACATAGCTTGCAAACGTATCAGATGAATAGTCAGTGAAGGGCGAAGTAGAAGACAGTGTTTGTTAGAAGTTACGTGATGATAGAGATTGAAGTTAAGTTGTCGGAAAGATATCTTCAGAGTTAAATGGTGACGCGAAATATCGTGAAAATGCGTATAGAACGTAGCTTAATCAGAGTTCGTCGTAAAGGCTACCCGATAGTGTGTAGAGGCATTGAATAACAAATAAATCATGTCACGTACAATCCTACGATTTTATTCACTTCTCTAAGATACCATATCCTTCCCCGTTGACACGACTGTGTCAACAAAACTCCAGGAAAACACTGAGGTAGTTCAAGGCGGGACATTGCGAGAAGAGGAGGTGAACTTCAGATGTAATTAATCAATCAATAATCTAAATTAATAACATCAATTATTACGTTCCCCACCTTTCATAATTACCGTCCCAAATGGCATTCACAACGTGGGGCTATTAGGAACAACTAACTAATCATCTCACTTTAAATATTGGTGTGTGGGCAGCATGATAAGCGAATTCTCTTTCATCAGCTGCTAATTTCATATCTTTAGTAATGCAGTGCTAGAAGATGCACTTGCGCTCACTATTCTTTTTCACTGTTTATATGTTGTGATATATCCGATTGTTTCCACTGAAAGCATATGCATCAAACATCTGAGCCAATTCCTTTATTATTATTATTATTATTATTATTATTATTATTATTATTTATGGATGGATATTCCTTCTGTAGGCCACTATTAAAAATACACTTCCTTTTCGGCAGTGACTTATAATTTTCAAGTCTTTTAGCACTCGCGGTTTACAAAAGTACACTACTTTAGTATTTCATAAATTCAGAACACAACATCACCCTTATGATTTTCTTTCTACTGAAGCAGTTTTCAATATTGTTGGCGGCATTCACATAAAATCATCCTACCATAGCAAGTGCAGAGCGGAGCAATGCAATTGTCATCTACAGCAATCCTTTACTCTCCTTCCACAAGAGAAGCCCCCCAAATGTTGACAGTTGCATACCGTAATATAAACTGAGCTTTGCTTTGTCAGTTGTCAGTAATATTGAATTTTTTATGAGATTGATACTAAGCAGTGCATTATGGAAATTATTGTTAATGGCATTTTGTGCCGATAAGTCATTACCACTAAAAGGCGTTCATTTTTACCTTTTAAAAACGACGGAAATGGGACGGTGGTGGCTAATTATGGAACGTCTGATCATCGTACCGTTAACGTTACTATTATTAATAATCTTTAGTTTCGGTATGCCGGCGCCATTGCCGTACGCGAGCAAAGGATTTCGTATCTTCTTAAGACTTCGAAACTTATATTTACAAAGTAATGTTTACCTTTGAAATCAGTTTTTTTCTTTGACTTTAGATTCATTTCAAATACTGTGCCGATGGTGTGACCTGTGTCACACGTGTGTAACGATTCTGTTCTTATCTAGCTGAACGTTAAGGTTCACATTATTGTTTAATATAAATGATTCATCAATAATATGAAAACGAATGCTGTCTGTGGAGTGCACAGCATGATTATTTTCAGAAGGCATAATTGAGAGATTGTGTAAACTTGTCTAAACTAAGTAGGGAAGTGTTTAATGTTATTATTATTGTTGTTATTAATACAAATATTGCATTTTCTCTTAAAGCCGGCAGTTGGATGCAGTGCAAGAGCAGCAGGAGAGAAGGTACGGGTTGTATGTCTTGTTTGTTCGTAGAGGTAGCTGTTATGTAGTGGGTAGAGTGTGTTTCTATTCTTAGTATGGCTTTAAAGACAGATTGGGGAATACGAAGATTATGCAAAATCACATGTAACTGTTTGGAACATTATGTAATGCTCGATCATGTTAAAATAAAACGAAACCATGGCACACTGAGGCTGTGACTATCCTGGGTTACGTGGTGACCACATAAGCCTAAGTGAATAAGCATGGCAGAGTATTTGATTGAATTATACAAAATGTATGTGTTGCTTTCCTAAATAATGTGATTCATGGTCGCCAGGTGTTCATCCCGCTAATGCCTGCAAGGAGGGGGTGATGGAAAGAAGAAGTTAATCGCCAAGAGCCAAGTTCAAGTTTTCATCCGCTGCATTGGATGCTATTCCCGAATTGTCAACTGTGCGTGTGCAGCATCAAAAAGCGTTAAATTGTTGCGTGGGGAGATACCTTGTAATGGAAGGTTACAGCGTTGAGAAGGCGCCATGCAGCCTAGTGTTTGGCCAGGCGTGACTATCTGTCAGATATAATGTCGCCTTGCATCTCCCACTTCCGCGTAACAAATGCTAAGAGAAATTGCTTCATAATGAACTAGTTTTTATTTTTTGCAAGACCGAATTGGGTTCACTGCATTCTTCTTATCGAGAAAATGTTAAATCTATTCGAGACGGACGACTAAAGGAAGGATTTGTGTTTGCATGTTGCAACCTCCTAGCTAATGCTTTATTTTCAGCCATCTTGTCCCTGTACTTCAACACCCTTCTCTCCTTTGTACGTCCCTCTCTGCACCTGTTCCCCTGATGACCATGGTTAGACAGGTGACTACGTTAACCTACATAAATCAGCTCATCGTGTGCGCGTGGAATTAATTGGAGCTTCCCTGATCAATTGCTTCAATGCAGGATATTGAATTTACTCATTCAGTGCTAGAGCGATAACTTAAAACTTTAACACTCCGAAGTGTTAGCGAAAACGGAAACATTGCGGTGGCCGGTCATGTTAATAAACTCGTTGAGAAACTTTGAAGAGGCACAACACACATTCTTCCTGATCGGTGTTAGATGAACTTTACTATCATTTTAAAGAATAGAGGAAAATAATGGCTGTTTAGGACTAGTTATTTATTGATACTTTAACTGGTTCTTGGTCATGCAATATCCATCTAAGCGAAACACCTTTTTGTAGTGTTTACCTGCAACTAACTGGGTTACTTTGTATTTATCTTAGAACATGCTTATAATTTTAAACGCTTACATTAGCGTGTTCATCCCGCCGCTTTCTATTTTCTCACGTTTGACGCGAATTCTTTGCTGACGTCACTGAATTCCACCAGACATCAATGATGTCAACAAGGAGGAGTATATCCCATGCATTTACATAGATTACCTGGTTCTCGCTGAGGCATATGCATGTCTAAAAATTCAACTGACCAAAAATAAATTGAGTACAAATGTATTTCAATCTCTAGTTCACCATGTACGCATACAACTCCCCAAAACCAAACCATTTCAGGTAAATGAAGCTCAGCTTTTGACTTTGAAGTGCAAAGAATAAATCATTTCCGGATTGTTCAGGTAGACGCTCAGAATTTCGTTTACAGGCGGTCTTTGTATGACGGCCACTGGGACAAATGGCATGCTTTCTCTTCTGCAAATTGATTGTGGCGACGGGGGCAAGGTAAGCACATACACTTTGCTTTCTAACGGCCGCAGTCGGTCGGTCGCTCGCTCGCTCGCTCGCGCCTAACACCGGACTGTTGTGATATCATTGCATAGGCCGCAGCGGTGCGCTGTGGAGCTTGCTCGCGCGTGTCCTAGTGTCGAAATGAGTTGTTCGCCTGACAGCGGACTGTCTCTCGAGGAGCAGCTGGAACGAAAATGGTCTCTGGAAAGTCTGGAGTGTGTGGACGTACAAACGCTCATTTCAATGTGGTGAGTGTTGGTAGTTCGTAGAAAACACTGGCCCAGTCGTTCACCAACTTAACCACGTTGCTCAGAAATGTTTCAAGGCTCATTGCGGGAGGGTCACATATGTTGTATGTATCGTAGAAGCACCAAGCATGACTGGATCGATTTTAGTTCTACCATGCCTCCAACTTATTTTATGCTTAGCCTTCGTAAATTATATTTACTTTGGACGATTTAACATTATTTTGTAACACGTTTTCATGTTTTATTTTAAGTCTCATTACTGAAGTGTGTGTTATTTTAATTTGTATAGGCAATTTCATTTTGTTTGTATCACGTAGGGCATCTGTTTTGGAGTGAAGACTACCACGTGTGCTTTATAAGGTTTGGGCAGCAATATATCTATTTGCACTCAACTAATGGACATACGGGTATTGCAGTTCTCTCTTCAATTGCATTGACAGATTTTTAATAACCGAGACGGGCATTAAGTTCCATATTCATTAAGTCATGTAAAATGTTGGAAATGTAAGATTGGCTGAGGTAAGCAATCGCGTTGCCGTTCTGTCGTGTACGTTATATTCGCTACAATTGTGTAACACGCTTGCAAATAGCTGTCACACCTTAAGAAAACTACAGAGATAGGTCTAGGCGCGAGTACTTAAGAGAAGTGTAGAACATTTTCAGCAGTTCTGTGTTCGGTTTTATAATTAAGTCAGTTAAAACTAAAGTGTGATCCATGCGAGCCAAATATAATAGCATTGTGTCCAGCGCTAAACATTTGCCTAAACAACGAGGGACTATAAAATGGTAAAATAAATAGAAATGAACTCGTACTCTGCTATTAGTGGGGTAAGTTGAAATGCACAACGAGACCAGTTAGCCAACAGTTTGACATTAAGAATTTAACAGACACCATAACAGGTAAGGAAAGTATGCAAACGGAACAATTGCTAGTTCGCATTTTTACAAATTCTGTCACAAGATACAAAAGTAAACGAATGACGGAATATTATTGAATGCGAACTTTGTGCTCAATCCACTTTCCCTTGTACTTGTTATTGTTAAGAAGTTGATTAGCTGGATATTTTTCAATTTCACCGTGAACAGTGATAGTTACACGTAACGTTTGCTGGCCAGAAGTCTTGCGTTAGGATCGTTCTTTTTCTCTTTAACTAAAGTTTTAATGCTCTTTTCGTGCTTTTAAAAAGTAAATCGGTTGAAGGCGCTCGAACTCGTGCAACCACATCGAACGCAACCCCTCTTCTGAGAAAAAGTTTAATGTTTCTCCTAGCTCTTCAAAATTGATGAATGAATGATTTCGATGAAATAAGTACTTAAATTAGCCAGAAATATGCGACGTTTAATGTTATTTGACACATTTTCTGGATAAGGAAATTACTCCTGAATAAAAAAATCTTACGGACTCGAACCCGGGTCCTGCGACAAAGAGAGATGAAATGAACTCGGAACTTAAATATAGATTTTAACGTTTTGGAGCTACTAAATTTTTTTAAGTGAAATAAAAGGCTTGATTTCACAAGTTTTGATATTTTTAAAGCGATTGTAATTTCAGAAAACCTAACATTTTAATATTGAAGTAGATAACATCCACATAAAGTGAACACTGTTTACATTTATTGCATAATGAAGAAAATGAGTCTTAAGTACGCGTAAAAATTTGCGTGATTTATAGCGTGCGCAAGCAGGCATCTGTGTGATAAGCAACAATTGTGGGTATTCAGCTTTTGCTTTTTGATTTTGTCATGTTTAAATTGAAAACTTCCCCGAATTTGTCCGTTCTTAATGCAAGGATTTGAGCAGAATTAGTAAGCTTTGTTTAATTCAAATTTAAATATTGAAAATGAAATATTTTGCTATTAGTTCCATGAACTGTTTTAGGGCAATTTGACAAAGTCTGTATCTGGTCAGTGCGAGTTGTTAGAATACGTTGACTGAATTCGAATGTCATTGCCACATATGACTGGAAAGCAGATGATGCTTAGCAGTAAAGCGAAAGATCCGTAAAGCTAAATTATGGTAAAGTGTTCAGAAGATTGTAGGTGCATGGGCGCTATATTTTTTATCTTTGTAGTGGGATTTGAATTTTTTAAATTATAATTGGGCATTGTCATATCATAACTTTTAGTTTTAATTAATATCAAATACAACTTTGCGCTGAAATTCGGATAAAAAAACCTAAATTGATCTATAAAAACTCCCATGTGTCACAGGATATAAAAACTAGGTAAAATAAAATACAATTAAAACAGCAGAAATGTAGAATTATCAAAATACACAGGAAAAAACTCAAAAAACACATGCTAGGACTTACAACTACAGAATGCAGAGTGCGTGGCTCTTGTTACTTGCCATTGGAGAATTGACCCAAGGTGTGTCAACTTAACGCATCTATGGATGTGCCCAATGTGTTAATGTGTGTGGTACGTTGTTTTAGAAGCGCTCTAACGTCGATACTTACAAAGTCACATTATTTCCTGCAATATTCCATTAAATAAACAGAAGTATGAGCAGCCGTTTTAAAGCAACAGAATTCATTCTTAAGAGTACGCGGTATTTCAGATAAACTGAAGTAATGGCAATATTACCATTGAGTTGAAACGAAGCCTTTACTGGACCCGAGTGCCACACGAGTTTTAATAAGAAATTCTGCAAGTCACGTCATTATAAAACCGGTCGGATGAGGGCTTATAGCACTCTTCTTCAATCAAGGGAAGTGCAGACATTAATTATAAATGATAACTCTTCTGGTATTATTACGTGATATAGAATTGAATATTTTAATAGTAAAGCATCTGATTTTCATACTTAATTTTAGGAAAAAATTTGTTATTATTATGGCTAAAACTTATGGTTTTGTTTTCCTAAAATAATCTTTTATAACTATATTTATTTTCGAGTATGAAGGCAGTGTAAAATGCTCCAATGCGAGCAGTGAAACGTTCTAAGTTCACTTTTGAAGTATCTGTGTTATATATCACTTAGAAAATCGGCATGCATCTGAATTCGCTCTTCTGAAAAACCATTCATAACATTGCGAAAATTGGTGGCGTTAAAAGGCTTAGTTTTAAAATGCATACTGAAATAACATCGCCGGTAGGAAACCTAAGCTGGGATGAATGCATACATTGAAGCACGAAGCTTTGTTTCTTAGCCTGCGATAAAGCGGGGGCAAGGGAATTGCACAAGTTCTTTAGTAATCTTTTCCATATCAGAGAGGCGGAACAGCTCTGTTGCATGTCTTCCGATTTAAGGAAGATAATCTTGATGGTACTGGCCGCGCTGGCATACTATTGTGTCAACATACTGTGTTCGGCAGTTGTTTAAACGCAATCATTTTGAATAACAGTAAAAAGTAAATAAGACTGGAATTCATGTTGTGAATAAATTCCTTTTTTCTGGAAGGGGAAACAGCAAAGGAAATTCACGAGAGTATTTTGCCTACATTTAGTGACGCATGCCCTTCCTATGAAATCGTTCGACTTTGCCACAGTAAACATCAAAGTCATGCAGCTGCAAAAATAATCTGAGAGGCCAAAAATCATTGATGAAGTATATGACATTGTTATGACTGACAGAGGAATGAGAATGGACGAGTTAGCAGAGCCCGCGGACATCTCAATTAAGCAGGCTCGTTTTATTTTGCCTGGATTGCTCACTCCGGGGATCACCGGTCTACTGTTTGCAAATAGTTAAGAAGAATAAAACTGATTTTATGGCGTTTTGAGACTGGACGAAACGCGAATTCAACAGTTGACCTCCGCTGGAAAGCTAATGACTTCAGATTTTTTTGGAACGCAAAAGATTCTCTTGGTCCACTACTTGAAGTAAAGAAAAGCATTTGTGAAGAATACTACACATTACTTTTGGAGAAACTAACGACAACGATCGCGGAAAACGTCCGGAATTGCCAAAAAGGTGTTGTTGCAACATGACAATGTGCCAGTGCATTCAAGTTGCGTTGCTCAGGACAAATTGATCGAAATGGTTCCTCAACCACTCTAATCACCTGATCTCGCGCCATCCGTTACAGCCCAAAGTCGAACCTTACGGTCCTTTATCGCCCTCTTTTACTTGTCTCCATCCAAAACCGACCTTCTCCAAGCGATAATAAAACTTTGGTGGCTGGACGGAGATTCAAGTGAAATAAATACGTCACGCAGGAAGTAAAAGAGCATTTTGAGGTCCTTGAACAAACTCCCTTCCCTCCAGGAACAAACTTCGGCTGAACTTGTTCTCATTATATGCTATTAGAAGTAACGGCCCTACATCAGCTGCTGTTGTGCGGATTAGAAGAATGCCAAGGAGGCTACGGTTGGCCTATGTAAGCAAAACACCGAAAAGTTGATATTTTCAGTTGACATTAGACCGTTCGTTGGTACCATCAACCATGCCAATTCAAATCCTTTAAGCCAAAAGTAATTTTCGGAACTAAATGTTTAAATCATAAATATGTCTTTTGCGCGAGAGAAAGAGAAAACTAATAACATGCAAATGAAATTGCTTGCAGTGTATTATCCATAAGCAGTTAAATATATGAAGCTGGAATTATCGACAATTCCGGTACTATGAAATTGCGTTATCATAAATATGCTAGAATGGAACTAATTCATACAAAAGTCATAAATAATTGCAGATAAAAATTCGGCTAAAATTACATATTGTGCGGATAAGAATATAGTTAACATTTATATTTCAACATTTTGCATTCACATTTGAAATATATTAGCAATTTAAATTTAAATTGAAACAGATCTTCAAGCAGTTCCTCAGGAGTTCAGCCTTGTTTCCTTAGCACATCAAGTACAGGCACATTGTTTTCTTGTTTGTTAACACGAGTGTGCAGGTGTTCATTATAGCAAGGCATAAGTTTTTGGTTACCAGCCCATTAGCATTCCTTGTTATTTTATCGCACATCTGTGCGGATGAGGTTAACAAAACGACTTGTAAGGTAGCTATGATGTCAACTGTGTCTGTTGTTTTCCCTAAATTCTCCAGCAGTGTGTACTTGCCTGAAATTTCAAGTTACAGCTATATATCAAATGTTCCTATGTGACTGGGTGTACTCAAAACAAATATATTTTTATTATAATCGTCGTATAATGAGCTATTTTTTTTATCACAAACTTGCTTTTTATATGTAGATATTCGCGCAGTTGATTGGTGGGTGAACTTGGCACTAATTTATCCTGTTTAATATGCTCATTTCAATTTCTTTGTGCTTTATACGTTTCCACCAGAGACAAAACCTTGTTTCTGAAACATAAAATCAGTTCACTGTTTCAGCGCAGATAACGGATAACTGCAGTAAAAGCAGTTTATGGAGAACAAGATATATGTCAGGGCACTTTTCACCGTTCAGATGCCAATTTTATGTCCTCCCTCCATTGTTTCCCTGTTGTACACCTCATTAACTTTAATGTCTGTTGTTCCTATAGAGCACAGTCGTACTTTTTTTCTTATGTTTATTATTTTGTGCCCAAATGGTATAATTTATACATTGTGTAGAAGTAAAAATTCCGAGAACAACTTCCTTTAATGTTACACTTGTTTTATTCATATTTGAATGTTGTGAACGTTAAGATTAAATTTTAAATGCTTCTTGCACATCTAGAATGTTCTTAATCCTCTCATCATACCATTATGAAATTTAAATTACGAATAACCACAACACGTTTCCCGCCTTCTAGAACGTTATATAAGGTTCACATACAAGGCTGGGACACTAAGCGACTACTTGCCTTTGGAACTAGTTTTCTAAATGGAGCTTTTCCTTCCCTAGATTATATACGTACGATTTTCCGCATCATCAATTCATTCCATTCATCGTCAGCCAGATTTACGGCAGTTGGCATTGGGTAATAATTTTGTGTGCAAGATACGACATTTTACCGAGTACCTGTATTCAGAAGCATTTTTTATGTGAGCCGTATATAAGAATGTAGACACCAAAAACATACTTACGGCGTCTGATTGCCAGTGCCATTCTTTATTTGTATTGCAAACTTGAGCTATTTTCGCGGTATTGCTTTGTCACGGGGAATAACAAGAGATTGTAACGCACCACCTAAAGTTTTAAAGTATAAATGAGCTGGTTGTCTTGGGGAGAAGTAAAGTTTTGCTGAAAGCTTATCAAGAAGTTTGTCTCTCTCTGTCTTCACCCAGCGTGATGCAAGTGACCTATAACCCTTAGAAAAACTATGACCAGGGGTGACCACAACCTTACCCTGAATGTCAGGTAACTGACTTAAAGCCAGCCGAACATGTTGAAAATTAACGGCATTTGTCCGCTCTCATGCTGAACCAGTTCTACACTAAATGCTTATTCGCCTTCAGTCTCGAGTATGCTAAACAAAGCCCAGTTAGGATGCTGTAGCAACTGATATGTGAAACTTGTCACACATTTTACCTCTTCATAACTTTCAGATAGTACATTGAATGAAGAAGGTAGATTCTAATCTCCTTTTCGAATTTCCTAATGGTGTAACGTTTTGGGCTATTTAACATCGATTGAGCGAGCTGTCTTTAAAATTATAAACGAAAAACCATATAATGTTTTTGTTTTTAAGTGTCAGGGATGTGCCGCAAAAATAAATATTATAATTAGGAAGTTGTCCTTTGGTAGCTTATTATCTAGAGTTTGTTCAAGAAAGTTGTTTTTCTCGACTTCTGAAAAGGCTTTAATTCAGTGGGTATACTTAACGGGTGGGATGCGTCGATGACTATAATATTTTTAATTTTTACAGTGTGTATGGAGTATTAAATGGTTTTACACAAATTGCGCAGCTCGATCGTCGAGTCACTGTAAAATTGCAAGGATTGCCTTCGGACGAAGTGACTTCAATTTGGTCTCCCAAAATTTATTTATAGGTGAATGAATCATTTAACAATGTGACACACGTTAACTTTCAAATAAATTGACTTTATATAATCACTCCCCGTTCCATTTTAAAATAGTCATAAAACTTGCGTTATCGCCTTCTAGCGGTTCGTCTGCGGTACATCAACTTTGGTATATATGTTAAAATATCTTATTTCTCTCCCTTTGGAACCACCAATATTATATTTTGTAACTGCAGTTAATTATAATGTGTTTGCTTGGTACACCGTGTGGTTTTTTTTTTTTTTTTTTTTTTTTTTTTTTTTTTTTTTTTTTTGTCATTATTATGTTCTGCAGATGTGAGCTTGTTTCGTTGTGACTACGAAACCGTTCTTCTGCATTTGTAATTAGTTTTAAGAAAGGAGTTCACTTTAAGTGCGCAGAATCATGAAAATTGAGCGCAGTAGCTTCGTGGCAAACTTCACAAGACCTCATTCTATTTGGATAATATAATTTCTGAGGATTTCGATGCCTGGATCCCCTTTAGCGGATTGGTGTTGGAAGTTACTAAATTCGCTTGAAGTATGAGAATACAAATCTTCATAAAGTAGCTCGAGTATAAAGTACATTTTCAGACTGCAAATGAAAGCTTGAGCAATCTTTTAACGTAGGATCTAAGGATATTACGGCAAAATGAGACATATTAGCCGTGTTCCGAAATCTATCCCATTTAAAGAACGTTTGGACCATCAAAACCACGGCCATTGTAATGTCAACACAAACCCGTTGAACTTTGAGTTTTGCGGCCCTGTGACTGCCCTCGACATCAGTTCTTATCTCTGCGATGATATTGGACTTGGTCCAAGATAGGAAAGTGTAGAGGCGCTCGCACGCTTGCATTGTTGTCATCCGCAAGCGTTTACCTCATGTACCGGTGTGTACGTAGGGCACAACAGAATCTCATACAATGCTGCTTCTTCCATGCTACAAGGTAGGTGCGCAATATCACTTTTCTAATTTACTCGCTTATTTCTGCCATGTGTTATTCGTTTTACTTCAAGGAATAAAAACGCTCTTTGACCCAAACGAATTTCAGCACAAGGAGCATTATATAATCTCAAATTATTGCAAAATGTGGAGATGTGCAGGGGTGCTTTGCGAATATTTAGCTCCTTGTTGAATGTCGCGATTTTACACAAACAAGGCTGCTGCACTCCTCTCCCCTCTAAAGCAAAACGCATAAAATAATTCAATCGGGTGGTATAGAATGTGCACATCAAGCATAATGAACCAGAAGTGCACAATGACAGCTTTGCTTTCTACTGAAGTCCGAGTGAATGTCAGAAGAACACTCGTCATTTAGCTCCGAATCTGAATCAAATGCACAGAGCCAAGCTGTTCAAGGATGATATATTATAGCGTAGCTCATTCTGAACTTATTCGATTACTTTTGCAAAGTATACTTAAACTTGGGTTTTTAAAGGAAAATAAGTTGAAACGACTAAAAAGTGTTTATTCACAATGAAATTTTAACATTAAAGCCCTTCTTTTATATCACTAACTCAGTATTTATTCCTTCTGCTCCCCTCTGCGGAGAACTGAGTAACAAATGAAGGATGGTATTTAAGTAGAAATAATTTTTGTTGTGAGGAATAGAAACGTGCCAAGGAGGCGATTGTTGACTGCTTCAAGCTGAAAGCCCAACAGGATCCTCTTTTGGCCCACAAACAGATTTCTAGATGCGAAATGCGCTTATAATGCCTCTGTTAATCTTGTAGTTTATTTTTTTTTTTTTTTAAGAGGACTGAATATCAATAAATATGTTCAATTACTGACAGCGCTGTTAGAAGGAATGTTTTACTGTGAATTACGAGAACGATCAGAAAAGCTGGTGGCTATATAACTGGCAAGATAATGTTTTTTCTCTCTGTCTTAACCGTTCATTTGAAATATCAAGTTGTTTAAAATGTTATGTAATTCAGCTGTTTTGTGGGTATTCTGTAAAATGGATATACTTGGTATCGTGCAGTGATATAAAACGCTAAAAGAAGTTCATACTTTATAATAGTATATGGGCACTTCTATCCCTAAATTTTGAAAAAAAGGACTACTGAATTTAAACATGACCAGGGAGCTAAAGGGCTGAAACTCTTGAGCATCGCTAATATTTTACACGAATAACTGCATATGGTGCTGCGCTTGGAGTATTTAATAGCAACCGAACAATGAATCCGCACCACAATAAAAAAATGTCGGTTTTATCTGCAGAAAAGTTTATGTAGACTATCTTCAGATGTGTAAATGTAGCCAAACAGTGCTATTTCAGTCTTTTTAAACCAACTAGATGTAAAAAATGCTGAAAAAATAACCCTGTTTTTCTTCAACATAAATGCACCTGCTTGCACAAATATTTTAGCGATGTGAAAATTGAGAGATTTGAAACATGGAGCATCCTCCAGATTTATCTCCCTCTTTCACCTGTTCCCAAATCTCAAACTATTCTTGCTGCTCAGCGTTTTTCATGACATCAATTAGTGATTGCAGCTTTAGAAGAATATTTTTCAGACCAGACCGGAAAGGCAGTTCAGAAACGCGATATTGCGAGATAAGGTTGGAAATTACAAATAATGTTGAAGTTTATGCACATTGTTAGACGTCATGGTAGTTGTGCACACTGTTCTTCGGACGTGATTACATAAGGCATAATCGTACGTCGTATTTGTGTATATACTTTTCTCGGAATATGCGATGAACGATGAAAAATGTTATGAATATTAACCAAAAGCATTGTTTGTAATATTTTTATATCAGGTTCTAAATTCCACGGATTTCATTCATCCATTTGCCATCGGTTCGATAACGCCAATTTTGGTTTGGGCGACGACGCAACGGGGCCGTTAAGTGGAATGCGTGGTACTTAACACATTAAAGTGTGGTCCCTTGTACGATAACGTAGCATGTACAGAAGTAATATACTTTTAATGTTTTAAGTTGGATGGCACAAGCGGGAAAAAAAGACTACCCGGCTGCCTAACATGATTCTGTTACAGACCAATGCCATAACTGGTGTGATAATATTGATGGCTGCATTTCATAAGTTTTGGTAATTGTCGGGCAAAGTGGAGTTTAAACATTTTGCAAACTCCTACGATATGTATATTGGTAACACAATTCACATGCATCAGCTTATTTAGCAAAGTTACGTGAAATTTTCATAAAAATGTGTTAATTTAAGCAAAGTTTTACTAACAACTACAAATCCGTAAGAAAGAAAAAAGAGTACCGCCTGGGAATCGAATTCGGATCGTACACTACACCTGCCTGTGTACGAAGAAAGTTTTGAGATTGTTCAGCGATCCTCCTTTCCGCCGCATTTCAGAGTGTGAAGGTAAACGATCCCTCCCGTGCACAGGCAGCTAGTCGTTCCAATGGAGCTGGAGAGAGAGCATTTTCGCACCAGATCAATAATATACTTCTCAGCATTGCTCATATTTGCCGCCCACATTCGCTTTCACTTTTCCTTATCCATGTTTGGACTTGTAAAGCATGTTAAGAAAAGGAGGGGGGAAAAGGCGGGAAAGCTGAATAATTACATTAGTTTGTTTGTTTTAGGCTGAACAGTTGAGCTTCAACCCGCTCTAAACACGAATTTCCCTAATATTTCGCGTAGGTTGGACAGTTATTGCAAATTCGAGATTACGTAGTCTGCGTTTATTTTTATGCAACAGAAATGGTGTCTAATCTCTAGCTATTTTTTAAATTGCAGATAAAAGTAATTTACAGTTAGCAACTTTTATACACCTGGCCCTAAGTTAAACTATGGACCATCTTACAGATTGTTGCACTGTTGCTAAAACTTGCTTCTGCGCATGTGCACACTCGCAGTTGCTCTCATAATTTGTGTTTTGTTTACAAACATGGAAGGCAATCAAATGATGCTTTCTCGCAACTGGACAGAGGAAGAGAAGAAAACATTCTTTCAATGATGAGAGTAAAGGAGGGTACAAATATATCCACCTACTCAAATATGTAATAGAAAGAACCACGAAAGAACATGTTCTCTAGGATTTGCAATGGGGATGCGTGTTTATGGTGCCGTAACATAAAAGATCCACAAATAACTTATTTTGTAACACATAAATATATTTTTGGGGCGTCTTAGAAACCTTTTAGCCTCATTTTTATGTTGACGCGTATTTTTCACATTACACACAAAAGAAATTTCGAGGCAATTTTAACTGTTAATTGAATCTGGGATTTGAAAAAGGAAATAAGTCCACATTTTTGGAGAAATGAGTTGAGATTGCATCTTGTTTCTCCGTCCTTAAGCTATATATTAGTGTAAAAGATAAAAATGTCATGCATCACTAATTGTGAATTCAATACCATGTTAAAACTGCCACTGATTTTAAAAAGAAATAAGTGCTGGATTAATTTCCCTTATCAAATTGCAGATGGCGTTGAATGCTCATTGTGTTGGTAATAATTATTAGAGCATGCTGGTAATATTGTTGTGGTAGCTGTCTGTAGTACATATTTGCTATTTTTGTGCTATTTATAATGAATGGTTGTGAGAGTAAATCTCTAAGAGAGAATAAGAGGAAAGTGGTTCGAAATATTGAGGATTGTGCTCATGAGAAGAGAATAAGATCTCGTTTAGCTGGAACGGAGTATGCTACTGGGAAGGCTAGAGGTATGAACGCCAAGAAACCAGGTCCTGGTTGCGCAGATAAATTTTCCGGTTGATTAAATAGCTATGGTATCACAGACACTTAGTGGATCTACTAAAAATGAATAAGATGCCTTTGTAATAGGAATAATGGAGAATAAACCAGTACAGAAAAGATTTCCGAGAAGAGAACATCGTCATTCATCTTTCTTGTCCTGTTAGGTTGCAGAAGAGTTCGTGTTTATAAACAAGACTTTCTGAACTTGTATGCTGTCTCTGGTAAATGTGTATATCGCTTAACACCCGTGGTTTCCTGTTTATCATGGCAATGCAGTCCCTGAAGCAGCACTTGGTGAAATACATTAACATATCAGGGCATTTCCTAGACACCAAACACATTACTCAGATAAACCTAAACCCCCAACTTAATGATAAAACGATGCATCAACTTTTCTGTGAAAAGAACAGACACTTGGCAAACAGTGTGCAGTTTGGGTATTATCTAAAGTACTACAATGCACACTTGATATGTTCGAAGTGGAGGACTTAAATGTAAAGATCAAGTCTGTACCATAGCCCTCATTGTGATCCGGGACTAACTCTTTCAAAGTATAAACATCTAACTTATAATAAAGAGCAATTTGGATATCTCAAGATACTTGAGTACATTGATGGCATATCCAGCCAGCACTATTTAAAGTTAGCAAAAGGTAAAGCAAATGCAGGCCTGCCTTCCCAAAAAAGCATGTGGTGCAGCTGGTGTTCCAATAAACAATAAGAAGATTGAAGATATATCTCAGACGAACATCAATTACTTCTACTAGAAAATTCTCTCATGGCCCACAACTGATGACTAGCTGTAGAAGGTTATAATTTGTTGAGAAAATCTTATGTCTGCATGACAGAATATGTATAAGAGAAATACGTCAGGGCATTATTTTGTTTAATTATAATGAAATTAAACAATGAAAGCAATATTTTGTTACTTTGCATGAGTCATAGAATTATTTTGTAAAGGAAACCAGTGCTAGATATGAAAATTGTTCTATGAGTCAGACTAATGCAAAACTGAGATCAATGAAAGCACAATCAACAATAATAAATTCTACAAGTTTGCTGTGCAACATAAATTTCTGTGGAGTCAGCTTTGGAATTTATGAAGTTCTTTGTGTGTGTGTATGTTTTCTCAAAACTATAGACCCTGGACTTGTTTACATTTTGAAATCACTGATTCAATTCTTCTGGCTCTTTAATCGGCTTGATGTGGGTAACTTAGGTGAAAACTCAGTATAAGATGACCTAATAACACGTATCTAACGAACCAACAGCTCAAAATCAGGTTAAAGGCATTAATTTCCTCGCTACCTTAAAAAAAAAAAAAAGAATTAAACAAAAAATCGTGGTCACGCATGCCTTTATTGCATTCGGCATAATGCATCAAGAAGAATTGAGTGCAACATACGAAATATGGGCATAAGCTTTTGCTGTTCTTTATAATAAACTTATAGTCTTATTTTTTTTAAAAAAAACGAGTTTAAGGTGAAATAAGTGTGATATAGGTAATATTTTGAATATCATGTAAACATGCGTTACATTAGATAGCATACGACAGTATTAAAGAGCACTTAATCGTTTCAACTCCATTCTTCCGAAATAGGTCAACAGTAGGAACGATGCAGTCTTTGATTTAACATATTACACCTCTGTATTTTCCTCATTTTGAGCAATTTTTCATTCAATTAGTAACTTTCGTGCAGTGGTGGTACTTCATTAACAACGCACGAGTGCAGGGGTTGCAGTTTTTCAGTGCGCATCCATCATTAGGGTTTTATACAGTGCATTTAAGTACTGAACCACGATAAGGCATGTCATATCAGCTGATCGGCAAAATTAGGTTACCAGTGCACAGTGGCCCCCATATTGAACCTTCATAGAATATTACAAGCTGAATTGCTATATGTAATTACTCTATAAAATTTTCAAACTGATAATGTACAGAAAATATCTATATGATGCAAAAATAATTGCCTATGAATATTCTGCTGAAACGATTTATGATACTTTTGTTTTAAGGCATAGCTGATATCTAACTGAAGTTTTGTTGGTCGGCATTTTTATTTTGACATAAACCTGACACAGTATCAACTGCTGTTGGTACTAGTATCTCAATCGAAATTGGCAAACCACGGTTATCTTTATTGTCATATAGGTTAGGACGAACTAGCCTAATAGTCGTTTCGCATTTTCTTTGATAACCCTATATCAGCTCATTCAATGCCACGTCTTAATGCTAATAATGAAACACAGAGATCAAAACGGGACATGCCACTCAATAATAGTTTTGAGATATATTTAAAAACGGTATAATTTTGAATAATACTATTCCTGGACGATATAAATACATGCTCATTACGAAGTTGTAATGTTTACCAGAATCTTCAAGCATTACATAAAGAAAATTGTAATAAATAGACATAGAAATAGTTCCCTTTCTATGTAAATACTCATTGCACAAACATAATGTATATTATTATAGCCAAAATATTATTTCTATACATTTCAGCATATTAACATACTTTTCTGATTGTACACAAATTACAGTATATACAAAATGATCATTTTCATGCAAAGACAAAGTCAGAGTAACTGATTACTATATGAAGGTATAACACATTCTTTTACTTATTAAATATCTACTTTATATTCCAAGGCAACCTATGATCATATTTCACTTTAACACTCGTAATTTGGCTTCTCATTAAACTTTTTCTTAGAATTATGTAAAATTACGCGCGAGATTGCAAAGGTATAGCGTAGATAATAATATTTTTTCAGACATATCTTAGTTTCGTAGGTTTCAGAGGAATGACGTTACCTATACCCTTGTCACCTTATGAAAATGAGCAGTGTCCCAGTTTTAAGCAGCAAAAATTTCGATACATTATATAAATGGAGCATATTCCAGTCTTAAGGAGCAAAAATTCCACATATTATGAAAATGGAGCACTATTCCACTATTAAGGGACAGAAATTGTATTGCTTGGTGAAACAAAGTGAAAAGTATATTAAAATATTTTATATTGTGCAACAGTGCGCTTGATTCCTTTTAGCTTTATTGACCTCTTAAAATGTATGAAGTTACGTCTGGTAAAAGAAGTGTATTTTGTGTGCACGGGTTTATATGACTCCTTCTGTTCTTTCTTTCTTTCTTTCTTTCTTTCTTTCTTTCTTTCTTTCTTTCTTTCTTTCTTTCTTTCTTTCTTTCTTTCTTTCTTTCTTTCTTCCTTCCTTTCTTCAGTTCTTCCTTCCTTTATTCATTTCTTCCTTCCTTCCTTCTTCTTCTTCTTCTTCTTCTTCTTTTTCCCCTGTAAACGTTTTAGGTATACATATAGGCACACATACAACAAACATTGGAAAGTGTGGAACAAGCTATTGTGCTATTCCGGTTTTGTCATGTACATGCATCTGAAAACTCAATACAAAGTGTTCACACTAGAAGGCACATGTTTCATTATGAAATCCACCAATCCATTAGCAAAGAAACCATTTCAATTGATACTCTTATTTAGATTATTTCATCGTAAACGTAAGCTTTGTAGTAGGAAAATTTATGAATTATATATGTATATACTGGGTGATTTTTCCTGTGCAGGACCGCTCCAGGTGAAGTTGGCCGCAGTTGATGCTGATGCTCTCTGCAGTTCTCGTATTGCTCCAGAGCTTTAAATCCAGCCAGGAAGTGGCAGGGGATGTCAGTACGAGTTTAAATCAAGGAACGTACGGACATGTTCTGTATTAAGTGTTCATTAGACGCGTAACGCAGTGTATTAATTACATTAGTATGGCTCAATTCCCCCATTCTTTTCCCCAAAGAGTGTTTATTTACGAGTCGTACATGTGTAGTGTCGGTTTGTGATGCACAGAGATGGTTTCCCAGAGAAATTCTCTGATATTCGACATGCAATTGGGAGTTCGATTTACCATACTTGCCTCCTAAACTCAAGATAAAAAAAAAAATTCCTGTCACAGATTGATAATAGGGTAGTATTTTTGATAAAACGGTACACAACCACGTGCAGTACTCACAGAAGAATGAATGTGTTTAACCCACGCTTTTGCTACAAAGGCACCACAGGCGATGGACATTGATGACACATGAGATGAAATGATATATTAGGAAAGGATTTTTTAAGTAAGGAAACATTCCAGGCCTAAGTTTAGGGTACCTCCCCGGCATTTGCCATTTATGAGAACTGAGAAAAACCTGGAAAAAACCTCAGTCAGGGAGGACGGTCCTGGTGGGATTCTAACCCCAGACCTCCCGTTTACAAGTCCGCGCCTTAACGACCTCGGCCACACGTGGCGGTCAATAGAAGAAGAACGTGCTCTGGAACCTTAACTTAAAAAATTACTTGTACGTCTTTCTCAGCAAACAGCAATTTCTATTTCTGTGTTCGAACGGCTGCAAAGCTACTGAAGTCAAGATCTTATCTAATTCCTGTAGTAGATTTTGTGAATAGTCTGCATGGCGGAAAAATTTATACTAATTGAGTTTTCTTTACCGACGAATCTTTGCTCCATCTAAGTGGGTTTGATCATTCATAAAACCACCCATTCTGGATTTCAGAAAACCTGACCTGCTTCACGACGAATCCCTGCATGATCAAAAGGTACGAGTGTCGTGCTCCTTTAGCGGCTAGAGAATAATACGTTTTTTTTTTAAAAAAAAAGCATTTAAAAGTCATAGGCGTATGCAGAATCTGTTGCAACCCTTTTTCCGTGAATTAACTAGAGGTAATGTAGCTCCGCGACTTTCCAACAGGACTCTGAAACCGATATATAGCCTATTTCTCCTTGCATGCAATTCCTGAAACTCCCCATGATAGAATCATCACTAACAACGTATGGCCCCCTCGGTACCCGGATTTAACGCCCTTCGGTTTTACCTCTGGGAGCAATAAAGAAAAAATTGTATAGGACAAATGCACACACATTAGATGAAATGAAATATAACATTCGTGGGGGGGGGGGTTCCTTTCTCAGAGTGAACTTCAGAAGGTAATCATTAATGCACAGAAAATAAAAGAGGCAGTTGCAGCATCTTGTTGCTTCATAATGGTGAGTATGTACGTTTTAAATATTTGTAATAGCTTATGCGTCAACCATAGCTGCGCAATTTCTGACTCCCGTTCACCGCGGTACGGTCTTGAACCGTTACGCGTGAAGCGTCCCGCGAAAGAAAAATCACTGTATATACATACTTATGGCAAGTAGAATATATCGGTTACTAGAACGTGTGATATAGGCATGTTCTGCATGAAACCAAACGTAATTATTTCCGATATTCCCCTCTCTTCCCCTTGAACAAGTTTATTACAACGTGTCATGTTATTATAGAACCGAAGTGCCCTTAGTTTATGCAGCTTTAACACTTTTTTCACTGCAGTCTTGAGAGGTGAGTTGTTCTGTCCTTCAATTTTACTTCTAAGCATCTCACACTCGAGGAAATCCTAAGTATGGCTTTCTTCGGAAGGGAAGTAAAGCCGTGGATTCCATGTCGTACATTTACGGCACGATAAAGAACCTCAAGTCTGAAAGAAGAGGCCTCTGAGAAGAAATTGTCGGCCGTTTCACGCCCTGAATAGAATGGGACGCTGATGACCTGAAATGTTAAGAAGCGTCTTTAAATAAACAAATCAAAATACACTCGAGGACAACCAAAGCCGTAGTTGTAATGAGTTTTGAAATAATTATACGAATTCATTTATTGTAGCTTTTTAAGCAATTAATCAGTTACTGGGTGTTGTGCAAAATTTCAAGAGTCCGTCCACGTTACAGATCTACAATTAGTAAAACAGAGAGAGAGAGAGAGAGAGAGAGAGGGAGAGAGAAACATCGTTTACAAGAAAATTACACATGTGTTAACAGAGAAAAAACCGGATAATATCGCTGCTCCATTAGAATAATCACAGAAAAAATCTCTTCCAAAGTTAGCTCAATAAGAGGCGATCATTCTGCTACAAAATTGCCAAAATTTCATCCCTACTGAAGTGCATGCATTACAGCTCACCGACTCGGGAAGGAAAAATAAAAGGTGAGTACGTTTTCAGTACATTGTCGATCGCGAGGCGAGCTGGGTGCTGTAGACCTGATATACAGAGAGTGCCAAAAATGTATACGCACTTCAAGCAAAGAAAAAACTGTGTTAACATAACAAAACTGTATTCACATAAATAGAAAATAAGGAGCATTAATCATCTTAGAATTTCACAGTTACAACAGCTGCTCAAAATGCCCACCATCGACGTCGATAGACTTCTGAGTATGCTGAACTGCTGATTGAGCAACGTTTGCGAAAGTGCCCTCAGTGATTGTTCACATGCCGTTTCAATTTCTTCCCGAAGTGTTGCCAGTGTAGCTGGTTTTCTACTATATATAACATCCTTACCATATGTAGAAGTCCAACGGAGTTAGATCCGGAGAACGCGGTGGAAACTCAAACGGACCTCTTCTTCCTAACCAGTGCATTGGATAGTGCCTAGGATAGTGCCTTGGATCCCGTGCGCGGAGTTTGTTGCTGTACGAGATGTACTAGACCTGCCCTTGTGAACATAGCGTACGGTGCCACGAGTATCAAATTTGTCTCGAATGCGTGCATTTGTTACTCGCGTTGGCGGTTCTGTTCTGTACACACGTCTCCATTGCCTTTGAACTTCAATAACATACTCGCTTATCAATACCACTTCAAAATTGCTTTCCGCTGTTCATACGATAATCTTGGCTCCATTTTGTTGTGGCAACGCTAGCATAACAATGTGAGTCACATCTGTTTACAGAACATCATACGATAATCTTGGCTTCATTTGTTCATTGTTGATTTACCTGCCACGTAGCAACGCTATCATAATGTATGTGAGTCGCATCTGTTTATACATCATAATAAAACATATTACTGTTGTTTTTCGGTGCAACTTTGAAATATATTAAATAGATATCTACTGTGAGGGTGTGCATATATTTTTTTGGTACCTTCGGGATTTCACCTAAAGAGTTATTCTATTTGTGCTTATTTATTTTGTGTGTATGTGTATTTACTGTGAGCAAAAAGGTCCTATAAATTATAGACAAGTTTTCTGCCTATATTTAGCAAATACAGAATACAGTTTCTTCCGTCTATTGCCTTTTTTTGAAATACTAGTGAAAGTTCCGTTGTTCTCCTTATACATCTCGCTTATGTCTGTCATAATGATGGAGTTCAGTTAATTCTCAGTGAGATGACAAATCGTTGCTTTCTTTTACTTTTTTTTCTTAAGATATTGCAAATCTTGGTCTAGTATTTTAAGGCACGTGAGCACATTTTTTTCAAACTGTTAACGTGTGCTGACCTTTTTAAATTTAAGAATGGCATGTTTTTAAACGTAAGCGAACTTTCAGCCACTACTCTTTTTTCCAGTTGCAGGCGTTTTGGCATTAATAGCGAAAGCGAACTGTTTTCGCAAGAAACAAGGAACCCGAAAAACAATTTCTGCACACTCTGTACACGTACACGTGAAAGGTGATTCTTTCTCCACAAATGTCGACATGAATTTTCGTTTTCAGATAACAGCACTTTGAAATGTTCAGGAGAGAGAGAATATCCTCACCCCCTCCATGCTACCTGCTTGCGGATCATTACAGTGTGAATGCTGCTCCTTCCTAATAAAAAGAAAATGTATTTAGGACCAAACTAAAGTAATGTTTGCATAATTAAAATTGAAGTTTTATATAAAAGCAGCAACTAATTCTCATTTAGATATTAAGCAGATTTTTGCATCAGAAAGAAATCTGCGAGATGAGGAAATCGGGGAAAATTGTATTTTTATTGCTTTAATCATATACAGTTTGGGAATGTAATAAGTAAACAAATGTAGGGGAAATTAATGAAAACATTTTGTGATTAAGCCCACGGTTAGTAACAAATAAAGTTACTATCACAGCATTAAACGATGAAATTAATTTTTCTGAACAAATAGCTCACGTTATACTAACAATGCCATGTTGGTGGGAAGTTTACTTTTTTTTCTGAGAAAATGTTTTCCGAAAAGTTTATTCCCCTCTAATAGACAATTATGGCACTAGGATGCTGAGTTTATCCATATTGATAAAGTACAAGGATTTCGTGTAAATTAAATGTAAAATGCCTAGAGCTTGCAGCAGTATTACGACGTGTCTTTATATTCAGAGCGAGCAATGCAGAGTTTACAGGCTAATGAAACAAGAGACAATGTAAAGACAGGAAACTGTAAGTGGCAATTCTTCACTTGAATGGAGCAACATTTATCAGAGGTAGTGATGTGAGAAATATGCAACGCTTTTTTGCAACGACCATCTAAAACTTGAATCATAGCGTAAGATATGGGTCTAGTGGGATATATGTAACGAAGTCAGTTGACAAACGGATGCTTTATTAATGACACAATTTCGTAATGTACATTACATGTTATGCTATTTGCACACGCGAGAGTATAGATGTCCTTTTAAGTGTAGAAAGTATTGAGTGTTCAAGAAACAGTTAACAGCTTTAATGAGAGGTAAAAATGTAAATGCTGTAGAAGACACGTCGGGTTATTTTCAATAATCATTAATAGACCGGTTAATTTCAGGCTTTGGCGTTAAAAGAACTGCATTTGTTCCTTGCATAAAATTTGTGAGTTCTCCCACTTCAAACATCTTGTAGGATTGTATATTTTAATAATAAAGAGGGTAGGAAAACATGACACTCTTTAGAAGTTGCATTGTATAAGCTTTTTACCTTTCTTTCTTTTTTTCTTTCTTTCTTTCTTTCTTTCTTTACATAGTAAGGCTATTGCAGCAAAGGACCCAAACTGATACACTGAAACATTTAGTAACAGTTCACATATGACTTAAATGTTATTTGCTCATTCCAGCATAACTTTAAGATACTGGGCGTGGTAAATGGATGCTCAAACCTTGCAACAGTTTTCATTCAAATGTAGGAACGGAAACTATACTTAATTACTTCGGTTTGCCTTTGTAAGATGTTGAAGTCTTGCTAATTCCAGGACGCTAGAGTAGATGTTTGGGATTAACGGCATTCAGTAGTCCTAGCTCATAACTCCATCTCGATATAGAGCATTTAAATGAGAGTCGCTCAGTTATATAGTGCGTTAAACGGGAGCCCCTCCTGTTACCCGAAGTAATGTGTCGGTTTCATTTTCAAGTGTCGTTTTGACCGTAGTCAGAGAGATGAGGATGCTGCGGCTACAATCCTCGCGCCATATTTAACACAGAAAATGTACATGTTTGCAATCGTTGGGTAACAGTCTGTATAAACTTGCAGCAAACTGCGCTTTTCTTCTTTGCATGAACTTTAGCATCTTTACAGAGATGTTGAAGAAAATGCCCGTGGTTAGCAATGGTCGGCAGTATAAGAAGTTTTTGCAGATGTATATGAGCTTTTGCTTACTCAATGGAAGCTTATCTGTGTGTTGTGCTAGAAAGTCGGCTCGTTCATTGTCATAGTATCCAGTTGGTGCTAATTACAGTGTGAGGAATCTTTCAAACCTTGGTGACTGCAGTGCTGGTGAGTTGATTGGCTTTACATCCAGTTTATTGCCATCTGAATTTTCTGTACCTCTTCTTGAAGCATTGTGCACTGCGGGTTTAATTTCGTTGATACTGATCACCATGTTTGTTTGTCTGAATACACCGTGTTGTTTCCTCCTCCTGATATTCCATTTGATGTTCCTTTGTCTCGCATTTTTGCTTCTAGTATTTCGGAGGTGACGGCCGTAGTTTAAGGCCTCATCTAAGTAGCCAAATGTAACTTTTCAGTTCACTAGGAAGGATATTTGCAATAACAACTGTTAGTGCTTCGGTAGGGACTTTGCCACAATAATTAACATTTGTCTTCGTACTTTGTTTGACCGTCCATTTGAGTGTTGTACCTTACTGAGGAAACGTGGGTTATTGTGGAAAGAAGGCAATGGTGAGAGACGATGGCCAGTTAATTAAAGGAAAGTTCCCACAATGATCGGAACGGGACATCGGATAGGACTGTTTAGTGCATTGTGTGTTTTCCTATTTAGGTGTATGATGTGCAGATTACAAGAATAGTATTAACTAAGGTAGCGGGTTTTAACCTATGTTCCTGTTTCTCTCACAGTTGGGTGTGAACAATAGAGTTGTGATTGTTATGGGTGAGTTCTGTTTTGCAAGATCTTAATTTGTTTCTATTTTCGAGAATATTTAATTTAGTGAGGAGCTTAGACTTTCTGGAGAAATGCTTTGATTAGTGACATAGCGTCCTCTGTATGCAGAACGACCTCAAGCTCGGATAACGTGTCTATGAGGCCGTCCGTTATTAAATTGCATAACGTAGACCAAGAGATGAAACCTTGAGGACACCCATAGGATGCATTTTTTAAACTAAATGACAATCGATATATGGCGGTCTATGAGAAAAGCCTTAGTTACTCTATGTATATTGTCAGGGCAATCACAATTTGTGAGGGTTACAAATATTTTGGGGTGTCAAATATTCCTTTGAAATCGTTAGCAACAGCCCAACTTCTTAGATATTTAGCCTTGTGTTTTAGAACGAAATCCGTGACCCATTTTAGTGCATGTTCAGTGCATAGCCAATGATCAGCAATCATTATAAATGGAGCATAATGAATTAAATCAGAAGGCAGAGATCTAGCACTGGTCTCATACTGCCCAAAATTGTCATATTGTGAGTTAAATTTTGTATTAAATATTCAATTTTAAAACGATCAATAGTTGTTAATTTGTTGCTCTCTTATTTGTGATATTTCCAAACGAAATTGTTTTACTTACGAATAAACTCACTGGAAATGTAATGTCTGCACGAGACGAATGCGTGGAAAAAGTAGCTTTTTAGCTGTTTGTTGATGTATGGAAGTTTTCTCGAAATAGCATGGATCTCACTTAGTTCCGAGCTGCATGGATGTTGTACAAGGATAGAATGAATGTCAGCCTTGTCACTTGACGGAGGCCATCAACATCACAGCCATGTCCTTGTCACCGTCTCAGCACGTGCTTGCTTTTATACGTTAATTTAGAAACAATTCAAGGACTAGTTTTTGTTGTTTAATCATTATTTTATAAATTACGTGAAAAACAAAAGTAAAAGTATTACATTAAACCAGTAATTTTGTTACCAGACGCATTAGGTAGGTATATATGTAGAGTTTGTGCTGGAAACAGGCCAAGTGAAAGTTCTGGCCTAACGATAATCATTCCAGTTCAATCTGCCAAAACATTGACATATACTTGAAATTTGTGTATGTGTATCTTTTACACGTTTATGTAATATATTTTGCCATAATGGTAATATTCTGAATTAAATCACGGAAACATTTATATTGCAGTCTAATATAATGCAGTGTAATTTTATTTTTTTAAGGGAGAGAAAATGAATACGGAATGTGGTGCAGATGTGTTCTTCAAACGTGGAAGCAGGAACAAGTCACTCGATGCCAGGCTTGTGGATAAGGAAGAATGTTATACCCCAAACGCGCGGCCTGAAAATTGAGCCGGTTCGCCTCCCTTTGTTTTGTCATTTTTTCATAAAGCTGCGGTAGAACTCGTCATTGGCGATTCCAGGGCAAGCTCAACATTAACTTTCCCTTGCCAAATCTGACTTGTGTAGGTGATGTTGGTAGCCAGCCTCTCGTCCAGTGGCTCCCTCTGTGCAACCTGCTTTTGCGTAAGGTCTGCATGACTCGAACTATGCGCCTAAAGTTTTTTCTTTATACTATCTTATAGTTCTTAGGTACTTTGCCATGAGTTAGTGAGTTCATATGCTAGGCATTACTCGAATGTAGGTGAGATGATGGGATGGCAGGGGAAACCGTAGCACCGCTCAGATACTGCTTCGTCTTTGGCCGCTGGAATCGAACCCGGATCGCGGTTGTAGTTGAGTGGCAAAAAAGACTCTCTTCAGCAGTACTAGAGTGTTGTTATACAATAAATAATATCTAATCATTGGGATGTGATCTAGTTCACAGCAGAGTTCCCAGGAAGATGTTACCTAATTAAAAATAATATTAGAATGGGTTGGTTTAAATAAGTAAAAGGTATCTGCAATTACTTTGCAAGAACTGCAAGCGTCGCATATAAAATCTCGAACTATCGATACTGTTGGTTGCGCGGCCGATCAAGATATTCAGAATATTTGGATACTTTCCGGACTGGCATAGCTATATATTCTCAAAACAAAACGTTTTCTGTAATTTTTAAGGCTGCTCCAATGTAGTTGGTTCATCACAAATACTGTTTAATCAGGAAAATAATGTAGTGTATAGTGGTGGTAAGATATTTATTTTGCTTGTCTTTGCTATCTAAATGTAGCTTAAGGTTAAATTAAATTATTAACATTTAACGTGCTGATCAGTGTTTGCCTATACAAATAATTGGATTCCGAAAATGAAACTTCAGAAAGGATGATAGGCAATATTTTTCAAGACCTGTTGTACTTAAAATATTTTGTCTACTTTTTCTTTTCTTCCTGAGACTGCTACATCACGGGCTGAGAACGAAATTTGCTACGTCATTGTGGGCATCAGTTAGTTGCATAAGTGCAAAAATTTCAAGTCGTAGAGGTTTCATATTGAAACCATCATAGTTTATGTGTTTTAAGAAGTGCAAGTATTTAACTTGTTAATAAAATACTTGTGTTCTAATGAAAGGAAATTGAATTGTGTTGCACTTACACTTACTGTATTTAAGAGTATAAAACTTAAGCCTTCCATATCTGGTTCTAGAGTTTCATATATATATGAAACTTAATTTGGCGTTTTATTAATGCTACAGTGCCTGAAGTGATTTCAGAATTAAGCCCACAGTGAGGTTAGATTCAATTTCCTTTCGGTAAGTTACGTCGGTGAGACGGTCGTGCAAAGTAACTCGGACCCCGATTAGTCTGTTTGAGTTAACTTCATTCATCGTCGCGAAGATTTGGTTATTGCAAGGACTGTGAGAAGCGATAAGGCCAGCCATTATTCTGAAAGCTGCCTATATTTTCAATTGAATGGGATTCCTTGTGCGGCACTCGATTCGCGTGTTGGTGGTTGTCAACAGAGCTGTGAAGGGCATTCAACCTCCTTGATGAGAGTGCTGTGCATCCACTTCAACAATTTTCCAGTGGATCCATTTGTTCCTTGTGCGTGGCTATGAGTTGGGTTTCTTAAACTACCAGAAGAGAACCCGCGAATTGATTATCAGAGAATAAAATGGTGCTACCTCGTAGAATAAACAAAATGCATGATGAGATTTAAAGATATTCAGATAAATGTAGATCGCGAGAATGCAACAAACAAATACTGGGGGTAAGGATAAGAGTTCTTTCTGGTGTGACCTGTTCGCGGTTTGTATCTGTTCATGAAATTTGAAATGAACATCAGGGAGTAGGAATAATAATTCCTAGGAATAATAATTCCTTATTCAAGGACTAATTTGGTGTCTGACCTAAGCTATTCATAAAGTGTTTTAGGCATCACTCGCAACACGACCACCAGTGGACACAATACTTTTCCTTCGCTGAATTTCGCTAATTCGGAGTGGAAGGTTTTTTTAATACAAGAATGACAAAATAGGCGTGTATTAAATATCTGTTTCATTAAATAAATAGATATACAAGGGTGAAGAGCGACTGATTTATTGATTTAACGACGTGTTTGAGTAACGAAACAGTCACTTTTAATATACAGTGCTCTTGAGGTATGACTCTTCACTAGTGATCGATTCAACTGCTTGCGAAGATCAATCCTGTTTCTTCATTTAGTAATTTTAATCTTGAAAGTCGATACCATAGATTGTAAAAGAGTCTAGTTAGTATGTAACAGGAAATAAGAAATCGATCGATACATCAGATGAACCATAATGTTCCATCACAGTACATATGAAAGCTGGAACCCTACAGTACATAATCGCTCATGGTCCAACTGTCTGAAACTCGTCAGCACGAAAGTAAGGGAACAAACCTTAATAACCTCACCCCATCCCACCGAGTTCCGAGTGTTTGAACAGTAACAAGTAACTCACCCGCGTTGCCACAGTTAAGTTCGTATAATTGACCAGAAATTGTGAATATTTCCAGTTTCTCGCATTATTATGAGCATCTGAGGGTAACTTAATTAATGAATAAATTATTCAATCTCACTTACTAAACATGTATTGCAAAGAAGTGATGACGTTGTTTTTCTGAGGCAACTCTGACGTATCTCATTTCTTAATATATCAACATAATATAAAGTCATTTAACTGTAATTTCAGTCAAAGGAGGGCAAAAAATTGTCAACAAGGCTTGTCCCTTATTATAGCAGCAGAAGAATTAAATAGCGGATGTTACCCCAAGCAGAATTAGTCGATTTGGTGCAACTCCATGCGGAAGCTGTAGGAGAGAAGACATTACAGGGGATATAGTCGCATAGACAGCGCTCAGTGTGCCTAGGCATATCGGTAGTGGCAACCATACTTGACTCCTAAACCCAAGATCGCGGGTTCCATCACGTCCAGGACCGATGAATTTTTCGGGAGTATGGCTTCCTTCGGAAGGGAAATAAAGCCGTGGGTTCCGTGTCGTACATTTACGGCACGATAAAGAACCTCAAGCCTGAAAGAAGAGGCCTCTGAGCAAAATTTGTCGGCCGTTTCACGCCCTGAATTGAATGGGACGCTGATGACCTGATGTGTTAAAGAGCGTCCGTAAATAAACAAATCAATAAAGTACCCTAGGCATAGCCCCACCCCTTTGGCTTTCCATAAGTAGGTGCCTACCCCATCCGGCCTCAAAACTAATCACCCCGATTCCTTGACGGATGGAAGCAGTCGGTCGGCTTCCTCAACTCTGCAAATGAGTAGCCCGGACTCCTTAGGTGGTTCACCGCTAGATAATTACGAAAACCAAATTCTCCGCTACGAGCGCATCGTAATGTCAAGTTATGGCGTGGGGTTTTCGTAGTCATCATTGGACCCTACCAGTAAATCCCCGACCTGGGCTAATTTTGTTGCGTACCGTACCCTTATGCAATATGGTAGGCATTCCCCCGAAATGTTGCAGGTTGCTTCGTTACTCACATTCTGAGCCAAGTGTATGATCAGCAATCCTGCTACACAGATAAACTAAGTCGGGATCATTATTTTATTTACATAAATTATACAAAATGTTGCATACATGGGCAAGTATCCAGTCAGGTTGAATTTTCAGGAGCAAGTGTATAGTAGGTCACCCCACGACAAAGATAGAATAGTTGCAATTATTTTATAAAAATACTTATAATTTTACAAAATATTAATTACAATGTGGCTAAATTTCAGGGGTCAGTATACTTTCATGATCAAGTACAAAGGGCAAGCATGCTTTCAGGGATGAGTACACATTCAGAGACAAGCATCGAGGGATTCGTACATTCAGGGACTAATATCCTTTCATGAAGGGTATACATTCAGGGGCTGTATGTGATTTTGTTTATTTACGAACGCTATTTTTAACATCTCAGGTGTTCAACGTCCCATTGAATCCAGGGCGTGAAACGGCCGATATATTTTGCTCAGATGCCTCTTTCAGGCTTGAGGTTCTTTTGTTTGTCGTAAATTTACGACACGGGATCCACGGCTTTACTTTCCTTCCGAAGGAAGCCATACTTAGGATTTTTACGCCCGAAAAAAGACCCTGGCCTGGATTGAACCCGCAATCTTGGGTTTACGAGGTATGGTTACCACTAGACCTTAAGGACCGGCACATTCAGGATAAAGTATACATTCAGGAGCAAGTATACTTTCAGGAGTAATATGGCATTTATCACTACTAGGAATGGTTAAGTAGAGACCATTATTTTATTCATTATACACATAATTACATAAATTTTCCAAAATGGTGTACGATGTGTGGACTTCTTAGTGAGAAAACTGTGAACTAAAAATGTGAGATTATGGGTAGAGGTATACATGTTGGTAAAAATGTGCGATTAGTATGGGGGAGAAAAATACCTGAATATTAACGAGGCAATATACAAATGTAAAAACAATTTTCACTTGTGATATTTACAGTAATGAACATTGAAATAATAATAATAATAATAATAATAATAATAATAATAATAATAATAATAATAATAAATACGCTGCAAGGAAAATGTTGCAATGTGTAAATATTTGTTAATTTGCTTTGTAAACAATATTTTTGGATAACTAATATAAGATGGCAATTGGAAATTGTTTTAACTCTCCAAAATAAGATGTTAGCATGAAAAATAATGGTGAAAGTATAAAATGGCATTAATAAATAATATTACGACATATCTTAAACGAGCTGACTCGGAGATGCTTCCTGACATCTATTAAGCAAAATGAATTTGTGTAACCAATAAAGAGTAGCAGGGGAAACAATAGCAAGGTTTATACATGCTGGAGTGATCTTCAGCGTTATATGACGTCATGAGGGAGAAGGCCAAAACTCGATTGTACCTATATGACGTCACAGACAAGTCGAGAGCTACATAATATGTCTGGCGCCACAGTGTCGGGTCGTTGTAAATCTGTTCGGGTTTGTACGCCAAGATCATGACGTCACCAAACAAGTCGAGACTTCCACAGAATATCTAGTGCTGCGGTGTTGGGCAAGTGTAAGGCTGTCTCAACGTGTAGAGGAAAGTTATTGTTTGAAATAAAGTGCATTGCATAACTTTGTGTTGGCAGAAATAGAAGTTGTGAAGTACTGAATACCATCCCAATAATGTAAAATAAACCTGTTTGCGAAGAAAAATAAAATTACCTATTTACATTATTTGACTTTATAAAAAGAATTTATGTTGCAAACAAAAGCCTTTTCAATTCGTGATTGCTAATAAAACAAAAAGTAACATTAGAAATAGAAAATTGACTTGGCTCAATAGAAGTTGTTGCAATCAAATCATTTTAACCCTGTGATTGATATTTATTATACAAAACGGAATATTAGAAACAAACAAAAATGTTTAATTTTGCAAAAACAACTTGTGCAAAAAATGTACGTTGCAATTTATGAACATTTTTAGACAGAGATGGATATTTTATAAACAAAAAACGAATATTACAAGTAAATAATTGTATAACTTTGCAAAAAGAAATTATGTGCAACAAATGTGTTATATTGGAATCAAAACTACTTTCACTCCGCGATTGACTTTTAATGTAACAAAAACGAATATTATATTAAAAATGTGTTTAACGGTGCAAAAACAAGTTTGCAATCAAAATTATTTTCACTACTCCATTCACTTAATAAACAAAAACATATTATCAATAAAAACTATTTAACTTTCCAAAAATGAAGTTATATTGCAATAAAATATTTTCCTGCGCGATCGACTTAAACAGATTAAATATTAGAAAAAAAACTGTTTAACTTTGTTAAAAAGGTATTATGTTGCAATAGAAATGTTCACTCAGTGATTGACTTTTATAAACAAAAACGAATATTAGAATCAAAAATGTTTTTAACTTTGCAAAAAGGAGGCACAATGTCCACCTTTCACTCCGCTCTGCTACAAATTGTGGGGTCTGGTTTTCCCGGGACGGCTTTCCGCTCATATTTGAGAGGAATTACTTTTTAAACTACTCTAAATTGCGTAGCATATGCCCCATAATGGACTTTCTTCTGCATCTGCTAAATTTTAGAGTGGTCGGTATTGACGAATTGGAATTTCCTTTCACTTTGCTCAGCTAACGACTTGTCGGTATGGTTTTCCTCGAACGGCAATCCGTTCACACACATTTGAAACGAATTCGTTTTAAATTGCTTTAAACTGTAAGGGCACGACGAGTTTTCCATTTTTACTTTAATCGCATTTGGAGTGGTTGCTAATGACCATTCGGAATTTTCCTTTCACTACGGGTCACATATTTCCACTCCCGTGCATTTCTAAAGTTAGATGTTTTGTTTTATTAATAATATCCTTTTTCATTTATAAAAAGTGGATAAAAAGTGAACTTTTTTTTTATGGCGACATAAGTTCTATTTTTGCAAAGTTAAACCGTTTTTATCTTTTAATATTCGTTTTTGTTCATTAAAAGCCAATCGTGGAGTGAAAATGTTGTTATTGCAACATAATTTCTTTTTTGCAAAGTCAAATAATTTTTTGGTGATAATACTCGCTTTTGTTTGTAAAAAGTCAATCACCACGTTAGGATATTTTTGATTGTAACATAACATCTATTTTTACAAAGTTAAACAATTTTTCTAATATTCATTTTGTTTATTAAAAGTTAATTGGAAAGTAAGGAAAATATTTTTATTGCAACATAACTTCTTTATATTGCTAAGTTAATTGTTTGTTTTTTTTGTTTCCAATGTTGGTTTTTTTTTGTTGTTGTTGTTAAAAGTCAATATCGAAGTGAAAATAACTTTATTACAAAACTTCCTTTTGCTAAGATAAACATTTTTGTTTTATTAAAAGTCAATCGCGAAGTAAAAATATTTTTATTGCAACATCAATTTGCACAACATAACTTCTTTTTGAAAACGTAAACAAATATTTTTTTTCTTATAATGTTTTTTTTTTTATTTTAAAAGTCAATCGCTGAGTGACAATATTCTATGATTGCTGTATAACATCTGTTTTGGAAAGCGCAATTTTTGTTTCTATTATTGGTTTTTGTTTCATCAACAATCAGTTGCGTAGTGAAAATATTTTTGATTGAAGTTTGTTTTATTAACAGTCAATTGCATAGTGAAAATATTTTGATTGAAGCGTAATATGTTTATAAAATTAAATGCAGTAAATGATTTTTTATCGCAAACAAGGGTATTTTATGTTTTTGGAATGGTATTAATTATTGCACATTCGTGTATATTCCCCTTCTGTTTCTATCTACACATAGTTATGCAATGGAACTTATTTCCAACAATAACTTTCCTCTACACGTTCAGACAGGTTTTCACCTGCCCGACACCTTATTGCCGAACTTCCTGTGCAGGTCTCGACTTGTGTGGTGACTTTTTGAGCTTGGAGTGTAATTTCGAACAGGTTTACAACGACGCGATACGTGGCGCCACATATCTTGTGCAGGTCTCAACTTGTCTGGTGACGTCATATATGCTCGAGGTTTGGTTTCCCCCAATGTACAGGTTCAGACAGGCTTTCCCTCTCCACCCTGGTGACGTCAATAGTATTGGTCCCTCGGCGCATGTTTGACGTCTTGTGATCCCGCGAAGAAACACGCCCAGTCAAAATTATTTGATAGGTGGCAAAGCGATCGAATAATCGCGCTCTAGACGCTTTTTATTTTTTGACTCGCCCCAACCTGGCGCCTCTGGGGCTTTAATATATTTTTTTAAATGTTCCTTTTTCCTTTTCCTTTTTTTTTTTTTTTGAATTACGTACATGTATTACTTAATGATGAGAGACGCCTTTTTATTTCTTATTTTTTCTGTTATTTTTTCGGTTAAGTACATATACGTGGTGAAAAAGAATGATAGGCGTAATCGGTAAACGACGACTGTACAAGATCCGCCGTAGTTTTTTCATTTTTAATATTTTGTATCCATATGTTCTTGTTCCAGTGCTTATATGCATGTAGTAATCATATACAAAGCTTTATCTATTTATACATTATAGATAAAAAGTACAAACAAAATTTGCGATTGCGTCTTTTGGAGCCAATTTTTGGAATCATAGGTAGTGGAAAATAAAATTGTTATTGTGGTGATTGAATTTAGTGGTGGCGGTGTGGAAAGCATTAGGTGGCAAAATTGTGAACTAATTGTGCTAGTACGTGAATGTTTTGGATGTGTTGTTTACGATGATGCCGGAATGTAATTGCCGAGGAGCTGGAATTAATTTATAATGTAATGTAACATCACTTTACACACTGAACATGGTTTTTATTTTTTGTTAAGCACATAGACAATAAAAGTACAAACTTGCTTTTTATCTTTTTGGTAGCATATTTGTAATTGCGTTGTTAGCCGTGGGATTTTTATTTTATTTTTTAATTTTTTTGCATTAAATATTTGACGGTTTTGGCATACTTTTTTGTAGCCCGTCATGATTTTTTAATTTTTTTTTTTTTTAATTTTTACATACATTTTTTGTTATGCATATACATGTGGCAATTATGTATTACCGTCGGCAAAAAGTTTCATATCCGATCAAGAGATAAATTGATCGGGCTGTAAACATTTATGTCATAAGTCCCAGAAAATATCAACTGCGCGTCTCGGTATTTTTTTTTAAAATATATTTAATGTATTATTTTTGTGCAAGTACATATATCGGCGAGGAACTGGGGATAGATTGTACTTAAAAAGATGACAGACGAAGATGCCGAAGTGTGATCGGCCAAGATTATCTCCGCAGGAGTGTAAATGTTGACACAACCACGTCCAAGTAGAGACTAAGTGTGGGTGAGGGAATATATGTCAGATATAGTGTGCAGGTTTTAACGAGCTAGCGCTCAAGGCCACATACATGTTTTAACCTGCTCAAGACCATGTGTACCGCCACGAGTGGCCGAGGTCGTTAAGGCACGGACTCGTGAGCGGGAGGTCTGCGGTTCGAATCCCGCCAGGACCGTCCTCCCTGACTGGGGTTTTTTCCAGGTTTTCCTCAGTCTTCATAACTGGCAAATGCCGGGGAGGTACCTAAACTTAGGCCTGGAACGCTTCCTTCCTTAAAAAAAAAATATCCTTTCCCAATTTATCATTTCATCTCATGTATCATCAGTGTCCACCGCCTGTGATGTCTCAGTAGTAAAAACGGGCGTTAAACACTACTCAAAAAAAAAAAAAAAGACCATGTGAAGTCGCAATACAAGATGGCGCGGGCAGGGCATATGACACTACCAATCAGATGAAGACAGGCTGGTACAGGCTAATCGAAAAGGTGTAGGTTATGGCACAAGCAAGACACGTTTTCGTAAAGTAGTCGAGGGCAACGGTAGATTGTTTTAAGCCTGTTTAGACTTGCACATCAAGTTCATGACGTCACCAAAAACTAGTTACATTATTTTACAGCTAAAAAAAAATTAATGCTGTGCATAAAAGTTATGTTGCAATAAAACAATTTTTCACTTTTTTATAAACAAAGGGAATATTAGAAAATAAAAATTATTTACACTAACATTGTTGTGCGAAATAGTGTTACAATGCAATAAAATATTTGTACTTTTTCAATATTTATATAAAACAAAAGTACATGTTGAGAAACATAAAATGTTTAATAAACACAAATAAGCTAATAAAACTATTTAACTGTACAAAAAGAAGAAATGTTACGCCTAAGTATCGTTTCGTTTTTCGCCCATGAGTACATACTTCTGTTATGTTGTTAAGTCGCATTACAAGTTACATTAATGAAGTTAATATGAATATGGAAGTTGAGAATTGTATCCGCCGGACATAATGAACTTTTTACCAGATGCATTGTAGCAGTTTCCCCATGGTCTCCGCTCCGGATGTAATGAACTTTATACCGAATGAATCATTTCGCATTACATCTGCTTTCCCGCGTTAGCATTGCGGCCACCTTCACTTTTGCAATGACAGCATCTCACGGCCTAGGCTCCGGACGTAATGAACTTTGTACCGGAGTCATTGTAGCAGTTTTACAACGGTCACCGATCCAGTTGTGATGAATTTTGTAATAAATGTATTGTTTAGAATTAACATCGAGTTACCCACGCTTGTTGGATGGAATGTAGTCTGTCGGTCCTGGTGGTCTAGTGGTAACCATACTTGCCTTCTAAACCCAAGATCGCGGGTTCAAACCCGGCCAGGATCGATGGATTTTTTCGGGCGTAAAAATCGTAAAAATGGCTTCCTTCGGAAGGGAAGTAAAGTCGTGGGTCCCGTGTCGTACATTTACGGCACGATAAAGAACCTCAAGCCTGAAAGAAGAGGCCTCTGAGCAAAATTTGTCGGCCGTTTCACGCCCTTAATAGAATGAGACGCTGATGACCTGTGACGTTAAAGAGCGTCCGTAAAAAAAAAAAAAAAAGTATGTAGTGTATTTCCACCTAGATATTGGTCGATCTGCGGACCGGCTTCCTAAATGAGTTAAACAAAATTAAACATAAGCACTATGGAATGGGCAAAGAACGGCATATTTTTATGCAAATGACAAGAAAAGCGCTAGAATAAGCGAGAATACACAAAATGATTTTGCAAACATTTGATAAAGGCTAAAGTGCTTCGATAACCATAATAAACTAAGAAACAGGGGGGAAAAGACTAAACTGTATGCAAAATTTATTAGGATAGTTGTGAAAATGTTAAAATTGGTAAATATACGCAGACTTTTTTAAGAAAGCTACATTATGAAAAATAGGCAGAATTATTGACGAAACAGGGTAAAATAATAAAAATGGGTAAATATAAGGAAATATTCTTTAAAATCATGAAAATTGGACAATAATAGCCCTACACAGGTAGAATGTCTTAAGACTACAGCGTGATATCCCTTAAATTAAACAAAAATAAACGTAACTACCGAGGAAACAGTCTAAAAACGCTAAAATAGGCGGATAGTCAAATGTAAGTAAACTGTAAAAAAATGTACGTTAGTCTGAATTTCATAATAAACAGCGGGAAATGTTCTGAAATAATCACAGTTAGGTTGATGTTCTTCGCAAACTGGTTAAAAAAAACAACAATAACATAGGCTAATATGTGCCGAATTTATTAGCAAGGTGTTGAAAAAGATTAGAATTGGCAAATATGAACAGAATTTATTAAGAAACCCGTGAAAAACCATATTTGGTCAAAATAACCACAACCATTGAGGAAAGGTAAAATCACTAAAATAAGCAAATATAATGTGAAATTGTTTACGAATCGAAAACAAAATTAGGCAAGGATAGGAAGACTTTCTTATGGTAGTGATAAGGTAGCAATAGTGCTTTTTTATGTTTTTTACAGTTTGCGAAGATCATCAACGGACCTGTGATTATTTAAGAATATTTCCCGCTGTTTCCAATGAAATGTTTGCTAACGTAGATTTGTTTAACAGTTTACTTAAAACTCTGGCTATCCGCTTATTTTAACGTTTTTTGACTGTTTCCTCGGTAGTTATGTTTATTTTTGTTCAATTTAAGAAATATCACGCCGTATAGTCTTAAGACATTCTACCTGTTTTTGGCTATTATTGTCCAATTTACATGATTTTAAAGAATCTCTCCTAATATTTACTCATTTTAGGCACTTTGCCCTAATTCATCAATAATTCTGCCTATTTTTCATATTATGGCGTTTTTTACAATGAAATTATATGTATATTTGCCAATTTCCCTTTTTCACAATTTTCCGTATAAATTCTGCATACATTTTAGCCGTTTCTCCCTGTTTTTTCGTTTATTATGGGTATTTAACTATTTTAGTCATTGTCAACTGTTTGCAAAATCATTTTGTGTATCCTAGCTTATTCTAGCGCGTTTCTTGCCATTTACAACTATGCCTTTCCATGCCTATTCCTTAGTAATTATGATTAATTTTTTCCCCCTGTTTCTTCGTTTATTATGGTTATTTAAGCATTTTAGGCATTATCAAGTTTTTGCAAAATCATTGTGCATCCTAGCTTATTTTCTAGCGCGTTTCTTGCCATTTACATAAAAACTATGCCTTTCTTTGCCTATTCCTAAGTAATTATCCTTAATTTTAACTCGTTGAGGAAGCCGATCCGCAGATCGACCAATATATAGTGGAAAAAACACTACGTGCTATCCAGCAAAGTGGTTAACTCGTTGTGGTAATGCTGAACAATGCATTCGTACAAAGTTCATTACGTTCGGCGAATACAATTCTCAACTTCCACACTTATATTAACTCATTATTTTAACTTAATGGGCGTTAGCAACCAAGCATAGTGGTATGTACCTTCGGCAGACAGCGAAATAACATTTTCGCGCAACATAAATTCGTTTTGTAAAATTAAATAGTGTATCGAGTTTTTTTTTGTCTCTAATAATCATTTTTTGTTTTTCAACGTTTACCTTTTGCTTATGAATGTATTCAAATAGTACATCCACTTTTGATTGCAACGTAACATCATTTTTCACAACATAACATTTTGCAAAGTTAATTTTTTTTTGTTTGTAATATTCATTTTTTATTCATAAATGAGTGAAATGATTTAGATTGCAACACAGCATTTTTGCGCATTATTATTATTATTATTATTATTATTATTGTTGTTGTTGTTGTTTTGCAAATTTAAATAGTTTAACTAGTTTCTAGTGATGTAAAGAACTTGGCGTGCAGGTCCAAATGGGCTTACAACAATCTACAGCGGCCCTCGACTACTTCCCGGAAACATGTTTTGCCTGTGCCATAATCTGCTTCTTTGCGATTAACATGCACCAGTCTATCTTCATCTGTTTGGTGACATCATACGGCCTTGAGCGCCAGCTTGTGGTAACCTGCACAGTATAACTGACATGCTTTCCCTTTCCCGCACTCAGTTTACTTTGGACGTGATTGTGTCAAATTCTACAGTCCTGCGGAGGCGACCTTCGCCAATCTCACTCAGATATCTTCGCCTATCACCTTTGTAAGTGCAATCTACCCCCAGCTCCTCGCTCATATATGTACTTGGCCCAAAAAATTAAAAAAAAAAAAAAAAAAAAAAAAAACACTACGGACAATGCAATAAGAAAATTCTACCAAAAATATGTAAAGTAAGCTTGTATTGTATACGTACTTAACCCCCCCCCCACGCCAAAATACCTGTGGATGGTCTGCGAAGTGATGTCACGTTATATAAAAAATTACTGGCAGCCCCTCGCGATCACACTCCCGCATCTACGTAAATACCCCTTCACACTGCACGTACTTGCAACATTTTGCCACCAATAGCTTTCCTCTCAACCACTGCCATAATAACAATTTCATTTTCTACTACCCATGATTCCAAAAACTGCCACAAAAAAAAAAAGCAGTAACGCCATTTTGCGCTTGTTATCTATTATATGTAAGATATATATTACATTCTTTATTTTTATTACATAAACATAGGTGCTGGTACAATAAAACATAAAAATGAAGAAAAACCACGGCGGATTATACCCTACATCACCACGTATATGTACTTATCCACAAAGAAAATTTCCCACCCCGCCTATCATCCTTTAGCACCATGTATATGTACTGAACCAACAAATAAATAAAAAATAAAGCGTTTACAGCGCTATCATTTAATCATTTTACCGGCCATCAAACATTTTGCCGGCAATTGTTTCTTTGCGGAACCGCAAGATGTCAAACGTGCGGCGCGGGGCCAACACTACTGACGCCATTTAATGTTGAAGACCACGCCTGCACGTATAAACCTTGCTATTGTTTCCCCTGCTTGTTTATTGGTTACACAAATTCATTTTGTTCAATAGACGTCAGAAAGTCGTGCTCGAAACACCTCCACGTCAGCTAGTTTAAGGTATGTCGTAATATTATTTATAAATGATATTTTATATTTTCACCATCTTTTTTTTTTTATCATAACAGCTTATTTTGCAGAGTTAAAACATGTTTCCTATCACCATCTTGTATGTATATTTTAGTTATCCAAAAATGTTGTTTACAAAGCAGAATAACAAATATTTACACAAATTAACAGTTTGCTTGCAGCGTAACTATTATTTTATCAAATTTATTATTATTATTATTATTATTATTATTATTATTATTATTATTATTATTATTATTATTATTATTATTATTATTCCAATGTTAATTATTGTAAATGTACAAGTGAGAATTGTTATTTCATTTGTTTATTCCATCGTTAATATATTTTACACCCGCATACTCATCGCACATTTTTACCAACATATCTACTTGTACCCATAATCTTACATTTTTAGTTCATAGTTTTTACACTATGAATTCCACACATCGTTCATCATTTTGGGTAATTTATGTAATTGTATGTATACTGAATAAAATAATTGTCGCTACTTAACCATTACTATAGTAATAAATGCCATTACCCCTGAAAGTATACTTCCCCTGAAAGAATGCTCATCCCTGAAAGTATGCCGGATTGTAATTAATATTTTGTATAATTATATGTATATTCAATAATATAGTATCGGCCTATCCGATCTTTGTCGTGGGATTGCCTACCATACAGTTGCTTCTGAAAATGCAACCTGACTGGATACTTGTCGTTCTATACGCAGATTAAAATGTTGTATACTTTATGTAATTATATGTTTAATCAATAAAATAAAGTTCCAACCGCACACTTGCCTCAGAAGGCCGGTAAAGAAGAAACCAGCAACATGTCGCGAGATGGCCTACCATACACCTCAAGTTCGGTTAGATAGCTACTGGCAAAAATTTGCCCGCGTCGTCTCACGGCATGGAGATTTTCGCTTCCTATCGAGAAAGTTATCACAAGTACTGTTGGAGGGTACACTTCTGGGACTGGTGATGAATAATACCGTCATAAATGTGTGGTACAACACCTTGATCATGCCTAACCAGTCAGGTGGTTCGAATTCAACGGACCCATGCTATAATCGACTCGCCTAATTGCCGGATTTGACCCCTTTGGATTTCTTTCTCAAATCCGCCACGATGTCTAAAGGCAATTTTCCACCAAAGAGACAAAACAGAAACGCGTGTCTTGAGCAACATCAAGTGCAACATTTACTAAACATATTGTAAACTTGAGTTGTTGGCAACTGTTTATTGTGGGTTAAATTTGTTTCCACCAAATAGATAAACCGAAAACAAAAGAGAAAGTAATTTTGTTTCTTGTCGCTAGCGCAATAGTTCTCTGCACTTGTCGGGGGCTGTTTGTGATTTGGTTTGAGAGTCCCGATTCAAACGGGAAACGGCAACAGGCTTTGCATTTATGTGCAAACTGTATGCTTAGTGAAATAGGTGATTGTGAGTACAGACTGTAGGGGAGCAGAAATCACCGAAATTATGCACGAAGTTGTGAATTTAATTAGTGTTTTCCGCGAACATAAAAATTTATGGAACGCAAAAGACATTTACACAATTTCAAATAGGAAAGTAGGCAAATAAACAACTCATTTTTAACACCACGCGTAATGTGATCGAAAGAAGAATAAAAAAAAAAAAAAATAACGTTTCAATACCAGCGTGAAAGAAGACGCAATAAAGTGAATAAATCTGGCTGTGGCAATGTATTTGTAGCAAAATTGTTTGGCTATGATGCAATGAGCTTTCTACACGACAAAAATGTCAGCAAAGAAACCGATATTGGTGCGGAATTGCAGGTAAGTTTATATTTAGTTATTGCTTAATTATGTAAATTGTGGGTTTTGCTTCACAATTGATTATAATACTTAGGCATACTGCATTTGCGAGAGCACTTGTCCCAAATCTGACATTATATGTTCATTGAATTCGTCCCTTATCTCTTCTGCTTCTTCTGATACTTTTCTTGCACAGACCTGTGAGGTAGCAATGACTCACATGGTTGAGGATCGTTTTTTCATGACCCTGCACTACAGTACCACTGTCTAAATCTCCCTAATAAAAGACCCTGCTGGTGCGTAATTTAATTTTAATTCTTCACTCTGCATACGTAAATAACTGTGTAATAATTAACAGGCCTGAACAATTGTCTACGCATTCTCCGGTTCTAGAAGAATGGGTTTTACAAAAAACTGGGAATTAGATACCATTATCCTGAATACATTTTCTACTACCCCTCGCGCCCTTAAATTAAATAATTAAATATACTTTGCCCTGATCCACGATCTTGGGTGTCCTGGATATGGTTTCATTATATTTCTTGACAAAGAAAAAGCATCATCTGCCAAAAGAACATAAGGTACAAGCTTGTCTCTTCCAGGAAAAGGTAATGGTTGACGATCCAGTGTTTTTCCAAATCTGGCACTCTTGAATACTCAAATCATCTGATATGCTACCTTGGCATCCAAGAGAGACGTAAATGAAATTGTATTGGCATGAACTACTACGAATACAACAATACTAAAGTCCCTTTATATGTAGTTATACAAATTCGCTTCCACTGTATTTTGGCGATTGTAATATTATGTGCTTTCAATCCATACTGCCAATAATATTGGTTCATGTGGTGTAGCGGTAACCATACTTGGTTCCTAAACCCAAGGTCGCGGGTTCAATCCCGGCCAGGGTCGATGGATTTTTTCGGGCGTAAAAATCCTAAGTGGGAAGTAAAGCCTTGGGTCCCTTTAGATTTGCGGTACGAAAAAGAACCTCAAGCCTGAACGAAGAGGTCTCTGAGCAAAATTTATCTGCCCTTTCACATCCTGAATTGAATGGAACGCTGACTTGAGATGTAAATAATCCAAATCATCAACTGCCAATTCACATAGGAAAGTTCCAAACTGCATTATAATTATTTGTAATTCATTACGACTCTTCTGAACTTTCAGGAACCTGAAAAAATAGTGTTAACTTAATTTAATAGTTACACAAAATTAAACTATATCTAGTCTGTATATTATTACATAAGAGTTTGATCCAAGATGTCCGTAATTTATTTTTCAACGTATGCACTTAATTGGGGTACAAATTGAAAGTGCTTTACAGATTTATTAAAATTATACTTGTTTCTTGTTTTAGGACAATTCACCAGATTAGATCATAACAAAAGAATCTCAAGCAAGTAGGCACTGAAAATTTACATATGGAGAATGAAAGTGAAAGTGAACATCAATTAACTGTACATATAGTGCAAACCACAAGAAGTTGAGCAGGAAGGAACAACGAAACCAACTGAGGAACAATGTACGCCTAGACATCCACAGGCAAAATGCAGCAAAGATGGTGGCAAACACCATGAGGTTTCAGAAGTTGAAATCAGTTTGCGAACGGAGAGATACAATACAGCATAAAGATAGCTCACAACATTCGGAAATTGAAGGCTGAATATGCGAGAATTACAATGCAAAATTGAATTAATAACTTATTGTATGAGGCTCAACAGGGGTAGTGCCCTCGCTTGGCTTTTCGCATAGGGCACTGCATACTTCCGGCACAATTCTAAATATAGAAGAAAGAGATACTGGAAATAAATTCCTTAGACTTTGATAGATGTCTCTGGTTACAATTAAACGAACTTTAACAGAAATAGCATCTCTATAATTAGTATTATGCTTGAAAATGTAACTGCCAACTAGATTGATTAGGTTTTTAAAATCGCCTTTGGACATTCTGAGAAATTATGAAACGATGATTCGCAGTTCTCCACGCAATGAGCTATTATTATTATTATTATTATTATTATTATTATTATTATTATTATTATTATTATTGGTAGTAGTGGCGGTGGTGGTGGTTTTATCATTTTTGTTGCGTCATTTTCACTTTTAGACAAAAGCGATCTCATCTTACATGTCCTGTGGGCAGTATAAATCGACCACATGCAAGAATAAACAAATCATCCTCACTTAACATTTTCTTTTACAGGGTCTCTCTCTAGTGATAGCAACTCTGATTTGTAATACTGAAAAACTAACTTCAGTTTAATAGTGTTCTTTCTGTGCAACATGGTACGTACAGAAATTTGTATGCGGTGTACAAAATTTACGAAAATTCATTGAAATGTTGGTGCATGATGGATCTCGCTTCTGTCAATTGTCAGAAAACCTGTTTTAGGCGATGATCTCTTTTGACGCATCTCAGATGAAGTAGCAAATGTGCCTGTTTAGCTTTACCCATCGTAGCATTTATGGCAGTCATGAACGCGTAGTTGATATATGCATTTGATTGTACTTCAATATTTCCTTCGGTTAATTAACAAATTTCGGCATAGGTCAGCGATTCTCAAACTTTCCTTGCCCGCGGCCCCATAACATTTAGTTCAAAGTGTAAAATCCTAAATTTAAAGTTGCTCCTCACTGATTTATAAACAAATAGAAGCAAGTTTTCATAGTATTTGTCTTTTTGTTCTAGTGCATTGTTATATAACAATACATTAAAAGTATATAAAGGCATAATGTCAATTTAGTGTGACACATTAATCCTGACCGCCAGGAGTGGCCGAGGTCGTTAAAGCGCGGACTCGTGAGCTGGAGGTCTGGGGTCCGAATCTCGCCAGGACCGTCCTCCCTGACTGAGGTGTTTTCCAGGTTTTCCTCAGTCTTCATAAATGGCAAATGCCGAGGAGGTACCCTAAACTTAGGCCTGGAACGTTTCCTTCCTTTAAAAAATCCTTTCCCAATGTATCATTTCATCTCATGTATCATCAATTATTTATTTTAGATTTTTGATACAAGTAAGGTGCTAAGAAGAGCAGCTCCATCATACGCAGTTAGATGTCGGTGCATGTGACCTTTGTGCTTACACTTGGAACTAGCAGTTGCCTTCAATTTGATTTTAATTTACTTTTTCTCAATAAATACATGTCACATTTCGTATTCTCGTAATTAAAAATGGAAGAATATACTTCGCGCACCCCCCTGGGAGAGCCTCGCGGAGTATACTCCATGTCATAGTGCTGTCGTCCGACATCCCCCTCCCCCCCCGCCCGCTTTCTTGCTACTTATGCCACTTTGTTTTCTTCATTTTTGAACATTTTAGAGTGACTGTGACAAAATTTGTTTAAAGAATGTATTAGAAGTAGACAATGATAGTGCAAGAAAATGTGCCTTTTCAAACTCAGTTTCCTTATCTTTGTTCTATTAAAATTCACTGCATTTTGGTTTGTAATTTTTATTCTGGACTCCTTAGTCTTATAGCTAGTAGGACTTGCTGATAAGTTGAGTTATTTGTGCAGAGAGGGAGGAAAGGAACTTGTCTCCTCTCTTGAATGCGCACAGAAAGCATTTTCTGGTAACAGCGAGTTTCTTCGTTATACGTAAGTAGTTGCCGGAGTGCTAATCGGAACCAAGAAGAAAAGTGAAGTGTGTTGCTGGGTGCTTTCATCTGCTCCCATTGTGAAAAGGTCCCCAGAAGTGTTTAGGAGCTCTCAGTGAGCGAGTGCAGTGCGGAGACGCGGATCTAGTCGAAAGATTATTGTTCTATATAAAATGGGTAGTAGGTTGTGAGAACTTTCTCGAGTGTGTTGAGGGCATTCGAAACTGAGACAGAGAGATAACAAGTTGAGTAATATAAGGACAATTACACTTTTGAGACAAAGAATGCGTAGCAGTTGGTAAAACAAATACACTTTAACGACGACCATCCATTGAATTTGTTCGTTTTTTTTGTTTTTTTTTTCCCAGCTATTAATACTGAGCTGCACATCTGTGGAAAGTTTTTCTTTAAGTACGTGAAGAGGTGAAAAATGAGGTTTAAAAGGCCTAGCAGTCGGAACATAGTAAACAGCCTTATTGTCAACTTCTACAGCAGTTGCAATGTTAAAGCGATTATCTTAATGTTCATATAGTGTGCTGAATAACTTGAAGTTGATGTTCCGTAGGTCCTGCAGACGATTTTGTTGTTGTTGATTTGATTTATTTACGGACGCTCTTTAACATCCCTGGTCATCAGCGTCCCACTCAATTCAGGGCGTGAAACGGCCGACTAATTTTGCTCAGAAGCCTCTTCATTCAGGCTTGAGGTTCTTTATCGTGCCGTAAATGTACGACACGGGATCCACGGCTTTACTTCCCTTCCGAAGGAAGCCATGCTTAGGATTTTTACTCCCGAAAAAATGCATCGGTCCTAGCCGGGATCGAACCCGCGATCTTGGGTTTGGGAGGCAAGTATGGTTGCCACTACTCCACCAGAACTTACTCGTGCAGACGATGAATGGAATGCATTAATGAAGAATGACAGAAAACTTGCGCACACTGAGAATTAAATCAGTGTTTGTCCTTTATTGTCTCTTAGAGATATGTTTCCTGTTTTGTTATACCTTCTTCCAAAGTAAGTGAAATTTGCTATGTCTGAAGGCTGTTATGTGTTATGCATTGCATGTGTTAGCTTTAATACTATGGATATTTCTTGATCCAAAGTAGGCTCGCTATCTACGTTAATAACAATGTGAACAATGAAACATGATCGTAATTCATGTAATGGTCATGATTTCGTAAACGGGAGACTACTGCCTTAATAGAGTGAAATTTCTTTATTGCCATTGCCGACTTTTTGGGATAACAGTTTTACGTGTATATGAGCTAAAACAAGTGCCTACTTAGGAGCGAGTCTAGGAAGTGGCAAGATTTGGGATAACAGTTTGAAAAAATAATTTTAATATAACAATATAAAGGTTGACATGCACTGAAAGCGAAAAATATAGCAGACGGCTCAGGGGCGAAATATGGAAAGAAGGGGATATATGACTCCAGACATTCTGAACAAAGCAGAAACAAGAGGTAGCTCATGAAGAAAACCGATTATTATTATTATTATTATTACTATTATTATTCGTATACTAAATTACAAGTGTACTAAAATAGTTTTAATGTCACATTTTATATCTAATTACAATGACTGTTTCACTCATGTGACATCATCTTAAAATCGACCAATGAAACGAAACAAAATTTTGAATTTTGACCAATCACAGCCGAAATACGGAGTGAACACATTGTAACGCGCGCCGTGCATTTGCTTTGTAGTCAGTGCAGCCAACTCTTTACTTCCACTATATAATTCCTGAACACGCATCACTGACCACTTTTGCTAGAATTGGTGATGAGCTATTGATAGCAACAAAAACATGGACAATCGACAATCATAAGGCAAAATGGATATTTCAACTGGTTTTGGTGATGCGTCAAATGTGTAAAGTGATCTTATCTTTAGGAATTCCAGACCGCAGAACACAAAGAAAAATTGACAATGTATGTTATCTTCTCTCTTTCTCCTCAGTTGGTATTAGAAAATCGAACGGTAGGGATTGTAATATTCTACTTTTGTCCATTTCAGTCCCACGATCCTGAATAGAATAGATATTCATAAGTATAATAAATGTTAACATTCTGTGCGCGAATTTTAAATGTATATAAAACTTTTATTCTTATTCTATTCATGAAATAGTCCTAAACCCGTGTCGCAGCTAAATCCGCCCTTTTAGACCCTGCTGAGTACGAGCACCGTTTTTACTTCGGGGATTTTAAACATTCCTTGCGACGAGGCGTTCTCTCGCGCTAGCGCGATGATTGGAATTTAATAACCTCCAATAAGTTTCGGGAGTGTAAATCAGCCCCTTTTAACTGGTCGACTTCTCGCGCAGTTCGTCGCGAAGAAGTAATTTTAGAACGTTTGAGAATTGGGCATTGCCGTTTTAGTCACTGTCACCTTTTTAATGGTCAACCCGCTCCAGCTTGCCCTCACTGTGACCATCCCTTTACAGTGCGTCTAATTGAATGCCATCATCTGGCACCTTTTAGACATAGCCTAGGTTTGCCCTCCTCTATTGAAGCCTTACTTGCGATGATGTGTTTGCTGTTGAGCGAGTGCTCCGTTTTATTCGTGTTTGTGGTTTTTGGAGCAAGATGTGACATTTTATCTTTTTACTTCTGACGGAATTTTTAGACCATTTTAGGACTGTTGTTATTTCAGCTTTTGCTGAATCGTTTTAGTACCAATCTTTAATTGTTATGTTGCTTATAGCCCTTATTTGTTTTGGGGGTTTTATTGCTAACTTTTTAGACTTTTATAAGACTGTCGTGTTTTTCCGCTCTTGCGGCTCTTTTTAGTATCAGTCTTTTGTTGGTTGACCATTTTACCCTTGTTGTTTGTTTTGGGGTTTTGTTGTTCCTATTTTATTACCATTATGAGACTGTTGTGCTCTCAGCTGTTGCAGCTGTGTATAAGTGATTGACTTATTTGTTTGATAACTATATATCCCTTGTTGATTGTTATGGGGTTTTATTTCATTGCGCAAAGTGCTACTGTTACCTATGTTACGCACAGTTTTTGTGCTGGCTATTTATTTATTCTTTCATCCTGGCGCAGTTTTTAGTATGTTTGGGTGCTAATGACCATGGCAGTTTTGCGCCCCTTAAGCCATAATCATCATCCTAAACCCGTATTTTGCTCTTCTCAATTGGCATTACTGACAATCGGCATTCTTCTGTCCCAAGATTGCTTGAAAAGGTTAAGTAAAAATTACAGTTTTGTAAGCCAAGTGTAAAGGAATTGTGTTTAAATAATCCTATATCACTGGAGGGTCTGAGCTTTCCTGATGAATTCACTCATTACGTTCGTGAATTTATCGGTAATCTCAGACCCTCTCGTGATATTACTTGTGATAATTTGCTCTTACTATTAGTGGCTATTTAGAAATTGTGGGAACGCAATACACATGTAAAAGGAGAACTACTTCACATTGGCATAGACTGACTTTTTGCAATTTGTATTCAAATATGACATTTATATTAAGTGAATATAATGACAACATTAGGTCAAGCCTCATTCAAAGAAGTTGAAAACTACAAATTAATTTGTACTAGTCGCGACTAGATCCCATTTGAAAAGTTAAGTCTACGGTATTTCTTTTCGTTTTAATGGCAACGATTCACAAAATTCACGATAAACAGAGTTCGTCGAGTATATTCCCCCCTCCCCGTCTCTCTCTGTGCTAATATAGAAGAAATTTCGCATCATGTTTGAGAAAATTCATATGTCCACATTTTTTCTTCAAGAGGGAGTAACGATGCCAAGATTATTACAGATCGTGTGAGCTAAAATCAAAATTTATGTCCTGAGACAAGAAATCTGCTCAATTTCAGAAGTGAAAAATGCACGTCTTACATACCTGTCCTTGTAATTGTTATTTTGCTCTAAGCATCGGTAATTTGTAATACTTAAAAGGTGATCCCCGTTTTGACAAATATGTCATAGGTACACCCTTTGGCAAAAAGATGAGTCATCTCTTGAAAGCAAAATTTTTCTAAGTTCCACTGGAGACAGCGCGCGGTTCACGAGGTAACCAGCAAAGCTGTGTAGCCACTGCAACAGTTGTGTTATATGACATGCACTAAAGACGCTGACTAGTGTGTGTGTTCCGTTATCCCTGTGGCGGAGTGTGCAGTAATGCCGTGGTTAAGAGCGGAGGTTCGCCTGGCACCATGAAGCATATTTTTTAATAAATATTTGTAAAATATTATGACAAATAGTTTTGTAATATTGTTTCCCATACACAGTAAGCTTTAACACTAACATATTATATACATTATAATGAATATTGTAATATATCCTTCAGCATTTGTTGTATCTAAGTGCAATATGTTTCTCACGCATTCCCTACGAAGGACAAAAAATGGCCTATGGGCAAACATTCAAGAAGTTTGCGATGTTGCAGCCTCTCGTCACATTACTGTAGAAGTCTGATATCATTTATGCAGGTAGTTATACACGCTGAGGGCTCATACACCCGATATTAATTTGTGTTTATTTCTGTGTTTTAACTTTAGAAGATAAAGGTTCATGTATTTATTTAGTTATTCGTAAAGAATATGTTACTATATGATTACGTTTTTGTGTGTGCCTACGCAATGCTACAAATCTCCAATGATATGTTAAAATATGACATGATGTGCTACATACACACTTATAAAACCTTTAATAAAAAATAAAACAAATATAATGTGGTATTTGGATCCAGGAGATTACGAGGAAGAGGCAATGTCTTCTCAACTGCTCGGCCACCCCTGTTATCCCCTAATGTTCTCTTTCCAAATGCTTATGACAGTGACCATTATGTTTACAGGCAAAGCGCCCACCGCAGTGTGCCAGTCGCTGAATGCGCGTTGTGAATATAGTTTACGAGCGTCCCCGAAATTCTCCGATCGACATGTAGAATGTGTTTGTCTCAACCAACTTAATATACAACTGGTCACAATCGTTTCTAGGGTGGTTACAAATTTTTCTTTATAGGAACGTCGCCGTTAAAAAAAAAAAGTTGTATATTTCACTCGTAAGTAAGTTCAAAACTAAGCATTGTGAGTTTTACAGCTGCAGTGGAGAAGACTAATACCACCGAAAATAGGTCGCAAGGTTTCTGGGCAAGATCAATTTCTTTGCGGTATAAGAAAGTACATTTTCTCCTTGAGTTTGCATGTTCTTTTCACACATATCCGTATGTAGTTTTACAAAAATGGGAAAGCATCTTTAAGGATTGTAGTCACATCCTACATATTATTATTATTATTATTATTATTATTATTATTATTATTATTATTAGTATTAGTATTTGTTGTAGTAGTAGTAGTAGTAGTAGTACTAGTAGTAGTAGTAGTAGTAGTAGTAGTAGTAATGATAGTAACAACAACAACAACAATAATAATAATAATAATAATAATAATAATAATAATAATAATAATGCGTTTAAGACCAGTCTATCTGGCATGTGGTATAATGGTGTGGGTAAAAAGCTACGAAAGAAACGAGAAATATATACTAAACTGTCATATATTAACTTAGCTCCAGTTAATCTGCATTATATAAACCCGTCGTTTCATTGGTATTATTTGAGTTATATGTAATCAGCTCATGTCAATTTGCAAGAAAAATCAATAACTTCGCCAAATAAAGACAGAGAAACGAAGTTACTTACAATACAGCCAATGTACAGTGTACAGTGCAATTTTACACTTGACTCTACTGGATGGACTTTCCTGTACTGTTTTCCTTAGGACAATATCATTAGAACATTTCTTAAGTTGATTTTCCATTTTCATTGTTTACACCATTTGCTATTTTTTCCATCCACCCCAAGAATCCCAAAGCAATGAATAATCATTCAGCATTCTTTTATAGAAATCGATAACAGCCGTCGTTTCATTTGTCATACGCACACACACACACACAAATTTACGTGGAAAACTTAGCTTCTTTAAAAAAAAAAGTTATTTTCGGGGATTCTTATGAGATATATACAGCACTTTCACGTAAAAACTGTGCTGCAGTGCGGGATAGTTTTTACGTGAAGATCCTATATACCCTCCGTGGTATAGCTCTCGCACGACAAGATTGCACTTTGGGAAAGAGAAAGCCTCATTTCTGTGCTTAAGCGAGAAAAGTGCGTGCGTCCAAACAAGTGAAAGTGTTGTGTGCCTCTTTAAGTATGTAAATAGCTATTTTTAAAGTAATAGACACGCAAATAAGTGACTCGAATGTAGTAGAGAAGCCGCTTCCGTTTGTGAGACGGTAACAGTGCTATGTACGTTACATACTTAGTCCTCAAACAATATATAGGGTGTATTACAAGGCTGTGTTTTACTGCAAGTAGCGTGCGTCAATAGTCCGAAGCCTGGCACGGAGTGCACAGTAGTACAAGATCTAAAAGTAAAAAGCTCACTTCTAGTTTAATTAACGTTTTCAAGCAAGATTTATACTTGAATATGAAATGATTAACTGTTTAATTGTGCAACAATGTATTAATGTTTTTGAATTAAATAAATGTTGAAAAATACATTTTTGAGCTGTGTCAGTAACATTTAGTATACCGACATAACTGATTCTTAGCATTATAGTAAGTGTAAATTATGATAAATGTATCCCCACTGTCTGAAACAACTTCTAAAACTATTTATACAATGCCTTTTTAAATTATATGATGAATAAATAAACAGAGCAACGCTAGTAATAAATGTTTGAGTTAGGTGTTTAAAATCTCTAGCATCAACAGACTTAATTCAGAGCTTTGGGGCTGTTAGGAGGCGGCAAGCGGACTGAAATAGCACATCTTTCTCACACTTATGCAGGAAACATGAGGGAAGGCCGGATTGTACTTAAATAAGAAGTTTTCAGAAATTGCTGAAGTGATAACCAGTTTGTTTGCACATTTATTTTTGTTTTTCAATGACAGCGTAGTTATAGTCACGTAAACCCTTTGACAAAAAATTGAGGCATTCCCCGATTATACGTGTCGATCGGAGAAATACGAAGTCGCTCGTAAACTGTGCATGGAGCGCGCGCTTTGCCTGTATAAACACCATGCTTACAATCATAAGCTACTGCAGAGAGAACAGCGGTGACTGAGTGATTGCTCTTCCGCTCCTGGGTTCAAATGCCACAAAAATTTGTTTTATATGTTATTATTGGTTTTTTGAGGGTGTATTTGGAACATCATGTTGCCTTAATATAATATTTTAACGTATCATTTGAGTTTTATGACATTACCTGTGCACACACAAAACGTAATCCCATACTAACATATTCTTTACAAATAACTAAATAAACACACGAACAGAAACCCTTATCTTCTAAAGTGAAAACGCATAGAAATAAACACACAAGTTAATATCGGGTATATGAACACTCAGCATGTACAACTGCCCTCAATTTTCGGGTCATAGAGTCAGATTTCTACAGTAGTGTGGACGAAAGGCCGCAACATCGCATGCTTCTTCATTTTGTGCCCATAAGCCATATTTTTTGCTTCGTGCATGTGCAGGGAATGCGTGTGCAGCATATTGCACTTAGGTACAACAAATGGTGAAGGAAATATTACAATATTCATTATAATGTATATAATATGTTAACGTTAATGTTTGCTGTGTATGGAAAATAATAGTTTGTTATAATATGTTATAAATACTTATTACAAAAGCTATGCATGTCGGGAGGCTTACCTGCGCTCTTAATCACGGCACACTAGTCAGTGTCTTTAGTGCATGCAGTGACTGCACAGCCTTGCTGATTACCTCGTGAACCGCGTGCTGTAACGAGTAGGACTTAAAGAAGTGTGCGTTCAAGAAATGACTCATTTCTCCTCTCTCCCCCAAGAGTGTACGTTAAAAGGGTGGTCTGTGGGTTGCGCGCTCTCCTCGCGAATTGCGTTAGAGAGGTTTTTGAAGACGCAGTCCCTTCGGCAGAAACTTTAATAAATGGGACTCATATCGTGTATTTGCGGCACGTCAATGAACTCCATAACTGATAAATGAAATCCCTGGACAAAATTATCGGTCGTTTCCCGTGCAAGTAATAGCTTAGTTACCTATCAGATGGCGCTAAAGACAATGGGGTTCTGCCCTCCGTAGAAAAACAAGTGTGATTAAAAATTCTCCTTTCGAACCTGAACCTTCCTTATGTTTCCGGGATACTAACAACGAAAATATTGACTGGGGCGGGTGACCGAGGTCGTTAAGGCGCGGACGTGTGATCGAGCGTTTTGGTGTTTGGTTCCCACCAGGAGCGTTCTTCCTGACAGAGGGTTTTTTCAGGTTTTCCTGAGTCCTCATAAATGGCAAATGCGGGAAGGTACCCTAAACTTATCCCTGGAAGGTATTCTTCTTTTAAAAATCCTTCCCCAATTTATCATTTCATCTCGTGTATTGCCGTGTCCATCGCCTGTGATGCCTCAATGGTTGTTAAATACTATTTAAAAATCCTTAATTTATCCTTTCATCTTATGTGTCATCAGTGTCCATCGCCTGTCATGCCTGAGCAGTAAATTGGGGCTTTAAATACTATTAAAACATTAAAATATTATTTATTGAAAGCATTTAATTGCATTTTAGTAAATAGCTTGATGTAAGGAACTTTTCAGTTGTAAATTTGGAACTAAAACAGTTGTATAGTTGTATTATTGATGCTTCATCATCACAGTCATTATGGTATTCTAATAACTCGTATGATATTCCGGAGCATAAACTTAAAGCACCGAATAAGCGGGAGTTGGAATATTTGAAATAATGCCTGCGATTGAATTGCTAGAGGCAAGCAGTCAGCATGTTACGTAACGGAGTCATGCCATGAGCAAAATGACGTTTCATCTTATCGTCAATACACGTCCTTCCTTTCCTTAGTTCCCTTGATCATTCAACGATGCAAGAGGCAAGAACTTACCGGTGAGTCATTTTTATGTTTGAGAATGGATATCTCATAATTTGTTTGTTTGGTTGTTTGTTTCTTGAAATCACTGTGAAACTAGTATTAGAATATTGTTATAAAATTATTAACTTAACATTTATGGATATAAGCAGCAATTCTGTGTTTAATAATCGAGAAATTTTCTTGAGAAAGAGCGTGTGAACTGCATCGCACTATGTTTTAGCATCCTGTCTATTTATCAAAGGCAAAATAATGCGGAAGAAGCTAAGAACGAAGACTGAAGATGACCTTCTAGCGGAGAGAAATAGCCTTGAAGACATTACGAAATGAAGCTGGCAGAGAGAATATCAAGGTTTTGTATGCAAAAGTAGGAAGTGCGGCACCGTAGAACAACCTTACATTGGAGAAAGTGACAAATATTTCTTTTATCATTAGGAAAACAAAACAAATGTTGTTAACAATATAACTTATGTGATTCTCAAGTTAAGCTATATCTATGTATAGGGGGAAAGCATCAGTTTGCCTTATATGTTGTGATACAGTGCTTAGGAAGAAAGTGAACATAATGAGCATAATTCGGTTTCGTATCATAATAACCGCAAGACACTAATACAAGCGGCTCGTGTTTAAAACAGATGAGCTTTTAAAAATGAATGAATAATAATACAGGAAAGAGAAAGTTCATTAAATACGTAGCAGTAATTCTACAGCCGCGATATATTTTTATTGTGATTGTAGTAGCAAAAATGAAGAATTTGTCTTAGTGCTAAACGCGCGTACCCTTTCTGCAGATAAAGATGCTTGCTTTTGAATTTTGTTTAGCTGTTTTTATTTTTCACCCAAATTTTTTTTTCATAGATTTTTTTAATGGTGTTTAACGCCCGTTTTTATTACCGAGGCACTACAGGCCGTGAACACTGATGGTACATGGGATGAAATGATATATTGGGAAAGGATTTTTTTTAAAGGAAGGAAACGTTCCAGGCCTAAGTTTAGGGTACCGTCCCGGCATTTGCCGTTAATGAGGACTGAGGAAAATCTAGAAAAAATCTCTGTCAGGGAGGACGGTCCTGGCGGGAGTTGAACCCCAGATCTGCCGCTCACGAGTCCGCGCCTTAACGACCTCGACCATCCGTGGCGGTAAAACCCAAAACATTAAGTGAATTTTAAGACTTACGAGTATATATACGTTGACAATGCTATAGGCAGTTTGCAACTATGTCAAGACACCCGGGTTTTGCGTGAATTTTTTTACCACTTGCGTTTTCTGCACAGAATGACACTTTTCGCAATAAAAACTCTAGTCTCACTAGACAGCTCAATGCTGGCAGTATTCGAGGAAGCATGTGTCTGTACATTGAAGATGTAAGCCGCACCGAAGTCTCGACGTACAAACTGTAGGGAGTATTACTAGAAACAAGTAAGACGGGCATAAGCTGCAGGACTAGGCAGTATTTTTTAATTCCTAAATAATATAATTTTTGTTCTGATTGAGAAGGAAAAGAAACAAATAAAGGATTAGTTTCACATGTTTGTGATTGAGATTTTGGTGACACTACAGTGGGTGTTCTAAAAGTTCTCGGTCTGACTCGGAGATGTCGTGAAGATGGCCAAATTACTTACTAAGTATCATCCTTTAGATGGTGCACTGTAAAGTTTCAGACGCCTAAGTGTAGTCACTTGTAAGTGACGATCTAGTGTTAACATGTTCTACTAAATGGATAAAAACGAAATACGAACTGTGATAAAAGTTCTTCATTTTGATGGGTTTAACCCCAAACAGAAATAACAAAAGGAGTTAAGATTCTACATTAAAGGATTCTTCCCCTTTGCTTTCGACGGTTAAAAGATGGCCTGCTGAATTTAAGCATGGCCGTACATCCATTCAAGAAGATGAGCGCTCAGAGCGTCCCAAAACTGCTACAAGTGACGAGATTGTGACAAAAAATCACAATGCCGTACTCAGTGATCGACAATTGAAGGTACGAGTTTTGACTGACATTGCAAAGACTGGATAGGCCTTTTCCACTATATTTTACATGACGTTTTGGCTATGGGAAAGCTTTTCGCTCGATGGGTGCTGCGTTTATTAACAATGGACCAAAAAAGCATTCGAATGAACGTTTCGCAAGTGTTTATACTTGTTTAAACTCAATCACAGTGATTTTCTCCAACGTTTCATAATAGTAGATGAACAGTACATGAAGATTCATCAATACACGTTAGAAACGAAGGAGTAGTCCAATCAGTGGGTGACAACAGGCGAAGGTGCACCAAAGGGAAAGTCATGGCTACGGTTTTCGGGGATCCTGATGGTGCGGTGCTCGTAGACTACATCCAGAAGGGCACAACCATCACCGGGAAGTGTTACGCTTTACTTCTGCACCAGGCTAAATGTCCACACCATACAAAAAATAAAGTTCTCTTTGATCACGATAATGCGCCTTCACACACGTCTGGGATTATTGCTGCAAAACTGCATGACCTTAGCTTCCAAGTGTTTTCACATTCGTTATATTCGCCAGAAAGTGCTCCCAGTAATTACTTTTTGCTCCCAAATCTGAAGAAATGGCTGGGTGGACGAAGATTTACATCAAATGATGAGGTTGAAGCTGAGAGAGGCGCGAACTTTTTACAACTGGGCAAATTTTATTTTACTGGGCGTATAAAAAAAGTTGAAAAGTAATTAGACCAAATGTATTGATTTACAAGGTTAAAGGATGTGAAACGCTTCTCCTAAGTTTTCTGTTTTCTTAGTCAGGCCAAGATATTTTAGAGCGCCCCTCGTATTGCGAGGCCGGTAAAATATTTCAAAGTTAACGATGCCCTAAAACGGGTGGCGGTCGCCGAGTCAAACTAGAGATTTGCAATCTTTTCAGGTGGTGCAAGGCAAACCATAGTCGTCATAAGATAACGCCATCGGTAAATAACGCAAAGCGATCCTTCGCTCCTGTGCTTTGGGAGCATAGTATAACTCGAATTTGACTCTGAGCGGGCACCCCATACTCATTTTTCACACAAGAAATGCTGAAGTACCCAATTTGAAACTTCACTGTTTTTTTTTTTTCTCGTGCTTACTAGAAAAGGGTATTTTATTATACATTGAAATATATTTTTGCTAGTAACAATACTTGCTTAAGAGAGATCAAGAGGAGCGATGGAAGAGGCATTCTTGTAGCTGGGTAAACAAAACTATGTTATGTAGCATAAGTGTTTTTTCTTTATACGTAGCAGTCTATAAGAATAGAAGATATTTGAACAATGACTGCCCAGTTTAAAGTAACCGGACATCTGCGTGTCTGAATATGTCATTAACCATTGTACGTTGACACGCGGCCTCTATTTTATGTTGAAACTGATTTTACATTTCTTTTGTGGCATGCAGTTTATGAACCGTGACAGTATCGTTGGCAAAAAGCCTTCAGTAATGACAGTGGCCTGCTTAAGATAATTGCAAAAGAATAGGAGTAAAATGTTTAGGTTTTCCTTGAAATAGAAACGTAGAAACTGTAATAAACACGCACGATTTAACCGTTTCTGCAGGAGTATCTCTCTGTTCGATCCAAACAGGCAGTTTTTCTACATTAATTACAAAGTGAATATAATACATATACATTTTCTATTTAAAAACAGTGATTTTCATTCTCTTTGTAATAAGATGATTGAAAATGATCTCACTTTACATTAGCATCTTTCTTGCGAGCGGGGTATACGTTTCTTCATTGCTGGGAGCTTGTTTCAAGAATTTTTTTAATATTAATTAAGTTTATTACAAGGCGCAGTTAAGTTAAAAGCAGTGCCTAGAAATGCAGTTTTGAGGGAATGCAAGTATTATATCCTTATTTCCATTTGCTGTAGCAAGAGTTGTTCGTAAAATCCAGAAATCACTCGATTTTCGCTGTTGTACCTAATAGATGAAATAGTTTGCAATTTACAGGGTTGCCAAGCTGACGGAAAGTAAGTTCAAGTACAAGGTCTTTGCTGCAGGAAGGGCCCGCGTTAGGCAGCGTTTTCATGGTCAGAGTTAAATGCGATAAGGGGAAATAGGGAGGGAAGGCTGAACGTTGCGACTAGTAGCGTGCGAGGCAGTTCGCGTGGCGTGTCGCGGGAGAACGATGGATTGCTGTTCCTTCGTTCCGCAGAGCAACAAGTGGTGGAACCATTCTGACGAAGTCGTGGATCTGGCTCATCTCATCAGACGGCGTTGCTTGCGGCGGAAGCGGTCGGGAACTTGGCCGTAAGTGTCGGTGTGGCATACCGCAGTTGTGCGACAGTAGTTTAAAAGTTAAATCTTCAAACTAACAAGAGACAGAGGGGCGAAAAGTCGTTTGTTAGACAGGTCTTGTTAGTTTATTTTATATATGTCAATGTGGCTGTTTCTTGTCTTGAAATTTTTTTTTTTTTTTTTTTTTTTTTTAATTTATTCTCGTAGCATGTAGCAGTGGATCCAGAGTAAAAACAGTGAAAGATAAATCAAGAATTGAGGTATACAATTTAAGTGCAAAACTATCTTGACAAAATAAGCACCAAAAGACACTACAACTGTGGCGGTTTTTTATGTGTTTCAAAATTTTTCATTGTGTTGTTTCTGTTATTACCAATCGTAATAGGGATTTTGGCTGCACAAAAATGGAGGAAGGAAAACACACTATACAGCAATGGGCGACTTAATAATGGAAAACGGAAACAATACATTTTTTAAAAATACTGTTTAATGTCCGTTTTACTGAGACACCACTGATGATAAATAAGATGAAAAAATAAACTGGGAAATGGTTTTTTTAAAGGCAAGAAACGTTTCGGGCCTAAGTTTAGGGTACCTCCTCAGCATTTGTCACTTATGAGGAATGAGGAAAACCTGGAAAAAACCTCAGTCAGGGAGGACAGTGCTGATGGGACTGGAATCCCAGACCTCTCGCTAACGAATCCGCGTCTTAACGGCCTCAGCCACCCTTAGCGGTTTCCCATTATTAATGGAACTTTAAGTGGAAGTTATCCCCCCCCCCCCCATTTGACGCAAACTCTCGACACTGGCGTTGTAGAATGCATGAGATATTAAAGTCACACTATCAAGCTGATATAAAGTAGAAATTTGGGAGAATAGTTAGGGCGTAAGCCAAGAGGCTCGGTTAGTTTATTCACATTCTCGGTATTGTCTCACAAAGATGCCATTAAACATTGTTATGCTGTACATTAAAGTTTCATGAAATAGCTACGAGAAAAGTTTTCAGCAGATCGGAAGCTGCGGAAGTATGCCATTACAGAACAATTCCGCCAGACAGAGAAAGAGCGAGAGAGAATTTTTACTGAATAGTGCACCTAAGGTTTGAGAAACATGTGCTTCCGAAATTTGTGAACTGACTGTATTTTTACTTTTTTGTCTTTAATAAACATTTACTCGTTCTTCATAAAATAATAACAATAATCAGAGAATAATCACTTTTGGCACAATAGCATGTGCTGTTATCCCTCTGTTTCTTCCTTCTGCCCTCTTACAGCCCTTTTACCTCTTTCTTTATTTGTTCCACCTTTTCTCTAGTCCTTAATCAGACACTTAAGATATTAGATATACCTTTCCCTTAGCCATCAGCACCTGTAATATGCTTTCAGAAAAAAATGTGTGATCTGAAAGCATGAACTGCTTGCTATTCCCTCCCTCCAAAACAATTTAAAGCCTCGGAATGTGAAATTTTGCAACTGTTCTGAAGATTTATTTACGATACGTGTGATTCATATTTTGTTGAACGGGTAAATTTCGGTTATCATGCTCTACTATTCACACTTGCATGACATTTGGATTCCTCTGCATTACTACGATTGAATACACTTTATTTATTCTGTAATGTGATAAATGAAACGCAATTTTGTTTCTCGTAGAAATATGATTGTTGGGATCTTTATGCTTTTTGTGATTTGTCTGCATTTTTCCCCTCTCCTCAGAATGAGCACGAAAGCCTGGGTACACACCTGTATTTGATAGCTTCATGTTCGGAGCATGAATTATTAATAATGACGAGTGTGGAAAGTGCAGACGTCATGCAGGTTGTGTAAACCGGATGACGAAGTCACATGGCGATCAATAAAACACCAGTCAGCATTTCTATTTCTAAGCAGTCAGGAAAAACATATCCAAAATTTTGTTTAGGGTTTTATCCTCACATATTAGTGTTAGCAAATGTCATTCTATCCGCGATACATGTCCAATGAGTGTGAAATTGAAATCTTTTGCGTTCTTCCAATTCATATCTATGTTGCGTTTTGCTAACTTGTTAATCTCTCTCACTTCTTACCTTACCCCGAAGTTTATTAATAGGAAGTGATAACAAGGAGTGTAATTTGTGATTTTTAAATGTGCTTTCTGAAAGTTCTCTCCTTGGGAAGGGCTAGTCTTAAGTGCTAAACATAGTTAATAATAGAAAGTGCAGTGATCGTGCTTCGTCAGGAGTGTAATGTACGGCTGTTAATAAGTGTTACGTTTACTGCATCACTGACATATCGCACCATGCTTCTGTTTTGCCTCTCGGAATACTCTCACGCGTAATAAACGAAGTTGCAATGTCAGGCAGAAGTCAGCGGTTTTCATATGACCGTGTGAATGTTGGCGTATCCGTTCAAGATTATCAATAAATGGCCGCTAATAGTTGTGTTTGCCAGTCAGTTTGTTGTTCCTACAGCGATATTAGCGGTATTTAATTGTTGGGAATAAATACTCAAACAACAGTGCGTCGTCATCATAAGGAAGGGTGTTGGGTAGCGTCTACTATAGAGAAAATTGCGGAAGGTATCTCTGTTCTGAGCAAAGCACTTTTTGTTCCAGTCTGACAGTTATTAGGTTTATTGATGGGCCGGTCGCAATATGTTTTCAATGCAACATCTTTTTGCTTCCGTACTTTTATTTCTATCAAGAACTTATTTCAGAATGAAATATTCTCCTCGTCACTTTACTCTTCCAATTAGCACAAGTAAATATGTGTATCATTAGCTCGCAGTCATTACGATTCTTTGAAGTGAGAAGACGTTAGCCTGCAATTCCTGGAAATAAAAGGCCGTTCGGACTTGTTCGCGATCTCAATGATGGTCTTTAGAAATCAGAGTAGAAATTATTATTTACCCTTTTTGCACTTGGTGAGTAGCTTTCAGAAAGACTTAAAGCTGTGGGAAAATAATTGAGAAACTAAAGAACTGATCGTCATTGATTACTAACGGTCTACTTCCGTCCACGAACCCCAATCTCAGTTTTCAATTACCAGCTTTATGCAAGTAAAGGTATTTCTGGTGCACCAAACTCTGTTTTGATTCTGTCAACACTTTCCACCACTAAATTGAAAACCCGCTGTTTTCTTTTCAAAAATGGAGATTAACTGTTATAAAGTTTAGCCATATCTTTGATATGTTCAAATAATTGAGCGTCGGAATCCATTGGATAACAAATATTGACAGAAAATTGGGTACCCTGGAGTGCACATAATGTGAAAATGTTTTCTCCTCGAGGGAGAAATGCGAGATTTTTAGTAACGGAAACCATTATTTTTTATTAAATATACAGACACCAAGTAATTGAAATTTCACGGGAAATCTTTTCCTAGATATTTTGCATTTTCTTGAAAGTCATTCCGTCAATCTTTTACTTTTTTTTCTATAATTGCTTTGAACGTTTGTGCCATGCCTACATAAAAGCACGAAGTTCTACCGCTCTCACTAAAATGCGTCGGTCCTGGTGGTGTAGTGGTTACCATACTTGCCTCCTAAACCCAAGATCGCGGGTTCGAACCTGGCCAGGACCGATGGATTTTTCCGGGCGTAAAAATCCTAAGTATGACTTCCTTCGGAAGGGAAGTAAGGCCGTGGTTCCCGTGTCGTACATTTACGGCACGAAAAAGAACCTCAAGCCTGAAAGAGAGGCCTCTGAGCAAAATTTGTCGGCGGTTTCACGCCCTGAGTTGAATGGGACGCTGATGACCTGAGCTGTTAAAGAGCGTCCATAATAAATCAATAAAAAAATCACTAAAATGCAAACGGAACACAAATAATCACGGCCTTCCGAACAATATTAACATCGTCCAGAATTGCAACGACAACATGAGACCTTGTAGGCATTAAGAGCAATGAATTGTCCAAATCGAGAAAATATCGATAAATTGCGGTATTGTGAAGAAGTGAAATCAATGGTGCACAAGTTTTTCTCGGAATACCTTCACCTCTCGAGTATCATAGTTGGCTTTAATTGCATTTTAGTATATATAAGTTACTTGCATATGCTATTTCTAATTTGTTCGGAAAACGCCACCAACGCACTTTTTCCCCCCTACAAATTTCTTACTGATAATTTTTGCTTACGGCGCTTGATTAACAATATATCGTACCTTCCAAATTTGGCATCGAAAGATTTCTAATTTAATAAGTACACCGGTAAAAGGACACTGAATTTGAATGTTTTAAAAGACGACACTTTTCCGACACTTAACATACGCACTGTGATTCCTAGTGCGCTTAGAATGTCAAGAATACCTTTTAGAGCACACAATAGTGCTAAAATGTAAATATAAGTATTTATTTCATTATAAGATATTCCAACAAAAAAAAAAATAATGTGAATAAATGAATTTTGGTTTAGTTATAAAATTTTGCACCTGAAAGCGCCATGAGTTTTATGTTCCAAAGAAAATTTACATTGTGTAGAATGTTATCAATAATAGTTAATATTCTAATTTGTTACAAAAAAAATTACAAGAACAATAGGGAGTAATAACTTTTTAATAAATCTGAATATATTAGAAATGGATACTTGACTCTTATTGTAAAATAAAGCTGATATTATGCACACTTGCGGATACTATTTTCATATGATGTATTTTACTATTATATAATTAACTCTGAATAAATTTAAGCATAATGCTGTTATAAATGTTACACAGTTATAAACGAATGATTGAAATACTCTTCATAATACCTTCATCATACCCTAAAATGCAAATAAGAAAATGATAAATGTATTGTAAAAATTTCAGCTTTGTACTTCAAATAGTCTCGGAGCTATTCAACAATTAACTGCACATTTTCACTGAAAATGCTTTTCTAATAATATAAGGATTATGTTTTAAACTCCTCGAAAACCCTCCAGCACTGTATGTGGCTCCCTCCTTTTGTATGTTCTAAGGCAAAAACACAAGTGAAGGGGGTAAAAATAAATATTGAATATCGAAGGTAACTTATGCACGGAAATAGTTAAAACAAGTCACAAGAGAGAGATGGATGGATGGATGGATGGATGGAGAGGGGGGAGATTAATGTGTAAGATTTAAACCCGGTGGTATTTTCCCTTTATGTAAAAATATAGCTGCTATAACTCTATCTCTGAGTAAACTTTCACAGCTATGAGTAGGTAACGCATCAATAAGTGTTAGATTAAATGCTTCATCAAAATCCTTACAGTGAAACAAGGCATGCTGGGCAACCGGCAAGGGAGACTTGGCTTTAACAGAACTTCTATGATTGTTCATACGGAGTGAAACAACAGTAGAGGTTTAATTATACAAAATTTTTTGTAAAGCTTACAAGATAACATATACTATAATGCATACATGCATGCGCACACACGCGCACGCACTCTCTATAAAGAACAGTTAGCAAATAAAGAAATGTTAAATTCTCTGGATAAATTAGGGCTACGGAATGAATGACATGGCATAATAAGCGCACAGATTTTGCATTTAGGGCATTGACAAGGATATGAGCCTGCGACGGTTCGAGATAAATTGGAAGAATAAGGTTACGGCGAAATATACTTTTAAGGTTAGGAGGTGTTCTAAAAGTAAGGCGGGATACGAATTTAGAAAAAAAAAATACTTAAAGACGAATGCCTTATTCAAGTACTGTGGCATTATTTCAAAATAGGTCTTATGTTTTCAGTTCCTGGCACGTAAGTATTAACAAGGTTAGAAGTTTTAGGTTTTCATTGGAAAGTTTTGTGCCCTGGGATGATACGAGATGTCGGTCCTGGTGGTGTAGTGGTTACTATACTTGCCTCCTAAATCCAAGATCGCGGGTTCGAACCCGGCCAGGTCCCATGGATTTTTTCGGGGCGTAAAAATCCTAAGTATGGCTTCCTTCGGAAGGGAAGTAAAGCCATGGGTCCCGTGTCGTACATTTACGGCACGATAAAGAACCTCAAGCCTGAAAGAGAGGCCTCTGAGCAAAATTAGTCGGCCGTTTCACACCCTGAGTTGAATGGGACGCTAATGACCTGAGATGTTAAAAGAGCGTCCATAAATAAATCAAAAAAAAAAAAAAAAAAAAAAAAAAAAAAGATACGAGATTCCAAAATAGAGGAAGGATATTTTTGGTATTGGAGCTTTTGAGCTAGGTTTTTAATATACGTGTCAAGAGATGAAAAGTCGTTACAAAGACGATGGCTACGGACTGAAAGAGGAAAAGGAATGTATCGTTTGATGCATGTCACGATACTTTATTAATGCATTCATTTTTAAGTGATTTTTCTAAATTCGCACCTCGGCTTACTTTTAGAACACCTAACCTTAAAAGTACATTTCACCACAACCCATTTCCTTCCAATTTACCTTGTCCCGCTGCAGGATCATATCCTTGTCAACGCCCTAAATGTAAAACCTGTGCGTTTATACCACGTCATTCATTCCACAGGTCTAATTTATCCAGAGAATTGAATACTTCTTCATTTGCTACCTGTTCTTCTAAGAACGTCTTATATATATGTTATCTTGTAAACTTTGAAAAGCATTTTATATTAGTTTTAACTTCTACTGTTGTTTCACTCCGTATGAATAATCATAGAAGTTCTGTTAAAACCAAGTCTCCCTTGCCGTTTGCCCAGCATGCCTTGTCTCACTGTTAGGATTTTGATGAAGCATTTAATTTAAGACTTATTGATGCGTTACCTACTCATAGCTGTGAAAGTTTACTCAGAGAGAGAGCGATGGCAGCTATATTTTTACATAAAGCGCGTATACCACCGGGTTTAAATCTTATACATTAATCTCTCTCTCTCTCTCTCTCTCTCTCTCTCTCTCGTGACTTGTTTTATCTATTTCCACGTCACGTTACCTTCAATATTCAATATTAATTTTTACCATCTTCACTGGTCTTCTTGCCTTAGAAAAACTTAAATAGTTAGAAGTGTAGGTATACAAAACCTGCGACTTTCTAAGTGTTTTATCCTTTTTTTTTTGCATCCCCCCCCTCTCTCTCTCTCTCTCTCTCTCTCTCTCTCTCTATATATATATATATATATATATATATATATATATATATATATATATACATATATATACACACACACACACTAGTTTTCATAGCTCGCACATTGCCTAGATTTTGGATAATTTTGTTCCTACGGTATCACTATAAGTTTTGAGATGGATATCGTAGGCGCATGATGGCGTCATGCTTATTAACGATATTTATTACTGGACTACGACGATGCCAGCTCCGACTGCGATGATTCCTTGTAATGGGCACTGGACACTGTTTCTGTCCCAAGGAGATGCAATGTATTCTCTCTCTCTTTTTCTCCCACTATTTTAGTTGACCTAAAATCAACGGGAATCAGGAAAAGGTTGGGGCGTGCAAGTAACGAAAGGTTTCCATGTTGCTTAAAGATAATGTATTGCAAATACTTCTTGTACAACGGTGCTTTGCTTTGTATGCACGGCGTAAAATATCTGAGACAGAAATAAAACTGAGAATTAAAACGAGTGAAGCTTGGCGACAAGAAACGCGTGTGAACAAAGACTTTAATGACGCAGCTGCTGCTGGAATAGGATGCCTGACACCAAACTTGCCTTTTTATATGCTGGGGCACTGAAGCACGCGACGTACTTATCCGCGTAGCTTTTCTAGTTCGAAATTTGAGTCTTAGCTTTATATTGGCTACTTTGGAATTTGTGTAGATTCCTCTGATTTGCCAGCTCGGAAGACTTTACATCCCAGTGTTAACTGTTGCTCAGCTGTGTGAGAGGCCATTCGCCTTTCGTGACTGCAAGCAGATGCATTCTCTCTCTCCCTTCTGACAACACCCTTAAGAATGACCTATGCGCGCTTTACCCTGGATTCTTAACTAAAGCGCTTCCCCTAATCGGTCCTATTGCAGGAAATGTTTTCTCAGCGCTATACTCGACAAAACACTGCGTTTCCTATATGTTACAGAGGGTTATAGCTGTTCGACAAAAAAAAAAAAAAAAAAAAAAAAAAAAAAAAAAAAAAAAAAAAAAAAACCCAACATTCTTAAGCATTAATTAAATACTGTGATAATTAAGGGAAAGGAGGAAACATAAATCATATTTACATTAAGATTGCCGTAAGAACAGTTTCGGTTTTCTATGGTTTTGACCTTCAGACTTCCTTTTAGCACCCCACCAACAGTTTGACCCATGTAACTATATTCTACTAATTTCTTCAATCCAGTGCCTAACCTTTTAATTACATAGTTTACACATTCTTATTTTTCATTTACTTGTGTGCCATATATATTCAATGATTTCAGATCGTTATAGGTTTTTGAATCCCCATTCTATATGATTGATTTGAATCTGAAGCCCAAAACCAAAACACTAATATCTCAAACTACACGCACATTGCACTCAGAGTACTTATTTATTATTGAAATGTCAAAATAATATAACTAGCCTATTCAAAAAAGCTGACATTACCATTATCATGCAGTTATGTTTTGAAAACAATATTTTGTTTTGTAAAATAATTTATATTTTCCCCAACAGAATGCAGCATACATGCTATACTCTGGCATGGTGTGCAGATGCACCATAAGTGACAAATTTGAAGAAAAAAATTGAAAAATGTGCAATGTAGCGCTCTCATCTCCAGTGCAAGGCAACTCACAGCACAGACATTTAAAAATCAGGTTATATGGCGATTTACATCTAATTTAATAAGAAGAATGTAAATAAACCATGAACTTTTTTTTGTAACGTTTCACGAAAATTCACCATAATGCGACTAGAGTGTCCTATTAAGGCAGTTCTTCATTACTTTAAACTTTTGTGCGTTCACAGTAGGATGTGGAAAATCTCGGAGAGGACTCTAAGAAATTCCTGGGTAAAACTCTGCTAAGGAGTAGCCATTTAATTAGTACTATCCTTCAGCTTAAAATGAAAGGACAACAAGGACACAAATGGTGTGTTCTCTTCATTTTAAAGTGTTGTTGTTATTGTTATTATTATTATTATTATTATTATTATTATTATGTGAACTCGGAAAGTGCGTCGGAAAATATGAATCGCTTTTATCCAGTTATGAAAGTTGGCTTAATGAGTTTATTTCTCAGTAGAATCATTAGCGGAAACGGAAGATTACACAAAGTAACCTTCACTTTGCCTTTGATAAAAGTAGTGACAGAGGAAAATTATGAAAAACGAATAGGTGCGTTAGGGAAAAAAGAATGACCTAGTTAGCTTTCGCTACAAAAAGAAGACTTAGAAACGAAGGTAAGGATGTAGCTTACAAAATAATACAAAACAACCCCCTTGGAGAGCTGAAAAAACGACGAGGCATGCACTGAAATGATGTAGCTTACTTGTATGCAGTACTAACATCTAAAGAACAGTGTGGTGCACCAAAGGCGTCAATGACTTTCGGTTGAACGTATGCCGAAGTGAAGCACGTTTAACAAAAGTACAAAGCATTGTAATAGGATTCTTAGTGTCAAAGGGAAGTTTCACTGGCAGTCATGTGTAGTGCCAATTCAGTTATTGTATCGAGTATATGAATCATCTAAGATTATGTGACTTAATTCCTGTCCCTCATCTCTTTGATATAACAGACCCATCAGAATTCAATGAATAAATGAATGAATGCGAGCTTTGCTTAAAAGAGAAAGACTAAATTGAAGAACAGAATATTTCAAATATGGGCACAAACGATGATGTTACCATTAAAATAAAACACAATGTATTTGACAACGATCGGCGTGCGTCGTGTTACATTTTCGAAGCTACACTGAAAGTCTAAAAGAGTTGAGCACACTCCAATTGGGACTCTCAACACTACATGCTGGAATGAGATCTCGAGGAAGTCGATCAATTTAAACCTGGGAATAATGCAGCTAATGAAGATGACAACACACTTCATGTTAATAAAGAACTGGTAGGTAAGAGGCATTGGTGTTATTTTGATCAGTGTTTCTTGTGGGTACAGAATAAATAAATATGTAAATAAACATAAGTTAAACTTTTTGTGAAAAAATGTTTTTGGTATCATATGCCGTCATCTGTACACAATATTCTTCTATGTGTGGCTTCTACTTTAGTGATTCTTGTGACACTGAGGCCATAAATAACGTTATTAAATTTTTCTGCGAACATTACTCAAGAAACATCTCCAGGGGTGTTACAAACAATTGTTTTTAAGACTCACGTTGACTTCTAATCACTTCGAAAACTGACAGGAAAACGTGAAAAATATCTTGCATCTGATGTACTTTATTTTGTTAAAGAACTGCTTTTTGAGATACCCATAAAATGTTCTTCCAAAACTGACATTTGCGCTCCTTCCGACGAGGACGACTTTTGAGAAAACAGCGACGTCGAATGGGTTTTAAGATATCCTCATATATAATTCAAAAGAGCTAAATGTAAATTTCCAGCTAAATCTAAACGTATTTGAATGCAATCACTGCTAAATATAGTTGCGACAAAAATCAAGCACTCTGCAAGTTCTAAATGCATTTATGTTATTATCTATAACATTAACTGGATGCCTATACAAGAAATATTCAATACAGGAATTTGTCCATTTGTTCTGCTTTTTGGATCTGTGTGCAGTTGCTTGTTCACTATCTGCAGTCGTGGAGGAACGCACACAAGAAATTAGGAAAGAGGGAGTGTATTCAATCAGAACGATTTTTAACAATTATAGCTTAAAATAGGGTTTAATTATTCTCAATCCCTATTATGTTTAAGATATCGCAGTTGGCTTAACGCACCACAGCGAGCGCTTTGCGATAAGGTTATATTTATACAGTACATCATCCTGCAAAATACCCGCTGTCATACTGTGTCTCTAATCCTGCGCAATTTTTGCGATAGATGTACAGTGACTATACTTATCGAACGAATTTGTCGGAAAGGAAAATGTATTTTATTAATACAGTAATTTATATAAAAGAAAGATGAAACCTCTTGCATCTATCTTCTTATTTTTGTAAGTGTTTTATAGAAATAACGTATCATGTTTACTGTAACACAACTGCGTGTCCGGATGATAATTCTAATATAACAGATAAACACGATTCGCAAATGTTCTCAAACTATAGAATAAAAAGAAATGCATTCCGCCAGACTGTGAAAGAACAGGGAAATACCATGATATGGGGGAAAACCGCTTGTACGGACCCGGAATTTCCTTTCGATGCACAGTAGCAGTTGGTTGGCGGTGAGATCGAGTCATGGGCTTACTGAGGTAAATATTTTAATTGATTGATTAATTATACGCTTCTTCGATGCCACAAAAGAAATCATGTGTATTGCTTTTCTGTTTTGTTTTTTTTCCCCGTAAGTTAAGTCGACTTTACAAACCGGCCGACATGATTAAAACCAGAATTTTGTCTTGAAAGATTGCGTTGCGTTGCGTAGGTTGCGTTGTTATCCGTCCGTTTTTTTTTCTTCTGAGATTTCCCTTTAGTTTTGTTGAGACTTTACTCATTACAGAACGCTATTTAGAAAAGTGAAAATTATTTTTTCTTTGTTAGCAAGAAAATGTAAAATCTAAGTCAATTCAGTGTTAATTTTAACTACATATTTTGGAAGAAAATGCTTGTCCCTGCCCAGACTTTGGGTTAGACATTTTGATATTTACTTACTCAGTTTTGGGCTATTTAACATCATAGTGCCTATTAAATAAAATGTTTGAAATAAACAGTTGGAGTTAAATTTATTATAAGCGCTAAACATGTACTCACTTTCAGCAAGATCCATACGTAGTATTTTTTCTTCCCATCTTTGAATTGTCTGATTATAGATTGGAAGTTTCTAATCTGCGTGCTCTTTAGTAGAACTGCAACCGTTTTCGTTATCTCGCTTCTTCTTTATTGCGAATACTTTCACATGATGTGCTTACTACATCCTTTCGAGGTGTTGAAGATGCTTGAAAAATCTATGGAATAAAAAGCATTTCGTAATAATAGGATTTCTGGCTAGGAGGAAAAGAGGAACTGGTAAAGAATTATTGAGTTCCAAAGAGGCTCTTGATTTTCACATAAAGGCATAAAAGAGTTCCTACATGCATAACCTGTATATGGCCTTGCAGCGGTAGCACAATATAAACTAGCCCAACTTGTAAACATCTGTAGGGTAAGGTAAGGTAATTTTGTGATAATTTCATTAAATATCGTATTTCATGTCTGTAAAATAGTGCAAATATATGCCAAAGTAAATAACATCATTTACTGACCTTCTGTAATACAGCATAAACTATTTGCTGAATTTTAAGCCCCCCTTTTATCCGTGCACAACCTCTAATAAATAATACAACAAACATAGGTAATTTTGTGAATGTGCAGGTCATTTCGTGATAGGGGTTAGGTAATTTTGTGACAATTTGTTTATTGCAGAAAAAGAACAAGTAAAAACAAGGACAAAGTATTCACTAATCAGACTCTTTATTACAGCAGCTATCACACATATAGACCATAACATAATCATCTTCAAACCTTTGATTTTCACACTTTTCATGATATGTTGCCAGACAGAATGAACACTATCCATTTTTCTCCAGTTGATTCTTTCATTTTTGTTCTGCTTCCACAGGTAAATTGTCGGTCCTGGTGGTGTAGTGGTTACCATACTTGCCTCCTAAACTCAAAACGCGGGTTCGAACCCGGCCAGGACCGATGGATTTTTTCGGGCGTAAAAATCCTAAGTATGGCTTACTTCCGAAGGGAAGTAAAGCCGTGGATCCCGTGTCGTACATTTACGGCACGAAAAAGAACCTCAAGCCTGAAAGAGAGGCCTCTGAGCAAAATTTGTCGGCCGTTTCCCGCCCTGAGTTGAATGGGACGCTGATGACCTGAGCTGTTAAAGAGCGTCCATAAATAAACCATTCAAAAAAAAAAAATCATCAATCCACAGGTAAGGCAAAAGGACGTCCAAGTTTTGGCAAACTGAGGGTGTGACCGTCATTCTCCTTGCTTAAATAATCCTTTAGCGTCGACCACGGAATTTGGCTTTTAGACGCTTTATAAATGGAATATTTTTCTTCTTTAATCAATCTTATGGCTTCCAAAATGTTTCTGTGCGAATAGTTACGGTAAGCACATTTTCCTTTCTTAGTATGCCTACTTTTCTTTGATTTATCTGATGTTTTTTCCACTGTAGTGTTCTTTCTACCCGGAATTTTGCAGCAGCTTAGCCCTAAAATATGCAAAAATTGAAGATAGGCAATTTCATGATATAATGTAACGTAAGAGGTAAGATAATTTCGTGATAGTACATATTGAGTTCCAGGCATACCTATTTAATAAATTATAGTTGCATCTAACAGGATTTTCAATAGAAAGCATTTTATTATATTATTTAGAATATTTAAATATTACGCAAAACTTCCCCCCTGTATGAATTAGAAAACAAAAGTGGAAAAACGTAAGTTTATCAACGAGTTTCTTCAGACCCCACAGCTTCAGTATTACGTTTAATTGAAAAAGTAAATATGTTATCTTAATCTGCATTTCATGTACAATCACTTACTTGTAAGATACTACAACATTTACTAAAAGACTTACCTTGAGAACAAATTAATGTGAGCCACTGCAACACTCGACCGCCACCATTAACAATCTCAGCGTCACTGCCATAATTCATTTTGTTGCTAACGACTATCAGCACCTAGCGCTTTGTCCATTTCTACAGCAAAGCACAAAGGTCTTTGCTACCTGGAGACGGAAAGCTAAACCACTATAACGAGAGGGTACTTTGTAAGAACCTTATACAAATGTATCACGAAATTGCCTATACCACGAAAATATCTTACCTTACCCTACCTGCTTTCGTTCTCAATTTTAGTAGTTCAATAAACTTTCATTCTTTTATTTGAACCACTAGGATCCGTTCACTTTAAACTATTTCTATCCCTGTTACCACTTATGTAGTTGCATTCTTATAGTAGTAGTAGTGGTGGTAGTGGTAGTGCTTTTGGCGTGTTCTTCACAGTATATAATTCTGGTAGGCTGGTGTTTCTTGTTTCTAGCGAGCGTTTAGTTGAGTAATACCGAAAAGACGTGCGGATAAACCAAAGGGACGTTGTAAAAACCAAGTTACAGAACAATGGCTGAATCAGAGATAATTTTGAAGCAATTTAACATCACATTCTAAGTTGAGGAGTTTATCACCTTTCGCTTTAACTTCACCTATATCTTCGCCTTCCCTAAAGGGATTTCCAGATTTCTTTTCTGAAGGTTTTGCCTTTTTGTTAGTATGGTGTGAATTGTAACACTGTTTAGAAATGGTCACTAAAAATGTGATATTTGGTTCTATAGGCGTGGAACTTTTGTCTTTGAGTTCCAATGCTAATTTGGCCAATATGAACCAGTGATGATTTATCACCTGGGCGATTGATAATGCTTACAAAAGAAGCACATTTGCAAAATAAAATCTCTCCTGTGTTGTGTAAGTACTTGTGCCGCCTCTATCAGGCAACATGCAACTCATTCATGTATGAAATGAAATTAAACCAAGCCACTCCTTGTTTCGAAATTGTCGTACATATTATACAATATGTTTTGTTATTTAAATTACATGTACAGTCATTTTTCAATTGATATTTTACATTTGCGACAAAGCTTAATATCAATAGCAAAATATTTGTGTAATACATAACGTATACTTTACATTATTGTTTTTCGTATCTGATATTTTAAGGAGAATATACATTAACTTCACACCGCCCTCGCCTCAATTCTGATTCTCTGCATGAGCAAAACACCGTACTCGTTCCACTAGAGTGTAAAGAACTAAACATTTTAAATTCATAGCTACCCACTGAATGTGTAGACTCTAAAAATCTTCCGTTTTATCTGTTTACTTCAAGAACAAACGTTAAATAATGTTTTAGGCTAAGTCTTAAATGTACTCAGAGTATCAGCAGTTATTTAATTTACGTATTTTTTTTTTTTTTTACCTTCCTCAGTTAACAATTCACAGTGCTATTAAGATGATCATATCATTTCGGTAAGTTCGACGTTGTGACATTTAACGCAGCTTATTGGAATTGTGTTTGCAACAGAATGAGCCGCATGTTTCTCAATAGTCAGCAGCATAGACTAATAATTGAAAAAAAATGTAATGATCGTGCAGTGTAGTAGATAAGAATAAAACAATAAAGGTGCACAGGAAGTTGTCCTATACACAGCATGGGTGCGCAATGCCGAGTATAGCACTTGAAAGTACCATGTTATTACAGCATCGATCGATAACGCACTGAAATGCTTCTCTGCTCGGTATAACTTGAATTTGGCCCATTTGCCCACCGCTGATGTAGAAGATAAGTTTGTACTACTAAACCCCTGCTGCCCGACGTCTGCAATGTAAATATCTAAGGATGGCAACACACATCCTGGGAACCAACGAACATTATCAGCAGTGCTAACCATGGCAGTCAAACGTCCGTGTCGGAAATTGTAACACTTGCTCCTCAAAAAAATATTTATTCTAACCCTCCCCATACTCATTGATCGTCGTACAATTACTGCAAGAAGAATTTTTTATTGTCGTTTCTTGTTGCACACAACTTGAAGTATTATCCATAACAGGGAAACCAAACCAATGAAGTTGGTGTAGTTTTCAATTAAGACATTTAAAAGCTCGCTTTATAATTTTGCAGCAATATAGCGAACACAGTTGAAGAATGAAATTGTTTAACACCTGCATGAATAAATAAATTACCAAAAGATAAATGTTTTCACCCTTTTCCAAAAGCCCCATGATGCCTGATTCACATAAGCTTCGTTTGAACTTTCAGGTTTTGTTAAAAATGAAAGCGCAGTGGAAAGGTATGTGTAGAATCTAATGGGGTGGAAATGACCATTATGTGTATACCTATAATTCAATTTGTAGTAATGTTTCTAACTTTCACGCTAAATGAGTTTGTTAATGTGATCCATCTGATTTTCATGTAGTATCTTTAGCTGTTTTGGTGCAGCCCAGTCCTTGAGAGAGTATTTACATGTTCTCTCTGTACACATGTAAGAAATTAATATGCGATCTATAGTAAGAAGTTACGAAGTAGAGCCACACTTAAACCTACGGAACCGTATCTAACTTAGACAGTGTGAGCGATTGCAATGTTCTCTCATGCCTGTCACTGAAAACAGTATCTACTATTCTAAGAAGGGCATAAAATAATCTAATTCCGAGATTATCAAGCAATGTAAGCAGCGCCACACAGAAAAAGGAGAAAAAGACAAATGCAAGCTGCCGACCGTATCCCCAAGTCCATCAATACACAAGATACATTAAATGACGCGATGCTTTGGCAGCGGAAGACCGCAACTGTGCACGGTCTATGGGGTGCGATGCAGAACGATCGCAAACACCCTCCATTTGCTATACACTCGTCGTTCTTTAATCATTCTTTGCCCTTCTTAGTATGGCTCTCTTATCTTCTTTTAACATGCTAATGCAAACAATTTTGCAAAAATCCCTAACAAGCAATCGAGCTGTGATAATGATGATGATGATGATGATGATGATGATGATGATGATGATGATGATGATGATAATAATAATAATAATAATACCTGAGAAATTTATGTGAATGTATGGCATAAAATGTTCGTTATATGCTCTAAAAAGAGAAATGTAAATCAGCTCGTTCTTTTCTGCAATTGTATTAGGAAACAAGAATTGCTTCATTAAAGTTATAAGCATATCAAAACGCTCTTTTCATTCTCTATTCGCAGTATTGCAGCATATTAAGATACTGTGAGTTCCGTGTAACTTGAAAGTGATTTCTCAGAATTACAATATGCAAACGAGACATGAAAACATATCACTCAGATTTTGTCACGCCCCATATAACTTTCTTATTTTCACAACCTTGTCACCTTTTAAATTGTATATGCATCATGTCTTTTGCAAATATTAAAATACATTTTCTGCAGAATTTTCCTCTTGTGCTTAAATCGCTGTATTTTTACAAAATGCGTTCAACATCTTCCTTCCTCGTATTAGACTGCAAATAAACTTTCCTTGAGGTGGTTCATTTTTGTTGAGGCATTTATTCAGGGAACTGTGTCTAGATCTAACCATGGCAGGTTTATGGAAAGGATGGTTTACAAGTCGCATTAAAACTATGCTTTTGGTTATCAGCACCTAAGGAAATGGTACGCTGCAGCAATCTTTTAAGTTTTAACTCATAGGCGACGTAGAAATAAAAAGAATGCATTACGCTTTATTATTCTGAAAGTGTGAGGAATATGTGCTTAAGTTACAGGTACCGTAAACGAGTTAACAGCGCACTCCTGCTGTCTATGTAGTGTAACACTTTCTCTAAATAAGTGCAATACCGTCTAAATATTACACACTTAAGTATCGGCTATGCAAAAATACAAAAATACGAGCCTATTTAAAATGCATTCTACAATTTAAATTTACTTCTATTTCTCAGTTGTCACAAAACTATGATCCTATCGACAGAAATGACAATACTTTCGTGTTTGCAAAATACTGAAAATTTGCACTCAAGAAAGTTTTACTTGAGAAAATGACAGTCAATAATGCGGTAGTTAGATTATGTTGCTTATGTCTGAGCCTCTTTTCCACATTTGATCGCAGTTTGTTTGGATGTTCAGCAAAACTAAATTTTTACATTCTTAGAGTATGATTGTATCGACTCGTTGTTCCGCAAAGAATGATATCCCGAAGACAACGATGTGCAGCACTTTCATGACGAGAAGTGTGATCCAGGAATAGTTTATAATGAGCAGTCAGGCTCATTCGAACTTTGGATATATAGCCGAAGATATTGAAAGCTGCTTAACGCCCGAAAAGGAGCAAGACAACCCAAACATTGAGTATGGGAAAGAGATTATGAAGACAATGCTTATAAACGAGGTGCTTCTTTGAAGCTTCCATGAACTCCAAAACAAGTATTAGCTCAGAATTCCTAAATACGTGAAAGATCATAATTTAGAGACAGCGTTTTAATTTTCTGCAGAGGATTCACACCGTACTCGAGGAAAAATACTAGTCCCAAACTTAATGCTTCCTAATGCCGAAGACATGCCAGATTACCATTTCTTGCAAGAAGCAATACCCTGTCGCTATCTGCAGAAACAATTACAAGCCATCGTGTAGCTCGAGTTCAAACCCAATGAATTATTCGTATGAAGCAGCTGCAGAAGATGGGTTACCAGTAGGAAAACTTGTCATATATCAAGTGTCAGATAAAAATGCTGGTATCTTCGGCTTTCTGAGGGCACATTGGAGTGGAGTTTGAGACTACAAACTGCTGTAGAAAGAAATGGTTTTTCAAATTTATTTCATTGGAAATGTTACATTGTTTAATTGAAAATTTTAAATATTAATACAGCTTTGATAATTATAAGGTTCTTGTTTCTGTGCACTCATATTTTAGTACTCCTATTAACCATTTTTATTAATTAAAAAGACATTCACGTACGAAAATAAAGTATAAGGCTGTTCACCTTAATAGAATAAGCAATTTTGAATAAACGTGACTTATTTCGGAAGACAGAAATCCACTTTATTGATTTATAGTAACATTTAAAATAAGTTCGTGCTATATAAATGTATTGCTGGTAATCGGTGAAAATGTGCGTAAGCATTAAATACAGTTAATAAGGTAGATGCTGAACAAAATGCATGTGTTTGCGGCGGCTCCAAGGCGTCTGCATGGATTTGTCGTTACTTCAGAGCACGTCATATACGATCACTTGCTTTAACCTTTTGTACTAGGCTGGTTGATGGTATGAAACTGTAAATGGTAATATCGAGAAAATGTCTTACAAAATTGTGCAATGAGTTATTTCTCAACTGAATATTAACGTGCATTCTCTGTCAGTGAATATTTGCAACTAAAGTTTTAAAGTCAATAGTTCATCCTGTATTTTGTTTAAGTTTTATGTGCTGGGACATGGTGGAAGAATGCTTATCACATGCCATGACCACACATCTGAAGATTATGCATATAATGTAAATTGTAACATCATATGACTTTATTATAAACTTTCTGTATAATTTTAATTCCTGATGATGTCATGCTTTTTTCTAATAAAATTCTAACGGCTAAATAAACAATTGAACTACTCAACCAGTTTCGGCTTCAACGGATTACACAAGGTTCTGGGGAAGTTATTTCTTTGTTGTTGCAGGCCATGAATCCAGATGCTCTAACCTTTTTACTCCAAAAATATCCGTGTAGTATTCACATTTCTCTATTCTTTGAATTTTTTTTGAACCTACACTGGAGTATGGTTTTTTATTCTGTGTCGTCTTATGTGTTGTAGGCGAACCAGGTCGCTTAATGCGCCTAGCCCGATCCAACAGTTTGGACCCTGTGGTCGCATCATGAAGAACTCTGCCATGGTCATGTAAGTACAACTCGCATTTCGATAGTTCTGCGTATGAAATATGGTGAGCAAGGGAAGTTTTTCTCTTTGAACTAAGATTAATTTATATTTAGAGTATATGTTAAAGAAAATGGATCATTATGTAACGGTAAGGTAATTAGGGTGTGTTATGCTTACAGATGGATACACTGGGCTCATTTCCTTCGCAAGTCGCCTGTGGTGCCTCTGTAGCAAAAACGGGCGTTAAACACCATTCATTCATTCATTCATTCATTCATTCATTCATTTCCTTCGCAAATTGCTCATACAACTGAAGCGTTTGCTTCCAGTTACTTCTCTCGCCCCGTGATTTAAGCATCTCTAAATAAGAAACATTCATTGCACTCCTTAGGGCATTATTATGCAGAATTCTTAAAATTCCAAAGAAAAGTAATCACTATGGGCCGATTGGTGATTAAGTTCGTTGATATCTTTATAAATAATTTGGCATCACATTGCACAAGGTTTCTCCAGTAAGGTCTTCGTCTATGTAAATCTCAGAAAACTCTTATGGTTGCCAAATGTGGAACATGAAACTTCTTGAGGATCGGCGATCTCTTATGCTTCCATTGTTTATTGACCTCCAACTTCAATGTTGCAATACACAGTGCCTTTTTACATCACAGCAGAACAACGGAATGACCAAGAAGCGTTCACAGAAAAAGATATTGCAAAATAAACGATGACGAGCTTGTTAACTTTAAAATAAACCGAGAAAACGCCCAAGGAAGTTTTGATGAAAAGCGTCAGTGCATGACGGAATACAAGAGCTACAAAAGCAGCATTACAAATTCAAGTTGTAGCAAAGGAAACGAATCTACTAGGAAGTTTTGAAAGGTAGACCCTATAACTTCCATTATAAACAAAAATAACCATAACACAGACTATATATAAAATATTTAACCATTCAATAATATAGATTAATAGGTACAATTGGTTTCCAAAAGTATAGTTTTCTTCTTTTAAATAAAAATTTCCTCTGAACCTAAGTTGCACTTCATAAAACACAAAATTGCACCAAATATATAACATGGGTGAACAACAATGAGGCAGAAATACAATCTGGTATATTCAGAAAAAAGCCTAACCATAGTTTTGTCTTTCTCTTGAATAAAATTTTATGGTGTATTATTGGTCATTAGGTATCAGTGGCACAGAGCAAATTCTTTTTTCTTTCTGTGATAATACCATTTTGTATTCATAGCAGTGTTTTAACCATTATAAACTTGAACTACGCAGTATTTGGGAACAGCCAATGCACTTCTTATTTGTGCTAAATATTTTTGCTGTAAAATATAAAACTGAAATCTCAAAATCTAGATTCTTAGTTTTTTTGAAAAATATATCAAAATTATGAACAAGATCAATATAGTATCTATCATTGTAGGATGGGCAATAAAATGATATAATACAGTTCTTGCATTGATAGCGGAGCTTGCTGAGATATGGAGTAAGCAAAACTTTTTCTGTTGTTTCCTGTTGGTGCTAGGCTTGCTTCTGGACGTAATATATGGAGAAAAGGAGAGAACTGGGTACCTTCTGACAATCTGTCTCCAAAGCAATTCTTAAACTTAGAGTGACAAACGGCAACCAAGGTCGTGGCTGTGGTATGAAACAGTCTCTACCAACACAAGTAAAAGTTGTAGCAAACAATTTTAATATAGAAAATTGAAATAAAAGTTGTTGTAAAATGTGAATTAATATAAAGTTATGGTAATAAGAATATGACAGATATTAAGTTAAGCCTATACTCAACATTTTTATTTTTTTAATTTCTGAATGGAATATTTTGAACTTCTTCATATATATATTCAGATATTAAGTTTGAGTATAGGTTTGCCTTCCCTTTGTCATATTCTTATTATTAATTAACAGTTTGCAACAACTTTATATGTATATATGTATTGCTTCATACATATTTTAGTAATTGCTATTGGTGTTGGAAATATTTCTTTAATTTATAAGAGGTATTTGAAATATTTAACAGCTCTTATGTACAAAATGTTAGCTATTTCATCTTTAATGAACTTTTGCTCTGAATATCTAAGTACTTAATACTAATATGATTAATCATTTGCCATAATTTTTCTTAACTTAGTTGAATTATTTTAACATTTTTATTCTTTATCTTATCACAAACCTCTCATATAATAATATTGTTCAGTACATCAAAAAGAAAATTCATTTAAATATTCTTTGTATAAAGAAATGTGAAAATTTAAAATTATTGGGATATTATTTTTATAATTTATTTACTGAAAGTTGAGTGTTTTGATGAAAACCTGCATCACATAGAACTGTCTTTGTACTGAAAAAAGTGACGGTGTTACATAAGAAAATGAAGTCTAAAGGCAATGCTCACCTGTGCAGAGATTAAAATTTGCAAAAGAAGTTGCAATATACATTTGCAGTGCTGCATGGTGATGTAACCAAAATTTTCATAAAAACACAAACTATACAAATTGAAATATGTAATATTTGTTAGAAGTTTGTTTAGAAGTATAGTAGTAGGACCTTCAGAGGTGGCCGAGGTTGTTAAGGCGCGAATGATTACCACTAGTCCACTACTACATGATTTTGCCAATTTTTCTCTTATTGTTATCTTTTCCACTGATCTGTGCAACTTTAATTCACTTCCGATCCTGAACTTTTAGGGTCTATGTTTCACTACCATATAGCAATATAGGTTTTGATAGCATATTATGGAATCTAATTTGCACATCCTTAGACAAATTTCTTCCAAAATATTTCCTTATTGTATTTGTTCAATTATATTTCTGTATATTTTTTTCCAAATATAAAATAATTTTATAATTTGTTATATTACACCCCAGATATTTAAAGATTTGCACCTGTTCTATATTTTGTTCATTGATCAATATTTTTGCTCTCATTGACTTGCCCTCACTTGCCAATACTTTGGTTTTATTTAAAGATATCTCCATATTATATCCTTTTAATATGTTATTTAATTTTGTTAACATTATATTGGTCATCTTCTTTACTAGCCAACAGGACCTGATTATCCGCAAATAATATAGTTTCAGTATTCTTATTTCTACCTAGGTATACACATTTTGGCTCCGTTGATACATAATGTTTAAAAGAAAGTGTATTACACAATTTCAGGATCTGCAGCGGATTCTAACAGACATTCTTTACAGGACAATTCAGGATCCAGCAAGCCAAAGACTGACATGGTATAAACCTCCCTTAACCGTCCTGGTGATAAAGAAAGTGAGAGATGTCTCAGTCTTACAGCCTTTCGTGCAGCTAGTGAAATGGTTGATCCAGGTGTGTATGCAGCAAATTCATTTTTTGATTTGCAGAATTTAAATTCCTTCATTTTATCACACAAATAATCTCTAATTTATTGCCATTTTAATCACAACACTTTTGTTTGATGTTATATCATAGAAAAATAAGTAGTATGTTGTGTTCTAGTGTACATACTTTAAAGCTTTTTCATGGAGAAGATTGCAGTTTGCAATGCCATCTCCATGGCTCTGTTAAGATTAGGTTGAAAGCCATCTGCAAAAGCAAAGGAAGTGAGTACATTCCAACCTTGCTTTTATGAAGCTTTTATCCCTTTCCTTCCAACTCAGGGCACATTTTGCTTATTTTCATAAACTAGGAAATTAGCAGTCCCATTGCAGCAGCAGTTACCTCTTTAACAAGCAAATGTGTGTTTTTTTTGAGAGAATGGCTATAACAGAAGTTTTACATATGCATCTTATCAGCATGAAGTGTAGTTCTAAGAATGCAGAAAGTGTAAAATTGTTATATCTCCTTCATTTTATTAAAGGAAAGATTTGATTTCAATGAAGACATGTCAAGAGAGTACTTGATATAGGAGACTCATTTATACTTTGTATAATACTTTTATTGCATATTTTTAAAACATGTTGGAGATTTATATCAGAAATTTTTAAGGAAGTTAGTCTATATAAGAAGTTATTAATAGAGATAATACAATTCAGTTATTTGGCAATCACTACTTGCCTGCCCTTCATTATATTTGTGGTACAGAAATGTTCAGTTGATGTATGATCATGGCAATAAGGGAAGGTTTTGGAAATTAGCTACATTTGTTGTTCAGTTAGTAAGGGGGTCTGAAGCCAACAGCAACAGCAAGAACACAAAATTGAACCTTGGTTGAAATTTTCAACCAAGCTCTTTCTATGGCCAATGATGGAAAGCCTAAATGCATCTGGTCCCAGTACTGATATAGTGTAAATGTCTTTTGGAAGCTTTAGTCAGTCAGCATGCATACAATGTTCAGATGTTCCTGCTTTATGTTTAAAGAAGAATTTAAATCATGAAAGTAATTGTTCTCAAGATCAGCAAAAGTGGCAAACAGTTAGGTGCATCATACCCTACTGCACCTAGTCTACTCTATACCACTTCTACCTACCCTACTCTATTCCACTTCCACTCTACCTTATCCTACCCTAACCTCACCTAACCTAATCCAATGCAACCTACCCCAACCCACCCACTATCCTCATTACTTAAGTGCTCAGAATTTTAATATGCTGTACAAATAAGGTGCAATGTTTTTAATCGACATGCTTTCACATTTTGTTTCAGGAGAAACACATGGTAGTGTTTGTAGAGCAGACAGTGATGGATGATCCTTTGCTGCTGAACAATCAAGGCTTTTGTTTGGTTAAGGATAAACTTATGACCTTTAGAGATGGCAAAGATGATCTAACAGATAAAATTGATTTCATCATTTGTCTAGGTGGTGATGGGACACTTCTGTATGCAAGTTTATTGTTCCAGGTGAGGTTAAGCAAAGGTCTGTTTCAGATTCGGTTCTCAATGCTATGATTGTGATGTAACAGTATTTTGTAACAGATATTTTTCAAACCTTGTTTCTGTTGTAAATTATAATATACTGAGCAACAGTCACAGAATAATATGTCAGTATTACATTTATTTACCAGCATAAAACAATTTACCTTGCTTCCAAATAATCTTTGCTCTCCTCACTGCCATTACAACAAACTACAGAGCTCAGGATACTAAAAAATCATTTAAAATATGTTTCATACAAGTAAATATAAATGTTTTACTGGTTTTGATATTTCAGTACTACTTTTGTAGAAGATATGAAAATTAACAGCTGAATTTACATGCCATTATTAGCTGAAATGTTCAGTAACAACTGTAAATCAAGTTAAAATGAATTTCTAGATGAAATAGACATGATGTATTTTTATTGAATTACAAAAGAAATGGGAAGAACATCCTACATGTATAGTTCTATGAAGTCAATGTGTTCTGATACAAAAAGGTCTAAAAGCACATCACCCAGCAGGTTTAATTTAATTTAATTCATTTTTCATAATTTTAGTTATATAGAGTATAATCTAGGATACATGAAGCTGTTTTAGACAAAGCTGTAAGCATTATTGAAAATTTGTTGTTTGGTTGCCCTTATTATTAAACATTTGTTCTAGCAGAATGTGTGCAATATCATCATCATATTATTTACAGACTAGTTTGCTTTTCATTACATTTTTTGTGATGTTCCATCAAAGGCAAGTGGCATGCCCGAATATTGGAACTTTGAAGAATTACAGCAACTGAACAGGAAGAGATAATATATTGCACTTCCCAAGATCTGAATCTACCCCAGCTCACTAGGAGGTTGGTTGTAAGAAAAGAAAAGTGCAAGTGGCATACACTAGTCTTGGGGTTGTGAAGATTTGCAGCAGCTCAATGGGGAGAGCTGAACCTCTCTTGCACACTGGGAAGTTAGTTACAAGGGAAGAAAAGTAAAGAAGTGTCTTGTGGACTCTCACTGTTTGTTATGGGGATTATATTGGATATTGTCACTGTAGAGGAAGTGTTTTAATCAATAAAACATCCTTATCAGGCACCATGGTAGGGAAAAATGTCTCTGGTTTTGCATTTTAAGAAATGTTTCATTCTTCTTTCTAGTTTCCTATTATTTTGAAGTATTTCTTTACACTCATATGTCAAAAAATTTGAAAACAAGTTGCAGTGTATAAGCTAGGCATGACAAATGGGGATATTTCTCTTAGATCTTAGCACTTATTATATATAGGTCAATAGATAAGTTTTGAGACATGAAATTACCACTATATTTTTTCAGTCATCTGCGTAGCATTCTATGCAGCATTGCATCCTCTGGAACCAACTATGCCACTCTGTTTCTGGCATTGCATTCTGCTTCTCCTCATAGAATGCAACAGTCTCTTCTGGGCTGGAAAAACCTTTGTCTGCATAAGAGATTTATGGTCGGGGGTTGGTCCTGATTGTCCAGTGGTAACCATTCTTGCTTTGTATACCCAAATTGCAGGTTCAATCCTGGTCAGGGTCGATTGATTTTTTTGGGTGTAAAAATCCTAAGTATGGCTTCTTCAGAAGGCAAGTAAAGCTGTGGGTTCCATGATATAGATTTATGGCATGTAAAAGAACCTCAGGCCTGAGCAAATTTTATCCGCCATTTCATGCCCTGAAATTGAATGAGATGCTGATGACTTGAAATGTTAAAAAGCATTTGTAAATAAACCAAATAAATAAATAAATAAATTCATGGTTGGGAATGGAAGAAGAATCAGAGTGCCCCATCAGGCCTATATGGAGAGTGCATCATTATGTGTGCACTGAAGAAGCATGATTGTTATATTTGCCTTGTGAGCAGAAGTGTTGTCATGATTCAGAAAATCCCTCTCAGACCTGTCATTGGTAACCTGTCTTGGATGCTAGAGAAGGCATTTGGAAGGCAGATTTCTGTGTACTATTTTGCTGTCATTGTCTTCTGATTTTTGAGCACAATGGTTGTAATATGTCTCCTTGTTAAAAAGAAAGTGGCCACCATTTTCTTCCCAACATTTTTTGGTCTCTTGACTTTGGTTAGGGATTGGTCATCTGGGAAGACCCGATCAATTGATTGGTACTTGGTCTCTGAGTCAAAATGGCATATTTATGTCTCATCAACCGTAGCAATGTCTGACTCACCAAAAGTTCTCACTGTTGAAATGTTCAAACATTTCTGTGCACCATTCCACCCTTATGCACTTCTGCACTTTAGTTGGTGAATATGGCACCCACCAAGAAGAAATTTTCTTACTTTTAAGGTGATCATGCAGTATGGTTGTAACACTTGGTGAACTAATCTGCAGACTGGCTCAGTGTCCTTGTATATGAATCTTGAATCTTCCTTGATCATTACCTCCCTAAGACACATTTTCTTCAATTACTACTGGAGGTGGCCTCCTGCTCTTTCCTTAATTTTAAGGGATGTTCTGCCTCATTTAAACCCAGCAAATCAAAGAAAATCTATGAACTATGGCATGCAAAGAAGCAAGGTCTCAAAAAACCTGTGATATCATTCAAGTGATTATGCTTCTTTCAAGCCACATTTGTAATTATACAAATACATGGCATTTCTCTCAATTTCTTTATTGTTCTCTTGGGTCACATCATCACAATAACTTTTAAAACTCCACTGCAAAGAGGCAACTGTACCGATTCACTTGTACCTGCCATGGATGGAGTTGGAAAGAATGGGGATTTCAAGTGGTACAATGATTTAAGGCTTGCTAGCTGCCAGATGGTTGTGGCTTAAAAATTATCTAGTGACCCTGTATTACACCTGTTCAACTGTTGTAATCACTAATTTATCCATTAAACCCTATCATTTCTTCAAGAAATTTGCAGTATTTAAATCTGTGTGACTCAATTCTTCAAATTATTTATATGTACTTCTATCTACAAAGTGAATGATGGTACATAATTGTTGGGGACTGTTGATGTTCACAAATCCATCATAACAGCTTTGCTAGCCAAATTTCTAATGAGTGCATCATACATCTAGATTCAAGATGCTTAATTAACTCCTTAAATCCATCATCTTTGACAATGTTAAATAGTTGCTTGTCTTTGCAAAGCAAGTGTGCTACTTTCCTGTTAATTAGATTAGTTATCTTCATTTAAATGTGGGTTTACTGTCCAGAAAATATGTAAACAAAGGTTCAATCAAATTCTGTGTTAATGATAACGAGAATGATGACTTTAAAGACCATGCGTACTACATATTCACTTGCTAAATTTTCATTGATGCAAATGTTTTTGTTGGAATGTTCAGTAAAAATAATTTTGTAAACTGAGGTAACAAGTTTCTTTGGGTTGCTAGTGTTGAAGATTTTCATTTCATGAAAAGCTCTTCTTGCATATTCAGAAATGGTGCAGTTATCACTAAAGAGTTCAATTAAAAAATAATTCCAAATTTCATTCATATAATCCAGAAAAATAGACATGAAATGCTACCCTCTGCCACTTAAAAGTAAAAGCTGACTAATTAATCACAGATTGATTAGTAATATAAACTCGGCCTTCATGCTGACTATGGTTACAATAAGTTACAAGTGATTGTAAGCTCACATGATTATTTTGCCAAATTTTTTTTATTATTTTCAATATTTACAATGTTATTGTAAGTGGGGCATGGTTTTTCCCCATGAAAAATGAAATTTGTGTGCTATAAAATAATTAATAGCACTTTTGGAGACATCCACTTTAAAATCCAATTCAGCATGTTTTATTGCAGGTGAACATTGAAGCCCAGTCAGCCAGTTTAATGCTGCATTGTTTATTAATTGTTAACTAAATTTCTTGATTCATTTAGCTACGAGAACTTTTAACTTGATTTTCAATTAAATTGAACATTTTGGCATTAAATCTGAATTAAAGCAAAGTAAATTTCAGGAGATGAGGAACAGATTATAATTACTATGTGAATTATATTTCATGCCCTTAAAAAGATGTACATTTATGGTGCCTTCATAATATTTGAGAATTGCACTGCAGCTATCCAGCAAAAGCTGGATAGCTGTATTCTCTTTCAAGAGAGGAACATAACCGATGCAAAAGTTTTGCTAATTGAAATTATTTATCCTTGAACAGAGTGCATTTCACTAGAATCTTATATTAATATTTTTTTTGTGTCTTTTTCAGCAATCAGTACCTCCAGTCATGGCATTTCATTTGGGGTCATTGGGATTTCTGACCCCATTTGAATTTGAAAATTTTCAAGAACAAGTTACAAATGTTTTAGAAGGTAACTTATAAACATTTAATTAAATATTACAATATAGTCCTACATTTATTGTACATAAATTGCTTGGCTACTGCAACATAGTGGTGTGGAAATAAGCTAGCCATGACCATGCAAAAATTGACAGTGCTGTATACCAAACTGATGACTTTATATAAAAAATAGCATAGCATTTTGAAAATATTATGGGGCTGCTTTATACACATGATGCAGATTTGTGGTATAACATAGTAATCCTAAAAGTTGTCAACAGACCAAGGATGTGGATCAAAGGAGGTTCAATTGCAGTAATAAAATAGTTCTAAGTAAAGATTGATAGAATGGAAAGCAATTTGGTTCACAGCAAATGAGATGCAAGTGTTTGCACAATGTTGATAGATATTCTCTCTTTCCACCACTCTCAGCACTTAAATAACACTTGATTTCTCATCCTTGTACTGCAATTATACATCATCCCACTCACATGTGCATTAAATAACACTGATTTATTATGCTTGTGCTGTAATTATTAAAAGAGATTACAAGCCTGGCAACAAAACTAAAATGTGTATTTTTTATTATGCTTGAAATAGAAATAATATTATTACTTTTAAACACCAATTAATCCAGCAGAAAAACTAAGAGTTACATTGTCATCATTATCAGTTACATTGTCACAACAGTCTATATAAGGATGCTGTCCATCATTGTCCTTGTCATGCTGATGACCTGAGATGCTACTTTGCGTCCGTAAATAAAACAAAATTGTGCTTGTCATCAGAATCTTGTAAATAGATAACCACTGGTTCTATAATTTTGCCATATCCTCCTATTTCTCAGGAATTCATTGTCTTGCAGTTTTTGTTTTTTGCATGTTTTATGCAAACTTCCCAGTCCATCTATCTGTTTTGTCACTTTATCTATTTCTTTGTTAATGGACATTTCCACATCATTTAATTTTAAAGTGTTATTTCTGTTTGGAACCTCCTTGCTTTATGTGAGCCTAAACATGTTCTGTTAAGTAGTTTTTTTTATATCAGGAATTTTCACAGTGAAATATATTATAATATGACAAATTATTGTTATGAAATCACTCAAATTTCACTAATTTTGCTCCACTTACTTGGACATGTTTCAAAGACAATTTAAATCATTTTGCCACCAGTAAATAAATTCAGTTTAAAAAACCACTTAAACACCAACATAAAAGACAAAATTCCACCGGGAAAGCAACCAGACATTTATGAAATTGGTTGCAAAGACTGTGACATAAAATACATAGGCAAAACAAAAAGAAATATTACCATATGTTTTGAGGAACACACAAGAAATGTTAAATATAAACATACAGAAAAATCTGCGGTGGCAGACCATTTTTGGCAAAAAAAAAAAAAAAAAAAAAAAAAAAAAAACCCACGAATTCCAAAAGGAACCAAAACTATTAAAAACTCTTCAAAAACCCATAGAATTAACAGTATGGGAAAATATATTTATAACCAAAAACAAAGAATTTTTGGTTAACTTTGATCTCCCAAACAATGGTTACCTCATCAATAAGTTCGTTAAAGTCACAGAGCGACATCTTAATACCACAGTGGGAAGCAGCCAGTGGGACCAAGCTGAAGATAATCTCCTTTGAAACATGTCCAAGTAAGTGGAGCAAAATTAGTGAAATTTGAGTGATTTTGTAACAATAATTTGTCATATTATGTTCTGTTGAATTGTAATGATATTGATAGGGGTCCATTTTGCTAGCAAGGGATCAAGCTCATACATTTTGAATTAGTTTTTGAATTGCAATAGAAATGTAATAGTTCAGGTTTAGTTTTGGTAGGCAAAATTCTATACTTTTTTGTTGTAGACATTCAGTAGTATCAGGTTTTTGCTAGATAAAGAAAGAATTTTGTTTAAGATGATTGAATGATGTGGAACAGTATCCATTATTATTATTATTATTATTATTATTATTATTATTATTATTATTATTATTATTATTATTATTATTATTATTATTATTATTATTATTGTTGTTGTTGTTGTTGTTATTATTATTATTATTATTATTATTATTATTATTATTATTATTATTATTATTGCTGCTGCTGCTCCTGCTGCTGGACTTTCCAAATAATTTAGAAATCTGTTCAGAAACCACTCCTTAAATGTAGTAGCTGTCGTTTCTGAATCACAACTGGATGACTTTTATTATTTTTTTTTTACCTAAACTTCTCTTTACTCTCTGGTATGAAGTCTGTTTTTGAAACCCTACATGACAGTCAGACATCTACCTTGTGCCACAAACTTTTTAACTCCATTTTTAGTGAAATCTCGGCAGACTGACTTTAAAGTGTGATTTATATTTAACCATGCTTCATGTAAGTAATATATTGATCTTGTGTCTCCGGAAGCCCTAATGCAATCTTTTGAATCAATTTGTCCTCTATTGGAATCTGGAATTTTACAACCTTCACATGATCCAAACAGAAGACAAATTGATGAAAAGTTTGTCAAATATCCACCAGTGCTACACCAAAGTTGCCAATCATCAGGAAATTGAGCATTCAACACACAGTTGATGATGTGAGCAATAGCCCATGAAACATGTTTTAAGCAGTTCGTTGGTAAGTGGAGCATAAGCATACAAAATTGATTCACTAGCTAATCAAGAATATATAAATTGCTTCACTGTATGGTTCTGACACAAAAGGTTTTAGTAATTCCATTAAATAATAAATACCATAAAGCCAGTTTCACTGTAATGCTAACACAAGAAAATCTTTAAATGATTGTAGAATGCAAACACTTCAGCTAAAAATATATGGTTTCAATGTGCATATTTAGAAATATGCATTTCACTTCCCTAATAAGAGCATATAGTGAAGATACAACATTTTGTAGTAATATATATTGTTTTTTCATATTGTCTTCTCTGCAATGGATTACAGTCTGGCTGCAGAAGTGCAGCTTGTCAACATACTGCATACACCTCAAGGTGAAATTGCTTCTTATTTGAAAAAACACTGTAGTTATTTAAGAATGTATATTTCAATTGCTAGTTCTTCAAAGGAAATACAAAGTATGAGTACATTATTAAACTTTAAGTGCATTTTTAAGTTTTTTTTTTTCTGCTTCTGTTAACCTTTAATCTTTTGGGTAGATTTTACAGAAAATTACACTGACAAGCTAATATATTAAAATGGAAATATTTAGATTCCTGCAAGAGTGTTACTTCTGTATATTGCAAGCATTTTCTGTTATCTAAGACATTTTCTTTCAGTTAAATTACCTGCATAAGATCACAGATTAGGTTGGAGTTTAAGTGGGCAAAGTAAAAAAATCTTTAATTTTTAGCAATAAAACTAGTGATTCAGTTACAAAACAGTGCTTTAGATAGGGCATAGTATATTCTGTGTGGTTTTCAGTTTTAATGTTCACTAGCCTGAAAGTCGTGAACTTTTCATATTCATTGTTAGCTCTATGTTGTTTTTATTTTATAAGTTTTACACACCAGAAGAGAAAAGATGAGCAAGTTCTTGAAGCATTAATTTCTCTTAAGATGTGCTTTGCTCCACAATTGATTCACACCGACATGTCTTTGCCCATGGATCTCACAGCCTTTAGCCTTATTCTGTCATCAATCATATCAAGTTCTTTTTGGTGGACGTGCACTGATTGTCAAGCAGCTAAAAGCAGGTGTCTAGAAATAAGAAATGCTGTTTAGGATTGAGTTTGTGCATGAAGATTTTATTTGTTATTATTTGCAAGTAAAAGTAATGTTTAGCATGAAAGATACATAAAACTTTCTCGGCACTGGTTATTTATGATGATTTCATAGGTTTGCAGCCAAGTGATGTTTATGTCGTTGCTAAGCTTTTGGCAATCTTAACTCTGTGGTCTTCCTCAGGGAACTCTTGTGAATGAGTTTTCATCTTTATGGGCCGACTTGTCTAGCAAGCTGGGTTTGTGACACGCCTGGCCAAAAGTTGACTATACCTGCTGATTCTCCTGGATTTTCTGACATCTGTAAGTAGTAATCGGATAGATTTTGCAATTAAGGGAGGCATATGTTTCCCCAGGCATCCAAGGCATTTGGTTAGCGTGGCTTGTCATGCTATAGAAGGGCATCTGGCCCCCCATCCAAGTATCGAACATATGTAAGACAGCTTAATTGGAACTGCGGGAATGTCAGTTGTTTGGCAAGACTTTAGCTGGGGGTTTAACACAGTATCAACTTATAGCATGTAAATGGAAATGTGGATACTAAGAAGACGATACTGAATGATGAAAAAGAATATTGAAAAACTCATTCCATTTATCATTCATATCTTCAGCATTATATACTTCATTCCAGTCTTCTAGTAGTATATTATTTAATTACTTCATTTTACTTCCACTTGTGTCCCCTATGAATGTTGATGTTATTTGTTGAATGGTTTTAACACCGGTTTTACTGCTAAGACAAAACAGGCAGTGTACACTGGTGATACATGATGATAAACTGGGAATTTTTTTTTAATTTTATTTATTTAAAGAAATTAAACGTTTCAGATCTAAGTTTAGATACCTCCCTGGAATTTGCCATTTTTGATGACTGAGTAAACCCTGGAAAGAACCTCAGGCAAGAAGGATGGTCCTGGCAGGAATTGAACCCCAGACCTCCTCCTCGTGAATCCATAACCTCAGCCACCCATGGCAGTCATTTATGAATGTGTTGGTTTGATGCTCACCATAGGTGACAGTGCATATATATTATTTCAGCAGTATGATCAAATATGAAATTCTGCCTTAGTAGTAGCAGTCGCAGTTGCAGCAGCAGCAGCAGTAGCAGTAGCAGTAGTAGTTGTAGTAGTAGTAGTAGTAGTAGTAGTAGTAGTAAAAATATAATCCAATTTTGAGCTTGAATAACTTTATATTCTAGATGGTCCGAGGTATGAAATGACATCTCTTAAATTATGCTTTTTAGCATATCTCTAAAACCATTACTTTCATTATTTATGAAACAATGCTTATTACAGAAAACATTAAGCAATGTATACAGTTCACTAAGATATTGTATGATCAAGCTTTGTATTTTGGGTGAAGATTTAACAAATAAAAAGCATGTTTAGTGGCAGGTAGCCCTTTGTCACAATCTATTTTAAAGTACATGTTACTAAGACATTTCCTTTATTTTTCAACTATAGCAGAGACATGTAGAGGACATGTTTACTATGATGGTACTCTTAAAGTTGTAAATCTATAGCAATTTGTAACAAAATTATCTGTGGAAATATTAATGGACAATGCACTTCCATAAGCATTGTAAAAAAAGCAATATAGAGCAATTTGGCATCTATAACAGTCATATTTATGCAGATAATTACATAAAAGTGCACAGTTTTAATCCCAGAGCCCACAAAGAAACAACACTCAACAGCATGAAATATGTTAGTGTGAATGAATGGATAAACATGAATTTATTCCTTACATATCCACATACAAAGTATTTATTTGAAAAAAATTACAAACAGAATCATGAATGCTAGAAGGCACTAATTCCAACAAAAATGTGATAACCCTTATATGTAAGCAAATTATAAGTCACTACACTAAGTTACTGAATCTGCTGGGGTTCATTATACAAACACTGCAGTTATTGAGTTAATGAGCTCTGTTTGCCTTAAATAATAATACAGAGGGGGTCAAAAAATATGTATACACACTTCAAGCAAAGAAAAAACTGTGTTAACGCAACAAAACTAAACTCACACAAACAGAAAATGATGAGCAATAATCACCTTAGACTTTTATAGTTACAACAGTTGCTCAAAATGCTCACCATCAGTGTCAATACACTTCTGAGTACTTTGAACTACTGATTGGGCAATGTTTGTGAAAGTGTTCTCAGCAATTGCAGTACATGCCATTTCAATTTCTTCCCAAAGTGCTGTCAGTGTAACTGTTTTTCTATGGTATACAAAATCCTTAAAAGAGTTTCCCATAGGTAGGTTCAATGGAGTTAGATCCAGAGAATGCAGTGGAAACTCAATCTGACCTCTTCGTCCTATCCATTGCCTTGGATAGTGCTTTGAATCCAAAGGGCAGGGCTTGTTGCTGTGCGAGGTCTCCTAGATCTGCCCTTGTGAACATTGCATACAGCACCAAGAGTCTCAAATTTGTCTTGAATGCATGCAATTGTTACTCACGTTGGTGGTTGTGTTCTGTATACACGTCTCCATTGCCTTTGAACTTCAACAACATTCTAGGTTTTCCATCACCACTGCAAAATTGCTTTCCGCTATTCAAACGATAATCTTGGCTTCATTTTGGCGTAGTAATGCTGGCATAATGTAATGCGAGTCATCTGTTTTACCGAACATCATATTATAACCTTGGCTTCATTTATTCACTGTTGATTTACGATAATCATGGCTTCATTTGTTCATTGTTGATTTACCTGTCACATAGCAATGCTATCATAATGTATGTGAGTCACATCCGTTTACAGAACATCATACTACACATTACTGTTGTTTGTCGGTCCAGCTTTGAAATGCATTAAATAGATATCTACTGTGAAATTATGTATGCACTTTTTGGCACCCTCGGTATCTGTATCTCACTTTCGTCTTATTTACTAATTTTCCTGAATCATTTTGTTCTTATTTATGTAAATAATTTCCTATTTACAATATAATTTAAAAAATGACATAAATTTGTGAATCTGCAAAATTAAATGAATTCAGTTGGGGGGGGACTCAAAAACAAAATTAATAAAACATACAACTCCTTCCTCTGAACCATATATACATATTCTTCAAAATAAGCACAGAATAAAATGTAATGGATCACTTCTCATCAGAAAGTAAAAAAAAATTCACCATATTTATTGTCAAGATTCAAGTTTTTTATTCTCAGACAGTTTGTACATTTGGAATGTGTGGAAATGAAATTTAAAAAAAAAAAGATACAGGGATGAAAGATCATTAGAGAAATATTAAACGTAAACAGATAGATAAATTTGCAGCAGCAGCACAGTTTTGGAGCAGAACCAATGAGAAAAAAATGTGTTAACAATGCCAAATGAACTTTGATATTCTGGAAAATTCACTTTAGATTCATTGATAAGACAGTCAGTTACCTAGAATGCAACTAAAGTCAACTCATGTTTATTATCAATTCACGAGGAGCTGATATTGTGGACAGTGGTTCACAAAACATGTTTTAATTTATTTTAGTAAGTGGATACAGTAAGATAGTTTGAACATTTTTCAACACAGTTTATATGATTAAATGGAACAAACTTTATAGTTATTTTTGACAGTAAATTAATGTGGAAACATCGTAAACTGTGTCAGTAAAGTAGACAACTTTTTTTGATAAAATATGAGAATACAGCAGAGAGATTATTATTGTTACTTTACAAAATATGATAGACCAGTTCTTAAATAATGTGGTGAAGCCTAAATAACAGCCCCATTATCAAAATTAGAATATATTAATAATGATCAGGATTGGAGGTAAGATGAATAGTTAAACCAATCAAGACAATGACAATTACAAAATACAATGTGTTATAAAGAACTGCACATTTGGTAGAGATGGATAACGTAATAAGATTATGTAATATCTGGAATGAAGATATAAAGAAAAGAAACTGATGTTTATTTGAATATTGTGAAATACATAGGAAAGGGTGAATATTCCTCAAGTAACATGAGCAACACAATAACACAGAATCTGTTTTTAAGTATTGTTAAAAATACTAAAGATACATAAATTGTTGCAACAACAATAAAATCATTTTATTAGAAAATTTTAAATCTAAATATCCAAACATTGAATAGCTATGAATTTATGCAAATGGGGTCCTTAAAATTTCTTAAAGAATGGGCCATGCCTCAATTTTTAATTTTACCACAACATGAAATCATATTCAAGAAATATTAATGAATAAACATCATTCAATTATATAGCTGTACAGAAACTCATCATATTCATACAATGAAAGAATTTGACATATAATTTTTCCTCTGGATTTCCAAGTCACCAGTCTAACTATTTTGTGACAATCAGCTTGTTACAAATAAATAGAAATAGTTGCACAATGCTGTTGGTTTGGTTATGTTGCTGTGCAGGAAAAGCATGTCCTAAATTTAATAAAAAAGTGGAGCAATTTCTGTTTTGTTCTTCTTACAGGTCGTAAAATTCTTCCCATTTCTTCCCCTTTGAATTTGAATTTGAATTTTTTTTTTTTTTTTGAGATCTTTATTCTTAAATGTTACTTCATTCTTTTGGATCCTCTTCTATGTTGTTGCAGTTATAATACTCATCTATTTCTTTTCTTTTTCGGGTAGTTGATCTGCCACTTCATTACCTAATACAGCTGTGTGCAAGGATTTCATTTTAGGCATATCCTTTTATTTTGCTTATATAGAAGCATTTGGCAGTCATGCATGGTGGGATCATCATAGTGTGACTGTAAGCAATTACACTTAAGCTGCAATGAAATCTATAAATAATACTACTTAATTAAAATAGTAAGATATTTATGATTTTAATCTCTCCATCATAAGTGTTCTGCAGAATTTATTGTAGGTTACAAAGTGCTAATTTTATTACATTCATCTATATAAATAATAGTTGGAACATAAACTAAAAGAATATCCAAATTCAGAGTGTAGAAAAATGGTGTACCATCTAAAGAGTGGAAATCAAATACCAGATTTTTCAGTGGGTATGTTGTGTTGAAAATGAGTACAGATTTTTTAACAAAATAATAACAGTAATATATTAAAAGTAAATAACTAATTTTCATTCCAGTTATTATGCTAATTATCAAAAGTTAATTTTATCAGATATAGAGAAAAGGACAAAATTAAAGGTTTGGTAAATAATATCAAGACCTGAAAAATTCTGACAAAAGCTCAAATATCTGCAGTTGTAAAATTCACATTGGTGAAAGTCATGAATGTTTCTCAAACCATCTCCAGCAAACAGGAATATTTAGTAGATTTTTGTATAGTATATGGAATAACCATGAAGAAATAAGTGTGGGAATGTTAGAAGATGTGCAGTTCTAATAAGAGAACAATGGACTAGAAATATGAAATATTTAGTGCAAAAAAGGTGCACAAATTTGCAAAAACACATGTTTATAAAATTGATATTTAAGTTAAGGACCTCTGTTTTAGAAACTAAACCTTTTGCACACAAAAAACAATATGGAATTTAAATGAGAAACCAATTGATTAAAATGAAGAACAGATTAAAGAAATTTTAGATAGGCAAATGTTATTCCAGGTAACTATCATTTCCTAAGTTGAATATTTAGTGATTGCATGGTTGTGAACTCAAATCTTTTCAGCGCTTTTAATATTTTTTTTAAGTCATTTGTCTCTAACATTAACAGCCATATCTAGTGTCTTTGGCATCACTACAAGGTTCCATTAATATGGTTTTCAATGTAATGAATTCTGACAGTGAAGGAAATAATGAAAGCTATTTTGATAAATCAATAATTGATAAATTGATAAATCACTAATTTCTACTTGGACATGTTTATAAGGCCTTCATCATCAATGTGGATTCACTTCAGTTTTCCAGCATGATATGGTATGCCTCTCTCTACATAGACCTGATCCATTTGAAGATAAGGCTAGGATAGGGGGCCACCAGAATTTTCAAAAAATTATTTAATGATTAGGATTATTATTTTGGCAAATGCAACTTTAAAAACAAATATAAATAACATAATACCTCCTGCAAACAATCAAGTATTTAAAAATCAGTTGTAAAGACTGCAAAAGAAATATTTCAAGATTTATAAAATGAACTAAAACTTCTCAAAGGTATCCAGAAATCTTTATGGAGAATTAATTCATAAAAAAGTAATAAATAAAATAAAATATAATTAATTTTTTAATATTAATGACGTTTCTGTATATATCACATCTACAGAGAGATATATGCATACCATGCTAAAGATTTGACAGTGAATCTGTACTGATAATATCTACAGAGAGATATATATATATATATGCATACCATGCTAAAGATTTGACAGTGAATCCATACTGATAATGAAGGCAACAGTCTACAAAACAAGTCTAAATACATTGCTAAAAATTAGTGAAATTTGAATGATTCCCTATCAAAACTGTTTAATTATCCCTATTGACATGTTAATGTCTCTTGTATTCACATAGTCTAACAGAACCTAGCTAATGCTAAGTTAGGAAAATCAGAAACGTAATTTTGTGACCTATTTAAGTCAAAGTATTAGCTCCTTGGCTGCCTGTATTGTGCACTATATTAGCTAGCAAGTCTATTTAAGTGCATTTTGTGTAGTGCTAAAGAAGTATTGCTACAAGCTACAGTCAGGTGATGGTGAATGGTGTTTAATGCCCATTTTTACTACTGATGCACCACAGGCCAGAATTTTTTATTTCTGTTGTATCATTTTTCATACTCCTCTCTGTACACAGAACAGGCACACATTAATTAAATGTTACTATTTTTTGTCAATAAAGTTTTATTTTTATTTATTCCTTCTGTGATATCATCTGCTCATTAAATTATGCCAAGTTTCTTTATTATGGTTGGTTGCTAGTGACCATTGGGGATGCTGATATCCCTAGCTTCCCAATAAAGAACTTCTAATTTATTTTCATTTGTTTGTTGCTATGAAGTTGACTGCACTTCAGTAGATGTTCTTTGTTTAGGATAGTATTCATGTCCTTACAAAATGTGCAGTAGCTGTCCTTGATTAATTTCATTTTGAAAATATCTTCTGACAGGCAATCATGCCCAAAAATTAAGTGGAATTGGGCAACTTCAATTTTTCTTGGTTTCAATAAAAGATGCTTGAAAGTCCTTAGAACTTCATATGGTTTCCCTTTAAGTTTTTGTTTGATATTTTGTTGTTCTTGTTCAGTTATTAATCTTTGTATGAGTTTCAATTTAGAAGGAATTTCTAGCTCAAAAGATGGCTCCTTTTTTTTGCTAAAGTATCAGCAATCTCATTCTCCTTTAATCCCATATGGCTTTGGATCCATTGTAAAACTATATCTGCATTTCTGATCTAATTTCCTGACTGTCTCACTCACCAGAATTGAGGCATCTGACATCCAGCACGAAACCATGATAGTGCAATTGGTTAAGAGTGTCAACATGGAAGACTGAAGATTCATTATCTGGATTGTATGTTATAATTTTATCTCATTTATAGTGTATGTGGATGGGTAACTGTAATTCATTATACTTTATAGTACTTTTTAGGGTCATATAAGATAACAGTTCTTTTATTTATGTTGGATCTATAGAGTAGATTTTTTAAAGGTACTCTAATGGCCATTATTTCACCATAAAATTGTTAGCATACTGTCCCAAAGGTAATATATTCACAGAATTCTTCACACTATATTCCAAAGACTGCTTCTTCATTTTTAAGTGATCCATCTGTATATACTCTATACCATATATCAATTGAATAATAATTTTTTAGTGTACTAAATGCTGTCAAACTTAATACTTCAGGTAGGTCATTCTTCTTGGAGACCATTGTTTCCAGATTTAGTTTTATGCTGATATCTATATACAGTAAAGGTCAGTTGGTATAATGGCAGGTATAGTATTTAATTCTAAAATTTTGTCTAAATTTTCTTTCTGTAAGTAGTTTTTGAAAGTCTGTTGTATTTTTAATCATTGTCAGGAATATGAAACCATTTATTCCTTTGTTGATTTCTTGTAATTTCTGTTCTAGTATTGCTGTTTAAATATCTAGCTATGTTTTAAATGGCAGTTTGTTAGCTATGCAGCAGATGTTGTTTTCATAGCTCCTGTTATTGTTCTTAATGGCATAGATTGTGTTGTATCAAGTTATTTTTAAATTGGTTGTTTGTTGTGGGTATTATCTCACTTTTATAAAGAAAATTAGGCTTTATGTATCTTTTGCATGTGTCATTGAGACCTATGGATCCTCCCCATTTGATGCCTGCTACTTTTCTTAATGCTTTTCTTATTCATTTTCTAGTTATATTGTCAGTCTGTTGAAAGAAGGAAGGTTTTTTGTCAAGTGTTATTCCAAGATATTTATGTATTCTTTCTCTTGTAATAGTTCATTTTTTATTTAAGTTGCAGATAATCTATAGTGTGGTGAAAACTGAAAAGCTGGAAAGCTGCCTTTTTAGTGTTTATTTCCATATTGTTGGTGCATGGCATATTTCCATGATATTAATGGTTTTCTGCACTTCATTTTCTAGTTTTTTGTAATGTTGTTTATTCTGCTTTTTTTTTTTTTTTTTTTTGGCTAATCCATGTGACAATATGATCTGCAATTAATCCCATTATTTATGTACTGATTTACTCCTTATTTTGTTAGCGCATTAGTATAGTTAATAAGAAGATATTCTAAGTAAATTTAGCTTTGTTTAAACATTGCATATCATTTTAATTTTTTTATTTATTTCAAATCATTAAATATTTTGATTTCAGGAAATTAATGGTTAGATATTTTTTTTCACAAATGCCATGCAAAGTATAGCAAACATAACATATTGTATATGTTTGCATAAATTACTCTGCTGTTGCTCATTTAGTATTTATTTTATTTCTGATTTATTATAGTAGTAATGCCTTTTCTAAAGTTTTTTATTAGGGTTATAACTTTTACAACCTAATATTCAACGGAACGATTGTCTCTATATAAAGAATTGACTGTTGTTTCAATGTTCTTTTAAAAAGGTCACCCCAAAATCAAAAAAATATATTTTTGGATATTTATTATGTAAAATGATAAATATTTTATAGGCACTATAAAACAAACAAAAAAACACATCATGAATGATCTATTTATTCAGATCATTATAGGCTTTCATATCCAGTGCTATAATTTAAAGAATTTAAATCTTCTGGGCTCTTTTGCCATGGTCCGTGGTTTAATATGCTACCATAGCTTTCACCAATTACTGCAGTTGGCATCATCAGTTGACAATAAACACCACCTGATGGTGGATATCACCTAAGTAGCACATGGAAACCCATTCTTAAAAACAAACAACTACCCCCCTTCCCACAACACACATAATGTTGGACAGACACAAATCAATACGTTCATCTTTTATCACACAGGTGTTGTTTGTCTACTGATGATGTCGACCGCAATAGTTGGTGAAAGCTATGGTAGCATATTAAACCATGGACCATGGCAAAACAGCCCGGAAGACTTTAACTGTTTTAATTAAGTTCTATTATTTTTAGAAATATTGTACATTACTGCTAATTGCTTAGAGAAAAATTGAAGTTGCAGATTTTATTTGTTTCTACAGCAATTTCGATTGCATGTTCCATGCACTGGTTATTTCTCAATATATTTAGTACAGAATGTTCCTGCTTTCAGCTTTTTGCAATCAGTGCAAAGCTTTTTGGTCAGTTCTGATAAGTTTTTGAAGTCATTAGCATTGTATATCTGATTACTAAACCAATAGTCTGCACTGTCATTTGAATTATCTGCATACATTCTTCAAAGTGTCTCTTGTTGATGTTATATGTTTAAATGAAAGTAGAGTGAAAATGGCTCTTGAATTCAACTTTGCATTGCTGGTGTTTGGAAGTATCTGAAACCTAATCAATGGGAAATGTCCTTTATTCTCAATAAATGTAAACACAAATGCTAACGGTACAAAATTTTATATCATTTCTTAGCCTGATTTTTTAAGTATACTTAAAGTTTCAAATGGAACTATGCTTTCAATTCCTTATGGTTCTCTGCTGTTGATACACAAATGGGTATTCAGTGTTTGGACACCTGTTCTTATCTTAAATTCATTTATGATCAAATAGAGTTTCCTGTCCAGAACATGGTTCTGACAACTGATGGCTTGTGTTATTGCAATACACTGCTGTTTGACATAACTACACCTTTTATCACTATTAATGCTGGTTATATCAGCAACGATCATTTTAACTGCATTCCACAAGTTGCATTCATCATGAACATGAGAAATTCCTTCAGCAATTGTTTGGACCTTGTCATTTTTCAATTGCAGTACATGTAATTTGATTTCACTCTTTGAATTTTTAAGTACCGCTACTTGGTGTTCATTTTCTTGGATGTGTTTGTCATCATGGCATAAGGATCACTGTCCTGTATGTATTGTTTTAATCATCTCTTCCTTTAACTTAATAGCCTTTCTGAAACTTAATTTGTAACTTGCTACTTGACTCTGAGAGCGAATGTTATTAATATCATGTGACAATTCTTTGCATATTTTAGCAGCTTGGCTTGTTGATATTTTTGTGGATGTCACCAATTTCTTGTTGGTAGTAGATGAGAACTCCCATCATTGCTGTTATAATAATAATAATAATAATAATAATAATAATAATAATAATAATTGCTGCATTCCCTTTCAGACCTAGTCCTTCTACTAGCATCATCAGTATAAGATTTTGAGGTCGAAGCTGAAACTGATTTAGAAGGGTGAAGTTCTTTGTTACAACTTCACTAAAGAAGAGCTCAATTCTCCCTTGTAGTTGGGACAATTATTTGTCTTCAGTATATAACCACTGACCATTTACCTTTATAATATCAAAAAGATAAGGAAGAGCATTATATTTTCCCCTCTTTGAAACATTCATCATAAGTTTTCAGTACTTTTTGAAGCTTTGCGTATATTGCTTGGTTTGATATATATGGAAAGTTCAGTTTATTAATGCCTTCAGAAATTTGCACTACCTGCCCTTTCTTTCTTTTGTCTTTGTTGTTCAAGAAACTGACACTGCCAATAATTTTCACTTGGAGGGTTATTGTACATTTTTCTCATAATAAAGATTCTGCTAGATACACATTACCTCTTCTTCTATGCAACTGCTGGTTTTTTACCAGGTATTGGTCCAGCTATCTTTATTCTTCTACATGGCATCATAACCTTATTGTGTAACATTAATTATTGTCCAATAGACAAGAAAAACTTTGAAAAAGTTTGCCTTATATTGTAAAAAATGTTTAGTATCAATACTTGAGTTTTTTACACACACACATGCACGCACGCACGCACGCACGCACACACAAAAAAATTACATTTTATACTATGCAATATATTCATCGAGTAATCTAAACAGTAACGTATTGTGTGTGTGTGTGTATTGCGATTCTAATTTTTTGTTTGGGGGTGGTGTTTTTTATTAAACTGAGTGCAACCATATCTTCTCTTCTCACACTTTTATCCTGAATACCAATGGTAGTTGGCATGGGATATAAAGAAATTTATATTTCATATGTCCTTTGCCTGAAGTGTTAAAGAGAGTAATTGAAAGCATTGAATCTTGCCCAATCCAAAACTTATGTAATGGCAATGGCTTCTTTTAATAAGGAGTAAAACATTTCTTACTAACTTAAAAACTCTGAATGTTAGGTATATTACACATTTTTGTTCACAATGTTACAAATTTGTTTCCAGTCTCAAATAATAAACAATTATTAAATACACAAATATTCTACTAAGTAACATAGCAAAACTGTCAAAATGTAAAGCTTTGTAAATATTAGAATGGTGTTGCATAGCAGTTTATTCCTTCATAAATGTCCCCAATTTAAGAGTGCTAAATAGTGTAATTCCGAAATGTTAACAGCATAATATAATGTTAAAATATTTTGTTTGCTAGAACACTTTCATGTTGGCTAATTTTTTGTCTATGTAGGTCATGCTGCTCTCACTTTAAGGAGTAGATTACGGTGTATAATAATGAGGAAGAATGAAGATGTGAGCAAAACTTCCAAACCACCAACAAATCTCCTGGTTTTGAATGAAGTGGTTATTGATCGAGGACCATCTCCATATTTATCAAACATTGATTTATTTCTTGATGGGAAACACATCACATCAGTGCAAGGCGATGGTTAGTACCTCTTTGTGACTATGACATAAAATTCTACGTATGAATTTGCTGCAATGTAACGTGTATTTATCATTGCTTTTCTCTATATACAGGAATTGGCAACCCAATGAAAGCACTACAGAGGGCTAAGTCCATGTTATGTTGCTTTAACAATGCAATGCTCAATCACTGGTTTATGAGAGTTCTTTTTGGGGCAATCATACAAACATTTTACGAATACTTACTTTATTAAATTATGTTGACATTATTTTTACTATATTCAGAAATAAAGGAAATGAGATTGATCACAGTGATGACTGTGATTAAATTATACTTAATATTGGTGAATGAAAGGATTCTTTAAAAGCATTAATGGCCATAAAGACCATAGAGTTAAAAAAATTTATATAATTAAAAGAATGTCTTTATCATTTGAAGTAATAAAAAAGAATCTGGACAGAAGCTTCACTATCTATAATTTTCTGGTTAATTTAACATTTCTGGGTTTATTTTTACATAGAAATGCTAGATTTATATGGGAAGTGTAGCCCCACTTAATAGCTCTTGATATGCAGATCTCCCTCAAAGCACCTTGCCAGCAATAATGTATGGATATTTAAAGATCGGCCCTGAAATTGTGCTGGATTTCTTAGTACAGTTCTGGAATTATTGTGATACAGTTTTGTAATATGACATAGTTTACTATTTTGTGAATAGAGGCAGCTACTTACAAAATAATATTCTTTTGGTAGAAACTGACACTGGTGGCCAAGGTTGCTAAGGCATGAACTCATGAACAGGACATCTGTGATTTGGATCCCATTAGAATCATCCTCCCTGACTAAGGTTTCCTCATCCTCATAATAGGCAAATGCCGGAGAGGTCCCCTAAATATGGATTTGGAGATTCCTTTCCCAATTTATCATTTCAGCTTACGTATCATGCCCACCACCTGTATAGCCATGATAGTAAAACAGATGTTAAATCAAATATGGCCAGTGCTGAATGAAACTATAGGTTTGCAGCTTGCATCACTTCATTTTTAAGCAATAATCTGCAATCCAAAGTCATTATAACATAATGCCATCGATTGTTAATGCTCTGGGATTCACCCCTGCTGTGCTTTCAGGTAATATAACCAGTATTTCACTCAGTGTGCCCACCCCTTTGTTAAACACTATAAAAAACTTTGGTAGCTAATGGATATTAAGCTAACAAGCCTTTCATTTTCACAATCTCCATTTCTTAAAATTTTTAAATCTAGAACCATTTCTAGATTTAAAAATGTAAAAATTATAAGAAATGGAGATTGTTTGAATTTTGGAATTTACAGAAAAGAAACACACAGAAAACTACATAAAAAATGAGAGTTATAACCCCATTCCACATAAATATGCAGTTTTTCACAGTTTGACACACAGATTGATGAATATTCCACTCACAGAAGCAGAATACAAAATAGAATATAAACAAATAATAAAGACAGCTATAATTAGTGGTTTCAACAAAGACACAGTGATAAAAATTATTAATAAATCTAAAAGACAAAAAGGGATAAGGGAAGTTTCCACACTGAAAAACACAAAAGAAGAATACAAATTCAAAAGTTTCACCTGCCATCCAATTTACCACAAGAAGTTCAAGAAAATCTTCAAAGAACATGGGATAATGTTAGCCCCAAAGAACAGATATAACATCAAGTATTTATTAGGTTGCACAGTAAAAGACTCCATACCAACAGAACAGAAATCAGGAATTTACGAAATAAAATGTACAGATTGTGAACAGAGCTACACAGGCAAAACAAAAAAAATTTGGAAATTCGGAGGAAAGAACATTTTAGGAATATTCGGTTTAAACAGGTGGGTAAATCAGCAGTAGCAGCTCACTTTTGGACCAAAAACCATGAAGTAAAACCGGGAATTAAACTGCTGAAACGTCTTCACAACCCATTGGAGTTATCCACTTGGAAAAAAATTTTCATATTAAAAAATAGAGAAAACCTAATGAATTTTGAGTTTCCTCCTATGGATGAGCTCAGCAACTTCCTACTTCAACCAACAGAGGCCACCACAGGAACATCCATTTGTCCAGCCATAGTTTCGAGTAACGGCGGTTCAGTGAGCAACTGAAAATGGGAGAGATTCTCCCGAAATGCATCTTACTTTTGTGTAAGTGAATGGAGTTTAGTGTGTAAAAAATGAATACCTAAGTTTAGGTTACAGAGATTATAGTTAGAACTTGAGAGATGGTTGTATTTTTATTTGCAGACACTTTTTAACATCTCAGATCATCAGCATTCTATTCAATTCAGAGCATGAAATGGTGAATAAAATTTACTTAGAGACCTCTTCTTTCAGGCTTTGAGGTTCTTTTACCTGCTGTAAATCTAGAACATGGGACCCTGGTTTTAATTCCCTTCCAAAGGATATTTACATCTGAAAAATCCATTGAACCTGGCTGAGATTGAACCCATGACCTGGGTCTATGAGACAAATATGGTTAGCACTAGATCACCAGGACCAAGTCTTATGGGGATGAAGAGATCTGAAACAATTGACAAATTATGTAGCAAAAATTCAGTTACCTTGTGGAAATATCAAACATTCTAAGCAGTAAGTGTTGTTGTTTTCGAAGAAGTCTGTATTAAATGACATTACACTTCACTAACTGAAGTGAAGTTAGTGAAGTACTGTACCTGGTATCAACTTCTTACATGTATAATCAATGCACTTCACTGTTTATAACTTCCTATTAAGTTTCAAATAATAGTAGTTTCTTAAAGAGAAAACTATTCTCGCTCAAAATCAGAATATTTGCTGGTGTTATTGAGCAACATCTCTGAATATACTAAACTGTTCTACATATGTCTATGTACCAGTAATCAGAAGACCAAGCATTGGAATGTTTCCTAAATCTTCTGTATATTAGCTACTGAAGCAAATGTCTATGTGGTGAATTTTCAGTTCTAACTGTTCTGTAAACCACATAATTCTTGTAACAAAACTTTTAAAAGTGTTTTATCTTCTCACATTGCACTCAAATAGAAAATACAAATCTTAAACATATCATACTAATGCTCTAGCCATCAATGCCACCTTATTCTGTCAGACCACATCAGCAAACTTCTCCCTTCTGAGTGTATATGGAGACTTTACATTCAAAACCAATTATTTCCAGTTCAGCATAAAGCTCAGAATCATTTGCAGCATTAAAAGACAACTAACAGTTAATGTATTGCCTTTTAACATTACAAGAGTTTGTGAGCTTTGTGTCAAACTTGAAATAATGGTTGTGAATGCAAAGCCTTCATATAACTTATAGTTTTGTCTTATCCTGTCTTATTCTACAAACATAATATTAAATATTTTATATACATAACTTATTTCAAAGACAAGGGCAAAGTTACAGCCAACTCTATAATATTTAAACAGCTTATTAAAACATACGTAGCTGTATTGTGTAAATGTAACCACTTCTGTATACTCATGGGCTTCAGGTATATTTCATATTTTTACACATCTACCATTTTCAGTTTTTTACTACTGACTGATTTGCATTGGCAAGAGATATTTTATAGATGTACCTAGGTCACTACCAGCCATATAAGTATATAAGACAAATTTCAGACAGGGTTATAAATTGTATGTTTATAAGGTTAGATGCAAGAATAAGTAGCTTTGTGCAGTTCAGCTTGTTTGAGTAAAATTCCTTAGGATGCATAGTATTATTGATTTTACTTTCTCACCAAGGCTTCAGGTTGAATTTCTGAAGATAGAAAGGATGAAATTGTAATTTTAAAATTACTGCTTATTTCAATAGTGCAATTTTTTGAGAAAATCACTCAAATTTTACTAATTTTGTTCCACTTACTCAGATATGTTTTGAAAGCTATTGCCTTAATCATCAGCATCGTTCTACTGTCAGCTTTCCAGCATGGTATTCTTTTTAATTAATGGAAGTTTTTACAGTGAAATATAGTATAATATTGCAATTTTTATGAGGAAATCACGAAACTTTCACTAATTTTATTCCACCTACTTGTACATGTTTCAAAGACTGTTGCCTTTACCATCAGCCTGGTTCCAATGTCAGTTTCCCAGCATGGAAGTCTGCCCAAGTAAATGGAATAAAATTAGTGAACTTTAAGTGATTTCTTCGTAAAAATTGCAATATTACACTATATTTCACTGTAAAAATTCCCTGTATTTAAAAACTAATGCTTATTTAGTTAGATATTGATTTTGTATTTCAATATTCATTTTTATATTTGAAGATAAAATTCTAGGAGAAGTTTATTTTTTTAATCCCTCCAGAGGAACCAATAATGTAATATACTTGAAACATATTATCTGGTTATTGATTTTCTGTTGTATATAAAGAATGTGGAACAACAGATGGCATATCATTGGAGTGCATAATTTAGTCCAATGAAACAGTGCTGTTAAAATCAGTATGAGAAGGGAGAGGGGAGGACAGGATTGAAAGTAAATTAGCTTATTTATTAATAATATTTTTTTTTAAATTTTTTTTTATTCATCAAAGTGGAAGATTTAGGTTCATTAAATCAGTTATTCATTTCTGTATAAATCATTTAAGAGTAACTTTATAAATAGTTCTGTGATATCTTCTTTATATACCATGTTTTGTTATTCATGTACATATGAAAAATTATAGTTACATTTGTTGTTTTGCTTCTTTATTTAGTAGTACATTTCTGTACAAAATTTTTGTCCAATGCAATTGCATGCAACCAAACTATTTCAATGCATCAAGTTGGTAAATCACCTGTGGTGCCTCAGTAATAAAAACGGGCATTAAACACTATTCAAAAAAAAAAAATGGCAAAACATATCACACATCTTATTCTGTCTCAGCAGAGACAGGGGTTACAACAGATAGTTATCAATCCAAGATTTGCCCATACATAAGCATATCCACCTGACTGAGCTTTGAACCCAAAACTACACTAAAATCACATCATTTCTAATGTAACAATGGCTTATGTAACTGATAGAAAAAAAGTATTCAATAATTTTTACATTAAGATGCATAGAACACGTACAGTGTAGCATTCTAGGAGGGCTGCTTAAATAAAAGAACAAATAGTAATTAAGTTTGCTTTTGCTTTACAATGTGCAATAATGGAATGAATCAGCGCTGGTTGATTTTCTTCATAGCCTTTATTTATTGATGTTTCTGATCATTCAGGAATTATGGTTTTTTGTTTTTAGTGTGTGAATTTAGATGGTATATTGTTTTCTAATTTGAATATGCAAACCAAAATGCTATAATTAATCATTAATAGTGTGGTTTCATAGCTTGTTATTGGTTCTGGCCAGGACTGAAAGAAGACAGAAGCTGCTTAACCTTTCCTTTGCCTATAAATACCATTCTAAATTACCAATAGATGAGAAGACTATGGTTTTTGCACTGATTAAGGAGAAAGTATGCTATGGAGTTCAGTTAAGAACATCATCTCATGGGAAACAATATCAAGAATGAGAATATTTAACATGAAAACCAGAAGGGGGTGACCACACATTTATACTCCATAACAGGACTCGGCTATTCAGCACTGTGGAAATTATGAACAATCATGCTAAATTTCCAAAATCATGGGAAAGGGAACAGCCCTTTATCGTTATAGGAAATCAACTGATAATAGCATCACAGAAGTTAGTAATCAAAAGATATATTAACAAAAGCTCATAGAGAGATCAAATTGTATTTTGCAAGGAGCAATATGAATAGTCATGGGGAATATTTTCAGTTGAGAAACCTTTTCCAACACCAGCCATGGACCTATACAGGTATTTTGCCCTGTTGAGTTCATGAGGTTCCAGTCAGAATATATAACTTTAAGACAACATAGTAGACATGTCTTTGTTGCTGTATGGGGGTTGATAACTACATTAGGAAGAGGACCTCTGTGTGAAATTAAAGGGCACTTGACTTTCCTGCAATATATCAACATACTGGGACTAATAATACTACCCAGGATGTACATGCTGCAGTCAAATGTAAGAATATTTCCAGCAGGTAAATAAACAATATTATTTTAATTTTAAGTAACCAAATGTAAGAATATTTCCAACAGATATATAAGCAATATAATTTTCATTTTAAGCAAAAGTAAATAAAGCATATTAATGCATTTTAGATAAAAGATGGGGGTTACTTTCACCAGATATTGTCACCAGTTTCATGGCACTAGTGCGTCAGCAATTAGAGTGGTAACTTCCATCAAAGTGGATATAATATTTATGAAACTGACTCACATTATAATTACAATGAAAAGAAGTAGTAACTTATGACAAGATATGTTAAAAATGTCCTGCTACAGCCACACATTTCTGTCATCCCTTTGGAAAATTGTCATTCACACTCATTAGTTCATCTTCCAAAATTGAATAAATTTAAACTTGAAAGATATAAGGTTACTGTTCACGAAATGCACACAGTTGATACCGATATTCAGGTAAATTACTGTAATAGGATGTTATGAAATATTGATAATAGAATAATTGATCCGTGCTTAATATACTTTTCTTATGAAGCATGGCTCTATTTAACTGGCCATGTTTAACCATAAAATTACAGTCATTTCAGTACAGAAAACCCTCTTTGTGTGATGATAGAATCTCTGTACAATGCACAGTAAATGTATACAGAGTTATAGGGCCTATCTTTTTTGAGAGTACCATAAATGCAGAAAGATCCAAGAATGACATTTTGACAGTATGTGATTTTTATTTATGGGGAAAATTAGAAAATAAGGGTATGGAACAAATCCCTACACATTAGAAAAATTTGAAGAAAATATCACTTTTGGAAGATGAACTGATGCATGTGTGTAACAATTATCCAAAAAGCTGCTAGAAATGTATGAGTATAACAGGGATAAGCTTTCCAACATCTCCTGTCATAAGGTACAGGCTTATTTCTTTCTAATTGTAATTGAATCAGTTGCACAGATATTATGTCTGCTTTGCTGATTATTGACCTGCCATGAAAAAAATGCGAAGGTCCCTGAATGTAGCTTATTCCCTTAAATCCTCAGTAGCTGTCCTTCGAATACTTACGTGGGGAGACACCTTTTGTATTTATATAGATCATGTAAGTCGCTCTTATTTGCTGACATATAGATGATCCAAAAAATTCATGAACCTTACTACATTTTGAATATTGGAAATAGGTGTATTATACTATATATATATCACTACCTCTGTGAATGTTTTAGCTTTACTAATTTAGAATATTGACTTGTCTTCTACCTTTGAAGATGAATAAAAGCTGTTCAGAATCAGTGTTTTATTAATTCTGCTCTCTTATTTGAGCTACATTGTTCTTTATGAGCTACTTTATTTTTCATTTATGCATATATACACACATCAGGTGAGTCAGAATAATAATAATAATAATAATTATAATAATAATAATAATAATAATAATAATAATAATAATAATAATAATAATGGAAACCAAGCAGTTGATCTTCTGATGATGATGGGAGTGAATGTTCCCAAAATATGTCCATTTAAAAAAAAAATAAGTAAAGTATAAGTGTCACCAAACCAACTCTTTATCAGTATCTTTACTATGTTAACGTGTTAATAGCTTCAAGAGTAAAAGCTCATATTATCTCTTAGGTCTTCTGTTCTTAGCCTTGTAAAAAACTTGCATTTTTCTGGAAAGTTCCTGATTCTTGCAGTTGTATAAATGCAAATGTCTCATTGAATAAATTTCACATATCGTTTTCATGATTCTTCAAGTTACATCATAAGCCTAGTGGGTGTCTGATAACTGTGTCCATGTAAAAAGCAATTCATATTTTATCCACCTGGATTTTGCAATTATCCACATAAATTGAAACTCTGCAGATAGGTTGAATTTCCTTAATTCTGTCTATCTGAACAAAAATTAATAACCTTAATTTTTGTTTACCATAAGCAACAAGACACCAACAGACATATAATCCATGTATGAAAATACATTCATAATTCCCTAGTCATTCCTGAAAATTATTTGATGTTAGTCTGAAGATGATAATTAATGTTTTAGGGTGCAAAACTGCTGAGGCCATTAGTGCCTGAACACACTAAAACTGCACCACTAATAAAGAATAATTAAATAAAATTACCTACACTGAAATACTGCAAAGAAATAAATGAAAACAGAAGGTTGGTCATTAAAGTGGAATCCCATAAACAAATAACAAGGGCAAGAAATGTAAAATAACATACAAAGCACTTACTGGTAAAATACACAACAATAGCCGGTAACAACATAGGCTTAAAATGTACTAAAATAGAAACCATAAAATGAAAACTCATACATTTTCCAGAAACCACAAAGACGTATTAAACGGGATCGCTCGCTCGACATCAATGACCTCTTCGGCAAGAACATCGCAATAGAGGAAGGGTAACACAGAGACGCTCTGAAGAACCGCTAGCGTGTGACATTCTATTAAAAGGTGGCAACCAATGTGGGCACGCTGGATCTCATTCACTCCTATAAAAGTGACGGTGACTAAAAATATAATGTCCAATCCTCAAACGAGTTAAAACAACTTCTCGACGAACAACGCAAGCAGAGGTAGATCAAATAAAAGGTGTAGATGCTTTCCCGAAGTTTGTTTTGTCGGAGCAAAATATGATTCTTCGCCCCTGAGCGAGAGAAAGGCTCTACGTAAAAAACCACTAAAATCCCCTGAGTAGTTACGTTGATTGTAGCATGGTCTAAAGAGACCATTTCGCTGTGATTTTTGCGACTTCGTTGCCCTGAATTCCCCATGTCCAGAACCCATAGCAGTGTTACACTGACACCCGAGTCAACTATCGCAAACATCTGCGTCCTGGATCTTCTGTACAAGAGGATGGGAGTTGTACATGTTTCAAAAGCTCAAAAGGGCTCTCAGGGGAATCAGAATAAATTAATGAGTCCCCCAGCCGCTGTTCATATACATAAAGCCGCTCTATAAATCTCATAGAGTTCCGCTATAAAAGTAGATGTCACAGAATTAACAATAAAGAAATAAAAATAAAAAAAAACTATATATCCATTAAAAACGAAGGCACATCCAACACCTGTGTCCGTTTTCGAGCCTTCGGTAAAGATAAAATCACAACCCTCAAACGAAGGAGTATCGGGCAAAAATGCTGACGAATCATGGAGGCAAACGATCGAGGATTTCGGATAGGGCATAAGCCCAAGATGAATGGGTGCCTCTTCTAACAGCCAAGTAGATAAGCTTCCCCAACTGCTTAAAAAAAGCAGATAATGGACATCCCAAAGTCCTTTACATCTCCCGGAGGCTTAGGAGCCAGAGATCTAGGCAGATTATAAGGGCTTAAGAGCATTGCGTCCGGGGCATTAATCGGTTCACGAAGGAACCGGGGGGGGGGGGGAGGCTCTGTGGTGGGATGACCCATATTTATTTTTACCACTTGCACATGTCTTCTTGCCTTAGAAGAACTCGGCAAGTTCGAGATATAGCGATAAAAATCTGTGAATTTCTAAGTGTTTTATTCTTTTTCTGCTTCTGTAGTTCTTGTTATTTTAGTTGCATTGTTCATAGTTGTACTTTATTTTTCATGAAAAATATGCTGTGTATGGGAAACAATATTACGAAACTATATTGTCATAACATGTTATAAATTTTTATTAAAAATGTGGTTCATTCCGGGAGGCGAACATGCGCTCTTAACCACGACACCACTGCACACTCTACCATAGAGCTAACAGAACACACACAGACACACACTAGTCAGTGTCTTTAGTGCATGCCATATAGCATAACTGCTGCAGTGGTTACACAGCCTTACTGGTTACCTTGTGAACCACGCGCTGTAACGAGTAGGAATTAAAAGAATTTTGCGTTCAAGTGACCTTTTTTTGTGAAAGGCTATATGAAGGAATATGTAAATTGTTTGTACTATCGGAAGGAAAAGTGGGCTGATTTCTATTAAGTAAAGATAGATCGTTACAGTCCGAAACGTCCGCTACCAAGTTCCCCTCGCACACTCTGTGGAAAACCCATAGTGGATTGTGCGCGTTAAAGTCTCCCAAAAGTAGAATAGGTGTAGGTAACTGAGAGAGATGATCAAAACAGCCTCTGCGATGGTAGCAGACAGTAAAATAAATACCGGAAAATTAATTTTTTAATTTTAATTCTGCAATACTTACATCCTGATATCTTGGTTCTACATCAGGACGTAATACTCCAGATTTCATTTATTTATTCCTCTTATATCTTTCAATACAATTTAAATTACAATTAAATTTTACAGATTTTAAAATCTACACTACTAACACTATGACTAAACAAAATTAAAACTTCAAAAACAAAACCGGTACTGGAATCCAGCACTACGGCTATTTACTATGACTTATAATAACATCTACAATTGCAACTGGTACCCAGTAGCAATTGTTACATTTAAACTTTATTAATTTACAATTATTATCCAATTTACTCGTCTTCATTTCTGCTAACGCTCGGTATCCGGGCTGCTCCCCACTGGAATTCCTGGCAACGGAACCTGGACATCAGTGGAGTTGCTGCCGGTCTCAAGCAACAGCTATACTGGACCATGGTGTGTTGACAGTGTAGTTTCCTTCGCTTCTCTCCTTCTCTTGACCTCTGTCTACTTCTTCTCTCAACTGCTTCGTTTCCGCCCGAAAACTGCCATTATTCCTTTCTTCTGTCAGTTCTGCTCTCTTCTTCTTATTCAAATTCAATAAGACCGGAAAAGCAAACGTGCACTGTTGCAGCCTGTAATGGAGACTGTAAACTCAGTGGAGAAATGAACACGTCATCTCTTAGTAATATTAAAACGCCACCATGTGCAAACGTGCCATCTTCCGGTGGAAGGTCAAAACGCACCGAACAGAAACCGCGGAGTACAAATGAGTCCGTAGGACGAAGTTTTGTTTCCCGAGACACACTAGCCGAGGTTCAGTGGACCGAATCAATAATTCCAGGTCTTCGAGTACGGAGTCCACGTACATTCCAAGAATGGATAGCCATTGTAAATATATATATATATATACTGGAATAAACCACTGAAGACGCTTACTTTTGACCTGTCCAACAAATTAACTGTCCCTTCTTTAGACGCATGGGACTGGGTGGTTTAGCACTTATCTGCTCCATCATCTCCTGATAGGGAGGGTTCTCTCGCTGAGTATGGTCAACCTGGAATCGGTTGGACACCGAAATAGGCGGTGATAGCAACCGCCTAGGGGGCTGACTCTTGACCTATCAAAGGAATTCGACCTCTGAGGAGGAGGACTCAAGTCTTCTTCTTTTCAACAGTAATGGACGTTTTCAGTAAGCCAGTCTTGGTATATACCGTCTCGAATCTAATGATCGCAGCACCAAAAACAACCGGTTTGGGCTTCTCGGTAGAGCCCTTGATGGAACTTGGTGCACTAGGGTCTTGAGTAAAAACAAAGTCTCAGGTCTACGTGCTGCTTTCACGCTTCTGTATCATTGTAGAGGCAACAAAGCTGTATGTACCACTGTTAGGTATCACAGGCCACAGAAAATCAAAGCTTTTCCTTCACCCGGAACTGCTGGATACAGCGCTCTTCACTATATCGAAAAAAGTTGCGGGACGAAGCTTGATGATCTCCGCGTCAGTTCATGAAGGCGAGAGCGGATGGACATGCTCGTTAGCACTAAAATCATTACATGGGGCTGGGAATATACGGACGCACCTCTATAATCTCTTATCCGCCTTTTATCCTCTGAGGTAATTCAACGCTGTTAAAGGTGAGGAAAAGAGTATGGGTGGCTGAACTTCTCCATATTTCCTCGCCTGTACACAATAAACGGATGTGACCACTTGTTCATCCAGATAACCCTGAATTTTGGTATCTGGCATCCATCGATTATGTTGGTGTTAATAACTCCACGAGATGAATTCAGGGTTCTATACTACTATACTACTACTACTATACTACTCAACAAGTACAGGGTATCTATGCTACCTTGGGTAACATATTTGTCTGGATTAGTCCCAGCAACTCTGCCAAAACAGGTCCATTTTTATTCATGTACAGGATTTCAAAGGGCCAGAGATATTGTCTATACCCTTCTGAATAATAAAAGGGTTTACACAACTAAATGACTAACCATCTTCTCTTTGGCCTGTAACTAAGTAATGAGGAAAGATATTTTGTTATTTCTGATATGTCCACTCTCTTTCTTTTCATCTGTTGGTGAGGATTATCATTCGCCATAGTGAGTTCCTCTACCATTGCAACTGTCTGTGATGGCAGACTGCTTCCTGTGTGCCACACCAGCTTAAGTAAGTTCCTCTGGCCTAAATAGGACTCGCCTCATGGTCACACCACCCAGGGTCTAGATAGAGGAACCCAAATGTCTTCAGAAAGGTAACAGCTCATGCCTCCCTGGGCCTGGCCTTTACCAGCTGATATGCTTCTGTCCTAAATAATAACCCAGTGCTGGGAGTTATGCCATTACCATTCACCTTTTACTGTGTCAAACTTGGGGTCACTCATCAGACTAATAGGAGGGTGGTTAAAAGAATAAAAATTAAATGTTGGCAAAATTAAAGCAGTCAAACATTCAAAATGTGAACTGGAGGGAGCAGCTCAGGTGTTTCAGGGTCGTTATGCCCCATACCCAATAGGGAGTGTTAGTCTGAGTCACCTGGTGTATATGTACAGGTTAATGAACAACATTATCATATGCAGAGGGACCTTAAATAAATAATTTCAGATAGGGAACCTAGAATCACAGATGTGGAACTTTGAAGTTATGGACTATTGAAGTAATTGCAATTTGATGCTCAGAAAATCACACTACTGCTAAATAGCATTAAAATGTTGTATTAGAATGGCTTCATGCTCCTTAATTTAAATGAACCTGGTTGTTAATAACCAATAAATAGCATTTTCACATAGCAAATATCTGAAAAATTTCAGGCTAAGCACATGATTGTACATCACTGTGTTGGTATTCTAATAGAAATAAATGCAGTTATTAGAAACAGTAATTTCATTTGTTTTCTAATGTTGAGAGATGTCTTGTCAATTGTTTCATGCAACAGTTGTGTTTATAGCCAAAAGATTTAATTTAAAAAAAAATCATATATTAAATTACAAGTTGAAGAAATATACAATGGTTACAGTTTTGCTGAACTAGCCTACATGCACCTAATTAATGAGAAAGCAAGAGCTGCTGAGATCTACAGAGAAAGATTCTGTAATAGAAACATTCCACTTCAAACATTTTATACAAATGTTGATAAGCATTTATATGAACTGGGATGCTTTATAGTAAACAAAGCAAGTGCCTGCATGCATACCCTTTTAAAACTTTAACTTTAACTTTTAGTTCTGAAATGTTTGACCTTGAGTTCCTTATTTCAAGTTGCTTGTTTAAGACACCTTTATATGGGATGCAAATATTTCAGTGTTCAATAACATCATATATATATTTATAAATTGATATTTGCCACACACTTTTTTTAGTGCAGGCCCTCTTCTCCATCCATCCATTCTTTCCCATTTGGAGAATTTGAAGCTCATCAAGATGATATTTCACTAATCTGTTAAGATTCCTAGAAGATCTGTTCTCAACTCAATTCAAAACTTTGGGCTAATGTGTAGTACATGAATAATGATTTTATGGATTACAGAAGGACTTACACATTAAAGGGAAGTTCATCTTGAGTTGATGTAGTTTTATCCAAATATTATATATAAAGTATATTGGCTTCCATGAAAACAAGAATGGGCAAAATTATGAGATATGGCAGTAACTGGAATGGTTAATGAAAACAAATGCAAACTCTCATTCTATAATATGCTTATTACAACAATCCTCATTCATTAAACTATAGATGTAACTGGACAACCTAATTATAATCTTATGCTGTTTGTTAAATATTAAATTAATTTTTATAATAGTGTCACATATTTTATTTATTTAAGAAACTATTATGGGAACAACCAAACAAGATTTAAGTACTTATCACCTAGTTTAGTTCAATCTTTTTATTATGGGGAGGTGTGTTTTGCACCAACATTTTTATTTGAGGAAGGGCAATTGGCAAAGTATAATGTTAACGCAACAAAGGAGAAACTGTTCCTCTATATGGAATAAAAGTTTTGCATTGAACTGTTAACCATTTTATAAATCTTGAGGAAAAGATAACCAAATTAATTATAATTCAAATCAAGCCTCTTTTCAGCATTTTTATGACTTATACCTAAGCTTCTATTTTACAGCTGGAAGGGGGAAGTGGTAGAAACATTTCAAGTGTTAACAATGTGATTTATTTATTTTTTATATATTCTCTGGCAGGCCTCATCGTTTCAACTCCTACAGGCAGTACTGCATATGCAGTTGCTGCAGGTGCCTCTATGATTCACCCAAGTGTACCTGCAATTATGGTGACACCAATATGCCCACATTCATTGTCCTTCAGACCTATAGTTGTTCCTGCAGGAGTTGAATTAAAGGTTTGTATATAACATTTATTTACATCTCTACAGGACTAAATATGCTTTAGTTTTCTCAAAATTAAAAATATTCTTAAATCTGAAATACAGTGCAAATTTTATCTTAATTAATGTTTCATAAGGCTCTAAAGGTGTTTAGTCACAGGGTGCATTTTGTGCAGTAAGACTTAATCAGTTCTTGTAGCATTCTATTGCAAATTTCATTTATGAGCATAATATCCTAATGGCACATTAATCATATTCATTATATATATGTGCATATTTCTTAGTAGTCATTAGTTTAAACAGGAAGATATTTAAGCACATATTCATAATGAGATAGAATTGTGTGTATGGGTAATACTAACATGGATGACCATGACAATGACCATAACCACAGTTGTTAAGGCATGGAGTTGTGAATGGGAGGTCTGCTGTTTGAATCCTGCCAGAACCAGCTGAATTATATTTTTTTAAGGTTTTCCTCAGTTTTCATCAATAGCAAATGCTGGGGAGCTACCCTAAACTTGGGCCTGGAATACTGTCATCTCAAAAATTTCTTTCCCAGTTTATCATTTTATTTCAGGCATCATCAGTGTTCACTACCTGTAATGCTACAGTAGTATAAAAGGGACATAACCACTGTAAAATAAAGTATATGCATAAGTGTGGTGTGTGCTTGCATGCATATGAAACATGATCAGACTGCTTTGTCATTCAATTAAAAAAATTCTGTTCACAATTTTATAATTACTGGCATTTGGAGTTTGTTTTATGAGTAAAACATGTTATTTAAGCTTAATAGGCAGCCAGAGAAATCTAAAGTTCATCAACAAATTTTAATAACTGTAGAAAAACAATCTTATTTTATCTTTTCAAGTTCTTGTCACATCTCCCTTAGCACCCACATTTATCTATTTGTTGATTCAAAGTGCTTGAGAAAGCTCTAAATATCAGATTGGTCAGTTTCCTTAATAAACATAATTTACTTGTTAGTACTCAGCATGGCTTTAGGAAGAATTATTCAACACTCTAGAGCTAATCCATGAAGCATTTGCACATTTGGACAATGGGGAAATAGTGATGGGACTCTTTCTTGATTTATCAAATGCATTCAACAATGTATCTATTGACCTGTTATTGATAAAACTTGAAAACTATGGTATAAGGGTGAAAATGAATTACTAAAATCATACCTGACAAATCACAAACAATGTACCAGGATACAGAGTAACATTGGTAATATTATTGAAATATTTTCATCACAGTATGACACTGTAAAGTGTGGAGTACCTCAAGGCTTAGTTCTTGGCCCTCTTTTATATCTTATATATGCGAATGATATCCCTCAGTTTGAGAATTGCAAAGTAACTTCACATGTAGATGATAAATCACAACTATTTTGGGATAAGACAGTAGAGAGTGTAAAATATTTAATAGCAGACTCCTCAATGATCATGCTGAAATATCTTGAAAATAATAATTTAAAAATAAATGTAAACAAGGCACCAATTCTTCACTTCCAGCATTACAACAATAAGAGTAATGATCTTGAAATAATGTTAAATGGAAAAGTGATAGAAGCAACTCATTGTGTTAATTTCTTGGATTACACCTTGATAGGAATCTGACATATAACTACCATGTAGATCATATATGCTAGAAAATAAGCATGGGAATGTATCTGATAAGGGTACTCTCAAAATATCTGGATACTGCTGTACTAAAAATGGCATATTATGGTGTAATTTATCCTGATTTACAGTATGACATAGAACTCTGGGGTAGCACAGCTATTGGTAACCTAAATAGACTGCTAATTTTACAAAAACAATGTATAACAATTATTTACAGACTTAACAAGAGTACCTCATGTCGAAAAGTCTTATGGAACAACCACCACCACCACCACCACCACCACCACCACATGGTACTGAACATCCTTAGTGGTAGCTATTGACGGAAGTTGATGTATAAGAACACAACTTTCTATAGGGCACACTGCCACTTGGGGTTGCCTTTCAGTAACTGTTTGAAATAAATTATCCTAGCATTATGCTTTCAAACAGTGCTACATCACAAAATTTAGTGAATAAATTTCACAAGACATGAAGCATAAATGCTAAAAAGGAAAAGAATAAGGTACTACTAGTAAAGGCAGCCTTTAGATGACTTTACCTTTACCTTTCTAAAATTCCCATTGATATCTCTTGCAACTTGTGGATGTTTATATTGTTCAGAGCAAAAGGTTATCAGATTAAGGGAATTAAAACAAAGAAAATGACTGTAATGGAAAAACTATAACATTGCATCCTGAACAGAAAGAAGCATTTGTGATTAGTCTTGGACAAGATTTAGTTCTACCTTTTGGGATAGAATTATTTTTGCAAAATGTCTATTGCTGGAACTCAGAAAAAGCCATTGGCATTCAGAAAGCTCCCTTCAGCAATGCAAAGTTTAGTGTGTGATGTGTCATCAAGAGCACAGCTTTCCTTATCCTCCAGTTTAACTCCATATGATGTCTATCTTTGGACAGTTTCAAAAGCATTTAAAATTAATATCTGCATCTGTTTCATGCCAAAAAATACTTTGAAAATAAGGGTAGACAGTTTTATTATTTTGTTGATGAGTTAATGATCTTAAGGACTTAAGTCTGAGCAATTATTTTAATTTTCATGTGCAGCAGAACTGATCACCAGTTTTTTTAATCACATATATAAGGCCAAGGTTATTTTTAACAAATGTAAGTCAATGAAAACTGGTTGTATCAGCAAGCATGAAATTCTGATCTTGAGTAGTATCATGCAGTGAAATGAGAAAAGTGCCCAAATCACACCTCTGCAAAGCTATAACTTCACTAGCAATGTGACTTATGCTAAAGGGCACAAGGGCACATGTCCTCCCTTTAATTTTGAACCATAAATATCTTTAAATTATTTCTGCCTAAATTGTGAACTCAAATTTCATATACTTAAACCCCAAAAGTTTCAGCACCTGTATTGTAGTATACAAGAGAGGCAAGAGGTTTAAATGGCTTATGTGAATGCAGACAACTTGGTGTGTGTATGTGTGAAGAGAATGGGCTAGGGAACATTCCCCTTCTGTCCATGCTTAGCAGGGTAGAATGCTTTGGTTTAAAAGGAATTGTTTTAAAGCTGTGTCAGTGAAACTTAATTAAGGGTGCAGAATCTGTGGACTTGCCATGCACATGGGCACTATGTCTGTCCTCCGTATCATAGCGCCTGCAAGAGGAGCTTCCCCTAGCAATTTGTCATGAGGTTAACATTATTACTTCCCATCAAGCTATTTGCTCTTTCTCGCCAATGGCTTATGAGGAATTTAAACTATAAGAAACTCTTCCACTATAAAAGCAACTCAACTAACATATTGTTTCCTTAAATAGCATTATGTTTTAAAAAGAACCAGCATTATCATAAATAAGAGTAAACCTGAATGATTTACTCTTATTAGTGAGAGGAGCCTTATTTTGGCACTTCTGTCTCTTACCGATTTGTTGAACATCTTAACATACAGCCAAAAAAAAAAAAAAAGTGATGTTGCAGTCAGTTATTTAAATATACTGCATTGTAAGTATTTATATTTATTGCTGACATAAATTCTTGTTTCTGAACAACAGTACATAGGAAAACTATTAACAATGATCTGAAATGCATGAGAAACTTAAGTGTGGGTGAATTATTATTTTAACAGGCATATAATGAATATTTTACATCAAATAAAAATTTAATAACTGTACATAAAGTTACTTTTTACTATATTTTTGAGAAAAGTGAGTGGGTTTTTTGTGTGTGGAAGTTTGTTTGTTTTTCTGGCAGTATATTTTTACAGATCAGTGCGATAAATTTATGTTCCTGGATTCTGGCAATATTATTTTTATAAGTTGTGCCCCACCAACTAAAATGTGCATGAGCCACCACTGATCATTAGCACATGTAAAGTGGATAATGCAGCTGAATTGTAGTGAAAATCTTGTGAGTTTTAATAAGCAGGAAAATATGACAACATCAAGACTAGTTTAGCTATTATTTCAGAATGGTGCAACCAATAGGGATATATGAGAGGCACAACAGGCTCTGTGTTTACTGGTGCCTGAGGGGTATAAATCTGAAGGTTAAAGGTAATTTGATGACATCAAAAAAATTGCTCGTTCAAGATATGTTTTTTAGTGTATTTTCATTAGAAAGCAATCAGTAGACACCTCATAGTTTTCACACAAAAACTAGAGGTATATGGGAGCTATCTCTCCATAGTAATAATATAAAGATTAGGAAGACACCACTAAGAATTAAAATTCTTGTTGTGAATAGATAAAATACAAAAATTAAATAACAATTAACAAAAGAAAGAGGGTTCAAAAACTAAAAGTAAAATATATCTTAAACAAAAACTTAAAATTAAAGAAAAATTAAATAGAAATACATAAAATTTTAAGAAACTGATGTAATTCTAATGAAAAGCACCACCAACCTATTTCAGCTCTATTAGGCTAAAATGGGCCACAGTTATTTGAATGAACACATACTTTTGACAGGGAGCTTATACACCACTCGACATAATTATCTGTATGATAGCTTTTCTGAATATGCCAAATTTCAGTATATTGCCATCTTTTATAATTTTATATCCAGAAAGGAATTTGGTATATTCATAAAAGATACCCATACAGATAAAACAACAGCCATAATCCAAAGCAACAAACTCTGAATAACCAACAGCCTGACATTCAGATTAACAAACCTACCAATAAACAAGACAGAATACAAAGCCAAGTAGCGAAAAATCATATATATATAGTGCAGAAAAATGGATACCAAATAGATCTGGTCAACAAGAAAATAAAAAAATTTAAAAAATAGACATCCCCACACTAAAATGCTACAAAGAAAATCATATATACAAGAAATTTACATTTCATTCATTGGTACACCAAAAATTGAGAAGATCTTTACAGATTCAAATATTATTTTGACTCCAGTAAACAAATGCAGTTTAAAATTCCTCCTAAATACCAACATAAAAGACCAAATTCCACCAGGGAAAAAAATCAGGCATTTACAAAATCAGTTGCAAAGATTCCAATATGAAATATATAAGTAAAACATAAAGGAACATTAACCATACCATTTAAGAAACACATGAGAAATATAAAATATAAGCACATGGACAAACCAAAAATAGTATATCATTCTGGCAAAGAAAAATGCTAATTCTGAAATGAACCAAAACTCCTAAATGCTCTTTCACAAATCCATACAATTAGCAATGTAGGAAAATGTATTCACAAAACAAAAACAAAGAAAATTCAGTTAATTTTGATCTTCCAAACAGCAGTAACCTCATCACTAAATTCATAAAATCTACAGAGTGACATCTTAATACCAAGCTGACAGTGGAACCATGCTAATGATGAAGATAACAGCCTTTGAAACATGTTTAAGAAAGTGGAACAAAATTAGTGAAATTTGAGTTTTTTTCTCTTAAAATATTTCAAAATTACACTATATTTAACTGTAAAATTTCCACTATTTAAGACTATACTGGCATATGTTTAAAAACTCTGAATATATATTGTGATGCCTATATGATTTGAGTTATGGAATTTTAAGAGATTTGATTAGGTGGGAGCTTCACTATCAAGTGGGATTCTTATCTATCTAAAACTTCTAGCATTATGTGCTGTGTGTGCTGTTCATTGAGGAAACAGAATAGGAATATCATGGAAATCAATGAACTTAATAAACTTTATATCACTCTAAACTATAAAACTATTAAAGAGAATTGACTATAACTTTAAGAAAAAATCTAAACCAATTATGTGCCATTTAAAGACCATTTCAAGGTGCATTAAAATGCTAGTCTTAATACTGCAATACTATTGTGATCATATGGGAGAGAGGAGGGGGAATTTTAAACGTGTTAAAATGAATAATAAATAATATGCCTTCCAAAGATAATAGATAAACTGGAAAGTTTAAAAATGTTTCCTTTAAAGGAAATCAGAGTGTATGCTCTATGCAGAGAGGGTTCATTACATAAGCAAAGTATGAATTTTCTTCATACAACACAGCTCAAAGTATGCAGAGAAGATATACAACTGATTCATTCCACAGGTGTCAACTAGCTACTTCCAATTAAACAGTGAATACCCCAACTTGTCTCCTGGAGCATGATCATAAATGCGTCACAGTATAGAATATTCCAGTTTTAAATATACAGAGTCCATCAAAAAATTATATGCATATTTTAACAAAAGAAAATGCTTTATTGTATGTTAGTACTGAGCTTAATTATATATCACAGGTTTAATATAAGCATCTTGTAACTGTACAGTTGCTTGCCTTTTCAAAGTGGTTGTCATTAGCTGCCAGACACATATCACAATTGTGAGTGGTTGCTTGAGCAACATTGGTGAATATATCCTACATTAATGTATTCAACTTGTTAACACTAACTCCACTTACTTTTTAAAAAATTGGACTAGTTTCGGGAAAGGTCCCTCCCATCATCTGCTGCTGTCCATATGGATTGCTGTTCATGCCACTGTGAAGGTCCTCCGGTGTAGCTGGTTTTCTGCAGTATAAACATCCTTCAAGGTCCCCCAAAGGTAGAAGTCCAGGAGTGTTGAGTCTAGTGAATAGTGTTGGGAACTCAAATGCATCTTTTGATCCTATCCAGTGTCCCTGCAGATTCTCATCCAGGAAAATCCGCACACCTCAGTGGTAGTGTGGAGTCCTCCATCATGTTGGTAGAAAAATGCAGTTTCCATAAAGTGCATATATAGCTGGTAAAATTGATGTGCATAGCATTTCCAGATACTTTGCACAAGTAACTGAAGGTCATATTATACTTCTAGATGACATATATCCTGGTAGATTGACAGCCATGCCGACATGAATGTGTGGACTAATAACCATTATGACTATTCGCTCTTTCATTAAATTTGAATTGGGGCTCACAGACCACACAATTTTGCTCACAAACTTCTCACCCTCATTTACCTCACATATATGTACAAATAATTAAAAAAAAAGTGTGACGCATGTTCCTATATACCCCTTTCTGATTGTCTCTTCTGATCTGAACTGTCTCACTTTTATTTAAAAATTTACATATTCTCTCTTCCTCTTTCCTATCTGGCAGCAAATTCTAGCACTGCCACTGCTCTCTCCCCTTGTTAACAAATGGGGCCGGTGGGTATCTTTTTCTCCATTCTTCCGTTCCTTGCAGTAAGCCAGAATATGTTTCCATGGTTCTTTCTGCACGCATATAGGGCAGATTCTCGAACCCTCTCTGTTTGTTACTTTAGTCATCCTCCACGCACCTAACCTAAACCAAGTGAACCCCTATCTCCAGCGAAACTTTTTCTGCATTCTCCGAAAGAGTCAGCTGCTTATTAATGTCTCTCAAGTGTTTCTTAATTTTTTTCCACCTTCCCCTGCTCCCGGTAGCAGACCGCCCTAATTAGTGTCTGATCTCAATGAACAATTCCTAGCCAGTACTTCACTGCTCGAGTCCTGTATTCTATAATCTCGCTATAGGCGCCAAATTTCCTAAGGATTCCGCAATTTGCTGTACCCCTCCCCATTCTTAAAATACCTTTCAAAAAGCCCTTCCGCACCAGGTCCAATTTCTCTGTTCGTTCCCAACCCCAAATTTCGGCCCCATAAATCATTGTAGATCGTACTGCCTCATATACTGTCTCTAACAGCTCTACCGGCACATCTGCAATTCTGCTTCACATATGGAGAGTTTCTGCGGCATTTACATTCGCTTTAAGTTTCGCCCTGTAAATATGTTTCACCCAACTTCAATTCATCGAGAAAGATAGTCCAAGGTACACGAAATTCTTCACGTTATCTAGTATCTGTCCTGAATATATCCATGTCTCTGCTTTGCTATTAATAGCTTTGTTCTTAAAGGTTCATAATCTTCATTTTATTTGTAATCACCGTAAGTAACCAAGTATCACCGTAGGTCTGCAGTCTCTTTTGTCCACGCTGTAGATCATCCGCATATAACAGTGCTAGTACCTGTATATCTTACACCGTAAGTGGCGCCGCATTTCCTTGCTGTAATGCCTCGATTATGTCATCAATAAAAAGATTAAAAGGGGGGTGGAAGAACGCAACCCTGCCTTACACCTCTCCGACTAGAGGAACTCCCCGATACTCTGTTCCTGTCCTACTTAACGGAGAATTCCATCTTTCTGTATATCGCCTGTAGCGCTCGAGTCATCTTTATTGACATCCCCTTCATCTGTAATTTGTGCCATAGCGCATAGCGATGAACGGAATCGAATGATTTTTTGAGATCGACAAGAACACAGTGCAGCCTTCCCCTTGTTTGGCGTTTGTTTCAACCTTAATGTATCTGGAATAAATGCATTATCAATAGTACTGTACACCACCCCGAATTCCCTCTGGAATTATGAGATTTTGCGAAATTCCATACCCCATCCATCCCCCAGATTTTTATTCTTTCATACAAAATCCTGCCATAAATTTTTCCCCATAATCGGAAGCAACGTGACCATCTATAGTTGTCCGCGACTCCACTTGATCCCGTCCTCTAATATATCAGGTGAATAATTCCATTAAGGAAACAGGCTGATTATTCACCTTTATTAAATATATTGTTAAATATTCGAAGCAACACCAAACCAAACCTCTCAATACAGCAGGCCGCTTTAAACAACTCCGGCGGTAACCCATCCCGCCCCGGAGCTTTGCCCTGCTTTAGACATTTTATTGCCTTTGTTACTTCGTTAGAAATCGCAGCGTCTAGCATTGATATTTCTTGCCCTCCTGCCCTCCGAGGTCCCTTCCTGATCGAATCGGTCCCCCAGTGATCCCCTTCGAACACTGCTCTGAAATGTTCCCTCCAGACCTCTGCCGAAATTTCATTGCATGTTGAGCACTTTCCTCGAAATTGTTTGATCACCTGCCAGATCTCTGTAGTATTCCCCCTCCCCACCACATGCCGAATTTCTTCTGTTATTCTCTCCTGCCAGGTTGCTCGCCTTTGTTGAAAAGTTTCTTTATATTCTTTTCCCTTATGTGTAAAATCCCTGCGTTCTTCATTCCCTCCTACTCTTCGAAACATTCTTATACATTCTTCGCTTGTTTCTTGGCATTTCTGCATTCCTCATACCACACCGATGGTTTTTGCCTTTCCTTTCTATTTCTATATTTCATTGTCAGAGCGGATTCACTTAATTTTGTCAACTACTCAGCTATCTCGATCTCACTGCCCTATACTTGCCCGTATGTTAAATTCCGTTTTTTTTTTTTTTTTTTTTTTTTAAGGGGCGGCCCCACACCCGCCAACCCCGGTGGCGATCATCCGCAGAGGCTACATCGCCTCCCCATGCAGTTAGTAACTAAGCATGCATGAGGGGGTGCTTGTTAATTTGGGTACATGCAGGTGTTTGTTAGGTTAAGAGCAGGAGAAGGGTCGGGTTCCGCTTGAGCACCCGGGTTAGTACAGATTAATTTACCATGCTAGCATGCTATACATGCGAGCGTGTCATCGTGATTCCCTGGTTGTGACCATGACGCGTCCTGATCACCGCCAGGGGGTTAGTAGCTACTGAATGTAGGTGAGATGTTAGTTAAAAGCGTTAGTATTTGTTAGTTTGCTACACGTGGGATAGGAGGGTATTGAGGAGTTGTGAGGGGTAGACGATGATGAGTTAGGTTACATGATGTAGAATGGTGGGGGGGGGGGGCTTAATGGCAGGTTAGTTGTTTGGGTTGAGGTTGTTAATTACTAAGATGCTGATGTTTATGAAGCATGCAACGATAGTAGAATTTGGCGGGACTTACAGTTTTGTAGAGAACGTACTATTGCATTTAATGAAAGTGCACCTGTCGGCGGCGTTCTTAGTGCACCTGGAAAGTTTTGTAGAGAACGTACTATTGCATTTAATGAAAGAGCACATGTCGGCGGCATTCTTAGTAGACCTGGAACTGAGAAAGTTTCAGTTTATTGATTAGTTGAGCTTTTCAAATCAGAACGTCAGTTGGTGAAGGTTATTGTGTCCTACTGGAGTTAGGTCAGATGTGGGAGTTTGAGGGCATCTAGGTATGCTTGTGCTTCGGCAGCTGTGTTATCTTTTGTCAGGGTGCGTTCGAATAACGATAGTGGCCGTTTGTACCTGTTATGTGCGGTGTGGTAATTGCCTAAGGCTTTTATGAGGGGATTGTGGCTTTTATGGAGTCTCGAATAAAGATCATATGCTAGTTTTTTGCAGAATTCTTCAACGGTGTGCATTTTAAGTTCATTGTGTAGTATATCTGACGGAGTTATTTTGGGCACTTTTGCTGCAATGCGCAGTGCTTTATTTTGTAGCGACTGCAGTTTTTGAAAGTGTGTGGGGGCCGCATAGCCCCACACCGGGCAAGCATATGTGAGTATAGGGCGGATGAGAGTTTTATATAGTGTTAATCCAGTGTTTAATTGTAGGGAGCTGCTGTAGTTCATGAGAGGGTAAAGGTTACTCAGTTGTGCTCGCGCTTTATGGGATGCAGCTTGTAAGTGAGGGCCCCAGGTGAGGCCAGTGTCCATTTTAAGGCCTAGGTACGTGACATTCTTAAGCCACGGAATGGGTTTAGATATAAGTGTTAGTGGTGGCAGTTATTGGAGAGCTTTGCGATGGAGATTACGTTTGGTGAATAGTATGGCTTGGCATTTTTTTGGGTTCACTGCAATGCGCCATTTGGTGAGCCAATGTTCCAGGGTGATGAGTGCTTGTTGAAGTCGTCTATGTATAAGCTGGACGCTACCTGACTGTGCCATGTACGCAGTGTCGTCCGCGTACAAGAGGAGCGTAGTGTCTGGTGCTTTTGGAATGTCGTTTATGTATATGTTGAATAGAGTGGGCCCCAAGACACTGCCTTGGGGGACCCCTGCGCAGATTGGTCTGATTGTGGATTTTGTTGTATTGACGACCGAGTAGAATTTTCGATCTGAGAGGTAATTGGCAATGAGTTTAATCATAGTGTCAGTGAATCTGTATTGAGCTAGTTTGTGCAGTAGGCCGACGTGCCAGACGCGGTCGAAGGCGCGTTCAATATCTAAGAGGACAGTGCCAATGGATTTTCGTATATTAAAACCGTGAGTTACATGTTCTGTGGCGCGCAACAATTGTAACGTTGTTGAGTGGCCAGCTCTAAAGCCAAATTGTTCAGGGATAAGTATGTTGTTCTTGTGCAGATGAGCGTTGATTCTTTTAAGAATTATTTTCTCCAGGAGTTTAGCAAGCGTGTTTATGAGGCTTATCGGGCGATAGTTGTCTGGGTTGCTTGTGGATTTGTTTTTCTTGGGAAAATGGAGTACCGCTGCTGTTTTCCATCGAGTGGGAAAGATGCCTGTTGAGAGTACAAAGTTGTATATTTCAGTTAATGCTTGAATGGAGTGAGTGGTGAGATGTTTTAGGACTATGTTCGGTATTCTGTCAGGCCCGGGAGCTTTCTTGTTCGGGAGATGCTTAATTAGCCAGAGGATTTCCGAGGGACATGTTTTGCGGATTTTGTTGTGTGTTGTTTTGGTGCTGATTTCACTAGCTGTTGTTTCAGTGTCACTGACAAACTGTGTTGACAGTTGGATATTGTTTGGTTTGAGAGTTAGTTCGAGTGCATCTGCTAGAGCTTCAGCTTTCTCGGTGTCAGTGATGGCGGTTTGTTGGTTGTGCGAAAGTGGTGGTATTTTGTGTTGTTCTCTGGTGAGCGCGCGTGCAATTCGCCAGACTGAGTGGTGTTGTGGATCAAGGTTGTGTAGCGTATTATGCCATTGTTGTGTTATGAGTTTAGAGGTTTCCTGACGTACCTCATGATTGAGTTTACGGAGATTATCAAGCATCGCAGGATGCCTGGACGATTGCCATTTTCGGCGTGCTTTGTTGCGTTTAATGGTGAGATCATGAATATCAGGGGGCAACTGTTGAGCCGCAGCAGTTATGTTGTGTACAGGTACAGAGGTGGTTATTGCAAAATTGACAGCGAGTTCAAATTGGTGTGTGGCTGCGTCAAGTTCTTCTGTTGTGTGAATGTGAGTTGGCTGTAACTGTGTGTCGAGTGTTTCTGCAAATATTTTCCAGTTAGTTTGATTAAAGTTGTGTCTGGGCAGTGTTGCAGCGGGAGCAACAGTTCCCGCTGCCATGATGAGTACCGGAAGGTGGTCGGAGGAAAGTTCATGTGTTAAGGTGTATGACTCTGGTCATGTTTCTAGTAATTGCGATGTCTAAGACATCAGAGTGGCGACCCCTCATCCAGGGTATGTATGTATGTTCGATTGGGGCGTGTATAATGTAGTCTGATCGATTCTCGTGTCTGAGGAGTTTAATGCCAGCTATATTGCGAGTTGTGGAGTTCCAAAGTTCGTGTTTGGCGTTTAAGTCGCCTGCTATTATCACTTGATGGTGTGTCTGAAAGATCTGATCAAGGTCAGTGACTGCAATGTCCCCAGGGGGGTTATATGCAGCCACTATTGTAGTTCGGAAGTTGTTAAAGTGAATGGTAATGGCCGTAGCCTCAGTGCGTAGAAGTGAAGGAAGTATGGCTTGATTGTGAGCAATATTGTTCCTAATTGCTATTGCAGTGCCGCCACCATGCCTGTCTCGGTCCGACCGGTATATGGTGAACCCGGGGTTGGTGAGACGGTCAGAGTGGTTTAGGTTTGTTTCGTTAATTAGTGCTATCTGAATTTGATGTTTTGTGAGAAAATTGATTAGTTCTAGCTTTTTATGACGGATCCCGCCAGCATTCCATGTGATTAGCCGTAATCCGTGTTCAGCCATTGCGATGGTCGTCAGCAGGGAGGAGTGCACGTAGGAACTCCGCGTAATTACTTAAAGTTTCAAAAGCCTTCTCTGGGGCAACAACTATCTCTGATAGCATCTCCAGAGCTTGGTCTCTCAGTAAATACCAGCGGGTGCCAAGTCTCGGAGCATTTGCCTTGAAGACCCTTTCTGCCCTCTGAGAGTTCCAGGAGGCTCTACGCATCTCTTGGTCAGAGGGCAATCGGGGCCTTGCGTCACTGAGTGGGACGGTACTGGCTTTGGTAATGAAAGTGCAAGCAGGAGCATTTTGACCTGGCCTGGTCTCTGAGGCGGTAGGGGAGGCTGTTGTGACCTTGTGGCCGTTCCCCTTAGGATGGCGAGCTGTCTTTGATATTCAGGACAGGCTCTGTACCTGCTCCCGTGTCCAGTATTGTGGCAGAGCACGCAGACTCGGTACTGGACCTCCATGTGGCACATCTTTGAGTCGTGCGGCAGTGCGCAATTGGAACAGGTGGGAGTCTCAGCTGAACAACGCTCCATAGTGTGTCCGAGTCGTTGACATCTGTTACATTGAATCGGGACAGGTGGGCAAAAGTATTTGTCCACTGCTATCCTCATATGCAACATTTCCTTCACCTGTTTAAGGCTCTCTCTGTCATCATCCGTGGCCAATTCCACCAGATAGATCGGGAGTAGAGTCCTGTCTCGATTAAACCGTCTAAGCTGGACCACCCGGTTAACCGAGATGTTCTTGGCTTGTAGGTTATGCAGAATCTCTTGCTCCGCATGATCAAGAAACAAATTCTTGATGACCATGCGTGGGCATTCTCCAAGGCATCTGTGCGTTTTATCAAACTCTGTTAGCAGCCTTCCTAAATCAGAGGCATGGGCCTTACTAACGTTGATTGGGGGTTGGTGTTTGACCACCTCTGCCACTAGAAGTAGCTGCCCCGTTGCAACAGATGTAGCGGCAGTGGGCCCAATTTGGGCATTAGTTGGAGTCTGCGGCGCGCCTAGCATGGGTGAAGGGTTAGGTGGCGGTATTCTCAAGGAATTTACATCTTTAGCTTCTGAAGGAAGCCCTGGTGTGGAAGAGTTGGAAGGGTGGGGGGAATCAGAGGTGGTGGAGAAGGAGACAGAGGGAGTGGAAATAGTGGAGGGGGAGATAGGTCGGGGTTCAGGGAGTTGAGGAGGGGAGGGCTGCTCCGGCCTCGATTTGCCCCTGGTCTTAGGGCCAGCAGGTGTCTTCGATTTGGGAGGCATCCCAGTGTTGTTGCAAGAGAAAGTAGGAAGAGTGAAGATTACTCCGATTTAGACGGAGTGGAAACTTAAACTAAGGGAACCTAGCACTTATAATCTAACAGAAAAGATGAAGCAAGTGGAAGAAAGAATAGACCAGTTGCCAGGCGCTAATAAGCACAGACAGCAGAGGGTCGGACCCGAAGGCGCCAGTAAACCGTCTCAGGGACGTTGGCTTGTACCGTGCTGTCCTACCTGTGCAAGCTGGGAGTGGAGTCTAACTACAGAGCACCCTGTCGATGACCGCACAACCTTAGCGCTGATAAGCTACTAAGTGCGGCTTGAAGATGCGTAGCGGCACGCGATTGCTGCCGCCCTGCGCGAGCGTCCGCTCGCTACTGAAGATCGGCAGGCGAAGCGCTGCTTGTCTCGGCCGGCTCCGGCGCGGTTCGGCTCTTCCCGGCAGTAGTGAGGATGCGTCCTCTCGTCTCCGCTGTCACCTCTCGAATCCTTGACTCCTTGACGTGTTAAATTCCGCTTGCTCTGGTTTCTATTTATACTCCCCTCTCCTTACCGCTCCCGGCACGTGTTGCATTTACCTCCTATTGATAATTCCAGCATGACAGGGCAGTGGTGTGGCCCAATACGCTCCCCCACCCAGAAGTCTCCAATTTTGCCTATTCAATTTTTACTGACCAGCACAGTCAATTACACTGTCACCATTTACATTTATGAACGTAAGTCCTTCCGAATCGAGGCCGTATTTTCCATTCACAATCTCCAAGGAGAAAGCGTTGCAAAATGCCAGAAATTCCCTGCCTTCCCTATTTAATATTGCATCTTTGCGCTTACGCAGAGCGGGGCGCTGTTTTTCCCCCTCCCTTCCTCACCCTGCCAGTGTGACGTTCTCCCCTCCTAACCTGGCGTTGAAGTACCCCATGATTACAATTCCGCTCCTGGATTCCTGTCCTGTATTTGTACTAATATTTCTGTTATGTCACTATGAAGGTTATGGTTCACTACTGGCTGATTATAAATTCCAATTATTATAAAGTTTATTCCCCCCAAGCCAAATTAATTCCAATTGCTCCTTCCAACCCTATATTTTAGATACGTAAGCTCCCATCTCAAACCGGAAAGAAAGCGATACTACTCCTGACCATCGCCCTCTCTTACTCGTTTCACGCCCCTTACTAACACTATGAAATTGTTTCAGTTGCACTGTCACCATTCTTGAGCCACGTTTCTGTCAAACAAACGACATTCAAGTTTTTGAAAAAGAACAGAAATCTGTCACTGCCCATTTTCTTTCTGAATCCCTGGACATTTCAGGGAGCGATGCTAAGAAAGGAGTATGGGTCCTAGTTTTTCTTTGCAACAGCTTCGCTGCTGCCAAACCCGCGATTGTCACCATTTAGCGTTCTGCCGCTGGACCTTACAGGTCTGCAGTCAGATGGCGGCGACCTTCACTGTCCTGATGATTTTCCTCTCTCCTCTCTTCTCACCTTGGCTCTTACCTCCCTCCTGTCCTGCTCCGGTGACTTATTCCTTGCCTTGTTGCTGTAATTCCTCAATCCTGGGTTCGTCCTCTCCTCACTCAGTTCCTTCCATCATTGTATTCCGTGATTGGCTCTCACGCTCCTGCTGGGTTCGACTTCCGCCAATTGCTCCATTCTTTCCAGCTCGTACAGATTCCAAACTCTCCTGTTGATGATTAATTTATCGAAGCAAAGCACTGCATGACATCCTTGTCTTCTGGCCTCAAACAAGTGTCATTTCAAGAAGTTCCTTTTCTCCCTCACCGTCGGCTAAAATATGCTCCATTGCTGATTCCCGTGCCCTGGAGAAATCTGGCATCTCACAGTATGTGCACCCTCAGTTTGTAGTGGGCCAATTTGCACATTACTGGCCTTTTTCCTCCACCCCATCTTCCTATTCGGTGTGCTCTTTCAAAGTCAAAATTCCTGAGTTCGATGCTTATTTGGGCAACCATTCAAAGTACAATGTCCTCACTGTACCTCAGCTCTCGCTCTTCTCCTCTTGTACACTGTATATCAAAATGTTATTGTGCCTGATTTGATTTGCCAAATAATTTAGCCTACTTTTCATGAGCTTGATCCGTTTCTCCAGATATCTCCCATTTCCTTCAATTTCTTCAGATGGCATTTTTCAACTCATGCTGCATCTCCTCCCTCAACTGCTCAGTTAACTTTTCGACTGTCTCCATTCTTGCCTTGGCAAGAAACATGTCCATCCACTTTGCTGGTCAGGTAGCAACTCCTTTTAAAATGTAAATAATTTCAGTTCTAATCAATTATATAAACAAGCTTTTTACTAACATAATAACTGAAGTGAAATTTGTTAAAAGTTTTGAAACTTTCTCGGTGTTGGAAATTAATGATGGTTTCATGGATATTGCCAAGGAAGGCCATGGAATCAAGATGGTTGAAAGCTTGTTAGATAATCCAGAAAATGTTTGATTTATATCCCATGTAATCATCATGTAAAATTATATATTAGTATTGAATCAGATACTTCATTCTTAGAAAATAATTTAAATAGCATAAATATAACTTGAAATGTTAATTGGAATTTGTACAGTGAAGCTAATCATATAATTAAGATCATTGTATGATTGAGTCCAGTTACTCTTATTGGCTCCACTTGTTTAAATGTAGTAAATGTTTCACGAAACTTTGTCTGCTTCTTCAGTTACCCGTCGACTACTGGATAATTTGTTATGCCTTGGGGATATATATTCTGCTCCAGTGGAGGTGTGATGAACCTAAAATTTATATTTTCATCCCCGGAAATGTCGAAGTTCATTAATCTGCCTCTTTATTTATAAATGTAGATTTTCTCCCATGTAGCTAACTCTGTAGGTCTTTGTACCAATTTTAATAATTTTGCTTTATTTGCTATGTCATGATTTTCTGTCCAGAAATAAAATGCTACAGCTGATTTCACCATTTGTTTGTATTTTATGTTCCTGAAGTGTTCTTTTAATCTTGTGCCTATATTTCTCTTTGTTTTCCCAATATAGGCATTTACGCATTCTGCACAACTTATTTGGTAAATACCTGCTTTTTCTCTGGTAGAATATTATCATTAATATTGTTATTCAGGATATTTTTAACATTAAATCTTTTCATAGGTGATAACCTGATATTAAAATCTGTAAGATTATTTTGAAATTTTTGCCTAGCCCTAGATTATATGTGAATTTAATGCTGAAAGTGTTGTGGTTTCTTTAATAAGTTTCTGCCTCTTGCATTTCTGTACTTTTTTATGAACTAGTTCTTTTCTAAATTCATTTTTAGTTGCTATTCTTTCTATTTGCTTATTTTCTTTAGACTATTCTTCCTTGCTAATTTGTAGGTTATCCCGCCTGTTATTAAGCTGTTGACCAGTGCACGTTTATGTGTTTTGGGGTTAAAACCACCAACTTTGATGTGATTGTTTGCATGCATGTTCTTTCTGTAGATTCCAAATTTCAGGTTTCCTTGATGTTTCATAATTTTAATGTCAAGGAATGGTAACATGTTATCTGTTTCTGTTTTGTATGTGAATGATATGCTTTTATCTTGTATATTTAGAAATTTTATGGCATCGTCAGTTTATTTTTTGTGAACTATGGCAAATATATTGTCAACATATCTGTACCATATTTTAAATATGTATGGTAATGCTGAGTTGATGTGTGTTTCAAATCTGCTCATGAAGAGGTTGGCTAGAAATAGAGATAAGGAGCTGCCCTAGTTAAGTCCTGATTCTTGTATATAGAATTTGCCCTTGAATGAAAAATAGGATTGGTTTATGCATTCCTTTATGTATGAATCAATAATTCCACTTGTTCATAGCCAATCATGCAGACAAATTAGAGGTTTATCTTTTGGCATGCTTGGAAACAGCGATTCTATGTCGAAAGATATTAATGTGTCAGAAGGTTTTAATTTTATATACTTAATTTTTTCTGTCAGTTGAAATTATTTGTTTATGCTCTGACTTTGAAATTTTGGTAGTTTCATGAATTTATTAGCCAGCTATTTGCTAAATAGTATGAGGTGTATTGTTATTATTAATGATGGGTCACACACCATAACCAGTGTTGTGAATTTTAGGTAAACCTATGTTTTTTGCTATTGTTCCATTGTTCTGTTTTATTTTGTTCCTTTTGGAATAACTGTGCATGTTTTCAGAGCCTCAAGAACTGTAATTTGTAATTTGTAATTTTCTTTATCTAATATCATTATTCTGTTCCCTTTGTCAACTTGTTTATAAATTATACCCTTTTCATTTAACAATTGTATTGTCTTTTTGTATATCTTGTTTACTGGTTTTTTCTTTATCTCTTTTAAAATTTTTTCTGATCTATTTTTAACTATATTTTTCTCTATGGTTTAACCCTTCAATCCCCACTTCTAAATCTACCAAGTAATCTTCTATTTTATTGGAGTATTGAACACAAATTTTTAGGTCTTTATTTAGAAATGCTATTTCTTCCTTCTTGTAACTTTCTTTGGATAGATTTTCCACATAATTTGGGTTAGGTCCTGAATTTAATTTCTTAGGTTGCTTATATAGATTTCTAAACTTTCTTTTCTGGTTGGTGACTTTTTTGTTTACCCGATACAGTATGAGATTGTTTGTGACCATGCTGTGTAAAGTCAGTTTTTATGCTCTGAGCTTAGGCTGTGGAAAAAGGGGTGTTGTTTGCACAATAAGATAGGAGAGTTGTTGTGATGTACCCATTGCAGCAAATATAGAAAAACCTGCTGATTGTTGATACTGCTGTCAAAACAGCAAGGACAACTATTAGACTCTCTACATAGGTAAGTAACAAATGAAAGTATTTTTAAGCATAGGGGTAAATTAATAGTAAAATATAAATTATTTATATAAATCAGTCTAACAAACTGTATAGTAAATGTACAACCATTAAAAATTAGATACGGTTTATATGATTCAGTAATGAGCAATACGATTATTTTTCAATATAATAAAGTTATAATAATATAGGTAAAATCTGACTGAATTCATACCCATTGTTCATACAGATTAGAGATAGATAGATTAGATTAGATTAGATTAGATAGTGTTTATTGCCAATAGACTTGGTTTACAAGTTTTAGTATGTGCAATGGGTTTACCATGTGCCTATGTTTCTCTTTGTTTTTCCAATATAGATTTTTTTCATTGGAAAAACAAGGAAGATCATAGGCACATGGTTAAAAGAACACTTCAGGAACATAAATTACAAACAGCTGGAGAAATCAGTGGTGGCATATTATTTCTGAACAGGTAACCATGACATTAAAAATAGCAAAATTATTAAAGTCAACACAGGGACCCACAGAGCTCTAGCAACATGGGAGAAAATCTACATTTATAAATAGAGAGACAGGTTAATGAACTTTTGACACTTCAGGGAATAAAAACATAAACTTTAAGTTCATCACATTACACCACACCTCCAATAGAATAAAAGATGCATCCCGAAAGGAACACCGTAACATCCAGCTTTTGACAGTTAGCTGAGGATGCGGTTGATCCATGAAACATGCTCTAATTATAAACAAGTAAGTGGAGCCAATAAGAGTGTGTAGTTCAACTCAGTTATACAATATTCTTAATTATATGACTTTCTTCAGTGTACAAGTTCTAATTAATACTTCAAGTTAATATCCTACAATACCACCTAGTAAGAGTTGAATGGGAAGAATGATAGAATTTCTGGACTTCACAGCTGCTAATGGGGATGTAATGATTCAGCCTTGGATGATTCTTATACTTTTGAATTGGTGGATACTGAAGCATAAAAACATTGATCTTCTATTGCTGCAATGTTACAAAAATGCAATAGAGGTTATTTACTTTAAAAACATAATAAAGTTGAGCAATGTATATGTATATATATTTTTTTTTACCCAGGTCTTGTCAATAAATTAAGATTTCTAAAGTTAACAGTGATTAGGTGAAGCTTGGCTTAGGGTTTGATTGACTGAATTTCAACTTCTCATTTTATGCTTGTTTATGGTTTGGCTAAGTGGAATGGTGCTCGGTATATTCGTTGATTTTTACTATTATGTAAAATGGAAGAATATTACATCAAATAATGGTATCGCCTTCCAAATTACAAATAATCACAATGAATGAATTCATGCATCATGTTTAAGTTAGCATACATGTTTTATTTTTAATAATAGACTTTGTATTACTTACATTAGCATTTCAGCAGTGAATTAAAACCATTATATCCTGATATGCTGTCTGATTGTTTTTCAGATTGTAATGATTATTAATGATAATTCTAGGAGATGAACCTGCAGAGCTGCTTCTTGTGTGGCTACAATAATAGGTTTTTGTAATCCAGATCTAAAACTCAACTTTGAGCTCTATTTTATAAACTTGTGTACTCTTTTGTAGATATCAGTATCTCCTGATAGCAGGAACACTTCATGGGTATCATTTGATGGACGAAATCGGCAAGAGCTATTCCACGGTGATAGGTAGGTGTTGCCTTGTTCCTGCCTGCTTTGTCTGTGTGCTATTTTGTTCTGCCTGAAGTCAAGCTACTGGTTCTCCACTTGCATATTTACTGTTTTTGCATGTGTTTATTTATTTTAATATTATTGCTTTTATTTCTTTTGAATTTACTGTACTGGATATGTTTGGAAGTGAAACATGCCATCCTTTTAGAGGTGATTTTAGCGTTTTCAAAAAATAAATATATTTGTTGCTATATTCTTTAAGGATGATGTAAGGAGTTCATGTGATATCTGTGTGCAATTAAGTGTAAGTTAATACCAACAGCTTGTTATTTATTTATTAGGTACGTTTTTAGTGCTGAAGATTGATATATAACATGTACAATTGCACATTTTAAGGGTTTTTTAATTTATTTTAAAACTGACTTAGAGCTTTGTGTTTTTGTACATTTAGTTTCAGTTTGACAATATGAAACAGTAACTATTATGTATAATGCAAGTCTAAATGTTAAAAAACTGTTGCTGCTAAAGATATGAACAAACTGGCTTTCTGACTTTGCACATTATCTCCCTTCATATGTACTAGTAACTGTTGCCTAGAATGCAGTCAGCTTTTTAGGACTGTTTTCACAGTGAAGAGGTTACACCAATGGGATTACCTAACTTAAACTCTAAAATAAGTATGGCCATTTCTTCCATATTCAGAGTTTTGTTTCCTCAAGGTAAGAAAAACTGCAAGAACTTCATACCATTGAATATAATTGTACTGAGAATAATCAATGTAGAGGAGTATATCACATGGTGAGATGATCTCTGCAACTGTTTCAGATAATGCTGAACAGTGATGCAAGAAGCACTGCGTGTGTATCATTTGATGGCCGCTACCAACAGGAAATGAATGTCGGAGATAGGTGTGTCTTCTAAAATTCATCATTGATTCAGTATTTCTTCCATTAATGTGATTTTTGTTGCATCCGACTCTTGTTGGTTTCTAAGAGTTCTGAATGGCATTTAGTGCTTTTCTTTCTTCATAAGACTTTCTTTTCTAAATATATGATATTATAAATATTCCACTTCTTTCTCTCCTATGAATTGTTGATTAAAATTGTTGCTGCTGATTTATGCAAAATATTCCAAAATAATATATTGCGTATCTTTACTAATGAAATAGTTTACAAACAAAATTTAACTGAATGCTTTGAGAAATGCTACTCATTTAATAGTGCATAGTCATTGTTACTTATATTAAACTTTGGTGGATGGTTTATAGCAACCCAACCTCAAATCTGTATCACTAGTTTGATTTAAGTTCATAGGATGAAATTACTGTAATTACTAGATTAATAAAAGAAATCTTAATAATTGTAGGAAAATAAGTAATTTAGTTGTAAATACTGGATATGGGCTGTAGTCATTGTGCATTTGCCACGGTGCTACTAAATAAGGGAAAAAATAAATATTATACTCTCCTCTAATGCATGTGCATGTGGTTAGAAGTATCAACATCTGCAGCCATCGCTATATTATGGCCCAAAAATATAGCAATGCTTATGGCAAATGTGCAAGAATTTGTTTATTGTACAAGCATAACAATTTAGTGTAGTTTTACAAAGAATGCTTTGCATTGCACATTAACATCATGTACATATACACATGTCTCCAATGTATGTTAAGGTAATCTCTGAGAGTCGGAATATTAAAACACTCTTTTTGGTTTCACTTAAGTGAGATTTTACTCAGGATATACGTTTCATGGAAATGTTTTCCACATTATCAGCTGTTCATGACTAAATTAAAACACTCTTTTTGCTTTCACTTAAATGAGATTTCCATGAAACATATGTCCTGAGTAAAATCTCATTTAAGTGAAACCAGAAAGAGTGTTTTAATATTCCAACTCACAGAGATTATTAGTGCGTGTTTCACTGTGTTCGATTCCAAATTGAACTAATATTGAGAATATGTTAGGGTAATTCATCTTAGGTATTTAATTTAATTTTTCATGTTCAGTAGTTTTCTTTTTTTCCTTGTAGGTTTTACAATTATTAATTTTTAACATGAATATAATGAATGCGTATACTCTCGTATGTACTGGTTTGTTCATTTAGAATAATAGTGTTCTATGTATTGGGTTAAAGTACCGAAGACATCTGAAAGCTGTTGAGGACTAGGTTGGCTGCAGAGAGCAAAGATTCACTTAATGGCAATACTGAACCTATCTTTCATATTCTGTATTCATAACCAAGAAATTGTAATAATGATCTTCTTACAAAATCATAGAACATTTTAATTAGAATTAGAGAAGAATCCAAGCTTTCCTGCTTGTGCAGTTACAAACTACATCTAATCTCTTTTGTGCCACACTATGTATGTTAAACTTATTTCTTAACCACATGAAAATGGAAAATAATAAAATATTATATAATGTTGATAGCATTTTCCTGGCAAGCTGAGTCTGAGTTCAGTGGGTTTTCTTTTAATAATAAAATGGAATACAGTAGTTTCAAACAAGCCAGAACATATCTTGCTGGCTAATATGGTTCACAGATAAAAGGTTTGTGTTGGTAGGCTATCAATAAATTGGTAGATCCACTGCTTCTTAAGGGTTAGTTGGCTAGGGCATTGATCTGAACCAGCTGCAAAAGTGGAGGATACAGATTTGAATTTTGCTTAGGGTCTAGTTGCCTGGGTTACTTTCTTCCAGAGGTTTTACACTATCTGAAAAGCCAAATCCTAGGTAACTTTAGACTTCAAGGCTTATTTGTGCCATCATTATTACATTGCACTTATCACCTCAAAAACCCTTTCAGTTGCATTACATAACTGCAAAATAGGAAAAAACAGGAATATGTAATTATGCTTTGCAAAGTAATGTATGCATGAAAGTTTGAGCATTAATGACACAGGATAACATTTTCAATCATTATGTAATGACATGCATAATTCTGCTTGGTAGATAATGTTAGTGTTCAAATTGTTACTTTGTGATTATTGCCTAAACCTAGTAAAATAATGTAGCATATTATTTGTGCACTAAATGGGAAAATCAAAATTATTGATTACTCTTACTTAAGGACATTTAGCATATTTGAAATAACTATATTATATAATCACTTGCAATATATGAGACTTTATTAAATTATAAATATTTTGGTTAAGCTCTGTTTGAATTCAGACGTGAAAATATAACACAGATTAAATAAAAGAAACATAAAGCATTAAAAGTAAATAGTGCAATGCTCATACAGCTTATTTCAGATTAATTTTAGATATAAATATCAGTGTAATATTTTTTAATAAACTAGTTGATACTGATACTATGTGTTAATGGTTAGCTAAAACATACCTTTTATATCCTCTTTCAGCCTCATTTAAATCTTTCACCTCATTCTTCACTCAAAGCAAGCAGGCTTTTAGATAATTAGTTATGGTGTATGTATGTATGTATGTATATCATATCATACTCATATTTTAATGAATGCATCCAGAACTTTGTTCAGAACATCCCTGTATTCTGGAGACTTGTTATTGCCAAGAAACTTGGGATGATTTCTGTATATGCTTTCCCAATATTTTGTAAATATTTTTTTCAATTTTACTTCAGAGAGGTGAAAATTGGTCACATATGTATGTATAATAGGCTCCATGTTGAGTTAAAATCCAGCAAACTGCTTAATGAAACAAGCTTAATGTGAAGATGTGATAGGAGAATTACATGCAAAAGTATTTGCTTCCGAATAAATTTTAAAATCAATGACCAGGTTTTCATGGGATAGCCAATCTTTGTCATTTCAGAGATAATTATGTGGCTCTCTTGCCAAAAAACTTGCATTTGATGTGCAATAACAATGACACAAGCAAGATTCTCATGAAAGTTACCCTCATTATTTAATATATTCTCATGATTCTTTGAAAATCACTGCATAAGTGAGAGGAACTTACCAAAAATATTCCTGTTGTGAAGAAAGACATATTTTAAACCTCTCTTTGGTGCATCCATTGCCAATGCTCATCATTTGGATATTTTGTAAGTTCCAAGCTTAATTATCACTTCAGGAACATTGCACCAAGTTGAAAAAAATAAATCGTGAATTCCTAGCATTGGTCTCTAGAAAAAGTAGGACATATTTTGGTAGTTTTTTTTCCCTCCTCCCCTAACTCTAGATTGATTATAAAATCTAAGCTCAGTCATTAGGAAGCCTGGATCTCTTACCAAATCATTCAATTCACACTGCATAAGAGGCCGGCAGCATAAGTTTTATCATTGCAATCAATTGAAAGGTTATCAGGGCTCTTTGGTAATGAAGGAACTTGAATACCTGGCTTAAGAGGAAACAGCTAGAACTGCTGATTTGATGACTGTGTTAATTTTTTTTATTTTTGGTCTACCCCTCACTTTGCAAGAGCAAAATTAGCAGTCATTTCTATGTTGCATTGTTTTTGCCATATCATTCCAATTCCAAAAGGTATCAAACTTTTCCCCATCGACACAGTTGCCCTTCCAGTTGCTTTTTCATAAAGTCCATTATATTCAGTCTTAATTTAACCGTGACATGAATATTTACCACATATATAACAAAAATGGGATAGTCATTTGTATGACCCTGTGATGTGGTCAGTTTACGTGTATTGCATATCACTGCTCTCAAAGAAAATGTAAACCTTTATTGAGTGATATCTGTTTATGTGCACACAATCATTTTTATCAAACATTACTAAGCAACTGTTTACATACAGTCTAATTACAGACCAATGGCAGGTGAGTGCCAGGTAAAGGAAGCTATGTCTGATTAAGTATCTAATCAGCAAAGAATATCACTCTACTCACCTTTTTCCCCAAGTCAGTATCTTAAGAAGTTGAACAAGTTCCAGCAACCTTCTATCAAAGAAACAGATGGAAATGTTAATGCATTCATTGGCATTGAGGAATCAAATGAGAATACACCAAGCAGTTGGTAGCTATATCTGTTCAGATTGCAGGCAGCTAATATCACAGAGTTTATTCTTTATTTTTATTTTAGTCTTGAGTCTAATTTTTAAATTATTGCATATCCTCTAGCCATTGTTTTCTCTCTTTTTACTATTTTTGTAAATCAGAAAAAATCAAACATATCTTAAAACAAAAATGTTACTAACACATGATCCAATTTGGTCATACTGTGAACATTTGCTAAGTGTCCAGTTATTTACTACAAGGCATTTTTTGTGACCTGAAAGTCCCATTATTGCTTTCATAAGAACAAAAAATGCAAATTTTTGCCACTATTTGAATACTTTAAAATTCATAAAGTTTGCTTCTACAGATTTGCACTTCATTTGTTGATTCTGTAAAGTCATTATTTGGCAACATTTTTTTAAACAAGGCCTTTTAATGAGAAAAGCCCTTGGAAATATGGAAACTTAGGCACCATCCATTTTATGTTGCTAGTTGCCACTTGTAATAGTAACAATTAGAAATAATACAGAAAGTATAATAATTACTGCTGTTACAAATCTTATTCGTTTTCTTTTCATAGCTTACGTGTCACCACTTCAATATACCCAGTACCATCAATCTGTGCCCAGGACCAAATTTCAGACTGGTTTGACTCGCTGGCAGAGTGCCTGCATTGGAATGTGCGCAAACGTCAGAAACATTTGGATGAACTAAGTGACCTAACACATTCCAGTTCCAATGATACTTTGGATTCCCTTGATCATGCAGATCAGCTGGATAGCTAAAACTTATAAGGTTTGTAAAGTATACAGTGATTATATTGGTACATGCTCATCCTGCACTTTAAAAGGCATTTGTGTTTTTTGGTAATTGCAATGGATTGCAATTAAGCTTGCACTTCAATAATAGGTTTGGATGAAAAGCTAGTTTTTAGCTAGGAGGAATTAAACTTTTTAAAAAGCTCAATTTTTTCACCTATTGACTGATATGTCTAATATTCTTATGATAGTTACGTATAGCATTTAGCAGCATGCACTGATGTTCAGGTAAATGTCTGGTCAATACTGTTATAAGTATATCATTATTAACAGAAAAATGCTTACCGCATTATTGCATAAAACTTCTGGAAATTAAACTTATTAAAAAAATGTAAATAAAACTACTAATATCTTATGTGAGATAATTTACATTCTGAATTTTATCATCAGATTATCACTATTTAAGCATGACTACAAAGATTTTAAGTTTTTTCTTTCATGAAAAATGAAGATAAACAGATTTTTCACTATTTAATATGTTTAAAAGCCATTGAGATTGAAGCTACTGAAACATTCCAAGTTGAACTTTCCAAATGTTGACATGAAATTCATTTACAGGATATTTAATTAGGACAATTTTGGGTACCATCATTCCCATCTTTGCCTGAAAGAGGTGGCCCCTGAGCAAAATTTATCAGCCATTTCAAACCCTTAATTAAATGGGACGCTGATGACCTGGGATGTTAAAGAGCGTCCGTAAATAAAACAAATAAAAATTTCCAACTTCTGCTGTTGACTGATTGCTTGGTAAGTTTTGGGTTGCTTAATATGGTCATGGCTGGATATGAGCTGCTACTCTTATCATATGGCTACTTTGCAGGTACGTCGGTCCTGGAGGTGTAGTGGTAACCATACTTGCCTTCTAAACACAAGATTGCAAATTCAAACGTGGTCAAGACCGATGGATTTTTTCGGGCGTAAAAATCCTAAGTATGGCTTCCTTCAGAACGGAAGTAAAGCCATGGGTCCCATATTGTACATTTACGGCACGAAAAAGAACCTCAAGCCTGAAAGACAAAAGGCCTCTGAGCAAAATTTATCGGCTGTTTCATGTCCTGAATTGAATGGGATGCTGATGACCTGAGATGTTAAAGAGCATCTGTAAATAAACCAAATCAATCCCAACAATTTGCAGGTACAGCCCAAAAAAATGTTTTACTTTTTGAAATGCAACTTTTTCTTGGTATTTTATTGCTTGCTGTTGAGGAAATTATTATTGGCTGAAAAAGCTAATCCAACATACAAGACTACAAACTAAATAGATTTGGTATATAAGAAAAAGAAGAATATATGTTAACTATGCACCTGATGATGATTATAATGATTTTATTGCACATCATAGACTCTACACTTGAGTTTCAGTCATTGTCAGAAAATACATTGATAAACAAAACAATTTGAAACAAGAGGAAAATTTATCTTGTATAATAATGGGGTATTCGCATTTATACTATAAATAATTATATTAAACTCTTATTTTATATACATGTTTACAATTCACTTATCTTATACATACATTTATGTATCAAGAAGTTTTTGAATTCTGTTCAAAAACTTTTTCCCTCTTTTAATTTTAATTGTTAGTGGGAGTTTATTATACAAAAGTTTACCAATAAATCTTGGATTTCTTTCACTAGCTTTTTTGTTTACATTTAGATAATTATTTTGAGGCAGAGTGCCATAGTGAGGCAGTCCTTGTTTAGGATCTTGTCATGTTCATTGTTAATGACAAACAGAACTATGCTATAAACATATAATATTATAGTTAACATTTTAGATGACTTAAAAATACTTCTACATTATACTTTTCTGTCTATCTTATGTATACATCTCAAACTACATTTTTGAATGATTAGTGGTTTATTCATATTTACACCACATGTACTTCCCCAAATATCAATTCCATAGCAAAAATATGGATAGATTAAACCATATTATAATAACTTTAGACTATCTGAATTTAAATATTGTGATACTATCCTTAATAAATATATAAATGTGCTCACTTTGTTATAAGTATAGTCTACATGGTGTTTGAAAGTTAATTGATTATCAACAATGACTGCCAAGAAATGTATATGATTAACCTGTTCTATAGCTTCTCCATTAATTATAACATTTGTGTCTAGATTCTCATGCCTATTATTGTGGTAGTGAAACATAAATGCTTTAGTATTTGCATATTTTATGTTAAATTATTACTTAATAAATATTTGTAAATGATATTTCATTGTTCTGCTCTAGTTTGTTCTAATCCAGTAAGAGATATGAAATGAACCATTTTTTAACAACTGCAGTAACAGAATGATATCTATTATGCAGTTCATTATGGCAGTGATTTTAGCCTTAATCTAAATTCATGATGGTATCGGTTTATATGAATGATCTTTATATAGAATATGTTCTGTGCATTTTCCTATCAAGAATAATATAAATATTGGTCTGTACTTTTTCTTTGTATCATTCTTTTTAAAACAGACGTGACTAAAGATTTAAAGACAGGTGGGAATTCTCTAGTTTTCTATGTGCCATTTATTATATGCTCTAATACATCAAGTACAGCCGGAATAGAATGTTTTTAGTAAGAAAGCTAGAATTCTATCTGTCCCAACAGACTTTTTATTTTCATTGTTTTAAATGCATTTTTTAGTTTTTCCTTTAAGACAGAAACTAGAAAAATTGGTAATGTGTTTGTTTATTTTTCAAAAATTTATATTATCTTTGTTAATTCCAGCATTTACAAAATATTCATTAAGAACATTTTCTTCTTGTATTGGGCTGCTTGTGATATTGTGCGAAATGTGAATTTAGGATTTTATGATGAATTTTTTTTCTCGTAATTCTATATTTATTACTTTTGATGTTATCAGCTTTATTGATTTTTATAATGTAATACTGCTGTTTTTCCTGAAAGTTTTTTTATTTTTTTTTGCTTCTATATACATGTTTACTATGTTTATGTTCCCCAGAAATAAATTTTTTAAAGATTACTTTTTGAAGCTCATTTTGAAATGTGTTGATTTCATTATATTACTCAAGATTTATCTGAAATTATTAGCAAGGAATTTTGTTTTTGGAAAGGGCTGATTAAAGTTTTTTAATTTAGCAAACAAAGATTTGCTTTATCTTCAACAACTGAATCTACTTGATAAATGTTTTGTAGGAATTCTGCACTGTTAGCTGATTGGCTGGCTCCTTTTTTTGCTAAAAGTATCCGCAGTCTCATTCCTCTTTAATCTTAACATGACTTGAAATCCATTTTAAAAACTATTTCTATATTTCTGATCTAGATTTTATGATATAATTTTCTTATTTCATTAATAATGTATGTTGGTGGGTCCTGTAATTCATTATCTTTGTAGTGTTGCTTTAGAATAACTTTGGATAACATTTTTTTTTATTAATTTTAGGTCTATACAGTAAATTTTCTAAAGCTTCTTTAATGACCATTATTTTGCCATAAAAATTGTTAATATAAGCCCCTAAGGTGTATATTGAGGGAATTCTTCACAGTATATTCCAAATCCTACTTCTCAATTTAAGCGATCCATCTATATGTACTCTAAACCATGTATCAGTCAGATAATAGTTGTTTAATATACTATGTCATGTCAGTCTTAATACTTCAGGTAGGCCATGCTTCTTGAAGACCATTTTATCTGGATTTAGTTTCAGGCTGATATCTGTATATTAAAAAGTGTTAGTTGATATAACGGCACTTTTAGTGTCTATTTTTAAAATTTTGTCTAATCTTCTTTCTGTATATAATTTTTGAAAGTCTGTTTTGTTTTTATTCATTGAGTGCTGTCAGGAATATGAATCAATTTATTTCTATAGTTAGCAATGTTTGCTTGTGAATAACATTATAATGGATTTTATAATTGAACAACTATTTGTATGTATCTCATTACCATAGTCGCGAACTTTGGCAGATATTCAACCAAAAATAAGAGGAAGTAAGAGCAGTAATGTCATATTATTGAAGAAAAAAGCTTCTTAAAATTTGTGAAAAATAAAAATGCCATTTGTACAGTGCAAAATGCTAAGATTATGCCTCTTGCTTTTAAGAGTTGGTGGTCTTTTGAATCACTAATTGAATAATTTATTACCTTAGCTTGATGCAATTATTTAACAGCTTAGGAACATTTCAGTACATTTTCTTTACTCAAAGGACAAATCTCAATAAACCCAGTGCTCCTATATGTGGTATCTTATGGTGCATAAGTTATTCATCCGATCATTCAATTCATTCTTTATACCAGCTAATCCATTGTTCTGAAGATGAGCTAATGGTCCATAGAGGGAATAAATAAACAAAAAAGCATTGATTATTCATTGAAATATGTAGCTGCATTCCTTTACATTGTTAAACTTGTGGAGGCTATCCACTTATTCCTGGGGAACCCAGACACCTGATTGTGAACTGAGTGATCCAGGACTGAATCCCTGGTACCAGTAGAGACATTTTATTCTGCTCTGTTATGTCCAGAGTGAAATCTGAACCAAGGCAGTAGAACATAACATTGACCACAATTATTTCCATCTAAGGCCATAGCCATAAAAACAAAGATGCTAGACCATTTGGAGCCCTTAGGGCTTCTGGGTCAGCATCTAATATAGGATCATAAGCACTTACAGCTGTTGCCTTAACAAGCTCAGATGACTTGAATATTGCAACAGTCTAACAAGATTTTAAAATTCCATAAAGTTGCCAATTTTTTTATTTAAATTTTTGGGTACTATAAATAGAGTTAATTGATAAAACTTTATGTTAGAATCATTTGAAAGACTAAAGACCCCTTTGCTGTAGAGTTTTGATGCAATGCACTACAAAAAACATAGTAAATAGTTATGCAAATTACAACATTTTTACAATTTGCATTAGCAATGTTCTTATCATAGCTAATATTTAAGTTATTAACTGCACTTAATATAAATTTAATTGGGTGGGTGGTTTGGGTTGGAGGAGGATACTTCTGTTTAATTGAGCCCCTGGAAGAAGGAATGAGGTGATGGAGACACCAGATGACAAGGATCTATGGGTGGAGACTGCATGGATGCAGATGGGGTTCCTAATATGTTTCCATATAAAGCATCCTGATGTTAGTGAAGCCCTCCCCCAAATTGTGTGAACCCCTCAGAAGGTCTGCCTCCGTTCCAGATGCTGGGGCAGAAACTGTTCCAAAATGCAAGCCACTGTCACACTGTTCTGGCCCACTTCATCCTGACATTTACAATGCTGTAACAGAACCAAGAGAATGAATGCTATAAAATGGAAGAGTGGAAAAATTATGAAATGTTTATTATTTATTATTTATTGCAGCCTTTTTCCAGATGACCAGGGAAAACCACAAAAAACCCAAGGTCAGGATGGCTAACCCCATGAGAACTGAACCTGGGACCTCCCAAATCGAGTCTCAAGCATTACTACCTGAGCCACGCTACTTAGTTCTGAATTCAATATATCTGCTTTATAAATAGAGTTGGCAGTAAATATCCTGAAAACAACAACAAAAATATCTGCTATTTCTTTGGAAGTGAAAGAACATAAATTAAGCAGCAGGCAAAAATCTCTGTAGAAAAAAAAGCAAACAAGAAGTAGTAAACAGAGAGAATGTGAGATAGAAGGAAAGGAAAGAAAAGAAAAATGAAGTTTGTAATAGCTTTCTTAAAACTGAAATTTGACTCCAAATTTACCTGGAATTCCAGCCACATGTTTGACTGTTTTTGTATAAAAAGAACTTTCTTGTGCTTTTTCCTTTTTTCAAGGATGGTGGTCATCTGGTTTTACTTTTTTTGAGTAAGTGCCTTTCTAAATTGTAAACACTGTGAATGATGTACAAGTTTTGTTCACAGTGCCGTGCACCCATAAGTTCATTAAATAACTAATAATAGCTACATGTCAGCAATAGCAATAATTTGAAATGTGAGGTACATATTTCAAAATAGTCGCAATTATTCAAATAAAGCCCAGTTTTGTTTATGTATAGAAATATATCTTATTATTTTTTTCTTTTAAATTAATGAAAACTCACATTTTCTTCATTTTCATGCTATAAGGAATATTCCCTTGTCTAAACATCTAGATTTAAATAATTTACATTATAAATGTCATTAAGCCATACTGTGTAAATAACACATAATATTAATTGATATCATTGTATGATTCAGTTGAACTACACACTCTTAAAGCTTCACTTACTTTTCATAAATGTATGGAACCGGTTTCGAGAACATTTATGAAAAGTAAGTGAAGCTTTAAGAGTGTGTAGTTCAACTGAATCATACAATGATATCAATTAATATGATTGGCTTCACTGTGCAAGTTCCAATTTACATTTAAGTAAACACATAATATGTTACCATACTTGCCTCCTACACCCAAGATCGCGGGTTTGAACCCGGCCGACCATTGGATTTTTTCGGGTGTAAAAATCCTAAGTATGGCTTCCTTCGGAAGGGAAGTAAAGCCAAGGGTCCCGTGTAGTACATTTACAGCACAAAAAAGCACCTCAAGCCTGAAAGAAAGGCCTCTAACCCAAATTTGTTTTGTTTCACGCCCTGAGTTGAATGGGACGCTGATGACCTGTGATGTTAAAGAGTGTCCATAAATAAATCAATAAAAGAAAAAACACATAATATAAACACTACAAGACCATCCAGCTAATGTAGTTTGAAGTAACATAAACAATACATGAACATGGTCTCATTGGATTTTTAAATGCAAACCTGGTGGTTAAATTGTTAGAACAGTAGATCATAAAGGACTCATTTCCCTGACCTCTAGAAGATAACATTAAGATTCCTTGGATATATCCAAATAGTGGTAGTGATTTCTAACTTATCACTAAGACTTGGAGATTTCAACCCTAAACAGATTGTTCTTCAGTATCTGTTTGGTTGTTTGGAGTATGCTCACCCACTGTATCCAGCCATGTATATGCAACTGGTGTCAGGAATCCCAAGCCTTACTTATCATTCTGGGCTTGGATGATAGAGAGCAACCTTATGTAGTAGTCAATAGTCAGTAGTTATTTATTCATCCGTAAAGATCAAATACATGATATTGGATACATCAGGTTATACAAAAGTACAATAGACAAAATAATAGTTTGAAAATTAAAACTCACAAAATATACAGAAATGTACAATAGACAAAAATAATATATTGAAAATTAAAACTTACAAAATATACAGAAATTTCAAAAATTAGCATTTATAATTTGTAGATAAGGATAATAGGTTTATTTATGTTTAACTTTAAATCTTAATTTATTTAAGTAGTAAGTGCCTCCAGATATGCTTCTACACTGTAAAAACAATATTCAAGCAGTAAAGATTCCACACCAATTTTAAATTTTTTTGGGCATCTAGTAACTAGTAAGGTTTGTGGCAGTTTGTTGTATAATTTAGTAAATTATATAATGGGTTGTGTTCATATAATGTGGTATTATGACTTATGCTACTTAACTGATGATTGTTTCTTGTCTTATAGTTGTTTGTCTTTGTTCAATTGGAATGTTGATAAATGCTTTTTAGTGTACATTATGGTTTCAAATATGTAAATGCAGGGAACAGTAATATTTTTAAGGATTTAAATAGCATTTTACAGGATTCAGTTTTCTTTTTACATGTAATTATTCTTAATGCCCTTTTTTGCATTTTAAAAATATCTGATTTTTTACCCCAGAATATGATTCCATATCTAATGAGGCTGTGGAAATAAGCATAGTACAAACATTTCAGTGTAGTTTGACTAACCCTTTCCCTTATTACTTTGAGGGCAAAGCATGTTTGACTCAGCTTTGAGGACAGTTTCTCAACATGCATATTCCATTGTACATTTTCATCTATCTATACTCCTAAGAATTTTACACTGTTTACATAGGAAATTGTTTTGTTTTCAAGTTCTATAGGAGGTAGGTATGGTTTGTATTTCTTAGGTGCCAAAAACATATTGCATGAGTTTTTTCTATGTTAATTACAAGTTTGTTTTTCTGAAACCAATTTGATAGCTGACTCTTTGCCTCACTTATGTTTGTATGTACTTGATTTTTGTCACCATTAAAGGAAAAATTTGTATCATCAGCAAATAGGCTTATCTGAAATTTTTTTATATGATTTAATAAGTCATTTATATAGACTATAAACAGCAAGGGACCCAGCACTGAACATTGAAGAACACCTACATTGAGACATTGTGTAGTGAAACTGTGAGCTTCATAGGTATTTCTACTTTAATTTCTACTGATTATCTTCACAATTGTTTTTGATCACCGAGGTATGAAGAAAACTAATTTTTTGCAATTCCCCTTACACCATAGCATTCGAATTTTTGTATAAGAATTTTATAATCAACTAAATCAAAGGTCTTTGATAAATCCAGGAACAGACCTATATTATATTCTCTTTTATCCATAACTTTTTGAAACCAAGCACAATAATGATATTGGCCTATAGTGATCAACTTTGGTTTTTTTCTCTTTCTTAAATATTGGAGTTATATTAGCAGTTTTCAAGTACTTTGGAAAAGTTCCAGATGGTAGTGAGAGATTTATAATATAACACAAGGGATTAATAATATTTTTGCAACATATTTTCCATATAGTATCTGGTATGTCGTCATCTCCATAAGTATACTTAGATTTTAAATTGTTTATAATAGTTTTTAGTTTGCATAAGTTAACAGGGTAAATGAAAATTGAACTGCATGTGGTAGGTATACCTTTATGTGACCATATCTCTGTATTTTATTGTTGTAGTTTATTGGTAATGCTAACAAAATGTACATTAAATTTATGAGCTACTTCACTAGGTTTACTATATGTTTCACCTGACTCACTCTTGAGATGGTATACAACTTTTTTGTTCTTGTGTCCCATTTCTTTTTTAGCTACCATCCAAATTGCCTTTGATTTATTTCTGGAAGAGTTAATAATATTATCAGTATGGCATTTTTTTTGCAGCAGTTAAACCATTTTTATATATCTTTCTATAGTTGTTAAAATAGGTCTTAAGTTTGTTACAGCTACTTTTCTTGCCTATATTGCTAAGTAATTTCAGCCTTTCTGAGGACTTTTTTATGCTTTGCATAACCCATGATTTTCCTGTATACTGATTTAATTTTAGTCTCTGTTTAGGTGTAGCCATAGTGCTGCATTACTTTAAAGAATGACTCGCACGCTATGTTTCCATAATTTTCTTTATAAATATTGTCCCATGTTTCATTAGCTAGCAGTTTGTTAAGAATTTCTCCATTATCATTATTAAATAACCTCCCTATTTTATATTCCTTTTCATATTGTTTGTTACTTTTCCTCTGGGCATTATTAATTAATGTAAATTCTTGTACATAATGATCGGAGAATCCGAAATCAAAAACTTTAATGTTTTTGACTGTAAGGAATGATTGTCTCACTAATATTTGATCTATAATAGTTTTGGATGTTGGTGTTACTCTAGTAGGGACATGTATAAGAGGTAACAGATTATATAACAACATGAAATCTGCAAACTAATTTTTCATTTAGTTTTCCTGGGGTAAAATCTATGTTCCAGTCACCTACTATTAATACATTCTTTGTACATGCTATTCCTTCTATTACTTGTCCCATTTTAGATATAAGTAGATCTCTATTTGCTTCAGGAGTTCTATAAATGCACACGATTATATTATGTTCTGCTCAAATAATTCATTCATGCATGCCTCAAAGTGGCTATCGATACAAGTATTATGATATTTAGTATACACTTTTGCTTTAATACTGTCCCCGATAAATATACAAGGGCCACCATGTTTGGTTGAAGACCTATAATAATATGTACTTAATGGGTATTTTGGTAAGTAGATTGCTTTTAGCTCAGATTCCATCGGCCAACATTCCATAAAGCAGTGATAGGTAATGAAAATGCAGATTTTCTGACCAAAAAGGGTCAGGCTATATTTAAAACCAATAAAGCCCTGTGGATTAAATGTAAAATTAAAAAATATCAAAATGACCATAGAACAAAAATATCAACATAATATTCAAGTGGAAATATCTAATAAAAATTATTCTAATATTAAAGAAACAGTACAAAAAATAAAAGATCTATCAAGGAAGGAAGCAGTTGCTCATTTTAGACTGGCCACTGGACATGATTGTCTGGTGGAACATCTACACAGATTTGGTTTTATGAATGATAACACATGTAAGATCTGCAATACTGATAAGATTCTAAACGAGAACATCTATTGGAATGCACAGAACTGAGGAATGCTGCACCTGATGGGAAAATACACAAATTATATTGACTGGCCAGGGAAAAATTGATGAATCAAAATCCTGCACATTAGATCAACAACAACAACAACAACACATTCGATAAAGCATAAGATGTCATAATTATTACTTTGCAACCTTACCTCAATATTTAGCATTTTATTTCTAATACTTTGTGTGTTTTGGTGATAAATGTTTAGGGTCTGACCAAGATTTATATGGAAAATTTTATTACTATTTACAGAGTTTGATTTTAATAATGCTTTATTATTAATCACTGTGAGTTTGAATATTAATGTGTGTTTCACTGTGTTCCATTCCAAATTGAACTAATATGCTTTATTATGTTTAGGTTTGGGAGCATAGCCTGTTTTAGTAACTGGGACACTTAAGTTTGCTTCACCATCCACTACCTTGCTAGTTAGTTTTCTTTTAGTACTAAATTTATCACTTTGTTCATCAAATTTCCAAATTTAAAAGACCCCCTTCTATTTAAGTGCACCCCATCTCTAGAAAAGTCATTATCATCTAGCCAATGACTTGCATCAACCAGTAGACAATATTTCATTTCACATAACTAATTAACTTCTTGATTTAGCCAGAAATGTTCCATTTTTATGTTGTAAATAAAAATTTGGTGGCTTTAAATGATAATGGAGATGGGATGAAAATGAAACAGTTGATGAATTCTCTTGGTGAAGTAAAATTTCCTATTGCATTTTAGTTTAAAATGCTGTTTATTACATTTTTTCTTGATCCATATTTTATGATGTTTTTTTTAATTGAGATGCATGCACAATATTTCTTTTTTTCGTTTTGACTTTTAAAATTTAATGTTTATTTTTTTCTCAACAAGGCAGACTCCTTGTGTTTTACACCAACTCTGTCCTCTCCTCTGTTTTTTTTTTCCTGCTAGAAATTTGTTAAATAAAATTTGCTTACAAGAAGAGATAGTGTATCCTTGGACATATCTCATATGTCCTGGAAACTTGAAGTACAGATTGGTAAAATAACTCCATATTTTTTCTGATGCTATATTTTACGCTTAGAGATTGTTTTCTTTTATAATTTTCCTCTACCGTTTCTCATTTAAATGAAGATTTACTCATAAATTTAAGTAGAAAGTTGTCTTGAACTAACTTATTTTGAGTTTGAATTTTTGGCAAAAGCCATATGCTGCCATCAAGGAAAATATAAGATACAGTTTTGCTGAATTTGTTTCAAAGTGCACAGGAGGAAAATCTGCATGTATAATCTCATCAGGTTGTGTTTTAAATTTGTGCTGTATCGATATTTGAAAAATCTAATTTATTTCTCAATGTATGCATATAGAAAATATAGGAAATATTGATTTTTAGTAAAAACTGATTTCATATAATATTGAATGGCATAAGCAAGTGCTTGATCCTATATATATAACTAATTTTTCCAAATTTGGTCTCTATGGAGTTTTAGAAGAAATACTCCCAATTTTTGTCATGTATTGAAACACTGAACAAACCAGAAACTGGGGTATCTGCACTGTACAAGAGTTTTTACAGCATAAAAGGGTGAAAGTATGGTTCTCTGTTGTGCAAGGGATGCTTTACATATGACTAAGTGTTACTTTTTTAAATTAGAGAAGGTAAAATGTGATCTTGCTGCATATGCCAAAATACCTAAGAAATTCTGTTGAATAATTCTTGACTGTACAAATCATAAATTTTATTATATGTGATATTTCTGACTTTATATTATTTTCATGACTGCAGCACACACGTTATATCTTTATGCTAAGAAATTATGTTAGAAATCACAAGAAACAGTAGAAATGAAATGTAGAACTCATATAAAAGTTGTTTTTAAAATATCCTACTCTCCACAAATCCATTCAGACTGCTAGAATGACCGCCACAGGTGGCCGAGGTCGTTAAGTCGCGGACTCGTGAGCGGGAGTTCTGGGGTTCAAATCCCCCCAGGACCATCCTCCCTGACTGAGGTTTTTTCCAGGTTTTCCTCTGTCCTCATAACTGGCAAATGCTGGGGAGGTACCCTAAACTTAGGCCTGGAACGCTTCCTTCCTTAAAAATATCCATTCCTAATTTATCACTTCATTTCATGTATCATCAGTGACCACCGCCTGTGGTGCCTCAGTAGTAAAGAGGGCGTTAAACACTACTCAAAAAAAAAAAAAAACCTCTGCTAGAAATATCATAATATTTGAGGTGAAAGAATACTGGTTTTACACTGTCTGAAATTTACATTACTATAAGTAAATGATGCAGTTTATTTTATTCAGTAAAAATTAAAATGAACTATAGCAATAAATAATTCTTATAACTGTAGATATATCAACTAAGATGTAATTTTTGTGTATTTCAGGAATCATGATAGGAAGGTGATTACAGCCAAAACAACTTGTAATAGTTCTTGTGAGTGATCCATTCCAACTAAATGCACACAAAAGAAATCTAATGTGAAATTCAATCAACAGATGGACATTTTTTAATCAATAGACTTTAGTAATATTTCTTGGTGTGATAACATGACAGAGCTGTAATCTTGACAGATGAAATAGTAGATATGACAGGATGACAATATAATATATTGAAGAATAAGAAGGCCCTGAAATGTTCCCAAGCTATTAACTGATCTTGGGATTTCAGAAAATGCCTTCAATGTGCCTTGCAGGCAATTCTATGTACAATTGAAGCAAAACTTTGTGCAATCCTTTTTTGGAGATTTTGCTCTACTTTGTGTTTTATGCAGCCTTACATCAGTATCTCATTTTTATAGCCGAGAAGTGCTCCTTATATGGTGGTGGCGGCAATCCTTAGTAATATTTATCTGTATGAGTTGTTTATGTTTGCAAGCATTTTAAGATCTAAGATATTGAAACATGTCAAATCATATTGCACATATTACCACAAGGAGTGCTCCTAATGAAGTGTGTTACTACCTGAAATTTTGTCCAACTTTTTTTTTTTTAATCCAGTAGTAGAATTTTCATGTTAGAAAAAACATTTGTTCATATGTTCTTTGAATCATTTGGGTGCTAAAAATGTATGGATAGATGTACTCTTAAAATCATTCTTGGTGCATTATTAAAAATTCTTATTTTAAAGCATATTTTATTAAGTGTGAAATGACATGAATGTTCTCTCTTGCAACAGTTACTATGTACCCCAGTAGTATTGAAATCATTCACATCATGTCAGTTCCGGTAGTTGTATACTGGTCATCAATAGCAATGTTGAAGAAAGTTTCACCTGCTATAAAATGAGACTATGGAACATATTTGTTTAAAATCTGAGCTAAACACACGTTTTAAAAGGTATTGGTCTTTCATAATTATAGTAAATAATCAATTCTTTACAATGGCTTATGCATCATCATCATCATCATCTCAGAAATAATTTGCAAAATATGCCCTTTTTTTTCCCTTTCTTATGCATATAAGTTCACTTTCATGTCATTCATGCTTTTAAGTTTATATGAGAATTGAATGAATTAGTTGGTGGTGGTATGAAATAAAAGAAATTATAAAAATAGGAACGCACTTACCTTAGTTGACTGAGTATTGTGTGTTGTTTATATAATTTTTGAAATACAGAATATTTTAATATAATTTTTTAATTTTTATTTATTAATTCTTTGAAGTTAGATATATTGACACTGGAAAATATATATATAAAAACTCTGTTTTTGTATACAATTATCAGAAGAAGCAATGCCATTTTTCTTCTTGTTTGAAATAGACTTCTTATTAACACTAGAAGGACTGGTATGTAAAGACTACCTGATAGAATGGGTGGGTAATTTTGGCCCATGGGATGATTTACTAGTGTATATAATCAGTCATATATTGTATGTTTTCAACACATATTTTCTTAGAGCATTTATTCCTTTATTTATTTTTTAATTCAACATGTAAATAAATTATAAATAAAATTTATTACAGTTGAATTAGTAAAAAATAATCATTTTGAGATAGGTAGCAAAATTCTAATAGTAACATGTTATTGACATTGTCTCAGATATTTTTGATCATTGCTCACACCACATATTTGTCTCTGTGCATTTGCCACAAGTAGGTCTCTAGACACTCCTTGTGCAAATACTGAGTTTTGCTTTCCTTGCAGTAGCCATCTTATATCTCATACCAGAAGACATGCAGCTTGGGTTATTATCTTCATTTGTCATAGAAATTTCTAATATGACTGATGGTCAACATACTTTCTGTTCCATGTATGAAGCGTAGAGCTTAGTGGTCAACTCTAGAATGAAATCTGTACTTGTTCTTCTTATAGTTTCCAGTCTGTACAGAGTCTACCCTTTTATTGCAATCGAGAACAGGGTATCTATTGTAAAAAATCATGAACCAGATATTGCTGTATACAGATGTGCCATTTGGTTCACAACATCTGCTTCTCATTTAGTCGTATATAGAAACTCATGTTCTCTAAAGTATTTTTGTCATCATCAGCAATGTTAACAGTTTGGTGCATTGAGTACTAGCACATTTTTCTTTGCTTTGCTTGATATACTGTATGCATTGTATCTGTGGATTTTTTTCAATAATATAGTGGAGTCGTCAAACTTCTTTGTCAAAAGTTGGTACTTCTTGTTTTGCATGATTCACAGTTGCTACCAAGCTGTTTGACTTAACCTTCACTTATTTATCAAGTCTTGATGATGTCCCTTCCAGAGCATGGGAAACCACTGCTGACAATAGTTTTCACAGCTACTGCAAGCCAATATTTTTTTGTATTAAAATGTAAATTGGAACTTGCACAGTGAAGCTAATCATATTAATTGATATCATTGTATGATTCAGTTGAACTACACACTCTTAAAGCTTCACTTACTTTTCATAAATGTTCTCGAAACCGGTTCTATACATTTATGAAAAGTAAGTGAAATTTTTTTTGCATACTTGTAGTACTTTCTATCCATATATTGCAAAAATAAACACCTGCATTTCAACAGAACTATACTCCATTTATTTTTAGAATAGGCCCTATTCTACAAACACAGGTAGTTCACAGTCTACATAGATGTAAAAATGGAAACAAACTTTAATTATACATATAATATTTTATATTTATAAAAATTCACAGCCTACTAAGAGCATTAACTCATACGTATCAGAATAAAAACATAAAATAATCTCTTCTGAGTCAAAATATTTAGAACACTCCTTATGGTTTCACTTATTGGATTTACTCAGAACATGTTTCATGGATACTCATCCTAAGTAAATCTCCATTAAGCAAAACCATAAAGAGTGACTCAGAAGAGATTATTAATGCATGTTTCAGTGTGTTTGATTCCAAATTGAATTAATATTGAAAAAAACATAGTTGTTTATTAAAATAAAACAAAATGGTACATTATGGTGAAAATAATTTCAACAGTTATTAAACACAAAATAGATAAGACTTTTAAGTAGTGGTGAGAAAAGAATAGTTATAAATGTAAATTATAATTAATCTGTCGTCTAACACACTGTTATGCTTCACTTACTTTTAAAAACTGTGACCGGTTTCGAAGAGACATCTCTCCATCTTCAACCAACTTATGACAACTTATAAATGTGTTTAACATATTTGCTGAAAAGTATTCCACACCCTCAATAAAAAGTTGAGCATGTTCTGAAAGTAGAAGAAAATCATTTGGGAAATGGATGGCCTTAGCGACACTATTGTTGAATGACTAGTGATCATATCAATTGAATTGACATCTTCTAGTTGCAGTGAGAGTGTTGAATGATTATTATTTGCCAGTTTCCATAAGATAACTTCTTCAATTATTTAATGATGATGATGATGATGATGATGATGATGATGATGATGATGATGATGATGATAATGATGGTGAATACCCTTTAGAACTAAATTGTTTTTGGCAGATGGGTACAATTTGTTTTAAATTAAAATGTTAATTGGAACATGCACAGTGAAGCCAATCATATAATTGATATTATTATATGATTTAGTTGAACTACACTAAGTGAAGCACTAAGAGTGTGTGAGCTAAATCATACAATAATATCAACAATTTGTTTTGTTTACATTAGGATCCATTCATGAATGAACAAAGTGTAGTTGCTCATCAACAGTAAGATGGGTCCTGGTTGAATATATGCAATATGGTTTTCTATGAAAGGAACCCAAATGACTTTTATAAACAATCTCTTGCTTAAGTTTCTAATCTTTATCATTTTTGGGATCACTGTCTCTTCAGTCAGATACATCAGTTGGTATCGATAATAGACATTTGGCCATGATTATAAATTATAACTTAAGCTGTGTGTTAAAGAATATTTTAATCTGTATGCAGCAGAATCCTCCTCCTTGATTATAGTTTGAAGTCAACTACAAAACTCTTTTGTTATCAAAACATACAAAGAGTGGGTGCTGACTAGGGATGGGAAATAAGCTCGAGAGCTTCGTGATACCTTGGAGAAGAAACACATCTCATAACCCTCTCAAGAAGACATGTCATGTGACATACTGAGACAGTATAGACAAATATGCAAATGGGCGGGAAGCTGGTAGGTGGTCTGCTTTACCCAAGTCAACTCATGAAGTTGATAGCAGAATCAGTTATTTCTATTTTGATCCAGAGTTTTGCTTTACATGGATGGGGAAACCTGTGTCCTTATTGTAATATATTGAATTTCTTTGTATTTTTAGTACACATTGATGGTTACCAAAAGTCCCAATAAAGAAAGTGCAATGTAATAGTTGTTCCCGTTATTTTTGAAAGTAAAAATACATTGGACTTGATGCAGCATTTGAAAAGCCATCATATATATAAAGGACCTGGAGCATTGGCTAATTCAAAACAATTTTTTTTAAACTGGGTTTATTTCTATTTCATTTTGTAAAGAAGCAGTTACATTAATATTAACATAAATATTATGACAAAGAAGATTCTATGTGGTATTGATGTAAAACAGCTCAATGCCTGCGCTTTGTGAGAGCAAAGCTTATAGCACATTGTGATTTGCACTTGTGCACAGAGAACACAGCATGATTAACTGTCACTCAAGGAGGATTGTGAGACTTTTGAGATTTTGACTGCAAGCTTTGAGACCAAGCAAGATGAATTCCCACCCCCTATTGCTGACTACTAATGCTTTTTTCTTAGAAACAATATGAAACCATGAAATCATAGGGGTTTACAAACATAACAAACACAACTATTGTAGTGTTCTTTTTTCATGGGTCAAAATGATTCTCCTGTCCTTTAAGGTAGAACAAATTATTTATGCAGTTTCAAGTCCAGTATAATACTTTATATAATTAGATTCAGAAACTTTAGGAAAAATCACAGAATATCTTGCATATGAAACACTTTTTAGGTCGCTAAATAGAATGGGAGAAAAAAATAAAGAATTGGTAAAAATTACCCATATGCCTTCTAGTGTTAAGAATCATGTATTTGAATATTGAACTGAAATATTGAGGGATATATTAAATTGGTTCCATTTTTGATAGAACAGAATAAAAAAAAGTTGGTTAGCATTAACAGTAAGGTGTACATATTGGTGCTTGATTGATTGTTAAGCCATTGGTGATTGTTATGGTATCTAAAACCTTTCTGATGTTTGTTAATAAAAGTTTGTACAGAAAGTTAAAATGTTATATATACCTGGCATTTGTTAATGGTTGTGAATGTGCATTCTCTAATACCTGACCTTACTAAGTTGAATCTGAAGCAGTGAACAGTTCACTGTTCACCAACTCTCTTTTCTTACAAAGGAATGCTGTAAATGAAAACTAAGTTATGAAACAATTTAATGAGATATTAGACAAGGATGGCAGATTCCCCCACTTACAATTTGAAGTATATGCAACTGCTTTCTTTTTCAAGAGATGAAATAAAAGAACATTTGATGCCTCACCATGATAGTAAAATATGGACACATTTCATTTAATATACCAGTTAATGATAATATGCACTATGGGCCAAATGTAATGGAATTTTAATAAGCAATAATGGTTAATGAGATTTTTAAGGGCAGTGCTATAGTATAGCAAAATAATATTTCAGAGAAAGCTGTTAGCAGTTATTCACACCAAGTTTGTATGAATAGACAGCTAACAAAACCAAACAAAATATGCCAACTTGTTTTTAATAACACTGGGCAACAAAAAAAAAAAATTGATTGTTTCGAGCACTTCATGAGGCAATTCCTACTAATTTTGGGTTGAGAAAAACAAATATGACAATGAAAAATTTTTATTAGCTCTAGTTTCTATGATATACACAAGGTGGAAGTATTACATATTAACGGATTGAGAGAAAAGGATACATTTTAATTACATACATGCTAACAACAATGAAAGTGCATTTGATTTTTTTAACTGGTAATTACATGCTAAGAGTTCTAAATTGCTGGAAAAATACTTCGCAGATAGTCGTGTCTGAAGAGAATCATGTGATGGCCTATTGACTTCGTCGTCTTTTAGCTTGCCTCTTGTGATGGAGTTCCGCAGAATCCCTATACAAAGACCAACAGTAATCCACAAGCATTACTTCATTCCAATGGCCCTGATATCTTTGTTCCATAACAGAAATGTCCTGATGGAATCTCTCCCCATGTTCATCACTAACAGCTCCACAACTAGGAGGGAAAAAGTCTAGGTGGGAGTGGAGAAAATGGATCTTAAGGGACATGTTGCATCCAAGGTTACGGTATTTTTGCAGGAGCACTGTCACCAAATGCTTGTAGTTGTCATCTCTTTTGTTGCCCAAAAATCCATGAACAACACCCTTGAAGGCTTCCCAAGCTTCCTTTTCTTTCCCCTCCAAAACTTGGTCAAATGCAGGATCCTTTACAAGTTCTCTTATTTGTGGTCCGACAAAAATGCCTTCCTTAACTTTTACATCACTTAATTTCGAAAATTTCTCTCTGATGTACTTAAAGGCCCGTCCTTCTCGGTTCATAGCTTTGACAAAGTTTTTCATGAAACCCAGCTTGATATGCAGGGGTGGAAGAAGAACATCTTTTGGGTCCACAAGAGGCTTGGCAATGACATTTTTCTCACTAGGGTGAAGATTTCTTGCAGGCCAGTCTTCTTTCACCACAAATATAACGAAAGTTATTCACCATATTTACACATTTTCGTGGCATTTTTACAAATTTTACAGTAAAAAAGCACTCGCGAACCAGAAATTTTGCATTAATTTGAGTAGAAACTACATGTAATTTACAGTCACAGCAACAGTATCTATGTTTATGACTTACAAACAGCTGAAGAGCATTTGTGTTTTGTTATTTGACAGGTGTGCCAACTCCTCAAAAAAATTCCCCCAAATTTAAAATCTTCACTCTAAAAATGAAATGTCACTTTATCTTCAAAACAAGAGCTAATCTATCATTTTTATGGTGATTTTTGAATTCAGCAGATGGAAATACATGTAAATTCATTATTTTTAAGCCCGAAACATTTTCATTGTTGCCCAGTGTAATCAGTACAGTTTTTTATTGTTCTCTGCTCTTTATGGGTTAAGCACATGTTATTAATCTCTTCTGAATCAAAATATTTAGAACACTCTTTATGGTTTCACTTACATATCCTGAGTAAATTTCAAGTAAGTGAAACCATAAAGAGTGTTCTAAATATTTTGATTAAAAGAGATTATTAATGCGTATTTCACTGTGTTCAATTCCAAATTGAATTAATATTGAAAGTATATGTTATGATTAATGGTGTAGTTAACATTTTTATTCCAAAATTTTCTTTTATGTTCATGGACTGTAAATACAGAAACTTGTTTCTTGAGTTTTATCACCAGAGAATCAATTTTTCTTATGTACAGTTTTGAGTATTTGAAGCATGGGAAAGTTACAATGTCTATCTTTTTACTTTGGTTTTCTAGTAATTGCTGTGTCATTCATCAAGTTTGATGTATCTCATTGGTTTAAAGGAGGATGCAACAAAAAAGTAATTACTTTTGAATGACCTTATTTCATGCACTATTAATATTAGCTTTTGTGATTCATAGCATTTAGTTTGGGTTCTATTGATTATGAAGCTTTCATACCAACGTCAAATGAAATGATGTATTACATCATTTTCATACAACTAAAAGGTTAAAATTCCAGTAAAAGCTCGATCATCTTCACATATTCCTGCAGAGCTGTGGTTGGGTGCGTGTGACAAATTATGAGTTTATAATTGGGAACTGAAAAATACAGGGGGGGAAATGATAAATGTCACAAAAAATAGAAATGGATTGGAACTCTTCCAATATTGCTTACACTAGTCTGAAACGTTTATTGTAGGTAAAACATTTTATTAGTTAACTAATAATATAACACCTTATCTAACAATGAAATACTTAAGGATGCTTTCTTTTAGAAAATTGGTTCTAAGTGCATAATTTACAAGGGGAAAAAAGTAAATGTCCATATATTTTCCAAACAAAAAATTGAAATAAATGAATTTCCATTTTGCTAATAATTTCACAGCAGAGTAAATATGTTTATTTGAAGATAAACACAAATACCTCACAAATTAAGCAATCCTATAGAAGGAGAAGTGGTACATATATTTTCTTAGCAGATGCAGAAATTCTTCTTTCTGTAAATCAGATTGAAGATATTGTTATATCACTTAAACACCAATGCACCATTGTATTTCAATGTCTATTTGGCATTGTGTATGTATGTATAATTGATTGTGATAATCTGGACATTTTCATTCAAAACTAGGACATTGGACGTAATGTTATCTGCTTTTTTCTTAACCGGGGAAACGTCCTTACCCCCTGGCTCTTAGCAGAGGCACCCGTTCATCTTGGGCTTACGTCCTGTCCAAAGTCTTCGACTACAGCACCTATTATTCATCATCATTTTAGCAAGAATCTCTTCTTTTACTGAATGGAATTTTTTATATACCAATGACTCAAAATCTGACATAGGAGTCAGATGTGCCTTTGTTTTTAATGGAACTAGTTTTACGTTTGATCTTAACACTGCGACATCTATTTTTATGGTGGAGCTTTATGCTATTTATCAGGTAATTTTATGTATTTCTGACCAGGGACTGGGGAACAGTGTTATTTGCTCCGACATTTTGAGTGCCATTTTACCTTTTTAGAAATCTGTACAACAACCACCCTCTTGTACAGAGGATCCAGGATGTAGTGTTAACGCTTTTTGATGCTGGCGCCTGGGTGACACTGCTATGGGTACCTGGACATGTGGGACTCCCAGGTAATGAGGCCGCAGATGTCGCAGCTAAATCTGCCCTTTTAGACCCTACTGAGTACAAGCAACGTTTTTACTTCGGGGACTTTAAATATTCTTTACGTCCAAGCATTTTCTTGCGCTGGTGCAATTAGTAGAATTTAATGCCCATCAATAAGCTTCGAGAATGTAAATCTGCCCCTTTTAACTGGTTAACTTCTTCTTGCGCAGTTCGTCGTGAAGAAGTAATTTTAGCTTGTCTGAGAATTGGGCATTGCTGTTTTAGTCACCGTCACCTTTTTAATGGTCAACCAGCTCCAGCTTGCCCTCATTGTGACCTGCCCTTTAGAATGCGACATCTTTTACTTGAATGCCATCATCTACCAGCTTTTAGACTTTCCCTATGTTTGCCCTCCTCTGTTGAGGACTTACTTGCAGATGATGTGTTTGCTGTTGAGTGTGTGTTCCATTTTATCCGTGTTTGTAGCTTTTGGAGTAAGGTCTGAGGTTATATTATTTTATTCATGACAGCATTTTTAGACTATTTTAAGACTGTTGCATTTTCAGCTCTTGCTGATGCATTGTTACCAGTCTTTTGTTTGTGTTGACCATATTACCCTTGTTATTTGTTATGGGGTGTAATTGTTACAATTTTATACCATTATAAGACTGTTTTGTTTGGAGCTGTTACAGCTGTGTTTTAATACCAGTCTTGTTTGTTGTTGACCACATTGCCCTTGTTCTTTGTTATGGGGGTTTTATGTTACATTTTTAGACCATTAAAAGATTGTTGTGTTTTCAGCTCTGCAGCCTTGTTTTAGTACCAGACTTGTTTGTTTTTGATCATTTCACCCTTGTTATTTGTTTTCGGGTTTTTATTATTGCCCGGTGTGCTTAATGTCCTTTTCTACATTGGATTTGGGTATAGATATTTTATTCTTGGATCAGTTTTTAGTGTTTTTGGGCTCTAATGACCTTAGCAGTTTTGCGCCCTTTAAACAATCATCATCATCATTATTCAAAACTGCATTAAAGTGATTTTTCCAACTTCTGAATAAACTGTGATTACCGTAATCTAAATAAAGGGCTTGGATTTTGTCTTGCAGCTCTAATATGGTCTCTCAAATCTGTAGGAACTTCAGCTCAAGTTCTTTGATTTATGAGAGCCATGTTTCAATCACACTCCGTATAGGAATGGCCTCTAATCAGATAGACTACAGTGACAGTTTTCAAATTTTATTTTATTAATTTATTTAAGTACATACATAAAACAGAAGATTACAAGAAGTGTGTTGCAACCCCAAAAGAGCAAAATCTCATGCTCAGCTGCAAATTCATGTTCCGTAGATACAATGCAATTTTTTACATGTAATGTGGATACAGAAATTGAGGCATTATAAAACAAGACAGTTATATATAAAGTACAATTCTGATTCCAAGATTAGTGTGAAATAAAGAGACATTTCATACTGATGTGATATAAAGATAAGTTTAAAACTAATTATATAAAACTTGTAGTTTAAACATTACAAAAATTATATTAAATTCATGAGTGCAAAACAATAAGCTAATGTATCATGTGATAAGAAATATAAATAAAAAAATTTGGAGTAAAAGTTAATCCACAAATCACATTAGTAAAATTGTTATTTCTAGTTTGCAGATATTTAATATAAGGTTTAATGAAAAATCTACTGTAGATACAATTAACTTGTAGCATGAATGTGCATACATGGAGAGTCACACAAATATGCGTAGGAAATTATCTTGAACTTTATTACAAAGAAACAATTAATAATTAGACAAATGATTTAATTCTTTTTTTTAATCTATTTGGGTCAAGTTCACTCAAAACTGAATGAGTTTTAATTAGCATATTGAATATTCAAGGCCCAAAACACCTGCTATGTAAAGACCCTGCAGTAGTATAATATATGGGTTCAGTAATAGGAAATGACTGTTTTGTTTGGTGGGGTAATCATGGTGTTCAGCTTTGAAACTGTCTGGAATAAGGTAAGCACAGAAAATTAATATTTTAGGTCAATAGTTAGAATTTTAAACTCTGAAAATTTGATTCATTCGATAATCCATAGGTTTAAGTGAAACTTTAGTAGCAATGTTAATGCAGAGAGTATTGATTAAACGGTTCTTGCCCAACCTAATATTCCGTACTGAATTGGTGAGTGAAACAGCTAAGTATACTACACAAAGTACATGTTTAAGTAAAAAGACCTAAGAATAAAGAATTTGTGGTGTTTTTTTTATTTTATTTATTTTATTTTTTTTTACATTCTGTTACACATGTAAGATATATGCATATACCATCTTAAATTTTTGTCAAATATAATACCTTAGTATTTCACATAAGTTGAACAATAAAATAAGGGCATGTATAATATTACAATTGTGTATAATAATTTTATTATTTCTATATAATTTAATCCTCCAGATGTGGACAGCATGGTATAAAAATCTTATGACAGTACAGATTTTGTTCTGCCCAACAGCAAAAATCACTGTCAACATATCCACGAGAAAATTAAAAACAAATGGTATAGCTCTGACACATCATCTGCACCTTAGTTCTGTATCATAAATATATAAGACTTAATTATTATTTGAAAGACATTAAATAAATAATTAAAAGGATAACCGTTATTTTTACTGACACTGGGTCATTTTTTAATTATTTTAAAACTTGGAACAAGCAGTCCCATGTGAAAAGATCTTCTAACTTTACAGATGTACTTGACGTTTTTGTATAAAGAAAGAATCTGCCCTTCACAAGTGAAACCCTTGTATTATGTTGAGCTGTTTTTAATTAACAATAAAATACAATTAAGTTTAATAAAGTTTTTAAGTTTAAGCTTCTCTCCATGATCTGATGGAAGAGCTTGCTTATTAACGTTGAACACATTGCACATACTGCATGTATTAATACACAGATATTCGAAGGAGATATTGGCCTTTGTGTTGAAGATGTCAAGGTGAGTTTCATATAACAAAATTTGCAGGAAATGGCAAAAGGTTATAATGACATGTTCTGCTGTTAGGTAAATATGAGAGTAAAAAGTGGCTTTCAGAATTTCCAGCTTTAATTTACATGGCCTTTTATTGTGCTTACCACATTCATCTTTAACAACAGAACTTTAGAGCTAGTTTAGACTGAATGGTCTGAAAATGTCTTCCTATAATGCCAAGTAATGCCAAGAATATGTTACAATAAACAAGTATTTCAATTATTTCATCACTTCTAAGAACACTGTATAATAGAATTGTAAGAATTGAGTGCAAATTGGCATCATCTTGTATCTTGCTTGGTGTTTTTTTGTGAAAAATAAAGCTGATTAGTTAGTGTCCCAAGTAGTAGTTTTGTGCATTTTATTAAATTTCAAAATTATTTTATTCCCTTCTGTAGGAGTTATCATTTCAAAGCATTTCAAATGAAAGCTGTATCATGAGTACTACGTAGGGATTTTTTCTTAAATTACTGGTCCTTCAAAGTCGAGGTTACTTTTACTATTTCTGTAAGTGATTATGTTAGTTCAACTCAAAAGCAGCAATCGTATGGATAATATTAAAACTGTGACAACAATGGTGTCTGTAAAGAGAAATAGTTTATATTCCACTACATGACACGATACAAATTTAATGAAGTCATCATTTATATTTACATAATTTTTAGTTTCAAAATTGCATAAAATTCTACTATATACATTCTTAGCCTGCAAACTTTTTAAAATGTTAATAGGAAAAAAATTACTAAACATTCATTTTTTGGGGGGAAAGGGAGGTGATTCTGTGACATTTTTCCCCTTTATCCTTCAATTTCTTTTATCAGTTATGTCTATAACAGCTCAGAAAGCAAAGTGAAATAAATTGTTACTACATTTCTGTGAAAAAGCAATTTAATAGTATTTAAAATTTGTATTTAATATTTTAAAAGGAAAAGGGTTTCTTATGAATTTGATGTGAGGTTCATAGGTACATATTAACTAAATTTCAATGTGAAAAAACTTTTGACAGTTTTCAAGTTTTAAAGAAAATGTTCAGAAAAGAAAAGGGAAGGTCCTAGTTTAAAACCAATGCCAGTTATCAAATGTTAGGCAGCAAAATTAAAATTTTTGAGGGCAAGAATCATCAGGATAATATTAACAGTAAACCTACATGATCTCTTAAATTCACAAATATGAAACTCTTCTCAAATAAATTGAAAAAAAGATTCAGGAAATGAAAAGTTTGGAAAGTAACACACCAGAATTAATCAGGAAAAGTAGATTAATGGATATCATTGTATGATTAGTTGAACTACACACTCTTAAAGCTTCACTTACTTTTTATAAATGTATGGAACCGGTTCCATACATTTATAAAAAGTAAGTGAAGCTTTAAGAGTGTGTAGTTCAACTAATCATACAATGATATCCATTAATATGATTGGCTTCACTGTGTTTAAGTTCCAATTTTACATTTAAGGAAAAGTAGAGTTTTCTATGTATTTTAGATTCAATTTTCCTATGTCAATTTGTACTTCTAGATGCTCTAAAATATATTAAATGTGATTTTTCCAAAAAATTTAATGTGGCAGTTAAAGAAAATGTAATAAATACAGATATCCTTATGAAGGATAGGATATATCACTGTTTCACAAACCAGAGAACTCAAACACTTACACATTCTGTTAAAATATAAATCCGGTAATCTACTACACTATTTTTATGCTGAATTTTCAGTGCTATGCAGTAGTAAAGACTATATAGTCTTTATTCTATTAGTCATATTACTCTGTGATGCAGAAGAATGCTATGCTATTTTATACAAAATCATATACTGATTAAAGTATGTTGTGGCAATTTTACTGTAGCATCACAGGCCATGATGATACATTGAGATGGAATGATAAATTGGGAAAGGAATTTTTTGGAAGAAAGCATTCCAAGCCTAAGTTTAGTGTAGATATCTGGCATTTACCATTGATGTGGACTGACAATGGAAAAAACTTAAGCAAGGATGGTGCTGGTGAGATATGAACTGCAAATCTCCCATTCATAAATCCATGCTCTAGCAAACTTGACCCCTAGTGTTGGTGTTATGACAATGCCCTTCCTCAATTGCAGTTGTAAAATGTATGTCTGGTGGAGGACATTGATATGTTGATAATGTCAACATTGTTATCCAGTATGGGAAATGAAAGCATATGTCTTGAGAAGATTGAGAACTTCTCGATGTCTTGCAGAAGAAGCAGGTCTCATTATCCTCTGAAGAAGACTAAGTCATGCGATACAATGAGAGCTATAACTTGCTGTGAGATCTCAACCAACTGATCAAGTCAGGAGGGAAGAAATGTAGTAGGAAGTTTGATTTACCTAAACAAGACGAATTCTCATTCTCCAGGACCAGGCGCTTTAGTTTTTGTTTCAATGAACAATTTTTTTTAAACTGTGTTTATCTTAAATTTTTTCCTATGAGTACATTTCATGGCCTATTTCGGTTTATTTTGGCTTGTCTCAGAAGATGTATTAAATTAATCTTTTCATACCCATCTTGAAATTTTAAACATTTTTAATAATTTTGTCCTATTTTAGAATTAATGATATGCAGGATTTTTATCCATGGAATTACCCATACACACAAACTATTATCTACCTTAATATCATTCAAAATACAAATTATAGAGGGCTGTTCAATAAAAAATGATTATAATTTTTATTTACATGCATAATTTTCACTCTAAATTTTACAACATTTGTAGCTTAATGCATGATGTACATATGATACAGTTTCATTTTTGTCACTTCCGGTTCTGGCATGTAAGAGGCGTGCAAGTTGAGGAATGTTTAGTTCTGCCTCAGCAAAATGAAGGTGACACATAACAAACAATATGCTGCTTTTGTCTCAAAACATCTTCAGCTGAATCCTATGTAACATTGCAGGAAGCCTATGGAGAGTTTGTTCTTTCCTATAGCACAGTTCGGAGATGGTTTAAAATGTTTAAAGAGGGCAGGCAATCAATTTCAAAGGAACATGGATCTCTGCTGATCTTTGTGTTTTAATAGAAGAAAACATAACACTGCTGCTGTTATTGTGAAAGAGGATCTTTGGAAAACATTAAGAAAACTTCATTTTGATCCTGAGAGCAAACAGCAAAGCTCCATGCTCCATGTGGAAAGCACCAATTTTGCCAACACCAAGAAAAGCAAAAGTGGTTACTTCTGCTGGGAAAGTTATGATCTCAATTTTTGATGTTCAAGGAATGGTTTAACAGAAAATTATACCTGCATATACTATAGAGTTGTACTGAAAACTCTGCAAGACCACATCAATACAAAAGGCCTCATTTCTGTGCATCAAGCTGGATGCTGCATCACAAAAATGCACAGCTGCACATTGCAAATGCTGTTGCTGAATATCCCACAAAAATCAATTTGAAGTGTGTCACTATAGTTCTGATTTAGCTGTCTATGATATTTTTCTTTATCCCAAATTGAAGAAACACCTTTGTGGGAGGCCTTTTCCCTCCTCAGAAACAGTTATGAAACATGTGGAGGTGATTCTGAAGAACCTGTCAAAAAATGGTTTTCAACTTGTCTTTAAAAACTGGCAGAAGGGACAGGTGCATTGTATTCAACTGAAACTACTTTGAGAAAGATCATCAAAATTATGATTATGAGTAAAAGTATGTGGTCAAAATAATTATGATTATACAACTGATGGATTCAGCTAATTTAGATGTTTGTATGTAAGTCTATCCATCTGTCTTTAAAGCAGCAAACTTATTGATGACGCCTTATTGAAGTTCCTCATATTGTTGATGAAGTTCCTTTCTATGAACAGCATAGCTAAAGCAGTTCATATTTCCTCTAACATGGTACTATGAAGGAGGGTTTTTACCTTGATTGATTGATTTATTTATGAACCCTCTTTAACATCTCAGGTCATCAGCGTCCCATTGGATTCAGGGTGTGAAACGGCTGACAAATTTTGCTCAGAGGCCTCTTTTTTCAGGCTTGAGGTTCTTTTTCATGCCGTAAATGTATGACATGTGACTCACGACTTTACTTCCCTTCCAAAGGAAGACATACTTGGGATTTTTATGCCCAAAAAACTGATCCTGGCCGTGTGTAAACTTGTGATCTTGGGTTTAGGAGGCAAGTATGGTTACCACTACAACAACAGGACTGACTTCTTGTGAGTTGAAAATCATATTCTACTTCTGAAGTTGCCTTTGACATATTTGTAATCATTATTAATATTCTAACAGTTTCACTAAATGTTGTTTGAAGATTATGTTCAATCAATTGAAGTAAAGAAACAGCTCCCAAAACTCATTCAAAATCTTCTCTCGTACATTGAAGTATAGTTCTGTTTTCAGTTTGCATTTTTTATATACAGATATGTTTCTACAGCACTGTTTAGAAGAGTAAGAATTCATTTGCTTCAAAATGTTCTGCATTAAGTAAATTTGCTGCTTGAAAGTGACATCTGAACTGGAAGTGCTCCTTTACTTGATTGATATTGTATCACAGATTTTTTGACAGCAATTGTAGTAGAAGTGTCTGTGTAACTTTTGTGTTATTTAGGTTGCTGAAGCATTTGTCAATGTTTTTTTTCCACAATTATAAATGTTTGTCTCTCTAATCATCTGTATAACAGTTTCAAAGTTTTCAATATACATTTTAAGCATGAGTGGATGTACATTGCATTTATGTAGCTGTTTGTACATGTACATGTGGCATTAAGTTGGAAAACACTGAGATATTTTATGTATATAATCAACTACTTGTCGTCTAAACACTCTTATGCTTCATACTATTTTTGAAAACGGACGGGACCAGTTTCGGAGCGACATGCACTCCATTGTCGACCAACTCGACGACTCTGACGAAATTTGGGCATATGTGATGATTAAGACACAGCTTTAGAAAATGTATGTCTGCAGCTATCTGTCTACTCTTACCTTTGAGTTTTATGTAGCTTTTTATCTCTTTATGTTGTTAAAATTGTGATTAAAATCACTGATGAGAAATCTTCCATTTTTCTCCTTTCATTCCTATTTGGTTTGAAACCTGTTTAAAATTTGCAAAACTATCGAAATTACACAAATTCAACAATTCTAATTGGAACTAAACACAGTGAAGATTTTGAAATGTATATAATCAACTACTTGTCATCTATACACTCTTATGCTTCACACTATTTTTGAAAACGACGGGACCAGTTTCGGAGCGACATCCACTCCATTCTCGACCAACTCGACGACTGAGTTCACTGTGTTTAGTTCCAATTAGAATTGTCGAATTTGTGTAATTTCGATAGTTCTTAAAAAAAATAATAAAAAATAATGTAAAAAAAAATTTTAAACACTGAGATCTTGTTCTAATTTGAGATGGAAACCTCTAGCTTGGGTGATAGAATGTTAAAGGGGTAAGAAATCTTTTGCCTTCTATTTTGTTTAACTGACTGTTCTTGGAAAGAACAGGAAAAGACAAAAGGAGTATCATTGAGGTTTAGAAAGAATACTCTGACAAATATAGGTATTATGGCAGGATACTTGTGAAAGAATCAGATTAAGAATATGTGATTAACAGTGCACACAATGAGCATATTCAAACTGTTTTTAAGAAGATTTTGGACTCCATCCACTCATTACACTGGTACCATCATAACTTTTGAAATAACCGCATCAGGGGAGGTAGTATCTGATAAAATTTGTGTAAGCAAATCTGTTATTAGTTTGGCATCATAATGAATAGATCGCGAAGTGCCCAGAACCTTTCAACTGGATAACCATAAGGTAAAATATAATAAAAAATATTAACTGTTAACATCTATATTTTCATGCAATTACCACTTCAATTTCAGCATTAATCATTTTATTTTTTATATTTTGATAATATTCCACTAATATGCAACTTGGTGAAGCTTTCTGAACTTCCTTAGCAATTTCCTTAATCACGGCTGCATTTGACTCTAAAAGCAATTCCACCATAAAATCAAAAGTACCCTCAAAATTCCTGCATTTAGTAAGTAATTGCTTATATCTTGTGTTGAAGTTTAAGCTTGAAACAACTACAAAATTTCAGTCATTAATTTTAGATAATGCATATCAATCATCTTTACATCTGATCATTTTTCTGTTGTTCAGATTGCCTATACCCACTACTCAAATGTAATCTAATGTCGTAAGTGCTCAAATGATTGAAATCTAGTGGTGAGTGTAAATGACTTTTGGAATTTTCATGCTTTTTAACTATCTGGAACAAATGTACCAAATTATCAATCTCTATTTCATTGTATGCAGCTTCAGCAGGTTCACCTTCAAATAACAAACAGGGAAAGTAAAAAAAACTTATTACTTCACACCTGCAAATCAATTCACTTCACTTTTCTTATAAACATTCTCGTTGAATTTTCTCACAAGGCTAACATTTCATATTTATATGGGATTGGTTATTTGATCATTACTCTTCTTAGTTTATATGAACAAATTACCAATTCGTATGAAATTTAAAATTAGGTTCCTAATTAATGATTGTATTATATACAAAGAGATAATGGAAAACTCTTATAATGAAATTTTTGTGGAGCAATCTGGATCAGGTCAGTAAGTGGACTAGAATAGACAAAATGAAGATAAACAAGGGTAAAATATATCCGTATCATTTAACAAACAATGGGAGGAAATTGTTCTTGGCTATCATATTGATGGGTAAATCATTCCGAAAGGAAAATATTGCAAATACTGATGAATATTTTTGCAATATTTTTATGAGGAAATCACTCAAATTTTGCTGATTTTGTTCCACTTGCATAGACATGTTTCAAAGGTTGTTGCCTTCATCATCAGCATAGTTCAGCTGTCAGCTTTCCAGTGTGGTATTAAGATTTAAGAAAAAGAAAAAGAAAAGAAAAGAAAAGAAAAACTTAAATTTGGAATATACAGAAAGAATACACATGCAGATAATCACATCAAAGCTGACAGTTTAAACCCTACAGCACACAAACATGCAGTAATTAACAGTTTAACACACCGGCTAGTTAACCTACAAATTAGCAAAGAAGAATATTTTAAAGAATACAAACAAATAGAAGAAACAGCAGTTAAAAATGGTTTTAAAAAAGAACTAGTACATAAAAAGGTGCAGAAATTCAAGAGACAAAAACATATCAAAGAAACCACAACACTTTCAGCAAAAAAAGATAAACTTATTTTTAAAAAATTCACATATCATCCATGGGCCACAAAAAAATTTCAGAATATTCTTAAAGATTTTAATATCAGGTTGGCACCGATTAATAGATTTAATGTTCAAAATTTGCTGATAGATAATGTTAATGACAGTATTCCACAAGAAGAAAAATCAGGTATTTACAAAATAAACTGTGCAGAATGTGAAAAAATCTACATAGGGAAAACAAAGAGAAACATTGGCACACGGTTAAAGGAACATTTCAGGAACAAAAAGTACAAGCAAATAGAGAAATCAGCAGTAGCATATCATTTTTGGACACAAAATCACGACATAATAAATAAAACAAAATTATTAAAATCAGTACAAGGACCTACGGAATTAGCAACCTGGGAGAAAATCTACATCTACAAATACAAAAACAGCATAATGAACTTCGACATTGTCGGGGATGAAAACATAAACTACAAGTTTATCACACCGCCACCAGAGCAGAATATACATTCCCACAGCTCAACGAATGATCCGACAGTTGAACCTTAGCATGGCTGAAGATGGGAACAAAATGTTCTCAAAACCGGTTCCATACATTTTTGAAAAGTAAGTGAAGCTTTAAGAGTGTGTAGTTCAACTAATCATACAATGATATCCATTAATGGTATTAAGATGTCGCTCTATAGATTTTTTGAATTTAGTGATGAGATTACTGTTGTATGGAAAGGCAAAATTAAGGGAATTCTCTCTCTCTTTCTCCTTTTTACCCCCATACTATTAATTCTATGGGTTTTTGAAGAGTTTTGCTTCGTTTTGGAATTTGTGTGTGTGTGTATTCTTTTCTTTTCTTTTCTTTTCTTTTTTTTCCCCCCTGCCAAAAATTATGTGCTATTGCTGATTTCTCCTTGTATTTATATTTTACATTTCTCATGTGTTCCTTAAACCATAGGATAATGTTTCTTTTAATGGAAAAAGGGAACTTTATATATATTGCTTCAAATTTTTGCCAAGAACAAAAAAGTTTATATGAAAGAAATGTAATATACATGCACAACAAAACCGCCATGGGTGGCCGAGGTCATTAAGATGTGGGCTTGTGAGTGGGCGGTCTGGGGTTAGACTTTCATCAGGACATTCTCCCTGATGGGTTTTTTTTCCAGGTTTTCCTCATAAATGGCAAATGCCTGTAGGCCTGGAACACTTCCTTCTTTAAAAAAAAATCCTTCCCCAGTTTATCATTTCATCTCGTGTATCATCAGTGTCCACTGCCTGTGGTGTCGAAAAGGGCATTAATTACTATTAAAAAAAGCACTCTTGAAAAATAATGGCTAAGTTTACTAGTGTTTCTAAGTAGCAGTAAATTTGAGAGCTAAGAGCAACAAAGGTGAGGAACAAAGTGAAGTAATATTTTGCTATAAAGTTATAATGGATAGATTACAGTTATTTCTCTCTTTTTCTTTTCAACTATGTATGCACCATACTAGGAGACAAATTTGTTACTATTCCAATGAAATGGTGAAACTGGATGTGCAACTTGTCTTCACTTCAATCCTTTTAGCTTTAGAGCTTAGAACAATGAATTGCACTTAACTTCCCCAAGTTTTCAAATTCTATGAAGTGTATGACTTTTTTTAAGATGTTAAGAACTGGCGTTTTTTCATATGTAAACATATAAAAAGATAATTGAAAACATTTTATGACACAGTCGAACTACACACTCTTATGCTTCACTTACTTGTCATTATTGTAGACTGGTTTCGAGAACAGGTTGTTCTCATCATCAGTTCAAATCCGACTGTTGGATAATTCGTTGTGTTGTGGGTATTCTGCTCTGGCGGAGGTGTGATGAACTTAAAGTTTATATTTTCATCGCAGGAAGTGTCAAAGTTCATTAAACTGTCTCTGTATTTGTAAATGTATATTTTTTCCCATGTTGCTAATTCTGTAGGTCCTTGCACTGATTTTAATAATTTTGCTTTATTCACTATATCTTGGTTTTCTGTCCAAAAAGAAATGCTACCGCTGATTTCTCAATTTGCTTGTATTTTATGTTCCTGAAATGTTCTTTTAACCATGTGCTTATGTTTCTCTTTGTTTTTCCTATGTATATTTTTTCACATTCTTCACAACTTATTTTGTAAATGCCTGATTTTTTCTCCTGTGGAATACTGTCATTAACATTGTCTGTGAGAAGATGTTTAACATTAAACTTGTTAATTGGTGCCAACCTGATATTAAAATCTTTAAGAATTTTCTGAAATTTTTTTGTAGCCCATGGATGATATGTGAATTTTTTAAAAATTTGTTTATCTTTCTTTGCTGATGTAGTGAATAAAGCAAAATTATTAAAATCAGTGCAAGGACCTGCAGAATTAGCAACATGGGAAAAAATATACATTTACAAATACAGAGACAGTTTAATGAACTTTGACACTTCCGGCGATGAAAATATAAACTTTAAGTTCATCACACCTCCGCCAGAGCAGAATACCCACAACACAACGAATTATCCAACAGTCGGAGATTTGAACTGATGATGAGAACAATCTGTTCTCGAAACCGGTCTACAATAATGACAAGTAAGTGAAGCATAAGAGTGTGTAGTTTGACTGTATCATAAAATGTTTTCAATTATATGATTGGCTTCACTGTGAATGTTCCAATTAACATTTTAGTTATATAAAAAGATGTTCAAATCTTGGGAGCTCAGTGCTGCATTGCTCTTTAGCAACAACTGTACTGCTTAGCATATGTTTGCATTTTGTAAATAATTACTTCCCTCCTTCCTATTTTAGGTCATATTTCCATTAAAAATTATGCATTTTGTTTCTTTACTTTATTTAGCCTAATTTAAAATTTTTTAAAATTATTCCCTTTTCTTGCCTATCCTAGGCTATTTGCATAAAAAAATTGGTCTCTCTCTACTCATCGGTTCACATTTAAATTAAGTAAACTCAATCTGTTTTCTTGTCTATATTAGCCTGTATTTGACTATACTTGCATTTTTTAAAATATAATTGTATTTTGCTATCTCAAAATATTTTTAAAACTATTTTAATTGTCTATTTTCAGACTTATCATTTCATTTATTTTTTAATTAGTCATTTTCATTTTATATCACCTGCTCTCTATCTTTCCTAACTTTTTAAAAATCAATTGTATGTCATCATCTACATATCTCTACATTGTTTAATAAAAGCAGTTTTCTTGCCAAAATTTAGCCTATATTTTGCATTTTTTTAAAAAAATTAATGCATTTGCCTGTGTGGCTGAATCTATATATATATATATTTTAAACATGTATATCCTTGTATTTCTTTAATAATCAGTCCATTTTATTCCCTGTTTCTGCATTGTTTCAACAAATTTGTTTCCTTGTTAATGTTATTATTGGCTTAACTCAGCGTACTAAATCAACACTTCTTTTACAGCTATTAATTTTCCTTGCCAGCTTCTGTGAATCTATCCCCCCCCCCCAAGTTTCCATGTTTTCTTACCTTATTTAAACTTAGTTTTTATTTCTTATTCTAATGAGTACGTTTCCTTGTCTATCTCAACTTATTTTAGCGAAGCTGTTGTCTTCACCTCTGAACGTTAGGTCACTTTCCCGAGCAAATACGCCCATACATGCTGATCTACCTAAATGTAGAGGATCCACATGACAGTGTTTCTTTACATATTAACCGGAATAAGTTAACTCAGAAAATGTAATAAGACGTTGATGGTGAATGGGTAAATAAAGTGACTTTTTCTTTAAAAGTAAATCACTTAATTTTGTCACATGAAAAGTGAAGAATACCGAGAGAGTTGTCTAAGGCTTAATAAATCGGGTAAGACGACCTCCTGGCTCCTCGTCAAAATGAACATTAACTGCACTCTCAGGATCTCGCACCCGGTCTTGTGAGCAAAACTGATGCAATTAACTAAGAACGTGCTCGTGACCAGACCTGTGCCCTTCCTTATATACATACATATGACGGTAGAATAGAACTGATCACAAGTAAAATTAAAAAGAGTAGTATAGTCATTATACAAATTACAAAGCAGTAGAAAGAAAACTGGTTGGGGAACCCTAATGCAATAATTAGTCATCTAGAATTCTGACCACATTGGGCCGTGCTGTCAAATCCCCTACACAATAATTATTCCAGTGACGCTTTCGCCTTCTTGCGAAAAGCTTCTCAGAAACATGCGCTGTGGTGGAGGACAGCTGCTTTCTCTGTTCCATATTCCTGCCCGCTCTGAAAGTATTTATTGCGCCATGGCGGGGATGACTACCAGTCGAACAGAAGGAAGTGACATGACGCTGATCAAGGTAAACGTTATTCATATAACTTGGCTCTCACTCCATAAGCAATTTAGTGTGAATAATAAATTATAAAATATGTTCTGTTCACACATCCGTATTTATTTATTTTACAATTTTCAGCTTTCTAGGTCATCACTTAGGTAAAGTGTTGGATTGAAGTAAATACACCACAGAAATGACGTGAAAATGCTTTTGAAGACATTTATCAATAAAAATGACTAAAATAGGATTTCGATATTGTTATATGAATCATAGTGAAATTGGCTGAATAAATCTAAGTGGGCATATTATTTCTGATAAGAAATGGTTGAAAATTTTCGCATTAGACCACGTCGGTGCACTTACATAAAATAAAAATTAAAGTAGAGATAATTTATAGCCTCTGTAGGGGAGGTTTTTATACGATTTTCATTTCTGTTTGTTATGTCCTTCCTTCGTTTCAAGGCGTGCTGCAAATTATCTTTTTGTATGTGGGTATTATTTGGCATTTTGAAATAATTCCTGTGATTAGTTAAATGCTTTGGGAACATTTAATTACAATTATTAGCGACTTGTGGCTATATCATATACGAACCAATACCTTTTTTTGTTTTCGGTATAGATGAAGTAAATCGCAAGGAAAGGGATGACACCTTTACTGACTTATGGAACAAGCCCCTTCATATTTGTCAGCGATCTGGCCTCTAAACTTCCTAATTAAAGTATCTCGCTGCGCTACCCATTTTCACTTAAAATACACGATAGTCTAAATGTTGGTTAAACGTGAGGTTCACTTATTCCGCTAATGGATAATTCTTTAATTCTGTCTTTAGCGATGGTTCTTATGTGCTTTAGATATCGCCATGCTTTGTTGCTGTAGGAACAACGGATGTGCTACCAATACTCAAAACTGTGGAATTGCACAGGGTGGAACATGAAAGAGGAACTCCCATGCTGAAATCCACACGAGTCAACAATGTAAAGCGAAATGTAGGTTCGCAATGCCAAAGTTGTTAACATATTTCAGTTTTAAGCAGAGGGTGAAAAAGCGCAATGAAGAGCACGAGGGGCATATAATATGCCAATGCTAAGAACAGCCATTATTTATAAATACATACCTAATTAACTATAATCTAGCAGATTCATTCTCGACAACGGAGTGGGAGTTGATATTATTTGAAGGTCTTGATGTGAATATTATTATTTGTTTTATCTAGGGACCCACGGCTATATTTCCCTTCCGAAATAAGCCATACTTAGGCTTTTTGCGCCCGAAAAATACCACCGGTCCTGGCCGGGTTTCAACCCGCGACCTTGGGTTTAGAAGGCAAGTATGGTTACCACTACACCACCATGACTTGATGTGAATAGCACACTGTCACGTGGTTGGTAGCTCTTATTGTCTTATGACTTCTTCTGTTTTTAAGAACGTTCGCTTGTGCTCCAACATTTCTTCATGCCTGACTTTGGAAAAGTCTGCATTACAACTCTTTATGGCCGAAAGTCGCTAGCGTCATCCTTAATGCGTTCTAAATGACCAAGCTGTTAAAACGTTTCTGCATTTCAAGAAGAAATGACGCACTCTCGAATAGCACTCATTCATTTTGACATTTATTCGAAAATGTTCGAATTAATTTTGCCTGTTGCAAATTGCGTTGGTAAGAAACCTTCATCTTGTATATAATTTGAAGTAATAGTGTGTTGGTGCGCTGAGATAGATCTTTGGAGATCTGTTGCTCTATCCCTGGTTATGATTCCACACATTTAGTTGATATAAGCATTCATTGCTGTTATTAACGCATTATTTTAGTTAATTTAATACTTTCGCTCTGAAATGTACGTATATTATGTCAATTGACGAAGTCCGTGTCTAGTTACTTTTAACATATCTCGGTTTCCTTTCCGAAGTAAAATGTACATGTATTGTGTTAAAAGCAAGATATATGCCATGCTGATCACATGTTTACCGAAGAGCTTAAAGTAACAAATATAATTACATTCCATAAAACATTTAAAGCAAAGTAAATACAGGTTTAATGGGAATAGGCGATCAGGGACTTGGTATTCAGTTCCTTTTTAAAAGCATGGACTTAACAAACACCATTATGTTTACAGATGTTTTTTAGAAGATATACGTTCATTGCTGTTCTGGTGTATATGTACCTGCTTCTTGTGGAGGCTGCAGATGAACAGACTTCGATACTCATCACACCTCGGCCGGGAAGACCTCCCTATGTACCGGACCCATGGGTGTACCCGAAGCCAATCACTCGTCCTCCAGGTCCACAAAAAGGATGAGAAAGTTCCAAGTGTCTCACTACATCGCCAAACATGGAAAAAATAGTTATTTTGCTTGTATTTTATTTTATGTGACCTTTTTGACACAATTTTTTGTAATTTCTAGCTGCACATTAAAAAATCAAAGGGTTCATTATCCGATTTTATTTTATTTTGATAACTCTTATGACTTCCAGATAATGAAAGAAAATTTAGTCGCATATTGAGCACAGTTTGCATCATTGAAAGCCTCTTTAACCCAATGCTGTTGTTTCGATGTGCAATCTTGTAATAATAGTCGCACAATAATGCAAAAGGAAGGATATAACCTGTTCAGGGTCTTACCACTTTTGAGTGCTTATTAATGTGTTGTGCTGAAATTGGATCTTAAATGTATACACATAATTGAAGAGGAAATGTTCTCTGTAATCTCAGAAAGAAGTATAATTGGTACGTTTAATAAGCTTGTAGAAATGATAATTTTTGTTAAATGTGCTTACGTTTTTGCTAACGCAAATATTACATTCCGGCGATAATTTTAACTGTAGTAGATCTAGTTATGGCGGCAAATTGTCACAAAGTTTGTGTAAAGGGGCTGTCAAAAAGGCGAATGGTTAACGCAGTGTAAACGATAATGGTACTTGAAATCTCAGTTCACCAACGTCTGAAATGACAACTACGTCACATATAGATTCTAGTGAAACGATTGCATGTCCACCAACTTCAAATGAAAATGGCAAAACTAGAGATTGCCAAGTAGTGCAGCATGTATCCTTGCTGAACATTTTAATGCAGCAGCATTCTGGTAGTCCGCAACTGAAAATGCAGAACTGAGAGTGATCCATAATTAAGAGTAATAGAGATGAACGCTATTTTAGCATTTGGCTATTTTGTCAAATTATGAACGAAAAATTGTCCCGTAGAAAGTTAGTAGACGGTTATGCAAGACATCTAATCCTTCAATTCTTTCCATGCGGTGGTGATAAAGGAAAGCAATTTAGCTGTAAAGTACGATGAAAAGCCAGTTAATTTTGTCTTGCCTGTGAACCAAAATCAATGTTTCCAAACCAAACGCGAGAGTTTGTCATTTCCATCATGAAAATTTTCAATATTTTCATGTTATGGTTAATTCTTTTGCAGTATTTTATATGGGTTAACCGTTTTCAGAGTTATATTGCACGTTTAAACTTGTAAACTATTACCCGATTTTATTATGCAATTCTTTGATATATGCTATTATACTGTGTGTTGTATTTATTCATTGATTAGTATACAATGATAATGAATATGTCAGCTTGCGTGAGCTGAAAATCTCTAATATATTTACAACTAAGGGCTTAGATCTAGGTAATTTAGGAATAATTTATTGGAATATCTATTAAATAGTTTAGTTTACGCACAAATACATGAACGTGCACATTTAGAATTTTTTCTGCAATTATTCACATAAAAATATGCAGCTATTTGTCTATTATGTGTTTGAAATACAAATCTGCAATTTTTTTCTAAACTTTTTAAAAGTGCCGCAAGGGATATTTTATTTGAATGCGCATAAAAATAACAAAATTAATTTTTTCTCGTTAAATATTTTATGGGTTTGTGTGAAATTGCATGGTTGACCTTTTTTATATACCTTTAATATATGATAAAAAAATTAATTGAACTGGCCAATAAATGTAGAAATGTTGGTTTTCTCAGGTTGATCTTCTTAATATTGGTTTATTTCAGCTGGACCGCACAAAAAATATAACCATTATCTACATTCTGTTTTATTGTTTAACATTTTTAATGCTTCGCATATATCTTATTATTCAATTTATAATATTAACGACAGTGTCCAAAACAGGGGAAAAGTTCCGAATGTTGTGGCCCATCTTGTCTTTAATCAAATTTTATTCTGACATTTTTTTTCTTTCCAAGGTATCAAATATAAGTGAAATTGATCACAGTCTAACCATGCATCTTGGCATTTAGTATATTTTTCTTCATTGACTGCTGTGTTGTTGATGGTGATTTGCTGAAGTTAGCTAATCTAAATTCTGTTAATAATAACACTGACCGCGGAAAATTTTTGATTATATAAAAGTGTTGAGGATTGCTAGATGTTACATTTCTATTATACAGTGGTTTTTTTTTGCAGTGAAATAATGTAAAGAAAGAATACAATTGGTTCTAGAATGAACCCTTGAGACACCCGACACTTAATAGAAGTACAGTGTGTTTTCTATCTCTCAAATTGGAAAGAGAACCTGTCATCTGTTAGGCCCCTCTACACCTATTCAATTTTGAATATGGACGTCATAGTCAATAGATAAAAAGCTTTACTATTCCCTCTATAGGTGCTTTTGCTTGCGTTCAAAATTTTACCTATAAATAACGGTAGGACAACGTTTATTGATAAACTTTTCCAAAACCTGCATTGTACATCTGAGAGTACCTATTTTGTGAATTTAACAATGTTTTGTGCAAGTAGTTCAAAGAAGACGGAAAGTTGATATATTGATATTAAATGTTGCCTTTATTGAGTATTGATTGGACTGTTTCCAGTTTGCAGTTATAATTAAATGTGATTGGATCTACACAAAAACTTTAGATTTGCTTGTTATTTAGTTCAGGTTCTCATTTTTGTATATGTTAATCCAGTTTTCTTTTCTGTATTATGTTATACTATTCTTTTTATTTTAATTCTTTTATGTTTGTTCTCTCTTTTACTTATAAGATTTTTGAAATTTTTTCTATTCTATAATTATGGTTGCAGTACAACATTTCCATAATACTTCTATTTAGCTTCTCACTTATTTCATGGTAATCATTGTTTATAAGCATTTAATTTACCTTTAATTGCGTTATCTATCTCTTTATTGTTTCCAAACATTTCCCCTTAAAATTTCTTTAGTTGTTTTCTCTGTACAAGTGTTATATTCACCAATTCTTTTTCTAGAGCGTGTTTCATTGAAGAATTGTTATAATGTTTGGTGGTACAAATTCTTGTTATCTTCATTAAGGAGGAACACTTAAACATCCCTCGTTTAGAAATTTTGTTCTAAATTTCTTGCATTTTTCCATAATCCATATCTGATCATTACTAGGTAATGGTGGAACTATGTTTCATCTTCTGTATACATTCTTAATTTATTGTCAACATATACTCAAAGATGGATTTGAAACCTCGGCAGTATTTATTATCTACTTTTTAAAAAAAACTGCATTAATTATTTTAAAGTTCTTTGTTCTTGCAATAGGATAAGCTCATATTCTTTTTCATTCAAACACTGACCTCCTATTTTTGGAACTAGAACATAGGCAGCTGTTGCATGGAAGGCTTTATATATTCTTAATCCATGCTATTTGCTTTCTAAATTGCTTTCCAAAGCAAAGATTGTTAATTCAGTTTTAAGTACACAATTTTTTATACAAAACTGCAACGGTTTTTACATAAGTGTATTGCACATTAATGTATCATAAAATTTTAATACATTATAAAGTAGTATTTAACGTGTGGTTTCCATTTATCTTCTAATAATCCTCTTATATGCTTATATAATAAAATTAAGTACTGTTTGTCCCTTTCAGTTTCTTCTTTGTCTCACAACTGCAATACATTTTTTTTTCCTGTTTCAATAAGTTTTCTAATATCATTTCTTTGATGATCCTGTTGTCTTCTGATCATTTTTTATAACTGCTCAGCTGAATGCTGCATTGGGAGCCACACTTCAATCTGACGAGAAAAGCGCACTTGTAGAAATATTTTTTTTTAATAGTGTTTAACGCCCATTTTTATTTCTGAGGCACCACAGGCAGTGGACACATGATACACAAGATGAAATGATAAATTTTCGGGTATGGTGCATGAACCGGATAACCCACATTTTTTGTAAAAATTTAGTTAGCTAGTGATTTATGCTTTTCCTATCATATTTCATTAAAGTACAAAAATATATCTTCATACATGTTTCCTTTTCTTGACTCTAGTGGGAAATACTGTTTGTGCAGTTTATGATCTCTGTGCATGAACCTGATAACCCAAACAAAATGGATGCATTTGGAAGTAAGCAAATTTGCAGCTAGAAAATTTGATTTTTCAGTGTTCTGCAATTCTGATGCAGGTAAGACAGAAATCACATCCATTATTTATTTTCATTATATTTGAAATTCTCTTTAAATAAACACATTAACTACTAAAATTGGACTGTCAAAATGAATATACAATGTTGTTATGTTTCTTTCCTGAAGAAAATAACCCAAGCCGTATCTTTTCTTTGTCTTCTAATTATGAAAATGAATAAGGAAGCAGCTATTCTAACAAAACAATTATTATTACAGAGGTTATTTTTGTTATTTCATTAGGTCAACTTACCATGCTTTTTTGATTAAAATACTGGTATGTAGTAGGCAATAGTAACAGAAACCAGGAAGTAAAATAACTTATTAAAATTTTGTAGCAATATTCAATTGCAATTTGTAACATGAGATACTATAAGTTAAATGGAATAATATTTAATTTTTGTGGACATTAATGATATTGTTTCCACTCACTCTAGATAAGGAAGAGGCACTGGAAGAGAGTAAACAAGGTATATATGACTTCACAAAACTTTTGCCCAAATATAAAAGTCAGTACACAAGAAAGGATAGGCCACATAGGAAATACTTCTCCCCAGAACTCTCTGAAAAGAAACTACATGAACCCTATGTAGATAAATTTGCATCCTTGACTATGGAACCTGTTTCATGTTTCACATATTTTTTAGAACAGGCTTTAATCTGCACTTTGAACATCCTAGTCTTGATACCTGTAATATATGTGTTAAAATACATATGACTCTGAAGGGTGGCTTACTAGAAGCAGACAAAGTTAAAATACAATCTGAATTAGAACTCCACCTAAGGAAAACTAAAAAGCTCAGACCGAAATGAAACAAGTTTTTGAAATTTCACAAAATAACAATAAGGTATTTACTATGGCATTTGATATGGAATAAAGTTTGCCGACCCCCCACATACATATGTGTGACATTCTGTTGTAGGCAGCTTTGGATTGTAAGTCTTGGTATTCATCATGCTACTGATAAGGGGCATATGCTGTATGGTCTGAGGACATTGCTGTAAGAGGTTTACAAGAGGTCTTGTCATGTCTGAGTGTGTATCTTATGAGGATGAAAGAGCATAACAGAAATGCAGAACATCTTATTGGTTGGTCAGACTATTGTGGTGGCCAAAATAAGAATTAGAATGTGGTTAGTTTTTGATACTATGTCGTTCATGTTTGGAAGCTTTTAGAAATTGTTGTATATAAATTCCCTGTCCCAGAACACACATGTCTCCTCTATGTTACAGATTTTGGGATAATGGAAAAGAAACAGAAGAAAACTCCAGCTATATATATACTCCAGAAGGTTGGTATCAGCTAGTTGAACATTGTAAATGGAAAAAGCAGTTTGTTGTTAGAAGAATGGGAAAAGGCACTTCATTTCAATTGATAATATGAAAAAGTACCTTATTTTCAGAAAAGTAGATGAAAATAGACGATTTGTAAAAATCCATAAAGTAGCAAGAACATTTACAACTGAGAACTTACCAGGTAAATACTACATTGGCTACACCCCATAATACTGAGATGGAAGAATATATCTAGGAAAGGAAAAGTGCCACAAAAAGTTTCACTTTCACTTTTACACAAATATTAACACTACTAAACTGCGGGATTTAAGAAAGTTAAATCAGTATATTTCAGAGGAGCATAGAGGTTTCTATGCTGAAACATGTTCCCCCAAAAATTAAGATCTTATCATCATCATCATCATCATCATCATCATCATCATCATCATATTTATATTCATCATCGATCAGCTCACTCTTTGATAACTCAGCATACTAGAGCATTAAGGAATTAAAAAAAAAATTGATGTTTATCAGGTTCTTGCACTGAAAAGTTGAGATCATCAAAAGTCAATATTCATATTTTATTTGAATAGTTTGTTTAATATTTCATTTCAGCAGGTAAAAATTTATACAATTATAATTTAATAAATGTAGAACATTCTTGAATAAAAATTCACTTTTTTTGCTATGCACAATGTTCATTAATATCTCGCATTTCTCTAAACATATCCTTTGTAGTTAGAAGGTTCATGCGCACACTCCAGAATTGCGAAAGGATTTGGGAAGGAAGCGTTCCAGGCCTAAGTTTAGGGTACCTTCTCGAAAGTTGCCATTGATGAGAACTTAGGAAAACTGTAAAAAACCTCAGTCAAGGAGGACGGTCCCGGCGGGATTCGAACCCCAAGACCTTCCACTCACGAGTCCGCCCGCACCTTAACGACCTCGGCCACCCGTGGTGGTATGTAGAAAGATGAGAAACTGCCCCCTCTATTATTAGATTGTTTCTTCCACTCCTTTTACCTTGATGGCTGTTGAACTTTTCGCTTCTTCTGCAAATTTTCGTGGCCATAGCAGTCATGGAGACTTAATATCCCCACTGTGCTTTATCTACTCTCATTCACACTCATCGGAACCACAGAGGTTAGATTTACAGTGACGTTTATATTTTACCATAAAAATTTAAAAAATCAAATGAAGCTGAAGCGAACACCCTCGCGTTTTTAGAATCATTAACAAGGCTCTGTAAAATGCACCACAAAAAACACGAGCAACCTTCGTTATATACATCATGTCAGAAAAGAAGATTTTATATTTGCTGGATAATAGTAGTTTAAAGTTCTAATGGTTAATTATTATAATTTCTAAAATACAGATTTTTGCAAACAAAAGGGAGAAAATTATAAGGGAAAAAAAAAACAGTTTATTGAGAGAGTTATCTGTTTCATTATAATACCAGCTAAAACTTGACTAGGCCTGCAGGAGGAATGTATAATATACTGAATATCTTGAATATCTTCTTCTTTTTTAAACAGTGTGTATCACCAGTTTGTACTACTGAGGCACCACAGGTGATGAGACGAAATGGTAAATCGGGAAAGTATTATTTTTAAAGGAAGGAAGCATTTAGGGCACATCCCCGGCATTTGCAGTTTTTAAGAAAATCTAGAAAAAACTTCAATCAGGGAAAGCGAATCCTAGATTTTCAACTCACGAGTAATATCGTATTGAAAATAGTAACGATAATTGTATTTCAAGCGAATTTAAATTGTTGCCTAGCAAAGATTCACTAAAACTGTTGGAAAGAATAGGACATACATTTGACTACATAAATTGTTCCGTAAAACACGGCAGATAAACTGAGGACATAGATTAAAGTTCCTTGCTATTCCAAAATTGCTAATTTTGTATATAAAAAAAAGAGCTTCAATTTATTGTAGATCAAATAAATAGTTGTGATAAATTTTATAGGCTACACAAAACACAGTCCAAAAACGTGAAATTAGAAATCTTTATATGCAGAGGATTTATTTCTTTTATGTGCATAAAGATAGTCTGCGAAATTAAAGTTCCTTCGGCGACATTGGGTTTAACAGATATACTGAATTATTTTATAGTGTGCTACATTAACATCTGCTTACTGTTTTTCCGTATCATCTAAAGTTTTTGTACAATGTCGAAATGCAATATTAAATTATTCAGCGATTTATTACCATAACTATTGGTAAAAAAGGGAACAGTTTTAATAAAAGAGAAATAAAAAATCTAAAATAAATGAAACAGACTTAGCTATGCTAGTAAATTATTTTCTATTACGTTTACTTGCGTTTGTGACGAATGCAAAGAACCTTAGTAAAATCTGGGGGCGTGAACGTGGGGAAGATGGCAGCCTCCTCTTCGAGCTACGAGACCTTAAATATCATACTCACGGAAACTGCAATAAAAAGAAATAGACGGACAGCTCGAACGAAGATGACTTTTGAATGTAAAACGATACACAAATTTGCTTTTGGAGCGTGCAAACAATGTAGCTAAGGCGGTGACGCTTCATATTTGCATTCGGGAGGACCTGAGTTCAAATACCGCAAGCCAGCCATCCTGACCTTGGGTTTTCGTCGTTTTTCTGGGTCACTTAGGCGAATGCTGGGATGGATACTTACATTCTATGAATTTTCCGTTCTCGCATTGTATTCCGCTGCTTCTGTTACAGTGCCAGGGAGAACGTGCGATCCGCGTGATATAACGTTGGCTTGCACTTTCTAAAACTTTCTGTCTCGGTATAGAAGCGAACCATTTTAGGTGGAGCCTTCGCCGACTCCGTCGGGGTGTTTTACCCGTAAACATGTTAGGAATACCTGCTTCCGTGCAGTCTTTCTCACTTCATCCTTTCCTCCTTGGAGACTTAGGCACAAAAGGTCAGCCGTGAGCAAAGGTGAAGTGCTGAAGTATCCTCGTCCAGTCCAGTCAAATTCAAGGGGAAAAAAATCATTGTAAAGCTTTGCCAATAGAACGTTTTCACAACGCGGAAAGATCAAGTGTAGAAATGGAGGCAGTATTTTTAAAACGTCTTAAATCGTATAAACCGTAGTAATGTTATGGTGGAATCAAATGTTTAAGAGCTGTCACATGAAAAAATCAAAACAGAACCAAAAGAAAAATTATTCCGAGTACTCAAGCAATCAAATAAATGGATAGCACCAGAATGGGATAACATCGTTCCGGAGTTATTGAAAGAGAATAATTATTAATCAGCGGAAAATGTTTACTCACTCTTGACAAAATTAAAGATCCCAAAAGAATGCAACAAAGGATTTGGAAGTCTAAAGAACAGGAAATGAAAAAACCTACGCATATATGAGAGCAAGGCTGTGAGAGCTGTAACGTAACCAAACAACTGCCCCATAACTTGAGACGTTATTTAATCGGCGCTTAAAGAGTATTTTTGAAATATGGTGGTCAAACATCAGCTCAAAGTACTAGGTAATGGGAGAAATCAAACCAAAAACCTAATGAACTGAAAACAACGGAAGGAAATGGCAATGAATGGGATATGCTCTAAGGCGACCAGATAATCACATATTAAAGGAAGCACTTGACTGGAGCTCTGAACAGAAGAAGAGGAGTGGTAGACCCAGAGTAATATGACTCAGTACGGTAGAAATAGAACAATAGGGAAAGAGTAGGAACGAAACGAAAGCCTTAGCAAAGAACGTAATAAAATAGCGCCCTATGATCCACATAAGCAATCAAGGGAACTGCTGCTTTCTGCTTCAATTTGTTCCCCTAACTTTTTGGGGAAATGGTCGAGATGAGATTGCAGAAAATGCAACCCCAAATTCATATTTCATTCAGGTGCAAGCATGATTCTTATAGCCTGCTCGCAATATTGTTCCAGAAATTTGTCGATGATATCCTTGAATAAATTGAGCATCCGAAGCTCAAGTTCCACCATGGTGTTTCTAAATGCAGCATATTTAATGAACTAGCGAATCTGTGGGCCGTCAGAAACATTTTTATAGCTTTTACTTACAACAAATGAGGAGCATTGTTTCTAAAAGCAGTTTGTCCGCAGATATAAACTTTTGGAATCAGAAACAATATACGGCAACCAAAACAATATAACTTTATAGAACAAAATCTTACAAGGCTTAGACAAGTTGCTTTTTGCATCGAACATATGGTCTTATTAACGTTTGAAACAGACACATCAATTTTAAGCGCAAATATTATTTAATCACTTTTAATATTATCTTGAGAAAGCAGTTAATCTACAGCATTAACAATCCTCCTTCCTCTTAAAGGCAATCATATATAATGCCCTCATCAACAACAAAACCACCACCACCACCACCACCACCATCATCATCATCATCATCATCATCATCATCATCAGCAGCAGCAGCAGCAGCATCATCATTACCATCAACATTTTGATCCGTCTGATCAACGACACCAAGATAAAAATTCAGTGAGTATAGGCTCTCCAATTGTGATCAAATCTCTGCTTCTACATAACTTCTTTTGGCAGGTTTAATCTTGGGTATCAATGTCACAGTATGTGAATCACAAACATTTTGCTCTGAATGTTCTCTTTGAAAACTGATTAGAATTTTTCTAATCTATAAGTAGGCTGCATTTTTACAACATTAACCTTTCCTGTCTTTTCTGATTTCTTTAATGTGATTTTTTTTTTTTTTTTGAGTAGTGTTTAACGCCCGTTTTTACTACTGAGGCACCACAGGCGGTGACACTGATGATACATGAAATGAAATGATAAATTGGGAAAGGATATTTTTTTTTTTTTTTTTTTTTAAGGAAGGAAGCGTTCCAGGCCTAAATTTAGGTACCTCCCCGGCATTTGCCAGTTATGAAGACTGAGGAAAACCTGGAAAAAACCCCAGTCAGGGAGGACGGTCCTGGCGGGATTCGAACCGCAGACCTCCCGCTCACGAGTCCGTGCCTTAACGACCTCGGCCACCCGTGGCGGTCTTTAATGTGATGCACTTCATGTCCCTAATGTCATCTAACTTTTTAAGCACATTTGATAAAATTACTTAAAATCCCGAATAGTCCAATCTTTGCCCAATAAATGGATAGTGCCTACTTTTCCATAAATTTCGCAGTATTTTTATTTCAGACATCTTTCGTAACTCTCTGTAACTCCGAACATTCCATCTAGGGGCATAAGTGTATGCCCCTGACTGGAAATGTCATTGTCATTGAAATGTTCTTTATCTGTGAAGGACAGTGCTTCAAAAGCCACCATAAAAGAATATGGGCATTGCGACTGTCCTGGTTTAGTTCATCACACTGTCACAGAAGTCTTACAATAGTAGTAGAAGGATCAAGTTGGAATTTACTGAGGAAATCAGAACAGAAGACAATTCAACAGCCCGACAAGCACCCTGGCTATCCGTGCAGCAATAGAAGTGTGGAAACTTATTTTATGGGCCAGTTATGCAAAGAGGGTAAAATTATTTCTACCGTGAATTGTAAGCCTCCCTTTGGAAAGTTAGGCAGAGGTTGAACTTGGCGAAGATCAATGGAGAACGATACGCCGTTGTTCATAGGCTTCTCCTTCATAGTTCTATGGAAGGTTTATTGTCTCAAAATTTCAGGAACTAAGACTATTCTAAGTTAAACTTTTTGTTTTCCATTGGTGGATTTCAGTAATGGGAGATTTGTGCAAAATGTCTACAAGCATCTGTAGTTCGAAAGCGAAATCCCAGATTGAAATCGTTGGAAAAAATATTCTGAAAAAAAATCACTTTTTTTACTTTGAGGTGATCAGTAACTCTGGCATTATACACCTTGGATAACTTATTAATATTGAGTTCTGAGAGTAGGTAATACCTCTTAGGGCAAGTGAAGATGTTCTCGAGCTTTCAAAATTGTTAGGATCCTAAATACAGACTTTTTTCTTTTCATTGAAAAGCTTATTCTTGCGATCACCACCTCTTCGCCAGTAAGTGTTGAGTCTACGCTGCGTGACAGTGTAGATAGCATGGGAAAATTTTTGCACTTATTGAGGGACTTCTTTATTTAAAATTGGAAGATAAATAATAATATAACAACAACAACAACAATAATAATAATAATAATAATAATAATAATAGTAATAACAAAATGACATTGAATTTTAACTAAATAATAAATGAAATAAAATAATAACTATAAAAATTACCTGGCTTCACAATCTTGCTTGCGTTTATTTTAAGAATTCCTCTTCCTGGACCCTTCAGAATACTCTCCAACCAGATAACCACCTTCCATCCTCTTAAGGACACGCCAGAAGCGTTTTTAAACTGAATAAGCTACAATGCAATTTGTATAGTTGAATTCTCTACAATTTGTACACATTATACGAAAAGAGTGCGGAAAACAGCAATTCTAGGACAAATTGCAGTTTGTTCCACACACTGAATGGGCTAAATGCATTCTGCATCGAATATGCAATTTGAGGTCTATATTTTTACATAGAAAGACGTGGTTTTGAAGAGGAAAGACATTGTAGTACTATACAAGCCATTACTGGGACTAAGAAATCGCACCATACAGAATTTTTCCCAGTAAGGACAAATTGCTTTTTGAAACGATGCTCCCCAAATGGAATTTCTTGTTCAGATTTAGGAAACAAGGGCCATTTCTGCCTAAATTCTTGACAAACTACTTCATTAAATGTAATGGGAAAAACAAAACTTTTGTAGGTTAATTAATGAATGGCTTGCTATGTTATATGTTACTGGGATTATGTATTTCCTCTTAAGGCCAATTTGCAACTGACTCTACTTTCTCATTCACACAAACACAAGAAAATTTAAGCTGGTTACTGCCTCAATGAAATGCAGCACATTAACATTGTGTTCAGTGTACTTAATTTTTTCTAGAAGACTGTATAAGTTTTGTTACGTTTCCTTCAGGGATAATGAATGAGCGATTAGTGTTGAAACAAGTTTATTTCCATTGTAAAGAAGGATACTCTTTAGACAGCTTTTGCTTGATCCAATAAATAATAGCCAGTCTTTTGGATCTTATAATCTCCCAGGTGACCGATCAAGCTAGGTGTAACAAATAACACAATAGTTCCTCTTCTTAAAACAATGTTCAAAGACTTCCTCGCGATTTCTATACCAGCAAAAGGTTGATCCAGGAATAAATAATTAGTCTATTCTTTCCGACTTGAACATTGAAGTTAACTTTTTTCTGTAATAAAACCAAAGTCTTCTACCAAATAACCCAATTCTGCCTGATATGTTCTCATCTTCCAGGTCCAGAGAACAAAATGGACCCTCTTCTTCCTGTTGCAATTTCTGGTCGTATCGGCGCATATGACACTGGTCTTGTTGCAGATGACGGTTTGTATTTTCATTGACATCCTTGATTCTCTCATTAAAGCCGCATGTCTTGCACATACAAAAATAAGTCATCATATTGATTTTGTAGCTCACGCGAAATCATTGGAATGCAAAATGGCATAAATGTACAAAACCCTTTGCATAGATGTAGAAGAGGTGGCGAATGGCCTTGTACTGATTTGCGCGAGGCACTTATAGGAAATTGGTGGTGGGGGTAACATTTCAGCTTCATGAATGAAACAAACAAGTTACTGTTGATATGCAAGTGAGAAAGATAAGAGTGGTACAACTGTGCAATGAACTGAGTACTCACTTGTGATGAACCAACACTTGCCAGGAAGCTACTCCAATCTAAAGTTCCTGATTATCACTTTCTGAACTTGTTTCGCTGTTTTCATCACTTTCACCTAAATGATTCACTAATTAAAACCCTACATCTATGAGGCCTTCTTTTTCAAAATATTGTTTTTCCGTCCTCTTCACATTTTCACAGCAGCTTTTCCAATCTTCTTTCGTAATTGAAGGAATTTTTTCATCTAGTAATTTTATAACATCCTTCATGTGAAACGTGACATTGTGTTTTGCTATCATTTTTTCGCTATGCCCCATATTAGCTGTATGATGTTTAACTCCGAGTGTTAGGGGGAAGGCGTGTGATTGCATGATTTTTCTCTTCTAAAATTGCATCGGTTTTGTATGTGATGTCTTTGGATTTAACCTGTTTGTAGCTCTGGTTTTATTAACCTGTATAAGATGCCAGTCTCTTGAAGCTGTTGTTGGGACATATAGTTACTAAGCCAGGATATCATTTCAGGTTTACGGGTACTGGAATTTGGAGAAGAACTAAACATTGTATTATGGTATGATGCATTGTCGATTACAAGGACACTGTAAGGAGGAAGGTTGGGAATAAGCCGTTCTCATATTTTGTATAATTCATATCGTCATAATAATCACCACTTTTCTGATCAGCCTTGAAGCGTAGATATGCATTTTCAACAAAACCATCTTCCTTTCTTGCATGTAGCACACAACCAGCCGTTGCCCTTTCGACACCGGAGCTAAGAGTCCTTCCATACAATCATCACTCCAAGCCGATAGTATGTGAACTATGAACATCGGTTTCATCCATGAAGATAAAATGAATGAGTAGTGTTTAACGCCCGTTTTTGCTACAGAGGCACCACAGGCGATGGACACTGATGACACATGAGATGAAATGATATATTTGGAAAGGATTTATTTTTAAGGAAGGAATCGTTCCAGGCCTAAGTTTAGGGTACCTTCCGGGATTTGCCAGTTATGAGGACTGAGGAAAACCTGGAAAAAACCTCAGTCAGGGAGGACGGTGCTAGAGGGATTCGAACCCTGGACCTCCGCTCACGAGTCCGCGCCTTAACGACCTCGGCCACCCGTGGCGGTCCCATGAGGATAATGAGGGAACCTTCTTCTCTGTACTTCTTCATAACTCTCCAGTAAGCGATCCTTTTCTCTTGGATTTTTTCCTGCTCTACTAATATCCGCATATTATTATTATTATTATTATTATTATTATTATTATTATTATTATTATTATTATTATTATTATTATTATTATTATTATTATTATTATTATTTTCCAGCGGAAACTCAGACTCAAAATTATATTGCACAATGTTGAAACACTGCCATCAAAACCGATAGATTTTTGTAGCCTTGTGTGGAGTTTGTTTAGTTTTGGTTTACTTTTTTAATGATATAAAAATCATTTATTATCCTGCGAACCACGCATTCATTAAATCCGTGCAAAGTGGCTTTGGATGAGTTGGTGATTTATTTATGGACGCTCTTTAGCATCTGAGGTCATCAGCGTCCCATTCTATTCAGGGTGTGCAACAGCCGATAAATTTTGCTCAGAGGCCTCTCTGTTAGGCTCGAGGTTTTTTTATCGTGCCGTAAATGTACGACACGGGCCCACGGCTTTACTTCCCTTCCGAAGGAAGCCATGCTTAGGTTTATTACGCCCGAAAAAGTCCATCGATCCTGACCGGGTTTGAACCACGATCTTGAGTTTAGAAGGCAAGTATGATTATCACTACACCATCAGGACCTACATCTTTAGATGACATTATGCTCTTTAACCTGCGGTTTACGCTTCGTGAAGATACACCAATTGACATCCTATTTTGAACCGCTTTTATATTTATGGTATTTCCTAATTCAGCTTCACTGGTAAACATTGCTAACCACTTCATGAGTCTGGGATTGCAAAACTTTACCGCTTAGCTTACTCACTAGAGTAGGCATTGCAAAAATTATCCCGGCACTGTACTCAATGACGCACGTGTAAAGCCGTCTCTGCGACGTGTTCCGTACGGAAGTAACGGAGATACTAACCTGATTCCCCTATAAACATATAAACAGAAAATGAACTGGACCAGAAACCACTGTGTATCTTTAGCTCATTCGCCATCACTAAAAATTACATATGTAGATTGCTTAAGGTTTTCAGTACGTTTTACATATCATATGAAGAGTAAGTGATTTATCCTAATCTCCTAGTTTAACTTTAAAATATAAACTCTTACAAATTGCGTAATGTTCCCTTATTAATTATTACATATAATAAAATTGTTCGGATTGTTCACATAGCCTCTCCAAGGTGAACCACTACTTGACATTTGAATTTTCTACTCTAGAAACGGAAAATTACCGCAACAAAATGCGGGGAAGAAGAACGGTTCCTTGATGTATATATTTTCTTGATTAACAGGATTGAGAATGAATGGAATAGGCATCTGGAAAGATTGCATTGTTAATGTTTCTTCCTTGCGTTTGGAATGAATGAATAGATGGTGTTTAACGCCCGTTTTTTGCTACAGAGGCACCACAGGCGATGGACACATGTGATACATGAGATGAAATGTTATAATGGGAAAGGATTTATTTTTAAGGAAGGAATCGTTCCAGGCCTAAGTTTAGGGTACCTCCCCGTCATTTGCCATTTATGAGGACTGAGGAAAACCTGGAAAAAACCTCAATCAGGGAGAACGGTCCTGGAGGTATTCGAACCCAGACCTCCCTTTCACGAGACCGTGCCTTAACGACCTCGGCCACCTGTGGCGGTCATTGGGTTTGGGAGAAATAGTCGGGTGGAACGAACTTACCAACAGTGTAGCATTAAAACTACAAAATCATGACATAATGCACTTTAAAGGCATTTACACAATTAAATTTCAATCTACATGCATTGCTCTTAATCCAGAATACCGAATTGTGTAGAAACTGTAAGTGATAAGCAAAAACTAGAATAGTATAATTAATTTTCAATATTAGTAGGATTGATTTAATGTTGAGATGGAAACTTCCCGACCTCGAACCCTCCAGGCAATTATCATTGTCGATTGAATTAAGCGATTGTATGCATATTATGTGTTGTTGCCTAGATTAAGTTTAATATATTTATTTCAAATATTTTCCTTACTATATATGTCCCACAATGTATATTTGAAATGTACGAAGGCTACATTTAATAGATGTACCGAAGTGTTTACTGCAGAGGTTTATTGCCAGAACCGTAATTAAACTTTAAGGTTCCTTCTGATGTTATGTAGGGCAATTCAACTTGCCAACTCCTTTGTCATTACTTGTGTAAAGTTTCCCTTAAATCTGTTACTTCTGTTGGGATGAGAGGTCTTAATTCCTTAGAGGAGCAGACCAGTCATAATATCCAAAATTTTGAAGGTTGCTCTTGAAAGGCGGCTGGAAAGGTCCATTATGTTGTTTGGTCATCAAGGTTAGTGTTCTCTTCCCTCCTGTAAACTAGCAGTTCTTTCTACATAAACAAGTTGACAAAAATACGCCTACGGGTTACCAATTGGAGATATCAAGAGATCGCGCCCAGGAAATCCAGCTAATAGAAGGCTTGGACAAAAATTAGAACGTTAGGAGTAACCTTGATTTAATTACTCAAGGTAAGATTCAAAACAGACATCGTGACTGACGGACTGGATAGGAACAAAACCAGATGGAAGTGAAAGCCCAAAATGGAGAACAGAACAAGTTAGTAGAGTACGACAAAACAGCACAAGACAGAAAAGAGCAGTAAAGTACAGTGCGACAGAAACATTCGTGCAGTAAAACAGACGAGCAAGACTGTGAGTGAAAACAAGTTGGTTATAATCACAGCGAGGTAGTTCGTTGTGGTAAACGATTTGAGTAGCTAAACTGCGGAAACAAGAGTAAATAATGTAATTCGCGTGCGACAAGGAGAGTAGAATCGCACGCATAAGTGAGTGCGTTGGCTGGAGAACAATATTTGGTATTGCTAATACGACATAATGAAAGCGAGCTAGCAGAAAAGTAACATTCTGGACGGACCGGTCTGTAGTCACTATCCGCTTATAGTCTTTTATTAGTGGAAAGGACGAAAACCTGGTGCGGAGAACTTTCCCTATACAAATTGATGGAATGATGTGAGCTTGGTACTGGCGCCTTAGAGAACTTCTTAAGACCTCCTCGATAAAACCTTTTGCAATTGTGAGCCCCAAGATACCAAGAATTACTGAATAAATCGAAGTTGTTATCGTCACAACACGTGTATTCTGCCAACAGCTACCTTTCCATCCCCTTTTCCTTCGAGACAAGAAATTTATTTCGATAATACCGGCATAATATATTCCAGTAATTAACTAGAAAAATGCTTCAGTTTCTACGGCAGATTCTTGCTTTGCAATCTTCAAACTGGTAGAAGATTTCCTTGTCATGTTACAAATATTTTATTTGCAAAGGAGTTGGTTTTATTGTTTGGATGTTATTTACATAACAATACCGTGAATAAACATATGTTCAATTCCCTCTATCTTTATTACGAGCAAACCACGCACAATTCTGATCATAGAAATAAACATATTTTCTTATTATTTTATTGATATATTTATAATGTCAGAAATAATGGGCTAAATTTAATGGAGGAAGAAAGTTCTTTATCTGAATACAATGACTAGATAATAATTACTTTTAAAGAGCAAGTTTTAAAAATGTAACAACTTTTCATAAAGTTGAAATTTATAGTAACATATTTAATTATTGCATTTTACTTCTTGTTAGCCCATCAAAAAGAAAAATCTTAGACTTGCTTGTTCATTGCAAAAGGGACAAGCGGGACCATATTATAGTGAACTGCATTCAATCATTAGCTACCTTATTTATAGGCATATTAGGTGCCTCAATTTAGAAACCATGAATGATAGAAAAAACACCCTTGATAAAAATCTACATTAAATTCCCATTTTACATTAGTTAATAAAGCATTTGTTGAAAAGCTCGAAGTAATACAGTCTTCTCGCAGCGGAAATTGGGGGCTGTTATTCATCAATCCCTGTTATCTAGCATGGGACCAAACCAGGAGCAGAATCTTCCAAAATCAGATTATTGGCCCTCCAGTCACATAAAAACATAAAGTACATGCACCAATGATCAATTGTGGAAAACACGCTGCATGCAGAAGTTAAGGAATGAAGAAGAACATTAACGTAACATTCTTCTGAAAGGGGAAAAAAAGAAGAAGAAGAAAAAAGAAAGGGTCTAATGCAGCATGATAGGATAAAAATATAATCAACCCAAATGTATATACAAAAAATGCAAATGTCCTTGGTTTTGGATAAAAATCACAAAACTGATAGCTCACTACCTCCCCGCACAAGTAATAGATGTAAATCAAAGTATGTTTCGGTTTCATGCAATTTAAAGGCCGATATGCCCATTTCATTTCCAAATAATGATCTTCTTACGTCTTATCATTTGCTGAACTAAATTAGTCACCGTGAACTCGTGCAAATTCGGGCAGGGGGTGACCTTAACATTTGGGCCCTATAGTGTGAAGTATTTACGATGTATTTGAAGGGATGGGAAGCCTTACTTAGCAGTACAGTGCAGTATCGGATATAGGGACTGAATTCTATCCATTAAGAAACCGAAGTAGACATAGACAAAACCACGTGAGTTTTGATCGCAGCACCCATTCTTCGCGGTTTGTGTGACACTTCCGTTGAAAAATGTCATAACTGATGTCTGAAAGCTCATTTCGTTTTTGCTAAAGTATAAAATATTGATTAATAAGCATAGTTAAACTATAATAATATACAATTTATTGAATTTCTAACCAGAATAATTCATACGGCGCGCGCAACTGGAATTCGGCAGCTAAGAGAGGGGATGGCTTAAGAAGGAACACTCGGTATGAAAGTAATATGACGCAACAAGTAAGTGTATTGAAATATAGGCCGGTAAACCGATACGAAGTAGTGAAAAGGTTATAACACTGAACGCGTTTAACAGTTCAGTGAAAAGCATTCAGAACTTGCTATCAATGCAGTGGTGCAATCAACATCCGAATTTACCTTTGTGTCAATTTATAATCATACATAGTGCGCTTAAGGAAATGTCCACAGCTGGCGAAATTACGACTCCCGGCAAGAAGTGACCGTGTGAAGATTTTGTGAGGCCAAAAATCTGCCCTAAGGTTCGCCAGTTCTTTGCTAATAATGAACACCCACCTTAAACAAAGTGTTGTTAGCAGTTAACTCCGATCCTGACTTTTCAGATTTAAAGCAATCTTCTCTCCACAAGCTGCTGCTAGAAATTGGTATCGTGTTTGTGAGCAGAAAAACAGAGTGCTATTGTGGACAGGGATGATATTATTTTGTGGCGCATAGATATTTTCCGTAAAATAAAAGAACTCCACAAAACACGAAAGGTGTACTATTTAGATTAGACCTGGGCTCATAAGAGACACATACTACAGGCAAAGCATGCATTGACACTACCGTAAAGTCAAAGAAGCAAGCATTTCAATCGGGCTTACGTGCAGGGCTTAAAAATCCTAAGAGCAGAGGTAAGCGCCTGATAAGCACTTAGGAGGTGAAGATGGTTTTGTAGAGTGTGGCGAGCTTTTGTTCGTATTCAAAACAACCGGAGACTATCACGAAGAAATGAATGCCGATGTTTTCCAAAGATTTTCCGAAATTACACCCAAATAACATCATCGTGATGGACAATACCTTAGTGTGAGGTTAGAAGGTATACCCTACCATTCTTGGAGAAAAGGTGACATCATAGCATGGCTACAAAGTAAAAACATAGCTTTCGACGAGAGTCTGGTTAAGACAGAATTGCTGGTATTGCTCAAGTCTCATGCTAAAGAGTATGAAAATTACGTGATTGACGAAATGGCTAAACTTGCGGGTCACATTGTACTCGGACTGCCGCTTATCACTGCTACAACCCGATAGAGATTGTGTGGAGTCAGGTGAAACGTAGTCGGTCCTAGTGGTGTAGTGGTTACCATACTTGCCTCCCAAACCCAAGATCGTGGGTTCTAACCCGGCCAGGACCGATGGTTTTCTTCGGGCGTAAAAATCCTAAGTATGGGGAAGGGAAGTAAAGCCGTGGGTCCCGTGTCGTACATTTACGGCACGAAAAAGAACCTCAAGCCTGAAAGAGAGGCCTCAGCAAAATTTGTTGGCTGTTTCACGCCCTGAGTTGATGGGACGCTTGACCGGAGATGTTAAAGAGTGCCCATAAACAAATAAATCAAAACAGGTGAAACGACCTTGAAACTCCAGGACGTGCGTGAGGTTGATGATGCAGTATTCCGCGTTATAAGACATGATAAATTGAGTGCTTGTGTCCAACTGGGATTAGGGAAGAACAAACAATTGGGGACTTGGAGGGTATTATTGATGTCGTAGTAGAGAAATGTGTGATGCATCTTGGGGAAGATGAATCAGCGACACAGAGACGTCCAATCTGGAGGGTATAGAACTGATGTTCATCTCAGATTAGTGGAATGCCAATTACGTAAGTAACAACGAATTTGCAAGCCTTGTGTACTGCATGCTATTTCGAGATAAGATAAAAATATGTGGTTTATAAATTGTGAAAAACGCTTATTATACTTTACTTATCAAAAGCATTGTGTTCTGTCATTGTGAACAGGTGATTTGTTACATCTACTTCATTCTCCTCATAATAGTTTAAAACATCTACTTCTTAAACTGATTCCACATACTCTTAAGAGTCAAACATATCCTCTACGTAGGTACCTTTCTATAAGAATTATTTTTGTTTGTACACCACGGTTGTTCGGCTAAATGTTTAGTGTGGCATAGCTGTTAACACAATTTAGAAGTGTAATTTACAGAGATTTTATGCCATTAATAGCAATGAATATGAAAAATATATAGTAATGATAAAGTAACTGAAAAATAAAATAAAAACTGTGGATGAATTAGTTTTAAGACACGGCTAATAATGCGACAACTCCGACTTTTTAAGGATGCGGAATTTGCAAAGCAATGCAGCAAGCATTGCAGCAGCAAAAGATAATTTATTTGCCAAAAGCGTAACATTTAAGAAATGTCATGAGTTGCGTCAACAAGTCCACACTTTTTGTTCTTTCGAAAGAAATGCTTCATCGCCAGTTTATGGATGATTGTAACACTGAAAATTGCAATTTTCCTTATTCCTGCCAAATACGGTGATTAACCCGTGGTAAACATCTAGAAAGATATTTGATTTTATGGATGAATTTTATCATTCGTCTGCATATTTCCGAAAATCAAAATGAAAAAAATATTTTTGATATACTTTCCTTGATATAACTAGTCTCCTCAACGTCTTTAATCTTTCTTTTCAATTGAAAGAAATTTCATAGCTGCATGACTATTGTAACGGGACATCCAGATTTAATCCCATATAATTAATTAGCTGAGATCAAGGTTTAATCTTGTTTAATTAATTAAATGTTATTCTAGTGTATTTTCATGGATTAATATATTTCATGATGCATTTATATAGAATGATGTAGATTGTTCAAGAAACAGAAATCTGTGCTGTAAAAACAAAACTTTCATGTATCATAAACAAGCGACTTTCTGGTGCTATGTGCAAGGTTATTCATTCAATAGCAAGGGAACCTTTCTTTTCATCTCCGTAAAATAAGTCCTTGGAAAAAACTGTGGTGAATAGCTTTCATCTTGGGCAGAGTCCCTTAAAAAGAGAAATTTCCTTTCCCGTAAAACTCAATAGCTAACGAACAATGAGTTAAGTGCAGCCAATAAGTTCTAGTATTTTAAAATATTTCTTCGAGGAACTTCCAGCGACAAGAGTTTAAGCCAATCGCGAAAGAAATCTGGTAACGCGTCTGCAATGATCGAAAATTTGAATTCTCGTAGAAGACGCGTAGAAAGTCTATTAAAAGCATTTTGAAGGCTTTCCCCACACAGTTCTCTTGGATAAAGAACACAGGACGGATCGCCTCGGAAAGCTTGAAAACAATTCTCTTCGGAAAGCGAGATAGGGCTGTTCAATTTGGATTGTGAAAAATATAACTTATAGTGGAACAGTAAAGGTCAATTTGCTTAGAAAATATCAATGGTGTAATTTGTTTGAGTGGTGGAAGATGGAACAAGCGTAATTTTGTGTGTTCAAAGCGATCGCGAGAATCTGTGGTTTAAAGACATCTCGTAAATAATAATTTTTAGTACAAGTAGCGGACACCAATCACTCCAACCTAGCTAGATTACATGTGTATGCGAACGACAAGAATTTGTGAGTTACGGATTCAGGAAATATTTTAAACATTTACAGCTCCTTGCAAATGGTATGGAAGTGTTGCTAAAGGAAAGCGAGTGATAAAAATAACAGTAAAGTGTGAACAGTATTGTCATTTGTGAAGCCTCAATCCGCATTTTCTTCCTCCTCTGGAAACTTTCCAGGAAAAGCCTTGAAGTAATTTTAGCAACCCTGAGAGAACAACTCTCCGATAGTTGCACGCGGAGTGCTCGACGCAGATTTTCAAACCGTGGCAATGACATCCTGCATCAACAGTATACAGAGTTTAAATAAAAATTAATTTATCATTTCCATTATTCTTATAATAACCCCGCAAATTGGCACTTCAGCGTGGAATTTAATTAATCATTCCCCTAATCACATTTACAAAAGCCGCATATAAGATCGTTCATAACGAAAACTGTTGTTGAGAAAACAACTAATTTTAAGTAATAATGACTCAACTTATGTTCAAAACTTAATGTTAGTTTCTTGTTGTGAAGAAATTAGTGCTTTGGAAGAATATGTCACGATACCAGGCAAATAGCATGAGTTGCATTTACGATGTCAAAATTTGGAAAAGTTTGAATCCAATTGAAGAATGCATTCCAAAACAAAACGAAGTATACAGGATTTTTACGGACATTTTTCTTATTCCCATTTCCACGATTACACAGGCAAGTTTCTGATATATTCAGCATGTTTGGTTTAAGTTATATGTGTGAACAGTTTTCAAGATGAAAATGTCACAGAAGGTCACACCCAGTTACTAATTTGAAATGTACTCTTCGGTTCCGTAGAACAGATTATTCAAAATATTCAAAAACTAGTTTCAGAGAAAAGAGTAAAACACTCCCGACTGATGAGCAATGAATATCCAGGTTGATATGTGAACTATAAGGTTAAAGAGTTTTATGGATACAGATATTGTAATTTAACATAAGATAGTATTCATTGCACAATGAACGTATTCAGTAAAATTGCATGTGAGATAACTTGCTTTTGTTTTCACACATTAACTTAAGTATAAGACGCAGACTTAATTAAATAATTATTTATTTGTTATTTTATTATTGAGTATGGAATTATTTGACCATCACTAGCGAAAATTCGCTGGAAAAGAGAACGCCACGTGAATATCGGCTGCCCGCTCGAAGCCGGCCGGCATGCCCCCCAGACAGCATGGTGGGTAGTTGTAACGTCATAGGGCATTGTGCTGAGGCTGATTGCTTTAGATGCAAGATTTTATGGCTTCACTTGAAAACTGATAATGAAATTAGCTTTTCATTTTGCTGAGAGAAGCAATATTAGACACAAGTTTAACACAACAATCAAGTTGGCTGTCAAAAATTGGATTATCGGGGTGTGTTAGAAAAACAAATTTAGCCTCCACTCACCTGAGAAGGGCAATCTAGGAAGAGCTATAGGATTTGCTAAAGTTCAATGTTCGAGGATATTAGAAAATGAGAAAGTCACACTGTAAGAGGAAAAGTTCGTCCCCATCGCATATTAAAATGGACAAGAGCGGGATATCGAGTGTTCCGAACAATATCTTGGTTTCACCTAGAGAGAACTGCCATGTTGCAAAAATTGTATCAATTGAGAGAGATCAGAATGCGACTATAGTGTTTGCACATCTCCCACTGGAATAAATATTACTCCCCCTATAATTTTCCCCGAAAGAGGTTAAATGATGGACTATACAATGGTGCACAAGAAGGAAGCCTGCCGATGATATTTGATTCCGGCTACATTAACACAGAACTGACTGAAACATTTTCAAAAAATTGGGAAGCCTAGGTGTCACGTGCAACACATGCCATTGAAACACTCAATCTTTTCCCCTCCAGTGGAAGACACATTTGGCCCCAGTATATTTCACTTGTCTTCTACCCTAAACAACCAGAGCATGTTTTCAATAAACCTCTTAACCTCTCCACATTTAATGCACTTTTCAATTCTGAAATGTTTATTATTGTCGCTCCACAAGACATATTTACGACAAGCAAGTGTTTATAAAGGAAACAGTAACGAGGCTTGACCTCTAAAGCCTTTTTGTCAATCTCACAAGAAACAGTCATATAGAAGTGGGTTGACATATTTATTTTAAAGGCTAAGGTACTCGCCCTCACGCAGCTGGACCTTAATGTTTAAATCCAGCAACCGCCTTCCAATTTTTGAGCGTCTGGAAAAGCATAGTCAGACACAGTTTAATAATTTACATGTTTGCTTTAAACCTCCCCTGACACTTGAATCACTATATAAACTTCCATAAATTGATGTTAAAGAGCGTCTGTAAATAAACACAATAAAAACTTCCAGAATTTGCCTCTTTGGGCCACACACTACATGAAGCATCCAGACTATGTTCATGTATATCTCTTGATACGGATCATCCTTGTTCCTTTGTTAATTTGATACTATAAGAACCTCATCCCGAATCCTCTCCTTGGGTCTTAGAAACTCTCAACGAAGTTTCTCAATTACCTTGTCAATTATTTTGTAATCTTATTTCTTATTCATCTATAAATGAACTCTTATTTGAAAGAAGTCGATGTTGTGTTTCAACATTTAACTGGCCAACTTATACACACATCCTTCGGCTTACCTCTCGGCCATTTCAACGTCCCTTTAGTCACAGCTCGGCCTCTGTCGGCACAACCCCTACAAGGGTTTTCACCGGCACTGAGACGCGACATAAAGAAGATGATCCTATTTAGTTTATTTTGGACCTTAATCAGGGCTCCCGCCCAATTCCGACCAACTTACATTACCCTGGACCCGTCCGGAATCGAAACGGATTTTTGCATTGGGACAGTACCAAGGAACTAAACTGATCCACCGTTATTTCATAATTTGGTCTTGATGTCGTTATATTAAAAATTCATAACTTTGCTGTCTCTTCCTCCGCATGCAAGCCGTATGATGCAGATTCTCAGCAGAGGATTTATTTGGGGTATTCAAGAAATACTATTCAATTGAGTGTGACAAATGGATGATAAGCAGCCCTGGAAGAGTCATTACCCAAAGGGAATTATCCTTACTATTTAGATCTTCATTTGAGAAAGTTCCTACATTTGAAAGGATCAAGAATTATTCCCGAAGCATTGTTATTCATCCTCTCAGACCCAAATGTTTCTTTTCAAATGAAGATTGTGAACTATCTGCTGTTACCTCACGATGCAATGCGACCCATGCCGTGGAAGATGTGCGTTGAACGGAATCTCCGGAAAACCAGGCGACTTCTGGAGTATTTAACCTGCCTGGTCGGACCGCTTTCTCTAGTTTCCCTTTATGGAAACTATCCAGAAAATTAACAAATCACTCCTGAGAACCACCTTTCAGATATGGAGGGTATAAACTCTATCGAGGGAATCTCGACGAAAAAACCTGTGGCCCTGGCGAAATAACATTGTGATTCTAGTCAGGTATGGACCTAAAGGTCCTCCAGATCAATCTCCAACACAAGAAAACGGCCTTTGTTGCATTCTATAGCACTTTTAATGAAGTAGGAATAGACATAGCCCTACATCAAGAACCCTGGCCGAATCACAGGGCTAGGAGTATGACAAGATAAGTTGATACATTGCAGCAAGGTCAATCGATACAAAAGTTGTATTCTTGCTTGAAATTGAATTAAATTTCTACCTCATCTAGAATTTATTCTAGCGATGTCATCACAGTGAAAATGTCAAGGTACGTGGATACATTGTAGCAAGGGAAATGTACTTAGAAATTCTATTCTTGTTCGCAATGGAATTCAATGCCTACCTTTTCTAGAATTTTGTTCTAGAGATGTCATTGCGGGGAAAATTGGCTGCAGCATAGAGGCAGGGGAAAACATTCTACTGCTGAGCTCTGTGTATCTCCATTTCGACGGTGGTAATCCACCTACCAGTGAACTAGAACAGTTGGTTGCACACTGCACTCAGAGAGGGGACCAGACCATCTTTGGGTGTGACGCCAACTGTCATCACGAAATCTGGGGCAGTAAGGATACCAACAAAAGGAGTGAGCATCTTTTAGATTTTCTACTCTTTAGAAATCAACATATACTTAATGTCGATAACAAGCCTATCCTTGCCATTCGCATAAGGCAAGAAGTTATCGACATTACCTTTTGCAAGTACATTTCTACTCAGAAAACCGAATGGAGGATATTAGACAAACTATCACTATAGAACCACAATTATATATAATTTAATGTAATAAAAATGTCGATCTTTACAAGAATCCCATGAAAACCTGATGGGAGCCCTATATGCAGGATCTCTTGGGTAGGATTGGACAGGTTGACAAGATTAGATCTTTCGGTGATATTGAAAAGGTCGCCTACCTTATCCAAGAGCCTATACTTGATAGTTATCACGATAAAATTCCCATGCAATCACGGATGAAATTCAATAAAGTGTCATGGTGAACTAAAGACCTTAAACACAAGAAAAGTAGGGCGCGACATCACTTTAACAAGGCAAAAAGAACTGATAAATGGGAAACGTATCATACAACCCTCACAAACTATAATAAAGGTATGCATAATGTGAAAAGAAATTCTTGGCAAGCCGTCTACAAGAAAATATGCAACTTTTCAGAGACAACCAAATTACATAGAACCTTGACTCTCGGTCCTATAAACCCCTTAGGAACAATATACAAGCCTTGAGAGGCTTTACGTACTCGGCTAAAAAAATATAAAGTTCTCTTTGAGGTACACTTGTCCGGGTGCATATTTGTTGCCGACAACCGTGAATTCACAGACCACGTCGAAAACTCCCACCAAGAACATCGTAGAAGGACTGGGGATTTTCACATCAAGTTGTTACAATTCAAAGTGTTAAAAGGGAAGTTAATAAATTTGACCCATTTAAATCGCCAGGTGGAGATGGTATTTTTCTTGCTTTGTTGCAGAAAGGACCTGGCTTCCTTTATACCCATCTCTGTAACTTCTTTCGGGCCAGTATGACTTTTAGCTATATTCCTCCGACCTGGAGAGTTACTAGAGTAGTGTTGCAGCCTTCCCATGGGCACGTTCACGGCGCGGGGGTATGTGTCCCTCCCTAGTGCACCCTCCCCTAGGGATATGTTTATGGAGGGAGGCGGGAAGGGGTTTCTCCTGAATGGAGTTTCCATGGTTTTTTTTTATTTTTCATAGAGGGGGGTTCTACTTAATGGAATTTACATGTTTTATTTTTCCCTAACAACGTTTGCGTTTCCTTCAGACAAGCAGGGGCAGTTATATAATTTAAAGGTCTGAGTTTTTGCCGAAAATCTGTAGACCTTCAAAGATCTGGTTTGGCGGAAATTTGTCCATCTTCAAAGAAATATGTGTTGACCTTCAAAGATGGGGTTTCATTTTTATTGATTAAATCAAATTTGTATGGATAAGCAAACTTTGGGTTAGCATTATTTTTATTGAATGGTGGATGTGGAGCATGTTGTGTGTTTTTTTTTAAATAATTCTCATTTAAATAAGATGTTATGTTGCAATCGAAGAATATTTTCACTCCGCGTTCGACTTTTAATATACAAAAAAGTAATTAATATGCAAAATTAATTATGCTAATTGGTTTTTAAGCAAAAAAATTTTTTTGCAATGCAAAAAAATGTAATTATGCAAAAAAAAAATGTTATTTTGCTAAACACATTTAACTTTGCTATGTTGTGCGAAAAATAATTTTTAGGCCACCGCTGTGTACATATTACTGTTATTTGGCAATATTAGAGTGCGTAATTTCCTGCATTTTAGGAAAAAAATATAAATTAGCATACTCTAAACGAACTGTTGTGGATTGAGGTTTTTATCTCGAACCCCAGCAACCTAATGAGCGTTGGTGAAAGCTGCGTGCCACCTCAGTCAGGTTTAGACCTGTTTAGGAGCCATTAGGATCGTGAAAGTTTTTCACCCTTTCAAGGTCTGGCGTTTTTCCCATGGGTCAGCCTGTTAATGTACTTTCAAAGTTTTCTCACCCTAGGGTCTGCCAAAAGAAAATTATCTTGTTAAAAGCATTTCTAAGTTTAGCGAATTCCTGTCTAAATGTTTATTTTTTCTGTTGGCGTTTTTATCTACGGTCTGGTATTTCTTACTAGTCTCTTCATTTCCTCGGGCGAGAAAATGCGGAAAGCCAATCTCATTGGCCCAAAAACAAGATGGGTCGTGAGCATGCACAGTGGTGACTGAATCGTTGAAAAAATAACGTTTTACGGTATAAAAACTAACAAGTGAGCGAATCATAACATCTCGCCTGTTTTAAATATGACTTGCATAAACTATAATTACATCAGCCATAAAGAAGAATTTATTTTCTAACGAAGCTAAATGCATTACAGTTATAGTGTTATCAGTTCAACATTCGTGTGATGAAATAGGGGCTCGGGGATATGAATTAATATGTAAATAAATGTAGTGAATGTTATTGCAAACATTGTGACACACCAAACCCACAATTTGTTATGTATTTAGAAAGCATACATTAGATGGTATAGTAAAATGTGTAAAACAGAAATATTTCTGTGTGTTTACAATGCCAGGCTCTACATGCTTGTAAACTCTATAACATACCAAGTCCGTGCATAAAGATTACAGAGGAACAGTTTACGAATGTCTTCGTTGTGCAACTTCCAATTCGTTTTAATTAATTTCTCCGTTTAATGTGCGTATTTACATAATTACAATGTATCTTTTTAAATTACATGTAATGTCAATTTTCTAATGTTAAGTAGACTTCAATGTAAACTGTGTAAAAATCCGTTTAATGAATATACCCATTTTATAATCGTTTGTGGAAGCTTTTTTTTGGTGGTTTTTTTAACCAACGACACATTTGTCGGAATATATACAATTTAGAAACGTTACTATGGAACAAAATGAGCAAGCTCTACAAAATGTGAATAATGGTGAGCGAAAAAAACAGTGTTGTCAGACCCTAAGGTGGGAAAACCTTGGAAATACATTAAACAGGCTGACCCAAGAGGAAAAAAATACCAGACCCTGGGAGGATGAAAAGCTTTCACGATCCTCATGGCTCCTAAACAGGTCTAAACCTGACTGAGGTGGCACGCAGCTTTCACCAACGCTCATTAGGTTGCTGGAGTCCGAGATAAAAACCTCAAACTACAACAGTTCGTTTAGGGTATGCTAATTTATATTTTTCCCTAAAATGCAGGAAATTACACATTTTAATATTACAAATTAACAGTAATATGTACGCGGCGGTGGCCTAAAAATTATTTTTCGCACAACATAGCAAAGTTAAAAGTGTTTAGCAAAATAACATTTTTTGTATGGCAAAAAAATTTTTTTTTTGCATAATTACAACATTTTTGTATCATAACATGAATTTCGCATATTAATTACTTTTTTGCAATTGAACAACATTTTCTACATATTAAAAGTCGAACGCGGAGCGAAAATATTCTTTGATTGCAACATAACATCTTATTTGAAGTGAGAATTATTTTTACAAAACACACAACATGCTCCACATCCACCATTGAATAAAAATAAATCTCACTCATTATAGTATGCTTACCCACACAGTGTAGTCGATAAAAACGAAACCCCGATCTTTAAACGTCAACAAATTTCCGCTCCACCAGATCTCTGAATTTCGACAAATTTGCGTCAAAAACTCAGTTCTTGAAGTTCCCTCCATTAAGTAAATAACTGCCAATACTTCCCTAAAGGAAACACAAACGTTGTTAAGGTTAAAAAAAATGAAAATTTACTTCTTAAAAACATGGAAATCCATTAAGGAGAAACCCCTCCTCTCCGTGAAAAACATGTAAACTCCATTAAGGAGAGACCCCTCCCTATCTCCCTCCATAAACAGATTCGTGGGGGAGGGTACGCAAAGGAGGGACACATACCCTCACCCCCTCCGTGTACAGTTCCGTGAGGGGCTAAGATGGGACACATACTACTGGCGGTAGTAATAACTACACCAAAGTTAAGGCTTATCGACCATATGGGTTTTGCATAATTCCTCTTAAAGACTTTGGAAAGATTGATTGAAAGATATATCCGAATGAGAGTTTTGTCAGACACTCCGATCCATCAAAATCAACATGCCTACCAATCATCAAAATTTTGCATCATGGCGCTACACTGCCTTGTTAGCAGTCTGGAGGACTCTGTGGCTAAGAAAGAAATAGCCCAAGGAACCTCACTAGACGTAGAGGACGTTGTCGACAACATCTCTTATAAGTCTATGGTTTTGGTGTTCAGAAATAAGGAGTGAATGACTCCCTTTGTAGGTGGATAAACAGCAGAAATATTACTGGTAGCCTTCTTGGGGAAACGAAAGGAATCGTCGTTAATGGGGGCTTCACACAGGAAGTATTATTTCCCCCCCTTCTTTGGAGTCTCGTGGTGGACAGCTTACTCTAACACATGAACCAGGAAGGATATTATATATAAAGCTATGCAGATGACATAGCACTGATAATTTTTGGGAAAATTCCCAATACAGTCTCACACATGATGAGCTACCGCTGAGGAAAATTCACAACTGGTAAATGCAAAAGGGTGTATGCATCAATCCTAGCAGTTATTCTATTGGCTAACAGGAGAAATCTGAAAGGACCATAAAATCTTAAACTAGTTAGGTCAATCCTGGATAAGAAACTGACCTGGAATAACCACATTAATAATATTCCCCGTAGTGCCAGGCGCTCTCTTTTAACCAACAGACGCACTGATGGATCCACCTGGCCTAAAACAATTAGCCAATGGCTATATGTCGCAATAGTCAGGTGCCAAATATCTTACGGTACCATTGTTTGGTGGCGGACAACCTTAAATACTACTATAGAAATTAAGCTTATCAGGCTACAGAGCGCATGTCTATGTGTAACAGGGACCTCCAGAAGTAGCCCAACCATTGCATTGGAGACTGCTGGTCCTCCCTACTATGGATATCTATTTACAAGCGGGGACTAAGCTTACGGCATATCGCTGGTTCACACAGGGAACTAGAGTAGCTTTGCAGCTACTGTACATACCTCCATTCTAAATTTTCTGAATATTGCAGAACTGAGAATGAGGTCTGACCTATGAACACTCAATACTGTGAATTCCTTCCATTTAAGGTTACTCCCGGATCTCGAGACGGCTTAACGGAAGGAATCGTGCACATTAAAGAACATAATTAACTTATATGTACACCGATGGATCTCGCAAAGGGAGACAACCGAGTGCAGGTATATATGGCTTATCTCCAAGGACTAACTTAAGAACAAGCCTTGGAAAATATTGCAGTTTTTCAGGCAGAAGTATATGCTATCTGAACTGTGTATAAAGAGGACTTCAGAAGCATTATCGCCAAAAACGAATTCTCATTTTCTCAGACAGTCACAACTGCTTAAAAGCACTGACCTCCGACCTGGTGAAATCAAAACTGGTATGGGAGTGTCAAAATGCCCTGTCATCTTGCAACAGGCTTGAACTGCAGTGGGTGCTGGTGTATCAGGGCATCATGGGAATGAGAAAGCTGATCAGTTGGCAAAAACCCTTTTTTGACCCTGAAATTGTGGTTGGAATCAACACACATACTGCCACAACTGCAGTTAAAGTATGAATTGGGCATAAACATCAACTAAAGTGGCAAAACCATCCTGGACAAATGCAAGATACAAAATTTTTCCTAGGTCCTAGAAATGCTCTTTCCACATCTCTTCTAAAATTGGACAGAAAGGTAATAGTGTTAATTACTGAGCACAGTCACTTCAGGAAACATCTATGAAAAAAGAGGACTCTATAAACGTGAACTCACTTGTAGAATGTGTAAACAGGATGGGAATCCTCCTGTCACATCGTGTTTGAGCATCCAACCCTGACAAGAGATTTACTCTCCAGGGAAGACCTGGGAATGGACACCAACATTCGAACCAAAATACTGCAACTTGTTCAAGAAACAGATTTTGGGAAACATTGAAGCCATCTCTCCCAATGGGGTTACACAATAAGTCTTATAGTGTGACATGCTGGAGGTTATTTAAACTCCATATTCCCCGAACATCTATATTCTCTGCAGACAATTCACAAAATGTCACAATAGGTAAAATTATCATGTGGCCCACTTGATCACCTTATCTCTCTGTTGTTGTTATTATTATCATCTTTGGTGAGCATTTTAGGATAAATCTACACCCCTTAGATCAGTTAAAGGGGAACATCAATCAAGAAATTAATTAATTTGCTCAGAGCATTAAGTAGATAACAGTATTTTTACTCAGCAGTTGCCAGAAATGTGTAAAAATGAAGGCATCTCCTTGCATGACAAGGAATAGTATTTGACTTTATAAATTAAATGTATCTGTGGCTTAGTTCTCAATGGGCCAATGTTGATAAAGAGGGTTCTGAGTTACAAATAATTAAAGTTTTTCAAATATACTTCGATATATTTTTCATCACTTAGTTTTATATTCATTTAAATTTTCTTTACTGAAATTAAGTAACCTGATACTCATCTTTGGTCATTTTTTTAAAAACACTATATCTATAATTTTAAGGGCTTAAGGGGACATTGAATTTTTTTACATAAAATGCATTTTGCTGCAATTCCTGATATTGGCCCTTTTATAGCTAAGAAAATTGCCATTAAATGAAAAAACAGAAGAAAGTTTTGCAAAATGTACATATTTACTGCATATTCTTGTTATTATAATTAGTGCTATTAATTATATCGGTATACAAAGCTTTAGTTTTATCTTCTTATCACTGAAATAAGAGTTCTGTCTTTTATTCAATTATTATAGTTTTATTATTGTAATTATTGTAATTCTACTGTCAAAATAATAATTGAATAATAGAAAAGCCCTAATTTTGCCCATAATATCACTCTTTATCACTGTGTTCACTTTCTTCATCATATGGCAGTTCATACCTTTTGTCTGGTTCAGGATTAAGCCCAGTGATAAACTAGTGGTATAATTGATGACTGTTAGGGTTGATATAAGGCAATAGATCCTTCAAATCCTTTAATTTCTTTTGTGGAAGCAGAATGGGACCCTCAAAAAGAGCAGGAAGTTCTTGCATTGATAAACTTCTAGCTGTCTTTCTACTTAGATTCACTGTTTTGAAAGGCTCTTCACTTGAATAACTTCATTTGTAAGAAACAATTCCTGGCAGTTTTGTATTATACTTAATCCATTTTATTTTGTTCCAAATTACAATATTTACAACTGTGTTTACTTTTCTGTGTATATAATATTGACATTGCAACAGATTTTTTTAAAGTTGTAAAAATGTTTTTTTTTCAACTCCTTCACAGTTATAGGTTGTTTCCTGAAAACCATTTTTTTTAAGTTAGCCCAATCTCTGGGAAGTCCACTTTAATTGTCTTGATTTCTTTGCCCTTTCAATTGCTGAATGGATAGTGATAGCTTCTAAGTGATTATACCTACTTCAAGAAATTGATGGTTGATTTCCAAGGCTCTTTATTAAATTTATATTCCTCTATTAGTCTGAGAAAAATAATGACTATAAAAATATTTCTGTTCTGACCTGTACAATATCACTGTATGGATTCACTTAAAGTGCCATCTAGTAGGTTCCTCAAGTAGTCTTACAAAGAAGAAGGCAATTTCTTCACCATCTCTACCAACTATAGTACTGTTCCAGATATAGCATAATGGAGAGCTTTCTTTGTTAGCTTTTACATAAAAGGCTAAATTAAATGTCTAAAGTTGCCTTTAGTAGAATGGTACACCACAAGTAAAAATGGAGTTGATAGACACTTCTATAAATCAGAAACTAGTGTTATTACATGTGGGCTTCTTTCACTTATCTTCTTATAACATATCTTTTCAAATTAAACTGATTCAGCTAAAGTCAAATGATGTTTTTCTTCTTCAAACTTGTGATGCTGTTCTGTATCAGTACAATTCTTCAAGAGCATAGCATACTTGTTACGTTTTCCACATACATCATTTTTGGGTATATGGAAACTCAGGTTGAAATTATTTACAAAGACTTCTATACTTCACATCTAGGCTCTTTACCTTTACCTTTTTCTTGACAGAATCCTCTATATAGCCTGTACGTACTTGATATGTTCAGGCCTGGTGGCACATATTTCTTAGCAGTATGTGGCCGAGAATAATGACTTTCATAGCAAGAAAATTGGTTAATATGTTTCTTTATAAAATCTGTATCCTCTTGTGGAACTTTAACATGCTTTCCATGTCCATTTTCAGGACATCATTCCACCTTCAGAACCTCCTTTTTTCTCCACAATAACTTTCTTAGTTAGACATTGAGTAACGAACATTGTCTGACAGACTTTCACCCTGAGCTGCATTGAAGGTGAATACAAGAGGTATTTCTTAGTATAATTTTGTCTACTTGAAGTACCTTCTAGCCTTCTTCTCAGTCTTTCAGCATGTTTCTCCTCCTCAGTTACATTATTAGTCAAAAATTGATTTTGCACTTCTGATAATAGTTTGTAATATTCTATGCATATGTTGTTTCTCTCATCTTTGCTTATTTTTTTGCCATATTTCTTTCTGAGTTTGCAAGGAGATTTCAGCTCTTTGGGAGGTATTATTTTTCCATTGATGATGAGTATTGTTTAAGGGTGCAAAAAGAGCTAAGGTCATTAGTATCTAACTATCCCCTCCCCTGCTGAATGTAGCATATTCTTTAATCAGATTTTAGTTAGTTCTTTCCCCTGAATTTTGTCCCACGTTTTTGGGTTCCTTTTCCTTTTTCTTCAAGCATTTTCTGTGTTCTATCTTCCTCTTTCTTTAGATTTATTTGGTAAATTATTACTTGAAGACATAGCAGATTGTTTTATCTTTGAAGAACTAGAATATTTTTTCTATAAACAAAATCTTCTTCACTGCCATTATCAGAGTCAGGAATGTATTTATCTAAAGTTTCCATTGTATGTTGCAGATTTTCATTGTAACTGAAACCTGTATCTTCCTCCACAGTGGCACATTCTAAACATTATGAAATAATTAATGGTACATTATAATAGTAATGACCATGATAATAGTTATACAGCAATAAAATAAAATTATAATCACAATAAAACTTCCATATCTTACCTTTAACAAATTAAAATGTTCACTACTTTGTACTGCAAATCCATTTCTCTCGAAGCTGCCACTGGTGTGTGCCAGATTGGAAAAGACCATAATAATAGTAATAATAATAATAATAATAATAATAATAATAACAATAATAATAACAACAACAACAACAACAACAACAAAGGAAAATTATTTGTCATCTTTATCATATTCAAGTTTGGAACTTCCTATGAACTGAAGGCTACATTTTTCCCAAAATAACCACTGGAACCTTCTGGATATGTAAATCAAGCAATACTAATAGGAATAACATTTTGATATAACATTTGTGAGACATAAGGTTCTGCTTCTTACCTTCAATTTTGACATATTATTTGATTCTGATTTGATTCTGATCCTGTACTACTAATTTTTTTTCCTTGTTCAAATATAATGACCCAAAGAGTGGTCTTCATGCATGCACTGTCATACAGCAACTAACCACAGAAAATTAAAAAAATCGTTATTGTTATTTGTTTTCGATTATTTATTCTACATGAGGGCCATTGTTGCAGGTCTTCTTAAAAACTGAACTGAAAAAAAGGTATAGGAGAGGAGAATGCCACCATCACAGGTGTTGTAATTTTAAATTAAAGTACATGCAGAAAAGGGCCAATGTCAACTTTGGTCTATATTGACAGAATATTTTCAAGTGTCAAAGGGGCCTATGAAAACATTTGCCCATTTATCGTTTTTGGTTATAAGGTACAATCAACATGGGCTTATGTCATTAAACCTCAACAGCTGCAACAATTTGCAGAGAAGTTTTAATGTGTTGTGCAGACGGTTAAAACTACTTTAGGATATATGAATATCTCAATTTCGGTAAAAATGAATTTTCGCCCTTTTAGAACCAAGCCATAGAAATAATATATCTATAGCTATAGTGTCACTGGTATAACCACAAACTCTAGTTGATGACTGGCTGGGAGCACATGAACTTCCCACTGTGCTCACATTTCATACATAATTCACTCACACAATATTGTAAATTCTCAAGGGGTTTGTGTACAACATAAGGAAATTTTGCAGCAATGCAATAAAGTTCCTAGTTTTCTACAGGGGTTTGGTATATTGGAGGTAAGTTCTAAAATTTTCTGGCTGGCTGACTGACTTTTTGAGGTGACAGAAATCTAGAAGTTTCTTCCGGGCTTAGGAACTGTGGTCTCTTGGAGCTAAGTAGTCCAAACGTTTCGTCCTCAACTGCGGAGGACATCTTCAGTGGCACGGTCTGAGTCTTCTGGGCGAAGGTCCTGCCACGACTGAAATGCCAGCTGGAGGTGTTATATTTATATATGAACTGCTCAAAGGGGATTGGTTCGGCTGGTGCAGAGGGGTTGTACTCGGAGGGCGGGGCATCTCTGTTCTGGTCGGTGATTGGTTCGCATGAATATTGCTGGTGTGGGCTTGTTTTATGTGCCCTAATATCGGATGTCAGGTTTTGCTCAGTTTGAGAGCCTCTCCCTTTTTGTTGAAATTATTAGGATGCTTGTAAATCACAACACTTTCAGCAAAGAAAAATAAACAAATTTTTAAAAAATTCACATATCATTCATTGGCTACAAAAATTTCAGAAAATTCTTAAAGATTTTAATATCAGGTTGGCGCCGATTAACAAGTTTAATGTTAAACATCTTCTCACAGACAATGTTAATGACAGTATTCCACAGGAGAAAAAATCAGGCATTTAAAAAATAAGTTGTGAAGAATGTGAAAAAATATACATAGAAAAAACAAAGAGAAACATAGGCACATGGTTAAAAGAACATTTCAGGAACATAAAATACAAGCAAATTGAGAAATCAGCGGTAGCATTTCATTTTTGGACAGAAAACCATGATATAGTGAATAAAGCAAAATTATTAAAATCAGTGCAAGGACCTACAGAATTAGCAACATGGGAAAAAATATACATTTACAAATACAGAGACAGTTTAATGATCTTTGACACTTCCGGCGATGAAAATATAAACTTTAAGTTCATCACACCTCCGCCAGAGCAGAATACCCACAACACAATGAATTATCCAACAGTCGGAGATTTGGACTGATGATGAGAACAACCTGTTCTCAAAACCGGTCTACAATGATGACAAGTAAGTGAAGCATAGCAGTGTGTAGTTCGACTGTATCATAAAATGTTTTCAATTATATGATTGGCTTCACTGTGAATGTTCCAAATAACATTTTAGTTAATAGATATTTTTCTTTATATTTTATTGCCATTTTACTCTACTGGGTCCTTTTGAAACTCAGGAGCAGATCAGCATGCATTAAAAGTATGTGGACTATTAACTGATTGGGGTGGCTCAGCTGGTAATGATTGCTTCTAGCATTCCGGAGGTCAAAGGTTCAAATTTCTTGGGATGTATCGGTTATTTTCCTTTCACATATTTTCTGTTCCCCATTTCATTCTATTGGTTCTGTTACAGGGTCAAAAGTGCTAGGCAAGGTGGGCTGGTGTGGTATACAGGTAGCTTGTCCTTTGCAAATGTTTCTGCCCAAGTTTCTGATATGGAAGTGGCCCTTCTAACAGCTCAAACTCCTTTGAGGGAGCTCTGCCTGTGCTTGGGTATCTATCTGTTAGAAAACCCCTATACAGCCATGCCTCAATGTCTGTAGATCATGGCCACCTAATGTACCCCTTATCTCATCCCTTGCTCTTGAAGTTGCTCCTACTGGTAGTATAGGCACAGCCCTTAAGCTAAGTGACATACTGAAATATCATCCTACAACACTACCAACCGAACCTACTCAATCCAATTTGGATAATTAAAGGTGTCAATAAAAGGATATTTGATACTTAGTTGTGTACAATCTCCCCCACTCTTTTCAACAGATGATATTTGGGGCCTAGTGTCATATCCAAATGCATATTTTGGATAGCTATTCTCCCTATAAAATCTTGTTTGCTTGAAAACCAGCCTAAATTCTGACAGAGAATATTAAATTGTTGAAAATTAGTTCTGGATTCATCATTGAATTATATTTGGGTTTGGAAAAAAGGATATGAAGAACATTGACAAAAATTATTTACAAGGGTACTACATTATACAGGATGTATTCAAATTATTTTAAAGAATATTCTTTTGGGATGGTTGTATAGTATTCAGATATATTTGCTCCTATAATAGAGTGAGGCACATTTTAAACCTTCCATTTGGAAGTTGGCTGCTTATTTCCCCCTTCTCCTGGCATCAGGCACTGTAAACTCATGGCACCACAACATTTCATCTTTTTAAAACCTGGGTACTGCAATAAAATAAACGAATTCTGTACTTGCCTTACTTACAGAAGATACTGAAAGAAGAATCACCCTAAATATGCAGAATAACTGACAAATGTCAACAGTAGTTTCTTAAAATGTAGATTCTGTGTTGTACAAAATGGGTAAGACTTCCAGCATCTTATGTAAGAAGGGTGAGTAAAGACAAGCTGTGGGTGATGGTGGGTGGTTGTGCCAGTAAGTGGCCAACCTGTACATAGACTCTAAATAGATTTATTTGAACACACATATGTTTTTAAAGCTATGTAATCCTCCATTTTAAAGCCACTGCTTCCTCACCTAGGTGCCAAATTTCATTTTCAAGAAAATTTATTTTAATTTGTTATAGAAATGAGCAGTGCAGATATGAAATTTATTTGCTTAGTTAGTAAATCATAAAGGTTCACTTTGTATTCTAGACTACTCTTACATATTAAAAGAGCTGCATGCATAATGTCTTCATTATATAACATCATATGAACAAACATGGGTGGCCGAGTTTGCTAAGGCATGAATGAATGGGAGATTTGCAGTTCAAATCTTGGCAGGGCCATCCTCCTGGCTTATGATTTTTCCAGGTTTTCCTCAGTCCACATTAATAGCAAATGCCAGGGAAGCACATTAAGTCTGGAATGCTTCCTTCCCAAAATTCCTTTCCCATTATATCCTACCATCTTGTGAATCATGAAGATTCACATAGTAAAAAGGCATTTAAAACTATTAAAAAATGAGCAGAATGTGTAACAGAACAATGCCACTGAGAATTTGCATGTCAGTCACATGATATTGTTAAGATTCTGCAAATCTGGGATCTCAAGTAAAATATGGATAAATGGATGATACAATATAAAATTACAAACAGTAGACAATGTGCCATGACTAGGTACAATAATTATGTATGGGAAATATTCATCACTCTTAAACTGTAACATGTAATTCAAATGCCTCTGTTTTTTCTAATATGTTCATTTCAGTACATAAGCCCAAAGCAGATATTTCCCACTAAAAAAATATAAACAAAAAATGTGTGTTTAATATATACTATTTATCATAGAAAAATTATATTTACATCTCTACAACCTCATTTATAGATACATCCTTACAAATGTGTATTACCCTGCTTTGATTCTTTGAACTGCTATCTGATAAATCCTGCATATTTATGATAGGAAAATTACTGCATAACATATTAGCAAAATACATACAGCTGGATATAATCACTGCTGCTATAAAAATGATGTGAAATGATCAACAAAATAACATATTTTTAAGTAAAATGTTCTACAATTAATGTAATTTATCATTCACATTTGTGAATACAAAAATTTAAAGATATGCATCCTATAAGTTGCATAAATTAGGCATAGAAGTTTAAATGTTGGTGATGGTTCACCTGTAAGCTGAAGCATAGATAATTTTCCTCTCTAGATGGGTATCAGCTCTACTCAGGTATATTCTGTAGAATTTTGTCAAGATTCAAAGATAGTTGCTATATGTGATTAACTGTCCTATTTTGGAATTATGTATAGGTATATGTATATGCAAATTTAGAACAAAGCCCAAATTTACATAAACGTGCAGTAAACAAAAAAGTAATATTTTCTTTAGAGCATATAAATTCAGGCTAATTATTACATTAACAGGTCATTAATTTAATAGCTAACAGCTTTACCATGAATCAGATGAAAGATTTAAGAACAGTTGTATAAAATTAATGCATTTAAATTGCCTTACTAATTTAGTGCATATCAGTTTCGACAAAAATAAGAATTGTTTATTACAGTAAAAATAAATAAATCACCAACTCATATCTTTCCAACAAAATCCAGCTTAATTTGAAAAAATAAACAGTTCACATTCATAGCTTACTTTAAGCAAGGTCCACCTGTTCTTCACTAAAGAATTGTATGTACAACAAATATTCTGCCCATCGGTTGAAATTTCAAATTTCTAGAAAATTCTATCCAAACATTTTATTTGATTAGTCTTCCAGAAAGTAAGAACAACAAATTGCTGCATGAGCAAGTTTAGGGACAGTGTTCAGAATTAGCCAACTGTGCTTTCTGAGGGGTAATAGAATTTTCACTAATTTCTTTTGACTTTTGTAGATTCTTGAAATTCAACAGTCTGGCTTTAAAATAGGAGTGTTTCTTTTTAGACCTGCCAACAAGTCTACTGCTGTGACTGTTTTACAGGGATGAGCTGAATAACATATCTAAAACATATCTACTCATTCAGCATGTTTTCAATATGATCTATAGCTCCTTATCCTGTAGCATATCTACCAGCCCATTTACAAAGAACTATTCATATAAATTTAGGATTTTTGTAGTCTCAGACAAGTTTGTATCTAATGCTCTTGTAAAGACCAAAAATTAGGAAAAATATGAGATAGTTACAAATAAGTCAGTGGAATAATATGAGCTTACAATGAGGAAATATCCTTGAAAATCACTAGAGATGGTAAACACTGCAAATGGACTCAAAGTAATGAAAATTACTAATCCAGAAGAGATTATTAATAAAGGTATTTCCACACCACTGACAATGCAGAATTTCTGATACACATGCTTGTTTTCCATTTTGTTTGTAAGTGCTGAAGTAAATTGATACAGTGTTATCACAGATATGTAATTTGCTGATTATAAAATAAACTTCACAAGGTCATGCCAATATGTCATTAGTAATTTGAAGAAGCATTACAAAAACATTATTTTATACTTTCCATAATTTTATTCTTTCTTTAATTTTTGAGCATTCTGAAGAGGTGTTTCAGATCCTCTTGTCCTTCCTTATATCTATGTTTGTGTCTGTGGGTAAAACATAGACCTGCAAGTGACAACATAAGGAAAGTTGTAAGAAATTACCTATGTAACTACAAGGCTGCTATGAAGGAAAAAATTAACAGAAATGACAGTTGCAAAATTAAAATTGCCGTTTGCCACAATTCTGGTTCAAATGAACTCTTAAGCATCAGAGAAAGGAAAAAGGACCCAAAGGCAGCCCATTTGATTATATCTTGCTCAGTTTGTTATTTTGTTGTTGATTTGGTTTATTTATGGACACTCTTTAACATCTCTTATCGTCAGCATTCCATTCAATTCAGGGTGTGAAATGGCCAACAAATTTTGTTCAGAGGCCTTTTCATTCAAGCTTGAGGTTCTTTTTCATGCTGTAAATGTATGACATGGGACCCACAGCTTTACCTCCCTTCCCTCCCTTCCAAAGTAAGCTATACTTAGGATTTTTATGCCCCAAAAAATCCATTGATCCTGGCTGGGTTTGAACCCACAATCTCGGGTTTTGAAGGACCAACCATTTGTTATTTAAGATTACCTTTTACAGTGGAGTTATTTTAAATTACCAAATTGGTTGAATTTTTGACACTGGAACTGCATTCAAAACATATCCAGAAAATAAAAAAGTAGCAAAGTTCCCATGTCAAAAATCCAACCAAATATTTTAATGATCTTTTTATAGTTTTTTATTTCTCATGTGCTAACAACAGAACATTCTACTAATAGAAACTTTCATTCTGGACATGATATAGGCGTATACCTTACTACCACTCTAGTACTTAACTTTTTTCATGATGGTAGGCAATAAAGATTATAAGGCAAAGCAGACAGGCAGCCGGCAGGCAGGAGAATTTGAGGAGAATGTTTCCATAAATTTTGGCAGTTGTGCAACAGGTTAATTGATTAGCCTCATAAATAAATATAGTAATACAGGTTACAATACTTATGATAACTTTTGTCCATTAGTTAGGGATAATCTTATTTTCAGCAGCAACTATGTTATACAGTGTTAAATCAACAAACAAACACTTATTATTGGGGACAAATTCAACCTGAAGCACAGGTACAAAGATAACAAATTAAGCTGATTGTTGCAAAAGGTGATAAATATTCACTTAAGACAGTGTATAATTTAAAGCTTGAATGGAATCAGAAGAAGAAGAAGAAGAAGAAGAAGAAGAAGAAGAAGGAGGAGGAGGAGGAGGAGGAGGAGGAGGAGGAGGAGGGGGAGGAGGGGGAGGAGGGGGGAGGAGGAGGAGCAGAAGAAGAAGAAGAAGAAGAAGAAGAAGAAGAAGAAGAAGAAGAAGAAGAAGAAGAAGAAGAAGAAGAAGAAGAAGAAGAAGAAAGTACAACATGATAAAATAAATAATATTTGGGGATCTTGAAACTGTTGTTTAGATAGGATAAAAATTATCTTGAAGCAGTGCAGTTATTTTTCCAGTTAACCTTCCTCTCCTTAATAAAATAATCTTTTATTTTACTTTCTCTCTTTTAATAAACAATGCAAACTCCCCTTCTGCTGCAAATGCTCATTAAAACTTTGTAATTTATGCACTCAGTAATATAGAAAATATTAGTGATTTCCTCATAAAGAATTGCAGTATTATACAATATTTTACTGTGAAAATTCCCATTATTTAAAGCTACTTATTGAAAAATTTCTTAGCCCTTTAGCAAACTCACATGCCAACATTAACACAGCCGTTATTTTTCTTATGGAAAATTAGAATAAAACAATTTGTTTAAATGAAATGTTAAGAGTGCAAAGATGCGGATATTCATAGGTTATTCCTGGTAGAAAAAAGGGTATGAGCAAAGTTTTTCCAGTTGCTCTCTATGAAAAGGTGAATGTCATGTAACTTGGTGCTGATTATGGTATCATTAACTAATTCCATCCATTATCTGAAAGACTTACGGCAGTCAGGAAAGGATTTTAAATGCATAGAAAAAAGCATTTAAAGCAGGAACAGGAGGAAGAGAGCTATAACTAATATTAATATCTCTTTAAATATCAATAAGGAATTTTGTTAGAAAAATGCAAGCATTACAAATAGGAAATTTTCAGAAATGCCAGACATAAAAAATAACTGAAGCAACAGATGTAAATCATCACTCATATTGTACTTACTTCAGTCCAGGAAATTTTTTTTTTTTAAGTGTTTAACATCCCCTTTTGCTGCCAAGGCTTCACAAGTGATGGTCATTGATGATACATGTGATTAAATAATAAATGGGAGAAGATTGATTTTTTTAAGGAAGGAAACCTTCCAGGCCTAAGTTTAGGGTACCTCGCCAACATTTACCATTTATGAGGACTGAGGGAAACCAGGAAAAACCACAGTCAGGCAGGTTAACCCTGGCGGGAATCAAACCCAAGTCCAGGGGAATGAATCATTCTATGATAAAGGTTACAACAAAACACATTGTAATCACCCAAATGCTGGAAATGAACTATCTTTTGGTACTACTGTTATTTTCAAAATATGTTCAGAAAGATCAGTGGTAAAGCACAGAATTATCATTAAATGCAATCAAGGGACTTGCTATTTCAAGAATAACATAGCAAATAGTAAAATATTTGTTTTATAACTTCTAAATCTAAAAATAGATTTCCAGGCGAAACAAAGTTCAAGATTGTGCACATTTCAATTTTGAGTTGCTTTCTCCACAATGTTTGGCGCTTGTTTGCATATTCCACTGTTGCAAATTATTTGGTTTTCAGCAAACCCTTTTACTTCAATAAGATGCATATAATACTGGATTTTGCCTATTTGAACTGAGGACATGACACTACTAATACTAATCTTTTTTGCAAATTGTTTTATTTTTTCATATTTGCATTAATTTTCTTTTTTTTTGTTTTGCCACCCAAAATTAAGACTCTTCTAATTGTTTCAGGCCTTTGTTTCCTAAACTTTTCTGCATATCAGCAGTAATGTTATGCCCTTATGCATGAATTCTGTTGTACTTTCTGCACTATTAAGAATTCCTTTATATTAAAGTATTTTCTATTTTGATTGAGGATAGGTTCCATTTTACCTTGAATTTTATATTGTTTAATGATGTCAGCTACTACACTTTTGCACATCTGCTTTATCAGTTGTTTTCTTTTATAAATAAAAAATCGCCAAATGTCTGCTTGAAACTTTCAGTAGCTTCATGTATCTAAAAGGTTCTTTCATGTTTCTAACCAGGAACTACCACTGTTAATGAAATGTGTTGGAATTTATATTAATTTGCTTTTGGTGACGCATTTTTAAGATGTTTTACTGTCTATGTACTGATAGTATGATTGATTGTAAGACATTTCATTCCTCTGATTTGTATAATGCTCAAAATATTTAAATGTGTACATCTGCACATATAGCTGAGTCTCTGAAGGACAAAATGACAATTATAGACAGCATAATAAAATATTAGTAACATATTTTGCTTGAGCATACATATCTTTTGATTATAAAGATAATGAATTTAAAGCAATCACCAGAACATAGTCATGAATTACAACCTGTTGAAATAAGTTTATACGGAAAAATACAGTCCCTTTGCTGGCTTGGAACATGACAAAATAAGTATACTGGGTCAACCCAAGGACCATAGCATACCCTATTCACAGTAAGAGTCAAATATTTTGTACATTAACAATGTAACAAAGGAAGAATATATCAGAAACATAACGCACTTCAACACCACTACATTCATATATCATGTGCATGACTGATTAAGTATAAAGAGCTGACTGAAGAAGGTAGCCGAATATGGAAGTTAAACTGAATACACATTTACACTTTGATAACAACTTTTTCAGAAATTGATGGAGGTTACCACCATAAATGAACAAATTGGATGTCAACTGCCTCCTTTTTCCATAGTCCATTGAATATCACTTGTACTTTTAACTATTTCATGTTTAGTAACTATAATCAAAATGATATTATGTAACTTTATGGGAGTTGTTCTTTAAGAGGCTCACTGAAGGTAAATAACATATATAACAAATGATTTTCTCTTATAGTTAGCTATTGATGCTTTGGAAAACAAGAAAGGAAATACCCTTCATATGGGTGATAAGCAGAAACTCTATGACAAATATCTTCAGAGTTTGGCTTTGCAACCTCCTAACAGTCACAGTTTAATGTAATTACTGGATTACTAAAAAAAAATGTTGCACTGATATTTGATATTGCTTATTAGAGTTAATTACACCAATTTGGAAACAAAATAAAGGAAATTATTGTTTTTTTGTTTTTTGTTTTCATTCCATTCATTTTACCTGTAATTCCTATATGTACCTACTCTTTCAATAGTCCTAAATAAATCCATTTTTTTGGTATAAATGTACTATTAGAAATATGCAATTTTAAAATTGTATTTATGTTTTTATTTCTGTATTTTGATATTATGTAATTTTTTGATTTGACCTCTTATTGTAATTACATTGTTGACTCGCAATATGGCATTACTGGGCTCTTTGGATGAATATAAATACAATACAATACTGTTACCAGTTTGGTAATAACAATTATCTTTAATGGATATTTTTCTCATTATATTTGTTTTCCCATTCTTACTTTCTGTTTACAAGTTATCAAACAATTAGTAATCATTCAACAGTGTAGAACATAAATAAACCACTCACTCCAGTTGATGATTAATAAATAATCTGAACATCATTCAAGATTGCCCCTTCTTCTACAAATAATGAACTGAAGATCTGTAACTTTATGACATCTGTTTCTAGTAGTGACATAGATGAACTATACAGTTTGCTACAATTTTAATTTTGATAATTAAAAAAAAAAAAAAAAAAATGAATTGCTTTTGAAACTTATTCAAGGTTTATTATTTATCAAATAAAATTTATTAAAATTCTAGTGTTTAACCTGTGAATTATATATGGTAACTTCCAACTTTTTAAAATTATACTAATATAATGATTTCGCTACCCTTTTAATATATACACTTTTCAAGGTGAATGCAATTACCATAAAACATAATTACTTATAGTGCAGATTTTATTGTTGAATTTGATAAATAATTAGCACTGAACAAAATATCACTGACTGCATAACTTTTACCTTTATTGTATGAAATGAGTTTCTTCTTTTTGAGTTGTGGTTGCTGCTTTTAGAGCTGAGAAATGACAGCTACTTGAAACTCTGAAAATGGAACAATTCATGCACAGCAGAATTCATTCCAAAAGATGGAGATATGTGTGTATATATGAGACACAGTTTTCCACACACTCTCTCTTTCTAATTTATAAATACTACAGCTAAAAGCTGTTAGTTACTGCATTGACAGTGGCCATATGCTGGTGTTAAATATAACATATACCTGACAGGAGAGGAAGGACTTGGTTAGGACATGACTGTAGACTTTACATGCAGAAATCAAATAGGAAAACAGTTTGTAGCTAAAAAAATGGGAAAAATCCAACTTCATTTAACATTTTATATCAGTACCTGTATAATTTGTGAATGCAAAATAATAATCTATTACATGGGACCACACTGTGAATCTTGAGTGACAAAGAAATTAAGTCCTAATTGATCATGCTACTCCACATATTATTAAAAATGATGTTTTGCAATGTTACCCAGTAATTCTTTCCCCCACATGTATACATAGCTTTATTTGTGGATGGAAAATCTCATCACATGTAGACAGTCTCCAGTCAATCAAATTTCAAGAATATAAATTCATTTATAGTCAAAGATCAGGTGTTAATAGCTCTTCATACATACAGAGTATTTCATATTAATGATGCGAATAAATGGGGAATAATCCTGATTACAGTTTTCAAAATAACTTAAAATTAGCATTATTAATTTGATTGATGGAATGAAATTTGGTGTTTGCAAACACTCAAGCACATTGCAATGTATATATGTGTTTTTGTGTTTAACTGTTTACTGGCAGACACACATTACTCTACCAAACTATGGAGTCAGTCTTTATTTTTTATTAACTACAGGAAAAACTTTTACTACTCTAACTGACTTAGCACACAGAGGGAAAGTGATGTTGATAATAGCAATACTGAAAGGGCAATATACTCTAAATATTTTACTGGGTTTGTGGCAGTGCCACACAAGTTAAACAGATGTGAATGGAATACTTTGTACACAGTTGTGCCAATTTCTCACATTTCAACTCATATACAGCCATAATTTGTCGTGAGCAGGGCATGGTCTCTGGTAAGCCTCTTAATACGGCATACTCACGCTACTATTGCAATTCGTTAATTTGAGCAAACTTGCATATTGTTCAGCAATTAAAGTATGACAAGCTAAGTAGAAATTATGACAGAAGTAAATATACATTTCATTACAGAAATTTGATGCATAACACATTCCTGCTATATGAAACAAAATATTTGTTTTTTGGTATTTTCTTTTCTTTCTTTCTTAGTTTAAGCTTTTAATGTCCCATGCTGATGTTTCTTGTGAGATAGCCTAACTAAACTAAAAACAAATGAGAGCTAAAATAACATTCAAAAGCTAACATGTTCAGGATTAGAATAAAGAAAATCACATGAAATGCTGCAGATATGTAAAAATAAAATTTCTATGCTCTTATGCATTCCAGTTAGTGTGATAGCCCCCAGTTAAAAATAAAAAATAAATAAAATAATAAGAAAAAATTTAGGCTGAGCATGCACATGAATGAATAAGGTGAAGTCTGCTGCTTAGTGATCATCAGCTTGTTTGGGTTGCACATTTCTTCTATGTATTTCTACATTTTTTGACTAACATTACATTTATATACGAAGTTATTCGATTGTCATGTTAATAAACGAACTTGCTACTTTTGTACAGTTTAAAAATGTTATCAGCTGAGGAATGAAAATTAAATGTTTACCATTATGTGAATTATATTTCTAGTTTCTTTTTAACTTACATAGCTATTCAGTGAGAAGATTTTTAGCTTTATTTCTCTTTACTTCTGTATTTTCACATATATTTAAAATAGCTGATTTATATTTTTTCAAGATTTTTAAGCATGAAGATAATTTTAGCTATTTTCAAAAATATTTTTTCTAGGAATACAGTATTTTTATGAACAGATGAATTGCACATATATATGTAGTTTCCTTAAAAAAAATTATTTGAAAAGCAAAAACATGATAGATTTTAATTATCACATTGCTATTAATAGTGCAAGTGCTAGAAGCAAAGGATGTAAAACTGAATTCTAAATGTTCAAATCAGTTAACCTCAATAATGTGGTAAACTAATGAAAAACAAGCGAAACATAAACTGAAACCTAACGAGACCACAACTTATCTTTCACTTGTAACTAAATTCATTAGTTCTGATTTAATGAATGTCCCAGAGCCATTAGCTGATTTATAATATTAAGAAGTAATTCCTTTTTAACTATATTTTGCTAGTTTGAAAGAACCACAACTATGTGCATTATTATTCTGACTTCATATGAATAATGTTTATACAATTATTAATTTACCATCTGAAATATTTACATATTTTGGAATAATCATTCTACTTAGCTCAATAAAACCTCTATATTTCATAATTTACTGCGGTTTCATTATCAGAAAGCCCTTGTATTTCTTTACTATTTGTATCTCATGAAATGAAGCACTGTTGTATGCACAACTGAGGTATCATAGCATGCATTCAGCCATTTTCTAATGCACAGTCAAAAATAAACAAATAAATCGATTTGTACTAAGATTTGACAAAAATAAATTATAAATGCCCATAATATTGTACTATGAATATCTGCAAAGTCCTTGTACACCTCCAAAATTAATAATTGAATTTGATCTAACAACTGTTGGTTTTGCATATTTTACATTATATTATAACTAATGGCATATCATTTAGGTAAGTGAACATGATTAGAAACAGGCTACAGACTACTGCTTGAAGTAATTGATGCAACTCAATGCTGTAGCAATGCCTTGCTGTATGCATTTTATAATGCAATACTTTCATAAGAAATGGATATCATTTTTGAAATTTGAACAGAATAGAAATTTTTACTGATGTACATACACACATGTTTATTCTTTATGGAATGAATAGCCATCTATTCGCTGTTATGATATCTCTTATGTCTCTTTCATATTTTATAGGAACTTAAGTATTTCTCTAGACTCTGTTATTATATTAACCCGAGCTAATTTTTACATTCCTCTAATAAGAAGCAATTATTTTAGCATGAATAGCACTCTTGCATCTAGATGAGGAAACTATATATAACAAGTTGTGCACTCCAGGAACAAAATTATATTGCATAGTGCAGACAGAGGAACAGCACACAACACAACACCACTACTGATTAAGGATTGAAGTCCTGTTTGAGTCATAATGCATGAGTGAGTTTTTCCCAGACAAGTCACTTTACATTATGTAAAGAAAAGAGAAGTATGTTCTGTGTATACCATGGTTTAGCCACTCTTATAAACCTGTGGCATTCCTGGACCTAACTGAGCACCATTAAATACAAGAGGTGACTGTAATATTACAATCCTAGAGTTTAACCATATCTCGTCACATTTTAATAGCAAGTATTTACCTTTCTTAAAAGCTGAAAGCTGAGGAATCAAAAAATGTTTAACTCATCATCTGACTCACAAGAAAACCAATTGACTCTGAGTTTGATTTCTCTACCATTCAAGCACAAGATCAAGTGTTGTTTCAAATATCTCTTTTTTACACATTATAAATAGGTGTTCAGAAGTAACTGAAAATTTATTTCTCTGTTGTATAATTAGAAATTTGGTGATTACAAAATAATATAATTATAAGGCTTAAAAGCTGCACTATTAATTCTTTTTAAAGAACTTTTTAGCCCTCATTCTCATCTTTAGATGATGACCGACTGTGATTGTAGGGGGATGGGGTGTAGGCACGTGGTGATTGTAATATGCATAAATTCAGTTTGTGCTATAGTGGAATTTCAAAATTCATAATATTATACTTGTCCTTGAGATGAAGATTTTCTGAAATTCCAGAAGATTCTTAAAAAAAATTATCTTCTGTTATGAAATTGTGTTTTATTGACAAAAAATAGGCAGTTATTACTGATTTGTCTACTTGTTTATATTTAATGTTTCTGTAATAATGGAAATGTATATATAGACAAATTAGCAATAATTTTCCCCTTTTTTTTATTTTTGCCAAATTTGTGTTTTTTATTTAAGGACACTCTTTAACATTTCAGGTCATCAGCATCCCATTCAATTCAGGGCATGAAATAACCGATGAATGTTGCTCAGAGACCTCTTCTTTCTGGCTTCAGGTTCTTTTACGTGCCGTAAATCTACAACACTGGATCCACAACTTAACTTCCGTTACATAGGAAGCAATACTTAGGATTTTTACACTCAAAAAAATCCATTGACCCTGGTCAGGTTTTAACCTGCAGTCTTAGGTTTATGAGGCACATATGATTATGGTACTAAACCACCAGGACTGACATTTTGGCCAAAGAAAAAAAATCAAATTTTCAGTTTCATAACAGGATCTAAATTATTAAGATGTGTTAAGAATCCACTGAATTAATTATGTGGGAGAAAATATTTGCACACAAGATCAACAATTGTGTTAAGAACTTTGAAATTTCGCTACTGGACAATCTTAGTTGCCTCCATCTCATCTGCCTATTAACATAGATGGTCAGCAGCTAAAAAAAGAGAGCAAGGATTTTGCAAGCAACACTAATTAGTGAACTATTTTGTTACTAATTTTCAACTTTTAGACCTTAAAATTCTTTTTCTGTGCTTTTAATACACATATTAATGCATTGTAATCATACTACCTTGATGGGTGAATGCTTTCTGTCAAGATTTCACTTTGCCTAAAGCAGAACCTCATTCACAGCTTATTACTGTAACTTTATGTAACTTCATTTACCAAAGAAGGTATTTGTGCTTCTTGCTCATTCCAACATTTTGATTGTCACATGTAGCTCATCCAACCCTTCAAATAGATATCATATAAAGTGCAGTCTCATAATATTTATACAAAGATAAATGAATAGTGTTGCCTATATGTATCTCAAATAAATACCTTCAGGTACATACAATTGTATGAAGGGAAGGAAATAAAAGAAAATTAATACATAATGGTAGTAGTTGCATAAGTGGCAATGGTTTCATTTGAACATTATGAGAAATTAGTGAAATTACCTCCACTTGAAGTTCTTACTGCAATTAATGAGTTTATAAATTTTTCTTTTTATCAATATAAGATATAACTGAGGATATCACTATAATTTAATGTCATAATTTGGTCTATGGAAGTATATGAAATTATAGTACACATAAAACATATGCACACTTTAAATAGATGGTTGGTTTGTTGCTAGTGGCTACTGGGGAATAATTTTTTCCCTAGCTTCCCAATAAAGAGCTTCTAAATTATTTTTCATTTGTTTGTTGCTATCTAGTTAACTGCATTTCAGTAGATTTCTTTTTATTTTTATGGACGCTCTTTAACATCTCAGCTCATCAGCGTCCCATTCAACTCAGGGCATGAAACGGCCAACAAATTTTGCTCAGAGGCCTTTCTTTCAGGCTTGAGGTTCTTTTTCTTGCCACAAATGTATGACATGGGACCCACGGCTTTACTTCTCTTCCGAAGAAAGCCATATTTAGGATTTTTACGCCCGAAAAAATCCATCGGTCCTGGCCAGGTTCAAACCTGCGATCTTGGGTTTAGGAGGCAAGTATGGTAACCACTACACCACCAGGACCAACTTTTCAGTAGATGTTCTTTATTTAAGATAGTACTCATGTCCTTACACAATGGGCAGCGGCTTCCTTGATTAATTTCATCCTGAAGAGATGTTCTCACAGGCAATCATGCCTAACAATTAATTGGAATTGGGCCACTCCAACTTTTCTTGGTTTCAATAAAAGATGTTTGAAAGTATAGATTTTCATAAGGTTTTTCTTTCAAGTTATTGTTTGATATTTCATGTTCTTGATCTGTAATAAGTCTTTCTATGGGTTTCAATTTAGATGGAAGTTCTAGTTCAAAAGATGGTTTTAGTTTTATGGTGGCTCTTTTTTTTTGCTATAGTGTCAGCAATCTCATCTCCCTTCCATCCCACATGGCTCAGAATCCATTGTAAAACTATTTATCTAATTCTGATCTGGAATGTATGATGCAGCTTTCTTATTTCATTTATAGCATATGTTGGTGGGTAACCGTAATTCATTATACTTTGTTGTGCTGCTTTAGAGTCTCTTAAAATAACAATTCTTTTATTTATGTTAAGTTTATACAGAAGATTTTCTAAAGTTGCTCTAATGGCCATTATTTTGCCATCAAAATTGTTTGCATACTGTCCCAAATGTATATAATGAGAGAAATCTTCGCAGTAAATTCCAAAGCCCACCTCTCCATTTTTAAGAGATACATCTTTACTTTACATCATGTATCAGTTGGTTAATAGTTGTTTAGTGTACTAAGTGCTGTCAATCTTAATACCCCAGGTGGTTCATTCTTCTTGGAGACCATTTTATCCCAATTTAGTTTCACGTTAATATCTATGTATTATGTTGGTATAATGACAGGTTTAGTGCTTATTTTTAAAAAATTGTCTAAATCTTCTTTCTGTATGTAATTTTTGAAAGTCTGTTATTTTATTAAATGTTGTGTGCTGTTAGGAATTTGAAATCATTTATTCCTGTATTGATTACTTTTTAATTTCTGTCCCAGTATAGCCTTTTAATATCTATCTGTATTTTAATTGGCAGATTAGTTTAACTAACACTTTAGATAGAACAATGATGCATTATGCCAGCCACAAACATATAAAAGCTTTCAAATGGCCAATTGCCATATCTTGTGCTTAGGATAACTAACCCTTTAGATAGAACAATGGTGCATTATACCAGCCATAAACATATAAAAGCTTTCAAATGACCAATTGCCCATGTCTTGTGCTTAGCTTTGTTGAATATAAAAAATCAGAAATGCTAACATCACTGGCAACTTTATTATATCATATTACATATTTTTCCCAAAACTGCAGTTAAATTAATGCTAGTTGTCATGGGAATGTTCAGGAAATTCATCTGGAATGAATGTGGGTAATCCATATGTACAACATTGAGACTGGCAGTTTTTCCATTTTTTTACACATGAACCTACACAGAAACAGTAAGGGAATGCATTATTAACTAAGTAATATACATTTTTTTACCTTCATTTCTTGTGCCAATTGCCTACATCTGCAAGGTGTCAGTGTTGGTGAAAATGAATTAGATAGATTCACATATATGAGACTGGGAACTAGAAACATTATAGATACTTGAATAGATTATATTAGGAAAACTGCAGCTATAGTCCTCACTAAGTAGTTTAATCCAAACACGATTTAAACTTGTGCCCTTTGCAAATGAATGCAAAGTAGATAATGCCACTATGAACCACAACATAAACTGGTAAACAGACTAAACTGAACAATACTACTCATACTATGATTTGGTAAAATGCAGATATTTGTTAGGCTACTTCGATCTAACTGTTCAATAAACACATCTTTGGCCAAGGGACACTAACAAAACCACCAAGACATTGCCAACTGTATCTACTCTTGATCCAGAATGAAGAATCTAGTGTTTAAATTTCTTTTGGAAAATAAAATATAAGAGAACTGCAACAATTTAATGATACTCCAAGTTCATAGGAATGCTCCTTTGATTTTCAATAGACTTATTGACTATAACGAATATAGCTTAGAAATTCATTGTTCATACATGCAAAATAAACAAAACTATAACTGGCTGGAATTTAGACCCTGGTCAGGAATTTGTTGCCTGGGAAAGGGTTTGCCTGAGTTTTCCCCACTCTAAAAACGTGAATACCAGGTAACTTCAGATATTAAGGACTATGGATTTATTTGTGTCATCATTTTATTAATTCTATTCACTGTCCTTAAAAATCTTGGTGGTTGCTAGGATGAAAATGCTCAAAACAATAGTCATTAAAGCCATGATTTTAAGTAATTTAAGTTTTAGAAGACCAAGATGAATAAAAAGATTCCTAAATGGACTATGGATTTATTTGTGTCATCATTTTATTAATTCTATTCCCTGTCCTTAAAAATCTTGGTGGTTGCTAGGATGAAAATGCTCAAAACAATAGTCATTAAAGCCATGATTTTAAGTAATTTAAGTTTTAGAAGACCAAGATGAATAAAAAGATTCCTAAACGGACTATGGATTTATTTGTGTCATCATTTTATTAATTCTATTCATTGTCCTTAAAAATCTTGGTAGTTGCTGGGATGAAAATGCTCAAAAAAAATTGTCATTAAAGCCATTATTTTAAGTAATTTAAGTTTTAAAAGACCAAGATAAATAAAGACTTCTAAATATAATTGATATTTTTGCATGATTTAGTTGAACTACACACTCTTAATGTTTCACTTACTTGTCATAATATATAGAACCGTTTCGAGAACATTTGGTTCTCATCATCATTTGAGTTAAATTTTAGCTTGGCTGATGATGAGAACCAAATGTTCTCAAAATCGGTTCTATATATTATGACAAGTAAGTGAAGCATTAAGAGTATGTAGTTCATCTAAATCACACAATAATATCAATTATACCACTGGCTTCACTGTGCAAGTTCCAATTTACATTTTAATTAGATTCCTAAATGTTTAATATTTTTACTAAAACATTGCAAGTTCTATTTAAAACTACTCTGGGCATTAATGACCATTGTAGTTGAGCACCCTTAAACCAAATTCCCTTTTCCTAGTTTTTCCCACTCTAAAAACGGGAATACCAGGTAGCTTTAGATATTAAGAACTATGAATTTATTTGTGTCATCATTTTATTAATTCTATTCACTGTCCTTAAAAATCTTGGTAGTTGATGGGATGAAAATGCTTAAAACAATAGTCATTAAAGCATGATTTAAAATAATTTAAGTTTTGGAAACCAAGATGAAGAATGAATTCAATGAATAAATTCATTTAAGAACTTTGAAAATAAGAAATTTTTAAAAAATTCTGTTGGAACTCACACAGTGAAGCTTGTTAAATGTAAATTCTATCTAGTCTGTCATCTAACACACTCTTATGCTTCACTTACTTTTAAATACAGTGGGACCGGTTTCGAAGAGACATCCTCTCTATCTTCAACCAACTTGACGACTGGTAGCAGAAAGTAACATCTATGAGGAGCTGTGACTCCGCCCTGGTGGTATTTTTTTTATAAAGTGGAAATTTGTATTACATTCTCCTGTAATGTCAAAATTCATAAAATGATCCCTAAGTTTATGAATGTAAATCTTCTTCCACGTGTTCAATTCTGTACATCCGTGTGCTTCTTTAAGTAACTTTATCTCTTTTTATGTCGTGATTATCTTTCCAAAAATGGTGTGCCACTGCTGACTTATCTATCTGTTTGTAATTAATGTTCCTGAGATGTTTCTTTAACCGTGTTCCTATGTTCCTTTTAGTTTTTCCAATGTATATTTTATCAAATTCTTTACAGGTTATTTTGTAAATGCCTGACTTTTTCTCCTGTGGAATGTTATTAAAGGTGTTGTCCACTAAAGCATTTTTCAGAGTGTTAACAGGTGCCAATTTAATGTTAATATCTTTAAAGTTTTTTTTTAATTTATTCATAGCTACTGGATGGTAGGTAAATTTTTTAAAAACTGGTCTCTCTTTCTCAGTCAATAGTGCAGTGGTATTCTTGATTGATTTCTTCTTTAGAAATCTATTAAGTTTTTTGATTACTAAATTTTTGTTAAAACCATTTATAATAGCAATCTCCTGTATCTTCTCAAATTCTTTTTTGTATTCCTCTTACTGATTGGTAAATTCACCAGTCTATATGTTAAGCTGTTGAAAATTGTGTGCTTGTGAGCTATGAGGTTGAACCCATTTGATTTTATATAGTTATTTGTGTGAGCACCCTTTCTATAAATTCCAAATTCTAAATTTCCATGATTCTTATTAAAGTTTATATCTAAAAACGGCAACACTCCCTTTGTTTCTGTTTCCATTGTGAAGAATATATTCCTATCTTGTATATTTAAAAGCTTCAAAGCATCTTCAAATAACTCTTTTTTTCACTATACTAAAAATGTCATCAACGTATCTGTACCAGCATTTAAAATAATGTGGGAAGGCAGAAATTATGTGAGTTTCAAATGTACTCATGAATAAATCTGTCAGAAAGGGGGACAAAGGACTTTCCATTGTCAGTTCTGTTTTCTGTTTATAGAATTCCCCTGCAAAATTAAAATAAAACTGGTTAGTAAAAATGTTAGTAAGGTGTATGTATTCTTTCTTGTGAGTTTCATTAATTCCTACTTCCTTTAACCAATTGTTCAAAAAAGATTAAAGCTTGTCAGTTGGAATACTCTGGAACAAAGATACTACATCAAAAGACACTAAAATATCAGAGGGTAGAAGATTAAAATCTTTTATTTTTTCTATTAACTGGAATGAGTTTTTTATGCTTCTACTTTGAAACACCACCAGGGCAGAGCAACAGGTACTCATAGATGTTAGTTTCTGCTACCAGTGATGTCTCTTCGAAACCGGACCCACCGTATTTAAAAGTAAGTGAAGCATAAGAGTGTGTTAGATGACAGATTAGATAGAATTTCCATAGATTCGCAAATGTTTAATGCTTTTACTTAAACATAGCCAATTCTTAGTTTTTGAATTGCGGGAATTTTCACAGTGAAATATAGTATAACATAACAAATTATTATTGAGGAAATCACTCAAATTTCACTAATTTAGTTCCACTTACTTGGACATGTTTCAAAGGCGATTGCCTTCATCGTCAGCATGATCCCAATGTCCCCATGCTGACGATGAAGGCAATCGCCTTTGAAACATGTCCAAGTAAGTGGAACTAAATTAGTGAAATTTGAGTGATTTCCTCAATAATAATTTGTTATATTGCCAATTCTATTTAAAACTACCCTGGGCACTAATGGCCACTGTAGTTGAGCACCCTTAAACTACATTCTCCTGAAAACCACTTTACATATTTAGTTTATTATTACCTTTTGCTTTGCAAATTTCTAATTTTATCAGAATGATTTATGCCATTGACTTTTTAAATGTACAGGTTAAACATTATTTTAGAAATGACATACTCAGAAATTCTGATTATATTGTTCCTTTTCAATACAAAATTGTCTTTTTCTACATAAGGGAAGGAAATGCAATTTGTTATAAAGAGTACATTTATGAGCAGGCTGCTTTAAAAAATATTGCTTTCAAATTGTCCTCCTCCTCCCAAAAACCATTTACATATTTGTTTTATTATTACATTTTGCTTTGCAAATTTCTAATTTTATCAAATGATTTAGGTCACTGACTTTTTAAATGTACAGGTTATACAATATTTTAGAAAAGACATACTCAGAAATTCCAGTCATATTGTTCTTTTTCAATACAAAATATTCTTTATATACATAAGAAAGGAAAATGCAATTTGTTATAAAGAGTGCTTTTATGAGCAGGCTGCTTTAAAAAAAATTGCTTTCAAATTGCCCAAACTCTGTTAAGTATTTAAAACCAGCAAATGTAGTCAAACAATAATTCCTTTGAGAGGATGAAAAGTCTTGCTTTGTGCTTTAAAAATGTATACATTTCAATAGGTATTTATGCATGAAACAGAATATTATGTAACTCAATTAAATGTACTTACGAAGCTGTTGACAATGGAGTGGTATATATATAAACAATGTAATACAGTTTTTTTCACACTAACTCCATTCACTTACATAAAATTTGGACATATGTTTCGGGAGCGATCCCTCCCATCTTCAGCCTGTTGACAAACTGTTGTTACACGTGGCGGTTGGGTCTCTTGATGTTCTTGTGGCAGCATCTGTTGGTTCTATTAGGAATTTGCTGAGTTCATCCAATGGAGGGAAATCGAAATTCATCAAATTATCCTTATTTTTTGTAATGACAATGTTTTCCCAAGTGGAAAGTTCTATTGCATTATGAAGTTGTTTAAGTAGTTTTATCTCTGGTTTAATTTCATGATTTTTATTCCAAAAGTGCGCTGCTATTGCTGATTTATCAATTTGTTTTAAGCGAATATTTCTGAAGTGTTCTTTTTTCCGGATTCCCAAATTCCTCTTCATTTTTCCAAGTATTTTTTATCGCACTCTGCACATTCTATTTTGTAAATAGAACAAAAGTCAGGTATTTACAAAATAGAATGTGCAGAGTGCGATAAAAAATACATTGGAAAAACGAAGAGGAATTTGGGAATCTGGAAAAAAGAACACTTCAGAAATATTCGCTTAAAACAAATTGATAAATCAGCAATAGCAGCGCACTTTTGGAATAAAAATCATGAAATTAAACCAGAGATAAAACTACTTAAACAACTTCATAATGCAATAGAACTTTCCACTTGGGAAAACATTGTCATTACAAAAAATAAGGATAATTTGCTGAATTTCGATTTCCCTCCATTGGATGAACTCAGCAAATTCCTAATAGAACCAACAGATGCCCCCACAAGAACATCAAGAGACCCAACCGACACGTTTAACAACAGTTTGTCAGCAGGCTGAAGATGGGAGGGATCGCTCCCGAAACATATCTCCAAATTTTATGTAAGTGAATGGAGTTAGTGTGAAAAAAACTGTATTACATTGTTTATAGAATATTATGTATCAAATTTATATTTGCAGATGAATGAGAATAAAAATATCAAGCAATTAGAATACTCTACAGCCCTTAAATTGTTGGAACATTGTAGAGCATTTTCCAAGCCTATTCCTATTAAGTAAAACTTTCAAATTCTTAGCTTGTAAGTATTTTAACAAATGAGAAAATAAAAACTAAATATGAAAGGGGTGTGAAAACAGTGAATCAACTGAATAATAATATAAATATTTGTACTGCACACCTAAAAATATAAATCCAACAAATATAACAGTATAGCAAGAGCTATTCCTTAGTTTCCTTGGGTACTTGTAGCACAGGAGAAAAATATTGACACATCATAAGGTGTGTGGAACAAAAAAAAATACAAGTGTTGCCAAATCATAGTACATGAATGCCACATTGTAACAAAAGAACCATTTATCTATGACAAACAGTAATAGTATGCCTACACACATTAGCAATTTTTTTACCTTGCAGACCCTTTTGCTTCTTTAGGTATAAAAATTGGTAGTCATGGGCTGTAGATGTTGATGTTCTGCTGAGGTGTATTTTTAATAGTGTTTAATGTCAATTTTTACTACTAAGGCCTCACTGGCAATGGACAATGTTGATAAATGAGATAAAATGGATCATTTGGGGAAGAAATTCTTTTTGGGGAAAAAAAGCATTCCAGGCCTAATTTAAGGGTACCTCTCAAACATTTGATGAGCAATGAGGAAAACCTGGGAAGAACCTCAGTTAGAAAAGATAGTCTGTGGGATTTCAACTGAGTAAAGCCAACACATTCAGTTTATAAAAGAGAACTTTTAGTTTTTGTTTTCAATGCAAACACCATTGTGGGAAAAAGCTAGAGTTGATATGTGAACCACCCCCACACCCATCATCACCACCATAGCATCATAATTGTTGAGAGTGGTCTCTTTCAGACCCCATTTGGACAATATATGAACACTTATATACCTTGTTACCACATATTTACATGCTATTACTTTAGTTCTATTATAAATATAAAGATTCAATACTGTTAAAAATGAGACAAAGAAAATACATTCTTGGAAAGAAAACAGCACTGTTACAATGCATTCCTACAAATTGGACTATGAGCATAAGTTCTGAAGAGAAACGAATGTGCAATGAGAAGTGAGTTCCATACTCCAATTCAGGGGGGGGGGATAATGATACAGAGTTGCTGTTTTAAATGTACCTATGTGGCCTTACATATGATAATTGTTTCTATGATGCTGCTCCTGCTCCCATTAATTGGAACAAATGAGAATCTTTGCATTAATTTGTATCAGTAGTCAGTTGGCTGCAATGCTGTTTCTTCCTTCTCATAAGTTCATAATCAATGTTCTTTCTTTAGTTCTTTAGTGCTCACATTTTGCCATTTTATTTAAATATTTACAACCTCAAAAACTGCTTAGGATAAAACATTTTTTTTAAAAAAGAAAAAGCTATAGATATGGATTTCATATGTGAAACTGCAATGTCAGCAATCAAGAGGGGTTTTTCAGAGGTAGGAAGAATGCTGGCCAGGGAAATAATAACTTAAATAACATTTGCTTTCTCCACCTATGATAAAGAAATACTTGGCTATGGATTATTAAAATAAGTAACTTTATGTGCATAAGTCTTGATGAACAAACCTAACCTATTTAGAATCAACACAGCTTCAAAAACTGTGTTTACGGAATTTTGGAAATCCACACAGTGAAACTTTTGTTAATCTTATTTTGATTTAAAGTAAAACACTAAAAATCATGTCGTCACATTAAAGCTCTCTTTAAGTTTCACAAACACACTTATAAAAGTAATTTTGGTACATGTTTCGTGAGGTACATTCCTCACATTGTCAACCAAAACGACGACCGAGGAGCCAATTTCAGCAAAGTATGTATGTTACTATGCTTGCTCTGGTGGTCTGTTAATGAACTTAAACAATATGTTGTCTGCTTCCGGTATATCAAAATTCATAAGTTTGTATTCATATTTTTTTATGTAAATTTTTTCCCATATATTAAGTTCTTTCGAATGTTGAATTGTTTTTAGTAATGTGAGGAATGTACCTCACGAAACATGTACCAAAATTATTTTTATAAGTGTGTTTGTGAAACTTAAAGAGAGTTTTAATGTGACGACATGATTTTTAGTGTTTTACTTTAAATCAAAATAAGATTTTCAAAAACTGTGTTTATATTTTACTAAGAGTTATTTTATTTTTCAGTTTTATTGTAAACATATGTATATACATATATACTGTTTTTTATAAATATAGTAGAATATTGTAATCATTGTAAGTGAAAATTCCATATTTGTACATCTTTATAACTGTTTTAGTAACTTATGGAATGCTCTAGGGACTAATCTAAACTATGTTGGGATGTATGAATTTTCTGATGGCCCTGGAGCACTGAACACTGACTTATTGTGACACTTTAAGATAAGTTTACAGATGATGAGGAGACTTTCTAGCAAGACTTGCTGGACATCCAAAAAATACAAGAATTTTTTCAAGTCAACAAATTTAAGGCTCTACAATGGCCTCAGAACTCTCCTTATTTATATCCTATAAACAATTTGTGTGCAATCCAATGTAGAGGTTTACAAAAGGAGTGTGTACAACAAAAACTAAAATTATTATACCCATTATTCAAGTATGTTTTTAAGTCAGAAACTGAACAAATGCTTAATGTTATGATATTTGGTTAGATTTGTAACACTGCAACTTCAATAATCTTTCCAGTATTAAAACTTCAACCAAATATTGTAATTTAAAATAACTTCACTGTTAAAAATCTTCCTAAGGAACTAACAGGCACTCAATGTTATGGAATGTTGACCTAGAGTAAAGGAGGCAACATTCCATATAAAGTACCAATGCATAATTTAAATTGCATGATGCTGCAACCAGAGGTACTTTTTCTGATTTGACTGGCGTCCCAATTAATATGAGTGTAGCTGAAAACTGTTTAAGCTGATTCCTTTTTTATCATGCATTTCTGATATTTGATGTTATAACTGTTTGCTTTACCTAGAAGGATCTATATTCATTGTTGCAAAATGCTTCACTGGCACCTAGTATATTCCTAAAATGCTAATAAGTCATGTGCAACTATTTTATAGGCCAAACCCACTGTTTTCTCTCTGTGGGTACACTGGCATATATTCAGTCTTCATGATACAGCTATGCCACATTTGGCACTATTACTATGCCTGTGCTTTCAAATGTTAATTTAAACTGCATAATTAATAATGTAAAGAAAATATGAAAATAATATATTAAGTTCAATGAACTACATATTCTCTTTTCTCATTAATATTAATTGTTTGTGAAATAGTTATTAATGTATGTGGAGGTTTTATTTTAAATCATGATATCTTCAACAAAATTTGCAATTGCTATTTCAGTTTATGTGTATATATTTTTACCATGAAATTGCATGTATATATAGCAAAAGAAGATGTCTTAAAACAATTTATATTTTATCAAATAGTTCATTTTTATCTGAACTAGTAAATTTTTCTCAAACATCCATCTTTTAATTATACACATTAGTTTTGATGGTTGCCATTCATGCCTAACAGAGTAGCCATCAACATCTCTTTCAGAATTGGCTTTTGTGTGATCTCAAACTCAATTTTTGGTTGTTGTTGCAATTCTTCATCTGGGAATATCTTAATAGCATGATGCAACATTAAAAGGATGTTGATATTAGTACTCTTATATTTTAAGCATGAGCATAATCAGTGGAGGTGTTATGGGACTTTACAGATAATCTATGCATAGTATCTTCCCAAGTTTCATGCACACTAATATCAACAAAATGGAAATGATAGAGGAAGAAGAATAACAACAATAACATAACTTTATAAATACTAATGATGACGATGATGATAACACAGTGATTGTAACAATAGAACACTCAAAAGTATTTAATATTTCTTTCATTCTTTGCTTGCTCAGCTATATATGGCCGTGAATTATTGGTGTCCATCAAGAGTATGTTATTTTATCAAACACTGATTAAATTACCATTTCATTCACATGCACATCTCAAATAAATTCATGCATTTTGTTTAACAGAGCAATCACCCCTTGTACATTTGCTACATTTGCTCTTTTTTCATTAATAATATGTCCCAGTACACACAAGTTGATTCTCTCTTATTGCACCTTCTTCATTTTATTTCTGAGCATAATTTCTTTGTAAAAAAAAAAGGGAGGATTTGTGTTTGTGTGTGTGTGTGTGTGTGAGCTTTTTACTTTTATAATAGGGTCAAGAAACAAAGCCATTGTCAATTTGTCTACGAATCTATAAAACTTACAATTATGAATTCCTACAAGTTTCTACTAAGTACAACTCAGCATTGAGTCATCAAAACCCAGCTAATTATATTTCATGTTTTCCCATCATAACCAACTCATTGGACCATACACAAGACTTAAAAATTTCTACAGCATCCTTGTTATACACTACTAAGATTATATATTTATATTTTTAAGATGTATATACCTATTCACAAAAGGAACGGAACAAGACCTTATTTACAATATGCGGAATACCCACAAGTGCAACAACTTTTCAAGAGGAAAAGGAAATTTGTGTATATGTTTCATGACCTATGGATAATTTTACTATTGGAGATGATAGGGATATTCATCTTGTCTTCTACTTAACATTAACATTGCTGTAACTCACACGGACACCAACATATTGATTATTATGAAACTGGTTGCCCTATGTTACCAGCATATGGAATGCTGGAGGACAATGGGCAGGCCTCACCAATGCTCAGAAACTGCATGCATACACTTGCAGCTCAAGAATGGCAAATAAAACTTTTTCACATCACACTCATTGCATTCTGCTCTAATAGATCACAGACAGCAAGGGAAAATAAAAGCACAACACTTTCCTCATCCAGCTCTTAACAATCTTCAGTGTAAATGTAACACAACATCTTCTGGAGCTTGTCAAATTATAATTTGTTTCATTAAAGTGTTTACATAAAAACATTTCATTGGACCGGACTATATTCTTTTAACTTGCCTCATTAAGTCCCTCTAGAATAAGTTGCAGTTTCTTCACTTAAGACAGAAACAGCAAAAGGGATAGTTTCCCACACAGCAAATAATGAAAGCTTTTCACTGTATATAGTAAGTTATTTCCTTGTTATTCACATATTTATCATACTGCCTACAATCTCACTTCCTATAAACACATTACCTTCATTTCCAAAATTTAATGTTAGTAATAAAAAATAGATCCACGAACCACAGTACACCCTTAAAAGTGCTAGTAATAGATTATTACAGAGACACATTACTTCTTGCACTTAGATTGGTGAAAAAAATTATTTTGAGCTGTTAGCTCAGCATACCTTGTATGTGTATATTTGCATTGAATACACAGATCTGTATTTTCTATTAATATTAATAATAATTTAATTACTGTAATTATGACAAAACATATCACCACAATTCAACAAGTCTTGTAAATAAGTTTATTGGTATGAAAATAAAAATAAAAATAAATTGCAGCTAAAAATTAGTCACAATTCCCATTTAAAGTCATAAAATTTATAGTTAATATCAGGGATATGAAAACCTCAATGCATCATATATTTATTATTTTATTCTTTTCTACTTATTTTGTAGAAGTTATGAACTTGAACATAAAGTGCTTCCCTTTGCTCCCAGAGAAAAACAGGGCTTAAAATCTGTCCTTGGGAAACACAAAGTTAGAATAGTTCTTCTCCACCAGTAAACAATTTTTGGAGTTACTTCTTATTCCAATTGCTTATATGTGTATACTAATACACATAACTTTAATAATAATGATACTACAGGAGATATATACTTCTTTTTCACAAAATTTCTGCACTACATATTATTTTAGGGAAGTTATGAAATTTATAGCCTGTTACCAAAGTAGTGAGGTCAAGAGGGAAATTCCTACATTGCTTGTGTGAGCTGTTTTTGGACTGAATAATAAGAGGAAATGAAGTGGGCTTGCAAGAAATCACAGTTGCCAAACCTCCATAGATTAGCTAGTCTACAAACTTAGCAAAATAAATTGTTATACAAAAAAGAAATAAAGTAATTATTATTTCTCAACAAAATAAAAAAGAACTATTTTCTCTTTTTAGAATGGCCTTATAAGTAAACACTGTATTATCTAGGTTTGCAATCAATAGCCCTCTCTGACTGTTGATTTGAAACCTTAGGCTATTATATTTCATACTGTATTATCTAAATTTTAATTTGTTAGTTTTAATGCTCTAAGAGAATATGTTACTTTCCAATTTCATTTCTTTTCTCTACATGTGGTGCATAGTTCAACATTTAATAATTAATTTATATCCTCCATGCCAAAAAGCTAGTACCATAAAGTGATACTGCTTCCACATTACATAGTATGAGTTAGAGCAAAGTTTAATAAATTCAGGGTCTCAAATATGTTACAACATATTGATGCTGATGTTGAAGATAAAACAGCCTTCGAAACATTTTTTTTTTTTTTTGAATGGTGTTTAATGCCCGTTTTTACTACTGAAGCATCACAGGCGGTGAACACTGGTGATACATGAAATGAAATGATATATTGGGAAAGGATATTTTTTTAAGGAAGGAAACGTTCCAGGTCTAAGTTTAGGGTACCTCCCCAGCATTTTCCAGTTATGAGGACTGAGGAAAACCTGGAAAAAAACCCAGTCAGGGAGGATGGTCCTGGCAGAATTTGAACCCCAGACCTCCCTCTCATGATTTCGCACCTTAACAACCTTGGCCACACGTGGCAGTATTTGAAACATGTCCAAGTGCAACAAAATTAGAGAAATTTGAGTGATTTCCTCATAAAAATTGCATAATTAAGTTACATGTTTACCAGTACGTTAAAATGCTAATTTAATATAATGAAAATGATGCAAATCAAAAATAAGTTTTAAAAAAGTTCACATAGGCATGCAGAGAAATAAACCAAAGCCTGCTTATGTAAACTGTTTAATATGAATTAAATGGAGCTTAAAAGGTTAATTATTTCCTTTTCTTCCATTAAATGAACAAACAAAAATATAATTATATATCTTGAAAGTTAATTATTATCTTATTACAGTTATTCAGGAATGACATTGAGTTTGAAGTTAATAATATCATGACAAAGTCAGAAAGGGGAGATTCATAGTGTAATAATAATAATAATAATAATAATAATAAAATAATAATAATAATAATAATAATAATAATAATAATAATAATAATAATAATAATAATAATAATAATAATAATAATAATAATAATACTCTTCCCCTTTAATTTAATATTCAGAAAGTTGTTTGATTGTGTATCATGTTCTCTCTTTCACAGTGAAAAGTCAAATCTAAGGAATTTCAGTATGAGATGTTACAAATTTCTTAAAGTAACAAGATCACCTACAGCTTCTGAGCCCATTACTTGTTTTCTCAACATGTAGTGTTTTGATCTATACCAATGTTCAGGCTATAAGGAAGGTGTGGTGCCCTTGTTATGTAGCTGTAATATCCTATCCAATACATTACACCTGCAGTCCATGAACCATTTATATACAAATGTAAATTACTTTACTTCATTATGACCATTATCACATTGCCACTAGGCACAGACCGATTTTGTCTATTGGTATCTAGTGGAAGGTCCTAGATTGCAAGCAACATTAGTAATTAGTTTAAGTAATTAGTAATTAGACTCATTTTGTAATTATTATAAACTTTTATTTCTCTGTATAGAAATTCCTGTATTATTAAATTATAGCCAGTTTTAAATCTATGTGAAAGTAATTTAAATGGTTTCAGTGTAAATCATAATTTTAGTGCACAATGATTTTTTAACAAAAAGATGTTCTTAGCATTATTGTATTAGAACCCATTGTATGCTTTTCCATCATAATGAAGTCGGTCCTGGTGGTGTAGTGGTTACCATACTTGCCTCCTAACCTAAGATCGCGGGTTCGAACCCGGCCAGGACCGATGGATTTTTTTGGGCGTAAAAATCCTAAGTATGGCTTCCTTCGGAAGGGAAGTAAAGCCGTGGGTCCCGTGTCGTACAGTTACGGCACGAAAAGGAACCTCAAGCCTGAAAGAGAGGCCTCTGAGCAAAATTTGTCGGCCGTTTCACGCCCTGAGTTGAATGGGACGCTGATGACTGAGCTGTTAAAGAGCGTCCATAAATAAATCAATCAATCAAAAAAAAAATCCATCATAATGAAACCGCCATATGTGGCCAAGATCATTAAGGTGCAGACTCATGAGCAGGAGGGCTGGGGTTTGAATCCCGCCAGGACCATCCTCGTTGACTGAGCTTTATCCCAGGTTTTCCTCATTCCTCATAAATGGCAAATGCCAGCTAGGTACCGTAAACTTAGGCCTGGAATGTTTCCTACCTTAAAAAATCTTTCCCAGTTTATCATTTCATCTCATGTATCACCACTGTCCCCTGCCTGTGGTGCCTCAGTAGTAAAAACGGTGTTAAGCACAATTCAAATCATAATGAAAAGTTAAGGGCACAAGGCCAGTGAAATAACGTGTTACCATTAAAAAAAAGAAAAGAAAAAAAAAAGAATAATAATAATAACAATAATAAAGAGGAAATAAATACCCAGTTTGTTTCATTAAAAGGGAAGCTGTAGATTCACTGTGTAAGCAAATGGTGGCTAAATATAGAGAGATCAAATGATTTGACAAAATTTCAAGTAAAATGTCACAGAAGCTTGTTGGTAGATGAATAAAAATAAATCTTTGATTATAGTCATGAGCAATTATTATACTTAAGGAGCTTTTTAAGTTCATGCATAACTGTCATCATGTGACAAACTACATAATGAAAGCATAATTTTATTTTGGGAATCCACCTGAAAACCAATTACAGATATGCTGGATCCCTTTTAGGTTGCTTTATATGAATATGCTCCTCACAATTTAAGGCTGTTAATATGCTAAACAATGCTACATTGGACCATAATGTATCAGAAATATTTACGAAGACAAGAACATTTTTAGATTTCTCAATGGATGAGGAACTAATATTTTCTTATGTTTTTTTAAAACATCTTTAAAACAAAAACACTGTTTGTGCTTCCCTTTTTGCTGTTTTTAGAAACGTATACTTGATAGTGTTTCCATGTTAGCTATCTTTGCTAATGCTTGTATTTTAAATAGCTAATAAAATTAAAATGGTATTTAATTTTATATAACATATCACTTAAAGAGGGTAACGTCTCATTCTTTCAGGTATAAATGTTATTACTATGAGAAACTGTGAAAAATTTAAAAATGAGATCAGCAAATGCTATTACAAAAAAATAAATAAAAAAAAAAGTCAGCCACAAAGGAGCTGCATTAAACTAAGTGAATTCCTCAGCAAATTAAATTTATGCAGATTATTATACAGTGCTAGGACAGAGGGGGAAAATAAAAAGAAAAAAAAAAAAAAGTAAAACATATACATATGATTCAAACAAGAGAAGAGGTTAAAACAGGTTACAACATTGTCAGGAGAATAACAACAACAACAACAACAACAACAACAACAACAACAACAACAATAATAATAATAATAATAATAATAATAATAATAATAATAAACCTACCATTCACAAGAAATTTACTCATTCTTGAGCCACCAAAAATTCCAGAAAACACTAGGGGAGAGTTTGGGATTACTTTGTCCCCAGTGAACAAATTCAGCCTAAATAATCTGTTTAATTCCGGTGATAATGATGAATACCAGATGAAAAAAAAGCCAGGAATATATAAAATCAACTGTTCAAAATGCAAAAATTATATTGGCAAAACGAAAAGAAGCATTGGAATTAGGCTAAAGGAACACTGGAGAAATATCCAGATAGATAAATCACATCACTTTTGGAGAGATAAACATGAAATAGATATGGAACTCAAATTATTGAAATTTGTAGATAGACTTCTTTAAGCTGGGAATATGGGGAAAAAAATTATAAAAAAATATGAAGATAAGATTATGAACTTTGAGATGCCAACATAAGACAAATTATTCAGATAGTTCACAAAATGTCCACTAGAGCTACACCAAGTCTATTTAATCAACAAAGAATCCAGCAGTTGTCTCACAGTTGATGATGCAAGCAAAGGCCTGTGAAACATGTTCTGCATAATTCAATGGTAACTTGAGCATAAGAGTATTAAATTGACTCACTAGCTCATTAAAATTATACATATGTATTTAATAAAAAACATAACTTTTAGGCTTAAAGTATATGCTTTTTCCACATTATTATTTTATTTTTGTGTTTTATTGTTAACTTAACATTTCCAATTGCACTTAGCCATATAAGAACTAAAAGGAAAAGTGATTAACATTTAAGCTACATAGTTAATTTTAGGTGCATGATTGCTTGATTTTCTGTGTTCTGGAACCATTGTATTCTCTCTGCCTGCATTTATTGTACATTTTACATTACCAAGATTGATAGAGTATACACACTACCACTTAAGATTTGTATAATCGTTCCATATCACTCTAGCATTCCTTGGAATTCCGCTTTTTCTGCTGCAATTTGGTACTGACGCCACAGGATGGCCTCTCTCTGTAAGAATAAGTCTGACTATTCATTCATGCGCATGTGCAGACTATTCTCCCCATACTCTTTCATATGACACCGAGTTTATAACTTGTCGTGAATACTCAGTTGTTAATTCTATCAATAACAATCCTCCCGTATGCCACATATCTCCCTGGGCCGCCATAATCAATGTCCTTGATGATTACAAAAATTTGGTTTTAGTTATACCCCATTCCTAATGGTCCAATTTCCCTGATTTTCAGAAATTATTTTCCTAATTTTATTTAAATTTAAATTAATACCAAGTTTTGTTGCAAAAAAAACATATATTTTTTAAATGTTGGGATTTAGGTAAATCCCCCACTCATAATAGCCTGATTTACTGATTTTTAGAAATTATTTTATTTCAATAGCCTATACTCTGTTTTGTTGAGAAAAAAAAATTGTGGCTGTTAAAAGTAATTTTTACATTTTTGCTTTAGGTTAACCCTCACCCTTAATGGTTCAATTTTGCTGGTTAATGAACTCAATGAATCGTTTGTTAATTGGTCACTATATGCAGAGTTTTAGTGAAAATGAAAAAAAAAAGTGTGACTGCTAGAGCTTTAATAGACACACACACAAATATAAACTTTTTTTCTTTGGCATTTTTGATTCCTAGAAAGTAAGATCAAAGGAGATTTTATGAAATTTTTCAGAAACCATTTCGTGGGTACAACCGCAACATTTGAGCTAAAAGGTAATCATAAATTATGCACAGAAGAGGTATAGCAAATAATTTTACACCTCCATAATAAAGTGGGTACTTTTTGAAGATGCATTTGAATTAGTAATGTGGAATTCCATTCCTTTAAAAGAATACAAAACCAATATGTGGATAAACTTATGCCAATTGATATCACCAAATCTTAAAAACAAAGTTTTTTCATTATGAATAAAACCTTAAAAAGGGAACGTAATATCTATGGAAAGCTATTACAGGAAACAGACTCAGCTAAAACTTGGATTTTATATCAAACTTACTTGAAATAAGTATACTGAACATAGAAAAAACCAAAAGGTCTTTATTAAACATTTATCAGAAATGAGGCGAGGATGTTCAAGAGAAATACTTTCCATCAAACAAATATTTATATAAAACACTGCAGTGAAGTACTAATAACAGAAAATCTTGAACATATCAAACATTAAAAATCAAAGTCTCAGATTAATCACAGGTGCTACTCAATCTACACCAACACCTACAATGCATATGTTTACACACTAATCTCTCATTGAATAGTGACTGGAAAAAGCTGCTGTTATTTACTACGAAATAAGTATTTCACTTCTGTTCAGCATTTAGGAATAGAGGAATTTTACAGTTCATCTAAATTATCATGAAAGCTGTCCATCTAAGGCTTATATATTAATAATATTAAGATAATGATAATATTATCACTTGTAAAGAAAACTTAATTCCTAAGATTAACCCTACACAGACAATAGAGATTTTTTTTTTGAATGGTGTTTAATGCCTGTTTTTACTACTGTGGCACCACAGGCGGTGAACATTGGTGATACAAGAAATGAAATAATAAATTGGGAAAGGATTTTTTTTAAGGAAGGAAACTTTCCAGGTCCAAATTTAGGGTACCTCCCCAGCATTTGCCAGTTATGAAGATGGAGGGAAACCTGAAAAAAACCTCAGTTAGGGAGGACGGTCCTGGCAGGATTCGAACCCCAGACCTCCTGCTCACGAGTCCGTGCCTTAACGACCTCGGCCACCCGTGGCGGTAACACTAGGGATGAAATCACCTGGACTTGATACATGATGTTAAAAAGTGTAATACCCCAACTAATGTGTTAAAATGATTGTCTTTGGAAATTGTAAATACTGTTTTTTTTAATTAAAATGTTAATTGGAACTTGCACAGTGAAGCCAATCATATAATTGATATTAATGTATGATTTAGATGAACTACACACTCTTAATGCTTCACTTACTTGCCATAATATATAGAACTGGTTTTGAGAACATCTCGTTCTTATCATCAGCTAAGCTAAAAGTCAACTGTCAGATAATTTGTTAAGCCATGGGAATCTGTATTCTGCTATGGTGGTAGTGTGATAAACTTGTAGTTTATGTTTTCATCCCCGGCAGTGTGGAAGTTCATTAGACTGTCTTTATATTTGTAGATGTAGATTTTCTCCCAAGTTCCTAATTCTGTAGGTCCTTGCACTGTTTTTAATTATTTTGCTTTATTCACTATGTCATGCTTTTCTGTCCAAAAATGATATGCTACTGCTGACTTCTCTATGTGCTTGAACTTTAAGTTCCTGTTCCTTTAAACATGTGCCTATGTTTCTCTTTGTTTTTCCAATGTTGATTTTTTCACATTCTGCACAATTTATTTTGTAAATACCTGCTTTTTTTCTCTTGTGGGATATTGTCATTAACATTGTCTATCAGTAGGTTTTTAACATTAAATTTATTGACCAGCTCTGACCTGATATTAAAATCTTTAAGAATATTCTGAAATTTTTTGGTAGCCCATGGATGATATGTGAATTTTTGAAAAATTAGCTTATCTTTTCTTACTGAAAGTCTTGTGGTTTCTTTGATATGTTTTTGTCTCTTGAATTTCTGTACCTATTTGTGTACTAATTCCTTTTTAAAACCATTTTTAACCACTGTTTCTTCTATTTTTTGTATTCATTAAAATATTCTTTTTTGCTAATTTGTAGGTTAACTAGCTGCTGTGTTAAACTGTTGATAACTGCTTATTTGTGCTTTGTGGGGTTAAAACTGTCAGCTTTGATGTGATTGTCTGCATGTGTATTCTTTCTATATATTCCACATTCCAGGTTTCTTTAGGTTTCATTATTTTAATATCCAAGAATGGAATCGAAACACAAACAGATACAAAAACCTCTGACAAATTAAACATTTCATGCAGCTAAAAGTCTGATTGTCTGCAAATTATAAAATATTATTATACAACATTTTTTTGAAAATTAAAAAAAAGAACAAGAAGATGGGAACGTCTCAGCAGAAGACCAAATTTAATTGTAATTATCCATGGAAAGGAGCTGAGCTACATTACAATTAATTATGGATCATGATATCTTGGCAAAGACTTGAATAGATCTGGACTGATTTCTTCACCATTCTGTTCACTGTACAATCATAAAACAGAGGAATCAGGATTACCCTCAGTGTAACCCACTCACCTCTACTAAATCATTTATGTATGAAAAATATTGTAGAGCAAGAGAGTTAATGACTTCATTGTGAACAAATTTGCAGCAGTCAACAACATAATTGAATTGTGTTCATAATTATCGCTCTATCAAAGACACCAGTTATGGCTAGTTGTATGTTTGATGCAAATGAAATGATGGGTAGTGCAACAAATAAATCTTAAGTTGAACTCATGATAACAATACAGAGTGTTAACACTTTTCTATGCTATCCTGCATGAATGAGTTCAGAAAAAGTCAATTCTTTTATGTATAATGTGGAGATTTCAAGTAACACTTTTTTTGGATCAAGTGTCATGCAAATTATCTACATATTTAAAACTTAAATACATCTATATTAGCTTAGCCTTTTATACATTACTACATAACAAAGAAAACTATATTAAACAAAACCCTATATCTGATTTGTACTTATTGTTACAACAAAAGCATGCAACAGATATAGCTCAGGCATACTAAAAGTCATGATTAGTCATTAGCAAGTAGCTAAAAACTTTTAATGAGCTATATTATTCAGTTTCTATTAATTGAAAGACAAATTATATGGTAGTATGATAATTTACAAGGGAAGTGCATGGTTGAGATTTTGTTGAAATTTTCACAGCTACTTACTTACAGAAGTATAAGTATTGGAAATAGTCGTACATTTATAAGCATATCTAACAGCAACTTGATGATAGATATGTAAGTGTGCTAGTGCTTATGGACACATGAATGGTACTCTACTAATGGTGATACTTCGCATATACCTAACTTGTTTAAAATGATTCATTATATGATCCATAACTTCATTTATAACTTTCCCAGATAGCATATTTGAATATCATCTGGCTACTTACCATATATAATAATGAAATGTTTTATACTTTCAAGCAAGCATAAACTGTAGCTCTCTAAGATGTGCATTATTAGTAAAGAAATGTCTTTGTTTCTTTCCATTATTTTATTTTTTTGAACAGTTTTAACACATATTTTCAGTGGTAAGGCATCACAAGCTGTGAAGGCGATAAATGAGATGAAATGGTAAGCTGGGAAATGATTTTTATTTGGAAAGGAAGCATTCCAAGTCTTAGTTTGTTATCTCCCTGGCATTTGGCATTGATGAGGACTGAGGAAATTCTGGAAAAAACCTCAGTCAGGGAGGACAGCCCTGGCAGAAACTGAACACCAGACTTCCTGAATTATTCGTCCATGGCCGAAGGTGGAGATAACGTATCTTTGAAACCAGTACCGAATATTTTTAAGGTTAGTGAAGCATGAAGAGTGTTAGACGACAGATTTAATTCATGTGAGCTTCACTGTGTTAGTTCCACATGAATTTTTTTTTTTTTTTTAAAGTTTTTACAGTTTTTAAAAATTTTTAACCAGACTACCTCCTTATATATCTGTGCTGTAGTGGTCTTGGTCTCTACTGCTGTAATGTGTCAATACACCAAATGATTTATAGTGAATATTACATTTCAGGTAATTGCCTTTAATTTTAACAGATTCCATGCATATTTGAATTTTCATTCTTCTACCGAAGCAAGTTTTTAGAGTATCTTTTTCTTCTTCTTATTTGACGCTACAGCCTGGGGTGAGCCTTGGCCTGCCATGGCAACCTCTGCTTCCTCTAACTCCATCTTATGACTTCATTGATAGAGGGCAGTATATAGGAAATGTGGTTGGCATGCCTGCACCCTGCTGGTTGCCTCTCAAGTGACTTTTGAGGTTGAAAAATGTCAGGCAGCTTTCCAATTGTCCTCATGAGTCTGGGTAGACCCTGTTCCAGACCTCCCCAGCTTAGAAAAATTCCTAAGAAGGTACCAGGTATCGAACCCAGACCTCCTGGCCAATAGACAGCAACACTAACCACTAGACCATGGAGGCAGTTGTATAGTATTTGTAAAAAACAAAAATAAAATAATGCTTTTAAATATTTTTTAAATAATAATATAACATTTTTAATAATATGTACAATAGTTTCATATTCACATAATTTATTCAGTTAAATGAACATTTCATTTTCTTTATGTCACTGAATAAAAGTTTTCTTCATTTTATGTAGACTTTTGTGTGGTGATCATAAAACCAAAGGGGAATACTATGAATTCTAGGTATACAGTATTATTATTATTATTATTATTGTTGTTATTGTTGTTGTTGTTGTAGTGGTAGTAGTAGTAGTAGTAGTAGTAGTAGTAGTAGTAGTAGTAGTAGTAGTAGTAGTAGTAGTAGTAGTAGTAGTAGTAGTAGTAGTAGTAGTAAATAACAAAAAAAAAAATCTTTGGAAACAAAAATGTTTAATTATTTATTCAAAAATATCCATCATGAAATGTGGTCTACTTTCTAAGACTTCAGAGGTTATAAAAGGTCCATTCTTAACTAACACTAACCCTAGATATTTCCTTGATTTTGAAAGTTTCATAATGAATCTTATCACATACTCCATGCACTTGCCTAGTAAACAGAACTTCATAATAATTGCAATGATATACATTTTTATATATCCAATTTTACTTAAAAATTATGTTTAGTTCTCAATTATTAACTGGGAGGAAAAAAGCTTCAGCTATTTCCAACTGATGGAGGGGGGAAAAAAATCACATTAACAGGAAACAATGAGGAGGGTGGGAACTTTCTGTGTAAAATAATTATAAGCAGGTCTGAGAGAGACAATTATTTACTTGTTAAATGTTATATACTATCAAATCCTACTGTATAAATATTTCAGCAAATAGCCTTAATATGTTTTATATTGCTGCATTAATGCTTGTTGCATTGTGATGCACTTAATACAAAATAAATGCCTTTCATTATCTCCTGCAGAAGAACAGTAATAAACACCTACTAACCACCACAGCTGAGATATAACTGCCTGCTTACTACCTGTTTAAGAAAAATTTCCTGGTTGTGATTTAATTTAAGATTTCCCTCATTCTGAAAAGTGAATGCTTAGTAACTGTGCCTTGATGGACTTCGAGTGTCCATTATTGTAGCTCAAATGCTGGCGCATCTGCTTATCAACTGGTAGACTAAGAATCAATCCTCTTTGGGGCATTTTGCCTGGGTAAGGATTTCTCTGGAGTATCCATTACTCTGAAAAGGTGAATATCAGGTAATTTACATTTTGAAAGATTGTGTAAGTTAGTGGGATGTTAAATGCTTATCAGATAAGAAAGAAAGAAAAAATAGAAAAGACTCTGAGGTCAATTGCAAAGAATTATTGTAGTCAACATGTAATATTACAAGCTTAAAAATATCTGTAGAGGCTCATGAGTCACTTTATCAGTAATTCTGAGGAAATAATTATGATATTTGGAATAAATTAAAAAAGATGTATGAACCTCATTCAGTCTAAATAAAACAGCATATGTCCTCTTTACATTGATACAGACAGGTTATCTTTGAGTGCTCCAGCTTCCTCAACATGTATTCTATAACTGCTCTAAATTTTCATTCTAACACCAGCATAGAAAGATAAAATTAAAATGCAAGGAGTTTAACTGAGTGTCAACCATCATATTATTCCTTTACAAAGTAGTTCTGTATGAAACATTCTATTCTGGTTCAAAATTTCAGGAGTGAAGAATATAACTGAATAATTTCAATTCTTGAGTTTGCTCATCATCTCATAAGATTCTGTATAGTATCAGTTTATAAATGAAGAACATCAGCTTTTTAATTCATTAACTTAACATTTACATGTATGAATCATAAGCACTTATTAGTGGACAACCTTTTACCCTGGTATTTGTTACTGAATTTTTAATATGCAAAGAACACATTACAGAGTGTTAGTATGTATTTTGCTATTTCCAAGAGCACAAATATTGATATCTGTCATTCCCGTGACCAAATTTGTCAAGGAAGCTTTTAGTTTATACCCTCATATTATTTTTAATAACTGAATTCATAGACAGAAGTACATGTTTTTAAATCACTGTTGCAAGAGTATAGTTTGAGGTTTAATAAGAATAAGGAATGTATGAGCATATTTAATGATGAAATTCTGATGGAGCAGATATGGAACAACATTGCAGAATTTAGAAACATAAAAAATTGTTGAATGAAATATTATTTTCCTATTAGTTATACACCAAATAGCCATGCATGTGTAGATAATGAATCACTAAATATGCTAAAAATTCAAGTTCAGTATAAGAAGCTCAGGAAAAATAACTTGTCATTTTGTAACATTGATTTTGCATGTTGGAACATGTTGCTAAAGACAACAAATACAAAATGAAGTTTATAGGTGATGGTAGCAGATATTAACCTAACCTAAAATATTTTGCATGTACATGAGACATTATAAAAGCTTTTGGTACTTATCAGGCCTGTGGAATATTTTCATTGTCACACTGAGATAAACACTGTGTACCCCATTCAACCATCTGCCAGCAGACCGAGTACACTGAGATTTGTTTGATTGGTAACTGACCAGCATGTGTAGCTAGCAGTTATGAAATGCATGATATATCTTGGAGCCTGAATGATAGCTGCAAAAAATTGTTTATTATAGACAAGTCATCTACCTTGTTTCCCTCTGGCTGTTCACTATTTAATGTAACTAGCAAATGATGCCCCCTAAAAGATTAGGAAATTTTGATATATTCACTTTAAAATCTCATTCTATCATTACTTTGAGGCTTTTGTTTTGTCACTGCTTAATGATGAGACTTTGAAGAATAAAAGATAAGCATTATGCTAGTTATATGTGTATGTTGTAGTAGCTAGTTAAAAGATGTCATATTATTTTGTACTGGCTTCATAAATATGTTTATCTATAATAAATACAAATGGCAAAAATTATACTAGTGTTCTACTTTTATAACTTTCAGCTTCTATATTTATGTGTGAGATACTACTGAGAAGTACTTCAGTATTTTATTGCTTACTAGGAATTCCTCTATAATGCTATCAAACTTACTATAGCAGTTAAAGCAAAAGATTTGTATATGAACACAATATGTATATACATTGACATACATCAACATTTAATAACCCATTCTATGTGAATGTGCCAGGGTTAAAAAAATGAATCATGTAAAACAGAAATTAAATTATTCTTCAATATCTTCACTGGACAGGAAAAGAATGTATTTAAGCATGATTCTTTTTTTTTTTTTGTACTATTTCTTCATCCTCCTGCTACTACTTCCCCGCCTCTATCACTTATTCTCAAGCAAAATATGTTTAAATTTTAAAGGCATATATATTTTTTGAATAGAGTCTTCATTTTTAAGCATTTGCACATGTGCGGCACAAGCAGTAGGTTTAGAACTTTAACCAATCTTCTACCCACTCCCCTAATAAATTAAAGAGCAATTACAGTGTTTCACATATTTTTTGGGTAAGGAAAGACATTACAGCAACATCTATAGTCAATATAATGTGAATTTACAGATAAATTATCCCACCATTTTTTAGTTTAAATTTTTACTTTTCACATATCATTCTAAATAGTGTATTATATTTAGCTTTTTATGAGTTATGTACATAATTTAGTGTGGTGAAAACTACAATTATGTTATTTCAAGCAAAAAATATGCAACACATATAGAGTACCTTTCTCATTTATCTGTTGCTCCTTGAGGTATAAAATTTTGAGCAAATAAACAAATTATGAGAGATATTTGCATCAGACATTGCAGTCATTCACATTGAACTAATTCAATTGACATTTTTCTCAGAAAAAAAAAGAAAGGAAAAAAAGAGAGAAAACAGGAAGGATGGAAGCGAGAGAGAGAGAGAGAGAGAAAGAAAAAGAAGAAGAAGAAGTAGAAGAAAAAAGTAAATGCAATGCTCCTTAGCAGTTTTGACAACTGGATTGTTATTTTGTTATGGACTAATATTTTAAGGAAATGCAAGCATATTTTCATAATATATAAAATACACACAGCTTCTATAATGATATTTTAAAAAAAAATTAGGAATCTATATTAAACCCACTTCAACCTCCAGGACTTATGATTGCCTACTCTTTCATAAAACTAAGCTAAGAAGAAATTAATCCCTGTCCACAATAGATTTACATTGTGACTAAATATGTGTTATGGCTGCACAGCTCCATTAATGGGGGCCTATTTCAACAGACATGTAATTTTTATAAGTTCATTAAATCTCTGCTTGTGATCTAAAGAAGAATCAGTGGATCTTCATTGCTGGGAGCCCTGTTCATCCACATCATCCGCTACTGCTGCTACTGATGCTGCTGGAGATGGTGTAGGCAGATCAGAGGATGGGGGCTCCTCCCCCGGGCTCTACCGTCTTGCTGCACGCTGCTGTTGCCCATCCACCATGTCCTCTGCCTCTTCTTGACTATTAGGTGCACGAGCTGTGCAGTGGGCTGAACTTAATGCATTATGTCCATGGGTGATCTCATATTCCATCACCTCTTGGTAAATAAGTTCTTTCCATTGCTCTACTGTGTGTTCCCGCTCATCTACTGAATGATCATATGGTCCAGGTGCAGGCTGTAAGTTAATACAAGTACATTTAATTGTTTATTTAGGGCCATACAATTTAGCTCTACATAGTACTGAAATTAAGAAAAGTAATCTTGTGTAAATATGTATAAAAATAAAATGAATGAGGATTGAATAAAAAACAATAAGCCTAATTTTATAATCCATTAATAGTGCCATTACTGCTGCACAGACAGTGCTCACTTGTTCCTATATGTTTAGTATGTGAAAAGCAATTGTATGAAGAAACATGTAGGTACAGTTTGCAAATGTAGTGATCAATTATACTGAGAAGCTGAAGTTTAACCCCATTCTCTTATAGTCCAGAATTTGGTACATTCAATTTCTACCTTATTCCAGAAAGAACTAGGCTGCCAATTTCAAATCAATGCGAACTTGGAAAGAACTGTTAGAAAGTGGTTAAAGGCACAAGTTAGTCAACTTTATCATGACAGCTTTCAAGTTCTCCATTATTAGAAGAGAGATATGGCAAAATGTAGAAAGGTATATATGAAAAATAAACCACTGCAAGCATAAACCCACATTTTTTTTTATTGGTGAAATAACTTTATATTAAACTTTTGCAGTTTCAATTCTTCCATAAGCTTTGTATGGCTTCAGAAGGTGAAAAATGAGTAACAAATCTGGGATAATAAGAGGCATAACAGCTCCATAAATGAAAATACATAAAAATGTATTCTTAATTAGCTGGTGAGTCAATTTAACATTCTTAAACTCTATTCAAGATCTATTCATTCCTCCTGTGGAACAGTTCCAATGCTACCTCTCTTCTACATCTATCTTAAATCGCAAAATTATTCTACTAAAATTTTACCCTGCAGTAAAGCTCAATACATACAAGGGTAGGTCCATAAGATTCCGGCATAACCATTTTATTGGTATGGTAAACACAAAAACTACATTTCACTTTTCAATAAAGCTATCCTTCATTGCAATACACTTCTCACATCTTTCGATTAACATTTCAATCCCCCCCCCCTAAAAAAAAGTCAGAAATCTTATCTGCAAAATGGGCATAAACAGCATCCATCACTTCTTTCCCACACTTATACTTCTTTCTTTGAAGGTCATTATTGAGTTTTGAGAAGAGGCAATAGTCACTGGGAGGTAGATCTGGGCTATAGGGTGGATGGTCGATCTCCTTGAAGCCACATTTCTTCCCAGCTTCCTTTGCAACAAGAGCTATATTCACAGGCTCGTTGTCACGCAGAAGGAGCACACTACCACTCAGCTTTCCTTGCTTTTTCTCTGTGATGGAAGCATGTAGTCTGTGAAGTAGGCCAGCATAATACTCCCCATTTATTGTGGTGTTCCTCTCCTTGAAGTCAATGAAGAGTATTCCTTCATGGTCTCAAAAGAATTTGGCCATGATCTTCTTAGTTCACTGAGTGACCTTGGCCTTTAGAGGCGGTGCTTTGCCAGGTTTAGGCCACTCCATTGATTCTCTTTTGGACAAGGGTTCATTATAGAGAACCATAATTTCATTTCCTGTTACAATGATTTGCAGAACTTCTCTCTCGTTGCCATTGCAGAGTTGCAAAAATTCCTGGCAACAGATGACTCGTTGCTGCTTTTGGACTGAGGAAAGAAGTCTAGGCACTCATCTTGCACTCATGTTTCAGTGTTCATGAATAATTCAAAGGACTGTTGTTTTCGGAAGGCCCAGCATTGCTGCTATTTCTGTAACTTCTACACATAGTCTTCTTTATGCAACTGTATCTGAACAACTTAACACAATGGAGCTGCAATTATTTACTTAACAGATATGGTATGACTCCAGATAAGGATTTTGTGAAGGCGATAATCCTTTTTGGTGAGGCTGGAAACTTGTGAACCTACCCTCAAGTAGGAAAAGAGCAGATGCACACAGGCTGGCCATTTAACCAGCCTGCCAGTTCTACTGATTAACTAGGAGGCTGTAGCTTACTCTAGATGATTTCATGAAAAATTTCTGTGTAAGAAAACACAAGCACTGTGTATATATTTGTTGGTAATACCTGAAAGGTATACAGTCAAATGTTAATTTTTCATAAATTAGATATGTCATATGATTTTTGAGGGGACATTTGATATTTCACAATACTTATCGAATTGTAATTCCTTTAAAGGTCCAAAACTTTGTAAAATATGTTAAGAAAGTTATACACATTTTTACCTTAAAGGACTGCAGCTGATTATTTCTGCTGCGTCCCATCTAAATTTAAGACAATGCATTTTTTACCTGACTCCTTGCTTCTGGTTCATTATTGGAGCCATATTCACTGTATTTTTTCCCAGATTGCATGTTATTTAGTATGAGAGCAGATGTACTTTTATTACAGTTTGTTATATTGCTCTGTCTAGACCCATCTGAAGTGTACTTTTTCTCATCATCATGGCAAATTGATATTATCGTGTAAATGATGAATTGTTGAATCATTTCATTAGTTTACCAGAAGGTGAGTTAGAAGGAGAGAATATTTTTTATTGTGATGGGTTAGCTGACAACAATGATATCTAATATCTCCATCATACATTTGATGTTAAGTAAATTGGCTGAATTGGAGGATAACAAAAAGAACATAAGGGATGTAGAGCCTTCTGAAGAACAGGCAGATATCCATGTTGATGCAGGTTTCAGTCAAGTATGATAAAACTTCCTGTTCCTGAACAAACATTGCTATCAACTGACAAACGAACATCAATCTTTGCATTTATCACATCTGCTGTGGAAAGGACTAAAGTGACAAGACTGTCACTAACGGAACACTGTAAACACAAATTGCATTGCACCTTGAAGAAGTGGGTATCATAGCTTGCTCATGAAATTTAAATCCCATGAATCATGCTAATATTTTCAAGAATAAAAAAACTTGCACAGACAATGAGCTAGACTGAGCTCAAATGATTGAGTAACAATGTTGTCAAGTTTTTGGAAATATTATTATTCAGCTTGAAAGCAAAATGTGTTTTAATCATTGCATTTTCAAATTAAAATATTTATATAATTTTGCTCAAACTGTCATAAGTTCTTAATATTAAAATAGTTATGTGATAAATAAAGAGTTTGAATGTTGAACTTAATTAAGGAAACAACACTAAATAATTGAAACAAAACCTGAAATCTGTATCTAAAACTATGTCCTCTTAATAAAAGCAATATATTTATTATTAGCATATAAATGAAAGATGTGAACTCCTTAAAATAATGGTGCTGATACGCATTTGAATATATGACACTCTGTGTCATAATATATTACTGAAGAAAACAAAAAAAGTGAGGGAAAAAAACTGCTGCTTAAAAAGACCATTGCCAGTCTTACTAAGTAGCGAGATAATGCTGGTCTTCCTAGTGCTAATACTTTTCCCACATGAACTGCAAGGAATTGAAACTGAGAATTAAGAACATCTAAGTACTATTAAAAGCTTCATATTCAATTAAAAAATTAAATGAAAATATTACAAAAATAATACAGGTGAAAGAAAACTATATCTAGTGGCAAATACCTGGGAAATATCCTAAGTTAAACCTAAAACACTTACTCCCTCCTAAAAAAATCTTTTACAGTTTATAATTTCATTTTATGTATCATCAGTGTTTACTTCCTGTAATGCTGTAGAAGTAAAAACATGCATTAAACATTATTAAATAAAACAATGAAAGAAACTCTATCAAACTCTCACAAAGACCCTATAATAAGCAGAAAATTCTAGATAAAACTATCTATTACAATATTGTAATTTTTTTAAAGAGAAACCACTCATATTTGTTGCCTTCGAAACATGCTCAAGTAAGTGGAACAAAATTAGCAAAATTTGAGCGATTTCCTCATAATAATTTGCAATATTATTTCATCTTGAAAAGTGCCACTATTTAAAACTATTATATTTTTTGGTACTGAAAAAGTCTTTATTTTATTACAAAAACTGCAACATTATAAGCACAAGAAAATTATAACTGTAATGGCTACTACCTACCATCATTTCTCTTCCATCTACTGAAAAACGCAAGTTCACCAATTTTCTTGACTTCTATAATTATATAAACCAATGATTTTATTTCCTGTTACAATCCTTGCATCTTCTTCAATGCTTAATAGCTCAGGATGCACATTTTAAAAGTACTGCTGAAAGTTTGTATGAGTTTATTTAATAGTTTGATATTATTTTATGAATTCAAAATGCTATGGAACACTTCACATATACTGCATTCAGACCATGTATGTCATATCATATTTGGTTGATCCTTTTTACTGTGCAACTATACATAGAAAATAAAATTTTGAATATATGTCATATGTTAAGGAATATTCAAAAGAATACTACCAAAAGGAGTACTTTGAGAAAGTTCAGGCTTAATTTTTGTAAGCAAAAATTTCTTGAATAATCATTATCTTTTTGCTGCATGTAAATACGTCGGCTTATATTTGAACTTTTTATACTAACGTTTTATGTGAATACCTGCCATTTGATAATACTGGAGATTAATAAAATGAAACATTAATGATAAAAAATTCTTGTTTAATCAAATTATATAATTATTTATTACTTATCACTGCTTTTCCTGCTTAAGTAACCATTTCACTTTCAAAGGCCTTCAAATGTAGCATCTTAACAAAACTTGTGTTCTTTTAGGATAAAATCATAAGTTATTGAAAATAATAAAGAGTACATCCACAGAGTGATGGCATGAAACCAGACACAATTAGCATATAAATTTTTCAGGAAAAAGGAAAACTCCAGAAAATATCTCAACATGCAATTTGGTTTGATCACACTACTCTGCTGCCTGACTCTTAGTGCCGAAGCCAAAGTGGTGTAAATAAATTTGATTTAATAAACACCTAAAAATATATGATAAAATATTTTATACAAATTATTTTTTTAAAAACAATACATGAATAAATAATATATTAATCACATTTTATTGTATGAAATTATTTAAGTATTTACCGCTCAAAATGTATGCACTTAGTTCCTTTTCATTACATATTTGTACACTTGTATATTATATTTACAGTGGTTTCTGGAAAGAAGCATATTTACACTAGAAGATATGGAAAGACAGAACATTTTTAGTAGTTTGAAAGATAGGAGTTCTGTGAGGCTCTATCAGGAAATAAAAAATGTGTGGAGATGAGAAAAGTACATAAAACTTTTTGACAAATTAGATTGAGAAAAATATCTCGAGCTAATGCTGGAGTTATGAATCTAAAAGTTTTAAGAGAATGACAAAAATGTAGAAAAGTGCTCAATGTGTGTATAGTCAAACTTGGACTTTCATTGTATATTATATTGCAGTCCAAGATTTGGAGAGAACAGATATGGCAACAAAAACTGAATAACTTAGATGGAGAAGTACTAATGAAAAAGATCTTGACTGGTAAAGGATAAAAAATATAAAATAAGTAGGAGATCAGGGATAAATGGTTAAGAACAAAGAATTTAGAAGAGAAAGAATTTTAGAAGATTAGTAATGTAGATAATTAAAGAATGAAGATAGGACTGTAGTGTTGCTGATTTGGTTTATTTGTGGATGCTCTGTAACATCTCAGCTCATCTTAATTCCCATTCAATTCAGGGCATCAAACTGCTGATAAATTTTGCTCAGTGCCCTCTTCTTTCAGGCTTGTGGTTCTTTTCTGTAACATAAATCTAAGACACGGGATTAACAGCTTTACTTCCCTTCAGAAGGAAGCCACACTTAGGATTTTTACAGCTGAAAAAATCCACAAACCCTGGCAGGAATTGAACCCACAATCTTGGATCTAAGCGGGACTGTAGTGTGATTATGATGGCTACCAATACTCTAATAATGCAAAGTTATATTTATTGGGACTAAGATAAAATAAGTAGGCAACTTTAAAAAGAATTACATTTGAAGGGGATATTTAGAGTGTGCATTTGGTTTATGCTACTTAAAAAAGAGATTGAAAGTTAGAAGTTGATGTATTTTGCTTAAATATTTGTATAATTTTTGCATTTAATTAAAATAGCTGGGCTCTAGTCTCTTGGAATTCCATACTGCTGATGAGCCAGGGTCTAGGTTCCAATTACAGTTAAGAAAAAATGTAAAAAAGTTACAAATATGTACACTTAGATTTAGTATTGTATATTTAATTATATCATATTATTTAGCTTGTTGTGTATGCTTTCAATAAATTCAATTCAATCCAATACTTATATTTTGATTTCTTTGGTAATACTATGTTGCCATTTTTATCTAATATGAGTCTAATATGTCACGTGCCTAGACATTCTACGCAACATATATACATTTTAAGGGAAAGACAATTTCTCTCCAACAAGATGCCACAGCATCACACTACCACCAAGACCTGAGAGCTTAGGATGAAGAGGTGCAGTTCGGTTCCCTCCAAATTCTCTTAATTTAATATCCCAAATTTTGCATATGGAAGACTCTTAAGGGATGTGATGTCACCTACATTAACATCCCAACTTCAACATATGGAAGGCCCTCAAAGGATGTAATATCACCTACACTACCTACACTAGCAGCCATTTGCGAAGAAATTGAAGTGGCTTGGATAGCAATCTCACTGGACATTTTGGCCATTGTTGTTCAAGTAATAATGTGCCATAATCAGAAGTGTCTGGACATTAATGGTAATCTCTTTTGAGCACTTCATGTAATTATGTGACTTGTATTCAGTTCTTTATATCTCCATAAATTTACTATTACAATTTTATACAGATTTTTCTTTTTTTGAAGTAAGTATGCACCTATTTCTGGTGAGCTCTGTATTATTATAATATTGGAACTATTTGATTTTTCTTTCTAAGTATAAAATGATATTAATTATTGAACAGATGATTAAGTTAAAGCATTTGCATTGTTTCATCATAATTTCAAAATTAAAGTGGATGAGATAGCAAAATATTGAGTACATTCTCTTTCCAAGCAACTAATATCTGTGGAGTATATAACTGAGGTCAGAAAGCCTATAAATGTAAATCTCTCTAACAATGCAAATTGATTCTTAATGCTGCAGTCATATAGAAACATACTCTCAAATTATTGGGTTCAGGAATTAGCATTTATTTGTACATTTTACAGCTGTGGATATAATTGGAAAACTCAAAATTCAAATGTGGGAAAAGATGAGAACATTTTGTTAGATTTATGGGGATTTTTATGCATATTTGTTGGGACTACAAGATGCACCATTAGCTTTATTCATACATCAGGTTACACTTCATGCAATTTCAAATTAGCCTTGACCGGGAGATCTCATAGCGCTTATGTGTATTGCTGAGCTATCTCTGATCTCATTAGAGATGTCTTGAACACTATGTTTATGTACAGTAAAACATTGCCATTATATTTACTGAAACTGCTTTGTTAAAGTGAAATTTTACTATTTTAAAATACAATATGTTTTGAAGTATGCACACTTATTCATCTGTACTTACTCTAAAGCTTTAGCACATTTTGAATGTAAGTCAACAAATATCCCATATTGCAGAACATAGGCTTTCATGTTCAGTGTCAACTATGCAAAATGAGTCTTCCAGGTTGTAAAGGTGTGGTCCAATGGGATTCTTCTCTTTCGTCTTCTCAAACATTTCATCTAAGACTATGGTACACATCAGAGTGGTGTTTGAACATAATCTTGTTGAAGACAAGGCAGTGACTGACTCGTTAATGGAAATTATGGCAGTCTATATACAGTGGGGTTGCTTGTGGAACTGAACTCTAATTGGTTCACTTGGCTGAAGGGGCTGGATTTAAGTGGAGCTCATTGGTGCTTCTAGCAGGGTGTTGGTTATTGATTGGTTTGCATAATTTTTTATCTTAGTATTTTGTAAAGCCAGATACCATGCTGCGTGCAGTTTCTGAGCTTCTTTTTTCTTATTAAAGTTGTTACTGTGCTTGTAAATTTCAACTGCCTCCCAATATGAGTGAGTATGATGAAATGTTGGAACTAGTATGTCAGTATCTTGAAAATGAATTACATGCTCTCCGTCAGCAAGGAAGGCATGTTCAGAGATGGCTGATTTATCCTTCTGACTTAGTGGCAGTATCTCTTATGTTCTGAAAGGCATGTATTAATGCTGCACTGTGTGTAACAATATAAACCACATCATATGAGCATGGTATTCTGTAGACACTGGCTGAGGCAAATGATTTCCTTGTGTCCTTTGTGCAGCTGAATGTATTTCTTAGCCGATTTTTAGGTTTAAAAACTGTCTCTACAGTGTGTCATTTAAGTAACTTGGAGATGCAGTCAGTGACATATTTCAGAAATGGAAGAAAGATAATGCCCTTTTTCTTGAACAGTGTGTCAATCTGTTTCATGTTCTTTCTAGGAGGTAAGGCTCTTCTTCTCACTTTCTTGACTCCATACTCATTAGCTTGTATTACCTGTTCCAGGTATTTCTTCTCTTATCCCAGGAGCTCTGGTTCACAGATCTAGAGCCTAGGAGAGTTTTAATCATAGAACCTCAGATGGTGATTGGAAGCCTTGTGAAGATATCGGTCTATATGTGTAGGCTTATGGTAAACTGTGTGCCCAAGGGTACATCTGTCTTCCTGTTGACCAAAACATCCAGGAAAAGAATTATACCATCTGTCTCCACCTTCATTGTAAACTGGATTCATGAGAGGAAATCATGAAGAGCAGTCTTCCCTGGTTCCACACTATACAAAAGTGTCGTCCATGTATTCATACCAACAAGTCAGTTTATGTGGAGGGGTCTTTAAGCTGTTGCTTCTAATTGCTCTATGTAAAAATTTGCAATGACAGGGTTAAGGGAGCTGCCTATAGTCATGCCATGCAGTCTGTTCATAGAACTCATTATTCCACTTAAAATATATGGTGGTCAAAACATGGTGAAACAAAGCTTAAGTTTCATTTGGAAATATTTCTTTTAGTTGTATAATAGTCTCATTAACTGGAACCATGATAAAAAGGGACACAATAAGGAAACTCACCAGTAGGTCTCCAGGTTCAAGAGTAAGAGTCTGGAGATTTTCAATAAAATGTCCTGAATCTTTTATGGTGAATCCATATTACCCACATGAGGATTGAGCAAGTTGTCAAAATACCGGGCAAGCAGCTGAGTGGAGGAGCTAATAGCACTGATTATGGGATATAAAGGAACTTGTGAAGATTTGGTAAACCATAAAGCCTATGTGGCATGCTTCATTTCTCTAAATGTTGTATTGGACCTTTAGAGATATGAGGATAGTTTGATGAGTAGGTTAGTTTGCCATAGAATTTACTAAGTAGGATCTTAAGTAAGCTATTTGTAGTTTTGGGGGTCAAGTAAATTTTTGATCTTATTTACATAGTCTTCAAAATCCAAGATTACTGTTCATTTTTTGTCAACTTTGGTCGTGGTGGTGGTGGTAGTGGTGGTGGTGATATCCATATTGGAATTGGGTTTCTTCAGTGCTGCTCTTTATTCTCAGGTTAGGTTTCTTTTCAGTGATTGGGCTTTCTGTAAGATCTTAGGAGGTTTCTTGGCATATCTCTTCTGATATGAATGGCTGTAATTCCTTTATACTGGGTTCCACATTGGCAATAATTTCTTATACTGGAACAGCTGAAGGGGTAAAGGTAAAATTGCTCCCTTTTGCAAGGATAGAAGTTTCTGCTGAGGACAACTGGTAACTAGAAAGGCTGACCTTGTTCAGTCAGTATAACTGTCTTTGTTGTCTTCAACCATCCAAAGAACTGGCCATAGTCCATTCAATAACATTTCTATGCAACATTTAAACATTGAAACTGAAGATACCTCCAACCTTGGTCTCAAGAGCCAAAAACTTTACTGCCAATCCAAGATTTATGTTTCACCCCTTTGAGAAACACAGGAAGCCTTGTCAGCACCGCAACATTGACGGCCTTTGTACTTCTGCTGTAGATACTAGCTTTACTGTGGTCAACTCTTAACTGTGCCAGTTGGCCCACTGGGCTCCCCTACAAACCTAATTCCTCTGTGTTCTTTGCACATGTGCGCTTCCTACCTCTCCTCCTTTCCCCCTTACCTTGAAGTGATATAGTAGGACAAACTAACCTTGTTAAAGAGTATGCAGAAAAACCATGTACAGCACACTATGTTGAGCAGTGTATGAGTGTGAGCGTAATTGGTTGCAATAAAATTAACTTCATTGTTGCTTCTTGTTAGAAGCTATTGTTTAATGTTGAATGAAGCTTTTAAAATTATTACAGATATATTATTTTACTCTATGTGCCATTGTGTGGCTCTTTGGTACATTATTACATTTATATATTTGGAGCCAGTATTTAACTTGTGCACTTAGTGTTTTCTTTTTCTAGCTCATACTTACATATATGCAATTTTATTCAAGCTACTAAGTAACAATTTATTCTGCACCTGTTTAATGACCTTTCACTCAACAATTTTGGCCCAGCAAACTTATCTTTCCCCACCTGTTTCTGAGATATTAATGAAGCCTTAATAATATACTAGATTTAGAACAGATTTAGCTAAAGTACTGACCCCCAATGAAATAACAGTAGGAAGAAAAAAGACTGATGGGACCAGCATATTATCACACACAACTCACTATTATCTCTTTCTGTATATGATTATGAACAATAGTGTTTTTTGGGTTATCAGCTATATTTTCACAAGAGCTGTCTAATGGCACATTGTTATGCCAGATTAAAAATTGCTGCAGACTAAGCATCATGCTTGTGGCTTGCAATATTCTTAAACATTTGCACTTGTAATCATCACAGAAAATTTCTTCTTGTTCTACTTTTTGATATAAATTTTTATTGCCAATTATTTCAGTCACCATGTCCTCCTCTGTTTCTTTATTTTTTAACAGACACATCTACATCAACAAAGTATTTAATGGCTATGCTTGCTGACAGATTAAACAAATCAGTGTATTATGAAATATGTTCAATATTTTTCTATTTCTGGGTCAATGTTTCGCACCTCTATTTCTTCAACATTGCTTTCTCCGTAGAGTCAGGTGGTCTCTTGTAACCACCAGATGTACTATTGGATCCACCTGGCACCTCAAACCATACATTAGCCATTGGCTATATGTTGTAATAGTCAGGTGCCAGATATCTTCCGGTACCATTGTTTGGTGGCGGACAACCTTAAAAACCACTATGGCAGGTAAGCTAACCAAGCTACAGAGAGATTAGCATGTCTTTGTGTTACAGGGACCTTCAGAAGTACTCCAATCATTGCATTGTTGGAGATATTGTTCGGCCTCCCTGCCATGGATATCTATTTACAAGCAAAGGCTAGGCTTAGGGCATATTGCTTGGTGCACACAGGGAACTGAAGAAGTAGCCTTGCAGCTACTGCACATACCTCCATTCTAATTTCCTGAATATTCCAAAAGTGAGGATGAGGCCTGACCTAATGAATACTCATTACTGTAATTTCTCTCCATTTGGGGTTACTCTCGGAACTCGAGAGGACTAGACAGAAGGAAACATGCACATTAAAGAATGCAACCAATTTATATGGTATACCAATGGATCTCTTAAAGGGAGACAACCGAGTGCAGATATATATAGCTTATCTCCAAAGACTAGCTTTAGTACAAGCCTTTGAAAATATTGCAGTTTTTCAGGCAGAATGTTTGCTATCCTGAACTGTGCTTACAGAGGACTTGAGAAGGATTGTCACCAAAAATGAATTCTCATCCTCTCAGACAGTACATCTGGAATCAGTACATGTCCTACCAAGATGCAGTTAAAGCATGGGTTGGGGATAAACATTAACTAAGGAGGCAAAACTATTGTGGTCAAATGCAAGCTAGAAAATTTGTCCCAGATCCTAACAATATTCTTTCCACATCTCTTCTAAAATTAGACAGAAAAGGAACAAGAAAAATAGTTTCATTAATTACTGAACATGGTCACTTCAGGAAACATTTTGAAAAGTGGGACTCTATAAAGACGAACCCACTTGCAGAATGTGTAAATAGGATGAGGACTCTGCCTCACATATCCTGTTTGAGTGTCCAATCCTGGCAAGAAAGAGACTCACTCTCTCTACAACCAGGGAAGACTTGGGAATGAATGGCAACATTGGAACCAAAATACTTGCTCAAAGAACAGATATTGGGGAAACATGAGGGCATCTCTCCCAATGGGGTAGCACAATTAAGTCTTATAGGCAGACATGCTGGAGGTAGTTGAAACTCTGTATTTCCCTCAACATATCTATCTATGTATCAACATTACTTTCCAAATGAATTACACATTCTCAGACAATGTTATTTACCACAACCTCCTTCTTCAGCATTTAACATTTGCATTGCTTCATTTACATTAATGTTAGCATCTCTATCCAAGGCAACATTAAATAGCACACATCACACTACACATGCCCGATAGTGGTGCTTGACTGAATGAATTATTCCCTGATCCAGAGGCTGTAGTGCAATTTGGGGCAAGAAAACTTTCACATGTTATGTTAGATTAAATTGTGAGAAGAACAGTAGTCAATTATGAGCAAGATCCTGAATTTTGTAGCTTTCATATTGTGTCGCAAGCACAAGAACCACACTACAAATATTGAGGATGCAATTCAAAAGTTTAAGTGTTATGTTGACCTCCACGGATGGCTGAGATTGTTTAGGTGCAGACTTGTGAACGGGAGATCTGGGGTTCAATTTCCACCAGGACCATCCTCCCTGACCGAGGTTTCCTCAATCCCCATAAATTGCAAATGCCAGAGAGGTAACCTAAACTTAGACCTAGAATGTTTACTTTCTTAAAAAAAAAATTCTTTCCCAATTTATCATTTCATCTTATGTATCATCAGTGCCCACCTCCTGTGGTGCCTCAGTATTTAAAATGGGGATTATACACTATTTAAACAAAAAATTGTTATGTTGATACCCACAAGGCAGTGCTGCATATCACCTTGTAGAACATTTCCCACATAACATTTGTTAGCGGTGAACTCAAGAATGTTATTTGCCTTGAATTTATAATAACATCATCTCAAAATGTCCTCCCTCCAACAAACATTCTAATGATGCCTTTGTTAATTCTTCTTGTATCCATGGAGACATTATTTCTTGTTAAGCATCTTTCTCCTTGGCATTTATTCTTTTATGATGCATACCATTATTCCTCATGAACCAATGGCACCAGTTAGTACTAACCAAAAAATGAGGACAATTCACTAACCTTGCAAAAAGTTGTTTATACAACAGTTGACCATTAATTTACATATTTTGGCTTATTTTTCCACAAACTGCTTGTACATAAACCTAATCAAGTACATATTCATATTTTGTTCAAAAATGTTCAACGTGCTGATTAAGTTGCTAAATTAAAAGTTTTTAATGTGTAAACCAGATAATTTCATTAAACTAGAAATTGCATATATTAAGATCATTATGTGATTGAGTCGAACTGACACTCTTTTGCTCCACTTACTTGTTTAAATATGTAGAATCAGTTTCATGAACACTTCGTTCAATTCTTCAACCCCATTGCCGACTGGAGGATAAACCGTTATGCTGTGGGGATGTATAATCTGCTCTGTTGGAGGTGTGGTGAACTTGAAGTTTATGTTTTCATCATCAGAAGTGTCGAAGTTCATTAAACTGTCTTTGTACTTGTAAATGTAGACTTTCTCCCATGTTGCTAATTCTAAAAATTAAGGACATAAAATTGCAACCTTCTGACACATTAATATCTTTCGACGCAGAATTGCTATTTCCAAGCATACCGAAAGACAAACTCCTAATTCATCTGCAAGATTGGCTAAGGAAATGTGGAATTAATGATGCACACATAAAAGAATACATTGATCTCACAGAAATTTGCATAAACCAATCCTATTTTGCTTTCAAGGGCAAATTTTATAAACAACAATCAGGACTTACTATGGGCAGTCCCTTGTCTCCATTTCTAGCTAACCTCTTGATGAGTAGATTTGAAACACACATCAACTCAGCTTTCCCCATACATATTTAAAATATGGTACAGATATGTCGATGATATATTTGCCATAGTCAGCAAAAAAACTCATTAATGACACCATAAAACTTCTGAATTTACAAGTTAAAAACATTTCATTCACATATGAAACTGAAAAAGATAACATGTTACCTTTCTTGAACAAAATAATGAAACATCAAGAAAACCTGGAATTTGCAATATACAGAAAGAATAATATGCAGACAATCACATCAAAGCTGATGGTTTTAACCCCACAATGCACAAACATGCAGTTATCAAACAACTTAACACATCGGCTAGTTAACCTTGAAATTAGCAAAGAAGAATACCTTAAAGAATACAAACAAATGGAAAGAACAGCTAATTGATATTACTGTATGATTTAGTTGAATTACACACTATTAATGCTTCACTTACTTGTCATAATATATAGAACTGGTTTCAAGAACATTTCATTCTCATCATCAGCTAAACTAAAAGTCAACTTTTGACTTTTGAGTTGATTTTTAGTTTAGCTGAAGATGAGAACAAAATGTTCTCCAAAGTTCTACATATTACAAGTAAGTGAAGCATTAAGAGTGTGTAGTTCAACTAAATCATACAGTAATATAAATTAAATGAATGGCTTCACTGTGCAAGTTCCAATTAACATTTTAATTAGAAAGAACAGCAGTTAAAAATGGTTATAACAAAGAACTAGTGCACAAAAAATTCAAGAGGCAAATACTTATTAGAGAAATCACAACACTTTCAACAAAAAAAGATAAGCTAATTTTTAAAAAATTCACATATTATCCTTGGGCTACAAAAAAATTCAGAATATTCTTAAAGATTTTAATATCAGGTTAGAGACTCTAAACAGATTTAATGTTAAAAATTTCCTGATTGATAGTGTTGATGACAGTATTCCATAAGAGAAAAAAGCAGGTATTTATAAAATAAGTTGTGCAGAGTGTGAAAAAATCTACATTGAAAAAACAAAGAGATATATACGCACACAGTTAAAAGAACATTTCAAAAACATAAAATACAAGCATTTGGAGAAATCAGCAGTGGCATCACATTTCTGGACCAAAAACCATGACATATTGAAAAAAAAAAAACAAAATTATTAAAATCAGTGCAAGGACCTACAGAATTAGCAACATGGGAGAAAATCTACATTTACGAGTACAAAGACAGTTTAACGAACTTCGACAATTCTAATGATGAAAACATAAATTCCAAGTTCATCACACCTCCACCAGAGCAGATTACACATCTCCACAGCATAACGGTTTATCCTCCAGTCAACAATGGGGCTGAAGATGCGAATGAAGTGTTCGTGAAACCAGTACTCCATGTTTAAACAAGTAAGTGGAGCAAAAGAGTGTTAGCTAGACTCAATCACACAATTATATTAATATATGATTAGCTTCACTGTGCAATGTTCCAATTAACAATTTTAGTTAAAAATTGCATAATTTCACCATTCACTGTAATGACATTTTACTGTAACTCCCGTGTCTGTAACTCATAACACGTCTATCATTGTTAAAACATGGATTGTATTCAGTTTGTTACTTAGGAAAACTAACAGTTTTTGTTTAAATTACAATATTTAGTTCGATTTTTAAAACTAGAGATTCACTAACTTTTTTATGTTCCAGACAGGCCTTGAATGCACTTACATTCATAATATATCTGGAATATAAAGAAGTTAGTGAAGTTCCAGTGTCAAAAACCCAACTGATAGTGTAATGGATTGTTTCACTGACCAGAGTTCTCTGCTTATGATGCTCCAGGTGCACTTTCTAGATGGATTACCATCAAATCTAAGGAAATTTCTTGCTATTAATTGATGTCTGAAAGAGAAATGCACTATGGCAGTAAAAAGTCATGTGCAATGGTTTGGAGTCATGCATTCATATATCAGAGTTTTCCAACTCTGGAGTTATTTCACAATTGCCACTTAACAACTGCTCAGGCTGTCTTCTGGATAGTAAGAACAATGACAAATTGTTCATAACCACCTACAATATTCTTTCAAACACTTTAGCAACTTGCCTGATGACTTGCCTTCAACATGAGTTTGCTGTAGCAACTTGATATTCCAACCTACCTGCCACTATTGCAGTCAGATGTGCAATATGTACACACACACAAAACAAAGATGTCCATGTTACAGATATTCAGGTTTTTGAAAGGTAGAAATGTAAGCCATGCTTTGCTGGGTCCTTAAAAATATCCTCCTTACTTGAAAAGCAGACATGCTACCTGTGCAATCAGCTCAAAACAGTAGGTACTTTGAATGCTTTTTGTAAAATGTAACATTCAATAAAAAAATTGCTTTGAATAATTTATATGTGTGTTTCATTTTTTGGTTTAGTAAGAATGCATCACATTCCCAGTGTTCACTATATCAAATCACTTGCATAAGTGTCCTCCATTGTCCACTCATTTTCTGAACATTCTATATATCATTGAAGGGAACAGAATAAGTAGAATATAATAGAAAAATTATGTAGATAATTATAGCGTATGGAAAAGAAAAAGTTTTTGCAGCAAGTGAAGCTACTTTCTGGGAAACGAATGCCATTACTTTGGCACAGGGTCAGAAATGCAACTAACTCCAAAGCTGTAGGTATAGGTTCAAATATCTGATATCACTTATTTTATGCAATGAAAGCCTTCCTGCAGCTTTCTTTCATTAAATTAGATTAAATTCTGTGCAACATGCTAAAATGCCTGCTTTTCAACTGGCAGGTTCAGATACAATCATCAGTCAGGACATGTTGCTTGGATGAGGCCTTTTGGAGATTTTTCCTTATCCTGAAAAGTTGAATACCACATAAGTTTAAGTGATAACAAGTTTTATATCACCATGAGTGACCAAGGTTTTTAAGGCATGGATTTGTGAGTGGGAAGTCTGGAGTTGCATTCCCACCAGGACATCTTCCCTGACAGGGTTTTTCCAGATTTTCCTCATTCCTCATAAGTGGTAAATGAACCCTAAACTTAAGGTTGAAACACTTGCTTCCTTAAAAAAAGATTTTTTCCAATTTATAAGTTTAGCTCATGTTATCACCAGTATCCACATCCTGTGATGCCTCAGTAGTAGAAATGGGTATAAAATACTATTAAAAAAAACAAACAAGCTCTACACTCATTGAGCTATCATTTCATTCACCCCATCATCTAAAAAGGCCTTGGTAGTTAGCAGAATGTTATACACTTACAAAAATAAAAATTGAGAGGATTCTGGATGATATAATAATATAATTATTAAAAAAACTCAGTACATGAAAAATTTCATCCCTAAGGCTGTTAACAACAATGATCAAAAGACAAAAAATATTGTTTGCAATAGAAAGGAATAGATCTTGCTATTAGGGAATGCAGATTTATTCTTTCCTCTCAGGAACAGTATTTATAATATAGGTTTAGTGTAATACAAAATATAAAAAAGAGGAGCAGACTAGTTTTCATTTCTAACATTATTGATAAATTCCATATTCTTTTGAGTTGGTGAATGAAATTAATCCATACTGATAATCATGAGCTATTAATCCAGAATGAGAGAAAACTTTGCACAAAACATCACCCAGGCAGCTTCAATTCAGCCCTATCACTTGGAAAGCAGACACGTAGTGCCCAAGCCACAGAATGGGTGAAAGGAATAAAAACTTTGTATTAGTAAATTTAAATTTATCAATCAGAAGTTCTGTTAAATTAAATTTTAAAATATGATTTCCATTAATAAAACTGTGGATAAAGACCCCACATGGGGTGGGGCATAAATCATTGAAGCTAATGATTCACAATTTGTTATTTCATTTTGCTCTTAAGTTTTAATATTCTACAATGTTTAAGGCACAATGATGTCTTATAATATATCCTCTTTTGTTACATGATTTTCATGCTTATACTATTTATTTTGTGAGAGCTGATGGTTGATGTAGAGGGGCTATTATCTACAACAAATGTGAGGTTACAGAAAGGGTAACAATATCATTTTGATATGCCTCAAATAACCACTAGATGATATCAACTGTTAAATAGATTTAAGAGGCATGTTATTCTTTACAGTTCCTAAAACAATTCAACATACCAAGTAAATTATACTCACTGCATTGACTTCGCCTTCATCATACCATACATTAATATATGGGTGTAGGAGAGCCTCATCTACAGATATCCTCTTCTCTGGATCTATCACTAACATCCTTGACAACAAATCTCGTGCCTGGCTTGCTGCAATTACAATCTTTTTTCACTTTTTATGCAAAAACATAACCATTACTACATCTAAAACTTTTGCTTTTCAGTGGTATCTCCCTCTTAAGGTTTTCTTCTGCTTTATTTTTGCATTACCAATAGTCCTTGGCACAACAAATAAAAAGAGTTAATCATGATAAAAAGTAAGCCTACCACCTATTGGTATCACTTTTACATGAAGAAAAGCCTCTGGAAAAAGATCTCACCCAAACAACCTATCTCAACTGGAACCAAATATCAGGCATTAATTATTACTCTAGTTTTGTTTAGCAAAAAACCCAATTTAGGATAATTTTTGGATATTACAATATTTGGTTCTTCACATATTTTCAATTTCATGATATACCTTCTCTGGGCCTGCCTCAATCACACTTTTCATATTTTAAAACAGCTATGTTTATATGCATCTTTCTGCATGCCCATACTTTTTAGGATTGCATAGAGATGCTCAAATTACCTTCATTCCCCTTATTTATACTCATTCCTTTCTTTCCATGTGCTATTTGGTTTGGCATCTTTCTAATGCTGCATTTCTCATAATTAAAATCTTATTTGCTTTCCTGCTGGTATCTTAGTTTCTATAGTTTCAATTGAATAGTCTCTGGTCTCTTTTCTTTTTACCTAACTTGCCCATATTTCCTGTTTTGGCTGATGTAATTTGCTTTTAAAGGCCATCTGATCAAACAGTTTTATAAATTACTACTTAACTACACAGAGAAATGTTTATGTTTTCTAAGGGGTTCTAAAAGAAGACATTAATATTCTTTCAAGATGTACCCCACCAAGGAACCATTTTCTGTACACTTTAAATGCTACCAAACTAGCTGCTTGAATTTATTTGAATATATGAATTGGCTTTCTAGTTATTTCTTATAATTTTGTTTCCATACTGTATCACTGTGCAACAGCCTTGTTTCCATTTAAATCTCTAAAGGTTTTTCAGCCACAGAAAGTTATCATGTTTTCAGTTTCTTCTGTTGGTGTTTAACTTGCTCTCAAGCTCCAAGTTTCTCTTATAACTTTTAAATTAACATATATATTTCAGTGAAATTCGACACAGGTATACCTTGGTATATGAGAAGTGTGATAATAAGAGGATGCAAATAATGATGCTACTCTCTAGTCTGTATACCATGCAAGTCTGTTAAAAGTTTGACAGCATGCTGTTCTCTGCCATTTGACTGCCCTGTTGTTATAGCAGCAGCAACAGCAACAGCAACAACAACAACAACAACAACAACAACAACAACAATAATAATAATAATAATAACAACAACAAAAACAAAAATAATTTATTAGCTGTCAATAGACTTGTGAACAAAATTTGAATAGTTTGGAATTTTCACAGTGAAATATAGTATCATGTAACAAATTATTTATGAGGATGTCACTCAAATTTCACTAGTTTAGTGAAATAGGAGTGACTTCCTCATAAATAATTTGTTATATTGTGTACAAAAATTTCTGACTTTGTCAAAAAACTAGTTTTACAAGGTTATCCTATTATACTTTTACAAATTAATAAAATATATACATTTTATGTACCATAAAATTACTGTGTCTTTTTTTTTTTACAAGCAATACAGTATGTACAGTTTGAACCAGTACACAGCAGAACAGTGCTTGTTTATTGTTTGCAAATATTGGAAAACTGCATCAATAAAGAAGTGCCAAACTCAGTTTGTTGTTTGGAAACTACTGCCAAAATCCCAGATTCAGTAACTGATGAAACTGACATTTATGGGAATGTCTGATATTACCTGCAAGAGATGAAAAACAGAATGCACACTTCTCCACAAAAGTACAACATCAAGCCGTTGAAGGAGATGAGGGCTTCTACAAGCACACGTCCAGTCATATGCACATAGCGAACTAAACCTCCTGAGAAAAGGCTCAGTTATTGATACTGGTTCCAGCAACGATTTCTTTGACAAGACATGGTTTCACCCAAATGGACACATTAATTCCCAGAACACCTGCATTTGGTTTGTAGGAATCCTCACACCATGCATGATGAAAATTTTAGGTTGTGATGTGCTCTGTTGCAGTGCCAGATTACTGGCTCCATCTTCTGCCATACAATGGTAGACATTGTTTGAAATCTTTACTTGCAATTCAAAAGGCAAATAAAATGATCATCGCCATTATCAGTGGGTATATGAGTCTATGGATTACATAGTACTCCATACTATTTTTATCAGGATGGTGTCACTTACCACACCTTCAATGTCAGCAAGGATGAAATTGTTTCCTTTTTTTGAAGATCATGTTACTTCAAAAGAACTTTGGCCACCAGGGTCATCTGACCTTATCCTACCAGATTTCTTCCTATGGGGCCATGCTGAAAGGGAAAATGTATTGTAACAAGCCATGAACTCTCTTGGAACTGCAAGAAAATGTGTGGCAGAAACTGAGGCTGTGGCTTTCAATGTGTTGCTCAATACCTTCCATATTAAGCTGAGGCATGTGCAGGCATGCCTTAATACTAATGAGTAGCACTTTCAACACTTGCATCTCCAAGGTATGTCTATATTAAATGTCACTGAATAACATTCATTAGTCTGAAAGTTATACAGGAAAATCAGGGCAAGAGTGAGGAAATGTCCCATGCATGAACTAGTTTTATTTTTTATCTTTAAGCTAGCCACTCTCAATTCTTTCATCTTTCAACAAGGTATTATAAAATCATCATTCATCCCAACATTTTTACATTTCATATTCTCATTCTAATTTTATTTAAGCCTTTGTATACACAGTACAAGGATATGTCAAATTTTAAAACATATATACAAAAATTTACAAGTACTGTTTCACTTAGTTTTAAATGCGAATTCTTCTAAACTATAATATGCATTTTCTGTCAGATAATTTTATGGCTTTTAATGTTGCTTTTGTTTGATTTATGTCCTTTATTTCTTTTGGTAGCCTATCATACAATTGTTTCCTCATATTTCAGGGTTTCCCATTTTTTAATATTCCCTTAAGTGTAAATCTAAAGTTATATAAAGAGGATGCCAAAGAAATGTATACACACTTCAAGCAAAGAAAAAACTGTGTTAACATAACAAAACTGAATTTACACAAACAGAAAATGATGAGTACTAATCACCTTAGACTTTTACAGTTATGCATTGATACACTTCTGAGTACATTGCACTAGAGCAACGTTTGCGAAAGTGTCCTTAGTGATTGCACCACATGCCATTTCAATTTCTTGCCGAAATGCTGCCAGTGTAGTTGGTTTTCTACAGTATAGAACATCCTTAAGAGTTCCCCATAGGTAGAAGCCCAATGGAGTTAGATCCACAGAACATGGTGGAAACTCAATCAGACCTCTTCTTCCTATCCAGTGCCTTAGAAGATTGTCATCAAGGTACGCACATATATCTCGGAGGTAATTTGGTGATGCACCATCCTGTTGGAAGTAAAATTCCTCATTTCCACAGAGTGTATGAGTAGCGAGTAAGACAGATGTGCGTTTCATGTTCAAGTGCATTGAGCCAGTTACTGTTCCTTCAAAAAAGAATGGTGCAATTAGACCCCTAGATGACAACCCACATCAAACATTCATTTCAGGTAAATCAACAGCCTTTTCCAAAATAACATGTGGATTGTTTGCACACTAGTAGAAACAGTTATGCCAGTTAACAGTTCCGTTCAACTGAAATTGTGCCTGATTGGACCATATAACTTTCTCTACAAAGGCCTCATCCTCTTGCACCATGTTCCAAAACCACTCAGAGTGCTGCATTCTCCGAACAGAGATGTCTTCATTTAATGCAAGCAAAAGTCTGGGATGAAAACTTTCAACGTTGCTGATTTAATAATATGGCATATGCTGGTTCTGCTAATCCCAGTCTCACATGCACATTGCTTTGTAGATTTCTGCAGTTCCAAAACGTTCCAAAACCATAGCCGAAGATGCGGGGCTTGTTGCTGTGCAAGGTCTCTCAGATCTGCCCTGGTGAACATCGCATATGCTACCATGAGACTCAAATTCGTCTCGAATGCATGCAATTGTTACTTGCATTGGCAGTTCTGTTCTGTACACACATCTCCATTGCCTTTGAACTTAAAAACATTTTTTGTTTTCCATTAGACTTCAACATTGTTTTCCGCTGTTCAAACAATAATCTTGGCTCCATTTTGTTGTAGCAACTATAGCAAAATGTAATGTGAGCCACATCTGCTTACATAACATCATACGATAATCATGGCCTCATTTGTTCATTGTAAATTTATGATAATCTTGGCCTCATTTATTCATTGTTGAATTTTGATAATCTTGGGCTTTGTTTGTTCATTGTTGATTTACCTGTCATTTAGCAATGCTATCATAATGTATGTGAGTCACATATGTTTACAGAACATCATACTATACATTACTATTGTTTTTTGGTCCAACTTTGAACTATATTAAATAGATATCTACTGTGAAAGTGTGTACATTTTTTGGCACCCTCAGTATATATTATATATATTAATATACTATATTATATATACCAAGAGTGCCAAAAAATTATACACAATTTCATAGCAGATATCTATCTAATATATTTCAAAGTTGGACCAGAAAACAACAGTTATGTGTAGTATGATATTCAGTAAACAGATGTGACTCACATACATTATGATGGCATTGCTACATGAAAGGTAAATCAACAATGAACAAATGTAGCCAAGATTATCGTATGATTTTCTGTAAACAGATGTTACTCATATTACATTGTGCCAGCATTTCTACAACAAAATGGAGCCAAAATCATCGTTTGAACAGCAGAAAACAATTTTGAAATGGTATTGAAAAACCGAGAATGTTGTTGAAGTTCAAAGGAAATGGAAACGTGTGTACAGAACAGAGCTGCCAGTGCAAGCTACAATTACACGCATTTAAGACAAATTTGAGACTCATGGTAATGTATGCAATGTTCACAAGGGCAGATCTGGAAGACCTCACAGAGCAACAAGCCCCCCATCCTCGGCAAAGGTTTTGGAATGTTTTGAGCACTCACCGCAGAAATCTACAAATTTCGGACGAAGAGGTCTGATTGATTTTCCACCGTGTTCTCTGGATCTAACTGCATAGGACTTCTACCTATGGGGAACTCTTAAGAATGTTGTATAATGTAGAAAATCAGATACACTGGTAGCACTTCGGCAAAAAATTGAAATGGCATGTGCTACAATAGATGAGGATACTTTTGCAAATGTTTCTCAATCAGCAGTTCAATGTACTCAGAAGTGTATCAACGGTGATGAGTGACTGTTGCAACTGTTGTAAGTATAAGATGATTAGTGCTTATCATTTTCTGTTTGTATGAATTCAGTTTTGTTATGTTAACACAGTTTTTTCTTTGCTTGAAGTGTGTATACATTTTTTGGCCTCCTCTGTGTGTGTGTGTGTGTGTGTGTGTGTGTGTCTGTGTCTGTGGCTGTGTCTGTGTCTGTGTCTGTGTACACATATGAGACAGTTAAGATATGAGTATTAATTTATCTTAAAACTTTCACAGCCAGTGTTCATAATGTTAAAATTAAAAATATCTGGACTGTTGTGCAGTGGTCTTAGTTTCCACATCTGCTGCAGTTTTATCGTTTACTATTATTGCAAATCATCTGTGTATCCTCTTGATAGTCATCTTTTCATTTATACTAATTCAAAAATATCACTTATATATGCTAGAAATAAAAATGACTCCAATCTTGAACTCTACATATATAAAGATAAAAAATCTGTGCAGTCTGCATGTATTTTTGCTTTTCTGTATGTACGATATATTGTTTGGTCTACTATAAATTTTAAAGTCTTTCATATGGCAAATCGCTTACTATGACCAGCAAACCTTACATTTATGAGCTCACATGTCCTACAGTATGCGTTAAGGGAATAGATTTTATATCTTGTTCCCTGACTCAGAAATATTCAACAATTATTTTGGATTGTGCATACTGAATCTTAACAGAACCTATCTACTACTGTGACTGAGACAGATAATTTATCAAAGCCAGTACACAGGCTGCCTTGGTGGAAGGTAAGTGTCACTGCAAAAACACATCATACACAGTGCAATGAACAAAACATGCCAGTCAAGTTCATCCAATATTTTATCTACCCGTTGATGAAAAGTATAAGGTTGATAGCAAAAGCACAAAATGTACGTGTTAAATAAAAGTGTCTAATTGAAAAGATTTTCACTTATCTTAAACAAACCTTTGAGCTTGTTGTGCTCAGAAGAGTCGGACGGGAAGAGAACATCAGGGAAGAGGCGGTCAAATGCATACCCAGGATATCTTGGCCGGTTTTCTACATAATTTCGGACAGTTGGCTGAAGCCGTTTCATGAAATCTTGTGATGGGGTTCCCAGTTGCTCTGTTGAAGCAGAATTATAAACACTATGTTAATATAAGATTAAAACATATCTAACATTTGTATGTCTTATATTTGAGCACTGGTAACATAATATACGCAATTTTGATATTTAGCATAGACAAATTTTTTATGCAACATTATATGAAGTCAATTATTCATCATTTGTAGTCAGGTGATTATACATGCATTAAGTTTTATAAGTGTTAATGCAACAATTTTAAAACTAAACTACTAAGTAAAAATTAAGTTATGAAAATATACTTTCACTATAAATTTGGCTTATAATTAAAACCAGCAGCATTATATTAAATATTATAAGGATGTGAATGCCTGCATCTTGGCTATTGTTATACATGTTGTCTCTTCATTGTCTATTAAATATGGTTTTCATTTTCCATTCCAACTGAAGTGCCTTATCATATTCCGTTTTGTAATTCTGTGGAAACCTGTATCATATTCCCTTTGTCAATACAGTATTCAACAAGCAATGGTGCTATTCATGTGATAAATTATGTTAACAATAGAGTATTAATGCATGTAAGCTCATATGTTTCTGTAAATAAATAAATTAAAAGTGTGTACTAAAATACGCAACTCTACTAAATTGCTAAGTTCTCACCTATAATTTTGTTCCACTGATCAATATGGTCTGTACCAGGAAACAGAACACCACCACGAATCATTTCACCCATGATGCACCCCACAGACCAAATGTCTACATTTTCTTTGTAGCCCATTCCTAAAATTACCTATAAATAAAATAATTAATGATACCATTAATTAGCAAAAATAAAATTAATTAACGTAAGTTTGCATCTACTCTTACAAAAGATAAAGTAAGTAAGTGAATTGTTGTTGATTTGGTTTATTTAAGGACTCTCTTTAACATCTCAGGTCATCAGCATCAAATTCAATTCAGGGCGTGAAATGGCCAATAAATTATGTTCAGAGGCCTCTTCTTTCAGGCTTGAGGTACTTTTGCATGCCATAATTCTATGATATGGGACCCTTGGCTTTACTTCCCTTCCAAAGGAAGCCATACGTAGTATTTTTACTCCCAAAAAATCCATCGATCCTGGCTGGAATAAATCCAGTGATCTTGGGTTTTAGGAGGCCTGTATGGTTACCATTATACCACCAGGACCAATGCCTGTAAATGAAGCTAGAAAGAATTTTTAAATAGTTCAACTCTCAAGTAATTATTAATGCATGCATTGTTATATTCCAAATTTAATTAATATTGAAATAAATTTGTTTTCTTGAAATGTTAATTGGAATTTGTACAGCGAAGCTAAACATATAATTAAAATCAGTTTGATTGAGTCGAACTACACACTCTTATTGGCTAGTGTGTGTAGTTCCACTCTATCATACAATAGTCTTGATTAACTTTTGTTGTTTTACTGCTATAATATTATAAACTTTCAGTATAATTTACATTAAATGTGATAGTTATAATTCTAATTTTATGGAATATTTCACAATGTGAACAAGGTAGACCAAGGCCTGTGTGCTTACGCTTGAGCTCCAGTTGCATTCATTATTTTTTGTGTGGTTAACCTTATCAGGAGTAGGTTATGATTATGTAATCAATAGACTCATATAAATAATGATAATGATAATTTTATTTCCCTTTTGAATTGCAAGTAAAAATTTCAAACTTTGTCATCTTATAATCACAAACATTATTTTAATTGCCTAATATAAAAAAAAAACCATTTTTCTTAGTTAATGACCAGGAGACTTGCAGAAATACTCATTCCGCAGAAAAAAGAAAATAAAAACATAATATGTAATTGGTACTTGCATTGAAATGTTTAGTAAATAATAGAATCATATGACCACCTCCTTAGTCTAGTGGTTAGTGTTGCTGCCCAGGAGGCCCAGGTTCAATTCCCAGCACCTACTTAGGAATTTTTCTTAGATATGTAGGTCTGGTACGGGGTTTACCCAGCCAGAACAATAGGAATGGAGAGGTGGCGATCTCAGACTAATTGCAATATAGCAATTAGCAGGATACAGTGTGCTGATCACATGCCCCCTGCAATACAGCACTCTACCAATGAAATCATGTTGGAGATAGAAGATGCACAATTGTTGCAGTAAAGCCTAGACCCACATGGGGCTGTAAAAAGGTTTCATTGTTTATTGTTTAATAGAATCATATAACAAACTGGAGTATACAATACATAAAACTGAACAGATTTTCATAGAATGTACTCTAATAACGCTTTAATACCTTTTAAATCCTATTTAAAATTTTTCTCCCTGCTTCAATTTTAAACTGTAAGGCACTGTTAATTAATGGCATTGTGATGCATATTAAAAAAAAAATTCTCTTTCTCCATTATGCAATAACTGTTATGTTTGTTGTTACTACTAAGAAAAAGTTAAGTACAATAAAGTAACAGATAATGAAACCTAATTTATTATGGCTACAAATATTTCTCACACATTTTTCTGTAAAATTAACAAATGCACTATATAAATATTGCTTACATAAAATTGAATAATTCTTTGATATTTGTCATTCAAGCAACTCTTATTAATTATAGGTTAATCATGTTTTATACAAATGATTTATTTTGAGTATTAACATACTTTATTATATATATACAAATAAGTCGGTATTAGGTGACACTAACTTCACTAACTGGCTATTTCAACAGAACATGTTTCAAGAGCATTCGCTCTCATCTTCAGCTGGGGCCAACTAACACTGGCAGGTGATGAAGTAACTTCTGGGCCTTGCAAACAGAAGGCGTCGTACTCAGGCCTTTGAAAAAGAGGTGCTTACCAGGGTTTACCTTTCACCAGCATACGAGCAATTGCCAGGGCCATAAATATGAACAAGTCCATTGTGCATTGTGTGCTGCATGAAGAACAGTTATCACCACAGATTCAGCATCAACATGTGGGCAGGCATCGTGTCCAATCAAATAATTGGACTGTATCTACTTCCTACATGGTCAAACGGGCACGTGTATTTTCAGTTCCTCACCCATGCTTTGCCTTTGTTTCTGGATGATGTCTCTCTGAACATCCGAAGTCACATGTGGTTGCAGCACGAAGGAGTTTCTCTCCATTTCAGCAAGAAAGTATGAGATTATCTTAATGCTGTGCTTCCTGGGTAGTGGATTGGAAGAGGTGGCCCTGTAAATTGACCACTGCATTCTCCACATCTCATCCCCTAGACTTTTTTATGGGGACATCTTAAGAGCCTTGTGTATGTATCATCAGTTGACACTGATGAGCATTACTAGCATGGGGGTTGGCTGCTTGTGATGAGGTTTTTAACACTCCACACCTTTTTGAGAGAGTGCGAAGATCATTTCTTCCGAGATTCACTCTTTGCATGGATGTTGCAGGCCGACACATTACACAATATCTCCAGTGATATCTGTTTTATTTTTTGCACTTAAAATACCTTTGTTTTCTTAATTCTCCAATTTTCTTTTATTTGGATTTTATGCAGGTGAAAAACTAGAAAGCAGTTTACATACTTTTTCTTAGGTATTTGGTTTTATTCAGGTAGATTTTCCCTTTATTCTGGAGAAAGTCGTTTATTTTTCTTTTAAGTACTTATTATGTCTTCCATCATTGGCTAGAGTGGAGGAAACTTCTTCTAAATTTTGAAATGTATGTGCATGTACAACACTACATGTGCATTACAGGTCAAAGTGATAACACTTGGGTAATGGCTTTACCCTTGCAAGTTTAGAGTTACTTTGTTATTCGTTAAACACATTGTAATATATTTTGCTTAATTTGTTAGAGTAAACAAGCGGTTCTGAACAGCAAAACAAATATGGTAACTATAACATGGAGGAAAAAACATGCAGTTATGGAGGTTTGAACCTCCATCACAATATCTAATGCTGCTGTATGTAGAACACCTTTAATCACAGCGCTAGTCAGGAACAATGCCTGGATTGAGTGAAATGTTTTTTTCCCAACCTTCTGGGGAGATTTAATCAATGGTGTGTTAACCATTAACAAATTTTTATGCTATGGCATGAAATTTAGAAACAACAGACCATAAGTTCCCTATCTCAAAATGCTTATCTAGGACCCCTCCCAATCCTTGCAATTTGTGTTATTGAAGTCTGTGACATCCAGTATAACATTGATATCTTTTTCTGGATTACTCCTTTTGGAACAATTTCCAATATTGGAGAAATTTTTTCCCTGATATGCTCAATGTGTGACTGCCATGTCAAAGTACCATTAATAATTAATTAATCCTAAACATATATATACATTAACTCTTTGTAACTTATCACTACCAATATATATATAGAATATTATATGAGGTTTCACAATTTGTTTTATTGCTGAATTACATATATTTAGCTTTATTTACATTAGCTGTTATCCTATTGTTTATTAACCATTATATTAGTATTTCAATATCATGTTGCATATTATTTAAATTCTCCATGGCAATGTTTCCCATATAACATACAGCAATATCATCAGAAAACATAACTATATTCCCTTTAAGTGTAAGATACCTCATGCTATCTATGTATACTTAAAATAGTGATGGTCCTAAAACTGATCTTTTTGAGGTACTCCATATTAAACATTCTGAAATATCACCTCTTATGTCACCTATTTGCACATATTATTCTCTATTATGCAAATAATTTTAAAGGCATTTATTTCACACTTGCTTCATCCTATTTATTAAGTAATAGTTTATGGTCTACTATATCAAATGCTTTCTTCAGGTCTATAAATAAGTCAGCTTCACTCATTCCTTGAACTGAAGCTTCCTGTAAAGGACCATTTGCATCAAAAACAACATACTGTATACTTATGTATACAGTCTGAATTTGTGAAGACGATTCAAACATTAAGAGTTAAACCAGGCAACCTACTGATCAGTTTTGATGTGGTGCCGCTGTTTACCAGAGTCCCATTGCAAGACTAGCTTCAACTCCTAGAGCCGCACTTCACCCAGCAGGTCATTGCATTATTCAAGCATATGCTCATGTCCACCTACTTTCTTTACCGAGAGCAGTATTACGAGCAAACCGATGCAGTGGCTAGGGCTCTCCTCTCTCACCAGCCATAGCTAATCTACACATGGAAGCATTTGAATATCAGGCCTTAGATTCAGCAATTCTAAAGCCGGCGGTTTGGGCGCTAATGATCATTGCTGTTTTGCGCCCTTAAGCAATAATAATCATAAAAAAAAAATTAAGCTGGCGGCCTTCTATAGATACATCTTACATCATCTGACCTCATGGAGAGGACACGTTGCAGGACTTTTTGGACCATTTAAGTTTACAATGGAAATTGAACAAGACGGGAAGTTACCATTCCTGGACATATTAATACACCAGAGGCCCGATGGCTCACTGGGCCATGAGGTGCACTGGAAGCCCACACATACTGAATTATATTTAAATGCAAACAGTTGCCAACACCCAGCTCAACGGAACACAGTTTTATCAATGCTCGCACACAGAGCAATAGCCATTTCAGACACAGAAAACCTTGATAAAGAATTGCAGTATCTCAGAACTGCACTAGAGAAAAATTGGATCTAGCAAGAGCAGCATCAATGACACAAAAAAGGGCTCTGGTCAGTATAAACTGCATGCAGTATAACACATCCCAGACAATTAAGCACAAGAAATGAAGAAACAATGCAAGGCCTACCTCCCATATATAGGTCATTTGTCCAGTAAATTAAGCGGGATTATGGGTAAATATGACATCAAGACAATACACAAATCGCCCAACAAAATACAAAACTTGCTAAGACAGGTCAAAAACCCCTTGGTCTCAAGACCCCTGGAGTATATCGAATCCCATGTGCATGTGGCAGGGCCTACATTGGACAGACGGGAAGAACAATTGAACAGAGATGCAAAGAACATGAGAGCTACATCTGCCTGATGCACCCAGAAAAATCCAGCCTTGCTGAGCACTGTATCCAACAAGGACGCAGACCAAGACTGAGTGAAACAACTACCATCTTTAAATTTTCAAGCTATTGGGACCGCTCCATCAAAGAAGCAATAGCTATAAAATACGAACAAAACGATATCAACAGGGATAATGACTTATAAGTTAAACGAACAAAATGATATCAACAGGGATAATGACTTATAAGTTAATAACATTTGGAGTTCAATGCTCAGCAAACACGCAGCAAGTTGTATAAAAATGCCAAGGGTTGGCACTGGTTTTAGTATGGGCTTACATCCGGCAATGGGCCAATTAGAGAGGTCTGTGTCTGCAATGGACGTCATTGGTCCTCGGTTAATGCCTCCCATGCCGGACCCCAGCCAATCACAGGGCGGTATCTGGCCGCCCCTTCCCTTACCAAATTGACTATAAATACAGGCGGACCAGGAGTCTCTACATCATTCCCTAAAGATGAGAGTGACATTAGCTCTTGAAAGCTTGGAACTTCTTCCAGAATTCACCTGGCTAATAGCCCAAGAAAAGTTATTTTCATACAGTATACTTGATTTAGGACAAAATCCCATATTGATTTTTGAAAAAAATAATTATTGCAATCTAGAAAATTCAATAATCTCTTTGCTACAATATTTTCAATTACTATTGCCCTATTGGTATTTTTGCTAACAGTCTGTAATTAGAGTCATTTTTATTGCCATCTTTAAAAATTGGTTCTATTTTGCTACTTTTCATATCATATAGAACTTTTCTAGTAATAAATGACTCATTTGTTTCATTCATAATATATCTTGCACTAATGACTGAACATTCATCAAATATAACTTAATTGATAATAAGCTCTGTTTATCTTATTTTGATTTAAAGTAAAACACTAAAAATCATGTCGTCACATTAAAACTCTCTTTAAGTTTCACAAACACACTTATAAAAGTAATTTTGGTACATGTTTCGTGAGGTACATTCCTCACATTGTCAACCAAAACGACGACTGAGGAATCAATTTCAGCAAAGCATGTATGTTACTATGCTTGCTCTGGTGGTCTGTTAATGAACTTAAACAATATGTTGTCTGCTTCCGGTATATCAAAATTCATAAGTTTGTATTCATATTTTTTTATGTAAATTTTTTCCCATGTATTAAGTTCTTTCGGATGTTGAATTGTTTTTAGTAATGTTACGTCCTTCTCTATTTCATGATTTTCATTCCAAAAATGTGCAGCCACTGCTGATTTTTCTACTTGTTTGTGTCTAATATTTCTCCAGTGTGCCTTTAATCTTATCCCCAGATTTCTCTTTGTTTTTCCTATGTATATTTTGTCACAATCCTTGCAATTAATTGTATATATACCTGAATTTTCTTCTTTCTTCTTTTTTTGTTTAATTTTATTTGTGTTTCTTTTATTTTTTTGTTGTTTTATTGCTAATTCAGTTGCATGGGTACCTGTACGGACAAAATTATTGCCCTATTTGCATAACATTTTGGTTCTGTTGATGAATTATTACTATTAGGTAATTTGGATGCTAATTTTGCTGCTACATTAACATCAAAGTCAATAAATATACTGGTTATTAATTTTGAATCTTTTATAACTTTGCCATCTATTTCTATTTCTTCTAAATTCAGCTCAAATTTAGGTGTGTCATTAAATTTAAAATGTTGCTCATTTCTTTCCACATTTCCTTTTATTTTCCCCAGAGCTCCCTATTTATTGCATTCACTTGATTGCATAAGTTTATATATTGTATAATAGCTTCAATCGATTGACTTTTCTGTTTAAGCTTAACAAATGTGTTCTCATTTTCCTTTTGGGTTAGCTCCTAGATGAACCAGGATTTATTATCATTGTTATACACATTAAATACTCTTTTTACTTCATTAATTACTGTTTCTTTTATGTAATTTTAAAACTGTACATATTTATCATCTAACTAATAATGCTATTTATTTAAAATATAATTGCTTTTTACATATTTGTTAATTTTTTAATATTGTTTTATTTGGTTTGTAGTAAAGAAATTTATATTCCTGAGTTTTTGCTTGTCATCACTATACTCCTCATACATAAGATGATTGTGGTCACTTAAGTCATTCAATATATTAAAAATTCTAAACACATGTCGAAGGTCAGGGAGTCTTGACATCCTTGGGCCTCAAGAAAAATTGGGTCAGTGTCAATTGTAAGAAATATATAAATCATTCTATACTTTGTGAAATTAAATATTGAAATAAATATTCTATTCTATATTAAAAATGCTAAACATGCTTTTTTCCATACTTGAAAAAGGATAATCTATTAGTTTTGAGTAAGTTGGATATTTTCTATTAAATAGCCTAAAGCTTTAATTATTAAATGTATCAAAATATTGTTGTCTTATTTGAGCATATCAACATTAAAATTTCCAAATATTAAACATTTTCTTGATCTAATACATTAATACTATTTTAAGATCAATAATGAATTCTTTTAAATGACCTTTATTGGGATTATATGCTCCTATAATATATATATTTACTGTGTTTGCTGTTTTTACATGTAATATGCAATCAGATTCATTCACAACCTGCATTATCTTCTACTTCCAATTGTTACTTACATATATAGCTAATCCATCTCCTATTCCATCTTTTCTACAGATAATTTCTCTTTATACACTTTAATGCTATAAAATTTTGTTTCATCTTCTTTTATCTACCAGGGATAAGTCTTAAGAAATGGCAACTAAATTTTTTTCTCGCAAACAAGGACAACACAAGAAAACTAAGATATATGATTGAAAGTGTATGGAATGTATTTTTGAATGAAACCACCAGATGGCATATGTGAGTAAAGCTGCATATTTCAGCATGTCCAGAAATTCAATTGGTGAGCAACAGTGTTCAGGAATGAAGGTCATGAAGAGAGAGCAACATGTGTATGTGAAAATAATTATTTATTTCATTTATTAATTTTAAAAATTTAAAGGTTATACAAAAAAGGATTACACATTAGCAACTCACATACAGCAGATGGTATTCAGCATCTTCCCCATTGCTGGCAACGAACCATCGATGCACATGGAGACAACTTTGAAGGCTGCTAAACATTGTGGATTATCTGGAAGATTCATACAATGATGGATTTGCAAACCTGCATAAGCAGTTAAGTGTAACTTTTGCTCATGCCATTATAAGGCAATGTTGTGCAGCTGCTTGAGGACTGCTCTTCCCTATGAGGGCTGCCTACATTTAGCCTTCCATTCGGGCACCATTCAGCAGTAAATGCCATATACTTTCAATCATATATCCTAGATTTTTCGTGTTGTTCCTTGTTTGCGGAAACAAAAAGGGGGAAATAAAAAATAAAAAAAATAATAAAAATCATAATATAAATGTTGCCATGTCTTATGAGTTATGACTTATCCTTTCTACATGTCCTATCATATTTAATATTATTTCTAAGTGCTGTAATTTATTTCTAATATTCCTTGCTTTAAAATATACACATTTGTTTGTAATTATTTCTATATTGGTTATTTTTTTTTTTTACATATTCCTCAGTATTACTGCAATTTATTTCTCCTGTAATACAATGTGTTTCAAATTTATTTGTATTTCTTTTATTGTTAGTATTAATTTGACTACTATTTACACCATTAATTTATGATATGTACTGCCTTAGTTTCTAATCAATAGTAATTTTTCGTTCTGTACATACTATTTTACTAAAGTGATTTAACTTCTTGTTGTTCATTGATGCAGTTTCCTTGTATGCTGCAAATATCCTCATCATCCTGAGCATGTTTGGCATGTCAACCTTGATCCAATCTGTGGCACATTGTATTTTGATGGCAACCTATGTACAATATCTATATCATTATATTATAGATTCATACCCAAATAATTAGCTATCTGAATTGTTGCATAAAACCTATCCATACCATCTGGAATTACATGATTTGTTATGTTATTAATTCTTTGATATTGCTTAGTATTCTCTGTTTCATCCTCATGCATCTGGATTTCACTTAGTATTGCTGGCTTTGAAGTTATGTCTGTATCAATTCTTTGCAATACTTTATTTATATCTGATAATTGATTTAATAATTTGCTAGTAATATCCTCAAGTTAAATCCGTTCTCTTTAATTCTTATGGTTACCTGACCATTTGTATTATTGGTTCTCTGTAATCCTTACAGTTACCTGACCATTTGTAATCTGATTCTGTTTCAGTTATTGCTATATATCTGATTCTGTTATTCCTAGGCATTAATTATACAACTTAAGTTCATACTTCTTTCACAAATCATTACCCTTTGATTATTTCCTACTCCTTTTCCATAAATTATAGAGTAAACCAAATTTCCAGCCAATATCGTCATCATCATTGTTTACATTTTTACTAACTTTTGTGTTTATCTTTAAAAGGTAATTTTGGACAGTACTTAATTATCTGTTATTTATTCTTTTAATTCTGTTATTAAGCTATGATCAATTGTATGAGAAATCTTACTGTATGCCTCTGTATTATGTACATGATTAATTTAATTTTTTTTCAAATTGTTTAGGTATGTATATTGACATTTGTAAGGCTCCTAATGAACTCAGCAGTCTCTATAAGAACTAATATATTAAATTAAAGTATACCAATGCCTGAACTACCTCAAATTCAAATGGCATATTTGATATGTTGATTTTGTTTATTTATGGAGCTCTTTAACATCTCCAGTCATTAGTATCCCATTCAATTCAGGGCATGAAATGGTCGACAAATTTTTCATCTTATTTCAAACTTGAGGTTCTTTCTTGCCATAAATCTATGACATGGGACTAAGCTTTACTTCCCTTTCAAAGGAAGCCATACTTAGAATTTTTAAGCTCAAAAAATCCATCGATCATGGCAGGGATTTAACCCGTGATCTTGAATATTTGTATGTAACTAAACAAAGCCATTATATGCCACTAAGAGAAAAATGTGTCTAATATGTAAAAATATTCTTAAGTAACCATAATTCTGACCTGGCTATAATACGGAAGATATTAACTAATAAAATAACAGAATGATGTTTCTTATATTTCCATTGTAGTGAAGTATTGGAATAAATTAAAAAGTAAAGGCCTAACAAAGCATGTGGAATAGATGGAATGCCAGGGGAATGTTGGAAAGCTTGGGTAGAAGACCTTAACAGATTAAACATACTGGGGTGATTACTGAACATAATCTTTGAAGAAGGAAAAATAGCAAAAAATTGGAGAGTGGGAACTGTATACGAATTTATAAAGGTAAAGGTGATATTAGGAACCCAGCAAATTATAGATGAATTAGTTTACTTTCAATTATTGGGAAAATTTTCACTGGAGTGTTAGCAAAAAGATTACAAGAATGGGCAGAGAAAGAAAGAAAATTTCAGTATTTCAATCAGGCCTCAGGAAAGGTAAAAGAACAGTTAACAATTTAAACTGAGAAAAAAAGGAGTAAGCCAGAATTTTATAAATGTAATTCAGAATATTTATAAGGAAAATGAATTTTCTGTTAAATATGGGAGAGGGAGAGTTACAGGAAAAATATCAAACAATGTAGGTCTAAGACAAGGATGTAAAGTAAGCCCAGTTCTCTTCAATCTGTTTATTGATGATGTTTTAGAAGAAATTAGCAAAAGTAATGTACATTTGTCAGCTATAAATAATATAGAGATACTGGGTCTGCTCTTTGCAGATGATTTGGTAACAGGTTCTTTAACATGTGTAGGATTAAAACGATCATTGGAACTTGTAGGCACATTTTGTACAGAATGGGGGCTTAAGATAAATAAAAACAAATCTAAGATTATGGTGATGAAAAAAGGTTTCAAATTAATTAAATGGTGGTGGGAGGGCACAGAAATTGAAGTTGTCAAGAAAATTGATTATAGGTGTTAAATTGTCTAGTAATGGGAAATGGAGTGATCAAAAAAGGAAAGCAGTAGCAGAAGGAAAAGTAGCCATGAGTGTAATCAGATCATGTGTAAACAAAATACCAAAATATGCAATGGTTAGAGAGAATATATGGCTCAATAGTGGAGAGCAGAATGATGTATGGAATAGAAATTTGGGGGTCAGATGAAGGATGGAAAAGGAAAAATGTGATTATTTAGTAGAATTGTTCTAGGCTTACCTAGATCTTTACCTAACGAGGTTGCTCTAATAGAACTAGGAAGATTGGGCTATAAAAGCAAGAGTATTGAAATATTGGTATAGAATAGGGAGACTAAAGGAGGAGAATATTATTAATCAGTGATTGGTAGCACAAGGAAAAATTAAGAAGAGAGAGACTTGGTTATCTAAAATCCAAAATATCCTACAAGAAGCTGGCACGGGACTAGTATGGTACAAGAGAGAAAGATTGGGTAAAGGATTTTGGAAAGAGAGAACAATAAGAATTGAGGATATAGAAAAACAGGAAATATGGGCAAATCTTAATACCAAAAAATCTCTGAAATTGTATAGTACACTAAAAATGTGTGGGAAAGAGAGATATATTGAAATTTGTGATAAGGTAGGAAGGGTTGGCATGGTTTAGAACAAGAGTAAAATATTACAGTGGATTAAAAAATGGATACACTAAGGGGATATGCCCTATGTGTGCAGAACCAGATAGTACTTAGCATTGTATACTAGAATGTAAGCAAACCAAGTTTTGGAGTAAGCAGTTCCTATTACACAAATGGGAAAACCTACCAAATGAAATAAGAAGCAGAAGAATTTTAAATTTAAAATCAGATGAAACATTAAGGAACTAGGAAAATACATAGGCAAGGTAAGACAAAAATGCTATTGGGTGTAAAATACTTGTGTATGAGAATAATATTGTCAGATATTGAAAGGAGGATGAAATGAGTAGGGGAGGGTATGGGGCTAGTTATCTAATATTAGTTAAACAGCATCCTTATACAGCAATAACCAGGGTGTTAGTGTTTATAAGGCCCTACAGAATAAGCAACTCTCAAGGATATAAATTTGGCAGAATGTGTTTAATTAAAAAAGAAGGAAGGTTTAGTATTTTGGGAAATATAACTTAATATTGCATTGAATGTATTAATTACTTTTAATGTTGTTTTGTTTTTGGTTGGATCGAAGCCTGGTCCCTGGATATTCCAGTAGGTAGCTGCTGATATTGGGAACTGGGGGGGGGGGGGGGGTGAGCCAATCAAATTGGAATAAATTTTGATTGGTTTCAGTGCCTTCTGAAATTGCCGAAGGCACTGGTCCTAATTGTTATATTTAAAAGTAATGTTTTTTTTCATTTGTGTCTATTTTGTATTAAAAAAAATCTGTATGTGATGCCTGCGAAATAAATTCTATCTACCTACATATTTCCATTGTAATGAAAAGCTTACTTGCTGGCAGTAGTCAGTGTTATATAGTATAAATAAAAAATAAAAAAGCAAACAAATGTAGAATATGTTTCTCAAGCAGCAATAATCTAAACAAACAACCTGGCTGCTACTTACAAAAAAGAATGTGCTGAGAAGTAAATTAATAACACATAAATAATGAAGTATGCATAAAAGTAAAAATGCAGCCATTTGATAAATAATAATAATAATAATAATAATAATAATAATAATAATAATAATAATAATAATAATAAATAATTTAAATGATAAATGCCTATCTATATACATTAAATAGAAATGTTAATTGGAACTTGCACAGTGAAGCTAGTCATATAATTGAAATTATTTTATGATTGAACTGAACTAAACACTCCTACTGCTCCAGATACTTGTCTATACAAGGCAGACAAGGGTTCCTGAAACCAGTTCTACATTTATAGACAGGTAAGTGGAGCAATAAGAGTGTTTAGTTCAACTCAAACATACAATGATTTTGGCTATATACATATTTAGAAACATGAAGAGGATAAGAAGCTCTTGTGCAGCCTTAGTGTTCCCATTTTCTTACTTCATGAAAATTGCTACATTGCTCTTCTACAGTAGTGCCATGAGTTTAGAAAGTTTTCCAGAAACTTATGCAGTGCTTATAGTTTTCCTGCAGACTTTGTCACTATCTACCGTTCTACAACATCAAATAACCATTTCAGCAAAGGAGTTCCATTACATATTTAATGAATTCTGATGAATGAGCAAAGTATTCCAACTTAAAAATCAGCGATAAACAATTACCATCCATTGAATACTGTTTACTTCCACTTATGTCAATGGGGGAAAAAAAAAAACAACTAAAAAAACTACAAAAGTAATGAACATGTTTTTCTTAGCAAATGAATATTGGTTATAAACAATGCATGCATGCATATTCACTTAAATTTTTTTGATTATCATAAAAATGTATGCTCTGTAAATGGCACATTTGAGGGGGGAAGAAATCATTGCTTCAAAGGTAGCTTCATCCATATTTATAAAGTGTACAAAATAGATTTAAAGTTCAATATTAATTGCTAAGGCTTTCATAAATATTTCTATGCCTAAGAGATTATATTCCAGATCTAAAAAACAATTTGGATTTATGAGAAAAAATCTACTGAAAATGCAGCATATAGTTTAATCAAGACATCTAATAAAACTCAGAAGTTGGAGGGATATTCTTCAATCTATCCAGAAGTTTTGGCTATAATAATTACAAACTTCTATTAAAAGAACTAAAACTACTATTGAAGCAAAGGGATGGTTCACCCCATGCCTCAGGAAACAAAACAATACAATGCTATAAAATCTATGCCATATGGGAAGTAGTAGCATATAAGTGTAAACAAGCAATAAGCACTCAGTTAAATATACTGAATTGACTAACGAACTGGAGTATGAAAAAAAGAAAGGGAAAATAATAAGGAAATATGTTAAATGATGACAATGGAGAAAAAAAAAGCAATGGAGGACAAAGAAAAAGCTGATTTATTAAATTCTTATTTTGTTTCAGTATTCAACAAGATGATGATGATGATGATGATAAATAATAATAATAATAATAATAATAATAATAATAATAATACAATGAAGAAGGGAACAAAATCTAACTTTTGAAATATAAGCAAAAGGAGCTAGAGAAAACATTAAAAATTTAAAAAGCAGAAGTCACGTCGTCCTGATGATACTGCTATTAAAATCTTGAAGCTAGGAAGGAAGATTATCATTTCATACCCTGGAAGACTGGAAGTCATAGTCCCTATTCATAAGGGTGATATTAAAGAAATTTTAAAAATTATATCAGGTTAGTCTCACATCTGTAATATGTAAAGTTATGGAACATTTGATAGGTCAGTATATTTGTAGTGTTCTTAATTACAAAGACTGGATCTGCCACCATCAACATAGATTCAGGGAAGGATTCTCTTGTGATAGCCAAACTATTTCATTAGTTCAGGACCTAGTTGAAGAGATGGATGTAAGAGGTAGGATTGATATTATAGTAATTGATTTTTCAAAGATTTTGATTTAGTATCACATGACTTATTTGTAGATAAATTGAATGGACTAGAAATAGATAAAATCATTGTACTTTGGATTAAAACATTTTAGAAGAGTGGACTCAGACAGTTAGGAAAAGTCAGGAAATTACAATTATCAGGGAAGTGACATCAGGAGTTTCACAAGGTAGCATTCTTGGGCCATTATTGTTTATTATTTATATTGACAATATTCGCTTAAGTATAAAGTCAAAACTATGATTGTATTGTTTCTAGAAAAATTAAACAACAGTTCCAATAAGAGTATTTTACAAAGTAATTTTAATAATATTTCCAACAGGCAATTAAACATAGGATGAAAAAACAGAAATTTTCCGGAAAACTGCTGTAAATACTTAAGAGTTGACCTAAGTTCTAAACTTGCATTAGACGAACAAATTGATAGTGTTATGAGGAAAGCATGGAGGGGGTTTACTTTGTTATGAGAATACTAAAAAATGTCAGTCCAAAGGAAAAAGTTTATTTATCATTTATTTATTATTTAGCATTATTCATTAGTTCAGCCCTTAATGGAGTATGTTCCATACAGGATATATAACATAAATACCCTAAAAAAATCCAGGTAAAGCAGCAAAATTCATAGAATAAAAAAAAAGACAAGACTTAAAAGTAACCTGAAATTGAATGTGTAGAAATATTTCATTGATATAAGTAGATATGAATGTAATTAGTGTTCAAATTTAAGTTTTTCCTGGACTACTTGAAATATTGTTTAACTATGAATTTTATTGACTAGCTTCACTTGACTTGTTTATATTGTTTAGCTTGTTCATATTATCATTCAAGCTGATATGTATCTAGGCCTAAATATGCTGAATATAATAATTTTATAAATATATTTAATTACTCCTGCATTTATGTGATCAACTTGTTCATAACAAAGTGTAAGATATATTACCACTCCATTGTCTACAGCTTCATAAGTACAATTTATTTAATATTTAATAAGTTAATATGTGTAAAATTAAGCAGACATGTATTTAATTAGTTTGATGTATTTAACTAAGTTGGCATGATTGTTTTTGGTGAAATGTATTTAATTAAGTTAATATGTGTAAAATGAAATTGTTGACATGCAATTCATTAATTTGGATATTTAACTAGGGTGATACATATTTAACTATATTTAAATGTTTTTAGTTAAGTGAAATGTGTTTAATTAAGTTATTCTGTGTAAAACTAGGATGACATGCATTTAATTAATTAGACATATTTAACTAGGTTGATTTATATCTAACTAGATTGACATGTTTTTAGTTAGGTAAAATATATTTAATTAAGTTAACTGGCTTGTAAATATATGTAAAATTAAATCTGACATGTTTTTAAATTAGATTTGTTTATTAAATTCTTGGTTGGTATGTATTTAATTAAGTTAACTGGTTTCTTTTTAAGTATTTTGCTGTAAATTAAATATGAATAATAGACTACTAATCCTTCAAAAAAGTTGTTTGAGATGTATATATAAGATAGACATAAGAGTATCAAGTAGAAATATTTTTAAGGAATCAAAAATGATAACTAAAATATCATTATATGTGTATAAGGTAGTTCTATTTGTAATTAGCAATGAACAAGACAAGATCCTAAACAAGGACTGCCACAACTACAGCAGAATGATTATATTGTCTAAATGTAAATAAAAAGGTACTGAAAGAGATTCAAGAGTTAATGGTAAAATTTTGTAAAATAAACTGCTAGTAACAATTAAAAGTCAAAGTGGGAAAAAAGTAGCAAACAGAATTGAAAAACTTCTTGATACATAAATGTACATATAAGATAAATGAACTGTAAATATGTATATGAAGTATAGATGAATATAATTCTTTATAGTATAAATAAAAATAGTTAAATATGGTGGACTTTTGTAACAGTGATGTTTAATAATAAGAATTTAAAATGATTGAGTCAAATTTGTTACACTTACATCACTAATATTTAAAAAAAGGAAAACTAAGATTCTGGAGCTAGTCGCTCCCATCATCAGTTCCAGATCGACTGCTGGCCTTGTTCTTCATGGTGGTTTGATTTGTCTCTGGTGGTGGATGGATGAACTTCTGTATTAAGATGTCACTTGGCGGGATTTCAAAATTGAAAACGTAATTTTTGTTCTTCCAGATATAAATGTTTTCCCAGAGTGTAAGTTCTGTTTTTCCCATAATATTTTTAAGTAATTTGGGATTCCTGTTAATATTATGTTGTTCCTTCCATAAAAGTCCAGCTACCGCTGATTTTTCTTCCTATCTTTTATTTATGTTCCTGATGTATTAAGTTACTTAATCTACAAGAAAAACCATTAAAATTCACTATGGAGAGAGAATATAATGGACAGCTACCCTTCTTGATCTTAAAATAATTAAGAAAGTCACTTAACATTTGGCATATATAGAAAACCTACTCACACTAATAGCTCCATTAAATATAACAGTTATAACCTAGTTCCTCATAAATATGCACTACTAAATAATCTTGCACACAAGTTGGTAAATGTCCCCATGAACAAAGAAGAGAAAGATCAAGAGCTGAGCAATATAATAAATACAGCTTTAGAAAATGGTTTCAAACAAAAAGTGGTATACAAGAAAGTAAACAGAACATGGAGCAAAAACGGAATCAAAGACACCAGTACACTTATTCCTAACAAGGAAGAAAATAGAATGTACACAAAATTCACATACCATCCATCAGCTTTCTATAAATTCCAAAAGATTTTCAAAAAATATAACATTATTTTAGCTACAAAAAACAGTTACTCCATAAAAAATATAATAAATTCTAAACTAAAAGAGGATATTCCACAAGAAAACAATTCAGGAATATATCAAGTGAATTGTAATGATTGTGAAAAAATTTATATTGGAAAGACTAAAAGAAACATAAAAATATGAGCAAAGGAATACATCAGGAACATAAATCAAAGTCAGGAACAAAATCAGTGGTAGCTTGGCATTTTTGGAAGGAACAACATACTATTAACAGGAATCCCAAATTACTTAAAAATATTATGGGAAAAACAGAACTTAGTCTGGGAAAACATTTATATCTGGAAGAACAAAGATCACGTTTTCAATTTTGAAATCCTACCAAGTGACATCTTAATAAAGAAGTTCATCCAACCACCACCAGAGACAAACCAAACCACCATGAAGAACAAGGCCAGCAGTCGATCTGGAACTGATGATAGGAGCGATTAGCTCCAGAAACTTAGTTTTTCTTTTTTAAAATATTAGTGAAGAAAGTATTACAAATTCGACTCAATAATTTTACATTCTTATAAATGAAAATATCCTATTGTTATATGAATAAATTTGCCTCTTGCATTAAATTGTTTGGTTTAGCAATGTATTTTTCTGACAATGACTGAAACTCATTGGGAAAGTCTATGGTCTGCAATATTATAATAATAATAATAATAATAATAATAATAATAATAATAATAATAATAATAATAATAATAATAATAATAATAATAATCATCATCATCATCATCATCATAGTCAATCCTGGTGGTGTAGTGGTAACCATGCTTGCCTTTTAAACCCAAGATCGCGGGTTCAAACCCGGCCAGGATCGATGGATTTTTTCGGGTGTAAAAATCCTAAGTATGGCTTCCTTCGGAAGGGAAGTAAAGCCGTGGGTCCCGTGTCGTACATTTACGGCACGAATAAAGAACCTCAAGTCTGAATGAAGAGGCCTCTGAGCAAAATTTGTCGGCTGTTTCACGCCCTGAATTGAATGGGACGCTGATGACCCGAGATGTTAAAGAGCGTCCGTAAATAAATCAAATCAACAAAATTCATCATCATCATCACCACCGTCATCGTTGTTGTTGTTGTTATTGTATTTTCATTATTCTACACTGCCACCAGGTGTAAGCCCATTGGCAGTTCTCTCTCTCTCTCTCTCTCTCTCTCTCTCACACACACACGCACGCACGCACGCACACAAACAAATCAAGTACCACTAAGAGTCACCACTAGGGCTCTTTTTTTTTTTATAATTTTGCTCCCTTAATAGGACAAACGTAATGCTAATGAATAATCCACAAATTAAGTTCAGCATATTTCATGATCAAGTCTATGCAAGCAGTTTGGAACATCAGTATGCAGGATGACAACATACTCTTAACAATGACTTTAGTAATAATGTTTTGGGGAAGCTGTACAGATAATAAAATATATTCCAACTACAAAAAAATTGCAATTATTTATAGTAGGAGTCAAATCAATTGATCATGCATGTTCCTATTTGAAAAGTCCCAGCTTCTGCAGTGGACTGTATATGTGTATTTTCACTAGCAAATTTATTCCTAAATAACAGCAAAATCTTTAAACTATATATCAGTACATAAAGTAAACACTTGATAAAATGATTTTCTTAAAGGTATATGGAATCTTCATAAACCAGAATAATCCTTATAATAAAGTATATTATGAAAATAATCATTTTTAGTAACCTCCTTGTGGACATAATAAAAAAAAGAAAATCTATTCTGCAGAAGAGTTCTTTGTATTCATCAGTATTACAGGAATATTATACTTCTACATATTTCAAAACATTGCATTAATAGTGCCTTTATTATGAATTTTACATTTTTCAAGTATCAGGAATGTGTTGTTTATAATCTCAGAAAATCAATAATGATATCTTATGCCAATGAAGAAAGAATTTAAGTATGACAAGCTGTTTAACAATTCTAAACATTGCTAGCTAGAAATGAAGATTGTCATAGATGATCATGTCAAAATTGTTCAGTTAAGAAGAAAGTTTATATAATGAATTTTCAAATGTTTTTCTATTTACTTCTGGCAAGTAAATAAAGAGTGCAATGGTGTGCTTTCTAAAAGAGCACAATTTTTTAAAGAGAAAGCACTGAAGAATGATATGCTCTGTGCAATTGTATGCATGGTAAATGCTTATAAAAACATATGTTCTAGATTAAGGAAAGATATAACAACGATTAAATTATTAATTAATTTATGCGCTGCAGATTTCATGTTAACTTACATGCTTCATACAAGAAACACTTAAGTTTTTTGATGTCAAATACCAGTACTGCATTAGGCCCACTTTTCCAGCTCCAGATTATAGTAGAAATTTAGAACAGTATGGAATATACACAGCTATTGACAGGGACATTACCATTCCTTCTTACTGAGGTCAGAAAGAAAAATTTTTCACACAACATTAAATTTTGACAATATGAAAACCAGCCGTAAAAGTCCTAGAAATGGTGTAATTAAAATTATGTAAATTCATAAAACAATATAACTTAAATTGTGCATAACTAATCTATAATTTACTGTAATTTGTTATCTTTCTGAAAGAAATAGAGAAAAGAGCATTTGAATCAGATATTTAGGGACACAAGCAACTTACCTCTGGTGCCCTGTAATATCGTGTGACCACATAGGGTGTCATCATGAATGTAGTACCAGCAGTCCTAGCTAATCCAAAGTCTAGGATTTTCAGGGTACAATCCGATTTCACCACAATGTTACTAGGTTTCAGGTCCTACAAAAGTAGTGAAGAATTAGTCATAAAATGTTAGAATCTTTTATCTTAGCTATTATATTATATTTATAACCTTGAAAACTTCTGGATTATTTAATACTTTGTTTGCTATTCTTGCTAGAAAATAACTAACCATCCTACTACCAACTACTGAATCGAAAACGAGATCATTACCATACTTTATGAACAGTACTTACAGAGTATGTCTTAGATGTGAACATTAAGCAAAAGAGAAAATTTTAAATTGCATAAAATAAACATATGCATGAAGTGTTACCATTCACTTGTTTTATTTGGCCCTAAAGAACAGTACTTGATATGGGCCTATACAGACACTGATGTTGCTATCATACTTGAGTCACAAATGAAGCATATGTAAGTTTTCTGTTCCATTTTTGCATATGTATAAATTACACAATTATGTGCTAAACCCAACATGGTTACATGAATATTAATTAATTCATTACAAAATTAAATTATATATAGTTTGTACCACATGAGCTCCTGAGAAGAACAGTGGCATAACTAAACAAGCATTTGAAGTTTTTCTGGTATTTTATTAGAGTGTAAAGCAATTATGAATTTAATGGTACAGGTTTGTTTGGAAGTTATCCTATGTAGAGTTGTAACATGAACTTGAGCACATAACATACACCAGTGATTTGAGAATATAATACAAAGGAGATCTCATGCTTTCAAATCAATAACAGCTTTATAAAATAATACAGTGCCCCAAAGTAACCTCAATATTTTCTTGGGCTACAAGCAACAGATAAGCAGAAAGATACATGACAATTCTAATATGTGCATGTGAAGAAGAAAATTAGTCCATCAACCATTATTCACTTGTAAACATGTTAATAATAATCAGGGAGAAATTCCTAAATAAGAAGTAATTAATTATGGAAGAAAATGACCAGTAACATATGAGGATGTGGCAAACAAGCATTTTAAGAGCTTCATAAACTTTGTTTAAACAGTACATTATGGAAAATTGTTAGAAAAATGTGCAAATAAATATTTATGAAAAGCAATCATGTAAATAAGTTTACATTAATAATAATTATTACGTTTAAATTCTCTCATTTACATACTATGGCTAGTGTAAGAATAAATACATAAAAATGTTAATTTTAAGCAATTGTAAATGGCAAAATAGCATGTTGTGTCATATAAAACAATGTTACATACTGTAGAATTTACAATTAAAAAAAACAGAAAGATACTTGGCCTCTGAAAATAAGGAAGATATCAAAAGAAAATTATGTTTGTGCTTTTATTTTCTTGCAGTTTGGATTGCTCTTCAACAATCAGCATACAAGTTTGATACTCATTAATCATTTATGATCAAGTTTTGATATTTTTGACCACTGCAAGTTTTACAACTTTAATACATTTTTTTAAAGAACAATAACCATTCTGTTGCTCTGAATGAGTAAACAGCTTCTTTTTGTTATTATTATTATCATCATCATCATCATCATCATTGTTGTTGTTATTGTTATTAAGAGTTTTCTTCTTTCACATATGTACAGGATGTCTACACCAAAATTCCCTATTTTGAGACTGTTTTAATGATACTAAATTATTCCTTTTACCAGGTCTGACTTGTCCATTGGGCACAACATGAGTTGAAATTGCTGCCTAATTTTTAACAGATACATGTGGTGTTGTGTTATCCATTTGCGTGAAAATGTCTTCCGTTCAGGGGAAGGCACAAGTTGTGTTATGGTACTCAAGAGCTCAAATCCATTGTTATGTTGCAAAGGAAGTTTCATCATGTTTAAAACAAAGTATCACCAGTTGCCAAGAGCATAAACATGGCATATACTGAGAGCGTATTGAAAAGACATGGAGGAGGCTGGCGTGTCTCGGAAGAACAGGTAGGGAATGTTCACCAAGGGTTCTAATTAAGTCCAGGCAAGTCAATCATTACACCTCCCCATTCCCCTGAAGGGGGAATGGTTATGTGAAGGACAGGGTGTATGTCACTCAAGTGCGGGACCTTCGAGATCTCCATACCCGGATTGTAGAAATTATTGGTACCATCACTCCAGACATGTTGGAGCGAACCTGGGGCTCATGTGGAAGTGGTGTGGTTGTTTGTTTATTTTCTATTTGTTATCAAAATTTATACCTGATACAACATATATTAGTGAATAAACAGCTTCTTATATTTATATACTGATTACCTGAGATGTTAAAGAGCATCTGTAAATAAATCAATTCTTATATTTGTTGTTTTGATATAGGAAGCAAATAAATTAGGGAATTTCAGTGTAGACACCCTGTATGTTAACAGGTTTTGATGTTCAGAAACAAGCCTGGAAAATAGATATGCTGTGCTTAACATCCTTAAGTAAATATTAGTATAATTTCATTTTTCTGCATTATTGTAAAAATTTCAAACAAAATTTATATTGGTTTTTATAGCATGAAAACCCAAAATGTTAATACAAATGCAAGTGAAACCCCTTTTTCTTTGAGGAGTCCATGTGTGCGGTTATCATTTATAATCATTTCACAGAATTCTAATTCTTCACAGGTACACCAAATTCTTATATTGGAGGTGTATACATGTTTTCTGTAATCATAGTAAGCCAAACATGAAAATATAGCAATTAAAAACATTCAAAACATAGATAAATGGCACATGACTGTAGGATCTCATGAAACAAACAGTTTGATTCAAATTTCTTACAAAGTATGAAAATCCATTTTGATGTTGAGATTACTGCCCACCTAACAAGTAGATGTATTTTTAAATGGCTGCTACTACTTCAATGTTTTCCCTCACATTATTCCCTACTTGTGACATAAGAAACAAATCAGCACTGGCTTTCATTTAACCATTTTTAACTGTAATAAAAAGTGTATGGTTGTGTATATTTGTGGAAGAAAAACTGGCCAACAAGGAGGATTAATGGTATTTACTATGCATATCAGTGGCAATTATTCCATATAGGATGTGAGGATCATCCTATACCTCATATTTTATCTGCATAAATGTTAATTAGCATTCATTGCCCTAATTAAAAAGTAAATGACAAAACAACACTAGTAGAAAGCACTCAGGAAAGGAAGTTAGTGGTTTTATTGTGAGCAGGTAGGCAATTGAGAGGATGAGCTTGCTTTGTCTAACACAGTCCACATGGTTGTGCATTTACTCTATGGGTTGTGCAGGCAAGGTGAGGAGAGAGAGGTGGGGAACCCTAGCTTCATATATGCCAGCATTGAGAATATGACCATGCATCCTACATTCAATGTTTTCTAGTTTGCAAGAAGGTGAATCGATATCAGTGAAGTAAAAATGACTTATAATGCAAGTGCATCAATATGTGATGAACATAATCAAAGAACTAATGAAAAAATATTTCCATTCATAAAGCTACCAAGAAAAAAAGGAACTAATTTCTAAAGGATGATTTTTAAGATGGTTATACAACTACTGGCTTATAGAAATGATTTACAATTACAATGACCAATTAATCCAACTGTTTGATCACGCTGTTGCTAATAACACAGAATTTGACCCTGAAACATGATTTTCAAAGAAACCTGCTTGGCTTTGAATTCAGTTTCATTTTGGAAAGTTTCCATTTAGGCTTCCAAGAACTAAGATCTTTAAATTGATACAGAAAAAGATTAACCTGGCCTTGCATCAGATAATTCAATCACAGAATTCTCCAGAAAGGGGCAACAATTGTACAGTGTTGGAAATGATCCTGAAACCTCATTTTAGCGAATATATTACGAAATACTGAATAATTTTGTAGTTCATAGCATAGAAAGATTTTCTGATCTATGCCAGTTGCAATTTTTTTCCCTTTTAGATTTCATAAATTTTGTAATTTCCCAACAAAGCATCTTCATCTCTCATTAAATCACCTTATAGACATTACTTTGATGGTGGGGACCATAATTCCAAATTCCTTTACATCCATAGTTCACCAAGATTCATATTACAATCAGTCTCGGAATTCAATGATTATTTAGTATAAAATGACCATAGTGAAATTTTCCCACAATTGTCAACTCTAATCAAATTAATTATAACCAAAATAGTTTCAAGTGCCACAGCAGATAGAGGTTTCTCTACTCTGAAACATATCAAGATATACAGCAGGAATTCAACAGCTCAAGATTGTCTCAGCAAATTGGCCTTAATATCCATAGAAAAGGCCTTATTTAGAGAGTAGAAAAGCCACCACAGTTTTCATGATGCAGTTATAGATATTTTTGCCACCAAGAAGGACAGGAGGATTGAAGTGCTCTAAAAGTAAATAGCATTATGTTGTTATTGTTGCTGTTGTTGTTATCATTATTATTATTATTATTATTATATTTTGCAGTATATATTGTAGATCTAGTTACTAATAATTCGCTCTCTTCATAGGTTCATTTTATATGCCTGAAAAACTAGAAGTCCCCACTGATGTTTATATAAATGTCAACGCATGTACATGATTCAAACTCTTTCTGTTTGCAACAGGTATGAGCATTTTTATAATTGAATGAATCTTTCTCTTTCTGGGGAAAAATCAACTTCTTGTTTATTAACGAAAATAAGTACATTTTTGGTTCATTCAATGCTAACTAGAAAGTCTGTATTTCAATCTGATAATAATGAACGTCAAAGTCACAGTAATTGCGACGGAAACTGACATCAAGATGGTGAATGCAGTATCAAGGGAGAGAGAGAGGATGATATCACTTATAATCCTGGTAGTAGTGGGAGACCAAAGTAAACGCCTTCCACAGCAGGCTATGAGGGTTTCTTGCTTCTTGCAGAATGTTCAATCTTCCCTAGAAGGTCGTTCTGATTGAAGACCAAAGTTTTTTTTTTTTCTGAATAGTGTTTAACACTGAGGGACCACAGGCGGTGGACACTGATGATACATGAGATGAAATGATATATTGAGAAATGATATTTTTTTTAAGGAAGGAAGCGTTCCAACCCTCAGTTTAGGGTACCTCCCTGGCCATTTGCCAGTTATGAGGACTGAGGAAAACCTGGAAAAAACTTGTCAGGGAGGACGGTCCTGGCGGGAATCGAACCTCAGACCTTCCGCTCACGAGTCCGCACCTTAACGACCTCGGCCACCCGTGGCGGTGGACCAAAGAATGAAATGTCGCGGGACAGTGCAAATACTTCTGCTGCAAGGCTTTGCACGGGATACCAACATAGCAGTTTTCTGTCGATTGTAGTGGCGGCACTGTGGGGAGGCTGGTGATGTTGCATAACAGAATAAAATTACAACATTGCTTTGTGTGCAAATGCGGTTTAACGAGGTCGAGGAGGTCCATCGTGCGTTGGTGAGCTACATGAACTATACAACTATTGCAGAAGTCCAGAATGATGTGGCAAAGCCTTGTAATTCTATGATGAGACCGATGCATGCCAATGATTTTTCCACAGGCTATAAGCACGGAAATATACTTTCTGTTCAAGGAATGTTTTCTTTTTGAATTGTTTATCCCTATAACAAAGAAGTACGTCTTATTTTGGAAATCATTAAACACCATTCTATAACATAATTTTTTACTTGACAAAACGGTTTATATAACACACACGTGTGTGTGTTGAGTAATAAAATTATGTAGTTTTGGAGACTATGTTAGATTTAAAAAATGGAAAATGCATGTATTCGGTTGAAACACAGTATTGTGTTTTAATGCTTAATTTATTATTTTTTGTATTTTACATTTACAATGTGGCAAACAATGCTATTATACACCTTAACAAGTCTTGCTCTTTGATTGCTGGAACTGGTTTAAGTTCGGGTCACAATTGAGACTTCTTCACAAAACGATCAATTTTGTCCTCCGTAACTACACACTTGCTACTTAACCCATAACTAAAGGACACCTATGTAAAAATTACTTACCCTATGTATAATGCCAGCAGAATGAAGATGTTTTATGCCGCATAGCATTTGATATAAGAGATAGGACATTCTCTCGTGGTCTAGATCCATCTGGATTACTTGGCAGAGGTTAGCATCCATCAGTTCCATAACAAGGTAAACATCTTGGAATTCTTCCAACGACTTTTGTGGCGTGAATGCATTTAGGAGGCCAATGATCTGTAAATGACGGATGTGGGCATTTTGTAAACTTACGGACAACCAGATTTTGCATTGAGTTATGGCAGAGGACGTTTAATTGCTAATGATACGGGACACAGTTTTAAACAGGTTTTATTCTTCTTTTGGATGAACTATTTGTTTAGAAGTTTATTTTTTTGCATCAGAATAAATAAATTCTTTATTTATTTAAAATGCACTTTCAATGCATGCATCTCTGCCCGACATCTACTGAGAGTTCAGTTATCCAAAAACAATATGCACTTCATACTTCACACTTCTCCGAAGTAACAAGATAAGGTTATCTAATACTATAATCTTGGAGTCCCAAGTTCATTCGTCAAGAATATTAATGAAATCCTAAATGTGTGTGAATTTCTATGGAGGCTTGCACGCTAAGTATAGAAACAGAATCCTCAACGCTATCAGGCAGAGAGAAATAAAACATATATTAGAAGAGAAAAAAATTAAGAAACTTACGTTTTTGTGGTTCACAAGTTTCATGAGCTTGAACTCTCGATAAGCACGCTTAGCATGAGTAACATTCTGGAATGGACGGCTCAGTTTCTTGATAGCCACGTTCTGCTGAGTTACTGTGTCATATGCGGCACTGAAAACAAAAATTAGCAACCAGTTTACTTAATAAACGCATAATATTCATCTTTTAAGTGACTATTCTCAAAAGGAAATTTTACATTAAATCGACCTAAATTTATCATATTTTGCTTAAATATGATATTCAATTGAATGTTCGTTTGCCTCTAACGTAGTTACTTCGCAATGTATTTTCAGTCATTGTGAGTGATAAATTATTTTCATCGTGTTATTTATGTACAAAACACATATTTTGTCAGAATCACTTGCAGTGCAAACTACATCACGCAACTAGACCCTGTTCTCTTCTTCGTCTTCCAGTCGTCTCACATAATTATGACCAGGTGACTAACGTCTCAAAAGATATCCTTCCTCAGCATAGCACAAAGAAAATAACGTTTACGGCTTCGGCAACAGCAGCAGTATTTTTCGTTTAATTAAATTTAACGGTTTTTGTTTTGGACAAGGATTATAAAAATTATTTTAAGCCTCATGGCTAATCTGTTGATTAAGCACTCTTCAGTGTTTGTGCCATTAGCTCTACAGCACGTCACCCATAACTACTTGCACTAACCAGGTACGGAAGATTATGCATACTTAAAAAATTCAGGACAAATACCATGGCACACTTGTCTGGTATTTGTGAACAACAATGTACATTTCTTTGTGCTAAGGAGGAGTTTGTGTGCAGCGATCTAGTAAACAAGGCTTCATTTTACACTTACCACACGATTCCCTGAGCTCCAGAGCCAATAGGCTTCAGGTTTTGATATCGCTTGAGTATTGTGAATTTCGTGTCGCCGACCTCCACAGTGTAGAACATGGAGGAGAGCCTGGAGGACATCTTGGGTCCGAGGAACGGCATGCGTGGCTTAGTGCTGGCTACTCTGGTCTGCAACAATGGCATTTCGGAGTGCAAAAGAAACATGATAAATTCAATGTTAATTAACTGTAAATTTGGTAGGCTTTTGGATGTAGAAATAGAGTTTTAGCAAAGTAAACGGAATATTCCTACTGCAACACCTGCATGTGAACATAACCATAAAGTTAAATACTTCAAATGCACGGATATGTAAATACAAATGTAATGGTAAATAATAATGACACACTAATAGTACATAGAAACAAACAATAACCGTTATATTACCTATACATGATATGTTCAATTGCATGACTCGCAGCCTGCTATTTTACCTGTTAGAAAGTAAAGTTGCCGTGACTTATTTTCCACCGAGGCGACCTGGATTCAATTCCACGCTACCTGTTTTTTTCCTGTCTGGCGAATTTCTGGAAGCCTCAAAGAGAAATGTAAAGCTGTGGTCCTCCATAATGTGCCATTTTATTTAATTTGAGGATTGTAGTTTGACCGTTTTGGTGGCTGCTATTTGGTCCACAACTTGCCTACATCGAATATTCACAATAAGCATAAATTAATAAATGCAAATTTCGATAAATGTTGCACAAACTTAATCGCGTCTTCCAACAATATTGCGATAATTAGCAGAATTGTTTTTATCGAAGCAAAGATGAAAGAAGTCATTTTAATGGCTACATCATTAAAAATCACGTGTAGCACCATCGTTTTCAGAGACGTCCTCACAAAATTGCTTGGATTGTATCGCAAAGGAGATCGACGTTGAACTGCTGAAGAAAATATTTTGATAACTATGGCAATTTTTAAATGTGAAAGTGTATACTTTGGTTTAATTAAAATAAAACTGTAACAAATGAACAGTTTTCACATACCTATAAATTTAAATAATTTCTAAATTCACAAATATTTTATACAACATTCACTTCTTTGCATATTAAAGAAAGAAATTACTTTTTATTCCTTTGGTTATAATTTTGTAAGAGTGCATGTGGATTGAATGGTATTGTGATAATGTTATGGCAAGGCAATATTCTTACTGTGATGAGATTGTTTTCTATATTAGTGCTGGTCTCTAGGGAGTAATATGTGAATCGGTGTAATGGTTGCCAAGAGTGCGCTAAATTCAAACATGCTTGTCTAATGAAGGTTCTAGAACTTTCACTTGCGATTATTTAACTTTTCATAATCCGACCAGGTCATAAGTAATATTACATATCTATTTAAAACAAATTATGCTGAAAGATTTCCGAATACTGAACTTAAAATGTGTAATTTTTGTCATATTTTATGCTCAATTAGTTATGTTTTTAATGTTGTAACCAAAAGTTTTATTGTAATACAGTAAATAAACTGGTTTGAAAATATAACATGCATTGAAACTAAGATTTATAAACAAAAACATTTCAGTAACGTATGCGTGCTGCTGGACGAGGCTACGCGCAGTTATCCGCACAGGTGCGCCAACAGTACGTAATACAACGATTTACCAACAGCGCATGATTGTAAAACACCTAGGTAAATTAATTTAAGTTTTCACATTTCTGTGCTGTAAATTTATTCACGGTCTTCCAATTGAAATTGTCAAACGATCTCGCACTCTTTCTAGAAAAGTTGTGGTACTGAACATACAGAGCGACCCAATTAACTATGAACCAACTTGCGGTGTTTGCCCAAGGGCAAGAGGCGCTCGTAGACGTCTGTGGGCATCGTAGAGTGGGGCTGACCTACTGTGCAACAATTTTCTTAACTATTTTAAAAGGTTTTACTTACAAATTTTATGAAAGGAAATGCAGGATATTTTATTTCAATTCTTCCAGGACATGTGAGTTTGTCTTGTATAGTCGCAAGGGGTAGGTTCGAGGGATCGAGGGGGCCAAAAATCCTCACTAATAACTCTGCCACTCTGAAATACTCGTTCAATTTCTCTTATCGAGACATTCGCTGTATGAGCTGTGGCAGAGTCTTGTTGAATAAAGGCGAAATCACTCTACCTGTCGATTAATTATCTAAAAAAAACTTGCAAAATTGTATTCACGCATGCCACGATTATATTATTTCGTTTTAACTTTAACAAGTTAAAGATTTTTTCAGAGTCATAAAAGTAATATCTGTTTGTTGTGGAAGATGTCTAACTGAGTTTTCAGGGAGTCCTTTAGCTAATGATCTTAGATTGAGCACTAAATATAAAAACTGTGTGTTGTTGTGCGGCCGAAATTCTTTGAACTTGACGATCTGACTGAGTTAACACACGTAAATCATAAATAAATACACTTTGTGCAGTACAATGAACCACAGTTGCAGAATAAAACACGCCGTTTGTAATAACTGAACTGAACTCAACCACTAGCGTGACTTGTTCCAGTCAACGGCGGGAAGCACATATGCACACGTCCTGGTGGTGTAGTGGCCTCCTAAACCCAAACCCGGCCAGAACCGATGCATTTTTTCGGGTATAAAAATCAAATCCTAAGTATGGCTTCCTTCGGAATGGAAGTAAAGCCGTGGGTCCCGTGTCGTACATTTACGGCACGAAAAAGAACCTCAAGCCTGAAAGAGAGGCCTCTGAGCAAAATTTGTCGGTCGTTTCACGCCCTGAGTTGAATGGGACGCTGATGACCTGAGCTGTTAAAGAGCGTCCATAAATAAATCATTCAAAAAAAAAAAAAAAACCATCGCAAGTTATTCGTAGTTCATTGGATTGGTCCATATATTCTTAGCCTTCTCTAACTTATCATTATTTTGTGACACTTTCTTACAAAAATAGGCTTCAATTTCGGAATAATCACATGGAAATTACATATAACAATTTTTTGGGCTGGGATAGTTATGTAAACGATAATTTACGTCATTCAAGTGTTCGATGCCAAAAGAGTTAGTGTCGCTTTCACAACCGTATCATGTGCATGTTGCCAAGTGAACTTCGCGCAGTTATGTTCACATAGCACAACTGCATCTGTCAGGTCACAGATTGCCACATAATTATCTCAACTCGTCAAATTTATTGTTGCACAATTGAAGATGTTAGCAATGCCTGGAAAAGACATCTTTGTGCTGATAGCAAATCCATACATACGTTCGCACCGCGAGTTTGTTTTCCTATTTTTACTCCTTTGCTTATTGTCGGTAAAAGTTATTTTTCGATTATATCGCAGTGAATTTTGTGCCTATTACTTCTGATCTGAAAATGAACCACCAGCTAGATTTAGATGTCCAGGGCAACGCATTGGGTGAATTTTCTTTTAGTCTCCGTAAAAAGTTTCGCCGCTATACCCTGTATTTTTCAGAAAACAAGCAACTCCCACAATGTGTATTATGCAACGAGGCCTTGGTACTATCAAAATTACAAAGACGTCTCGAAACTAAATAGGAAGAACAGGCCACAAAAAGCTTTGCTTTTTTCAAAATTAAGAAAATGGCTTAAAAAAAAAAAAAGGACTTCGGGTGAGCATAACAACAAACATGCTGTAAGGGCATCATTTGAAGCTTCTTAACTAGTAGAAAAAACTGGACAATTGCTGAATAACTTATATTACCGCCTGCAAATATCATGATTTCCGCTTTAACAATTGAGATGGCTGACAAAGGCATTTTCCTAACACCTCTTTCAAAGAAGCGGATCAGTATAGGGGCAGTTATTACAAAGAGTTTGCATGACCTCTGCAACTGCAAGAAAATACAAACAAAGCAACTTTGATGTGCTATGTCAGATATGCATGTAAAAGAGGACCAACTCTTCATCACATTACAGCTGATTTATTTAACAGCTTAAACCAACATATTAATATCATATAAAATGACTGTTTAAAAAGTGTTGAGGTTAGCATAGGCGAGGGCTTAGTGAACTTGACCGCCGGGAGTGGCCGAGGTCGTTAAGGCACGGACTCGTGAGCGGGAGGTCTGGGTTCGAATACCGCCAGGACCGTCCTCCCTGACTGAGGTTTTTTCCAGGTTTCCCTCAGTCCTCATAAATGGCAAATGCCGGGGAGGTACCCTAAACTTAGGCCTGGAAAGATTCCTTCCTTAAAAAAATAAATCCTTTCCCAATATATCAATTCATCTCATGCATCATCAGTGTCCATCGCCTGTGGTGCTTCTGTAACAAAAACGGGCGTTAAACACCATCCATTCATTAGTGAACTTGAAGGAAGACAACACCGGGAAGCTCTAGTCACCAACAAGATACCAGACTTTAAATGAAGCAGTCAAAATTGTTAACTTTATAAAAAGCAGGCCCCTGAATTCTTGACTTTCTGAGAAGCTCTGCAAAGAAACGGACAGTCACCTTTTGCAACACCGTGAAGTTGTAGTTTAGACTTGGAAATTCACTTAGTGACAATTCTTGGTTACTGAAATTAGCATTTTTGTCAGATATCTTTATTCATTTCAATAAACTGGATTTAAGTTTTCAAGGAGAAAAATTAACAGTTTTTTAAGTTAAAGACAAGATCCAAGCAATGATAACTTTTGGTGTTATGACTGGACGGAAAGCAAGAGGAAAGATTCCCTAACGTCTCAAAATTTCTTGCTTGCTTGCACGGAAGAAGTTTTCCAAGAACATCGTACAGCATTAGAGACACGCTCAGAGAATATTTTCCTTTCCTGGTGCAAGCAGTTCCTTTGCATGAATTAGAAGCAACAGGGGAATTATGCTAAGATTGCTCAATTCCCGGACTGCTAAAGAAGATCAGGGAAGTACTGATTGACTTTCATAACAACGTATGTGAAAAATCATTTATCTAGAAAGCAAGTATTGAATACAATTTCGATAAATCATGACTTGTAAGTGAAATGTACTATCATCTTTCATATTAAGCAATTAAAACTAATGGATAATACTGTGCCACCATATATAGTTAGTTATTATTAATATTATTTTAACCTAATATAATTTCAGGTCACCTATTATTAACACTTTTAGGCAATAGAGGAAGAATGACCATAATATCTGTTATATATTTTGAATACATTATTATTATTATTATTATTATTATTATTATTATTATTATTATAGAGCATGAATACGATACAATAAGAAGGTAAATACTGAAAAACGTGTGTTTGTTTGTGTGTTTGTATCTTTAAAAGGTGCACCCCAGTGATAAATAAATTTATATAAATTCAGGATTTTAAACTTTGAGTTTAATGTTAAGGAAAGTTTGAGAACCGTTGGGCCGCAGCAGTACGCTAATAGAATTAGTATGTTATGGCACTAACGTGAAATAAACGTGTTAAATGCTATTCGCAGCTGTTACTGTACAGAAACTAACCGAAATGTGTATGCTTGCTCCTTATAGAACATCATCCATGATTCGAATTATATAAATGATGATTTTATCTCACTTAAGATTTACATTAAAAAGAAATGCGTTAAATGTCTCAAATGCCAATAGTAATTTCTCCGCTTTCAGCGAAAGAAGCAGTGAGTTAGGGAAAGAAATCGGAATTTTGAAACTAAAATGTTTAAATTCTGGGACTTTTCTTACGAGCATGTGCTTCTTGTAACAAATGCCAAGTTTTATATTATTCTTCTTTATTTTCATACACCAAGATTATCAGTGCCTTCCACTTGCACTTTTTTCACTGTATGGATCTCTCCCTGCACATTTTTTCAGTTCTCTACCGAATCACAACCTCTTCTTGGCTCTCAGACCTATTCTTGAGGTTACCTGAGGCGCTGGATATTTTCTTAGAATATGGTTGAAAAGTTCTCTTCTGCATGATCGAAATATCGCAACAAGATTTCTTATTTCAATGGGTTTCTTTTACGTATTTCATTTTGTAATTTTCCAAACTATTCATTTACTTGCTTTCTTTTAATACACACTGAGATAAAAATGTGCCGCTCAAATGGCAGAGCTACATTATTGTCCGTAATAAAGTCTAGTGGTTTTCATAGTTCACGTATATTTTGGTGCCAAACTTGGAAACCCAGATAAACGTATACAGAGCATTTGAGCCTGTGGGAAAATTGAAATTTGAAATACCAATGGTTTGGAAGGAGCCTAAAACATTTCTAAACTGCTATTATTGTACCTAGGTATTGTTAAATGATAGACATTCTTTACGGAATACAGGGGAGGACACCCCTTAGAGTATAACCCAAGTGGTTGGTGTTTTTCATTGACAGAGATAAACGTAGTTTGAAATGTGTTTTTTAAGTAAGGGCAATAACTATGGCTCAATTCCAATCGGTCACTCCAAGGATCAAAGAAGAGCAAAAGGTCATCTCTTTAGTCTTAGAAAAAAAAAAAAAAAAAAAAAAAAAACAATTACAATGAAATATTAATGCCTAATTTGTGTAGACTTAAAAATGGTTAATTTTCTTCTTGATTAACAAAGTGGCTAAACAAACTATCCTTGCTTCATTTGCCTTTTGGGCAGTAGAATCACACATGAATAATGGATGAAAGAAGATTGGCCATCAAGGGAAGATAAAGTGGTTGAATAACAATATGCAATCAATGTACATTTGGTGTCACGAGACACAATCTTATTGCCACAATTGCTTAATCAAACAATTTATAAGGATTTTGAATAAAGATGGTTTGTGTATTGAACACATGGCGCCTAAGTTATCGAAAAACTGAAGCAATGAATTTTCGATGCTCAACATATCAGACAGCTCCTAGAACCAATGAATAAAATCGCTTCGTGTGCATAGTCCGAAACTTCCTTGGCAACAAGAAGGCAGACAGCTACACTTAATACAGCACATGGATGCTCTTTTATTTGTACAGACTTGATTGTAAATCTATTATCTGCAGTCACTTAGCTCGCTTTCCACTGAACGCAAGCGAAAAACAGGGACAGATTTTACTCCGACATAAAAACAAAAGAAGGTAGGATACACAACAATGATGGCAAACCTTTCTGTTGGGGGTTGTCCTGATAGTTGCTAACTCACAAAAGCAGTTTTCGAATAACTTGCGCTTTTGTCTAAAGTAAAATCTGATCTTTTTTTTTTTTTTTTTTGAATAGTGATTAACGCCCGTTTTTACTACTGAGGCACCACAGGCGGTGGACACTGATGATACATGAGATGAAATGATATATTGGGAAAGGATTTTTTTTTTAAAGGAAGGAAGAGTTCCAGGCCTAAGTTTAGGTACCTCCCCGGCATTTGCCAGTTATGAAGACTGAGGAAAACCTGGAAAAAACCCCAGTCAGGGAGGACGGTCCTGGCTGGATTCGAACCGCAGACCTCCCGCTCACGAGTCCATGCCTTAACGACCTCGGCCACCCTGGCGGTATCTGATCTTTAATTTGTAACATTTTTTCGTGCTAAAAGAAGATTAATTAAAACAGTACCTTAAAATATCCAGAATGTTGACGGACCGGAGTGAAGAGTGGTGTGGACATTTGTGCTGTATCTAAAAATGAAAGAGCTAATAGGGGAAAAACTGGTGCTATTTTTGGAATCAGTGATATAAATATACCCAGGAACAGGTATAATATTCGAGACACCAAAATGTGTTTTCGCCAATATAATTCAATGTTTTTGTCTATAGTATTCACTTCCGTGTCTAAAAGCTTAGCAGCTGTAAACAAAAATTATATTCGCACAATTTCAATGGAATAATTGAAAATAGCGTTTTTAATATGTACGAGGAATAACGTTTGCTCAGGTAGAAATAACTGAGTTGGGCACAGTGAGTATTTCATTAAAAACTACTGTATACTCTTCCATTCATTACACTCACAATTGCGATCAACATTAGACAGGCTCAATAACTGTAACCAGTTGATTCAATGCACCTTTGATTCGAACATTTAAACATTTCCGGTTCATACGCTTGTAAGGTCTTCGAGTGAGATTAAGGTTAAAAAAAAAAAATTACACATTTTGTTACCTGTTCGATCTTATGCTTAGGAAGATGAGCGTTCGTCTTGGAACCCTGATGAAATTCTGATACACGCCATAGTCCGGTTACAATTAATATATTCACAAGGAGCTGCCTTCTTGTTCATATTCCCACCGATATATTATGAATTCCATCAAAGCCTTAACCCATCTGATATACTACCATCACATTTATATCTTTTGTTTAAGGAGAAGAATCGGTGAAAAATACAAATAATGGCGAAAACTTCAATTTTTAATTTTTGATTAACAAAACAGCTTAAAATTTCAACTTAAAAATGTTCTTATTTTGCCATCTGACTATTTAAATGCCTTGTCACTTAAATGACAAGGCAAAGGTGAATGACCATTCTACCTTAATTCCACATTTCCCACAGAAACATGTATATCTGTAACAAGCAAGAGATTTTAGCAATGTCTGCACTATCAACAGCTTTCCCTGTTTTGTAAACAAGGAACACGTGGTTTGTTTCCATGTGATTTTGGAAGTTTTGGATACTATAAAGCATGAACGTTCTAGATTTTTTTTTTTTTTTATTTAAGGTGGAGATATCACATTTTATTCCAATGTTTCTTTAACTTTAATTTAAAATACACATTCATTATTTTCTTCCAGTGTATATAGTACGATTAACATTTTGATTAAAATGCATGATTGCGTTAGATGACAGGTTTCCATAAACATTATACATTTAAAAGCCTTTTTTAGAGTTTATATACATGTTGATATTTGCAAAATAAATGCTCTCTAAAATACTATGAAAACTAAATATTTTGAAAATAAGGGACCGAAAAAACATGCATTCTCATCACAAAATTGTACATCATATATTAAACTATATACCTTGTACATAAGATATGGAAGGAAGTTGCATTCTCAGCAGGAGATTGTACATCATATATAAACCCCTATACCTTGTACATAACAGATGGGATGCATTTTGAGCAGGAGATTATATGTCATATATAAAAGCCCACAAAGTACATCCACTGTGAATTTACTGAGAAGTAGACAATTTAATACTTGCTGGAGCAAAATTCTTTGAGAATATAATGCATCAATTTTGATACTAAGAATTTGAAACCTCAAAAATATGAAAACTGCTACCTCTTGACATGACTAAAATAATATATTTATATATTTTGGGGGAGCCAGCAATGCAATTTAATGAGATTCCCAAAAGTAATGAATGGCTTTATAGTATTATTTGGAGCAAGTGTCAAAAGGAATCATTGTTTCAGAGAATAAAGTAGAGAAGTATGTTATCAGTGTGTTTACTGTGTGTGAAGCAAGTTTTTGTGTATGCTGCAGTGCACTAAAAGAAAATGTCAAGCAGAACAATCACAGAATGAAGCAAAATTAGAATACTAGCAGTGCATTGCAAGAAACACGCAGAACGTACCACATATTGTGCACATCAGTTTTAAGGTTTTAAGCCTGGTTTATTTCTCACATTTTAAAATTGCAAAAAGCTACAATGGCCAAAGTTGCGCACCATAATTACTTGATATTTTCAGCATACCCTGATGAATATATGAATAGAATGTGTCATCCGCTTTTATCTAGTGTTTGCAGTTATAGTTTTTACAGTGCTTTATAAAAAAATATAAGATATGTTTAAAAAGTCTAAAAAATCCAATATATATAGTTCCGTTGGCGTGCTTTTTCCATGTCAATAATGTACCTCTACATGGCATGTAGTAATTGTTATCTGTGAATGTTCATTTAAATATCGGGGATTTTCCTTTTCTCCCGCTCACGAGTCCTACCTTAACGACCTCGGCCGGTATTGTGATGACGAACTTTGCATCAACCTAATGTAAGGTGAAATTAATAATGAAAGTTTTCAAGGAAAAAAAAAAAAACTACAATCACCGAGTAGACGTTTCAAAGTTATGTTCATTGGGTAGGAGTTAACTGTAATCTGTTACATTTCTTTTGACCGCAAAATTCGCACGCTTTGTACAACCACTAGTTAACAAGGATATTGCATTTACACTTATACCGCACCTTAAGTTCAGCACACAAATGTCAGCTCTCGTCGAATAACTTGAAGATGCAAAAAATTTTAAGAAGAGTCACATAATTATGCATTGGTGATATATAATTGCACTAATGGCACGCTACAATTTAGTTAGGCACGCTATTTAATACATCTCACAATTTAAAATATGCATCCCTGACAATTTCTGATTACTTTGCACCAATGCACTCTATTACAATTAACAATGAGGCTATTAAAGTTCCGGGTAGCCAGAGCGCGGCTGCATACAGGGAGAAGCTATAGTCAAGGCCCTGTACTGCATGTGCAGGTAACTGTTTGCCGTTAGTTTGAGGGGGGGCTTTGTCAACGCGTGGTTGTGCTTTCGTACGTTACTCGATGCCGTGTGTTCACGTTCGTTTAGTTAGGCCACTGCATAAATACTACATAGACTCGAAGAATGGTTTTGATGTACGGATTTCTGCAGGAGCTTTGCAATCGTGTTCCATATAGAGAAATTCGGCCAACTTGTGAAAATGTTACGATCTCTCAATGGCAAGAAACGTGCCCTGCTCTTAATGGATCTTACGCAGATGCAGGCAATGATTTGCCGCTGAGGGACATTATTTTCAGCATATCTTATATCACAGGCTAGTGCTTATTGTTACAAGTTTTAAAATACAGTACCATTAATGCTTCTAGTAAAAATATAAATGATAAAATAAAAATATTAACTTTATGCGTGGGATCTCTGAATTTTTACGGTTGCTGGGGCAGCACTTCCCCAGTAAGTAGAAGCGCTCAGGCGGCCCTAACTCAAATAAACTCGGTCGTTAAGGCACGGACTTGTGAGGGGTCAATTTCCACCAGGACCGACCTTCCTAGCTGAGGTTTTCCATACAAACCGAACATATTGGTCAGCCAAAGCGCTCCAGGCGTAAACCCCGTCTTAATTACATACGGGAGAAACCCAGAAACAGCAAAATGGCCGCCTTATTAATTGAGTAGTTGACTAATTTTGTCATAAAACTGATATGAGTCTTGAAACTTAAATTTAGTTTTATTTTGCATAACATTGTTTACGCAGTAATTTGTATAAAGAAACAAAATGTTGAAGTATGACGGATTATTATTACAACAATATATTCAGGTAAGCACTGTGAACATTTCGGCTAATACTATTAAGTGCTGGTAATGTAATAATTAAACGACTGACATTTTGCTATGCGTGATTGTTTTTTTATTTGCATTTCTTTTAGAATTAAATTGTTCACACTTTCCTTTTTGTCGGAAATATTACAGTCTGAACCTTTGTTTTCCTGTTTATTCATTTTTTCTCATTTTAAATTAACTTTAAATAAGAAATTTTCCGTATATAATTGTTTAACGCAATTGACACCTACTGTAAACAAAAAAGAAAACAAAACTATCTAAAATGAGCCGGTGGTGAGCTTTTCTCTCTCAGTTCTCTACGATGATGTTAAACCCAATTTATTTCCAGGTTATAATTTTAGACACATTACTGCATTCGCTGTAGGCACAACAAGGACTTTTACCCGTTATTTTTGTTTCTGTTTCGTCCCGATTTCTAGGTAGAGTGGTGGAGTTTAATGTTACAAGCCGTGCATGTGGGAAAGGGAGGAATAATTTACTTTGCAGAATTTTACGTGTCTGTTTCCAGCTTCGTTTCCCTTGCCTTGCTCTGCCTCTACCCACTGTTCGCGGATGTCAAATGAGATTGATATTCTACAATGTTACACGATGATCTACAAACATTAAGGACAATTTTGTGAACATAAATCCATATTAAGATGAGAGTGCACAATGCAAATCCTTTGTAAATATTCCCATATACCTTATGTGTCTTCAGTAACTTTAAATTCTTTCATTTTTCTGTATTTACCGTCATCAATAACAGCAAGCAACTGGGTAGATGCGTGATTTATTTTCCATGAGTTGTTCTTGTAAACATTCCTGCCAAAGAGTAAAGACATCACACTTTCTCTCTGATGATGGACCACTGGCAGACGTCTGGGACACGCCGTCACTGTAGTCGGTAACTAATTTTACGTCAATTTTCACTGTTTGTAACCTCCAAAACTCTTACGGAGAAAGTCTCCATGCGAGGGGATAACAAACAAAGAGTAAATGCGAAACTTGTATAAGCAATGTTTTATTTATTTATTTATTTATTTATTCATTCATTCTACTTGCAAAACAGAAAAAAGTAATATTTTCAAAAGACCGCATTTCGTTTAGTTCCCGAGAATGTGATATATGAGTGGATACAATGCAATGAGCGACGCAGGTGAACAGGAATGTGTGATATTTGTCCAAGAATTTGCTAATAACAAGTTGGATACGATCCACTAGTAGTGGGAAATGCTATAAATAAAAAGCATGCTGTGTGAGAGTGGGATACACGCCAGGACCTGTAACCAATCCTGGGCTGGCTCAATGCCTATGCCTACTTCGCTAATATAACAAAGTAAATTATGTACCACGCCACCCCCAACAATGCTTCTTTCTCGCACATTCATTTGCAAAACTTATACAGCTTAATTCCCAACAAGTACATTTTACTAAAACTGAAGGAATAATGCTAGTATTTCCTTAAACGACATTGTACAATCTGATTTTTATGAAACCTTCAATCCAACAATGTGCAAAAATTTCGTTCCTGAACTGTATATCTGCGTTTGCCTAAGTTTTACCAATTAGATGTTTATTCGTTGCAATTTGGTTTTTCTTTCAAATAAATGGAATGCAGACAGGTATATTATCCTTAGCATATGTTACAATACTAGTTTAACCCTTCCGGAACAACCTGATTTAACCAGCAGCTTCCATACTTACTAATTACCACAACAACAGTTTTCTCTCCTCCAATTAGAGAACACATTCAAGGGGCCTGAACTTCACCATCCTCTACATGAAACTTTACTCTCTATTGAGGCCTTGACCCAAAAAGAAAAGAAAAGAAAAGGTTTGTGTTTTCCGTCAAAGGATTACATTTATATTTAAAAAAGAAAAGTTCAAATAAGGCAACAGCCTAATTAATAATTGCAATAAGCGACGTAAATCAATGAAAATGCGCATTATATTTTGGCGAGTTTCGTGTAGATGAGCTGGCGATGTCGAGATTCAGCACAACCTTCTGATCCTACACTCTGTTTTAACAAGAATCTTTTGTTGTGCTTTCTCCTAAGCCAGCAAAATTAAAGGGTCCTCAAATCCAAGTAAGCGTGAAGCGATAAACGATATGAACACAGAAAAGGATAAAAGTACGTTTAAAACACACGGAGACAAATTCATTTCCTTCATATTTCGACTAAGAGGTACTCGATGCCTAGACATTGAAAAACCCATAATGAGCTCTAATTCGGTTGATCAAAAAATAAAGGTTTTCATACGTGTGTCATGTACACTATTTTAAAAACAATCACTAAAAATTTACATTTCTGCGTTTATTAATGACATCGGTAATCAGTTTTGTAACTATTGTTGTTGATTTGGCGTATTTACTGACACTCTTCAACATCTCAGGTCATCAGCGTCCCATTCAATCCATGGCGTGAAACGGCCGACAAATTTGCTCAGAGGCCTCTTCTTTCAGACTTGAGGTTCTTTATCGTGCCGTAAATGTACGACAAGGGACTCACGGCTTTACTTCCCTTCCGAAGGAAGCCATACTTACGATTTTTACACTCAAAAATCCGTCGATCCTGGCCGGTATTACACCCGCGATCTTGGGTTAGGAGTCAAGTATGGTTATCACTAGACTACCTGGACCGACGTTTTGTAACAAGACTAAACAATATATCTTAATGTTTATTCCAAATTCGGATGATTTTAATTTTATTATTTTAATGCGATTTACGTCATTTCCATTTCTAGCACAATTTACATACCATTCATGTTAGAATTGAATTATTTCATATCTTCATTTGCTTCCCATTGACCGTTTTCAATTTGAAAATTAAAATAGAAGATAGTATCTAAGAGAAGATTTAAGTATTGAAAAATAAATGGAATTAAAAAAAAAAAACTTTAAATTTAAAAAATGATAAGTAGATTTGTTTCTCTCTGAATTTTTAAATTAAACTGAAAAAAAAATTAACACATTCCAATTAATAACAAATCTTATTTTACATCGGAAACGACACAACAAACTAGCAGAGAGCTCTTAAAAAAAAGACAAATTGATTTGATAAGGATTAATAACGTCATACACACACATAAAAAGTTACGAGTTATCCTCACGATGCTGAAAGGCTCAGGTAAGATATCAAATGCAAACATCCCTGTATACACAAAATGAATGAAAAGGATTAACTCAAAGTTATTTTTAGAGGGGTAATTTAAACATATTTTGTTTCATTCTAAAATATATGTACAAGTTCTTATTTTAAAAAAGAATAGAGCACATATAATGGTTAATGAAAGCAAAATTAAATTATGTAAATTTCATTTTATTATATGTAAATCCGTTAACTAGGTTATTCAACAGTAATAAAAATTTTAATAATATTTTGGAAAGAATATTCAGATTTAGTATAATGAATTTGCTACAAAAGAGGCACAGAGAAAGAATAAAACTATATACATACAGAACACTTCCGTATGTGCCTCACTATATACATACAGAACACTTCAGTATGTGCCTCACTATATACATACAGAACACTTCAGTATGTGCCTCACTATATACATACAGAACACTTCAGTATGTGCCTCACTATATACATACACAACACTTCAGTATGTGCCTCACTATCTACATACACAATACTTCACTATCTACATACATAAAACTTCACTATCTACATACACAATACTTCACTATCTACATACACAATACTTCACTATCTACATACACAATACTTCACTATCTACATACACAATACTTCACTATCTACATACACAACACTTCAGTATGTGCCTCACTACATACAGAACACTTCAGTATGTGCCTCACTATCTACATACACAACACTTCACTATCTACATACACAATACTTCACTATCTACATACACAACACTTCAGTATGTGCCTCACTATCTACATACACAATACTTCACTATCTACATACACAACACTTCAGTATGTGCCTCACTACATACAGAACACTTCAGTATGTGCCTCACTATCTACATACACAACACTTCAGTATGTGCCTCACTATCTACATACACAATACTTCACTATCTACATACACAACACTTCAGTATGTGCCTCACTACATACAGAACACTTCAGTATGTGCCTCACTATCTACATACACAATACTTCACTATCTACATACACAACACACCAGTATGTGCCTCACTATCTACATACACAATACTTCACTATCTACATACACAACACTTCAGTATGTGCCTCACTACATACAGAACACTTCAGTATGTGCCTCACTATCTACATACACAATACTTCACTATCTACATACACAACACACCAGTATGTGCCTCACTATCTACATACACAATACTTCACTATCTACATACACAACACTTCAGTATGTGCCTCACTATCTACATACACAACACACCAGTATGTGCCTCACTATCTACATACACAACACTTCAGTATGTGCCTCACTATCTACATACACAACACTTCACTATCTACACACAGAACACTTCAACATGTTTCTCACTATCTACATGCACAACACACCAGTATGTGCCTCACTATCTACATACACAACACTTCAGTATGTGCCTCACTATCTACATACACAACACTTCACTATCTACACACAGAACACTTCAACATGTTTCTCACTATCTACATGCACAACACACCAGTATGTGCCTCACTATCTACATACACAACACTTCAGTATGTGCCTCACTATCTACATACACAATACTTCACTATCTACATACACAACACACCAGTATGTGCCTCACTATCTACATACACAATACTTCACTATCTACATACACAACACTTCAGTATGTGCCTCACTACATACAGAACACTTCAGTATGTGCCTCACTATCTACATACACAATACTTCACTATCTACATACACAACACACCAGTATGTGCCTCACTATCTACATACACAACACTTCAGTATGTGCCTCACTATCTACATACACAACACACCAGTATGTGCCTCACTATCTACATACACAACACTTCAGTATGTGCCTCACTATCTACATACACAACACTTCACTATCTACACACAGAACACTTCAACATGTTTCTCACTATCTACATGCACAACACACCAGTATGTGCCTCACTATCTACATACACAACACTTCAGTATGTGCCTCACTATCTACATACACAACACTTCACTATCTACACACAGAACACTTCAACATGTTTCTCACTATCTACATACACAACACTTCAGTATGTGCCTTACTATCTACACACACAACACTTCACTATCTACATACAGAACACTTCAACATGTTTCTCACTATCTACATACACAACACTTCAGTATGTGCCTCACTATCTACATACAGAACACTTCAACATGTTTCTGACTATCTACATACACAACAGTTCAGTATGTGCCTCACTATCTACATACACAACACCTCACTATCTACATACACAACAGTTCAGTATGTGCCTCACTATCTACACACAGAACACTTCAGTATGTGCCTCACTATCTACAAACACAACACACCAGTATGTGCCTCACTATCTACATACACAACACTTCAGTATGTGCCTCACTATCTACATACACAACACTTCACTATCTACACACAGAACACTTCAACATGTTTCTCACTATCTACATACACAACACTTCAGTATGTGCCTTACTATCTACACACACAACACTTCACTATCTACATACAGAACACTTCAACATGTTTCTCACTATCTATATACACAACACTTCAGTATGTGCCTCACTATCTACATACAGAACACTTCAACATGTTTCTGACTATCTACATACACAACAGTTCAGTATGTGCCTCACTATCTACATACACAACACCTCACTATCTACATACAGAACACTTCAGTATGTGCCTCACTATCTACATACACAACACCTCACTATCTACATACACAACACTTCACTGTCTACATACAGAACACTTCAACATGTTTCTCACTATCTACATACACAACACTTCAGTATGTGCCTTATTATCTACATACAGAACACTTCAGTATGTGCCTCACTATCTACATACACAACACTTCAACATGTTTCTCACTATCTACATACACAACACATCAGTATGTGCCTCATTATCTACATACAGAACACTTCAGTATGTGCCTCACTATCTACATACAGAACACTTCAGTATGTGCCTCACTATCTACATACACAACACACCAGTATGTGCCTCACTATCTACATACACAACACTTCAACATGTTTCTCACTATCTACATACACAACACTTCAGTATGTGCCTCACTATCTACATACAGAACACTTCAGTATGTGCCTCACTATCTACATACACAACACTTCATTATGTGCCTCACTATCTACATACACAATACTTCACTATCTACATACACAACACATCAGTATGTGCCTCACTATCTACATACACATCACTTCACTATCTATATACACAACACTTCAGTATGTGCCTCACTACATACAGAACACTTCAGTATGTGCCTCACTATGTACATACACAACACTTCAGTATGTGCCTCACTATCTACATACACAACACTTCAGTATGTGCCTCACTATCTACATACACAACACACCAGTATGTGCCTCACTATCTACATACACAACACACCAGTATGTGCCTCACTATCTACATACACAACAATTCAGAATGTGCCTCACTATCTACACACAGAACACTTCAACATGTTTCTCACTATCTACATACTGAACACTTCAGTATGTGCCTCACTATCTACATACACAACAGTTCAGTATGTGCCTTACTATCTACATACACAACAGTTCAGTATGTGCCTCACTATCTACATACACAACAGTTCAGTATGTGCCTCACTATCTACATACAGAAAACTTCAGTATGTGCCTCACTATCTACATACACAACAATTCAGAATGTGCCTCACTATCTACATACAGAACACTTCAGTATGTGCCTCACTATCTACATACACAACACTTCAGTATGTGCCTCACTATCTACATACACAATACTTCACTATCTACATACCCAACACATCAGTATGTGCCTCACTATCTACATACACATCACTTCACTATCTATATACACAACACTTCAGTATGTGCCTCACTACATACAGAACACTTCAGTATGTGCCTCACTATCTACATACACAACACTTCAGTATGTGCCTCACTATCTACATACACAACACTTCAGTATGTGCCTCACTATCTACATACACAACAATTCAGAATGTGCCTCACTATCTACACACAGAACACTTCAACATGTTTCTCACTATCTACATACTGAACACTTCAGTATGTGCCTCACTATCTATATACACAACACTTCACTATCTACATACTGAACACTTCAACATGTTTCTCACTATCTACATACACAACAGTTCAGTATGTGCCTCACTATCTACATACAGAACACTTCAGTATGTGCCTCACTATCTATATACACAACACTTCACTATCTACATACAGAACACTTCAACATGTTTCTCACCATCTACATACACAACACTTCAGTATGTGCCTCATTATCTACATACAGAACACTTCAGTATGTGCCTCACTATCTACATACAGAACACTTCAGTATGTGCCTCACTATCTACAAACACAACACTTCAGTATGTGCCCCACTATCTACATACACAACACTTCAGTATGTGCCTCACTATCTACATACACAACACTTCACTATCTACATACAGAACACTTCAACATGTTTTTCACTATCTACATACACAACACTTCAGTATGTGCCTCACTATCTACATACACAACACCTCACTATCTACATATACAACACTTCAACATGTTTCTCACTATCTACATACACAACACTTCAACATGTTTCTCACTATCTACATACAGAACATCTCAATATGTTCTTCACTATCTACATACAGAACATGTCAATATGTTCTTCACTATGTATATACAGAACTGCTCAACACTGTTCACACTTTATTCACATAAGTAAGTCGTTCCTATGCACAAGTAGCCCTGAAATTATGCATAAACTGGTAGTCATTAATACCCTTGCATTTTTTTTAATGTATAAGTGATTGAAAATTAATCTTTTATAGCAATAATAAAGTGGTTAATGGATTTTGGACTGGAATTAATTTCAATACATTGCTTGTTTTATAATCATTTTTAAAATGCTCATATATTTCATCAACAAGAGTAACATGCTGGATGCAAAGTCTGCTCAACAATAGCAGATTAATAATTAATCCACTACTGTATATTTTGTCTTCCTCTTTAAACTTCTAAGAAATAGCTCAATGGAGTGACGTAATATTATACTAAGCCGCTTGCTGCTAGATACTTTCCTTCTTTGTCTAAAAATGTTAGAAATGTAACAGCAAACGGAATAGCTAGTTTTAGTTGTCAACTCAAACTACCTAGCACTGTACCTTTCTGATCAAACTACCTCAAAACAGGAACCTTTAGTTAATTTGCAATACAGCATTATGGTATAGGAATTTTTTTTATTTATTTACGGACGGTCTTTAACATCTCAAGCCATCAGCCGCCTAAATTAAACCGCCACGGGTGGCCGAGTTCGTTAAGGCGCGGACTCTTGAGCGGGAGTCTGGGATTCGAATCCCACCAGGACTCTTGAGCGGGAGTCTGGGATTTTTTTCCAGGTTTTCCTCAGTCCTCATAATTGGCCAATGCCGGGGAAATACCCTAAACTTAGGCCTGGAACGCTTCCTTCCTTAAAAAAAATCCTTTCCCAATATACCATTTCATTTCATATATCATCAGTGTCCGTCGCCCGTGGTGCCTCAGCAGTAAAAACGGGCGTTAAACACCATTCACTCACTCCTAAAGTAGACCACCGAGAATGTTGGACAGCGTTCTGGGTATTGATATAGATACACTATCGCACAATTCATTGCAGATAATAAGATACTGTGCAAATGAGTGAGTTACACTTGCTTTATTTCAAATAACGTTATTAAAATTCGCAAGTTTTGTTCCACAAAAGTGAATTATCAATACTTGACGCTTTGGAGGTGCAGCAGTTACCTTTTAATTCTTAACACTTTATAACGTTATATTTTTTCTTTCGCCCCCTGTTATCTTCTGAACATTTTCTTGTGATTATTATTTTCATTTCTTTTTCTGAAATTCTTTACACTTTCATGTGGTATTGTATTAAGCTGTAGATTTGTGTTGCTCTTTATTTTTCATACCCTTTAGTGTTTCTCTTTCTGGGTATCGATCCCTTTTAACAGTTTTTGACATTGCACTCCGATGGTAACGAGTAGTGTTAAAGGACGCAGAACTGTCAAGGCAATTAACGCCCAAACACACTAAAACTGTACCAATATGAAAATACATAACCAATATATCTACAGGAAAATTTTTTCCAAAAACCAGCGGCATTAGCACGCTGGGCAATAAAAATAACAATACTAAAATAACAAATAACAAGGGCATAGATGTCAACAATGAACAAAAGACTGGTAATAGAATATATAGAAAAACAACAGTACTAAAAGGTTCTAAAAAGTAACTGTCACATATAAAATTATAAATATCACCCTTGCTTCAAAAGCACAAACACGGATAAAACGGAGCACTCGCTCAACAGCAACCACATCATCTGCAAGTAAGTTTTTTTTTTTGAGTAGTGTTTAATGCCCGTTTTTACTACTGAGGCATCACAGGCGGTGTACACTGAAGATACATGAGATGAAATTATACATTCCGAAAAGATATGATTTAAGGAAGGAAGCGTTCCAGGCCTAAGTATAGGGTACCTCCACGGCATTTGCCAGTAATGAGGACTGAAGAAACCCCAGTCAGGGAGGACGGTCCTGGCGGGATTCGAACCCCAGACCTCCTGCTCACGAGTCCGCGTCTTAACGACCTCGGCCACCCGTGGCAGTCTGCAAGTAGGTCCTCAATAGAGGGCAAACCCAGGGACAGTCTAAAAGTCGTTAGATGATGGCATTCTACTAAAATGTGATGCACTGTATAGGGGTGGTCACAGTGAGGACACGCTGAAGCTGGTTCACCATTAAAAAGGCGACGATGACTAAAACAGCAATGCCCAATTCTTAAACGTGCTAAAATTACTTCTTCGCGACGAACTGAGCGATAAGAGGCTAACAAATTAAAAGGGAAAGCTTATTATTGAGTAAATTCCATTCTTTACGCCAGCGCGAGAGAACGCCTCTACGTAAAATTTGCTTACAATCCCCCGAGTAAAAACACTGCTCAAATGCAGCTGGATCTAAAAGGGCTGATTTCGCTGCGACATCTGCGGCTTCATTGCCTGGAATTCCCACATAACCAGGAAGCCATAGCAGTGTTACATTGACGCCCGCGTCAACTAGCGTAAACACTGCGTCCTGTATGGGGGATAGGAGTTGTACTGGTTGCTAAAAGTCAAAAGGTCACTCAGGGAATCAGAACAAATGACACAGTCCCCCAGCCGCTGTAGAGATTCAAATAAAACCGCTCGATAAATAGCATAAAGTTTTGCCATTAAAATAGATGTCGCAGAGCCAAGACCAAAACTTCTCTAAAAGCAAACGCACATTCGACACCTATGTCCGATTTCGAACCGTCGGTATAAATAAAATTGCATCTCGCAAATGAGGAGATTATCGCACTAAAATAGCGACGAATAATAGGAGCTTCGGTCGAAGATTAAGGACAGGACGTAAGCCCAAGATGCATAGGAGCCTCTGCTAAAAGCCAAGGGGGAGAACAAGCTTCTCCGGCTAAGGAAAAAGCAAGTAACTCAACGTCCAAAGTCCTTAACAACACCCGAAAAAGAAAGCCATTAACATTATAAAAACGGCTCATTAGAGGATGACGAGGTTGAGCAGCTAATGGACAACTATAAGCACCAAGTAAAATGTTCATACGATAAGATAAGGTTCTCTAGATTCCGCACATAAACGTGACACAAAACTCATAGGGGATGCTCTAATGGCGACACGGATTCCCCGGTGATGAAGTTAAGGCAACGAAGAATTGATGGTCACGCACAGCCGTAAACAATACAGCCAAAATCGAGTTTGGACGGATTATAAAACGGTAGAATCGTAAAAGAACCGTCTGGTCAGTTCCCAGGATGTGCCACACGTAAAAGACAAAGAGAACGTTCACACCGAAATCCGAGTTGCGCTATACGCGACGACCAGCATAATTTCCAATCGAACACTAAGCCAAGGAACTTTATCTACAAAAAATAGGCCATCTGGGCCAAGGGGGAGAGATGGGGAAGGAACTCCTTAGAGAGTCAGAAATTCGTGCAGACGGTCTTCTCAGCAGAAAAACGGAACCCGTGGTTAACATTTCAAGCATAAAGGCGGTCACACCCTGAATAAATGGCTAGAGAATGGAAGAGAGTCCGATTCGCTTGTTAGTAAGCCACTTTGGCGCGCGCTGAGAATGTACGTGTGAAGACATGATATGAATCTGACACGGGAAATGATCACTGGAGTACAAACTAAAGAGGACGTTCCAGGCAAGATGTACAGAAAGAGAGGCGGAATAGAAAGACAGAACCAATTGTAAGAAACTGTGTGTATAATCAGAAAGAAAAGTTGGCTGACCGGTAATGAGCAAAGTAAAATTTTGGCAATCTAAAAAGTCCGCCATCATGCTACCCCTTGGACACTCCGTGGAAGAAAGTCCCCCAAAAGAAAGAAAGAGGGTGATAACTGAGATAGAATATGATCCAGATCAACCGCTGCGACAGTAGCACATGAAGGAATGTAAATTTTGCAAACAATAAAACAAAGGTACACAGAAGCTGCTGCAGCCGGTATAGGAAAATCTAGATTCAAAGGAGAATTGTACATTCATCTCAGAATAACTCCGCCATGCGCGGCAGTGCCATCTTCGGGAGAAAAATCGAATGTCACCGAAGAGAAACTGCGAAAGACTATCGAGTCAAAGTTCGGTCTTCTGGAGACACACAAGCGCCGAGGTAGTGGACCGTAAAAACATCTTTAGTTCTGCTCTTCGACTAAGGATGCCACGTACATTGCACGAAAGGATAGCCATTGTGAATAAATAAGGGATAAGCTTATCTACTGTCCTTTTCCGCCGGTGCAGAACGAACCAACCGTCCTTTCTTTAGGCGCGTGGGAACTAGGTGGTTTAGCTGGAGCAGATACATCCTGCTCCATCATATCCTCAGAGAGAGGGCTCTCAACACCTGGAATCGGTTGCAGGTAGAAATAGGCGTTGACGATGAACACCTAATGGGCGTGCTCCTAGACCCATCATGAGAGCTTGAAGGGAGAAGGGCTCGATGTCTTCTTCTTTTCAATCTTAGTGGGCGATTTCAGAAAGTCAGTCCTGGTGTAGGCTGTCTTAAATTTAATTGCCGGAGCATCAAAACAACAGGTTTCGGCTTCTCGATAGAGCACTTGGCGGAACCAGGCGCACTAGGGACCCGAGTAAAAACAAAGTCGCAGGTCTGCGTGTTGCTATCTCGCTTCTAGATCGCAGCAGAAGCCACAGCGCTGTATGTGCTGGTCTTAGGTATTACAGGTTGGCGAGATTGAAATCGGTAAAGGAAAGTTGTTCCTTCACCCGGATTTCCTGTACACAGCGTTCTTCGCAATAGCGAGGACAGTCATGGGACGAAGCGGCAGTTCACGCAGACGGGAGCGGATGAACATGCTCCATCATGCCTCAGGTTGCACAGCTCGAATGGGCACCCTTACAAGAAATGAGTGTGTGGCCAAAGCGTTGGCATTGAAAACATCGCAAGGGGCTGGGAATATATAGACGCACCTCAATAACCTCATATGCAGCTTTAATTCTTTGCGGCAACTAAACCCGTTTAAGTTGAGGAAGAAGGTACGGATCGGCTGTACTTCACATTCTTTCCTCGCCTGTATACGATAAACTAATGTGACCCCTTAGGCTCCCTGACAACTTTGAATTTTTGGGTCTGACATCTCGTTTAGTACAGTAGTGGAAATAACTCCTCGTGAAATTTAGAGTTTCATGTTGCTCAACACGGATCCGATACCCGTGGTGTATCGCCGCCTTGTGCAATGCGTTATTTTGTGAAGGTCAAGTGTCTCCATCAAAAAAGAACCATTACGGAGTCGTGTACAGGACTTAACGTGTAGAGAGACGCCATCAATACCCTTCTGAATAATAAACGGGTTTGCCCGGCTAAACGACTGATCGTCTTCAGCACGACTAATAACTAAGTAATGAAGATATGATTGCTCTGTTACTTCTTTAACGTCCAATTTTTTACGTTTCATTTGTTGTTGAGAATTATCATGCACCATTGCGAGTTCATTCTCCACCATTGCATCTGTCTCAGATGGCATGCTGCTTCCTGGACGCCACCCTGGCTTAGGTGATTTGTCCTGATCTGAACAGTCACCTCAGGGTCAAACCTCCCCGGGTACAAACAGACGGATTCACTCACCTACAGGAAGATTATAGCTGTTGCAATGATTCTTCCCCCGGCCTGGCCTTTACCAGGGAATACGCTTGCCGTCCTACATGATAACCCAATGCTGGGTGTCACGCCATTATCCAGTCACTTTTTACCGCATAAAATACGGGGGCATCCATCAGATTAAGAACAGGTGATATGGACAGTAAAACATTAAAATATAGTCAAAATAAAAGGGTCAAACACGCTGAGCGTGGACCTGAGGGAGCTCACGTGCTTCGGGGTAGCTGCGCTCCGTACCCAATGGGCCCATATTACATTGTTTTATATATGTCTACTAAATTTATCTACAATGTCAATTTTGGGTTATTAGGTAAAACAACAGATGTGTCATACTTAAAATGATTACACAGCGTTTAAATGCAGCACATTGTTGAATCAGTTGTGCACAGTTAAAATATTTTCATGTTCTTAGTTCAAAACCTTACGAGTTACAACTCTCCCGCAGTTGCATCGAATTTCTTCAATTAGGTCAACATTGCATGGCTTCTGTCAAAATTTGCAAATACAACAGTACGCCGGATATTCACTTTATTGCCAACAGAACATGGGTATGCAAACAATAGTTCGTTATCATTGTGAAAGGAAATAGCGCAATATTTTGCCTTCTTCGGCTAATGCATTGATTACAAATCTCACAATGAAGCTTTAACCAATAGGATATGTCATTTGCCTTCTCCATAGGAAAGCAATTTTACATTTCGTTGGATAAATACGGGGACGAGTTTTAATAATTCACACACCATGCTATGCTGTTCCCGCGGGAAGAAACCAGGCCTTACAGTGTCAACACTTGGACAGTTAATTTATTGCTTATCAAAGCGTTGCAGAATTCTTTAACAAGAGATTTTCAAAGTGTTTAAAAAATCGAATTCTTGTTACTTTCAAAGACAGTTACTATAAGAAGTTCATGTTTCTTTCCTAACAAATGTTTAATAAGTGCAGATATTTCAAAAATAACTGCAGGCACAAATGAACCCGATTTTTTTTTTCGATAAAGACCTCATTCATGACCGCAAGTTGCTGAAAGAAATTTGGCTAAAGCAAAGGGCTATTTCATCTCCAATATTAAATCTCCAGTGTTAAATTTCGTATTTTCATCTATTGATCATACCATCATACATGAAATGGAACAAGTGAAAATATCCTGTATCCTATCAATATATTTGCATTAACCTTTTCCTATTAAAATTATTTTTAGTTAAATGCAGGTGTAACATGTTAACTGAAACAACAATTTAAAAATATATTACATCAACAAAATATCAGTTTGACTTAGTATACATTTCCCTAATAGAATATTTATTACAACCACCATTTTAATAATACACAAATTAAAAATAAGTCATTTTAAACAAAAACAATATCACTTAATTTAGGATTTTCCTATTAATATTATATACAGTAAGTGATGTAACACAATCTAGTAACCCTGACAACAATGTAGAATTGTTATATCTCATTTTAGGCAGAATATTAGTAACACGTGCTTTATTATTTTCCTTAAAGGAATATTGGAATTTAATATTAGTGTAATGGTAATTTATTACAAAAGTTCAAGTAAAAGAAATTAAATGTATAAAATTATATAATATATACAGATGAGATGCATGCAACGATATAAAATCAGCAAATAAATGTACATATACAGGTAAACTATTACAAAAAGGAAAATGTTCCTTCGCAATTACTTTCTCAGGCACAAAAAAACGAGATATTTCTTCGGAAAAATCACAACTCAAGCTACCCTTCGACAATGGAGGATATCACATCAAAACTTCTCGATATTTCAAACCTCCCATGTCCTTATTCTTAGAATTAATTGACTAAAACGTATTTAACAGCAGTGAAAGAAATTCTGTTACTTACCATAAGCGGCCCATTGCTTAAGAATCAGCGAGGCTTGAAACAGCATTACACTCTGCAACAAGAAAAAAGAAAAGTTCTTGCTTTCATCCGCTGAGAGACAAATCTACTTGAATCTTATCCGGTAAAATTATAATTTACCTTCTTTGTAACTTCAGTCTCACGATATGCAACATAAACTCATATGAGGATCTGCCTTAATTGCTTACTCAAGTGTTCTATTAAAATAAGTGTTCCTCTTTGAGGAGAACATTTTAACGATTCGGGAATAAGTTGAAGTTCTACTGCTGAGTAATTAAAAACTTGCAATATTCAGAAAATGCTCAGCTTTCAAGCCTTTAGAAAATATTGCGCACTTTTTAATGGGGAAAATCACAAAAAAAAATCTTGATCTTTAGATGAATTTTAATTTCCTCCATATATCCAGCGCTACTCGCAACAATGATTCAGAACTGTTGGGCCAAATACACCTGTTCTATAACATTTACGCCGTTTCAACTGTCTGTTCTCAAAACCAAACTTGCATTTACAATTGATGCCTATTCCAAAACATTCGTACATGAGAAAGCTTCCTAGTATAAGACGTAATCAGACGTCGAAAATATTTCAGAAAAATGCTCTTTAATTTCTGTTAAAGCATAAGGGGAAGTAAAACAGCAGACTGTTGGTTTTGTACTTGTGTTTTCCTAAGGAGAGGTGGTGTATCTTGAGAAATTACTTCGATTTTCACATTTGTTATCAGATTTTGTTTTTGTCAAGTTCTTCTAGACCCGTCAGTCCGGTAGAACTGGAGGTGTTTGGGCTCCTCAGTATAATTTCCGTGAAAGGCTACCAAAACACTGTTCCATAAATTAAAACGTTAAAGCAGTTGTCCATTGCTCGCAAGCGAAATTGTCATCTGTACAATGGAAATTAAATATTGTTATATTTTGCATATGTTGTTTTTTACTTTTGTCATACACATTGGAAATATTTAAGATTATAATACGATTTGTTCTGGATATTTGTGTTTATCTTTAGATTATTTTGTGGTTTCAAAAACAGCGTCTTTAAAAAGGTTTTATATATAAAAGCTACGATATGTCTTTGTAAATATTTGAGTGAAAAAACATTGCATCTCATATGCGGAAAAAAAAAAAAGCGATAAAGTTTACTGAGTTGGAGCATGTGGCGGTAGCTTCACGAAGACCCACTCAAATTTTGTTACCTTAAACCTTGAACGCCACACGTGCACAAAGTAACAAAATCAAATAGTTTAAATTTTTTACTGGAATTGCTATAAAGCCTTCGTTTAAGATAACTTTACAGTACAGTTCGCTGCATTTCATTTTGCAGATTAAAACAGTACAAAATTATCATACACATTAACTTTTCATTCACTTATCTATGTAGACGAGCATTATGAGCATAGGAAGTTATGAACGACACATTCTTTGTGAAAGTAAACATACATTGATGTAGCAAATTCCCGCAGCTCAAGAAACTCCTATGCGTGCTATATTTAGGTCCAGACGCCAGACGTCACTGTGCTTTTCTCCACTTCAAGGAATGCGTCGAATTCCTAACGAGACTTCCCAGGCGCTCTGACGTCACAAATACATTGAGGAAAAATGGTAAGAAAATCGTGAGAAGATATAGAGATGAAAAACTTTAGTACAACAAATCTAAAAAAGGAATGAATGAGAACTACTCGTGAATTGATGGATCAACCCAGAAATGTGTTCCTTAATTACTTTTACTCTTTACGTAACACAGTCAGTGGTATCCATCAACGATGAAGTCGTCACGGAGCACACAATTGTGAGGATGCTGAAGATGCAATATCAACACAAAGAAAAAGAAATTCAAATTTCAGCTTTCCGCCGCAACACTAGTGGCAACAGTTTTTCGATGCAAAGTACGAAACTTAAAGAATGTGATGGCTGATGAAACAGAAGGTGGATCTGTTCATGTGTTCAGTAATGAGCACAGATATGCCGGAAGCCTCAAAATTCACAAAGTAAAAACAAACTAATTACATTATCTAGAAGAACATGTTAATACAAAGAAACGCATAAATAGCATCCAAAGTAGCACACAAGGACGTCCAATTTATAATAATAGTCTGTGTGCAACTGAAGATAACTGATAGAAAACCCCATCTGGGAACAGATTGCCTCGACGAAACAAAAAATAGCATCCACATTCTACGGAGATGGAATCTGTTTGTTTGGTGCCTTAGGCAACTAGACGGACTTTAAAAAGAATACATTAAACGTACTTTTTTTTTTTTTGAATAGTGTTTAACGCCCGTTTTTACTACTGAGGCACCATAGGCGGTGGACACTGATGATACATGAAATGAAATGATATATTGGGAAAATATTTTTTTTTTAAAGGAAGGAAGCGTTCTAGGCCTAAGTTTAGGTACCTCCCCGGCATTTGCCAGTTATGAAGACTGAGGAAAACCTGGAAAAAACCCCAGTCAGGGAGGACGGTCCTGGCGGGATTCGAACCGCAGACCTCCCGCTCACGAGTCCATGCCTTAACGACCTCGGCCACCCGTGGCGGTTTAAACGTACTGCAGACGTCATCTGGAACATGGAGGAATATGCCACAAAATGGGAAATGTAGATCACAATATGTACAATACATACTTGCTGCCTAAATAAGAATACAGGTTCCAGTTTTTTGCTGGTTGACAACTTGCACAACAACGCAGCTCGGTCAAACTGGATGGATGGCAGGCAAGGCCAGAGAAAATCCCTGTATCTTGACAGCGAATTATGCAAACGTAACAACATAACGAACTTTGTCTAAATGTGCAACCTTTTGCTATTATTATTATTAGTCCTGTCAGGCTCGTCGTTAGAAAATGGAAATTAAAAGTACAAATTTATTTATAATTTCAATTATGTAAATTCTATAAAAACAAGCCGTTTTAATATGCTCTTTCAACAAAAGATTTGAAAGGACCACATAAATGCTACATACAGGATGTCCCATTTAAATTTTTCACCCAAAATGCATTTTTTCTTATGCGTCAAATGGAAAATTATTAAAAAAAAAAATCGTTTTTTAACAACATGGAGTTCTTGCTCAGGGTATACTTTTTGTATCTCAATTAATGTAGAAAATACGGGACAGGGCTTCTTTTTTAATTAGCACCATGTATATTTTATTGAGGAATATACTTACCCTCTCCAAGAGTTACATTTGAGTCAAGACAACAGCACACAGAGAAATGATAAATAATGCATGGCTTTTACATGGGTCTTGTTATTGTAAGGTATTACTTATCGCAATTCACAAGTAAAATAGCTTTTTGTACTACTACCTGCAAAACAGACAGTTTAACATCTAATGTTCAAAATAGTGACCAATGGCATTCATGCATAAGTCTACGCTGTGGACGAAACACGCCCCTGATTATTCTACTACACCCTCCGGGATTGCTGTACAAGCACCAAGCTGCATGTCCTCTGCTGATGTTGAGATAGCATTCTTGACCACTCTCTGGTGGCGTAAGGTCCGGGGATAGGGCGGGCCAACCAACTGGTTGATGTACATAAGAGTGGGTAGCTATTGAAGAAACCCAACTGCGTAATGCTTTGGTTGTATAAATTACTTACTCAATGTAGGTTGGTTGGTAGTGCCGTAATGGAGTTCAGGGTTTTATTTATGCCTTCCGGTTCAAGTACTGTTGTATTCCTCAATGTTTATTGATCATCATGAAATGTTTAAACGAGCCTAAGAGGTTAAATGATTTAGTTAAACAAATGCACTGTACTGCTATTAAATAAGACAATTCATGCATTATTTATCATTCTCGTATGTACTGTTTTCTTGACTAAAATGGTACAGCTCATGAGATGGTAAGTGTATTCTTGAATAAAATGAACATGGTGCCATTAAAAAAGAGAAGCTCTCTCGAAACTCCTACATTAATGGAGATACCATATATATAATATAAATGAAAAATAAAATAACTCAATTAAATAAAATGAACAATGTAACTAAAATAACATTAACTAGATAAGCAAAAATAAATAAATAAATAAATAAATAAATAAAAGGCTAAAACACTTAGAAAGTCACAGATGTAGTATCGCAATATTTCCAGTATTTATTTAGTATCTCATGTATTAATGTGTAAGATTTAAACCCGGTGGTATTTTCCCTTTATGTAAAAATATAGCTGCTATAACTCTATCTCTGAGTAAACTTTCACAGCTATGAGTAGGTAACGCATCAATAAGTGTTAGATTAAATGCTTCATCAAAATCCTTACAGTGAAACAAGGCATGCTGGGCAACCGGCAAGGGAGACTTGGCTTTAACAGAACTTCTATGATTGTTCATACGGAGTGAAACAACAGTAGAAGTTAAACTAATATAAAATGCTTTTCAAAGCTTACAAGGTAACATATATATACCACGTTCTTAAAAGAACAGGTAGAAAATGAAGAAATGGCATAATAAAACCACAAGTTTTAGATTTAGGGCATTGACAAGGATATGGGTCTACGACCGGACGAAGTAAATTGGAAGGAGATAGGTTACGGCGAAATATACGAGGTCTGTTCAAAAAGTATCGCGAATTTTGTGTTTTTTCAAAAATTATTTATTTGTTCGTGAATATCTATTTTGTCTCCTTCAAAGTAATTCCCACCAGATGTTATACACAGGTGCCAACATTTTTTCCAATCCTCGAAGCACTTTAAAAAATCGTTTTTTGTGATCTTGTTCAGCTCCTCCTTCGATGCCGTCTTTATCTTCTCAATCGTGGCGTAGTGTCGTCCTTTCATGGGCCTCTTCAGTTTTGGGAACAAAAAAGGGATCACAGGGGGCCAGGTCTGGGTAGTACGGTGGCTGCGGCATCATAAGTGTGTTGTTTTTGCCCAAAAATTCGCGCACAAGCTACGATGTGTGAGCAGGGGCGTTATCATGGTGCAAAAGCCAATTTTTTTTCCTCCACAAATCCGGGCGTTTCTTGCGGATTGCTTCGCGCAAATTGCGCTTAACTTGCAGGTAATATTCCTTATTGACAGTTCTACCCTGTGGCAAGAACTCATGATGCACCACGCCCCTGCAATCGAAGAAAACTGTAAGCCATAACCTTCACATTCGACCGAACTTGGTGCGCTTTTTTCGGTCTTGGCTCGTGTGGCAGCATCCATTGGGATGATTGAGCTTTAGTTTCCACGTCATAACCATAAACCCATGATTCGTCACCAGTTATGACCCTCTGGAGCAAATTTGGGTCGTCGCGGACAGAGTTCAACAATTCCTTAACAACGTTAATGCAATATTGTTTTTGGTCGAAACTGAGCAACTTTGGTACGAATTTTGCGGCGACCCGTCTCATGCCCAAATCATGGCACGAGCCAATCGATAAGTTTAGGTCCTCAGCAACTTCTCTAACGGTGATTCGACGATTGGCCAACGACGAATTCTTCACTTCTTCAATGTTTTCGTCTGTTGTTGATGAGCTCGGGCGTCCGAGACGCTTTTCGTCGTTCACATCTTCTCGACCCTCTGAGAACATTTTGTACCACCGATAAACGTTGCTTTGGTCCAAGGTAGCTTCACCATATGCCACAGTCAACATTCGGAATGCATCCGCGTACTTAATTTTGTTTTTCACACAAAATTTAATGCAGATTCTTTGTTCCATTTTTTGGAATAGGCAAAAATCGAAGACGAGCCAAAATACGTCCAAGAAAATAGCTGTCAACAATTAACTGAACATTCAAAATGGCCGAGCTTGTCTACATAAGCGAGGAACATGAGTACCAACATTAAAGTCACAAAACAATCGAAAATCGAATATACGTAACCCGCGGAAATTCAAAATTCGCGATACTTTTTGAAGAGACCTGGTACTTTTAAGGTTAGGTGGTGTTCTAAAAGTAAGGCGGGATACGAATTTAGAAAAAAAATACTTAAAGATGAATGCCTTATTCAAGTACTGTGGCATTATTTCAAAATAGGTCTGATGTTCTCAATTCCTGGCACTTAAGTAATAACAAGGTTAATGAAATTTTTATTACAAGTTTTAGATTTGCATTGAAACGTTTTATGCGCTGGAAAGATATGGGATTCTAAAAGAGAGGAAGGATATTTTTGGTCTTGGAACTTTTGAGCTAGATGAAAAGTTGTTAAAAGGCGATGACCACGGATTAAAAGAGAAAAAGGAATAGATCTTTTGTAATGCAGGGGATGACAACTATCAAAATGAAGTTACAGTTGTGAATTAGATGGCTTAATTGCACATACGTACGAAAAGAGTCATTGCATAAAAAATATCAATATCTAGGAACGTAGCAGCATTGGGAGAGACAGAAGAAGTGAACTTAACTGAACATTTGGAGTTAAGTTTAGTAAGGAACTGGTCGAGAGATTCTGAGCCACGAATTCAATGCACGAATATATCATCAATATATCTCAACCATAATATCGGCACCAGAGTTTCTGACTTAAGAAATTGCTCCTCTAAGTGAACCATAAAAGGATTGGCATAAGATGGTGCCATTCTGTTGCCCAATGTAGTTCCTATAATTTGGAGATAAAATTTATTATCAAAATTAAACGCAGCGAGAACTAGATAAGCAAGATGACAAATGAAATCTGTGAATGGGGTATGAGGAGGTACTCGAGAGTCGACTACGACTACTAATCCTTCATGATGGAGAATGTTAGTATAAAGTGACGTCATATCGATAGTGGCCAGAAGTACATTAGAATGTGCCAAAGTATCAACTCTCTTAAGCTAACTCTAAAAATGGAAGGAATCTTTGATGCCTATAGAATGGCATAGACGTAACAAATGGCCGTAACCAAAAATTTACTAGGGCAGACGTGCGTTCGGTAGTGAAATGGAAACTGACTACTATCGGGCGGCCTGTAGTTCTTTTTATGAATTTTAGGGAGAAAATATTTTGTAGGAGTCCGAGGGACATGAGGAGTAAGGAGGACTGAGTCCTCCTGCAGTACCAGAAGAAGCCACAAAAGAAGCTGTATCTTGATTAAACTTGACTGTAGGCTCGGGAGACAAGTGACATCATCAAGCTGTCCATCAGCTTCAACATAGTAAGAAGAAATGTCCTGTAATACTATTGAGACTCCTTTATCGGCCGGAAGAATTATAACATTAGGATTATTAGATAACCTTTTTAGTGCTGATTTCTGGAGTGAAATTAAGTTGTTATTATGAGTGATATTAGCTAGAAATTTAGAATCACTATTCGAAGTTAAAACCCGGTTAATTCTAAAGGATGGCTAGAAGGTAAGGAAAGAGGCTCAAGTCTGGAGGGAGGACGAAACTTAGGAAGGCAAGGAGTGACATTTGAAGTAGTCTGAGTAGATTTAGTATGCTAATAGTAACATCATCTTAAATTACGCTAAACTTTACGCCATTAGAAACAAATTTAAGACGATTAAATTTTGGAGTGGGGGAAAAAGATAATTCTTTTTGCATAGCAATGCATCAGCATCAGAAAGTGAACAGTTGTTCTAAATATTGCAATATTAAATCTGTGCCTTTCTAAGTGTTTATCGTTTTTCTGCTTACCTAGTTATCGTTATATATTAACAGTATATAAAAGCAGAAAAGGATAAAACACCAAGAGAAAGTCACACATGATATCGCTATATTTCGAACTACTAGAGTTCTTCTATGGTAAGAAGAAAAGTGAAAGTGATAAAAGTAAATATTGAGAAGGTAGCGTTATATATGGAAACAGATGAAACTAGCAATAAGAGTGTGTCGGAAAAAAATTAATACGTAAGATTTAAACCAGGTGGTATACGCGCTTTATGTAAAAATATAGCTATCATTTCTCTGTCTCTGAGTAAACTTTCAGAGCAATGTGTAAGTAACGCATCAATAAGTGTAAATTAAATGCACCATCAAAATCCTTACAGTGAGATAAGGCATGTTGGGCAACCGGCATGGGAGAATTGATTTTAACAGAACATCTATGATTGTCCCTACGGAGCGAAATAACAGTAGAAGTTTAATTAATATAAAATGCTTTGCAAAGCTTACAAGATAACATATATACGACGTTCTTGGAAGAACAGGTAGCAAATGAAGAAATGTTAAATTCTCTGAATAAATTAGGGTTGTGGAATGAATGGTACGGCATAATTAGCGCACAGGTTTTACATTTAGGACGTTGGCAAGGATATGAGCCAGCAAAGGGACGAGGTAAATTCAGAGGAGATAGGTTTCAGTAAAATATACTTTTAAGGTTAGGGGGTGTTCTAAAATTAAGGCAGGCTACAAAATTAGAAAAATCATTTAAAGATGAATGCATTAAAAAGTATCTTGATATTCTTTCAAAACAGATCTGATGCTTTCAATTCCAGGCACGTAAGTGGTAACAAGGTTAATGAAGTTCTTATTAGAAGTTTTAGGTTTGCATTGGAAAGTTTTGTGCGCTGGGATTATACGGGATTTTAAAAAAGAGGAAGGATAATTTTGGTCTTGGAACTTTTGAGCTAGGTTTTTAATATACTTGTCAAGAGTTGAAAAGTTGTTACAAAGACGATGACCACGGATTGAAAGAGAAAAAGGAATAGATCTTTTGACATGCAAGGAATGACAGCTATCAAAATGAAGATACTGTTGTAAATTGGTAGGCTTAATGTGCACGGACGTAAGAAAACAGCCATTACATAAAGAAATATCAATATCTAGGAAAGTAGCAGCATTGGGAGAGACAGAAGTAGTGAATTTAACCGAGAATTTACATCAACTGCAAAGTTGTTATTATTCCGAAATATTTAAAACTAGTTAATTTTACGACAAACATTACTAACAACATTAAATCATGAATATCAATACATTAGACAGTAAGGTTATTTTATTTTCTAGATTCGCATTGGGTTCCATTTTGCTGCAGGTTTACATGCGATGTAAAAGAAATTATATATATGTAAATGAAATTATATATATATATATGTAGAAGAAATTATATATATATGTATATTTAAAAGAAATTATATATATACTTCTTCATTTTAACGAGCTATAACTTCAAAGTCAGACGATTACCCTATACTGCTTAAAAACAAAAATGTAAATGTAAACAAGTGCGCTATTTGTTCACACATTACGGCCGCAGTTTGATACCGTACGACCATTCAGGCGCCTCAAAACAAAGCAACATTTAGTTGCCTGTTCTTATTGAAGAGAGAGAGAGAGAGAGAGAGAGAGAGAGAGAGAGAGAGAGAGAGAGAATTTTACTACACAAGAAATCAATGCATTTTGTAAATTATACAATGACCGTAGAAAAAACTCACTGTCGGTCCTTGTGGTGTAGTGCTTACCACACTTGACTCCTAAATCTAACATTGTGGGTTCAATCCCGGCCAGGATCGATGGATTTTTTCAGACATAAAAATCCTAAGCATGGCTTCCTTCGGAAAGGAAGTAAAGCTGTGGGTTCCGTGTCGTACATTTACGGCATGATAAAGAACCTCAAGCCTGAAAGAAGAGGCCTCTGAGCAAAACTTATCGGCCCTTTCACGCTCTGAATTGAACGGAGCGCTAATTACCTGCTACGTTAAAGAGCGTGCGTTAATAAACTAAATTAACAAATTAAGACTCACTACATTATGTAATTGCGAAATTATTTGGTAAAAATAAAGGCGATACCCGTCTACCTATACATTAACAGATTAAAAAAAAAAAGATCAGATTTTCTAAATACCCATTTGAAATGGTGGATACTGCAATATTCTTTCAACAAGATATAACATTCTACTTTAAAATCATTTTCGCAGAAAAACCTAGGAACAAAATTTCCTTTATAATCAATTTTGAGTAATTAACCTTGATATGGCGTTTTCTTTCTTTCTTTCTTTTTTTGAATGGTGTTTTATGCCCGTTTTTACTACAGAGGCACCACAGGCGATGGACACTGATGATACATGAAATGATATATTGGAAAAGGATTTTTAAGGAAAGAAACGTTCCGGGCGTAAGTTTAGAGTACCTCTCCGGCATTTGCCATTTATGAGCACTGAGGAAAATCTGGAGAAAACCTCAGTCAGGAATGATGGTCCTGATGGGATTCGAACCCCAGACCTTCCGCTCACGAGTCAGCGCCTTAACGACCTGGACCACCCGTGGAGGTTATATGGCGTTAAAAACTATAAAAGCAGTAATATGGATATGTTTTGCTTTGCGCGCGCAGGCAGGTCCTCCGTCTCGACATATGAAGTCACCAAATTAGATTCTAAACCCAAGATCGTGGATTCAAACCCGGCCAGGACCGATGGATTTTTTCGGGAGTAAAAATGGTAAGTATGGCTTCCTTCGGAAGGGAAGTAAAGCCGTGGGTCCCGTGTCGTACATTTACGGCACGAAAAAGAACCTCAAGCCTGAAAGAGAGGCCTCTGAGCAAAATTTGTTGGCCGTTTTACAACCTGAATTGAATGGGACGCTGATGACCCGAGATGTTAAAGAGCGTCCATAAATAAGTCAATCCAAAAAAAATCATCTGCTTGGGAACACAAGGTTCACAAGTGTTCCCCACATTTCTTGATGAGAGAGCCTCGCAAGGAAGCACCGACGATGAGATCAAAGATACGGTGCAAAGTCAGTCACAAGATTACTTTTCTTAAGGAATAGGTAGCGGACCTGGACTGAACCTGGTGCGGACTATGTTGAAAAGTGATACATTGTTGTATTTACTGTGTTAATAAACAAATATTAAGATTACTTTTTATTAGCCTCGTATTTAGCGTGTTATAATTAATTAAAGCTCTCTAAAGCTCTAAGCTGTCTAAAAATAACAAAGAAAATGAAGTTTTATTTTGACACTTTACTAAAACGTTTTGTTATTTATTGTAATAGAAGTATGAAAGCGGCATTGTAATCAAGTGAAAATACTTATGCTAATTTTTTTTATAATTAAAGTTGTTTTTGTTTTTTTTTCCCCTGAAGTGGGTAAGAATGACTTCCTTTGGAAATGAAGTAAAGCCGTTGGTTGCACGTCGCATATTTACGGCACGTAAAAGAACTTCAAGTCTGAAAGAAGAGGTCTCTGAGCAAAATTTACCTGCCGTTTCATGCCGTGTACTGAATGGGACGCTGATGACCCAAAATGTTAAAGAACGTCCGTAAATATACCAAATTACACGTGAAATGGTAGATACAGTAGAAATCTTTTGAACAGAAAATGTAAATCGACCCGATAGAAACAAACCCAAAAGTAAAAGAAAGGAAACAACGGCCCGTCATTAATTTCAGTCAATAATAATAAGCTGGTGCACTATATCGTATTCCCAATAACTTGACGAGTACGAGCTTTAATCTTCATGCTCTGTCAACCAACAGTGGGTAGCGAGTGACGATAATATTTATGTTCAATCTGCCTACAAGATTTCGAAATGCTGAAGCACATTTTTATATCAGTCCAAATTAAGATTTGAATGCTTTCTGGCTTCGATGCACTGATTACTACTAGAGAAATGTGAGAAATACCCTTATTATTATAACACCCCTTTCCATAAAAATTCCACTGATGATCACCATGATTGTTCCTTCTTTGAAGATATAAAGAAACAGCTTCTACTACTACGCATTTGATAGTTGTGCGAGTGCTGAGTACATGAGAAGAGCCCAAGGGACGCCTTCTATCTCTTTCACTGTTCGTTTTCTGGAGAAGAACATCCTTATCAAGTTGAACATTATACTTGGGTAAATGTATTGTATCTGACTACACCGGAGTGAAAATGCATCATTGACAGTTCATTGCTACCAATGCAGTGCAAACTCTTTCATTCCAGACAGAAAGTTTTGGAAGCATTTAAATTGCTTTATGTATATTATTAGGGAGTTTTCTAGCCAAGTTCGTAGTATCAGTTATCATCGATAACATATAATTTGTTTATGATTAGATAGAGGTCGTGGAAGCAAAAGCTACGATACAAATTGAAAAATTAGGAAATGGTGTACATCAATAATACATAATTACTTACGTCTTAAATGAAGACGAGTAATAATGTTTCTCAGGACCAGTTGTATAAAGAGTTAACTCGAGTTTAGGGCATACAATTAACTATCGGTTTTATTTAACTTGGAATTTTGGTTGCATAAAAATTAATCTAAGATTATTTCATCTTAACTTCAAATTAAATTTAATAACTCGCGAAATTTCAGAAGTTAAAGCACTAACCAGAGTTTAGTAATTGTTAAATAAAACATTTCCGAGAGTACAGAAGCATAACAACTTCATTTATAAATAAAAGAGCGGTTCCTGTTTATTTTAATTTCATGTAGGTAAAGTTTCTTCAATGTTTCACATTTCATTTCTGCGTAATAACAACAGAGTTGAGTTCAATTGTAGGTTATATTAGGTTGACCTTATAAGCGGTTTATTGTACATATTTATTTACAGATTTCTGATTATTCCAAAATCTCATCTGATGATGAATTTTGTCGTGCTCCTCGTTTATGTCATGAAAGAAATAGTCCGTTCCTAGAACTAAACGATAAACAATTCAAAGTGCGATTTTACTTACGATTAGCGAAAGAGGTCGAAGAACTGGAACACACTTTACGTTCCCTATTACAGTCACAAACTAAGCGAAATCATGCTTCGATGTTTATGATACTATTAACTTTAAGGTTCTATGCGACAGGGAACTTCCAAATAGTTGTTGGAGATATATTCAAAGTGAAGAAATGAGTGGCCAGTAGAGCGTGATGTAAGGAAAGCACACTAGGTTTCTATATCATTCACAGCTCTCCTGGAGTTTTAGGTGTTATAGACTGCATACACATACCCATTACATCACCGGGGGGTTATAACGTAGAAGTCTTCAGAATGGAGTTACACTTTTTGGCAATTTTCCCCCATATACAGTTTATATTCTTATTTGAGATAAAATCTGCTTCTCCCAATTATTTCCTTATATTTTAGAACCAGATCAATAATAATATCCTTCTTAAATTTGCTAAAATTTGCCGCTCGCATTCGCTTTGAATTTTCCTTATTCATGTTTACATGCCCATTAAGAAGAAGAAGAAGAAGAAGAAGAAGAAGAAGAAGAAGAAGAAGATGTACGTATGTATACATAGGGGCGGGAAAACTGAATAATTATGACTCTTCTCAGGTTGAACACTTGAACATAACGCTCTAAACAGGAATTACCCTATTATTTCGCGATGTTTGTGATTTTATTTTTATGCAACAGAAATGATGAGTAACTTCGCTACCACAACTGTGCTAGAAGTTTCGGAGATTCAATATTTGCTTTTACCACCTTCATTTTTCTTCTGCCTTTGAAGAATACAAACTGTTTTAAATCTTTGGACCGCTTCAGTGTATTTTTATTATTGTATTTAGCTGTATTGTTAATCCTGAATTACTTTATTCTTAATTCAGCATTCTGTCAATATAATATGTAACACTTTGTACCTTGAAAAAGGGAATTAAGCACGAAATATTGTTTTATTGTGCGCTTATTTACTTAGAACGTTCTGGTTACATTTTTACAGCAAATGAATAATTAGAGGTGAAACAATCACGCAATATTGTGCTTTTCAAACGGTAAGCAAGCGAAGTGGTGCACGTGGGGGAACAACTATAATGCATGAAAAGAAAAGCTGTGTTAAGACGTACGATTTAATGCGAGTCATATATAGGTTTTAATGCAAATAAATTTCACCTATCTATAAGGCAACTTTCAGGGACACGGTATTTACCACCGCCAAGGGTGGCCGAGGTCGTTAAGGCGCGAACTCGTGAGCGGGAGATCTGGGGTTCGAATCCCACCAGGACCGTCCTCCCTGACTGAGTTTTTTTTTCCCAGGTTTTCCTCAGTTCTCATAAATGGGTACCCTAAACTTAGTCTGGAACGTTTCCTTTCTTAAAAAAAAAAAAAAAAAAAAAAAAATCCTTTCCCAATATATCATTTCATTTCATGTGGTGTGATGATGATTATTGTTTAAAGGGCGCAAAACTGCAAAGCTCATTAGCGCCCAAACACACTAAAAACTGATCCAAGAATAAAATATCTACACCCAAATCCAATGTAGAAAAGAACATTAAGCACACCGGGCAATAATAAAACCCCCAAAACTAATAACAAGAGTAAAATGATCAAAAACAACCAAGACTGGTACTAAAACAAGGGTGCAGAGCTGAAAACACAACAGTCTTTTAATGATCTAAAAATGTAACATAAAACCCCATAACAAAGAACAAGGGCAATGTGGTGAACAACAAACAAGACTGGTATTAAAACACAGCTGTAACAGCTCCAAACAAAACGGTCTTATAATGGTCTAAAATTGTAACAATTACACCCTATAACAAATAACAAGGGTAATATGGTCAACACAAACAAAAGACTGGTAACAACGCATCAGTAAGAGCTGAAAACATGACAGTCTTAAAATAGTCTAAAAATGCCGTCATGAGTAAAATGATAGAACCTCACACCTTACTCCAAAAGCCACAAACACGGATAAAACGGAGCACACGCTCAACAGCAAACACATCATCTGCAAGTAAGTCCTCAATAGAGGAGGGCAAACCCAGGGAAAGTTTAAAAGCTTCTAGATGATGGCATTCAAGGAAAAGGTCTTGCACTCTAAAGGGGTGGTCACAATCAGGGCAAGCTGGAGTTGGTTGACCATTAAAAAGGTGACTAAAACAATGCCCAATTCTTAAACGTGCTAAAATTACTTCTTCGCGACGAACTGCGCGAGAAGAAGTCGACCAGTTAAAAGGGTTGCATTTACATTCTCGATGCTTGTTGCCAGGGATTGAATTCCATTTCCCGCGCCAGTGCGAGAGAACGCCTCGACGTAAAGAATGTTTAAAATCCCCGAGTAAAAACGTTGCTCATATTCAGCAGGGTCTAAAAGGGCGGATTTAGCTGCGACATTTGCGGCCTCTTGTCAGCGAGTCCCACATGTTCAGGTACCCACAGCAATGTTACCCTGACGCCAGCGTCCAGAAGCGAAAACACTACACCCTGGATCTTCTGTACAAGAGGATGGTAACTGTACAGATTTTTCAAAGATAAAAGGGCACTCAAAGAATCGGAACAAACAACACTGTTCCCCAACCCCTGGTGAGTAACAAATAAAATAGCCCGATAAATCGCATAAGCTCCGCCATAAAAACAGATGTCACATCGTTAAGACCAAATGTAAAACCAGTTCCATTAAAAACAAAGGCACATCCTACTCCTGTGTCAGATTTCGAGACGTCGGTATAAATAAAATTCCATCCAGTAAAAAAAGAGATGATCTCGCTAAAATGACAACGAATAATAGGTGCTGCGGTCCAAGACTTGGGACAGGACGTAAGCCCAAGATGAACGGGGGCCTCTGCTGAAAGCCCAGGGGGAGAAGTAGTTTCCCCGGCTAGGAAAAAAGCAGGTAAATCTACGTCCAAAGTCCGTAACAGCTCCCGAAAACGAAACCCAGGAGGTCTAGGAGTAAAAGATCGAGCAGCGTAAAAAGCAGCGAGCGACACATTAAAAAACGGCTCATTCGTGGGATGACGCGGTTGCACAGCTAACCGACAACCATATGCAGCAAGTAAAAAATCCCTACGGTAAAACAACGGAGGTTCTCCGACTCCGCACATAAACTTGACACAGGACTGGTTGGGAATGCTCCAATGGCGACACGGATACCCCGGTGATGAATGGGGTTAAGGCGACAAAGAACGGAAGGTCGCGCAGAGCCATAAACAACACAGCCATAATCCACTTTAGACCGGATAAGAGAGTGGTAAAAACGTAAAATAACAGTACGGTTAGCTCCCCAGGATGTGCCACTTAAAACACGTAAAATACAAAGAGAAGGCTCACACTTGCCTCTGAGTTGTGCTATATGCAATGACCAGCATACTTTTCTATCAAACACCAAGCCAAGGAATCGAACTTCGTCTGGGAAAGCAAGCGCGTCTGGGCCAAGATAGAGAGATGGTGAAGAACACTCCTTACGGCGCCAGAAGTTCATGCAGACGATCTTCTCTGCGGAGAAACGGAACCCGTGATTTGCACTTCAAGCATAAAGGCGGTCGAGACAGCACTGGAGGCGGCGTTCCAAAAGATACGTTCTCATAGAGGAAAGAAAGATGGCAAAATCATCCACAAACAACGACGATTGTATTCCTGGAGGTAAACCCTCATTGATGGAATTGATAGCAATGGCAAACAGCGTATAACTAAGTACCGAGCCCTGAGGTATACCATTTTCCTGAATAAAACGAGATGATAGAACTGATCCTACGCGAACATTAAAAACCCGGTCTTTCACAAACTCCCGAATAAATACAGACATACGATCACGTATATGTCAATCGTGAAGCGTTCGAAGGATACCGCTTGTCCAACAAGTATCATAGGCTTTCTCCAGATCAAACAATACGGCGATCGTTTGTGGTTAGAGACACTAGATGGTCGACTGAGGAGCGATGGAGCGATGACGCTGAAAACCGCACTTAGCGTTCATCAATAAAAGCCTCGATTCCAACCATCACATAAGCCGCCCGTTAATCATGCGTTCCACCACCTTGCACACGCAGCTGGTGAGGGAAATCGGACGGTAACCTGAAGGAAGTTGTGGGTCCTTTCCAGGTTTCGATATGGGTATGATGGTGACCATTCGCCATGTGATCGGAAATTGCACCAAACAGAATTAAAAATCTGGAGCAAAAAAGCCTTGCTTTCCGCTGACAAATGCTGCAACATAGCAACATTAATGCCATCTGGCCCTGGTGCGCAGTGTCGAGAGTTCGTAAGGGCAGGCTCTAATTCCCTGGCTGTAAAAGTAACATTATAGCACTCCTGCTGGTCGGAGGCAAAACAGAATCCTGCTCTTTAATTATGCGAAAATCAGGAAGGTAGTTGGCCAAGCTCGATAAACATAAGCGAAAGTGCGTCCTAAAATATTAGCTATGTCAGTTGGAGTAGTAAGCACTCGATTTGACATCTTAAGATGGGGCATAGGCGTAAATCTAGGTTTGCCCACAACGCGATGTAGCTGTTCCCAGACTACAGAGGAAGGCGTCGTGCGGTTAAAAGAAGAAGCAAAAGCAATCCAAGACTCCTTTTTGATATTCTTAATGACCCGAAGGCATTTGGTGCGCAGGTGTTTGTAGCGAATCATGTTTGCTGAAGTAGGGTGACGATGAAAAACCCGTAGAGCACTTCGGCGTGCACGTAAAGCATCCCGGCATTCGTCGGTCCACCAAGGAATCGGAAAGCGTCTGAGGCAGCAAGACGACCGGGGAATAGCCTGATCTGCGGCTGTAATGATGCCCGTTACGAGGTGCTCGATCAAGACGTCAATGGATGGAAACTTACCCCCTGAAAACACGGTTATAGATCGAAAGAGAGGCCAATTCGCCTTTTAAATAAGCTATCTAGGCGCGCGCTGAGAATGTGGGTTAGAAGAGAGTACGTGTATCTGACACGGAAAGTGGTCACTAGAGTATAAATCAGAGATCACGTTCCAGGTAAAATGTACAGCAAACGTAGTCGAACAAAATGATAAATCCAAGTGGGAAAAGCTATGAGTACTGCCAGAAATAAAAGCAGGTTCACCAGTATTGAGCAGAACAAGATGGTGTCGGTTCAGATGGCACACTCCGTGTTGGAACCCCACAGGGGATGATGCGCATTAACCCCCCCCAAAATAGGACACAGGGTAGGCAAGTAAATACTGCAGATTGAAAAACTAAGACCAGAGAAGTGAACTGTAGCTGCTGTGCAGCTTGTAGAGGAGTCTGGAGGTTTAATGAAGAACTATACATGTAATCTCTGATGAGAATTAAAACGCCGCCATGCGCGGGAGTGCCATCTTCGGAAGGAAGATCAAATCTCACCGAAAAGTAACCGCGTAAAGTGAAAGAATCTAGCGGGCGAAGTTTGATCTCTTGGAGACACACAAGCGGAGAGTCTGTAGAGCGTAAAAGTAAATCCAGGTCAAGTCTTCGACTGCGGAGTCCACGCACATTCCACGAAAGGATAGCCATTGTTAAAACGAATTAAAAAAAATAAAAATCCCACCCTACTTTTTGTTAGGCCCAGGAGAAATCAAACATCCTTTTTTTTACTTGCACGGAGCTCGGTGGTTTGCCTGGAGCAGGCACATCCTTCTCTATGGCGTCCTCAGAGGGAGGGCTCTCCCGCTGAGAGGTATCCACCGATTCCAACACCTGGAATCGGTTGGATGTAGATATAGGCGGTGACAGCGACCGAATGGAAGCTGGACCTCTGAGGAAGAGAAGGACTTTTTTATCTTTTCGACCGGAGTTGACTATTTCAAAAAGTCAGTTCTCGTGTAGCTGCTGTTGAACTTCATTTCAGGGGCACTAAAAACTACCGGTTTCGGCTTCTCAGTAGAGTACTTCGGAGGACTGGGCGTAGTAGGGACCCGTGTAAAGACAAGGTCGCAAGTCTGCGTAATGCTATCGCACTTCTTGACCGCAAAAGAAGCTTCTGCGATGTACCGGTCTTAGGAACCACAGGTTGACAAGATTGGTATTACTTCCGGGCCTCAGTAAAGGAGAGCGTTTCCTTTACCCGGATTTCCCGAATACAGCGCTCCTCTCTAAAACGAGGACAGTCGCGGGACGAGGCTGGATGATCACCCCGGCAGTTGACGCAGACGGGAGCGGATGTACATGCTCCTTCATGACTTGCTTCACCGCAGGTTGCACAGATGGAAACGGCACTCTTACAGGATATTCGAGTGTGTCCAAAACGCTGACACTGAAAACATCGCAACGGGCTCGGGATATATGGGCGCACTTCAATCAACTCGTAGCTCGCCATTATCTTCTACGGCAATTCGACCCTGTCAAACGTGAGGAAGAGTCCGGGTGGGCTGTAATTCCCCTCTTTCCTTGCCTGCGCGTGATAAACCGATGTGACCCCTTGGTCTTCCAGACAACTCTGGATATCCGGGTCGGACATTCCGTCTAGTACATTGGTGGTAACAACTCCTTGCGACGAATTCAATGTCTTATGTTGCTCAACGCGGATGGGATAACCGTGGAGTAGCGTCGCCTTGAGCAATGAGTTGTTTGAGACAGCCCAAGTGTCTCCACCAAAAGTGATCCGTTACGTAGACGGGTACAGCGCTTAACGGGTCCAGGTATGGCATCAATCCCCTTCTGAATTATAAATGGGTTTAACCTATGTAAACGACTGACCATCTTCAGTACGACTCAGCACTAAGTATTGAGGAAAAGATTTCTCGCACACTTCTTTGATGTCAACTTTTTGCGTTTAAATTGTATATGATTATTATCTTGTACCATAGTGATTTAATCCTCCACCATTGCAACTGTCTCCGATGGCAGGCTGCTTCCTGGGGACACCCCGGGTTAGGTTACTTGCTCTGGCCTGAACAAAGTAACCTCAGGGTCACACCTTCCTGTGTGTTGACAAAGGGACCCAATCGCCAGCAGGAAGTACAACAGCTCATGCAATGGCCCCTCCCCGGGCCTGGTCTTTACCATAAGATACGCTCATGTCCTACATGCTAACCCAGTCACTTTTTACTGTGTCAAACACGGGGACATCCTTCAGACAAAGAACAGGGAAGTAAAACGAATAAAAATTTAAATGGAGGCGAAATTAAAATGAGGCAAAACACGCTGAGCGTGGACCTGTGGGAGCAGCTTGGGTTCCTCGGGGTCGCTACGCCCCGTGCCCTATAAATTGGGCCCCTGAGGGGATGTATCATCAGTGTCCACCGCCTGTGGTGCCTCAGTAGTAAAAACGGGCGTTAAACACCATTAAAAAAAGGTTTTTACGACAGAACGTCTATCATTGCTCATACGATACGGAGCAAAACGGGATTTCTTCGTAAATATAATAGATGCATGCGCTGGGCTACTGCATTAGGAGTGGAAAATATTCTTTAATTACATATTTTTTGTAACGTTACACAGTTATAGGTTTTTAATGTTCACTAACGTTACCTATTTGAAGAACAAATGATTAAAAATGCAGTGGAAAAAAACACTGCAACGGCAGAGACCATTAAATACAGCAATATTTTTAGCTTTCTTGAACGATGTATAACACTTAATTTCTATTTCAAAACATATCTTTAAATGAATTGTTAGTTTACTTACACACGGTGAAAATAGTCTTGAATTACATATTTTTTGCACATATAAACATTGTATATCCTGTTTTCGCAATTAGGTGTATTTAATTTATAAACATGTTATTGAGTTGGTATTAAATTAACAAATTATTTTAACATGAAATATTTGAGTTTTAAATATACACTAACATTGCTTATATAAAGAACAAATTAGTAAAATAGAGTGAATAAACCTAGCAACATCAGAGATCATTAAGTATAGCAATATTTTTAGTTTTGTTGAATGATTTACAACACTTAATTTCCATTCCAAAACACATCTTTAAATGGATTACTAGTTTATTTACAAATAGTGAAAATAATCAATTTACTTGCCGAAATTATCAATACATGATTATTTTTATATTTCTACGTTAATTATTGTAAATACTACAGCTTGTATTATTATGGTAAACATATATTGCGTGAGTTGCCGAATTCATCAATGCATACGATTTTTTTTGTTTCAATGTTAATTGTTGTAAATACTATAGCGAGAATTATTGTGGTAAGCATACACTACATGGGTTGTTAAATTATTTAAAAACACTTAATTTCTATTCCAAAACATATTTTTAAATAATTATTAGTTTACAGACAGTGAAAATATTTTTAATTACATTTTTTTAGAAAGTTAATCAGTTTTGAGTTTCTAACGTTACCTATTTGAAGAACAAAATAGTGAAAATAGAGTGAAAAAACTTAACTGTTCCAGAGCAATATTTTTCATTTTATTGAATGCTTTAGAAAACTCAATTTCAATTCCAAAACATATCTTTGAATGAATTGTTAGTTTACAGACAGTGAAAATATTCTTTAATTACATATTTTTTTGCAAAATTAAACATTGAGTACAATATGTTTTTATAATGAGGTGTATTATATTTATGAACATATTGTTGAGTTGGTATGAAATTAACAAATATTTTATCGCACACTATTTTACTTGCCGCATTTATCAATAAATATTATATTTTTTATATTTCAATGTTAATTATTGTAAGTAATATAGCGAGAATTATTGTGGTAAACATACACTACACGTTTGCTGAACGATTTAAAAAAAACACTTAACTTCTATTCCCAAGTGTATCTTGAAAGAATTATTAGTTCACAAACAATGAAAATATTCTTTAATAACATTTTTTTTTTTGTTTTTTACAAAGTTAAATAGTTTTGATTTTTAATATTCACTAACGTTACCTATTTGAAGAACAAAGTAGTATAAAATGAGCGAAAAAAAAAAAAATTGGCAGCGCCAGAGATCATTCCATACTGTGAGACAGCAATATTTTTAGTTTTGTTGGATGATTTAAAACAATTAATTTCTATTTCAAAATGCATCTTTGAATGAATTATTACTTCACAGACTGAACATATTCTTTACGTAGTAAAGAATCAGTACGTAGAACCAATTCTCTCCTTCACCTACACCACTCTCTCCCCTCACGTAGCATTCCCCGTTCTCAACCATCGGCGTTAGTTTTTTTTTTGATTGATTTATTTATGGACGCTCTTTAACATCTCAGGTCATCAGCGTCCCATTCAACTCAGGGCGTGAAACGGCCGACAAATTTTGCTCAGAGGCCTCTCTTACAGGCTTGAAGTTCTTTTTCGTACCGTAAATGTCCGACACGGGACCCACGGCTTTACTTCCCTTCCGAAGGAAGCCATACTTAGGATTTTTACGCCCGAAAAAATCCATCGGTCCTGGCCGGGTTCGAACCCGCGTTCTTGGGTGTAGGAAACAAGTATGGTAACCACTACACCACCAAGACCGACTCGGCGTTAGTAGCTATGACCTTGCCGATTCATCATTAATAGTAGTCAGTCAGTCGGCACAGAGGGAAGAAGGGTCGCATTGCCTTGCTAGGTCGCTAAATGTTTTCGCACAGTCATCATCGAATAACTTTGAAATGTATTTCAATGTTTGTGAGAAATATTTTTACAATCACACAATATGTCCTCCTCCTTACATTTTTAAATGTCTTTAGCACAAAAAAGGGCGAAAATATCCCATGGCTTGAAATTATTTTCCCCCGCAACGGTCACAAATTAATTTTTTCGTGCAATATTGCAGAGCTGAATATTTTTTGTTTCACTTACGTGTGTTAAAAGTGCATCGCGGTATCTTTTCTTTTTTGCAAAGCTAAAAATTGTATACGACAGCTTGTGACAAGTTTGTCGAATTATTTTGATAAAAACACTAAAGTTCTTCAAATACTTTATTGTGCTAGCCCTGGAGTTGTGCGTAGACTTGAGAAACTTTAAGAATATCAGGGTAAAATACTTATCACCAGGGAGGGAGAAAGAGGAATAAAAACAAACAAAATACGACAAAATATAAGACTATTGCAAATGCTAGACAAGTATATTTTATTATAAGTAGAGTAACATAATGGGGAATGCAGTAGAAGGTATAGAATAGATTTTTGTTACTGGAGATTGGAGTAGGTTTGCAAATGTTGACACTGCTTGATAAAGTACTTTGCGCAAAAAAAAAAAAAAAATAAAAAAAGTTATAAGCTTGACACATTAGTTAGTTGGTTAATACACTATATTGATAATATGTAAAATGAATATTTAAAAATCATAACTAAAATTGATATTTTAACATGCATTAAAACCAAATAACATTGGGAAAGATAGAATTAAATGCTATATCCTTTTCAATAAAACACATTTAGTTAGCAATAATTGTTACTTTAGAAATTAAACATATACAAACAACTGCGCTGGACGCTTTGCAACTATATGTAAAAACGGTAGTGTAATATTATGCAGATTATAGTACACACATTTTGGATAAAAAACCGCACTTTTGTTGAAAATTTCCTTTTTGTTCCATAATAATATTTTTAAATTGTATATCTTCTGGAAATGTGTCGTTGGTAAAAAATGGCTTCAACAAACAAATATAAAAAGGAGCATATTCACGAAAATGATTTTAAACTTTTTACATTGTAGTCTACTTAACATTAGCTTAGAAAATTGACGTTACATGAAATTTAAAAAAGTTACATTTGAATTATATGAACACAAACCCACACACAAAACAGTGAAATTAATTAAAATAAATTGAACAAATACATTCGTAAGCTGGTCTGCAATGTTTTGCGCGGACTTAGTATGTTGTAGAGTTTACAAGCACGTAGTCTGTCACAGGAATATGTATGTATGTATGTATGTATGTATGTATGTATGTATGTATGTGTGTGTGTATGTATGTATGTATGTATGTATATTAGATGTTTTACTGCACCATGCAATGTATAAATTCCAAATACAACAAAAAGTGTGGATTTATAACTGTCACAATGTTAGCAATAATATGAACTCTATTTATTTACATATTAATTCACATCCGGAACCTCCTATTTCATCACATAAATGTTGAAATGATAACACTATAGCGGTACTTAGCTAAAAGGGGAATTCTTCTACTTTATGACTCATATATATATGCATCAACTAATATATATATATATATATATATATATATATATATATTAGTTGATGCAACACGTATTTCAAAACCACGAGATGTTATGATTCACATACTTGATTATTTTTATATCGGAGAACTTTAACTTTTCAACTATTCAGTCAGCACTGCGCATGCTCACAACCCATCTTGATTTTCAGCCAATGATATGGCTTTTCCGCATCTCCTTGCCCAAGAGACTAGTGAGAAATGCCTGGCTCTGAACGCCTATAGAAAAAAAAAAACCTTTTAGACAGATATTCGCAAAACATAAATGTGCATTTAACAACATTTTTTGTCGAGGTCGGAAAACCCAAGGGAAAACAATGCAGGTAAAAATACCTAACCCTGGGTGGATGCGACCCTCATAGAGCCTACACATGCAAAAACCTGATTAAGGAGGCAGGCAGCTTTTACCAACGCTCAGTAGGTCGCTGGAACCAGAGTTAAAATCATCTTCGTAGCAGTTCGATTAGGGTATGCTATTTTACATTTTTTCCTAAAATATTGGAAACTAACGCACTTTACATTACAACATAACAGTAATAGCGGTGACCTGAAAATTATTTTTTCGCATAACTATTTTCTTTTCTTCCTTTTTTTGCATTTGAACATTTCTGCATAATTACAACACATTTTGCATTGTAACAAACTTTTTTTGCATAGATACATTTTTGTTGTTCCTTAAAAGTCGAACACGGAGCGAAAATATTGCAAGATAACTTTTTAATTAATATGTTTACAAAACACAGAACATGCTTCATATCCACTAAAATAATGCTCACTCCTTTCCTTTTATAGATTATTATAATCTATAAAAATAAAATCCCCTATCTTAGGGGGTCAAAATTTCCGTCCTCACTTTGAAGGTGAACAAATGTTCGGCAAAACGCAGATATTTGAAGGTGCTGTCCTACCCGATTGCCTGAAGTAAACACCAACATTGTTAGCGTTAATACATGGAAATTTAATTCTTAAAATCATGGAAGGCACTTTAATCCCACATCGTGAAAAAAAAACAAAAAAAAAAACATGGAAACTCTATTAACCCATCCTTACCCCCTCCGTCTATGCGACAGGGTTGCTAACAAGGGACATATACTACTCACAATACGTATTCAGTTCCACCACCACAGATACCGCCACAGTCAGACCCGATGACACAGGTTCTTAATCTGGTAACCAGTCTCATTGTGAATCATGAGAGGGATACAACATTTCAGAATCATTATTTGTAATAAGATAGAATCAGAATAAAAAATAAACATTGGGGATATGTATGGAATACTCCTATACTAATAAACCATTATCGCTGCCTTCATTGAATTCGACCAACTTTAGCGTATTCAGGATCACGACAACACACACCACTACAGTGAACGGAAGATAATTTGTACAACCCTGAATTATACATTTTCAAGCGCCATGCACAACTGCGAGGTGCAGCAGATTCGTGAGATGGAGGTCCTTCCAGACTGATATTTTTCCCCTCATTGCCTGGAATACTTACTTCCTTTCCAAATTTCGCATTTCATCAGTGTGCACCGCCAGTGAACACTATTAAAAATAGAGTGAACGGCGGTACGTATATGACTATATGCTATTTCATACAGCTTCAGATGAACATTCATTGTTTATGGCCTAAAACATAAATAATTTCAACTAATCAGCTCATGTTTTCATTATTTGTGCAAAAATGTTCCATTATATTTATATTATAAATAGTCACTTCATATTATCATATTACTATAATATTAGTGCAAAATTTTTCTACGAAACTATCTTATTCATTTTTTAAGTTTTTATAAATTCAATATTTCAATTTCTACCAGATGAACATTAATGGACGTTCTTCCTTAATGTATTAATTTATTAACATACCTACGATGTGATGGTAAACATAATCATTTCATGCTTCTTTACTTGCAATATTTGTACATGACAGGCATTTAACATACGTACAGAATTGTGAGAGAAATACAATTTTTCTTAGTCAGGTAAAATAATTACTCAAGCCATTGCTCCCCACTAGTGCAGCAGTTTAGTTTCAGGGCTAGGACTGCGCGGACGGGGTAGTGGTAAAATACCTGCCACGGTCACCATCTTTGGCATCACTGACTTTACAAGAGGTAAGTGGCTATGAAGTCAATGAAACAAATTGTGGGTTATGCTTTTTGTGTGCACGCTAGGATTGCACTGGGTGATGGATCACAGCTTGAGCTTTGCGGTTCTCGCCTCCTTCCCATACTTGAAAGGAGTCAGAGGGAATTTAACTCTAGAAACGAACGGAGGTGATCTTGTGTGACAGTGTATTACGCATTCATTACAAGCAGAAATAAGCACAGTGTATTAGTTATGTTAATATGATTCAATTCAGGTATTCTATTCCCCAGAGTATTCATTTATGATTCCTACGTGAATACAGAATGGGCTTGTGGTATACCAAGGTTATTTCAAGAGAGATTCTCTGATATTAAACTTCTAAGTCTAAGTTCCGTTTATATATATTGGTAAATAAAATTTCGTGATACGGGAAGTGTTTTCAATAAAACTCGTATACAGCCACATATGGTACTCAAGGAGGAAAATTTAGAAAACAGTGGACATTCTCTGGAATGTTTCCTTAAAATATCACTTCCACGTCTTCCTCAGCAAACGCCACTTTCCTATTCCTCTGCTCGAAAGTCTACAAAGCTACTGAAGTTAAAACACTACAATTATTCTAGTACAAGAACTTTAACCGAGTGACCCTACATCGAGGAGTAGATTGCGTGCATGACGGAGACATTGACTTTCATAATAGGCCCAACTTTTATATTGAAGGAACAATTAATAGTGATTGGTATGGGCAGACTATTTTCCAAATTTAGTGAATTAACAGTGAGGAACGCAGGTTTGCGACTTTCCAACAGGATTCTGCAACGGCACATACACCACATGTCTCTTGGCATGCAATTCATGAAATATTCCAGTATACAGTCATCACTAACAATACATGGTCCCCTCGGTCCCCCGATTTAACTTCCTGCGATTTTTATCTCTGGGGGCATTAAAGAGAAAAGTGAACAAGACAAATCCACACACATTAGTTGAACTCACAAACAACATCCGTGAAGAAATTGCTTCCATTTCCAAGAGGGAATTGGAGGGCAAGGGCTAATTTCATAAGCCGATGCTAGAAATGTATGGAAAATTAAGGGAGGCTGTTCCAGCATCTTCTTGCTTGATAATGTATTTAAGTACTAGTAATGACTTACGCGTCAATCATAGCTCAATTTCATCACTCCGTTCACCGGTGTACCAATTTGAATCGACCAGCCGGCCGTTATACGTGGAGCGGTCTCGCTAAGAACAAAATCACCCATTGTAAGGCAGGGAGGATATTTTTTGTAATGGAGCTTTCGAGGTTTTTAAAATTGTATCTAACGATAAACATTTCTTACAAAGACGGTGGCTACAGATTGAAGTATGCAAAGGATGGCAGTTATCAAAATGAAGATACTGCTGTAAATTGGTACGTTTAATGTGCACGCATGTACAGAAGAAGTCACTGCATAATATCTAGGAAAACTGCATCAGCAGAGGAGATAGAAGAGGTTAACTTAAATGAAAATTTGAAATTTAGTTTGGAAAGGAAATAATCGAGATATTCTGAGTCTGATGTTCAAAAGCAGATATTATCAATATATCTGAACCATATGGTGGAATATGAATTACTCCTCTAAGCGAGCCATAAAAAGATTGGCATAAGGCCAATCATGGTCATTCTGGTGCCCACTGCAGCGAATTAATTTATTATTAAAACAAAAAGCATTGTGAGTTAGAACCAGAAATTCTAATCCTTTGATGGGGTATGAGAATGTGCTTGAGAGTACAAGAAATGTCTAGTAACTATGGTGTGGCATGTTAATAGTGTCCAGAAGTATATTAAGAATGTGTCCAGGGGTCTACTTTCTCAGAAAGTAGAAAGCTGTACGCAGCACAAAAATATTAAACGTTACAGTATGAAGTTAAGATCCTGATATATAACACGAACGCAATTTCTCACATGCTTAACACGTAACTCGTCAAGCAGTTTTCAAAGAGGCTTTCTGGCACCAATGGATTGTAAATAAAGGAGCTACTACTGCTGGGAAAAACAACTGCCAAGCAATTCGTAAGAAGCCGCATACTTTCCTCCTCTAATTCTTTGGTAAAGAGCATCACGGATAACCTCCAGCTTTATTCTCATGGTGAGTACAGTATGATTGGCTATTCTAATCTTTCAGCCTCCAATGTCCATTTTTTATTTTCATTTAAACAGACGGAAATAACTGCAGCGTTTCCTTTTACTAATTATATATACTCTTTTTTGTTGTTTTTCACACTTGCATTTTTTACGTTAATATGTTCTTTACACCTTAACTTTTACACTTTTGTGTTGTATATCCTACTTTTTGTTGTTTGTTATTTACTCTTCTCGTCATAAATTAAGATTTTGTTTTAGTATTTTCATTATTGTGTTTTCCTACGCGCCAAGGTAACACAAAACCAAAATAATAGTCACATACGAGTGTCATTAGTATTTAAACTGTGTTGTTAGCTTAAATTTCCAATATTAAACAACGAAACAAGAAAAGAATTGGCTGGGAACAAGACGGACATAACTTTCGCTATCAAAAGATGAAAAATTAAACTATTCATCCAATTCCAATGATGTAAAACTTTGAAGAGCTCGTTTTCCTTAAGCACGCTGCGTAAACTAAAGCCACCATTGCAGATTACACTGACGTGCAGCTTCATATTTCTGCAGATGTCACTCAAGATTAGACTTTGCCCTGTAACTGAATTCCGGGTGTAGCCAAGAAATGAAATTATAAATGAATGCAGGTTGAACATTTTATACACAGCAACTCAAATGTCGAGTCAAGTATCTCAGCAGTGAAGAGGTTAAAATTACCACTTTGTGCTGGCCTGCTTGTAATCTCAGGTTTACGGCTTCCAGCATGCGCAGATTTAATATGTATGTCCGTTTTCAATGTGTCGTATTGACCACAATGCCATGGAATCCCACTGGTCAGTTTTTGTCTAAAAGCGATTAAGGACGTACAACAGGCGACCTTCTATCTCCCGCACATATCTGGGCTCTGTTCCACAAAAGCATGGTTTAATACATTACAAGTGTATGGACGTGCAACATACTGTTCCGCAAAGGTTTCTACTACTCTTGTACTTTACTACTCCAAATTTACAAATGTACAAGTGCTCTTCCGTTGTTCTGTTCCACAGAAGTATTAGTCCGGCACTGGTTATTTGTATAAAATTCTCCACAAATGTAGGAATACTGGTAGCTTCAAATACTAGCACAAAATTTATTATCTTTTAAAGATTCTGGGAGTCAGTTGACCTATATGTTCTTAACATTTACGAAAGTGATTATGATTATGTGTAGGAATATGTATAAAGAAAGACTAGCATCTAGTTAATGTATTTTTAATGTTCTTGCTACATGCCGCGAAAATAATTTCTTTTAATTCTTCATTCTCTTTTAAAATAATCTCCTTTGACACACTTTTTTGCTTATAACGAGAAGGTGATTGTCAAGCAGTATAAACAAACAAATAAATATAAATAATCAAATGGACTAATAAAGTAAATTACCGAGAGCAATCGAGAAGCTCGATTCTTCTGCCATCTGTCGGCCACTGAAATTGATGCTACTAAATGTAGCCGCGTGAGACCGTTGTCTTAAAGTATTACGCTTGAATATCGATAAATGCATTATAAAACACTTAAATTATCATTATATCTGCGAAAGAATAAAACACTATTCAGCAGGAATGACAATAATGCGCTCTGTACATTAAAAATCCCTAAAGAGTGGACATAACCTAATTCAAAATATGAGGACGTATAGCAAACAGCTGTTCCTCCATCTTACATTTATTTGACGTCACTTTTAACTTTTTACATTTTCACAAATGTTGGATTCTTTCGTGGAAGAGAAAGTTACAAGACCATACTTTAAAAGGACTTGCATTAATACACTTTAAGTATTACACCATACTTTTAAGGAACAGGGCCCAGCACGTCTACGTTATTTTTTTATTGCCCAATATTGTTCGTTTTGTGAAAACAATATCGAATCAAGATAAAGTTGATGCGGTACTCTCCCAGCATAGGAAGGAACTTAATTTTAAAATATTATTAACAGACCATGCCATACCTTGAAGCTCAACGCTGGAGCACTTGGGAGAGTTTTCACTTGCTGTCTATGCAAGAAATGAGAATATTAAGTATGGGCAAGGAATGTGAAATGTAGTGTGGATGCACTACCAAGGATAGTAGATGGAAAATGCGGCTGACATGGGAAGCATCTGTTAAATGTATACATCCGCTTCCTATTTGAAGTCCTGGGTTTTAAAATGTAGAAAGATTAAAGTGTGTAGATGCATGCTGCCGTGAATAACAGCGCCGACTTTGGTGCATTTTAACTTAAAGAAACTTTAGTGAAATAGATTGTTTAATGCCCGATTTTACTACTAACGCATTACAGGCGGTGGGCATCATTGGCACTGAGATGAAATAATGAATTGCGAAAGGATTTTTTTTAAAGAACGAAGCGTTTCAGGACTTACATTAGGGCACCTCCATGGCATTTGCTTTTGGTGAGGACTGAGGAGAACCTGGAAAAAACCTCAGCCAGGGAGGAAATGGCACCGCAGGCCTCCCACTCACGAGTCTGTGTCTTAACATTATCGGCCACCTTTGGCGGTGACGAAATGGCAAAAAAGAATACTCAAGAGTGTAATGGAGCATAAAGGAAAGCTATCAGATCTACTGGGTATTTGTTGATTTGTTTTATTTATGGACGCTCTTTAACGTCTCAGGTCATCAGCCTTTCATTCAATTCAGGGCGTGAAACGACCGACAAATTTTGCTCAGAGGCCTCTTCTTTCAGGCTTGAGATTTATTTACGCGCCGTAAATGTACCACACGGGACCCACGGCGTTACTTCCCTTTCGAAGGAAGCCATACTTAGGATTTTTACGCCCGAAAAAATCCATCGACCCTGGCAGGGATTGAATCGGCGATCTTGGGTTTAGGAGGTAAGCATGTTTACCACCAGCCCCCAGGACCGACCAATTGGGTATGAAAATAAGTCCAAGATATTAACATTTTGGAAAAAAATCAACAAATTTATGGTTATCATAAATTGTTACAACCCTGCAAGTTATTCCGTCGAAAAGATGTCTACACTAAATACAAAATAAAAATCAAATACGTTTGGCGAAAAATATGAACTGTGAAATATTTAAGAGGGGGGGGGGATCGTTATATCCAAATTTGAAAATTCGGGAAATGAAGGAATGTGTTACGCTTTGGGTATTGCAAAACCTTCTCCGGTTTTCGTACAACTCAAGTTGAGGTGTAACCCCGAAGATACGAAACTTGAGTTTTGTACAGTGAATGTCAATCTATTTGCAACCCTTATCAATATCCTGTTTTAGAGTACCCAATTAAGAAAAAGGTTCACTTTGAGTCAATCTGAGCGCTATACCCCGTACGTGACTACAGGAAAAAAGATTTTCTACATCTATATACGTGTGAGCTAGCAATAAAAAACACAATTCTCTTTGTACAGTTTGAGAATGTGCAGGACAACCAATGATTTCTTTAGACAATATAAAAATCTATGAATGTTTTTTATCATGAAATGTACTCGCATTTTACTGGCACGAGGCGCTTGCACTTGTTTGCTAAGAAACCAAGGTGATGCTTCACCATCACAGTAAACGTTTGCACAGAAATACGAAGTTACTTCTATCATTTTATATCTTCAAACATTCAATTGCTGCTCTTTTTCTGAAACGTTAAATTAAAAGATACGAGTCAACTGTCTGTAACAAGTGCAGGTGTTTAACCTTGTAATTACTGAAAGTTATTTTACTATAAAGAGAGAGGGAGGTTCGGTCACTGATATCATTTTATTGCTAACCATAAGCAGTCAAAATGAATGTCCTATGCCCAGCGTTAGCTCAATATTCCCAAATGTACAACTAGAAGCCTAGAGCTATGGCGTTCTGATGCTAAGTGTCACGATAGTGTGCTTATGTTAAAATTATGATTCGAGCGTTTATAAAATGTTGAGGAGAACGTGCTTCCATCCTGCTAAGATGACAGATGAACTGCACTAATATAACAATGCTTACACTTAGACGCAATTGTTTAAAAATAATATGTCGTAACAATATAACTACAAAATTCATTGCTATTAATAAACATGCAGGACATTCTGTGTCTTCCACATGCTACCAAAACACATTTCCTTATAACAGTTGAAAATCGTTGTGCTTTATTATTATAAGTAGGAATATTTTCCACAGTAAGTCACATTTGGTTAGATCTACTTGCTTAAATTATATTTTGATTTTATTTTTTAAATCGGTATTATATCTGAAACTTGCTTATACTCATTTCACAAAGTAATTATGATATAAAGAAACTTTCCTATTTGGTCGACAGAGGATTTGCACAAATAGTAAACAGCTCAAAGCAAAGCACTTCTAAAGGCTTTATTAAAGACTTCGGGATTACAAACCGCCACGGGTGGCCGAGGTCGTTAAGGCGCGGACTCGTGAGCGGGAGCTCTGGGGTTCGAATCCCGCCAGGACCGTCCTCCTGATTGAGACTTTTTACAGGTTTTCCTCAGTCCTCATAAATGGCAAATGCCGGGGAGGTACGGTAAACTTAGGCCTGGAACGTTTCCTTCCTAAAAAAATCCTTTCCCAATATATCATTTCATCTCATGTATCACCAGTGTCCACCGCCTGTGGTGCCTCAGTAGTAACAACGGGCGTTAAACACCATTCAAAAAAAGGGGGGTCTACAATGACGAAAATGAGCCTGGGGCCCGTCGGTGCTAAAGGTTCCTAGATATTGCATTTTTCGAAAGACGGATAATCTGGGAATCGCGAATCGAACTTCAATCCGCCATTTGACAAGCGGAGTACTTCGACAGACAGGATCCTTCTTTAAAAGGAATAACAGAATGCAACTGCAAAATTCACTTGAATGTACAGTCAACAAAAAATAAAGTGTATTGTGCACATACAAGTTATGACAGTGAAATGGTAGAATTATTTTTAGGAAGAACAGCTTTGTTTTATGCCCAATATGGTCGCGTATATGAGTATTCCTGTTTTTTTTTTTAATCAAAGTACATGCCACGACGTACTTTAAGAGACACCCGGTATAACAGGTTGGAGTTGGCGTGGGTTACAGGAACGTGAAGTGTTCACCTATCTCGGCATACCGGGAGTTCTTTACATGTCAAATTAAATTAACATTCGTTGTCAAGTGCCAAATTATAATCTCAATAAAAGCACGTGGTCTAGGCAAGAGTGTAGCACATACTAAGGGTTTTCTTCCTTACTGTTTCTTCCTGATAGCACTAAACTATAACCCTTAAGGGTTTGTATTTTCACTTCTTTGGAATGTAAGACCAGTGGAATTTTTATTGGAGTACCACACAAAAAACTCGAATGTTAAATGCTGTCAATGTTACTTAGAATTAAGTTTGCCAACATATGTTGCTAAGTTTTCTTTTATGCGTCAAATAAATTTTGATATAACATTTAAGCAACAAGCTGTACATGACTAGAAATACTTGTATACAATGTTACTTTACAAGCAAAATATTTCACAGATCAGTGATCACAGTGATCACAGATCAGGTAGCACGCAATTTCAAGAAAAACACGAGAAAAACTGAACAATTTTTGTGACAGATTAAAAAGTTGCTGGTCTTGCATACAACTTGCTGGATAAACTTAGGGTATATCTCTTCCATTTTGAAGCTACTTTGCTTCGCACATTTAATACACATATAGAACAGTTAGGAGTGCGCTTGCTGACATAACAAAGACAGAATAATCGGGTTCTATTTTCGATTGAGACAAACCGGAAAATGCACCGACTGAGGCCTATGGGACGTTAATCATTTCACAAGATTTGAGTGATTACCTACTCAAGCAAAGGACCTTGGGTGCGTGGCTCAGCAGCATTCCGTGCTTTCCGCTGGTCTCTTAGGCGAATGTTGAGATGGACATTTCCACTCTGTTGGTTTTATTACAGGGTGAGGGACTTCGCTTCCTCCCGGAGGTGTTTTCACTGGGGGCTGAGATATGCAATACTGCCTCGAAATAATCTTTTCAATATAAAAAAAATAGTTAATGAGCCCCATTTGAGGACCAAGAGCGAACTGAAATTGTTTTATACTTTCCTTCCTCGTTAGCCATTTTAGCAGCTGCCCATACAGGATGGGTAAGCGTGATGGAAATTCCCTACATAACAGCCAAACCCAAACCTTCCGTCTTGGGTCGTAAACTTTTCTTTTATTGATTCTGAAGGAACTTGTTAAAGAAGTGGCCATTTAAATGATGTTAGCAGAATAAAATACTGTTTGTAGCACACAGATATATTCCCAACTTCTCTTACGAATTATTTTCTGACACCAAACCCGACCACTAGAGCTTAATGTTTGTTTTCTAATTTCTGAACTGCAATTAAGTTGAACACTATTCCAATGTTCTTGGCTCAAAATCAACATTCACCTTTTTCCGTGCTGTAATTCTATTTTTCGCACAAGATGATAAATGCATATCCTGAATAAACGAATCTTCAATTTAATAGTAAAGTATTCTCCAATAGCATTTATCTTCGTTTGACCGCATTTTAGTTGGAATATCATTTCATTTTTGAAAAGTACTAAGAATAATGCCATAATAATTAACGTTGCTGGCCCCAGGTTGGAGTTGCTTTCTAGAATCCGAACCTGTTTTTCGCAACATATAAAGCATTGTGTCCAGAGGTGTAGCGTGGCGCTTCTGTTGCTTACACGAGGCATATACATTAAAACTTATTCCTGTAAGCGAAAACTCAACAACGTTTTTAAAACAAAAGTGCTTGTTATACTGCAAAATATTAACGGGCTTCTATAAAACAACTGAACAACGGTATATAACATACACTGCTCTTGCATATAAGCCTGATTGAATGACTTGTCCATGTACAGAGCAAGATTAATTCAGTTTTACAGTTAGGACAAGGAAGCAATGCGCAAAGCTAAAGCAAATTTTCATATTCTTATGAAAAGAAGCAAGAAGAACTAAACACAAACGATTTGTTATTAATAGCATGTTATCAAGTTTCCGCGGAAAATGCAGAAATGCTTGAAATCCTAAACAGATAGGGAATGTGTTAAAAATGCAAGATTAAGTCGCTAAACCTACCTTTAACATGGCGTTCAGTAAGTAGGGGGATTGAATAAATTGCTAAATGTACAGATGAGCAGGTACAGAATAAAATAAAAGATTATTTTGCCTTGCGTGACAGTTGGCATCTAAATTAACAGTTTCATTAGCGTAGTGGAACGCTCAGGAAATGCAACTGATCGAAAGTGTAAGACTGTTCAAACATCGATGGAAAGCTAGGCAAAAAATAGGTGTGCGGAGAAATAACATTAAAATCTTGTTTAGAAGAGGGTATTGCAGAACTAGTATGTGGGGAGAAATAACATTAAAATCTTGTTTAGAAGAGGGTATTGCAGAACTAGCATGTGGGGAGAAATAACATTAAAATCTTGTTTAGAAGACGGTATTGCAGAACTAGGTGTGGGGAGAAATAACATTAAAATCTTGTTTAGAAGACGGTATTGCAGAACTAGGTGTGGGGAGAAATAACATTAAAATCTTGTTTAGAAGACGGTATTGCAGAAGTAGCATGTGGGGAGAAATAACATTAAAATCTTGTTTAGAAGACGGTATTGCAGAACTAGGTGTGGGGAGAAATAACATTAAAATCTTGTTTAGAAGACGATATTGCAGAACTAGGTGTGGGGAGAAATAACATTAAAATCTTGTTTAGAAGACGGTATTGCAGAACTAGGTGTGGGGAGAAATAACATTAAAATCTTGTTTAGAAGACGGTATTGCAGAACTAGGTGTGGGGAGAAATAACATTAAAATCTTGTTTAGAAGAGGGTATTGCAGAAGTAGCATGTGGGGAGAAATAACATTAAAATCTTGTTTAGAAGAGGGTATTGCAGAACTAGGTGTGGGGAGAAATAACATTAAAATCTTGTTTAGAAGAGGGTATTGCAGAACTAGCATGTGGGGAGAAATAACATTAAAATCTTGTTTAGAAGACGGTATTGCAGAAGTAGCATGTGGGGAGAAATAACATTAAAATCTTGTTTAGAAGACGATATTGCAGAACTAGCATGTGGGGAGAAATAACATTAAAATCTTGTTTAGAAGACGGTATTGCAGAAGTAGCATGTGGGGAGAAATAACATTAAAATCTTGTTTAGAAGACGATATTGCAGAACTAGGTGTGGGGAGAAATAACATTAAAATCTTGTTTAGAAATGGGTATTGCAGAACTAGGTGTGGGGAGAAATAACATTAAAATCTTGTTTAGAAGAGGGTATTGCAGAACTAGGTGTGGGGAGAAATAACATTAAAATCTTGTTTAGAAGAGGGTATTGCAGAACTAGGTGTGGGGAGAAATAACATTAAAATCTTGTTTAGAAGAGGGTATTGCAGAACTAGGTGTGGGGAGAAATAACATTAAAATCTTGTTTAGAAGACGATATTGCAGAACTAGGTGTGGGGAGAAATAACATTAAAATCTTGTTTAGAAGACGGTATTGCAGAACTAGGTGTGGGGAGAAATAACATTAAAATCTTGTTTAGAAGACGGTATTGCAGAACTAGCATGTGGGGAGAAATAACATTAAAATCTTGCTTAGAAGACGATATTGCAGAAGTAGCATGTGGGGAGAAATAACATTAAAATCTTGTTTAGAAGACGGTATTGCAGAACTAACATGTGGGGAGAAATAACATTACAATCTTGTTTAGAAGAGGGTATTGCAGAACTAGGTGTGGGGAGAAATAACATTAAAATCTTGTTTAGAAGACGGTATTGCAGAACTAGGTGTGGGGAGAAATAACATTAAAATCTTGTTTAGAAGACGGTATTGCAGAACTAGGTGTGGGGAGAAATAACATTAAAATCTTGTTTAGAAGACGGTATTGCAGAACTAGGTGTGGGGAGAAATAACATTAAAATCTTGTTTAGAAGAGGGTATTGCAGAACTAGGTGTGGGGAGAAATAACATTAAAATCTTGTTTAGAAGAGGGTATTGCAGAACTAGCATGTGGGGAGAAATAACATTAAAATCTTGTTTAGAAGAGGGTATTGCAGAACTAGCATGTGGGGAGAAATAACATTAAAATCTTGTTTAGAAGAGGGTATTGCAGAACTAGGTGTGGGGAGAAATAACATTAAAATCTTGTTTAGAAGAGGGTATTGCAGAACTAGCATGTGGGGAGAAATAACATTAAAATCTTGTTTAGAAGACGGTATTGCAGAACTAGCATGTGGGGAGAAATAACATTAAAATCTTGTTTAGAAGACGGTATTGCAGAAGTAGCATGTGGGGAGAAATAACATTAAAATCTTGTTTAGAAGAGGGTATTGCAGAACTAGGTGTGGGGAGAAATAACATTAAAATCTTGTTTAGAAATGGGTATTGCAGAACTAGGTGTGGGGAGAAATAACATTAAAATCTTGTTTAGAAGAGGGTATTGCAGAACTAGGAAACCCCGTGCTTCAAAGTTAGGGCAATTTAAAAGTTAGGCTGAGACTTCACAACAACGTAAAGTTTGTGGGACAACAGATATTTTATTTTACATTCTCGGATTCACCCACAACGAAACGTGGATTTCTGTTTAACGAGTTTCTTATTGCTTGTGAACACATATTATTTAAATTGCAGTCTTCTGGGGAAAAACAAAACCATGTCAAAACATAAAACAACCAGTCTCGATTTTTATAAAATTCACTTTTACATAGAGTTCTGTTGGTTTGACTGCTTGAAGTTGCTTTATTATTAAAACTAAAGAAGAAATTGTAAATAACGGACTCAGAGATTTCAGTGATTTCTCTTTAATTTCTAATTAAAGAGCATTTATGTACAGATTATAAGTATAGATTTGAAGTGACAGCTTTAAAATAGCAGAGTTATATAGTTCTGAAAAGTTACTCAAATCAAAATAAAGAGCATTTGCATTAAAAATTCTAGCAATGTTTTGTTCAAAATGTTTATGAACAAGTTTCTCGTACGCAAAATGCAAGAGAAGATCTCGATTGCAAGCAGGCCCAAGAATTGCACTCATTCAGATAGGAAGCTGCGAAAAGGGATGAAGAATTTTCCTTACTGTTTCACATGTGACTACATCTGCATACACTTCAATTATCAAAAAGTGATGTAAACGTAGATTGTCAGTTTATCGTTCTAATAACGTGATCGTTAAATATCCTATTATTCTTACTGTACTAATTTATTTCTTTTTGGATTTTGAAATATACGCTAGCATTAATAACAACAAACATTGTTACCAATGAGATTAATACAAACCCTAGAACCGATGTTTACTGTACGGTGCAGTGATGGCGAAACGTTGGCAACACTGCAATGCGGGAGGTTACAAATCAATTCTAGTCCGTTTGGGTGCGGTCACATTGCCTAGTGAAATTATGTCGCAATATTAGAGAAACTTCCACTTGTGTTTTCTGCAGTTCATTTTTGTCTGCTAAAACTGTCATGCGTAAGTGCATTATTGAGGGAAGTGATTTTTACACCGTTTCATCAGCGAGCTCGTGCTCTGAAACTATATTTCTAGCTATCCCGCTGGAGAATGCTTTTTCCCATTTTCCAGTCCATATTTACGTCATTTTGTTTCTCTAACAATTCAGCACAGACAATGCGCAACATTCATGGACACCAGGAAGCCTCAAGTAATCCGCAAGAATGTAGCTGTGCATGGAGTATTGCTTAGCGGCTACCCACTTCACTTACACAACTGTTCTGAGGCATTAGAGAAGAGACGGCTTCACTGTAGCTTCAACCATTTTCACTCACAATGCTCACCGTTTAAGCGAACAATTAACGCGAATCCCCGAAATCAGGTCTCTAGTGATCACATTCCTATTCTCAAGAGATGCCTCCGATTTCTTTAATCCATCTGGTGATCAGTTTTAACGATTGTGGTGCTGCCAAACTGTGTTTCTGCTTAATGGTAGCGTGCAACAAATGTTTACGAATGAAAATAAAAGATAAGCGGAATAAACAGAAGGAAAAAAGCACATTTTAAAAAGAAATTTGGAATAAATACGCTCACTTCACTTACAAGTGTATACTGAACATTTACACGTCTGAGACGTGCATTTCTTGAAGAGTACTTTCACATTTTTCAGATATTTAATTAAAAGTTAAGAAAAGGAAAGTAATTATGTCCGTGACTTGGACAGATGCTAAATTTTCTCGGTTAGTAGCCACTATCTGTTAATGCTAATAAAGATAGTAGTGGTTAGCCTTCATGTCCTTAAATTTCACCTCTTCTGAACTCTACAGAAAACATTTGCGGTGAAAACAAACGTTTTATGGAATATTAAGAACAGAAGAAGTGAAATGACCATCTTAGCACTTAAAAGCAAACGTGCCAACAATTGGTACAGTTGGGCGCTCTACTGGCAGAACACTGCACCAATCACAATAGGTAAGGAAAAACGCGAGGCATTTTCTACTAACATTTACCTGAGCTGCAAGTTTGTTGCATGAAGAACCATTGAATCCGGCCAGGACGGATGAATTTTTTCGGGCGTAAAAATCCTAAGTATGGCTTCCTTCGGAAGGGAAGTAAAGCCGTGGGTCCCGTGTCGTACATTTACGGCACGAAAAAGAACCTCAAGCCTGAAATAGAGGCCTCTGAGCAAAATTAGTCGGCCGTTTCACGCCCAGAGTTGAATGGAACGCTGATGACCTGAGATGTTCAAGAGCGTCCATAAATAAATCAATTAATCAATTAATCAATGATGAACCAATAAAATTGAAGCCTCGCCAGTACTGCTGTAATCTTCGAGCATGGCAACCGCAAAACATTTCTGTTACGTAAAGGTGCGGTTTAGGGAACAATTTTTGTGATATACATACTCAACGTAATTATTGCTTATATTTATAACGCGGTAGTGACCGGCAAAGAAAGCAACAATTTTATATGCAAATCTTAATAAATAAAATTTGAGGGAAAGAAAGAAAGAAAAACAGGCTGTGCACAACCTTTGAGCGATTCTTACAATGGGTAAGGTTCATCTCCACATCGCCTAAGAGTCTCTTTTTTCTGAGGAAACCGACGTCAGTTTTTAATAAGACAGTGTTACCCACTTCATTAATGGTTCAGAGCAAAATTTAATATCAGAGAGTAATGCAGGATAATAACAAACACTGGCGTATCCATTCAGGACGGCAGAAATTTCTGAGAGCAGGTTACCTGCGTTAAAGCTACCAAGTTGAGCTTGTCATTAAAGATAACGACATTATATTTGTATGCCATAAAATCCAAAAAATCTAATATGCAACACACTAATTACTACAGGTACACTGTATTCTTTACCAAATAATTTCACAGCACCCTATGTAAAACACTTCATTTTGTAATTTGACATGGTCTCTTGCATGCCACGTTTGAAATAGAAAAGTTTATACAGAACGGATATGAAATCTTAACGACAAACTTTCAGAGGTTGTTCAGGGATGTTGGCTAAGAGATTTGATAACAGAAACCCACATTCTCTGGCGACTCTACTGAATAATTATATCTCTTTCATTCTTTTAAACTGGGGTATGTTTACTCGGCATAGATAATTTCACCGAACAGTTGTTTTATACAAACCGGTAGGAGTTTTGTCTTTGAGCTGTAATTTATTATACCTAGAGTAAATTTTCTCTGTAATCTATCACGGTTCATGGAACATAACAACAAATTACTGGAGACCATGCGTTGCTTATATCAAAATACTCATCCAATATCCGTATTCAAGCTTTGAAAATTTGTCGCTAGAATTCCTATCCACTTTGAATATGTTTCGCACGGAGGAGGATATTTCGGTACTTCAGCATTGCTCAAGAGCTGGACGTAGCGGAGGACGCTGCAACGCCCACTTCAAAGAATTAAAGTCCCTCAGAAGTGTTTTCAAAGCGCAAGCTACAGTCACACCTCCTGTCCTGTAACAAAATCAATGCAATGAGAGCGGAAAGTTCCTGGAAAGAAAAGCTTCATCCCAGCTTTCGTCTAAGCGGCCAAGGGAAGCAACGAAAAAACCCAAAGTCAGGATGACTGGCTCCCAAGATTTTGAACCTGGGACCTCCCGAATGTGTGTGGCCCAGTGATAACTGAAGAAGTTTCTTTCGATAAAGCCATTACAACTTTGGCTCCGTTTATCTTGAAAATTTCAAGTTTTTCTTAATGAAACATTGCAGCTATATTCGTCCACTTCTGTAACGATTTAAACACTTTCGATGTTCCATCTCCCACTCACTTTTACGGTTATGTCCCTGCCGGCTATCCTTTCATTCACACTTATCAATTGAGATGGGATGATCAGGCATTAATAACGTAAACGCAAAAAAGCATTTAAATTATGTAAAATAGGCAGTAAAACAAAATACAAACTAATTTAAATGAAATGGTCATTAAATTTAAAAAAAGAGCATTAGTTACCTAAGTCGCATGCAATTAATTTTTAGTACAATAAGTAAAAAACTTTACATAATGAATCAAATTTACAAATAGAAGCATTGTTTGTAAATATACAAGCCCATTCTCGTGAAGTTGCACATCTACGCCTACCTTGCATAGCACATTTTATTGCTTCTATGCGCTTCAAATCCAGCTAACTTTGCAATGTACAGGGTAGTTTTCAATTTCTGCTTCACTCAATATTTTGGCGTCACGGGTAGAGGCACAACACTCTTCGGAAAATTAATTGATGAATTCGGTCTCTATCTTCAAGTTTGTTGTATAATAAGCGAGGTTATTTCAGCTATGGGCCATCTGAGCATGATTACCTACTGTGGATGTGCAGTCACCGAAACTGGAAAATAGGGTGATAGAATGACCTCACGTAAAGTAGCCATTTTTATTTTTACTGAAAGCATAAAATGATATTGTATTTAAAACCGATAATAATAAGTGAGCTTGAAAATGATGCCCCTCAGTGACAATACATTGCCAGTATCTACGTGGGGAATCCTGTATTTAAAGAACACGGTGGTTCGGAACACCTTTCTTTGTCTCTCGTAAACTAACAAGTTGATGAAATATGTAGTCTTTCTACCTAGAGCACGACATACCACTTCTCTGCAACATATCCTTTACACATATGTGTCGTACATAAAAACCTCATATTCAAGGCTATTTATGTAGTGGCACAACTATGAAGAGCAATTTACACGCAATAAAAGCATGCAGTAACACACGAACGCACACCCACTCGCTGACAAAGCCCCTCTCAAACTAACTACAAGCCCACTACTATACGTCTTTATTAACTACTTCCAATACGCAGCCGCGCTCCGCTCTTTTGAATAGTGTTTAACGCCCGTTTTCACTATTGAGGCATCAGGCGATGAACACTTTTTTCCTTAAAAGAAGCGTTTCAAGTCTACGTTTAGAGTACCTGCAAGGCATTTACCATTAATGAGGACTGAGGAAAAGTTGGGAAAAAAAAAAAAAAAAAAAAAAAAAAAAACCCTCAAGTGTTGCTAGGATTACTCGTGGAGGAAATCAAACGATCAATATTGGGAAAGAATTTGCACACCTCTTCAACATTTGTAGCGCCGTCTGTGAGAACACTGAGTTCTCCCCGGTCAAGCATATTCAAGTCTGTTTTCCAGTTGCTCAAAACTTAGAATGTATAGCGTACACCCATTATGATCATCTGCACCGTGCTCGATTCCGATGATTACGTTGTCTGTCACGTCGATAGAGATTTATGTTTTCTTTCCACTAACCGCATGTCAAATGTTTTTTTTTTTTTCAGATGCACTGTTTCGTGTATTTCTTCGCACATGAGCTTTCCAATTTCCTTAAAGCAATTCCTACCACTAATCTATCTGTTCATTTGATGAAGACATCCACAGTGTAAATACTTTTGGTTGACCCTCTTCACTAAACCAGAAATGCATTTAACTGTTGGAGTATTTTGAGCATCTTTTTTTTTTTTTTTTTTTTTTTTTTTGAATAGCGTTTAACGCTCGTTTTTACTGCTGAGTTACCACGGCGATGGACACTGATGATACATGAGATGAAATGATAAATTGGGAAAGGATATTTTTAAAGAAGGAAACATTCCAGATCTAAGTTTAAGTTACTTCTACGGCATTTGCCATTATGAAGACTGAGGAAAACCTGGAAAAAACTTCAGTCAGGGAGAACGGTCCTGGCAGGATTCGAACCCCAGACCTCCCGCTCACGAGTTCGCGACTTAACGACCTCGGCCACCCGTGGCGGTTTTGCGCTTCTTGCACTTTACCAATTTGTTGTATATAGTAAAATGTTTGACAATATGCAGAATTTGATGGGGAGTCTATCGCTTGTTGAGCCTAAGAAAGACAGTAACGCTTAAATCGTCATCTCAGTGACGAACCGGGTAATATCATGTATTACAGTCCCACTCATAAACAGAATTGCCCGCTTTCCTTGTCAAAGTAGCGCAAGTTGCTTGAAAAAGACATCGAGGGAAAATATTCGAATTTATAAATATATCTAATGTATAAATAATATGGGTTTGGTTTATTGCACGAATTATTACTGTATTATTTGAAAATTAACGACATAATATATATCAACTCCTTCAACATAAGAAATGATGATGATGATGATCATAATAATAATAATAATAATAATAATTAGGTATTATAATTATTATTTAAAGCAAATGCGAAATTTTAACTGATTTAAATATTTATGAATGTGAAATGAGTAAAAGTGAAATCTGAAAATGCATTTAATTTAGAAAACAGTAAATGCAACAGTGGTTAAACGTTAGTTACATTGTTATAACTACCTGCGAACTAATGTTGTTCTTTGTTAGAGCTAGTAAAGGCGGGGACAAGGAAAGTAGAGCCTGTCAGAACATCCCACTCGAGAGGAAACAGTTGTGTGCTGGTGCAGTAAGCGTAGTGAAGGAGGTAATCCATGTTTCGGAGATTTAATTTCATATTTAAAGTCGCGAAATGCTAGTAATGTTACAAATATGACATATATAAACAATAAAATACTAAGCAAAATTAATTTAGAAATGGGCTAAAGAATTTCATTTAATTGTAGCCTATATAACTTACTTGTAGTGAAGTAAGATATTTTGATGACAGATTTATAAACCATATAACTTGTATAAAAAGAAAATATTTCCGAAAATTCAGCTATTCAAAGGAGGATAAACCATCTGTTTATCTCAGATTACTTAAACACCAGAACTTATCTGAAGCATAACTAAGAAATATCATAACTTGAAATTGTTTTTTTTGAAGAACGCAAAACTAGGTTCTAAATTTGTTCGAATTGTTAAATAATCATTAAAAATTATACTGTGGCTAATGAAAAATGTAAAAATATGAATAAATATAAAGAAATATTAGACGTTTTTCATTATAATTTCTACAAAATTGTTTAAATGAAATTATTACATCAAAAATAATCACATTTTCAAAATGCAAGATCTTCAATAGGAGATACATGCACCATTTCTGTCCAGTAAGTCATTCAGATATCTTGGAACTGAATTTATTCCTTCCTAAATTATTATTAACCTCGAAGGTGTTGTCAGGCTCCCATTAATTAACCATCTGAGCTTAGAATGCTATATACAGTATTCAAATAAGCGATGTCAGGATGTTGAATGGACGCTGCTATTGTGTTGCACCATTTCTTTATACTCTGCTGTATCCACGTGAGGAGCAGATTCTATTAGCTCTCTCGTCGATACAGCACAAGTTTGTCATCATAACGCTGGCCATTAGTTGCTTATTTTTTCACCAGACCAAAGTGTGATATTTCTGCAGCGCAAATCCCAGTCGGAGTTGCCGATTCTGGCCGCTCATCGGCAGTGAGGACTTACTGCTGGTAAGTATTTCGTTATCTACAATTTTACTGCTGACAGCACGGAAAGCACGAACAACCGCGGCATATTTTATGGTCTCTTCACCATCTGCCTGCCATGCGTCATATGGCTCTGTGCCACATTCCAAACAACTTGTTAAAGCAGCGGAGTGGAATGACTATAGTCCTGCACTATAGCGTTCCTCAACTCTTCCGAGCTACACACAATTAAATCCATCATTCCAAACATTACTCATTAAAATATCTTTGCAGCTTTTCAATGTCTGTGGGAATGTGTTTCGAGTAGCCCAAAATGTCGCAAGTACGCAAAATGCGCTATTTTTCGCCCAATCTAGCAACCCTGCTTTTTGCGTCAACAGGCATATGAGAGGTCGCCTTCAGTGCATTCGCACCAATGACAAAAGCAAGAGGCGTGTACCAGTCAATGCGAAATCATACGTCAAGCAATATCTTGCACACTGCTCATTGTTCATCATTCTGGGGTTACTCTGCTTGACAGAATTGTGTCTGAAGTATGTGGCGACTATGGGAAAAGGCTGCCTCTGTAATACATAGAGAAAATAATAGTGCGAGTGCGAGAGCACTGCTGAGGCATGTACTGGAATGTAAAACTATATTGGAACAGTGAACAAACAATCTCAAAGAATAATGTGTGATATATTTAACTATGCTACAATTGCTCGCACAAGAAAGGGGCCTATTGTTGAAAAATAGAAAACTTAAAACTCAAGAAAGAGAGGGAGAGGGAGAGAAAGAGAGATAAATGGATAATAAAACTTAAATTTTTGAAAAGAAATTATAACTTTGCTTGTGGAATAATATATAGGGAAGTTTATAATATTTTGAAGAAGGAAAAATCTCAACAATGGCAGAACTACTTTTACAACTGAAGAAAGTGTGTCAATTTAGCATCAAGAAACCATTTTGCGTGCAATTTTGAAAAATACACACACATATATAAGACGTCCCAGAATTCAACATTACTAATTGCTTCCCCTGCATGAGGCGATGTAGACTGTCGGGCGTCCGCCTCCCCCCCTCCAAAAAAAAGCACACACACAAATTACAAGGAATGTGGAGGGTCCTTGACAAATGTTTTGAGTTAGGGGACTTATGATCCCTTTCGTAAACTTTAAAAGTTTTGACGCTTTTTCAAAATCGAATACCCGAGCTGATTCGTCAATATAACGTAAATGTGTGAATTAGATTTTCATTCAGAATGCTCACGTCTTGCCCAAATACTCGGAAAAAGTTAGTGTTAATACACAGTACGTGGGGAGTGGAAAATTATTGGCTTTGCTACTTTGGTAAAGTTGTTCGTTCTGCGAAGGTATGCACGCCAATGATAACTGTTCAGTAGTGCTACGAAGTTAATTGCGCATACGCAAAGTACTTAGCATACCGCAGCTGGGACCTGACGTTACAAACCGGCCGTGTCCTGCGACCGAAAACCCGAAAGGTAGCGGAGAAAGCCGAATTCCGCACGAACGGCAGAAGAGTTAGAAAGTGTTAATGTGGAGTTCTATTATTATTATTATTATTATTTACACTTAACCTAACTAACCTAAACTATGAAAAAAATACAATTTATTTTATTGAAAAACATCACGAGGAAAAAAAGTCTGGGGAACGAACCCACTACTTTCGCAATATCAGCAGGAGACTATAACCAACTAAGCTAACAGGTCTACACGCTTATCAAGGAAATTATCCGCCTAAAGTAATTCCTACTACTGGAATTGTAACCTGTCGGCTTTCTTCTCTACAGTTTGAGACTGCCGCCGCGCAAGGTAAAGTCATTTGGGTCGTTAATGGGCCATTTTCTGCTTTGTGTATCAAATGGACATGCATCTGTAACTGCACAGCTGTACATGGATAGATTTCCAGACAGATCTTCGTCGTTATCGCTCCACCTTCCAAAATGTCCATCGGCGTTTGCGGGAAACTGGATCTTTAATGGTGCACAGACCCGATGCAAATCGAAGGCGTCGCACTCCAGCAGGGTTTGAGCGGAACCTTCCACCAGCAACCGAGCAATTGTCAGGGCCATGAAAACGAACAAGTCCAGCGTGTATCAGATCCTGCACGAAGAAAAACTATTTCCCTATCATCTGCTTAAGATGCAGGCACTGGGCCCTGCGGACTTCGGTCCCAGGCTAAAGTTCGGCAGATGGCCCGTGGAGCGGCAGAATAAACAGCCTGACTTCTTCTTCCTGGCCCTCTTCATCGACGAGGCCTTCACAAAAGATGGAACAAGTCATGTATGGGAGTATGAGCAGCCCCATGCAATGGTGGAGGCTCCTTATCAGCGCAGATTCAGCATCAACATGTGGCCGACATCGTGTCCAATCAAATAATTGGATCGTACCTACTTCCTACACGGTCAAACGGGCACGTGTATCTTCAGTTCCTCATCCATGCTTTGCCTGTGTTTCTGGAAGATGTCTGTCTGAACATCCGATGTCACATGTGGTTGCAACACAATGGAGCTTCTCTCCATTTCAGCGTGGATGTACGAGATTATATCAATGATGTGCTTCCTGGGCAGTGGATTGGAAGAGGTGGTCCTGTAAATTGGCCACCGCGTTATCCGGACCACAATCCCAGATTTTTATAGGGATATCTTAAGAGCCTCGTGTACGCATCATCAGTTGACACTGATGAGCAGTTACTAGCACGGGGGGTGGCTGCTTGTGATCAGGTTCGTAACACTCCACAACTTTTTGAGAGAGTGCGAAGATAATTTCTTCACAGGTGCACTCTGCAGGGATGTTGCAGGCCGACACACCGAACAATATCTCTGGTGATCTCTGTTCAAATTTTTGCACTTAAAATACCTTTATTTATTAATCATCAAATTTTCTCTTATTTGGTTTTCACGCAGGGTGAAAACCTAGAATGCAGTTTACATAATTTTTCTTGGGTATTTGGCTTTATTCAGGTACTTTTTTTTAATTTTAATTTTTTTTTTTTTTTTAAACTTTGGAGAAAGTCGTTTATTTTTCCTTTTAAGTATTTACTATGTCTACCATCATTGGTTACGAGTGGAGTAAAGATTTTCTAAATTTTGAAATGTACCTGCACGTACAAGTACTACATGTACATTACAGGTCAAGGTGATAAAACTTGGGTAATGGCTTTACCCTTATAAGTTTACAGTTACTTTGTTATTTACAGCCTTGCCGTTAAATATATTGTAATTTGTTTTGCTTAACTCGTTAGAATGAAAGAGTACTTCTGAATAACAAAACAAATAAAATGAAAAAAAAAAAAAAAATCAGTTAAGAAGGTTCGAACCTTCTACTCCATAACAGCGCTGTACCTAGTAAGTCTTTAACCACAGTGCTGTTCAGGAAGAGTATAATCAGTAAGCGATTATCTTTTCCCCAACCTCCTGTGGACATTTAATCAGTGGCGTGCTGACCATTAACAGAATTTATGCTATTGCAGGACGTTTAGGAACCACAAAACCCTGCCCCAAAATTCTTATCTAGGACCCTTCCACATCCCTTGCAGTTTGTGTGGTTGAATTCTGGGACACCAGATATGTACACACAGTGTGAGGCATTTATAGTGTCGCGGCCATTTTACTCCGAAACGAAGGGGAAAATGAAAAAAAAAGCTTCAGACAAAGTTTTAAGTGTTCATAAGGGGACATAAGATAACGACCTTAACTCGCTCTTGAAATGCATTTACCAATGTCATTTCATGGTCTAATTGTTTTTTCAAATGCAATTGTGTTTTATTTTTTCTTTTTTTCCCCTTCTTCGGGAATGGAAAGAGCATTTAATTTTCAGCATAAAAGTTATAGACATATGTTAGATAGGGGTGATAGGATGTGATATTGGACAAATATGTCAGCAAATGTTTTTCACTCACTCGCGATCACTTTACTGGCATCAATTTACGTGCAGTACAGTTATAAGCATAATTGTAACAATGTCATGCTCACATTACAAACAATTTCAATTCAGTAAATGCTCGAAAGTATTACCGTTAACTTCAATTCATTTCCAAAAGTGTGCTTTAAAATATCGATGAACACGTCTCAACGTTTTTTCGCTGATTCTTTCTCGACAAGTCCTCTGAGTCCTATCCATTGACCAGGATACTCTCTGTTTAATGTTTCTCGAGCTACAGCTGAGTAATGAGATGAACAACCATCGTGTTGATACCATTTTGCAGCCCGGTCCACAAGGAGCACGTCTTCAAACAACACTGGAATTTCTCGGTCCATAAAGAGTCTCTATTTCTGCCCATTAAGTTCACCGTCAATGAAGTATGATCCAATTTTACGGAATCCCAAAATGCCACACCAAACATTCACGCTCCTTTGAAGCTGATGCTCTACTTCCCGTAACCATCTTGGATTTTCCACTGCTGAATAATGCATGTTATGCCTTTTACTTGAGCATGATTGGTGAATGTTGCCTCATTAGGAAATAAAATGTTGGAAAAATTACCGTTTGGAATGTGTGGTAGAGCCCATTGGCAAAATTCAACATACTTCTGAAAATCATCCCCATGAAGGGCTTGATGTAGGCTAATGTGATATGGATGGCATTTGTGACGCTGAAGTATTCGAAGAACACTCCTTTGAGAGATTCCCGAATCACGTTCCAGTTGAGGGGAACTTGCGTGAGGATTAGAGGCAACTGCAGCTAATACAGCGACTTCCGAATTTTCCTCAGTAGCACTTCTCATTCGATGGGGTTTTCTTGGCACGACACCTCCCGTTTAGGAGAATAAGTTCGCAAATCGTTGAAAATTTCTAACAGATGGCTGCCTCCTTTCAGAATATCTATCTCCGTATAAGTTGCAAGCTGCTCTAGCGTTCTTATGAGCTTCGCCATAAATGTAAATAATATCTATCCTCTCATTGTTTATCGAACATGCATGATTAAAAACGAAGTGGAACTGACTGAGAATGGTGTGCTTTTAGGTTTGAATTGGCAATGATGAGCACTAGTTTGTGTATCGATATCAACAAATGAGCATCTGGTATAAACAAACGAGTTTCCTTTATAGCAACAACAAAACAAAAGAGAGAGAAGTGAAAGTAAGTGAAAAACATTTGCTGTCTTATTTGTCAAATATCATATCATCTATCACTCTTAGCTGATACACCATTCCATTTGAGAAAAACAAATGAACCTAGAAATGACATGGAAAATGCATTTCAAGGAGAAGTTAAGTGCGCAATCTTATGTCCCCTAATGAAAGCTTCAAATTTTGTCTGAAGCATTTTTTGAATTTCTCCTTCGTTTCAGAGTAGAATGGCCGCGGCACTAAATATATGCACACGCGTACACAGAATTTCGTTTTCGCACGTTCAATAATAGACGTGTTATTCTGCAGTCTGCCCGAATAGATATCTCAGTAGGTTGAACCACTCAGGCATTTTCCTGGATGAAATCCTTAGGGCTGCCTGGCGATGGAACTGCCGTTGGAAGCGTAATATGATACTTGACGTAGCAAACGTGTCTGTCTGTACCGTTCCTTCAAGGCGGACTCGCACAATGAGAACAATGCATATAATTATTTGTTGGTGAATCTCCCACAAAACTAATAAGCTATGGCTCCCGATTAAAAGATAGAATACACCAAAAAGTTATGGTTGGACATTCCGAATCCACCTTCAGTTAAGGTGGTACTTTTAGAAATCATTAAATGCAAAGTATCGCAGTCATGAAGTACTCAGGTTAGCCTATTTTATTGTAACTTAAACTGGTTTGGGCCAGTCTGAACAAATCAGTGAGGAAAGGAAATGCTATAGCGAGTGCAAGGTGTGTGAATGACAGCTGTTAATTTGTTGAAAAGACAAAGTAACACTGAAGAGAAAATTAACGGACGTAAAATAGCAACTTATCTCATTAAGTCATAATGCATGCGTTTTATGAGCCTAAGTTGATAGAAATTGAAATATTAGCAAAGGAGACTGTTGATACACCATATGAACAATTAGACAAATATAGGAGTAACATTTAGCCATATACGTCGCTATACACGAATTATCGCCTCTCAGCTGAAATCGTGTATTCACCAGGAAAAGGCTGGTCCGGGTTAGATAGCACAAGCATATGTGCGGGGGATAATGCCCAAAGGCTCATTTTGAATATGGGACAATGGCGTGTAATTATTCGTCACGTTTTTCTGAAAGCCCTTATTAATACACGATAGAGGTTGTCTGTCTGACCAGCTTCAGCCAATAGCAGTCTAGGATTAACAGATGACAACGCTATAAGCTTTTATCAATGTTATTGTTGGCATACTCGAGTAATGTTCATATCAAAAGTTTGCCGCCTCTTTTGATACCGGCAGGGTTTACGATGCCGCAAAACAAAGTCACATCTTATTCCCGCTAATGAAGCACCAAAGTTGAATAACGGAAACATTGAAAAAATAACAAAATAATTATAAAATGGTAAGAAATAGGCGCGACAGTACGAAATAAACAGCAAAGCATAAAAAGGCAAAATTAAAAAAGGAAAAAAACTGTTATAATGTTTCACGAATATCACTTCTATAAACTTAAATCTTTTCTGACGGCGTCACAAAAGAAGAAGAAGAAGAAGAAGTCATTATGCCTCAAATTCGGACGCTGATTTTCATCTACCAATACCCAGTGTAACAGAATCAGATAAGCTTTTAAAAAAAATTGCGGCTACACGCACGTCATTTATAAAACGGGCGTTAAACACCATAAAAACCCACAAACACATCATTAATCTTCTTAATAAACTTTTTTGAGTAGTGTTTAACGCCCGTTTTTACTACTGAGGCACCACAGGCGGTGTACACTGATATACATGAGATGAAATATTAGGAAAGGATTTTTTTTTAAGAAAGGAAGCGTTCCAGGCCTAAGTTTAGGGTACCTACCCGGCATTTGCCATTTATGAGGACTGAGTAAAACCTGGAAAAAACCTCAGTCAGGGAGGACGGTCCTGGCGGGAATTGAACCCCAGAGCTCCCGCTCACGAGTCCGCGCCTTAACAACCTTAACAACAACCTTAACCGCCTCGTGGCGGTTCCTCTTATAAAGTTCAGTTTCCGCAAACAGCAGCAAAACTGCTACCTGCCGGGAAGTCAAAACAAAGATGCGCTAGTTAAACTGAATGAAACTTATTTGGGAGCAAAATAACATCGCACTGCAGCCAAAGCTGGTCAGGAGAGTTGCAAATGCGAAATGCTACTCAAGAACCTTTAAAATAAAATACTCGAATATTCGTTGAAAAAATGCAGACAATTGAAATTGAAAATATCAGAGACAAACGCTATTTTGAAGAGTCCAAGACACAAAATGCTAATATCATAGCGTTATAAGCCGATAACATTTGACATGAAGATGCGCTCCTTTCCGACAGACAAATTCATGAACAGAACGAGCTATTTAGTGTTACACGCAGATAAACTCACATTTTGCAAAACTGTTCAGATTTAATTAGCCGTAGCTGATTTCCCTCTTCTTCATTATTGAGTTGGAATGGCCTTTACATGTTTTCTTCGTAATTTTTCACATATTGTCCAAACTTTGTAACATTCGTTACGTGATTGACACTCTTGTCTTCCTTCTACAACAATCTTGATTCGTATTGAAATGACATTGCCTGGTTTTATTAATCGATATATTTTGCAATAACACTTTTTTTGTAAGTATTTCTTAATGCAACATCGTCAGTATATAAATTTGTTATTGTTGATCTGTATTCTTATTGGCGCTTTCCATATAATGTCAGGGCTGTTGGTTTGTTAAATTTTTCTTGTGTTCGTTAGTAATAACAGTTGCTCCATTAACTGTTTTTTGCCTTGAATTTCATCATTTTATTGCACAGACAATCCCTATCACTTCTGTCAAAGGATGCCAGAAAAGTTCTATTCACTTCTGTATTATTATTTGGCGAAGGGTAAATAAGACATCTTCCACTTTGTTCTATAAGCAATTACCTTCGAATATACGTGCGTATCCACTTTTCCGATTTCAATTTTTTGACGAACATACGTTAAGGAAGCCTAAAATTCTATGTTTACGTAATAGGTTTTCTTTGTTCATTTAATCCGGTACAAAAAATCATTTACTTTTCCACTTTTTTTATTATTTCTGCAATTATTCATACAAGTATTTCTTTCGTACTAGTTTTTGCTCCTAAATTACTATAATGTTCTCGGCTTATTATATTATTTATGCCAGTCCTAACATATTAAATGCAAATATTTTCTTCCGTATATTTGAAACAAAAGTGAACAGCTAAGGTTAATAGTGACATAAATTCAATTTGGATGCAGGTTTAAGGAGTTTTATATATAAAGCTAAATAACAAAATTGAACGATTGGCGCTGCAAGTTTCTGTAACATGAACCTAAGCATTCAGTTCCCTCCGGGTGCAGCAGTCTACTGCCTCGTACGTTTTGCTATAGGAACATTTCGACGTCATGGACATAACAGCCAACTGTGTACCCAAATCTCTATATCCTGCCCTCGTTGATTGTTGATTTGTTTTATTTACGGACGTTCTTTAACATCTCAGGTCATCAGCATCCCATTCAATTCAGGGCGTGAAACGGCCGACAAATTTTACTCAGAAGCCTCTTCTTTCAGGCTTGAGGTTCATTTTGGTGCCGTAAATGTACGACACGGCGCACGGGACCCACGGCTTTACTTCCCTTCCGAAGGATTTTTACCCCCGAAAAAATCCTTCGAACCTGGCCGGCATTGAACCCGCGAACTTGGGTTAGGAGGCAAGTATGGTTACTGCTACCCCACCAGGACCGACATATCCTGCCGTGCTTGTACCGTTAATTTTATTCTTGAAATATTTTAAGTATGGTATTTTATACAATAAGGTTTGTGGTTTGGTGTTGTGCCAGTGCATTGCTATCCGAAAGTTGTGCACCTCGCTTCATTAGTGTTATCAATTCCGTTTAAACTGCCACGAGATACGTGGTAATTCTCCAGCGTTGTCCTAGTTACTTTCGCACATCAAACACGGGGCACAAACTGTGAATATTATCCACAATATCTGAGGTGGCCTTAAATAATAAACAGAGAATAAGTTATTTCCTCCCACTTAGTCAGTCATAGGGGGCGGGTAGTAGTAACCATACTTGCTTTCTAAACACTAGATCGCGGGTTCAAACCCGGCCAGGACCGATGGAGTAAAAATGGTAAGTATGGCTTCCTTCGGAAGGGAAGTAAAGCCGTGGGTCCCGTGTCGTACATTTACGGCACGATAAAGAACCTCAAGCCTGAAAGAGAGGCCTCTGAGCAAAATTTGACGGCCGTTTCACGCCCTGAGTTGAATGGGACGCTGATGACCTGAGCTGTTAAAGAACGTCCTTAAATAAATTCACTGTCACTTACACACTGTTATCCCTGTTAATACTAAACATGTAGAGATTGCAGAGAAGTGGGAACTCCGTTGCACTGCATTTCTCACGTGTAATCTCAGTTGCAGTGATATAGGCCAACAATGCTGCACACAAAATAGTGAAGGAAAGCAAACAGCATTTTACCATAGCACAACGAAATACTTGAATGACAACAGAACCTTGCATGACATACCAAGAAAAGAAGCATGGCTTCATCTCTGACACCTACTTTACTGAACCGACCCCGCTTAAGCTGTCCTCAAGTTATCAGTTTTATTTGTTCCACTGACTGTCCAACAGTTCAATGCCCTGAAAATGAATGCAGTTTACAGCTGAGGAGCAAATCCTAGTGCAGTGTTGTACATATATGTGGTTAATGAATGTTAGAAACAAAATCTATTTTCTGTCCCGTTTATTTCTTCTTCGCCAAATAACGACACACTGTTTTCTTGCCGTTTGAATATTGTACTATATGCAAAACACAGACATCTTACATGCCGAAAGAGCCACATTATACAAATCTTTCACTTGGCTGGTATTTTCCTGCAAAGTTCTCTACATATTAAACGAAACCTATTGTTACCATACGACATTTCATTTTAATGCTTTGTGAAAATGGCTTAATGCTCTTTTCATTTTTAATAATAATTTTATTCTCCTTTGCGATTTCTTTCCTTGCTAATCAGCTTCTCTGCCCGGATTTAATGCAATTACATATTTTAATGCCACGTGTTTACGCTGAATGTAAAGGTATATATATAGCACATTTCACACTCTTCGTGCTTTAATATAATTACTTATTCAATGTCGTTATATCCAAAGTGAAATCACAAGAGTTCGTTGTCACCAACAATGGCTCAAAATATTTTTCCCTACTTGTTCTCGAAACCCATCAAAATATGTTACTGTCAGTAAATCACGTCTTCATTATCTTGCAAACTAATTGAACTTCTATTGAGAGACTGATATCGGCATTTTCTACTGTATATAATGATACAAATAGCAGCTACTTCACACTTCTCTCTCCGCAATCCGGATTAAAGATGTGCTTTTTCACATTAAGCTCTTGCAAGCTGTAAAATCAGAGGAAGAGTTTGTGAATGCTTAGTGCAGTTTCACACATCCCACGTCATCGCAATTTTCTTTCCACCATTATCAGGAAACTGGAGAGTTGAGGTATGCTGTGCAAAACATGTAAGCTGTAGGGAATAAGAACTGCAAATTTTCTTACTTTGTTTGACGTATTTCATTGTGAGAGCATTTTTCTCTGTATAAATACGCCATGTGCATGAGGCAAAGTGTTTGACAATCAGTGACTCAACCTCCTGAAACTTAAATGGCGCATACTCGTCTTCCAGCGCTTTTGCAGTTACTTCATTACAAATTATTTTAAAATTACACGTATCAATGTCTGTAACTTGAAGAAAATAAAAAAAATAATATGTAGAAACAGTTAGCGCATGAGCAAAGCAAGCAATTGATGAAATCTACTCACGAGCAAGTTGCTGAGTGAAACAAAAAGGAATGTCAATGCGACTATGGTAACTCTCATTCTGTTTCTAAATGCCGCACGTGTTTATTTAACCACTCAAATGATTCCATTCCTATCGCGATGGTCAAACAACAGGCAAGTATTAGAGTCCTCCTATTCTCTTTCTTGGAGACTTTCATTGTAGTTTTCAGCTTGTACAAGTTGTATAAAAATTACATTGTAGATGTAGTACCACATTTTCATACACTCTTACCGATGTTATTCAATGAATGTTTTTAAAGAAAGCCTAGTTAAGAAAAGGATTAAAAGAATGAATATTGCAACTTCTCGTCACTCCCCTCCCAACAAAAAAGTGAGTTATATATGCGTCGTACCCACAATGCACATAACTAGATCTCAGGTCGGCTCGCAGTTAAAAGATGGCAAATGAACAAATATAAGAAACATCTATGCATACTTGCAACTTTTAGGTTATGTTACTACTCTTCATTATTAATTAATTAATTAATTAACTAATTACAATTTTCTGTGTATACATAGAGATTGCTACTGACGCCGGAATTATAATAGTCAAACTGCTCCCTAATTCATGTTCTCATGACATTCATATGCTAAGAATGGAGTATTTTAAGAGTAACACTAGCTATAGATGAGTAATGAGGCACCCCGTCGGTATTGTTTAAACCAAAAGAAGTCTGAGAACGATAAACTCTCCCAGCTCCCTGAACATGAGTACGAGTCAGAAACGAAGATTCTTTCATTTTGCTCTTTTACAGGGCAGTGCATTCATTTTTATAATTTGACCATTTGTATTGCAGTAACGTACACCATTACAGTCCAAATTAAAAACGCGAAAGGTCCACAGTTGGGCATGTAAAGCTGCTTCATGTTGTCAATTAATTTTTTTAATTGGTTTATTTACGGACGCTCTTTAACATTTCGGATCATTAGTGTCATAATCAATTCAGGGCGTGAAACGGCCGACAAATTTTGCTCAGAGGCCTCTTCTTTCAGGCTTGAGGTTCTTTTTGGTGCCGTAAATGTACGACACGCCCGAAAAAATACATCGATCCTGGCCGGGATCGAGCCCGCGATATTGGGCTTAGGTGGCACCACTACGGCACCAGGACCGACACATGTTCTCAAGGTCTGATTGACTACATTTTCTGCTAATTATACTATTCAGTGCATGGGTATCAACATGATCGATAAAATACTGCAATTCTTTCCCTTGTGTCTCTTGAAAACTTATGGAGGAAGTTTTTAAATTGCTGAGATACAATTGACTCACGATAAGATGTTTAAACGTGATTAATATATGTTACAAACATCATGCATGAAATAATAAATCAGCAGTAAAACTGATTTTCAACCTTTTCTGCCGACTTTTACTGGGCAAATATTCTTCCTCTGCGTTTTTAATTTCCATGGTAAATATGTCACTGTGTTGCATTGTTAAGCACAAGATAGCGCGCAGAAACAATCAGTATTTAAAATAACATACTTAGGTTATTTCCTAGGTTAGGTATATAACACTTTTCCGAAAATGATATAAAATATTGAAAGATTCCATAAAAATACAGTTTAATTAAATGATGAAACTTATAGTTTGGATATCTCATTATTTAATGGTATCCCAATGTGACCAAAACCAAAACAATGTGATAAAAATGTTTAAAGAAATCACACATGATAGTATTGCTTGTATAGAACGTTAATCACCTACATCGCATTCATTTGAGAGAGAAGGGTCTTAGAAAAGCAACTTAAGATATGGAATCTATGCTGAAATTTTAAAGTTATGAATTAGTCTTTAAAGGACCAAATAATGAGCGTAAATTGTGGAATGTGTCTTTCACATACTGGCGGGAAGTAAAGGTGGATGGATGTTATCGAGTTCGAGATACATTATCATCAAATAAATATATAAAGGGATATAGATAATTATAACATTTGATTTGCATTCAAAAAGTATTGAATAATCAATTATTCTTAACATCTTTCGGTTCTTTCTTATCCTGAATGCAAAAAATATATAGATTATCACCAGATGACTGAAAAATAAGCATTGGTCTCTTAAAACGCCAGAATTTACCACTGCACGAAGTCACATAACACTAACTGTGTTCGGTTATATGGTTGGTTCCAAATTTTACACATTTTTATACAATAAAGTTGGAAAACACTAACGAATTAGGTTTGAAGAAACTTTAAAATAATTTATTACTATTGGGACATAAATTCACTATCTGAAGTTACTTGTCTAAGACTACTCAACAATCTCTGAAATGACTTATTTATTTATTGTAGCAGAGCTAAGGCCAAGAGGCCTCCTTTTCTGCTTTAACAATCTAACAATAATTACACTAAAATTGAGGAACAATACTATAATAAATAGCATAAGCAGTACACACATAAATACATGCAAAACCTAAGAGTGCAAATAAATGTGGTAGTAAAACATAAAGAATGAGGAACATGAGCATTATTAAGCAAGCGATAGGAAAATTAACGACAATGAGGCTAACAATAATGGGATGATAAATGCTTGTATTGGAATTGAAGACATCTAAGTGTGAGGTAATGTATTAAGTTCCTACAGTTTGCTTTCTTGACATCCAGAGAGGAGGAGTAGTTAAGGTTCAGAACAGAGCACGAGTGTGAGAGGAGATGACAAGATGCAGACTTGTAAAACAACAGATGCCCTCGATCTTTCGCAGCATATGCAACGTACGCACATATCGAATGCTCAAGTCTTTTAGTAGAAAACCTCAGAGGAGAATATTTTGACACTTGAGTTTTGCACGAGGACACCTCCGGGAGGAAGGGATGAGGATCTACGAGCGACCACATAGAACACGGAGCTTGTACAACAGACGCCGGGACGGAACTTCTTCCTAAGAGCACTTTCAACTCTGTAAGAATACAAGGAAAGTAAAGCATTCACCTAAACGACCAGGGGAAACCACGAATGCAGATCTGAAAACTGCAAAATCATCCACTTCATAGCAGACAAAGTCGGCATCCTTTCCCGACATTATCAACTGCGCTACTTCCGAGATGGGTCACAATGCTTACATAATATTAAGTGCAATTTATCGTAAGGAATTTTATTGTTCCCATAAGAAAAGCTAAAGATTTACTTACATTCTCCAAATAAAACCGCTTCCGGTCCTGAAACACAAATATTAAAATAATGAATCTTTTATCTGACATGTAGCACACGCAAGGCAATATGATAAGTATAAAACAGAGTAACAATGGTCAACTTATTGTAAAAGGGAATTTCATCAATTACGTCCATTATAGCCTCATAAAACTCTTCTCAATGAATTGCAATCAAACTTTAAGTGACCTCCTGACCCTTTTGCTTTGCGTGACTTTTTTGTGAGCCCGTCCCAACAATCAGTTCACAAGTTTTCCATAACTTCTTCAGCATTAAACATGTCATTAGTACCACAATTTACCTTTATTTTTCTTAGGAATAAATGTGATGCTTGCTTTGGAATCGCAAATTAACTTCACTACCATACAAAAGCATTGCAACGATAAATCTATGCTTCGGCGTTTTCCACTTCTATATAAATAAGTAATTAGGCTACAATTATTATTGTTCAATTTGAGAAAAGATGTGAAATGCACCTCAAAAATTGATTTATTGCTAAACATCACGAAGGCTCCGATTTTAAAACTTTTCAGTTTATTTTTCTGTTACAGAAAGCCTCAACATATCTATAGAAACGAAATTTTGTTTCCGATATTTTATCCTACTTGTGACATCATCAAAAGTGAAAGTTAGTTCACATTAATGTTTTCAGAAAATTTTCGAAAGTTCTAATAAATGTAGGTATTGGAAATGTTATCCTATTTAATTTGAGTAACTTATTACCTTTTCTTGAGCAATACTATTTTCCGTTCTATATTTAGAGAAGTGTACTGTATCTAGCACTTGCGCTAAACAGCTAAGCACAAAGAATGCGGCTTTCCTTAATGTTATTCTTGTTTCGTTCTTGTAATGTGCGTGTTTCTTTTCCATCCCACGAAATGCCACGGTGATGGTCTTCATGAAATGAAAGAAAGTCGCTTAAGTAACTAATATGGCGAAAAACGGACGCTATTGTTGAATTCGCCATACAGAACCAAGACAAATCGCTTCACATTGCTTGCGAACACGTAAATTTGTTTCTGGAATGTTCGGCTTCCGGCTTCAAAAGGAAGGTCAATTCACGTCGGAGACCTCAAAGTACTCCATAACTGAAAACAAAAGCTTATCTGCCGTCTCTTTCCTTGTTGCTTCTGCTGATGTATAAAGGCAGCAAAGACAGAGAACAAAGTTATTTTGGTTGCTTCGATTGAGAAATGTGAAATTAACAAAATCTTATTGTAAAGTATTGCTAGAACTCAGGCTAGCTGGTTCGTACATTTTAGATAAAGGGTCCATGTAATGAAAGCAGAAACTGTCATCCATCAAATATCAGATCTTCACATTAAAAAACCGCCAGGGTGGCCGAGGTCGTTAAGGCGCGGACTCGTGAGCTGGAGGTCTGGGGTTCGAATCCCACCAGGACCGCCCTCCCTGACTTATTTTGTTCTCCTTCGTTACTTATATGACAATCTTCGGACACTGGGTTTCATAGAGCGCACAAACTCAGCAGTCGATAGTAAGTTACAGAAATTAAGATCGAAACAGAACAGCACCATCTGAAAAATTTAAATATGTATAAGTACTTATTGTTAACTTCTGTTAACATAACAATGTATTCACTGTCACCGTGTTCAGGCCTAGAAGACCTGAGAGAAACGAATACATGCTTTGTTTCCTGGGCAGAATTATTTAACATATAAACATTCTCTAGTGTACTGAAAATGCACGTAATATTACTGACTTCCACCAAATCCCAGCGGACAGTCCGGAGGGATGATAATCTGAAATTCCGGAATTTGAGTCATTATCGAAGAGTTTAAACATGTAGGGAAATGGAAACTTATTGTAATTACATGGCTGGTGAACTTTATACTCCAATATTTAATCCGAAAAGGACAGGTTGCACAGAGCTCAAGACATCTATTGGGCAGATATCTCATATTCCTTTCCGAGCTACAATTATCCTTTTGGTAACTATATCTTTCTCAGTGAAGATGGCACTTGCATTTTTATCATGTAGCTACTATAGCTTTTACACATACCATTGAATTTTACATTCTTATTGCTGTAAAACAACAAATCATCAAAGACAGAACATAAGGTTCCTATTCCATAAAAATATTTGTCGGTCCTGGTGGTGTAGTGGTTACCATACTTGCCTCCTACACCCAAAAACGCGGGTTCGAACCCGGCCAAGACCGATGGATTTTTTCGGGCGTAAAAATACTAAGTATGACTTCCTTCGGAGGGGAAGTAAAGCCGTGGGTCCCGTGTCGTACATTTACGGCACGAAAAAGAACCTCAAGCCTGAAAGAGAGGCCTCTGAGCAAAATTTGTCGGCCGTTTCACGCCCTGAGTTGAATGGGACACTGATGACCTGAGATGTTAAAGAGCGTCCATAAATAAAATAAAAAAAAAATATGATTTAATACATTACACGTGTACTAGTGCAAGCCTTTGTAAAGTATAAATTTGTAACTTTCTGTTCCGCGAAAAAAAAAAAAAAACAAAAAAAAAAAAACAAAAAACAAAAAACGTAATTATTAGCAAAAAGCTACAAGAAACGTCATGCAAGAGCAAGATGGAGAAACAGCTTTTTGCAACCTTCAATTAGGTTATTTCTAGTCCTTAGTAATAATAAATTCGTGTTTTAATGCCCGACACATATTATTATTATTATTATTATTATTATTATTATTATTATTATTATTATTATTATTATTATTATTATTATTATTATTATTATTATTATTATTATAATTATTATTATTATTATTATTATTATTATTAATCGTGTTCTATTCATGTGATGTTTTTCTCAGAAATAATAACCATTAAAATACTTTATTATGTATTTTTCAATATTCAACCGTAATATTAAACTTTGAGATAACTTTCGTAGTGTTCATGCATACGACTATGTTGCAGAATCAATTTCAGTTCAGTTGGCAGAAGAATCGAGGTCACCTTTGGCGATCGAACATTTATTTTACTAGCCCATTTGTTCATTTTAATTTATATACATCTATATTGTTTGGGATATCACATTTTCATTACAAGCAAAAATTATGAAAATGGTGTCAGAAGAAATTATTTTGAACAAGGCATGGAAAGAAACGATTTTCGTGGAATTTACCGAGAACCTTAAAAAACAATATAAACTAAGATGTTGAACTGAAATATGCATTTGAATCAAAATGCCAAAGTCGGTCATGTGCTATACTTCAATTGCAATAATTAGTTTAAGCATTAAACGTGATAATAGCTTTGATGAAATTGAAAAGAATTCATCCATTGAATTAATGTTGGGAAAAATATATATAGATTGAAAATAAAAGAATTGACGGCCCTAAGACATAGGTACTAAGCTGAAGATTAAAAACTGAAAACCTAATTCTTTTTCCGGCTTTTCTGAGCAGAGATATAACGTAGTGTAACAATGGGAGCTGGAACTATCTATTTGATATCCTCTATCTAACATTGTGCTAATATTTCAGTTGGTGTTACATGTCATTGAGGTACTGCGACTCAGCCGGGTCATTCAAACTAAACGGTGTAGTCATCTTAAGGGATAGGAACCTATTTCAAGCACGTGGAATTGTTTCCTTGATGCGAGCACAACACCATAAGGACTTTCGTATTACCGCAGCCCTCCGACTTTAACAGTTGTAAAAAGAAAAATCAACACCAACAATATAATAGATGGCCAAAAGGAATATTTTGCCACACTTTATCAGCTGTATCAACAATATTATTGAAAGGTAATAAAACAGAACTGTTTCAAGTAAGCAAAGGCATTTTTGTAAAGTGTTTAACGTCCCACTAACTATCAGTCACAAGCAACCCTTGAACACTACATGTCTCGCCAGTTGCCCAGTGCACGCATAACTCCTCAATACTGATACAAAATGTAGTGCAAATTTAAGTTATCAAACGTAACCATTTTATTCATTTATATACATGCTTCAATACAAAGTTTACTGAAAACACCCATTCATATAATTTATTTTTCCCAGACAGAACTTATTACAACCTAATAGTAATAGAATATTTTCTCAACTGAAACTTCATTGGAATGTTATATGAGAAAGAAAGTATAGAACTTATATTTTATAGGACATAGAGAGAAATTTTGGAGGAATATTCCTGACGTTAACAACTTATAATGAAGTTTGAACCTGGCTTCAACATAATTAATCTCGAAAATGCTTCACATTTAACATCTTTAGGAACTTCAAAGGCAGTAGTCAAAACAAAGTATTTTCCCTCATAAACCGACCGCGTGTGCTGCCAGTTGGCGTCAGTGCGCATGACCGAAACGTGCCTCTGAGATCAACAATAGCTACGGGAAACGAATATTACATCGTTCCCTTGGTGACGTGTCGCAATACGGCGTAATTTCTATTTGATGCAAGCTAAAAACTATCCACATGAGAAGCAGAATATATTACTACTTCTTTGAAACTAAGAAGACACATATAGAGAGTCTTCTAAAACTAAAAGAAAGAGAGAATAAAAACGCCATAATTATTACATTTGCAAATCATCTCTTAGCTTTATCGTTCTCCGAAGTTAGGTATATTTATCCTTTCACCTCACATCTTCCTCTACTCTGCAATACATTTCCGCTAAATAGGACGGCATGGGGAAACATTTGGAAATAAAAGAGGAAACACATAAAAAAGTAGTAAAAATCCCGATTGAAATTGAAAAAAAAAAAAAAAAAAAAAATTAAGTTCATGATTACCATTTCCTAAACGCAAAGTCAAATGAACTAACCAGAAGACCTATTAGAGAAAAATCAATCAATCAATCAAAGTGCATAAAAGCTATTTAATTGTGTCAGCCCTTTTGTTTGAAATATAGAGCTTAGTGTTTCAAGTAACGTCATCAGTTATCTCGTGACCAAAAGCGGGCGGAGCGGGGATGACACATTATTTAAGCTTACGTTACAATGCCATTTTTCATACCTAAGAATCATAGTATAATACAGTTACACTGTCATCTATTCTTCTTCTCCTTTTGCAGTAAATATCAATTAATGAAGAACAAGTAGAAGTCTATTATTATTATTATTATTATTATTATTATTATTATTAGCGTCCCATTCAATTCATAGTGTGAAATGGCCGATAAATTTTGCTGGGAAACCTGTTCTTTCAGGCCTGATGCTCTTTTACATGCAGTAAATCTATGGTACGGAACCAACGGATTTACTTCTATTCCAAAGGATATTTACGCCATAAAAACCCATCGACCCTGGAAGCGTTGAATTCGCGAACTTGGGTTTATGAGACAAGTATGATTATCACTAGACTACCAGAACCGATAAACACAATTCTAATATTATTATTTTTGTTAACTTCAACTTCATTATAACTACTTTATGTTTTCTTTAATTATTGTCTTGTTTTGTATCTATATAAATATATTGTATTTTGTATCTCGTGGTGTTGTCGCTTGTTGAATGTAGGACCTACCAAAGTAAATAAATAGCTCTAACAGTTTACTGAGGATGCGCATCATAACAGATACTAAATCAAGCACAGCATCGCCTACTGGAATAATTTCTTACTTTAAAGTACATGTAGTAAATTGCTTATTCCGGAGTGTGCAAAACAAGCGGGAGATATGCTTTACAACAATAAAACATTTTGTTCTTTAAGATTCACAATTATGAGTGGTCGGGATAAAAAAAAGGGGGGGAGATATTTAAACTCTTACCACTGCGAAATTGATATCAAAATACTTTCTTCACTGCACCTGTGCTTGTATTAATTTGTAGTAACATGTTTATTTCATTATAAGAGACAAAAGATACGTAATGCTGCATGGCGCAATCTGGTATAGTACTTTCATTCTACGTAGGTGAGTGCAATTTTTCGATCTGCTCGTAAACTTTTACATCTTCTCTTATGTTTCACATTTGCTAAATATGTTGAACAAAACATTGCTACAATTTTTCTGCAAATTTAGGAAACGTTGATTTGCTTAATGCTTTAAATTCATCTTGTCATTGGAATTTGCTTTTCAAAATTACAGTACTCTGCAATTTTAAAGCTGTCACTTCAAATCCGAACATAAATGTGCATTGTACCTATTAGAAATTGAAGAGAAACCACCGAAATTTCTTAATCGATTATTTACAATTTGTTCTTTTCGGTTTACTAATATTTTACAATAGTGATCCATCTTTATGTCAGGAACATTACTGACAGCACTGAAAGCAGTGAAAGTTATAGAATTTTCTAAAAATTCAGACTGGTTGCTTATGTTTCTCCCTCTGGAGAATGCAATTTAAACAATTTATGTGTTCCTAATTAGTAGGCCACAAACCCACTCAACGTGGGTGAATTCCAGAATGTAAATTCAAACTTAAATTCACCAATGTCACAGTCGTTCACTTCATTGAAGTCATCGGTGACACGTTTTCACTTTAACTCTTAAATTTACGCGGTTTAAATTTGGACAGAATGTCCTAGTTCTGCAATACCGTCTTCTAAACAAGATTTTAATGTTATTTCTCCCCACACCTAGTTCTTGCCTTGCTTTCCATCGATGTTTGAACAGTCTTACACTTTTGATCAGTTGCATTTCCTGCACGTTCCACTACGCTAATGAAACTGTTAATTTAGATGCCAACTGTCACGCAAGGCAAAATAATCTTTTATTTTATTCTGTACCTCCTCATCTGTACATTTAGCAATTTCTTCAATCCCCCTGGCACCATCTGAAACTTTTCATTTTACATGTATTAACAAATTCCGTATCTACCAAAGAATTTATCGATTTCTCAATGCCCCGTACAAAGTTGATAACTTCTAAATCAGAATTATTTCTTGCTCTGTACATTCAACTTCTGCTTAACTGCAAGAGCAGTGTATGTTATATACCGTTGTTCAGTTGTTTTACACAAGTCCGTTAATATTTTGCTGTATAATAAGCACTTCAAATTCGTCGCACAATTTGTTCCAATTTTTCTTATACGAATAGTTGACCTAGTTATCTGCATAAGAAGAACTTGCTAGTAACCACATCTACATATATAGATGCATGGAGCTATGGAGGTATGACTGCCTATCGCAGCAAAGTTCCGTTTATGGATTTTATGTTCCTTTCTCTGGTTTTAAGTTGTGACATTTTAAATGCCAGTATTAAAGTTAGTTTTACAACACTGGCTTTCATTAGTTAAAAAATTAAGCGATTATAAATGTTTGAGCGAATATCTGAATTAAAAATGCCACTTCTTTCTCATTATGTTACGCTGTCCAGTGCTGTATTTTAAACAGAGGTAATAGGATGGAAAAAGAAAATATGTTCTTTAATGTCTGTTCTCGCGGATAATTTTTCATCACTTATTCACATTTTGCGCGGTGATAAACAAGTGCAAAGCAGGCGAATCAGAAGTAATGGGTAAAAAATGTGTAATTCACGAAGTAAGACAAGACTCACAGAAATAATAATGAGTTCCGAGTACTATGGGCTTTAGACGAGGCAAGAGGCATATGCACTTGCACGTCCCTATACTAAAGGAAAATCAATAATAAAAATGTTTTTTCGTTCAACTGCAATGCAAAGAACAAAATGAAATCAAGACCGAAAATCGTTAACACGTTGTCGTGTTGCTGTTAAAGATCAGGAGCCTAGAAATTAGTAATATGCCCATTAATTGCACAAGTAAAATTTGAATACTTTGAACATTTAGCTACAGTGATATGTGATCAACTTTTAACTTCACGGTAGACAGTCATGCCCATTTACACTTCTAAAGAGCAGACTCTGCACACTTGGAACACCCGACTGTCTGGTTCAGAGCTGAAACTCTAACAAACTCGTTAAATGTCTTTCTTTTATTTTTAAGCAGTGTGCGTGTTACTTTTACTATCTTATTTTTCTGTCAACTCTTTCTTCCCTTCGTTTTTTCCTCCTCCTTTTTTCGTGCTATTTTTTTTTGTTGCTGTTTTTATGTCTAAACCTTTTTTTATTTTTTCTTTCCAGTTTATGCTGTTGAGCACGTTCCCTTAATGTTTTTTGTTTGTTTATTAGTTAGCTGTTGCATTATTTTTGATCTTATAACGCTACACGTGCTCGCAAATACTTCTTCTTCCAATAGCTTATGTTTCAATATGCTTTCCTGTCGTGGCGACTGCTTTTTACTAACTATAATTTCGACCCTATTACCAGACGGAAAAAAAAAAAAAAAATATATATTATCATTGCGTCATGTACAACGTATTTAAGCAGCGCTGGATTAAGTGCACTAAATAGGTAATGTACGAGATCTCATTTAAAGCATTGAGAAATGGAAATGAAGGTCGAACACAAGCATAAAAAGTGCTCAAGGAATGTACATTTATTGGCCAGTTACCCAAAAGGAACACACATTTCTGCTGTGGTTATTTCCAAAATTTTGTTTCCTACGAAACAAGTACTGAATGGAAATGTGCTGCCATCACTAACAATGTTGGTGGGTTTTCCGGTAGCACTGGAGAACAGGCCCAGTGTATCGCGTTTCAAATCTTACAGTTGAATCAAAATGAAGCACATCTCTTTTTCTACCCGCTTTTGTCTTATTTGTCTTCTTTCTCCCACACTCAATCTTCTCTTATCAATATTTTGCTTATGATCCCTATTTCTTTGCAATATTGTCAGAAGCCTTGAAAGTGAAGTACTGTGTAGTGGCACAGTTCGTTAGCACTGTCTTCGCGGTGCTGCACGCTGGTGACAATCGACCCGAAAGTGCCACATTTGTCTCAGAGCTAAGACACTATCTCATGATGACTACACTTTTCTGGGGACGACTCGTTACATTATTAGTTTTGCGCTTCCTTCATTTTCTACGTCAACAGAAGCCTTTCATTTGTGGGCATGATACAGGAAAAGAAAGGCAAGTTCTGAGACATGTTGCCCTAATGATATCGTTGCAGTTTTTACTGCGGGAAGTCGCTCAAAACAGCTCAAACTCATCGGCTTTGCTTCTATCCAGGATATTTTTTTCCAAAATTAATCTTTAACATTTTTGGCACCAAAACGAAGATAGCACATGCTTTTTGCTTGTGTCACACGAGCGCCAGGGAAAGAAGCTAATGATTACTGGGTATAGAGGCTTCCACTGAAATTTGGAAGCATTTGTTCGGGAAGGAACACAACGCACATTGTTAAAAATGTCTTTATCAAAGGAGGAAAAAAAGACAAAATAAGAAAAGTATGAGCTGGCCATTACAAAGAAGCACAGCCTGAGTTCTCCTTCACTATAGCAAACGTATGCCGAAATTGCACAAGTTATAAGCGACGAGAGCTACCGAAACTGCAATTCTACTCAATTGTTTAAATAACGACAACTTCCAATTGCAAAGACTGATTTCAATTTAAACTGATATTTACTTTCCTTCATAATAAACAGGAAATTAATAAATATTCTTAAATTAAAAACTAAACAGAAAAGATAAATTAACTTAATATTGGATGTGCAAACTCTCCGCTTCCATTAATATCAAATGCCTTAACAAACTTACGGGAAGGTACTACCGCCCAAGAGTCCTGTATTTGGTCTCAAAAAGCAATTTCATCCTCCGCTGCCAATTAAATTACCACAATGTCACCTCTGCATTTGAGATGTGGTGAGCAAGTAGAAGGATCAATTCTTGCGATAGTTTGCCCCTGAGAGAATCAGTTGTCTCTTCCTTGCGAGTCCTCAAGCCGGTACGATACAGTTGAGCCACGTAGATAGTTGCAACTTTTTTCTGCAAAAGCGATGCCGAACTTTGATCCGGTAAAAAGCCCTTCAACATTTAAACGACGTAGGACTATGTGGAAATCTGGCATGACATGCTGCTGAGGAGTGGATTGGACAAGCATTTTCACGTTCAGTCAGGACGATGCGAAAATTCCTTCCCTTCGTCTTTGTGTGCCATAGCGGATATCAGTATGATTGCTAACAAACAAACCAGAGCTCAAGGCTGGTAGTGATAAACGAGCAATGAGAGTATAGTACATAGCTAATATTAAGGTTCTTTGTTTTCTTGTTGTTCTTCACTTTGGAATATTTATTAAGTAAACAATTACTTTGAAAAAGAAAATTATTAATGTCCTAACAATAAAATCGTTCAAGCACAACGAAGATTCAACCTTATTAGACTAGATATGTGCTTTTATCGCTGTCATCAGAGTAAATAGTTGGAATAAACGCACTTCCGGTTCATATGAACGCAAAGCTTCCCCAAGTTTCTGGCAGTTGCACAGTGTAAATGCTGTCTTTACTTTTCTGCATAATATTCATTCCTGCGAAAACTTTGTGTACCGAGGGACAAGCCTTTAATTAAAGATCGGCCGTCTGGGAAATTGAAAACTACTTTAACACAGTCGCTTTCAACTCTTCGCTGTCATCAAGCCATTTCTTGAAGTGAAGGTTAAATTTTCTGTCTAGCCAACAGTTCTGTCAGCATTGTCATAAAGGAAACAATTCCTGGTGACAACTTGCTTTGTCTCTCGTTCTCAATAGCACATCTCGGTTTGGGAAACCTTTCAACATTGATGTTTTTATTCAGCATTGACGTAGGAGATCCATGTTTCATCGCCAGTCACGATATGAGAAAAATGTTTACCTCTCTCGTAACAGCCCAAAAACGCACTTGCAGCTTTCATTTCTTCGTTTTTGTGCGTGGCAGTAAATATGTAGGAACCAACATTGCAGAAAGTTTATGACATTTAAGCTTTTCATTGACAAATCTGAACATGTACATGGTAAAATGCCTAAACGTTCCACTGCAAGTGTTACAGATTTTCTCGAATTGTTTTCATATGGACACCAGGTCTCGCAACTCATCATGAACACCTGTACGGCCTTCTTCATTAAGCTAACAGCAAAGTTGTCGAACTTTTCCTTCACTAGTTACAGTTGGCCCATAAACGTCACACAGTTCGCCTAAAATTTTAGCACCAATATTGCGTTAAGACATCGTATCACAAGTGGCGGGATCGCTTAATTTTGCAGTCATCATAAATCATATCTCGCAAAGGCGAAAGACAGTAAATTTGTAACAATATGCTCTGTAGCAAGCCAATGAATTAAGTGAAGCTTCTGCGCGTGCGTGATCCGCACAAATGTTGCCCACTTTGTTATATGAGTGGCCGGTACGGTATCACGCATTAGAATGAACATCTACTGCCATTGTCAGTTTTGTGTTCTCAATTTGTTCCTCTGATGCAATATAATTATTAAAGTTATTTATTTTATCTAGAAAGATACAAAACTTAGGTCAATCGCTGCGGGTTTATTACGTGGGCAAATGAATAAACCTTTAAGCTTAAAATATTTTAGCAGTAAAAGAAAAAACACGCACAACACAAATTCATAAGCCATTTTGAGCAATTTTACTTCTTTAATTTTTTTATAAGATTCAATTGTTTCATTTTGACAAAAAAAATCTTATCTTACTACGTAGTTCGTTTCCCATACCAAGAGTATATTTATATTTTTAATAAAATAAACTAGCATTACCTTCTATTTCTATGAGCCAATCACAACTCACATGCGTAACAGAACTTTGTCATTCAAGGAATTTTTCTCAGTTCTTCTAAATTCTTTAGTGCTTAAAAGAAAGAACAATGATCGTAAATGAAAATTATTTTTTCGCGCTTGTAGACTAACTGACGAACATAAAATGGAAAGACGCAGAACCACAGAGTTTCGACAACAAAATTTCACTCAAAGCTTTAGCCACGCGGAGATTTTTCCCAGCTGTACGATTTACAAACCGCATTGGAAAGACTGCTGAAAAATGCAATTAGAAAAGGAGATGGTGATATATCACGCCACTAAACAGCGCGCTTAGGAGCGTTCTGTACTTGAACGGAAGGAGATGTGATCTTTCTTCCATTATAACCGAGCATTTCATTATCTTTTCATTTTAAAACACAACTGGCATTGAACCGGAGAGTATAGAAACAAATACGATTGCGATTTCTTAACAATACAACACAAGCCGTTCCCTTCCTAAAGGGAGAAAAAAAGGAATATTCCATACGCTCGAAGACAAGCATTTCACTGAGCTAAACGACATTGAAATCCATCCTATCTCGAAATTCCCCTTAAGTAATTTATATATTGCTACTGACACGCGACACAATTTAACAGTAACATGGAGCAAACAAAATAAGAATAAGAGTAGTTTTACACAGTTATCTGTTATCTCCGCATGAAATATACTTTTGTCCCCTCCTGTTGTTTGACACATTAATGTTCTTAATTGTACGTTTCGTTTTTTTAACGAAAACTTTGAGTATAAATTCTATGAACTATATTTATGAACATAACTAAACATTTTTCCTTTCTTATGCTTGAAATGTTTGTGCGCCAATTAAAAACGGAGAAAACGAGCGGTAAAATGCTAAATCGTGCTAACTGCATATTCTATGTGGTTTTTGCAGTTATTCCTAATTGCTCTTCCCGAAGAACACTTATCTAAGCTAACAAATTTTGCTCAAAATTCTTCACATTCTTTCTTTCCTTTTTCCTTTTTTCCTTTTTTTTTCCCCCTTCAATAATATGGATGCACTTTCTGAGGAGGTCAGAGTTTGCAAGATCTGAAGCTTATGAGTTCATCTTCAGAAGTTGTTTGGAGTCCCTATTAGGAGTAATTTGAAAGCTGAAAGAGCAAAATGCGGGCGTGTCCTACAGTGCTTCCAAAGTCATCACTAGACCTTTAAATTCAATTACAGAACATATTAAAAAAAGAATATTTTCATGCATTTTACTCCAAAGTGCTGTTCCTACTTCCTTGATTCCAAAGCGTTTAATTATTAACGTGGCATTTCTCTGTGCTAAGTCAATACAACATTTATTCGCAGAGGGAAAAAATCTGAAATACTGCATTTTTAAAAACTTCTTTCGAAATTATGAAACGCTCATAGCAAATGTACCCTTAACCGAAAATGAATGAGATTCCATACTACAGAAATTGTTATCAAAGCAATTAAGGCATCGTTCAAACATTCATTTACATATTTTGTGATACATTATTTACAGAAAATGTTAAATTAGATCCTTTAAATGTTGTACGTTGTTGGTTTCGTAGCAATATCCCTTCAACATTTCCTACATTGGAAAACGTCCGGTGATCTGGGCGGCCAAAAGAAGATGCCACACCTTCCTATCCAGTCTTCAAAATGTACGACTGTTTAATGCATAGTGCGGTGGAGCTGCATCTTATTTCTTTCTGCTTCAACTTCTCTTAACATTGCAGTTGCAATGAAAACTTAAGTGCATACATTTCTCCTCAATTACAAACTGTGCAATCAATTTCGGAAGTCTACCACTTCAACCTAAAACATGCTTCATTGCATTTTTTTGAGTAATGTTTAACTACTGGGGCACCACAAGCGATGGACACTGGTGATACATGAAATCAAATGAAACGATTTTTTTTTAAGGAAGGAAACGTTCCAGGCCTAAGTTTACCGTACCTCCCCGGCATTTGCCATTTATGAGCACTGAGGAAGACCTGGAAAAAACCTCAGTCAGGGAGGACGGTCCTGACGGGATTCGAACCCCAGACCTCCCATTCACGAGTACGCCCCTTAACACCTCGGCCACCTGTGGCGGTCAATGCTTCATTAGAGCACAAACTTTTTTTATAGGTTAGGATCGCATCAGATAATTGAAGTCTTCGGTCCGGATCATACTCGTAAACACTTAAGTTAAACTTGTACTTTTGGAGTGAACGAGCGCCTCTGCAACCACCTACACGGGGCAACTCTACCCTTTATTTCATTTACCCGTAAGTCGGTTGATGTTTATAACTTTCCTTATGTTGCCACCACCATTTCGTACGTCGTGCCACTCACCTGTTCCCCACTCTGTATGTAATAACAACTGCAATAGGTCTAACTTTGCTACACATTATTTTAAATAGATAATTAAGTCGCAGATCGTAAGCATTTATTTAATTCTATGGCACAAGCAATTTGCATGTAAACATTTCATTCAGTTTAATGCATTTTAGGAGGGTAAAACCAGCTCAGTGTAACAATTCTTTTACCAAAGTTAATATGCTCATCAAATAAAAATACTCTTGTGCTTCCTGTTCGTATAATACACCCCATTATACGAAAAAGAATTGTGTTTTTAGCAAGTGCGGTGTTGCTATTATTTTCCTTTTGGGGGGGGGGGATTGTTGACTAATCCCTATCTATTTTGAAATAACAAAATAAAACTCAACTGGAAAAATTCAGTGAACTATAAAACGTTCTGTGTGATCTAAAGCAATTTATTGGCATGGTTATTGAACAAAATCTATAACCATAAACATTTGTTTGTTTATCAGTTTCAACTACGTATCAACCTTTTATTCTTTGAACAAGGGAAATTAAAGCAGAAGAATACTTTTTAGGGCTACGATCTTTACATGTAAAATTTAACGCAGAAGCATTAGAACAAATGTTAATGAAATTGCTAGACCAGCTATGCACAGTTCATTTTTATTAATTGTAACATTCACAAGTGTAAAAGAAAACAACAGGCGCTCGCAGAAGAAACATGTTAATAAAAGAATGCACCACTCCCTATTCCATTTCCAATTTTGTTGCTAACGTGTCGTCAGCGAGGCGAATGGCACTGCCCCCTCTCTTTCAGCAGACTATGTGACCATGAGACTGCTGCCTGCCACTCCAGTACAGCGGACGGGTGATCATGGAGCACTTGAAGAATAGTTTCCGTCGTCTTATGAAGAACATGTCTCGCGATCCTGGGAAAATAATTCGCACTGATAACTATGTCAGTTACTGCAGAACCGACAAGGAGGTGCCCAAAAAGAAAGAGGAGGAGAGAATCACCGCCGAAAGAACCTACCGCAAACCTTCCAATGTGAAGGACGGAAAACGCACCCCTGTGCACAAACGGAAAAGTGAAAATTGCGAAATCGAACGCAACAACTGCTCCGACAGCAACCAAGTGACTGTTACTGTGACTGGCCCTCAGGATCCAAGTTACCATGATTATCAAATCGTGTTGGAGCCTGAACCAAAATCGGTGCGCCCACCACGCAGGAAAACAAAGATAGCGAAAAAACCCACACTGGACAGCATAGAGGAGGTCCAGGAACTTGGGGACTGAACATTTTAAAGGTGAGTACAAATGCAAATGTTACTTTTGCGCTTGAGTTTCACAATTTTCTGCTGTAACCATTAACCTAGAGTTGATCCTTTTCAGCATGATTTACAAAACACTACTTAGCATCTTCATTATTTACAATTGCTTTGTATTAACACAGTACGTAAGTGAGATTATTTAAGAACTGCAATTTAAATTACAGCTAATCATAAATACCGTGACGTCGTGATGAAACTGTTTACATTATTTTATTTCTTACAGTATTAAATATTCGTCATTTTCATGTAAATTTGTCCCTGCTATGACGGTTTGGATTGAAGGCTTTTGTTATTGGAAATTTCTGTTACAATATGATCTATTACGTCAATTTTGGCCGCGTTGCGTAAATGTGGCAACTCTGTCACGATGAACTTGTACTGCACAACTTTTCTTTATTTTAGGTTTGCCACTCCAAGTCAGTTTTGATACAATTTTCCTTTTTTCCCCTCTTTGGGCGTGTGGATTTATCTTTGGAAGGAGCCATACTTTTACTACACCGGACTGGTTATTCTTTGCGGAAACGTGCATTCAACTACACGTACAAAAACGCCACGACTATTAAATATGGGTATTCATTTATTTTGTACCATTTCTCACTGAGCAATAGTTACATAGACCTCGGTTTTAACTGGCGGAGGTTTCCATACTTGACACTATGCAGATGCACACTCATTGCAACTGCCTAGCAAGGATTGTACCCAAAGCACGTCCGTTTCTCAAACTTACCTCACGTTCGTCTTTTTATTGCAAAAAATAAAAAGGAACATTGTCCAAGTGAACAGCATCCATGTCGCTAATTTACCGTTCTCATTCGGTACATGCGTCCCATGCTTCCCAATAAATAAGTTTTGTTTTTTCCCCGGAGTGTTTCGCCTATGGGCAGCGCGCCGCTCGTTAGCCGGGTCTCGGTGATTATCGGCAGGATAAAACACAAGCCTATTTAAGAGGCTCATTACCAAATTACCCAATGAGGTGTTGAAACTGCTCGCCTTCATTCTGCACATACTTTGGGCATTTCTTTAGAAAATTATTCATCACTCGCTGGGGTTCATTTTGAGAAATCCGAACAAATTCCTGACGAATATTATCTTTGAGTTATTGAATTACGTGTGGATTCGTCTTGTAATTCGTCTTTCTTAATTTAACCATAGAGATAATAATTGCAGGTGGTTAAATCGGGGGACCGAGGGGCCCACAAATTCCTACTAATAACTCTGTCTCGTGGAATTATTTGTAGTAAGAGCAGTGGCACAGCCGTGTTGAAAAAATGCATGATCACGTTCCCTGTCAGTTAATTCTATGAAAAAGGGGTTAGTACCTAGTCTTACCATAAATACTGTCACAAAGGTTCCAATAAATTTACACAAAATGCTTTGAGATATTTAATATCCCAATAATAGGAGTTAAATGCATGTATAATAAATGAAAATTACACATAATTATTGAAAATGAGTATCTGTAGCAGGCACACCGTCCTTAAGACTGTGTGGTCACTCATCTTTTGAATTGCGCGAAACCTGCTACTGCCTAACCGAGATGGAAATAAAGTGAGAATGCTGCTCGAAGCTGCAGCTTTGTGTGGCTGAGGTTCTTGACCTGGTAGCTTCGCAGCTCGCACTCCACTACGCAGAATGATGATGACCGCGCTCCACTCTTGCACCTCTGTGGTGCATCTGGCACTTACCCCGTCATTTTGGGCACTGAAATTCTCCTCAAAAATGAAAACATTTCAGCGGTGAAAAAGATTCTTCCATGACCATTTGCTACGTAACGCCGAAGTAAGCGTTTTCATTTTAATTCAGCCAGTCCCAGGTCACTGCTCAATGTGCGAGACAGACCATTTTGAAATGTTCAGCTCAGTGATTGTATCCGTAGCGATTTCTTTGCATACGTGCCGCCACTGCTTTAACCAATTGTGGAATGCGCAAAATGTGTGGACGATCTTTCACAGTTGCAGTCTCTAGAAAGCGCCGGAGAGAGCGCTACACTTATTATCACTTTCTGCAGACTTTTGAAAATATCACCTACCGCAGCTGCACGGTTTTCGTAATTGCCCCATTTTATCTTGAAAACTAACGCAAATAACCTTCGCTTCTGCAGCTGGACTCTCCATGACTCACCAGCAGCACCATAACTTAGGAATGCGGCGGTGTTTGTACAGTCAACCTCAAAAGTTGTGATATTAATTTGGGGAAAAAAAAAAAAAAAACACTTTCAACACTGATGCCGCATTTAGATTTTTTTTCCCTCGTAAAACGGCACTTCATGTACGAAGTCAGGTTTATCAGTACTGCAATAACGATTGCTTTAGTGCATACACAACCACGGAAGAGGAAAAGAATGTTAAATATGCGTCTATTTGTCCTTTGTACACGTTTTCCAGAAACTACTCGCAAAACGTGCGCCTAAGTACGGGGACACCCGGCTGAAGAGCATGTGTCACGGTTATTTTATACGCTTTCAATTGCAATAATTACTTTTGCGCAGAAGCATATGATACTCTCAATTGTTGTGCAAGACGACGAAGAGATTTTCTAGGGGAATTTCCTAAAGCATTACCAATGTCATGTAATCTTTGTTCGGTAAGAACTCCACACTTCTTAGGCTGGACACTTGCAGTTACGATCTGGAGCGTGTACACCCGGGAATCTTGCCTGAAACAGTCTGCCAACTCCACGAGCTGACTCACCTAAAACACGCTGTAAACACATGAGGCACATTGCACTTTATGTACACTGTCGAATTAAGAGTGGAACAATACAACACATGCCCGGGAACAGCTGCACTATACACGTGTGCATTGTCTACAAGATGATCCCGTAGCAAATATATGTTGAGTGCTTTCTTTCATCAGGGGCTGAAGAGTTAATAGCATGTATTCTTTTCACACCAGGCGTGCTTTCACTAAAATGGCCGTGTGAACAGTCACAAAACTCACTATTGGTGTTCTGAAAATGCAAATTGGACACAAGAAACTCTCTTTATGATAGGAAATTGGTTTTTGGTGTGCGATGTGGCATGTCCAGTTACCGAGAAGCAAAACGCCATGCGGAACATCTCAATAGAGGTAATGTTCACGTTCACGTTTTCAACTATCGGTAGTGATTCCGGTCAGCTCAGGGGTTGTCATTTGTTGCACTTTCACTTTCATCTAGCGCAATTTAGCATTATTATTATTATTATTATTATTATTATTATTATTATTATTATTATTATTATTATTATGGTATAACTGACTGTATTTGGGCTGCGAAATCCATCTCAAAAGCCACGTTGGGTGCTGAAAATCTTACAACTTTTTAAATGCAGGCTTGCTGTGATTATCCTTTTTTCTTGGAGAAAGCGAAAAATGAGTATAATATTATGAAAATACAGCTTTCTTTGTATTCCCTTGATGTAGTCAGTGAAAGCAGAACAGAGAGTCAAGCAACAGGGAACCAAATTTCGCCCCCTCAAAGACGAGAATAAGGTGTAAACTGTTGGGAACTGAAGAATAAAAAAGGTAGCTTTATGTCTGAACACATATGTTGTATTTATAGACAAATTATGAGCACGTCATATTTTGTAGATGTAAAATAAACGTTAATGCCATAAAATGCAAACTACAAGAAAACTATTCCTAATTTCGTTCTCCACATTATTTGCCAAAGTAACTGAAATGAGCGCATACTATTTTATTACAAATAACTAACATATTGAAATTATTTTCAGCCTTCTAGGCAAATATCACACACAAAATTGTCTGTCTGAAATCGTGGAGTAAATTTCATGAAACCGAAGAAATACTTTTGTGACGTTTGCCGTATTCCTTATCTCCAGACACTGCGCTCTTGTTACATGAGTCAAGTTGTTTTCTCCTTGCTGCCTTTGTTTCCCCCCCCCTAAGAAACCAAATGTCAAATATACATTTTTTTCCGTGGGTCCTGGTGGTGTAGTGGTTACCATACTTGCCTCCTAAACCCAAGACCGCGGGTTCAATCCCAGCCAGAATCGATGGATTTTTTTCGGGCGTAAAAATCCTAAGTATGGCTTCCTTCGGAAGGGAAGTAAAGCCGTGGGTCCGGTGTCGTACATTTACGGCACGATAAAGAACCTCAAGCCTGAAAGAGAGGCCTCTGAGCAAAATTTGTCGGCCGTGTCACGCCCTGAATAGAATGGGACGCTGATGACCTGAGCTGTTAAAGAGCGTCCGTAAATAAATCAAATAAAAAAAAATTTCCCCTCTGTTGTTGACTGCCGTGTGCCTAGGCCCGGCTTGGTGATCAGTAAGTTAGTTCTCGCCTCATCCCACCCAGTTCCGACAGTCTAATAAACGCAACGCACTGCAAATTCTCTAACATTCGTACATCAAATACCGAGACAAAATACGAACAGTTCATGTTTCTCACTCTATTAAAATATTTGAGGGTATGAATACTTTACTGTCACTTTCCCTAACGCCGCTCTAACCGCACTTCACTCCTACAACCATGCTCTTAATTGAATAATAAAAAAAATCCTCATACTTAAGAGTCAAATGACTGAAATGTCGGTTCCAAGAAAAATGATCACCAAGGTTTCTCCGGTTCTATAAACCCATTTTCTGTTGTACAGTGAATTGCATTAATGTTGCGAACATAATTTTACACTAGAGACACTGCAAATAACAACATTTTACAGCAGACATTACTTGATAACAGTTTGTTGACTTTCAGGAAAACTAAATCCTTTAATTGTGCCCAGCGACTGTGATTTAAGTGTCTACAGGCTTTCTTGTCATGTGCAAGTGGACGTGCCGTCCGGCGGAGATTTAAACCATACATGATGGTACCAAGCTTCTAAGTTCTATGGTAAAAATTGTTATTCACCTGTAACACCCTCAGCCTTTTTATATACCTTTCAAAGGAACTTAAGAGACATATTTCAGTTTGTAGCCCATTTTACCTTTCCTCACCACTTGATTCTTTGCATTGTCACCATCTGAAAGTAAATTTCGTGTCAGGTTAGACCATATCGCAGTCTTACATATAATACTTAAAAACTTGAAAGCTTCTTTAACTGACCAAGGAATGAAAACGGAAACCTTTCCTCAAGCTCAAACTAAACATGCCGCACACAAGTAAGCTGTTGATAATACATGAGTACTAACATTGCAAAGTGAAATTCGGACCCGTAGCGATGATCTTTCAACCATAAAAATATTTTGACCAGTTTTTAAAAAGGTGGTAAAATCTTTAGTGGCAAGTGCTAACAGAAGTTGAGCTTACTGAAAATATTTCATTAGCTTATCCGTTTGCTGTAAAGGCAAAAATGTGAGGTCACGTTCATTCAACTCATTGTGTCGCAACTAGAGGTATTTCCTTAAACTTCTCCGTTCAAGACTTTTTGTAGGAATGTAAGAAAGCGGTGCTACATCTTCTGTGCCTCGTTCCATCAAGTTTTGGGAAACTAATACCTTGACGCCTAATGTTTCTGCTAGGTTTCCTTTGCTCTTAAATAGCGGCAGGTGATAAAACAGAAGATATTTGCAAAGCAACTCCTTGTTCGGACGAGAATCGAACACCTATACTCGATATTAAGCTCCGCCCCCAACCAGTCCTCTCCCCTCCTCTCGTCCGTCCCTACTTAGCTGCAACTCAATTCTACGTTGTCACTTTCCAGCATTAAGTGGGAAATTAATCGAGCTCTACACATTCTTACGGCATTTCTAAAATGCATTTGAATAAATTATGGTTGACTTTTCCTGTGACCATTGCGCTATATTTTAACTTAACTGCAGCACAGTTTTTCGCCCATTACAGACATTTACTTAAGGTGAAGGTCAGTTAACTAGACCAGAGAATACTGATGATACTGGAGATGGAATTATAAATTGGAGGAAAGAATGGTTTATGTTACCTCCCCGGCATTTCCTAGCTATGAAATCTAAGGAAAAGCTAAGAAAATCTCAAGTTATTAAAGACGGGGGATCTTCCTTTAGCGAGTCCGTCCGTGTTGGAACAACCTTGGCCATCTCTCTGTCAATCGTTTATCAGCTTGTGGTATAAGCACGCAGAGAGTCACCTCAAGCACATTTAAATGCTATCAATGAGTGTAAAATTCCTAATGATTTAAGATAAGGAAAACAATCTCGTAACAATTATACTCAAAGCTACGAAGTACAGCATTTATACACAATTAAATGCAAACTGCTATATCTTGAAAATGAAACGCTGACAGACATGTTAATATTTAGAAATAGTTTAGTGTCTCAAAAACCTTGCAATGCGCTTTGTATTTCCATAGAATCGGCAAGATAACCACTTACAACATTCATACCTGATTTCCTGTAAATAATATTTATTCCACAAACATGCAGTCGTAATGGAGGCCTAATTGTAACTAGCGTGCCAACTAAGTGGTTGAAAACATGAAATTGCAAAAGAGCCTTTGTCACAGAAACATCAAGAGGCAACTATAACAGCATACTCGCTCAATGTGAAAAGACAAGCAATTCTCACAGAAATGAAACCAAAACTGGTCAAATGGTTTTCATCATATACACATTTTGAAATTAACTCATATGAGCAGGCCCATTGCTTGCATTCTTTAAAGAGCCGACAGTAATGGTGGCATGTTCGGCTTTTTAGGATGACGAAACGACCTGTTTCTAACAGGAATCGAACCAGCAAGACGTTCGCACCAAGTTACCTACGACCCTGTCGTGCCAAGAATGTTTTACGACAGTGCCGTGCTCAGCCATCTCTTTCCACGCTTTAAGGCCGATACTCTTGCATTGCGTATATCTCTTACTATAACATTTCTATTTTTTTCTTTGTGATATTCTCTAGGACATCAGAAATCGCCTTGCTGTGCTTAACGCTTATCTACCCGCCTGAGTACACACTATTACAAATATGACCCGCAAAACAGGATCCAAGACCTGCTGGGAGAAAGCGAAACAGACGGCCTAACCTAAAATATTTCAGTATTTTGTTCTCTATGACTGTTACTTAATTTATTTTTATGGGCACAAAACTTCTCTGAGGGAACTTCGATTTTGGGCCTAATGTTTGTATTCAAAGTTATTATCAGTAGGGGACTTGGTAATCTTGTGGAGTATTTTGATCAGGGGAGCTGAAAGAAGTTTGTATTAGGTGTGTGCACCTCTCGTCACGTACATTCCCAGGAATCTTTGTCTCCCGTGATTGTTGTTCTCTTACAAAGTTCAATAATTATAGTGAAACAGTATATTAATGGCAATGAGAAGCGTCCAGCTGTTTCAATAAGAAACTCTTCAAGGGCGCAAAAGTAAGCTGCAGTTTCATATAAATTCGCGAAGGGTTGTATCAAATGTTGCATTCTTTGCAGGCAACTGCAGGTGACTTCAAGGAAGCTCTGTGTCATTCTGCAGATGCCAAAGGTTCACTGGCAAGTTTGCTGCCAAGAAAACCAGCAGAATGGATTTTTGGTTTAAATTGGTGTGTTATTATAACATTTCTTTCTTGTGTATCATCGATTAACAGTGCACTTTAGAAGCTTGAGATCTATGTATCAGTTGTGCGGTCCATCGCTGACCTCAAGTGACACAATTGATGTTACGTAGTTCTTGTACTGAATCCGTTCCTTGATTTCTACAAAGCTGTGCTACGTTAAATAATTCAAAGCATTGTTTTCCCTAAACGGTTAAAATGAGAATGAAATATTCTTTACAAATATAACAAAACCGCAAAACAGGTTCTTTAACAACAAATAAAATATTAAGGATTGTTGTAAAAATTACAACAATGACGGCTTTCATTCTACTACAAAAAGAAAGTCAAATGGCCTGACATTCGCTACTCTTCAAGCTTTTCGACACTTTCCCTGCTCGCTGAAACTTTCAGACAGTTTCATAACTGCAGTCTTAAATGTCTCGTGCTTCAGAACCTGTTCTGGTAATCCTGGCACTATGCGGCGGCATAGGAAGGGAGATCTTTTCCTCAGCTCCACCAATGCGGATGGAGCAACCAGTTTTGGCCCGCCCATTTCACTGCTGACTTGACTACGTGACCTCCTAGTGCCTTCCACCTCCTGTACCTCTAAAGCACGTTGCAAGAAATACTTTTCTTTATATAGCGTTTAACGCCCGTTTTTACTACCGTGGCAAATGAAATTAGGAAGGAAACGTTCAAGGTCCAAACTTGTTACCTCCCCGGCTGAGAAACAAGGTCAGGAGAGGGATTCTAGCGAGATTGGAGTTGCTCCTCGGCAAGATCGCAGAGATGCTTATTTCTGGTATTTGTCGTTTCGTAATGTTCTGTGTTTAAACATGTAAAACTCAATGACTTGCCCAATAATGAAAGTGTTATTTTTAATGAAATAATAAAACGACTATGAAAAATTACGACTTTAAAAGCGAAAGCAAACAAAAAGCAGAACGAAATATTAACATTTTTCATAATCACTGACCGAAAATGATCAATTTAAAGAAAATAAAACATAACTCATTAAGAGGAATGTATGTCATTCCCGTTTCTTAGTCACTTGAGTTCAGCATCAACCATCTGCCTATTCATGCACATTATCCAACGGTAGGCACATTTTTTTCAATAGTGTTTAACGCCCGTTTTTACCACTGAGGCACCACAGGTGGTGGACACTAGTGATACATGAGATGAAATTATATATTGGCAAAGGATTTTTATTGGGGAAAGGAAACATTCCAGGCCTAAGTTTAGGTACCTTCCCAGCATTTGAAATTAATGAGGACTAAGGAAAACCTGGAAAAAACCCCAGTCAGGAAGAACGGTCCTGGCGGGATTCGAACCCCAGACCTCCCGCTCACGAGTCCGTGCCTTAACGACCTCGGCCCCCGTGGCGGTCACCGGTAGGCAGATGATTGAACGAGGGATGTATAGTGAGTTCACCACAGAAAGCGTTCTGCTTTATAGTGTGATTTGATATAATCTATTTTCTGTGTACAGAAACTTGAATGCACTGTCCACGAACACATACTTATTGCAAAACCTGTTACAGCTATTTATTAACTATTTTCTTTATTAATGATCAGAATAACAAGTTGAAATGAACTATTTACAAAGGAGAAGAAATGTAAGGTTGTGATGCTTTTATTGACATCGCAGACAGAAAATAGTGCGCGGACGTAGGTGCTGATGGAAAAATAGTCGAGCTCTGGAGAGTGGTGATGTGCTTATGGGTTATTCACCTTTGCGATAGCTACGTCATGCAGGAGATTTTCTTAGGTATTTCACAATTCATATCCCTGTAAACACAGAAACCCTGCTATAAAAGCATTCTATCTATAATGCTGTGTACGCAAACGTTTGTCAGTGCATATCGCTGTTGACAGACAATTTCATACAATTAAAATGAGTGAATGCTACTTGAAAAGAATATTAAAATAGAATTCTGGTAAAAGTTTGCTGTTCCCGAAGTGAAAATTCCACATTAATGTTAAATTTGTGTTCAGCATCTTCAACTTTAAGGGAAATGTGGGTAATAAGGTTTATCTTTCATGTAATTTATTTAACAATGAGATAATCTAAAGAAAATAGGTTAAGTGTGAACACTGTCTACACATTCAGGAATAAATATACGCAGAAATCCACATCCCACACCTTGTGGATGATATTTCTTACGATCTATCATTTTCAACTGCCACATCTTCATGAAACCTTTTGCTATTTTCACAAACTGTAATGCTGTAATCAGGTACGAATTATTCCTTCGCGTTATTTCACATTTTCAGACAACAAAGGGTACAAGGCGTCTCGTCCATGTTATATGTTGTTCAGCAAGGATCTTCTGTAGTCATTAAGAGATGCTTTCCACCTTCCGCTCTTACAGGAGCAGCTTTCTTGCATTTCAACTTCGCTGGTTCGCAATTTCCTTTAGACTTATAAAAGCCGCTTCAAGTGTGGTGATATATATGACTGTCTTGCCGCAAAGTAACGATTCTGGATAGCTGTCTGCCACTTAAGTGAAGTGATGCAGGTTGCAAATCTCTGTTAGACTCGGCGTTCTCCAATCCTGAAATCTAAATGATGTTGCCTGGCTCAATGTTTCATATGGATATTCCCCTTACTGAACTGAAATATAACAAACATGCAATATCCACGAAATACATAATTAACAACCAATAATAATAATAATAATAATAATAATAATAATAATAATAATAATAATAATAATAATAATAATAATAATAAAGCCTTTTATGTATACAATATTGTTGAGATTTTAGTGGCTTGCTAAATAAGCAAAAGAGATTATCATTTTCAGTATAAATTAAAATAAGTAGCAAGACTTATATTTTACCTTGACAAATTCAAAATTAATGACAGTAAAACAAATTTTCAGTACTCGCATATAGTAATTTGAAAGAAAACTGTATTTGACGCCGAATCTCAGATTCGCAACATCACAAGAAAATAATAGACCATTGTTTGCTGCACGAGGTACAAAACTAGAGTGACTCTACCTGCATGCATATTTTAATTGAGTGTATAGGTATGTATAAGCTACAAATTCTGTTTGTTTACTAGCACGCTTTGCAAATTTCTTGTAGCTTTACATTCATGTGATAAGCTATTTGCAACTTTAGAAGAAAGCTCATTTTTAAACCACGGTGTTCAGGTTATTGCAACTCCGTTTTTATAACATTCTCTCGAATGAAATTTACACATGGTGGTAGTAAGAAATTTCTGTAAGTCATCTTTGCCACATAAACAACGTACTGCAATGCACCAATGGAAAACTGTAATAATATTCACATTGCAGTAGTAAAGTTAAAGATCGTGAACTGTTTATCGCAGTCGCCTAAGCCATGAGGAGCATATACATACACTGGAAATTATTAAACCAAAATAAATGTTTACTATATCCTTTCTTTAATTTGTTATTCACTAAATGTGTATTTAAATTACTGCTATATCTTTTAAGTTTGTAAACCTAACATTTAAGATTTATAAAAAGCAGATCGCATTGCATAACCAAATCGACTGCAACGTCCTTAAAACATTAAAATATGGTGTCCTTTAGTGCGTTTATTTAAAATATCATTCGAAGATTGTTATGTATTTATTGAGGATATTGACTACCAACTATTAATTAAATTACTGGTATTTGCATCTTTTGTTCTCTTGCACTTATCATTTTCTTTGAGTTTACTGGTAAAACAAGCAATCTGAAATGTTGTTCTTACGAAGTGTTTATTGCACAAGAAACAGATAAACGCGTGCAAATATCGACACAGTTAGTCGAACTTGATCGGGTCGGGACTTTGGCAAAAAGTTTGTACAAGGAAAGTAGTAAACTGGGCCAAGAAATCTTTGCAAACTTGTCCAGTTAGCTAAAGACAAAAGAAGTACTTGAAGAGAAGTTTGTTGAAGGTCTTCCAGCTTGAAGCTCAGACAAAAATGAAAGCTCAGTTCTGCAGGGGCTATAAGAGAAAGGCTTAATATTTAGCAACTGTAAAATTTGTGAGCTCAAATTCATCACTTTGAAACTGTATCAGTTATGTAAGCTCAACGTTCAATACAAAGCAGTTTTGGAGAGAAAACTTTTACTACATACTGAGCACAAAGATCGTCTGCGATCAGCTGTCTAACAGAAAATGAAGCATAAAATGATAAGAAAGGCTGGTAACAGGATCTGATATGTAGTCAAGACTGTCTCGTGTCTCCTTTCACCTATTACAATTTAGAAGCATTTCCGTGACACAACAGATGTGTAAAATGGAACTCTGCAAGGAATATACAAAGAAAATGGCGGGAACTTTCACCAAGTACACATATTCAGATGAACAGCAATACCGCTAGATTTAACATATTTCGACGTGTGGCATTAGGTACCACTATTGCAAGCATTTCTTAAAGCAGCAATGTATTGGGCAGAAGAACACAACTTTTAACAGTTGTTATAAATGCATAAATCAGTCACTATACGTTTAAGCAAATCTTTTCCCGATAATCACAAGACAAGTCGACGAACATGACGTCATCTTGAAATTTAAGACATCCACTTCCTATTTGTGAGGTCTGAATAAAAGCACGTGTAAAGTAAAACCTAACCTTCTTTTAAATGAATAAAACATGAAAACAATAATAATAAAAAATCTGGTTATAAGGCTAATCCATGAAAACCCACTTACCTGTTAAAAATTAAAGCAAGCCACAAGACAGCAACTCACCTGAAAATAAAACAAAACACTTTATGAACTCTACAGCAATTTACGTAAAAATAATGCTAGCAAAATTAACAGACAAGTCTTTGCGAATTCTTATAATTTGCCTTCTTCAGAATCATAAAATATTCTTCTACTTTTACCTTTTGCTTCTAAAATTGAATACCAAGGAGAATGAAAAGCAACAGTAATTCGTTTTCTGCTGCTAGCGATGTCAACTATCGGTGCGGCGGGTGCTCTTTGTCTGCTGCAACGAAACAGATGCTGTGACATTCAAATTTCGTCACTTTGGATTTTTCGAATTAACGTCGATCCGCTAGCAAATGCAGTTACTTGTGTACAAGGACGCGTCGCTTGCCTTATTTACTGCTTTACCAAGTAAAAACCAAAGTTTACGGTTTTGAAAGTGTCCATTGTAAAGTTAGCTAACAGATAACTTCATGCCATCAGAAAATTATTTGCCGTTTCCGTATAAGTGACGCAAAATGCCCATGTAATTTAGAGTGGGTGGCTTAAAATGTTTATCAATGTCCCTTTCCTAATGCACAGCAGTTGGTTTATAAATAGCAGACATTATATACGTGAATTTTAAAGGTTTTCAGCAACAACTCGAATTCAGAATATTTACATTATGGCGTCAGACTGGTCAGAATAAATAAATGAAGTAAAATGAAATAGTATTTTTGTTGCTACTTAGCAATTGAAATTGCTTAGTTTGCTTCTATTGCAAGTTTGATCAACTACTAGGACACTGCTGCTTCGTGAACTTTTATATTTCTGTGTACGCCATCAAACATTATTTACTGCAGTGCTGCCATGCACCTGAAATGCTCCATTACAAACAATGGTAACGGCGACATATTACATAAATAATGTTTCCTTTAGCACGTACGGGGGCTGCTTAATAAATAATTGTCATGCTTTTACTCATTCTCAAAATTTTGATCATCTTTAACCGAGGGATGCAATGCACCTGTCCCAGTTTTCAAAGACATGCTGTGATAGGTCCTTGAGAATCGCCTCTGTAGCCTTCGCTACTACTTCAATTTCGGAAAAAGAAAATAATGGCACGGGGTTAAATCTGGACTATAGGGAAGATGAGGGATACACTTCACATTCATATTTGCGAAGTGCAGTCGTGTATTATCCAGTTGTGTGGGAGGCGATTTCCACACACGGTTTACCTGTATTCAAGTTTCCTGCAACACCAACCGCAAGCAAACGTCCTTTTGTTTAGAAATCCACCGTGCACAAACACGTCTTCTGTGCTACAGTTTTCTTCATGTTATACGACAATAAGAGCAGCTTTCTTTCTTTACCACGAATTGAACCGTGAAATTGATTGCCTCCCCTATTTATATATTTTAAACCACCTTGGGACCGTGCAGGAGGGAAGAACCAACTCTACGTACACCTCACTCAGCTCAAGTATGTTGAGACAAAAGCAGTCACGTCCATTTTGCCCAGGCGGAGCCGGACATGTCTCAACTTGCACATCTCTCATAGGCAGGAACCGGAAGCGATAGTGAAACTAGTGCCACGTGTACATTTTACAATGAACGGACAAAGCAAAGAGCGAGAAATTATGCCTGTAAAATTTATTGAAGAAACAGCAGCATTCGTTCTTTGCATATTTTTGCACCCTTGCTCTGAGCTGCAAAATTTCCGTTTTATTATACGTAACGTAATTCAGGCTCACGAACAGCAAAATCTATTCACAGAAATGTGCAAAATAATTCGCTCTTTTATGCTGCCCGTAAAACGATCGTTAATGCTTTGAAAGCGTTTTATCTGCTGGCCTTGGGAGTAGTGGCTGCGCATTGGGAGGCAAATTACATATTATTAAGATTAATATGATTATAAATTGTGCTACAGTTTATAGCTTATGGTTTTATTACATAATTCATTTGTTGCTGCATTTAACCTGTGCATGTTCCTAAGTCACTAAAGGCACATTCGAGATATCATTTAGTCATATTCAGATCACTGGGTGATGTTTCCTATTGTACTAGCTCCTATGCAATTTAGGAAAGCTCAATTGAACTAAATACACAACAATAACATATTTTTACATCGATATATGCACATACGGTTTTGACAGACACATTTAGCAAAGAGAACTGTATTGTTGTAATATACACGTGAAAAAATTATGTTTGACAATGTAAATTATAAAAAACGAACGCAGATATTTAGGATGACTAATAGCCACTTTTATGTGATACGCAAGTTTTCAAGCAATTAATTCGCAATAAGACTGTCACTAAAATTTCAAAGCATGTCAACTCCACTACCAGTAAGATGAGCAGCAGAGCTAGTAAAACATGGAACTTTGTGGTGGTGAAAGTTATCACGTGTTTTGCTGCAATATCTCAATTTGTTCCTTAGATAGACGTGACGAAAAAACACAAATATCACCCCGTGAAACTGAAATAGCTCTCTTTGTACAGGCATACAGACATTTCATTCCTTCCCCTTCTCCTTCATCCTCGTGTTATATCGCCAAGGTCGCTAAGGCGCGGACTCGTGAACTGCCGCCTGGGGTTCGATTCCCACCAGCACTGTCCCCTGATTTTCCAGGTTGTCCTCAGTCCTCATGAATGGCAAATGCCTAAATTTAGACCCGGAACACTTCCTTTCTTTACAAAAAAATCCTTTCCCAGTTTATCATTTCATGTGCATACCCCCTATGAAGTCTCAGTAGAGAAAACGGGCGTGCACACAATAGTTAAACAAGGGTGTTGGGAGACACTGGTGTAAGTCAATTACTGCAATTTTGTCGTTTTTCTGCTTCTAAGTAGTGTGCATTAAACTCTTTGCCTGTTTTTTCATCGTTCATCGTTGATAATGCCACTAATGAAAGCAACAATTTTGTCCAAGCAAGTAGTAAAAATGTATTAGTTACATAAAAAACAGATTTTGTAGACACGAGGGTAGGTTCATAAGTTTCCGGCCTCGCCTTCACAAAACCCTTATCTGCTGTCATGCCTTATCTGTTAAGTAAATAATTGCAGTTGTAACTGTGTTCAGTTGTTCAGCTATAGTTGCATAAAGAAGACTGTGTATAGAAGATTGTGACATGTTCAAAATGGAATATCGAGCTGTTATTAAGTTCTTCACAAAAGAAGGACTTACTCCAAATGAAGGGCCAAATTTTTTCAAATGGGTCGAGTAAACATTGAAGACCAAGAGCATGCAGGTCGACCCTTGGAGATACTCACTCCAGAAAACAACGCTCGCTCTTGTGGAAGGAGAAATTATGGAATACCGGCGGCTCATAATTACAGAAATAGCTGCAAGGTTGGGCCTTTCTAAAACAACAGTCCTTCGAATTATTCCTGAACATTTAAACATGAATAAGGTTAGTGAAAGATGGGTGCATACACTTTTTTCCTCAGTTCAAAAGCAGCAACTGGTCATCTGTTGTCAGGAATTTTTGGATCTCTGCCGTGGCAACGAGGAAGAAGTTCTGCAAACCATTGTTACAGGAGATGAAACTGTGGTTCTCTACTGTGATCCCTTATCCAAAAGAGAACCAATGGAGTGGCTTAAACCTGGTGCCTCTAGAGGCCAAGGTCACTCAGTCAACAAAGTAGATCATGGCCACAATCTTTTGGGACTGTGAAGGAATATTCTTCATTGACTTCAAGGAGAGGAACACCACAGTAAATGGGGAGCACTATGCTGGCCCACTGCACAGACTACGTGTTTCCATCAAAGAGAAAACGCGAGAAAATCTGAGTGATGGTGTGTGCCTTCTTCACGACAACGCGCCTGTGCACACAGCTCCTGTTGCAAAGGAAGCTGTGAAAAAATGTGGCTTCAAGGATATCGACCATCCACCCTACAGCCCAGATTTAGCTCCAAGTGACTATTTCCTCTTCTCAAAACCGAGGAAGGAAATTTAAGTGTAACAAAAAGGCGATGGGTGTTTTTATGCCCATTTTGCAGACAAGACTTCCGACTATTTTTGGGAAGGGGGAGAGGATTGAAATGTTAACTGAAAGATGTGAGAAGTGTATTGCAATAAAGGGTAACTACATTGAAAAATAAAATATACTTTTGTCTATATCTTACCTAGAAAATGGTTAGGCCGGAAACTTATGGACCTACCCTCGTATGTACACGTTCTCCATTCGCAAAGAAACGAAGCAAGTGAGTTAGTTTCTTTTCCTGTTACAGGAAATCTGATTTAGTGTATACCAAGAGTTATAAACGTAACTCTTTATTATAATCTACAAGGGACCAGTATGTCTACACTTTATTCTGCTGCATACAAGTGCTTGAACAACTCTTAGTTTTATCAGCTTACTTTTAACTGTCCTGATTTGCGGTTGCTTTTCCTCTCCTTATAAACCCTGCATTTCATTCTTTTTAGTCGAACTATGCTCCAAGTCTTGCATGCTCTCTCTCTCGTTCCCTCGGTTCTAATGGTCTAGTGGTAACCATACTTGCCTAGTAGACCCAAGGTTGCGTGTTCAAACCCGACCAGATGGGATTTTAGGGCGTAAAAATCGCGAGTATGGCTTCCTTCGGAAGAGAAGTAAATCCGTGGGTCCCGTGTCGTACATTTATGGCAAGCAAAAGAACTTCAAGCCTGAAAGAAGCCTCTGAGCAAAATTTATCGGCCGTTTCACGCACTGAGTTAAATGTAATGCTGATGACATAAGACGTGTCCTTAAATAAACCAAATAAATAAATAAATGTGTACATGTACTTCATCTTGTGTGTTATCTGCGAAAGTACAAGGAACATATTAAAGAAATGAGAGGGGAAAAAACCGAAAAAAACATAAAATGTTTAAAAATAAATAAGTAAATAAAACATAATATCAAATATGCGATGTGGTAATTGGGGACTGGTGCTGCCATCTGATCAAAAACTTACTTTGAGACTAATGACCGCCGTCACCTCGAAATAGTTCCCTTCCACACGTATGCACCGGTCTCAGCGATTCTGCCAATTTCCAAGTGCATCTTGGAAGTCATGTTCTTTGAGGGTGTTTAGCACAGACAGCGTTTCTTCTTGAATCCTCTCAATTGTATCGAACCGACGTCCTTTCAACTTGATTTTCAGTTTATGTAATATAGCGAAGCCGCAGGATGCCAAATCAGGGGATGCCGTCATGTTGTTTGTTGTTTTTCGTCAAAAAGCTCCTGGTGAACAAAAAATTGTGACAGGGCGCATTATCGTGATGCAACAGCCAGTTCCCTTGTCGCCAAAGTTCGGGCCGTCGTCTCCTCACATTTTCACCGAGCCGTCGGAAAACTTCACAGCAGTACGTGAAATTCACTGTTTGATTTGGTGGGACGAATTCTTTGTGCACAATCCCCTTGGTAGAGGAGCATGCTCTTGAGTTTGCTCTTCACTTGTCTCGCTTCCCCCCCCCCCCGTCTTGGTGATTTCGGGCCCTTCCACTGGGAGGACTGTTGATTTGTCTCAAGGTCATACGCGCACATCCAGCTCTCGTCGCCGGTAATGACCCTGGACAAGAAGGTTGGACCATCGGATACGGTCTGACGAAGTTCCGTGCAAAATTAACACGCTGCGCCTTCTGATCAGCAGTCAGGATCCTTGGCACAAATTTTGCGGGGACATGATGCATGCCCCAAATCATCAGTTAAAATTCTTTGGCATGTTCCATAACCAACTCCCACTTCATGAGCAAGGTCTTTAATGGTTAGACGTCGATCTTCACGAACGAGGTGTTGAACTTGGCAACAATGTCAGGCGTTGTGCAGCTGACGGACTGTGTGAGCATCGTCTTCAATAGATGTACGGCCGGCCCTGAACCGAGCATGCCACTGAAACGCACGTGTACGGCTCATGCTTTGTCCCCCAAATACTTGTTAAATCATTGCGAGGGTCTCCGTAGCATTTTGCCCGAGATTTGCACAGAATTTGATGCACACTCTCTGTTCTATTCTTGGATCCATCGTAAAATCGCCACACACTACACACAGAGTATCATGAAAAGTACTATAGGATCTCAAAATATCTACCCAGCTTTGTGAAACTTTAAACACTCACTCATAAGATGTGCTAGTGTTGCCACCTAGCGGTACAAAACTCCATTGCAACTACTTTGGAGGTGGCAGCACCAGTCTCGAGCATTGTGGATACCACCTCGTACAGCAATAAGACACCCAATAAACATTTAGTGAGTTTTTTTTTTTTTTGTCTAGAATATACCAGGTTTGTATTTAGTTTATATCAATTACTTGCTGTACAATTATACAAGGATTTTCTTAATATGAATTGCACATCTTATACTTATCATTGGTAATCATTTGCATATTACACGCAAAACTACAGTCGATGGTTTATACATGAGAAGCAAATTTCTTTTTAAGGGTGTTTGTACGAAATCACGTCAGAATGTTCAGTATCTGAGTTCAGGATCTTTGACATAGTCATCTAAGTCGGAATGTAAGTTATTAACAGTAGTTGAATCTGAAATTGAAGCATATTTTATTAGTGATTTCCAGCTTTTATAAAAATATATTCCGTTATTGTACGGAATATTTCAAAATAAGATATATTAAATATTTAACAATGTAATGTTTAATTTAAAAATAATTAACTTACGAAACGTCTATCATTACTCTTCAACAAATTAGATATAACTATAGGAAACTTTTACATGAAGCTTACGCACAAATTTAACTGTCAAAAATACTAAGAAATAAAAAAAAATATGATTAGACAAGTGTTATGTATCGTGTCCCATTGACACGGAAGTTTCGTTCCTTATTCTTCAGCGATAAATAAGAATTCACAATAGCTGTCGTAATGTAAAAATTGAACATACTTTAATATTTCACTGCAAGTTTGCCTCATTTAAATAAGTATTATTATTATTATTATTATTATTATTATTATTATTATTATTATTTGTGAAAAACAAGTTCATAATATTTCACCATAGTGAAAGATGGGAAAAGTAGTTTTTTGGATCATGTGTTTATTAACGCACAAATAAAAAAAAATATGTATTTATTCTATTCGGCTGAGAGTTTAACTTAACGAAAATTGTGAATTCAGATATAGCGCAATATTTCTTGTGTAAACTAATGTCTAATGTTATTAGACCATAATCAAATATGCAGAAAGGAGAAAATTGTGTTTTTCTAAATATTATGTTGAATTAGTTATTTAAATATTTTGCAGGCATCCATTCTATAAAGGCAACAAAATTACTGAATCATTAGTTGTGTAAAACTGGCTGACATTCTAGTACGGCATGGCTCTGCTAACGCGAGCTCAACATTTTCATCTTCGTAAGCTATACAAATGATATCCCAATTTCTCTTTTCACAACATCTGGTTTAGATGTGCAGCAAAAGAAACATTAACATTTCACATTTAGTGACTGCCACGTTGGAGGTGCTAAAACACTGTTATCGCAAGAATGCATTAAACTATATAATTAAAGTGTTCTTTTAAACGATATAGATTCATTTCGTCGAGATAAATGTCTGCAAATAAAGGTTAAGTATGTCTGTTTAAATTTACAGTCAAGCATGATATTCAGGTAATTTGGCTCTAAATTTCCCCTTGATATTTTATGGAAGACTACGTTAGTACCGTAGCAGGTGATTCTGCTTTTCTCATTCAAAAAGGCCGAACAAGTACTAACCGTTTTACAGACCATTAGGTGCGAGCACTAGTATTTTATTGCTTAACAAAAGCATTCAGTATGGGTTAGTGATTTAGTTTCCAATCATTCCACAACAAACTGCAGGCTCATTTTGGGAGTTAATGTTTCTTATCAGCATAAGTGAATATTTTTAGAAGTATTATAATGCACTAGTTAAATTTAAAAAATTGGTGGTATTGAAAATGTCAAAAGTTCTGCTGAGCCGCCAAACCTGATGTAACACATAAGTGACATGCGCCCCTTTATTTGAACGTAGATAATATTCCAAGTTCATTATTGTTATTGCGAACATTTCTGATACAACGTCAAATCAGTCACGAGAAATAGTTGGTTCTTAGTCTAATGGACCGCCTGTGGTGCCTCAGTAGTAAAAACGGGCGTTAAACAGCATTTAAAAAAATAGTCTAATGAGTTATGGTCATTTTGATATTGAAAAAAAAGCTGAGGGTTCGCGGTAACTATGCTGACAACTACAGACGAAGCATGGCTCAGTGCTTAGTGCTCACAGTCACATGTCCTTCCGTTTAGATATGATTTCAAACTTCACCGTAACGCCAACATTTAGTGGCTCCGTACCAAAATATTGTCATTCCACAACAGTAGTACTACAGCCGTTAAAGGGAACCTACGGGTCATTATTTTGAAAGATAACACTTGTTTTAAACGACTCTTTCCTTAGTGCGCGTGCACGTTTCACTCCGTACCATAGCTGATAAGTCAAACTGTGATTTTACATTAAAATAATTTTATACGGTGAACCAGCCATGCTGAACATATTGCATACAGATACATCGTTTATTTCTGATGGCAAAGAATAAACTCACACACTAAGCTATCGTTCATTTTTTTCTTACTTTCAAATCAGACGCATTTAATTATGGGCCACTCTATATAACCATAAATTTTGTTTCCAGGTGATGAAATAAAGGCCCTTCAAATTTTTGTACATGAAAAAGGGTTATTAAACATGTACTTATATGACGGAACATGTCTCCCAAGAACAAGGTAAACACGTCTAGTTACTTCTTCCTCGCTGGTCAGACAATCTTGTGCCTTGGCATATGCTTGGAAAAGTTCGAACTATGCAACTGCATGAATTCAGGCAGGTTTGACAGTATGGGGAACCCCTGGTGTTTGTTAATTTCGTCCGGAAGAGTTGCACACCAACGTCATTTCTTTTCTTTTGTTTCCTGCTGAGCATTCCGATCGATACGCCTGCCGACCTCTAAGGACATACCTGCAGTAAAACAACTTTAATAAATATGTTTTCTGTCAGCAAAAGGAAAAAAAAAAAAAAAAATCTTTCAATTCTTTTTCCTCACTAAAGTTATCACTCTCTTTGTCTACGTCTCTGTATTGTAAGCCCTTTGTAGGAAAGTTTTCTACCCCCGAAAAGAGAATTTATTTTTCTTGGTAAATACGCATTGCAAGTGACAGATGATTACTGCGTTTCAAGGTCGCAGAAAATATTGATGAGAAATCTATTTTCTAGTGTAGCATAAATATTAATAACCATCATGTCTCATAACATGACGGCAAATTTATGTTAACGAATTTTTCATCACGTTATGTGTGCAAGAATGCAGAACATACCTAAAGGATTTTCTGTGAATTGAACATTAAAAACCTATTATCAAGGTACTTTTGTTTTGTTTTACATAAAAGGCATGCTGGTATTTTTGCCGGTAATTTTGAATCTTTTGGAAGCTTTATCTGACATGTAATAATGATAAGGAGAAAGATATGGAAATTGCAACGTGCTTCTAAATGCTTACGGTGGTGGCGAAAGTTTATCATCACTTCAGACACTAATTGAGACTATGAAGAGAAAACTACATGATGCCGTTAGTGAAATAAGGTGACTAACAGACAAGAATAGAAGATGATAAATGTGTAAAAGAAGCATTTGGTATGATTATCAGTGGTGAGAGATAAGAAATCAAAACTATAAATAAAGAAAGAATAATTTTGCCTCCCTAAACGAGGGTCTATGTCTATAATATGGAACAGAAGTTAAAAGTCCCGAATCGCCTTATGAAGGATGAACATTTAGAAGAAAAACACTTGGGGAAAGTCACGGAAGAGGTTTAGCTAGCAAGATTAACGAAGGAGAATGTATAAAAGTTAAAGTCAAAGTGGAAGCGGGTGCTACAGTTTCAGTAGTTCAATTAATAATATTGGCAGTGAGACTAATCTAATGGTGCCGAAATGACATCAGGCCGAGCTCCACTGTGCACTAAATAATGAATGGAAACTAACAGTTTTATGTAATAGCTATTTTAGACGGGACTAGTATCCGACTGGTGATCTAAAAAGTACACTGAGTAACTCATGTCAATCTTTAATCTATTAGAAATGATTTACATTTTCCAACATTCTTTGTGTAGTCTGATGGGTGATCTATTTTGTACAGTGTAGGAGGGACGGGAATTGCTATTTTTGTAAAAATCAATCTTTCAGAAGAATATAAATGCTTAAATCTCAGCTCTTTTCGCACTGAAATCACTCATTTTATCCTTATATAAAATCCAAATTTGAGGTGAAAGGCTTTATTGAACCTTACAAAATACCTAGATAAGTACAATATCTTGATATTCTTTACATACGAGATACAAATATTGATGCTAGGTGTGACAAAAATTGTATAATAAACATCATACCATAATTACTACATTAATGACAAACGAGGTAAAGCAATCTGAGACAATATAAAAAAGAATAATGTAACGTGTTCCTTTCGGATGATGGATTTCATGGTCTGAGTCATATAAGCAAATTATTATATAGGGAGTTAGGGAATAGAGGGAGAAAACAAACGGTTTTATACAGTAATGGGAAATATGTATTAGTCAATTACATAAGATGGTAGACAAAACCAGGTATAAAGTTGTATCCTCTATTTGCACAATAATAGATGTAGAAAAATATACAGAATCAAAATGTTGTATAAGAAAGAAATTAAGAAAGCTAAAACATATTATAATGGTTTTTAACGCAAAACTCAGCTAATACATGTAAAACAGCATGAAAAATAATAAACTCTTAAAGCAGACGGCAACAAAGAGATGATGACACCCAATAACTTTTTGTAAATAGCATACAAAATCTATGGAGTAAATGTAAAGATAATAGGAATGATAATTCTTATAGTATTTTTAAATAAATATGATATAACTAAAACTTTAGGGAAAAATCTATTGAAGTTTAAATGTGTTAATCCAGAGAGTATATTTACTATAATACTATTCCTATAGCATGTGTTACTAATTTCATTCTTTCTGGTAGTCTTCAAATTGCTACCACTATTCCTGTGTATAAGAATGACCGTAGTAAATAATCTCAAAAGTAATATAAGACATTTCTCATTGCCTTGAGAGTACTATACAATGTCTTTCGGGAGAGGCGACCTACAGGTAAAGTAGGGCTTCGAATCCCCTAACTACTGCACTTAAGTAAAGCATTTCATACAGTTCCAAACTTCAATTTTATAGCATTAAAAGGTGTATTATAGGGTTGTCACCTTTCCTGCATTATATATTTATCATTGTTTACTCATAGTACATGTTTTCCTTACGTCACATTTGCTCTGACATATAAAGCTATAAACATATTGGAATTAAGCTGCATAATAAACTCATTGATAGTTAGAAATCTAGAAATGAACCATTTTAGAAATTACCTTAAAATTCCACTTTTTTATAATATTAATGAAGTTGAAGAAAGTGTAACAATATGGAATGGTGAATGTGATAGAGTAAAATCTACTGCTATATGTGTAGCATGTACAGAGTTGTTGCATTACTTTTAATATATATTGTTGTAAATGACGAAGTACGGTTTTCTAATGATGAATAAATTATCCCGGGTATGAAGGGGATAGCAGTGTCTTATACACCATTTCGTTACAGAGAACCTTTCTTGTAAAGGTAAAATTACAGCAGAGACTGTAATGTGCAAAGATAAGTGTGATCTCTGTACCCCCAAAGGTGCTTTGATAACATAAAACTGTATTTGAAGTAAGTAAAATTTGTAAAACGAGTATATATACAGGGAAATGCAGTACTGAACCCGGAGATTTGGATTTTTACATACAAAATTAAAGTCTATTTATTTACGTGGTAACATAATATTTAAAATAGACCATTCTATTACTTACGGCAATTAAGATGCGAAAATGTACAGATCTTACTTGCAATTTATAGGCGGGAGGGAGGACAGGAAACAGTTACCACAGGAGGCGCATGCGTAGTAATGAATAAGGGGAATTCGTTTTTTATTTACGGACGCTATTTAACATCTCAGGTCATAAACGTCCCTTTCAATTCAGGGCGTGACACGCCGACAAATTTTGCTCAGAGGCCTCTCTTTCAGGCTTCAGGTTCTTTATCGTGCCGTAAATGAAGGACACGAGACTCACGGCTTTACTTCCCTTTCGAAGGAAGCCATGCTTAGGATTTTTACGGCCGAAAAAATCCATCGACCCGCGATCTTGGGTTTAGAAGGCAAGTATGGTAACCACTACACCACCAGGATCGACAATATAAAGGGAATGACTTGGTCACCTGAGTGCCGTTTCAAAGAAACCGTTTGTTTGTTTTAATTGCCAGTCCCCTAACTCGCTAGACCAGCACATCTCAACCCGACTCAATGGGTGTTCCTGAGGCGGCTTTTATGTGCCACGAAGTTTTCCAAAAATATGAACGATTTAATATGTGCTTAATGAAGTAACTTATTTTATCAAATATAAATGTACTTTTTATTACAGTGCAGAAATTAAACTTGAGGGTCATGTGAGGTTTTATCCTATTTAAAGATGGATTCATAAAAAGATTGAGAAGCAATGAAGTAGTAAACAGCGGCAACTACGAATTTTGTCGTTGACGTTAGAAAGTAAAATGAAAAACTAAGCTCAGGGGAGGCTTGTTCCCGTGCAATCAAGCAAAGGTAATTATAAAACTATTATGCAAAGAATTATAATAAAAATGAAGGAATTTAGGTGTGCTGTAAGTAATAAGCTTTGTTGTTTGGAGAAAATGGACAAAGTTCACTTACACAGATATCTCTACTAAAATTGCCGCCTTCTTATTACAAATAAAGGTCACCTTCAACCAGCAAGGTTGCTTTTTGTTTAACATTTTTAAACATATGAAAAGATACTTGCTCTTATTAATCTAAACACATGCATTCTTGGATAAATACAGACTGATGCTAGAGAGAAAATATTTGCTTCGTTACGGAACATTGTCTTCCTTTCAGTTCATGATTGTACATACTCTTCAAACAGCAATCAGTTAAACTGTTAAAGACTATTAGACGTGGTCACAACTACACCAATGACTATTTAGGAAACAGAAATATGTTTTTCTACTCGCAAATGTTTTTCTGCCATAGAAAGGAACTTCACATCAATAATAGGAAACTTCTAGAACCTGTCATCAATAAGTTTGCCGCTTTCAAAGAGAGAGGATGGACTAAACATGTAAATTGGCTAAGCAACCACTTGTATTTTGTCTGAATTGTACCAGGAATGGTAACATGGTAAAAAGCAGTCTCTCTGTGTGTCAGCCCCCACTAAAGAGGAAATGTATACATCGCCATTCTGTACAAAAATTGTTTAAGAACAATCAACAAATTTATCAAAATATCCTGCTGCAATTTTCGTTTTTTTTTTTCCTTAGGCATTTTTGAAGCTGCCTTTGCAATGAATATTACTGTCTACTGGAAAAATATATTTTGTCGAGTCATCTGTGATGGAATTAAATGGATTTCTGTTATCTAAAAGCTCTCTAAACTTTATTTAAAAGAAGAAAAGTCCTTCTGAACTGAGTCTCTTCTGTTGTCGTGAGAGTATTTCACCAGTAGGCCTTTTAGAGAATATAATTTTTCACCGTAAGCAATTTCTTTAACACTTTACAATATTTCGCACTTAAAACATGCCACCTAAATTACTTAGCCATTTTTAATGAGAGAAAAATTCTTCAGACAAAATTTTCTTGGCTTGAACGAGGACTGATATTTTCATTCTTTTCATAGATGGAGGTGTGGAGAAGATAAAGTGATTCATTATTTTAAATGGATTAATAGCAGAAGGCTGTTTTTATCGCCCTAGGTTCAGGTTTTTATTTTATTTTTCAGAAACTAATAAACATAATCCTTAATTGAATTTTCTAAACAATTATTTGTAGTTTTTAACACAATTTCAATTTTAAATTTATTTCTTACAAGAGTATAATTAATTAATAATTTTAATGCTTGCAAACGATGGCAACTAGTACCTTAAATCCCACCTTATTAATTTAAGCAGATAGGCGTGTGTGTTTTAGCATTTTTAACGCGTTTTAGGTTATGAATTCATTTATTTAAGGAAAATTAAATGCTATCATAAGCTTACATTAAAACCACAATTTATAATATCAAAATGAATGTAAATATTTATGTAATTTATATATTAAACGAAAGAGAGAAAAATGCCCAGCATATTACTTCTTTATACATTAAACGATAACACAAAACATCTAATGAATTAGTTTACATTAACTTGAAAAGTAGAAACATTTTTCGAGCATTCACAAAATATTAAATGGCATACAAACTGAAAGGGCTACAATGTTCATTGTTTATTTCTTACAGAAGTTACAGAAGAAAGCATCCTTATCGCCTTCATCACTAACTGCACACTTTTCAGGAACGCATTTTTTACATTTAGAGCACTCATAAGAGGGTAGGTCCATAAGTTTCCGGCCTAACCATTTTCTAGATATGATAAAGACAAAAACTATATTTCACTTTTCAATATAGTTACCCTTTATTGCAATAAACTTCTCACATCTTTGAATTAACATTTCAAACCCCTCCCCCAAAATAATCAGAAGTCTTCTTTGCAAAATGGGCATAAACAGTACCCATCACTTCTTTGTCACACTTAAATTTCCTTCCTCGAAGGTTCTTCTTGAGTTTTGAGAAGAGGAAATAATCACTAGGAGCAAGGTCTGGGCTGTAGGGTGGATGGTCCATCTCCTTGAAGTCACTTTCCTTCGCACCAAGAGCTCTGTTCACAGGTGCATTGTTCCTTCACAGTGCCAAAAGATTGTGGCCATGATTTCCATGGTTAACTGAGTGACCTTGGCATTAGAGGCGGTGCTTCGCCAAATTTAAACCACTCCATTGATTCTGTTTTGGACAAGAGTTCGTATTAGAGGACCCTAGTTTCCTCTCCTGTAACAATGGTTTGCAGAACTGCTCCCCAGTTGCCACGTCAGAGCTTCAAAATGCCTGACAACAGATGACTCGTTGCGGGCGTAAAAATCCTAAGTATGGCTTCCTTCGGAAGGGAAGTAAAGCCGTGAGTCCCGTGTCGTACATTTACGGCACGATAAAGAACCTCAAGCCTGAAAGAGAGGCTTCTGAGTAAAATTTGTCGGCCGTTTCACGCCCTGAGTTGAATGGCACGCTGATGACCTGAGATGTTACAGAGCGTGCATAAAAAACTGTTGTTTTAGAAAGGCCTAACCTTACTGCTATGAGCCGCCCGTCTTCCACAAGAGCGGGCGATGTTTTAGAAAGGCCTAACCTTACTGCTATGAGCCGCCCGTCTTCCACAAGAGCGAGCGATGTTTTAGAAAGGCCTAACCTTACTGCTATGAGCCGCCCGTCTTCCACAAGAGCGAGCGATGTTTTAGAAAGGCCTAACCTTACTGCTATGAGCCGCCGGTCTTCCACAAGAGCGGGCGATGTTTTAGAAAGGCCTAACCTTACTGCTATGAGCCGCCCGTCTTCCACAAGAGCGGGCGATGTTTTAGAAAGGCCTAACCTTACTGCTATGAGCCGCCCGTCTTCCACAAGAGCGAGCGATGTTTTAGAAAGGCCTAACCTTACTGCTATGAGCCGCCGGTCTTCCACAAGAGCGGGCGATGTTTTAGAAAGGCCTAACCTAACTGCTATGAGCCGCCCGTCTTCCACAAGAGCGGGCGATGTTTTAGAAAGGCCTAACCTTACTGCTATGAGCCGCCCGTCTTCCACAAGAGCGGGCGATGTTTTAGAAAGGCCTAACCTAACTGCTATGAGCCGCCGTCTTCCACAAGAGCGGGCGATGTTTTAGAAAGGCCTAACCTTACTGCTATGAGCCGCCCGTCTTCCACAAGAGCGGGCGATGTTTTAGAAAGGCCTAACCTTACTGCTATGAGCCGCCCGTCTTCCACAAGAGCGGGCGATGTTTTAGAAAGGCCTAACCTTACTGCTATGAGCCGCCCGTCTTCCACAAGAGCGGGCGATGTTTTAGAAAGGCCTAACCTTACTGCTATGAGCCGCCGTCTTCCACAAGAGCGGGCGATGTTTTAGAAAGGCCTAACCTTACTGCTATGAGCCGCCCGTCTTCCACAAGAGCGGGCGATGTTTTCAGGAGTGAGCACCTACGACGGTCGACCTGCACGCTCTTCGCCTTCAATGCTTTCTTGACCCATTCAATAAAAGTTTGGCCCATTCTTTTACGGTAGAACATGAGGGGGATGCTTCCCCATATAAACCGTCCAATCGCTGTTTCATTTCATTGCAGTAAGTCCTTCTTATGCGAAGAGCTTAATAACAGCTCGATGCTCCATTTTGAACATGTCACAAACTTCTACACATAGCCTTCTTTATGTAACTTTATCTGAACAACTGGACACCGCGGAGCGGAAGTTACAACTGCAATTATTTACTTAACAGATAAGGCATGACACTAGATAAGCATTTTGTGAAGGCGATAATTCTTAATGGCGAAGCCGGAAACTTATGGACCTACTCTGGTATTTTCTAAATAGGCTTCAGCATACTAAAAGCAAAATCACTTTTCTTTCCTTATTTCAATAATAACCTTTTAAGTTGAGTTTTAGCACTTAGCCCTTCCCATTTATCTTTATCTTTTCTTTTTTCATTATATTTCCAATTTGTTTGTGGTTGTCTATTTTCCAGCAATATATACGTTCTTTTTGCCATGATTGGATCTTTTTTGAAATAAATAAAAACCAAATTAGATTTTGCACAAAAGGGCGATTTAAGCAACTTGAGCATTTTGCAATGATATAAATGTAATCTTAAAGCATAGAACCTGATACTACGTATATGAAATGAAAGTCAAGAGGTAATTCCTTCTAGACAAGCCAATAAAAAGTTTTAATATTCACTTACCAAGAAACAGAGATGTTACGAAAATCGTTGCAAAGTTACATCCATAAAAATTCATGGGATAATAACCGATTGCTGTGGTGGAAAAGTTTTTAGTTTACAATAATGCCGCCAGAATACTCTGCAATTAGATGTTTCCGTGAACTCAAGATGGTGCGTAATCGGCAACTTTCCCTTCTGTTTTATTATTTACAACCATTGTGTTTTAAGGGTCATATAAATTAATATTTCTTTCATATCGTTCAGGCGTAGTTATTCACAATTATGGTTAGAGCTGCATTGCGAAGATATGCTATCTAGTCGTTGTTTGCTCCAACTGGATTTATAGCATATATAGCTCAAGGTCACCATTTTGTAAAACCCACAACGTTTACAGAAATGTTTGATCTGCTCCTTCATATAGGTGGTATAGTGGTAACCATACTTGCCTATTAAACCCAAATTCGCGGGTTCGATTTGGGCCAGGACCGATGGATTTTTTCGAGATTAAAAATCCTAAGTATGGCTTTCTTCGGAAGGTAAAAAGCCTTGGGTCCTCTCTCGTAGATTTACGGCACGATAAAGAACCTCAAGCCTGAAAAAAGAGGCATCTGAGCAAAATTAATCGGCCGTTAAAAAAACTTCATATAAAGTATTGGCCTTCAACAACCTCCTACATATTTATTGTACGCGTCTTCAAACACATGCTTTTAAGAAAGATTTGTTCTCTTATCTATTTCGGTTCTATTCTCTTGTTTTTAATCTGTTTTATGTCTATGGTACACTCTATTGCTGACCCTTGTACAGTAAGGGAAATTTCTGTATCTAACATAAAACATATAAAACACTTGAATTCGTATAAAATAGCCAAGCGCCTATCAGTATCACTTTCTAGTCAAGCAGCTGTTATCTGAAGAATTTTCTTCCATTTCCAAAAATTGCCATGGTAGTCCGATGGGCTTTTTAAGTGCCTCACTCCATATACTCCAAAATATGTGCTAATTCTTATCAGGTACTTTCCCTCCAGAGATCCTTCTTGTTCGGAACTCTAAATACTTTTGACTTGCTACCAACGAGATTTTGTTGCAATCCCAGTGTTTCATAAAAATATCATGAATGTTTAAATAACAACGCAAAAGAAAACAGTATAGTCATTAATGCCTATAAATAATCTATAGACAGTTTACGATCTACGGTAACAAATTTACAAGTTCACGGTAGAGCCGTAGTTAAGCATACGGAAACGAATCTTCGACAGTATGCTCTCGTTCTGGCTTATTAAATACATCAATTCTTCCAATGCAAAATGCGCTTATTACGAGATTACTAAGCACTATCACTATCTCCAAGAAAGGAATCATATTTGGGCTTTACAAAAAGATCAAAACAGAGCTTATTGCAGAGGGCAAGAAACAGGGCAAATGGAAGACCAGCCACCAGTCCTTCTCCCGAGATAACTTGGAAGGTCGGGCCCGAATCCAGCAACACAGATAGTAATGTAATTGAAATATGGGTTGTATGTTACAACTTTGAAAAGCACTGAAACTAAAAAAAAGCAATTTCGCTGCACAGGATAAGTCTGCAAGTCATATATGTTTGTTGCGACTCGCCATTTTTGGAAGATAGAGATACGGGAATACAATTCACCCCTTACAGCGACATCTCTGTTGACTCTGTGCATTTGATGTCTTTGGAAGCAGAAGAACGCAAACTGTAACAGGATGATGTTCATTACAGTACTTTCCAAAAAATATTTTCTGTTCCGTAAACTACTTAAAAGTTGCATATTGTGATGGACTTTGCGACGGGACTTTGGGGCCTTAAACTGTACGGAATAGGTGAGTTCAGATAACGAACAACAAGGCTTTTCGCTCTGGTCCCTCATACGTACATTTTGTTGCAATGACAACATATAGCAGATATTTATTCCGAGTGTGAACATTCCACTCAATATCCTCGCGTACATTGCTAGCTTGATTAGTGGAAAAGTTGGCAAACAGTAATCTTAATTCCTCCTGTAACTTGTTAATCTTGTGCACAATCATTGAACAATGAGCTTATGAGAAATAGAACAGAGATAATGTCGCATATTCGAACTTGTATTTGAATAAAAAATTGCTTAGTACGATTCGATAGACTGCAAAAGACGGTGATGAGTGCAGTAACAGCGTCAGCCAAACTTTATCTTCATTGCTGAGTCGTCTCATTTCACTTTTGGCGTCCTCATCTTACTGTGGCTCGCTTTCCAACAAATGCTAAAACTGACTACGTCAACTGTTAAATGGTTGCAATGCTCAGCTCACAACGCTTATTCATTAACCAGTGTGCTTGAATGCTTCTTTCGCAGTTATATAAATGCCGCAAAACAAACTGACCCCTGCATTTTAAAGTTAATTAGTGAGCCCTTGCGAAAGAGTCATCCCTTTCTGCTGTTTATTGATAAAACAATGAAGTTCACATGTGTGGTATTGCAGTGCAACATCCTTCATAAATTCTTAGTGACTTTTACCTTTAATGAAAAGTATGCAGCTTGCAATCTCAAAAGCATTACATAGCGAGCCGCGTCAATTGCTCCCAACGTTTATGTTTAGTATTGCCAGAATATCGCAAAACAAAAAGGCCAATACCAGGTGTGTATAAGCGGCACCCAGGGAAAAACGCGTAATGTTTCAAAGCGTAGAACGGATCTGTGTAATTTTGATAAGCGGGTTATCATACTGACAATTTTTATTTAAATGAATGCGCAGTCTCCACTATTGGAAAATTACACATTCAATTAAAGGAAAGCATTAATTTCAAGGTTAGGAGCACAAGCTTTAGGAAAGTAGTAAAAAATTACGTTCAAAAGAATTAAGGAAATTATTAATAATAGAAGTATAGAAAAAGTACGCTGTGGCCATCATTGCATAATCTTCATAAGATTTCAAGAGGAAGAACGGCACTTAAGAGCTGGTCATCATTATAGTTTGCCTTTCTTCCTGATACTTTGACAATTTTAAATCAAATCACAAAACGAACAAGTATCACTAAGCAATGAATTATAAAAACTGCCTACTTTGGCCAGAGAAACTTGAACCCATTACAAATTTACTGCAAAAATCGGTCTTGGTGACAGAAAATGCATCTTATAATAAAGCACCAATTTCAAATTGCACTAATGAAAGAATGATTGCTTCGCTTATTATCAACGGGGAATTCTTAAAATATTGATGTATAATAATTCTACAAGAAGTACGTTATTTATACCGAGAAGCTTGGTCGTGTTCATGTCTATTACGAGCAAGAAGCCCAAACCTTCCCAGATAGCGGAAAAGTATCACGAATGGAAGTGCTGGTTGACAGTTTTTTTTAATTGTGTTTACGCCCGTTTTTACTGCTGAGGCACCACAGGCGGTGGACACTGATGATACATGAGATGAAATGATATATTGGTAAAGGGTTTTTTAAGGAGAGAAACATTCCAGACCTAAGTTTAGGGTACCTCCCCGGCATTTGCCAGTTATGAAGACTGAGGAAAACCTGGAAAAAACCTCAGTCAGGGAGGACGGTTCTGGTGGGATTCGAACCCCAGACCTCCTGCTCACGAGTGCGCGCCTTAACGACCTCGGCCATCCGTGGCGGTTGGTTGACAGTGACTACATTATATTCTTCCGCACTTATGCTGGAGCGGACCAGAAGTGGCAGTGGCTATGAACAGAGGTGGAGGGAGTAAGTTGTATACATTGAAGCAAATACCTCTCTATCAGCACAATATGACGATTTCATATACAATTATAACGATCATTGCTTGAAAAACCGTCTTACAGTTATTTATTAATCACCTAGATAAAAGGCTGAACTAAGCTGAATTTACGACGCTTGTGCTAAGGTTAACAAACACATGCGCTGTTGATATTACATTTCAGAGCACAAAATAGTGTTCTCCGTTCTTCATCTAAAATTATGTACCCATGCTCCAAGTAGATGGAGTGACTCGCATCCTTCTTCATTGTTTTGAAGCATTAATGTAGGCAATTCACCACGTACCTACAACTGTTCTAATTTTCGTAGCATTGTCCCGAAACCGATTATTTCAAAATAATCTAAAGCACTGTATTCTTTGGTACTTTCAGCAACATTTACCGCAAACACTTTCGTAAATGAATTACTTTTATCATCTCTTTATAACATTTGTGCTTAATTACCTAACGAAATGACTTCACTGCAATCAACAATCACAACTAAAAATATGTTAAAATTACGAAAACCGACGCAAAAAAAAAAATAAATAAATAAAGTAAATGAACCAATTATACAGTTAAAGATCCGGAATTTTAGGTCATATTAAGAAAATTCGGAAATAAGCGCTGGATTGAAGGTCAATATTAGCAGAATTGGAAAGTGCTAAGAAAATGAAAAGCCTGGTAGAATACAGAAGTGCTCGAATTGTATCGCCATGCTAACAGAATCCGCAAGTGCTAGAGTTGCATTGTCATATATTGATTAAATGCTGGAAAATAAAGTGAACGACGTTGTTATATTACTCTGGTACTGGGATCAGACCTTGCTTGCTCAAAGCATGTATAGGGAAGGTCAGTCAACGTGCAATGCCCTGGCAGTAGACACAAAGAAAGGTTACCAACTATAAATAGGAGTATCAGACGAAGTGCCACATAGCGTTCTCTTGGTAATAAAACAATTTCCGAATGCTCAACTTTTTCTTTTCTTACAGACGAGAGGCGACTGAGCGTTCCAAACGGCGATGGGTTCGTGCATACCACTGGTACATCGGCATAGGTTTTCAGTGTCCTGTAGATATGGCAACTACTTCGTTACCTTACGTTAAATATCTTCAATTCAACTGCTTTCCGCATCTTCAGCAAAACATACTAAATATCTAAAACCCAGACGATGCAAAAAGTAGGTATAAAATGAACATAAAAAGAAATTAAACTGTTCCATAATGAAAACGTTTGGCACTATATTGCGAATTATGGAGAAATCAAAGACAACGATCTTAATAGTAACATCCCCCCTCGATGTATAAAAACTAATACCCAACTTTACAAAGACTTTACAGATACTTTAGCAGGTACCCCACATTTTTGACGATGAAACATTTTCCAAGAATACAACCAGCCCCTCAACGGAAACAACACACGATGATCGTGCTTCTGTTCCGGGACGAGTGGCGTAAATTTCAAATCATGCACACAAACAGCCTGATTGTATCGACCATGATCTTACACTAATTTATGCAGGCCTGGACTCGTTACAGCATTATATGTTGAAAACTTTTGGCTGTTACGCTATCTTTGGAATACAGCACTTTAGTAACCTGCAGACAATTCGCGGAGAACCGACTTCAGGATGACGTATGAAGCCCGTTCATTAATTGCCAACACACACCTAACTTCCTGAGTAGTCAAAACTTTGCAAGTACAGCCACTGAGGTACGATTTTAAAGGAATGTAGTTGACATGACCTTAACTATAGAAACAACCAATTGCTCTCAGCGCGTAAGAGAAACGTTGAACAAACTTTGCAAGAGTTGGCAAATGGAAAATACTGAGGAGATTCAAACCGGACGAACTCAATTCAAAACATTTTCGTTTGATTATTAATCTTTAATCATGCTCTCCCTAAGAAACCTGTTCATCCCATCAACACAACCAGGCCGTCCTATATCAAATATACTTAAAAAACATGCTAATATACTGAAATGACATCATTTTATACCTAAGTTTTCCCACCACAGCTAATAGAGATTTCTTGTACACTCGAGCGCATCTTCATACCACATCCATGGCTTTTATTTGTCAATTAGTCTAACTGGTTCTCGCGCACTATATACTTGGTTTTAATAACACATTAAAGGCACTGCCTTATGCCAATCTGTTTTAGATAACAATCTCTTGCATTATGGTTGAGATATATTCATGCTTTGAACCGCCGACTCAGATTATCTTCTGTCTCTCCCAATGCGACTGCGCTTGATATCTCTTTACATATTAAGTCCTTTCTTACCTGCACATTATTTACAGCAGCATCTCCATCCTCTGCATACTAATATATATATTCTTTCAATCCGCAGCCACCGTCTTTAAAACAACTTCGTCCCTTGACATCCATGTTAAAAACCAAAGCACCAAAGTTTCAAGACCAAAAATATTCTTCCTGCCTTTTCTGTGGCAAAAGGACACACCACATTTGCAGGTGGTAGAGAGCGATTTCCATGTAAAGGCAACATCCGATTGGTCGCGTGTGTCCTACGAAAATGCTAAAGAGTGCGCGAGGCGTTTCAGCGAAGACCCCAAAAAAGATTGTTCAAAGGAAGCAGAAAATTAAACAACTGTTAGCAATTGCTGTAGGCCTTTATTCCATCAGTTGTGCGTTGAAATGCAGAGCCACATTTCACATGAGTACATGCACAGGTGGCTGAGGTCGTTAAGCATGAGCGGAAGGCTTGGCATTCAATTCCCGCCAGGACCGTCCTCCACGACTGAGTCTTTTTGCACGTTTTCGACAATCCTCATAAATGGACAATACCGGCCTGGAATGTTTCTTCCTTTAAAACGTTCATTTTCTTATTTATGATTTTCATCTCATGTATCGTCAGTACTACTAAACAAAAATTACATTACTGGAAAAGTGAATAGTCAAAATATCCACACCTAGGGAACCGATTCCCCACTCGCAGCATAGATTACCAACTAGAATTTCCAAAGTGAAAGATTTCTACAGAGAAATCTTCCAACCGTTTCCGGCGGCATCTGTAAGGGCTTGTTTGAAAACTGGTTCATTCCTCATTTGGATATTGTTTGCGACTACATTCTCCATATTTTACACGAATGTGCAGGCCAGAACTCTTAAAGCGTGTTCTACCACAGCACTGGATTGATCGTGATAAAGGTGAAGACAACGTTCTGCCGTGAGTGCTCAGTTCGCCCATGCGATTTTTTTCCTTTGGGAATTCGCTAAAGTTCCGCCTCCCTCCAGAATCTTCAGGCACTTAAGCCGTATGACGGGAATTTGGTGACCAAGGGTGCATGCATTGCTTAGCTGCTCTTTTTAACGGCGCAAGTTATATAAGGCAATAAGTGAAACTTTTATTCATCCTTCTTTTGTATGACAAATTATAGCGTGTATTGTTAAACATTTAGTTTAAAATCAAAGAAATAGCTAAATACATGTGCTGATGGGTTGAGCGACCGAGGAAGTAAACTAAGTTTACAATTTGACTATGTGGGGAAATTAAAGTCAAGTGCATACTAGCATTAGAAAAGTAATGTCAACAAAGTTACTGTTTCACATAAAATTTATTTAGCTTACTTGTGGCATAACATACTTCAAATATAGTCCCCTCCCAAGTAAACAATGCGCCACCATGTCCCTGGAAAACGGCTTTAGGTACGTTTTCGACGTGATAATATTCATGTCGCTGTGTCCAATTTCAATTAGAATGTGCGGGCACAAACTTTCCGCGTTTTCAGCTTCTTTGCTAAGCTTTTATGAACGGACGATGCTGCAATACCAAGTCCCATGAAAACTTTCACACATATCCTACACTTGTCTTTACAGCCTCAAAATGGAAATCGTATTTTTCATTGAAGGGTTTACAGTGTTCTTAGTTTTTCCTTCCTTGACGAAATGTTTCCACCCATCTTACAATTATTTGGCATGGTACGACTTCTCTTCCATTGCCCTAGGGCACATCCTTTCTCTTGCAACTTGAGTTTTTATGAAATTCTTTTGTTCATACCTATGGAACATATTAAGGCGGAATTACTCAAATCAGAAACAGTCCCTGTATTTACAAAAGATGGTTAATTCGAGACTCAATAATGCAAATTTATGAAACAATTTCTGCTTTATAGCATGATACAAGGTCACCGCTAGGAGAAGTGATTTACTTTGCTAATGTCCTATAATGTATGGTATGTTGTAATTTATATATAATGTTGTTTCCTTCCGTACGAACAATAAGGGGCGATCTGGTAAAGCCGGTTGCCCAGCATGCAATGATTTTCATGATATATTTAATTCAACACTTATTGAACAACTTTTTGGATAAAACCCCTATGCCACTAGGTTCAAATCTTAAGGCAGAAGATGCCTTAAATGATGACAATATGAAATTTTATTTTAATGCTTATATTAAACATTTGTAGCATGTTTTATACAATTTTGAATGACTTTTTGGCTACAAGCTTGTTTAAATGTCTTAAATGAACGTTGGATATGCCTCCTTTTTGCACAATCTTATAGCCGAGCTATGTGTCTATATCAGCTTACATTTTATTCTGAGCTGTATTTACTTCACATTTTCAGCTATTGTTGTTTACTAGTGCTACAGGTTACTAGGTGTATGTTAGTGACTTAGATCCTCTGCCAAAACGTTCAAGAAAACATCTGAAGGATATGGTAAGAAGAAACAAATAGTATACAACATTTTAGGTTAGGAAATACTTTTCGTGATGTGAGTACTGATTCTTCAAGAAGGAAAATATTTTCTAGCCCTACCATTTATAATAAAACTACTGAAGAGAGAGAAATGTACTTTGAGTAGCTGTGAACATATTTCTAAAATGTGAGCACCGCGATGCTTTGAAGATATGACCTGGTATAAAATTAGTACTGAAATGCAGTGCATGCGGCAAAACTTTATGTGTACTAATGAACCTGCCCAAACCCTTAACTAAGTTCAAGAAATATAAGCATCTGCTTCCAAAGAAGTGCCAGATGTACAAGAAGCCGTGCATTTAAATGAGATGTGAGGAAACGCATAGAAGATGGCGGTAGTGTTGAAACTGGAGAGTATAGAGCAGGAATATTTTATCTTTTTATGCTTCTTTTTTAAGAGGTTATTCATCGCAGAGAGTTAAAATATCTACCGTATCTTTATTTCATATACTTGAATGGCTCCACATGTTTTAAACTTTCCAGTTTCAGTATTAAGGCTATTTAGAGCATTCTTCTGTTTAAAAATGCCAAAAAGGTCATTATTTAAAAAGTGTTAATATTATATATGATATATACATTAAGATATTTATTCGAAAAAATGTAAGTGTATCGGAGAAAAAAATCATTGCTCTAGTGTTAATGATTCTGCAGAAAATGACAAAATTAACACTGCGAAGATAGAAGGTACCTTCTCCCCTTAATATCACTTTTTACTTTATTTCACCAGCTACTTATTGTGCTGCGCCATTTTCCCCCTCGTGGCTATTTCCAAGCATTACGCTAACTTTTAAGATTCAACATTTACTTTTCCATCTTCACTTGTCATCTGTTACGCATTTCTCTGACATTCCGTGTTTTATCTTTATTTTCGTTTTTCTTTTTTGCTTTATTATTTCTTACCAGTTACTTCATCTTTCATTTTTGTATGCACATATTATTTTTCTATTTTTCTTTTATATCTCTTTCCTTAAAAAGAATAACGTTTCTCAAGGAAATGTAATATTTAATTTTGGTTCAACGGTCATGTAAACCTTGGAGCCAATGGACTGAATCAATATAAAAAACAAGGAAAATTCGTTCTGACGTAGATTTAATAAAATCCATAGCATATGTTACACCCATGTTTTTATACGCATAAGCATTTGGCATTCAATATTCTTCAGAAAAGCTGATTACGTTTTATAAACACTTTTCACACTAAATGGAACATAAAATATTGTGCACATTCTTCATGCAGAAGAAAACTCTGGATCAGGCCCAGTCGCTTTTGTTCATGGCGTTTCCTTTTTTGCTTTTATGTAGTTCAGTTACTTTTACACCACATAACCAATGAGCGAACTTAACTGTATAGCGTTGCTAAGTGTTTAACGTCAAATGCCTGCTGCTGTAATCTTCCACATGATGAATGTAATGCATTAATAATGACACAAACCACCCGGATTACGGCAGCACTTAAAAGTTAGTAGCATTTGCTTTTTCAGGGAGAGGGAATATGTTTGACTCCCACTCCGTGCGGTTGCACTATGTAGAACACAAGTCCGTGTCCTTGAACACAAAAGTGATTGCAGCTTTCTGCATTTACTTGCTTTGCTTGTCTTTTTCATGAAACACAGCAACCAAAGCTTATTCAAGGGTAGCAAAGGGGAAATAGCTTTCTAGAAAACTTTATGGTGGGCAATTACATTACATACATACCACGTTTTTATGACGCACATTCCAGCAGTTTATCATTGACGGTTCATTCAATGTACATGTGAACTGTAGGCCGGTGTTTCTCACCTATTCAAATGCTCTTGAAAAACAGGACAGATATGCTGCGGGTTTTGTTTTGTTTAATGAACAGAACTTTGATCCTTCCCCCCTTCCCCTTCATAGTTCTAAGAGGTCGAACTTCCAGCTATGCAGTTACAAGTCATGTATAGGTAATTTACATGTTTTGCGACTAAGCGATAAGTGCGCCTTTTAAGAACTGGTAATCCTCTTGTTTTCATAAGTTTTTTTTTTTTTCAGTTGATTAGGTGATCTATTTCCGTTATACTGACTAGAAGATACAGAGCGCCTCTCTAATATTTCACATGTTTGATGTAAACTAGTGGCACTGTCCCCAAACAAATGCTAAATATCTCTGTGACACCGAGCTCATTGTAAGAGATAATATTTGGCGCACGAGAGTCCGGGATGCTTGGCCTCTGAGCCGTGTGCCATCAGTTTGCCGTACACGTGCGGCAACTTCTTCAACGCAGCGGTTGGGCGGGTAGCCTACAATGTGCAAGTGTACAAAACTGTTTTATCAGCGGCGTTCACCTTTACAAAACTCAAAAATAATTATCATTTGACAATGCAAAATAACAAAACCTGGATCTACATTTTCTTGTTGCTTTCTAGTCTCAGATTTTTTCAACTCACGTTGTCTTATATTGAAGTTAATCTAAAGATATATGTTCATTCTATTTCTGCTTTGTAATTATATGGTTCCTTCTTAGTGGTTAGTTTTTTATTTCAATTAAACAAGATTGATGTTATAATTCATTTTTTGCAAAGTGTTTACAATTTTTATGCAATTACAATTAATTTAATGTATATAAAATCAGAGTTGTACTGTTTGTGCTTGCAGTACTGCTGTTTCCAATAACAAACTGCCAATATATCACAACAAATACCTGGCGACGCTGTGCTCGATTTGCCTTTATGCATAAATGACTTAAATGTCAATAAAGCTAATGTAAGAGGGGAATACTAGTCAGTGTGCCTTCAGCATGCAGAAAAAATCAAACACAAAGATATGTGTGAGGAAATGTGTAAACGGAACCTTAAGGGGTTACTGATGTATACGGATAATCATTTATGTAGGATTTGTCATATTACAGTCTCTAGATATGAAGTTGCAAAGTCGTGTATTGAAAGAGAATCCACAACCAGAAATGGAAAAATGACTCAAAAATAAATACACCTGCAACCATTGAGAACAGTAAAGAATTTACACCATTCAACCCGAACGTTAAGAAACAAAATTAAAATATCTTATGATTTTCAAATACTGTGCTTTATTTTGACTATTTCACTAATGTGACGTCATCTAAAATCGACCCATGAATCGAAACAAATAATTTGAAATCTGACCAATCACAGCCGAATATCTGTGATATTATCGAAAAAAATATCAAATCCGTTTTATCAAGCGACGTACGTTTGTATTGTGGTCAGTGTAGCAAACTATATACTCCACTATATAATTCCTGAGCCGCATAACTGACTCCTTTTCTGTGTTTTCAGTAATATTGTAAATTTAACTTCATGTGTATTCACTCAAGCACTTGGTTTTGGGTTTTCAGCCATACAGTCTGAAACCATTTTGTAAATTGCGTAACAATATCTGCCTAGGAGATCATAAATGTTAATAAACTCGTTGTTCAGAACGGTAAGAGGTATTCATAAGTAAATATAACATTTATACAACTGTCAATAATCTGTGCGCGAATTTCAAATATGTATTACTTTTATATTTAATCTATTCATGAAATAGTCGCAAACCCGTATTTTGCCCTTCTCTATGGGCATTACTGACAATCGGCATTCGTTGTTGATAGATGGCTTGTAAAGATCATATATTCATAATACAGATATACAATTATTGCAATATTATAAGCCAATTTTATAGGAAACATATTTCAATTCTTATTTTATTCGTGAAGTAGTACTGATAAATATTATTTGAGGGTCTGAGCTACGTTCGTGAATTCATCGGCAATCTGAGACTCTGTTGTGATGTTAGCTTCGGCTTTCAAAAAATACCCCATTTATGTAGTCGATTGTTTGAAATTTCTGACTTCACAAAATAGAATGATGAAGCATTAAATATGCGTGAAAGATGCATCTGAACATTTCGAAAGCAGTTCGTATTAAAGGTGTAGGAGCGTACTTGGTTCGGCAATTACATCTCAATACGGAAATGTTTCGTTTTCAGTAATGTTGCTCTAAATTGAAAATGCAATGTTTTCATTTATAAACACTTTGCAGATCATCACACAAAATCTTTCATTTATGCAACTTTGTTTTTTTTTTGCGATTGCTTACGTCCTCTATTTCAAAGGTTTTTGAAATGGTTAAAACTTTCTAATGCAAATGCATCGGTGTTCTGTTGACAGTTAATATTTAAGAATGTGTCTTAATATCACCGTGACCTGTCAAAGCAGTATGCACATAAAATATAATGGCTGCATTGGAGGCAACAAAAGGCGATTTTGAATATAACGCTAATTACGTTTTGTTCCACTTAATTTTAACAATTGGACAAATGATTGCTAATGACATAAATTTAACGTGTTTCTATTTTTTAATGAAAGAGTTAACATGAATTTAAAATGGCAATTTCAGTATATTAATAAAAATATTTTTATACACGTAAACTAAAGAAAAATTTTGCGAATATTTGCGGAAATTATGAAACAAGATGTGACTAGAAGCAAGCAATGGCATCATGTGAATGTTTGTGCTGTAACCATACTTTATCGTCATAACGCTAATTCTTTAAAAAATAAAAGCAATTTCTTAAAGGTATTAACCGAAAATCTTAATTTTCTGGTGTTTTATACTCTTGCACGTTCATTTTCCGTAACACAAATTTACATTTGTAACGAAATACTGTGCTGTATGAAACCTGAAGGATCATGTCTGCCTTCAATGTGAATTTTTCACTAATGTTAAACATGCAGTTATTGCAAATTTAGCAACTCAGAAATATTATTTTGCTTTGATAGGCTGATGAGGTTCCAAGCCGAGCACTACATTATATAAAACACTACCAACTTTGTAACTACTCAAAATATTTCTGTTTATAGCTAACAGACAAATGCGTGTAATATACCAATGCAAGTAGCGTGACATTATTTTCATATAAAATTAATATTTCCACAGGGATTAATCAGTTCATTGATCGTTAACGAAGCCCACGCGCAGTGATATTGCGAAATGTAGGTTTTTGTTGTTTACATAAATTATTTTCCCCTGCGGTAAATATTTACTAAAGCAGTATGACACTTGCGCCGTGTGCAAAACATTGACAAGATTATATATAGTCACTTCACATTTAGTGCAGTGCTCTTTCTAGTTTTTCAATGAACGATGATTAAGATGTACTGAAATTGTTGCTTTCGGTAAATATTCTGCATATCTAATTGGCGTATTAGCCTGATCTTTGATACACTTGTTTTATTCAACTTGTCTTTTTCTTCCAGGCAAATTACATTCATAAACATACAAAGTTCCATTCAATGTTTCACAGTTACTTTATATTAATTAATTTTGAAGTTAAACTCCTCGTACTAAGTGACGAAATATTTATCTAACAGCACAAAGAGAACAATGAACATTTTTAAGCACGTAACATATCAAATTATTGTCATTTCATTCCCTCTTAAACACAAAAGTTTGTCACAAAATTATTCAGCTGTTTTTAGACACGTGGTGAGCATATACTAAAGTTAAAAACAGTGCAAGTAGCCAATCTAGCGTTTGCAAGACGTACTTGCCAAAATGTAGTTAAAGTAACAATAAGTCAAAGTTTACAGGAAGAACGTTCCATTCCAGGAACCTGTCGAAGGAGAGGTGCCCAAGTCACGGGAAGGACCAGAAGCAAACCAGAGCAATTGAAAGCTCCTACAGCTGACGTTCCTGGAAAAAATGCTAGAGATCCACTAAAATTCGTAACCTTCCTAGGCCTTAGAAATGGAACCATCTTTCTCGTTTAAAAATATATCTTCTCAATAAGTGGGAAATGTTCTATATGGAAGCCCTGGCCAGAGTCCAAATTACCCGAGAACATTCATCACTACAACTGGCAAGCACACAAACATGACAGATGCCCATTTCCGCTTCCCATGTATAGTAGGCCGTTTCTTGTATTTTCTTGGTGTCAGGTTCAACAACATGCATGGTCGGCAGGGAATGCTTTGCACATTTCTTTAGGATTCCAAACAGAACCAATCAAAATATACTTTTATCTTAAACAAATAAATGCTCTTTTATATGCTAATACTGCAGTAAGGAAGTGCTTTTTGATGCCAAGTATGTATCTTGAATGTTGTGGCGGAGCGAAACAGCAAAGGACAGTATAAAAACGATGTCAGCGAGAGGCTGTGCATTCCTGTCACTACATAACCAGGCACAGAGACAGGGTCACCCAGTGACAAGAAACGTGTTCCTAGCAAATGCCACCGAGGAACATGTGCTTATTATTACAATTTTAAATTCAAATCATTTTATCAGAATCAGTAAAATAAAAATGCAGCTGGTCTTAGGCCACCAATAAGGAAACAACGGAAGCATGTACTATCCGCTTTGTCTTATTGTGATAATGGTTTTTGAAAAGGGCAATGTATCAAACCGTAAAGCTCACAACTTAAACAATAAGTTGCTTGCATTGCAATGAGATCTGCAGAGGTTCAGACGTGCTAAATTATGTTTAACTTTGGCCCTGTCTACTAGCCATGTCAGTTCTGGTGGTGTAGTGGTTACCACGCTTGCCTCCTAAATCCAAGATCGCGGGTTGGAACCCGGCCAGGAGCGATGGATTTTTGGGGCGTAAAAATCCTAAGTGTGGCTTCCTTCGGAAGGGAAGTAAAGCCGCGGGTCCCGGGTCGTACATTTACGGCACGATAAAGAACCTCAAGCCTGAAAGAAGAAGCCTCTGAGCAAAATTAGTCGGCCGTTTCACGCCCTGAGTTGAATGGGATACTGATGACCTGCGATGTTAAAGAGCGTCCATAAATCAATCAATCAATCAACCAATCTACTAGCCATTGCCTTAACTTGCATGTCCCGTCATGATAGGAGCGTAACAAAGCATTTAAATATTAATAGCATTGTAGTGAGCATCCCTCCCTAGTCGGTACCATGTTCTTCCTGTTTCAATAACTTCATTATTGCTTTTATTCTGTAAATGTGTTTTTCCTCATTCTCTTTACTAGTTTCTTGCATATTCTTCTCAAACTACAAAATATCAAATTGAAACAGCGGAGATACCAAGTGAGATTTCAATACAGTTCAAATGTCGTCTTAAACCGGCAAATACTCGTACGGCTTTGTTAAGGCGTTTGGCAAATTTTCAAAGTATAAGAATGGTAAAAGTGTATAAAATGTTTATATTTGCAATAGATGCTGATGTGGCTATAAATGCCGAATGGGGCAGGTTCCAATTTCAGATTTGCCAATGAAAGTTAATACGCTTAAAAAGGAAGAAACAAGGCCACACGCTATCACGCTTGCTCATTTTATGGTACCTATTTCTGTATATTTCCTACTTTATTGCGCATATAAAAGCCATAAACCGAATCCTTATTCCCTCTTGCATTTGTTTCTGCCATAGACATTCGTAATTTTTTGTACAGACCACAGAGTTCTGTTAACGTTGATTCCTTGATTGTTAACGTTCCATTCTCAGCTCTGGATTCAGATTTTCCATTATCACCTTCTTACGCTTTACATTATCATGTTACGATGAATCGACCAATCCGCATACTAGGCTTTTTTGTAATAATTCTCATGCATTCTTAAAAAAGGAACGGACAAGCGATAAATTTTGCTTACTTATTATAGGAGGGCGAACCAAACATATACCGGATTTTTTGTTATTTATTGAAACCAAATTAAATAAGGAGCATGATTTCAAAACGTATTAAGTGCACGTTTGGTCTAAAAACTGTTTAATAAAATTTCCCCCATTTCGAATAATAAAGGACTCCAGTCATTGATAAATTCAGGGCACTATTAGATGCAAGACTGTTCACAACAACTTACTCACGAAATAACTGGCTAGAGATTCACAGTCACAGGTGTATCGTTAGAAAGACAGTAAAATGTTGCCCTTGCAATATTTTTTTATTCTTTATTTTCCATTTCAAAATCACAATTTCTGCTAAAAGAAGCATTATTAATTGTACTCTTTGAATACCCACTGATTATTCAAACTTGTGCAATTATGCCTTACTATTACATTAAATACGCCTAATTATTGAATTACTAGCATATACATAATTGTTACACCCGTTTATAAATATAAATTTAATGCCACAAATAATATCAACAGTTGTTTCTAATCTAACTTGCGTTTTGCATTATAGTCAGCTAGACCAAAACGTATTAAGTTACAGTTATAAATTAAAACATGCTTATGTGTTCATTTATGAAGCAATTTCATTGTTCAAACATTATAAAACATTATGTCAATACCTAACATTTTGCAGATATCCATTTCTCAAGCACACTTAATACATCTAATTTCCCAAACACATTTTCCCAGTGAATAGGAAGCTTGTTAATCGCATTACTGAAGAAATAGTAAATCGGTTCTTTTAGCAGTTTAAGCCCAGGGAGGTGTTACAATGGACGCGCGTGTCGTGTGCAGGAATTGGTTTTGCCTCCACCAGAAGCTGACATGACAAAATGTCATGAGAATGGTAGCGGATTCATTTCCAGTTTCTAATTGTTGTGTCTTATTCTTTAACTACGTTATTACGCTCTCTTGCGCCAAAAATTTAACAATAATGTGTTGCGCAATCGCTCACAAGTTCCGGCTTGTATTTGATTCACGCTCGTACTTATTAAAGGTAAATAACTGCGAGGGGCCATACTCTGGTTGGTAAATAGTAACTCGGTATTCATTTTCATGAAGCAGAAGTGCAACACTTTAGTGACATTTTGTGGTATGTACCAGAACTAGCCATAATCTGACTTTAATAAAGTCGGTCCTGGTGGTGTAGTGGTAACCATACTTACCTCCTAAACCTAAGATCGCGGGTTCAAACCCGGCCATGGTCGACGGATATTTTCGGCCGTAAACATCCTAAGTATGGCTTCCTTCGGGAGGAAAGTAAAGCCGTGGGTCCCGTGTCGTACATTTACGGCATGTAAAAGAACCTCAAACCTGAAGGAAGAGGCCTCTGAGCAAAATTTGTCGGCCGTTCACGCCCCGAATATAATGGGACGCGTATAAGAGCGTCCGTAAATAAAACAAATTAGCAATGGCTTTAATAACATTCTTAGCACTTGCATAGTATTGCTGAGAGAATGATGTCGGGTAGCTTTGCGCTTGCTGCACAGAATATATTCAGCTTACACACTAATAATGTTCCTTAGCAAGTTCCTAAAACCCTCACACCTACATCAGGTTATGCAAGAGTAATTCTTGATGTGGAATAACATCTTATACTAATACTGTTATTTTGTTACCAGAAATAACCAAATCAGAAATACATTTTGAATTGGATACAGCAGCTACAGAAGGCGGTTTTTGAAGTTTTAAAAATTCTTGCACCGTTTAGCTTAAATGCTCTCAAAGGAAAATGTTACGAGCTTATCAACTTTTGCCCATTCTTGTAAACATGCACATTTCTTCTGAACGGAAGTGCACCAAGGTTTCGCTAAAAGCAATTACCACCAACATTGCTCATAACTTTGCAGACTTTGTGAAATATTCCTAATCATAACTTCCTCTCAGTTGCCCCTTTGCTATATCAATTGTTCTTGTTATAGTCTGTGATCTCCCCGAGGAGGATTTTCTCATTTTTTTAACCACAATTTTATCTGTTACTTGCTTAATGTTAGGAAACCGTGACATTTGATTCATGTTAATGTTGTATCTCTGAATGCAATATCATGCAGCCTACAAATAGCTTTAATTTAGCACCCCTAAAATGATTAAGGATGTTATGTCAAATCAAAACAAATGTGCACTCAAATTCTGCCACACAATTTCCAATTTAGAAAATATATTTCATGAATATGCAGCAATGAGAAAGGATTAGTTCAATAACATTAATACATTCTTAGATATGATGCAAGGAAGTTTATTTAATTAAAACCATATTATTTTTTTTATTTTTCTGCACAGTATCATGAAATTTTACACAAAGTTGTTCAGTATTAAGAATATTTATGCAGATTTTATCCCCTTAAAAAAATTCAGCACGTGGTTCTATTTTTATGATGAAAATGTGACATTTTATAATTGCATGCACATGATATTTAGTTTCCAAAAAGGCCATTCTCATAAAGTTTCCTTTCTTGCATATTTTCACTTTAGAACTGCACAGAGAATGATGATGAACCAGTAGATCATTATATCAATGCCAATGCAGGATGTACATGACCCAAATCCTGGAAGGAGAAGTTCACCATATTTATACATTCCGCTGATACCCTTTCCAACTCTTAAAAAGTAGTGTCAGGTGCATTTATTAATTTTTAAATCACTTGGTATATCTATTAATAAATGAGGGAATGGGTCATATTACTGTATTTCTGTACCAACTTTCACAACTCTCATATGTTCAATAGGGAAATTGACTGTTTTCTGTAAAATGATTTGACATAGAACGCTCTTCTGAACAGTCAAGTTCCTTGAGGTAAACATTGGTTTATTTTCGTTTACATTTAATAACAAAACAGACCCGTTTTAAACTCTAAGGCCTTGTTCCAAAGAAACGTCCATCCTCAAGAAGAGTCCTGCTTATTAAAGTACTTTATTTCCACTTTCATACGCTGAACTTTTGTAAAAAACTACACAGTATATTCAAAATTTTGCGATTTTTATTTGTACACTCTTAAAAGTCATAACAACCACAGAGTTGCAATTAACCTTAAACGTGCAGTTTGTTTTAATAAACTGGACAACATTTTCATTAGGCAAAAGCTATTTCTATGCAATCGACATGGAGATTACAATTCATTTCACAGCGATGTTATCCAGTGTTCTTCTTAAAGCATAAAGCAATACCATACACGAGGTTCGTAGTGCCGGTTTAATAAACTTTACAGATGAGATCGACATCTGTTCCGCTGCAAGTTGCATTTTGAGAAATTAAAAATATATAACCCAGTATTTTTTTGTAGAGTAGAAATAAAAAATGTAAATATTAATCCATAAATTGCATAGCAACAATAGAATATGTTAAAATATGCCCATGTTTGATAAGCTCTAACATTTTGTGCATACTAGGAGAACTGTGCAGTAGATGCAAAACGCTTAGCTTACGAGAGTTTAAAGTAACACAATTGTCTTTCTGTTGCACAAAATATATGTAACAGAATTACTCTTAATATGCATGAGCTGATTGTGCGAGACTGCGAAAGGTCTTGTGTCAGGAATTGCCTGCATTACGCTAACATAAAGACGGCCCTAAACGCAGCAATTCTTACCTGAATCAAAGAAAAGAGCGCTTAAAAATTCTGCTGTGTAAATAACAAAAAGAAGAAGAGAAAGAGGGATAGAGAATTGTGCGCTTTTAACATGGAGAAACATTCAGCATTCATTTACTTCTTTCTATACCACCCTTATAACAAAGAAGTATTGCAAATCATTTCATTAAGAACAATTGGCATCTTTTTGAAAGTTTAACAAGTAGGCGCAAATAGCTGATGTATCACCTCACAGATGATCCTTACGTGGTTCAAATACAATGATAAAGGGTTTTTGTATACATTTTCATTCATTTCTAATGTTTCCATATTTCATTAATAACAAGAATCAGAAAGAAAAAAAGTAGGTGAAACTGTTGCCCTCAGTCATTGTTCCCTGGAAATGTTTTCTGAAGAGCCGATATTGCACTTGGATTGCAGAGCGGGAACAGGATTTTTCTGCTCTTATAAGTGAATGCAACGGTTTGAACCAGCAGCTATATTCGTTCTTTTTGGGATTCCTGGCGGTTTGAACAATAACTGCAGAGATGCCAGACATGCAAAGGGAACGATTATTGCTCATAGTGAAGTTTAAAGTTGTTCAAGAACCCCATAGCTGTAATCCTTTCATCTAAAAGCACGTGCTTAGGGATTCTGGTGGCAGGGGTCATGTTGGTCATGAAAGATCGCGGGCTGTAGCGAAACCTAAAATCTGGCAGAAAATGTTCAAGGTGAGACAAGAATTCCCGACTTCCTTGATGCATTGCTAAAAAATACGAATTCTTGGAACGATTCCCAAATACTTTTGGCTTCCGAAATGCTGCTTTACTCAAGAGTCAAATGTTTCACGGCTGCTAGGTTTAATGTGCTTAATCGTAACCCTTAAAGCGACCCAGCAAATAAAATGCATTTTCCACGTTCTGCTGCATGCATTTCGTTTCTATATGCCTTCAAGACACTGCGATAGTTTCTGGCATCGTGAAGTTTAGCTGCATCCAACAGCACATGACAGTTCACCCAGCTGTCGTTACTGTTGCGTATTTTCCCCTCTAATGTTACATGCATAGCCCTTTTGTGCACACATTTTAACAGATCGACACAGGGCAATGCTTCTACTTGAAAACTAGAAATGCGTAAATTTGGTGCAGACGTGGCCGAACTTTTCATGAAAACACCTGCTGTGCTACAGTTAAGAAATGCATCTTCGTGCATTAGCCACATGCAACTTTTGTATCTTTATTTGCCCCAGTTTCTTTCTCCGTTTTCCATTTAGTTGATCTGTTCACAATTACTTTGTATATTCATTGCGTGTTAACAGTTTTCTACTACTACGTGCAGCAGCCTTCGCTGGCTGGGTTCACGAACAATTTTGCAGCGACAAACTGAATATGACGTTCAGATGAAGTTGGGAGTGTTCAACATTATTGATTTAAACTGAAAATCGCTACATGCTTTTGCATTTAAAGCATCTGGATACACTTAGATGTGTGTTAAGAACGAGAAATGCAAATGATAGATGTTTCGATTAAGCTGATACATTGAAATGTTCGGCAGAGGGCAGAAGCGTAGTCATGTCAATATGGAACAATGGCGGAAGCAGGAGATATCGGAAATACATACATCCTATTTACCCTGTTGGGATCGAACCCTGGGCGCCTTGTTATAGCTTACGTTTATAAAGACGGCGTGCAGCTCATGCAAAAGAGTAGTGGACAAAACTGCTTTCAGTTGGTTGTTCTACGGCTCACTTTATCTCCGTATCGTACTTTCGAAAAATACCACAACTGTTTTTTGTTTGTTTGTTTTATTTTTTTGCGTTTAATTTGTATGTAAAATGGCGTAGTTAACGTAAATTCTGTGTCGATTTATGGATATAAAATGAGAATTTGCAATGTTATTTTTCTATACTACGCATTTTTTTTTTTACGGTTTTGGTACATTATTGGTCATTTTTGTATTTTAGGGATATACCTACTTTCTTTTTATATTTAATTATGTTTTCTATTCTGCAGTATTACTGCCTTCCTCGTTTAATGAGACATGCTTTAGCCTTGAAATAATTGCAGTAGTAGAAAAAGGCGTTGAGTCTTATGTTATTACGTTCACAACTTTACCTAAAAACATACAAAAAAGTGTTGATTAAAGTTAGTGACAAATTGTGGCGACTAAGAAGTAAGACGGGAAATAATGCACTACTAGAGCCTCTCACCACGCGCTGCCGATGTGAACTAATGCTGTTGTGCAGTACACAACGCACACTAGGCAATCAAACTTCATTGTGCGAAGCATTGCAAACTAAACAAGTTGCGCTTGTCGATGTGTGCAGTGTAGTTGATGAAGTGGGGTCGTTCTATGCTCTTAGTTTCTGAAGCGCTAACTGGTGAAACTGCAACACATTAGATTTCGAAGAACTGATTTCTAGTGAATTAGCAAACTTTAAATGTGCTCCCATTGCAAGTGCCGATGTTGAAAACATAAGAATGTTGTTGCCGATAATTCGGTTGCTCCGTTACTTTTCACAATATGCACAATAACACTGTCACTTACGGCATTGCACATTAAGGTGGATACAACTTTATAGTTCATTTTTGTTTGCTGCAAGTAAATGTAAAACATGTACCTTTGAAAAGAATAGTAACTCACATTCAATAAGGTCACGGCCAGGATCGATGAATTTTTTCGGGCGTAAAAATCCTAAGTATGGCTTCCTTCGGAAGGGAAGTAAAGCAGTGGGTTTTACATTTACGGCACGAAAAAGAACCTCAGGCCCTGAAAGAAGAGACCTCTGAGCAAAATTTGTCGGCCGTTTCACGCCCTAAATTGAATGGGACGCTGGTGACCTGAGATGTTAAAGAGCGTCCGTAAATAAACAAATAAACAACATTCAATAAAACAATGGTAAACGCTAACCTACATTACTTTTCATGAATTAATTAAAAGGTCAATTTTTAATATTTTTAAAATTATGTTTTAGGTCATTTTAAGCCGTTTTTACGTTACTGACATCGGAGCCCTGCTCAAAGGTCATAGAATAACTTCCGAACAAGTTAAAACAATAGTCACTTTGGGGATGCAATTTTAATTTTTTTTTTTACATTTACTTGGTGTTTTCAGCGATATAACTAAATACTAATAAAAGGAGGAAACATCCCGATCGGAATGAAACGGAAAAAATAATGAAAGTGAGAGCCGCAGTGACTCCCACAGCACGCTGGGTGTTAGAAATAAAAAGTAGCAACAATATTCGGTAAATTAACTATTTCCGTTGAGATTCACCACATTCTCAGAGCAGTCAATTCCGAAGAATGCTGTGAATTCTCTTCAAAAGGCGGATTTATTAATGATAAGAAAGTGAAATTATATTTTGACAGCATCACAGAACTTTCATTTGCAGACAGTTTTAGATGTTCGTTAACTTAAGTAAATCTATACCTGCGAAGAGTGGAAATGAGCAAGTTGAGCGTGCCAGCTCAAGCAATGCATCTGCCCATGCCAACCTAAAGGCAGGAAGATATTTCCGGTTCTATCCAGTGGTAACTTGCGTACTCTGTGCCTTCAACTGTTCTTTCCTCTCGTATGCATCTCGGTCTGCTGCTTTCTTCCTTGATGCGGCGGCAAAAGAGCTTTTCACTTTATCGCAACAAAGGTGCACCTAGGGTTTTTTTTTTTTTCGGAGTTTTCGCCCCTCTTATAACAGGAAATGATAGGTAACTGCACTTGCAGAGGAACTGCCGAAGACAACCAATTATTTGCACAGTTCCGGGAAATGAGCCCAGATTTTACTTACAAGCAGGAAACCTCACAAAGATAACAGAGCAGACCCAAGTAGCTGATCACTGGTGGAGTGTCTTAACAAAGGAATTTCAAGCTGTACAATTTATTTTTATAGCAACCCTTTCTTCAAATGTTGTTGAGGTAAGCTAAAATATTAAAGAAAATCTCGTAGACAACTGGCTGCTTTGTCTAATAACAAAATGCAGTTTGTTTTCAGTTAGAGAACTACAGGAAAAATAATGGTAATTGTGGAAGAGCCAAGATCTGCTCACCGTGCAAAAGTCAAAGTTCGTCAATTTTTAAAATTTGTAAAACATTATCCTTAAAATTTGTTTATTGTTTTTCCTGAAAAATTACTTTATTAATTTTGCGCTTATTGCTAACGCTGTAATTGAAGATAATAAACCTGTTCTACGTGTATACATACCGCATTAGAAGTAAAGCTTTTAGCTTAAATTGACATTTATGGACAATTACGTTTTCTGAGCATTTTAGCTTTTTTTATTTCCTTCAATTATTAGGCCAGTTGTAGTGTTTATATTTTTTTTCAGAAGCAAGCATGGTGGCTGGCAGTGAGAGAGATTTTTTGAAATGGTGTTTAACGCCCGTTTTTATAATGAGGGACCACAGGCGATGACACAGATGATACATGAGATGAAATGATAAATTTGAAAGGATTTTTGTAAAGGAAGGAAGCGCTCCAGGCCTAAGTTTAGGGTACCTCCCCGGCAGTTGTCATTTATGAGAACTGAGGAAAACCTAGAAGTCAGGGAGGATGGTCCTGCCGGGATTCAAACCCCAGACTCCCGCTCACGATTCCGCGCCTTAACAACCTCGGCCACCCGTGGCGGTCGATGAGAGAGTGTGTGTGTTGTATGCGTGTAAAGGCTTTTATGTGGCTAAAGGAATTAATTTCCTTTCACTATCACCAATAGTTTAATTAAAAAATGCTGCAATGAGGACATGCACGTGTCGTAACAACCAAGTGTTATAAGCTTCTAATTTCACTTTAACGGGTAATTGAAGTAAGATTTTCCTAGTTTGCGCATGACGCGCCGCAATCTAATTTTTGTTTCTTGTATTCATTGTGTACTGATCCAACAAAGCTCTGCAGGCCTAATCAGAGAGCATCATGTAGAGATAATGCATATCTAACAGGACGCTTTATGGTTGAGAGATGCACTGAAAATGCATTGCGTGTTCAAGTCTTGGACGCCTTGGCAATACGAAACAAATACGCTACACATTTATCCAGACAAGGCTATGGAGTTATGATGTATTGCCCATCTTCTTGGGGATATGTCGAAGGGGAATACTTTCAACAGGTTCACCATTTTGTATCAAAACTTTAGGTCGTCGCCAAAAATCCTGAATTATGCTTGGGTTGAAACAGAAATTAAGCTACAATTAATATGATTGCCAGGTTTGTAGCATGTATCCCTTCACTTTCCGCGGCAGACCCTCTGCATTTGTATTGATTTTCTGGAGTGCGTGCACGCATCGTTATTTTCTTCACCGCCCCTAGACATACTCTGGATTATTTATGCCAGACCAATTCTGGATAAAGGTTCATGCTCTCGCTGTGCGCACTCTCAAGTAGTGCAGTACATTAGTGAATCTCTTGCAGGAGTGCAGACGATAGGGTCAGTACACTCTTTTCTAACTGCGCAAGACAACAGATTTGAAATAAACAATAAAACGTTAAACATTATTAGAAGGGAATACCTGATGTCTGATGTATAGGAGCACAATCTTAAGATATCAGGCATTTATTGCAACCGCTGCTAGCATACGCTCATTACACTTTCTTCGGTTTCCTCTGCCATGCGTGTATATCCTCTATCTATCATTATTTACTAACAGTGATAATTCCCATCAATAAAAGAGAAAAGCAAATACGGTTTAGCCCGTTACAATATCAATCAAAAACTAAAGAATGTTGCAAAAGATCGGAGAGTAACAACACGTTCGCACAATTTAAACCTGATTGTGCACTTAGACACTGTTGGCGAATTTCTTACGTCAGCATGCGGACCATTCTGCCTCCAAAATGTTTTCTGTGATGTTACCACCCTGCCACTTACCTGAAGGCACGCACACTATTTTTATTGGCGAATTGTATGAGCAATGTGGTGACTACATCGCGAAAAATCATCAGTTTGGCATACAATTCACACTATAACGCGAGTTAACTAATATTTCCTTATCACTTTGTATTTAACAAGGCTCTTTTAATTTATTGTCGTGATGTCGCTGTCCCAGCCATTCAGGAAAGAAAGAACAAATTACAAGAACATGTACTCGCTTACTTTTATACAGAAGTAGAAGTGAAACAGTACGCAAGTGTCCTCAAACAGGACTCGTTTCGACCTTATGTTAAGAAAATTTATTTGTTTTATTTACGGATTTTATTTGTTTTATTTACGGACGCTCTTTAACAGCTCAGGTCATCAGCGTTCCATTCAATTCAGGGCGTGAAACGGCCGATAAATTTTGCTCAGAGGCCTCTTCTTTAAGGCTTGAGGTTCTTTAACGTGCCGTAAATGTACGACACGCGGCCCAGGGCTTTGCTTCCCTTTCGAAGGAAGCCATACTTAGGATTTTTTACGCCCGAAATCGACACTGGCTAGGATTGAACCCGTGATCTTGGGTCTACGAGGCTGCATGGTTTCCACTAGACCACAGGACCGACATATTAAGAGAGAGAGAGGAAGAAAAAAAAAGGTGGAAAGAGGGATAAATTGCAAATTCGGCATGGTGCATTTACAAACATGAACAAAGGTAGTAGGGTTGGCAGAGAAAGCCAGGCATATCTTTCGGTAAAGCTTCGATGACAAAAGCAGCTCGAGTGATATGTGAAACACATGGCTCACGACTTCCGTGAACAACTTCCCATTTCTGCAACTAATTGATCTGTGCAATTATTCAATTTTTAGTGAAGATGTACCGAGAAGTTAATTAGGGTAGACAGTTTGGCGCACATTTCTATCTTACTTTGTGAGAGAATCTTTCATAATGAAGGTTGTGTCTTTGTTTCGTTGTACATGAAATATGTTGCATCACACTTTATTTGCATAAAGAGAGTTTTAATGCATCCTAGAATGAGCAATGAAAGATATCCGGCTTGCAGAGGTACAGTGGTTAATACTATTATCTCTAGTTTACTATAGGACGAGCGTCCCCTTCACTGACAAATTTTAACAAACAATAACTTGGTTGCACTTCTTCGAAAGTTCTAAGCAATCCTGGCTGTTCATTTAATTTCGTGAAACGACGACATCGAAGTTTCTCATCATTCACAAGATTGTATTTCAGCACTATGCCGATAAGCCGATCCGTTCTACACTGCAACTACAACCTTTGTTGCTCAAGTGACATTTGAGAAGCTGAAGGAAATGATGGAAATAATGACCAAAGTAATTGTAATTCACTCTTATTCGTCTTAACTTGTCGCAAGCAGTTATAAGAAATATTTCATCTTCATTCTCTGTTCCTTGCTTAAGGAACACGGTCGTTCAGTTAGCTATTCATTCTCCAAAGATTCCTAATACTCGAGCTCGCTACATGTACCAAAAAATAGAACATTTCCGCACCTACGTTTGCACTGGATAGGCGAATTATTTGATTGGCTGCAGGAAATTCCAGCGAGGTGTCGTCCTAAGGCCAACATCCCCTCTTCAGTGCAGCGTCGGCGAAAATCGATATTGCATTATACCGCAGCGCCAGGGAGAGAAACAACACGCTACCCTAAGGTTAAATTAATACTAGTAGTAGCTAGCTAGAAAAACTGTCGGGTTGGCGTCGTCGCGAAGACCTAGCTCAAGCCTGATGCTGTTTATTTAATATGAAGCACTTTACTGGTACTACAGAGAAAATTGTTGCACACACTTCCGCTTATCATGTGACGGGTCCGTGGAACTTTGTAGCAACCTTGACGTGATCATGCGAAAGAAGAAAATGCTTCTCCCTTTGTCACACGGATATATGTGGAATTGACATTGGAAACTTTTGCATCAAACATGCGGTTGGAGAACTGAACAAACACAGCATTAACCATATGAAGCGCAGTAATTCAAACAACCCATTTGCAGTAACTCAGTAACTCTTGCCTGAATCAAAATGAAAGAAAATGTGGATAAGTTGCATTTCTTAGTGGAAAATTCGTGAGCACTTCTGTTGCGCAGAGTATGTACATCAAGAACCGAGAGCCTCTACAACTGAAATTCAACAAACCCGATTTACATCACAGCCTTAAGCAGCAAGTTAATTGCACGCACAAACAAACGAATAAAATATACACAGATACGCGTGCTTCTTGTATATATCGACTCATTTTTATCGGATAGCAAGTAACAGATTCAGAAGCATCATAAATGTCAACATCTACATGAAAAATATTTTATGTTAGAAAATTACAATTTCTAAATTCCGTTATGTGCATCATCATCGTCGTCGTGGTAGCGAAGACGGCGTATTAGATGCGCAAGAAAAAATTGATTCGGGGTGGCGACTGCCCTTTGGCGGGGCTGTATACATCGTCACACTATTTAGGCTATCATGCACTTTTACTTCTAAATAGCTGTCAGGTAAGCTGTCATGGATCATTTATTCTTAATGTTATCAGTTCGTGATTAATCGACTCGACACGGCAAACCCGAACCTGGTTCAACAAACGCATATTTGGTGTACACTATTTCTCACAATAAACTTTTGATTATGTCAGTGAAGCAGGAAAAATCATACTAGGTATGTGTATATTCATCCGTTAAATGGAGGGCATGAGTTTCACACCCGTTGGGCTTTTTTTTTTAACACTGTTTAACGTCCGTTTTTACTACTGAGGCACCACAGGCGGTGGACACTGATGGTACACGAGGTGAAATGATATGTTGGGAGAGGATTTTTTAAGGCCTAAGTTTAGGGCACCTCCCCGGCATTTGCCATTTATGAGGACTGAGGAAAATCTGGACAAAACATCATTCAGGAAGGATGGTCCTGGCGGGATTCGAACCCCAGACTTCCCGCTCACGAGTTCGCGCCTTAACGACCTCGGCCACCAGTGGCGGTGTGTTGGACCTTGGCGAACACCAAGCAATTTAAACGTTGGTAAAGAATGCCGACTTCAATAAAAAGTTTTCAATTGCTTTCTCATAAGCAACTGCTCCCATGGCCACGTTATGCCATTGCTTTCTTTATTATGGAGTTACGTTATATTTCCGCGGTAAAACGTGTTTGCGTAATCACGTGAACAACTCGCATTTTGTTTAACAAGCGAATCCTTCATATTTTTTCACCTTCTTTGGGTATTTCCACATTCTGTAGTCCTTTCAGATTAATAATCTGATTAGATTTAATAAACCAATTTGTAAACTGTTATAGAAGCTAACAATTTCAATGGATTACAGTTTTTATATTCAGAGCAAACAATTGTCTTTAATTTCAATGTATTTAAAAAAATTTAAACCGTTAATTTGCTTGTATCTGTAAAGTAAGATCAGGTGAATATAATTCGGTTGAGGTGCACTCGTTGGGCAGCAGACCCCTGATAGTTTCAACAGGACGTTGAAAACATAACAGATTCGCACGTTTGTCACTTGTGTCATCGCCAAGCACAACCCGTAATGAACAAAACGATAGAGCACATAAATAACAACAGGAATGTCACAAAGTGCATTTATCTCGTTAATAATTGTAAAACACTGTCTCGTTACGCATCTGAGAACTAGCGTACTTGGCTTCTACATCTTTGCCTCAGCATTCCTTCATGCTTTCGTGGAGAAGTCGATTCCACGTGTTAAGTTACTGACCACTTATCGTAAATTCAATTTATTATTTACTTTCACTGTTCATGCTCTACAGAACCCCCCGCCACTGTACCTCAGGATCGGCTAACGTGACAACTTGTAACCATATTTGCAGAACACAAGTCTGTCCAACATTTCTCACTTGTGACAATGTCATGAACAAATCTCATTTCTTGTCCATATTAAATGAGTTTATAATAAATTATGCACAAAGAGTGTGTTTAAAATGTTAAAAAGTTGTTCTTGAAAGAGATAAAATTTGTTTTCCAGGAATGCACTGCTCTTTTCGACGACATGCAACTCTCAAATCATTTTACTTCAGTATAAACATTTGCCCAAAGGATATGTGTAATTCATTAAATGGCATTTGATTTGCAATTTGACAAGACTTTAGTAATTACCAAAATAAATTTCACTTTTAATACAACTCGCATCCTCAATTGGTTTCTTCAACCGGGAAATATTCAAATGCCATCAACAACTGTTAAATTTGGGCACCTGGTCAATTTGTGTCGTATCGCTCTTTGTTTCACTCTTCCCTGTTGTGTACTTGCTGCGCCTAAAATAACAATTTTAAAGTCATTGCCCTCTTAACTAATAAAATGTTATCATTAAGAATGCAAGCTGACATGTATAATGTGCATTATTAACATAAACAAGCATAGCGAAAGAGCTTATCTCCATGCCAGTTTTAGTAATTATAAAGTTATACGGCTTAAAATGTATCAGTACTATGTGTAAGGCAAGAATTTGCCATCAATGATATCTCTCGTCATCTTTATGAGCGTTTTGACCACTTTCATGGGATTATCTGGGATGTTCAAAATGGTGATGGGGTTACACAGCAGATACACAAAACATAAATTTACAATTTTTAAAATTATTCTTATGAGCTGCGGGTATGTTTCCTACGCCTTACTTAGCGTTCCAAGCAATGGAGTGGACTAATTATGCAAGATTACCTCCCAATCATTTCACAGGGAGGGGTAAAATGCAATCTCTGCTACAACATTTAATTTCTGATTCCGGTTTGAAATTTTCTCATAGTATGACAAGTGATGGCTAAGAACACATGGAGAGCAACAGTCAAAATTTTCATTTTATGATTTAAAAGGTAGTAGAGTTTAAAACAAACAAAAGAACATGGACCCCCTTGGCCTGAAGCATCTGAAACACTGAAAGAAAAAGAATTTTAAATTTAGTAGCATGCTGGAAGTTTAGAACAACGCTAGCACTTCGGTTATCTACTCCTGTATTTTCACTTTCGTGTTATCAGAGAACTATTTTCAGAATTCTTTGTTACAGAAAGTGGGCCAAGGCGACGAGAAGGACGGGGTCAGAGGCGTCGCAGTGCGTCGGAACGGGCGCCCAGGCGGCTGAACCTGGCCCACTGTGCAACTCTACGGGTACTTGACGCTTATGGGGAACAGCATGCATATACACTTATACATACAAATAATCTCCAACATTTTGCAAAACATATTATCGAGTGTGCATATATTTTTATTGTATTAGTTAACTGCAGTAGATCTTTTTATGCTCCTGTCTTCTCTGAATCTTCCCCTTTTTATTATTTTAGCACTATTTAAAAATTACTCGCACCAGTTTTGCTAGATATAACTTTGGAGGACATTTTGCAATGAAAAGCCGATTTGTTTCTTCACAAACAGTATTAAGAAAAGGTGTACTATCGCCATCCCATCTTGGCAATAAACAAATGATACTTAGTTTGTTTAATTGTACTTGTCCTTGGGAAATGTTTTTATTTAATTGCTTCGAATGTAAGTTTTTATTGTTACGCTTATTTGTTGTATTGCAATGATTATTCATAAAATAAAGTAAACTTTTTTAAAATAAATATTCATTCTGTTAAATGTACATAACCCTGCGAACACTTTCCTGTATTTAAACGAGGTTATAACACTTAAGAAATGCGGCGTGTGAGTTATTTAACACTTTACAACTTTCATAAGGTGCATACTAATTAGCGCGAAACAACGTTGATCGCAGATAATTTAATACATTTCTGTGGCATGTGTAAAATAAAACTCATGCGCTCGCGTGAGCCCTTGATATAAATTTGGAAATGCAAAGTTTAATGTCCCTGAGTTCTTAGTGTGACTAACACACACAAACTTGGCCACTGTAGCGACAATCATCCAAGCAGAACCTCGGAACTTGGTCACATTTCAACCCATGCCCTTAGCGAGTTAAGCGACACATGCTTAGTAATAAATTCACTGCGGTGCGATCACCACCTGTCAAAATGTAAAAAACCACGTGCAACACACGCTCTGACGGTTGGTACATGGTCGCCGGCGAAAGTGCCTACCTTGCAGATGAGATGAGATTACAGCATGTCACCAACAGCGTATTTCGAATCCGTATTATGCTTCATGTTTTGTACGTTTACTGCTTCACATGTTACATGCCCGCGATGTCACCACGCCCTTCCTTCGTGCTGAAACCAACCCCGCGAAGATGAGAAGCACACACTCGCCAAGATCAGGGCGCTTGCGATCGGATGACCGAACTCGGCACAATCCGGACGCAGTCGCACGGGCTCGGCAGTCGGTGGTGGCGCTGGACGTCGCGGCGCTACCCACAATGAGGCCGGCTCAATGAATGAAAGCTCACCACATCGATCGCTGCCCGCCTTCTCTCCCGGCAGTTGCAGACCTGATCATCGCGATTACTGGCACGGCTAATACCAAAACATTTCAAGACACACGCACCGTTTGAATTTTCTCTATTAGAACATAAAACACGTGATACTACAACCGCCACTAGCACGCGTTGTAAAATCTTCATGCTGCTTCTCCGATCATGCACTTAGTGACATCTACGCTTTCTGTGCAACGTGTTTTATGTTTACACCATATGAAAAGTAAACTGTAGAATGATAAGGGACAAAGATGATAAATTTTGCTGTGCTGCCTGAGAAACACGGCAATGTGCTTGAAATATTTCAGGTTTGTTTTGTCCTGCTGCTGCCCGACGCGCTATGCGCATTATCTCCATCAATACTTTTATATCTTTCTGTTGTTCATTATTTATTTTTTACACAATTACTACTGGGCAGCAAAAGAATAAAACATTTCACTCTCTTAATTCTGTATACTGCAGGGAAATAACAAAACACTTTAACCATTGAGTTTTGGAACTCCGAAAAATAAATAATTTATTCCGCCTTACACGTCCCTTGATCTCGATGATGAAAGGTCCGAGTCTGAAAACAATCCTCTTTAGCCTACCTACCAGGATCTACCCGTCTGCAAGATCAGACAGGCCCATCTTATTTTGTTGTTAAAAAAAAAACGGCGATGTTTATCCGCTGGATCCCTTACAGTTCATGCAGCTGCTTAACGAAAGTCGGGTTAGATAAAAGAAATTGCAGTATACTTGTTCTTTAGCCTTTCTTTGATAAGATCTAAGCGCTTACCTATAATTCCACACATTGAGCAGCGTTTATTTCTCCTACTTCTTGTTGAACAGGCATCAACTGTTCTCGTAAGCACTCCGCGCACACCTGTCCGCAATTTAGATACCATTAATGACAACGCATTACAATGATGTCACATTCCGATAATTGCAAAACAGCGTCCAATGTGATCAGTAAAATAAGCCGCATAAAAAACGTGACAGTCTCCAGGCTCATTTGCTAGCATATAACCCAACGCGTGTGCTGCGATCTCCAGCAGTATTGGGGAATACTGCGGACGACGTTACAGTAGTACGCGTTCTTGCCTGTTAAACTTGCAATAAAGCATCTTACTTGATACTTACGGTTTAATTGTAGACTCCACTCATATTATGATATCCACATGTAGCTTGTCTGATATAACAAAAATACATTCTCCAAAACGAAAACTATACGTGTTGTTCTTAAACACCAAGACATTCCTTGCTACAACCACAAGTACATTACTTCCCATATTACAGTTGTTTCAATATTAGCATAAAAAAAAACTTCGGAGATGTTCGCCATTTTTTGGAGAAAAAAACCCCAATAAAATGTAATAAATAGATGTCTCATGGTTACGCGAAGTCAATGACAATTATGTACTCAAACTAGAAGGAGCAAATTTTTAAGTGACAGCACGAATTCGCGCTTCCAATCCCTTAAATTGTTTTTGTCCACGGTTTGGCAAATGCTGGAAAGATACCCTGCAATTACCCCAATTTCCTCCCATCTCATGCCTTATTAGTGTACACCGATTATGATGCAATGATAATATTAACACACAATGTAACCATTACCTCTTTTCAAGTATGTTAAATAATGTGAATTGATACAAACCTTGAGAAGCCGATACAGGAGCATGAGAGAAGGACTTATTTAGTGCTAATTATGCGTGATCTAGGACGTGTCTGCATCATAATCGTCCTCCGAAATATTTGCACCACACATTGCCGCAGACTCGTATCTCCTTACACATCGCAAGTGCCTGCAACAAACAAACGCACCAAGCTGTAATGCTAAAACAACCCTCTTATTTGTGTTTTTCAACAGACCTTTTTCTTTATTTACTTTAAAAAAGAAAACTTCAGTCGCCAAAGGAATCGTCCCTCATTTGTACTATCAACATTTTCGTTTATAGTGTACAGAAACCGGGGCACCGTCAAGAAATACAAAATGATTCATGGAAAACAAAAGAGAGAGGCGGTAACTTGAAAGCATCGCTTAGGCGAGTCCATGGCTCCAGCGTGACGTTTGCTAAACACATTGCGACAGCCTTAACACCCGTGAGCTATGTTTACAATTTGAATTTCATTCCCTACAAAGTGCATGCATTTTCTAGATCATATTTTGATTTCTTACTTTGTATGAACAGAGAGGGCAGCTAGACTAATCCAACAGACTGATCACTACAAAAATATCAAGCGTTCAACAGAGACAACATTTCGGCGATCCCTGACCAAAGTCAATATCGCATTTTTCTGTCGCGTTGTCGCGTTGCCCAGATCCACTAGAAAATTCTTAGAATTCTTGAATACTTGTGTATACACAAATAAATATTTTGTTTAATTGAATCTTTTACATTATGATAAGAGTTTATTGCACAGTTACAAGCGAACTGGGGGATAAACTTCATAAGCTTTTACTTATGTTATTTGCCATAAATCGACTCTTTTTAGTGAGGTGTTTTATATGTCAAGTATAGTTTATGCATGAATTATTTAAAAGTCACACGCAACTATCAATTTCTTGGACAATCATTGAGAAATGTCCCATCCTAGTACTTTTATTCCTACATGTGATGTCAGGAAATATGCAACTTTGGACTTAACTTCGTTTACGTACTCAAATAAATCTTTCAAAATATCTAACCCTTCCCTCAACCTACATTATTGCAAAACTTTATTGTTAATATTTGCGGAGGATACAAAAGTATTTCTGTCACAGCACACATTATAAGGCGTTTCTGCAGTAATGTTACTCCGCATGTGCTATTCCAGAACGTATCAATTTGGGGGGGGGGGGGCACACTGGACAAAATGATATTTACAACATCGAAGACACCAAAGCAACCTTGCGCTTTTCAGTTCATACTTACTATAGCAACATGGGCCGACCATTTGTTTTCTTGTTTCTTCACCATAAAGCAACCTGAGCTAGATATTATTAACTAAAAATATTCTCTCAATTGCGTCGTTTTGCTCAGGTCATTGCAAAGGAACTGGCTTGCCAACCGTGTGGCGGCTAAGTGGCATTTATGATGACCAAACACAATTTTAGGTTTATTTAGTTCTTTTTTGGGAGGGGGCTCTCTTCTGTTTCCAGCTACCGACCTTCACCTGTGTAGCGCTGTTGCTGCTCTCATCTTTAACACTACTGCAACTCCACATACAGCCACCATGGACTGCAGACCCTTCCCTTAAAATGTGGCAGTTGTTTTTGCAATGCCCTCTCTTACGTCCACGTTCATGTTCTTCCGCTCAAAATTGCGTTACAGCTGCCACACATTCAAATGAAGTGTTTTTCCAGTATTGGCACGCTCTGAAAGAAACGCTTAACACAGAGAATGGCTTTATTCTGTTCCACAACATTAGAACAATTAAATGACTGACTGTGGGTCGGTACTGGTGCTATACTTGGCTCCTAAACCCAACATCGATTTTCGCATTTTTTCGAACGTAAAAGTCCTAAGTATGGCTTCCTTCGTAAGGGAAGTAAAGCCGTGGGTCCCGTGTCGTACATTTACGGCACGAAAAAGAACCTCAAGCCTGAAAGAGAGGCCTCTGAGCAAAATTTATCGGCCGTTTCACGCCCTGAATTGAGTGGGAAGCTGATGACCTGAGATGTTAAAGAGCTTCCGCAAATGCACTAAATCAACAAATCGCTAAGATTACAATTTTTTTTTCAAATTCTACCCGCAAAAAGAGAAGAAAATAAGAATTGTGCATTCTGTTATTTGCGGAATTCGTAAATATTCCACTTGTTTAAGCCGAGAGTGAAAAGCAGTCGTTTTAATTTCGGTTTTCCTGCATCTTAAATGATTCAAAATATCTTCACATAATAAATAAGTGTGGTAACAAGAGCAACAGCAGGTTTTATGGGAAAATATCTGCATATTTTAGACTTCAATACACCGTTTCCCTATTACATATTATTTCTTTCTTTCTTATTGTGACAACTCTTGAGAGCGAAACTTGAGACGCACAACAAACTGTTGTATTTATCATTTCCCTGTTATTCTTCCGTACGCAAACTCAGTGTTAACCGCCTACCAAGCGCTAGATAACTTAACTACAGTGGGGGACCACGAAGCGCTTACTGATATACACTGCACCTTTGCTATGCTGTGCTAATACCTTGGGGGGGGGGGGGAAGGAGTCTCATTTTATTACACAGGTTAAGTTAAACTGAAGAGGCAATGCTGTCATAGGTGGCGTGTTAAACGCTAAAGGTATGCAGTCCGTCCTCACAATTTCTATAACATCCGCAGCAGAGACTTCTCGAGCGTTTGGTAAAACATTAACTTATGTAAAATTACCGACGTGGAGTGCAAAGAAGTATGCACGTTATCCGCTAGAGAGCAGGACGTTCAGACGAGCGCTTGCAGTCACGCGAATAGGTTAAAATCCCTTACTGAGCCAATTACAGGCTGGTTGTAAATGCTCGGCAAATCTGCCTGCAAGGCACGACATTTGTCTGATTTACTGTACATTGTTTTGATTCTTCGATCGAACGCAATAAACATAAACGTAGTTCGGAACTCCATGCAACCGGCAGTTCTTCAGTAAAAATATAACGCTATTACCGACCGTCTGTCAAGCCTCGCATGCACAAGCCAGGATGCAAACACACTAATTGCTGTTTTACCACATCGGCAGGGAGTTTCAGTTAAAGTGTGTACTCTATTCTAAATATAACTTTTCATTTGCACCTGAAAAGAGTAATTATAATGTTATTTAGCTACATTTGTACCAGCTAGGATTGGAACATTTTACAAGTTCATCCCTCCATCTCGACACTTAATATCTGGTTGAGGGTATCGCCTCCTTCACGTTACACACACAGTAGGCAATATGTTTTTGAATTGGGGCGAAGGCTGCATAGGGTCTTTTTCCTTTAAAGGGCATGCTCAGTTTGCACCGCTATCATATATATGTCCAGCAGAGCAATATGAGCCATACATTGCACTGTTGAATATCTTCAGGAAAGCCTTTACCGGTGGCTGAGGTCGTTAAGGTGCAAACTCGTGAGCGGCAGGTTTGGGGTTCGAATCCTGTAAGGACCGTCCTCTCTAAGATTTTTCAAGGTTTTCCTCAGTTCTCATAAATGGCAAATGTTGGGGAGGTATCTTAAACTTAGGCCTGGAACGTTTCCTTCCTTTAAAAATCCTTTCCCAATACATCATTTCATCTCTTGTATCATCAGTGTCCACCGCCTGTGGTGCGTCAGTAGCAAAAACGGGTGTTAAACACCGTTATAAAAAAGTGGGGGGAAGCCTTTGACATAATACCAGACTCTTATTATGAGATTTCCCGCAATTATTTTTCAAACTATGTAAAGAAAAAAAATAAGCCCATATATTTAGGAAAACAGAATACGGCATTATTACATTCTTATTATATTGTACACAAAAACATTGCTTACCTTTTCCGTTCTAAATTAAAATGTTGAATCTATAGGACTGGTAGAGGCACTGCACATCCCCAAACACAACATGCCAATACGTTTTTATATTTATTAAGCTCTTTGCACAATAATTTTTAAGTATGTCGACACATAACGAAATTAGCTTAACAGCCTCCATGTGTCCATCTTTGTTAACCCGTAGCCATTTATAAATACGCATTAAAATACTGAAGCGGAAGACGGCTGACATCGTTTTAAAAGTGACAGAAAAAACCTTCATGCGTTAATTTCAAAATTGTGGCAGTTTTAACCGTCGTTGAGTTAGGACCCGCCACTGATCCACCCTGCAGAATAAGCTCACCCTTCCCGCAACCCCCGCTCTGCTCCGCACGATGCCGGAGAGCTGAGGATCGATACCAGAAGAGTAGACTTGGCAACGGTGAGAAGCAATGTACGCACGCGTTGTACCTGGCATGGTATGACGCAAAGCGGTCCTTTCTTCTCGCAGCCTGCAGTGCATCCTCAAGTCTTAACGCTTTATATTATTTTCCATTTGATCTTGCTGAGAGCGTTTCACCTACAATCCGGCTTTGCAAAGAAGCCTGCGCACATATTGCTCGATGTAATTCGCAATATGTAGAACGTTCAACTATTTTCTTAGGAAAACAAGCCATGGATAAAATAGCAGGGCATTCGGTTTTAGCTGAAATATGGCATTTGCAAATAACACCAACACCATTTTGTCATCTTCCAGAGTTGCAGCACGTTGGTTAGCTCTGCGTAGAAAAGCGACGTTCCTGAGAGACTTCAATGTAATTACTTTCTGGAAATTTCGTTTTAGTTGTTTAAACGAACCCAATCCTTATTCTCGTTATTTCGCTTACCCAATTCCACATCGACAGCTCAGTCATGTCGCATGGCAGAGAAAGTTTTTTATTATTGTGTAACGTGCACTAGACACCGCGGAGATAATAAATCTTTGTTGTACACATTCGCGTGGAAGAAAGAAATGTACTTGTTTGGAATTAATTACCTCCCTGCACATAATCTAGAGTTCTGTCATTTTCCTCAGCGATGAACTTCCTATGAGAAATCCCATTATATTCTCTTCTTGTAGTCAAATGTGAAAGATTAATTCGAAATTAATCTTTGTGTATCTTTCGTTAGCCAACATAATTATATAAAACGAAAATGCGAAGGTTTCTATAACTCTTCTTCTTTTTCTTTATTGGTTTGCTTAATTGTTTTCTTAGGTTCACTCTTGTTATTTATAATGCGCAACAGATTAGCACGAGTTCTTTGGCATTCAAACTTCCATTTAGTAACTGTCTACGACTACTTAATAACTTCAAATGTCATAAATAAGTGGAAGAAAAATCTTTTAATGAGGTGTTTTCATTTGAACCTGAGAGTAACTTTTCATCTATTTTTAGAATCTTTGGATATTGCTTGAGGTTCAGCACCTCTACTCCTGCGCATACTGGATTTCGAATTATCCTTTCTATTGCATGTCTTATCAATTTATTTCGTTATTCCTTCACAAGCGCCTTAGTTCCTCTACCTTAACAACTACACACAGAGAGTTTCTAGTATCAAGAAGAAGCGCATTTTCCTAAAAAGTTATTTATATTTATTCTGGTGGTTTTCTAATACTTTACGAACCTATTATCGCTTTAGATGACAATTTCACAACGATTTTGCCTTGGGAGAAACTGAAGTGAACAGCGTAGTAATTAACTTCAATCGCAAGCTATTTACCATTATTACTCCAAATAGAAATTCCAGTTTTATGGGCAAATAAAACTGCAGTCTAACCCGTAAGCAAAACTCAAGTTTTATGTATATTCGATAAATCAAACAGAATTATAAAATTAATTATTTTTATTTAAATTCTATTATTTTCACACATAGTTTGGTATGAAATTACTCTGTGCCAAGATTTTTGTGTGCGAAGTATGACAGTACGTTGAAAAATATTTTATTTTTACAACGAACTAGTTTTTATTTGATATTATTACTTCAAGAAGACCAAGGCTAAAACTGAAGGCAGCAACAAAAACTTCTTGGCACTGAGGTTAATTTGTAACGACGCATTAGCCAATTCTGCATGAAGAAATGTATGCAATCATTTCGGAGATAAGCTCTTCCGCGTTATTTGTTCACCTGGCGCAGTTTGACTCAGCAAGACATATATAAAGTGGTGTTATACTTATTGACTTCAGAGTGATAATGCCTGGCTTTAACAAGCTGGACAGCTGAAAATCCCAGTTCCCAATAGCAGCTTTCTGTATCTCTGGACAATATGACGAAACTTCGTGTTCACTCATTTGACAGCTTTGGGTTATTTAAAACAAGTAAGAGCTGGAGAACAAGATTCACAATGGAAATACTTCGAATGTTATGCGCTTTTTATGGTTTTGTGGCCAGTTTCAGCAGTACATTACAAATGAAGCAGGTGAAGAATGAAAATACGAAAAAAGAACGTCGACTGGTCAAATTGCGAACAGTACAAATATTAGATTGGGAAAAAAAAAAAAAAAAAAAAAAAAAAAAAAAACCCAACTTCAAGATATATGTGCAGAAAGCATAAACTGTTATGAAGAAGGTTGCGAGCATTGGACGAGCAAAATTCAATTTACGGATTAGACTTTTGAGAATCATAACAGCATCATGCCATAGCAACAATGATCCGGATGTGATATGCAAGACGAAGGCGGAGAAGCATCCTTCCCAATAATGAATACAGTAAGATGTAGTGATCAATATTGTCTTTCAGTTATAAAGTTGCAAATGCTGTGCACACAGGCATCTAAGCACGGAAAAAACCAATCACAAGTGCAGCGAAGCTAATGCAAAAGAGAGGAAGAAGAACACCAGCCTATGGAGAAAGATACTGTCTAAATAGCGAAAGGATGAGACCTGGATATAATTATCGGAAAAGGACACAGAAAAAAGGGCGAATGTATCACCCCTCAAACTCTCCCGATCTCCAAGATGCTGTAGATGTACGTGATTATTGCATGGATAGCTAATATGTGCCTGAGAGAATTTTATTTACTTTAATTTATAGGAACTGCAGTCAGAATTTTGAAACAATGAAAAATTGAGATTTAAACAATTTAAGGTAAAATAAGCTCTACTTAATAAGTTCAGATTTAATTTATTTCAAATTATGAATAAACTATCAAGTTGTTTGTTGAAAATGCATTTGAGGTACTCAGACTATAACTGCAAGTTAACGACAAATGAGTTACTTCATTAAAAGCAGCTCTTACTGAGAGCAAAACCCGCGCAGCTCCCTATTGCTGAACATTACACAGCTTGGTACTTGTGTGTCAATTAGCAAAATGATAAATTTGTTTTGTCCAAAACTTTAAATATTTGCAAATGATGTCAGCCTGGGCACTTTTTAAAATTCTTATGAGAACTTTGGGAATATGTGCATAAAAATAATTTACTGTTCATAAAAGCACATTGCCGACGTAATCAAAAGGTTTATAATGAAACAGGAGAAAGGTGATTTTTGTATGGCCAAAATACTCTGTTAGTGTCTGTAAAAGTTTATCACAGGAGAGCATACCTTTTTGCTTTCCAAAGACTGGACCCATTGCTCTCAATTGTGTTCCGCTGACATTATGTCCACAGAAAAATGGATGCTTTGCCACATGTTATGAAAATTTATGACACTGGTGATATTCTTGATAGTGGCTGCGGTGCCAAACTGCAAAATGACTCTTCACTTTTTCTTATTCTTAATTTTCACTACAAAAAAATGCCCCAAAAGTTTGTGGATGTTGGAGAAATTAACGTTCCGAAAAAAAGTTAAGCGGAAGCAATTTTTATGGTGTAAATATTATGTAAGTACCGGATTTCTTGCTCGTTTATTGAACACATTCTCGTGGGGAGTGGCCATCTTTACTTTCTTAACAGTACATATAGAGTGCAACTTGATTCTTACGACAAATAATTGCAATGGCATATTCAGCATTTACGCTTCTGTAATATAAACTAGACATAAGTGGGAAACAATCTAAGTTTAGGGTACCTCCCCGGCATTGCCAGTTATGAGGACTGAGGAAAACCTGGAAAAACCTCAGTCACGGAGGACGGTATCCTGGTGGGATTCGAACCCCATAGCTCCCGCTCTCGCTCACCTGTGGCGGTTCCTCCTGGTAATGCTTCCTGCATTATTAATAAAGATCAAATTGCAGACCTTAAGAACGCTACAAAAACGTTCAGTAAGTTTTTATATTCATTATCTGCAGAGACAGCCTAGAAGGCAACACAATCTCATTTTTGGCATACACAACACGGTTGAAGATATACAGACAATCAGACATAAAGGACAAGATTTCATTTGTGGTGTGATAACACGCACGTGGCAGTTTCTTGTAGCCATGTAATCAATGGGCGATGCACCGTGCAACAGTCAAACTATCTGCCGAATCATCGATTTTATGCTCCGGATAGTTTTTAACTGCTTCTTAAAAAAGATTATCTTAGAATAATTTTGCTGTTAATCATTAGTTTGCTACATGGAACTGAAGGAGGAGAATTTTTCACGAAAAAATATCACACGTTAATCGCTGTTCTTTGTAGTTTAATGATTGAAAGTTAAAAACCTGTTTGCAATCATGTTACAGATCAACACCAACCATTCATACAATAACACATGACCTTGACTTTCAGTAGCCTCTGCTTGTTTTTCTACCATGAGTAGGGGGCGAGTGATTACTCATGGACCTGACTATGCATTTTGGCGATTACCTGGCATCACGTCTTTGAATGCTTCGAAATGTGGGTCATCGACACCATTATCAGTACTCAAGTATTCTCCGATTTACTTCACGCGGCACTTGTTTATTCACTGCGATTAAGTAGTTGAAAGAGAACGCTTGGACCTAATTCATTTTAAAAGTGTGCCATTGAGCGAAGTGGACACTATCCTGATGAGTAGTGAAATAAGTACGGGCCCCCAAACTCCACGTGTTTTGCAGACGCTATACGCGCCTCACAGAGTTACGAACAAGTACTCATGTAAATTTTCATTGCTCTTAGCCACTTCAATAACATGTTGGTTGACGTGCATTTTGCTTCATAGAAACGAGATAGAACGATTTCACCAGTAGTGTGTTATTAAATAAAAATATATCGTGACAGATTCTTGTCCTACAACTGAACATTCCAACAAAAATAATACGTGAAGTAAACGCACAAATGCAATTTTCATATTCTCTAAAATGGCAGCCAGAAATAAATGTTCGATCTTGGAGCAATAGATACACAGACCGGCAACTACTTCAGCATTCATGTGCAGCAGGTTGCCGATACAGCAAGGGGAAACGAATGCACCAGAATGTTCTAATTAGTATTATACACGTTTATTCGTTCTAACCCAGCACATCTTTAACAGCTTGTATCGTTAATAAATACAACTAGCGAATCTCCATTTATTGCTCCTTTCAATTTTGCATTACAAATCTGAAGCAAGAAATGAACGTTTTAAAATTTGATTATTAGCTACAAACAGCGCGCTGCTTCACACAGTCTTTATATCTACAAACATTCTGCCCGTATAGTATAACAAAAGTGACATATCGTAAACTAAAATATAAACATAGGAAGTGAACCAACAGAACAGCAGGTATTCTGTGCAAGAGTAGTATCCCATTGGGAATGTTAAGAAAGAAGAAATTTGGAATTTACTTGCGCGTATGACCACTTTAATCAATGTATGTCATTTTCTAAACCTTTCACACACACTATCTATGCTGCGTCTTTGGCGCCTCACTTCTACATCCTGTTAAAGTGTCATATGTCCAACTTCCCATCACACGCCCTGAGAAGTGTCGCAGGCTAACTTTGCCAGTTTTTTAAATTACATACATGCTCTTTAACATCTGACGTCATCAGCGCCCGATTCAATTCAGGGCGTGAAACGGCCGATAAATTTTGCTACAGAGGCATCTTCTTTCAGGCTTGAGATGTTTTACGTGCCGTAAATCCACTATACGGAACTTCTGGCTTTATTCTTCTTCCGAAAGAAGCCATGCTTTACTTATGATTTTTACACATGAAAAAATCCACCGACCCTTGCCAGGATTGAACACGCAATCTTAGGTCTTGACGTTTTGTCAGCAGGTACATCCTGTGCATTAAAAAAGCATCACCTGTTATATGTACCTGCAGCTGTTGACACATTATAAACAAAACACACATAAACCTTCCATCCGTTTACAGGCTGAACCTTATGCCATCTGGTGCCACAATACCCACATTTTTAAAATGAAATTAATGAATGGTGTACTCGCCCTTCCTACTGCAAGGTTTTCAATGTGCCTTATTAATATTTTCTTTAATATATGGATTCATAAAATTATGTCCTATTATGGGCAAGAATTGTATGATCAAAGTGCGATTTGTAGGGCATTTAAAACGTGAAATACTTGCAACTGGAACATGAGTCATTAAATGCTTTATTTCCTGACGAAGCTAACGAAAGGTGCATATATATGAGCTTGAGAACAGACAGTCTTTCATGTCCTCAACAAAGAAAAATACAAAGGACTATTGATATTGGGAGGGAGTATTTTCAGAATTTGCAAATTGTCTACTCGATGAAAAACTTAAAATTGTGCGTGCTCATAGACAAGACAAATGAAATGTTTTCGGAGAGCGAATTTAAACTGTAATTTCGAATGGGCTCCGCATGCTGAGAAACAAGATAAAATTGTGCCGAGCAGGGTGACTCAGGCAGTAATGCATCATGGTTTTAGCGAATTTCCTTTGCAGTCATTTTCCGCTCTCATTTAACATTGCTTCATTCTGTTGCACGGTCGCTAGTGCCGAGTGAGGTGGGCTGGTGCAGTGTAACGGTTTCTTAGGCTGCATCAGGAAACAAAGATAGAAATCCTGTCTACTGCTTTACCACACCCCCCAATCGTGCTATTCACTTTAGGTCTATGTGAATGCTTGTCTGGAAGATGACATTAGAAATGGAAAAGTTACGTATTGTGTGACGAAGCCTTTGAGCTGCTTCCTGTAGCGCAGTTTGTTGCAAACACACTGGGTAAAGTACTTGCACTTAGGTCCTTTTATGCAACACTCGTATAAACTTACGCTATGATTCTTCACTTTTCTTTTATAACAAATTTCAGCTAAAATTGTTTTGTAGTTACGCCATGACACTATTCGTTAACTGTTACAAATTTGAGCTTGAAAACGTGCGCAATAAAGTTATTAGCATTAGCGGAAATGCTTCGCCAGAATAAACTCATATATTTTTTGTTATTTAATTAATAGAAAATGTACCTTCCATAATAAAGAAACACGCATTCTTTCTTTTGGTTACGTACTGCATGTGAATTACATTTGTTATGACAATGTTTCGGTGATCTTTTGACGATGCACGGCATATAAGAAGGTGGTATCCACAATGTTCGGGACTGGTGCTGCCACCTCCAAAGTAGTTGCAGTGGAGTTTTATACCGCTAGGTGGCAACATTAGCACATCTGATGAATGAGTGTTTAAAGTTTCATGCAGCTGGGTAAATGTATTGAGATTCTACAGTGCTTTTCATGATACTCTGTGCGTAGTATGTGGCGATTTTACAATGGATCCAAGATTAGAACAGAGAGTATCCATCAAATTCTGTGCAAATCTCGGTAAAAATGCTACTGAAACCCTCGCAATGATTCAACAAGTATTTGGGGGACAAAGCATGAGCCGTACACGTGTGCTTGAATGGCATGCTCGGTTCAGGGCGGGCCATACAGCTATTGAAGACGATGCTCACACAGTCCGTCAGCTGCACAACGCCTGACATTGTTGCCAAAGTTCAACACCTCGTTCGTGAGGATCGACGTCGAACCATTGAAGACCTTGTTCATGAAGTGGAAATGCTTATGGAACATGCCAACGAATTTTAACTGATTAATTGAGCATGCATCGTGAAGCCGCAAGATTTGTGCCAAGGATCCTGACTGCTGATCAGAAGACGCAGCGTGTTGAAGTTTGCACGGAACCTCGTCAGACCGTATCCGATTATCCAAACTTCTTGTCCAGGGTCATTTCCCGCGACGAGAGCTGGATGTACGCTTATGACCTTGAGACAAAACAACAGTCCTCCCAGTGGAAACGAGACAAGTGAAGAGCAAAATCGAGAGCATGCTCCTCTACCAAGGGGATTGTGCACAAAGAATTCGTCCCACGAAATCAAACAGTGAATTTCACGCACTACTGTGACGTTTTCCGACGGGTCGGTGAAAATGTGAGGAGACGACGGCCCGAACTTTGGCGACAAGGGAACTGGCTGTTGCATGACGATAATGCGCCCTGTCACAATTTTTTGTTCACCAGGAACTTTTTGACGAAAAAAAACATGACGGTTATTTCCCACCCACCGTAATCTCCTGATTTGGCACCCTGCGACTTCGCTCTATTCCACAAACTGAAAATCAAGTTGAAAGGGCGTCGGTTCGATACAATTGAGAGGATTCAAGAAGAAACGCTGTCTGTGCTAAACACCCTCAAAGAACATGACTTCCAAGATGCACTTGGAAATTGGCAGAATCGCTGGGACCGGCGTATACGTGTGGAAGGGAACTATTTCGAGGTGACGGCGGTCATTAGTCTCAAAGTAAGTTTTTGATCAGATGGCAGCACCAGTCCCCAATATTCTGGATACCTCATCGTATAGCCCGTCTTCTAAAACACATATATGTGTTCAATGAATTCTGTTTTTACGTTCTTCAGGTAAGTAAGCCATGTTGAAATTCAGCAGCCGGTTTTTAATTGTTTAAAATGAAGGGGAAGAGTGTTCTTAGACCTTACACTCTCTTTAAGTTTCCTATGTATTTCCTTTTCCGTTAAACTTAATAGTTACACAATGCTGAATTTTACTCATTTCATGGAATACCTAGGACACGTCTGCATTAGAGAGCTCTCTTAAATATTTAATATTTCAAATGAATGCTTAAGGGGAAAAAAAAAAAAAAAAAAAAAAAGGAATCTATGATGGGGTCGAAAGCTTTTCAGATCGATCTTGTAGATCCTAGTGTCTGAGTTCTCTAATCGGAGCACCATATTCAAAGAATTATAACTATTGCCGTTATCAAATAATATTCTTTCCGAAGATTTAAACTACAAAGCGACAGACTACATGAATTTAGAGGTGGTGTATAAATTTGCAATTGCTTATAAAAGTATTCCTACAGGAGCAATCTCTTGCTAATTTAATTCATTCATTACATCATACCCAACGTAAGGCAGAAATGCACACATTAAAGCAGGCAAATGCACTGCTACCCATTGAAATTGCACCACCCATAAGGGACGCGCTAATCCGAAGTTACATTTTCTCAAAAGGAACAACCATGACCCGTCGAAAATACGGCAGCAATACCAGCAGGTGTAGGGAGAAGACGTGAAGGATCCAAGGGCCCCGCTAAAAAACAAAAAGGGAAGGCAGACATAATTTCCGCACGGTTATTAAGAACACAACTGTGGATTATTCGTAAGGCATGTAGGTGCAATTTATCATTTTCAGATAAACACGGGAGAAAACTGTTGTCTCTGACCGAGTTACCCTGTAATAAGTCATTTGTGAAACTTGTGCACAAATGTGAGATATTTTCCTCTACGCTCAACTTTAGAATGTTGTGTTTAAACTTCCACGAAGAGAAACGCCATCTACTGCTTAAAACGTGCATAAAATATTGCAATAACCGCAGACACTGGTTACTTTGCTTGGGTTTTCTCCGATTATGTTTTTTTTTTATTATTATTAATGGAAATATGAAGGGCAACGCTTGAGATTCGCATTCGGAAAAACCTTGGGGCCAGACATCTTGACCCTGGTCGCTTAAGCGAATGCTGGGATGGACCTTTCCTGTGCAACGAATTTTCCGCTCTTCCATTCCATTGTGCTACGGGATCGCAAGTGCCACAGCGAGGTGACGATGGCTTGCACTTTGAAAAGGTTTCTCTCCGTGTTCGGCACAGAAGCGCGGAAGAGGATTCCGCCGGCGTGGACGTGTTTTATTTGCAAACATGTTAGCGTTCCTTATGCTCCTGCCTCACCGACTGCAGCCCGGCTTCACTCTACTCGACCCTTCCTCCCGGAGGCAAAAACAGTTAATCCCACCCTACAATACAATGCAAATGTCTGATATTTGCTTGCATTTGAGTGTGTGTTATATAATATTAGTGCAATTGAATGCAAATCCTCTGGTAACGTTAAAGAATTCGTAACTTTATTACATAAAGATATTAGTTCATTCATACCACTTAAAGGAAATTCCTGATGGTGCACAAAATATCAAGAACCCCATGAATAATTAACACAGACTTACTTTTCTTGATTACAAAGTTGAGCAAACTACAACTTAAATAATGAACATTTAACATGTCATCCTAAGGAGGTGAAGACAAACTTGTGTTGTAATTGTAACTGTGTTGGCGTGGTAGCCACAATTTCGCTTTTCTCAGTGCACATAAGCATCGTTAATGAATAAATACCAGCATCTTAAGCAGGCTACAATAACTAGCACCAACCATTTGGCGAAAAAATAGAGCCGCATTGTACCTTAACTGTCGAAATTACATGACAGATTGAAAAAGTTATTCATTTACGTCGTCAAAAGTTAATAGATCAGCAAGCATGCGCAAGTACAAAAGTTTATTATTATGTTCAAACAAAGCCACAGTTATGTGATAGATCCAATGGTGTTAGTGAAAAAGATTAAAAAATTAAATAATTATCGTTTTGTAACTGATGTAAATAATCACTTCTTTCAATCTGATACGAAAGAACTTTTCAGATCGTGCAAGTCTACCAGCTTTTTGCCATTACAACCCTTTTGATATTTGTGGTTCGATTTACCACATTTACAATGTCTCATTCTTTTTCGTCATTTTATCACTGCCGTTTCACTTACACCCACTTAAGACCCTGATGCTGCTGCTGCATTAACTGACTCATTCCCCTATTTACCGCTCATAATTTGTCATAAGATTCAATGTTTACATTTCCACACGAAACTCCAATAGACAGGGGAAAAAAAGTTATCTGCGATTTACTTTCAATGTTGCTAATTTCAGTTAGCTGTTTGAATTTGTATCTGCAGCATCGTTAGATGTACATCTGAGATCGTAAATCGGTCATAGGGCACGAAGTTAACCTTCACCTCTTACAGGCCGCATGTGGTTTGTAGAGCTTGCCTACACATGGTTTTTAATAATTGCTGATTCACACTTACAGCTGAGGGTGCTTTGATTAAAATTTCATCCCGATAAAACAACCTAAAATATCAAAAGTAAGTTAATTTCATATGTGCAAAATATTTCAATCTACATCACGAGAGAACATGGGAAAAAGTTTATAAAAATACAGTACTTCAACAAAAGATAACATTTTATGATACGTACTTGGTAAAACCTTGATACGCTTGTTTCCAGTCCCTTTGGGAGATAAAAAAGACAAGTTTCATTATGAAAAATAAAGTTTTTCGTCCGTCTATTTTGTTAGTTTTCACAGGCGCAAGTACGTGCTTAAAAACAGAAATTGAGCTATAAATTTCCGTAGATTCTAATTTCCCTTTTTCTCTATTAAAACTGATCAGATGTGTATGCAAATGAGAGCACTCTCGACATTATAAAAAAAAAATGAAATGAAATGAATACACTCATCTTGATATGCCTTGAGATCTTTAAAGACCAGTTATATTCCTCATTTATCTTTGTTAATCTCTCATAATATTTTGAAAAAAACTAAACTATTGCTTCTGATTTGTTAACCATTTACATTTGCAAATATAAACCAAATTATATGCTTTATATGATTTTGCATTGAAAACCAGCTAATACGAGATCTGTTCAAAACATTCCGGAACATTCGCAATTTCGCGCCAATGGAGTGTTAGAGCGAAATGCGGTTGGTATCCCTGCACACGCCTGTGTTTAATGTGTATCTGCCGGAAGTTTCGTTATTTTATGTCTGTTAGTTATAGTTCAGTGCTGTATTGAGTAGAACGTTGTGTCGCACAGTTCGCGAATTTCGAGATGACAGAGTTAAAGGAGCAACGCGTCTGCATTAAATTTTACGTGAAACTCAAGAAAACCTTTACACAGACACCCCAAATGATGCACGAAGTCTACGGTGATGAGTGCTTAAGCCGTACTCGGTGTTACGAATGGTTCACGCGGTTTAAAAATGGCCGGACGGAAGTTAAAGATGACCCTCGTTTAGGACGCCCTTCGGCATGCACCGACGACGCTCATGTCAGGAACGCCAACGAAACTGTGCCAATGGAAGACTGACTGTCCGAGAGATTGCAGAAGAATGTAACATTTCAGTTGGATCATGTCATGAAATCCTGACACAGCATCTTGGAATGCATCGTGTTGCCGCCAAGTTCGTCCCACGACTCACGAGTCAAGACCAGAAAGACCATCGCCTAGCAATCTGTGAAGAGCTTTTGGATCGCGCAAATGAGAATGAGATGTTCCTTAAGAGAATCATAACTGGTGATGAGACGTGGGTCTACGGTTATGATGTTGAGACCAAGGTTCAATCTTCGGGAAGGTTCTCCAAGACCAAAATTGCTCGTCAGGTCAGGTCAAATGTGAAAGCCATGCTGATAGTTTTCTTTGACTCTTAAGGATTAGTTCATCATGAATTCGTGCTACAGGGACAAACTGTTAATCGATGGTACTATCGGGACGTGTTGCGAGGCCTGCGAGAAAATGTGAGAAAGAAACGGCCTGAGATGTTGCGAGACAATTCATGGCTCTTGCATCACGATAACGCACTCGCACATGCATGCCTGTTGGTGCGTGACTATTGCACAAAAAACGAAATCACTGTGCTGCCTCATCCTCCGTACTCTCCAAACCTGACCCCTGCAAACCTTTTTTTATTTCCAAAGTTGAAAACCCCGTTGAAAGGACGAAGATTTGCAACGATAGACGAGATAAAAGAAAATTCGCCGACGGCGCTTCGAGCTATCCAGAAAGAGGAGTACCAAGACTGCTTCCCGAAGTGGAAACGGCGTTGGGAGCGGTGTATCAATTTCGAAGGAGATCATGCACAATAAGTAAAAGGTAAGAGTAGTAAAATTTTGTCGACAAAGTTCGGGAATTTTTTGAACTGGTCTCTTCGCACTAAATTGAAGTTTAGACTTGTTTATGTTTAACACAAAGGCCAGATGAACCGCTTCGTACATATGGTGTCTGGCAGTATGGTAGTCCTTCTAGTTGATCAAGTGAGATCCATTTTCACGCACTGGAAAGTGTGTCTCTGCTTGGTAATCATAGCCACGGCTTTCTGGAGAGGACCATTCGGCGTCACAAGCTATAGCTCCAAAGGCAATTTACTTAGAAGAAATGGCGCAATTTTAGCCATATCTTGAAATAATGGTAACGCAAGTCGTCAGCTATTCACTCTCCCTTAACTGAAAGGTTCACACTTCACGGCCGACATTGTCCTCTGAATGACCTCAAGATATCATGGCAGGGCCATGTGATTTTGTATCCTGCTGAACCTGCGGGATGAAGGGTGGCAGGTGGTACCGCTAACGTTCCCACATTCTTTTTCTTTTGTCGGTTAGGGCCTCTCGGACACCAGGGCCATTGTAACACTGTACATAATTCACCGTCAACACACATCGCCTATTGGCCGCAAGGAATTTGAACCTGGAACCTTCCGAAGCATTATTGCTTGAGCCACTCCGCTCGGTACGTGAGCACTTAGGCACGACTAATGTGTAGCATGCGAAACGGTGAAATGTGGCGGAGAGTCAATCAGCCTTTAGCAGTGAGTGCTGGTGTTACAGATGAACCGTGCAGAAAATGTGAAATGAGTGAAGCCTAACACTAGAGTACGTAACCAAATCACCGTGTGCACCTCATAAACCACAAAGCAAGAAATGAGTGAAAGAGCGGAATGGAGATGAACCAAGCGCATGTTGTGGAAGCAAGCAAAACTCACCAGAGATACAATGAAAAGCCCGACATTGCTCATTACAATACGGAAATTCGAACCTGGGTCCGTAGTTGGTTTCCATCACTTAAAATGTGGCGTACCTTGTAATAAGTACGCCAAAGTCGTGCACAGTGCATCGCATATTCGCCATTCTTTAAGTAAAGACACGGGCAGTGAAAATAGCACAAAGTATGACTGCATAAACAAAATCTACAAGCGCCCACTATGAACGGAGACTAGCGGATCGTTGTACTTTACAGCATTACATACAAACCAGCGACGGTGTGCGAATTTTTAGCACTTAACCTTGCACAGTGAAACAACAAACTTCATTTCTGTCTTGCACTATCACCGGAAGACTCTTAGCGTTAGATGCATTTTAATACAATAAGCAAGTGACCTGTTTGTGGGATATTTCTGGTGTAGCTAAAACAGTTTACTGGCAAACCCCCGAGAGACTTCACTTACCGACAGTGCGCGAGAATTAGTCACAAAACTGTCTCGTTTTCCATTTTGAATGGCATTAACGTTCGCGAAGGTGGTTCTCTTAAACCGAAGAACCGATAATATGGTAGTAATATGTCAAAAGTGTATGGCATAAAAGCAAGAGAAGAGAAGGAAAATAAGTACGTTTTCTGCATAACTCTTCGCAGGGGGGGGGGAACCCTGTGTGAAGAATATTTGCACTGTCCATTAACAATAATATGATTTACACTCTCCTTCCTCCTCGTTAATGCACTACACGAATGTTTCGTTTAACTTCTTAAGTGTTAGCGATTGGCCCTCAATGGAAAATACCACTCGTTAAGTTTCACAAGAAATGCACGGCATTCTGCTACTGAAACGAACGTATGGCTTACAGTTTCCTCGCCAATTTTTAATTGCTCTCACTTAAAATGCTCTGCTTTTGAATAATGTGTTATATCTTTAAGCGCATTAATAAGAATCACAGAGCAGTTTTAAACCAAGGAGATTCAGTTTCATTATGCTGGCAACGCAGATAATTACGTTCATTTCCAGAAACACGCCTAAAATTTAGGAAACAGTAAATGTATATTTGCAGGTAGAAGAGAGCATTGCACTCTGGCTGCTACAAGTTTCACGCTAGCAGCTAATAACAAAATGCAAAATACGAATTTATTAGCTAATTGCCGTTTGTACAAAGTGTGTTCATTTAATGAGATAATAAAATTAAATATTTGTAATTTCACTATACCCAGTCATTGCAATATTTGTAGCTGTTATTAATTAATGTGTTGCGCCAAGTTACCTCTCTCACCTGAAATTCAGTGCATGACTGAGGACTTGTCAAAAACATGCAAACACTTTGCTGGAGTTATCTGCTGATAACTGTTTCAATTCACGACGTAGTACCAAGTGTGCATATCAGCACAAACAGGGCAAATAGAAACCAAATAACCCCAAGAGTCTAAACATTAAGACAGGTGTAAAAAATGTATGAGGGTCGTTCCGAAACTAAAGCCTGCTATTTATTTTTGTTGACTTTGGATTTCCGAACCAGATGTCGTTGGTGTAGTGCTAATGCTTGAACCTTCCTCTTTCATTTCCAGGTGGTTCCGTTGTTCTGCAGTAGTTGGCGTCAGCAGAGGAGTGTTCCAAAATGGAGCCTGATTTGGACGCGCGTATAAAACAAGAGATGTGTGATTGAATTCCTCACTGATGAAGAAATTGCGCCGATTGAAATCCATCGACGCTTGCTAAAGGTACAGCCGACATTCAGGTTTGCACACAATTCTTTGGTCGTTATCCGCCGATCAGCACGAATGAGTTGATCAAGATGGAGTGACAGCTGTGCAGGGTCGACCGGGTCGTGGCTTGCCATGCACATCCTTTTCACCGTCGTTAAAATGCCGTACCCATCGCCTCACTTTGCTCACATCTAGTGTGTCGTCTTTATACGCCTTTAGCAAGAGTCGATAGATTTCAATTGGCGCAATTTCTTCAGCAGTGAGGTATTCTATTACACATCTCTGTTTTATACGCGCGTCCATATCAGGCTCCATTTTGGAACACTCCTCTGCTGACGCCAACTACTGCAGAACAACGAAACCACCAGCAAACGAAAGAGGAAGTTTCAAGCATTAGCACTACACCAACGACATCTGGCTCGGACATCCAAAGTCAACACAATAAAATAGGAGGCATAAGTTTCGGAACGACCCTCGTATTATTAAGAAAACAAAATTTCTTGTCTGTCTGCGCCCAAGAATACTTTCAAATCAATGTCTACACAAATCTAATTCGATTATTTTTCGACGAAGCAGATAAAATGTAAAGAATGTTTAATGTTGTTATCCCAGGACGATACCTCTCACTCGTTCTAAACATTTAACGAGGCTGCTATCTGCCTAAGTATTGGTACAGAATAAAACACTGAGCTATGTCAAATGAAAACTATTGCCCGACATTGCACATTAATATCAAAGGCTAAACTGAAGCAAACACTTTCTCTAATAAGTACATTTTGTTATGTTGTTTTATTGTCACTTAGTATACCGCTTCAATGCCAAAACGTTTTGAATAAAATGTTCAAAAGCGGAGGAAGGGGTGCAACATATCAACCTACATACAGAAACTCAGTAAAGAGGAGAGCTATAGTCGGCCAATTACAAGTACAACAGTAGGGTATGTCTCACTCCACTTTAAACTTCAATGAGCAGGCCCTTAATCCAATTACAGAACAGAGAGGTTCAGCTGCAAAGTTTTAGCGATCGGACACATACAGGGGGTGGGGAAACCTACCTCTGGTGGTACTCAGATTCTGATATCAACCATACAAAACAATGAGGTAACCACTTTGCGTAAACTAAAACAATAACACTGCCTCGCATATGCATTCACTTGAACATTTTGTAGTCGCATGCCTGAACAAACAAAGTAATGTGGGTGGTTTTGCAGTATAGACATTTTCAAAATACAACATAAAAGAACCGCATCACACCATCTCTCATCGCCAAAAACGAACTACAAATTTCACTAACATTTGATGAAACCTTCGTGGTTTTCCTTTGTCGCGAGCATACATACCGTCGGATTGAATTCTTTGGTGCCGAAAACTTGAAAGATTGTTTATTGTTAAAAGCAATAGTCTACAGGTAGACCAAATATGCAACAGAGATATTACAATAGGAACAATGCAATGAGTAGGACAATGATATATTACACTAATAGAGCAACTTGTCAAAACAAGACAAAGTTTTCGTGAGAAGCTTACAGAATTAGAGCAGTATAGCGCCATTGTCAAAGAATTGCGTTCTAGAACATTACAACTCATACGAAAATAGTTTATTTCTTTTAAAGTGAAAAATGAATATATATGTTCTACCTAAAACGTTTACCTTTTCAATTAAAAAAATATAGGCGAGCGATTTTTGCATGCGAGAAAAATTACCTTGATTTGTTGATCTACCAAAATATGCTTACACCCGTAAGATTGACACAGCTCAGGTATAGAGCTGGTTTTGCAACATACTCGATAAACCGTAAAGGGCAAAAAGTAACCTCTTCACATAATTATGCCGCCACGGATGGCCAAGGTCGTTAAGGCGCGGAGGTCTGGAGTTCAGGACCGTCCTCCCTGACAGGTTTTTCTCCGTCCTCATAAATGCCAAATGCCGGGAAGTACCCTAAACGTAGGTCTGAAACGCTTCCTTCCTTAAAAAAAAAAAAAATAATTTCCCATTTACCATTTCATTTCATATATCATCAGTGGTTTTTTTTTTTTTTTTTTTTTTTTTTTTTGGTTTATTTACGGACGTTCTTTAACATCTCAGGTCATCAGCGTCCCATTCAACTCAGGGCGTGAAACGGCCGACAAATTTTGCTCAGAGGCCTCTCTTTCAGGCTTGAGGTTCTTTTTCGTGCCGTAAATGTACGATACGGGACCCACGGCTTTACTTCCCTTCCGAAGGAAGCCATACTTAGGATTTTTACGCCCGAAAAAATCCATCGGTCCCGGCCGGGTTTGAGCCCGCGATCTTGGGTTTGAAATGACAGAAATGCTGGGAGCATTGTATTGCTGCTCAGGAGACTTCTTTCTTTGTAGCAGAACCAGTCCGGGAGCTTTCTGTAGCCATGAGAGTACGTGCTAAAAGTGTCGGCAAAACGCAGCACTTCTCAAGATAAATATTCCGTAACAAACATGCGACATCTTGCTGTGCGTTTCCTTCATCTTTAATAGTAAAAGGAGAGCCGGAGAACACTTCAAGCGACAGATCTGATTTGCAGCTTGTAGTTCCTGCATAATGTTCATTGCTGCACTCGCTTATAATTTTCATGCCGATAGCGTCGTTCGGTATTCCGCTTATATCTTATAAAAATGCTCACTTTTCAAGAGTATAGTTGTAAAATAAGTGAATGTGCTGTCGAACCCATTGCGATTTCGTTTTTTATAATAGCAATTCAATAACACAATTTTGCTCTATTGCAACTTCTTTTGCTACAAGCATTAGCCCAGATTTTGTTATAAGAAATAGGCGGAATTTGACACAGTCTCTTCAATATATATATAAAAACTGGTTTTTGTTCAATCTCACACTTGGTGCAGTTTTCATAGTTCGTGTCTTTTAATGTGACTTATTCAGCAACTGCATAAAAATGTGCCATACATATTTGTTAAGGTACATGTCATAAAAACTTACAAAGTGCCTGAATAAACCGGTTTCATCAACATACACAATGTTTCTGCATTCTCTTCCATGTTCTAAGTTTTCTCTTTCTTTAAGTGCATTGTTAATCTTGCTGATAGTAGGCATGGTTTTCCTTTATCTACTTTCTCTAGATTTTCCTTTAGGTGTAGAAAAATGTAAACACAGCATTTGCTGTGAAACTATCTGAAACATTAGTAGTCATGGTAGGTGGATTAGTCCATATTTCTCTTTATATTTATTAATTATTTAATATCATTACACACAATATCACGAGCCGCACCGCGCAGAGGTGATTTCTTTAGAAGTCGAAGAAGTAGCCACTGAACAAAACAAAATAATTAAATGAGTTACTTAACGCTTTTAATAAAATTTTCTTAACACTAATAATAAATCTTTCTTATTCACAAGATTCCAAAATTGTAAGACCACACATTATAGGGATCGGATTACCGTACTTGTTTCGATCACACTGATATCGTGTTAGGGTTATTGAGAGGACAAAAGGTCACTTGTTCCGGTGCTAGGAATGTTTTTCGCTCGCTGCGAAGCCTGTTGCTTCTGAGTAACGCAGGAATAGTTACAGAGGACAAAGAATATAACAAAAATATATTACAGTATTATAGTATTATTTGTTAAATAAAAATTAACAAATGAAATAACAAAGTATAATTGAGAAGCGTTTTTTCATAAGTCGATAAATGCAAAAATTTTCAAAATTGAGTTATACATCATAACGACATAATTTTGACTTCCTATGTCGTCTTGTGAATCGAATTTTAAAAAAAGTCGACAAATATTGGGTCAGGCCAGGGTACGGAGTTTTAGCAAAATTCGATATATGCAATCTGAGGGTCCAAGTAAAAGTCCACAAATGCGATAATTTCTTCTTTACTTTCCATTCATTCCAGCAGTTGGCAATAGTTTATGCCACGTTACTGTTAACTGTAACAATGTTTTCTTCTTTGATTGGCTGCTCATAATCCCGCATTGTCGTCAACATATTTCCGGGTAACATTTAGACAAGTTATCAATGGTGCAGTCGTGTTTGTAAGAGGAAAATTTCAAGTTAAATTAGAATGAATGGCGATTCCAGTGACTTTAAGAGTGGTATTCGGGTGGCAGAGGATCTAGAGATGTTAAATGAAATCACGAACTTGCAGTTCCACCTTCAAATACAAAAGCTAAAGGGAAGAAAGAAAGCAGAGCCGAACTATGCTACGAAGATATCATCCAGTTGCACCATCATGTGGCATTCTTAAACAAGACTGACCAACATAAGTTTATCTAAGCACAGAGTATGAACACTAAGAAAGTTTCAGTTAAATATGCCACTAGGAAGAAAACCGGCGAGGTAGTCCTGTCTGAGCTCCTACATTTCTGTATGCTAAAGGACAGATTATTGTCATTAACAAGTACAAACGTAGGGCAGGGCTAAGTCTAACAAGGGCTACTTACCTTCAGAACTCACATTCAATAAGACGTGGAAAATATTCCGCGAAGAAAGGAGAAATTTAGGACTTAAACTAAGCCCTTTATCAAAATACAAGAATGTATTCCATAAATATTTTAATGTATCATTTCGAACTCTCCACACGCATACATGCTTCACTTGTAAGGTTGGTCTCATGAAAATAAAATCAGAGAAACATTTCTAGAAGAAAAATGAATTAAATTAATTAAGAACTAGTCATAGACTGCATAAACTTCATGCAAAACAATTTTATAGAATTATGAAAGAAGAAAATGCAGGTGTCTTTAAGATTGCCTTCGATATGCAACAAAACCAGTCACTTGCAAAACTGTCAGTGAGCGAAATTTTCTAAACTAGGCAAGTATGATTGTACAATCCTGCATCACGGTTCATGCTAATGAGCAAATAAACAAATGCTTTGCTCGACTTTCTTTTTGACTTAGATAAGAAACTTCAAAGTGACGGTCCCTAAACTATATATCTATTCTTCGACTCCTGCAGCAGCCAAAATAAAAATAGTTGCATAATGGTGAAGCTTATAGCATTCCTGGAAAAGAGTTCAAGATTCGAGAACACTTTTCATTTCTTTCCAGTCCTACAAATAGTTACATGCCTTTGGTACAATTGAGAAATCAAACAGAAAAAGAGAAAGCATTTTGTCTCCTAAAGATTATTATATCTCAAAAGAACATAGTACCCTGAAAGTACTTAACGAAGGCCGGGAAATTAAAAACGTAAAGGATGTTGCATCAATGAAAAGTACTTACTTCAGAGATTCAGTTGAAGTTCGAGTTCTTAAGTTAAAACCATGCACTACTATCGTTCACTGTTCTACCAAAGCGGAATGTGGTTAGCAAAGAAAAGCAGGGCATTTCTGCATTATTAAAATATTTTGAAGTACCGGATGATACAATTGAATTCTACAAAGATGTTCTAGGAAACAACAACAAATCTAACGATGTCTAGATATGAGGCTAGGAATGTTCAAAATTGTATAAATGATACAGTGATTGTAGTATCTCACATTATTGTACTACATGCATTATTAAAACTGATTAAATAATTGCATTTTAACATATTCTTTTTATGTTATATTTTTGTTAATGTGTTTATTTTAGATAAAATTAACAAAATTGAGTTCAAAAAAGTAAATGTTAAATAAATGTTTAGTATGAAATAAGTGATAATGTAGGACAATAATACACTGTAAAAATTATTTATGCATAGAAATTATTGAAATAATAAGTAAATTAGTAATTGCATATAAATAAAGAACTTTAACATAATTAGATAAACTTTTCTCTCTTATGTATGTATGTATGTATGTATGTATGTATGTATGCATATATATATATATATATATATATATATATATATATATAAAACTGGAAAAAAAAAACTTTAAAAAAACTGAATTAATCATCCTATAATCTTTCATAGCGACAATTTGTTTTAATATTTCTTACTAGAATGTTTTATTTAAAACAGTAAAAACTAATACTGGAGAAAATATTAAATTCTTCTAACATCTCACCGCTACGGGTGGCCGAGGTCGTTAAGGCGCGAACTCGTGAGCGGGAGGCCTGGGGTTCAATTCTCATCAAAACCGTCCTCTCTGACTGAGGTTTTTTCCAGGTTTTCCTCAGTCCTCACAAATGGCAAATGCCGGGGAGGTACCCTACACTTAGGCCTGGAACGTTTCCTTCCTTAAAAAAAAAAATCCTTTCCCAATATACCTTTTCATCCCATGTATCGTCGGTCCTGGTGGTTACCATACCTTGCCTCCTTAACCCAAGATCGCGGGTTCGAACCCGGCCAGGACCGATGGATTTTTTCGGGCGTAAAAATCCATGGTATGGCTTCCTTCGGAAGGGAAGTAAAGCCGTGGGTTCCGTGTCGTACATTTAGGGCGCGAAAAAGTACCTCAAGCCTGAAAGAGAGACCTCTGAGCAAAATTTGTCGGCCGTTTCACGCCCCGAGTTGAATGGGACACTGATGACTCGAGATGTTGAAGAGCGTCCGTAAATAAATCAATCAATCAAAAAAAATCTCATGTATCTTCAGTGTTCACCGCCTGTGATGCCTCAGTAGTACAAACGGGTGTTAAACACTATTTAAAAAAAAATCTTCGAACATCTCTCTTTAGGTGGAGGAAAAAAAAAATATTACCTGAAACAAGGCTCCTCAATTACGCTTTTGTGCTATTTATAAGGTAAAAATAAATATAAATAAACAAGAAAATATAATTTGAGCTTTACACTACATCCATACACAACAGATGATTTAACATTGGTTTTCAGTTTTGGTTTCTATAATCAGTTATATTATGTACAATTCAAGTTATAATGGTGACGTCATAGTGCAAGGTGTACATATTTGCTCAGTAGATGTCGCGGATCCATACTGGCCCGCTACAGCACTCAGAATATTTATTTTATAAGATGCTGTAATCGTTTTCATTGTGATTTGACACCTTCGGAATTACTGAAAACAAATAAAGCAAAGAGGGTTCTAAAGACCGCAATAAACAAAAGAATGATACATTTCGCATGGGTTATACAACTATGCACGCAACACGGAAATATCCGTAGTGATCCGTTATGCTCCCTTATTACATCAATTAAGAAAAAAGGCTTCATTGTAATACAATTTCAACTGTTATACCTGCAGCATAAGACGCTAATATTTAATGATAATTTATGTTATTACTCGCACTTAGACCTGAACAAAAGCATGGTGCCCATATGCTTACGTCACACAATTATCAATAGAAAATTTGCTAAGAGCTCCAGCATAACATCCTGTTTAGTAAATGCTGCCGGCGAATGATAAAGCGGAAAAGAAGCGCATCGTCCGGTCCTGCAGGCCATACAAACAGTAGGGAGAGGCTGCTTTCCCTACGTTATACGTATTGCAATGCTCATGCGCGGGATGTCTTTGCGTTAAGTTGGACAAAATCTGTCCACAGCAAAATGAATACACAGGCGTCCCGTTAAACAATCCAACGAGATGACAGACACCACTGCATGGTTATTATAAGTCGCAATGTTAATGACCGGTATGAATAATATTCGTTATATAAAAGATTAGTGTAATAGAATATTCATTTAAAAACTGAGCTGTAATCAGCACATGCTTATTATTTATTAATACAACATCTATCTAAGTGTAGTTTATATTTTCCGGACTAGGCAGCGTCTTTGTATTCATGCTGATGACGTTTTGCACAAACTTTCATGTGCTTTATTAGTTAGCAATATTATTATAATTCTTATTATTAAAATCTTTACCAACCCACTAGTCTAATAGAATTGAATTTTTTCGTACAAAATAATGCATAGTTCCTCCTTGCATTACTGTTGGCTAAATACATATTTCGGACTTATGAAGCCTACGTTCAGCATAACAATTTACATCATTATAACATGCCAAGGTATGCAATGCTGACACTAATCCGGTATGATTGTTGGCATGCTAATTGCTAACATAAGCGTGTGTTATCTTACCATCTATTATCTTATTAAACAAAGCTTGTAAACCCTTCTCGTCTCATGTCTACAGAAATCTCAACACTTCCAGAAGCATGGTTCACTTTAATAGGAATTTTATTAGTTCATTACTTTCAAATAAAGCTGGTTATAATTACGTTTGTTTTAGAACATAGAACCATTGTAATAGGGAAGCTATACCTTCAGCAAATATATGGTAACTTTAGTTTTGACACAAACTAAATTATGTGCCATTAGTTACATGTTCTGATGATAAAACCGTTACAGAAGTCCGTTTACACAACTTTCCTAAATCACCCGAGAAACATGTTCAAAATATTATTTCCTAGGACTAAGAGGTATTTACTTTTGGAACCATCTGTGACTTTATAAAGATTGTTTTCAGGATATTCAATTATTTGAAAAGAATTCATGTCACATTTATTTACTTACTCATTTATTTTTCGGAAACAATTAATGTAAGTGTCTATAATTACAAAATTTAGCCATTCGTTTTTTCATAACTTGTTGCAAAAATAAACAAATAAATAAATAAAAATAAACTGCCTGCATGAGATTGAAGGTACAACTATTTAAAACATACTCTTTAAATATCCCAAACAAATCTTGAAAATAATTGGTAGTATTATTAACTCTAAAAGACAAACTTGTTCCACAGTAGATGATTATATTTTTTCTTTTATAATATAAATTATTCAAATAACTAACAAATTTGTCATATTTATCCTTCTTTGCAAAAATCTATGAGGATCCAATAATATTTCTTTATTGTGGATTCATGAAAAGAATAAAGCATACTTTTAAATAAAAAAAATTCCGTTCTTTTCTGTATTCCTAAGTACATTATAGTTTAGAATGTAGAGTCTGATTTTAACATACGAAGCTAACATAACAGATTAGATGAGCTAGGAGACACTTTTTCAAAGAAATTGATTACTGCCATGCACACAAAGGGCTATTTACAGGGAAAAAAAAATGCAATATCTACAAATACTTGTTAAAGCTTCCGAGAACAAACTTTTCTACTCGTATCTGTTAAAGTAATGCCAACCTTAGCAACGATGGCTACAAAAAATGTAATTATGTTGCTGTAACCACCCAATGAGATTGTTTCACTTTCCATGTGCCCGAAAGATAGCTGCAGTACAAATAACAAAATAGTTCGTCTGCTTCTCGTACATTTTAAGTCTTGTCAGAGGTAAACTTCATCTTAAAACAATGCCATGCTCGTTCCATGTGCTGTTACTGAATAATATGGATCTTCAAATTGTAGCATCAAGTTATTTTATGTGATTGTAAATACAGAAGCAGAACAAAGTCCTTTACACTGCCTGACACAATTTAAAGCACTGTTATGTTTGTGTAACTACACGATAATGTTTTGTCAAATTATTAACCATTTTTGATCTTGATATACTAATAACTATTTGGAGAAAAAAACACGCACACGCTCGCACACACATTCTTGTAACATGAGAACAATATACATTACAATGATGGAATGCAAGGCTGGGAAAATTGTGAACTGTAAATGTGATAAGGGAATTATATATTCTAAGAAATAAGTCAATACAAATGCATGTAGTGTTGCATTCTATTAGTGTAATGGAGCATGCAGTTGAATAAAGGTATATAAAAACGACATATAGATATGTAAGTACAATTAGCCCACATATATTCAGTTCTAGATCATAGCAAATTCATACAAACCACTTTAAACTAGTTTTAAAGGGTAATCGAAAAATCACTCCGCAGTCATTGTTGTTGAATTTGTTGAATTGATTTATTTACGGACGCTCTTTAACATCTGAGGTCATCAGCGTCCCATTCAATTCAGGGTGTGAAACAGCCGACAAATTTTGCTCAGAGGCCTCTTCTTTCAGGCTTGAGGTTCTTTATCGTGCCGCAAATGTACGACACGGGATCCACGGTTTTACTTCCCTTCCGAAGGAAGCCATACTTCGGATTTTTACGCCCCGAAAAAATCCATCGATCCTGGCCCGGGTTCGTACCCGCAATCTTGGGTTTAGAAGGCAAGTATGGTTACCACTACACCACCAGGACCGACGCAGCAATTGTGTAGCCAGGATTCCACTAGTGAAGCGAATTTGAGTGGCTGCTCTAACCGCGCGCCAAGTGTATAATTATTGTATTCACTTAACCACCAAGACAAGCACACACCCCAAAGTTCAAACCTTAGCAACGATGGGCGGATTACCTGCTAAAAACCGTTTTCGAAGGAAGGAAAGAATGTCAGAAATGTAGGAGTACTAACTTTCTCCTCCGCGGTGCACATCGCCTGAGTGCGGCGGAACTTGTCGATGACTCATTAGCATATATTTAAAGTGCAATGCAGAAAATGAGCAAAAGTAATAAACATACATGAATTATGTATAGACATGTAGCTGAATGAATAATATTTCTGTTTAAACCCATGGAATTCTTTTGGAAATAGCGTAAATCTGACAGTTAAAAACAAAGCAATTTGTTGTTGTGAAAATTTTAAAATGAATTTCATTTTCACAACTTGAGAAACTCTTTAACAATACTAACCAGCGGGATGGCCCTTGGAACTCATATTCGGGAGATCTCTTGACCTTGAGTTTTTACGTGATTTACCTGGCTGCTTAGGGGAATGCTTTACTTTCCAGAATTTTTCGCTATCACATTTCATTCTGTTACAGAGCTTGCGGTTTGAAAAGGTTTCTGCTCCGGCATCTGCTATGCAAGCGACCCTTGTGAGGGGCTCCACAGTCTAGGTTCGAGCAGTCACCGCCCAATATTTTCTTCCCGGAGGTGACCCCATTGTGCTCTTAGGCACAAACAACCAGCCGTGAACAAACAATCCAATGCAATCCTTTGAAATACACCGTGCGATTTAAATGGTTATTAAATATACCTCCTTGGTACTTTAGAAAGCTCAGCAGATCATTCAGTATATTGGAAGATTTCATATGATTATTCTATTGTCTGTATTATAACCGAATGTTGTATTTTCCCTGCATATGGGCATGTCCTCAGCTTCCGCCAAGAAATGTTGTTCAACTCGGAAAATTGTTTCAGTCATTCTAAAAAGTAAAATTGAAAACACTTTTTAATATAAATCGGAACATTGGTAATTTTTCTTTAACCAGAAATTACATTAATTACTAATAAGGTATATTTGCCTATTGCTCATTTGGAATTTATTCAATGCGGTATTTTTCTTCGTTGTTGTAGTAGTTGGTATATTTTTCTGCATCCGTTCCAATGCACCCTTCATTTCTCTCCCAATTTTCGGCGAGGTATGCATTGCATTAGCTGAAGCGGATATGCATGCTCGTTGATTGGTGGCGTCAGTGCTGTGAGGCGAACTTCTGGAAGAGACGCGTAAAGTGTCGCGACAGTTTGGAGCTTAATATCCAAGGGGATGGCGGACAAGTTTCAGTATCTGTCTGCTATTTCTACCGGTTCAGAATGTGGCGTTAACAGTGTTGACTTCCAAAAGCAAATCAAATATAAATATGCAATGTGCACGTTCAGTTAGGGAGAACATGACTATAGTCAAGTTGTGATAAAGAGGATTGAGAATTGTCTTTGGTGAAGCCCCAGAGCAGCAGTCATAGAAATTTAATTTATTCGCCGATCATCAGTGAACTGAAAGAGATACAACTGTTAAAAGTGGGAGGGGTAGGAGTTGTGACGTTGTTTTAATAGAAACGGATTACAAATTAACAAACGTCTCTGATCACTTTCAGGCGAAAGCTTTGGTTTTAAATTTAACTTACACTCGTTTTATTCTTTTGTTTTATTTACGGACGCTTTTAACATCTCAGTCAACAACGTCCCATTGAATTCAAAGCGTAAAACGGCCGATAAATTTTGTTCAGAAATCTCTTCTTTCAGACTTGAGGTTGTTTTACGTGGCGTAAACACATGACACTAGAGACTGGTCGTGAAAGCCTAAAGAATATTATGACTTCAACATTTGCAACCAGTGGCTCCTCGGTTGGCATTTGGTTGTGGAAAAAGACTCATTCAAACATCTATCCTGAAATGAAGTAACTTGTAAACACAGCTCATTTTGATGTGAAGTTTACAACGACTTTACCCAGCTATCTCCATAAAAGTACGAGCATCAGAAATGTCTTGAATTGATTATTCATAACCATTCCAAAACATGACGTTCACGTCACTCTACTGGCATATGACATAAACAAACTGTTTCAGGCAATGTGTGTAACTGGCCGGTTAGAGTGTGCCATTTTGTTTAGTTGGGGCAGCTTGTTGTTGTGTTTCATTTTAAAATGCAAATAGTGAAGACGTGCAAATGATCACTTTCATTACAAATCTTTAACTTGAAACCGGCCTTGTAAAAGGATGTCCGACATAACAATCTTCACGCATTAAGCCACAGAGATGTTTGGTCTGCATGTTCGGCATTTTATTCCACGTTTTCAAGAGAACTTCTCTCCTTTATTTTCCTTCTTATTTGGATTGATAAATGAACGAGTATCGCATCATCCATTCCGGTTAAATGGAGGTAACAAAATATATGCTGCTTTGCACGTGGCGCGATGCATTAGATAACAGTACCCATAGCTGTGAACCATTTACCAGTGTTGAAACTTTTATGCGGTATCGGATCTTTTTATAGTATTTACAGCTCTTGTAATTTATGTAACTTAGATTGAGCATCATCGGAATGCATAATAAGCAAATAAAGCAGTTGATCTCTTCAAATACTGTAACATTCATTACAATTTTTGCTCTGACAGAATCCATTCCCTCAAAATTTGCCGCAGGTGATCTTCCGAGTAAGGAATAAGGAATAAAAACTTGGTCATCTGTAAAATAAAGGTATGTAAATTTTTGTCATTCTCATGCGAATTTGTCAAATGGAAACCTTTGACTAACTCCACCAATTGCTTCTTCTGATTTATTACTGTTCTCTCTTACAAACATTGTACTATCTTTAAAGGTGATTTGCAATTCCTTTACATTAATATTTGCCACAGATTCCAACGGAGTACATTTCCATTGTCAACGAAAGCAATACACATCTGGCATATTGGAATTTAAATGCTGTGAGTTTTAATTACAATTTTGATTTTGTAAAACTTAGCAGTAAATTTATTCCTCTTAGAACATCAAGGATTTGTTGTGTGCTACGCCATTTTGACATAATCGGCAAAGTTACACAATTTATTGTAACAAGCGATGAACTGCAACAAGTTCCATATTCCTAGTCCAGTAATATTAGATATTAGTCGAGGCCGGAGAAAGCCTGTTTCCGTCAAAGTTGTTATTGGTATTAGGAGTTGTATCACAAATTGACTTGCGTTCCAATGACGCAGCAGATCTCTGTAGTACGTCATTTAGTGAGGCAAGTGAACAAAATCTTTTTGTTGTTCGGATGTGACATTGCGCTTTGCATAGTGAAAGACAGCAACCCGTTAGCCGGATCCAAGACGACTTCTTCATGACTCCGTCTGCAGTTTTAGATATACGGTTAACATTATCATTGTTCTGTAATCTTTCTACAATGCTTTTCCCCAGTTTCAACGTCTTTAATTCAAATCTGCGTGATACGTAGGAAGTGTCAGGACGATGAGGATTCTTCTTTCTTTTTCTTCTTCTTCGACGTCATAAGGTGTTTTCAGACACAATTTCATCAAAAGGAATAGTGTAATTTTGCAGTTAGGCTAACATTTCAGATTTTAAGGAATTATTTGTGGGCTCTTTATCAATCTGAGCGTAATGGTGCGATACACTAACGATTACAAGCATTCATTTCATGATGAAATAGCCTATTTGCATTTCCCTAAAATAAATCATTATTAGAGGTTATGTTTTAGAAATGGAAGTAAGTCAACAGAAATTACAGGTCAGTCCAGTTCTTCGGCCCTGTGCTGTCTACGGAGAGTTACCCAAGTCTTACGTTTCAATTTTGTTTTGATTTTATATGAGCTGTCTGTCTGTTTATATTTGCTTGAAACCCAGGTTCTTGACTATTCCCTCGCATCAAACTCCTGAATTAGGAGAGCGATTGAAAAAGTTAAGAGCATATTATTTTTTGCGAAGCTCGTATACATTTCAATTGCATATACAAACACTATATACTTTTTCAACATATTTACCGTCCTTTTCGATACATTTCTCATACCGTTCCACCATTTTTTTTCATTCCATTAGAATAAAAGTTTTTCGGGTATGTCCGCAACCAAGTATGCGCCGCTTCTTTAACCTCAACATCACTTTCAAATCGTCTTCAAGAGTCCAAAGACCAGAAACCTCAATCTCTGAATGTTATCAAGAGTTCCAGCAGAGGGATGGGGGCGCATTGCTGACTTTAGCTCATTCTCCAACATGGCGCTGTCCCTGCTCCGAAATCCCAGAAGAGGCACGGGCTGAGACTTTAAAGGCATCTACCCACTCGTACACTCTTCTCTCGCTTTCTCCACACCTTTATATGCATTAGTCGAGCATTTACGCCCTCTGACCACAAAAACTTACTGCTCACTGTTCTACGGTGCACACAGCGAGGGATGCGGCCATTTTGTTTCAACTGTCGGCATATGTGAGAAATTTCTCAAAGCATGCATCTTCATTTCCCGGGAAATGCCTGCAGTGTTAATTGGATATAATACTGTCAGTTTACTGTTAGTTTTTGAATCACCCTCGTAAGTTTCTCTATACTTCAATATCCCAGACATCCCACTTGCTTTCGAAATCCTATGTTAAATTTTCTTAATTTTTCTCATAGAACTCCGTGAGCAAATTTCGTTTTTATTGCTCGCTTAATTTCTTATTAAGTTCTACAAATTAGCAAACTTTTCACTATGCTATGTTTTCCTTTTATTTTGGAAACAATTGAAAGTAATAAAAATGTTATAAAGAATAAAATTTCACCTACAAAACCTTGTGAAAACTGCACTTTACTTTCACCCGCACAAAATGCAAAATATAATCTGAGAGATACCAGTGATTTCCTGACCGTCAGGCCCATAAGATTTCATAAGCGCAGTTAAATCATACAACTTGAAATAAGCACACCGTAGCTCATTTCATTTTATTTAGCATTTAGCGTCATTAATTTAGAATTTCCTGCAATTTATATGCCATGTATTCTTTTCTGTGACATCTAAAAAAATACACAAAAAAAAAAAAAAAATACAAATGAAAAGAATAAGTACTGAAGATTTAAGACAGAGGTGTTTTCAAATGTTTGGTACGAAGTTGCAAATATACAAAAAGGATACCTAAAACAATATTTCAATTAATACAATTGAAGTCATCAATTAAAAGCTGAAATTAAAATATTACGCAATGTGAAAATGAAACGCTAGCAGAAAGATTAATTTAAAAGTGTGAAACGACACTCGTATACTGGCATCTAATAATACACATAACGAACATTTCATTACCAAAAATGCACTGCTTTAACCAACACTGTGACCTCATCACGTTATCAAGTGCTGCAAGACATTCTAAATAGAGAGAAAGTAATAATGGTGGAATTCGTTCAACCTTAAAACTTTCATTGTATACATCTGATCTTTAGTTCAGTAATTAAAAAAAAAAAAAATAATAATGAAAATTGCTAAACGTTCTATGATGCAAGCTCGTTAATACAATGGAGTAATGCGACTGAATATTCTACTTACTCACACTATGTGGCAATGCTTCTTTATGCAGGTTTAGACATGTGACAACATTGAAGTCCTATGCAGACAGTACCAGAATGGCGACATGCTCCGACACCTTGCCTTCAATTCAGTCGATCCTAGTGCTCTTTCCGTTACCTTTACAGTCATTTGCACATTTTCCCAGCTGAAGTGTGAACATTTTAATTTCACTCAGATATAAAGTTTTTGCCTTTGATGCAATGTTCGTTTATAAAACCCAAGTAACGTAAGGTGTTTACTTACGACATTTTGCATCCAAGCTACAAGTATTAAACTACCGCAGCAACAGTTTGCATTTAAAAATCAGGAAGTGTCCATTTACCCTTTGAATGCATACTCCGAGTGCTTGTACATTGAGTGACAACACTAATGTCTATTAAATCTTTTATATTTTTAATTTTCAGAATAGCACAAAAATTATTAATAAAATGAAATGAAAATAAAATGGACAGTTACGTCCATTAAAGGACAACCGATTTTGTGATGTGTGTGCTTGGGTATTTGTAGATTAATACACCTTGCACTCAAATATGCAGATACAGTCCTTAGTGGCACAATTCCCCCCCCCCCTCTTTTGACGATTATAAAATCTAAATTGAAAGAGCGCATTCAAACAGTGTTGAACCTATACAGTCAGAAAAAGTACATTATTGTGATGTCCATTTGTTTGGGCCTTACTTTCCCTAGCTGGATGATCCTGGCAAACGGTAGTTAAGGAAGTGCTACTATCTACGATCACCAAAATGGAATAAATGTACATTCTTAAACATGAAGAATGCGAGAGATAAATCTCACCATTAACGAGTGCATTGCCAGGGCTTATTTGGTACATTGATTTAAAATTAAAAATTGAAAATTTGCATAAAATGCTAGATGTTGAAAACGTTCAAATTTGCCGCGAGTTAGACATTGTAGCGCCTAAATAGCGTTCATTCACATCTTTTTAACATCTTTGAAAAGATAAATTTATAGGCACGTTCCCCGTTTTTGAGAAAATATTCTACCAGTGTAACTATTAACGCTAACTTTGCCGACCAGCCTTGGGCGAACCGGTGTGACTAAGTGATTAGCGCGATATGTGAGTGAGAAGTGCATTTTCCCAGACATGAGAACATGCTATCTTGTTCAAAGGCAGTAGCCGTCATACCTCTGTGGTCAATGCGCTGCAGATATAGCACGAAAAATGAGATTCGTAGCGGCCGAAGTATAGCCAGAGAATGTCTGGAACCACCGAGGAAAGCTTTGCACGTATTCGGTGCTTGAGCGCTACACTCCACTGCCAGCAAATACAAAAAACTGAGCGTTGTCTTGTTTACGTAAACAAAGAAATAGGTTTGCTGCATGCCAAATGTTCCGTCGCCACATGAAATGGAGTATGCGTTTAGCGTTGAGACAAATTAACTGCAATAAACTGCGGTTTTAACGGCCATTGCTGATGTTCATGCAATCCACCCAACCATCTACCAGAACGCCGGAATTCGCCGAGTGGAACACATGCTATAAGAGAGAATTAATGAACAAAACATAGTAGAAAATGGCTATGAATTGTTCAGGAATTGCGACTTTAATGTCGTACATAACGAGGTTACAACGACGTTTACATACGAGAGAGCTGTGAAGGAACAAGTAAGCTCTTTACTTGCATGCCATGAATTATCACAAATTTGATATTGAAGTAATGGGATATATTTCTGTTGCTACTCACAACCTTGCCGTAACAGCAGTGCATGTTTATATAGGGAAAACTTCAGTCAGGACGCTTATATCGGCTTAGTGAAACCAATCTCTCAAATTGTTTCATGAGCAGGAAAATGCAGCGGCGAAGCTAGTAACTTACAACAGAACATACATATTGAAAAAGAATGAAAATGGCATTGAAGACCCAATTTACGAAAACGAGTGAAAAAACACATCAAAGAGTTTAAACACAACATCGACGTCATAAGTGCAAATGAGCTGTCAAGAGTTGACCTTGCCAAACCTGCCTCCATTTGTGCAGATTAGCAACGAGGAATGAAAGAGAAATCCCTTTATTAAACTTGGACCCTTTCAACAGCTTTTAATTAAATACATTTTCGTGGCATACTTTTAAAGAAAACTGTGCAATGCCACGAGAAGGCAGGGGAAATACGTAAAAAACATTCCTTCTTAGGAACGAGAAAGCGCCGAATTGCTTATTATAAGTCAGCGTGCTATAGAGCTGCACGTTTGACATTCTCTAGTATTGGCACTGTTCTTGTTCCATATACTTGATTCCGATTCGAAGGTCCCCTTCTTTCCATTGAACACGCTCACAAAAGCAACATATTTGCAGGGACTATTAGTTTCTTGCGCTCTCTTCTACAGTTTTATATACCTTCGTGCAACTTACAACTGTCGTTCTACAATGCATACATTCTACTACACTTTCCCATCTTTTAATTGCTCAATATCGCTATCAGTATTACGTATGTTTATTCAGCTTTTATTTTCAAGGTAAAAATATATGTAACAAATGACGATTGCTTGTCACCAAAGAACAAGCTAAGAGACATGTCTCGAAAGGCATAGTTAAATATTTACCACCGAGTTCCTTGTTTAGGACCAAAAGGGAGCACTAGGAGATGTCCGTTTTTAACGTTTTAATTCTGCGCAATGAGTGTATCCCCAAAACTTCAGACCGAGACGTAATACTACAGCTACGCACCCAGTGCGAGCAATACCCAAAGATATTCCTTTTTTTAATGATGATAAAACAATTAAATAATTATTGTAATTAATGTCAAGTATAAGAAAGTTCTCTCAGCTAGCACAAGACTTTTAGTACCTTGAATTTCAATTTGTTTTCCCCAGCTCATAAAGGGCACGCATGGCAAACAGACGAATATTTAATTGGCAAATAACTATGGTTACTTTGTAAGCTCTTCAGTCGAATTAAAGGTTTCTTCCACGGGCCTTTTACTTCAACTATTTCATGCGTGAAAATAAAGAGTTCTCCGACTATAGCGAATTCTACTTTCCATTACAGACAGGGGAAAGCAGCATCCAAGCGTTGTCCAGTACCCGAATGCATTTTCTGGTAAATAACAGCATTTTCAGAGCCTTTTTCCTACAGGGAAAAGAAAACGAAGGACTGCAGAATTGTAATATAAATAAATTAACATCTGCGCTGTTTAAGTTTGGAGGATGTCATGCTCAAGCTTTTCCGTATCTGTACAATGGAATTAATTTACTATCGATATTTGGTACCGTTGACGACCGCAATTGCAACTTTCCATCGATGCAGTGACGGATGTGCAGAACGCTATGCACTTCTTTCTTTCAGTCTCATCATAATTTAGTGATAACATTCTTACAAAAGGTTAAACGTTTCTCAATTCTGCCACTATAGTCGACTCTCGTTCTATAATGTTCCGCTCCTTTGCGGATATCGTGGCCAACACTTCCATTTAAAATCATCTCATATAATGCAACATTAAAGAGGGGATTTCTGAAGAAAGAAAGGAGGAGGCAGGAAGATGCGGACCTGCGCACAGGGCAACCTTCAGAGTACGGTATGGATTTTCCAAGTGCAGATCTTGCTCGCTTGGGTCCACATTCCCCCAAAATCGGTACAAGTACGCAGCTGTTAATTCTGTCCCTTCTCTAAGAACCCCTAACATTTAAAGAGATCTTCCTGCTAGAGCCGCAGCTCCGCTGGTTTTTCTTTACTTTCCATACTTTCAGATTATTAACGATTTGCATGCCCTGTTAACGCCGAAAACTTCAATAAGAGTTAATGCTCCACCTTTACGCTGTTGGTGTTCTTCACTGGATTTGCAATTTCATTATTCAGATACTTGCATTTAACAGAAAAGAAGAGTTCATTTTTACAATACATAGTTAATTTTGTGTCACTCGGCAAATGAAATGTTGCAGATGTTCTTGAGGCTGCAAAGTTATCATCATATATATGCACTTCCCTGCATTGTTAAAAGGTCCGCTAATGTAACACACCTAGAAACTCACAATATAACAAAATACTAACGAACAATTGCAGAAAAATAAACACTACAAAGCTTTAAGCTCTCTTGAAGGGCAGGAGAAAAGTTTTCGCAGCTATCATGTAAAATACTCACTTGCACAAGAAGCAGTTTACAATGAAAACACCACTTTGTACACCCGTTGCATCACGATATTTTCACTTACTGATATTTATTTTGGTTTTATTGTTTATATATATTCAAATTACTAACAATGTTATTATTTCCCGAGGAGTGTGTAATGTACAACCCATACAATTTTCCAGTTGAAATAACATTTACATATGAAGCCGCCGTGATGAAGGGGAGCAACTCTCTAGTAGCGTAATGAGATCGCCATGACATCTTGATGTGTGAGAAACGTGGACGGCCTGCGCTCCACGTTATAAAAACAAAGCAAAACTACCATTAACCAAGTGAAAAAGCGCGAGGAAAGAGCAGGGTCATTGGTAGCGATGGAGATGCACACCTTTAAAGGAGAGGGGGTAAAAGTCATTTCTTGAACGCACACTTCTTTAAGTCCTACTCGTTACAGCACGCGGTTCACGAGGTAATCAGCAAGGCTGTGCAGTCACTGCATGCACTAAAGACACTGACTAGTGTGCCGTGATTAAGAGCGCAGGTAAGCCTCCCGACATGCATAGCTTTTGTAATAAGTATTTATAACATATTATAACAAATTATTATTTTCCATACACAGCAAACTTTAACGTTAACATATTATATACATTATAATGAATATTGTAATATTTCCTTCAGCATTTGTTGTACCTAAGTGCAATATGCTGCACACTCATTCCCTGCACATGCACGAAGCAAAAAATATGGCTTATGGGCACAAAATGAAGAAGCATGCGATGTTGCGGCCTTTCGTCCACACTACTGTAGAAATCTGACTCTATGACCCGAAAATTGAGGGCAGTTGTACATGCTGAGTGTTCATATACGCGATATTAACTTGTGTGTTTATTTCTATGCGTTTTCACTTTAGAAGATAAGGGTTTCTGTTCGTGTGTTTATTTAGTTATTTGTAAAGAATATGTTAGTATGGGATTACGTTTTGTGTGTGCATAGGTAATATCATAAAATTCAAATGAGACGCTAAAACATAATATATTAATATATCATGATGTTCTATGCATATACCTATAAAACCAATAATAAAAATAATGGGATGTGAACCTAGGGGCTTACGCAGAAGAGCAATGCTTTCTAAATCGCTGAGCTACCGCTACCCTTTTTGTTGATTTGCTTTATTTGCGGACGCTCTTTAACATCTCAGGTCATCAGCGTCCCATTCAAACTAGGGCGTGAAACTGCCGACAAATTTTGCTCAGAGGCCTCTTCCTTCAGGCTTGAGGTTCTTTATCGTGCCGTAAATGTACGACACGGGATCCACGGCTTTAATTCCCTTTCGAAGGAAGCCATGCCTAGGATTTTGACGCCCGAAAAAAATCCATTGGTCCTGACCGGGTTTCAACCCGTGATCTTGGGTTTAGAAGGCAAGTACACCACCAGGACCGACCCCGCCACTCTGCCCTGCACGTTCTCTTTGCAGATGTTTATGACCGTGACCGCGCTCACTGCGTTTACGAAGTTGACATGCATGAGAGCGGCAGAAGCCGTTGGTGGAGAATGCTGACAGTGATTGAGAAGTGCTAACGTTAAATAAATACGCCACTGCTCAACATCTTATGAAGGATAATCATCCATGTAGCTATAAGAGGGCCCGAACAGGTCACCGTTTCTTGCAACTTCCACAATAGCCATAGGTGGGCACACTGTGCGAGGAAAAGATGACCAAGTTCGCTGGAAGATGAGGGTTCCTGGACGGTAAAGTCATAAGGCCCATATCCTCCAGCTGAACATATGAATAGTAGAAGCTATACCCCCTTTCTTAGGGAAAATCTCCCATCCTTCTAGAAAACACGCAATATGTACCTAGTTCTAGCATTACGGCGAACAACCGCAATACTCTCACCAGGTTATCCAAGAATTGAACAGACAATTGTACCATGGCCCGCTCCGGCCATTAGTACCATTAGGTTAGAACAGGTGATGCCTCGAGTTGGGAAATGTAATAATAAGCACCTATTGGTGTAAAACCCGGTTGTTCACTGCCGCACGTATTATAAATTGTGTAACATTTTTAAATTAAGTTATACACCTCTCTCGTTTATTTAATTGATTTTGACAATGTGTCCCGTTTGGCCCGAAAGGATCATTATGATATCTTCAACTTTATGGGTCGTCCTGTACTTAATATAATGTCCTCTATACTACAGTGCTGTTAATGGACGGCATTTTGGTACATTCTGTATAATCACAAAACAGGGTTAATAGCATTTGGTTTAGAATCATTGCATGCTGAGCCATTTAATTCAACATGCACCGTTCTGCTGAAAAGAACACGCATATATTTTTTAAAATCTGCTTTATCAATCACTTTTCGCAATCTGTAAAATGACACAGCGTTTATAAAATCGTATAAGAAGAACGAGTCCCCAATACCCAGAAACGTTTTTGTTTCCTTTAGCATATTTTGAATATAAAATATTTAAATGCTTCCCCCAAAACATGCATTTTAACCGAGGTTTCAGTATTCATCACGTTTTTTGTCTGTAGTGTTACCTGTTATTTTGAACTGTTACATGAATTGATATGCTTTACTGCATATTTAAAGTTGTTAAACAGAAAAAATTCGGCTAGTTCCTTCCTTTTAAACAATGTATGGGTGCTGTACTGTTACACAAGGAATGTTAGCTTAAAACCAAAGTCATATATCATTTTCTTCTATTTGTTTCAATTGAAAAATAGTTTCTGCATGCCTGCATTCGATTCAAATGCACCGTGCAACTAAGCTGTAAAATAAAATTGAATTTAAGGCTGTTTGCATTATATTACAGCAAATTAAATGCAAAAAAATAGCGGAAAAGAGAAGAAATAACCATTAGATATACATTGCCTGATCGGTATGTGGTTACTATTATAATGACAAGAGGGGCTGAGTGCTGCAGTTACTAATGCACAATCAGTCTTATTATTATGACGGCATCTTGGTCATGCAGTTCAAACAGCGTGGATCAACGTCAGATGTTTTTATTGCGAAACGACATTTCTTTCAGTAAGGCCTGTTCTAATATGACAAGCTCCTTACCTATCATCAAATTCCCGTGGTTTCCCCTGGTCGCTTAGGGGATGTTTGCACTTTCCAGTTTCACATCATTTCATTTACAGGGTGAGGGAGGCGTCTTCTCAGAGCCTCCAATTTCTTGGAGAGAGGGCCCATAAGGGTCGCGGGGCGTTTTATTTGGAAACTCCGTCTAAGTCATGCATCTTGGTCGCCTGGTGTCTCCCCCTCCTCAAAGGTGGTCACAAGCGCCCAGCGCTTGAGCAAGGCTGAAGTACGGACCCTAACCATCTATAGACAATAAAAAGTTTGCATATTCATCCAATTTTATCCAGCACTTTGCTTTACAAATTAATAAACTCTGCATGCTGATCAACAACAAACAGATGTATGTAAACAATTAGGTCGATGAACAAAGAAATAACAACGAAAAAAGTAGACATAGCGTTGCAGAATGAAGACTAAAACTCACTTTTATAACGACAGCAATTTAAAAGAAATTTCACTGCATTCAAACACTCCTTGGGCGAACGGCTTCAAATAAAAGAAACTCGCGGGGACAAATGTGCAATTTTTTTCCATCATACGTAATTCCGCACATCTGTTCGCCATAGAAACTGGGAATTATCCATACTACGACACAGATAAGTTCATTTTCACAATGCATATTACAAAATAAGATATAGAGAACAAATTCGTTATTCCATATGCAACGAGTGAGATGAAGTACGTGCTACAGAAAGTACACCTCATTTACGTTATGGAATTAGTTAAATGTATAAAGTCGGTCCATTTACACTGAACAGATAAAAGAACACGCGACACTTTAGCAGATCATTCAATTTCAACTACAACTTTAGCAGAAATGTTACTGTACAAAACATTGATCTAGTGTTTTGTCACGTTCGTTCACAATCGCAAGCGATAGGTCGGAATGCTCTTATCAAAAACGAGAACGAGACTTCATTTAATTATTGAAACGCATTCTGTTGGACAACTCTCCCTGAAGCTTTTCAATTATCCTCCATTACTACACGCATACAAATAAATCTGATATAAACATGTTAATTATTTTCCCCGTCACCTGGAAAACTCGATTTCATGTGACCTGCATTTCTAGGCTTCTGCTGAAGCCATACACGTTTATAACCGTCTGAGTACATAACCAAAATAAAGTCCTGAGTGAACCTTGAGCGAAAAATACATTCTTAATAGCATACAGAAGAGCCTCCAGTGCTCAAGTAACTCCTCTCTCCTTCCCTTAAGATTCATAAACATAACACTCAAGTTTACTGCTTCCGTTCTGCTGAAGCACATTATTAAATTCCTCCTTGAATATATACCGTAACCTTTATTATGAAGCATAATTTAAACTGCTTATGGTACCAAACTTAAATTCTTGGACAGAGGCCAGGTGAGTTAGTCTATAGTAGATACTAATTTAATTTTCATTAGTTATGTAACAATATGGTTTTCCTTACAAACATTGGCAAATTTTTCAACCTGCCTAGTGAATCATTTGGACTTTTCAAATCACTCACAACTGTGCACATATCCTTTTTACCCTGTGTACAATATTTGCGAGTTTAAAAATAGCTTCAATTGTTCTTTTAAACATCCTCTTTTATGTTGCGGAAGGAACAATTAGTATGTTCACTGTTCGTATACTGTTACTCATTTGTTTTCGTTGGAAGTTGTACATTTCATATTTTAGTTTATTGTGACTCAACAATCTCTAAATAACATACTCTTCGTTTTTTATTGCAGTTAACGCATGCAGTAGACTTCCTTGCAGTGGTCAGATTATATAGGCGTGAGTATGGCGGTCTAACAGACCCTTAATACACGTCTCGGAATATAGTCAGATCTTTGTGAAATAATTTTCAATCTTTTCTCTTATTTTTTCTACTAATTCTATGACATAACAACCTCTGCAGCAAATGCGACGACTGTTCAATAAAAGTGGTCATAATTTGTTACGGACATAAATTTCTCTCTAAAATATAACTTTACACTACTTTATTTTAATGCACAATATAAACACGATACTAGTTTCATTGTTGTCACTCTCGGTTTTCACCTGTGAGAGTGTGCAAGTTGAGACATGTTCAGTTACGCTTACAGCAAAATGAAACTGACAGACGACGAACAATATGTTGCCACCAAGTTGTGCTTTTTTCTCAACAAATCTTCAGCTGAGGCCCGTGAATATTACAGGAGGACTACGAAGAGTTTAGCACAGCTAGAACATGCTTTAAAGTGTTTAAAGATGGGGGGCAATCAATTTCAAAAGAAACTGGACCAAGGACTCTAGTTTGTGTCTAACAGACATCAAGACCGCTGCTGTCTCTGTGAGAGAGGATCGTGGAACACTTTCACAACACGTTAGTAACTGAAAAGTTGCACATGAGACGTGTTTGTGCACGGTGGGTTCCAACACTGCGGAGTCACTGCACATTTCCATCCTGCCAGTGACGGCAAATAGCAGCTTGCCTCTGCTGGGAAAGCTATGACCATTTCACTTTTCCATATTCAAGGAATGGTTTTCTGTAATTGTGTAATATTAAAGAGATATCCTGAAAACTCTGCCATGTCACATTTCCATGCAAGAACTGGATGCACGATAATGCACGGCCGCACACCGCAAATGATGTTGAATATTTCACAAAAATCTTTTCGACGTGCGTCCCTATAGTCAACATTTAGCCCCCTATGACTGTTTTCTTGTACCCAAAAATTGAAAAAGCACCTTCGTTTTCTATAATCAGAAGGAGTGTCTTCAACTGTGGAGGCGATTCTGAAGGACATATCAAAACTGTTTCAAGCTGTCTTTGAAGACTGGGACACGTGCATTGCATCCAACGGGGAAAGATCATCAAAATGATGAGCATGAGTAAAGATATGTTGTTTTAAAAGTTATCATCATTCTTTATGGTACAGGCCTCGTGCATTAGCATCCAAATGACCATGCAATTAATTATGCAAACACACTGGAGAAATTTGGAATCTCTCATAATAGTATTTCACGAGGAGGAAAGCATTTGCATCATAACCCTAAAACAGCAAGGGTTTGAAAATGATTCAATGATATGCAGCATTCTCTTCTGCAGAATGTAACGACTTCAGAACATGTCTTTGAACTAATAGTTTAATTTAACACTCAAGATATGCTGAGAGAATGCTTCAACAGTGAAAACGCTTTAAGCTTCATACTTGCTTCTCCCGAAAAATGACACATGATTTCATTTGTCTGAAGAAAGCACCCTCTGAAAAGCCGCTTAAGGACTTAGGAAACATTCATGTGTGACTTGAACTTGTTTACATCAAGTGCAACATTCTGTGTAACTACCTACCTGTGACCGGCGGGCAAGACGCACGTTCATAGTCGAGGATTCGCTGCAAGCACTGTCGATATATTACCGCGGTAGGTAGAGGGGGGTCCTGTTACAGTTTTCAAGTGAAGAAAATGAAAACCAATTGTACCACTTCCATGTTATGAATAACACACCCGTCACTGCTTCTAATATGGTTATCGTTCTAAGAGTGCTGGGTAACTTTTTAGAGACTTTGGAACTCATTTGCATTATTTCAAGTATTAGGAGTTCATCATCGTATTCCAGCGCATATGCAATTTTATCGAAAGAAAATTACAGCAATTCCGTTTAAGTACATCACACATTCCATGCTCACGTAAGCTCCTTCATAATCGCATTTTCCGAGTGAACGGCAAGTAATTGCTCGTGGAAATGACAATGCAGTTGTAGCAACTTCATAACTTTTTTTAAGTCATCGCAACTTATCAAGTGTTAACACTTTCGCTGCATTTGCACTTTTCTGCAGTCTTAGCTATCCAGAAGTTAAGCACAAAATGCAGCGCTATCTGCAGAATGAAAGTACGAACAAATGTGCTTTAATTCTGCTAAGCATTAATTTTCTCTCGAAACGAAGAGGTGCAATGCTTTGCATATTCGAAATAAATAACGCTCTTCATTTCGTCACATGCGCAGAGGAATTTCAAACACGGTTTGCTAATAGGTTTCTTCCTCACATCCTAATAGAATCGCGTTTTACTGAGGTGACATGCTAGTCTGGAAAAGTGAACCCCCAACTTGAAATGCTTTTCAGTGTCACCCGATAAAGAACAGCACTCAGTATCGCGTTTTATGCTTTGAGAAGCGCAAAACATTGCAAATAACCTTGCGGCAACATTTTGGAAAGAAACTTTAATGGATTATTTTTTTTTTTTTTGATTGATTTATTTAAGGACGCTCTTTAACAGCTCAGGTCATCAGCGTCCGTTAATGGATTATGGCTGGCTAAAACGTACGCTGAACTTTCGTAAAAGCAAAACTGTCCTTCAGGTGTGAGAGCACACACGCTTGGCCATGCACGACAAAATAAAAGAACCGGCAATGAAGATTTAGAAATAGAGGGCCGCAAGTAAAGAAATATAAGCGCACATCGCCTAAGTGATCTCCATAATTGTGGGTAAGATGATCGAGTGACTGTGGAAAGGATGTCAAGTACTTCATTAGGAAGAGACTATGCAAGTATACTGACAGTGTTATGAGTTCAGTAACGAGCCAACTTTATTTAATGGCGGCCCTTCCTTCCTTTCCCATTAATACCAAGTGGTGTGCACACTTAGAAAACTATGCCATTCAAGTGTTTATTTTGAAAAGCAACTTACTATCATATATCGTCATACAGACAGCAAGATAATTAAATTTGCCAAGCGGAAACAAAATGAGAATCGCTCGATGCAATTTGCAATTCATACACAGGATTCTTGCAGGCACGCTGCAACGGTGCTTTAAACATTTGGCAACATTTCCTCGGCTTGAAACTCGCGAATAGAGATAAACGGTGGTTGAAAAGTTGCAGAATTTTTTTGTTTTTGTCATTTTGTAACAGTTTATATTTGGCACGTTTATTTTAAACGGTATTAAAACAAATAATCCTTAGTTATTCATTGTATAGCAAACCCTTTCATTATTTTTAAAGTTTGGCAGTGTTTTTCCATGTAACTTTTTAAAAGGACATGACATTCGTTTTATATAGTCAAACGAATTCCATCATATTTGTATTTTAGCACACATTCCTTAATGGCTTTTGCGTTGTCAAGAAACGACTCTGGAAAGAACTTTTTGTGAGCGTCTCTGCTTCTCTTTTATTTAATTTTGCTTCATGACTTCCACAAATAAAATATTGTTGGAGTACAGTTAAAAAAAATCTTTTTGTACTGCAATCTGACGCCAAAGAATATGAAGGCGGGAAATGTACTAAATTGTCAAATAATTTTTTCTCCTTTCGGCCGTATATAAAGATCTTCTGAAAAATCAAAGTATGTACCCGCTATCGAATGTGTAGATCTCGACATCTCCCACTGTATATGCGCGTGGTAAATTTGTATCTCTGTAATTGATATTTTAGTGTTTAACTTAAAGATGCATACTGTGTATATAAACGGCGGTGTTGCAGAATTACCGTACTGTCCCATGTACTTTTAGGGGTGAACAAAACGCTTTACACGATTCTTTCCATTAATTTTATCTGTAATATTTTCATTGGTGGAAAAGTTTTAATATTCAATCGATTGCATGTGCTTGTGATTTGTAGCTCGCTGAATTTAAGCAAGGAAAGTATCCGTAGCACGTTCTCAGTATCTATGGTTGTTAAATCAGCTGCGATTCAATATGTTTCGTATTGTCCGTGACTCAAAAAGGGCAATAAATAAACTGTCTTTAAAACAGGTAGCATATTAAAGTCTGCACCTCTTATTCCATGAACTGCTGGATAACCTTTAGTCCACTAACATATCATCTCTATAATTATAATTTAACGGGTAGCAAGTCACACTATCATTCTGAATGCTCAACATCATGCTATTTGAAACTCTCAATTAAAATATCAAAAGTAGATCGTGGGCAGTTACATCTGCCATTTGGACTATATCTGAAAAGAGAATGGGCTATGGTTCATCATGCAGCACTGTTACCAGTATCTGTGTTGTAAGCCACAGACTGCAACAGGAAATTCTTGCGTTTTCTATACTTTAACCGAACCGCTCATTATCCTTCATTAACTAAAAACTGAGTAAACAAGAGTGAATATTCATACCAACTGTGCAACGAACGCTATTCAAGGCAAATATAAAATAATAGAATGACTACTTCCTTAAATTATATGCCAAATGATTTGGCACGCATACCCTTTCTGACGATGAAAAACTTCTTTTTAGGCGGACAACTGGAAAATAAGTGTTCAGCAATTTTCAAAGCTCTTACGCCCTTTCATTGCGCTTATTATGTCGAGGACAGCCATGTATGTTTGCATACAGTACATATTTCTAATTTTATATGAAAGCTCTAGAAATAAATTATTAGAGGTGATCCTGTCACCTACGCATTGCCTACCCAAAATCGGTCATAGTTGTTGGAGAATTCATATTGATAATGGTGCAAAAATGTTTCAACAGATACGCGTTGTCCTTTTCTTTCATGAATGTTTTATGTTAAACCGTTGATGAACCGATGAAACAATTTCTAAATAAAATAATATAACATTGTTAAGTAGAGTTCCAATTTATTTGCTCATGTTTTGTAAGATGACGACAAAACTTTAACTAATTATACTTATAAGATGACCTAACTCCTGTTTGAATTTAAACTAATGATTGATTTGTTCATTTTAATAAAGAATAGAGCAATTTCCCCCATTTAAATATCGACAAAAAGATTGGCCTTTAGACCAACCAGAGTGGCAGAAAATTCAGCACCTCAGTCTTAATTACAGCTGGCCGTTTGTGCCTGCGCGCCCCATGGGGCACCTCCGGGCGGGGACTGCGCAGACACAAACGGGGTCCCTAAAACTTTTCAAGCCATGACATTAACAAGTAGCACGACATCCATTAACTCGTAGTATCTAGTCTTCATCACATTACAACCACTATGTGAGATCGGCAGAAATACAGCCGTAAGTGTGGGGCGTGCCTCACATTTTATGCTACTAGAGGCAACAGTATTCCCAGTCTTTTAAGGGTAGGAGGAAGGCAATCCCGCATTACACACATGTTCTACGCTGTTTCCTTACCGACCTTCATGGATGTGTAAAGATTGCGTTTTATTTTATCTATTATACGAACGATGGAAAATTTGCTTCCTTACCGATCTGTAAGGATCTGGTGGGAAGGGAATTTATTGACTTGACAAAACATTAATTAAAATTTGTGCGGCCAAGCATACTTTCATGGGCACGCATTATTTAAATGCATCATGTGTAGCATGATGTACGTTTGTAAAATATATTAAAACAAATGTAAAAATATATCTCATTCATATTCAGGAAAAAAAAGTTAAGATTAAAAAGGGGGGCTTGGCGCAAAAAGTTGTTATTATGCAAAAAAGTTGTTATGATACAAAAACAATATAACTTTGTAAAAATATTATGTTCCGCTAAAGAATATTTTAGGTCGCTGCTGAGTGCATATTACTATTATTTTGCAAAAAAAAAAAGAGTAAATGTCTGTTAACTTCCAATATTTTTTGGAAAAAATGTATAATAACTTATACGACTGCTGTGAAATAGTTTTGTCCGTCACTTCCAGTGATCAACTACTGTAGTTTGTGAATATGGCGACACATGTTTTATGTCTCGAAAATGCTTCTACCTATTTAGGCGCTATGGAGGGTCGAGCCTGTCTGAACAAGAACAAAAGGTATTCACATTAAAGTGTGTTTTCCTCCCCAGAGTCAGAAATTTCCGATTAAAATATTTTCCCCCCCTGCTAATGCATTTTTAGTATTGTCCCTGTCCAGGGTCTGGTATTCCTGAAATAAAGGGGGTTTTACTGAATAATGCATTTGGATTGTTTTATTAATTAGGGTCAGATACTTCTTACCTGCTAATTGAATGTTCATTCACTTCTTTAACGGTCTTATGAATGAATGAATGAATGGTGTTTAACGCCCGTTTTTGCTACAGAGGCACCACAGGCAATGGACACGGATGATACATGAGATGAAATATATTGGGAAAGGATTTTCATTTTTAAGGAAGGAATCGTTCCAGGCCTAAGTTTAGGATACCTCCCCGGCACTTGCCATTTATGAGGACTGAGGAAAACCTGGAAAAAACCTCAATCAGGGAGGACGGTCCTGGCGGTATTCGAACCCAGACCTCCCGTTCTGAGTCCGCGTTTTAACGACCTCGGTCACTCGTGGCGGAATTAACGGTCTCGCCCGAGGGGATGCAGAAATCCAAGAAGTGGACGTGACGTTTTACGCAAGCGCAGTGGTGAAAACTATGCTTCTGAATTGTTAAAAATATAAAAATTCCGGTATAAAAGCAAACCACAAAAGCATGATTTATCAAGAGTGTGAATTATAACATCTCATGTGACTGTACTGGTTTTGAAACACGTATGTATAAACAACAAATACATCAGTAATAAAGAAGAATATCCTTTTAGCCAAGCTTCATACAGTACTGCTACAGTATTGTCGCCTCCACATTAGTGTGATGTGATAGGAGGATCCTGATATGAATCACTACGTAAATAAGGGTAGTGAATATTATTGCAAATGTTGTGATAGTTAAACGTACACTCAGATTCACAATTTGTGTTGTATTTGGGCACCATACACAACATGGCACAATAAAATGTTTAATCAGTACTACTCCTGTGTGCTTACAGTGCCAGATTCTACATGCCTCTGAATTCTATTATTTACCAAGTCCGCACACACACGCACACACACACACATGCAAGAACATTACAGGCCAATTTACGAACATTTTCTTTGTGCAGCTTCCAATTCGTTTTAATTCATTTTTCCGTTTAATGTGTTTATGTAATGCAAATATATCTTTTAAGTTTCATGTAATACCAGTTTTGTATAAAAAAAAATGAAATGTCAAGTACACTTCGATGTATCCAGTGTAAAAACCCATTTAGTAGATGCAACCACTTTCATAGATGTTTGTGGAAACCAATTGTTTTATCAACGACACATTTGTCAACTTTTTATTTGAAAATATACAAAGCAGTACTTTTATACTGAGTAACGTGATCATAAATAAAATGCACCTGATTGCGAAAACATATCGTATACATTCTTCAACTTGGCAAATAAAATGTAAATAAAGATTATTGCACTCTCTGTAAATTAATAATTCATTCAATATACAATTATATTATCAATCAACAAGTATATATAATTTGGAAAAATATCGCTGTCTCCCCGTATTTAATGATACCCGGCGTTGTTCTGTGTCCTACTGTAAAACTGTGCTATTCACATATATAAAAGAAAGATATATAAAATAACGCATCACATGTGTGAAAATGGGGCCATTTTTTATAAAAAGAATTGATTTTATTCGCTATATCATTCAACTGTAACAGAATAGTACACAATAAAACTTATTGAAAAACCACGAACGGTGTGCTTCACACACAATGATTAGCTTCTCTGTTTTTACTGAAACGACAACTCAACTCTGTAGTTTGGTTTCTTAAACGCTTTTATTACCATAGAAATGGCACATTACACACACGCCTCTCTCTTGTCATTCAATGACGTCTGCAGCATTATGGGTGACCAGATTTTATATCGGGAGCCCAATCAAATAACAATGGAATGGCTCCGTTCTACAAAGTCTACACTGTATTTTTAGCTCACAATTATTCACATTAAATTATATTATTCTTTTGCGGATTTAATTTTCTCACAGCGAATCTGGAAAGCAGTTTTCTACAACTCCAGATGAAGAAATCGTCTATCCGTATTAAAATCCCTGTAGGCAGTTTACGCTGTTTTAGACACCACATGAAACAAGAGACTTGTCATTTTTGGAAGCTCTATTTGCTTTTGTAATCTAGGGGATATCATACCATGATCCAAAATGCCGTACAGCCTATCAGTCTGGCCCAGCCAATACATTAGGCATATTTCGATTTCTACGCCCGAAAATACCCTCCAACCCATGAGGGAAAGTAAACCTTGGGTCGAGTATCGCAGGTTTAGGATAACTTCAAGCTTGAAAGAAAAGGCATCTGAGCATATTTTATGCACGTTTCACGCCCAGAATTGAATGGGTCGCTGGTGATCTGAGTTGTTGAAAAGCGACCATATATAAACGAAGTAAAAAAACATAGTTCTAAGAATGAAAATATTTTTATTTGCCGATGTTTTTTTCATTTTTTCAGACATGTTGATATTTAATTTCAGAGCGTACTGGTGTGAATTATTGGGTAGAGCAAGTGTTTTTCAGCTCTCCTTAGCGTATACCATGATAATTTCAATGGTTCAGAACTTTTTCATTACTTTATGCAAGATGAAGACGTTAACAGCTCTAAGTTTAAATGTTTTCTTTTTCCAAGATTGTTTTTTTTTTTTTTTACACATTTTATATTCCATTCATATTTTTCTACATTCAACTATGTTGCAAGTTGCAATGTACAATTGTTTACTTTAAATTCGGGAGTTGAAAATTTGTCGGAGAGTGTTGCAAAAGTCTTTTGTTTACAAAATAAATTATGCTTAATTACAAAAAATATATGTTTAGTTATTATTAGGCGCGACTTTTAATTTATTTCGATATATTTATGATAAAATATACTTAATATTAGATCTATGTCTAATGACATGTACATTTTCATAAAGATGCGGAGAGGAAACTTTTCTTTCCCACAAGCTGGTGGTAATAATGCCTCGAAGCCTGGGATTTATATTTAGTCTAATGCCGACATAAAGTTTCATCTGTTTTGGTTTAAAGGTAAAATTATCATTCCAGGTGTTCAGTTTTCGGAGCATCCATCCCCATATTTGCGACACTTCTGATGTCATTTATTTCAAGTTAAAATACCTTTATTTATTTTTTTCCCGTAATAGTGAAACAATGAGTGGAAATATCTTTTACTTGCAATATGACATTTCCTCAAAGTTAAACTCTGGCATTTGCCAAACAGGATTCCGTACATTCCTTTGTTTTTCACTTTATAACCTGTGTTTTTTGCCCAGTCCATCCCCCTGTAAACACCACAACTTTCAATAAGATAACCGATCAGTTACTCTATCACGGATTTTGTTAAAAGTGAATAATATATTATTAAAAATGACTAAAGTTGCAAGAGTTAAGTACTGCCATATATATTTTTGCTCTCTGCATTCGCAATAGTAATAGTAAATCATTGTGAAATATTTTGTGCTTGCGCATGTCATTTTCTTAATATCAGAATCTGATTTTTCTCGATTCGCATCCAGTACATTGTATTTCGGTTAACTTTTATATGACATGTGTAAGAGTATGCGTGTGTTTTCGCTCACTCCCTCATTTCTGTAAAAAAAAATTTCCTAACTATCACTTTGCAAATCAGATACACATTCTAATAGTCTAACACGGGTATTTAGAAAGGGAACCTCCATTTACTTAGGTTAAGTGATGATATGTACGTGAAATATAAGTATTTTATTTTTCAAAAAAGAATGCATTTTTGTGCAGACGTGGGATGGGGTATATACAATGTAGATATACATGCAAGAATTCCTAACAGATCTTCAGTTGGTATTATAGTATACATCATGACGAATGCCCAGCAACGTGTCATTGAATCGCTAGTATGTTGGCTGGACCTGACTGATAGGCTGTACGACATTTTGGATCATGGTATGATATCCCCGAGATTACAACAGCAAATAGAGCGAGCAAAAATTAGTTTCTTGTTTCATATAGTGTCTAAAACAGCGTAAACTGCCTACAGGGATTTTCTTCATTTGGAGTTGTAGGGAACTGCTTTCCGGATTTGCTGTAAGAAAATTAAATCCGCAAAAGAATAATATAATTTAATGTGAATAATTGTGAGCTAAAAATACAGTGTAGACTTTGTAGAACGGAGCCAATCCATTGTTATTTGATTGGGCTCCAGATATAAACCTGGTCACCCATAATGCTGCAGACGTCATTGAATGACAAGAGAGAGGCGTGTGTGTAATGTGCCATTTCTATGGTAATAAAAGCGTTTAAGAAACCAAACTACAGAGTTGAGTTGTCGTTTCAGTAAAAACAGAGAAGCTAATCATTGTGTGTGAAGCACACCGTTCGTGGTTTTTCAATAAATTTTATTGTGTACTATTCTGTTACAGTTGAATGATATAGCGAATAAAATCAAATTTTTTTATAAAACAGGCCCCATTTTCACACATATGATGCGTTATTTTATATATCTTTCTTTTATATATGTGAATAGCACAGTTTTACAGTAGGACACAGAACAACGCCGGGTATCATTAAATACGGGGAGACAGCGATATTTTGCTAAATTATATAATCTTGTTGATTGATAATATAATTGTACTCCAAAATGTATATCGAATGAATTATTAATTTACAGAAAGTGCAATAATCTTCAATTACATTTTATTTGCAAGTTAAAGAATGAATATATGTTTTCGCATTCAGGTGCATTTTATTTATGATCACGTTACTGAGTTAGTATAAAATGAATATTTTATTAGTAAACTATTTTGCTTCCTGCGTTTATCAATACATATTATTAATTTTATATTTCAATGTTAATTACTGTAAATACTAAGGAAATATTATTGTAGTAAACATACACTGCGTGGGTTTGTTGAATAATTTAAAAAAAAAACTTAATTACTATTTCAAAACGTATCTTTGAATGAATGATTAATTTAGAGACAATATTCTTTAATTACATCTTTTTATTCTATAAGGTTAAACAGTTTTTTTTGTTTCTAATAATGTAACGTATGGGTAGGTATGGTTAAAGTATTTTATAAATTCATTACTTCATATGATGCAATACAGGATGTATCAAGCTGTATCATTCAGAACCAGTCATTTCCTTTATTTTATGTGAGTAGTATGACGCGAAGTCATACTACCGACATAGCATTGGCTATCTCCTTATATCTGACCATGGTCATGTCCTGAGTGTAGCCGAGTACCTTTAATATGAAATACCCTCCATAAAACTGTGATGGGGGCAGTCATATTACAATCATCACAGTAGTGCTGCCGGAGGCTTTATTGGAGGATGGCGTCCCCAGGACACTACGCAAACCTAGGCGTAGCACTTGACTCACATCTGCTCAAGATAACTTCTACGCTTCCAAACTAATGTACTCACCCAGTCCAAAGTTGGACGCTAAAATATTCACTAACGTTACCTATTTGAAGAAAAAAGAAGTAAATATAGAGTGAAAGCTTAAGATGTATTAAGCTTTGTGTGTTTTTGGGGGAAACATTTTCGCATAATGTTGAAAATTAAATTTCCATTGGTGATCCCTAATTTAAAGTTAGTACGAATCTCTCCCCTTCCCACTAAGCAATCACACCGAATTCCCCCCTCCGGCCATAAGTCACGTGACAGCCCCTCCCGAGTCATTAGCAGGATATGTTGAGTGCAAATGAAGACTTTCCAGTTGCTTATTCGGTGGTGAGAAACCGACTTGGAAAACTTCTCTATGCTACCTAGTTTGAGATTGACATAAATAGCACCGCTACCACCGTAAAATATTGGTAATTAACAAACATTTACACACTGAAGTATTATATTATTTCCATGTAAGTGAATATTTTTTACAATTTTAAATATATTTTACACCCACACAATACACACCGCCTTTCATTTTTTAGTTGTAACATAATTGTAAGCAGTAAACCACCGCGACGGTTTACGAAATAATTATTTTTTTGCACACACAACATTTCTTATTTTATTTTTTCTTTTTACAAAGTTAAAGATTTTTTGTTTATTTCGTTCTTGTTAATTGAAAAACAGAGATGGGGAGAAATTTTTTTCCCGTAAACATAACCGGTTTTTTTATTTATTTTTGCAAAATGAATCGTTGTATACAATACGTTTTGACAAATTTACTGAAATATCGTGGTAAAAGCATAAATGTTCTTGTAATATTTTATTGTGGTAGCTTGTATCTATAATTGCACTGTTACATAAACTCCTAAATAATAATAAAAAAAAACTTTAAGAAACTATTGCACACCAGGATTAAAAACTTATGTATCGGCAAGGAAGGGAAGACGAACGAGAGGAATAGAAACAAGTGAATGTGAAATAAGACACAAAATAAGAGCATTGCAAACACACATAGGTATATTTTATTACAAGCAGTATGATATGAGTGAGAATGCAGTAGAAGGTGCAGCAAAACTTTTTGTCTACTATTCTAGATGTGTTTGCACTTACAAGATTTGCACATGTTAAGACTGATTATAACTAGAAGTTTCTTCCGGGCTTAGGAGCCGTGGTCTCTTGGAGCTATGGAGTCCAAACGTTTCATCCTCAACTGCGGAGGACATCTTCAGTGGCGCGGTCTGAGTATTCTGGGTGAAGGTCCTGCCACGACTGAAATGCCAGCTGTAGGTGATATATATATGAACTGCTCGAAGGGGATTGGTTCGGCTGGCGCATAGCACTGATTCATAGCGTTCTTTGCACAGCAAATTTTATAAGCTCCACACACACTGGTTAATACACTGTATTGGTAACGTAAAATAATGGCATTATTTAAATTTATAATTACAAGTGATATTTAATATGGATTAGAAGTTAGAATAATAGTCAAATCATTGGGAATGTATTAACAAACTTGAGAATCTTAACACTAAATACATTTTATCGCAATAATTGTTACTTTAGAAATTATACACATTAAAGCACAAACAAACAACGCTGCTATAAATATGCCATGTTCGCTTGTACATGCATACATAGCTATGAATATATAAAAATGCTAGTGTAATATTATGAAGATTGCAAGTACTTAGCGCTTAGGAGTATGAAAGTGTTTGATAAAACCCTGCATGTTTGTAGAATATTGTACATGCTCATTTTGTTCCATAATCATTTTTATACTTTGTATTGACGAATGTATCGTTGATAAAAAAAATTGGTTTCCACAAACAACTATGAAAGTGATCGCACCCACTAAATGGGTTTTTAAACTGGATACATCGAAGTATATTTGACATTTTCTTCCCTTTTTTTTGTAGAAAACTGCCGTGACGGAAAATTAAAAGATACATTAGCATTACATATATACATTAAACGGAAAAACAAATTAAAACGAATTGGAAGTTGCACAACGAAGACATTCGTAAATTTGCCTGTAATGTTCTTGCATATGTTTGTGTACGGACTTGGAATATAACAGAGTTTAGAAGCATGTAGAATCTGGCATTGTAAGCACACAGGAGTAGTATCGATTAGACGTTTTATTGTACCATGTTGTGTATGGTACCCAAATACAACACAAATTGTGAATCTGAGTATACGTTTAACTATCACATCTGCAATAATATTCACTACCCTTATTTACGTAGTGATTCATATCCGGAACCTCCTATCTCATCACACTAGTGTGGAGGCAACAATGCTATAGCAGTACTGTATGAAGTTAGGCTAAAAATAAATTGTTCTTTACAACTGATGTATTTGTTGTTTATGCATACGTGTTTCAAAACCAGGCACAGTCACACGAGATGTTATGATTCACACACTTGATAAATCATGCTAGTGTAGTTTGCTTTTATACCGGAAAACTTTAACTTTTCAACGATTCAGAAGCACAGTTTCACCGCTGGGCATGCGTAACACCTCACGTCCACCTCTTGATTTTCAGGCAATAAGGATTGCTTTCCGCATCCGCTTTCCCGATACATTTAAGGGATGAATGAACAATCAATTAGCAGGTAAGAAATATGTGGCTCTAGCTAAAGAAACGTCGAAATGCATTTAACTTTAAAACCCCCTGTTTTGTCAAAAATGACACACCTTGGGGAGGGAACACTGAAAATGCTTTAAAAGTTTTAGAAACATTTTATTGGAAATACCATACCCTGCGGAGGGAGAAAATGTATTAGAGTGAAAATCTTTTAGTCTTTTTTGGATAGGCAGGACCCCTCGTGGCGCCTAAATACGTAGAAATCTGTTCCAGACATAAATTTCACAACGCACAGTAGATCACTGGAAGTCAAAGACATAACAACTTTACATCGCTCGTTACTGTACGAGGTCTCTTCAAAATGTATCGCGAATTTTGAATTTCCGCGGGCTACGTATATTCTATTTTCGCTTGTTTTGTGGCGTTATGTTGGTACTTATGTCCCTCACTTATGTTGACAAGCTCGGCCATTTAGAATGTTCAGTTAATTGTTGACAGCTATTTTGCTTGGACGTGTTTTGGCTCGTCTTCGATTTTTGCCTATTCCAAAAAATGGAACAAAGAATCTGTATAAATGTGTGAAACACAAAATTAGGGCATGAGACGGGTCGCCGCAAAATTCGTACCAAAGTTGCTCAATTTGGACCAAAAACACTATCGCATTAACGTTGCTAAGGAGCTCTTGAACTCTGTCCGCGATGACCCAAATTTGCTCCAGAGGGTCATAACTGGTGACGAATCATGGGTTTATGGTTATGACGTGGAAACTAAAGCGCAATAATTCCAATGGATGCTGCCACACGAGCCAAGACCGAAAAAAGCGCGCCAAGTTCGGTCGAATGTGTAGGTTTTGCTTACAGTTTTCTTCGATTGCAGGCGCGTGGTGCATCACGAGTTCTTGCCACAGGGTAGAACGGTCAATAAGGAACATTACCTGCAAGTTATGCGCTATTTGCGCGAAGCAATCCGCCAGAAACTCCCGGATTTGTGGAAGAACAAAAATTGCCTTTTGCAACATGATAACGCCCCGCTCACACATCGTTGCTTGTGGGAGAATTTTTGGGCAAAAAAAAAACACTTATGATGCCGCAGCCACCGTACTCCCCAGACATGGCCCCCTGTGACATTTTTTGTTCCCAAAACTGAAGAGGCCCATGAAAGGACGACGCTACGCCACGATTAAGGAGCTAAAGACGGCATTGAGGGAGGAGCTGAACAAGATCACAAAAAACAATTTTTAAAGTGCTGCGAGGATTGGAAAAATCGTTGGCACAAGTGCATAATATCTGGTGGGGATTACTTTGAAGGGGACAAAATAGATATTCATGAATAAATAAATACTTTATGAAATAACACAAAATTCGCGATACTTTTTGAACAGACCTCGTATGTCGTAAATGCTATTATATATTTTTTACTTAAAATATTTGAAGTTAATATACATTCACACCCCTTAACTTTTTTTTGCAAAATAACAAGTCATTTGCACCCAGCGGTGATGTAAAAATTATACTTTAGCGGAACATAACATTTTTACAAAATTGTATAGTTCTTTATCATAACCATTTTTTGCATTATTATATTTTTATATAAAATATGTCTTGCATAACTTTTTGGCATCATAACAACCTTTTTTATCATAACTCTTTTTGTATCAATGTAAGCGAGAAATATTTTTGCATTAGTTTTAATATATTTCACAAACACACATTATGTGTCACATTCATCATTCAATTAAAATGCGCGCCAATGAAAGTATGCTTATCCACAAAAATTTTAATTAATATTTTGTTAAATCAATAAAATAAAACCGCTTTCCACCAGATCTTTGCTGATCGGTAAGGAAGCAAACCTCTGCTATTTTGTATAATAAATTAAATAAAACCTAATCTTTGCACATTCCTTAAGGTCGGTAAGGAAGCAGATTCCCACAAAATAGTCCCCTTCCAACCAAATCGTTTTGTAGGTCGGTAAGGAGACAAATTCCTGCCATTGTGTATAATCATTTTTAATTCTGTATAATAAATATAAAAAGGGTCCCTTCCCCGGGCGATCTTTGTTGCGGTGTTTTGCATACCACCGAAGGTCAGTAAGGAAGCAGCCTACACATCGATAATGCAGCCGCGTGTTGCGGGATAGACTACGCATATCCGCAAAAGGTCGATAATGCAGCTACCCGCAATAATACTAGCCGGAAAAGGTACACATACTACTTGCTACGGTAAGAATGAACATATTTAGTAAAAGATTCTCGGTTGTAAGGGTATGTCGCCTATATGCTGAAAATGACATGCTGGAGCAAACTACGTTAGCAGGAGAATTTCATTCTGCAGGCACTGATGAAAATGTAATATTTTGCATTTCTTTGCATAACTGCAGAATAAAATAATGCGTTCTGTCTGACATTCCCCCTTAATGCAGAAAGTTTCAGCTTCCCATGCTCCGCTTTTGTAGAGAAGGTCCTAAAATCTCAGAGTGGTTAATACTTTTTTAAATAAAAAACATTTTTCTCAATGCGTACAATGTAATTTTCTAGCTTTGACTCATTGAAGCGTTTTGCCATATAAATATGGGTTTTTTTTTTTTTAGGAAATGAAGAATTCACTATACGAATATTTCCATTATGTACCGCGCAATATTACGATTGGGTAATTGTTGATTGTGGTATTACGCCCCTATGGCTCTACAACAAATACCCTTTGCTGAAGAAATGCCTTTATTAAGTCAGAAAAATTACCTTGCACTTCTTGGGCAACATTGCCATACCACTTTTAGACACCCTGCCATGGAGAACTTAGAGTAGACCAAGCTGGACTTGCTCTCAATTATTCCAACAATAAAATTGACGAGGTCACGTCTTAACCAAGTATGAACACACTCTTCTCTATAACATCGACCGCAGTACATTTCTAGGATGGACGACACTTATATAATTTCTTATTTCATGCGAAAAACTCGAAACAAGTACTTTTATGTAACATAAAACAATAATATGTAATATAGGGCAAATAGAAAAATAACACATAATATTAAACGATATTGTATCAAAAGTATGAACATAATTTGCAAATATTTTAAATTTACAGTTAGACATAATTGCAAAGAAACATAATATGTAATTAATTACAAATAAATATAGGCCTTAATGACGAGATATCGTTCACGAGAAACGCCAACTTTTATAAAGCTAGAACAAAACCATAACGCTAAAAGTTTCCAAAAATGGACGATCCTCATTGCGGCCCTGTGTAGGGACAAATTAAGAGACTTATGCAGCAGAAGGATCTTTCCATCGTTTTTATTAAAAACGATGGAAATAAATTATTTGGACTGTCATTCAGAGTAAGCAGAACACGAAAGTCTCTCTAATTCCGCCTATTCACATGCTATTTCAAGATTTTAACCATTTGCACAAAATGTCTCCCATGTTCTATTTTTGCCATTTGCTATTTTATCCGAATGAAAACCAGAAAAATATAATGTGCGTTGAAGGTAACATTTATGTTCCCATGCCCGCGCTCTTCACGATGCAAGGGGAGGTTGAAGAGCAGCTCCATAGGGGAGCGGAGAGAAAGAGAGGCCTGTGACGTCAACAAACGATCGATGAGACAGCGCTGGGATGACTGGCATGCAATAGATAGTATTGTTCTCCGGACATCATAAGCCCAATGTTGTGAAACCTGTGATTAGCACGAAACTGCCACTTACACCAAACATAAACTTTGTCCCGATTGTGTTTTTAATACCTAGTCTCCTTCATAAGTTTTTTCATTATCTACGATTGTTATTATGAACACTATCCAACTATCATTTTAACCTACCAAGAGTATGGGTTCTTAGAACTAAGAGTATCTAAAGGGGCGTTTCTGGTGGTTGGTTTTTAAGGAGGAAAAAATGTTAAAACCAGCACTTCTTAATGACATATTTACCAGCTCCTGTGTCGTACATTTACGGCACGAAAATAACTGCCAAGGGTGGCCGAGGTCGTTAAGGCGCGAACTCGTAAGCGGGAGGTCTGGGGTTCGAATCCCGTCAGGACCGTCCTCCTTGACTGAGGTGTTTTTTCCAGGATTTTCTCATTTCTCATAACTGGCGAATGCCGGGTAGGTACCCTAAACTTAGGCCTGGAATGTTTCCTTCCTTAAAAAAAATCCTTTCCCAATATATCCTTTCATCTCATGTATCATCAGTGCTCACCGCCTGTGGTACCTCAGTAGTAAAAATGGGCGCTAAACACCATTAAAAATAAAAGGCACGAAAAAGAACCTTAAGTCTGTAAAAAGAGGCCTCTGAGCAAAATTTGTCGGCCGTTTGACGCCCTGAATTGAATGGGACGCTTATGACCTGAGCTGTGCGTCCATAAATAAATCAAATCAAAAAAAATATTTACCAGCTGCGTTTTAAACCAACATTTTATCTTAAAATGGAAATAATACGTCTAGAATTTTTAGTAATTGGCACTGAAACTTAGTTGTTTGGCAATGTATCTGTGTAATGCACTAAAGTGCTAATCAATGTCTTTTATCTCCGACATTTAAATTGATGACTTCCACATTTCCAATTTACATTCTTTCTGAGAAATTTAAGAAAACACACATTTTAATATAAACAACATACTGCAGTGCATAGCTTTGAGTAATCAGCTTTATATTTTTTTTTTTTTTGTGTGTAACTTAAAAATCTTACAATTATTACAATTGTACATGGCAGAATTGTAAAGTCCAGAGAAATGAGTTTAGAACAATAATGTAATTCCCTATATCTTTCTGCTTACTACAGAATAAAGCAACATCAAAACTTAACCATATTTCTGCATGATGAATGAAAGAAAGCAGCATTTGATGTGCACAGCAAACTCTTCCTGCACCCCATCTCTACCATTCTAACTATGTTTAACTTTTATTGCTTATTTTGATATTTATTGTGAAACAATATTGCAACCCTTGAAACAAATAATGTACAGTATTCCATATTTACAACAATTACTGATAATGTTATAGCACAAACAAATAATCCAAGATGCTACTTTCAGATTGCAAATGCATGTCCTTCATACATCGATAAATTATTACTTAAAGTAACACCTCCACAAAAAGGAGAAGAAAGCAACAATTGGCCCTAGTTTCCATTAGTCACTGTACATTTCTCTCAATGCAATACTCAATAGTTTCTTATGTACTGCCACCATTAATGCAACAATAATGCAGCATGTATTACATTTAATCTGAAGACATGTGACAGTCAATGTGCGTCTTCAAAAGCTTTATTTTTGTAATGATTTCTTCATTTCCTCAATTTGTAATTAACTTTGATTTATCTACAGGGCTCAAATGGATCAATTTTGGCCAGCGATGAAAATGGTATATTATGCAACATATTTGTTGCAATCTTGTAACTGCATGAGTGTGCTACTACTTACAGATTGAAGAAACAGTACCACAATGTAGAAATTAACCTTTGCTTTTGTACATGGTAAACAATTCCTTACAACTATTGCACTCTTGTCTGAATACATGAAGTAAACATTAGAAATGCCAAACACAAAACAAACATTGTTGATCATATACGGGTGAAGATAAGTAACTTGAAGATAAACCATAACATACTGCAAATACAACATAGAAAAGGCAGAATGAAAACTGGAAAAAAAAGTGACAAGGGATTTGTTGTATTGCTTGAACACAGCAGGGAAAGCTTACAGTAATAGAGTTCTAGTCTTTGTTTATGCTTCTGCTTGGAATTACCATCAGCCAGACATGCAATGCGCATTAAGGGACAGAAAGGTAAAATAATGAGCTTGCATGCTAAATGCTTTAAATGCTTTTCTCCTGTAAAGACACCTTTCATCACAAAAATCTGAGAAAAGCATTACAATCATCTATTCAAGGTGTATTTTTGTCCTGTGAACTTTATTTCAGAGCTCAAAAGTAATTTAACCATACAGACAATTATTGATTTTAAAAAATAAATATTTGCAAATGTCTATCACATGCGCAATCCTTGGGGCAAAGATGAAATGTTCAATACTGCATATTACAATCTGATATAATAATAAATGACTGTCCACTGTCACATAATTCTGATGCTGGGCATTGACAATTTAATGCTTTTTAAAAATCATTAAACAGGTATCTGTTGTGATAGGCTACAAGGGTAAGTCCAAGTTTCTGGCCTAACCATTTTCTAGGCATGACAAACAAAAACTATATTTCACTTTTCAGTATAGTTACCCTTTATTGCAATACACTTCCCACATCTTTGAATTAACATTTAATTCCCCCTTCTCCAAAATAGTCAGAAGTCTTGTCTGCAAAATGTGCATAAACAGCATCCACCATTTCTTCATCACACTTAAATTTACATCCTTAAAGTTGCTTCTTGAGTTTTGAGAAGAGGAAATAGCCACTGCAAGCTAGATCTGGGCTGTAGGGAGGGTGGTGGATCTCCTTGAAGACACATTTCTTCACAGCTTCCTTTGCAACAAGAGCTATGTTCACAGGTGCAATGTCGTGAAGAAAGTGCACTCAGCTTTTCTCAGCTTTTCTCTTTGATGGAAGTACATAGTCTGTGCAGTTAGCCAGCATAGGACTCCCCATACTGTGGTACTCCTCTCCTTGAAGTAAACGAAGAGTATTCATTCACAGTCACAAAAGATTGTGCCCATGATCTTCTTGGTTGACTGAGTGACCTTGGCCTTTAGAGGAGGTGCCTCGTCGGGTTTACGCCACTTCATTGATTCTCTTTTGGACAAGGAATCATAGTGGAGAACCATAGTTTTATCTCCTGTAACAATGGTTTGCAGAACTTCTCTCTCCTTGCCACAGCAGAGCTCCAAAAATGCCTGACAACAGGTGACTTGTTGCTCCTTTTGGACTGAGGAAAGAAGTCGGCACCCATTTTGCACTATTCTTATTTATGTTTAAATGTTCATGCATTATTGGAAGGATAGTTGTTTTAGAAAGGCTCAACCTTGCAGCTATTTCTTTAACTATGAGCAGCCTGTCTTCCATAATTTTTCCTTCCAAAAGAGCTATGTTTTCAGGAGTGAGCATCTCCAAGAGCCAACCTGCACGCTCATCTTCAATATTTTCTAGACACATTCGAAAAAATTTGAGCCATTTTTTTTTACGTTAGAATATGTATGCTTCCGCATATACACCATCCAATTGCTGTTTCATTTCATTTGTAGTAAGTCCTTCTTTTGTCAAAAACTTAATAACAGCTCAATACTCTATTTTGAACATGTCACAATCTTCTACACATAGCCTTCTTTATGCAACTATATCTGAACAACTGAACACAGAGGAGTGGAAGTTACAGCAACAATTATTTACTTCACAGATAAGGTATGACACCATAAGGATTTTGTGAAGGCAATAATCCTTATAGGCGAGGCCAGAAACTTATGGATGTACCCTCGTATCTGCATTTTTTATTTATGGCTCACATATTTCATAATATATATTCATTATATTTTTAACTTTCCAAGGGTAGCAGTTGTGATACTGCAGGAATCTGCCAGCTCATGTAATTAATCAGCTTACATGCTCTAAGACTAAAATTGCAAATCAGGGGATGTATTAAAAGTCAAATTGCAGAATGAGAAAAACCAAATCAAATAACCAGAAAGCAAGCTAATTACATCACAAAGACAACAGATAATGCAAACTTCTTTTGAGTTTGGAGAAGTATATTGTAAGGACATGCTACTACAACATTCAGGAGGTCTTGGCTCATACCATGCACAGGTACACACACAACTTGCTGCACTTCTGAGTTAATTTTAAGAATTATTAAATCCACTAAAAGTTATTGCCTACTTTTACCAAGATATTAAAAGGTTTTTAGATTGTTGAATTAGCAGCCTGTTCCCATCAACATTTAAAAAGATCTGCACTGCCAGTTTTAAGAATACCTTAAATAATACAAATTTTATGAAACCATTTTATTTAGAAAGCCTTTATAGCATTCTGTGATTAAAATAAAGTAGTAATTAACTAATAGGAGTGTGATCAACATAGTATTTACAGTCAAAATTTAATATATTGTTTCATTAGATCACCAAACCCATGTAAGTGAGCAAGAGATTTGGGGTTCAATTCTCACTAGGATCATCCTCCCAAACTGTGGTTTTTTCAGATTTTCCTCAGTCCTCATAAATGGCAAATGTGGGGAGGTGCCCTAAATCTAGGCCTGGAGTGCTTCTTTCCTTAAAAAAAATCCTTTTCCAACTTATCTTTTTATCTCGTGTGTCATCAGTGTCCACAGCCTGTGATGCCATGTAATAAAAATGGGCATTAAACACTACCCCAAAAATACCTATACAAAAATGCTCTGTTATAAACACATATTAAGTGTCATTAGATGCATAAATTTGAGCAACAACTTGTGGTATAGTGTGTAAGTGCTTATTGTTTTATCAATTTTATCAATTTCTATAAATAATTTTCAGCCCTATGTGCTATCTTTTCTCCATTATTAAAAGTCCATTGACCTCTACAGCAACTGCATTTACCTGGCATTTTTCACCTGCACCATGGCCAGGGATCTCATTTAAAGATGCAAGTCATTACATTTTGTACTGTTAATGAACCAGATTTTGGATCTTGTGTGCAGTTCTCAACCACAAAATCACATTTTCTCAACAATGAGTTTGTATGTGTGTGGCTATAAATATTCTTCATGTACATAATTACCATGCTTCCTTTTGTACAATACAATCTTTGTATTCATTAAAAACTTAATAGTGTGAAATGTGCAAATTTGGAAGAGACCTTGCTGAGCAAATATGTATTAAAATGGCGGACTGCTTTGCTTGATGAAGAGCACAGCAAATTCTTACATCAAGAGATATCTGAAGTTATGTTTTAAGCATTTATTATCGAGTGTTATACATCTTTAAAGAGATGGATTTAATTAACACTAGCACAAATGAGTGCACAGTCCATCAGTATCTAACGTTACATTGACTTTTTCTGGGAAAAAAAGAAGAAAAAAAAAAAAACCTTGCCTCTGTTGTTATACAGCTAGGTCTTAATGGTCTTGAGCTAAGAGATCTTTGCCTTGAGACCCATTGTTTGCATATTCAATTTTGGCTGAGGTTAATACATTTTTCAGTACATAAAGTACATACCAGGTGGTGATGCCTCTATACCCTCTCTAAGTAACTAAGCATAACTTGGTATAGTAAACTCATGATCCAACAGATGGAATGGCAGAAATCAAGTAACGTAGTACCCAAGACCTGGAGATCAAAATTAAGCTATGTGTGTTTGGCAAGATTATAGTTGTATTTTGCATGCAGATTTGGAGGTATCTTCAGTGACAGCTCTGAATCTGGTATATAAATATACACAACAGTGCTTAAGTACATAAATTTCTGCTAGGGCTGCCGGTTGAAAGCTTGCCAATGTGTTTATACAAATTTCCATTTGCAGGATACAGTTTTTCATACATGAACCAAAGATATTTATTTAGGTGCCTTTTAAATAAGAGATGAAACTTGTCTGATGTTATGAAGCAAACAATTTGTCTGGGGCTTCCACCCAGTCACTTTATTGTACATTATTATTTCCTGCTTAAAAAAAAAAAAAAGGGCATGATGAGTGTTCTGCATGTCTCTGCAAGCTTGGAAATGCACAACCCGAATGATGGAGGCAGAATGCATTACACGAAAAGTGGAGTTCTTCACTGAACTGACTTGGCTAGGAAGCCTAGAAGAAGTTATTTGCAAGGTTTGCTTGTTTAAGCTACAGACAGTAGAAATATACTCAATGGATTTTATTGTTTACCAAAATAGATGCCTCTCTGGCCTCTTTTTAATGTGCATTCTTGAAGAATTGCATTTTAGTTCTATTATTCAGTTTCAATCACACCTATATATATGAATTATCAGTAAATACTTTATTTCTGCTTATTAAAATATGACATTAAGAAAGAACAACCTTATGCAGAATCAAGTGTGATTAACAAGTTAATTAAATTCTATTTCATATTTGTTAATATAATTTGTTTTTATTACAAATGCATATAAATTATAAAATTTCACCCAAACAAACCTCAACTATTTCTCTCACAAACATATGAAAGTAAATGCCACGCATTTCTATGCATAGAATGTGGGTTTGACATTTTTAACAAGTGTTATAAACGAATGCAAAATCATAAATCATGTACTCAAATTTCAGTTATCTGCCGAAAGTAATCAGATTAGTATTACAGTACTCAAATACAATGTAAGAGGACCAGATTTCATTGTAATTCTTGTCTTTGCCACTATATATGCACTAAGAAGAATATAAGCTTACAGTAATATGAAATATAGTTAAGGATATAGATGTGCAAGGTAGGACAGGAAGATGAATACTGCTGAAAAACCATTTTTGCTCTTTCCATTAATTACAATAATTTTATTTATGGAAGCAACAATTGGAAATCCTTCTCATCATTCACTCATTCATTAGCATTAAATCTAAAATAGGTATTAAATTAACTTCATGGCTTCATGTTATTTCAAATCACATTTTCTCTCATAAATGCAAGAATTCCTCTTTTTTAGAAAAACAGTAAATTATAAGTTCTGCAAAGGTTAAGATAAGTTTCTATTTATTTCTATATATTTATTAAATAATCCTTTCAAATGATATCTTGAATTTATCTATACAGCTGCAACATTGAACAAAAATTAATAAAATAATACGATAATTCCAGAGTAAAACATTTCTTAAGTGTCGAATTTTCTCTATTAAAAGAAATATATATTAAGGGAGCATTATCTTGAAATAATGCATTTAAAAACTAAAGCCAACTGCTACAAAAAAGACAGAGAGAGTCTACTGGTACTAATTTGCACATCTTTTTAACTTGAAGAAAATTTCCTCAAAGAAATTATGTAATACCTCACAGAAAATTTATAGATCATATTATCTCAGTGCTAATTTTTTTTTTTTTGATTCCTGTAATCTTTTAACTCTTCAAAGGCTGAATTTTTTTTGAAACATAGCCATACAACTGCAAACTCAATATCTAACATTGGTTTTTAACCATTAGGGAATACAAGCACACTCTCCTTAATAATTAACAAAAAAACTGATACAGGGGAGAAAGAGCTTCAGAATCAAGTTGCAATACACCCTGCTTGAAAATAATTTACAACACAAGATTAATATAATTTTCTGCATAAATAAGTGTAAACCCATTTAGGTATGTTTGTGTTAAGCTCACACTATCTCTTTCTTTCTGATTACCAAACTTCAGATTTTTAGGCAAATGCCTATTTAGTTCCTTTAGGAAAATGAGCAATATAATTTTAGATGTTTGCTATTTATCGAAAATTATACTCAGGAGCACTTTCATAGTGCCTAAAATGACCTAAAATATGGGTCAGTGCCTATTTCTACCTTTTGGTGCCTAAAACTGCCTAACAAGTAATTTTTAAGAATATAGTTATGTTATACTAATATAGTTAATAATTTGTATGAAATGCCACCATATTGTCATGCAAAGTCTACAGGTGAATTCTTGTCAACAATGAAATGTTAAACATTCACTGTTGTCCACGCCAACAATTGGCATGCTTCTGATTAATGTTTTAACTATCATCCATGATGAATGCTTCAATGACAAAGTGCAATACCCAGTTTAAATTTAATTTCTAGTTTTCTTCTATGGGTGTATTGTTTGGTGCTCATATTCTGTATTGTGTCAGTTGTATTGCATAGCGATGTGAAGAGCAACAGTGCCAAAATACAAGTATTCGAAAGCTTCTATAGTTCATTTCTGGCTATGGATTATAATTATCTTATTTTCAGGGGGAAAATAATTTTTTGTCTTTTATGTAACAAACAGGTAAGAATTAGACATTTTCTTTGTTATGGTAGCCAAGCTGGTAACTAATTTTTAAAAAATGTAAAATAACAGAACCTTTATTCTTTGGAGTTAAAAACATACAACAACAACAACAACAACAACAAGAATAATAATAATAATAACAACTAATAATAATAACAATAATAATAATAATAATAATAATAATAATAATAATAATAATAATAATAATAATAATACCACAACTTAAAGGAAAATTAAATCAATTAAAACTATTAATTCCGAATCATACTTACAACAACCTTCCATTCTTTCAGATTTCTCATAGGAGAGAAAATCTCGAATAAGCAGCATTTAGATAGCACAGTACATACAGGAAGAGCTAAAGAAAAGAATTTGCATAAACATATTCTATTGATAAAACTTCTGCAAGTTTGGCAATAACTGATGATTTTTATTTAGATCTTTGCAGGGCATTGCTAGCAGCTAATATTCCATGGAACATGCTGCAAAATCACATATTCTGTAAATTTTTGTAAATGTACTTCCAAAAACCCATTCCATCTTAGTCCACACTCAGGAAGACAAATTTGAGTACTGAATATCAGAAAATACTTGCTACAATTAGGAAGGATAAAGAAGATGCCTGCCTCTATGTAGGTGTCGACGAGGCAACAGATGCTCTCAACAGATATATTGCAAATATGATAATAGGTAAATTAGATGATTATGCCTTCCCCTCCACATCTTGTAACAACCAGAGAGCTCCATAAAGTAATGGCCAGTCATTGCCTTCATTGTAAACAAAAGGTTACAGTTGTTTTTTCCCGGTGGTGTTGAATAGAGTCCAGTTCTCTTCTCTGCACAGATGCTCCTTCCTATATGATCCCAGGCTCTTCTCTTCTGAAAACATCCTACCATAAACTTATATGCATCACCTGTTTGGCCCATGAATTTCACCGGATCTCAGAAACCACAAAGAATTTATTTCCATAAGCCAATACCGTGATCTCTGATATGAAAATTTTCTGCAAAGCTCCATCCCACACATTGCATTTTTCAAGAAAAAACTTCCAGAATCTCTTCTTCCTCTTCAACCTATTTTAACAAGCTGGGGCATCTGGAAAGAGGCAGCTCTATATTATGCAGAACATCGGGATGACCATGCTGCTATTGAAAATGAACTTCTTATTGAGAGTACAGCTTGTGTTTTGTCAGCAAGATCTTGTTTACATAAAAGCAAATTTTTCATTTGTGCCCTCAACAATAGCAAAGCCAAAATGCAAAGGAAACTGTTTGTTGGATAAGGTGTCAGAAGTGCAAGAAGCTGAAGTGAAAATTGTGCTGCTAAGGAAGAAGTTGGTGACAAAGTAAGGTGCAAGTGAAAGAGAGTAGAATGAAAAATATATTCCAGATATGCATAATTATCCATATGGTAAATGTTTTGGTTGGGGAAGGTGGAGCAATTCCAGAAGAAGTGGGCTTGAAAAATGTAACAAAATATAAGCTTGTTTCTATAACAATAGAAAGGTCATTTCCTGTCTTTAAAATTATTTTAACACAGAAAAGACATAGCCTAATTATTGAAAATTTTGAGAAAATCTTGATAATATATTATGCTGCAAATTGTGAAAGCAAATAATATGTGATGCTTACAGTCATACTCATAAAAATGTAAAAGTACCTACTTTTCTGCATAATTAAAAAAGTAGTCGCTAATTTAATCATTTTGTAGCACATTTTAGATGCCAAAAATATAAGCATTTTCGTGCCTAAAATTAAAAAAATTGTGCCTAACTAAAAATGTTGTGAGCTATTTTAGGTGCCAAGAACATAATTTTTTCATACCTAAAATTCCTGGGTCTACTGATCATATATGAAAGTCCTGCCATTATATACTGCAACTGTGATCAGAGAGCTCTTTTTGTAGTAGTGTTTAACAACGCCCGTTTTTACTACTGAGGCACCACAGGTGGTGGACACTGATGACACATGAGATGAAATGATATATTCACAAAGGATATTGCTTAAGGAAGGAAGCATTCCAGGCCTAAGTTTACGGTACCTCCCTGGCATTTGCCAGTTATGAGAACTGAGGAAAACCTGGAAAAAAGCCCAGTCAGGGAGGACGGTCCTGGCGGGATTCGAACCCCAGACCTCCCGCTCACGAGTCCATGCCTTAACGACCTCGGCCACCCGTGGCGGTCAGAGAGCTCTTGAACTTGTCACAGTTCATTTCAAGCCATGCTCTACATTAAAAGCTTTCAAAGAATAATACAATGAACATAAAAATTTTCCTCCAGCATAGCCAAATTAGTAAAAATGAAATTAATTTATTCCAAGTTAGTCATAGATAGAATTATCACCCCTTGATTACTTCTACAAGTGTAAAAAGGGAATTGCTGTGATAGTAGTAATGGAATTCTGCTGCTGTTGCTGCTGCTAAAGCCATATTTCAAATAAGAAATTAAATTATAATAATAATTATTTGGCCAAGTTCATTTTATTGCTTCTAGCTAAAACATTTTTACACATATTAATGTCTTTTAAATGAATTTCATCCTGAGCCACATTTTATTCTAATCAAAAACAATACTGAAGTCTTGTTTAAAATTATTCTCCCTTCTTAAATGAAGGGAGAATAATTTTAAACTAATAATGCAGATTAATAGCATTGTCTTCAAGGATAGTATGGTGTTAACCTTCAAGTGGTTGATAAATATGAGGGAAGTATGAAGTTGTTTTCATTCCAGTCCTCAGTAAGTTTCAAGATGTTAGAAAATAAACTATATGAATAAGATTATCTCCATGGAGTGAACAAATTCAATAACTTTTAGAAGACTGCTTGAGGACTAACATTGTATATGAATGCCCTTGCAATGGTTAAAAATGAACCATTTCCAGTTTATTCCATCATCCTAGCAGGTTTATGTATTGTCCATATCAATCCTATAAATGTGCTCTTTTAAAGTCACCATAATTATTGAAATATTTTTCAAACTCAAAATCTTTGCATTATAAGCATACACGTAGATTGGCATTACGAGTTTTTCATCACAAAGTAATAACTGAGTTATGCTGAAAGACAAGTATAAGGCAAGACAAATTATTTATTATATAATTCTCCACAAAACATTTTATAAAACAAAACATGATTTAAACTTGTTTCTCTTTTCACTTCTGTTATGGTGACTACCTCACACTATATAGCCATTCTTTCATTACATTTCTTAAACGCTTCTGTAGATATCTTATTAAATCTTCTTTTATTGTAAGCAAAATCTAGTTTACATTGCTTATGGGAGTTTAATGAACTACTCTGTCCAAATTATCCAATAACAATCTAAAAGATTTGAAGTCCTCGAAGTGAGGATGCCAAGCCATATTTTTCAGTTCTTCTGTCTACTCCAAGTTCTGAATGCACTTTTTCCAATACTTAAATGAATACATTTCAGGATGTTTAGCATTGTGTTTGATCCACAGTTTCTTCTATTTCAGCAAAGGCACTAACTGTCATTTGCTCCAAAATAACTGCAGATTATTACAGAGTCTCCTTCATGACAAAACTGCTGGGGATATACAATAGCACAACCAATTCAAACTAATCTCCAGCATTTTGGACCAAACAATGACGCTGTAATTCCATTCTCTTCCTACTTAACTTAGTCCATTTTTTATTAACAATCCTAAAGTAGAGTTTTTTTGCTGCTATACTACCTTTCACATTTACTGCGTTAGGACGTCTCCTTAAAATAAAATGCTGATTATTCTGATTTATAATGCTAATTGTTTTCTTCGGGGCTCTATATCTTTACTTTGATCTTCCTTTAATAACATGGTATTCTTAAGCCAGCAATTGCTGCCTGTCTTTTCAAAATATACCACACAAATCCCATGGAAATGGGTTCATGTTCTCTCAAACCACAGAAACTCAAACTTGTCATATGAAAAGTAAAATTTTAGCTCATTTCTCAACTGTAGCAAATTTTAACGCTTTTGCTTTATTTCATCATAAGTATATAGCTAAAGGAACTTCATATGTCATGAGAAAATATCTTACTGTAAGCAAAGCAGCAATCTCTAAGTGTGTCTCCTCCTCTAACTACATGCATGACATTTCTGAAATACTTTGCTGATGAAATCAGGAAGTATTCACCAAAACTCTCCATTCACCATATAGTTTTATTAACAAATATTGGTAACTTATATGAAATGTTTCAATTTAAATAAAGTTAATTTCAAACCAATTTAAAATGTTTCAATTTAAATAAAGTTAATTTCAAACCAATTTAAAATGTTTCAATTTAAATAAAGTTAATTTCAAACCAATTTAAAATCTGTGTAAAAACTTTTCATAAGCATAAACTTACACCCTTTGCATGATAAAAAAATAATATTTGCAAAAGAAAGTGCCTTTAATGGTGAATGATTTTTTGAAATCATCATTTGAGTGCCAAAGTATATGGAGATTGGGGAATTTCTCCTCAGACATGTCTTAAATACTTCTTTGAAATACTGCACCCTATAATTTCAAGTAATGCAAAACTTCCTCCAGTTGTTATTCATTAAATGGAGAATACCACAAAACCAAGTTTCACTTCAATAATAACAAAACTACTGCAGAAACATATCCTGTAATTCTCAAGCAGAACAATGCTCTTACTGTGAAACAAATCGCACAATTTGCCAATGTTAAAAAGGAAACACCAATATCTGGGGAAGCAACACTCATTATGCCACTTAATTCCATTCAACTGAATAGCATGGCTAACATGCTAAATTAAATTCTCTGATGCAGCCACAGAGGGACTTCACAATGATGAATAAAAGTTTTAATTACCTTAAATGAAAAGAATAGAGAAGGTTAGAAAGATTTTGTGTATTCTGTAAATACTTTAATAGTATTAGAATGAATGTCCTATAAATGAAAAACATAGAATCATTCACATTATGAAGAAAGAAAATATAAACTTGTTGAAGTTAATTCTAACCAGTAATATAGTGGTAAACACAAAAATAAAAATCAGTGCTTTTCTAACTTAAAGTAACTGAAAAAACAACAACAATTATATTTATTTATTTATAATGTTAAAGTGGAAATTGTGTGTGTGACATGGAACTTCTTAATTAATTACATTAGCCCCTATTTTCTCAGCCACTTAAAGCGGTAATAATGGAAGATTAAATCAGGCAAGTGATTTAGGAAGGAATTTTAATGAAGATTTTTGTCCTTGAAATAGGGGGAGGGGCTAGAGTGGAATGGGTTATCTCAGAGTGTGTTAGGGGGATGCGGAAGAGGTATTGTCAAGCACGAGGTTCTGGACTCATCATCCGCCCCCTTCTTCGCCGCCCTGGTTACACTGAGACTTACTAGTGTGTTTTGGAAGATGCTTCTGCGCTCCTGGAATAGAAGATGACGAGTGCAATTAAAACACTCAATTAGTCACTAAGACAATACTTTATTTCGCACTTTACTGAGGATAAAGTATGAGTCGGGGTAACCAGTGCGACACAAGGCTGATTTAACACAGTTGTACTTCTCAGGCGCCGCTCGAGTTCATCCTGAATTAGTTAAATGTTTTGGAAAGAGTGGAAGTCTGTTTACCTGCGAGGCAGTTCATGAAATACGCGGGGCTGTCGCACGGAACACAAGGTATTCATGAATGAAGTTTCGTTTCCATGATCGGATTTAGTTTTACATTCCACGCAAATGGACGAAATAGCTGACGACCTCCTATATTAAATGATTCACCGAATTCATTAATATTCACTCACTCAACAAAGGAATTTGGTCGGGGTACACATTAACTAAGCACTATCCGTGAACTATTCCACATTGTCCTCAAACTCTCCCGACACTGTTTGATGTTCCAGCCGTTTTGTCAATCACCGGTAGGAACGTCTCATTACGTTTCGGGTATCATGCTTCACTATATTTCAAGTATTATGATAGCAATCGCTTTCTTCTCATTGGTCCATAATTCGCGGCACCTCCGCTAATGGCGACTTATTTCGCGCTTCTCTCGGTACCGTTGAAATATACCTTGAAGTTCCCTGGCCTGAAATCTACGCAACACATTCTATCTATCCTTATTTATCTGCCCTTGAAGAAGACGCTAGAGTCGAATATAACAAAGGCTAACGGTTCCGGAAAGGAATTTGTTTCTACCTGCATAGCCTTCGGAGATTTTCATCCAGAGTTTTTACTGCCCGGCCTGGCATGAGGCCATAAAGTTATTGCGTCTCTATTCAATTTCCACCCTCTTCGAAACCTCTGGAGCCCAAACACTGTTAAGCTTTTTCTTCCGAGGAAAATATGAGTTTGCCACCAATGGCTAACTTGAGCAAGATATGCTTACAATAAATATAAATTGATTCATTAATACATATACTGAATTGAAACATTATAGGTTGTAACTGCTTTCATATTTCTAATAAGGAAAATTTCAGTTGCATTTTCCAATATAAAGGAAAACTAGAGATAATGTTCTAAAACTCTTACAAAGTAATAAATACTGCTAAATAATTGTATCTACCATTTGAAAAAAATAGTTAATTTTCCATAAACACAAATCCAAAATTCATGAAAACTGTATAGAATTAGAAAATTTGCTATTGAATAATAAAAACTTTATAGAAATAATCAGAAACTAATGTAATCTCATTTGTGTGCTCAAGTATCCGTGAGAAATTTTAACTGGAAGTGGCCAAAATCATTTACTGCTCTTTTGAGACCAATATTAAAATTGATCAAACTTTTAAAATCATGTGAAAGGAATTATGATAGGCTACAGCTTTTGATTGCTTGCTACTGATTTGGAAAAGTTTCTATAGATAACCACACATTGCATTTTATGGCATATTTGAAATTTAAACTATTTGCACTGTCTGCAAGAGAAAAAAGAAACTCTTTAAAATAATCCTCATGGGAGAAAGGAAATGAATGCCATAAAATTTAATAGTCAGACATTTTCTAAAATCTGCCACTATCTATTAATTCATGAATAAAATATGAATTGCCATTGTTTTCTGATATATTTCTAACACACTTTTCCTTCTTTTAAGGTCAAGTTTTGCTGAATACTTTAAAAAGTTCAATCATTTTTTATGTATTAGTCCCCATCATTAAAATCATTATACAATAGTATTGTACTCAACATAAAATGTAAAAATATTATGCAATGATGGAATTTACATAAAAAGTAGTAGCAAATCACATACATATCGATAGTTTTATGTAAAAACAATCTTCTTTTTAACTGAGTACAGATTTCAGCCAGGAAAAACAACATTTGCATCCCAAGAAATTATTTGGACATACTCGAAATAAGTCAAATCACTGCTCATGTTCATTGAGCAAAGGTGGCAAAACAACTGCTGCTAAAGAAACCCTTTAACTTAAGCATGAATGAATGAATAGTGTTTAACGTCCGTTTTTGCTACAGAGGCACCACAGGCGATGGACAATGAGACATGAGATGAAATGATATATTGGGAAAGGATTTATTTTTAAGGAAGGAAACGTTCCAGGCCTAAGTTTAGGGTAGCTCCCTGGCATTTGCCATTTATGAGGACTGAGGAAAACCTGGAAAAAAACATCACTCAGGGAAGACGGTCCTGGCGAGATTCGAATCCCAGACCTCCCGCTCACGAGTCCGCGATTTAACGACTCGGCCACTAGTGGCAGTAACTTAAGCATGAAAATTGCATTTACAACCATAACATTTGAGCATGCATTATTCTCAAACATACATAAGAACAGTAATCATATCTAGTAATAAAAATGAGGCAGATCCATATACAAGGAAAACATTTAACGTTAATCATCAATTAATTACTAGACATGGGGAAACAGCAACAATATAGAGGAACCAATCTCAAGTGTTCAAGAACCCAATCTGAAATTGGCCTTCTATGCAAAAGCTAAACATTTATATTCTTCTTTCTTTTGGCACAACAAAATGAAAGAAAGATGAAGTGTCAAATGGTGATAGGATTGAATGCATGAAACATAAAGATTTCTTAATTATAACAAGAATACAAGAAAAACACTGAAAAATCATGATGACACAAGAAGCCTCACTGAACGGCAACAATATTTCCCTAGATTTTAACATTAACTTCATACACAATGTATAAGGAGTTCTAAAGGAACTCCTTCCTACTCACAGGGCAACAATTCACAGTAACCTGAAGATGGTTACTGTGTACCACCATCTCCTCCATTTTATGCACGGAGACACAATTATTAACCAATAGCAGCACTTCAATAATGCACCATCCTAAGTGGTGGACAAAATACCCCAACAGATTGAAAGGCTTCCTGACACTAATGCAAATCCATAAGCAATTGAGAATACTGTTTCATTATATATATATATATATATATATATATATATATACACACACACACACACACACATTAACATACATATAAGTACACACGCATCAATTTAATAGAAGATGAAGATGTTCAATTTCAGTAGATCCTTGGTCTAAATGAAATGGAGGTAATAAGAGCTAATTACTTCTCAAGCCAATCACAGATCTCATTACTCAAATGCTTCTTGCTCAGCAACAGTGGTCAATATCTCTGAATCATTCAGCAGTTAGTTGAAATTAGACATAAGGTGCAAGAATGATTCTCTGTAGCTGGGATGGGATCTTATAACAGATGGGGCTGTGACTGGTGTAACAATTAATGTTTTAAAGATTGTTGTATAGCAGAGCAAACATTACATGTTGATCAAATTTATGCAGTTATTGGTTAATAATGATAGGTCCTCTTGCTGATCTAACTAAAAACTTTTGTGCTTGTTTGGATTTCTATATCATTTTAAAAACTTATATTTGGGTAAGAACATTGATTTTGTTTTTGCACTTCATATGTTAATGAGATATTGGCACTTGAGAATCGACTGAATTTGTATTTGCTATGTTTGGGGGGAAACCCTGGGTTGAAGCCCAAAATATTAGTTGATGTTGTCTCGGTATTAAGGTTTCACTACAAACAACAGTGATGCAAAATTAAAAAAAGAATAATTGTGTTTATTTTAAAAAATAATATCCTAATATATTAAAATTAAAGCTGTTGTACATATTATGCCCATAATTGCAGTAAACATGGCATAAATGTTATACCTGCAGATATTGGAATATTAATAAATTATTAGTTTTTCATCTATTTCTTATTCTAATGTAAAGGAATATCTCAATAAATATATTTCTGAATTTGTGGAAATGGAATACAGTAATTTATTGAGCTATGCACCAACAATTCAGCATAAATCATATTTTTCTAGAGCACACAATTGCCTAGCTTGACTGAAGAACACACATTAGCTGCATCAGGTTTTGAAAAGCAAATACTTTTAGTGGAATTATATATTATTTATCTATACAATTTTCAAAAACCTGTGCAAAGCTTAAACAATCTGTGACAGCTATGATGAATACCCATAATGTGTTGTGTTTTCTGATTACATAATGCAACAACCATTGGAAAAATTACACAAAATATTTTCAGGTGAAAAGTAAACACAATTCCAGGAATGCATGCATATATAATGAGGTAAAAGAAGTTTTGTACATAATGGAATGCATGTTCCTTAAGGGGAAAAAAACTCATTTTCAGAAAATTTTAAAATTATCTGGGTAACTTTACTAAACACATTTGATTTTTTATAAATAGTGTTTAATGTCCATTTTCATTGCTGAGGCATCACAGACAGTTTTGTTTTTTGTTTTTTAATAGTGTTTAACGCCCATTTTTACCGAGGCACCACAGGCGGTGGACACTGATGATAAGATGAAATTATAAATTGGGAAAGGATTTTTTTTTAAAGGAAGGAAACATTCCAGGCATAATTTTAGGGTATCACCATGACATTTGCCATTTATGAGCACTGAGGAAAACCTGGAAAAAACCTCAGTCCGTAAGGATGGAATCGAATCCCAAACCTCCCGCTCAATGATATGCGCCGTAACGACCTCGGCCAACCATGGTGATATCATAGATTATGGATACTTTTTTTATTTGGTTTATTTATGGACGTTCTTTATCATCTCAAGTCTTCAGCACTCCATTCAAACCAGGGTGTGAAACGACTGGCAAATGTTGCTCAGAGGCCTCTTTTTCATGCCGTAAATGTATGACACGAGAACCCACGGCTTTACTTCCCTTTTGAGTGATATAAAACATATAATTAATGCTAACTCCCAATATAAAGTAAATAAGGCAATTAAATCACAAGTTACCTTGTTGATTTAAGGCTTCCTTTTGATTTTTACACTTTTATGACACATCTCCATGATATAAATTTATGTAGTAATTATGAGTTGTAATAATTTACTTCAGTTCTAAGTAATTCAGTAATCTAAATAAATATAAAACAGAACTGTATAAAGGTATAATGAAAACAATATGATAAAAAAGCATAACCAGGATATCACGGGATTAGTAACCAGATGAATAATAATCACAATTACAATAGGAACCAATATGTGAATATTTTATTTCACCCTTTTCAAATGAATAAAAGCATCTGTACCAAACAAATACCAGTACATAAATGAGACTACTTTTGTAAGAATGTTGATTATTTTAGAATCACACGGGTGACTCAGCTTGGCAAATGACACAAAAAGTGTGTATCCTCTGCTTAAAATGATATAAACTTGGTAAAAGTTTAATGAAAAAGTTTGCATAATGAACTACAAAATTAAACTGATAGGATTATAGCAGTTATGTGAAAATTAGTTACATATGTAAAACAAAACCAATATAAATAAAATACTTGAATATCAGCGGTGAATGTAGATATTTATTGTACTCACAGCAAGAATTCCTTAAAATCTTAATTCAAGCTAAAATAATAAATGGTTTCAGTGCCTAAAAATTTACGTCCACAAGAGATCAAATTTCAAAATAAAGAATTACAATCCTTAGCAGTTAGAAGCTATCTTAATCATTTTTCTATCCTCTCTAAATTATTCCCAAAGAAAGTTTATATTTTTCAGCAATAAACACATTCTGGAATTGGAAGATGGGAGAGATTCTCCTGAAATGCGTCTTACTTTTATGTAAGTAAATGGAGTTTAGTGTAAAAAAGTGAATACCTCAGTTTAGGATATATTACCACTCCATTGTCAACAGCTTCATAAGTACAATATTTAATAAACATTCTGTTTAAAAAACAGCATGTTAAACTGCTGCTGTATATAATCTTATCTCTAAAGCTGTTTTTAAAATATAAAAGCACAAACTTGTTGGAACAGATTTATTTCAGAAGACATGATATGTACAAAAAAGAAAAATTAATAATAATCAGTTACACAAAAATGATTGTCTTTACCACTAACATTAAACAAAATAAAATTGAAAATTATTCTATAGAAATGGGAGTGAGTAAAGTCTAAACGTTAACACAATATTTCATTCATTTAAGAACTTTCAAAAAATAAGACATTTTTTAAAATTCTTAAATGAATTACGAAGGTTTTCAAATCACATAGGAACAGAGTGGGAGAAACTGGCTTGTTTACGGAATAAGTAAATGGAAGATTTGCACACTAGAATTTTCACCACAACTTTTATAACTTGAAGAAGGATATTAAATATTACATAAAACTAAAAGGAAAAAGTAGACTGATTGCTGCAGACATAAATTTTTTAAATTTGTGTCTTAAACATCACATCTGCCCAAAATTTATTATGAAAATAGTTAAATATAACCATAACAGTAAGAAACAAATAGCAGCTGAAAAGAAAGTCATCAAGTTGGTTGAAGATGGAGAGGATGTCTCTTCGAAACCGTTCCACCATATTTAAAAGTAAGTGAAGCATAAGAGTGTATTAGACGACAGATTAATTATAATTTACAATATTTCATATTTTTGGAGAAAACTGGAGATTTTCAAAAATGATCTCTAAAACGATTTGTGTAAAAAGAACTAGATAAAAATTTGTAATATATATGACAATTTTTAAGTGCCTTATATGTTTATAATGTTTTAAAAATGTTACCTTTCTTGCAGTTAAGTACTAGGAACATTTTCACATTAATTTGATGCATTAAATTGTTACAAGTGTTGGTCTATGTATACTTCTTGGGAGATTTTTCTCATTTATTACTAATTTTATAAACCATAAGTCACAGAATTCCATAATTTACGGAAAACCTTTCTGCTAATTGTTGCAAAATGTGTTTTACCCAATGAATTATCCTTTTAATTATGCAAATATCTTAATCACAAAGACATTAAAACAATAACCATTGCACATGGTTCATTTACTTCTTTTCTTGAGCAATTTTACACTAAAATGGATAAAGTAAAGTTTGGAGCTCAGCATCTGAATCACATCATATGTTGTTTTGCATTCTGTAAAAAATTACATAGTGCATTTAATATCTTAAGTTTATTGATTATTTATCTATTATGATGCTCATCTTCAGCTCAAGTCAATGTGCTGCTAAACCTACTCATTCCCATGTATCAGGTATGTTATGAGTACACTTTGCAAATGCACATTTTATTTAAAAGTATATAAGAAATTTTGAGATATCTTTGCAAACAATGTTCTGCACATAAAAAACACTAAACTTATTTTGCATATTTTGTATATTTAACCAGTTTCAGGCAATATTGTACATATTTTTTATTTTGTATAGTTATATAAGCACATATTTACTCATTTAGATGCCACTGTTTGCAAATATTTGTCTTAAAAGGAAGCATATTTGGCTTTATACTTTTGCTCCTCTTTGCTATAAAGAAGTTCAAGAATAGCAACGCTCTGTACAAGAAGTCTTGTTGCTCAGGAGGATATATTATTTAGTGTCATGTAACACCAACAATAAGAATGCACTGTTTGCTCATCACATGCATTTGAATTAATGTGTACCTGGTGATGTAGTGTTGTTATAACAGAAAAAAACCAAGACCAGTCAACAATGAAGATGGTCTGGAAGCAACCACTGAAAGTTCAATATTTGTAATATTGTTTGCTGTGCTATATATCATCTACCATCATATTTGGCACTTTAACACTCACTCCATGTCAAACTTCCATTGCGTGCCATATTAGGGAAATCACATAGAAATGAAGTCAAAATGCCAAAAGGAGTGTCAGTATAAAAGCCTTGCTTAGTAAATGACTCTCTGTGGAACATAGTGAAGGCTTTCAAGCTGATGGAGTTTTTGTACATTGTCAACTATAAGAAAAATAGGTTAATTTTTCTTGTCCAAATACTTATTACTAAACTGTGGATATTTATTCAGCTTCATATTTTCACTTTATTCAATCCAATATCCATTTTTAAAATTCTAATACTTTTCAAGTTAGCTGACTGTTCAAATTACACCCTTAAAAAAGAAAAAGGGCTATTGATTAAGTTCTTTAACCTTTAAAGAGAAGAGGGATGAATGAGGGGTAAGAAATATATCAATGTTTCATGCTATTAAAGGATTGCACTATACATTTGTACACTGCATGCATTTTTGACTTCTTCAAGGACAAACTTAATAGAAAAACATATTTTAGGTAGCGTGAGAAAAGAGATTTGTTATTTCAGGGTATGAAGACTAAAAACCTGCACTGACAGAGAAACAAGTGACAACGAATCAGATTGCTATGCAAAGACACGGTGGCAGTGAACTTGTCACAGAAAGCACCCAATAATGTCTTCAGGGACTGCAATACTGGAAAATTGTACTGGGCATCATGAGCCTGGATTGGATTGGCCGTGGCAAAGGAGGATAATTTTGGCCTTGCTCACGGCTGGCCGTTTGCACCTACGCTCCCAATGGGGAACCTCTGGAGGAAGGGATGCTGTGAGAGACAATGGGCGGCCAGGATGCACGGAAGGGAACTACACGGATACAGATGGGGTGCCTAACATGTTTCTAGAAAGAACACCCCAACGCCGACGGAGTGCCTAGAAGCTCCACCTCCACACGAAAGCCGAGGCAGAAACGTTAGTCACTGTCACATCTTCTCCCTATAAGTGAATCAACGGAATATTTGAATGTAAATATGTAGCTCACATTCGCTTAAGTGATCAAGGTTATTAAGTTCAGGATGGTGGGCCGAACGGGAATTGATCCCGGAAGCTCCCAAATGCGAGTCTCAAGTGCTAACGCTCAATCGACCTGTACATACCGCGTCTACCCTTAGGAAGGGGTACACTTTTATAAATACTACTTTAAAAATTGTGCATAATGTTGCTTTTTAAAAATTCACTTTTGAATATTTATATTTAAATTATCAGTTTCCAGGTTATTTGCTGATATAAGGAGACAGGTTTCAGATAAATTTGCATAGATTGGCACAGACTTAACAGCACATGTATAGCCACTTCTTGTTTGGCAAAGAAATTATAGTAACTCAGTGTGGTCCAAGTTTTTTTTTTTTTCCTTCCCAGTCACGGGTCAGTTTATTTCCCAAAAATGTATCGAGAGCCACCCTTACGTTTTAAAATAATAATAATAATAATAATAATAATAATAATAATAATAATAATAATAATTATTATTATTATTATTATTATTACAAAAAGAATCAATATAAATGACATTTTTAATGAAATCTAATTAAACAAAAATGGATTACACGTCATTTTTGTACATTTTTCCATGCAGATAGGAAATGTCTTAACCCTATTACCGAAGAAAGTGGAGCTTCCACGCCTTCGTTGCTGTCGAATTGCCGACCTCGCAATGATCTAAGCAAGGAGAGAATGTTACAATGCTCTCCCTTGTCAAAGCCGCTGTGTGCGAAAGCGGATTGTCTTGGAGGAAAGAACTGTTGCATTCATGGGTCCCACTTTTCCTCCCTTGCTTCGAAACAGGTGTGCAGTTTTAACACGTTACGATTCCTTGATCCCGGTAGTAAGTCAAAAACTTTTGACACAATCCCACACGTGCAGTCTTTTGATCCTCAGGAACCCGCCATGCCATGCCATACCATGATGAATTCAACACTTTCATAAATTATCTCCATCTATGAAATGTCAGTCACACTCGATAAGATCCCGAATATTCTGTTACGTTCGGCCGAAGTCGACGTTGGTGAGTTTCATTTGGCACAGTTTCTCGGCCTGTGGTACCATTCAAACATCTTCATATTGCCCCAAGACCGCGGGTTCGAACCCGGCCAGAAGCGATGGATTTTTTTCGGGCGTAAAAATCCTAAGCATGGCTTCCTTCGGAAGGGAAGTAAAGCCGTGAGTCCCGTGTCCTACATTTACGGCACGAAAAAGAACCTCAAGCCTGAAAGAGAGGTCTCTGAACAAAATTTGTCAGCCGTTTCACGCTCTGAGTTGAATGGGATGCTGATGACCTGAGCTGTTAAAGAGCGTCCATAAATAAACACATAAAAAATCTCATACTGTCAGGTTTTCTTTGTATGTATATAGCACGCACATTTTTACACTTTTGTCTTCTTCCCTCCTTCACTTTAAATGTCCTTACACTTGGAACAAAGCAACTCTGAATGATGTTTACAGATGAAAGGAGAACATTTTATGCACTTTACTTACAAAGAACGTTCACATCCTCCACGTTATGACCCCCTTCGCACTTGTGCTGAAGGAGGAGTAGGAGGAACTTTGCTGCAAGTTCTGTTTTTCTGTAGTAAAAATGTTCCCAGCTCAAGAAGGAATTCCTTTCTTTAGCAGTTGATTTTTTTCCTTTCAGTCACGATTCAACTCGCACACTGATATAATATCCAAAATTTTATATATAAAAGTAACCATGGGCCACCACGTCATACATTTTATAATGTATGTCCTGACTAATTTGTACATAGTGTCTACAACCGACTTTGTTGCATTATCATAATAGGAAGATCTGTTTCCTCTTTGCCTACTTAGTAGCTGATTCCTGGAATGCGAAGAGACTTGAAGCTGCATTCCCTCCCTATGTTACAAGTTCACGGAGATTCTTTGTTATCGTTCCAAACAGGGTCATCTGTTTTCTTTCTAATTCCTTTGTTAGGTCCAAACTACTCTTTTTCCTTGATTTACTTCTCTAGGCTGGTCTTCGCTCCTTCCTGTGTACACTTCATCCCATATCTTTATACCACATTTTCCGGGTTTTGAGGGGATATACTGCCTAAAAGGCCACCTGCCCCTAAAGTTACCAGTTGTTCATCATTACTCACGTGGTTCATATACATCATGTAATGGTTTATCTACTGCCCAAATACGTTCCTTATAGGAGCAAATTTTTCAGCACTACGATTCTGTCGCCGCTGTTGAGGGTCATCGAACCGAACACAGCGTACATTTCCGCAAAATGGTTCCTATCCATAGAACTATAGAAAAGTGTTCGCTATGCTCTGTATTCCGTAAATTAGGTAGGCCCTCATTGTGACCTGTAATTATAGGCAGGCTAATTCTTTTGTATCAAGATCTACCCGTTTACCGAAAGTAATGTTGCCTTCTTTGTTGGTTCACTCCAAAATATTCTGAAAATGCTGGGCTTGATAAATAATTTAAAAGTTCACTGCACAGTGTTTACATTCCAGATCGCGTTGAACTTGGAGCCGTCCTCTTTCGTGCCGGCTGTCTCCTTTGATGTAATCTAACAGGACTTCCCCCCCCCCCATATTTCTTTTCTGTTTCTGGACCTAAAATTAACAGCATTACTATTTTAGATATTTACTTAGTGAATATTATTATTATTATTATTATTATTATTATTATTATTGTTTGAATAATTGGTAGGCGAAATATGCTTACTTGAAAACCTTCAAATTTTAGTTATCATCTCCAGGAACAGTGGTTTCTAAATTTCCATCATCATCATCATCATCATCATCATCATCATCACCATCATGCTAAATTGTTTACTCTGTCTTCAAAATGTACTCACAAAAGTTATTATATATATTTTCTTGAAGTACATGAATGCATGGTTAATACAAGAACGCAAAGTAACACGTTTATGTTACATTCTGCTTGACTGACACGTGCTAAAGAGCCGAAGGCAGAAAGAAAGAAATTGGAAAAAAATATCCCTAGTCCCGTTATAAATTAATTAGCTTTCCCCTTCTGCGGACATTCACCTTGTGCTGGGGTTGTTTTGTTGCCCGCAGTTTTTAAGGGAGGGATTTGGACTGAATATAATACTTTTTTTCAACTTAGATTTGATTTGTAATGAATTACATCTTCAACAGTTTTGAAATTCGCAGACTCTATCCGTAACTAAAAATTGTTGGCACATATACATCCTTTGTCTCCAAGTCTCCTTCATTGACGTCTGCACTTTCATCGCACACGTCAATTTCACGTTTCTAGGCACCCATTTGCTTCCGTTATACGTAACTTGTTGCCATCTACAGGCAAGCTGGCAGGACGCACACCAATGAACCATTCATTAGTATTTCTTCCACCTCTTCATACGTGGACGTTTCATGGTCTTCCAGCAGCATTTCGCCTGTTCGACCAATATGGCGCTGTTGTTTTTTAGCATGCTGAAAACCGCATCTCATGTTTGAGAAGAGATCAGGAGTTAGGTCTAGGCTGTATGGAGGGTGTCATACCAATTTTCTGCGCCAATGTTGTTCAACTACTTTGCAAACACCAGGGCGCCAATCAGGGTGTTCAGCCAGAAAGCTCCAAAGTGCTTTGTAATTGTGCTCATTAACCATTGTTTGCGGGAGGACTTCCACGGCCGTTGAAAACAAAACCACAATAACATTTCCTACCAACGGAACAAACTTCATCTTCTTTACTGGGCTCGTTTGTTTGCTTTCAGGATCGTAATGGTGAATTCAAGGGCGACTGACCATGCTCTTACCGCTACCGGTGGCAGAGGCGAGAACTCATGAGCAGGAGGTCTGGCATTCGATTCTCGCCAGGAGCGCCCTTCCTAGCTAGAGTTTTTTTCCAGGTTTCCTCGGTTCTTATAAATGGCAAATACCGGGGAAACACCTTCCCTTCCCTTCTTTACAGTAAAATCCTTTCCCAATATATCATTTCTTCTCATCTATCATCAGTGTCCACCGCCTGTGATTCCTCGGTAGGTAAAACACGTTCACTTCCACCATGTTCTGTTCACGCGTTGCGAATTTCGGCCTCCATCTGGTACTGACGCGTTTAATGTGTAAGCGATCATGCACAATGATAAATGCACTAAATGAGAAATTTGTAACATTTCTGCCCGTCTATCCTCTCTTATTTGTCGATCTTCCCAACAATGATGACAACTCTGTTAATCATGGCTGGATGATTAATAACTCTCGTTCACTGCAGTGGTTGAAGCACCTGGACGGCACTCCTTAAACTATTTAAACCACGGAAGTCAGGTTAATTGTGGCAGATCATCGTCGTATGCATGCCGTAACATGGCGCACATTTCCATACCGGATTTAGGCAGAGCTGAGTACTGCTCGTTACGAAGCAACTCCATTTTGCACACACTTCTCATCAAAATTGTTTCACCCCGTATCTCCACTGTCTTCGTGCACAAATGTGAATATAGCACCACCATGGTGTGCAGCGTTTCTAGACATAATACTGCGAAAGAATCGCAAGAAATTATAATATGATAAATGCAGCATTTGTAAACTAGAACATTGCGTTAAATCGAATAAAAATGCATTGATCAAATAACTTCAAAGTCTGGAAAGTAGAAATATGACAGAAAATTTAAACGGGCGTTCGAAAAAGAGAGGTTATACAGTATGTAGACCTACAAAGCAAAGGCACACTGCATAACTTCGAGCATGAACACGAGTTAACATACCTATCGGCTTATTTTGCATGCATCACAACAATGACCGCATTAGAGGTGTGGAAAATAAAGCTTACTGATGCACTGTACAAATATTGTGGACAGCTGGTATAATGCATGCTATTTCAGCCCCCCCCCCCTGGTTTATTTACGGACGCTCTTTAACATTGAGATGAGTACATCATCAGCGTACCATACAAATAAGGGCGTGAAACGGGCGATAAATTTTGCTCAGAGGCCTCTTCTTTCAGGCTTGAGGTTCTTTATCGTGCCGTAAATGCATGACACGGGACCCACAGCCTGTTTCAGGGGAGAAAGACCATTTTGTAGCCGAAAAGTTAGATAGAATGCTTGATAATAACCCAGGTTTTAAAAAAGTTGTCAGGGGTTACAAATATCCTAAGGGGTTGGAATGCAACTTCCTTAAAAGTTGCCAAATATCCCTTATAAATTCTGTCCAAAAAGTTTTAATGCTGCATGAACATTTTCAGCCTACAAGCCTCTCCTAGTGGACAGAAGGAGAAATTTGACAGTAGAGAACTTAGAGAAAACATTGTCTCATTAATTTCGAAAATATTAATACTCAACGGTGGAAAAATTTAAATTATTAATAAAGAATCTGCTATGAGCTTGCATACCCCAGTTATGTGATACAGCTCAAAGTGCTTGGTTATGTAAACCACAACAAATTACAAAATCACAGAAATGTGACCATGAAGAGATTACCCAAATTGATATGATTAAAAATGTCTAAAGCAATTCAACAAACAAAAACAGCATGAAATGTTTTCAGTAGCAAATGTCTATTGAACTTTGCACAATTAAGTTGGTGAACAACACAACTGAATATTAAGTTTATATATAGAAACTAAAGACCCCAATCTAAATCACATCTTGAATATTAGTTTTATATTTGTTGGTGACTACATTTTAAACATTATAATATTTAATATACTACAAGGTTAACTTCTGATGAAGACTTACTATGAAAATGTCACAAACTTACCCTTTCTTAAAATTATATTACACTTTTTTGAACTACAAAGCCAGGTAGAAACAGATATATCCTCCACTTATGTATTCAACTTGTTTACACTAAATTGCACTTACATAAAAGTAAGACATGTTTCAGGAGTACTCACGCCCATCTTCGGTTGTTGAATGACTACTGTTACTTAAAATGATGGCTGGATATCTAGATGCTCCTGTGGTGGTATGTGGTGGATGTAGTAGGGACTGAGTACATCCATAGGAGGAAAATCAAAATTCATTAAGTTTTGTTTATTTTTTAAGATGAAAATTTTCTTCCATGTGGATAGTTCCATTGGGTTGTGAAGCTGTTTCAGCAGCTTAGTCTCCTGTTTAATTTCATGATTTTTGGTCCAAAAGTGAGTTGTATCAGCTTAAAACAAATATTCCTATACTGTTCTTTTCTCCAAATTTCTGTTTGTTTTTCCAATGTATTTCTAATCACTGTCTGCACATTTGATTTCACAAAATTCCTGATTTTTGTTCTGTTGGTACGGTGTCTTTTACTGTGCAACCTAATAAATTCTTGATATTTTATTTGTTCTTTGGGGCTAACATTATTCCAGGTTCTTAGAAAATCTTGTTAAATTTGTTATGGTAAGTTGAATGGTATGTGAAACTTTTTTATTTGTATCTTTCCTTGGTGTTCTTCAGTGTGGAACATTCTCTTATTGATTTTTGTCTTTTAAATTTATTGATAATTTTTATTACTATGTCTTTGTTAGAACCATTGGTTATAGCTGTCTTTATTATCTGTTGGTATTGTATATTGTACTCTGTTTCTGTGAGAGGGATGTTAGTTAATCTGTGTGCCAAGCTATGAAACACAGCATATTTATGTGGAATGGGGTTATTACTATCATTTTATATAATTTTCTATGTGTTTCTTTTCTGTGAATTCCAAAGTTCAGATAATCTCCATTTCTTATGATTTTTAAATATAGGAAGGGGAGCCAATTCACTCTTCTTGTATGGTAAATTGCATAGTTTTATGTAAGTATAAGGAGTTTAGTGTGAACAATTTGAATACATAAGTGTAGGATTTATTACCACTTCATTGTCTACAGCTGCGTAAGTGCAATTTATTTAATTTAACAAACAGATATGTTTAACTTAAATCATAAACGTCACTGCCAATATTGTAAAACAAATGAACATCAGCTGTTCCAACGTATTTGTTAGAAATAAATGTAAATACATAAAATAAATATTTTTTTTACTTCATTCAGCTGTTTCGCACTCGGTGAGGTCCTCGACACGCTTGCTGCTTTACAATCCTTTCCTCCTAGCAGGATGCACGTTGTTCTCTTCTCCATTCTTCGTTTCTTGACTTTGATGCATGGTCAACAGGTTTTCAACCGTCACGGGTGGCCGAGATCGTTAAGGCGCGGACTCGCGAGCGGGAGGTGTGGGGTTCGATTCCCACCAGGACTGTCCTCCCTGACTGAGGTTTTTTCCAGGTTTTCCTCAGTCCCCATAAATGGCAAATGCCGGGGAGGTGCGTAAACTTAGACCTGGAATGCTTGCTTCCTTAACAAAAATTCTCCTTTCCCAATCTATCATTTCATGTATCACCGCTTGTGATGCCTTAGTAATTGGGCGTTAAAAACTATTGCAGTAAACACGTTTCTGTCTCTTCCCCTCTAGTCAGCGTTTCTTGACCTTGCTGTCGTGTCGAATAGTTTTATCCTATCCATAAGTACATACCACGCATAACTGCTCTTCTACCTTCGTTCCTGGCTTCATCTTTTTTATTAATTTCGCTCTTATTTCTTGATCATTTTTATCATAATCATTTAAAGAAAATCTTGTGCCCTTAAATTTCCATGTTTGGCCTAATACTTTCCATTTATATTCATTGATGTTATTGAACTAAAATTGACCTTGATTCAGGCCCCTTCTTCCAATTATCCAGGAATCTCTCATTTTCTATTGCCCAATATTCCTTCAATCATTCCTTCTACTTCTTCCCTTGTATTTTTCTGTCTTCTTTCTTCTACTCCAAATATTACTTCGTTCAGCTTCCTGCTCGCATCCGCCGCCCTTTCTATTTTAACTATTCTGTTCCTGTATTCCCAACTTTTCCTAATACCTTTTCGACCCGTCCCATCTTCTGATTTATCTCTTCGATGCTCTTACCCAATTTCTCTTCAATTCTTGCCTCCGTAACTTTAATTTCCTTTACATCTTCAGTCATCGACTGGAACACAGCCTGAACTTCCTCCGTGTTTTTCGGCCCTTTTCTTTCTCCGTGCTTTACACTTTTCTACTGAATCGTCCGCTCCTTACTCCTTAGAACTAACTAGAGTTGTGTATCTATTGTGCATATCTTTAATAACGGAGTTGGAAACTCCTTCCAAGTCGAGTAAAAATTTACCTTTTAGAAATACATTAATTTTTTGATTTCTGCTTCCGTTGCTGGGGGGGGGGGGGAACTCTTAATTGCAAACAAGATTTCTTTTAGAAATGAATAGTTAATTTGTACTTTAAACTTAACACGAAATTCCTGTACACATCTGTGAAAGCGTATTATATAAACTTATTTGTTTAAATACAGACATTTAATCTGAAATAGAATCTATACATTCTTACATAAGCTCAGTATATTACGCAATAAGATTTCGGTATAATACCCTAACGTGCATAACTAATCTAGTTTCCATTCCATTATGAAGTACAAAAGCAGACATAAGTATGCAGATACAGTCTGTATGTAGAACGAGATATGCTATTTCCATTTCATCTACTTATACCTGTGTTTGTGATAATTAAGTTGTTTAACATTTATTTCCATAAAACGTAAATAACACCATTATAAAGGCTGTTCATATTTACATACCTATGGACCGTTTAGCAGGAAGTTTATATTGCCCGATAACAAAAGCAGATGGACAAGACATGGTAAATATCTTGTAACCAACATTGGTGACAATCGGCTCACTTCGGTGTGGCTGGTCTAGGGTTCAGTGTACAAATAGTACCAGTTGTTCCTTGTTTGCAGGGTTATAATGCTATGGACAGCAAAAGAAGGAAACACAACTGAGGAGCAAAAAATAACATTATACTTGCATAAAGAAGGGAAAACATTCATAGATATTAGAGGCATTGCGAACAGAAGTCACTCAGCTGTTTGCAGTGTCATCCAGCACAGTTTTTCACATAAACTAAGCATTAGAGATGAAAGGAATATTGTCACAGGTAGGCCGAGGGATACATTAATTTAGTAAATAGTCAAAATTATTATGAGAACAGTTATTATTATTTGCTTGAATATCTTATAATTTTACATATTCTTGTTGCATCAGAAAGTTAACCACTTTCTATGGCAATCCCTAAGGAGTTTTACCACATCAGCATCCGATTAGTAACAAGCAGAATCAAGCTGAACGTAGGACTGTCATGCGTCATTAGGGAAGTTCTAAAACGTCTACTTGCTGTTCTCTTATTGGGTATTGCGCTTTATTGTTACTATAGTTGTATTAGAAGCGCCGAGAGTGAGCGATGAGAATAGGCAGTGCGTGGTGATGCCTGTGTTGCCGAGTGTGAAAATGGCTACATTATGTTCCATGTTATCTTTTCCCAACTCCTTTACGATTTCCATTTTCTGTATCTGGATGTGTCAATGACAGTGCCTATGCCATCTGTTAAACACCAGTATATCAACACGGCTATTTCTGCCATATCGGCTTGGTGCCATTATTCTATATTATTGAAATATCTATATATATGTAAATTGCTGCTTTGTCCTTTTCAAATACCTGTGAGCAAATGTGTGTTATGTGGTGTACGCCCGCACGTCTTTCTTCCAGCTACGCTGCACTGGGGTGGCGCTCGAACAGATTTTTGAAATGGTGCAGTGTACACAGAACCATTTCCTTCAATCACGTGGCGCAGTTATCCTGTTTCCCGTTGCTGTCCTAGTCCCCGTCTTCCGTGCCCTGACTTGTTTTTTGTTTCTCTCGCTCTCTTCTTTTGAGGTGCTATTTTCTTTGTCTTCATTTTGTGTTTATACTTCCTTTTTATTCTGGCTTATAGTCTTTATGGCATTGTATGCGTTTGAGTATATTTGTTGTTTAGCAAATGTTCAATTTATTGTAATTTTTGTGTTTTTTCTTTCTTTATTAAGCTTGTTTGCTGTTGTGCTTAGCCCACTTTTGTATGTTTGGCCACTTTGGGCATTGCTTTTATCGTCTTTTACTCTCCTCTTGTTATTAGGGTATATTCTGGTAATTTAGTGAGCATAGGCCTCTTTTTTCCTTTAATTTTTTTTATAATATTCTTCTGGTTGTTCATCGCCGAGGGCGGCGATTGTTAGCCAGCGGAGATCCCTCACATGTACGGCCGAGGGATGCATTAATTTAGTAAATAATCAAAATTATGAGAGCAATTAATATTTATTCGGTTAACCACTTTCTATGGCAATCCCTAAGGATTTTTACCATAACATCAGCGTCCGATTAGTAACAAGCAGAATCCTGCTGAACCAGTGACTATCGTGCGTCACTAGGGAAGTTCTAGAACGTCTACTCGCTGTTCTTTTATTGATTGGTATAATTCAAATCTAGGGCGTTGGTTTACTGTAATTGGTGAATATTGGCAATATATTGTTATGACCCCCCCCAGGCGGTTATGAAACTATATTAAGAGGCAGCTGAGTTGGTCCCGTCTATGGGTCTCGTCCTGGCACCGGCTTTTATCTGCTGCTAGCAGGCTCTGCAACATCGCCCCTAAGGTAAGGGTCCTGTCGACCTTAATGGCTAGACTTGCAATTGTTACTTTATTAGTTATTAACTAAGCCTTCAGCTACCGAGGAGACCTTAAGCTGCATACTCTATAATAGACAATAAAAGAAGTAATATTATCTTTAATTATACCTGCGAGTGCTCCTACCTAATCACAACCTTCGTCGTGACATAATTGGTGCAGACGCCGTACGTCTTCCATTTGCATTTAATACTGCAGTACAATTGAGACAACATTATGGCAATGAAGTTCATGCTAAAATTGTCACTAGATTGCTGAATAGTGCTGCGTATTATGCAAGAGTGCCTACAAAGAAATTAATAGTAATTACAATAAATAAGAAGCAAAAACAACTTCGCCAAGGGTCCTTATCAAAGAATATGGAATTCTGGGTTACCATTCTTTGGTCTGACAAAAGCAAATTTAACATTTACTGCAGTGATGACAGTTTTAGTCTAGAGAAAAACAAATAATGAATGAGATCCCAAGATTATTAAACATTTCAGAGACAGTGTGATGGTATGGGGGTACGTGGCACTTCTAGATGTAGGGAATCTCGTTTTTATAGGCGATAATATAAACAATATGTTTATTGAAACATACTTAAAAACATTAAAAAAATCATGCCCTAAGACCCTAAGCACAATGCACAATTAGCTTGGCTTTGGATTCTGTATTATACTCTGAACACACAACCTCAGTCTCGAGATGTGAACATCTGAAATAAACTTGAAAATAAGTTAGAAAATGGAACATTACAAGCACAAATTAACTTAAGTAATTATTTTAGAAGAAAGGAATAAGATAACTGCTGGTTTTGGCAAGGAGCACGTCCATCCAGTGATAAAAGCCTGCTGTTTGTTGTCCAAAGGAAAGGACTAATAACAAAGCATTAAATTTCAAATACTTTCGTCCCACAGAAGGAAGAAATTGAATTCTTCCAGGATGCATATGCATGTATATTTTTATATAAATTACATTTATGATCTAATTACATTTAACTCTGTCCAATTTCATCGACTGTACTTTACATTCACCTTTTTTGGCAATGGGAGTGCATTCAAATATTTATGTAGTTCAATTTTCTGGGGTAAATCATTTTCATAGTCTGTACAGAAAGCAACTACATAGAACTACATTATCAACTTGTGATCTTCAAATGAAAACATTCCCCAAAAGAAATAGATTAATACCCACAAAAGAATACGGCCTTGCTTTAGCTATATTTTATACAAGAATAATGCATGTTTAACATTAATATAAATGTATACAGCATTATTATATAATCCCCTCAGGAGTTACCAGTATGGATCAGATACAGTCAGAAAAATGGGCACTATTCTTGTACAAAGAGTTTTCAATGATCTGCTAAATAATCTGAAACTTTTAAAAATTTCAATCAATTTAAGGCATTTGCCAAATATTCATGAAGAGCACTAATAACTACATTACATTATTTATGCATTATATTGCAACTTTTAACTACTGCCTTTAATATGAAACTCTCTACAGCTTTATTAATTGCACATAATACAGCCATGCCATCTTGTCCAATTACCTGCCTGCCTACATGCATGAAAGTATGTATCTTAAAATGCAAACATCCAATGATGTTTATATGTTATTCATTAAATAATCAGAAGTTAATAAGAGAGAGGGATAAAACTATGAACAAAATGACTTAGAATCTGGATGGTTTTTGCTCCATCATTACTTTTCATTATGTTGCTCATTTTGAAGACCTTAGGAACCAGAAAAGCAAAAACACAACAAATTTGGAAATTAAGCCTGTTTTTGAAACACCAACTTATATTTATCATAGCCATTCAATATGTTTATCACCCTCCTTGACACCGCCACATGTGGCCAAGGTCATTAAGGCGTGGACTCGTGAGTGGGAGGTCTGGGGTTTGAATCCTGCCAGGTCCGTTCTTCCTGACAGATTTTTTCCAGGTTTTCCTCAGTCTGCATTAATGGCAAATGCAAGGGAGATACCCTAAAACTTAAGCCTGGAATGTTTCCTTCCTTAATAAAAAAAAATCTTTCCCTATATATCATTTCATCTTGTGTATCATCAGTGTTCACTGCCTATGTGTCTCTAGTTAAAATGGCTGTTAAACACTAATTAAAAAAAACCTCCTTGACTATCTATTCCAGTGACAAAGTAATTACCAGCTTCCACTGCTGATTGCTTTCCTTTTGAAACAAAACAGAAAAGAAGTTCATATCTATTTACAGCCTCATTACCTATTAGATTTATTCAGAAATACAATGCCCTCTGTTAACTGAGAAGCAAATTAATGGGCCAATATTCAGAGCAGTTCCATCATTCAATTCCATTTTCATTAATCTTATATTCCATTTGAGGAGTCTATGTGATAACACAACTAATTGCCAAAACTTTACATCTTATGTCAAGTCTTTATATTATGTGAAGATGTAATGCTGATAAATATTACATAGATGACATTTACATCTAATCTTTAGACCCCTAGAATTTAGAATAGAATTTAGCATTTAACACTATGAGGTGTGAAATATGCAGATATTTACACCTTTCGCTGCCAATGTATGCCAATGTTGCTGTTGCACATATAGCTACATTATTAGGATTAATTTCCGACTTAGGAAAAATGTATATCAAGCGCTGTCATTTTCTCGAGAAGGTGAATTAATGTAATTTAGTTCCAAACTCTTTAGCTACAAATTGATCTTTCAAAGTGGCATTTAAATACAGAAACTAGAGGTGTCAAATTGGTGCCACAATCTCAGCAATGCCCTTCTTGGAATGCAATCCAAGGTGAAAGGAACTGTTCCACACTTACCAATCTTTGGTATATTTAACACAATCCTATTATTCTATAAAATAAATATACTTCTTTGAAATTCACCATATGGCTGTAATTACTGCCACATTTACCTTCATATTAAGATAATCTAGAACATCCCTTAGGGCAAAAACCTCTTTTGTGAAAGAAAAAGGCAATATTTTAGCAGACACAGTTGGTCACTCTGACAAAGTCTAGACCATTTTTTTATTTTTAATTTCTTAGATTATTGTTGAAAAAAATGTTAACTTTAATGTCCATACTATGTAAAGAAATTCTTGATGCCATCTTCACTCAGTATGAATCCCCTAACAAATGTCCTCCAAGTTATGCCTTTGAATCCCACTTTTTCATTGTTGCAAAACCTTATTGATGGAACTGCTTGTGAAAAGATAATGAATGATCTTCATGTATAGATCAGCTTTGAAGTTTATACTCTGTCATTCATCAAACTGTTGGAAATGTTCTTAGATTCTTATATGCTGTTTCCTAATTCAATCCTTTAACAGAATTTCCTCTCATAATTTTTACCTGGTGCCTATATACTTTCCCATTTAATTCATTGATCTTGCTGAAATCCACTGTTACCCATATCACATTCTTGAATTTCTGCCAGTTCTTTACAAAACTACTGTTTGATGTCTTCTTTTGATGAACACTGAGGATGAATAGATATATTTGTTTCTTCACCAATTCAAACAAATATGAAAGCATAATTGACGTCCCTATTTAATTAAAATGACTATTTTGCCATATTGAAAATACCCCTCCCCAAAAAAACAACAATTACCTGAGTTTCTCTTGTCAACTATACATACAAATTTATATAGATGGTACAATTGCAATGTGATGTGCAATGTATGTGGAATTAGATTCAATGGCCTTATTTGTGTGTTTCAAAAATTTTTAATGTAATATGAAACCCCCCCCCCCGTTTCACAAAGCACACAAAAATTTGTTTCCTGAAACAATAAACCATGGAAGTTTTTTTTTTTAAAAACATTTATGTTACATTTTAAACTGTATCCCTCCCAATTATAACAACACAAAATGTATGTTAAAACCTTTCTACTACACCATACTACATTTTGTGCATACTACACTTGCACTAAATGGCAGAAAATTCCCAGAATCACCATGAAATGATAAAATATGTAGAACGACAGGGCAAAAAATATATAACTTCTAGACTGATTAAATTTTTATTTCAGAATTACATATGACAAATTTGAATGTTTGTATATTTATAGTAAGGCAACTAATATAGAAAAAAATAAAGCACAACCTAGAAACACATTCACTTTTTGTTTGCCAATAAAAATGTTTAATAAAGTTATATTTGAAAAATTATGGGAAACTATGATACATAAAGTATATCCCAAATATCTAGTTTCAATGATAAATGTATGAAGAAATGCTTATTAGTATTGATATACTGAATTTTATACGCCCTAAAATATAATCTATTAACTTGGGAGTATGACAAGACTGTCCAATTCCACTATCATTGTTTCTATCATTGATAAATGTATGAAGAAATGCTTATTAGTATTGATATACTGAATTTTATACGCCCTAAAATATAATCTATTAACTTGGGAGTATGACAAGACTGTCCAATTCCACTATCATTGTTTCACATATACTTAGACACAACAATAACCAAATGGCAAGTTCAGTAAATACACCATTTTAAAATAAGATTTAATGTTCTAATTATAGTTTTATTTGCTGATGAACATGTTGTCTTCACAAATAATGAAAGTCTTCTTTAAACAGCTTCATTTCAGCTTAGCAAAATGTCTACATATGATTTAATAACATCAACTGAAAAATGAAACATAATTGTCATTGAAATAGAAGTGATAAAATAATAATACAAACTGCTGAATTGAATTTTTTTTAGATGTGTATCTGGCCATACTTTAAAAGGCTATGAAGAATGTTGAAATAAATAAAAAAACTTCATATTTTTACACATAGAGTAAAATATAATAAAATAAAGATTATCCAGATGGACCATATTTCCCAGACACTTTATGAAAGATTAACGTAACAGGTCTTAAAATGTAGACTGAAAGGAAAGGAAAGGAAATGTAAAACAACCTAGATGCAGTTGGGAAGTCTTCTGAAGCAAAACTGGTGAAGTGAATGTTGCTATATTTTATGACTTCATCTACAATAAAGTTATCTCGTTAAACGTACCGTGAAATTTAATAAAGAAACTGAAAACAACTGCACAGAAAATATTTCATATTGTATTCATTATGAATCTCTCTTAGCAGTATTTTGATGTTTAGTTACTACAGGTTGTTGTTGATTTGGTTTTTGTTCTTAACATCTTAGGTCATCAGCGTCCTATTTAATTGAGAGTTTGAAACGGCCTATAAATTTTACTCACAGGCCTCTTCTTTCAGGTTTGAGGTTCGTTTACATGTCGTAAATGTACCACACAGAACCCATGGCTCTTCTGAAGGAAGCCATAATTAGGATTTTTACACCCACAAAAATCCATCACTCCTGGCCAGGATTGAACATGCGACCTTGGGTTTAAGAGGCAAGTATGATTTCCACTATACCACCAGGACCGACAGCTTCTTTGGGAGTTTTCACATTTTGGGTTCTTATGGAAAATCTCAGCAGTGTTGCCAAATCTGTCCTGTCGCTGGGAGTGACATATATTTCACTTTTAGATTTATTATTATTATTATTATTATTATTATTATTAATGTTATTATTACTATTATTTATTAACCTTTCATTGGCTTCAGGGGTTTCATTTTGTAAGAGAGTAAATGATAAATGTCCTTGCATTTATTACTACACTATTGAAACGAAAGTATAATTTCTATTATTTCTTAAAGAAAAGTTTATTCATTCCCCCATTCATTAAACTATGTTATTATATATTTATCGGTGTTTTACTATTTTAGCTAATATTTATACACATGTAATGTTACCTTAATCAGACAGAGGTTTAACACCCACATGAGCCTCGGGACTGCCGTCATAAGAGCTGCTGTTACTGCTAGAGAAAATGATAGTTAACTAAATGATTAAAGGTTAGATATCATCCTTTCCACATTCCACGCCTTCAATATTTGACCACTTTGACTCAAAAGCATTGTCTATTAAAGGTTCCATTTCCTTCGCCTTAAAAATAATATTACGATGTCCAGCATGCCCCTTTTCTTGACTCCATACCATTTATATAGGGTTTAGTTGACAATTGAATGGAGGAAACCTACAAACTCTTACTTCATGTTTTTCTGCAAACAAGTATATGGTAATGGTATAGAATTTACAATGCTCAGCAATTCTCTTTTAAGAATATCATCTTAATAAGGGATATGTTTTGTTGCCAGGCAATTTTTTAAATAATTCATATTTTTCTACTATGATAGGAGACATGTCCATAACAAAACCATACCTGGTTTGATGTCTGGGGATAGTTGGTCCTTGAACCACCATTTACATTTCTTCGTGATAATTAGCAGCATATTTTTTGCTAAGAAAACATAATTTGCTCCCTTTATAAATCTCATCGCACCAGCTGCGTGCAAAAAAATATGAAAACAAAAGAAAAGAGTTTTGATATACAAAATAATGCAATGGCAGATGTCACATACCCTGACATATAGCCTGCAGGATCATAACAGATAATGCTGAATTTATGACAGCTTAACAGAAAGAACCATACAATTTTTTCAAAATCACTTTGTTTACCATTTCTAATAGCATTCAGCAGAAAGATAAAAGATGTAGTAAAATATTAATGAGGCTGATTTTATAGTTTGTAGATAAATTTTATGAAATATCCAAATTTTGATTATCAATAAGAAAGTGGTCACCAAATCTAAAGTAGCAGATATGTAAGATATTAAAATTTGTATTTAATTAAGGCAATAAGGTTTTATTTGCATTGAATAACATAGTGAAGAACGGTATTAGCAATTTTGATGTGATGTCTTAAGCTTCACATGATAGCCATCCTCACATCCTTTTTTCCTGCATTTACATGTACCATGGTAATATGATTTTAAACAAATAATAAAGCAGCGCAACTGTTTTTGTGACTGTAAATGTAAAATATGCAAACAAGGAAAAATTTTCAACTTAAGTCATGTAGAATACTTAAAATGTCTGTTTTAATTAATCTGCATTGCATAACTGAAAACCATGATTAACTTCAGTTGTGAAAGCCTATGTCAGAAAAAATGCAAACATTTGAAATATAAGAGAACGTAAACGAAAGGGAAACGAAAGAATTTTACATAAAATGGTGCATGCTCACTAAGCTAGCCCATTATTCATCATCTTGTTGTTAAGCACTGTCATCACAATATTTACAAAGAAGATGTCATGAAGTGTGTGTGCTATTGTATACAAAACTTCTAATGTAACACATTACATTTCTGCCATTCCTAAATTTTGTTATTCCATTTATTGTTTCTTCAGTGAACATGAAGAAACATGACTTCAGTTAATTACTGCAGATGCTGCTTTTAATTTCTCTAAGAAGTCTGCAATTGATGTAGTGCTTTTGCTTTGTACTTAGAGCTTTTTGCATTATTCTTCCCACTCAGCATACTACATTTTTAAGTTTCCACATAAAGACTAAACATTATTTTATGATGAGTTTCACTTTACAATGGGGTTGTACTTAGTGCTGTTTTACACCTATTCCATAATTTAAAATAAGTGCCCAAAAGTTCATAATGTATACTGTTAAATAAAGAAAATATGCCCGTATTACAATGAAGATTATTTCACTCTGCAGTGCATCCATTTATTTATTAAACAGACATTATTCAAACTATTATTTTTTTCATTTACAGAATGAGCTGCCTTCTTATATATGGATGAACCTTAGATAGATAGTCAGAAGACACTTCTAGATTCATACACTGAATGAGCTAGCAAGGAAAGAAACAGAAGAAAAAGTTAAAAAATGCACACTCACATATCTAGCCAGAACAAAAGGCAGAAAGAGTGATCATTCTAAAATATATGCCACACATTATTGCTATGTTTTGAAAGAATATGCATGTTTGAACATTGTCTTGATTTCTTTCATAACATATTCAGCGTTCCCCTTATTTGTTCAACATTGGGTGCCTAGAAGCACATACATTGTGCATGACAGTGTTTCTCACGTATTGTCCTCTAGGTTTACCCTTTTAGTTTTCTAGAATCTAGATTAAGCATTTATTTACTAATATTCAGCATTAGTCCAAGAAAGATGGGGAAAACTCCAGATCACACTGAGTAATCGAGTACTACATAGAAAAAGGATTTTCATACAAATGTTTTTTTTCATGAAAACATTTGATTAACATGTTTGTAGTGTATGAAAATTCCTTGCAGCTAATAAATATCTCTAGACCTAATCTCATCAACATAGATCCAAATTCTGAACAACTGCACAGGGTAACATGGAAATGATTCAAGTTGAAGAAAACAAATTTCTTATAGACCTACATTACTATAAATTCAAATGAACATATCTTTTAACTAATAATCTTAATACAAAATGAAGTAATTGTAATTAATGCTGTGTTAAAATATAGGGTATCACAACATGAAAAATTATATGATAGGTAAAATTGATTTCAAACAGGGTAGCCCACAGAACATTACAACTTTACTCCCCACTTGAAAACTATTTGAGATAGGCTAGTGTATAAGATTTGAGAATCTGTGCATGTAGTATTGTTGCAGATTAAGAAATCATAGTAAAACTGCTATGAAGGTTAAGTTGCTGATGTGAATGTACGAACCCTTATCCACAGAACTCTAACCCAGATTAAGCCTGTGTTTCCTGGTGGTAAGAAGACAAATGTGTAGAAACAAGTAACAAATGTCTATATTTTAGAAAATATTAGACAAAGTTTCTATATAACGTATTTGTTAATTTATTGAGTTTCTATGCTTATTCTTTTGCATTATCCAAACAATAATAAAAGTATTTCAATGACACATGGTATTTCCAACTATTTTATACAGTTAATTCCTAAAGTACCTGATCCTCATTGACTACAATCTGAGTTTGTCATGAAAAAACAAATGAAAGCATCTCAATTCATTAATACTTATTCTAGAAATAAGAAATCAGACAGTGCACATGGTTTTTGCTATATTTGTTTACATGAGGTTCCAAAGTACACTTGTAAATGCTTCGTGCAATATCACAGAAAATGTGCAACTACCACCACATACACTTCAATTTCAAACCAGTTCAAAGCTTAAATTTCATATTTAATAACTTTACTGCCCTGTCAAACAATTTTGAACTGTCATGCGTAATTTTCAGAAATATCTTTTAACAATTACAATTCTTTTCATAGATTAAAACACTCCGTTTTTATGATCAGTACAGTTGAAGGACTTTCATATAATTTTAATGTGTTACTAACAATTGAGTTCTTCTGAAATAATACTTAATTTACTCAATTTCTGAAAGGCAATTAACTATTTTTTTTATAAAATCATAATTCTGTCATCATAATTCTTGTGAATGAGTTTAGGATTTATAAAATCCAGAGAGAAAGAAACATTTTACTGTAAAATATGCAATATTCCAATTTGCCTTCAGTGTTCAATAAAATGTGTATTCCCATGTCGTAGATTTACAGTATATAAAATAAACTCAATCCTGAAAAATGAGGCCCTGAGCAAAATATATCAGCCGTTTTACGCTCTGATCAAATGAGAAGCTGATGACCTAGGATGTTGAAGAGCATCTGTAAATAAACCAAATAGATTTTGTAACTTCATGAATATTTAATAATTTGAACATAGCAGAAATGAAAATAAATCCATATACCTACATGCCCATATTTCTACTAATTAATAAAGCAGTCTCAGGTACTGTATCTCATAATATGTGTAACATTATAGTCACATCATGAATTAAGGATTAAAAATGCCAATTAACTGCAAGCATCGCTGGCAGAGAGACATTGGCAACCACCTAGCCAGTAAAAATCATCAAAAATGCAAATTGTTCTGTTTAAAGAATTGCAATACAGTAAATACAAACACTAGTTATTATAAAATTTTAAGAGTCAGGCACCCCAGCTATCAGGATAGTTCAAGAAGGAAATTGTTAGTCCCAGTTTTGTGGGAGCTGTGCTCAGAAACAGAATACAAGATCAACACAGTGATTGTATATGTAATCATCTATATATGCAGTGCATGTGAGTGCTCTAAGTGATCTCTTCTGAACTCATTTTTATATATTTATTGCGAGCTTTTTAAAATTGGTATAACTAATTAATAATAAACACACCTTATTGGATTGTAGTACTCAACCACACTGGCTGCAGTTTCTTATTTTAGAAACAATGCACATATAAGCTAACTAATTTTAATTATTCAGATAAAAATTAAGATCATTTTGAGCTTTATTTATCATGTAGCTCATTTTAATTGGTGACTCAAGAACTAAAATAATTCTTAATGAATGCAAGACAATTCTTTTTGTCAGTTTTAGGTAATAAGATGTCCTAAATTAGGTATTAATTTTTTTTACACTAAACTCCACTTACTTACATAAAAGTAAGACGTGTTTCGGGAGAATCTCTCCCATCTTCAGTTGCTCAAACGATGGCTGGACACCCAGATGTTTCTGTTGTGGCCTCTGTTAGTTGAAGTAGAAAATTGCTGAGTTCATCCATAGGAGGAAACTTGAAATTCATTAGGTTTTCTAATATAAAATATGATAATTAATATAAAATTTTTTAATATAAAAATTTTTCCCCTAGTAGATAACTCCAGTGGGTAGTGAAGATGTTTCAGCAGTTTTTTCCAGTTTTATTTCATGGTTTTTGGTCCAATGGTGAACCATGAAATAAAACCGGAAATTAAACTGCTGAAACATCTTCACAACCCATTGGAGTTATCCACTTGGGAAAAAATTTTTACATTAAAAAATAGAGAAAACCTAATGAATTTCGAGTTTCCTCCTATGGATGAGCTCAGCAATTTCCTACTTCAACCAACAGAGGCCCCCACAGAAACATCCGGGTGTCCAGCCATCGTTTCAAGTAACGGCGGTTCCGTGAGCAACTGAAGATGGGAGAGATTCTCCTGAAACTCATCTTACTTTTATATAAGTGGAGTTTAGTGTAAAAAAATGAATATGTAAGTTTAGGATACATTACCACTCCATTGTCAACAGCTTCATAAGTACAATATTTAATAAAATGTGTTTTTTCAGAACATAATATACGTCATAGCTTGCAATTTTGCTGCAAGAGAAATTGATGACAAAAAAATTTATTTTATTTTGTAAGATTTGGTAATTTTCAAACAGCTTTAGCAGATAGTGTAGGTCCACTGATGTTTGAGTACATGAACCCAAGAACTCATTTATGACTTCTCAACTTGGGGCAATAACTTTATCTGTAATAGTGTGGCTGAACTTTCCATGAGAATGATCATGACAACAAGCATTACAAAAAAATGAAATCTTAACAGATGTTAAAACAGAAGTGGGCAATACAGTGTGGGACTAGAAGTTTTCAACCTGCATTGCTTTACTTCTTACTGGTGGATAGCAGTCCCGAGTCTTCTTAATATAATGCCATCCACGGGAATTATTTACAATTGTGCTGTGTGAGCATAGTATAGCTTGAATTACACTAGGAATCCCATTCTGGCATTACGTAAATTTGAAAACATATCTTAAATATTCTTTTGCCTTCTTGAAGTCATAATAAAGTCTCTTAAGTGGATGTAAACATGATTGCTTCTCACCATCTGCAGCTATGTCTATTCGTTGAAAGTCCATCACATCAGTCAAGCACTAGTTATACACTGCCCAAATGAACTCTCACCTTAATAGTTATCAAAGTCAATTTTTCAGTTGTAATGACATGCCAGAGGCTAGGAATATGAAAGAAACACTGATTTATTACTCTATCAGTATTGTTACATCATTATATTATGCGTTTGCCTGCTATGCTGCTACGCAAAACATAGAAATGTGATCATTTAAGACAACTTTAATGCCATTGCTATGTTACATGTAGAGAGAGCACACCTTTCTTTACAGAAAAAGAAAGTCATAAATATTTTTGTTAGCCTAACAATCAGGAATGCCAAAAGAGATGATGATGACATAAATGCAGAAAGGATATATTTGCAGAAGAGCACAACAATATGGTTGACAGTACTTAAAAAGCATAAAAGGAGGTACATGCTTCAGAAGAGAGATATAAATTACATAAAAATCTCATATTTTGGCATATTAAAGGCCATAGTTTTCCCATCAGAAAAACAATTTCTGTAATATTAATGAATTTATCAGATTGAATACAAAATATTCATTTCATAAACTCGTAAAATGAGTCTTTTATAAAATTCTGGATATTACTAAACACTAGAATAGCCACTTATGCTAAAATCATTTAATACACTAATTTTATTTATTATTTGGTGTAACAATGGTGTACGGCCATATAGTACTTGAGTATGAACTCTCAGGACAAGTATGCATTGAGAATAGCAGCATGTAATGCAGTTTGTATCTATGCAAAATATTTATGCTGTGCATTATGTTTATCACCCTGTGGATACCATATTTCTCTGTAGGTATTGTTTGTTAAAATTGCAATATAATTGACATAAAAAATCATTCCTCTATATAAAGTGAAGTACTTATATATCCACCATGATATGTCTTTACTATGTGGACCACACACACATACACACATATATAAAACACTGTATATACCCAGGGTGCCAAAAAATGTATACACAGTTTCATGGTAGATATCTATTTAATATATTTCAAAGTTGGACGGAAAAACAACATTATAGTGTAGTATGATGTTCTGCAAACAGATGTGATTAACATACTTTATGATAGCATTGCTACGTGACAGATAAATCAATAATGAACAAAGCAGCCAAAATTATCGTAAATCAACAATGAACAAATGAAGCCAGATTATCACATGTTGTTCTGTAAAACATTATGTTATGCTAGCATTGCTACAACAAAATGGAACCAAGATTATTGTTTGAACAGCAGAAAACAATTTTGAAGTGGTATTGGAAAACCGAGAACGTTGTTGAAGTTCAAAGGCAATGGAGATGTGTGAACAGAACCACCAATGCGAGTAACAATTGCATGCATTTGAGACACATTTCAGACCCATGGTACAATATATGATGTTCACAAGGGCAGATTTGGAAGACCTCACACAGCAACAAGTTCTGCATCCTCAGCTATGGTTTTGGAATGTTTTGAGCACTCACCGCACAAATCTACAAAGCAAAGTGCATGAGACTGGGATTAGCAGAACCAGCATACATCATATTAATAAAACACCAAAGTTGAAATTTTTCATTCCAAGACTTTTGTAGGCATTAAATAAAGATGACCCTGAAACGGCATGTGCTGCAATTGCTGAGGAATTTTCAAAAATTTTGCTCAATCAGTAGTTCAACATACTCAGAAGTGTATCAATGCCGATGGTGGGCATTTTGAACAACTGTTGTAACTGTAAAAGTCTAAGATAATTAGTATTCATTATTTTCTGTTTGTGTGAATTCAGTTTTGTTATGTTAACACAGTTTTTTCTTTGCTTGAAGTGTGTATACATTTTTTGGCATCCCCTCTGTATATGCACATATAGTTTTGTGTTTACAAAACTTGCAACTTCACTTAAGTTGCACAGTCAGCAACTGAAGATGGGAGAGATTTTCCCGAAATGGGTCTTATTTTTATATAAGTGGAGTTTAGTGTAAAAAATGAGTACCTAAGTTTAGGATATATTACCACTTCATTATCAATAGCTTTGTAAGTACAATATTTACCCACAGATTAACTTAGTATTTCTATTGCAAGAAGTAAATCTTAAATTGGAAAGTGAGCATGACTTCATAAATGAATTAATAATTAATCCTTACAGATGGAAAAGGTAATACCACCCTTTATTCTTCCTTAGCGTAGGACCTTTACAATTATGTAGAAGCCGACATGAGCTGTGTTTTCTGAATTATGAATATGCAGAGTGTGTTTATGCAGCGGCAGTATATGATTTCACATTTTCTTTGTTTTAGGGTGGCAATATAGGTCTGAATGACCTATATTTATCCAATTTTCCAACAAATCATGTACATATGTTTGAGATTTATTCATCCTTTCAATCATACACGAAATAAGAACACTCCTAAAAGCTACAATTCCTTAAATAATATTGATTTATGAGGATATTTAATATAAATAAAAATTACAATACCACAATATGTGCTTTAACTAAAATAGAAATTACACATTTACAAATATTAACATAATGCATTTCAAATTTCAAAATTATTTACACGCAACATTTCTACAAAACTTATTTGCCATAAAAAGGACCAGAAATTACATTTTTGAATTAATGCAAACACATGTCCAGTTTGCCCCATCTCAAAAGGACATTTTTGATTGTTTTACGACAGTGTGCATGTTACTTCAAAAGAATTACAGGCTCAAACATATTGTCTGCAAACATTTTGGAAAGTTGGTATATCTAAAAGAAATTATTGTATTACTTCCCGTAAAAAGTACAAGCAATTACTACAAACACACATTAGATCGTTTTATCACATCTTTATTTCACTGCAATATAGCCTCATATATATATATTGCCTCCAAACATCCCAAATAAAATTTTAGTAAATTAGCAACACAATTCCTATTGCATGCTTTTCTATTATCACCATTATTATTAATATTATTTTTCCAATTCAAAGCATGTTACATACATTGTAACATGTGCTCATTTTAGGTGGGAGAGGGTAAATAATCATCTGCATTACCCGGGTTTCCATGCCTGCTCCAAATCTTTACAATTATGTTATGAATAAAACATGTAAAAGAAAGGTAAAATGAAGAAAAGCAGTAAGAAAAAATGATGAAAAGAAAAAATTTGCTCAATACTGCCTTATAAATATTACAACTGATATTATAATACAGAACGATAAACGGTATTGGTTTTCATTAACCATGCATTTTGTTTCCCACTGTTTATTAATTTTTGTACTTAAAAATTTATTAAATTTGTCCGATTAAAACTCATGGTTGTTATACTCCACCACCTTCATTAGTTCAGAGGCTAGAGCTAGGAGTTGCCCAGTGCTCTGTCAGATGGAGCCACAGTATTCCATTCATCTAAATTGTTCTAAATAGTTTCATCACAAAACAGAAACAGTTTGTGAAAAAATTTCATCACTACACAGTTTCACCAAGGATCTGCTGTTACTACTTATGGCAACTGCCCCCATCTGTTACTGTTTCTCGCAAAACTGTTCCAAAGTTGCTGTTGTGTTTTCTTCGTCCCACCTCTAATATATTTCAATTTGTTTTAACACTGTGTATTTAGAAGCACTGGGGACCAATATAATGCAAAAGTACTTTTTTTTTCCTTAAATGAAGCTATATAGAGTTTATTAAGTTTAATTAATTAGATTTGTGATGAAATAATTACTTGATTTTAACTATGGCAGACTATCAATCATTTAAAAAAGGGAGGCATTAGGTTAGTAAAGACTGGAGAAAAGTAAAGGATTGGATGACTGCACTTAACCATAAAGCAAACCACACGTGAAAATATGTATTTATTTCATGTTGGTTGCAGTTGGGAAAGAAGAAAACTTCCCACTTAGAAAACAGTATGCTTGAAAAAGAAATGCTTGCTCAGGATTTAATTATTCCAGGTTATAATGATATTTTAAAGAGTTGATGTATGTGACCCAGATGCAGCTTTAAGCAATTTATATGCCTCTTTGACCTCCCTTAGTGAATCTGTTAGTAATACGAAACAAGAGTTCTATGAAATATCACAAATATAGATGAAGATCAAGAGGGCCTATTTCTTACTTGTGAAGTTGACTCAAGAGGAGGAATATGTCAGTGATTATTTAGAAATGATACAGAAACTGGAGCAAAATTTTGTAACTTCATACAGTAGGGAAAAGCACAAAAGTTGCTCTTATATGAATATTGAAAATGAATTTGCAGATAACTACATTGCAAGGCAAAGAAACTTCTATAAGAAAAAGGAATTCTGTCATCACCTGAATCCCAAACTTGAAAAAGCATTCTCTGTTGATATCAACTTAATAAAGAAATTTTACTGTAGTGATAAATACAGGAGGCAAATACCAAGGAAGAAAAATTATATTTCAATCAAAAACAAGCATGGCTGTTGTTATCATATCCAAAAATGTCTGATTCTTAGTAATCTTAGAGAAATTTACTGACTTTTCAAATCTAAGTACACATTGGAAAATGTCGGATTTTCAAAATTTGCCAATTAATATCAAGAAACTGCATTAGCAGGAGCTAACGAGGCTCATATGCATGGTTTTTTTTTTTTTGCTCATTTTATTTTGTACAACACATCAAAATCATGATTGCTAATACTAATTAAAAACAAAGTAATCTTACAAGGAAATTACACTCCTTTAAAATCATACAAACAATGCTCCATAATTATGTATAGTTTTCCATAAAAAAAATGTTTTTAGATGACTGGATTCATGTCCTAGCATTCAGGATTTCAAGAAAGCCATATGACAAATTTAAAAAATAATTGTTCGTTAAGACCACCTACAGGCAATGGCTTTGAATTAACTACTGTCCATTTGGCACTATTTGAAAGTTTACAAAACATTTTGTTGAGCAGTTTCCAGCCAAGATATACATGTAGAATACGTATGGTTTAATTGCCAAACAGAAAGGTGCTTTTATTCAAGGGAAGGAAATTGCACTATTACCTAATGAAACAGTGGTGATTTGTAATTTTGCTGATAACTATTAATTTATTGTAAAAATAAAGCCCAGCTATTCCATTGGAACAACTGAATGGAAAATGTTCATTCATTTATAGTGAAAAATTTATTTTGATTTGGTTTATTTTATGGACGCTCTTTTAACATCTAAGGTAATCAGCATCCCATTCTATTCAGGGCATGAAACGGCTGACAAATTTTGCTCAGAGGTCTCTTCTTTCAGGCTTGAGGTTCCTTTATATGCCGTAAATGTACAACACGGGACCCACGGCTTTATTTCTCTTCTGAAGGAAGCCATGCTTAGGATTTTATGCCGAAAAAAATCCATTGATCCTGGCCAGGTTTGAACTTTTGATCTTGGGTTTAGAAGGCAAGTATGGTTACCACTACACCACCAGGACCAACGTGAAAATGGTGAAGTGAAACATAAAAGAATTATTTTCATCTCAGTTTTTTTTTGACATGGTTTATTTATGGACGATCTTTAACATCTTCGGTCATCAGCATCCCATTCAAATTCAGGCATGAAACGGTCGACAAATTTTGCTCAGAGAGGCCTCTTTTTTCATCTCAGAATATATGAAATATGACACTGTACTTGTTCACACCTTCCAAGGAAACTTCTTGCTCTTTTGAAAACAGAATTGCTCCCAAACTTAAAAAAGATACTTTACTTTTTAGATGGTTTGGCAGCCCAATACAAAAATCAAAAAAACTTCACCAAAGTGTGCAACCACCAGATTGATTTACAAGGCATTGAAATAGAGTGCCATTTTTATGCTGCTGAACATGGCAAGACAGTTTGATGTGGTATTAGCACAGTTAAGAGGTTTGCAGCAAAGGCCAGCCTTCAAATCCCTCTATAAAATCAAATCACACCTCGACAACTGTTTGTAAAAATTTGTGATCTAAAACAGAAAGGCTACCAAACTGATGAATGTGCATTGCCCCATTATCAGAGGAATCAAGCCATATTAGAAGAATTCATAAGCAATATTTGAAGGAGAAAGTTTCTACATATTGCAGCAGATGGTTAGAGAATATTTCCAGAATGTCACTAATGAGAATAAGTTGGAAAATGCTTCATTATCATCTCAAGGATGATCATGACCTGGACACTCATAAATTTAGCTAACAATGAAATTTTTACATAACTTGTTTATCAGTGCCATCAAATCTGATATTCACTTTAGACACAAAAAAAGCTTTTACTCTTAGGTTTTCATTTACTTCAAGTTTGTACCACAATATACTTTTAACACACATAATAAAGATATGATATCAAACTCCTAAAATATAGATAAAAAGTGGCAGATTGCAGGGACTACAATGCAATGTGTTCAACCTTCCTTTCTTAGTTTTATACAATGATTTTGATAGAACTAAGATCTATAATGAAATAAAATGTATCCATTATTATCATTTTAATTCATTTCATTAACTATAACCTACATGACAACAGCATGCATCCTGCTGGCTTTTGTCTTTTAGAAATTGACAAATGACCAACACAAAGTTTTGTATCAAAGGACATGAACCCTTTTACATAAAACTATGGAATGCACCAATTTCTTTGTCATCTCCACAGAAAGTATCTGACTGTATCACATAAATAATAAATATAGCAAAGCTAATCCTCAGCATTTAGTTATCCATATCTGAATGTTCATTTAAGTATTGCAGTCTTAATTACAACAAATATCTATCTTATATAAAATATAATGAACTTTTGTAACAGTGGTGTCAAATATTAACATTTTAAAAAAATTGAGTCGAAATTGTAACATACACACCACTAAAATTCAATAGAATGGAAGACTAGTTCTAGACTAGACGAGTCGACTCAGGAACTGATGATAGGAGCGATGGCTCCCGAAACTAGTCTTCCATTCTATTGAATTTTAGTGGTGTGTATGTTACAATTTCGACTCAATTTTTTTAAAATGTTATCTAACTTATAAATTATATGTGTGATTTTAACATCTATTCTAGGAAACTAGTGTAGATTACTTTGAATTCATAAAACTTTCATTGAAGTAAATGACCAGTTATTTCTTCGCCCCCCCCCCCCCCCCCCAAAGCTTAGGGCTAACTGAATAAAAATTACTTCCTTCACAATAATACAGGATTAGTGGACATGCATAAGCTAACCATTCATATGTATAATGCTATGCTTATTTTAATAAGCATTGTTGTAATTTTGGCAAAAAAATTATTATGGTGCATGAAAACTAAATGACATTTTCTAGTTAATTTAAAAATATCTTGCCTTACATGTTTGCTTCTTGCACTTTAGACCATTTATTTTTATGGATGGAATCTGTTCTGGCTGCTTAAGATTCAAAATATTTTATCAGAACTTCAAGACAATTTGTTATTGAATTAAATTTATTATACAGTTACTGAATATATGTTTCTGTACTATTATTGGACTACGAATTTGTAAGAAATATACTGTAAAAATTATTTTGCGCAACCAGCATCTGCAGATTTACTACTAATTCCTGATACTATTAAAAAAATATTTATGTTGAAATTTGAGGGAATCAGTTGATTGCTTGAATGATAATTTTGTACACTCTTTAGATATAGAATATGCCATTTGCTGCTTTCCTTGCCAACAAAATTCTGCAATAAATTAAAAATATTTAGTACATAGTTTTTCAATTCATTAATATATTCACTTTTAATTAACAATCATAAAATCATGACATCTCAGAACCAGACATCTTACAAAGCATTATTTGCAGTTTAAAATTACAAATATATGTAAGATAATTTCATGACTATAGACCATTATTACCGTACAGTGAAATTAGCACCTTTTCCAATTTGATACATATGCAGAAAAAGTAAACCTGCAATAGAAGTAATATGCCTCGTTTTTAACCCTCCCCATAGCATGCATTTTGAGTTTGCGAATGTTCAGTAACGTTACATAACCTAAATTCGTTCACTTCTACATTCTAAATTGTCAAAGCCAAATAACTGCAATAGTAAAACCACAACGCTATATGGTCAATCAATATATTGGTGTAAATTAACAATAATAAATTAATTAGAATGATTAAACCCGGTACATAAGTGACATTTAACCTAAAATGAACGTTTCTTCAATCGGTTAAAATAACATGGTATGTATTTCCATGACTATGAATGGTTTAAAAAGCTGTATTAAGTAACAGCAACACAAACTTGCTATATAGGTTAAGACAAAACTGATAAATTACTTTATTACACCCAATGTTGTCCCGTGTCGTTCAGTCATGTGTCACTCCCAAGATCAATGCAGCCTCAAAAAAATTCCACCAACATCTAAAATATTTTACACTTCCAAGATTATTACTGGGCAATGGGACAAGTCTTACCTTTGGAGATGAGGAGTTTATGACATCTAAAAGCAGGAATCACTAATAAATTTAATTTTCCAGTCCATTTCCTCACCAAAACATTTACTGCTAGCTTTTCGGCAGAGCAACATTCAGTGACGTCACTCAGTGCGACGGCCTTCAAGTTGTACACATGAAACCATCTTCGTGAGTACGATTGTTTAAGCATTCTTTTTCCCTCCCCTTTTTACATTCCCCCTTCCCCCTAGTGTACGGGCTTTTTAACGACCCATGCGATTAGCACAAGGTCTTCACGGCAACCAGTTTGGCAAATGTTTTGTAACACATATCGTGAAAGGCTTTTATTCTGAATGAAACAATGACATTTGCACAACTTGATAGGTTTCAACTATAAACGCAAAGCGTTAATAGTGTAAAATAAGTATATCTGCGTATTATTTCTGTTTGCAGCGTAATACATAATTATTAATTTTGGCACACAGGCTTTGGTGCTATATGAAGGAGTTTTATTCTGATATCCCTCCACACTACCAAATTACTTGTTTATAGTTAGTGTTCTTTAGGTACTCATTGCTCTAACTAAACTAACAATATTAGCATTTTATCCAGAATTATTGACCATATACGCAAATAGCCCAAATGTTAGTGCCTCTGTTGACAAGTTTCTGTTGCATAAACATTTAGTGTGACTGATAAAAAGTGAGAAATGTTTTGATATGTTTATTTTATGAAACATAATATTGTCACATACATAATGACAAGCTGACATTTATAAAATTAAAAAACAAATTGGACAGGAAGATATTTACCTCTCATAATTTATAGCAATATGCGATATGATACGCCTTCGTGTGATATACGATACAACCTAAGGAAAAATTAATATGTTTGCAAAATGTTTTTAAATTTATTATTATTTTTTTCTCCCAAATTTACAATAGAAATTAGCGATTGCTATGTTTTCTTCAATTCTCCCTTGGCTTATCTGACATTCCTTTTGTAGCTGATTAACATTGTCGGCCATAGTTAATTTATCGTTTGTGTTGCTTGTTTGCGTTTATCATAAAACACGCGTTAAGGTGACAGAGGTCATCATTTTAATTTCGTTAATTACAGGTAAAATATTCTAACAATAGTAGTTGCATTAGTTGATAAGCATTATAAAATACATTACACTTGTTAGATTTAATTTACATTACGATATAATATAACATAGTATTTATTATAATATCAACGCACAGAAAGTAAATATTAATGTTAGATAAATAGGTAGATATTCTCTCATTTATTGCTCTTTTATCAGAATACCTAAACATAATCACAACAGAATCCTCCCTTATATACTTTCTAATTGACGCTATTTAATCCTCAAAGAGTCTTGGTCCAGTATAGCTCATGCTTCTATAATCATAGCAACGCAGTCATTTGTTGAAAATTTGTTTTTATATAATAGCCAGCTTTATGAAACAGTAATTTGCCTTGTGGCAAATTTACACCTGTCACGTAAGATATATTTGCAAGTTATACCTATGAAACAACTATTCGTCACAATACACCGACATATTTGTCACAATTGTCACACTTGTCAACTTTTATGAAACAGGGCACAACTAACTTTAGACGCTACGAACTCCGAACTCATTTGAATAATTTCATTCCTCCATCCATCAACTGCAAAGACCTTGGTGGTTGTCTGACTTGGACCATTGAAAGCATGGTTAGAGTGATTGAAACTGATAGAGACAGTTTGCATTTATCACACAAAGGTACAGTCGGACGCGGGAAAAAGAAGCAACTCATTTCCTTCTTAATGCGGAAAATCTGTTCCTGCTAGCTTCAGGCAGACTAACGGTCGGTACCTTTTTTTATTTATCTGTTGTCGCAGTCAACACATTTTGAGTGACTAAGCCATGAAGTCTGAACATATGCGCCATGAAAAGTAAGTAAATAATCGTACACAGAAAATTAACAATATTGTGATATAGTACAAAAATCTATAACTATCTTAGCAGAAGAAAACTCTGTATCTATGCCATTATCATCATTATTATAGTTATCAAATCTATGGCAGTAAACATATAATAATTACTTTATTTTAAACAAACATTTCACTGGAACTATTAGCTTTTCGACACAAATAAGATTTTTGTCTCATTTCGAATCTAATAACCAATCTAAATAGTTTTTTAAAATTTAAAGCTGCTCAAAATGCGGCCACGGCTCTTAGGGGTCAAGCCAGTACTGGATTGAATTACTTTTCTAAAGGCACGGTCTTGCAATGTGAAAGAATGACTTGTGCATAAAAGCAATAATACTGTTCTTTTCCAACCGTCGCTGCGCTCGAGTGTACAGACAATGATTTTGGAGTAGCACACTGGTAAATAATGTACATATGTGTTGCATTAACTGTATTGAACCCCCTGCGTTCATTAATTTCCTTTAAGGTAAATTATAATCATCGACAGCTAAGACCTGTAGTAGATCATATGAACCACACTAGATAAGGACGCCATGATAGCATTTACTTGAAGCAGGACAACACATAAACTACGAACAAGTCACCTAAGTCTGAAGCAGAATTCAAACCCGCTTCTCCAAATACTTGATGAACCAGTGAATATTTCACTATTACTAGTGTGCACTTTTGTGAATTGGCTTGAGCTATGGAGACATAAATAATTAATAGGACTAACATGTTAAACTACAATAACGGTAAACAATGAAAACCGGTACCTACAAATACTACACTATATTTCAGAAAAGTTCATAAGCGAGTTGAATCTTTTCTTTTTAATATTTTCTCATTAACTTTTACATGCACACACTTATTATTATTATTATTATTATTATTATTATTATTATTATTATTGTTGTTGTTGTTGTTGTTGTTGTTGTTATATGTATCAGTACTTCAACCAGCTCAAAAAGCTCACAACTTGTGCGCCAGTGTTCGATTCTTCTTAATTAGAAGAAATGTCTTGGCACGTATTTTCTCGAGTTTTCCCTGGCTTGAAAAGTTCAAGTGTTCGTAAGAGGCGAGGAACTTCGCGTATCAATAAAACATTGTTCACAGTACTCAACAGAAATATAAAACACGCGCTCGTTCTTCAGTTCCTTTTTTTTTTATTTGTTTATTTACGGACGCTTTTTAACATCACAGGTCAGCGTCCCATTCTATTCAGGGCGTGAAACGGCCGGTAAATTTTGTTCAGAGGCCTCTTCTTTCAGGCTTGAGGCTCTTTTTCGTGCCGTAAATGTACGGCATGGGACCCCACGGCTTTACTTCCCTTCCGAAGGAAGCCACACTGGATTTTTAGCCCGAAAAAATTAATCGATTCTGGTCGTTCGAACCCGCGATCTTGGGTTTAGAAGGCAGGTATATTACACCACCAGGACCGACTCTTCATTTCCAGCAGCGTCATCATCATCATCATCTTTCAAACTGGAGAATTTTTTAATAGTATTTTTCGCCCGTTTTTACCACTGAGGCATCACAGGCGGTGGACACTAATGGGATGAAATGATACATTCGAAAAGAATTTTTTCAGGAAGGAAACGTTCTAGGCCTAAGTGTAGGGTACCTCTCCGGCATTTGCCAATTATGAAGTTTGAGGAAAACCTGGAAAAAGAATTCAATCAAGGAGGACGGCCCTGGCGGGATTCGAACCCACACCTACCGCTCGCGAGTCCGCACCTTAATGACCTCGGCCACCCGTGATGGTACGGGAGAATGTGATTCTTCATTTGGCTATATGCACTCTCTCGAGAAACAAGCCCCAATGAAGTGATGTCTCATGTCGGATGTTGAATATCTTATAATAGTTGCAATTAGCTTCTCTGTGGTTGCTTATTGGGATAGAATGCGACAGGGGAATTTGCTCACGGAGGCCGCTAGTCGAGCCCATTGTACATATGAACCTCCGTGAGGAAAGGATGAGATGGAGGACACACCGAGTGACCAGGAACCTGAGGAGGCGATGCAAGGGGTTCTCAACATTTCCACAGATTATACCGTTCCAGGCGTCTTGGGGGGGGGGGTATTTACGGACGATCTTTAACATCTCACGTCATCACCGCCCCATTCAATTCCTCTTCTTTCAGGCTTGGGGTTCTTTTTCATGCTGTAAATGTACGAAAAAAAACTATATTTAGGATTTTTACTCCAGAAAAATCCATCGATCCTGGCCGGGATTGAACCCGCGGTCTTGGATTTAGGAGGCAAGTATGGTTACCACTACACCAGCAGGACCGATTTCCAGGCGTCAGCTGTCAAAGTTCACATATGTACATATATCTCCAATATTGTTATAATTATGTTTTTGATTGCCTTAAAGTTGTATATATTAATGTATAAATTTTTTATTTAATCTAAACTAATTTACAGTGTTTACGAAATGGGAAGTCTTTAGGCAGCTGTGAATAAGAAATAAAATGAGGCCTAGTTGCTATCCTCCACTCGTTACTCAAACACTCTAACTTAACATCAGTTAACAATGATTAACTTACTGTTGTTGTTAATAACTAGCATACAGAGTATATACACATATACCGTGCGCCCATTCCGCTACGCAATCGGAGATTGTATATACTAGTGGGAAAATGTTCATCTACAATTGACGCGCGATTCCCGGTAAGACAATTTCTGCTGATACAAGCAATTGAGATTGGTCAGTCACATTTATCACGCCAACTGTTTCAGTAGCATTTCTGTAGGAAGTGCGTCTTTGACTTTCTACTGTGTATTAACAAGTATGCCGAGAGCGAGATATGCGCTAGAACAAATAAACTTTATTTACGATTACCGCGTGCAAAAGAAATCTTACCAATACTGTAGGAGAGAATTTCTTGCTATACTTCCAGAAATAGCATATCTATTGGAAGTGCAATTTTCAAATTGGTGAACAAAATTGGAATCTAAGGCGTTTTCATTGACAAGGGGCGCAAGCCAAAACACCGAGTTTTAACAGATGAGAAGCATGATGAAAGAGACTACGATTAGAAACTTCTCCTCGAAAGTCTTTAACATGATTAGCACAGAAAATTGGTGTATCTGTTGGCAGTGCGTATAAAAACCCAGTCAGCTGTTGCATATTCATCCATATAAAATTACTGTTATACTTGAAATAAAACCTGTGGAGACGCTGAAACAGAATATCCAGGAGGCAGTTTGAAGGATAAATTGCGGTATTTCAAAATCTTTTCAAATGGATTCAGGGATTTCTCACAGCGGAGGCCAAGATCTTGGAGCGCTTACTTTCATGGAAAGTATAATATGAATTACTGTTTACTACTGATGAATAATGAAAGAAAAAAAAAAAAAAAAAAACGTGCAATGAGTTCAGACCGCCCGAAATGATTTTCCTGGTTAGTTGCATGGTAACTTCCGGTCGGAAAAACCAATTTCCGATTCCATAGGGAATGAGAACCTTGTATAATCCTATACCTAAAGATCAAATTTATTGGCAATTTAACGCGAGTTCATTTTAAAATAATGAATGCAGAGCCAGTTTCTATTAGTATAATCATTTGATCTAGTTGATATATCACGTGCACTATTAGACAGATCCAGACCAAACCTGGTTTGCTTGCAATTTCAATTAAAGAAATACAACAAAGAAGCAATGAACGCAATGAAAATAGTGCTGTTTAATAACCTACATTTAAGGGCGAATTCCTTAAATAATATACATATATGTAACTTAAAATAGTATTTAAAACACAAATGTAATTGTTGCTGACTTATTTAATTAAATAAAGCTTCGAAGCAGAATGTTGCTGCACTCTTGCTTCCAAGCTGTAACTTGCATATTTTCTCTCTTTCTATTACGTCCCACGCGTGTTCCTGAAAATATTGCAGATTCACTTTATGAGTGATTAATTCTGAGGGCAGCATTTCGTTTTGGAAAGGGAAAGAAAGAGAAGATACGTCGTAGTTATAAGTCAATTTGCTTGCAAAATGCGGTCATGCCAGTCTTTAAAGTACTCGCTAGATTGTGCTATGTTATAAGTCCTGATCAATTAGCAATTATGTAATTCATTCTAACTGTCTTGCTATCAAGTCCAAATAAATTTGATCACCCAGAATACATTTTATTCCATATGTACCGGGCTTCCAGGATATGTCCTCATCGCTCACATTGAGTTTTGCGTCTCGGCCAAGGCCGGTTCCCCTCTCCACTCACGGCCGCGTGCCTGCCTGTCCTTGAACTTCCGAGCAGTAGCCACCAGTCTACATTCGTTCGCGAAGATAGCAAAACAGCTGTCTTTAGAGCAACATATTTGGGTGTACATGATATTATAAATACGAATCAGTTCGTTGCGTTATTGTGGAAGTTTCCTGGACAACTACCTTCTACCAGAACTGCAATTCGCGATCTTGTGAATAAATTTGACGTTACTGATTTAGTGCAAAAACAAGAAACGCACGCGAAGACGTATTTGAAAAGAGGACAAAACAGACAAAATTGACGCAAATATTGAACATTCGGCAACAAATTCACTACCGAAATTAGCATAACAATTATTAGCAGTTTCACTCTCTTCTCCATATAGGCCAAAAATTGTTAAAGCTCAAACCTTGCAAGTAAATACATGTATCCTTTGTCTACGACAAGGTTCCACCAAAATGGTCTGGTGAATACTCATAACACTCGCTACTGGTGTTCTGAAAATCCATATTGTATGCAAGAAACCTGGCTTTATGTTAGGAACATTTGAGTTTGGTGAGCGATTAGCTCAAGAAGCTTGATGCGCGGCCGACTGCTTTGGCACATCAGCTGCCAAGGCGGAAAATCCCCTGCGAGTGGTAAGAGCATGTTCTGGAATTCCTGTACATATGCTACATGCTATACACTTCTAACGCAGTAAATTATCAGCCTGTTATATTATTCCAATGGCACACTGCTAGCGGTTCTTCTTGGCTTCGCCATCATCAGATTAATTTATTTTGATATGTAGCACGTCGTACGAATCTTGCAAACTTATAATTATAGGCTCTAAAATTACGTCGCGTCCTATTTAATTCATGAAGTCGTCTAATTTTTTTCAACTTATTAGATGCAAGATTGCCAGTCTTTCTGTCTCATCATGTAAATGTTTGTGAATAAGCTTTTAAGTTTAAAAATCCTGTTTCTATATGCAATTATCAATTTAGTTCCAACCCACACAAGCTCCGTTATATTATTTTGGCAACGGCATGACTGACAGCGCAGTTCCTATGTTTTTCAAACACTATCTTCACTAAAACATTTCTCGTGCTACCTTTACACGACGCCATTGCACAAAAGACGCCCGTACTGTAACAAAGAAAGTCATGCAACTGCTTTGCGGAACTTCAGTTCTCCTTAATCAGATGAAAGTCATATCCCCTAATTATTTATAGTCTCGAATTTGTGCATGGTAAGCTCTTCAATTAAGCCATCAGCTCAGCTCAGGTTTATGCTTATTTTACGATTACATTGAATCATTTCTTATCTTACTTGGAGAAAATAAATATAGTCATTAAAAGAAACTAATAAACTCCAACTCAACTTGAAATGTATGGTTACCAGCGTATCTAAAGCTGGTAAGCAAAATTGGTATATTTCATATAATTTCCTAAATGGTAGGTGTTGCAGCTACGACCAGTAGGTACAATTATTCCTCTGCATAATGATAACTATACAGGCTTGATGAACGTGCTTCAAAATTCGTTACCTGTCCGATTGATTTATTAACACGAAACTGCAATATTTACAACAGTGAATTGATTCCGCGAGGAGCAGCGCCCGGTAGTGGCATAGTCGCACATCTGTGAATGGGCAGTACACTTCAGAGCTTCAATGCCAAACCTCCTCTTATTTGGCAAGCACTATAGCCATTGTTGCTAATGAACTCTACTTCATATTTCATGCAGTGGCCTAGCAAGAAATTCAAGATGGGAGGCTAGTTTCTCAAACATAATTTGTCGAAATTGCACTAACGTATATGCAATATTTTGAAAACATTCCTCTTAAATGTTGATTATTTATATTATGTTTATAAATACTGGCATTTGAGGGAGGTTTGTGAGTGTAACAAATTGCCCTTTTGTTCTCCACAGTTCATACTGAGCCTTGATTACAGAAATTGGACTTAGTGAATCATTCTTATGAAAATCAATACTTCTGAAATCTTTTTCCAGCACAAAATATAGGGACCAACATTTTAATCGGGTGTATTGTGTTTCTATGCAACTTAAACCTTTCAGTGAGTTCATTTAACATGAAATCCAAAAAAGCACAGCAATATTTCACTGGATCACTTTCCTTGTAGTTTTCCCTATTTGTCTGTTTTCTAACTCAGTGTTGCAATATTTGTATATCAACTTCATTGGATTTGAAAAGCCAATCAGCAGACCCCAAAACTAAGTTTTTCGTGTGCGTTATTTCAATATTTTTGTAAAGTTTGCTAGACGGTGTAAACATATTTCCAAGCACATCACTAAATCACATCTTGAATTGCAGTGATATTGACATGGGATATGTTAATGAGAACGATTTTTCACATAACAACAAACTGATTAAAAAGTTTCCGCGAAAAATACTGCCTAATAATTGACAAACTTTAGTGAACGAGTCTTTATCAAAAGTTGCTTTTACGCGCTGCAGGCTCATTACAACTGCTGCAAAGATTTCTATAAAAGTAGTCAACGTTTCATGACGTGTTTCACGCAGTTGGTTAGGGTTTGCTGTTTATTTCCAGTGTCACTACTGCCAGAGCTGTTGTTGCTTCCTCTCAGTAAATTAGCTTCTTTTGCAGAGGCACAGAGAAAGTTAATGTACCTTCTAATTAATATGTGTTTTTAATAGTGTTTAACGTTTGTTTTTACTACTGAGACACCACAGTCGGTGATTCAAACCCGTCCAGGATCGAAAGATTTTTTCGGGCGTAAAAATCCTAAGTATGCTTCCCTCGGAAGGGAAGTAAACCCGTGGATCCCGTGTCGTACATTTACGGCACGAAAAAGAACCTCAAGCCTGAAAGAGGAGGCCTCTGAGCAAAATTTGTTGACCGTTTCACGCCCGGAATTGAATGGGACGCTGATGACTTGAGATGCTAAAGAGCGTCCTTAAATAAAACGAATAAAAAAAAAAAAAAAAAAAAAAAAAAAAAAAAAAAACCTGTCGGTGACACCGATGATACATGAAATTAGATAATAAATTGGGAGAGGGGTATTTTTTAAAGAAGGAAGTGTTTTAGGCCTAAGTTTAGGGTGAATGTCCAGCATTTACTATTTATGAGGACTGAGGAAAAACTGGAAAAAACCTCAGTCAGGGAGGACGGTACTGGTGGGAATCGAACTCCAGACCTCACCCTCGCGAGTCCTTAACGACCTCAGCCACCCGTGGCGGTCTCTAATAAGTGCGTTTGTGCAAGACTCTGAGAGGGTCAAATTTAGCAAATTGTTTGTACTATGGACATAAACCGCCTGAGGATAGACTTTCATTAACTGTACTGAGTTCAAGGGGTGGCCGGGGGCAATATCCCTAAGAAATTAAAAAGCCCTCTCTAAATTATAAAACATATTTAAAAGACAGCGTATTGCAGAAAAGAAATGCCAGTGATGGTGAATTGCTTAGTGAATCTTCGGTTACTCTCCCTCGGTCTTCAAATGTCCCTTCCTTATATCGTCATCCTGAACTAAGTGTAAAAAGTGTTGAACGCGAGATTAAGTATCAGCAAAAATGGAAGTGAACGTACAATTGGTTGTACTTTGACCGCGACTAGAGTGGACTTTTTTTTTTTTTTGCTAATTTTACAAATGCATTTAAAAGTATGTTGAAATTGTATAAAAATCACAATAGGTAAAGTGTTCATTTCTGTACCTTTCACTAAATATAGAAAAGCTACCGGCAACACGATAAAACTAGAAAAGCATGCAAAGTCAGAAAAACCGGAAAAGTTGCTGCATTTAAAAAGTATATATTAAATGCCCCAGTTCACGGACAAACAATTTAACAATATGAAACCGAAACATGTTCAATTCGGAAGCTGTGTCTTCTTTAATTTAAAGTGCCTATTTTCTTAGTAAAGAAAAGATCTTCCGCACAACGTAAGACGAACCTTTTATTCGTAAGATAGTATAAAAAGGGACATTTATCTTGAAAATAAGTTAAATTTTAGAGCAAAAGATTCATATATGTTAGCAAATATACTGCTTCAGAATCATGAAATTCTGTGCATTAAAATGAGCCAATTCTCCATGATAAACACTTTTTCTTAATGGCAGACGAATCTGCAAATGTTGGTAATTGAAGTGAGCTGTCTTTGGTAGTCCGTTATGTTGCTCCTTCTTAGTATTTTGAAGTGAAAGAAAACCTTTTCTTCATTTTAATATGATGTCAGAATTACAGAGTATTGCAGTTGAATCTACATTCACAGCACTTGATAATGAACTAAAATATACAAAAACATTCTCACGACTAATTAGTACCCAATGCTCTTTAGATGGTACTGCTAATTTTAGTTGTTCTGTCACTGGGATCCGCGCTCGGTTGTCACAAAAAAGAGGGACTCGAGTTGCCATAGGTTCCCTGCAGGGCACTTGATTTGTCGATTGCTGCCACCAAATGTAGCAATAAGCACCCTGTAATAAAACGTACGCTGCACATTGTTAAGGACATTTATAAACTTTGTCATGCTTTTCCTAAAAGAGAAAATATATTCCTAAAATTTAGTGTGGTTTAGAACAAGTTGTTTTAAAAATACCCAAAGCTGTTGACGTCCGTTTGTTGAGTACCTGTCACGCAGTTCATGTTCCAAGTCCATTATGATGATATGTGATCATGCACACAAGGACGGTGCGAATTTAGCAAGTTTGGCTAGGGGAATCTTGTTAGAAATGAGTTACAATTTCATTGTAAGTTTAGTATGAAGTACCATTTTGGAATAAGCATTGAATGCCGTCTCAAACTGAAGTAAAATCCTGCTAAAATAATTTATAAAAATTTCACAATTACCTGTAATTTATTCCGGAACTATGGAATATTTTAGACATTTCTACCGCTTTTGCGATGAACATAATGCAGAAAATGAAACATCAAATAAAAATTTAAACTAGAAACGGAGGCAGCAGAAGTTAAAAGTGTGCCTTTCGCAGCAGACAAAAAACAATCTGTGAAAAGTATGATAAATGAAATGGAATAAAATTTCAAAGACGTGCATATTTTGAAAGTTTAAAAACATTTTGAGGTGTAGTGAAAATGACAGTAAAAAACTTTGACGCAGTTATTGTAGACTTGCGTTATTTTAGGTTCGTTTCTCATAATAAGTCAGAATATTCGCCTTATTGTGTGTTTCTTTTATCCTTAGGATCGATTCGGCTATGAAGCTCTAAGGATACTCGCTGAACGTGTACTGTGCATTCCCGTTTGCACCGCTGGGGTAGAAAAATCATTCAGCACCATGAACAGGGTTATGATAAAATTAAAAAATAGGGGTGAGGATAAGCATCAGACGTGTGTGTGAAGGTGTCAACTGAGAGGACAAGAAGCCCACAGAAAATTTTATTGATGGTGTCATCCACAAATATGCTGTAAAAAGATACACAACATTAGTTTGCTGTAAATGTAAGATACTGCATTCTATAATATAATTTAAATAATTTTCATAATTTCATTCTTAAAGATATTGTACTTTATTACACTTAAATAAATTGTGTATCAGAGATAAAAGGGACATTTAAAATATTTACCGATGTTATTTTATTAGCATTACGAAAATTTGAAGCCTGTGACCCCCCCCCCCCGTGAAGTTTTATATCCACCTGGAGGAAAGCAGCTTGATTCAGCACTATTCTATAAGTCCGATTCAGTTCCTTTGAAACCGCCACTCTTGAAGGTAATTTAAATATTTTCCCAAACCTGACAGGTTTGTGAGAGTAGCCATTGCTAAAGCTGAACTTGTTGTGTAGCTAACTGGGCAAATTTTAAACGTTAAATTCCCCATCTTGTTCCCCAACGTAATGAACACAAAGTAAACTGATGCATATCCCCAACATAAGCTGAGTAGTGTATGCCGCTCCTGGGCCTCTTGGGCTAACGATGTTTCTGCTACCAAATGGCGTTAGTGTCGTTTTCCCCCTCGAAGTGGTGAGGGGTATCTGTAATCTGGTGGTAGAAATACCCATAGTCGGTGAATCCCGAGAGTGGCATTTTTTAAATTATTGAATGTATACATACAAGTACATATAATGGTATCCTCTTAAGTTTATGTGCAAAACAGTGAACTAAACTGGATAAAGGTGAGGGAAGGGTTTGGTGGTGGGGTGGGGGTTGGTGGCAAAACTGTAAACTAAACTGGATTAAGGTGGTGGGAAAAGCGTTTGGTGGCAAAACTGTGAACTAAACTGGATTAAGTTGGTGGTAAAAATATTAGCTAAGGAGGTGGTGGGGAAAACAGTAAAAATAAAAAATAAAAAAATAAAAAATAAAAAAAAATGAGGTTATACTTGTAAACCCTTGAGTGGCAAAATTGAGAACTAAACGTTGAATGCATACACGAATATTAACACATTTATTAAAAATACCAATTACAAAATTGCGGAAAAATGAATAACCACCTGTGTTGAAAATTAAAACTAACTTTTATTAATAATACTATGACATAAATTAAATGAGGTAATGGTACGGAGGCGTTTCGAACATGACGTACGGCATATTCTGCTATAGCGTAGACACGGTCACAAAATCAGAGTTACGCGACACTTCAGCTAATTGGCATAGCGCGTCTGGGATCATGTTGTCTCTTCTGTTGGCTCCTCGGTATTGACGCACATTATAAGAGTGGAAGATTGGGTGTTCCGCCAATGTGAGTGGTGGAGGGGGAAAACCTGTTGGAACCTACACGTGGCGCTATGAAGTCGCAAACCTGTCGAAAGCAGGCACGTGACATAATTAGATGTTCTGTTACCAAGCTGTTTTTACTGAGTGTGGTGGGTTGAGTGAATGGGGTTTTGGATGGGGGATTTCATGATTCTGTCAATTATTATTATTATTATTATTATTATTATTATTATTATTGTTGTTGTTGTTATTATTATTTTTTTTTTTTGCGGTGGCGATGTTTTGAAATTCCAGTTTTTACCTTTGGTGTTGAATTTGTTTCTCTCAGGAGAATAGGGGCAGTTATTTTCTTTAATGGTCGAAATTTGTTGACAAGATCTGGTGAGGCGGAAATTTATCGACCTTTGGGGTTTTATTTTATTTAACACCAAGCTTCAAAGATCGGAGTTTTGTTTTTATTGAATATTCAAATTTGTGTTTGTGAGAATTATTTTGTAGGATGTGAAGCATATTGTTAAAACATCTCTCAGTTAAATAAGATGATATTGCTACATGTATGGCCGAGGGGTGCACTAAATTGGTAATTAGTCAATATTGTTATACAAACAGTTAGTTTTATTTGCTTAAATATTTTATATTCTTACACTACCTAGTCGCCTCAGAAGGTGCGGACTTAGTTATATCCATTTGGTTTACCACTTCCGTAAATGACTTAAGGTAATTAATCATTACGCAATCGTCCGCTTAGCAACCAGAAGTATCATTCTGGACTTTAGATTTTCCGCTACCGACATAATGTATTGGTTACTATAATTCAAACTTATGGCGTTGGTATACCATAATTGGCAAACATTACAACATAATGTAATGATCCCTCTAGGCGATGGCAAGGCATTATTAGGAAGTAGCACAGCCTCAATAAGTGTCTGTTCCACGCCTGTTTCTTCACTCGTCGGGTTCAACGAGACATCACCCCTAAGGTAAAACGGCCCGTTAGGCCCTAATGGCCTAACGTATAGATATTCACTTATTATGTGTTAACGCAAGCCTTCAGCATTAGAAGAGACCTAATGTGTGCATTATATAATGGTTGTTCAATTAAAGAAGTAGCAATGGCAGTAACATTCTTCTTAATTATACCTGTGAGTGCTCCTACTGCTACGCTGCCCTAGCCCATACCATAGTTGTGAAAGTGGTGGAGGTGGTTAAATGTTGCTCATTAATTCATAATTAAAATGTTAATATTGTTTTTTAATCTTGGGATTGCTTAATGTCATGATTGTTAAATCCTTAGCTTTTTTTATTTTGAAATTCAGTACTTAGTTATGAACTGTCATGCTCAATAACTTTGTGGAGTCCAGTTTTTACTTTTATTAAAAAGGAAAAAAAAAGTGTCTAAAAGCATAGAATAGCTAAGTTTGTTAGCATTATGGTTTAAATGTTTATTGTTTAAAACGTTATTTATTGTTGTAGTTCATAATGCGAGGTGGCGTCATCACTGTTGGATTATTGTTTCTATGTATTATTTCTTTGTCTTGCCTCTGTTATTTCATTCTGCGGTTGCTTGGTGCCATAGCACGTTCTAGTTGGTGCTCCTATTCAGGCGGGTATTATAATTAAGTGTATAGATATTTTCAGGCAATTCAGTGGTGATATTCCCATTAGTACAGAAATCAGAGATCTCATAGCGGAACATCAGGAAAGTCTCGCTGATAATGCGCAAACGCATGAAGTAGCTTTAAAAGATGTTAGAGTGATCTCTGCCGACATTATCAAATTGCATCAGTCTATGACCAATATTCAATTACGTACTAGTCGCAGGCTTAAAGGACAACCCCCCACTGATTTTCTTTCTAGTCAGAGAGCGTGGTTTAATTGTGGGAGACGTAAGTAGTGACCCTTTGCCACACCTCTCCCCCATCTCCTCCTTCAGCAGTAAATTTCTTGACGCCTTTCTGCGACGACTTGACAATGGCAACCTAGTCAAATCTTGCGGGGCAGTCAGGCTCCAATACACAAGCAGACGCATAAAATAATAAACCTGTAGTTCCACCACAGAACCATTTGCATACCCATATATTGAACCAGGGATTTACGAGGGTAAACCAGGGCAGGGCATTTCAGGATATCTTTACAATTTTGATACCGTTATCGCTGCAAAAGTCTGGGATGAAAGATGTAAGAAACGTATTTACCTTGCTGATTGCAGGAAGCTGCAGCAAACTGATACAAAACTTTTGTACGGAGTCACCAGACTGGGCCGAGCTTCGAAATGCTATACAAGCTGCGGTCCTCTCAGTGGCTCAGGAGGACATTTTGGAGTGTCGTTTATGATAGCGGAGACAGGATGTTGCTGAACCTACGGACCGTTATATTTATGGCATCTTGGTCCTTTGCGACCAGGTTAGCCCTATATGACTGAACGAGAGGGAATTCGTCATATAATGCGTGGATTAAAACCGTCATTGTTGGAACAGGTCCTTCCAGCGAATCCTCAGTCTATAGGAGAATTCACCCAGTTCGTATGACGAATTGAAACCGTTGAATATCTGAAGGGGCAGCGGATGGATACTCTTGCTGCGCAGCCAACTAGGGCGGTAGCAATGTTGTAAGATGCCTCTTCATCAGTGGAAAACCTGGCCCAGGAGGTAAAGCATTTGCAAAATCAGCTGAAAAAATTCAAATCAGTCAGCTAAACCTAAGATTTTCTTTGCTCCCCAGCCTTGACATAATAATTGTGAAGGGCGTGGTGGCGGGCGATGCGTGATTAATAACCATAGTAATTCACGTTATAAAGCGCGAGGGACCCGGCGCGGCACATTTGTGGACAGCCGTATTTCGAGCGGCCTTCCAATGTGTTTCCATTGTCGTAAGCCGGGGCATGTAGCACTTAATTGCACTTAGAAGCAAGGCCGCCCAAATGGCCGAGGGCAGTCAGGAGATTAACTCCCATGACTGATATACCTACATGTCCTAAGGAGCAAATTAGCACTAGTAAACCCGCCAATGTACTAATATCTTGCTTTGTGTATGATAAACTGCTGGATGTGTTTTTGACACTGGAAACTCTGTTATTATAGTCCATTATTGTTATGTTAAAAAACCCCTGCTTCTCGTGTCGCAGTCTTTAATGTTACGTACGGCTTAAAACAAGTTAATTGATGTGTCTTATTTTACCAGGGTAAAATCTGAGCTGAGTGGAGTGCACTTCTCAGTACAAATTTTAGTCGTTAATTGACTTTGATTTGATTTATTTACGGACGCTCTTTGACATCAGAGGTCATTAGCGTCCCATTCTATTCAGGGCATCAAACGGCTGACAAATATTGCCTAGAGGCCGCTTTTTTCAGGCTTGAGGTTCTTTTTCGTGCCGTAAATGTACGACACGGGACCCACGGCTTTACTTTCCTTCCGAAGCAAGCCATACTTACGATTTTACGTCATAAAAAATCCATCGAGCCTGGCCGGGTTTGAACCCGCGATCTTGGGTTTAGAGGGCAAGTATGGTTACCACTACAACACTACACCACCAGGACCGACTTTAGTTGTTAAGGACTTCGGTCATGATCTCTTGTTAGGGATGAACTTTTTAAAGTGTTACGAAGCAGTACTTGATCAAGTATCTCTCACCAGTTTGCTGAAGATTCCAAATGGAACACAATTTTTAATTAACGTAATGAAAACGAGAACTGCCTTTTAACTCAAATTTTAATAGAACCTGAGGAAGAAAACCAACAATGTAGAGCACATTGTGTGAAGGATATTTGTTTACGCCCCCTTTCTACGTCACAGGTAAGCATTCAGTTTTCGTTCCAGTTTAAAGAGTTAATTAATCTTGAACCGTTTGAAATTATTAAGCACAAAAATGGTATAGACATGACTCCGGCTGTATGTAAATTTCAAGGGAATAATTTTATATCTGGAAATAATAATATACCTATACCTAATACAATTTTTAGCGGAACGGCCCTGGTTCAAATTCACGAAGTGGCATTGATATAGGCCGCTAATTGGAAAACGCAGGACGTTAAGGATTTTGATTTAAAAATGCAAATTTTCACCTAAGTTCTAAGTTGTCAACAACTCAACGACATGAAATGCAACTTCTTTTGGCAAAATATAGACATGCATTTTTGCAACAAAATTGCAACTACTAGGAACTACAGATAATGATGAATTTCAAATTCAGATTAGGGACCCTAGACTAATACAGCAGTACCCTCATCGGGTGTCTCAAAAACACAGAGAATAGATTAGTTGGCAGGTAAAAGAAATGAAGGACGCAGGCATCATTAAGGACTCTAATAGCCCATGGGTTTCCTATGTTGTCCTTGTTAAGAAGAAAAATGGAGAATTTAGTTTTTGTGTAGATCACCGTAAACTAAATGCAATTACAATGACGTCATCATACTCCCTTACTGTGATTGATGATTTATTCAGTTACTTGGGAGATTCTCAATGGTATTGTACATTAGACTTGATAAGTGCTTATTTTCAAGTCCCCATTGCCGAAGATAGTAAAAAGGTATACAGCTTTCGTAGCACTGGAAGGCCACTGACAATTTGAACTTTTAAGTTTTGGCTTACCAAATGCGCTGAGATTTGATCTGAGTTGCTGAATAACTTTTGGAAGACCTAAAATACAAAAAGCATTGGTAAATTTAGTTGATTTTGTTGAATTTGCCTCATCCTTTGAGAAATTGCTTGCTAATTTAGAAGCTGTCTTCGCTAGGTTAGAGTAACATAATTGTAAGTTAAAGCCGGATAAATGTTTTTAGCCATGTCTCATATTAAGTTGTTAGGTTTTGAAGTGTCTGCAAAAGATATCGAGTCAGACGAGGATAAGATTACAGCCATCATTCATCTGCCCACCCCAAAGTCTGTACGAGACGTACGTCGGGTACTAGGATCATTTTCTTTCTACAGACACTTTATATCAAATTTTGCTTCTATTACTCAATCATTGTATGACCTAACGCGTAAGAACCAAGATGTTGTATGGACAGAACACCAGCAACGATCTTCCCATAAACTTAAACATCTGTTGATCTCCCACCGTCCCTGTCTTGGCACATTATACACCTTATGCGGAACAGCATACGGATGCTAGTGAAATTGGCGTTGGCGCTGAATTGTTACGACGCATAAACGGAGAATTTCATCCAGTATGCTTTTGCTCAAGAATAAACCCTAAAAAAAATATGAGCAGAACCACAGTTGTTCTGAACTCGAGCTACTTGCAATAGTCTATGGTCTCTCACACTTTCGACCCTACATCTATGGATATCCAATCAATGTAGTCAGCGATCATCATGCACTATGTTATCTTACAAACTTAAATGGCGTTACGGTTAGATTGGCACGATGGGCTCTAAAATTGCAAGAATATGATTACAATATTGTTTATAAATCGGGAGCTATACATTCGGATGCCGATGCACTTTCTCGCCATCCTGTATATGATTCTAAACCACAGGAAATGGAACAAACAGACGATCTAATTACCTGTTTGCTAACGCCAGTTAAAATCGCACAGAAACAAAAAGATGGCCCTCAATCGAATCAAATAATCCAAGTATTAGAACAGGCGAGCTCAGGAACTGCCACATTGCAACGCCAAGCTGCTTCATACATCTCGAAATCAGGAGTCCTACATCGCAAAAATGTGGGTTCGAAAGGGCCGCTACACTTGCTACTAATTCTGGGAGACCTGAAACACGAAATTATATTTCTTGTCATGATGATCCTCTATCTGCACATCTAGGATTACCAGAACTTTTCATAAGGTTAATTAGTGTTATTATAGGGTGGGCATGCGTAAGGAAATCGAGAAGTACGTTAAAGAATGTCCTAGTTGTCAACCTCGTAAGGGTCCTAAAAACATAATTTTGCTTGACTCTTACATTCTATTCCTGTTAATCATATTGGTGAACGATGCAGAATAGATTTGGTAGGGCCTATTCGTAAATCTAAGACAGGTAGAACAATGATAGTTGTTGCTACAGAATATGCCAGTCGGCGGGCAGAAGCGAAAGCCATCCCAATAGGAATCATAAAACATGTCGCTCAATTTATTTTGGAAAACATAATCTGTCGCCATGGTGCATTAGCCATGCTACTTTCCGACTGAGGATTGCTTAGTGAGGTTACACAACATCTATTAAAATCGATGGGTGTTAAGCCTACATTTACGAGCTCCTATCATCCAGCCTGCAATGGTCTAACTGAAGTGCGAATCAAACTATTGTTAACATGTCGTCTCATTACACTTCTACTAGACAAAAAGATTAGAAGGCGGCTCTACGTACATAATAGTACGAGACAGGAGTCCACTCATGAATCCCCATTCTCTTTAATTTATGGTCGTGCTCGACATTACCTGAAGAAGTACAATTAAAGATTACAACAATCAGAGAAACACAACAAAAAATTCAACAAGCTCGTCAAATGGCAAGGGATAATATAACAAAACAACAAGAAAAATATAAGAAAAAATTTGATAAGAAAAGACGAACTGTTAAATTTCAACCTGGTTAATTAGTTAAAGTATTTACACCTGTCCGCAAGAGGTAAAGCATTCATGCATAATTTTTGATCCATTTATTGTTCTGAAGCAAATTTCACCGGTAAATTATCGTATCAGGCAGAATACAGGAAATAAATTTAAAGAACATGTCGTCCACATATCTCCATTTTACCCATATTGTGCGTCCTATAGGCGAAGTTAAGTATTTCACTCTTTGGTGAAATCCTATTGTTGTGTCGATGAAAGAAATATGTAAACATCCCCCAAATAATTAAGTCCATCCATCAATCTAGTATAATAAACATTTCTCGATTTCTGATTGTATGTACGATGGATCTGCTGTTGGTGTTGTAGTAAGCATACACGTGTCCTTTTGTCCTTAAAGAATAACGTGTTATAAATGATGAGTGTTTTAAGTTCCATTACAGAAATGGTCATATTGTTTGCATATTGGCACACAATATAATGTCCATTTTCTGATATTTGTGCAAGTTTAAGCCTTGACTTTCGATTAAATGCGCGAAGCATCCCCTACTCATTTCCTCTCGCTTCGTCCTAAGTACCAACATATTCTCGATATTGTTTATAACCCCCCGTTGCTATTAACTGTGGAAATTTTCTTTTCGTTGAAGGGGAAGCTAACTTTCTTAGCACACTTTTTTTCTTCTCTCTAACAGATATAAAATTAATAATGGCCAAAATATCTGGTGCATCACCCCATTCAGTTAATCTACGGATTAGATAGTAAAACAAAGTACTGAATATAATCTTAAATATTTAATCTGTGATTAGGAGTCATGTTTCAATCACTAAAAACTATAACAACGAAAAGAGCACCTGTTTACTGTGTTGTTGGAGCTGCGGTGATGATAAACCGATAATAAGAGTGTTACTGATAACAGCTGATCGGAACACTTTCGCACGAAATCATGCTCGCAATTTGCCTTCTTGGTATGTTTTGTGCACCTATTTGCAATTATATGCAGTTGAGGAAACATAATTCATCAACGAGGAAAATGAACTGAACATTTGCTTTAATGAATTATTATATTATTATTATTATTATTATTGTTATTATTATTATTATTATTATTATTATTATTATTATTAGCCTCGTTTCCTCTCTTTTATACATAATAACCGCGTGTTAAGCAAAAATAATTTATTTCTTCGTCTGTGAGGCACTTGATAGTTTACACATGTAGTGAGGGATGTTTGACTCTTTATTCATGGTGGTATTTTATACGCTTACACACATGGTACATACCTTTAGGTTGATAATTAGGAACTGATTACACGGAGAAATACAATATGTATAAAACACGTTGATTTGAAATAGGTTTACTTTTATAAACAATAGGTTGTCTATAATGAATAGTTATTCGTCGATTGGTTTCTAGTGTCAGCGAACTTATAATTGTAGTTCGGTACAGCCACCGCGGCTCATTGTAGTGATTACGGCACTGCTGTGTTGCGTTAGTGTTTTGTTGCAATTACTTGTTATATGGACTGCGGTGTACTCACCTCTTGCGTTCCCTCAGAAACTATATGCTGCTGATCAGGCCGTGTCAATGGCCACTTTTCATTTGTTCTATTTACCTAATTTACATGCATCACTTAAGTTTCCCCCAATGTGGCCTCTTCGAAATAATAACACTTTTACAATGTTTTCGCTTCCTACTTCTCACATACTGATGGCTCCCAGTTGTCTTCGCTATGAGCTGTATGTTATGTTACCGGAACTGGCGGAGATAAAACGGTCCGGCAGTCTGGTCCTATGCTGTAATAATTGTTGTGTATATTTGTGCAGTGGCTTATCGTTCCCTTAAGTTATGTTTCCAGACTACTTGGCTGGAACGCATGGGGTGGGGATCCGACGCGACTTCAACTGAAGGACGAGGTGCGAGCGGAGTCCTCCTGCTTACCACGCCACCTATGGCTCCTCGTCGGATGCCTACCTCTATTGGAGATGATTCCAGAGGATACTGTAGCTTAATTTTGGTTGTTATGGCCGTAATTTTTGCCATTTAGCTTTATGCAAGATGCTGTTTGTTTACTCTTTCCTGCACATCTGTGGCGTATATTTCAGCGGAGGCAGTGTATTATCCCATTTGCTGCTTTATGTTGCACTTGTAACACCGCTACTTATTACTTTCAAGAAGATAGTGTTTTTGTTTCATATTTTTATTAGTTTCCTCTTATGTAGATAAATTCTTTTAACTTCAAAACTGTTACGTAAGGGATATCAGAACTATTTTCATTGTTACGTTACTTATTATTTCACCTTTGGGTAGCCTGCGCAACTACCTAGTAGGTGCAGTACGTACTGGAACCTTGTATTTATGTTATCCTTGTTATAGTTTAAACGACTGCAGAGTCGTTACAGGAATGTTGTTATTTTCGGACCTATGTCGCCTGCCGCCGAAAGTATTACGTTCCTGTTTATGTGTAGGATATTTTGATTGTGAAATATGTCGTGAGACCTCAGAGTTTTAATTATCCAAACCGAGTGATTTTCCGTACCAAAGTGCGGTTGTTTTTTGTAGAGCAGTACACTAAAGAGTTTTATTCGGTTAACCGGCTTTTGTTGTTGCTCATTTAGTAATTGGGTATTGAGCATTACTGGTGTAGTCTTATTGGTAGCGCCAAGAGTGAGCGCCAAGAAATAGGTATACGGTTGTGCCTCAGTCAATGATTATGAAAATGGTTGTTATAAGTTTCTTGCTATCTTTTCTGATATCCTTTACGGTTTCCCATGAGTTTAATGAGGAGCCCCCGATTGAAGTAACTGCACGTGTACATTTTTACAATCCCCCGGATATGTCTTTTTATGAGACTTCGATGCCGGTATTGTTCTTATCAGCACAATATTGGGTTTACTCACCTAGGCCTCTTATTGTGCTTCCTTTTGTACTTGGTTTCAATCTAAATTTACGAATATCCAGGACGAATATCCCTCCTGAATAGGTGCAGTTTTCTTAGGGCGAATGGCTCTGTCAATATCTTTGTTGCTGTATGCATTGGCTTTGAAAACATCGCGGAGATGATTTAGTTTGTGCTTAAGATATTCCGGTTCTGTGATGGTTTTTGTTCTGTGCACTAAAGTCTTGATTACGGTTCTCTTTTGTGCAGGATGATGATTCAATCTGGCATTGAGATATCTTTCCATATGTGTTTTTTTTCTATAAACTTGATGACCAAGAGTTCTTGATGCTTTTCTCCGAACTAAGACATCTAAAAAGGGAACTGTGTCATTACTTTCCTTTTCCATAGTAAATTTGATATTTTCATGGAGACTATTTAGATGTTCCAAGAAGAGCTGTAGTTTATGATGTCCATGTGGCCATATTACAAAAGTGTCATCCACGTATCTTAACTAGAGTGAAGGTTTGTATATAGCAGTGTCTAGAGCTTTCTCCTCGAAGTGTTGCATAAAGAAATTCTCTATTACAGGGCGGACTTCCCATTGCTACTCCTTCTTTCTGTTGGAAGAATTTGGTAATCCATTGAAAATAGCCGGAGGTTAGGACATGTTCAAATAATGTGATTTCTTCTGCTTTGAAGTGGACTTGTAGTAGTTCCAAGGTGTCTTTGATGGGTACATTTGTGTATAGAGACTCAACATCAAAACTCGCCAGAATATCATTGGGCTGTATGTTGATCCTATCGATGATTTCCACAAAGTGTTTCGAGTTCTTGATGTGCTGATCCGAGTGAAAGGGACAATGGTATATACTTTGACAAAACAGAAGTGGTTGCAAAAACACAAGGCTTTTTCAATCTAGCCAGGAGGGAAGCATTGGAAATACAACAGCATCCTATCAACTTTAATAGAGATGGCGGATATCATCTAAGTAGCACATGGAAACCGGTTCTTAAAAACAAGCAACTACCACCTCTCCATCCTCCTCCTCTCCACTTCCGACGCACACATGTCGATCGTCCTCTACAGCCAGACAGAGACGGATGAATACTGTCGTCGTGTTAAGAGTTAGGTGTTATTCATCGTCCACTGAAGATGCCAACCGGAGTAGTTGGTGAAAGCTATGATAGTAACTTAACATGGACCACGGCAAAACAGCCCGGGAGATTTTAACTATTTTAACTACAACACCGGCCGTGAAAGCCTGAGTAGTATTAAATACTACTAGCTTCAAAACAATTTAGTATGCATATCTATACCACTATATATGTCAGTAATGTGCAATAGTCATGCAACTTGACTCAAATTGACATTTTCCTACTTATTGTTGAAGAATGAATGTTAATCACACTTTGTCAAATACTCTGATTGTAATCAACCGATACAAAGAGTGCTGAGGTGTAGCAATCCTTATTTGCTTTGCTATACATCAAATTGTTAAAAATTTAGAGATTGAGAGTGTACTAGCAAAATCCTGAGATCATCCCAGAAATTATTTTATTTTGTACAGAAAAGTTCTCATACTCGTTACTTATTAATCTTTCATAGTAAGAAGTAATTTTTTAAGTTATTCATAAAAAATTCTTTAAAGTTACAAAAGCCCTTGATCAAAAAATTCTCCCATACTGCTTTAAAGCTCAGAACTGACTTCGTGCACAAGTATTGCACAAGTTATTCTTTAAAATACATGTTATTTTGCCTTCAGTTATTACAAATGAGAAATTATATTATATTTCAGCATCAAATAATTTCCATAATATAATAACACAGTTTGTCATAAGAATAATTACACTATTCATGGCATAGTCATTGCAGAACATATGCACATAACATGCATAATGTTTTAGTACATATTACAGTTACATATATTTACAAACAATTCAGTTTTATATTAAAAGTTAAAATCAGTACTGATATGCATTTCTTTTATCATCCTGTGGTAGTGTCACCAGATACCTAGAACAGAAATTTTAAAAAGCAGTGTCAGAGAGAATTGTGTAAGATTACTTATGTTTTAATCTTTAAATATTTGGCATATGTTTAAAAAGGATTGTTCTAGCCTTCTGTTTAAACTTCTTATTATTAAGATGTCTGACAGTTTGGAAGTTTATTATATAAATTACTACTTTGTGTTATATGCTGCTATGACCTTTGGTAAGTCTATGGTAATTTAGATGAATGTTATGTAAGTTCTGGTGTTGTATTCACGAAAATCAGAATTTAGCTTGAAGGAATTTATATTTTGATGAATAAAGCATACTTTTTTCAGGATATAAATTACAGTACTACGACTGGCAAAGATCGTTAAGGCACGGACTTGTGAGTGATAGGTCTGGGGTTTGATTCCCACTTCTACTGAGGGTTTTTCAGGTTTTCCTCAGTCCTCAAAAATGGCAAATGGTGGGAAGGTATCCTAAACTTGGGTCTAGAATACTTCCATCCTTAAAAAAAACCTCCTTTCCCAATTTATCATTTCATCATGTCATCTTAATGACCACTGCCTATGATGCCTCAGAGTTAAAATGGGCATTAACCACTATTAAAAAATAAATAAAAAATAAAATGGTATAGTAAGATTTCAAGTTCTTTGAAAACTGGTTTACTTCTTGTTTGAATAGACACCTGTTTGATAATTTTAAGATATTGTTTGTAATTTAAATATATTCACTGAATGTGATCACTAAATGTGATGATGACCCCCAAGTAATAATACCATCAGATATATTGACTGTACATAGCCAAAATAAACTGTTTTTAAGAGTCCGTTGGTGATATTTTTGAGACATACAAACAGTTTTATTTACATTTATTTACTTGAAGTTTAATGATAGTTAACCATTGTTCTAGTATCATTAAGGAGTTATCAATTTTAATTTGCAGCATGTATTTATCAATGACCTTGCCTAGAAAAATATTTAAAAGAAGGTCATTGTTATAAAGGAGAAAAAGTAAAGGTTCCAAAATTGAGCTCTGTGATTTACCATGAGACATATTAATGACATTTTATTTTACCTAACCAATTTGTACTACTTGTTTTCTATCAAAGAGATATGAGTTAAACCAGTCTCTTGCTAGGTCTCTTATTCCAAAGTGATGCATTTCTTATTCAGAATATTATGATTGACTGCATCAGATGCTTGCTTTACTTATGTCTAAAAATACCGTACTACTTGTTCTTCATTGTCTTTAGCATTTAAAATTGATTCCATATAATATGTAATAAGATGTGATTAATTCTCTGGGAATCTGAAAGGACATATTGCATTCTAGCATTCTAGGAAAGAAAGCAGTCTATTATGTATTACTGAATCAAGGATTTTTGAGAAATCAGATAAAATGGATATTGGTCTATAATTTTCAAAAACATGTTTTAACATTTTCTTAAAGATTGGAAAGATTTTTGCTGTTTTGAAGACCTCCGGAAATTTCCCTTTTATTAAAGGCAAGCTACAAATATAAATTATTTTAACTTCTTCCCAAGTAACTGAATTTAGAAATATCATATTACTAATTAAAATGCTTATTGGAACTTGTACAGGGAAGCCAATCATATAATTGATATTATTATATGATTTAGCTGAACTGCACACTCTTAATGTGTAAGATAATGTTTCAAGTAAGTGAAGCATTAAGAGCATTTAATTGAACTAAATCATACAACAATATCAATTATGGTATTACTATTTTCTGGCATGAGATTAACAGTAGGTTGTATCATAAGGTATTTACTATTTGTACTACATTAGCAAAATGATGATTAAATATTTCAGCTAGTTCCTTTGGACTGTTAATACTGATACCATTTCTTAATATGTATTTCACTATTCTCTTTAGATTTTTCAACTTGTTTTCTAGTTTCCTTCTTAAACACTTCCCAAATAGTTTTCCCCCTCATTTCTGATTTTAGAATGAAATCCTTGTTGTGTTGTAATTTTGCTCCACAAATACATTTTTTCACTATATTTGAATACCTCTAGTAATATGATTAATTCAGTTGACAAGATATTAAAATTCCTTTTGTTATCCATTTTTAATTTTATTGTTTTGATTAGAAACTAAAATTTATTTTTTTAAAATGCAAATTCAGTATTCAGATAAAAAGTTATATTACTAATGAAATCCAAGGCTTTCATATCCTCATTTGTTTTGATGTATCATTCTAGTTCTCTTGTAATAGTAGTGAGTTGCTGTTTTATAAATGTTCCTCATTGAAACATCTTTGATATATTATAGACCTGTTGTGCCTGTGATTTAAATTAAAATATGACTTTAATTTTAGAAGAGTGCATTATGGTCTGAGATTCCCACATTTATACTACCTATTACAAAGGCAGGGCAGGCAACCATAATCAATAACTATTTGGTGTATGCAACACTGTAATGCTGGAATTATTCCTTTGAAGATATTGTAAGATTTTAAAAGCCATTTGCTTAACATTTGATACATAATTCTTTTGAGAACTTTCAAAAAATAACACATTTTTGAAAAAATTTATTGGAATTGACACAGTGAAGCTTGTTAAATGTAAATTATGATTAATCTGTCACCTAACATACTCTTATGCTTCACTAACTTTTAAATACAGTGGGACAGGTTTCAAAAAGACATCCTCTCAATCTTCAACCAAATTGATGACTGGTACAAGAAACTAACATCTATGAGGACCTGTGACTCCGTCCTGGTGGTGTTTTTTTTTTTATAAACTGGAAATTTGTATTATATTCTTCTGTAATGTGGAAATTCATAAGATGATCCCTATGTTTATGAATGTAAATCTTTTCCCATGTCTCCAATTCTGTATATCTGTGTGTTTCTTTAAGTAACTTTATTTCTCTTCTTATGTCATGATTATCTTTCCAAAAATGGTGTGCCACTGCTGACCTATCAATCTGTTTGTACTTAACGTTTCTGAGATGTTCCTTTAACAATATTCTTATGCTCCTTTTACCATGTTCCTATGTTTCTTTTAGTTTTTTCCAATGTATATCTTATCACATTCTTTACATGTTATTTTGTGGATGCCTGAATATGATATGGGACACACAAATTTACATGATAGTTACAAATACAATACATAGTAAATACAAAACTGCATACTATGATTACTTAAAACATAAACAAGAATAACTAATTTGGAAAATCACAATTCTCTTATTTTTCTTATTACTTCAAAGTCTCACAATTTAACTTAGCTTATTTTAATTTCAAAGCAGATGGAACTCAGATTATTGTAACCTAATCAACATTGGAACTGCTGCCATATGTGTAGTGAAACTCTCCCCAGGCATCTCTGAACCAAAGGACAAGGGAATCAATTTATCCATCTTGTCTTATTAGAGGTATATTCTGGAGCAAAAGAAGATTTTTTTGGTAAAGAAAACTCAAATATGTCATAAATTAAAAATAGCCACATTTTCCAGAAAATCAATACTAAACAAATAAATTAAGTTGATCCTGACATAATACCTACAAAATGAATTAAGTTGATCCTAAGATAATACCTATACATTCTTGCGTACTATAAAAACTATATTATAATAAAATTTTAAATAAAGCTTCCTGAAACTTCTAATGTGCAGATATTTTCTTTTAGTAATTAGGTTGGCTCTTGTACGTACCAGTATAAATGAAACCATTTATAGTACATTGCTGAAGGACCCCTTAAAATATTACATTTTTTTCCTTGTGTTATATGAGTGTTTATCTTAATTAATGGAGAAGCTACTTAATTAGATATACTACATTTTAAAGTTTCATATATATATAGGTAGGGGTAAAAAATATAATTTTCTAAATAGCACCGTGGAGATAGTTGTTCCAGGTACTTCTATAGTGCTCTAAATAGTTTTCTTTTGTGGTTTAAAGATTTTAACTGCATTTAGATGAATTATCCCAGAAGATTATGCCATATGATACAATAAAATGAAAATATGCAAAATGCATTGTACAAGAGTTTCTAGAGATTCTACATATGTCACAATACACAACTCAAGAATAATTTTGCTTAGTTTTTTCCCAGTTCCTCAATATGTGTAGAGTGTTTCAGATGTTCATCAAACCATATGCCAAAAAATTTTGTTTTGAAATTATATCACTGGACACTTCAAGTTCTTGTTTCAGGAATGATAAAAGGAAATTACTATTGCTTTCTCTGTATTTTTGCCTGTGATTTCAAATCGTTCTACTAATTCTTATATTATTTATTTTATATACAATTGTAGGCTATCAATATTTTTCTCTAATAAAAAGACACCATCATTCACAAAGAAAGTTAGTTTCCCTATGTCTAAATCATTAATATATACTTAGAAAAAATTAAATTAATCCAAGGATTGAACTTTGGGGAACACCATATTTATATATGTTGTTTCCCTCAAAATCAAGTATTTGTATTCTTTAAATGCAATTTCTATCATTTGTTTCCAAGGACATATTTAAGCGGGAAGGTAGAGGGGGTCCAGACCCCCCAAATGTATTGAAATTAAAAAAAAAGAAAATAAATAAAACAATTAGTTCGAAAAACAGTGTAAAAGTTTATTCAAGCCTCTCATCTTAGCATCTCAACACAATCATGTTGTTATGCAGTTTCAAAGGCTGTGTGGAACAAAAGAACAGTAAAAATGAGTCACCACTCCAGTTCAGCACTCGTCTCTCTTCACTTTCTTGTATTCCTAATTTCCAAATATTCCATAAACCCAAAGTCACTTGTGGAGGGTGAGGTACAGTCAATTGATATTGACAATCCATGAGGAGCACTATGGTGTTAATGGTTCATGCCATGTCAATATAATAATAATACAGTATAGTATGTAACACTAGAAACTGTGCATATTACCAACATCTTACTTAATTGAAATATAACTTAATAAAAATCATTCCTTTCCGTAATATAAGTACTATTTAATACATATTTATAAAAGACTACACCAGTTTTTTTATGCATGAGGACTCACACATGATGTTTGCTAGCGTCAAGTGCTACAGATTTTTAAGGACAGCATTAAAATATAAATTGAATTATATTTTTATGGTCAAGATTATATGAAGTGTCTAAATCATGCATTTTTTGTCCAAACTAAATATTCTTTTTTCCTCATGTACTAACTACAGAATGATGCTATATTCTCACTCAATACATACTAATACCACAAATGATGATGATGATGATGATGATGATGATGATGATGATGATGAAAATAATCAAATGATGTCCAGGCCTAAATTTTCCCAACAATTGATCAAGAGGTGTAACTTATACAATATGGCCCACCTAAGAAACAAAAAATAACTGCTCTTAATATTTTATTTCACAAAATAAATGGAATAACAAATAATAAACACATACGAAAAATTATTACAAAAATACTGAAATAATCAGGTGAAACTGTTACTGCAACTCTTTCTTTTGCTTCTAAATATATACACATCACTGTCATTCAAAATTCATTTCATTAAACTGGAAGGAAGTAGGGTCTAAGGCTGGGTTTTTCATCTTATCAGGTGACTACCTCCTGAAGGGTAGAGGAGTCTATTTTTTTTTGCGAGTCTTATTGCTTAAATGTTAAAAGCATGCCAGTAAGCAAACAGTTCTAGTGTTGTGAAATTATTTTTCTGCTGTGACAAATTTAAAAAGTGGTTTTGGAGATATGAAGAGGAATGCCAAAATCGATATGGTTTTTTCAAACCTACGAGTAAAGTGTTGAAGACTAGCATTTTGAATAAAGTTGATTTTGATGGAGATGAGGTCAACGCTCACATTGAAATGTGTCATGTTAGTGTGGGTAATAAGGAATTAAGTAGTTTCCCACAGATTAGTACTGGTAGTGACATTGGCCTGTTAGTACAAGAAACAAGCTATATTAACATCTCTATAGAGATATTAGGTATGACATGCTGACTACCAATCTAAAGCCTGATAAATCATGCGTGCTTCCCATACATTTGCATGGGTCTAAGAGATTTGCATCTCAAAATAAGTGGCAGGATAGGTGAAGGTGGCTAACATATTCAAAAGTGCAAGAAGGTGCTTACTGCCATTAATGGATTCTGTTTTGTAAGCAAGGGATATGTCAAGGTGGTCATCACAAATTTGGGATATTTGATGACAAAGCCATTTTGTAAATGAAACAATGCTATAGAAGCATCCAACAATCATCAGGCAACTGGTTATCATAAAGACTGTGTCCTGTGTCAGTTGAGGGGTTTTTGGTAATAGCAAATGGTCGACAAGAAGATGTTGCATCTCAGCTCAAAAGCCAGAGGTGAAAAGAAATGAAAGAAAATGGAGAAGCTCTTTTTCCAAAAATAAAAATAATAATATTTTGTGGACAACAGAACCTGCCTTAGTCAGGGGATATATATTGTGGTCCTGTACCATAGTCAAAGCCTGAAAAGAAAGATGGAAAATTTTTGGCTCTCTTATGTTTTTGTCATGATGTTGCTGACAAAATCCTAGAAAGATGGGTGGCTAATGTGGAGAAAAAAAAATTGAAACTTACATTAGTCCTGTAATTCAGAATGAAGTTCTGGGTATATGTGGAGAAATAATAGGACAAAAGGTTATCAGTGATGTAAATGAAACAAAATATTTTAGTAACACTGTAAATGAAACTTTAGATATTTCAGGAATAGAGCAGCTTTTGCTTTGTTTATGATATGTCAAATCCGACTATTTTTTGGAGAAGATTTCTTGCGTTTCCTGCCTATATATGACTTGACCAGGAACAACATTGAAGAGTGCATCAGCTTAGGTCTAGATATGAGAACCTAGTGGGGCAAGGGTATAACAGTACATCATCTATGGCTGGAAAATTCAATGGAGTTCAAGCTAAAGTGAAAGAGCTATACTCAAAAGCTTCAATTATTCATTATGCCAGACACAGACTGAATTTAGCTTTGTCTTCTGCCCTGACTACAACTCATATGCATAATTGTTTAGGTACTATGAGTGACATATGTGATGTACTAAATGTAAATTGGAAATTGCACATTTCAGGAACATAAAGTGCAAGCAAATGGAGAAATCTGCAGTAGCATATCATTTTTGGGCACAAAATCACGACATAAAAATTAAAGCAAAATTATTAAAATCAGTAAAAGGACCTACGGAATTAGCAACCTGGGAGAAAATCTACATCTACAAATACAAATACAGCATAATGATCTTCGACGTGCCGGGGATGAAAATATAAACTACAAGTTTATCACACCACCACCAGAGCAGAATATACATTCCCACAGCTCAATGAATGATCCAATAATTGAACTTTAGCCTGGCTGAAGATGGGAACTAAATGTTCTGGAAACTGGTTCCACACATTTATGAAAAGTAAGTGAAGCTTTAAGAGTGTGTAGTTCAACTGAATCATACAATGATATCAATAATATGTGATCTATTTTGCAGTCATCCTTTTCCTGCATCACTCTGAAGAAAATTATTAATGAGCTGTAGCCTTCCAGTAAGAAGTTCAGATTGACAGACCTTTCCAAAGCAAGATTTGTAGGGAGGCAATTTAGCTCTGTCTTCTGCCCTGATTACAACTCATATGGGTAATTGTTTAGGTACTATGAGTTGCATATGTGATCTATTTTGCAGTCATCCTTTTCCTGTATCACTCTAAAGAAAAGTGTTAATGAGCTGTTGCCTTCCAATAAGAAATCCATATTGATAGACATTTGCAAACCAAGATTTGTAGGGAGGCATGATTACATTATTGTTTTTGTTGAGCTTCTGGAACCAATTGTTGAAAGCCTTCAGCCTCTTTCAGTAAGGGAAAAATCTAAGCCTTCAAACTCTTTCAGTAAGAGAAAAATATATTTCCAAGACTGCAGCACAATTACTGACAGTCATATAGAAAAGTTCATTTCTCATCTCACTGTTGACATGCCAGAAACTGCTATCTTTCATAGTCTACTTTTCAACTTATTTGCAAAACCCTAAGTATGATTTTAGTTCCAATTTGGAATATGCCTATGATGTTGTATAGCAACTGGAGACCTTAAGAAGGAATGCTGGTGAAGAATTTAGCATCTTTGAGCGGTGTTTGAACACAATCAAGGCCTTTTCAATTCTGAAATCCAAATTCACAGACTAGCAGGAAAGCAGATGAAGAGGGACAATCAGTCAGCACATACTGCAGAAGGGTACTTCAGAAAATGTATATTTATTCCATGCATTGATTCTTCTTTTTTTTAATATTGTTTAACGCCCATTGTTACTACTGAGGCACCATAAGGTGGTAGACACTGATGATACATTTGATGAAAAGATATATTAGGAAAGGATTTTTTTTAAGGAAGGAAACGTTCCAGGCCTAAGTTTAGGGCACCTCCTCAGCATTTGCCATTTATGAGGACTGAGGAAAACCTGAAAGAAACCTGTCAGGGAGGAGAGTCCTGGTGGGATTTGAACTCTAGATCTCCAGCTCACGAGTCTGCATCTTAATGACCTCAGCTGCCCATGGCACCTAATGCACTGATGAATGGATTTCATATCTCAAAGTACATTTTGAACAAACAAAGATGTATTGTCTGCTTTTAATATTCTGTTGCCCAGAATGTCGAAGAAACTGCAGCTGATAAATGAAATAAGCTGTCTTTGTATTCAGATGGTAATATCAGAACTGAAAAGAGGCAGAATACGGGATGTGGGTCAAAAATGGACATCCATAAAGGAAAAAATAAGACCAAATGATGCCCTAAGTTCTTTGACTGCATGTCCTGCAGAATTATACCCCAGAATTCACTGTCACCTGAAATCTTTAGCCGTCCTCCCTGTCTCAACAGCCAATGCCAAAAGATTCATTATTTGTTTTTAAAATATTGTTGGTAAGTAACAAATATGTACATGCAAATGCAGATTTATTTTGGACCCACCCAGAGACTAATTTCTAAATATGTGCCTGTTGGTTTCTTTTTGGTAAGAGTTAACCAACTATGTGCCATCCCCATTAATTCAATTGTTATTAACTTTTCTAACAAAATATGTACTGAATCATACACCTTTGAGAAACCTAATAATAATCCTAATCCAATTTTTTACTGTCAATGTTTTCATAAACTGTTCTTAAAAAGTCTGTAACTGCTGTAATAGTTGATATACCTTTGAAAAATACATGCTGGTTTTAAACAATTATATTATGTTGGGACAAATATGACATTAAGTTTCTTGTGCATAACTTTTCAATTTAGAAGAAACAGAAACTAATGAAACTGGTCTGTAGTTTTGGACTTCAAAATGTGAGCATATTTTATATAATGGTTTTGTTTTTGCTAACTTTAGAGTCTGGAAAGCATCCTGTTGATAACATGTTTACTATGAAAATTACAGGAATAACTACATTCAGGCTACATTTTTTGATAATATCATCTCTAATTTCAAGCAGTCTGTTGGCATTTCATTTTCGCAATTTTTAATAATTTCTAATACACTTATTGGATTTAAAATATGCTTTCATAATTACTTACATTTCCCATTATATTACCCCTTGTATTTTGTAGATTGCTGCCTTGGGCTGATTTTTAAATGTTTATATAATAACTATTAAATACATTTAATATTAATTCAACTTGGAACCCATTAATAAATATCGAACTTATAAGAGATTACCGTTTAGTGCATTTGCAATTTTCTTGCCATCATAGATTTTTTCCCTTACTTTTTTATATCTTTCATTTTTTCATTATTTGTCCCTAGTTCATTTTTAATTACTTTACACATTATTCCTGTAAGAATTTATTTATCTTTCATTCAAATAGTTCTACTTCTTGCAGAAAATATATAAAATTCAAAATATATAAAAAATTAAATGATGTTAAATAATTATGACTTTTATTTAATTTCTTTATCCCTTAAGTCATCCAGCTATATGCATGTTGTCTAGGTTTTACTTTAAATTCTGGCAAACTACTGCCTCCCAAAACCTTTAAAGGTGGAAATATTCAATATATATTTTGGCAAAGCTAAATCATAATAATTATAAATTTTAAGAAGTTCATTAAATGCAAGATTTATATATATAGAATTCCATATTTCTTTTACAACAAAATAATTTAAATATATATTTTAACATCAACTGTATCCTTCATCTGAAAACTTGGTGTTTAAATCATCCATAATTATAATCCTTTTATTTTTATTTAATACACGAAATTATTTTTTAAATATTTTCTACAAGAATTAGAATATTGCAACTGGAAGATTGACATAATCAAATTTTAGTAAGTGTAGCTTTAAATAGCAGGAATTTTCACAGTGAAATATGGTATAACTTTGCAATTTTTATGAGGGAATAACTCAAATTTCACTAATTTTGTTCCACTTAGGTTTTGGAGGCTCCATCATCAGCATGGTATTAAGATGTCCCTTTGTAGAATTTATGAATTTAATGTCGAGGTAACTGTTGTTTAAAAGTGCAAAATTAACTAAGTTTTCTTTCAATTAAAAATGAATGTAGGAATCCACACAGTGAAACTATCACAATCTTAACCTCAACTTGGGTATTCATTTTTTTACACTAAACTCCATTCACTTGCACAAAAGTAAGACGCGTTTCGGGAGAATTTCTCCCATCTGCATTTGCTCACTGAACCGCCGTTATTCGAAACTATGGTTTGTCCAGCCATAGTTTCGAGTAACGGCGGTTCAGTGAGCAACTGAAGATGGGAGAGATTCTCCCGAAACGCGCCTTACTTTTGTGTAAGTAAATTGAGTTTAGTGTTAAAAATGAATACCTAAGTTTAGGTTATATTGCCACTCCATTGTCAACAGCTTCGTAAGTACAATATTTATCATAATCTTGTTGAATTAAAAGTAAAACTTCTAAAATCATGCCAATATATTAAACTCTCTTGACGTTTCACATTAAAACTTTTTTTATTAAAAGGTAAGTTGAGACTACTTACTAGAGGCGTCAATTGGTTGACAATGTGAGCAAGTGACTCATGAAACTAGTCGCAACATACTTTGTAATAAAAAAAAAAAGTTAATGTGAAACGTCAAGAGAGTTTAATATAATGACATGATTTTAGAATTGAACCTGTCGTCTAACACTCTTCATACTTCACTAACCTTAAAAATATCCGGAAATGGTTTCAAAGAGATGTTATCTCCATCTTCGGCCGTGGACAGTCGTTCAATTCACATGAGTTTTACTGTATTAGTTCCATATGGATTTTTTAAAGATTTTATAATTTGTAAAAAATTGTAATGATTTTAGAAGTTTTACTTTTAATTCAACAAGGTTAAATTTTCTTTGTTTTTGTAGTAGAAGAGTAGTGAAACAAAAATGCAAAAGTAGATTGTAAATTCATATCACCAGTTTGGTTTATTTCTGCTCTCTTCCTTCTGTTAATGGTAGAAAAGAACTCTTCATGGACATAGGATTCTAGTAGCATATATGTGAAGGTGAAGGAAACTTGGCTGAGGAAATTTCTGATAATATTTAAGAAGGCTAATCCTGCTATACAAATTCTTAGCTGACAAGATACTGAAATGCATGTGGTTCTCTCTGAATAAACCACTACCACCATCGATGATGATGATGATGATGATTGCAACTAAAAATATGCATTTAGCTATAGAATATATTACCTCCATAACTACTGAATTAAATACATTGCCCTTCATTTTTTTATCTTTGCTGCACAATCAGAATTCACATAGCAAGAGCATAATCCTTTGCATGGTAAATGAAATGTATTGGAATATTGAACTTCCTCACATATGTTGGAAATTTTAGCCACTAAACAGCTTGTTATTCCTTCTTACACAAATAAGTTTTAACCGTTCCCATTGCAGACTAAACAAATGGAGATGATCATCACTTCAAACACTTGGAGACTTCTCCTTCAAGAATCATGGCAGAATGTATATGGTGCTTCTATCAGTACAAACTGCTATGCTACCTCTCTCCAAGCAATGGAGTTTAACCTCACACTGCACACTGGTAATGAAGATTGCTCCTTCACAAAGAGCATGAGTTGGTCTCTGCTGAAATAGTTTTCGATTGGGTTTAATACTAGAACAGTGGAAAGGAGACATTATAACCCCCCTATAAACATGAAAAACTTTATTATTTTATTTATTAATAGATTTATTTGAATTTACAAATGCTTTCAGAACAATAAACAAGTGGATATTAAATTATGCCTAAATATTTTACTTGAAAAAGTTATATATTATTCTTATTTTGAAATTTTAGCTTTTGCTTTTCAGTTTATGACTAGTATACCTCATAGATTTTCTCAGTTAAATAGATTTGTTTGAAGGATTATAAGATGTTTTTCTAAACTGCCTATATGCATTTTGCACAAATTTGTACTTTTTGTGCACATTTTCCACACACGGCTTTGTGGCACTTCTCACAAAAATCACTTGACTTGTTTCCTTTACAATGACTGATTTCACATTTCTTTCACTTTTTGGAAGGCCCATGCCCTTCATCCTCTTCCTCTCATTACCTTCTTCTTATGCTTCCCCCCTTCAGCTTGTTCACCAGTAGAAGGATGAACTTCTTCCTTTTTATCTTTGTGTTCTTTACCTCACTGTAGATGATATTGTGGAAATGTGCATTGGTTATCTTTTACAGGCATTTTTAGTTGAATATTTACAGGTCATCTGGGTAATGACATGTACCCCATATTTGGTTATTGTGGAAGGTTATAGTTTCTGGTTTTTTATCTTCTTTGCTAACTGCCACATCAGAATGCAGTGTACTGGAGAATAGGATATTATTTTTCTTTGTTTGGTAAACAGTCAAGGTATAATCTCTGCCTTCATTTGATCACAAGACGGAGTGGAATGGTGCATTTGCATTTTTTTATCTCATTAAGAATTTTACAATGAATTTTGTTCATTATTCTCACCAATGAAATTTTCTTCTGTTGGAGTTTCTAGGCAAGTGAAAGAGATGTGAAGGTGCTGTCTGTAGTAATGTTTCTTCCTTGATTTATAAATGACTCAATTAGAACAACATATTGCCCTAGAATTTGATTCTCTGGACATGCATCATATATACCTACGTATGGTATAGCATTATGTATATATTTTGATGCTACATCTGTTGCGATCCTGAATTTCAAACTATATTTTTTAGGTTTGTTGAGCATAAATTGGGTAAACCTGCATCTTGTTTTGCTTGGAAGTAATTGTTCATCAGTAGTTACATTTTCCCATGAACAATAACAAAGGAGACAGTTTTCCACAAATCTATTCCAAATATCAGATACAAAAGTGAACTCATTAGGTGGGAATCTTTCAGCTTGGGCTATTTCTCATCTAATCAGAGATTTCTGAGCAGCTCCTGAAATCTATTCCATGACATTGTGTCCATGATGAATGTATGTCCCCAGGAACATGACCAAAGATCCTCTACTGACATACCTTTCTTATAGATTACTCCTCAGGTGTAAATAATGATCATCTTCTCCCATTCAAGTGAAACAGTCTATTGGTATACTTCTTTATGAGACAAAGCATCGACTCATCAAAGGGTAGACGAAAAACACTAATGGGAGTATCATCTACTCTTTGGAAAGCATATGTAGTGGGACCTCTTCACACTTTTAGGGCATTTACAGCACTCCTTCCCGATGAAGATATGTTGGTAACCTCCCATTCAGATCAGTCTCTAGCCACCATTTTCACTGTGGAGGAATCTGATGGAGCCTGGCCCTGCTGAGATGACTGAGGAAATGGTTGAGGAAAATTAGCACTCAACCTACTGCAGATAAGGAATCCTTACTAACACAGCATCACTGTCATTAATTTTGGGTGTAAATTCATTACCAAAATCTGGTAAGTCAATTTCTGACTGAACATGAAAACTCTCAAAAAAGAGCACAAAATCACATCACCCAAAAAGTCCCTATGACGATACATGATTCAGGACAATCTCTTGAACACACAACACTTAAATTGGGAATGTAGTATTTACAGATAAAAGTTTATAAATAAGTCAGTATTTTTCTCTGCAGATTGTTGATTATTATAGCTATTATTGGTCATTTGTCAAAAGCTTTACTGCATAGTTATGCTATAAATTTAAAGGGGTCAAATTGACACCTCTCACTGTTATAGGTATAGGGCATCAAAAATGAATGAAATAATAAAATATTTCAAATGTAACATCATAAAGAGGAAAAAAATTTAACAAAAATCATGTTTGTTGGAAAAATATGAATATCCGAGGAAACTGTTCCACCAATAAATTTAGTCAGGGTTCATTTTTACCCCTTACACATTTCTAGTGTTAACATCTCAGGTCATCAGCATCCCATTTAATTCAGGGCATGAAACTGCTGATAAATTTTGCTCAGAGCCCTCTTCTTTCAGACTTGAGATTCTTTCATGTGCCATAAATCTATGGCATAGGAGCCATGGCTTTTCTTCCCTTCCAAATGAACCATACTTAGAATTTTTATGATTGAAAAAATCCATTGACTCTGGCCTGGATTGAACTCACCATTTTGGGTCTACAAGGCAAATACCACTAGACCACCAGGACCAATTATTGCTAAGCTAGTGATTGATTGATTATTGCTTAAGGGCGCAAAACTGCTGTGGTCATTAGCGCCCAAACACATCAAGTACTATGTCAGAAATAAAAATAAATAAAGAACGCAAATCCTGCGCATAATGAACGGACATTAGTACTTGTGCAATAAAAATTATACCCAAAAACAAATAACAAGGGTATAAGGCGCCACAAACATTACAGTGTTACTAAAACACAGCCGCAAGTGCAGAAAAACACAACAGTCCTGTAATGGACTAAAATCGTGCCAATAAAATCCCAAAGAAACACAGGTCAATAAACAAAGACCGGTAGCAAAAATAATCAGCAAAAGCTGAAAACAAACCAGTCTTATAAAAGATTAAAATGGTAACAATAAAACCCCAAAACAAATAACAAGGGCAATGTGCAAAACAACAATTAAAGACTAGTTAACACGATTCAACAAAAGCTGAAAAAACAACAGTCTTAAAAGAGTCAAAAATGCCGTCAATGGTAAAAGATAAAATCTCACACCTTGCTCCAAAAACCACAAATACGGATAAAACGGAGCACACGCTCAACAGCAACCACATCATTTGCAAGTAACTCCTCAATAGAGGAGGGCAAACCTAGGCTATTTCTAAAAGCTGCCAGATGATGGCATTCAATTAAAATGTGACGCACTGTAAAGGGGTGGTCACAGTAGGGGCAAGCTGGAGCGGGTTGACCATTAAAAAGGTGAGAATGACTAAAACGGCAATGCCCAATTCTAAGACGAGCTAAAATTACTTCTTCGCGACGAACAGCGCGAGAAGAAGTCGACCAGTTAAAAGGGGCGGATTTACATTCACGGAGCTTATTATTTGGGAGTAATTCCCACTCCTCGCGCCAGCGCGAAAAAATGGCTCTACGTAATGAATGTATAAAATCCCCGAAGTAAAAACGGTGCTCGTACCCAGCAGGGGCTAAAAGAGCGGATTTTGCTGCAACATCTGCGGCCTCATTTCCTGGGATTCCGACGTGCCCAGGCACCCATAGCAGTGTTACCCTGACGAAAAGGGTTAAAACTACATTCTGGACCATCTGTACCAGAGGGTGGAGGTTGTACAGATTTCTAAAACTTAAAACGGCACTCAAACAGTCGGAACATATAACACTGTTCCCTAACCCATGTTCAGAAATATATAAAGCCGCCCGATAGATAGCATAAAGCTCCGCCATAAAAATAGATGTTGCAACGTTAAGACCATACGTAAAACTTGCCCCATTTAAAACAAAAGCACATCCTACACCTGTGTCACATTTAGAGCCGTCCGTATAGATAAAATTCCAGCCATTAAAAGAGGATTTGATCTCGCTAAAAGAACAACGAATAATATGTGCTGCGGTCGAAGATTTCGGACATGACGTAAGCTCGAGATGAACGGGGGCCTCTGCTAAAATCCAGGGGGGAGAAGAGGTATCCCCGGCTAAGAAAAAAGCAGGTAACTCCATGTCCAACGTTCGTAAAATCTCCCGAAAGCGAAAACCAGCAGGCTTAGGAGTAAAAGACCGAGCAGCATAAAAACGATCAAAAGACACATTAAAAAACGGCCCATTCGTGGGATGACGAGGTTGCGTAGCTAAGCGACAACCGTACGCAGCTAGTAAAACATCCCTACGATAAAACAACGGAGGTTCTCCAGACTCCGCACATAAACTCAACACAGAACTGGTGGGGAATGCCCCAATGGCAACACGGATACCCCGGTGATGAATCGGGTTCAGGCGGCGCAGAACAGAAGGCCGCGCAGAGCCATAAACGACACTGCCATAGTCCAATTTGGACCGGATAAGAGAGCGATAAAAACGTAAAAGAACAGTCCGGTCAGCTCCCCAAGATGTGCCACTTAAAACACGTAAAATACAAAGAGAACGTTCACACTTGCCTCTGAGTTGCGCTATATGCGATGACCAGCATAATTTCCTATCAAACACCAAGCCAAGGAACCGAACTTCGTCTGCGAAGGAGAGTGCGTCTGAGCCAAGATGGAGCGAAGGTGGAAGATACTCCTTGTGGCGCCAGAAGTTCATGCAGACGGTCTTCTCTGCGGAGAAACGGAACCCGTGAGAGACACTCCAAGCGTGAAGGCGGTCGAGACAGCATTGGAGGCGGCGTTCCAAGAGACAGGTTCTCCGAGAGGAAAGATAAATGGCAAAATCGTCTACAAATAACGACGATTGTATTCCTGGCGGTAAACACTGGGTGATAGAGTTAATAGCAATGGCAAACAGTGTGCAACTAAGTACCGAGCCCTGAGGTACGCCGTTCTCTTGAATAAAATTAGATGATAAAACTGATCCCACGCGAACATTAAAAACCCGGTCTTTCATAAATTCCTGAATAAAAACAGACATACGCCCACGTATACATGGGTAGTTAAAGACACCAGATGGTCGACTGAGGAACGATGACGCCGGAAACCACACTGGGCGTTCGTTAATAATTGCCTCGACTCCAACCACCACATGAGCCGGCCGTTAATCATTCGTTCCAACACCTTGCAAACGCAGCTGGTGAGGGAAATCGGACGGTAACTGGAAGGAAGATGTGGGTCCTTTCCAGGCTTATGTATGGGAATGACGGTGGCCAAGCGCAAGGAAATGTGCCGTTACACCAAATAAAATTAAAAGTTCGTAATAAAAATGCTTTGCCTTCTGCTGGTAAATGCTGCAACATGGCAACATGAATGTCATCAGGCCCCGGTGCGCAATGTCGAGAGGTAGAAAGGGCATGTTCCAGTTCCCTGGCGGTAAAAGGAACGTTGTAGCTCTCCTGATGGTCGGAGGCAAATGAGAAACCTTTCCTCTCAACCTGCTCCCTTAATGCGCGAAATGTAACCGGGTAATTGGCGGAACTAGAAACATCAGCGAAGGTTCGCCCTAAAACATTGGCGACGTTAATCGGAGTAGTGAGCACTCGATTTAAAACCCTAAGACCGGGTATAGGTGTAAACCTTGGTTTGCCAGCAACGCGGCGTAGCCGTTCCCAAACTACGGATGAAGGCGTTGTGCGGTTAAAAGAAGAGGTAAAAGAAATCCAAGAAGCCTTTTTGCTATCCTTAATGACTCGGCGGCATTTGATGCGAAGTTGTTTGTAGCAAATCATATTTGCTGATGTAGGGTGGCGACGAAAAGCTCGGAGAGCACCTCGGCGTGCACGCAATGCATCCCGGCATTCATCAGTCCACCAGGGAACCGGCAAGCGTCTCGGGTGACAAGACGACCGGGGAATAGCCTTATCTGCGGCCGTCAAGATGACCGTACGGAGGTGCTCGATCGCGATGTCGATAGATGGAAATTCACACCCTGAAAATTCGGCCAAAGATCGATAGAGAGTCCAATTCGCCTTATCAATGAGCCATTTTGGCGTGCGCTGTGAATGTGCGTTTGGAGAGAGTACATGGATCTGACACGGAAAGTGGTCACTGGAATATAAATCAGAGATGACGTTCCAGGTGAAATGTACAGCTGTGAGGCAGAACAAATGGATAAGTCCAAGTATGAAAAACTGTGAGTGCTGTCTGAAAGAAATGTAGGTTGTCCAGTATTGAGCAGGACTAGATGGTGACGATCCAGAAAGTCGGCTATAATGCTACCCCTTGCACACTCCGTGGCGGAACCCCATAGGGGATGGTGTGCATTGAAATCCCCCAAAAGAAGAACAGGGGGTGGTAGCTGAGACAAAAGATCGTCCAGGTCAACTGTGGTGATGGTGCCGGACGGAGGTAAATAAACATTGCAGACTGAAAAACTAAGGCCAGAAAAGTGAACTGTAGCTGCAGCAACTTGTAAAGGAGTCTGGAGCTGTAATGAGGTGCTGTACACGTCGTTTCGAATTAAAAGTAAAACTCCGCCGTGAGCGGGAGTGCCATCTTCGGAAGGGAGATCAAATCTCACCGAAGAGTAACCGCGGATATTAAAAGAATCACTTGGGCGAGCTTAGTCTCTTGGAGACACACGAGCAAAGGGTAAGTAGAACGTAAAATTAATTCGAGGTCAGGTCTTCGACTACGGAGACCACGCACATTCCACGAAAGGATAGCCATTGTTAAAATTATATAAAATGAATAAAAAATTTACCACCTTACTTTTTGGACGGTCCAGGACGAATAAGACGTCCTTTTTTTAAACGCGTGGGACTCGGTGGTTTTGAAGGAGCAGGCACATCCTGCTCCATCACATCCTCAGAGGGAGGGCTCTCCCGCTGAGAAGCATCCACCGATTCCAACGCCTGGAATCGGTTGGATGTAGATATAGGCGGCGACGGCGACCGCCTAGCGGGTTTGCTCCCATCATGGGAGCGTGACCTCCGAGGAGGAGAAGGGCTCTTTTTCTGCTCTACCTGAGTTGACGACTTTAAAAAATCCGTACGTGTAAAACTCGTCCTGAACTTAATATCAGGGGCATTAAAAACAACCGCTTTGGGCTTCACGGTAGAGCGCTTTGGAGAACTAGGAGTAGTTTGGACCCGTGTAAAAACAAGATCGCAGGTCTGCGTACTGCTATCGCACTTCTTGGGCGCAAAAGAAGCTGCTGCGCTGTACGTGCCGGTCTTAGGCACGACAGGTTGGCGAGACTGGAATCGCTTCCGGGCTTCAGTAAAGGAGAGTTTTTCCTTCACCCGGATCTCCTGGATACAGCGCTCCTCTCGAAAACGAGGGCAATCGCGGGACGAGGCTGGATGTCCACCGCGGCAGTTGACGCAGACAGGAGCAGATGGGCATGCTCCCTCGTGACTTGCTTGACCGCAGGTTGCACAGATGGATACGGAGTTTTACACGATATGCGAGTGTGTCCAAAACGCTGACACTGGAAACATCGCAACGGGCTCGGGATATACGGGCGCACTTCTATCACCTCGTAGCCCGCCTTTATCTTCTGCGGCAATTCGACCCTGTCGAATGTGAGGAAAAGAGTCCGGGTCGGCTGTAATTCCCCCTCTTTCCTTGCCTGTACACGATATACTGAGGTGACCCCTTGGTCTTCCAGACAGCTCTGGATTTCCGGGTCGGACATTCCGTCTAGAACATTTGTGGTTACAACTCCTCGCGACGAATTCATGGTCTTATGTTTCTCGACACGGACGGGATATCCGTGGAGTAGCGTCGCCTTGAGCAACGAGTTGCTTTGAGACAGGCCCAGTGTCTCCACCAAAAGTGATCCGTTGCGTAGACGGGTACAGGACTTAACGGGTCCAGCTATGGCATCAATGCCCTTCTGAATTTTAAATGGGTTTACGGTCGTAAACGACTGATTCTCTTCAGTTCGACTAATGACTAAGTAACGAGGGAAAGACTTCTCGATTACTTCTTTTGCATCAACTCTTTTACGTTTAAAATGTAAAGGATTATTTTCCAGTACCATAGGGATTTATTCCTCCACCATTGCAACCGTCTCCGATGGCGGGCTGCTTCCTGGGCGCCACCCCGGCTTAGGTTACTGGCTCTGGCCTGAACAAAGTAACCTCAGGGTCACACCTTCCTGTGGGCTGACGAAGGGACCCAATCGCCTGCAGGAAGTCTACAGCTCATGCAATGGCCCTTCCCCGGGCCTGGCCTTTACCAGGGGATACGCTCCCGTCCTACATGATAACCCAGTGCTGGGAGTTACGCTGTTACCCAGTCACTTTTTACCGCGTCAAAAACGGGGGCACCCATCAGACAAAGAACAGGGAAGTAGGACAAATAAAATAATAAAAGAGGCGAAATAAAAAGGAGTCAAACGCGCTAAGCGCGGACCTGAGGGAGCAGCTCGGGTGCCTCGGGGTCGCTACGCCCCGTACCCAATAAATTGGGCCCCTGAGGGGCTAAGCTAGTGAGACTACCTTATATTTCTGTTATAGTGACTTAATATTGATAGTAATGCACTAGAATTAATTCAGTTATAAATGTTGCAAATTTCATAGCAGTATTTAATTTTAGAATATTTAGAGTTACTCAGCTTAGTTTAGTATATTTTCTGTAACTTGAGCTTGGACTCTTAATGAACAGGACACATTTATATAAAAATGTCAAGTGCTATAAAATTTCTTCAAATCATCATATGGATTACGTTCTTTGTGTACATCAGACAGTCTTGTTGCCAAGAGCAGCAGTAACTAGATTAGCATCACTAATGTTATGCTCATTGATTACTTCAATATTGCTTTTCATAAATTTCTTGCAAAATTTTGAATAGTAATAGCTTGTGCTATATGATCTGATAGACAAAATTCTAAGATAGGTATGTAGTATACATATTGTTTGATATATTTTTAAAGATAGTGCCAATGCAGGTTCTAGAGCAGCTAGAAGTTCTAGTTGGTTAATTAATAGTTTCTAACTTTAACTCATTTAACAAGTATAGCAGTTTGTTTCTATTATTACTATCAACAAGGATATAGTCTCCCTTTTGAACCAAATTTACAGATTTGTTGCATTTTATCCAAGATGATATCATAATTGCCAATAAGTGAACGATAAATACTAATGCATAAGTGATTACATTTTTATTTCTACATTGCCTTCTGAACAAAGATAGTTTAAATGTAATGACATTAGTAGTTGATTACTTGTAATAGTGACAACCCCTCCCAGATTTTTATGCTTTCTACAAAAATTTGTTTTAACAGGTTGAAAGATATTTCATTAGCTTTCAGACCAAGTTTGGTTAAAATTAAAATGTCAGGTTTTTCTTTCTGAGTAAACACAAGTTTTATCTTTTGTATTTGTTAAAAGAGTATGGTACATTTAATGTAAAATTTTGTAATTTTATTGCCTAACCCTATTCTAGTTTGCCTCGTTGTTCATGCATCTTGTTAATTCATGCTCTGGAAAAAAAAACACACACACACACACTTGCCTCATAGACACAAGATCACGGGTTCTATCCTGGCCGGGTTAGATGGATTTTTTGTGCGTAAAAACCCTAAATGGCTTCCTTTGGAAGGGAAGTAAAGTCATGTGCTTCATATTGTACATTTAGGACATGTAAAAGAACCACAAAGCCTGAAAGAATAAGTTTCTGTGCAAAATTTATCGGATGCTGATGGCCTGAGATGTTAAAGAGAACCCATAAATAACATACATACATACATACATACATACATACATACATACATACATACATACATACATACATACATACATACATACATACATACAGCCCAAGATCGCGGGTTCGAACCCGGTCAGGACCAATGGATTTTTCCGGGCGTAAAAATCCTAAGTATGGCTTCCTTTGGAAGGGAAGTAAAGCCGTGGATCCCGTGTTGTACATTTACGGAACGAAAAAGAGCCTCAAGCCTGAAAGAGAGGCCTCTGAGCAAAATTTGTCGGCCGTTTCACGACCTGAGCTGTTAAAGAGCGTCGGTAAATAAATCAATCAAAAAAAATATATATATACACATATATACGGTAGAAGCAATGGTGATGCAAGTGCTGGTATTTATTATTATTATTATTATTATTATTATTATTTTTTTATTTTTTTTTTTTATAGTAACTGCCTGAATCTTCAGAATGACAGTTGTGGCGAGTGTGAGGAATAAATGGTACTAACCTGAATGGAATGTTTTTTATTTGAATAGTATTTAGTGCCCATTTGAACTACCGCCACGGGTGGCCGAGGTCGTTAAGTTTCGGACTCGTGAGCGGGAGGTCTGGGTTCGAATACCGCCATCCGTCCTTCCTGACTGAGGTTTTTTCCAGGTTTTCCTCAGTCCTCATAAATGGCAAATGCCGGGGAGGTACCCAAAATTTAGGCCTGGAACGATTCCTTCCATAAAAAAATAAATCCTTTCCCAATATATTATTTCATCTCATGTATCATCAGTGTCCATCGCCTGTGGTGCCTCTGTAGCAAAAACGGGCGTTAAACACTATTTATTATTCCATTTGAACTATTGAGGCATCAAAGGTGGTGAACACCGATGATACATGACAGAATGATAAACTGGGATTTTTTTTTCTTCAGACAAGTTCAGAGTAACTACCTAGCATTTGCCATTTATGAGACTGAGGAATATCTAGAAAATATCTGTCAGGGAGGATGGTACTGGTAGGAATCGAATCCCAGACATCCCGCTCATGAATCTGCACCTTAACTACCTCAACCACCCATTGTGATTGGGATGGAAGTAATGCAGATTATGATGGTAATGATGGTATGGTTTCTGCTAGCAATGGTTGTAGTGATGGTAAAATGGTGACAATTGTGATAATGGTGATTCTGCTGGTGCTGGTGATATTTGGAAAAGCAAATACTTGTTTAAATTTAAAATTAATTTCTTTGTGGAACTAATACAGTGAAGCAGTTAATCTATTGTTAATTTGACTCACAGCTGATGTGGACAAAAGCCTGTAAAACATGTTCTACATAATTCTATGGTAAATGGAGCATAAGAGTACTGAATTGACTCACTAGCTAATTAAAAAGCACTTGTCTTTTTTTTCAGACTTCTCTGAATGTAATGATCAAAAAATTGCTATTTTATCACTTCACAGGTTTTATAAGTATAATGAAAATGTAATCGTGTTTAATAGAAAGAGAAAACATCATTTTCTTTCCTAGATATAAATATATTACTTTAATAATATCTAGATATAAATTATATTACTCAATATCAAGATGGGCTCACCAAAAAAAAATCAAACCAAACCTTATCAGAAACCTGGCAGGTAGTCATAATGCAGCAAAATTGAAATATAAACAAAATTAAACAAACAGAACTCATTCCTGTGAAATTTAAGGAAACTAAAATAAAATTATGTAAAATTATTGTATCTATTTTTACAGTAATTTTAATTGGGAAATTCCAAAAAAATTTCATTATTCCATTTCTTGAAACAGCTTCAAAATTTTCTCACATTCAATTTGAAAGGAACAATGTATCAACAATGATTAGGTTGCATTTTCTTTCCGATATATAAATTATATTACTTTAATATATACAAGTGAAAACTACATTAAAATAAAGCATTTTATAGAAAATATGGTAATAGAATATAATGTATATTCTCAAAATAAGCAATTGCATTTTAACTGCAACTTTCAACTATTTAGTTGCATTATACCAGTTATGACATTGGAGTTCCTTCATTTCATCATCCTTCATAATATCACGTAGAATTTTAATTTCTTTCACAATTACTTTCATATAACTCATGTTTCCCACCATTTATTTGTACTAAAGTGCATCAAACAGATTTTAATAATATTAATGAATGACATGTTACCTATCTGCTGAAACTACCATCTTTATTGAATAAAGTAGTAATGTGAACTCATCTTCACTGATCTTCACTAATACTTGTAATATTCAGGATCACACATCAGAGGTTCCACCACATATTAAAAACATGCTGATTGTAGAAGGATTTTTTTAAATTTTTAAATTAAATTTACCAACATTGGCTAATGGTGGTATATTACAAAGTTTAAATGTGAAAAACTCTGCATTTGCCATATAACTCTTTCAACCAGTTACTGGATAAGACATGCTAAACAACACATCAAATCTATCAAAAACAAATTCACATTTGACTCTAAATGTTGTCAAATTAGCCATGATAATTTTACATTCATACTCTTACTCCTTAATTAAAATATCATATCATATATACTTTATTCACCTTAGGAAATTTGTTACAATTTCATGGCTTCATCATTTACAAAATATGACAATTTCAAACTATTATTACTTAATTTAACTGTTTAGGTAGTTTTATTAAAGTATGCATTGAATTCTTGTATACCATAAAAGTACTGATTATTTAAAAACTTCTTAACTTTCTTCCTAATCTGGTGTTTATCTGTGATTTCGTTGGTTATCAAGTTATACATTTGGATGCCACTATGCAGGATTGAATTATTCTTTTTAGTTGTTCAGGCAGTTTGTAGATAGGTTTTGTTGCTGGTTCTAGTACTGTGCTTATGGATTGATTTATGGGAGTAAAATTGTTATATATTGTTATTTATGAAACATATACTTTTCTAATATTTATAGGCATGGTAGGGTAAGTATATTGTTCTGTATAAAGTACATTTTACAGTGGGTGCATTTGTTTAGATTAAACATTTTACATATAATTTTCTTTTGGGCTAAAAAGATTGTATTAGTATCTACTGAATTACCCCACAAGATAGCCATTAAGTAAGAACTGGTTGTACATATGCAAAGTAGATCATTTATAAGTGCTAAAGTTGCATACATTTTTTAGTAGAGAGATTGTATAATGAGTTCTGTTAATCTTTGTTGTGATGTTGAAATGTGTGACTTCCAGCTTAAGAATTTGTCTATAGTTACTCCTTAAAGTTTTGCTTCAAGGGCATACTCAATTACTTTATTATTGTAGGCAATCATTGGATCAATATTTTCTCTTTCCCTATTAGAGAGGGCAAAATTCATGCATTGGCATTTAATATCAACTTATTAGCAAAGAGCCATTACGCTAGACTAGTCATAATTTCCGCTGCCTGTTGTAAATTAGTAGGAGAGTTTCCCTTTAATATGCAGCTTGTATCGTCTGCATACATTATCATGACTGCATGAGGGTATGTTAATGGGCAATCTTATGTATACTAGAAACAAAAGAGGACCAAGATTTCAGCCCTGTGGAACCCTGCATTATGCTACTTTTAAATTTGAATTAACGTTTCTGCCATTTGTTACATTTCTTATAGATGTTACCTGTGTCCTGTTGCTTAGGTAGGATTTGCCACATATATACAATGCCACAAATACATACGATTCAATTTTGGATAAGATATTATGGTCAACCAAATCAAATGCTTTACTCAGGTTCATAAATATACCAAGTTTAGATTTGTTTTCATCACCGCCCTCAAGTATTTGCTTTATGAAGGAATATAGAGCATTATTTATGCTCTTGTTTTTTCTAAGGTCATTTTGCTGGTCACCAAATACATGTTTTTCTAGGAAGGGAGCAATTCTGTTACACATCACAGTTTCTAGTATTTTTGACAATCCTGATATGAGAAATTTGCCTGTAGTTATCAACACTATTTAGGCTATCATTTTTAAATATGGGGACAAATTTACTTGTTTTAAGATTCTCAGGAAATTTTCCTGAAGTAATGGAACAGTTACATATATCATATATAATGTAGCTTATGCACTGTTTAATTATGCATTCTGGTATTTCATCAGGTCCTGCTGAAAAGCTATTCTTTTTGGAGTTAACTATTCTGATTATTTCCTCATGAATTACTGGCTTAAGGTATACGCTTTTTCACTTCTATTTAGTTTAGGATTTTTAATAGTATTAGCGTTAGTTTGGGATGGAAACATTCTATCAGCAACAGTGGTGAAATGATTATTGAAAATATTTGCATCTTCAATTGGATTATCATATATTACATTGTTAACTGTTAGGGTTATATTTTTATGTTTCTCAGTCTTAAAGTTAGCAGTTTCACTCCTAATTACATTCCAAATGTAATCTTGTTTTCATTTGAGTTGTAAATAACCTGGATCTTTGGAATGGGAATTCATCTTGCTAATTTTGCAGGGGGTAGCCAACATCTTGAGAATCTCATAATCCCTCGAGTAAAAGTAAATCTATCTGCATGCTCTCCACACATGTGCAAATCACAGGGTGCTGTAAACAATCTCTCAAAGAGCAAACCTTGGGAGCTGTTTAACAGGATCATAATATTAGTTAATCTGTAGGTAACATCTTTTTAGAAATCCTTGCCTTCAAAGTACCATATAGGACCTTCCCTGACATTACATTTATATTAATAATTGTAACTGCGCTTCTTTTCTAAATGAAATAAAATGGAATAAAACCTTGTAAAAAATCAAACATATTTTCAATTAATCAAAGCTAAACTGTCTTGGTATATCTAAAGGCTCTTCAAATGCTGCATCATGTCAAGTGTATTTTTGCTTTCAAAACTAATACACCAGGAACAATATTACATTGCACTTTCTGTCTGGGATTTATGTGAAATATTGCCAGGATCATATCTTCTCTTGGTAGTAATCAAAAATACAAATGAAATTATATAAATTATGAGTACAAGAGTAAAAAATTTTCCCATCAAACATAATGAGAAGGCTCAGGATCAAATGAAATGATCTACTTTGTGGGTTGACTGGTGTAAATCAAACCTACCAAGTTTCCTCCCTTTGCAAATATAGGCTATCACTATGGATGGAAGGCTAAAGTGTTTCCAGACTCAACTGATTGACTGAGACATCACAGCATGTTACTGCTCTCAAGTGTATCCTATTATGTCAGAACTATACTTAGTCTTCTTCAAGGGCTCATGAGACTGCTTCATCTGTAAGGAGTTAAGAACTTTGAGATTTCAAGATATATGCTTTCATTTTCTATTCCTACTAAATCTTTATAGTATCCAATAAATTTTCTCCAGCCTGAAATCAGCTTGCATGTACTACTTATACCTGGTTTGTTAAAGGCAAATAAATTTCCTACACATCTATTTTCTTTAAAATATCAGCATTCTTCTAGAAGCATACTTATGTTTTATTTCATTAATTGGCAAAAGACATGTTATGAAAATTATTCAATTGACCAATGTAACAATGGCTAGAATTATATGAAAGCTGCATAATTTGCTTTATAATGCTACTTAGGTTATACGAATACTTTGGATTTTTAAAATGTGTAGCAAATCCATAGAATGGCGAAACCTAATTATGGAGAAACCCTAATTATGGAGAAACAGTCATCAAATTTAAAAGGAAGGAAAATTTGAGCAATTCTGATGAAAATAATTTATTGCTAAGTATAAGGTATCTACAAAAAAATCACAGCCTTAATTTTATATATCCTTTTAACTATTTTAATGCATACAAAATAGATATCAAAAGCAATGCACTTTTTCTTCCTCTCTTGCCCTAAAAGCATACATATGCAAAATTGAAACTACATTATGTATATGATATATATATATATATGAAAATATATCATTATACAGTAAATAATATGTTGTGTTCCTAATATTATAACTATCTATTGCAACAGCTTAAAGAACAAATTGTCTTAGATGGTAACACAAATAACTATCACTGGAAATAGATCAGTGGTTTCCAAATTTATTACCTTTAAAAAATGTGTAGTAACTGTGACACTGCAGAGTTCTATATGAAATGTAACCCATACATTGCCACTTGCTAAATGTGAAACGGTACAATAGATAAAAATTTCTTCAATCATTGTTTGAATGTAGCTGCCGAACATGAACAGTTACTCCAGCTTAATCTATTTTCAATATGTTTTAAGACCACAAAAGGAAACATTTATTCAAAAACTAAAATTGTTTTAGTGTTACATAAATGGTTAAACTATTTTGAAAATGATATTTCTATGATACTACAGTTTAAAATGCATTATTAATATCACATTTGATATAAAATCCTTTAAAATGAAGTGATTATCAAATATGAGAAATATATGGAATAGCATCACAAACACAGAAAAACTATACGAAAAGTGCTTTCAAGCATTTAATATAACGCTGCTTATTGACATTAATGAAGACAAGGTTTTATCACAAGTTGGTCCTGCTAATTGGCAGTTCTTTATCTAAATTTACAATTAAATGTACATTTTCTCAAGTCTTTCTTGCCTTACTGATTTAAACATAAATGTAAATATTTGTATGCAGAATTTTAATATACATTTATATATCTACATTTTACAATAATATAGAATATCTAGCCCCATCAAGTTTAATGCTTTATTAGCTTCAAAACTTTTGAGAAATTGAAATTACACTGTAGCTATTTCTACTTTATTTTTCTTTATAAATTTTTTTCAAATGCAATTTTTGTTCACATAAATGGGCACCAAAGAAAATATTAAGGTTTAGGTAAAGAGACAGCAAGAATATATCCTTCCCCCCTTTGTATCAGTATTAAAATAATTTATTTTCAATGACTAGCTGGCACACTGATCAAAACTATGTAAAATTTACAATTATTGTTTTAAAAATCTTATAACCACCTAAAACATATTAGCAAAAAATTTAAATATTGAAGTTTTTAAATTTAAACACACCTTCATAGATAACAAAAGTGGTAATACTTGGCAATGAATTAAGAAACTGTCCTCATTAGCTTTTAAATTTAGCAAAGTTAAGTAACTTGATATTTCAAAAAAAAAAATTAAAACTGATGAATGACTCCATTAAACACTTAGGCTGCAAAATATTCATTCAGTACATTTAAAACCAAGTATTCCACAAATAATAAATAATTTAACAAAATAATAAACTTTGTGATTAATATAAAACATTATAAGTACTTTGTTTACATCATATGTTCAAATTTTCAACAATAGCATTTAATGTATGTGTATAAAAGGTATTTCTTGGGGAATATATGATTCCACCAAATACTAATAAAGTTTTCTGTTTGGTTTTTACTATATAGACCAAAAAATCTCTGGGAGCACTTAATGCTTTAATACTTCACATATTTAGTATTTATCTTAATATATATTTTCTAAACAAGTCATAATTACGATCTTAAATATTTTAATTAGAATTTTCACAGCTAATTGTTGGTTTGTTTCCAGTCACTAGAAAAATGACTACTAGTTTCCATTGTTGAAGATGAAGACTCTCCTCCAAGGGATATATTTCCATGCATAAGACCTTGCCGTTTTTTCATTTCTGAAAAGGAACTTTGACTAAATATACAAGATTCCATGAGAAATTCTAAAAAGTAAGATAAAGGAGCTGAATAAATACAAACTTTTATTATAGCCAGCACATTTCTATAACAGCCCTGGACGTTTATATGGAGTTTTGTTGCAAGTCTAGTAGTGGTAGGCATTAGGGTATGGAGGATTGCTTCTGTGTTCTATGTGATGTAGTGCATAAAGCAGCAAAACCGTTATCATACTGAGTGATTAGTAAACTATTTTGGGTATATACATGTTTCCCAGTAATTGAAGGGCTCATTTACTAGCCTAGTGTGAAATCATAGAGCTATTATTAGATTGTACTAGATATAATAGATATAACATTAGTTGTGACCTTCTGAAAAATCTTTCCTTTAAATAAATTAAAACTGAACCTCAGAAGTAAGAAATAATCTAGTAATAATTTGCTAATATTTGCATATTAAAGCAGACATTTAGTCACTTAAAAAAAAGCTTTTGATATGTTTTTAATATATAAAAACTTTATGTGAGCATATTTTGAGTGGGAAAAAATTATGTGTAAATCATTGCCAGGAGACAGTATAAAAGTATAATTAAAAAACCAAACACCAGAAGATCTCAAAAATTTGCAATTTTCTACAGTCTGAAACATGAAGGATGTGTCAACAGTTTAGATTACTAGTATGCGTTTCTATATGAAATTATTATTATTATTATTATTATTATTATTATTAAAACTTCAATAATTCTTTATTTCTGTGAAACTTTAAAACAAGGAAACTGGGAAAGGTTTTATAACATTCAGACTATGAATAGTAAATGGGAAATATTTTTGACTGTTTTAATAGAATATTTAAATAAATATTAACTGATAAAGAGGAAAATACTGAGTTAAGAGCTATTTATTTAAGAATACTCTGTGAAATGAATAATCTTAGGAGATTAAAAAAGAAAACTATTATCTATTCTACAAAACTGCTAACTTTGATATTTATACATCTAAATATATAAATTTGAAAAAAGTAATACTCTTGGTCACTTATCCATTTAAAGGAGCAAGCTTTACTAATAGGATAGCTGAATCAGAGAATATAACAAAGTCAATTTGGGAGATAGTAAAGGATAATAGCACAAATAAGAATCTGCATAATATAACTGTATATTATAGTTTACAGAAAATTTTGCCAAGTATTAAATACTTACTTTGTAAACATGATAAATTTAAACCATATATGGAAAAGAATATAGTATGTCAGATTGAAGAGGTTAAAGATTCAATTTTCTCTAGAGGGACATCAAATGAAGAAATAGGTAAAATTAATTGGAGAATAAAACTTCAGTAGGATGGGATGAAATATCATCTAAAATATTAAAGCACTGAAAAAAGGGGTTAACTGGAATATTAGTGCATATCATAACTATCTTAATAAGTAAATAATCTGATATACTGAAAATTACTGAAATCAGACCAATTTGTAAAAAAAAGGTAGCAACAAGGAAATAGGAAATTACAGACCAATTATGCTAATTTCCATCTTTGCCAAAATACATGGAAAAGTACTAAGCACAAGATTTCTTTAATAAGCATAACGTACTAAGAAAATCACAGCATGACTTCAGGATAGGCTTATCCACGACAACAGCAGTAGTAGTACTTTTTCACTCAAAACTACAGCTCTAGGTGATAGGAAAATGATGGCATTATTCCTTGACCTGTCCAAGGTATTTGACTCTGTGTCTCATACAATATTATTGGAAAAAGTGCAAAGTATGAATTTTGAGATAAATCCAGGGAAATTCTATAATCATATCTATGAAACTGTAAACAAAGTACAGAAATTCACTATAAAAATGGAAATGTCATAACTTCAGCTAAATCAAACTATAAAATAGTTAAAGTTGGGGGTACCTCAGGAATCTGTACTGGGGCCACTATTATTTCTGATATTTAAAAATGTGCTTAATCTTGTAAAATATGATATTATATCACATTCTGATGATATAATTCTGCTATTTTTTTTTGTAAATCTCTTACTGGATTAGAAAAAATAATAGCAAAACAATCAAATACCATTTACAATTATTAAGTGGTAATTAACAAATGTGCAAAAAACTAAAGCACTTATGTTTCACTACCACAATAATAGGCATGAGAATTTGGACATAATTAATGGAGAAGCAATAGAAAGGTTAATCATATAAATTTCTTGGAAGTCATTGTTGATGATCAGTTAACTTTCAAATGCCATGTAGACTATATTTTTAACAAAGTGACCACATGCATGTATTAAAAAAATTATCTCAATATTCTAATTCAGACAGTTTAAAGTTAGTAGCAGTTGTTTTGTAAAAAATTACTGAGATGATAATGAAAGAGGCAAATTTGTTTAAAAATATAAAAAGCATATATATTCAATATGGCTATTGAATTCTCATTTAATTTAATTTATTTCAGCTTAATATGGTGTTATACACAATTAAGCCATGTCAATATATGAAAGAATAAAGTTTATAATAAAAGTAACAACTTGTAAACTACTCAATTTCCTCACACATATTCACATACATTATGCAGTATGATACATAATACAGTATGACATATAAATAGACATAAGAGTTAATTATAGTTTAAATATTCTGCAATATCATAGTAAACCTCATCTTTAAGGAAACAAAACAAGCATTTCTTGAATTTATTGTATTCATTGCAATTTTTAATATTATCAGGAAGTTGGTTATATAATTTTAGTTATAACCTATCTTAATACAATTTTAATGATCTTTGTTCTCATGCATCATTTATATTTTGTAGTATTCCATATTTTTAATTATTATAATATAATAATATAATATACACTATTGCCATAATTTATCTCACCATTTATACAAATCTAATGTTTAATTATAGGATACTACTTCTGCCAAATCCAAACAGTTTTTTTAAGGTCATGGCCATAAAATTTATTTATTTCAATCCTTTCCCCTTCACACACTATTTAAATGTCAGATACCCTAGCAACAAACTATTGAACACTTGGACAGTAAGCTTTGTTTTCCCGGAAATCTAATTTTTAAAATTACCTTTAACCACTCTTGTAATTGTTCCAATAAATATGAAAAGTTACATTAATATTATAAAAATGAAAAACAGTTGCTTTTCTTTTCCACCATTACCTACTGGTAACAATGAAAATCTGTTCAATTACTTTTGGTGCTTTTTATCACATCACATTAACAGAATATTGAATTATGAGTAATATAATAATCAATAAATTAAACCACAAAAGTTGTTTGCATAGGAAATTATTTGCAGCATAATTTTATTTTGGTAAACGTTTAAAATATGACTAAAAGATAATGAAGAAAAAATCGTGAAAATATTAAAATCCTCAAAACATTATAATGTTAAACGAGGACACACAAACTTGAACTGTTACTTTTCATTGTGATAGAGAGATAGAGAAAGAGAGAGAGAGAGAGAGAGAGAGAAAAGAGAAAAAAGAGAGAGAGAGAGAGAGAGAGAGAGAAAAGAGAAAAAAGAGGGGGAGAGAGAGGATGTGGGCGTGCACACATTTATATGCAAATCAAATTACATAATAAAGGATTTTTTAATTGATATCATTGTATAATTCAGTTTAACTACACACTCTCAAAGCTTCACTTACGTTTCATAAATGTATGGAGCCGGTTTCGAGAACATTTAGTTCCCATCTTCAGCCAGGTTAAAGTTCAACTGTCGGATCATTCGTTGAGCTGTGGGAATGTATATTCTGCTCTGGTGGTGGTGTGATAAACTTGTAGTTTATGTTTTCATCCCCGACAATGTCGAAGTTCATTATGCTGTCTTTATATTTGTAGATGTAGATGTAGATTTTCTCCCAGGTTAGTAATTCCGTACTGATTTTAATAATTTTGCTTTATTTATTATGTCGTGATTTTGTGTCCAAAAATGATATGCTACTGCAGATTTCTCTATTTGCTTGTACTTTATGTTCCTGAAATGTTCCTTTAACCGTGTGCCTATGTTTCTCTTTGTTTTTCTAATGTGGATTTTTTTCACATTTTGCACAGTTTATTTTGTAAACACCTGCTTTTTTCTTCTTGTGGAATACTGTCATTAACATTATCTATCAGTAAATTTTTAACATTAAATCTATTAATCGGTGCCAACGTGATATTAAAATCTTTAAGAATATTCTGAAAATTATGGACACAAAATCACGACATAATAAATGAAGCAAAATTACTAAAATCAGTACAAGGACCTACGGAATTAGCAACCTGGGAGAAAATCTACATCTACAAATATAAAGACAGCATAATGATCTTCGACGTTGCCGGGGATGAAAACATAAGCTACAAGTTTATCACACCGCCACCAGAGCAGAATATACATTCCCACAGCTCAATGAATGATCCGACAGTTGAACTTTAGCCTGGCTGAAGATGGGAACCAAATGTTCTCGAAACCGGTTCCATACATTTATGAAAAGTAAGTGAAGCTTTAAGAGTGTGTAGTTCAACTGAATCATTCAATGATATCAATTAATATGATTAGCTTCAATGCGCAAGCTCCAATTCACATTTAAGTGGTTAATCGGCCTTCGAGCCTTAGGAACACCGACCCGCATTAATTCGTTTTTGCAACGACTATAAGATGGAATACACTGACTCAAGAGAAAATAACCTAAATAACTTCAACTGCAATTTTAATAACTTAAAAAAGGACATTAATGAGTATATATAAAATTAAAAGAAAAAAGCCGACTCATTTCTGCAGATATTCATTTTTTAAACCGTTGCCTTAAACATAAAGTGTGTCCAAAGTTCGTCCAAAAATCGTTAAACGTAACCACAACAGTCGCGAGCAGTTAGCTACCGAGAAAAAAGTTATTCAAATAGAAAGGCCAAAACATTATATTAAAATGGCAAATATTGATCTTAAACTATACGGAAAACGCGTACAGATTTCAAAGAGGTTAGGTTGTATAATATGGGATAATTTAATTAGAACAGCCTTAGAACATATACAATATCGAGTAAACAAAAAAGTCAGCAATTAAAAAGGAAAATTTAGTAATCCTTATCATAAACCAAAGAAAATGTCAAACCCTAAACAGAATTATGTAGAAAATCTATCTAATGAAAATTTAAAAAAAAAAGAAGAATTAGCATTTCTAAATAAAGGTTTAAAAATTTGTGTACTATACTCCAATAAAATAGAGGATTATTTGGTTAATTTGGAAGTTGCCATTGAAGGATTGAAGAACAAAGAAAAAGAAATAGAATTAAATCAGAAAACGTTTTTAAAGACATTGTTAAAAAGAATACAGCAGTACACAAGACTTATAAGAATACAATAAAATCCTTAAATGAAAAAGATATTGTTTATACTAAAGCGGATAAAGGAAACAGAGTAGTAATATTGGATAAAGAAAATTATAATAGAATGCAGAATTTATTAAATAAAAAAGAATATGTTCAGATCCAATCAAACCCATTGAAAGGGTGTGTTAATTCCATCAATGAGGTTCTGAAATCATGTACAGTCATTCCAAAAGAAACAATATACAAAATAAAACAGAGCAGCCATAAAATAGTGAAGGTATATGGATTACCTAAAATTCACAAGACTGGAAAGGGTATGCGCCCCATCATTAATAACATAAATACTCCCTCTTACTATTTAGCAAAATGGTTAGCTAATAGATTCAAGACATTACTAAAATTTCAAACCATGAGCACAAAAAATTCATATCAGTTAATAGAAAAAATTAAAGACATAAAATTGCATCCCACTCTTGTATCTTTCGACGTAGAATCTCTGTTTTCGAGCATACCAAAAGAAAAACTCCTGATTTATCTACATGATTGGCTAAAAACAAGTGGAATTAATGATATACACATAAATGAATACATCAAACTGACAGAAATTTGCATAAACCAAGCCATTTTTACTTTTAAAGGAAAAATTTATAAACAACAAGCAGGACTTACAATGGGCAGCCCCTTATCTCCATTTCTAGCTAACCTCTTCATGAGTAGATTTGAAATACACATCAACACAACTTTTCCATACATATTTAAGGTATGTTACAGATATATAGACGATATATTTGCCATATTTAACAAAAAATTCATTGACGATGCCTTAAATGTTCTAAATATATAAGATATAAACATATCATTTACATAAGAAATAGAAACAGATAATTTGCTGCCATTCTTGGATATTAAAATAATAAAATGCCGAGAATATCTTAAATTTGGAATATATAGAAAGAATACACACACAGATAATCACATCAAAGCTGACACTTTTAACCCCACAGCGCACAAGCATGCAGTAATTAACAGTTTAACACACCGGCTAGTTAACCTACAAATTAGCAAAGAAAAATATTTTAATGAATACAAATAAATACAAGAAACAGCAGTTAAAAATGGTTTTAAAAAGAACCTAGTACATAAAAAGGTGCAGAAATTCAAGAGACAAAAGTAACCACAACACTTTCAGCAAGAAAAGATAAACTAATTTTTAAAAAATCCACATATCATCCATGGGCCACAAAAAAATTAAGAATATTCTTAAAGATTTTAATATCAGGTTGGCACCGATTAATAGATTTAATGTTAAAATTTCACTCATAGATAATGTTGATGACAGTATTCCACAAGAAGAAAAATCAGGTATTTACAAAATAAACTGTGCAGAATGTGAAAAAATCTACATTGGAAAAACAAAGAGAAACATAGGCACATGGCTAAAGGAACATTTCAGGAACATAAAGTACAAGCAAATAGAGAAATCAGCAGTAGCATATCACTTTTTGACACAAAATCACACATAATAAATAAAGCAAAATTATTAAAATCAGTACAAGAACCTACGGAATTGGCAACCCGGGAGAAAATCTACATCTACAAATATAAAGACAGCATAATGAACTTGAACATTGCCGGGGATGAAAACATAAACTACAAGTTTATCATATCGTCACCACAGCAGAATATACATTCCCACAGCTCAACGAATGATCCGACAGCTGAACTTTAGCCTGGCTGAAAATGGGAACTAAATGTTCTCGAAACCGGTTCCATACATTTATGAAAAGTAAGTGAAGCTTTAAGAATGTGTAGTTCAACTGAATCATACAATGATATGAATTAATATGATTAGCTAGTACCAATTTACATTTAAAAAGGATTTTTTGTCAAAAAACTTTTAATTTTTACATTTTTAAAATTAATATCATAAAATAAATTTATATACACATATTTATGAACAATAAAACTCTTTAACTGGTCAGTCTATTACATACACTTATTTCTCCACTTATCAATGCTTATTAGCAGATGTTTCATGGACTTTGTACATCCTCAGCTGCAAGTTGACCAGCAGGTGATCCAAATTGTGACCTGGATGCTTCAGCTGGCCTCCAGCTGGAGGTTATAAAATTTTGTAATTAAACCATCATCTGCTGGAATTTTAAAATTCATCAGTATATTTATTTTCTTTTAAATAAATCTTTTCCCATTATCCAAGTTCCAATGATAGGTATACCAATAGTAATAATTTTGTTTTTTTCTATTTCATTATTTATTTCTCAAAAATGGTTACCCACAGTTGATTTACCAGTGCATATTTTATTGCAATCTGAACAATTTATTTGGTAGACGCCTGGCTTCCTTTCTAAAAAATATGTACATTGGGAAAACAAAAAGAAATATAAATGTAAGATTTAAAGAACATTTCAGGAATTTAAAGTATAAATGAGCAGATACTAGCTTTGGTCAAACATTTTTGCAAAATTAATCATGAAATAGAAAAGAAATAAAATTTATCAAAATCAGCATATTTACTATTGGAATAATCATAAAAAATATTTACATAAAAAAATTAAGATAGATTGATGAATTTCAAAATTTTAACAAATGACAGTTTAATTGCAGCATTTTGTAACCTCCCTGCAGACATCAAATGTAAACATTGAGGCTGCAACTCAAATTACCTGCTAGTTGACATACAGCTGAGGATATGGAGAAGGGTCCAAATTATGTTCTACCAATGAATGTAAGCGGAAAAATAAGAGTATGCAATCTACTCACCAGCTAAAGCAATTAATTTTAATTATATCTCCATGGTAGAAGTTCTCAAATTTACATTTAAATATTTATGGAAATGGATGATTTGTTTCTGATTGTTGGTAGTATGGAAAAAATTTAATATATGAAATAAAATTCCTAAAAAGAGCATTAGAAAACAAGGTCAATGGGCACCCAACAATAAGATTTGTGCTCAAGACTAGGAAACATTTCTGGAGGAACTAAGAATCAGACTGCAGCTGCCATTTAATAATTTATATAATGATGCATAGAATGACAAATATGTTCAGAAGTATCTGTAACTACTTTGAAAACTCACAGAAAGCTCCAGTAATTAAACTGAACCAAAGAGGAAATCAAGAGGGACTTCTTCACTAAGGATTCAATGTTAGATAGCGAATGGACCATTGAGAACCAGAGACATACCACCATAAAAACTGGATAAATGTGGAATGTTAGATAGCGAATGGACCATTGAGAACCAGAGACATACCACCATAAAAACTGGATAAATGTGGAATTTCACCAGGCAGATGAGTACAAAATTTTTGGGCAGATATGCGAGTAAGATCATTTATAATCAAGCTGTCCCCCAGAAAAGAAAAGAAAAACACTAAGTGAATATTTCAAGGGCATATTGTAGTTATCTTTCCAGTGCAGCTTTCTATTATCATAACATTTTAGACATATTACAAGTTTATGAAAGTGTTCATTATATTATTTATTATGAATTTATTAATGTGTTTCAGTTTCCTCTCAGTGTTATGGAATATTACAGAATGTCACATGATGGACACTGACAATACAGGAAGTTAAGTTACCTATATTAACTGGAATGCTTATGTTAACAACCTTGAATTTAATATCTAAATCAATAAACATATACTTCCATTTTTCATTAACAATATGGTCTTTTATTGTATTTATACTTTGGAGATATCATCTTGGCATGTTTTTATTTATGATTTGAAGTTTAAATAAACTTGTTGATTAAAGTTCACAATAATTGTTTACAAAATAGTATATATTTTTTCATTATTAAACATAACCTTAATGTCAGTTCACACTCTTTACTGTTTTGATTTGGATGGTATCAATTTTCATTACTTTGTGGATTAAGTATTTAACTATTGATTTTTAATTTAATCTATAATTTTCCTTTCATAAGTGAATTATGGAGCCTTGCATATTTGGAATATTCACAACACAATATATTCTGAAAGATAAAATTCTTTAGCTGTCTATTACTGACAAAACCCCTTGATGCTAAAGCAATTAATGTTTTTCCCTGTGATGGAAGAACTGTTACGATTTTATCCATACTTTCAAAAAATTCATGATGTTGTTGGAAATCAAGTTTGATAACTTAATAAGAATGTCAAGCACTTTAAAATGTGAGAATAACTCTTCAGAAAGGACTCATAAAGAACAGGCATAAAAGAGGTTATGTATGTGCTAAAACAGAATTCTCAAATCATGCATGAAAAAAGTGCAGTAGAAGTTTACTCTCCATTCACATTTAAATTACAAGCTCACCCTATGGGAGCAGTAGGGAAAAAAAGAACTTTAAATTTTTTACATAATAGAAAAAATCTAAAATTATTTAAAAAAATACTTGTAAAGATAACTTTAAAACAATTGAGATTAACACTCCCTGCACATAATATAAATAAGTATAATTTATGTAAGAATCCACAACGAGGCTAAAAATATAGACAAACATACCTAAAACTAGAACAAAGCAAAACTATTTTAAAAATAAATTGGGATGCTCTTTGGGTAGTAAATATATAGAAAATGCGAAAAAATTATACATTTATATTTTAATTATTCCCAAGTTGATTTAATACTCTTATGCTCCACTTACCATTGAGTTATACAAAATATATTTCACAGGCCTTTGTCCGCATCATCTGCTATGAGTATACTGCTGGATTCATTGATGGTTGGATGGACGTGGTGTAGCTCTTGTGGATATTTTATAATTTTTGCAATAATTGGTCTTCCATCGGAATCTAGAAGTTTATAATCTTATCTTCATATTATTTTATAAAATTTTTCCCCCTTATTCTCAGTTCCAAAAGTCTATCTACAAATTTAAATAATTTGACTTCCATTTTTATATTATGTTTATCTCTCCAAATGTGGTGTGCAACCACTGATTTATCTACTTGATTGTACCTGTAGTTTCTCCAGTCTTCCTTCAGTTCAATTTCAATGCTTCTTTTTGTTTTGCCAATATATACTTTGTTGCATTCCCAGCAATTTGTTTTATAGGTTCCTGGCTTCTTCTGATCAGGGATTTTATCATTATCACCAAGTTGAGCAGATTATTTGGACTGAATTTATTCATTAGGGATGAAGTAATACCAAAATCTCTTGAGTAATTTTTGTAATTTTTTTGTAGGATAAGGATAAATAAATTTCTTGAGAATTCTAGTTTTCAATATTGTAACCTGCTGGAATCTCTTTTCTTGTTTGAATTTCTTGATTTTCTTGTCCATAATTTCTTGGCATACCCATTGGTTTTTGCTCTCATATTATTTGAGAGAACTTTTCGCTATATTCAAACTTATTCATGGGTATGTTAATGAGTCTATGTACTAAGCTGTTGAGAACTGCACGTTTGTGTGCTGTGGGATTGAAGTCACTTGCCTTAATGTAGCTTTCCATCTGCATATCCTTTCTGTACATTCCAAATTTTAAATTATTACCTGTTCTCATAATCAAGTTAAGGAAATAAATCATGTTGTTTTGTTCTGTTTCAGAGGTAAATTTAATTTCCCTATCTTGTAGTTTTAGCAATTTAACAGCATTATCCAAATGTTTATTAACCATCACAAGGATGTCATCCTTTTATCTGTGCCAGACTTTAAAACTCTATGGGAATGATTTTGTGATCTACTTTTCTAAACTACACACATATAAATCAGTCAGAAAGGGTGATAATATATTTCTCATAGCTAAACCTGCTTCTTGTTTATGAAATTCACCATTGAACCTGAAGAAATTCCGATTAATGCAGACTTCTGTTAGTTGGATGTATTCTTTATGAAGGGATTTGAGAGTTTGCATTTTGGTATGCTGGGAAAGAATGAATTTACATCAAATGACACTAGAGGACATCCTTTTAGAGAACCAAATCTTTAATTTTCTCCACCACTTCTTTGGAATTACTTACACTTAAACTATCAAACTTAGGAAATGTTTGAAATCCCTGGAGGAGTGATCTTGCTAGTTGGTAGGAAGGTGTGTTTCTACTGTTCATTATTGGTCTCATGGGATTTCCTGACTTATGTATTTTTGGTAGGCCATATAATCCTCGATATTGTGATGTCTGCTTTTAATTTTGCTTTCAGCTTGGGTGGTATGATTATACTTTTGTTGACCAATTTGTTATAAACTATATACATTTTTCAAAGGATCCCCTTTTATTTTCATGTACTCTTTCCTACTGAGAAGCTCTTCCATCTTTTACTGATATTTTACTTTGTCCATGATCATGTTCACTTTATCTGCTTTTTTATATAATACTGGTTTTTTATTAAGTGATACCAGGACTTGCTTTTGAGCTGTAAACCTAACCTTACTTTTGAAGATGCAACTTAGAATTTCCTCCCCTTTTTTTCTAATGATGTTCTTATAGGCATTATTTAGCCCATGAGACCAATAATTAACTGTAGAAACATGGCTTCCTACCAATTATCAAGATGATTCCTCCAGAGATTTCAAAAATTTCCTAGGTTTGATAGTTTAAGCGCAAGTGATTTCAAAGGACTAATGGAGGAAATTAAATATTTACTTCTCCAAAAGAATGATTTTCTAGTATCCTTTGATGTAAATTCACTCTTTTCCAGCATATCAAAATGCAAACTCCCAACATCCCTTCGGAAACAGTTGCAGTCTCAGAAATTAAGCAAGGAGGAGATGGAGGATTACATCCAACTAACAAACTGAAGTCTGCATCAGATAGAATTTCTTCATAATTAACTGTAATTTCACAAACAAGAAGCAGATTTAGCCATGAGAAATCCATTATCACCCTTTTTGACTGATTTATAAATGAGTAAATCATTCCCATAGATTTTAAAGTATGGCACAGATATGTGGAGGATATCCTTGCAACGGCTAATAAGAAACACTTGGATGATGCTTTGAAATTACTAAACATACAAATAGGAAAAATAAATTCACATCTGAAAAAGAACAAGATAACATGGTTCCTTTCCTCGACTTAAAGTTTACAAGAACAGGCAATAAATTAAAATTTGAAATATACAGAAATGATACACAGACAGAAAGTTTCATAAGGCCAGTGGCTGCAATTCCAGAGCACACAAACATGCAGTTCTGAACAGCTTAGCATGTAGACAAATTACATACCCACGAGTTTGAATATAATGAAGAGTACTCTCAAATAATACAAAGAGCAAAAACCAATGGGCATGGCAAAGAAATTATAGACAAGAAAATCAACAAATTCAAACAAGAAAAGAGTTTCAAACAGATTACAACATTGACAAATACCATTTACTTATCCTTGGGCCACCAAAAATTACCGAAAATACTTGAGAGAGTTTACTTCATCTACAGTAAATAAATTCACTTTAAATAATCTGCTCAACTCTGGTAATAATGCTAGAATCCCTAATGAGAAGAAGCCAGGAATCTATAAAATCAATTACTTGGAATGCAACAAAGTATATATTGATGAAACGAAAAGAAGCATTGGAATTAGGCTGTAGGAAGTTGGGGAAATAACAGGTAAAATCAGATAGATAAATCAGTAGTTGCACACCACTTTTGGATAGAAAAACAGGATTAAAAATGGAAGTCAAATTACTGAAATTTGTAGATAGACCTTTGGAGCTGGGAATATAGGAAAATTTTTTATAAAATAACATAAATGTAAAATTATAAACTTTGAGATCTCAAAAGAAGACAAATTAATGCAAAAGTTCATAAAATGTCCACGAGAGCTAAACCAAGTCCATTCAGCCAATGAATCTGGCAGTCGACACATAGCTGCTGATGTGAACAAAGGCCTGTGATACATGTTCTGTATAACTCAATGGCAAGTAGAGCATAACAGTATAAATAGACACTCCAACTAATTAAGAATATGTTAACTGCTTCACTATACTAGTTTCCAAACAAAATTAGTTTTAAATTTAATACAATCATTTACTTCACACATTGAAAGTAATAAAAGAGGATAAAAAAATTAAATTAAGTCCTACCTTATAAAAAGCTTTTTATTCTGTGAAGAGTATAAAATAGCAAATCTAAATGCAAATAATTTACTTTGATAATTATGCATGTGTACATTTGTGTCCATCATGTAATTTTAAAATAACATTTCAATGAAGCCTTTGTATACATTGGTAATTATAATGTCTAGAGAGAGAGAGAGAGAGAGAGAGAGGGGGGGGATGGAGTGGGATGGGGGGATGGTGTATGTTTGAAGAAGAGTATTGTAGTTACTCCCCTCCATCAAAATCAACATGCCATCTAAGTCCTGCATAACAGTGCTACACTGTCTTGTCAGCAGACTGTCGATTGCTAGGAAGAAAATAGCTCTAGGGGCATTCTTAGACAGAGGGTAGTTTTGATAACACCTTTTACAAGTCTATGGTTCTGGCTGCACAGAAACATGGAGTCAATGATGCTCTTTGTAGTTGGATATACTCTATGCTCAGGATAAGAAATATTACTGCTAGCTTTCTTTGGGAAACAAAAGCGATTATTGCCATGAGAATTTGGCCACAGGGAGGAGTTCTCTCCTCCATAATTTGGAGTCTCATGGTGGGTGATCTGCTTAAAGATATGACCCAGAAGGGATATTATATGAAAGGGTATGTGGATGACATAGCACTATTCATTTTTGGGAAATTTCTGAATAAGTCTCAGACATAACGAACTGTGGGCTAGGAAAAATCCACAGCTTGTGCATGCAGGAGGGTCTTTCTATTAAGCCTAGCAAAACAATTGTTCCTTTTACTAACAGAGACATATTAAAGACATAGAAAATTTAAAACTAGGCATTTCAAACCAGGAATATTCAGAGTCAGTCAAATATCTAGGTCTATACAGGATAAGAAATTGATCTGGAACAATCATATTGACTACATCATCCATAGTGCCAGGTGGTCTCTTGTAACTATGAAATGCACTATAGAAACCACCTGGGGCTTAAAGTCACAATGGTTAATTGCCAGATACCGTTCCATTGTCTGGTGGCAAAAATTATTACAAATTACTATACCAAGTAAGTTTACCAAGCTACAGAAATTAGCATGTTTGTGTGTCACAGGGGCCTTCAGAAATACTCCAACCATTGCATTGGAGACTGTTGGGTTTCCCTCCCTTGACATTTACTTACAAGTGAAGGCTAGGCTTACTGCATACCACTTGGTGCAGGCAGGGCATTAGAGAAGCAGCTGTGCAACAACAGGACACACCTCCATTCAATATTTCATTAATATTTTAGTACCGAGCATGAAGTCTGACCTAATGAACACTCATTCTCCCCTTGCAATCAAGGTAGCTCTTGGATCTTGAGAAGACTGGATGCAAGAAATTATACCTGAAAAAGGATGTGACCAACTTGTGTGGTTCACCAATGGATCCTACATAGGGAACACAATTGGATGCAGGCATATATGGCCTATATGCAAGCAGCAATATCAGTATAAACCCTGGGATGTATTGCACACTTTTTCAGGCAGAAGTGTTTGCTATCCTGAACTGTGCTTTTATAGAACAAGAAAGATTTACCATGGCAAAAAAATTCTCATTCTCACAGATAGCCAAATTGCTTTAAAAGTATTTATTTCAGAACTGGTAAAATCTAAACTGGTATAGGAATGCCAAAATGAGACTTCCCCAGCTTCTTGTAAAAGGCGTGAACTTTGGTGGGTGCCAGATCAAATCAGAGGCAAAAAAGGATAATGAAACACCCTTTGTTGATGGTAAACCTGGGGTTGGATTCAGTAAGATACTGCAGTAGAAACATGGATTGTGGAAAAACACCAACTTAGGTGACAAACCTATCCAGGAAAAAAACAAACTAGAAAATTGGTCCTAGGTTCAAGCAACACTCTTTTCTCATTTCTCCTAAAGTTGGATAGAAGAGGAATAAGGAAAGTAGTTGCATTATTTACTGAACATGACCACTTCAGAAAACATCTATGTAAAGCAGGACTCTATAAAGATAAACCCATTTGCAGAATGCACAAACAGAATGAGGAGTCTGCCTTGCATATCCTGTTTAATTGCCCATTCTTGGTAAGAAAGAGACTTACTCTTTCTATAATCAAGGAAGACCTGAGAGCAGACTTTGGCTTGGAACCAAGTAATTCCAACTTGTTTAAGGAACAGATTTTGGGAAACAGTGCAGATATCTCTTCCTATAGGATTGCACAATAAGCCTTAAGCTGATGTGTAGGAGATTAATAAATCTACAATAACCCTCCCCATTATCCATTCTAATATAATATGTATAATGTCTGTACTTGTCCTTTTACAATTAATGACAATTTTAAACTTAAACATTTTGATGAAGCCTTTGTAAATTCTATTATTTATGGTAAATAAATATAAATCTATAGTACATATTCTGAAGTGTCAATTAGGTTTATGAAATTTGCAGAAACTACCCAAACACTGCATTCTGGCATTGAAAAGAAAGCAATGTGCACGAGAGGAGGGGTGGTATTAAAAAGATGGTTTTCTAAAAAGAATATTCTGTTATGTTTAGGTGAGTGAAAAGGTTGTCTCCCAAATGAGAATTGCTAAATTTGAGATTCATTGCAGTTTAAGTTATACATAAACTTTGATTACAACAGGTTATTCCAAATTAATTAGTGTTGACACCTTAGAGGAAGAACTTATTTAAGATCTGATTGATGATGTAGGGACTCAGTATTGTCCTCAAAGTTTTGCTGGATGCTAACTTAAATATCTGGAAAAGTATAAGAAAACCATAAACAATAACGCTTAGCATGAATAGATTTTGCAGGCAATTACTCCTTTATTGTAGAGGCTGCAGTTAAAGGGCACTGTTAGTTTAATGAACAAGTAACACTTCATCCTATGCTGCTATATTTATAAACAGAGGCATTCCTAAAGTTGTATTCATTTTGCATTATTTTATGAGGAAATCACTCAAATTAAATGAGGAAATCACTCACTAATTTTGTTTCACTTACTAGGACATATTTTGAAGGCTGCTGCCTTAATCAGCATGGTTCAACTGTCAACTTCCCAGCATACTGTTAAGGTGTCTCTCTGTAGATTTTAAAATGAAAGAAATTTGAGTGATTTTCTCATTAAAAATGTCAAAGTAATATTATATTTAACTGTAAAAATTCCAGTTATTTAAAACTGCAATTATATTATTGTTATATTAGTGACTGCCTCTGCCATTACAATGATGCCTTTTATATTTTTCAGAGTGCTATGTTAAATTATATCAAGCAATTAAACTGTCAACTAGGAAAACCGAATGATTTTTGCATTTTTTCGTGTTATTTATTATGTGCATAAGTTTTTAGGATATTTTAATTATGTAACATAGTTCCATTCTTAGCAAATAGTATGTGATTTCATACACTGTATACTATACATGGATGATTTTTAAAAATTATAATTATGCAAGATGTCATCCTGTATATTGGTATGAGTTTAAACACATTTTTTTATGATATTGAAACTTTATCCTTGCAATATATAGTTTTGGCCCTTATGAGAGTTTTATAAAATATATTGAACTTTAATATTGACATATAACATAAATTAATAGAAATATAAAAATGTCTACAGAAACATTCAAGATCAAATTACATTACACACTATGTAAGAAATAAATCAGAATGTTATAAACAAACCAAATCCCTAAAAATCAAATGTAGTAACACCTGTAGTATATCCTTGTATAGTCTACTATACAGCAAATCATATGCGGAAAACAAAATTTCCTTCTCTTCCACTGGTGCCTTCAGCAATTTTGACATTTGGTCCTTATAAATTGTTTCTTTATCAGGGACTTCAGGAAATAAAAATATCCTTTTGATGCTGTTGTATGAGCACAGAAACATTAAATTAACATTTGTTGTGATGCAAACAAACTGCCTCATATGAATCTTATACCCAACATTGTAATCTTAATTAGCCACAAAAAATGAATCCTGCTGTAGCTTAGGGACATTCTGTCTATGTCATCACTTTAAGCTTCACTGCTGCTAGCACTTCTGCTACAAGAGGATATGAACCAAATGGTATCCCAAAACTGACTTCCCTGGTGCAATGTTAATCTTCTTGCACCTCATAAAAATCACTAGCTCTTTGTATCCAGCCTCCATTTCATCAAAATTTTTCTACCAAGATAAATCATTGGTTTTGTCATTAGTGTCTAGAAGTTCCAATATATGAGCTGGATTAAATGGTAGAAGTCCAGTTGCACTAAAACCACTTTTTAACACGTTCCCTGTAGCTTGGTCCACCATATGTTTCAGTGCAGTTCTTTCCTCCCTGTCAGTACAAATTTTGGTGACTTCCCAAAACTTGAAACTATTATTACGTAAAATTCTAAGTTATAAAAGGCTCAAAGGTGTGTATTTATTCTGCAAGAGATAAATTATTGAAATAAGTTATAAATTCTGTTTGGCCCTCCAGTACCCTGATAACACTTTTATGCACTGGTTTTTTATTGCTTGGGTCGATGTGTGTCTGGATTGTTGTCCTGAGCTCTTTTAGTGCCAAATACTGCAGAAAAAACAGATTACTCATTGTTGGACAAGAAAATACACACATTGTCATTTGTAAGTGCTAGCATGTAAAAATAGCTGCTATAAAGTATGTAGCAAAATATTGTTTACAGTTATGAAATGTTTATTTATGTACTATAATAATTAGGTTTGACACCTGCCCTAATCATATTTCATTGCATTTTTAGCTAGAAATGGATCCATATACATCTGGATGGCCTGTAACAAGGAAAAGAAGATGTGGTACACCATCAGATGAAAAGGGAATAAGCTATTTGTGAACTACTACCTAAATCAAAGTGACTCTTGACTTCTCCTGCATCTGATGTGATGATGCAGCTTACAATCCCCAAGATTCAAGATCATCTTCTGATTTAAATGTAAGTGATGACTCCTATTCTGAAGATGAGGTTCAAAATACTATATATAACTCTGATAATGATAATGGTGTTTATGGATAATATATACTGTCACAAGTGGTCGAGGTCGAAGGCGCAGACTCCTGAGCGGGAGGTCTGAGGTTCAAATACTTCCAGGACCGTGCTTCCTGACTGAGGGTTTTTCCAGGTTTCCCTCAGTCCTCATAAATGGTAAATGCTGGGCAGGTACCATAAACATATGTCTGGAATGTTTCCTTTCTTAAAAAATCTTTTTCCAATATATCATTCCATTTCATGTATCATCAGTGTCTACCCCCAGTATAAACACACGTTAAACACCATTAAAAAAATGGAAAATTATACCATAATTTGGAATCCAATTAAACAAAACAATACAGCAACAGTAATTTTCAGTTGAGATTCAGATGTTAATGTTTCCACTAATTTTGACATCCTTTCTGATACTGAAAAAAAAGATATATTTAAAAGTATAATTTTGGAGACAAACAAATATGCACCACAGAAACTGTCCAAAATGCTAGGCAAAAAAAAAAAAAAAACCTCATCTAGCCAATTGGCTTGACACTTCTGAGGAAGAAATGGGAAAGTTTATTAACCCATTGTATAAAACAAAGTCAGAAAAGTGACTATGCCTTGTAATTGATTTCTAGCACTGTTATATTGATGGCATTTTGTTGAAAATGGTGCCCCTAGAAACAAACAACAAAGTACAGGTGTTAGTTGAAAATCTACAGAGTAACTTTCAAAATGCTCTAACCCCCAGGAAGAGATGTATTCAATGACTATGATTCATTTCTTGGGGAGGAAGACTGCTTTTCAGGCAGTATATCCCAAACAACTCTCACAAGTATGATTTAAAATTAAACAAAATTTGTACAGAGGCTATACTTATACTTATGCCTTACAAATCTACCAAGGGAAAGACAATGAACTACAAGGTGCAGGTCATACAGAGGGTAGAGGCCATCACTATGAAAATGTGTGAGCCTCCATTTGAAAAAGTTTGCATTCTTAATGCAGAAAATTTCTATGCAAGTGTTTCTGTAGCACAATAGTTGTTGGATAAAATTATGCTTCTCTGTGGAACATTTTGTTCAAATATAGCAGGAGTTCCCAAGGGGAAAAAGTTAAAAAAGGGCATATGTGTAGAGTCCAAAACAAAAATGAGTCAAAATTATTAACTGGGTAGATAAAAGGAAAATTCTGATGATTTAAGCAGTTCCTGGACATGCTGAGTTTTAAAGGACACCAAAAAAATAAACAGAAAAGGAGAAGCTATAATGAAACCAAAGATGTACTAGAGTAAAAAAACATTTAAAAAGGGATTGATCTCAGTCACCAGATGTCTTCCTACTATTCACCATTGAGACAAGGGGTGAAATGTTGGAGAAAAATTGAAATCTAACTCCTATTGGGGACTTCTATAGTAAATGCCTAGATTCTACATTGTAAAAACAGCACTTCTAGGAAAAGAATGTCATTTCACATTTTCAAAGAGTCAATTGCCTTGCCTTTAGTAGATATGCTCAATGTGCCACTCCTCCATCAAGAAGTGCATACTTTGGGGAAAAATTGAGGGACCAGTTAGAACATTTTGGTGACAGTGCATGTTATGCCATTAAAGGATTATCACTCAGCAAGGCAAAAATCAGCAGACAATAGAACCAAGAAAGTTACAACCTTCTGCAATGACTGCCTATGACAACCTAAAATGTGCATTAATTGTTTCAATGAAAATCATACTGAAGAATGACTTTTTAAGATTCCAGCTGTTAAACAGATCAAAGTTTATGTAAATAATTTTTTTTTGTATTGTTTCCTATAAGACATGTTTTGCAAATTAAGTAGTAGGATAAAAGTGTCCAATAAAAATAAAATTTATTTTGGGGTCATTTTGGGTCTAGCTGGTCACTGATGCTGTAGTATATGCAAAGAAATGTCCCCTTTCCTTTAGACAGCCCAACAAACACCTTCGTGGTAAAATGACATAATATAGAGGCTTGATTTATACTTGCAACCTGTGGGGCAACAGTGACCAAAACTGCATTTCAGTGAAGTTTTCATCAGGTCACCAGTGGCCAATATGCAATACAATCACATCTACTTTCACAGGGAACATGTTAATATTAGTATTTTTTACTTTAATCTTCTCCAGCATCTGTGCTAATAAGGAAAGAAATGCATCCCACGATATTTTACTATGAATATTCTTCTTCCAGTCACTTATAGCCTCATTCCAAGCTTTATTTACAGGTCTGAAAAAACTGCCATTTGAAGGCTGGAACTGTATACTGTTTGGAGGCAACAACACAAAAGTAATGTTACATTTCTTAGATTTCCTCATCACTTTAAGGGAAATATGGCTAAATAAGTTCTCTCAAATAAAAATTTAGTCCTGGCATTTTCTTTGAATATGGCAATGCTCTAGTCATTAACCAATCCTCAAAAACTAGCCTTATCAAACCACCCACTTCTGTTACAATTGTACTTTGTTCTGGGTGGGCCACCCTCTTGTCAGGTGTCTCAAAGATGCTTGAATTTGTATAGGACATAAAGGAGAATGTGATCATTACCCCTAGCAGCTGTCATACAGAAATGCTGCATTTTGAAAAATCAACTACTCATTTCAGCCTGTTTTACACTGCTCTTAACATCAATGTTTTTCATTTCTGAATCATTGAATATTTAGTTGAGTAATAGTTTCCAAAATTTGAAGTTGGCAAATTTTTTATAATTGGACTAATGTTGAAGAAAAATTTTTGAACTGATTCTTTGGATACTTCAGTATAAGTAATGTTGATGTTCTTACTCAGCCTAATGGAAGAGTTTTAGAATGCCTCTCTCAAAAAGCATCAGCCCAGTCCACTCATGGAAAAATATTTTTAAGCACTTTTCTCTCCTGCCAGACCTGTTCAAGTAATTCTTTACCAAATATCTTATATCTGTGGGTCTAAAGGGAAAGCCCCAGCAAACTGCACTTAGTATTCACTCCATAAGAGTTTTCAGAGAATCTGCATTTTTTTTTTTTTTTTTTACACAGGCTGGCCCCCCATTACTATTTCATGCTTCAAGTTTATCTTAGTTTCCAGCATTGAACTTGGCATGCCATTACATTCCAATGCTTTTATAGAAGACATACCTAACTTTATGGCTATGATCACTTTTTCTAAATTTTCCGCATTGTATAATTTTAGTGTTCAGGAACTCCAAGCTCCTCCTATAATGACCATCATTGTATAAAGGCAGTCCTTGAATTACTGTTTTTAAGAAACATGGATTTACGTGCAATAAGAATATATTGTGTACTAATTTATACATTGTCACCCAATACAATGTCTGTCTGTCAATAAGAGACTTAAAAGCAATTTCTTTTGAATCTATGTATGAAAGTATCTGAGGTTAATATTTTGGAATTAAGTGCTCTATGTCAAAGCTTCATAGAATTAACACTTTACAAATGTGTAGATAGATGTTTGCAAAACATAAAATAAACCTTAATATTTGACAATTAAAAATTTCCATTCAATTTTAATTGTTTCTGAACTTTATTCCTGCTTTTTAATCTATGTAATATACAATGCGCAAAGTCACACCACATATCTGAAATCACTACAGTTGAGGTATAAAAATTTTGGTACTGTGGTGATGGGGATAAACAACAATGAAAAGAATGTTGCAAATATTCTCAATAGTGAAAATTTTGGTATTAATGTTGAGTGGAATTTCTTTGCTAGTACTCATGGATAAAGTTCATGTGATGCCATTGATGTAATGACAAAATGGTTTCTGACCAAGGCCAGTCTTCAGCAAAAATATAAACATCAAATTATGACACCTGAATAGATTCACTTTCTGTGCAAAATTTATGATAGTTATATCAATTCCAAATATTATGTTAAATTACTGTTACAAACTTGTTGACTTCAGTGACATGAGTATATAAATATTCTGGGACACCATTTTTTTTCTCTCTTATAAAACAGGTGAATTATCATCTTTTTAAGAGTATTTGTTTCTTGGTTAAGTATTATTATATTTATATTACATAAATATTTCAATGTTAATTTTATAATAATTAACTTTAAAATATTACTGTGAAATAGTTTATTCTTATCTCGGATTATTAAAATTAACAATTCATATATTATTTCCTTCATGTGATATAATAGAAGTCAGTATTATGTTCACCTAATAAGCAAAATCTTAACATTCTATATAATAGGATATTGCTAATGCAGTAATCTTGGAAAAATATGGGCAAAATTTAACAAATACTCCAGAGCATTAAGAAGAAATTATCATAATTTTTAACTATTTTCTCCTTCCCAACTTATCATTTAACCATTTATATTAAAACAATTTTTATTATTACAATATTAAAATTATAACATGGTAAAGCCAGATATGCTTAAGTAGACTTTGCAAGACATTTAATATTGTTTCAACATTTGCTGAGCTATAAATGGACTACACATTTAATTAAAATATGTAAAAAATTTAAAATTTTGGTACATTCTAATGCTGGACTTATATTTATCTGTGCAAAATTTATAGAACTACAATATTTTAAATTATAAAATTCTTTTCAATTGAAAATGAATGTAGAAATCCACACAGTGAAACTATCATAATCTTAAATATTGTACTTACAAAGCTGTTGACAATGGAGTGGCAATATAACCTAAACTTAGGTATTCATTTTTTTACACTAAACTTCATTCATTTACACAAAAGTACGATGTGTTTCGGAAGAATCTCTCCCATCTTCAGTTGCTCACTGAACCGCCATTACTTGAAACTATGGCTGGACAAACGGATGTTCCTGTGGTGGCCTCTGTTGAAGTAGGAAGTTGCTGAGCTCATCCATAGGAGGAAACTGGAAATTCATTAGGTTTTCTCTATTTTCAATATGAAAATTTTTTCCCAAGTGGATATATCCAATGGGTTGTGAAGATGATTCAGCAGTTTAATTCCCAGCTTTATTTCATGGTTTTTGGTCAAAAAGTGAGCTACTACTGCTGATTTATCCATCTGTTTAAACCGAATATTTCTAAAAAAATTTTCCTCCGAATTTCCAAACTTCTTTTTGTTTTGCATCTGTTCACAATCTGCACATTTTATTTCGTAAATTCCTGTTTTCTGTTCTGTTGGTATGGAGTCTTTTACTGTGCACCCCAATAAATTCTTGATGTTGTATCTGTTCTTTGGGGCTAACATCATCCCATGTTCTTTGAAAATTTTCTTGAACTTCTTGTGGTAAATTGGACGATAGGTGAAACTTTTGAATTTGTATTCTTCTTTTGTGTTTTTCAGTGTGGAAAATTCTCTTGTCCCTTTTTGTCTTTTAGATTTATTGATAATTTTTATCACTGTGTCTTTAATAAACCATTGATTATAGCCTTCTTTATTAGTTTGTATTCTATTCTGTACTCTGCTTCTGTGAGTGGAACATTATCAATCTGTGTGCCAAACTGTGAAAAATTGCATATTTATGTGAAATGGGGGTATAACTCTCATTTTTATGTTGTTTTCTGTGTGTGTTTCTTTTCTGTAAATTCCAAAATTCAAACAATCTCCATTTCTTATAATTTTGAAATCTAGAAATGGTAACCACCCATTTCTTTCTTCTTCTATAGTAAATTGTATGGATTCATGTTGCAAATTAAGAAGTTTCAGGGCATCTATTGAGTGTTTCTTAGGTATTATTGCAAAAATGTCATCCACATACCTATACCATGACTTGAAAATTAAAGGGAAGGTTTTTGTGATGTGTATTTCAAATGAGCTCATGAATAACTTTGCTAGAAAATGTGACAAAGGGTTTCCCATAGCTAGGCCTGAAACTTGCTGGTAATATTTTTTGTTGAAGCTGAAGTAATTTTGTTTAATGCAAATATTAGTAAGTTTTAATAAGTGTTCTATTTTAAAATTTATTGATGTTAACCATTTCTTTAGTATAAGCATAAGTTTCTCTATAGGTATGCTTGGGAATAAGGCTTTTACATCAAATGAAACCATTATATCTCCACCCATAATTATGATATTTTCAAGTTTTTTGACTAGGTCAATTGAATTTTTAATGCTCAAACTTTGGAAGCTATTAAAAGAATTGAAGACTTTGATCAATTTTTTTTCTAACTGGTATGTGGGTGAATTGATATTGTTTATTATTGGTCTCATGCTTTTATAATTTTTATGTATTTTAGGTAGTGCATAAAGCCTGGGTAGTACTGGATTACTCTGTGTGATATATTCTGTTTTTCACTAGTGGATAGTGTTTCGACTTCATTTAAGAACATTTAGGAATATTCAGTTTAAACAGATGGATAAATCAGCAGTAGCAGCTCACTTTTGGACCAAAAACCATGAAATAAAAACCAGGAATTAAACTGCTGAATCATCTTCACAACCCATTGAAGTTATCCACTTGGGAAAAAATTTTCATATTAAAAAATAGAGAAAACCTAATGAATTTTGAGTTTCCTCCTATGGATGAAGATTCTCCCAAAACACGTCTTACTTTTGTGTAAGTGAATGGAGTTCAGTGTAAAAAATGAATACCTAAGTTTAGGTTATATCATAATCTTGTTGAATTAAGCATAAAACTTCAAAAAGCATGTCAATATATTAAACTCTCTTGACATTTCACATTAAAACTTTTTTTATTAAAAAGTAAGTTGGGACTAGTTTCTCGAGTCACTTGTTCACAATGTCAACCAATTGACGACTAATGGATCTCTTTAAGTAGGATGTATACTTGAAGTGTTCCGTTAGTCGTCAATTGGTTGACAATGTGAGCAAGTGATTCAAGAAACTAGTCCCAAATTACTTTTTAATAAAAAAAGTTTTAATGTGAAACGTCAAGAGAGTTTAATATATTGATATGATTTTAGAAGTTTTACGTTTAATTCAACCAGATTACAAAATTCTTTTCTCAGTTTTATATTTCTATCTTATGAACAAGAAATTATTTGCCAAACATTGCACTTATTCCTTCTAAACTACATGATACATATATTTCCTTAACCTGAACTTGTTGGGCATAATTTCCTAGCACCCACCCCTAGCAAGGCTGTGAACTTTCTTTGGTATAGCAGGTAACTTGATACAGCCTCTTGACATGTGAAGTCAGTAAATTGCTTTTGAGGTTGATTTGTTTTAAGTTAACCATCTATTTGTGAAAAATTAAAATAACATTTTTCTTTCTGCCATAAAAAGTAGTATTTACCAGATATTAATAAAAGCAGCTTCCTTCGAGCACCCAAAGCCTTCACTCCAATTTCACGCAGATCATCATCAGTAAGAGAAGAGAACGTTGCTAAATCTATTTCATGCGATTTAAAATTACCTAAAACAAAAAATAAAACAGAAGACTAATTCTACTTTCATATATCATGTATATTTTTAAGAAATCATTTAAAATAGCATTTATGAGCACTATAAAAATGCATAATTATACATAATAGTAATTCATGTATTCTCTGTGTGGCTAGATAAATGTTGCAGGTATCAAAAAGTTAACCCCAGTTAGCTTCTGCCACATTTCTTATAATGATGGTGAAGTATACATGAATAGCAGAAAATACTAACCTATGTACTTCTCAAGACCAAGAGAAGCTAGAAGCACCACAAGGTCATTGAACTGCATTCCTGTTATTTTCCTGACTGTGGCAGTTGGAGTGGCATCTAAATAGTTGCTAGAATTTAATGATGGGCCACTTTGTTCAGCTCTATATTCGCTGGATGTGCCTGCTAATATAGTTGGAGATGAATCTGACCAAGAATCCCCAACTGACTCCTGAAAGAGAAGCATACAATAATATCTTTTCTTATAAACTATCTTTTTTTATTTTTATTTTTTGGCAAAACTTACTAAGCATTCATAAAAAATCTAAATACATCAGGATATTTTATATATCCACCTTTACTGTTAAATAAGGTGAAATTTACTATTCATATTCTAATTAGTATAAGTATTTTCTAAAATCTATATTTTTTTCTTCTATGGGAAGCATAAATATATTTTTAAATTTTTTTCTGATCAGAAACCAAGTACTAAGAGTGTTACTTAGGCAATTAGGTAATGCTGCTGAAAGGTTATGATTAAAAGCTATTTATCATCAGTGCAGCTTAACCCTGCAGACAAAAATTCAATAACTGTGTCACATGCAAGGAGTCTATTCATCTTTAAAAGAATTAGAGAGACAAGAAATGACTGTACAATACCTTCTGTTGATGAAATGCCAAGGTAAATAGTCGTCCTGTAACCCAGAATGTGGTATTCCAAGCAATGACTAAAATATCTTACTGTTAATCTCAAATTCAGATGTAAAAATCTTTAATAGGTCATTAAATATTTCAAATGCTTCCATTCAAATAGATGTGTCAGATACTTTGAAACAGTGGTAGTTCATGGTCTTAATGCCTACCACTATAACACAAGTTATAACAATGGCCTGAAGTTTCTTCCAAAACTATAATGAAAAAGTATATATGTGTGAGAGGGGGGGGGGGGCTGACAGTTAAAAAGAATGTACTGAAAAATGAGAACATTATGAGAGATAGAAAATTTTAAAAATAAATACTGTTATTAATTGCTACAACTTAATGCTTTTTCTGTAATGGTTTATCCCATATTTTTAAATAATGAATATTTTAATTTCTCAAATACAGATATGACAATTTAAATTTTCTAAAATATCGTTTTGTAAATTGTATCTACAATAAAGATAGATTGTAGAAATATGTTAAAATTGTCATTTTAAAGGGGGAACAAAGAAAATTGATACTTACACAGAGTGGACAAATATAACAGAGCAATATTTTATCTTCCAAAACAATTTGCATATTTTTAAGGTGTCTGTGTACCTATTGAGCAAGATGAAGGAGGCAGTAATGTTTTGGACTCTCATTTGAGAAATGCTGAATTTAATCCCATCCTGATATTGCTTTTTTTTTTTTTTTTTTTTTTTTTTCCCCGTGGATCCCACTGGTTGATTAGAATGAATCTTTCCTTTCTATAAATTTTTCATTGCTCCATTTCATCTCATTTCATTCCCTTGGTTGTGATACATGGTTAAAAGAGCCAGCCAAGATGGGCTGGTGCTGTGTGTTTGGTGTATGATAATGGCTTGCACTTTGCAAAGGTTGCTGCCCAGGTATATGGTATGGAAGCAGCTCTTCTGAGGGACTCAACTTCTTGAAGGGAGTGCTCTGCTGGCAGTGGTTTGTTTTATCTGGAAGCAATGTTAGAGGCTCCATCTACATCTGTGCCTCACTATTCCTGGATCCTACCTGATATCTCCATCACCTCATTTCCTCCTCTCCTGGATTCTGGCCACCTGGTATCTCCCTCATCCCAAAGGTGTCCCCATCAAGAGTGACCAGCCCTTGAGCAAGGCTTTAAGTACCAAAATGTTCTCCATTCCTACTATTCCAATCCAATCCACAGTATGTATGCCATTAAAAAGAGTAGACACTCCATTTTAATCAGATGTTCATTGCATCAATACAAGGTTACAGAGTTCATAATGAAACATAATAAAATACTGTAAAAAAAAGTAATGGATAGGATAAGACAGGATGGAATGGAGCATTAAAAAAATAAAGTCAATGACTAACTTATTGAATCAGCTAATTATTAATTGATATCATTGTATGATTCAGTTGAATTACACACTCTTAAAGCTTCACTTACTTTTCATAAATGTATGGAACCAGTTTCGAGAACATTTAGTTCCCATTTTCAGTCAGGCTAAAGTTCAACTGTCCAATTATTTGTTGAGCTGTGGGAATGTCCATTCTGCTCTGGTGGCGGTGTGATAAACTTGAAGTTTATGTTTTCATCTCCGGCAATGTTGAAGTTCATTACACTGTCTTTGTATTTGTAGATGCAGATTTAAGAGTGTGTAGTTCAACTGAATCATACAATGATAACAATTAATATGATTAGCTTCACTGTGCAAGTTCCAATTTACATTTTAATCAGCTTATTATGTTCCTTTTTAAGAGATTGGGTGACAAAAAAAAGATAGTTTGATTTATAAAAAATATGTTCATGAAAACATTTGAACACAACAATCATTAAACCTGTTCTATCATTAAAACATAGTCTCACAAGCACACACTGTTAAATAACGACAAATTAAAATGTGAGAAGGAAAATGTGAAGTGGGACACCTCATGCAAAAATGCTAGAAAATGTTAGGAGTGAATCAAGTATCAATGTTGAAAAAAGAATTAGTTTTAACTCAGTCATGCATATCTGTAAGCTATAATTAGAATCTGGGAAGCATTTATTCATTATTAGCTTTATTTAAGGATGTTCTTTAACATTATTGGTCATTAGCATCCCATTCAATTTGGGCATGAAATAGCCAATGAATTTTGCTCCGTGATCTCTCTTTTCAGGCTTTAGGTTATTTTATATCCCATAAATCTATGACACACAACCCACAATCTTACTTTCCTTCTAAAGGAAGGGGAGACACTTGGGATTTTTGTCAACCTTCCACGATACAAAAATGTGGATAACAGCTATTAAGAGCTGTAGACATTTGTGACTGTACATATAATTTAATTCCCTTGTAAATGTCACATTTCTCTGCAGAATATGGCAATTACCTAACAGTGTAATACTTTAATAAATAGCCGATTTCAACTATTTTGTATACAACAAAGCCTGAACTTCTTAGAAAAGAAAAAATATTCAGTATGTAACAGATACACCATTGGTGTTCCCTCCTATAATTTAATATTTTTGTAATTGTTTAATATCTCATGCCAACTGTCAATTTCAAGGTAGATTATGTTAATGAAAATAATTTAAAAAATAATCTGAAACCACTCAGCATATAATCAACATATTAAAATTAATTGAAACATTTCTTTTAAAAAAGAAATTATTTTGTAAAATCTATATGGAACTAACACAGTGAAGCCAAGTCATATGAATTTATTCAACCATGAAACAATATAAAATGGCTTTAACCCCATGTTTATATTTATTTACATAGCACAATTAATTATATGGATTGTAAACCTTAGTGTAATCAATTTGTACAGTCTATGTGTATGTATATTTATCATTAAGTCTTTTAGGTATTTCAAAAGTAAGAGAGTAACTTATTTACCAGACTTTTAGACATAAGGCAGATAGAGTGTATTGTAAAGGGGACGAGAAAAAGCAGATGTCCTTTCCTTTGTATATTTTTAAGTCTTTTGTGCCAAGGATCTGCCTTAAGAGTTTGAAAAACTGACAGGGTCAGGTCGTTAGTTATTGAATAAAAGGACAGAAAAGGCTAGTTTTGTGTTCAAAGACAGAACAGACTGGTCAATTATCATCTATTGACGCCACGGAACCTTGTGGGTGTCATAAATTGCACTTGACATTAGACTAGGACACACAGAGAAAAAGGGGGGGGGCAATAGAGAGAAGAGAGGCATTCGCATTCGACCAGAGCACTTCGAGAGACCGTTTTCGTAAGAGGCGACGTAAAACTATTAACTGATAGTTATTGTGCCGCGAGAAGGAGAGTGAGTAGTGTTGAGGAAGATACTGATTGGACATTTTATATAGACTCGAATTTATTAAGCGAGTTGCCAGCAAACTCATACGTTTTCTCAAAATCTTAAAGGCGACCCTCGAACACCTAACTCAATTTACTGTAAATAAATGGTCTCATTATAAGGAGTTCTACTTGTGTTCATGAAGTTCCTAGTCCTATCCCTTGGACCCGAAACAGGCCATAAAATTCCAGCACTCACCGAAGCTAGCCCGGGATTGCAATAATGTTAGGCAGCAGAAGAAGAGGAGGTCAACAACTAGCCGTTTGTTAATTTAAATCAACTAAACCCTCCCCCAGTCATCGAACTCAGATCCAACTTGGAGGCCAAACATCTAATTCCGACTGCAAATGACGCCCAACTGCGAGGCCTAACCAAATAACACTAATCATTTCGACTGCAACCAACTGATGTTCCTCTTTTCAGGATGAAGGAAAATTCCAGAAAAACCTCTCCCATGCAACTTGACCCAAGCAGGATTTTAATTTGTTCCTTCCGCTTTAGCAGCTGGCAAACCATATCTGCAAACAGATTCTTAGCCAACTGAACTAAGAAGCACAACATTTTAATTGCAAAAACATACTGGCGTCTAATTATTTTTAAAGATAACATTTCTGTAGTTAAAATCGTTTGTTGGTTAAATGAATTTTTTGTCACTTTTAGGAACAATGTTGATTACATCATTGGGATGAGTAATTCAATTGTTAAAAAAGCTTAGTTTTATTTTGTGGAAACAAGCAGAAGAAATAGTTGGTTTTTTTTTCGGTTTTATTTTGGAAGCTATACATATGAAACAAAATCTAATGCGTGATAAATAAGCTCTATTAACATGGAACATTTGTTTTATCATCAGTGTATTTTTAATGAATATTTATTATTTTGAAAGTATACACTTCTAATTTTATACCACTTTTAGGGGGGATGAGGGATTTGCACTCTGTATATTCTGTTTAGTGCTTGCTATCATACACATATTCTCCATACCTTAATACTGCTATACATTACATTTTTTAGTGATGCAGCAAAACATTCTTTTAAATTCTTCTCCAGCTCTGGAGTAGGACTGGACTGACTCAAACCATAACCCACCCAAGCTGGTGATGGAACTCGTAGATCTCCGCCAAGGGCTTTGTTTTGCATGGCTGTAAACAAATTTCCAGTAAATATTGTACTTATGAAGCTGTTGACAATGGAGTGGCAATATAACTTCAACTTATGTATTCACTTACACAAAAGTAAGACGCATTTCAGGAGAATCTCTCCCATCTTCAGTTGCTTACTGATCTATGTTCAGTATAGTTTCGAGTAACGGCGGTTCAGTAGTAAGCAAATGAACTATGTTCAGTATAGTTTCAAGTAACGGCGGTTCAGTAAGCAACTGAAGATGGGAGAGATTCTCCCGAAACGCATCTTACTTTTGTGTAAGTGAATATATAAGTTGAAATTTCCAGTAATTGCATAAATACATTTCAAAAATCTAACATGAAAACTTCTAAGAGATAGGGAGCAAATATTATGTACAGTAGTGCAGAAAATATTTTAAAATTTCATTACATTAAGAATGGCGACTTCTAAGCCATTTGAGTATATCTAAAGTATTACTAGGTACCAACTTGAAATAATATATTTTATTCCTTTGTCTGTGGAATATTTGTTCTATATGAGCATATTTTAATGATAAATTGTATTATCATATAATTGATAATTGTATTTTATGCTGTTAGATGTTTGCATATTACAATTGTTAGTTTTTTATTGTGAATGTAAAGAGAATTTTTTCTAAAGTAACCACACATAAATGCACTGAACCTTAATTATAAAAGTTGCTCAAAGTAAGAAGATTAGACACTGAAAGCACTCTCATCCCTACTTTAAGAAACTCTATTCTATTCTGGCATCCATTTGTTTGGGCCTTAATTCTTCAGCAATAAATGACTCTGTTTTGAGTAAATGTCACAGCTAATTAAGGTGCATTCAGTTTCCTTCTGTTTGGGTGTGTACTGCTTGAGCAATGATTCAAAGATTATAAAGAACAAACATTGTACATTTTTATTTGTGGATCAGTTTAAAAGAAGTGTCTATGAATCAGATTCCCAAACTTTTCATAAACTGCAAATAAGCATACTAGCGAAATCAAACAACATTTTGGGAGCAGAATGGAATGTGTGAATAAAAATTTGTTAAAATATTTGTTTTACAGCAAATTATGAATATTTTCAACAACCTTTCATCCTTAAAAAGACGAGCCTTTAAAGCAAATTCATAATTTTGAAAATGAAAAAACACTAATTTAGTTCCATCTATTTATCCATTAATGCCATACTTCCTTTCATTTCTGTTCTTGATTTCTAAGAATGTATGTCATCTATTCTGCTTTTGTCAAATGCTGATAGAACCCTTAGTTACCTTTAGTGAGTTAGTGTGAAAGTACTTAACTACTGATTGCCTGAAACACATTGCTGCATGAAAGTAAAACCCAGATAAACGAATAGCAGGATATAAGAAATGGTTGCGGTAATAACTGTGCAGTATGTGCAAGATGAAATAACATAATGAAACAGTTTACTTATTCATTCTTTTTAGTCAATTTGTGAGCTAATTAGAGGACAAAATTTCAACAGAGATGGTAATCTACAAATCAATAAATTAATTACTGATCCCCTACTAAAGACTACTGAACACATAAAATACAAGATATAGGGGCTACAATTTTCCCATTCACTGCCAGACTAACATACAGCCTCATAGTCACTGCATCCAGCATCCATCCATTCTGTTCATAGACAGACTCTTGGCTATTATGGAGCTGGGTATTGGTGAGCACCTAGACACTAAGTGGCTTTATTTCCCCACTTCTCTGGTTCCCTACTGAAGTCTCATTTGTTTGGTTCTGAAGGTTGATGGTGCACAATATAATGTAAGCACTACTTCTTGTACTTACAATCTTTGCCAATACACGTGAGTTTGCTTGTTTGCTTATGCATAATAGAAGGACATATGGCCTCCCATCAAAGTATCTACCAGTCCAAGGCAGCTTAAATTAATCTGCCATTCCATGAGGGGAGTGCCACAGTCAGCTAAATGGCGAGATATTGGCAGGGGGAGGGCACAGTAGTTTAAGACTGATTAATCTAAAATGTTGTATGAAGCTTGCTGCATCCAACATCCAGCATGCTTGCAAGCCAACTCTCTATTCTGAAGGAGTCAGGTTCTGGGAAGTGCATAGCAACTATGTGACTTTTCTTCAATTATTTAAAAGGTCTACTGACACATCTGTCTGGTATTTTGGAAGGTTGATGGATCGCGTGGGATGTAATGATACCCCAAGCACTTACTTGGCCAAAACAAGTGGGTTTGTTTGCTTATGCATGGTGGAAGCACATCTGCCTCCCATCCAAGGTTCAACCATGCTCAAAGCAGCCTACTTAATTGGAATTTAGTTCCATAATGATACTGCCAGAGTCCATCAACTGATTGGAGAGGTGTCAGCTGGGAAAGGAAACAGTAGATTAGTGATTGATACAACTGAATTTTGAACAAAGCCCAACAAATCAGGGGTTTCTTGCACTCTTTATAGTCATCCAGAACTTATCCCTTGCTAGGGGGCAAGCCATGCACTTGTGACTGTGCCTTGGATTGTAATCACCAAAGGCACATGTGAGATTATTAGGATGATTGGCATAAAGCATATAAGCTTTTTGTGCCTTTCTTCTAATGGTGTCAATGATAAAACTCTAGGCCAGAACTTTCATGTAGAAAAATATATGGAAATTTAAAATATGTACCGAAAAATCTCCTTAAGGCTATTTTGGGCCTATTGAAAATATGGAATGTAAGTTGAAGCTATGTAACCCCAAACCTCATTTGCATATAAAATTACTTCAGAAATGATACCTTTTAAATTTGCAATTTAATTTCATGTATAACTGATTTCAATTTAAAAATTAGGAATAATTTGTGTATGGCCACAAGAACCCTCTCTCCTCAATTATGCACATGAGATTCAAATGTTATCCCCTGATCCAACATAATTCCTAGGTATTTTATCAGATTTCTCCAGGGAATTAGTTGATCGTGCAGACTTAAGGCCTGCATATTGGTTAGTCCGCAGAGGTTAGTGATGAGAATGACTTTACTCTTTTTACCACTGACTTGCATGCACCATTTCTCACTCCATTTCTCTATCTGGTAAGGTGTCTGCATAGAGGAGCTAATGCGTATTTTATATTCTTACTTTGAGCTAATATTAATATATCATCTGCATATTAAAAAGTCATAGTAGAGGGTATAACAGGAAAATCAGACATATTTACACAGAATAAGGTAGGTGATAGCGCACTTGCTTTAGGCAAGCTACATTCTACTACATTTGTGTCAGATTTTCGTCCTTCAAACCGTAACACAGAAAGAACGGTTTAATAAGAAATTGTATTATTTGAACTACAGCTCTAGGCATCCTAGCATTTTAAGTATGTACAAAAGTCCCTCTGCCATGTGCTAGTAAATGCTTTGGCAATATCAAGGAGAACTGGCGCTGAAACATTCGCTGCCAAAATCCCAGTCCACCACTCTCAACAATTGTTGAGTGGTTGAAAGTTTTGGCTGGAAACCAAATTTGTGCTCCGGTATCAGCTAGCTTTGTTAGAACTGGTTTCAGACAGGTCATAAGTATTTTTGAAACACTTTAGATATTGTAGAGAGTGCTAATAGGCCGGTAGCTTGAAGGGAGAACTGTGTCCTTGCATTTTTTCAAGATACCTACAATTTCATCTTTTTTCACGTTTGTGGAAAATGGGGAAGACATCGAAGCTGTTCTTCTACATATTTGGGGTGATTACAGATAGTCTACTCGGCTCCTCAATTCCAGATTGGTCCGTTTCCAGGTAGCGGCGGACAAACCTTGTGCTCTTCTGGGCGTCATTTATAGGATCATATTATTTCCCCAATCCCTCCGCCAGCGCAGCCGCCTTTTCTTCTGATGTAAACTAAACTTCCTCTGCAGCCATGCAGGCGGTATGAGTGGGTCTTGCTATTACCCTCTAACTTCTTAATTATCCTCCAGGGCTGCTTATGAATGCGTTTTTACGGGCAGACTCCCTGTTGTAAAAGAACCGGGTTTAAGGGAGCACCTATCCACGGTGTGACTTTATATGTCCCATTACTTTGAAGTCTATTGACACATCTGGTTGGTATGTTGGAAGGTTGATGGAACGGATGGAATGTAAGTCCTACCCCAGGCACTTACTTTCTTTGACAACACACGTGGGTTTACTCGTTTGCTTACGCATGATGGAAGGGCATCTGACCCTCTATCCAAGGTTCAAGCACGCCCAAAGTAGCCCACTTAACCTGTAATTCCAAATGGAATTGAGTAGTACTGCCGGAGTTAGTTGGCTGATTGGCAAGGTGCATATAAATTAAATTTATTTATTTTGGTCTACCAGACTACAGTTTTATGCTGTCAAATTAGACATCTGATCCTGGACTGGAAGTCGCGATAGAGTCTATGCAATATTGGATATTTATGTCTTTGTGCTAACCTTCTCAGCCTTATGGCTAGTTTGCATAGCTTATATGTTCTGCGGCAGTGTATATGGCTTAATATTATCTACCTGAAATTATAAGAATACAGCTTAATATTAGCAATCTCTGGAAATTTGATAGAAGCCTCTCGAGTTCTTCTACTCTATGGATTGTAGGATTGGGCTAATAGGCAATTTTCATAATTGCATTTGCCGCATCCCAATCCACCTCATAAATCCTTTTTTTTTTTTTTTTTTTTTTTTTTTTTTTTTTTTACGGAAAATTGCCTAAAGGGCAAGGTAACAGCTCCTTTATAACAATCAAGATCTGTTTTTTTTAAATGGTGTTTAGCGCCCATTTTTACTACTGAGGCACCGCAGGCGGTGGACACTGATGATAGACGAGATGAAATGATATATTGGGAAAGAACTTTTTAAGGAAAGAAACGTGCCAGGCCTAAGTTTAGGATACCTCCCAGGCATTTGCCATTTATAAGGAGTGAGGAAAACCTGAAAAATACCTCAAGTCAGAAAGGACGATCCTGGTGGGATTCGAACCTCAGACCTACCGTTCACGAGTCCGCGCCTTTATTACTTCGGCCACCCATGGAGGTATATCTGAATGCGAGTCACTAGTGGAATTTAAGTCTAAGTAATATGGAATATGTCTTGTTATGACAATATTAATTACACTGGCTCTGCAAACATGAGGCCCATTAAGCAGGGCACCGCGGTCCCTTTACGTTGAGGAAGGCGTCTGCATTTATATATGTAGCTAGTTGCTGGCCTGAAGCATTTGCTGGAATGCAGTTTCATTGCCTGTGTTTGGCATTAAAGTCTCCTGCTAATAGAGATATTGGAAATGCACGTAGGAGTGATATTCTGCCGGAATGAATGGTACGTGAGGAGGATGATACCCTGCAATCAGAACTGTTTCCCGTCCGCCAATATTAAGATAGCAACGGCCCCCAAATACTGAGTTGGAGGTAGCGGTGTGGAATTGTGTGCTAACTGTGACCTAATGACAATTGCACACCCCCTACTGGGGGGCGGCCCGCTCGGTCCTTTCGATATAACGTGAACTCGGGAAGTCTGAAACTTTGCCTTAGCATCGAATTCGTGCTGCGCCATAAACTCTGGCAGGTGTTCTTTGTGAGCATTTTTTCCATTAGCACTGAAATAAGGAAATCGGAAAGGCTTGAGATGTTCGTGTGCTACCAGAATTCGGAAATTTTAATAAGGACAGAAATACCTTCGGATAGCGCCTGAGATTTCAAGGATGGATCAAGACAGCTCTCAACCTTCTGCCTCAAATACCAAAAAACGGGCAGTGATTCTTCAATGAGTTGAGCGAGCCATCCACACATGAGTAGGGTATTCTTTCACAGCATCCAAGTACATAAGGTCCATGCTATGTTCACTCTGCAATGGAGTTGTAGGTCCGGAATTTGTATCGTTTAGCTGCATCCCTTGTTGCTGCAAGAGCTCTCTGCAGGGAGTTGTGGCGGGGTGGGAAATTCAGTCCAGTCCTTCTCCGACTTCCGACTTGATATGGCAGGCTGGTTTAGTAACCAGCCTATGGTTTCTATGTTCCTACCCACGTGTGGACTTAACCACAGGGTTGAATGAGGGGTGTAGGTTGATTGTTGGGTAGAGGTATTTGGGTTTTGGGGATAGTGCTAGTCACTTCTCCTGACAAAAAGAGTGAATCCAGTGTCCAGAAGTTTTTGCTAGTATAGGCGTGTCCTAAAAGCCTTTGCTGGTTTTAGCATGCCTATATTGCTGCTGAGTTATTGTAAATTTTTCAATAAGTGCAACTGTTGGAATTACTCAGTAATTTCCGTTGTACGGTTTAAAGCTATTGTCATCCAAGAAGCTCGCAGGCCAGGCGTGGCATCTTGAATTTAGGCTTCAACCTGCTTTGGCAACTGTAGTTGCCCACGGAATGGATGAGAGCACTTTCGTGATGTGGTAATGTTCGGTAGAATTTCTTTGGCCGGTTCCTAATTTCATCCTCTGTATATGGAAGGGAGGAGGTTTCGTGCAGTAATCTGGTCGGGAAGCATCGGTATACAGAATAAATGGCACGAAGTACTTTGAATGTGTGACAGCCAACTGTCGGCTACCATACCCCAGATCTCGCAAGCGTACAAAATGAGGGGGATGATCAAAGATTTGAAGAGGTCAAGTTTTAAGTGGACGGGCATCGCTTTCGAACTGAACACAGGGCTCAGTTAACCAATAGCTCCCTGGGCCCTGTGGGCAGTTCCAGCAATATGCTCCTTAAAAGTTAACACCTTATCTAGCTGAACTCCCAAATAAGTGAGAGAATTCTTCCACTGAGTACTTTGCCTGTTGAAGGTGAGTTTAGGGCAGTTTGCGGAATGCGGCGTTTAGTGAATATGACGGTGTGGCCTTTTGTCGGATTAAATGGCATCTCCAAGGCCTGCTCCACCTTTCGATTAGGTGTAACAGTCTTTGGATGGGGATTATGGATCTGCCTGTGTGTCTATTTGTTTTGTATACCAAGACGTCGTCTGCATATTGTGCTATGTTGACGTCTGGTGTGTGGGGAAAGTCTGCCTTGTATATGTTGAATAAGATTGGTGAGAGTACAGAGCCTTTTGGAACTCCGCCGTGTATCTGTCTTAGTGTAGAACTGTTTCCCGCCACCATAACAGTGGAAGTTCGCTGTAAGTATGAGTGTAGTAGCTGTATATAGGGGTGTGGAAGTCCACAGGAGATTAGTTTGTGCAGGAGCCCGGCATGCCAGGTGGTGTAGAAGGACTTTTCTACGTCCAGAGACCCCATGGTGGTGAATGCCTGCCCTGAAAACCCCGAGTTGCAGCCTCCACCACCCTCAACAGCTGCTGGGTAGTAGAGTGCCTAGAACAAAAGCAAAATTTATATGGGGATATGGCTTGAATGTTACCCAGCAGGGGTGAAAAGCGGACCAGTAAAAGTCTTTCAAGTCCTCAGGTCGACTCCTTGGCTATTATGGAGCTGGGCTGTGGGGAGCGCCTAACCACTTTGCAGCTATATCTCCCTGTACACCTTTTGTCTACTGACAGTCATATGAATTAATATAGCGTTATCTGTCGAATGAATGATGGATCTAAAATGATACGCACTTTTGCTTTGCCAAGACACGTAGTGTAGTTTGTTTGCTTGCAGTGATGAAAAGCATCTGGCCTCCCATCCAAGTGTCGACCACGCCCAATGCGGCTTAACTTTGCCTGCAATTCCGAGAGGGACTCTTCTGTAGTACGTCAGCCGATTGGTCAGCTTTCAGCGGGGTGAGATTTCAGGCGGTTTAGGCTGAATACAGAAATTTTTCCCCATGTCCTCCCGCTAAACTGTTCCAGCGTCACCGCATGCCACACCATCGAAGGCTCTGGAGGCTCTTGCGCCTCGAGGTCCGTGCCCGCCTACGCGAGCATAGAAAACTCGCCTGGGAGTACACTATGGCTAGACAGAACCTCGCTGATGACGATGTGTGGAGGGTCGCCAAAAACCTCCGTGGACAACGAGTTCACACTTCCCATCCTATCCACGGCACCAGAGGCCAGGCCTATGAACTCCAAGCCAAAGCAAATGCTCTTGCCGACTACTTGGAACAGCTTTTCAGGCTTAGAGAAGACCCCCAGGACGACAGCTTTTCAATCCAAGTTCGTGGAGATGTTCGTCGTTACTTTCGACGACCGCCAGACGACACGGACGATAACATTCCCATCTTCCATCCCACAGAAGTCCAGGACGCACTTCTGCACCTCCATCCCAAAAAGGCTGCTGGGCCTGACAGGCTGACACCCCTCATGCTCCGCAACCTTCCCTTCAAAGCTGTGCTGTTTGTTACCAAGGTTTTCAATATGTGCATCAGCTTGGGCCACTTCCCTCGAGAGTGGAGAGAGGCCCGAGTGATATGCATCTTGAAGCCGGGCAAAGACCCAGCCCACCCATCCAGTTACCGCTCCATAAGCCTCCTTTCAACCCTATCGAAAGTTTTCGAAAGACTTTTACTACGCTTGTCACCCCTACTGGGTAACATTCAAGCCATACCTCCACATCAATTTGGCTTTCGTCCTGGGCATTCTACTACCCAAAAGCTGCTGAGGGTGGTGGAGGCTGCAGCCCTGGGTTTTCAGAGCAAGGCTTTCACCCCCACGGTTTCTTTGGATGTGGAAAAGGCCTTCTCTACCACCTGGCATGCCGGGCTCTTACACAAACTAATCTCCCTTGGGCTTCCACACCGATACATACAGCTACTACACACATACATCAAACACCGAACTTTCACTGTAATGGTGGCGGGAAACAGTTCCACACTAAGACAGATACGCGGCGGAGTTCCAGAAGGCTCTGTCCTCTCACTAATCTTATTCAACATTTACATGGAAAACTTCCCCCACACACCAGACGTCAACATAGCACAATATGCAGACGACGTCTTGGTATACAAAACAGACAGACACATAGGCAGGGCCGTGAAACCCATACAAAGATTATTACACCTAATTGAAAGGTGGAGCAGGCTTTGGAAAATGTCAATTAACCCGACAAAAAGTCACGCAATCATATTTACTAAACGCAGCATTCCCGCAAACTGCCCAACACTCACCTTCAACAGACAAAGGATACGGTGGAAGGATTCCCTTACTTGGGAGTTCAGCTTGATAAGAGGTTACTTTTCGGGAAGCACATCGCCGGAATTGCCCACAGGGCCCAGGGAGCTATTGCTCAACTGAGCCCTGTGTTCGTTTCCAAGGCGATGCCTGTCCATATGAAAATTAACCTCTTCAAAGCTCTGATCATCCCCCTCATGTTATACGCATGCGAGATCTGGGGTATGGCAGCCGATAGTTGGCTGTCACTCATTCAAAGGGCACAGAATAAAGGACTTCGCGTCATTTATTCTGTATACAGAAGCTTCCCGACCAGACTATTGCACGCAACCTCCTCCCTTCCATAAATAGAGGATGAAATTAGGCGCCGGTCCAAGAAATTTTATCGCACTTTACCACACCACGAAAGTGCTCTCGTCCGTTCCTTGGGCAACTACAACTGCCAGGGTAGGCTAATGCCTAAAATAGCTTTAACCCCTACTACTGAAATTATTGAGCAATTTCAACACTAGCACTTATTAAAATACACTACAATTCAACAGCAATATGGGCATGCTAAAATCCTGAAGAAGCTTTTATAATATGCCTAGATTAGGGTAAACGTCTGGACACTAGATCCACTCCGTTTGTCAGGAGAAGTGGCAACACTATCCCCTAATACATACATACCTCTACCCCACAAACAACCTACATCCTTCATCCAACTCTATGGTTAAGCCCACACGTGGGTAGGAACATAGCAACTGTACAGAGGCTGGTTAATAACCCAGCCTGCCATTCTCCGTCTGCGTCTGCGTTGCCCCAAGTCCGCAGAGGCGGCGGTTCTTTGTGCTCCTTATTGTCATCCTGAGCCAAGCACCTCTCTGGGCACGAGATGGGCCTTGCACCCGCGGCTGCGCCCTGAGTGATAATTGGACCAGGGCGCGTACAAGCCTGTTTGGATGCCAGCCACAGCAAGATTAAGCTTTTTGCGCCAGACTTCTTATGGTGTCGATGATTTACTGGAGGCCAGAAGTAGGAAAACAATGGGAAACATAATATCTGTGCCAAAAATTCTACTCTAGGCGATGTTTTGCATCTTTTGCAAATAAGCAATGCTGGATGGAGCTGTGTAGCCCCAAACCTCGCGAGCACACAACATTATTGCTTGTAAATTTGCAGTGGATGCGAATAGGGACAGAGTTCAGTTTAAAGATTGGAGTCAATTTTGAAACGGCTGCTCGGGCCTTCTCTCCTTGTGCTCGCACATGGGACTGAAATGTGAGTCTCTGGTCCAGGGTGTCACAGAGGTAATTGACCCAGATCCTTCAGGGTATTGTCTAGCCCTGTAGAGTCGGAACCCTCAGATTGACTGGTCTGTGGCGTTTTGCGATTAGAATTACATCGCTCTTCTCTCCACTGATGTGTATGTGCGAGTTTTCATCATTTCTTCCACCTGAGTAAGTTGTCGGCAGAGTTGAATCCTGCGAAATGTAAGTTTCTGCTTTGAGCCAGAATAAAGAAATCATCAGCATATTAATAAAAGATCGTATTGTGCCTTGTCGGAAGTGCGACATGTAGACCGAGAAGAGTGCTGGTGATCATACGCTGCCTTCTGGTGTTGCCCTGTGTCTCAGGTTTTCGGCCTTTCACCTTGACATAGAACATGCGGTTTAATAGGAAGCTATTTATTAGTTCAATAACAAAGCGTGGTAGTCCGGCACGGATGAGCCTATAGATAAGCCCCGCGTGACAGGCGAGGGAAATTTTTTTCTTGATGTCAAGCTGCACTGCGGCGGAGTACATGCGCTGCCCAAATGCCAATGCAGCCTTCTGCACCACTCAGCAATTGATTGGTGATCGAGTGTTTTTGTGTGAAACCAGAGCCAGAATTAAATGCAGGCTAGCGTTAGTGACCAGCCTGTGTATGATTCCTGCGTACGTACCCTGTGTTGGATTTAACCACAGGAAAGGATTGATGGTTGTTCCTATAGTTTGGGGTGTGTATTTATAGGAGGAATACTAATCATTTCTCCAATGCGGGTAGATTTAGCACAGTTGAATGTAGATGTAGATGTTGTAGTAGTAGTAGTAGTAGTAGTAGTAGTAGTAGTAGTAGTAGTAGTAGTAGTAGTAATAGTAGTAGTAGTAGTAATAGTAATAGTAATAGTAATAATATGAACACGCTGGTAACTTTATTTTGTTAGCCGCTTAGCCATACCATTAGCTGATTTGTTTTATGTTTTGAATTGTGTATTTAAGAAATCGATTCCTATAGTTACTTTTGATTCTGTGTTATCCAAGGTGTCTGCATGCCAGGTTTGACATCTTGAATTTTGGCTTTGATCTATTGCGACAGGTGTAATTTCTAAGTGAACGGAAAAGGGCAATTGGGAGTAGAATTTTGTGGCCCAGAGTGTAATGCCTCAACATATAGGAGGGAGGATTTCGTGCAGAAGCCTAGCAGGAAAGCAGCGATAAACAGAATATATGTTCCTAAGACCTCTATTGTGTACCCTTTGAAGAAGTGCCATTCAACTATCTGTTGCCTTACTCCAAATTTCACAGGCAAACAAATGACAGGGATTGTCAAAGCTTTAAAAGGTGTTCTGAGGGATGTAAGGTGGACATCCCTTAGAAATAAATATAGAGCACATTTTAGCAATTTCTCCCTGTGTCCTATGAGCAGTCTTGGTGATGTGCTTGCTGATAGTTAGGCCTTCATCAAGTTGCACTCCCAAATGGTTGTGAAAAGGTTGTTATATCCTTCGGTGTTTGTATTAATGTGGAGGGTGGTTGCTGGTACGTGGCGTTTTATGAAAATTATGGCTTTTCTTTTGGCCGAATTGACATTCGCCAACGACTGCACCACATTTCGATTGGACGTATCAATCTTTGTGTGGGTTTTATGACTTTGTTTAGATGCCTATATGTTTTGTGTAACAGGACGCCATCTACATTCTGAGTTATCTCGATGTCTATATACTGTGGACAGTCTTACATTAAAATGTTAAAAAGTGTTGGGGAAAGAACAGAGACTTCGGGTACTCCGCCACGTATGGCTCTTAATTTTGAACTGTTTCCCGCCACCGTGACTTTAAAAGTACAGTGTTTTAATAATGAGAGCATTAATTGATAGTATATTTTTGGTAGCTCAAGGGATACGAGTATTTGCTGGAGTCCGAAGTGCCAGGTCGTTGAGAAGATCTTTTCTACATCCAATGACACCGCTGGTGTCAATGCTTTGTCCTGGAATCCTAGGGCTGCAATCTTCATTATCCGCAGCAGCTGTTGGCTGGGCGAATGCTCAGACGAAACCGAAATTGATAGGGAGGGGTGGCTTGAAATTTTCCTAGCAAGGAAGAAAACGGGCAAGTAGCAGTCTTTCGAAAACTTTTGAGAGTATCGAAAGGAGGCTGATGGATTGATAGCTGGGAGGATGAACTGGATCTTTGCCCTGCTTCAGAATGCATATCACCCCTGCCTCACTCCACTCGCGTGTAAAGTTGCCCAGTTGCACACATGGAAATCTTGAAAGCGCAGATTTGAATGGAAGGTTGCGGAGCATGAGAGGGGTCAGTTCCGGAATGTTTTGGGTGTAGACGCAGTAGTGTATCCTGAACTTCGTGGGGATAGAATATTGTGATCTTATAGTCACCTTGGTCCGCCGACCGTCGAAGAAATATACGAACTAACTTGTGAAGGTTTCATCCTGGGAATCTTCTCTAGGCCTAAATAGACGTGCAAGTAGTCAGCGAGAACATTAGCTTTGGCATGAGAATCACAAACCAGGACTTTGGTGCCATGAATAGGGTGAACAGCTATGTCTCGTTGACCCCGAAGGTTCTTGGCGATCTTCCACAAGTCACCATCAATCAGATTATATCTATCCAATCTGTCTTCCCACGTGAGCTTTTTGTACTCGTGAAGTCGTACACTGACTTCTCGACGTAAGGTCCCCAACAGTCTTCGATGATGTGGTATGCGGTGACGCTGGTAGAGCGCCTCCCAGGAACATCGGATAAGGAGTTCAATGTCCGAGGGGATTACACTCGGATGAAGGGGAGAAGTACGGATTGTAAAGCTATGTGTTACTCAGGTGACTGAGGGAGAAGGATTAGACTGCAGTATCTAGGGATTGGATGTCGATGATTCTGGGATTTGGAGGGATGATAGAGCTGAGGCAATCCTTAATGCTTTCCCAGTCGGTCTCGCGGTTTTCACACGCGACACTGTGGCTGGCAATCTCCTTGTGTTGATTTCTGCTAACACTAGGTTATGGTCGGAATGTAGTGCGATGTGTAATTGATGTGAGGGTGAGATGCTGTGAGAAATGCTTGATAATCGCAAAGTCCATCACAGATAGTTGTCCTCTACTAAGCGGATGAGTGAATTGCCAGGGCCCTTGTATTCTGAGCTGAGGATTCTAATCAACTAAGCGAATGATTGCGTTGCCTCTGGTATCTGCACGGCGAGCCCAATGCCAACGTGAGTGCTGGGCATTGAAATTTGCTGCTAGAATAACACTAGGATGAAGAGAAAGAATGGATTGGTAATGAGCCACCACAAAAGCTCTGGATGGGTATGCAAAGACTATCAGAACGCTGGGCCTTAAATTTCTATGAAAGCGGCCGTGGTCTGTATGGTGTGAAGTTGCGGGTTTTGGATTGGCCGGTGGATTACATTTCTTAGGATAAAGATCACTCTTACACCACCTGGGCTATTTAGATCAGTTCGAAGACAATTATAGCCCGGAGGACTGAAGCTGATGTATTGATGAAAATGAGTTTCACTTACTAGAATGGCGTCTAAGCCAAACCCGGCATCATAATGGTTAAGTTTGTCCCACTTTTCGGTAAGTCCATTTGAATCCCAAAATGCAAAACAGGAATGAGGTACGAGACCTAATTCTGTCCGCCATTCCGAGTTTCCTGGTTATTATGGAGATACAGGGCGATTGCCTCAAAGACTATCATAATTTTTCTTGAGGAATCAGGTACTTCAGGTTATTGAACGAGGAGTTCCTCTTATTGCCTGCCGTACTCTGCCACAACTGTGTCAATCACAGCAGCAAATCCAGTGCACTTTCGCCTCTAACGGGAGGCGACAGGGTTTGAAGTAGGCCTAGGAACGTCATTCTCGCCTGAAGTTCCCCTGGCTACAGAGAGTCATTTCTGTTTATTGGCGAAGCCACTTGCCTGGAGCATTTCTTGGAGGACGAAATGGCCTCTGATGCTTGGGAAAGGGGTGTGTTGGGTTCGATCTGTTGTGGAATTATGTTGATGCATCTATTAAGCAGCTCGCGATAGTCTCCGACCATCAGAGAGTTGTCCTCGTACCCTTGAAGCATAGAAGATTGTGCCAGTTGTTCTAGGCCGATGCGCAGTAGCTGTTGCTGCTGATTTTATGGTGGTTGTTGATTCTATGCTTGTTAAGACGGTGATAGATGTACCTTGCTGAAGTGTATTGGTATTTGGAACTGGTACTAATTTTGAGGTTGTGGCAGTGTTTTCCCCAGAGCTGGCCTCTCCAGACGGGACACTACGATTGTTGCTGATGATTCTCTTCGAACATGTGCCATAACCGGCCACGTGATCCCTCTTGCAACTGGCACAAAGAGGGATCTCCGTGGGAGCACGCTGGCAGACCTATCGGATATGGGGACCACCAAATCTGAGGCATCGAGGGTTCCGGGAATAGAACTGACTGGAATGTTCAAAGCCAATAGAGCGGTGGCATTGTGCAGGACCGCCAGGAAGTCAGGAAGTTATAACTTTCGTACTGAGGTAGCATGTTAGGTAATTTTGTTTATCGCTACCTCAGGATCGTCACCATGTTCTATAATGACAAGAAATAGTGAGATGGAGCTATTATTGAAGGATTATATGCTTTAACAGACTTTGTTGGCTGTTCAACAAATTTTGGGTCTATGCCTTGTCGTTGGAGGTCCGTAGCATATCTCCCACTGGAATATCCACTGGTGTCCCAGGGATGATTCGGGGGATATCACGTGCTTTGTGAACAGCAAAGGAAAAATGTTTCAATCCTCGGTTCTTGAGTGTGCTCAAAAGCTTTTTGTGATCGACGCACTTAGCGTGAAACCTGTATTACATTTTTGTATTACCCTGAATTTGCTCATAAGGGCTGGCATTACTTTCTTTAGGAAGCTTGTAACAACCTGAAACAAATTCACGACAATAGGAGTTAAAAAGCGTCTATTAGCGGTAATGAGATTAAATGCCCTTGAAACGTCCACTGAAGATTATGGATGTCCTGCCATTGTGGAGCCTTCTTACTAAAACTGAGGTCGGGATCGTCGCTTTCTTTTACCGGCCACTATTTGGAAGTCAGCATCCACCTTTAAGGCCAGGCCGGACGAGCTTCTTACCTCGTAAATGGGGAGTGAACCGAGAAAACAGGTTTTCTCAGAGTCTGATCAGAAATTTGTGAGTGAATAGTCGCTTGAAGAGTTGGAAAAAGTGTCCACTTTTTTGCTTAAGCACAATGGTGATCATTCCCGTGAGGGGCTCTCGTCTTTTCCTTAGAAATCTCAAGAGCAACTTCATCTTCTTTGCGTGGTCGGTGAGGTTTTAATTTCTTGCAAAGGCCGGAACATTGTTTTTTTTTCCTTCTCTTTAGGAGTAGATAAGATGCTCTGGCTGCTAGAAACTCCCGAATATATGTATGTATATTGGCAAAAACAGATGATGCGGGTGATGGATGTGGTGGGATTCATTGCTTTTAGCTATAAAGAAATTTAAACACACAAATAGGCACTGTGAACTGTACAGTAGTTGTGCGATACACTACACTTCATACTTAGTTGGGTATGAATCTGTTATTTTCTCTTCTGTAGCTTTTAGATGGGTATAAATGAAATATTATAGCACAAACAAAACAATTTCACTAAATGTTGGCATTGGAAGCGTTGGCGTTTATTTGGCGAACGTAAAAGAACACACGAATTACGACTCTAGTCGCTTACACAAAGAAAACTAATACCTTCCGTAGAACCCGAGTCTACCAAACTGGTGCTACGGCATCAACTAAGTTAACAGCGGTTCTAGAGGGGTCAATAGTGTTCGTTCCAAAACTTTGGATACCGTGTGAAGCAGTTAATTGCCCGGTAGCTGGAAGGGTAGACTCGGTCCTTCCATTTTTCAAAATTCACATAATCTCCACTTTTTTTTTCCATTTTCGTGGAAAATAGCAGAGATTAAAGTACGAATGAAACTTTTTACAATGGTGTAGAATGGGCCGCATTTGGTGCCGACGTAGCATGGAGGAGTGACTCGGTCATGTCCTGCTGCCTTGCAGGGTTCCAAATTACGGAACTGCTCCGCCACCTCTTGGGGGTGATGGCGGATAGACTGTACTGCTGCTCATTTTCTGGCGGGTCTGCGCCCAGGTAGCGCGGACCAGCCGTATTATTCTGCGCACCTGGGGATCATTCCAGGGGTCATAAACTGAATTGTACTGCCTCTCGAGTTCGTCGGCCTACGCAGGGGCCTTTTTCGGGCTAGTACACCAATCTTCTGCAACCGTGGATGAGGTGCTGATGAGCTTCGTGTTCTTTTCTCAACTAGCGGATGATTAACCGTGGTTGTTTATCATTAAGTCAAAGCTATTGATCGTATTCTCCCAGGCTTCTGCATGGTGTTGTCTAAGGAGGTGTCGTATCCTTGACTGAAAGTCGTGGTATAAACTATGAAAGATTGGATGATTTTTGTAACGTTGAACCATTCGCCGCAGCCTTATGGAGCGCTTGCGCAGATCATGTATGTTTTGAGGCAGTGTATACGGGTTGGTATCATCCACTAAATATCTGTGTGTTTGTGTTGCTTGAACACTACATATACAATTTCGGAGAATTTCACAGCTGCGTTATGTCGTTCTGTTCCAGTTGTAATGGTTGGATTGGGCTGGAAGGAAAGAGTCCAGTGCTTTTGTTGCAGCTTCCCAATCTACACCATAAATCCAGTCTTTGCGTACAACAATCACTTGTAGCGATTATTTCGATATAGTATGGTATGTGTCTCGTTATTACAATATCAATTATGTTTGGCTTGCCCAACCGGGGCAGGTATGTAGATAAGCGCGATCCCTGCACGTGAAGGGAGGGCATTGAAGATGGTGGCCAGTAATCTGGCTCTGGGATTTGCTGACGCGCTTTTCCATTGCCATTGTTTAGCATTGACATATCCGGCTAAGAGGGATATTGGGAATGCTGTGTTTAGCACGTTCTGATATTCTACCGGTATGAACGGCGCACTGGGAAGATGGTACCAAGCAATAACAGCCGTTTCTTGGCCACCGATACTGGTTAGCAAGGCAACTTCCTCCAATTTTTGCGTTGGGGCAGTGTCTCGGGATGGAGTATAAGATATGAACGAATTAAGAAGCCCCCCGGTGTGTTATAAACCCAGAAGCCTAAGGCTCGACCAAGAGTGTAGGCAGGTATCCAGTCCAGTCTATTCCAGTGCAGTCCGCTTCGGGCCGGCTCCTTGGCCTTTATGGAGGAGAGCCTTTTCAGTAAATGGCTATATCACCCGGTACACATTCCATCTGCTGACCCGTCATGTGAATTAACATAGCGTTATGTGTCGAAAGGTTGTTGGATCGGAAATGAGACACACTTTTAAATGCTTTGTTTGCCAACACGCGTAGTGTACCTAGTTTGCTTGTGTATGATGGAAGGGCAACTGATCTCCCATCCAAGTGTCAACCGTGCCCAATGCGGCTTAACTTTGCCCGTAATTCCGAGAGGGACTTCTGGAGTACGTCAGCCGATTGGCCAGCTTTCAGCGGGGTGAGATTTCAGGCGGTTTAGGTTTAACACAGAACATTTTCCCCAATTCTGCAGAGGCGGCGGTTCTTTGTGCTCCTCATTGTCACCCTGATCAAGCACCTCTCGGCGCACGAGGTGGGCCTTGCACCCGCGGCCGCGGCCACCCAGAGCGCGTACAAGGCTGTTTGGATGCCATTCAGAGCAAGATTAAGCATTTTGTGGCAGGCCCCTTATGGTGTCGATTTACTCGAAGCCAGAAGTAGGAAAACTGTGGGAAACAATACCTGTGCCAAAAATTCTACTCAAGGCCATGTTTTACGCCTTTTGCAAATATGCAACTTTGGATGGAGCTGTGTAGCCGCAAACCTCGCGAGCATACAATATTATTGCCGATAGAACGGTTTTGTAAATACGAAGTTTGATGAAAATAAGAAAGGAGTTCAGTTTCGAGATTGGGGTCAATTTTGAAACGGCCACTCGGGCCTTCTCTCCTTGTGCTCGAACATGGGACTGAAATGTAGGTCCCTCGTTCAGGAAGATCCCGAGACCACAATAGACCAGACCAGACCAGAATTAATGGCAACTGGGTTAGTAACTAGTCTGTGTGTGGTTGCTGTGTTCCTACCTTTGACGAACACTCAAGATGAAATGATATATTGGGAAAGGCATTTTTTAAGAAAGGAAAAGTTCCAGGCTAAAGCTTAAGGTACCTCCTCGGCACTTGCCATTTATGAGGACCGAGGAAAACCTCGAAAAAAACCCAGTGGTGGAGGACAGTCCTGGCCGGATTTGAACCCCAGACCGCCCGCTCGCGATTCCGCGCCTTAACGATCTCAGCCACCCGTGGCGTTGGGACTGAAGTGATGGTACAGAGACACTAAAACCTTTTATTCATGATGTGAGAGGATTTTTTATCCTAGAGCATACCGTAGTATGAACATGCTGCTAACTTTGTATTTTAGCCGCATAGTCAAACCTCTAGCTGATTTATTTTTATGTTATGAATCTTGTGTTTAGGAAAGTGTTCCTGTAGCTTGGTTTTCGCCTTGTGTTATCCAAGGTGTCCGCGTGAAAGGCGTGGCATCTTGAATTTTGGCTTTGGTCTATTTAGGCAATTGTAATTGCCTAGTGAATGGACAAGAGCATTCTGTGGTGCGGCAAATGTGCGTAGAATTCTGTGGTCCGGCGTCTATTTTCCGCCTGAACATATGGGAGGGAGGTGGTTTCATTCAGTATCCTAATAGGCAAACGCCGATAAACAGAATATGTGGTCCTAAGTCGTGCATTCTGTACCCGTTGAAAATGTACCAGCGAACTATCTGCCGACATCCCCCAAATTTAACAGGAGTACAGTATTACAGGTATTGTTAGAGCTTTAAAGAGATGTTAACTTTAAGTATATAAGCATCTCTTTGAACTGAATACAGGAAACAGCTATTGCTTCCTGCGCCCTGTGAGCAGTCTTAGTGATGGGCCCCGGAAAGTTCAGCCTTTATTCAGTTGTACTTCCAAATAGGTTATGGAATTTTCCCCGTGTATCAATTGATGTCCAAATATAAATGGGGGAGGTTGCTGGTAATGGCATTATGTGAAAATATTGGCGTTGCTTTTCGCCGGGTTTGTTGACATTCACCAACGGATGCACCACCTTTCTATTAGGCGTAGCAATCCCTGTATGGGATTTATGGCTTTGTTTAAAAGTGTTTTGTATAAGCACATGTCTTCATTGTGGTATATTAATATCTGTTGCCTGTGGGAAGTCTGACGTGAAAATGTCAAATAGTATTGGGGAAAGAACAGAGACTTCGGGAACTCCGCCACGTATAGCTCTTAATGTTGAATTGTTTACCGCCTTTATGACTTTAAGAGTGCGGTGTTTTAATAGTGAGCGCATTAACGGAATGTATATTTTTGGTAGCTCAAGGAGTACGAGGTTTTTAGGAGTCCGACGTGCCAGGTCTTTGAGAACACCTTTTCTGTATCCAAAGACACCACTAGGAGAAAGACTTATCCGGGAATCCCAGGACTGCAGCCTACGCCACGCTAAGTAGCTGTTGGACAGTAGAATGCCCAGACGAAACGCAAATTGATGAGGCGGGATGGCTCGGATGTTTTCTAGAGAGGGAGGCAAACGGGCAGGTAGCAGTCTCTCGAAAACTTTGCACAGTATAAAATGTAAACTCATGGATCGGTAACTGGAAGGATGGGCTGGCTCTTTCCCTGCTTCAGTATGCAAATCAACCATGCCTCCCTCTACTCGCGCGGAAAATGGCCCAGGCTGATGCACACATTGAAAATCTTTGTGACAAAGAGAACAGTTTTGAATTGAAGGTTGCGGAGCATGAGCGGAATTATATCAGGTCCGGCAATTTTGGGGCGGAGACGCTGTGGTGTACCTTGGACTTCGTGGGGGCGAATGATTGCGATTTTATTTATATTTTCGCCCACCTGCCTTCCAAGAAATCGACGAACCTGACTTGGGAAGATTTCGTTCTGGGGAATGTCTCTAGGCCTAAATAGACCTTCCAAGTAGTCAGCAAAAGGATTAGCTGGCACGAGGATCTTAAACCAAGCCTATGGTACCATGAATAGGGTAGAAAGCTTTGAGCAGACCAAACCGACTAAAAGGCAGATTGCTGTTAGTGACCAGCCTGTGTGTGATTGCTGCGTACCTTCTCTGTGTTGAGTTTAACAGCAGGAAAGGATTAATGGTTGTAGATAGTTCCTGTTGTTTTTGCAAAGATATAGGAGGGATACTAATAACTTCTCCGTATGAAGCGCGTAGATCTAACAACCTTGAGGCTTTTTATTTGGTTAATTTACGGACGCCCTTTAAAATCCTAGGTCATCAGCCTCCCATTCAAACCACGGCGTGAAAAAGCTGACAAATTTTGCTCAGAGGCGTGTACATCCTTGAGTATAGTCATAGTGTGAACACGCTACTAACCCCGTTAATAGCAGTTTGTCCTTACTGTTAGCCGTTTTGTTTTATTTTTAATCGTGTATTTTAGTAAATAAGTCCTATAGTTAGGTTTGTCCCTGTGTTATCCAAGGTGTTCGCAAGCCAGGCGTGGCACCTTGAATTTTGGCTTTGGTCTATTGTAGCTAATGTAATTGCCAAGTGAACGGGAAATATTACTTTCGTAGTAAGGCAAATGGGAGTAGAATTTTGTGGCTCGGCGTCTAATTACTTCCTTAACATATGGGAGGAAGTTCCATGCAGACGCCTAGCAGGAAAGCAGCGATACACAGAATATATGTTCTTAAGACCTCTATTCTGTATGTCGGTCCTGGTGGTGTAGTGGTTAACATACTTGCCTCCTAAACCCAAATCGCGGGTTCGAACCCGGCCAGGACCGATGGATTTTTTCGGGCGTAAAAATCCTAAGTATGGCTTCCTTCGGAGGGGAAGTAAAGCCATGGGTACCGTGTCGTACATTTGCGGCACGAAAAAGAACCTCAAGCCTGAAAGAGAGGCCTCTGAGCAAAATTAATTGGCTGTTTCACGCCGAGTTGAATGGGACGCTGATGACCTGAGATGTTAAAAGCGTCCTTAAATAAATCATTCAATCTATTCTGTACCCTTTGTAGAAGTGCTAGCCAAATATCTGCCTCCATACCCCAAATTTCACGGCATACAGCATGACTGGAATTACCAAAGCTTTAAAACCATGCAACTTTAAGTGGACAGGCATCGTAATGGAACTGAATACAGGAAACATTTGAGCTATTGCTATCTGCTCCTTGCGAGTAGTTTTGGTGAATTTTGGCTGAAAGTTAAACCTTTATGAAGTTGCACTTACAAATAAGTTGTCGAATTTCCCCATTATATCCTTTGGTGCCTATATTAGAATGTTCGGGGGAGGGGGTTGTGGGTAAGTGGCATTTTATTATGAAAATTATGGCTATGCTTTTTGCCGGGCTTATTGACATTCGCCAAGGTCTGCACCACCTTTTTATTAGGCGTAAAAATCTATGAATAAGATTTAAGACTCTGTTTAGATGTCTTTTGGTTTTGTATAGCAGGAATTCATCTGCGTACTATGCTTTGATAGCTGTAACCTGTGGGAAGTTTGACATGAAGATGCTTAATAATATGGGGGAAAGAACAGAGCTTTCGGAAGCTCCGTCACGTAAGTGTCTTAGTGTAGAACTGTATCCCACCACTGTGACATTGAAAGTGCGGTGTTTTAGAAAAGAGTGTATCAACTGTATGTATGTTTGTGGAAGCTCAAGGAATATGAATTTTTGCAGGAGTTTAGCATGCCTGGTCGTTCAGAAGGCTTTTCTACATCTAATGACACTTCTGGTATCAATGCTTTGTCCTGGAATCCCTAGGCTGCAGCCTTCATCACCCACAGCAGCTGTTGAACAGTAGAATGCCCTGGGCGGAAACCAAATTGAAAGGGGGGGATGCTTGGATTTTTCTTAGCAAGTGAAGCAAACGGACAAGTAACAGTCTCTCTAATAATTTTGGGAGAGTCGAAAGAAGACTGATGGATCGACAGCTGGAAGGGTTTACTGGGCCCTTGCCCTGCTTCCGTATGCATAACATCCGTGTCTCCCTCCACTCGAGTGGAAAGTGGCCCACTTTGACGCACATATTTAAAATCCAAGTCTGAGCACGCCGACAGGCCTCTCGGGGAGGGGATCCGCTGCATCTCAGGTATAAGGGTTCCAGCAACAGAATTTAGTTGAGGTAGCATATTTACGGTATTTTGCAATTGCTACCTCAGGATTGTCAGACTGTTCTACAATGGAAAGAAATAGTGAGATGGGGACTCTTACTAAAGGATTATCTCCTTGAGTGGGTTTTGTAAGCTGCTAACAATTTTGAGGTTTATGCCCTGGCGTTGAAGGTCCGTAGCGATATCTGTTTAAAAGTTAAAGCCGATACACTGCTCTGGCTGTCACAAACACCCGCATCATCAATAGTTGTTTCAGCACTGGGTGTGATGGGATTAATTATTCTTTGCTCTCAAGGGATTTAAACAGAAATAGGCAGTGTGTACTGCACAGCAGTTGTACAGTGCACTACAATTCACATTCAGTTGGGCACTAACCTGTTTTTCTGAAGCTTGTATATGGTGTGCACATGAAATAAAGTAAAACAAAACACAATTTCAATAAATATTGGCACTATAAGCAGTGCTGTTAATTTGGCCGACGTAAAAACACAAGTAGTAAACACTAGTAGTAAACTTATAGACCCGGAAAACTTTGACCAACCAACCACCCACTCAACCACGTTGAGGCAGACTGGGTTAGTACCTAGTCAGTGTACAGCTGCTGTTTACGTACCAAAGCTTGGATTTAAACACAGGGGGAAAAGAGGGTTTTAGGATTACTTTATGAAGGTTTGATGGAGTAAATTCAACTTCTCTAAGGGAGGATCTAGCATCCTTGGTTTTCTTTAGTGTGAACATGTTGCTAGGCTAATTTGGTTATCAGCATTTTCACATTGAAAACGGATTATAAACTTAGTAAAGTGCAGTCTATGGATATTAGGATTTTATTCCGGTAGCATGATGTAATATTTTATCTAAGGTAACCACATGCTAACCGTAGCACCTCAAACCTGGTTTTAGGTCTGCAGTGAGCTTCGTAGTTGACCGGTGATTGGATGAGTGCACTCTCATGGTACGTAAACAGTCGTGAAATCTAGTAGCCCGGCGTCTAATTTCATCTTCCATATATAGAAGGGAAGAGGCTTCATGAAGTAGTCTGGTAGGAAAACAACGATATACAGAATAGACCGCTCTAAGCCCTCTATTCCGTGTCCTTTGTAATTGCAGCAGCAAACTGTCCGATGCCATGCCCCAGATTTTGCAGGCATATAACATACTGGGGATAATCAGAGCTTTAATTAGGCACATTTTCACATGTACAGGCATCGATTTAGAACTAAACACAGGCAACAGCCGAGCGATGACTCCCTTCACCCTGTGAGTAATTCCACTGACGTGACCTCTATTAAGATTTATCCAGATGCACTTCCAAATAAATTATGGAATCCTGCCACTGAATCCTTTGATGCCTGTATGTGAGTGTGGGGAAATTTGCGAGTATGCGGCGTTTTTGCAAATATAATGACGTTGCATTTACATGGGTTGATTGACATGTGCCAACGCTTGTACTATCTTTCGATTAGGTGTAGCAATCTTTTTATGGGGTTAATGGCACTGACTAGTTGTCTGTTTTGTGGACCTAAAGGTCATCAGCTTATTGGGCAATGTTGACGTCCGGTGTGTGGGGAAAGTCTGCTATGTAAGTGTTGAATAAAATTGGTAATAGTACAGAGCCTTCTGGAACTCCGCCGCGGATTGGTCTCAGTTTGGAGTTGTTTTCCGCTATCGCAACCTTGAAAGTGCGATGTTTTACATATGAATGTAGCATGTATATGTTTGTGGTAGCCCAAGGAAGATAAGTTTGTAAAGGAGCCCAGTGTGCCAGGTCGTAGATAAAGCCTTTTCTACATCCAAAGATGACGCTAGGGTGAAAGCTTTGTCCATAAAATCCAGGGCTGCAGCCTCAACTACTCGCAGCAGCTGTTGGTGGTGGAATGACCAGGACGAGACCCAAATTGGTGAGTAGGGATGGCTTGGATGTTCGCTAGTAGAAGGAGCAAACGTGTAAGCAAAAATCTCTCGATGACTTTTGATAAAGTTGAGAGAAGGCTAATGGAGCGGTAGCTAGAAGGATGTAATGAGTCTTTGCCTTGTTTCAATATGCATATCTCACGAGCCTCGTTCCTCTCGCGTGGGAAGTGACAGAGACCGACACACATATTGAAAATCTTAGTGACAAAGAGCACAGACTTGAATGGAAGGTTGTAGAGCATGAGGGGTGTTAATCCGTCAGTTCCGGCAGCCTTATTAGATCGGAGACCCTGTAGTGTGCCTTGGAATTCGCTGAGATGGAAGATGATGGTACTAGTGTCCACTTCATCCGGCGGCCGTCGGAGAAACCGACGAACGTCACGACGAATGCAGCGCGAAAATGTTTCGTCCTGGGGGTTATCTCGAAAAAGAAGTTCCAAAACGTCGGAAATCGCATTAGCTTTGGCTTGAGGTTCGTAGGCCAGGCCTCTGATGCCATGAATAGGATGGTAGTTTCTATCTTGTTGCCTACGAAAGTGTTTGGCGATCTTCCACACATCGCCGTCAGCAAGATTCATTCTATCCATCGTGTCCTCCAAGGCGAGACGTTTATACTCGCGAAATCGGACATTGACCCCTCGGCGAAAATGTCGAAGAATTCTTAGATGATGTGGTATGCGGTGTCGTAGGTAGAGTCTGCGGGCGGCCCAGGATTGGCGAATCAGGTCTAAGGGTGTGATATCTGGATGTGGGAGGGAACAGTTTGGATAGTGAGCCTATAAGTCACTCGTGTTACCGTGGATGTGAAGGATGGGACTGTCGCCTCTAGGGTAGGTATGTTTGTGATATTTGGGTTTGGTGGAATAATAGCGCTGCATTCCTAGACACTTTTCCAATTGATCTCGCGGGTTAGACCTGCGAGATCGTGGCTGACTACGCTAGTGTTGATTTCTGTCAACACGAGATTATGATCAGAATGAAGTGCGTTGGTCGAAGTGAGGGTGAGATGGTGTGGGAAGTATTTGATTATTGCAAAGCCAATGACAGATGGTCGTCCTCTACTATGCGGATGATGCGTGGATTGCCAGGGACCCTGTACTTGTAGCTGCGGGTTCTGATCTATCATTCTAGTGATTGTATTGCCTCTCGAATTTTCCCGTAGATTAGAATTCCAAAGCGAAAGTTTGGTATTGAAATCTCTGGCCAGAATTACACTAGGATGGAGGGATAGTATGGTTCGGGCGTCGGCCTCCACGAATGCTCTGAAAGGGAGGTGGTAAGCAGATATTAGCAAAATCTCCGTGCCTCAGAGTTCAACATATAAAACCGTGGCCTTTTGGGTTTGAAGATGTGGGATCTGGATTGTTCCGTGGACTACGCTTCTACGAATGGGTATCGCCATACCCACTTTTGGGCCTTTGCGATCAGTTCTATAACAAGTGTAGTCCGGAAGATGGAAGCGGTGAAATTGGTAAAAATGCATCTGGCTAACCAAGATGGCTTTTAGAACTTACAGGGCAGCAAAATGCTGAAGTTCGTCGCTCTTTTCCATAAGGCCATCCGCAAATTCCAAAATGCAAACGAATGAGGTTTGTGACCTAATTCCGTTTGCCATTCTGTGTCGTCAAGTCTCCATTGAAAAGAAGGGCGGAAGCGTAGAAAACTCTGAGCATCTTGGAGGAGTCAAGTGCGTGAAGAAAACGATTTACAAGGTCCTTCAGCGCTAACCATATGTCTCCCAAATTTTGGTCAGCCATTGCAGCAGCTACAAGGTATTTGCGCACGTCAGGCTCGGGTTGGTTAGTTCTGGGGAACTGTTTGGGTTGGGAAGTTGGTCTGGTACGTGTCGATCGCTCCCAAGAATTTCTAGTCAAAGGAGATGCAGAAGATTCCGCGGTCCTCTAAGCAGGAGGGCTCCTCGGAGTGGTTTTCTTCCTCTTAGGTCTGGAGAAGGAGGTTTTTGGAGATTCCTGGGCTTAGGGGTTGGGATGAGTGGGTGCATGTGCAGGTGGTTTTGTAGCACGTGTATTAGCGCTTCCATCCCGAGCCATTGCTGCATGCCCTTGATCTGTTGCTCCTTGTAGCGATCGGATTGGTCATCACTGGTCTAGCTGAGGTCTTTGGAGGTTGCCCGGTTGATGCCGTTGGAGAGGAGTTGATAGTAGGTGTAACTGTGTGTGTTAGCTATATCAGTTCTTCTATTGTTGTTAAACACTCTCAGTCTTTACTGAGCATCGTCCATAGCATGCCACATGATCCCCTTGCAATTAGCGCAGGTTGAGGACTCCATGGGCACGTTTGCAGACCTCGTGGAAATGTAGGCTACTACATTTCAGGCAGCGAGAATTTCGGGAGAAAAACCGGCTCGCGTGGTTGAAAATCAAACAGCGGTGGCATTGAGCTGGACCGCCAGGGCATCTAGACGTTTCCACCTTGACAAGGAAATAGCATATGAACGGAATTTTATGTATTTTTATCTCAGGGTCATCAGCTCTCTCCACTATTACAAGGAATAGGGGAATGGAAATTCTTTCTGAGGATTCCTCTTGAGCGGGCTTGGTTAACGGTTTAACTACCTTGTAGTTGATAAATTGCTGGAAAAACTCATCTTGTCTCACTTACAAAAATCAATTTCGGGCCAAGAAGCAATGTCAAAATTTCAGTTTGCATTTAGGATTGAAATTACTAAAATTAACCGACTAAATCCCCGAGCAATTTAACGAGGCCTTCACCTTGGCACTGTTCCTGGATGTCGAAGCGGCCTTTCGCAGATGTTGGCACGCAGGTATCCATTATAAAATTTACAACCAACTACCCAACCCTCGGCCCTTCTGCCCCTGCTACAGAACTATCTGTGGGAGCGTCGCTTTCATGTACAAATTTCCCGCAACAAATTCATAAGCGAGATCCATGAAGGAGTGTCTCATGGCGCCTTACCTATTTTCCATGTACACAATGGACTTTCCTATGGACAATAGATGCAAGATAGCAATGTACGCCAACGATACGGTAGTAGACACCCATCACAAGAAATTTACTTATGTAATCAAAACCCTCCAACGCTACAGCAATCAATTTTTGGTACGATTACAAAAATGGAAAATCCAAATTAACCCTCAGAAATGCATCCCGGTCAATTTTTCAAAACATAAAAAATATCAGAGTTAGAAATCTAAGTTGATGGGAAAATACTGCCGTTTCGCCGGCGTACAAAATATCTCGAGTCACACTTGACTCAAAAATGACATCCAAATGACATCCAAAACAGTGCTAACAGTGGGCGGCAACGTCTGAAAATGTGTGTCCACATCTTAAGGAGCAAACAGGTTACTCCGCGAACAAAAGTAATCCTTTATAAAGCGTTTATCCTAGGCTACACTACACATGCCATTGCAGCCAGCGCAAATGTCGCAAAATCCACGCTACCAAAAATGCAAACTATACAGAATTTAAGCCTCACAAAGTTCCTGTGCGCTCCATAATTAATTACAAATGCTACCATACACCGGGAGGCGAGGATGGAGCCACTGGCGGATTTTATTGAGAATAAAGCCCTCAAACTGTGGGCAAAAATCCACGTCCACCTGAATGGAACGCTATTTTGAATGTGGTAGTTAAAAATAGCGGTAGTGGCCAACCCATGCAGGGAAGCACAAAAAGAATAAAGATGCCTAATTTATAAGCAACATAGATCGCACATCTTCTGTATATAGTGTACATAATAAAATAGTCTTAGGATGGTTATAGGTAGGTCAAGTTTCCCGTGTACATATTAACTAATAATAATAATAATAATAATAAAAACAATATAAGGATATATATATTAACATACACTATGATAAAAAAGGAAACACACATTATGGACAATGATCAACAATTTCTCTTGATCGGGGCCCGTCCATTCCTTGTATGTGTTTATCACCATAAATCGTAAAAGCAAAAAAAAAAAAAAAAAAAAAAACAAACAAACAAACAAACAAACAAAACAAAACAAAAACAAAAAAACATAAAGCAAAAACCTGTTATATATAAATGTAAAACTGTACCTTAAGGCCGTCCTATGTTGGCTAGGGTACCCATTGATCAATTAAGAAAATCTTAAATCTGAAAACAACAAGCCAAGCAATACTGTCGCATCTGGAAACAACAATCGCACTTGTAGTGGATCATATTCTTTAAACAATTGTAATGGCCATATATGACATCACTCCACCTAACATAAGAGACAAAGTCATACAGAAATTGAACAAAACAAACAAAAAATTTTAAGAGAGTTGCACGAACTACGAGAATCAACAACCAACTGTGCATACTAATAAACAAAATTCTAGTTGCGCAAGAAAATGGAAAAAAATAAAGAAACAAGTAAAATGTAAATACAAAAATAACCAGATAAATAAACATGGCTAGAATAACAGTAAAAGAGCACGACAACCTAAAAAGCGCGCGCGCACACACACGGCATTACAGGGAAAAAAATCACAAGTTTCAACAACTAGTGAACATATATATACCAGACGTCATAATAATTAATCAAACCATATTAAAAACAACACCAAATTCTCATTCCAATCATACAAATTACATAGCAAAGACCGGCTAGAACAGATAGGTGGAGACGTCATAATAATGACCGATCGATTCCTCATCACATATGGAGAAATACTCAAGAATGACGGGCAACATGAAACTAACAATCTTACAAATAAAATTTTCCAACACTGCACTGTACATAATGACAATGTATGCTAACTGCAATTAGAAACAGAACAACCTTACTTTAAAAACAACAACAACAACAACAACAACAACAACAACAACTAATGACCAGGTACAAAAATATAAAAACTTAATAATTGGTTATCTCAATGCACAGCACATTTCACTACTTGATGACAGGACAAACATATATGGGCGAGAACTGGTAAAATTGCTGAAAACGACCAGACTACAAATAGTACACGTAGCGAGACCTACTAGATTGGGGCAATTAGGGCATTAATCAACAGCCCCGGATAAAATACTAATCTTCCCTCAAATACATAATAAAATTCAAGACATCAGCACTGACACCCCTTCTGACTCGGATCATTTTCCCATAATAGTAAAGCTATCGACCAATGGATTACACTCAGAACTGCAAAGCTCATACCAAAACCACAATTACAAACAAACCGATTCTAAACGGTACAAAAAAAAAAAAAAATAATGACTGAATGGAGCACAAGACACCGAAGGTTAGTAATACAGTAAATGACATCGAAGAAGAAACAATCAAAATAAGCACTTCAACCATAAAAGCTACAGTGAAACAACACCAACTACACTAACAAAATCCAACAACAACAGTCGACAACTCCGAAGGAAATCATCTAATTAATAAAAGGCAAAAGAAAAGCTCATAATATATATGAAAACACACCAGTTCACGGACAAAATACAGCCCTGGGTGACCGAGGTCCTTAAGGCGTGTACTCGTGAACGGGAGGTTTGAGGTTCGGATCTCGCAAGCACCGTCCTCCCTGATTTAGGTTTTTTCCAGTGCTCACAAATGGCAAATGCCGAAGAAGTACCCTAAACTTAGGCCTGGAAAGTTTCCTTCCAAAAATTACTTTCCCAACATATCATTTCTTCTCACGTATCATTAGTGTCACCTCTTGTGGTGCTTCAGTAGTAAAAATAGGCGTTTAACACCAATAAAAACGGACAAAATAGTATACAGTACATTAGCTCCACGTGCAACAGATTGTCATAGAGCAATATAAACACAAATCTTGCAATAATTGCATAAGCAAGCTCAAGCAAACAAGAAATACTGATCCATAGACATTCTGGAGAATGATAAAATCGACAAAAAGAAAAACTAAAGACAACACACCCAATAAAGCAAAATGGAAAGGTAATATGGCTGACAAAGGAAAAACACGATATTTTCCAAAAACACTACACAAACCCATTTAAAACTCCCCAGGATCCACGTTTTGACAAGGAATACTTCAAAAGAAACCACTATTATATAAAAAAAAAACAGCCCTACACTATTCACGCCACAAGAAAATCCCGCAGAACAATAAATAAACACAATAGACCAGCCAATAGAGAACATCGAAACGGAACACTCATACAAAATGTCAGAAATTCAGCACCAGGACCAGACACCATTACCTATGAATTATGAAAACAAGTACCAAATACAACACTACGCAGGATGACGGAGCTATACAATGAGATCATTAAACATGGATACCGCCCTTGGAAAACAAGCAAGAATAATCCTACTTAAAAACCCGGAAAGGACAATACAGAATATAAAAATTACTGACCAATATCCCTGACCGCCACTCTATCCAAAATGCAGGAAAAATATTGGTAAATGGAGTACAAAAATATGTACGGGACAACAAAATACTGTCCCACACACAAGCAGGCTTCCTAACGGATATTATCATACAGGATCGACTAGTAATAATACTCATAAATATGCAAGACGCCTATAACAAAAATCATAGCGCAATAGCATGTTGCTGGAAGAACTCTTTTATCTCGGCTACAAAAATTAGTTTCATACAAATATATCTAAATTCTAAATTCCAGTTTGACTTTAGAACACACCATGCAACAGAAGTACAATTACTAAAATTCACAGACGTCACTGAGCAATTTGACGACGAGGCCTACAACCTGGCACTATTGTTGGATGTGGAAGCGGCGTTTGTCAGATGCTGGCACGCTGGCATCATGTGCAAAATATAACAGACTACTTCAATTGCATTCATTTCTGCATTTGTTACAAAGTTATTTATCGAAGTGCCGTTTTCACGTATAATTTACCGCCACAAATCCAGTATTAGGAACTTCGCAGCAGCAGTTTCTCCCAAGGTGCCATCATTGCGTCTTATCTATTCGCAATACACACCAGTGATTTCTCAATTAACAACAGATACTAAATAGTAATGTACGCTGACGACACGGCAATACACACCCACAAAAAAAATCACTTATGGTATAAAAACCCTAGAACGTCACAGAAATACATTTTTTGCCTGATTTGATAAATGAAAAATGAAAATTGATCCTCCGAAATTAGTTCTGGTATATTGAAAAAATCAAAATCAGTGACTTGGATATAGACATGGATACAGGCACATATTACTGTTTCATCGGCATGTAAAATATCCAGTGGTTACACTTGACTCCAAAATGACGTGGTGGGAATAGTGTTCAAAATGGTACCAGCAGTGAACGGCCTTGCCTTAAGTATGTGCCCCTATTTTCAGAAGGAAACTAGCTACTTTGAAAATAAAGCTCATCGTAGATAAAGCATTCATTTTAAGTTTCTTTACAGCATGGGCAAAAGTTGCAAATATATCAATATCAATGAACAAACTTTAATCAAATGAAAATGTCAGTGTTAGAGAAATTGTGGGTATTCCAGTAGTCAACACAAACGAGGCCATCCTTCGGGAAATAAGAATGGGGCCGCTGAGGACTTTATAAGATATACAGCCTGTAGACTATGGGCAAGTGCACACCTAAGTTTGGTAGTTCAAAATATACGTAGAGGCCAACCAACCAACCAACTCATCGAAAATGAAAATACAAAAGAATAAAAAATTTAAAATACTGCAACATCTACCACAGCGACACAAGTCGGTTCTATTATACATAGTGTAAATATTATGCATAAAGTAGCTGTAAGCAGACAGTTGTAAGTCTATTTGTACATCCTTTGCTAAGGTATATAGAAAAATAATAAAAATGATAACCCGATTGATCAGTAATCTCTGCAATTACATATGCAAAAAAAGTCAACAAAGAAAATACTCTAGCAAAAACAGTTGCAATCTGTTCTTTGCCATGCAAGGGCCACGCTCATAAAATGTATGAGGTTGCAAATAAAGAAAAACCAAAGGATTAAAAGCCACAAAAACAAATTGTACATACATTTAAATTAAACCTGTAAGGCCGTTATTGTAGACCCCAGGTAACATTTCCTGAATAAACTGATACTGAAACTCGTAAAGTAGAGGAGCACTATCCTCACTACATCATGCAAACACAAGAAGACTTAGAAGCCTCAGTCACAGCTCTTAGAACAGGCTATACAGTTTGCCACAATTAGCCCCGTCCTGGTTCACACGCCACACCATTCAGGCCAGAGCCTTCCATCTGACATGTGTCAGCTCACAGTTGAGCAAAACAGAGTGTGCCACCTCTGGCAAAGCACTCACCACACTGCCCATGGCAACAAACTTCAACACCTTAATTTCCTATGCCGTGAACACACTGCCAATAGTATCCCAAAAATGAAACGAGACACTGAGCACGGCTCAGTGTGGCTAATTGCCAAAAATTCTACCAGAGACCACGCCCAAACTCTTACACTCTATCATCAGCAGAACACTACCACCACAAACCTGTACAAAACTGAAGTCTTACCTGACGCTCTAGCGAATACCTTCACAATTAACGTCACGCCATCTTCCGTCGCCCACATAGCGGAAGTCAACGCGGACACGCTAAGTGCCCACGAACGCCCAACCTTTAATGACATCAGCAGAACATGTCAATCCGAAATACAATGGACCATCAACCATTTTCCCCCATGTAAAATTCCAGGCCCGGATCCAAATCCGAACATAGCTTCACAACTTTTACCAACTAACATGATCGTATGCCTAAATAACAGTTGTAACTATGAACTTACTATTGGCCACTATCCCAATAAATAGAAACTCGCCCATGTTCATTTCCCAAAGAAGAGAAAAAATTACTCCAACCAGATCACCTACAGACCCATTAACCTGCTCAACTCTCTCAGCAAAGTTTTGGAAAAAGTGTACTAAAGCGTATCAACTCACACATACCCAAACATAACATGTTCATACATGAACCATTCGGCTTCAGGACCAAACACTGAAAAAAACTGCAATTACTTAGAACCCCTGAACAAATCGCACACGGTTTCAATATTCGTAAACCCACAGGAGCAGTATTACTTGATATTGATAGATCTTTCTATAGGTGTAGTATGAGGGAGTTCTTTTTAAACTACAAATACAAAACTTCTCAGATACCATGATCAAACTCATAACAAATTACTTACGAGATCGAAAATTCCGCTCTGCCGTTAACCGCACATATTACTAGGATGATGAGAGCAGACTTTCCACAAGGAAGCCTACTTGGCCCGGTATAGTTTAATTTATATATAAACGTAATTCCCAAGACAGCAAGCACCTCGCTTTACATGTACGCAGATGACAACATATTACAGCTTAATCCGGCAGCCCACAATTTCTACACCAACACTTCTAAACTGCCCAAATTACACTGGAAATTTCACTCACCAACTGGCTGATTAAAGTCAATATTACTAACCACTCCAGCTCTTCGGAAATGATGTTTCCGGGGCCAATCCCGCCTCATACCTAGGGTTGTCATTGGCCAAGGCCTCACCTGGCACCCATATGTGCAATCATGCAGGAAATCTCTGGTATAACTATGAAAAAATCCCCTGAATTAAAACGACAACTCACTAAGTCTGAACATGGGTATAACACTAGACAAAACTCTCATCAGATCCATACTAACATATGGAGCTCTGGTATGGGGCTATACCGCCGTCACCCACAAACTCGTTACAAGTGCTTCAAATAAAAAATGACACATTATAGCAAAAGTACCCGTGAACACGCCAGCTGACATTCTTCACCAGAGCTCCAACTATACTCTATTGAACTGTTCATCAAGAAGCTAACCCACGATATGTACTCCGCGCACAAAAATAGAAATCCAATGATCAGCAAGCTTCGGACATATTTCACAACAATCAATAAGCAAAACGCCCAATATATATATATATATATATATATATATATATATATCTTTGGCAGGAATCCGAGCAACCGTATTGACTCTATGGTCATCCAAAGGCACCTGGACCTCATCATAATACTTACTACTACTTTCCACAATAAAAAATATGCCATTTTATTTCAAGAATTAACTAAGCAACCGTTGGCGCCTGAAACCCGACGCCGTCCGACGAAACTAAGACAGACTGCGGCAACACTCCGGCCTACGAGAATGGAATTGTTCACCTAGATTAGGACTGCATGAACCAAGTTCTAACATAGGATTCCCTCATTACTCACGAACATTAACTTTGCTTGCACTAAACACTATCACATCTTCAGTCACCTAACCCATTGTTTATAACTGCATACTGATGCTCAGGGCTCGCGTCATTGGCATCACTTGGATTTATCTCTGGCGCGCTCGCATGTACAGCATGCAACTAACCTATAGCCACCGGGGTGCTCAAGCGGAATCCGATTAATGCACGCGGACCGATCTAACACGCTCCTATTGCATGTTAGCTCTAACTCAATGTGGAGGCTTGTAAGCTCCGAGTATGATCGCCACCGGGAGTGGCGGGTGTTGGGCCACCCTTTTCAAAAAATCATACAATCCTCCAGCCTCTCAGGCAGCTAATCAGAGACAAAAATGCTGTACAAAAGCAATTGCAGAAATTCCCCCACCCTACGATAGGAGAAACCCACCGACGGTTCAAAAACCTGGTGAGATGATTTCTAAGGGAAAACAGAATAGAGGCCTGGAAAAACACATTACGGCATACTGACCTACAAGAGATAAAACCTTGGGGGATCGTCCGAGGCCTTCGGAGAGATGAGGCCTAACGTGAATACTCCTTGCTCTGCAGTTTCTTGGATACTTGGTGTTCTAACCCCACAGTAGGGACCTTCACGGATTATCTAAATACAAAATTTCAGCCTCTAGAAGAGTCCCAGGACGATAATAGCACCGATCTTATTGAGGAAACGATCTCAAGACCTCCTAGAAGGGGCGGTTTGATCCCAAGAACTTTCACATCCCGATCACCACAACAAAAGAGGCGGCCTCTCTGATCCAAAGCCTAAAATTCCGTAAAGCCCCTGGACAGGACCGAGTCACAGCGGAAATACTCCACACCGCCTCCACTTTCCATCATCGTGGAAGCAGGCATGGATGATGTGCATTTTGAAGCCCGTAAAGACCCTGCTTATCCCTCCGCTAACGCTCTATAAGCCTGCTCCCTACAGTCTTTAAGGTGTTTGGCAGATTTCTCCTCACCGGCTACTTCCTCACTTAGAAGAAAGGCAACTTCTACACAACCAACAGTGGATTTCGTCCAGGACTTTCCACATTTCAGCAGCTACTGAGAGTGACTTCCAATCGAAAGCCAAGTCGGTAGCAGTGTTTTACTGAATGTGGAAAATGCCACCTGTTATGCGGTTTCATTTACAAGTTCCCCGAGCACAACATTCCTGCTCCCTATATTTCCCTGGTGACCAGCTTCATCCGGGGACGCAGCTTCTGGATGAAAGTAGTCGGAAAGCTCTCTTCAGTCTGGTCCATTGGCGTGGGTTGCTGAAGGGCAGCATGTTGTCCCGGCGCTCTTTGTCGCTTACATGCCCAACTTCAGACGCATCCACGTACCCCACCATTTGCGAAAACACAGATAACCCAATTCTGGCACAAAATAATAACCAAAATTGGCAATAAGATCAATTTAGAACCAACTCCGAGAAATGGAAACCTAAATTGTGAAATGGCGGATGACCTTTAGCCCGGAGAAGAGCTCGGTTATTCTCTTGGCTAAGAACAGACGTCTTAGGTGCCTGCGGGACCTAGTGTTGCATCGCCGGCAAATCCCCTGGGTCCGTAGATCGAAATGACTCTGGGTAACGCTGGACTGCTCGCCGATTTTTAGGGAGCTGTGCTTGCTAAAGTCCAGCAAGGACTTGGAGCTCTCCGGCAGTTCTCCAATCGTGGGTTCTCGATCCATGAACCTGTCTCGAAAGCTACGCGTGTATCGTATCATAATACCCGGGATGGTTCTGTACGACTGTGAAATTTGGGGAGCCGCGGCTCCAACCACAATCCGCCAAACCCAGTTTCTGCAGAACCGTGCGCTGAGGATTATACACGGTACCGACCGCCGCTTCCCAGCCCACATCCTACTCACCCCTTCCAATGTTTTCATATCACCGTCCTCATATGAAAGAGAGCCCGGATACTCCAAGAATCCATTCCGAACCACCCAAATAAACTTGTCAGATCATTAGTGACTACGACTACAGACTACCTAGAAGATGCAGATAATAAAGTTTTCCCAAGGACGTCATGGGACCTATTGGACGACAAAATTCTGAAATAACCTGGAGCATGGCTGCCTGATACACCTAGGCCAACAACAAAATTAACTCTTAATTCTTTGTTTTGATCAATTCCTTTCCCAAATTCTCTACAGATAAACGCTTATTGATAATACACAAACATTTTTCTGTTGAAAATTGCACAATCATACGTCCACGAGCAGGTGAAGCCGCTAGTGGCTAGGTACTGCTGACTCTTGACATTCTTCTGGGAACGTCCCAGATGACTGAATTGGATTAAACTTTTAAATATACATTCTTCATATCCTGGGCTGACACATTCTTGAGTCTTGAAGGCAGCAGTGTCTGAGAGAAGAAGGAAGAGTGGGTTTACCCTCGAGAAAATCATACTTCCACACATCAAGCTAGCTAACCAGTAAGAAAATCGTTGGGCGTTGTGCTAAGGCTTGGGCGATTGGCCTGCCAATCGCCGCAAATAAGGGGTTCCACAATTTTACCATTCATGGCAGTCGCTCGACATAGTAAGCCAAGCTAAGGAAACTTGCGGGTTTCCGTGGCCCACTGGGGCTACACTTTAACCAAAATAGGATGCTCTCTGTCAGCATGATGCTTTTATCAGCTGTTCGTTGAACCAGATAGTTCCTCAAAATGTCCAATATACATCCAAAACTTAGAACATCTCATTAAATTAAACAAGGACCTACAACATCTACTAAAACCTATACCCAAACTCACACAACCAAAAATCCAATATAAAGCAAAACAGAATACAAGTGCAGATGAAGAAAGAGAGAAATTTCTTTCACAAGCTAATACTCATTCAATGAATCGGGTAGTAAAATAAACTGTTAAAACACACAAAAATGGAAGCAGTAAGAACACAGAAGAAGTGAATACAAAGAGCTCACAGAAAACAACGAATAAGCACACGATGTATATATCAAACTGTGAAGAAGAGTATCGAAATCCTTTCTATGTAACTAAAATATGTCAATCAAACAAGCTATATCCAAATATAATAAATCTGAAAATAAAAATGAACAGCCACCTGAAACTTGTGCATTAAACTAGCTTTAAATCTGAAAATTATGCTTTTAAGAAAGCTTTTTCGGAAATAAAAATGGAAAACAATCAAAAATGGTAACCAAGATCCTGAACAAGTGCTACCATAACAAGCACTAAAACAACAAGTTGCAGCAATGGTAAAAGGGGTGCCCTTTGACATAACCGATGAAGAGATATTACAAAGTATAAAAGTTCAACATCGGGAAAATTCAAAGCAACGAGAATAATTAGCAAGAACCCAAATAAAGTTCTCTGTTTAAGTTTTTACCACATATCTAAATACAATGCAAGATTTACTAGAGAATGGTACTTACATGGAATCACAATGATTCAAGACTGAACCATCTATACAAACAGAAAGGAACATTCCATGCCTTGAATATCAGGAATATGGTCACATTAAGGAAACTTTTGAAAACAAGCTAAAATGTTTTTGGCAGTGCACCAAAATATACACAATTTTGTAAACATGGAAATAAAGATATAGCAGGTCCTTACTGTGCAACCTGTAATTGAGACTGGTAATAGGGCAATGCTGGAATATGGGCATACTAGATACTCCAAAATCCAAAAGAAATCCCAGTTAGTACTTATCAGATACAGCCAAAACACATGCTTCCACACTATAGTCCACCAAGTCCAGAGAAATCATCACATGAGCAGATTACATGCAAAGAAGATCAACAGGAGCCGCAAAAACAACTTCAATATCACAGGGGGGAAACAAATTTCATATCAGAGAAGACATCAATATTAAAGGAAATAATTCAGGCCACAGAATTTCACTTTCAGAAAATTAAATCTCAAATGTAGTTCATGACACAAAGACGACATTTCTAAAGAAATGATGGATCATCTAATAGAGAAAATTGTAAAGACAATAGCACTAATTGTGCATGAAATAACACCCCTTGCTAGGCCTCGAACCAAGAATATCTTGCAAGATACAGTTAAGAAAATACTTGAGAGAAGCGTGCACTATTAATGTGGGTAAACAATAAGCGGTAATTTTAAACTGACCGCAAAGCAATACGCAGAGAAGAGAGAATGCTGCGGATTCCAGCAAGCCATCTTAAATTTCTATATGTAAGCATAAATGTCATTCACAGTAAAGTACTTTAACTAAAAGAAACATTAAATGGACACAACCCGCACATAATGACAAATGAAACAAAGTTATAATCACATTACACATTCACTCCCACCTTACAAAATTTATAGGAAAGCTAGGGAAATAAAAACAGGGTTGTCCTGGCATTAATGAATGCTGCACTTAAAGGAGGCTAGTTGATCAAAGTCGGAATTCAAGGCGTGTTCCATCCGTAGCAGCGCTTGTGGGTGGAGGGAACAGGATGGCGCTCTGCTGTGTTGATAATATAGGTGACCGGTCCTGAGAGCTGGTGTAGGAGTGGTGTGCTGTTGGTTGCACTGAGCAAGGGACCTGTCCCGTTTAATTGCTGTGGCCTCTACAGGAGGGTGCCCGTAGCCGCAGCAATATTGACAGGGTGTTATATGGCGGCGCAAACTGGCTTCATTGGTGAAATGATAGTGAGTTTTCTGGAGACTTCCGGAGATGGAAACTTCACAATCAGCCTAATGAGGGGTGTCGGGCCTTTTACTGAGTGCATCCTCGTAGCGCACTATGCTGACGGCCACAGCTATTGCGCCGTAAAATAGTGATTAACGTCCGTTTTAATTACTGAGGCATCACAGGCGGAGACACTTATGATACAAGGGAAAAAACGAAATTTTGGGGAAGGATATATTTAGGGAAAGAATCTAGGCATAAGTTCAGGTTCCTATCCGGTATTTGCCAATTATGAGGACTGGGAAAAACCTCAGGGGAGGAAGGTACTAGCGGGAATTGAATCCCAGAACTCCCGCTCACGATTTCGCGCCTTAACGACCTTGGCCACCCGTGGGGGTAATGAATGGCACGTAATACATATTAGCCAGTGAGCCTTCGCGGAGCACCGAAAAGGACACCGCTGCGATGTGCCTCTGGTGTTTTGCGGAGGCAGACGGTCAGTAGCAGGTAGGGAGGAAGGAGGAGAGGGTGGCTGCGAGGGGAGAGAGGGGAGAGCTGAAGTGCTGGGTTAATCTGCATGGGATTCATAACCGGTGAATCGAGCTGAAAGATTTGACGTTCTCTATTGGCCAAAGTGTAGCTGCAGCAGTGCTCGGTAATGGAGCGGACGCAGGAGAGACTACAGCTAGTGGAAAGGTAGGGCATGTCTCATCGGAAGCGGCGGCGGTCTAGGGCTGGAGACGCCAGGGGTTTTCTTCAATTGCTTATAATTATTTACCATTTTGGCGAATAGTGTAGCGGCGGCTGAGCAGAAGAGAGCTGTGGAGACGGGGGCGGAATTACCGGTGTTCTTCGTCCAGGTCAATTTGAGAGGCATTTATGTTCCCTGTTCGACTCTGAGAGGAGCTAGGCGGAAATCTCTTGAGCTGGCAGCCAAGTGAGCAGAAGAGGCGGCCCCCTTCCGTTTGTCCTCAAGCTTTTACCAAGCCAGGACTAGGTCCTTTATGGGCAGAGGGGAGGATTTGCAAGGTGGGCAAGTGGGAAATAGTAAAATGAGTTTCAGTGAGGTTACTTTTAATAGATGGTGGCTCCGAAGACTATATCACATTTACCGAGGCAGCGGATTACGGTGTTAAAATTATGCTTAAATTTGGAGTAGAAGTTTTGGGGTATTTCAGGATGTATTCGGTGAGGGTTGGGAAGTCGAGATCTTGATATTACTGTTTGAGATGTACCAGTCAGAGCCTGTAGCGGTACGTAGGAACCGGTTTTAGAGGACTTGAAGTTGATGAAGGTGGTGTTTTGCGGCGAAGCCCCAGACTTGGCAGGTGTATGTGAGCGCGGGTCTCAGTACCTAATTATAAATCAACAATTTATTTCCGAAGGACATCGGTGAGAATTTGGAATAAAGAGGGTACTACATTACCGGTCTACGATCGGTTTTATTTGCCAGCTCCTTGATGTGTGCTTTCCAGATTAGGCAGCATATCAGCCGGACACCTAGGTACGTGTCTTGTGAATTCCAGGGGTTGTTGCCTCCGGCAATTCGGAGTACAGGAACATCATTGTAGTATCGCCGGAGTGGAGATCCAGCACTTTCTGGAGAGAGCACCACCTTCTTCAATAGCGTTTTATATCGCGGAAGAAGGCTGATGGGCCTATCGTTTGCTGGATCCTTGGGGTTATATCGGTAATATTTCCGTAAACGCAGTCGGCAAGTAGACGAGTGTAAGATATTAAATAGGTCTGCTAGAAGTTGCATCCATGCTGACGGAAGAGTTTTCAGCGCGGCATACGTCATGCCATCATGACTAGAGACCCAATATGATGGTGACGACTGGAGATGTTCCAATTCAGATGGACTAGTGCGTTCGATATGTTCCCTCTCAAATGGGACCTTCCAGAAACGTCTGGACTACTCCGCAGACCTGGTGAACGTGGTCCTTCTTGTGTGTCTACAGAGCGGAATGCGGCTTCAAAGTTGTCTGCCATCATTTCCACCTTCTCTCTGGCGGACTGTGGTATCTTCTGGCCGGCTACGAGTCGCTTACTATGGGTTGGGAAAAGCAAGAGTGCCTTTGACATGCGTCATAATGAGGCGTCCCCTGTGTGCAGCTCCTTAAGCATCTTTCTCACTCTTTGATGGCATTATCACGGAGTTCCAATTTCAATAGGTGTTGCAGACTGTTGTACTCGCGCCTCCGTTGCGGAAAGCTCGATTGTTAACTCACTTTAGAACCACAGTGATGTGACGTTAGAGTGTGATTGCTAACGAACATGTTCGTCAGGCCACACTCTGTCTATTGCCATGTCAGAACTATGCCCGCTACCGACAATGTAGTGTTTGTGACAAAAGATGATGGCTAACGTTGGCTGGAGGTGTGAAGCTATGTGTCAAATGGGGGTTTGTGTTTTAGGTTGGGTTTATAAAGGGGTTTACGGGAAATAGTTTTAGTTGCCTAGGAGAAGTATCGGGTGCTTATAGCGCTCACCTGATTCTATGTCTGTTCACCTAGGTCGCGGATAAGACGGTTAAAATTGTTGTTTAGTTTGCTGTATAAGGAACGGGAAGTTTCATGGATGTATACAGGAAGAGTACGGACATTTAGGTCTTTGTGGATTTTTGCATTGGGGATGCACCAGGGGAAGTTTGTGACTGTGCGGAGGAAAATCTCTTTTAGGAGTCTATCGCGTTAACCAGATATGTGATGGACCTTGCAGATAGCAGCAAGTGGCAGAAAAATCTAAGTGTTGCTTAACATGAGTGACTGAATTATCACAGCAACTTGACAAGGGAGTATACATAGTAACACATCAACCCATCATATGCAAACACCAGAAGGCTGCCAAAACACAGTCAGATGTAGAAGGGGCTGAGGTGGCCCCCACAAACAATTTCAGTTGCTGCTTCGGGAACACCAGATTCTTCCATTGGTAAGTCTACTGACGGACTATTTTAGAAAGAATGATGTCATTAACAACACTTAGCAGGTTGTACAGCGGCTTCATAAGTGCTAAGGGGTTACCAAGTCCGTGGGTGCTTTAACTTGCCAAAGGCCTGTTGAACAGGTTTCCCGGAAGGTGACCCCTCAATGCGGCATAAACAACTGGGCAATCTTTCTAACTCTTCGACGATGCGTAACACGAAACCTCGTCCTGCGCCCACGCCTCTCCCGCCTTTTAACAGTAGCTTTCTGGACTCCGCCATTGCGTTTGTCCACTTACCAAACCAGGCACCTCGCTCGGTGGGGGGCAATACCCACTGAGTGAAGATGAATTTACTGCTAAACTAGAGCGAGCAGGCAGTTCAAAAACGGTCCAATATCAACTGAAGAAAAACCCAGCCGGGAGGACTTAGTGGTTCCAGATGACTGTTTCATTGTCATTTCCAATCAGAAAAGAAGGCGTAAGTCGCCAGATTCCTCTACTAATACCTAAAATCAGGAAGCACAACATGCGGCGGCTCCTAAGGGTCAAATAGTTCTTCCATCTTTGCTGATCTCTTTCAAACCTACTTGGCCGCTATTAAGGAAATGTCATCTCTCACACAGAATAGTGTAGAGGCTATAAGAGGACGTAATCAGAGTAGATTGCAGACGTATTAAATAGAATATCACCGCACGACGGTCCGGTGGGAGAAAGTACATGCAAGGACTAGCCCTTCTTAGTACTTTTGGTGCCTGGCATATGGGTATACAAGTACCAATTTAGCCAGAGGCTTATGCTGGTTAAGGTGTGTGGGAATCACACTGCTGCTAATTGTGAGAAGGCTGCTGGACCACCCAAATGCCACAAGGAGAACATGTGGCAACTTGCACACCATGACCAAAATATTAATATTGATTAGTAAATTATGAGCCCCTTTTACTCATACTGCTCCCTGTGGAGACGCAGTGGCTCACGAAGTAAGAATAACACAACAAATATTACCGAATAATAGGGAAATTTCTAACAATTTTCAAAAGCAACCCCAAATGAAACGGGACATAACAACGCCTATCAGAGCACCACAGACTCCAAAAAGGGGCAAAACTGCCGCTAAGCCCTGGGCCTACAAATAAAATCTGCAAAAGCAACAGAAAGGAGGCAATGGCAACAGTAATAACCTGGCTCAATTACCTTTTTACCCGCCCATCAATCCCTTCCCAAACCTCCATTCCAATTCGTTATGAAGAGCTCTTGCAAAATTAATGTATGCAGCAAATCGAAAATGTGCTTTCGTACTCTGCTGTGTGTAGACCGCTAAGAGGTCTACAACTCCGTCGCAGAGTGAACATAACATGGACCTTATACACTTGGATGCTTTGGAATGACTCGCTCAAATCATTGGAGAATCATTATCCATTCTTCGGGATTTGAGGCAGAAGATTCAGAGCAATCTTGACCCTACCTTGAAGTTTTAGGCTCTATCCGAAGGCATTTCTGCCCTTATTTAGAATTTCCGATTTCTAGCCGCACACGAGGAACTCAAAGTTTTCCGAGAGATCACAAAGAGCACCTGCCAAAGTTTGTGGCGCAGCACGAACTCGATATTGTGCTAATTTATGAAACTCACCTTAACCAAAGGAAGATTCCTAGATTCACGTTATACCAAAAAGACCGAGCGGGCCGCCTGGGGGCGTGGCAATTATCATTAGGTCACAATTAGCACAAAAACCGCGCCGCTACCTCCAACTCAGTATTTGGAGACCGTCGCTATCTTAAATATTGTAGAGTGGGAAACAGCTCTGATTGCGGAGTAGCATACCTCTGGAGTGCCATTCACTACAGCAGAATATCACAGTTCCTGCATTCATTGTCAATAACTATTAGCAGGAGACTTTAATGCCAAACACAAGCAATTTAACTGCGTTGCAGCAAGAGCTAGAGGGCATCAATTAGCTACAAAAAAATGCAGACGACCACCTAGACGCGCAGAGACTGCGATGCCCTGCTTATAGACCTTTGGTTGGCAGGCCCAGTGTAATTTATATTGCTATAAGACATATTCCATATTACTTAGACTTAAATTCCTTAGTGACTTACATTCAGATCATGTATCCGTGAGCTGATAACATGCTCCTTAGGCAGATTCTGAAAAAATGGATTTAGGACATGGATTGGAATGCTGCAACTACTGCTCTGGAAATTGCCTTCCAGCCCAATCCTACAATCAATACAGTAGAAGAACTCTATGCAGCTTCTATCAAATTTCCAGTAATTGTTAATAACACTATTAAGCAGCAAACTTATAATCTTCAGGCACTGCCGTAGAACAATCACGAGCTACGTAAACGAGCCAAAAGACTGAGAATGATGGCACAAAGACATCGTAACCATCCAGTACAGCATAGAGTCTATAGTAACATCCAGTACAGGATCGATGTCTAATTAGAGAGCATAGAGCTGAAACCTGGGTAAACTCTTAAAAAAAGGTGAATTTAAATGACAAGTGGCCCTGAAGAAGTAATATGAAGAGCGGATCGTGAGGACTATTCATACCCTGTATATGGCTGCAGAGGAAGATTAGTTTACACACTAGAAGAAATGACCACTGCGCTGGCGGATGAATTGGGGAAACAATATGATTCAATAGATAACCCCCAGGCGCGTAGAATAATTAGGTTTGTCCGCGGCTACCTATAAACGGACCCACCTGGAATTGAGGAGCCAAGTAGACTAGTTGTGATCACCACAAAGAGGTAGAAGAACAGCTTCGATGTCTAGATCTGTGCAAAGCTGCTGGGCTTAATAGATTTGCACCTGACACACTTCCCGAATCCCTAAGCGGCATATTCTCCACCTAACAAAATTATTTAATTGTAGCATAAATTTCCGCAATTTTCCACAAACGTGGAATAAAAGCTGAAATTGTAGGCATCTTGAAAATGGAAGTACAAGTTCTCCCTTCAAACTACCGGCCTGTTAGCATAGTTCCCACGGTATATACAGTGTTTGAGAAAATACTTATGACCCGTTTAAGCACCAATTTGGTTTCCAGCCCAAACTTTCAACAACTCGACAATTGTTGAGAGTGGTGAAGGTTCTCCTGAATTTCGGTAGCAAATGTTTTCAGCGGCAGTTCTGCTTGATATTGCCAAAGAATTTTCTAGCATATGGCATGAGGGACTATTAAATAAACTTATAAATGCTAGGATACCTCAAGCAGTATTTGAAATACAATTTCTTATTATGCCGTTCTTTCTTTGTTAAGGTTGAAGGACGGAAATATGATACAAATGTAATAAAGTGGGACTGGTCAGAAGGTAATGCGCTTTCATATACCTTATTTTGTGTATATGTGTACGATTTTCCAGTTACAACATCTACTCTGACATTTCAATATACAACTATGTATTATTAGCAGCTCAGAGTAAGAATATAAAATATGCACTAAACCCTCTATGCAGACAACTTACGCAGGTAAAGAAATGGAGTGAGAAATGGTGCATGCACATCAGTGGTAAAATGAGAGAAGCCATGCTCATCTTTAAGCGCTATAGACTTGCCAACCCGGGGGCTTTAGGTCTGAATGGTCAACTACTTCCTGGAGAAACCGAATCAAATACCTAGGAATCAAATTGCATCAGAGGATAACATTTAAATTTCATGTGCGTAATCCAGGAGTGATGGTCCGTGTGGCCATATCCAAATTATTCAATTAAATTGAATACTGTTGCACTTAAAATGAAATTGCGAATTTATAAAGGTCTCATTCCAGCAGTAATGTTATATGCAAAAGAGGTTTGGTGTTACACAGCTCCAACTTGCATTTCATACTTGAGAGATTCGAAACAAAGCCTTAAGGAGCATTTTTGGTACAGATTTTAAATTTTCGGGTATTTTTCTACATGAAAGTTCCGGCCTAGGGTTTATCGCTGACACCATTAGCAGGAAGGAACAAAACGTTTACACGCTTTATGCCATTCACACAATAGACTCGTACGTGCTTTAGGTGATTACATCAAAGGTGAGGTTGCAAGTGCATGGCTAACCCTATACTAAGGGATGTGATTGGTTCTGGATGACTATAAAGAGTGCAAGAAATTCCTGCTTTGTTGGGCTTGGTTCAAAATTCCGTTATATCACTCCTGATCTACTGTTTCATTTTCCCTGCTGACACTTCGTCAATCGGTTGACAGATTCCGGCAGTACCATTATGGATCTGTGTTCCATTTGAATTTTCTGGTTAAGTTGGCTGTTTTGGGCATGGTCGAACCCTGGATGAGAGGCCAGATGCCGTTCTATCATGCGTAAGCAAACCAGTAAACTCACGTATATTGGCAAAGTAAGTGCTTGGAATACAACACATACCCTTCAATCCATCAGTCTTCCGACCTGCCATACAGTGAACCCACAAACTAATGGGAGATAAAGCCACATAGTGGCATGTGCTACCCAGAATCCGGCTCCTTCACAATGGGGAGTCGGGTCGCAGGCACACAGAACGTTGTGCTTCACACGTGCGTTGGCAAAGTACGAGCATGGGGCTGCACTTATGTGTCATCTCTGATCCATCAACCATCAAACTCGTAACGTTACTTCAAATGTGTCAGTAGCCGCCACGGATGGCCGAGATCGTTAAGCGGGAGGTCTGGGGTTCGAATCCCGCCGGGACAGTCCTCCCTGACTGAGGTTTTTTCCAGGTTTTCCTCAGTCCTCATAAATGGCAAATGCCTGGGAGGTACCCTAAACTTAGGCCTGGAAAGTTTCCCTCTTTAATAAATTCTTTCCCAATATATCATTTCATTTCATTCATCATCAGTGTCCACTACCTGTGGTGCCTCAGTAGTAAAACGGGCGTTAAACACTATTAAAAAAACATGTTTCAGCAGACGACAGGGGTACAGAGAGATATAGCCCAGAAGCCCAGTTCTACAATGCCAGGGAATCAGCCCGTGAATGGTACAAGGTGCAAAATGGTGTGCTACCTCATAGTGCCACACAGCTGGAATTTTTCATCTTGACAGACTGATAACTCAAGAAATCGCAATCAACAATGTGAAAGCTTCAAGTTCTACAAAAACAAGTGGTATGCTTGCAGAGCTGAGTCCAATTTTGGGCAAAGTGGGGCAAATTTGTTTTCATTTGCTAAGTTTCCAGTGAATTGTGCATACATACACCTTAACGTGTATATGTGCACAAGCATCCCTTATACCTTCTTTCTACTCCAACATTAGGATTATGTATTTCTAAACTAAATTGCCAATCATCATGTTTAATTGCCTAGTTCTTTGACAAAATGATTTTGTGGATAACAAATTAACTTTATGCTATGTGCATCTTCTGACCTGAGGGACATAAAGAGAAAGTGTAAATATAAGCTTCAGTCAAGAGGAAATCAAATCTGAGCCCTGTGCCATTTAGGGCAGACTGCTAATTAATACTGTTGCAGAAGTTGCTGTAAGGGTGTTATTTTCACCCTTAGTGATCTTGGTAAGTCAATAAATACATCAAATATTTAATTTACACAAACAAGTCACTAAAGTTTAAAATATAAATAAATAAGGCTGAATCCAAGGTCATGGAATATTTCTCTTTGAAGATTTTCCCTTATTCTATAATTCCACCTAACCTGGATTTTTTTGTTAGGCATTTATGATTTACCTTACACATTCTTGTATATGTAGCTACATGTGCACCTAAAACTCACATATTTCTATGGCAATTTCATCCTTGTAGTAAAGGAAAACTGCTTATTTAAAACATACCCTGCAGTGCTAAAAGCCTTTTCTTTTCAAAATCAAAGGCCATATGCCCCTGTTGAGCTGCTCTTTCTAGCCGCTTCTTTTCAAATCCTGGTGCACGGCGATCTTGGCAGTCCCTGATATCTGGCATAAAGTTTCCTGCCTCTGAAATTTAAAATGCAGTTTCAAAATATTTAATAGTGTCTGGACACTTTCAATGAAAAATAACAGAGTACAGAAGTAGAAACTGTAGTACGCATACATACATTCATTATGTCTGGAATTATACAAGTAACAATGAAGTGATCATAAGATTCACCATAAAGGAGAGAAATAAGAATGTAAACACAAAGGCTAATCCTATGAGTAAAATAGTTTTCTACATAATTTTATATTCCTTACATAATGCGATTTACTTTATCTTCTATACTATATTATATTGTTGTACATGTAAATATTTATTTCCTCTCGTTTGGAAAACATTTCAAGAGAGATGAGATAATGAACATTTAGAGCTGTATTACCTATACACAATCATAATAAATGCTATAACTAACTTATACATTGATAATGCTCTAATTCCTAAGAGAGACAGAAGCTGAGAAACATTCTCTAGTTATATTCAGTGGCTTCAAAAGATCCTAATATGCAAGGAATTTGGGGTTTTTAACTGTAAATGAAGGCAATTGCCTTCTGAGAAATGATACCCTTATGCATCTAAATATAACATCATATTTTATAATGATCACAAACTTTATCTATTTTCACTTTACTCCTCTATGTATTTAGTATATTAATTTTTAATGGGGTACCTTAAGGGAGGTGCCATTAAGCACTCTATGCATCAACAATGTATAATTTGGAAAGTTTAGGCTTGCTGAGCTTCTAAAAATTTCAAGCCAGAATAGCAGAATTAGGATTTTTTTTATTGGAATCTTTATAAGTTTTCATAAAATTCCTTTAAAGAAGTCATAAAAAATAAACCTTTCAGGATGTTGCATCACCATTTAATATATTAAAAGCACACAGATGTAATATGTAACAATTTAAATTCAAGAAATTTTCTCCTTATATAATTATCAAACTACTCAAGTACAGAAATATTAAATGGGACATACAATAGAGTCATGTATATGTTTCTAGAATTTGAAATAGAAATCTGGGTTGCTACAACTCTTAACAATGAGAATAAATACCTGGCATTGTCTTGAAACCAATATCTCTGAAATAGACCAGTAAAACCAAATGTTGAACTTTTCTAAATTTATTGCAGGAAAGGAAATTTTTAACATTAAATCTGTTTACAAGTGCTAACCTGATATTAAATTCTTTAGGAATATTTTGAAATTTTTTATAGTCCATAAATAATTTGTGAATTTTTAAAAATTAACTTATCTTATTTTGCTGAAAGTGTTGTAGTTTCCTTAATAAGTTTTTACCTCTGGAATTTCTGTACTTATTTGTGTAGTAGTTCCTTTTGAAAACCATTTTTAACCACTATTCTTTCTATTTCTTTTTATTCCTTAAGTATTCTTCTTTGCTAGTTTTTAGGTTAATGAGCCAATGTGTTAAGCTGTTGATCACTGCATGTTTGTGCGTTGGTGGGTTAAAACTGTCAACTTTGATGTGATTGTCTGCAAGTGTATCCTTTTTGTATATGCAAAATTCCAGGTTTCCTTTATATTTCATTATTTTTATGTCCATGAATGGTAACAAGTTATTTGTTTCAGTGTCCTATGTGAATGATATGTTTTTATCTTGTATATTCAGAAGTTTTATGACCTCAATAACGATTTTTTTGTTAACCATGTCAAATATATAATGAATATATCTATACTATGTTTTAAATATGTGTGTTTCAAATCTGCTCATGAAGAGGTTAGCTAGAAATGGACAAGAGGTTGCCCATAGTAAGTCCTGATTGTCATTTATAAAATTTGCCCTTGAAAGAAAAGTAGGATTGGTTTATACAAATTTCTAGGAGATTCACATATTTTTTGTATGTTCATCATTAATTCTACTTGTTCTTAGCAAATGCTGCACATAAATTAGGTGTTTTTATTTAGGTACACTTGGAAACAGTTATTCTATGTCCAAAGATATTAATATGTCAGAAGGTTTCAATTTTATGTCCTTAATTTTTTCTATTAACTGAAATGAATTGTTTATACTCCTACTTTGAAATATAGATAGTGTCTTAAATCTATCATAAAGCCATTTTGGTAAATAGTATGAAGGTGTATTGATATTGTAAATGATGAGTTGCATACCATTTCCAGTATTATAAATTTTTGGCAAACCTTATATTTTTGCTATTGTAGGGATGTTATTCATATTTTAAGCAAGAAAGTGCAGCAAAAGAGTGTTAGTTCAATCATACAAAGATCTCAATATATAGTTTGTTTTTAAGTGGATTTCATTAAATTTCATTTCCTACACAAATAAGCAGTTATGTTAATATTAACATAAATATAACGTGAGAAAAGATGCATATCGCTGAAGGCAGGGGCTTCTGAAAAGATGTAAAAAGAATTGAGATTTCTGAAATTTTATGCTACTGACTAAAGACTCTCAAGAGAGATGAATTCCAATTCCTAGACTTCTCCCTTTACTTTGATAACTGACAATGCTCAGTACTTTAATATAAGTCTGTGAGCAGTAAATATTAATTTTCTTTTGCATTATTACAAATTTTTTCTGTAGTTTCTAAAATTTAAAAAGGTAAGCTATTCATTTATCATTTAAAATAAATATGTATATAAATACAGTAAAATATAGTAGAAGTTTATATCTTTACTGATGTCTATACTGAACATACCCAAGTTTGGAAAATGTTTAACAGGGATAATGGCTTTCAAATATATCTAAAATGAAATCTTACTATGGCAAAACACATTTTACTTTCAAAATAAATGTATCAAGGTTTTATTGATGATAGTTTGGACAGCAAAAATAAATTTTCCTTTCCTTTTTGACCACAAATTAAATTTCTATTCCTAACAATGTCAATTTGTTGATTAATATTTGTTGTTTAGCAGAGATGAATTTTCTGAGATTAGGGAACCTTCATTATAAGATACAGGAAATCAGCCGTAAACAGCTCTAGTTACAAATTAGTTTTTTTTTCACAAGAATATAAGAGGATAAAAAAAATACAAATTTAAAGCTCTCATAGTATTTGTTACTCTAGGCAGCAATATTTTTGTGGTAAGGATAGACTATTCCCAGTGAAATTTATGTCCTAATTTCATAAATGATCCTGATTTTTATGCATGACTAACAGTTTTCCTGCTGAATACAGATTTCTGCCTCTTAGAGGCTCACAGCTTATATCAAACACGTTGACCATCACTGCAGTGAGAAGATGTGAGATGGCTGCATACCCCCATACTTCGCTCGTACACAATGTATTAAGTGGGTATGATATATAATTTGGTGCAAATAGGGATGGAATTGGCCGTAAATACTGGAAACAACTTGCTGGCTGCATCATGAGCTTTCGTTCCGAGCCCCTGTATGTATGGACCAAACGTGAGCCGAGGCTTTGATCCAAGGTTACACCGAGGTATGCCGCTCGCGTCACTCAGATTTGTTGGCCAAATAAACTCCGAGGCCCTGGGTTCGGTGGTTAGCTTCTCACTATAATGAGGATAGCCCTTTTTTTCTAAACACCAATTGACATTTGCAATCTTTGACTCCACACATCAATTGAGGTAAGGTGGAAACATATGAGGGTTAGAGCTATTTCCAGTTGTTTTGTTTGTGACACGAGCATAACACCGTTCGCGCACAGATAGGTTTCTGTTCGGGATTGCTGTGGGAAGTCAGATAGGAACAATGAGAAATGGATGGGCGATATACACACTTCCCTCCGGAATACCTGTGCCCATTTGCCGATCGCACCCAGCAACTTTGACTCTAAATTGCCTCCTCATAAACAGATGGCCACAATTTCTATCATCGGCCGAGGCAGCCCGACTGTGATAAATTTATATAGCAGTCCTTCATGCCAGGTGAAAGGAAAGACCTTCTGTTTATCTAGCAGGACGGCCACCGAAAACATTCGTCGCCAAAAGCCCAGGGCCGCTTTCTCCACTACGCGCAGCAGTTGCTGTGTAGAGGAGTGTCCGAGCTTGAGAGCAAATTCCTCTTATTGCTCTTCCGGGATCAGATGTCGTATGAGAGGCTCAAACAGACTTAGTAGTAGCATTTCTAGTAAATTTGATACAGTCGGGAGCTGGCTGATCTGGCGGTAGCTGGAGGGAAGAACGGGGTTTTTCTACTTGCAATGTGCATGTAATGTCCGCTTGTTTTAGGTTGGTGAAAACACGCGGATATTGATGCATGAACTATACATTTTATTCGGATGTATAAAAGCTTTCCTGGGCAGGCGGCGAAGCATGTTCGGCGTCACCCTGTCATGCCCAGAAGCCTTGTGACATTTAGTCATGAGATCTACTCAGCCACTTCCTAGGGTGTGATGACCTGGAGGCTTGGATCTGTCTCGGGGGCGTGTCGTCTCTGAGGTACCTAAGTGCGAAACGAATCACTCGTCGTGAATTGGGTAGTCGCTAAGATTGTCTCTGTATTCGTACTGCTTTCCCAGAGACCGCCAGTGCAGTGACTTTATCGGCTGGGTCATACGCTAGTCATCATCTTACGCCGTGAATGGTATGCCTAATTTTGTTGAGCATTTGTTGCCACATGTCAGACCTGTGTTACCTCATTAGGCAGCAAAGCCTTGTCCCATATTTGTGGTACAGTTGACTTAACGGTGGGGTGGTCCTGATATCCCTACATTATCTTACGCGATGCTTGCGTTCTTTTATGCAAATCGTGTATATGCTATGGCAATGTACAGGGGTTGTTTTGTCCCGAGGAGGGCCTGTTGCGCTGTTTTACTGTTCTGAGAACGCCTCTGTCGCTAGGCTGCACTGTTAATTATTGGATTGGGCTGCAAATCTACATTATAGGTCCAGTCCCTTTGTTTGGACCCTGCAGGGTGAAACAGCAGTTTTCCGGGTCGTGATTGGAATGTAAATCTCCGATGTTGCAAGTTAAATATGGTATGGGTGTGCCTCGCAACCACAATATCCAGTACGTCTAGTCACCCGTTACGGGGCCAGTTTATGGGATCCACAGGGCCGTGAATAGCCAGTGAGGCATTTGAATTAATGACAACGCTAGGTGAAACCCCTGGCGTTGGCCACAATACTATTCTATAGCTCGTGCTTGGCATTCAGGTCTCCATTCACGAGTGTTTTTGGAAAGGCACAGAACACAATTGTGTGTTCCCGGGATCGAGTTCAGTGCCCGGGGGTGGTATGCAGCTATAACCGCAGTCTCCCTGCGGCCAATTTACATAAAAATTGCGATGGCCTCCAACTTGCGTCTCGGAAGGTGAGAGGTATTGTGTATATTATGTGTGACCGGATGAGTATTGCTATTCCCCCATCCGAAAATCTCTGAAGCATTAGTGCCAAGTGGAGAGAAGGGAGTTGATTACAAGGGAAAAGTCTCGGAGCCACTCCTCAGGTTGAATCGAGGCAGTTCAATTCTGCTCAAATTCCATAGGATTTGTAGGGACGAATTCCGCGAGCCAGTCCATGGAACCATGTACTCTTATAACAACCCGGTTGGCACAGGGACTCCCCTAGGGGGTCCCTCGGTCCGCCGGTCTTGGTGTGGGGGCGGGTGGCCAACGGAGTGGCCCGATCGACTGTGCATACAGGTAGTCGCCTACGCTGTCGGGAGCTTATTACTAGAGGTTTGTCTGGGGAGGGAGGAGAAAGGGGTGAAGCCAAACGCCCTGCCGTAGTCTTTGCCTGGCTTTTACTGATTTAATCGCGGGTCCATGGGAGCGTCGTCTTATCCCGTGCTGTATTTTGTTCCAGGTGCTGGGGTTGGGATCACCATCGACAGGTGAGTAGACTGTTGGTGTTCCCGGGCCTACTGAATACTCCAGCGTAAACTCGGGTTGTTTTCTAAGAGAGGCACATTTCCTGGTACTCATGTAGGTCCGACAATTCTTCTGTGAGCTTTGTCGAGAGATCTCGCAAGAACCTGCGGTGCGCTCTTCGCTTCTCCTGTGCAAAGGTATGGTGATCTATGCAGAGTAGATTTTGAAAGTTCACAATGATAATGCGATACTCCATGTTTAATTGGAGTATGTTTGCCTCCTGCTCTTGGTAGCTTCGATGGTGCCTTTGATTAGTGCTGCCATCACTCTCATGAGCTTTACATAGATGATGTGCGCGTGTAACTTGACGTTACACGCTGAACGGAAAGCACTAGTGCAACCTACTGCAATTCTTGCTGCTAGCTCAACTGAAGCTACCCCTACTGCTTAGTGCCTGCCAGCAGCAAGAGTTGCACTAGCAGCAACATTTACACTTAATTTCGGTCCTGCGTGTACGTGGTTGCTTGTAATAGTGTAAATATTTGTAAAAATAATGTAACCTACACTTTGTCCTATTAAATATAAATTAATAGGGCCATTGTTACGCGGGTATAATATATCGGTGGGAAATCTTTTGAATTTTTATTTTTTGAACAAGAATGTAACTTATTCTTTGTCCTGTTGGACACACATTAATAGGCATTGTTACGGGGGTAAAATATAACGGTGGGAAATCTGTTCTTATTCAAATTCGCAATTGATTCCACAAACACTAACCATAAGGTAAACTTCGGGTGAATCCTAGAAATCGGTGAATCGAGTGGTTTGCTGGGGCTCGCTATGGCCTAACTGCCTACGCTCGCCTCATTTTCGTAAATATAAATTGACAGGGGCAGGGAATTCACTGTAATGGTGGCAACTCTCCTTTGATTAGAGCAGAAAGAAATTGTCAACCATTTATTGGCCATTCTGTGCTTGATCCTCTATTACCAAGTAAATCATTGTAATTGTGGCAAATCTCCTTTAACTCCGGCAAAAAACCCCGTAAAGATTCGAAACTAATATCTTCACATCTATAGCATACCGCTCTAATCGTTTGAGCTATTGTGCCATTGCGCTTGAAATTCTTATATGGCTATAGCTATGCCGTTGGCTCTCTCCGCTGTCGCTCGGGACTGCAACCTCCACCCAGTAGCAGTATCCTGCATCGCGTATGCACGAGCATTGGGATTTTCTGCAGGGTTTCTAGTCTCCTCTGCCGTTGAGGGCATGGGAACTCCCCGAAAGTTCTCGCGAGGACGAGGGAGTATGAGGCCCCGGCTTATTTGGCGGGAAAGGCATGGTTAAGTTGGGGCCTGTCAAAGTGAAGTCGGAAGATAAGGGGACTGCAGTGCGTCAATGCGGCAGGGAGGGGCACACGCCGAGGTATCGTACCGTAGAGTGCAGATCCTGCGATTCGCGGGCCTTTGACATAGTCGGGGGCTCCTGTATCATGTAATCAAATACCGACTCCCCTATAGCTTGTACACTTACTTGCCTCCTACCTAATAGAACCTTTTCCATATCTATAGAAGAAATCCTCTCCATTACCAGACCCAATAGTACAGGCACATCTCAAGGCAGTGTCCTCGGCCCGGTACTCTTTTAAATTCATATACATACCTTGCCATCCTACTCTGGCAGCTCACTATAACTGTATAAATGCTAGTTCCACACGTCACATAGCGGTGAAGAGACTTCAGAAATTGATTTCCTAAACACCTGGTTAGACTTATGGCGACTGGCAGTCGAATTACAGGCAGTAACGTTCACTCGCCGTTACATTCAAGATGTGCCTGAGCGTCGGAATGCGGAAGGAAGCGTACCCTGAAGTGAAGAAGTCAATTACCTTTGAGTCCTGTTTGATGTGCGCCTCAACTGGAAGGCTCACACCAGTGAACTAGCCAATAATAGGATGGGCCTGTTGTATATTCTGTTCAAAATTTTCTTCGATGTCCGTCGGCAACAAAGTGTTGGTGTATAAGCAGGTGCTCCTGCTTTAACCTATGTATGTGAAGTCTGGGGTATTGTCGCCAAAACCCACATCCACTGCCTACAGTTCCTCCAAAATCGTTACCTAAGGACCGCCACTGAAAATGGCTGGTACATCCCCAATTCCAGCATACACAAAGACCTACACCTCCCCACCCTCGCAAACTACATCCTCCACCTATCCAGAACCTTCTACTCCATCTTCCCGAGCAGCTTCAATTCCCTGATTCGCAGCCTAGGGGAGTATGATATTGATCCTGGTGCACCCTACAAACGCCCCAGACTTATACTAGATGCCGAACTGCTGAAAATTCCCCAGTCCTCAACTTCACATTTACTTAATTCCCATAAACAAACACCCCAACATTCATAGACTACCCACCCTCAATCGACTGTCCATTACTTCACACCCTATACCCTCTGCCAGTAAAGAACCTAGTCCTGATATAGCAACACTTAAGAGGCCACCCCCCTAGAAGAGGGGAGGTTCTCCATCTGCACCTCTAGTCTGTCAATAGCTGTCAAAGCGCTGCCTTCACCCCGGATGGATACGCTCGTACGCATCTTCAAAATGTGGCTTAGGACCTCGTACTTCCCAATGCATGGAAACATGCCACGGGGATCACAATTCCGAAACCTGGGAAGGACCACCCAACACCTTATGGGTTTAGGCCCATCAGCCTACTACCGGCACTTAAGTTGTACATTCCCGACTTCAACGAGCCCTGGATGACCGAGCAGTAACATTCCTATCAGAATGGGTCCTGGAAGCAACACGGCCCCTCCCATCAGCTGATGAGATTGGTTGGTCAAATTGTCTCTGCCAAAGAAAACCGGCACTACGTCGCTGCTGTGTTACTGTACATTTTTTTTTTTTTTTTTGCTTTCAATAGTTTTTGGCATGAAGGGCACCTGTTTCGTCTTATCCACTATCACATCCCTACCTTATTCAACTTCTCTATTCCCACCTCACCAGCAGAAACTTTGCCGTATCGGAAGAATTAATAGTTCCATCCTCCCACTCCATTCGAGCAGGAGTTTCACAAGGCAGCGTACTTGGACCACTACTTCTCGTGTTGTTACATAAATACTCTCCAACGCCGCCAGGATAAAATTATACCTCTATACTGATGAGACTTAGGTCACATCAACATTCTCCTGACACTCAATGGTCGTTAAGAGAGTACATAGGTTTGCGGACGAGCTGATTACGTATTTCCAGAAGTAGCACCTTCGCATCAACGACAATAAGAGCAAAGCCATCACATTCTCCCGAAGACAGCTGGCTAATGTTCTCACGATAGTATTGGCAGGCAGTCCGGTGAACTAGACTACCTCCCGTTCGATACTTAGGCGTCACCCTGGGCACCAAGCTCACGTGGAAACCACATCTACAGCAATTCACGAACAGAGCCAGCGACCGCATGGCTCAGTTGTATCCATTGTACAACAGGAAATCACTAATGTCGGTCCATAACAAACTGCTAATCTACAAGACAATTGTTCGACCAGCTATCCCCTATGACTGTAAAGTGTGGGGCAAAGCGGTCGACCAAGCCCAATGCAGCTTAGCTTAACATACGGTTCGAAGGGAACCTGGGAGTATCAACCGATTGGCGAGGTATCAGCTGGAAGTTTTGTCACATTTGTTGCCCTATAGAAAATGACGGCACTTTGATACCAAGCCCACGATTACGGGGGTACTTTATACCCTTTGTTGTCAATCTGGACCCAGCACCTGCCAAGTGCGGGGGTGGGCCGTGCGACCGTGACCGCGCTCAGTGTTATAATTGCCGAGCGTTTTTATTAATATATGAGGATGTTTACCAGTGCATTATAAATATTATTTGAATGCTTCCTCATAGTGTCGAGGACACTTCGAGGCCGGAAATTTGATGTAAAATTTTGGAAGGAAATCTGTTGAAAGTTCTAAAAATGAGATTTAGAGGTATGTTTTGAATTTTTTGTAAGTAATGAATATAAATTGGAGTAGTATATCCCAAAACCTCGCATGGATATAACATGATAGCCGGTGAATGACTTTATAAATGTGTAGTTTCACACGGAGTGCAACGAATTTACCGTTGTAATTGGGAGCCAGCTTTGATGTCACAGCTCCGGCTTTTGTTCCTTGAATACGCACATGTTTAAGTGTAAGAGCTTTGCCAATTTTCACTCCTAAGTACTTGATCTGGCTCTTCAAGGAATTGTTTGCCCATTTAGGCTTAGCAGTCCTGTGTCCACTGGTTTCCGGAGCTTTGTGAGTAAAATGGCCTCGCTTTTCTCACCACTGCTTTCAAGCGCTAGTTCTCGCTCCATTCTTCCGCCCGACTGGAAAGAGCACGGAGTTCAGCGAGAGCGTATTCAAGGTTTATGTCGGTGATACAATTAATACATCTGCACCTTGACAGATCGTGGTCTTTGTCGTGATGGGGAAATCAGACGGGTATACGTAAAAAACAATATAGGTGACAGCACTAACCTTGGGCAAACCATTGTTTACAGGGCGTTGGTCGGATGAACGACCTTCCATTTTAACCGACTTTTTTGTTCATAGGAAAACTATTAGTTTAATCACAATACGGGCTATTGTATAAGCTCTTATGAGCTTATACAATAGACCTAAGTACCATGTACTTGGAAATGCTTTTAGAATATCAAGCAATACAGCAGCGGAGTATAATCGCCTCTGAAATCAAAGTGCCGTTTTATCCACTACTCCCAATAATTGTTGAGAGATTGAATGTTTTCTCTTAAAGGTGAATTGGTGCTCCGGAATAAACTGTTCAAACATAGGCTCCAGGCGGATTAACAATGTTTTTAAAACACCGTTGGTGGCAGGCTGATTGGCCGGTAGCTGGAGGTGTGGACAGGGTCCTCCCCCTTTTTTCAAAATGCAGATATTTGCTTTTTTCCACTGCCGTGGGAAGTAGCAGAGATTAATGTAAGACTTTTTAATGGTATTTAACGCCCGTTTTTACTAATGAGGCACTACAGGCAGTGGACACTAGCGATAAATGAAATGATACATTGGGAAAGATTTTCTTAAGGAAGGAAACGTTCCAGGCCTAAGTTTTAGGGTACCTCCCCGGCATTTGCCAATTATGAGAATTGAGGAAAACCTGGGGAAAACCTCAGTCGGAGACGGTCCTGGCGGTATTCGAATCCCATACCTCCCGCTCACGAGTCCGTGCCTTAACGACCTCTGCCACCCGTGGCGGTGAATGCAAGAACGAACTGTCGTTTGAATAGGCCACATTTGTAATGGACTTAGCAAATCTGTCGTTATTCGTTCGTGACCAGAAGCTTTGTTGGTGTTGAGACGGAATTACTCTGCACTTCTTTAGGGGTAATAACGGGCAGTCTTCCCTGCTCATGTTCCCCAGTTTCAGGATAAGAAAACTGCTGACTCTTCTAATAATACACCGGCCATTACTATCGTCCCATGGGTCGTCGGCCGGATTATATTGCTTTTCTAATTCATCTGTCAGCGTCGTGGCTTTTTCTTCAGGTTCGTAAACTGGTCAGCCTGTCGCACCTTTTTTTTTTTTTTGTTGATTGATTGATTTATTTATGGACGCTCTTTCAGCCCATCAGCGTCCCATTCAACTCAGGGCGCCGACAAATTTTGCTCAGAGGCCTCTCTTTTAGACTTCAGGTTCTTTTTCGTGCCGTAAATGTACGACACGGGACCCACGGCCTTTAATGGGATGGGGACGTGTCTCGCGGTCCCCTCTACGTTTAGGAATTGATCTCCACTGTCTTTATCATCTAAATTCAGGTTATTGACTTTGCGCTCCCAGGTTTCATCACGGTGTTGAGGTTTATTATTTCAAATATTGTCCTGTGCCCTTACAAGCATTGGCCTTTCAGGAATAGTTTACATTTATATATCATTTTCTTATTTAACATATTCGATTTATTGCTGGGAGACTCGTGCACAGCTGCCGAAGTTCGGGCTGCGAGAAACAGTTTCCCTCTGAATACTTCTGATTTTGTATTGAAATGAACTTTTAGAGAGTTTTTGAAATGTTTTCAGCTTATTTGTGTTGCAGAATTCTGTGCATTTATATAGGAAATGTCCTGTTTTGTGATTTACCTAAATACAGGAGACTGTACAGCCAATAAAATATAATGGGAGCCGTATGTATTTTGGTATACAGTTTTGGATCCTGATCTTGTATGTAGTATGTTGTCTTGTCAATATATTAGGTAGTAGAATTCTCTGAGGTGGTTGACTATGAGGCTGCTGTCTATCCCTAATACATGTTCATTTTGTGTAAGATTCATCTGCTTAAGAGAACCTGGAAGCTATACTGAATGTGCACATCGTATGGATGCAGATTTAAATAGGTTGATTTGTTGATTTGTTTTATTTGTGAATCCATTTAACATCTCAGGTCATCAGCGCCCTATTCAATTTGGGGCGTGAAACAGCCAATAAATTTTGCTCAGAGGACTCTTATTTCAGGCTTGAGGTTTTTTTACGTGCCATAAATCTACAACACGGGACCCACGGCTTTACTTCCCAGCCGAAGGAAATCATACTTAGGATTTTTACGCCAGAAAAATCCATGGATCTTGGTCGAGATTGAACTCGCGATCTTGGGTTTATGAGGCGAGTATGGTCACCCCCAGGATAGACATCTAGATATAGTTTTGCCTGATTATGCTCTTTTATGGTTCGTCTCATTTTCCTAATATATCAGGCCATGCTGGCATGTATCTAACATGTAAAGCCCGTTCCCTGAATGCGTTTCCACCTGGCAGTCTTTGAAGGAAGATATCAGTTATACGCTCTATAGGGTTCTCACCTCCGTTTCAAATAGTCCCATAAGCAATAATTGTTGTCACGTCTCGCAAGCATACTAGGCATGTGACGCATAACTCCGGGCAAGAACTTAAATTCAAAATACTAAAACTATTAAAGGCTAAATGAAATATTAAAATATTTTATATTATATTCGAAACTAAATAATGCTCTGCCTTAGTCACTTTCCTGCTGGATTCGTCAGCTCTGTCTCCAGACAAATGAATGATGAATCTGTAGTCTTCATCCATTAGTCGAATATAATATTCACATTCTTCGTTTTTTTGTGTGCTGTTCACATTTTCTCCAATACTTATCACGTTCTACACCTTCAAGCAATTGTTTACAACACTCGCACTTAACATGGGTGTAACACATTGTGCTTTCTTACGTGATAATTCAATAGGATTAAAACTCAGTGATAAGGAGCTAGAGGTAGCCTTAATACTTGTGTCCAGATGCTTCAGCTAACTTGTCTATTGCATAATTTGTTTCTATTTGATGCTTTTATTTGTTGTATCAAATCTGTTATTGCAACTGCGTTGTGTAAAGTTGTGTAAAGTGTTATTTAAAGTTGTATGAAGGCCAAAATCTCGTCTTTTCCCGTGAATGTGTAGATATTTTCATAATTTACCTTGAATGATAATACATTTCATAAAATCGGGCAGGTTTTTCAGTAGGCAATTTTGGAACCAGTTTTCGAAAATATTGCTATTCATTTCATAATGACTGTCCGCCTTAGCATCGGCAATGTTTTTCGCCGAAATAGACACAGTTCAGAACCCAACTCTCCCCTCGACCAGCATGTAGCATCATCATCATCATCATCATCATCATCATCATCTTTCCTTTGGACACGGGTGTGTTGAGCGTATAGGAGCACGTTCCATCATCCCAGCCTTTCTTTAAAACGTTGTGTGTGTTATACAAAGTTTAATCTTTGTACACCACCCCATACCCTGAAGATCACAACGGATCAATTCTTTGTAAATATTTATACCTCCAAAGCACCAAAGTGTTCGTACAAGGTGCCATATGGACGTTCTTTTGTATGGGAATTGAGAATTGTGCAATCATGTTAGGAGTTCTTGGAGTGTTTGAGGTGTTCCTTGCCTGTAAAAGCTGTAGATTTCTCGCCGAAACATTTCACATTCAAATTCACCTAATTTTTGGAAATTTTCTGTTGTTTTTGGGTGTTTATGGTCACCTTCTAACGATTGACTGTTGGCCTACTCAGTTCCAAAATTTTAGCAGTCTCGCTTATTGGTCCCTTACCTAGCTTATTCTTCACAACACAGTCATACACTTTACAGACCATTTTCTGGGACTCCTTGATTAGAGATTTTGTTTTTAGACTTGCTACTGGGACCGGGTACAATCTCCTCAGTATCAGTATTATGATCAGCTTTAAATTCATGCATTTCTCATCATTATCGCGCATTATATAATTTTATGGCAGACTTAGGCACACTATCATAACTAAGGCATGTAATTGGCCACTACAGAACAAGAAAGGCGAGCTGTGTGTTTAAGCAACTAGAGATAAGCGACAGTGGTCCACCTTCCAGGGAATGGGCTATATCTACCTAATATTAAATATTCAAGATCATTGACAGAGCACAGCATTTGTTTCACCTTTCTGGGAGACATGAATTGTCCTAATCTGGCATTCATGTGTTCTGGTTATGTTAACGGAAAGATTCCCAAAAATGATATAACGATGAAACCGTATTCCTGCTTTTCTTTAGAAGTACAACCTTGGTATAATTCTTTTGCCTTTCTCGATTCTTAACACTATTTATGGTTGACTTACGATAGCCAGTGTTTCACACAGATGATTCGTCCTGATCTCACTGCTGTTATCAGATATGTTGGGTGCAACAATGCTACAAGCACCCTTGTTTCCGATCTACGTGGAGATGGGTAATTACTATTTAGGTATAGGTCCGTACCAAAGATTATACGCGAATAATCCCGGAATATTCTTTAAAAAATGTAAGAGCGAAAAGTTGGAGTGAGGATATTGTTCGCGTTAGGGTTGGTACCAAATTTTTGACGCACCAAAAAGTTGGCTTTTCTTCCGTCACAAGTGAAAACCGCGTGTACAGACCGCATCATAAGTCATTTGGGTAGCGTCCGTTGAAATGAAAGTAACGTGTTCAGGATAGCTAGTGTGAAACATAGTTACAGGTCATTCACGGCGAAAGAAAAGCTCCACGTCATTGAAAAGGCACAACAAATTGGCAACGCGCTGCTGAATGAAAATACGACGTAAATGAAAGCTGTATTCTTGACTGGCGAAAAAATAAAGCTCGTTTTCAGCAGGCTAACAGTAACCAGCGGGCATTTCATAGACAAAAAGCAAAGTTTCCAGAAGTAGAAAAACGATTATGTGAGTATGTGACTGAAAAGAGACAGTTTGGATGTGCCGTTACGAGTGAGATATGACAATTGAAAGCTGTAGCAATAGCAAGAGAACTAAACATAACCGGTACTGGTTTTATGGCTAGTCTTGGACGTCTCGCGTGTTTTCCAACGTGATGACTTCAGTTTTCATAGTGTGACTAGCATCGCTCAACGTCTACCCTGCCGATTACGAAGAGAAAACAGTAAAGTTCCACAGATTTATCATCAGGTTGCGCCAGAGAAAGCAATATTTACTGTCGCAAATAATTGATAATGCAGAGTCCTTTGAAATGCCGCAACACTACACGATAAACAAAAAGGGCAAATCCAGCGTGGTAATTAGAACTGGCAGTAGTGAAAAACAAAGATGCACTGTTACGCTGTGTGTAATTGCAGATGGAAGAAAGCTACCGCCATTTATAATCTTCAAACGAAAAACCATTCCTAAAGTGAATGTTATGATCATCGTACGAGCTCATCCTAAAGGGTTGATGCCCAATGGGCCTGTAGTAGACTGTGAAGCGAGTTTGGCAACGTCGCTCAGGAGCATACTCAACTGGAGAACATGCTTGTTCTGGATAGTTACCATAGCCATACTACAGCAACGTACAGAAAGTTTTGAACGAGGAAAGAATAATTGAGTTGGATGTAATTCCTGGAGGACTTATATAGGGATTCTTCAACCAATGGATGTCTACGTCAATCGACCATTTCAAATTGCATTAAAAGAACTACATATCAGGTTGAACAACAACTCGCTCCGAGCGGTAAAATCAAGCGCCGGGAAGTGATCCAAATCCGTGAATGGGTGGCTGATAAGTGCATGGGATCCGATTTCTCTACCATTGGTGGAAAGAAAATTCAAGAAATGCGGAATTTCGCATTCCCTTGATAGAAAGGAGGACAATGTGGATGAATAGAGATTGTGACGTTGCAACGAAGATGACTCTCCTTACAGTGATAACGAAAGCAATGATTAATACAGGTAAGGCAACCTGTAATTATAAAAGTAACATTATTTTAGCATACTTATTTATGCTAAATAGAACAAAACGTTTAAGATGCTGACAACGAATTTCTTAAATGCAATATCATTTTAACTTATAATTTATTGTAGTCCTAAATGTTTTCAATATAAATATTTAATGCAACTGTATAATTAGCTTTTTTTAAATCAAATCTTTCTCTCTAAGATCAGAGTATGGGAATTATTCACACACACTGTACATACTGTAATATGTTTCCTACATACAATGACCAACAGACCTGTTCAGCTTCCTATATACCAATATGTCTAAAAATGGCACCCTTTGATTTCAGTTCCCAAAATGAAACTGATGCTGGGGTGTATACTGTTCAAATGTTACAGGAATCTGGAATTCTTCCTTCTTCACAAGTAAAGCTCTCTGTACAGAATTCATGTGACATGATCGCTGAAAGCTTGGTAGATAACGACGAGGATACTTCATTGGGTTCTATGAAATTATTAAGGAATAACAGATTGGTATATATCTCAAGCTGCAAAAGAATAATTAATTTGGACTAGCTGTCTAAATTTGGCGGTTATTTTTAAAGAAAATTCCCTTCTCTAAGAATTGTGAAAATGTTTGTAAACATGATGGTACATTTTCCATTATGTGGGATAGTAAGTTAAATGCATGAAGCAAAACAAATCTAATTTAGTGAATTCATTAAGTCATTCAGACCTGAGTTTAATTTCAATAATAGTCGATTGGCTGGTTATTGACCAAGAAACCTTATAATTTAATGAACTTTAGTGGACCACATTACACCAATTCTGGAAAATATAATTTTAAATATCAAAATAGAATTTTGGTGCCAATTTATGGCAATTCTGGGAAAGATAAAAATAGTTTTCTGAAATTTAGGCAGGAAAATTAAAATTATCTTGCCTTGATACATGTCCTATATAATGAAATTTTCTATAACCCCCTTTAAAAATGTTATTTGGTAAATATTTAGATATGTTGAAAGCATATCTCCACTTAATTCTAAAGCTAAATGCTATGAGTCAATGTGCCAGAGAGTAACAGTAATTAAATAATAAATATGGATCTATCATTTAAGTTATCCAGGTATAAACCACACTAAATCAAAGGGCGTTTTTTTCTCTTTCTTTTTTTCCCCCAAGAAAAGAGGAAAAACTCTCACTCCTCCCCTACAAGAGACATTCATCTACTATATACAGTACATTCTCTGTATTTTGAACATGAATAATGTGAGCAGAAGCTCATTAGCCTTGAAATTCTTATTGAAAAAATTGTTTAAAATTTCTAATTTGAATTGTTGAACATTTTGTATAATTCAAAGGCAAGATTCTATTTATTTAAAAAAGTGATACTTATATGTCTGAATTCTAATTTATGTTGTGTTAAGAATTTAGCAGTGGCCAGACAGAAAATAGAATGCAGTTTCATCTGGTTTACATTTATCCAAAGACAGTTCTAGGGAAGTACACTTCTCTGTTTGTTCACTATGCACCTGCATCTTTCACCATCTCTTCAATAGTGTGAATTTTTCTCATCTTTGGATTTGTCCACATGTTTGGTATTCACAATGTGAAAGCATTGGCAAATATTGTAGCTTAACATTACAGGAAAAAATAAAAGTTCTAAAAGTGGAAAAAAGTGTGAAAAAGAAATGTTAACATCACTAAAGACTATGGAATACTGCCAAACATTGTTTCTGGTAAATCCAACATTTTGAATCCCCTTGGGGTCCAAGTAGGAGATTTTACTGTATTTTTTATTTAATTAATAAATCTACACCTTTTAAAATAGTTGTTTGAAATCCTAGGGTAAAGACTTCTATAAAAATGTTTTGGACAGAACTTGTTTCATGAACATGGACATAAAAGGCTTTGGAACAGTAATAATGATAGTTGTGAATATTTAAATAAAAGCAGAAAACTAGTAAGGGTCGTTTATTTGTAGAAAAACTTTAAAATTTTCATACTGATTATAATGGAAATTCCTGTAATTGAAAATATTTAACTAAACATACAAGCGAACTCAGTTCAGAAAAGAAGATCAAGACAGAAGGATACATTATCTTTTTAGAATATATACTATTCTATTAATTGATATCATTGTATGATTCAGTTGAACTACACACTCTTAAAGCTTCACTTACTTTTCATAAATGTATGGAACTGGTTTCGAGAACATTTAGTTCCCATCTTCAGCCAGGCTAAAGTTCAACTCACCTGGCTGGCTGGCTGGCTGGCTGGCTGACTGGCTAAAGATGGGAACTAAATATTCTCGAATCCGGTTCTATACATTTATGAAAAGTAAGGGAATCTTTAAAAGTGTGTAGTTCAACTGAATCATAGACTGATATCAATTAATATGATTAGCTTCACTGTGCAAGTTCCAATTTACATTTTAATTACACTATTCTATTTTAAAGCCACAACGCAATAGCTGAAATACTTGTCTTTTTAACAAAGCTTCAGGAAGCATGCGCACTACACCCAAATTATTAAATTCTCATCACCTGGAACTTTACCATGGCCAGAATTTGCTTCTCTTTCCACCCTATCTTGAACTGCTCTTTGTTGTTGTTCCTGCTGTTACTGGGAAATCAGATGTGCATAGGAATTTAGATTTTCTTGTTCCTCCTATTCTTGCCCAAAATGAGTTTTAAGAAGTTTGGAAATGCCCTGGATTTTTAACCAAGCCATTTTCTCCAATGAAGTGACTTGAACATTATGCCAGGAATTCCTTCTGTGGCAGATTGTCTTTTCAACAACAGTGGCCACATTAATAGGCTGTTTCCTCTTGCACTATGTTCCAGTGCAGAATCGTTTCTTAATTATCATTCATTTAAGTGTATGAAATTTAAAGTGCCATTACTCAGGATATTTGCAATTTTAGAAACTGCAGTCTTCCAGTCATGAACAGGAATGTTGTCAAAATTTAAAAACTGTGTCACTTTCTCTGAAGATTGCTTCATAGAAATTTGGGCAAAAATCTGGGATGTACAGTATATCTTTCATTCTATTCTTTCAAAAGCATGACCTGGAAAATTAAAGGTGAGAATTACCTTCTTGAGACTTGGAGGAGAATTTTGGGTAAGCCAGCTTGAGACCATGACAATCCTGATATAATTTTTATTCTAGCCCCCACATCCACCTGCAACAAGCCAACAAGTGTGGGCACCATTCAAATCAGTAGTGCACTGCTTTTAGAGAACTGCTAATGCAATCTAATATGAACCATTGGAATATTTATTTTCAAGCCACATGTAGATATAAACTTACATAAACGTATTTTCAGTGGTTTGTGGATAACTGTTGCATATCATTCAGTTGAACAAATACAATTAGCATAGATAATAGATTGATTTATTTAGCAACTTTGGCAAAATTAAATTTTTTTGACAGTGATAATTGAAAATTTTGCCTTCTTCTTCAGCTACCATTAGTATTTTATAGAAAGAATCTGCCCTCATTACATAGATGGTTGGTTTTGTTTTTAAGCACTCCTTTTTCTGACAGATCCTCAGAAGTTTTAATCCCCTTTTAAGCAGCACACTGTTTATCTTTATTTTGATTTAAAGTAAAACACTAAAAATCAAAATAAGATTAACAAAAGTTTCACTGTGTAGATTCCGACATTCCGTAAACAGCACACAGTTTGACCAAGCATCTACAGTTGGACTGCCAAATCTAACGTTTTACTCTGTGTCAAATATTTTGTGAAAATAGTCAAACAAGACCACTTATTATTCATATTTAGACTTATAAACATATCATGAATTTTAGCTATTGTTAGATCACTTGATAAATAATATCTGTGAATGGTTTTGCTCCTACAGTAATGGCTTTTGTTTGGCTGCAAGGACTCTATAAACTCTTACTTTATCTATCCATATACTTGTTAAATCAGTGATCACAACCTCTGTTCTCTTTAGGTGCCAAACCAATTAGTAAAATCTTCTGCATAGATTTGGCACATGATTTACAGTTATGCTCAAATTTTTAAAAATGTCTTTTGCACATTTGCACTCTTGGCATCTTTCCCTATCTCAATCTAGGTTATGAAAAATTTTATTGTTACCGCTTTTCCACTGTTTGCATCACTTTTGTAGATGCTTGCAATTATGAGTCTCAACTGCAGTGTATTATTCGGCTTTGTCAGTTTTGCATTTGCATAAAACATCTGGTGCATGAGGCAATGCCCTCAAGCTCAGGTTTCCACATTTGAATGGACATGTCTTTTGTTCAGCATTTAATAGTTTCATGAACCCCTTGCTAGAATATCTACAATAAATTAAAAAATTTAAAAAAAATAAAAATTAAAGATTCCTTAACTTGCTGAAATATGTCTAAAATATAATATCAAGAGAGATAATCAAGAAGAGAAAAATGACTACAAACCAATTTTTTTTCTAGTTTTCTTCCAGTTTGAAGGATTGACTAGTCTTTCATGGGGAAGCAGACTTTATTCTCCCTGAATCTTGCTCCATAACTCAAATATAAACAATAACCAGTCAAACTTTTAACATACATGATAGTTACAATACAATATTCCCTTACTTTCAAGAATATGACTGTCAATTCTACAGCATTAATGTTTCTTATTAGCAAAATGCGAATAAACCACTACTACCAAAGTAAAAAAGAATTACTTGAGCTAAATGACAAATGCAAAGATAATGCTAATATGCTTTTAAGAGGTCACTGGACTTGACAGAGTTTGAAATAGCATGGGTTTGAAGTACAGGATATGTATTGGACATAACATATTTTATAATGCTGCAGAAAAAAATTAGTCTTGTTTCATGATGGTCGCCCAACAAACTTGGTGGCTTCTAGAAAAATACTTAAAATTTAATTCTCTATTCTCAGGTAAATATTGAATTTTTATGAGATGGTTAATATGTATAGTACAATGTCCGTAGCAAATTTTCCACTATTCTGGCTTTTGAAATTTTTTTTGACAAAACATGGCCTATAACTAGATTATTCATTTATCTTTGTTTAAGCAATTTGGTGTATCTACTTGGAATTAGACCAGTACATGAGACTGAGTTAATTTGCATGTGCACATTGGGGGACATCCTTCACTAACATTTAGTGCAATATTTAACAATGTCAGACTTAAATAGACTTACAATCTACCCAGAATTTTATTAGGCACATTCCTTCTACTCAGTGCCATTATGCCAGAGATGTAGAAAAGGATAATCCATTCAAGAATAGAATGTACTAATTATTACTTTACTACAGGTCAGTTGATGTAGCTTAAATTTATGCTTTTACAAATTCAAAGACTTAATAAGAAAATAAAATAAGAGTCTACTTTATTAGCTTGGGAGCTCATCATTGGTTTCAAGTCTAATATTAAATTATAAAACTTCATTAAACACTTACTTATGTTTGAAGAGTCATCTGTCAATCCCTTTTTTGATCCTGGTGATGTATCAAGTCGAGGGCTAAGTGTAGGGCTTGAGAGTGTGCTTGTTACACTACTCAGAGAGGAATATACTGAAATGAAAAAAGAAAGAAAAAAAAAAATTATCATATCCTATGTGACAATTTCTCATTCTGATTGATACAACACAAAGCTTTTTGTTAATATCAGGCTTTTTAATTGGATGTGTAGCGATGCATTGTCTTTGGAGCATCACTGAAGAGCTTATATCTTCCAAATTGCTAAACTTTAAGAAGACTTACTATTTGATTTTCTGATTAACACCATACTAGAATTTGAAAGCAATTGTGTACTCTGAAACTTTGTTTGCATGACTGGATATTGCACTTCACTTAGTGATTTATTTTGAAATATGGGTTTTTATTAATGTATTCAAAATTGTTTCATGATTTATTCCAGATCTGTATGGTCTTCTGAAATGTCAAGTAGATGTTTATTTTGTTCTGAGAAATATATATTACAGGAAAAAATCAAGTGAACATCTTTATAGTATGGACAAGTTTTATGACAAGAACCCATCAGTACAACATGCAATTTAGTTGTCAAAATATGATCTTCCAGGGTATTTGGCTATGGTCCAATGGAGTTCGTTTTTACAGACATTTAGCCAGTAGCTGCATATGACATCTTCATTGGTGTATCTCTGCAAAGTACTCAGTTCTTCATTTTCTATGCACATGCAGTCCATATGGATGGAGTGATCATATTTATATCCTGCTTGATCTACTTGATCATTGCTTCCTGATTCACTCTTTTGATGGTTGATCTCCAGTTAGTTTGCATCATTACTGCACGCACACACGCACACACACACAAAGCGTCTCATTGGCAAACCTAGCAGGGAATATGGTCACTTATCAGTAAGGACATGTGCAGAGAAGATTGAGAAGATAATACTTTGCAGAGGTCATCAGTTACAGAAGATACTAGACGCAGTTACCAGCAAAATGTCAGGAACAACAAGCTTATTTTGTGGATAAATAACCGGAAGTTAAATTTCTATATCTGATGCCAGCCATGAAATTCCTTTATTATATACATTTTAGTATTAAGATTTAATGCAGTTTTAGGCTTTTATAACACAGAGTTTAGTTTGTAAGCTAAAGAGGTCTGTATAATTATATAAACTGTATACTGGAGAATGGGACTGAACTTTTTAAAGTCAGCAGTGCAGAATATTTCCAAATGACTACACAGACATGAGGTGCTAGCACTGCCTATGCAACATTTTCACTAAGAACTTGAATGAATATCAGGTTTATTTGCATCTTCTTCAGTAGGAACAGTTACATCCTCAATTTTGATGCAAAGGATTGGAAATATTTTTTATTTAAATAACCTGATATAACCAAATCTTAGGTATTCATTTTTTACTTTAGACTCCACTTATATAAAAGTAAGACGCGTTTCGGGAGAATCTATCCCATCTTCAGTTGCTCACTCAACCACCGTTACTCGAAACGATGGCTAGACAACCGGATGTACCTGTGGTGGCCTCTATTGGTTGAAGTAGGAGGTTGCCGAGTTCATCTATAGGAGGAATCTCGAAATTCATTAGGTTTTCTCTATTTTTTTAATATGAAAAAAATTTCCCAAGTGGATAACTCCAATGGGTTTTGAAGATGTTTCAGCAGTTTAATTCCCAGTTATATTTCATGATTTTTGGTCCGAAAGCGAGTTGCTACTGCTGATTTATCCACCTGTTTCAACCGAATATTCCTAAAATGTTCTTTCCTTCGAATTTCAAAATTTTTCTTTGTTTTCTCTTTTGGAAATTCAGAGAAAAGAACATTTTAGGAATATTCGGTTTAAAGCAGGTGGATAAATCGGCAGTAGCAGGTCACTTTTGGACCAAAAATCATGAAATACAAAAGGGAATTAAACTGCTGAAACATCTTCAAAACCCATTGGAGTTAACTACTTGGGAAAATTTTTTCATATTAAAAAAATAGAGAAAACCTAATGAATTTCGAGTTTCCTCCTATAGATGAACTCGGCAACCTCCTACTTCAACCAACAGAGGCTACCACAGGAACATCTGGTTGTCTAGCCATCGTTTCGAGTAACGGCGGTTCAGTGAGCAACTAAAGATAGAGATTCTCCCAAAATGCGTCTTACTTTTATGTAAGTAAGTGGAGTCTAGTGTAAAAAATGAATACCTTAGTTTAGGATATATTACCACTCCATTGTCAACAGCTTCGCGAGTACAATATTTAAACCTAATACTTATTTGTCATTTTATACTAATCACCTTTTTTAAAAGCAAACTATTTGGAAAGCTAGAGCATATATTGAATTAGTGTATATATCAGCTGGAAATATCGGACATTGTAGGGAGTTTTATCAGTTTGTTTCCTTTAAAAGTGTTTAACAATCTGTTTATTGTGGAGTAACATTTATCTAGTGAAGGTCATTTTATTATTCTCTGCTTTATATATATGGGAAGCTTTTAAAGGAAGCACAAACTGATAAAACTCACTAAAACATCTGGTATTTTGAGCTGAAGCCTTTTTCAAGGAGATATACTTTTGTTATTACAGACTATTATGAAACAACTTCATATAAATATAGGAATACCATTAAATATTTGCCTTGTACACTTTCTACATTATCATTAGAAATTTATGAATAATTATGCTAAATCATCAAATGTTTTTATACTAGCAAAATGGGTATCTTATATTTCAATAAAAAGGTTCAGCAGTCTCTGGACATAAAACTGAAATAAAAATACAGAATATTATGACTAAAACAGGTTCTCTCATGTCTTCTATTCTGTAGATTAATTTGACATTGCACAATGTGTAAATATTATTGTATTTTAACTCCCCCTATATATTTAGTGTGGTCCACTAGAACTACACTGTTCAGCAAAAACTTCACTGTTTTAACCAGTGTATGGCAGCATTATAGCTGAAAATGACCATGTATATTTTTGGGGGATGGAATAGGCATGAAAAAGTTTTACCTTACAAAACCAGTAAGTGAATTCATATAACAGTCCCTGGAAATACATGGACATCAATTCAGTAGGCTGTTGTTTCATGGTATTGGTGCATGAATGGCCAAGCCTGTCCAGAGAATGGCTCACATTGATATTGTTGTTAAGAATGCAAATGGATGCTTTCAGCCACATAAAGCTTGCATATGCAAATTTGAATTTATTCAAACCCTACATAAACAAAAAAAGTTGTTATAGGAAAATTAAGGGTCAGGGAGAAAAAACTGGGTAAATCACTTTTCTTCCCTACTAAAGTTATTGGTAACATTCTTTTCAGGAAGGAGAGAGATTTGTGTTAAAATATGAAATATAGAAAATGTCAGGCTGTTCAAGATTTATTTGTGCTCAAAGATTTGATGTGCCAGAAAATATCATGAGAATCAATCAGAACAGGGTAAGAACTAGACAAATCAATTTCCCAATGATGGCAATCAGATTGCTGCAGTAACATTTTTTTTTCTGGTGAACAGTCATTTCTTATTTAAGTCATTGTTGGTCATTTATAAGTAATGTTTTAAGTTTAGAACAGTAATTTTGTGCTGTGACCCATGTGTTATCAGCTACATTTCAAGTGCTATGTGCTCTCATGTAGTTCAAAAGATTTAAAGCATAATGAAAAACTGAAGAAAAGAAAAAATTATGGTCAGATGTCTGATATTGGCAGGAAAATATAATTAAAAATAAGTCTCAAAATGGGCACCGCTTACTACTGCTAGTGATTTAACTGCTTTGTTATAGAAACTGAAAAAGAAAGATGTGAAATATTGTACAACTTTAATGATCCTTAATCTGATATTAAGCAAAGCAAAGTACTTGGCATATTCAATTTTGTTACTTCCTGTAAAACATAAAAGACCTTGGTAAGATGAAAAATCTTTTGATACAACCTTCATATACAGAGTTCAAGTAGGTAATGAGGCTGAAAGTAAGCTAGACATACCTGTTTGTGCCAGGGCATTCATGATATTACTAAATACAAACTGTAATACTTGAGCTTAAAACCAACTAGCAATGCACTATTTGATAAAAAGGACAAGCATAGAAAGCTTGATATTTATATATATATATATGTTATACTTTTTTTATATTTAAAAAAATTTAACATATAGTGACATAAAAAAGATTTAGAGGTCCCCAAAGCTAATGCATAGCCTTAAGGACTCAAAGAAGGTGCATTTACTCCAAGGACTTTAAAGTGAAGAAAATGTTTCTGCATTTTAAAGAATTGCATCCTACCACAATCTATCTTATGACACAAATAGGTACATTTTTAAAACTAAAGGGAATATTTCTTTATGGCACACATGGATAATAATGGATGGTATGTAATGAATTCATAGCAAATAATAATAATAATAATAATAATAATAATAATAATAATAATAATAATAATAATAATAATAATAAATTGCTTGTCCAGTAAGAAAGATAAAGAGGAGATTAAAAGTCCATGTCACAAGGTCTCAAAAGCACATTACTGTTAAAACAATGATGAAAGTCTTGGTATGAAGTTCATTACCACTTGTTTTATTTCTTGTCTGTTTCAGATTACTTACCTGGTTATTTTCCCAAAGAAAACTGGCAGTCTGAACTATCTTTCACCTTTCCTTCCATTTTGAAGATACATTTGACTTAAGATCAAACTCTATTCCATTTACTATATTGTCAACTTTAATTATTCAAAACATTCATTTTTCTACATTTCAATTATTGTTTCGAAATTTAAACTGATGTTTTCTGGATTTCAAAGAAAGTTGACTTAGTTATCTTTCCCCAATCTTTCACTTAATTTATCTATATACAAGCTTTCTATCAAATAAATAAATATAGTTTCATAATAGATAAAACTTCTCACCTTAGCATTTTTCTTAAATTCAATGACCTTATGAGTTAAAATTATTGTAAATATTATGTATACAGGCAGAATGGGGGAACAAATTAACTTTGAGAGCTTGCACAAGACACCAAAACATTTTTTTTTAAAACAGATACCTCAATTCTCTATTCTTCTTTTTTTAAACCCTAGATGACATGCATTTTTAGATGCAATGACTGCTCAAAATTTGCATTTTGTTACATCTTGACCTAGTGAGATATGCTTGTTAACACAGAGCAGTACACCTTGAGTGACTAACCAAAATGATAATTTACCCCAGGTTGCAAACATTACTCTAATGGAGAACTGGCAATAAATCTCATACCCATTGAAATAGCAAATATTTCAACAATTACTTTTGTCAACATAGCAGAAAATCTAATAAAAGATAGTAAACAAGCAACTATATGCTTGCCTTCATGTGAAGTCAGTAGCATAGTAAAACATTCAATGCATCTGAATGAAGCAGAAGTAGAAATACTACAAATAATAAAGGAACTAAAACAAAAATATTCTGCAGGAATAGATGACACGCAAGACTTCCTTCTTAAAACATATGTACACCTAATTGCTCAACTACTTTAAAATGAATCCTTCACCAGAGGCATTTTTCCTCCTTGCCTCAAAATAGCTATTGTCAAGTCATTATACAAAAAGGGGGGGGGGGAAGAAATAATATGTCAAACTATCAAACCTTAGCACTACTATCAGTTTTCTCAAAAATTTTAGAAAAATTATTTTACAAGCAGTGCTTGAGCTTCCTAGAAAGGAATAATTTACTATCTGCAGACCAAAATGACTTCAGAAATAATCGCTTACTGAATTAGCAATTTTCTCTTTTGATAGTGAATCTCTCGGAGCTATTGATGAAAAAGAACATATTTCAGCCATTTTCCCAGATCTGTCAAAAATATTTGACACAATTGACCATTGAACACTATTAGTAAATTAAAAAAAAAAAACTTGGAATTAGAGGACTGCCCTATAGCTGGATAAAATCACATTTGAATAACCAGAAACAAATTTTGAAATTAAACACAGAGAAATTAGAGAAGTAAAGAAGTATTGGTCAAGTGCACAAGAGGCATATTAAGTAGTACCTCAAAGTTCTATGGTAGGTCCTATCCTTTATTGCTATTCATTAATGACTTTATTATGACTGATGATTCTGCAAAGTCTCTCCTCTTTGCTGATGACGGATGTGTCCTGGTAAGGACAGTGAACAAAGAAAGCTTCTTAAAATCAATTAACCAAGTAACAGACCAAATTGTTAACTATTTCATAGAAAATAATAAGATAGTAGCAATGGACATTCATACAAAAGAAAATAAAGAATATATAGCTCCACAAATTTAACTCCTAAACTAGACAATTAGGAAAGTAGAATCTACAAATTTTTTTGGACTATGGGTTCAAAGAATTTAAAACAGGATACCCACATAAATCACAAACAAATAACTCATTACAGCATGCTATATGATAAGAATACTAGCAGGATATATAAGGGTGAGGCTGTTAGAATGGCTTACTTTGCATATATTCACTCCTTGTTTAGGTATGGTATAATATTCTGGGGGAACCAATTGCCAGTAAGGTGAATTTCATAATGGACAGTAAGGCGAATTGCATAATGGACAAAAAGGGGGGGGCAGGGCAAGTCCAAGAAGAATATGTAAACCACTTTTTAAATAATTAGCCATTCTTCCTCTACATATTCAAAATAATGTTTATCCATAAAACTATCAATAATACAGATTCATCCTTCATTAAGAATGAAGCAGTCCATCGATAAAATACAAGACAAAATTCAAACCTGCATGTATATGACCATAATATCTCCTTATACCAAAGAAGAATATTGTACTTTGTCATAAAGATATACAATAACTTTCTAAACTACTTAAAGGAAATACAACAAAATAAAAGTTTCAAACTATCCCTAAAGACACACATAATTAACCATTGCTTCTACTTCATTCAAGATTTCCTTGTAAAAATGATAAAATAACTATTTCATAGCTGCAAAATCCTATTAATTGTGAGAATGACAATGTATTTCATCTATGTACTTACCTTGGTATTATTGTGTACACCTAATTGTATCTTCATATTCATGCATATAATTCATTATTTTACTTTATTAAGATGTATTCAACATAGATTGTACTACTGTGTACTAAAGCAATCAACTGAATCAAATACTTACATACAATATACTTAAACCATTGATTTCAAATTATGAGAGTTGGTACTGATAGTCCTTTATGATGACCTGCCCCCATCTCTTGATTAGAATCCTCTGGTCTTTTTTTGTATTATGTTTGAACACATGATCTTGTTTACAAAACCCAGTTGAAACAGATGTGAATATGATTGCTAGAATAGTTGCAGCAGCAGGGAACATTAAAGACTATTCTGCAGTCTTTCATTATATTAGACAGCACATGGCCTAAGTTTTTAGTAAAATTATGCAATTGTAACTCTGTTCAGGTAAAATATTAACATTACTTATGGTTTGGTGTCCCCAAAAAGCAATGTTCCATAGAAAAACATGGCTTTAAAAAAAGGTTTGATGTCCTATGCTAGCTCTCAAAGATTGTTTTTTCCACCTTTATACACCATATTTACAATTTTAACTCTTAAGTAGATTAAGTTTAGGGAAAATGCGAAATGAGAAGTAATTTATTATGATACTATTTTTCAGTAAATTGAAGCCATGTTGCGTAAGGTAGTAACCTCATTGTTAAATCTAGTCATTCTGTTTAATTTTTCTAATGCATAGCATTTGTTCCCAAATATTTTACAATTTTTAATATTTATATCTGTTCTGCAATGCGGAATGATAGTATAACACTTATTTTAGGTATTATGGTCATGGAGATTCCTGTTTTTTTTCCCCAAGTGACCTAAGAGATATTTAATAGCATATTTACAAGTGAATACATTCCAATATATCTGTTTCATACTTGTATGCAAAAGTTGGTTAATCCCTATATTTACCCAATATTTTAAGAGATTCCTCCTTTGTCAGCACTGCATTACTTAAGTTACCATCCATTTTACAATTTGTTGGTATTCTCAGAGGTCCTTTGCTATTCCATTGATATATCATTCATACCATATCATCATATGATGCTATTTTAAAGCCATTCAATATCATTGTGTGGTACATTCCTTGTTCCTCATAAATCAAAACTACTTTCCTACTTGCCATTTCCATAAGGCTGTCAAAAAGTGTCATTTCACATTCAGAACAGAAGCACCACACTTCACCTAACCTCATTATTATAATTTCTTGAAATTTTTTAAGAATCTAAAGGGGTGTACCTTTTCCAGTGCTAGAAGGTATTTCTGAATCACTGACTGATTTGCCATCCAGCATAGACAATTTAATTTGATCAACTTAAACAAATTACAACATGCAGGAATTTGGTGGTAGGGTATTTAAATCACATTTTTCTTAATTTTAGGCATGGTGTTGAATAAAATACCAAAATTTTCTACATCACACTGTACCACTAATATATTGTAACTGCAACTTTTTGTCATTTTAAATAATCCCCAAACTGGCAAATCATTTTTATATCAATATTTTATCACTTCATGTTATGCCAACCTTTGTAATTGTCATAATGAAAAATATTAATTAGTTTCCTGCTAATAGTTTAATAATCACTAAGAAATACAGTACATTGTATTTATCATATTTAAAAATTAACACCGACTTACAGCTTAAATTCTATTCATTGCAAATGCAATTCACTGCTCTTATGAGTCATTACTGTGCTAATATGCAAACAATACAACAAAGCATTCAAGGCCTGCTTGTAAAGCATTGTATCTGAGTGAAGACTTTGGCATTACTTACAGCTATTATCCCTGTTGTCAGCAGAGTTAATATTGTTACTATGGAAACATGGAAGGTGAAGATTGGTGCTCCCAAATGAGGAGTTACTGTTCATTCTCTGAAGAACTGGAGGTCCCATTTGATGTAACCATACTTGGTGTTGCTGCTGTGTGTTACAGAACTGATTCAGGGGGTTTTGTACCAGTGGAAGAGCTACAGCTGAAACTGGTGTTAGTGGTGGGGGCGAAGGAAGGTGAAATGGTCCACTTTGTCCATTAGACCAAGGATTACTTATTAAGTGATGCCCCTTTGAAGGAAGAATGAAAGGTGGTGTGTGAGGTCCTTGAAGCGGTTGCATGATTGATGGTAAATTCACAGGTCCAATACTTATTGTAAGTGGGCTTTTGCTTCTCGATTTTTCAAATGCATCTGAAATAATAATTTTCATTAAACTTCATTCATAATTAACATGTGACTGCTTTTTGATTAATGAATAATTGAACTGGGAGAATAATCAAATTGTAGAATTTAAAAAGCAAAAAATGCACCTACTTGCATATATTGTATATTGGAATATATGCAAGGACATTAAACTTGGCAAGGTTTAATTCAATCTGCAGATATACTTTTATCCTATAAAGAATAAGCAATTGCTTTCCCATAAGACAGATGGAACCTTTCATCTCATTTCAAGTCACCCTAAATTATGGTTTCCAGCAAACTTTTCCAACACTTTAAGCATATAAAAATTTTAAAACAAAAATATTTTTGAGCTGGAATATTAAAATTGTATGGAAAAACTAATGTTCCATCCCTGTAGTTTAAATTCATTGCAGTGAGGTAAATTATTGGTACATCCAATTATCTGATAATAGATGTGGTAGCAGGGACTACATAAGATGATAAGCAATTGCTCATGGCTAACCAAGCCACACTTGAGTTGGAGCAGGTGCACAGGGTAATACAAATGTTTGTGGTAGAAACAAAGTCAGTCTAATAAATACTAATATACTTAAAATGTTATGAACTTACCCATGTTGAACAAGGATATCTGGGGTTCATTTTTAACACATTTAGGCATCTACTTATGAAATTATCTTTTATACTTCTTAATTTTCTTTGAAAAATTCATTTTATCTCTTAAAAGATGTTATCCTTTAGTTTGGATTAAGTGTATGTAGATACTATTAATTTATGATTCATATTAAAACTTGGAACTCTATTACCTGGAAACTTCCCTTCAAATAACCTAACAGCACAATACATACATATGAGTCAAAATCTCATTTTGTAATGGGAATAGAATAATTAGCCTAGTGAAGTGAACTGTTTCCATACTTGTGAGCTATGGTCTCTCTAAAAGTTACTCATTCAATTATTTCAGTTGCAGCGACAGCAACTATGGTCAGTGTTTACTATTTGGGATTTCGGTCATGACTGATTCTTTGCTCGAGATTAATCTAGATGTGCGGTTAGAGGGCTGCCTCTCCCCCCCCCCCCCCTCGTGAAGCTAGTAAATGCATATGCTGTAGAGCATAGTACAGTGCTGTGAATGGTTTGAACTGATTTTGCTTATTTGTGATTGGTCCAGAGGTGAATCTTGGCTATCCTTAAAAGTGTTCAATGCTACAAAAGGCCTGTCAGGAATCACCGACTTACTTGACTCTGGGGGATGCAATGATATGTCTACTAGTTTTTTTGTTAGCAACTGCCGTCATAATTGGTGCAATCTTTTACGTTTGCCAAATTAATGGCAGTGCTTCTAGTGCCTATATTTAGTGAAATTTCTTTGTTTAGTGCTACTATAATTCGTCTGTACACTATCTTTAAGCTTCAGACAAGAAAATAACAGGTTAGTCCCCGGGCGCGCGTGTGCGTGCGTAAGCGTGTGAAGTGCAGTGTACAGTGCCTATTTCTGTGTTGAAATTCCTTGATAGCACAAAGCAATGAACCACATCCAGTGCTAATACACACACATATGATGCGGGAGTTTCTGGCAGTCAGAGCCTGTTTCGGCTTCAACTTCTAAAGAGAAGGCGAAAAGACAATTGTCCGGCCTTCACAGGAAAAGAAACCCTCACAGATAATTCAAAATAGATGAAGTTACTTCACAGATTGCCAAGAAAAAGGATGAGAGCCCCTAATGGGAACGATCACATTTTGAGGAAAGCAAATGGACTTGCCAAGAAGAGGGACGAACTTCCACATTTTGGTACTCGGTATGCCAAGAGGGCATTCTAGTCGGTGAAACGCATTTCCATTAATACACCAGCTTCCGTATACCGGACTACAATTGTCTTCGAACTGATCGCAATGGTCCAGGTGGTGGGACAGCGATCTTTATCCGTAGAAATGTAGTCCAACGTCAGTCCGCAACTTAACCCGGCCAGGACCGATGGATTTTTTCGGGCGTAAAAATCCTAAGTATGGCTACCTTCGGAAGGGAAGTAAAGCCGTGGGTCCCGTGTCGTACATTTATGGCACGAAAAACAACCTCAAGCCTGAAAGAAGAGGCCTCTGAGCAAAATTTGACGTCCGTTTCACGCCCTAAATAAAATGGGACGCTAATGACCTGAAATGTTAAAGAGCGTCCGTAAATAAAAAAAAAAAAAAACAAAAACAAAAACAAATCCCGCAAATTCACACCGTAGAGGCCACGGCCGCATTCGTTTAACTCTGAGGCACGGAGGTTCTGATAGTCGTTGCACATCATTCCACACACAGAGTATTTGTGGTAGTCGATTACTATCCATTCTAGCCGTGCATCCTAGTGATATTCTAGCAGGAGATTTCAATGCCAAACATTCACGTTACATTGAACTGGCCGAGCAAAGACATTTTAATACACAATGTTTAAAGGACAACTAATTATCGCTGATTCGGACCGTGAAAGAAGGAAAATTCGAAGAATTGAAGGTAAAAGGTCTTAAGAGAAAAACCTCTTTTAGTCCTAACATTGCACCCAAAAAACTTATTGCATGCAAGATATAGCATACAATACTATATCTGAAGGGACTAAGACATTTTCTGAAAAGGAATTTATTAAACAATGTATGACAAAGGTAACCAAGAATGTTTATCTCAGTTGACTAGAATCATTTAAAAAAACTAAACTTCGGAAGGGGAACAATAACTTTGCCAAGTTAGATGGTTAAGCAGATTATGTATACTTCACAGTTTTTTAATATCCATACGGAGGTTAAGTTTTTAACGAAGCAAGAGCTATTGTTATCCCACAATTATCCAATGACCATGGATCTTGGTTTCGTAACAGATCTATGCGATCATCTGAATCAGCTTATCACATTATGGAAAGATCGCTCCATAATCGACATGGTGGGTATTAACATCTTTATGATCGAATTGAAACTGTGGATGCAAACGTTTATATCACCGGCCTCTTTTGAAATCGGTTTCAAATTTTGTATTCCACACATCAAATATCAACAGTTCTGGAAAACCTATATTCCGAATTTGAAGACAAATATCGTGATATAAAGAGAATGAACAAGGAATGTTTGGAGAAACCTACAGGTGTAAACATTTTTCTCAGCTATGAGCAATACCAGAAATAAGCAAAGATCCAGGATTAGTAACGAGAATTTGGCCTCTACATTATGTTTAACTCTGTCTAGTATATTACTCATTGATAAGTTAGTCGATATGAAGAATTGCAAATGGAATTAAAGTACTAAATAACAATATTTATTAAACACATTTATCACAATGGAATTTAATAAGTATTGTATTTATAAAATATGTATGATTAATATTTTAACAGACCGCAACTGAATCCTCCCAGCACTCTTCCTTACCCCCACATATATTATGCCACCAGCGAAGTATAACTAGAGGTGGTAAACGTAAACAACCATTTTCCCCTCAATGATAGTACTGGGCCTTAATTCTTCAGGACCCTAAGCTTAGAGTGTAGGATCCCCGACAACATACACCATCCTCTTAGTATAGGACAACCATCTGCCATTCGCTTTGCGATAATCAAACATTTCGCACACTATCTCACCCTCACTTCAATCAATGCACTACATTCCAACCATAACCACATGTTGGGGGAATTCAAATCAAGAATTGGCAGCCACGACGTCGCAGATCAAAACCGGGAGATAGATTGGAAAAGCGTTTAACGAATGCCTCAGCACTATCATCCCTCCAAATCCCAGAATTACAAACATCCCATCCCTAGAGAATGTAGACTACTACTTCCTCACGATCACCTGAGTGACTCATAGTGTTACGACTCGCACATCCCCCCTTACCATCCAGACGTTATTCTGCTTGATATTGAACTACTTATTCGACGATCTTGGGCAGCCCGCAGACTTTACCAGTGATACCGCACACCACATAATCGAAGATTAAGGACTTTGCTTCGAGAAGTCAGTGTCCGACTACGCGAGCACAGAAGGTACGCGTGGGAAGAGACAATGACTAGATAAAATATTGTTGACGGTGACGTATGTAGGATCGCCAAGAACCTCCATGGTCAACGAGACAAACCATTCCACCCCACCAGAGGTCAGGTATTCGACCCATATGCCATAGCAAATGCTTTCGCTGACTAGTTAGAACGCATATTTAGGCCCAGAGACGATCCCCCCTGGATCAACTCTTTTGAACCGCGTTAGTCATGACGTTCGTTGATTTCTTCGACGATCGGAGGACGAGGACAAATATCGAACACCAATCTTCCACCCTCATCAAGTGCAGGGCGCATTATGGCATCTCCGTCCCAGAAAGGCTGCCGGACCAGACGGGTTAACTCTCCTAATGCTCCGCAACCTCCCTTTAAAGTCTTGTTCTTTATCACTAAAATTTTCAATATGTGCACCAGCCTGGGCCACTTTCTACGTGAGTGGAAGGAGACAGGGATGATTTGCATATCAAACAAGGCAAAAACCCTGTTCACCTCTCCTGTTACCGATCCATCAGACTCCTTTCTACACTATCAATAGTTTTCGAGTAACTTTTACTTAACCGGTTGCTTCTATTACCAGAAAACACTCAAGCCATCCATCCCCATTAATTTACATTTCGTACTGAGCATTCAACTGTCAAACTGTTGTGAGTGGTGCAGACTGTAGCCTTGGGATTTCTGAACAAGGCATTTACCACCGCTATGTCTCTGGATGTAAAAAAGGCCTTCTCTGCGTTCTGGTGTGGTGGGCTCCTTCACAAACTCATATCACTCGAGTTCATTCTAAAACACCGCACCTTTAAAGTCACGGTGGCGGGAAACAGTTTAACACTAAGACCCATACGTGTCGAAGTCCATGAAGTTATTTTTTCCCCAATACTCCTTAATACATACATGACTGACATTCCACAAGCATCAGACGCCAGTTTAGCTCAATATGCGGATGATGTTCTGGTCTACAAGATAGACAAACATCTAAACAGAGCTATAAACCCTATTTGGGTGTGCAACCAAGACTGTTCACAGGACTCGAGGAGCAGCAGCTCAATTGTATCCTGTGATCAGCTCAAAGGCAATGCCAGTCCACTTAATACTACACATTTTTAAAGCTTTGATTATCGCATCATGCTGTATGCCTGCGAAATACGGATATGTCTGCAGATAGTTGGCTGATACTTCTCCAAAGGGTGCTGAATGGAGCACTCTGAGCCATCTGTTCTGTATATCGCAGTTTTCCTATTCGATTTCTGAATGAAGCCTTCTCCCTATCTTATGTCGAGGAGGAAATTAGACTCGGGCCAAAAAATTCAACCCAAATCTGTCTTTTCAAGAGATCACTCTTGTCCGTATACTTTGCAACTATAAGTCACAAACTAGAATCAAAATTAAAGGTTGCACGCCTGACATGCGGGTATCTTGGATAAAAATTCTCAACCAACCTTTAGGAATACATTCCTAAAACACAAGACGCTAATAATAATAATAATAATAATAATAATAATAATAATAATAATAATACTAATACTAATAACAATTCTTTTGCATTATGCCCATACAATGCTTAACCCAGGAACACAAATCCACCTATATCCCCATGGAGAAGTTCAGTATTATGTTCACACCCACAACAATAGCCTTATTCCTTTTCTGTGGTTAACACAGAGTAGGCAGGCAGCAACACACATGCTGATTACCAACCCATCCCACTCTGGTCGGGTCTGGTCTGGGCTGGGGAAAAGATCAGTTTCTGACCATACAAGCAGAAGAAAGATGAACCTGACATGGAAAAGAGCAAATAAGGCTTCTCACAGTCTAGTCAAAAGCAAAGATGAATGTCTATAGACAAAGATCACCTATACAAAAATGAGGAATCTTTTCTCTTCTGAATATGAGACTTCACTCAACAGATTTTTCTTCATATTCTGAGAAAACGGTACAATCTTCTTATATGGGGGGAAGAAGACAGCTCGTCTGTCTGACCTCAGATGTAGACGAAGTAGAATTTCATAAAGTGGCGGGGAAGAGAAAGTACCCCCATATTCCCACCCTCACTTCGAAAGCTCCACCTCGTCGGAGAGCCTGAGAACTGTCACTGGGCTTTCTGCAACGGATTCCAACCCAACAGGAACACCAGCAGACATATTACTTCGATCATCGTGGTCACCTTCCTGAGATTCCTCAAGGAAGCTATGCCCACGCTCATTCGGGAGTTGAAGATAGTCAGGAAAGATCATACTTAAAGGTTCCAGTCTAAATGCGCTGAGGACTATCAAAAGCTACTGAGTATCCTAAATAAGAAAAGATTTAAACATTTTGTTTTGCTGTTGCCAAGACTTACGACGTCAGGCAAATTATTAGAGGATTGGCAGAGCACACTCCGGAGGGAGATATTGCTGCAGACCTCCAACGCCAAAGCATAAACCCGAAAATAATAAAACGGCTCACCAAGGCTAATCAACATGACCCAGCCATTCAGTGAAACCGTCCCCCTCTTCTTAGTTATTGTTGAGCAGGCCGATGACCCTGATTTAGAAATTGACAAAATCCCGTCAATTTGCTATCTCAGCATGAAGATAGAAATGTCCCGACGCTCTGGTTGTCCTGCTCAATGAAACCGCTCTTCGGGTTTAGACCACTCGAGACAGTTCTGTTCCCGGAGCCCTTGCTGCCTTAAATGGAGTGGTCCTCATCTCCGTGAGGTTTGTTAACGAACTCCCATGGAGACTCCTACCTGCCCAAATTGCCAGAGAGAGCACGTGAATTGCTACAGAAGATACTATGTAAGGTTGAGAATGCTCACCTATAGAAACACTGGATCTGGCACCATCGACTTAAGCAGACCAGAAACAGACTAACAATATAGCCAATACCACTGCAAACACTGCGGCAAGAACGTCTACCTTAACCATGGCAGGAGCCCAGGCAAATATCCCACGCCACAAACAAAGAGGACCATCATACGCATCAATGGCCCGGAGCCAGCCTTCTGAGGTGCGCACTACTGCGCGAGCTCAAACTCAACATCCGCCAACACAACAACCAGCTCAAGAACAAAGAGCATCAATTTCCTCTCCTCGGCCAAAGAGGAAGAGACAATCTCCTAGGAACACACCGGCGACGGGTAGAGAGAAGCTGGTCTTACCAATGCAACTGCTCACCTGCTCAACACTTTTGACTGAACAAACCTACGCTAGCCCACTGAGTGGGAACATCTTGGAGCTGTTTCAGTGGTTGTTAAATATTAGAGAAACTAAATTCCATCTATACAATTGCTTCTTTCGGGCTAGAACTGTAATCGAACAAATCGCAATAATAGTAGCACAGCGATACTAAGTAAAGGAGTGTCGTTCACCGCACAATTACAGATCCCACCTCTTCAAACTCTTGAGCCCACGGCCATATTTTCTGAATTCGGTAGCATAGAGGTTCTGCTAGTATCAGCATACCACTCCCCTCCAGAGCATTTGTGGAAGCCTATTACCTATCCATTCTAGCTCTCCATCCTAGTGTAATTGTGGCCGGCGATTTCACTGGCAAATATCCCCGTTGGCATTTTACTCATCGAGCAGATACCAGAGGTCACAATGGATCAGGACCCACAATTTAGAGTATAGGGTCCCTGGCAAGCCACACATCAGCTTAGTAGAGAATGACCACTATAATCGACTTCGCGATTATCAAGTACTTCCCACATCATCTGACCCTCAAATCAATAAATGCAATACATTTCGGAAATAACTCTGTGTGTGCAGAAATCAACACAAGGATTGCCAGCCATGATATAGCAAACCTAATCCGCGAGTTCGATTGGAAAATTGTTAATGAGTGCCTCAGCACTATTATTCCTTCAAATCCTATTATCGCAGACATACCTAACTTGGAGACAGCAATCTCATCCCTGTCCTTACAGTTAAACAGGCGACTCAGAGCCTTACAATCTAAAGCAACCCCTCTCCACACCCAGATGTCATTCCTCTAGATCTAGAACTACTTATTCGTCGATCCTAGGCAGACCGCAGACTCTATAATCGACACCGCACGCTACATCATGGAAGACTCTCAAGGCCGAGCGGCCACTATCTGCCTTCGAGAGCACAACAGGCTTGTTGGGAAGACGGTAGCCAAACTGAATCTTGTTAATGTGACATGTGAAAGATCGCTAAGAGCTTCCGTGGACAACGAGACAGAAACTATCATCCCATTCATGGCACCAGAGGCTGGTTTATCATACACAAGACAAAACTAATGCTATAGCAGACTATTTGGAAGTTCTATACCGGCCTAGAGACATCTCCTAAGAAGAGAACTTTTTACGCCACATTCGTCAGTTTCTCTGACGGACGTCAGACGACGAGGACTATAGCATTCCTATCTTTCCCCTTAGAGAAGTCCAGGGAATCACAACGGCGACTCCGTTCTAATAAGTCGAACCCGATGGGCTAAACCCTTTCATGCTCCGCAACCTCCCATTCAAAGCCGTGCTCTTCGTCAATAAGGTATTAAATGTGTGTGTTAGCCTTGGTCACTTTCCACGAAAGTTGAGAGAGGTTCGTGTACTATGCATATTGAAACCTGACAAAGAGCCAGTCCACTCATCCAGTTACCGCTCCATCAAGCACACACAGGCTTTATCTCCCTTTCTCTTAGTCTGCTGACGTCAGTAGTGGTTGTCGGAGGGTTGAATGGGCGACCTTTAAGGGCCAATCCTCGTTTGGGGGCCGGTTGGTGGGAAGCACCTAGCCACACAGAGGCTTTATCTCCCATTTCCTTAGTCTGCTGATGTCAGTAGTGGTTGCCGGAGGGTTAAATGAGGCGGGGATTGGATGTAAGTGCTAACCTAAGCACTTACTGCTTGTGCCAACACACGTGGTTAACTTGCTCGCTTTTGCATGATGGAAGGCCATCTGGCCTGCCATCCAAGGCTCGACCATGCCCAATGCTGCTTAACTGTTTGCAGTTTGGCAGGGCGTCGGTGGAGCTTATTTTCAGCGGAGGCCCAATGAAGTGACGAAAATTTGGTTTTTCTTTTCTCATCTTGTTAGCTTCGACCAAGCACCTCCCTTGAGAGGGGATGCGCTTCATGCCTTTGGCCGCGGCTGTGGTCTTATTGACCGAGGACGTTAATCAGCCCATTGGGATGATTGGAGTTGTTGGGGTAAGCTTTTTGTGTCGGTCTTCTGATGGTGTCAACAATGTACTCCAAACTGGAGGCATCGTGGAGAACATTAAATCTGTACCAAATATGCTCCTAAGCGCAATATGTTGTGCAATTTATAGATAGAATATATTCTATTTACAATATATATGGCGGAGCTGTATAGCCCCAGACCTCGCTTCCGTATAACATTATAGCAGGTATAATTGCTATATAAATTCGTGGTTTTAATAGGAATGGGGACGAAGTTCAATTTGAATATCAACTTTGTGATAGCTGTACGAGACTTCACATTTGAATGTGCACATGGAGCTGAAAGGTCAGGTCCTCTTCTAGGGTAACCCCGAGGCATTTGACCAGAGTTCTCCAGAGATTACCTGATCGTGCAGTCGCAAGAACCCCGGGTTGGCCGGTCTGCGGCCCTTGGTGAGAAGAATTAACTTCACTCTTCTCGCCTCTGACGTGCATGCGCCAGTTCTCGCTCCATTCGGCCAGCAAAGTTAAATGGGACCTGAGCTGGGCGAGGACGTTGTCCAAGTTTCGCACGCATTACGGATCGACTGCTGTTTTGGAGTCAGGAGTAGAGGAGCTCCTCCAGGCCACATTGTGGTTATATCTTCCATACATGTTAATCTGCTGACTTATGAAAAAAAATAGTGGGGTAGGTTATGTTACTAACCCACTGGCTGCACCTGGCACTTATAAGTTTTGCCAACATGGTAGTGTAGCTTGTCATGCAATGAATGGGATCTGACCACCCATCCAAGTGTCGACCACTCCCAAAGTTGCCTAATTTAATCTAAAGTTCCTTGGAAATGCTGGAATTCGTCGGTAGTTTGGCGAGGTGTCGGCGGGGAAGCTATTCAGGTGGTTTAAAGACTGATAAACGAAAATTTGTTCCAAACTCGCCTAGGCGGGTGTTCTTTATGATCTTTAATATCATCCAGGACCAAGCACCTACTTAGTAAGGGATTTTCTTCTCTTCCGCGTTCACGACTTGAATAAGAGCGCATATCATCTGGTTGGTTTGATTAGCGAAGTGAACGTATGCATTCTGCGCTAGTGTGCTTATGGCATCAATGACATACTGTAAGCCAGAAGTTCCATAATGAAAAACTGACGGGAACATAAAATCTGTGCCAAACATTCTCATTGAGGCGATTTTTTTGGCCTTCTGCCAATATTCAATGTATTTCTACGCTGCATAGCCCAAAACCTCGAAATCTTAGAGCATTATATCCAGAATAATGACTATATAGATTCCTAATTTAATACTAATGAGAAAAGGATTTGAGTGAAAATATTGGAGTTAATTTTGAAATTGCCGCTCAGCCTTTGTGCCTTGATTTCGCAAATGCAGTTGAAAAGTCAATCCCTGGCACAGGAAAACCCCGAGGTATTTGACCAATTTCCTCCAGAGAATAACCAGGCCTTGCAACTCAAAATGGCTAATCTGAGGTACTTGGTGTTGAGAATAGCTTAGCGTTTCTAACCGCTGACGTGAATGCACCGGTTCTCACCCCATCCTTGTACTTTGATAAAGTATGAGAGGAGCTGAGGCAGTGCAAAATTTAAATTTATTTTTTGTGACAAAATTTGTACAACATTTGCGAACTGATGAATGAAATATGTGGCTTAATAGGAAAACGAGTCTAAATGGATAATAGTGTTGGTAAGAGCACACTACCTTCCGATAATCCCATCTGTATGCTATATATATAAGATCGATTACCTTGAACTTTCACAATATCTCCTGTTTGAGAAAAAGCTATGTATTAGCTCAACGGCAGCTCTCGGTTATCTGTTACCAGTTAGCTTATAATTAAGTTTGTGGTACTAGACCAGACCAGAAATGATGGCAGAGTGAGCTGTAATCAGCCAGTGTACAATTGCTGCCTTTCTACCCGTGCTTGGACTTAATCGTAATGTGAGATTATGTTGGATGATTTTAAGGTAGAGTGATATGGTTTATTTGAAAATGTGTGATTAATGGTTAGATGAGTGGATCTAGTGTCAGGTATTTACTGATATAGGCATGTAAGAGTAATATTAATATAAAAATACTATTAAATACGTTCATTTTATAGATATTATTTGAGATAATGTTCTTATAATGATAGAGCAAATATAACTATTATTATGATAATGAAACCAAAAATCGTTTTCATAGTCAAGCAGCAATGCGGCGGAAAACGTGCTCTCTCGAATTCCCAATGCAACCTTCTCCACCAATCTCAATAATTGTTGAGAAGTCGAATGTTTAGCTTTAAATCAGAACTGACGTTCCCGTATCTGTTCTATGAATACGTCTTTCCGCTTATAGCCATGATCAATACACCCAGTTCAGTCCGCGTCGAGCCGACGTGTCTTTTATGGAGTCGGGTCCTGGGGAGCTTCTGGCCACTAGGTGGCTACATCTCCCTGTACTTTTTGGTCTGCTGATATATCATGTTTAGTAATATTGTGTTGTGCATGGAATGGTTGATGGTTCGGAGATGGGATGCAAGTGCAGCCCCTTGCACTTGCCTTCTTTGCCAACACTAGTAGTGTAGCTCGTTCGCTTGCGCACGATGGAAGGGCATCTGGCCTCCCACCAAAGTGTCGACCACGCCCAATTCGACTTAATTTAGCCGGCAGTTCCGAGCGAGAATGCCGGAGTGCGTAGGTCGATTGACGGGGTGTAGGCGGGGTGATGATTCAGGCTGTTTAGGCTACTACAGAAAATTTGCACCAAGCCCGCGGGGGTTTCTTTGTGCTCATTGTTATCCTGATCCAATCACTTCCCTTGGCAAGGAGTGGGCCTCACAACCCGTGGCCGCGCCTAGAGTCATTTTACGCTTATGACCTGAGATGTTAAAGAGCGACCATAAATAAATAAAAAAAAACCTAGAGTCATAATGACCAAATGTACGTACGTCATCTGCGCGGACAGTATGGTTGCAAACATCTCGTTGGTAGCAGTAGACCAATCAGGATCAGAGGGACAGATTTGCCTACTAGAGCATACCTAACAGTCACTTTCTTCTTTCCATTACCAAAATCTGTTTCTATAACTGATCTGATTTTATTGCTCCTTTACCCCCTTCTGCATCTTTTCCACCTCCTCAGTCCAATCCTACAGATATCACGCTATCTAACCCCCAAGTCAATGGATCCAGCTGAGCCCTCATTTGGGGTGCCCTCTATGTTCAAAACTACCATTGCTACTGCTATTCAAAACCAAACTGGCAGCTCTAACAGCTGTACAACAGAAGAGGACATTGTTTCTAGCCAGTAGACGAGTACCCTCGAGAGATGCTATACCGACGGCTTCACCGTGGTGTCGCACCAAAAAAGTAGGTGGGTGGGTGGGTGTCATCCGCTTCTTAACCTAACCCTGCTCAAGAGTCGCGGATGTGAGGCTGTACCTAAGAGCACGAAGATATGGGGGACATTTGCAGATAATTTTCCGAACTACCTAACAGTGATGAGGGAGATCGCAGCCCCCACGATAGGTGTGAAAACGGTAAGATGCAGCACTCAAATTAGGTTTCAAGCCTGCAGCTATGATAGCCACCAACCTCTGGTTGCATTTTTAAAGAAAACAGGCATTGGTCACCATACATACAATGCAGAGAAATCGAAGGAAAACCGGCTTATACTACGTGACCTTGACCTGGAAACTTCACCTGAAGAGGTAGCAATGGCCTTTAAGGCATCGAATGTAAAAGCAAAACAAATTCACTAAATGGTGAAAGCTGTGCCTGGACAGCAAGGCAAAACAGCGCAGAAAGTGCCCATGCCGCTGTACTTTATGTAGAAGATGCCAACTGGGCAGCGCTATCAATGCATAGCATTCGTACCCTACTTTGGACGCGTGTCAAGTGGGAGGCCGTCTATGCAAGAGATGGGCCCACACAATATTTTAAATACTTGGTGGTCGGTACACACACAAGCACCAATTGTACTGGGGCATTAAGATGCTTAAGATGTGGTGACAACAACCTGGTGTCAATTGCAACAAATCTGCGAAGCCGCAGATTTGGTATATTGCAAACAAGAACAAATGGCGACATACAAGCGTTGTCCAGAGTGGGTGAAAGTTATTCCAGTCCAGAGAGCTCCTGCAACCAAAGCACCGTTTCTTCGGAGGAATTCTACAGTCACAGAAGAAACACGCTCTCTTCCAACTCAGATATCACCTTAGTCAGGTGGAGGATTGGAGCGAGCAGTCGCGCAGGCAGATTGTGGGAAGAAAAGAGAGGCTAATATTCTCACTAAGCGCCGTAGATTTGCGTATTACGACTGCTAAACCTTCACGGACTGGCAATTCTCTGGAGAAAATAAGTTAAGTACCTAGGGGTGACCTTGGACTAAGGTCTCGCCTTTCAACATCATGCGTGTATTCAAGATAGGAAAGCTAGAGTGGCATTGTCAAAATTATGCCACTCTCCCATTTTAAAGGTTAACTCAGTTCCACTCCGAGTAAATTTGCAGGTTTATAATTATACCGGCAATTGTGTTGTATGCATGCGAGGCTTTAGGGATATACAGCTCCAACCTACACTAAACACTTACAGAAGGCACAAAAGGTTGCCTAGGAGCATTTTTGACACTGACAGTAGATTCCCATCAGATATTTTGCACCAAACTTCCGGCATAGAACGAGTCACCAACACTATTAGGAAACATGCCCATAGGTATATCAAGCTTTACAATATCATCCTAATAGTTTGGTCGGAGCGCGCAACCCCCTGCCTCTGGAGGTGCTGGGTTCAGATTGATTGCAAAGAGCCTAAAGTACCCCCGCATCAGCGACTTGGTATCCAAATTTTCGATCATTTACTTTTAAGATGAAACTGCAAACCCTCAGCTGATGCCTCGCCAAACGACTGACGTACTCTACTGGTTCCTCTGGAATCGTAGGTTAAGTTAAGCCGCTTAGGGCGTGGCCGACATTTGGATGGGAGGCCAGATGTCCTTCCATCACGCGCAAGTGAAAAGGTCAAACTACGTGCGTCAGCAAATGCCTGTAAGTGTCTGGGGAAACACACCCATCCCATACCCATATAGATCCTCAGATTACACAAAAAACTCTGGTAAGAGGAGAAGAGGCAGATATAGCAGCATAGTGCTCAGGTGCTTCCAGAAACCTGACCCCCAAAATGAGGGTCGGTTCAAAAAAGGACGCACAGAATCAGACAAGACAGAGATCCCAAGAAGGAAACTGACTATACCACAGAAGATGGGTACCAAGTTGCATCCAAGATGTTTGAAAGAAAACTAAATAAATTGATTTCATTGATTTTTCATACTCTTTGATGAATTAATCTAGCATTTGGCATTTCATGTTTTCACTGACTATATCAAGGATTAGACACATGTTATTTCTTTCACTGTTCAAATGACCTAAGTGATGTGAAACTAAATGCCAACATAGCAGTTCAGTAATCTCCACCTATCTTCCCACCCTGACTCTTGTAGCCTGGTTGGCCTCATGTTTACTAATGTGTGCAAAAGTATGCATAAAATTATCTTTTTATTATATTTTAATTTAGTGTGCACAAATGCTGCCTTTCATTGTAAATATTATTTATCTTAGTGCATTTACCCACAATACTCATTGCTGTAAATAATTGTGCATAACCCTTAAGGAAGTTATGATGCAAGGAATATTGTGTGTTTTGTGGTACATTAATGTATCCAAAAACATGTATACCTTTGACAAAAAAAAAAAAAAATTAGTCATCTCTTGAATGCAAAAATTTTCAAAATCCTATTTGAGATAGCTCTAAAGGTGCTGACCAGTGTGTGTATGTTCCATTAGCTTTGTGGCAGTGCAGTGATGCTGTGGTTAAGTGTACAAGTTCACCTTCCAGCATTAAACATTTTTTTTTAAAATTTATTTTGTAACATATTATGACTAATTAGATTTGTATCTTTTTTTCCTATAAACAGCAAGCTTTAATGCTAATGTTACATATTATATTATTAATTATTTTGTGCGTATGTGTGTATTATAATGAATTTGTAATATTGTTTTCCCATAAAGAACAAGCTTCAATATTAATGTTATAATATATTATTAAAATATATAAATTTGAATATTATATTTTCTTCAGTATTTATTCCTCTAAATGCAATATGCTGCACATGCACGAAGGACAAAAGATGACTTATGGATATTATTGAAGAAGCCTGGGATCTTGTTACCTCTCATTCACACTACTGTAGAAATCTGATACCCATGCCCGGAAGATTGACAGCTGTTACAAATACTGAGGGTTCATACACCTGAGAGTAATTTGTGTACATTTCTGTGTGTTTTCACTATAGAAGATAAATGTTTCTCTTCATATAATTATTTAGTTACTTGTAAAGAATTAGTTAGTGTGCGATTATGTTTTTTTATGTGCATATATAATACCATAAAACTTTAAATGATACATTAAAATATAATATGATAATAATAAGGAAGCATGATCTACATATACACCAATAGAATCAATAATAAAAAAAATATATTGTGTGGGATTTGAACCCACAAGCTTATGCAGAAGAGCAATGCATTCTAAAACTGCTCAGCCACCACTGCTCTTCCCTGGTATTCTCTTTCCAAGTGCTTATGGTTGTGACCATTACATTTACAAAGTGCCCACTGCAGTGTGCATTTGCTGTATGCACATTGTAAACACAGCATTTATCACTTTAGAGTGTCCCCAAAGTACTTAAATTAACATATAGAATTTGGGAATGACTAATTTTTTTCTTTGTCAAAGGGTGCACTGTTACTATGGAAGCAATTAATTGAATTGAATGATCTCTAATTAGAGATCATTCAATTCAATGATGTGGTCCTCTAATGCCATGTTGATCATATAATTTAATGACTTTAAATTTATACTCATTTAACTTACCCACTTATTTGAAGTGATTACAATTTAATATAAAGAAGGGTCATTTTAAGAATATCTGATTTTCAAAGTGATCTTAAACCAACTAGTGCTTATATATTATTAGACATTTCATTTTTTTTTATTTCAGATATAACAGAGCATGAATTTGCAAATTTAAACTTTTTTAATAAATAGATCATATAATTTAAAGCCAAAATGCACTAAACTAAAATTTATACTGAGAAATTAAATTACAATATGTAATTTCATATTGTAATTTAATATATTAATATTAATATATATATATGCACAACACAAACATGCATACACACATTTAAAATTGTTCCCATCTAAAAAGAAGAAATAATGAGGAATACTGCATGTTATCAGAATATAGAAAACTCTTAGTATAACAGTAAATAACTAGTATAAACTGATACTATGGCTTTTGGTTTAAAAAATAAAACATAATTCTAATAATATATACCACTGTTATACATCCTGGAAGCATTTGGAATGAGGTATGTTGATGGAATGTCAACAGGTGGCACAGGTTCATGCAGTCCCAGTAACTGCTTCCTTGCTTCATATATGTTACCTGCAATAAATGTGCAATTCTCATAACATTAAACAAAAAATAAAATACTAGAGAAGCTTGCTCATTTCAAGTAAAATACTTGAAAAAGGTTTAACATTAATTACTGTTATATAACTCATCAAACAAACTATGGATAGTACATTATAAAGGTGTTAAGAGCAAGTAGGTATTCAGCCTATCACATTTGATGGAATCTGCAAATGCTGGGCATGTCAGTATATAGATATAATTATGTACTTTAGACAGAGGTTTGCTGTGAAAGTGCTTCTAGATCACAATTTTATTTTATGGTACAAATTAAATATTTAGTACATTTTTAACCATGGTTTCATAATCAGAGCTACGACAGGACAATGCACAAAAAGTCATAGGTAGCATGCAAACCCTGTATAATTCCAGCACATCACAATTACTTCAATTAGTTGTTGCAAGAGAATTACATGATAATATAGGTTCTTTACAAGACTTCATTCAATAGGAGCATCACACATACTAGAAATCTGATTTTCTTTATATTAAGATAATTATATGCTGTTTTTCTAAATATTTTATAACTTTATTTATTAAAATTTTTTGTGCTAAAGAATTATACAAAATATACATAAGTATGGGAAATAATTATGGCAACTATATTTTGACAATGCTGAATCAGGATTTTGGTATTTGCTATAAAATGAAATTAGTATCTTTGGCTTAGTTGTTTACACATGATTCTAGCAAAGTTAAAATATTTACAAGGTACAATAGAGTTTTCAGATTTGTGTATTTGTAAGAAAAGCATATTATACTTTACTTTAGAAAGATATATTAGAAACTGCTCTGACTGAATGGTGTTACAGGCAAGAAAACATTATCATTGGGCAAATAATCCATTATACTTCCAAATACACAAAACAGCTAGATTTACATTTTCAAGCTTTTAGCAATATCCCTGCACTTACATTAGTTAATTCATTTTAACTCTACAGAACCAAAAAATCTCTGCTCAGATATATAGTCATTAAGGATCTTACTTTAGTGTCCAGCAGCCAAAATCTCTTAGAATCTGTTAATTCGCCTTAATGAAAAGTGAATTATGCTGCGCTCTCTCCGTGCATATGCCAATCACAATTTGCTTTAAGCATTACTATCTCAAAGTATGGACTCCAGCTGTTTTACAGGATTGCAATTTTGGTTAATTTATATACGGAACATCTTTTAAAACCTTGCTTCAAAGAAATATATAGGACCTTCCCTGACATTTATGTTAAAATTTGCAAAATAAAATAAAATAAAAATGAGTTAAAAAAAATTAAATATTTCCTATTAGCTATGGCTTAACTGCCTTTACACATCTCATGATTCTTCAAGTATCACATGTCTAATGTATTTTGGCTTTCAAAACTAACACACCAGGAACAAATATTAAACTCTTTCTTTTCTAGGACTTCTGTGAAATCTCTCATGACTCCAAAACCATGATCTTTTGGTATCCCTTGATGATGTTAAAAATACAATTAAATTCAATACATTACAAGCACAAGGTTGCAGATCTTTCTCATACAACATAAAATTAAAGGATTAAATAAAATGAAATGGCTGATTCTGCTATCTGCCTTATGGATTAACTGGAATAAATCAGATCCTAACATCTTTCTTCCTGCTTGCACATCTTTGCTATGTGCTATACATGGAAGGCTAAAGAACTTCCCCATTTATTTGGTTGGCTGAGACAATACAGTGTGCAATTGCTGTCAAGAGTACTAGAGTCCTCTTGAAAGGTTCATGCGATGCATTTCTTCTACAAGGTATTAAGAAGTTCTCAATCTTCTATACTCTCATTTCTTATCCTTAACCCTTACATATAATTTTATTATTGTTGTAGTTGGTCTGCTTTTTCCATTTATCTTTAGTGCTTTAGAATTGATAATATGAAGTTGCACAGTGTAAGTTTAATTATAGCCTAAGCTTCCCAGTTAAATAAATTTTAGTATTTACATTCCATTGGTTCATTTTGATCAGTTTATTAATTTATTTAATTTTTCTATTTTTTATTAATTATTTGATTGATTTATTTACAGATGCTCTTTCAACATCTAAGGTCATTAGCTTCCCATTCAATTCAAGGCTGAAACTACCAAATCAATGTTATTTTAGGTGTCATAAATCTAATGATATGGGACCCATGGCTTTACTTCCTCTCTGAAGGAAGCCATACCTATTATTTTTATTTCCAAAAAAATCCATCGACCCTGGCCAGGATTAAATCCATGATATTGGATCTATTGAATTACAGTTTATTTTATTGTTGGATAATATGCTCCTTATTGTATTATATAGTTATTTTGTGCAAATAAGTATATACTTTTGCAGAGTCAATTATGTGTAACTTTGACCATAGTGTATACATTTTATAAATGATAAAATTTCCATTAATGGAAAAAAAAATACCAAACACTCTTACCATTCTTGCAATTAAAATCAGTCAAATTCAGTTCCTTTCCTAAATAAATAATTGAGTCAAATAAGTTACAAACATTATAATGCTCATGAAATTTAAGTTGCTATTATTTTAATAAGTTGTAGTAAAATTGAACATTTTCTACATCTCAAAATCCTAATTAATACAGTAATTTCTGACTGAAAATGTGGTTTCATTTGAGTACCTTATTTAAGAGCATGGTTATGTGCTCCATACCATACATTGTGAACATGCCATTTATCAACTACTAATTTGGGATTCTAATAATCTTACAATTGGCAGGAGTAATCAGTAGTCACTGAAGAAACCAAATATTAATATTATCCAGGCCTGATGATTAAGAACACTTTCATTTTTCTGCTTATCAAAACTTGCTACACACCAATGAATATTATTTTCTTAAATCACAGCGAGTAATAGTTGTCTTTTAATTGGTTTAATTCTAAAGATATTCTTTAATACTACCATTTTTAATCATTAGTTAAGATTATGATCTTTCATAGTTTAGACAAAGCCTTTATGACTTTTAGGTCTTTAATAAATGGTTTTAGTTGCAGAAAACACAGCACTATTTATTTACAGAGACATTCATTTACTATTTAGTTAAGGAGTTGGATAATGACTCATTAAATGCTGCAAGTTTTATTATAATTAGTATTTACTCAGCTCTGTATAAACATGAATGAGATGGATGCAAACCCTTACTGCTATCCAGGTGGAAAATGCATAATTTCTAGGTTATTAAAGATTTTCTGAGATTCCTCCTTAACTGCCAAATGTACTTGGGAACATTTAATAATGTAGATTTTATTTCAATTGGAAATATTATTTTCCTTATCATATCTGAAAATGTTAATTATGTGGAATTTTCATTTTTGTGCTCAACACACATCTTATGGTCCCATTTTTTCCACCTTGATGTCAGTGTGAGCCAAAGTGGAAGTGGCAACATATTGCACAAGAAAACCTAGGTATTTAAAAAATAAGAAAAAATATAGGCATTTTTAAGTAAAATTGTACGAAGATGTAGATAATGGAGTGGTAATATATCCTACATTAATGTGTTCAAGTTGTTAACACTAACTCCACTTACTTTTTTAAAACTTAGGACTAGTTTCGGGAGAGGTCTCTCCCATCATTGGCTGCTGTTGACTGAATGCCGTTGTTCGAAACGGGGGATGGACACCCGTTCCACTCCAGGAACGAACGGGTGTCCATTCCCAGTTTCGAACAATGGCATTCATTCAACAGCAGCCGATGATGGGAGGGACCTCTTCCGATTTTTTTTTGATTGATTTATTTATGGACGCTCTTTAACATCTCAGGTCATCAGCGTCCTATTCAACTCAGGGCGTGAAACGGCCGACAAATTTTGCTCAGAGGCCTCCCTTTCAGGCTTGAGGTTCTTTTTCGTGCCGTAAATGTACGACACGGGACCCACGGCTTTACTTCCCTTCCGAAGGAAGCCATACTTACAATTTTTACGCCCGAAAAAATCCATCGCCTGGCCGGGTTTGAACCCACGATTAAGGTAGAGGAGGCAAGTATGGTAACCTCTCCCGAAAATAGCCCTAAGTTTTAAAAAAAGTAAGTGGAGTTAGTGTTAACAACTTGAAGACATTAATGTAGGATAGGTATTTTTACTAATTATATTTTGAAAGAAAACCTAAAATTGTTAGAGTATATGAAGAACATATTAAGCAAGCTAAAGGAAAACAGTTTAACAGAAAGTAATTTGAAATCTTGTGTAAACAGTTGTACTCTACTGAAAAGTAGTTAAGTGTCCAGATAAAGAATATATGGGTAGCTGAAATGGGAAACAAAAGCTGGAAATACTAGAAGAATTAAAAGAAAATGAATCACTTAGAAGGAAAACAAGTTTTTCAAAGAAAAGGCAATATTTATTTAAAAGCAGTCAATTAGTGTCATGCATAAAAATGCTTCAACAAAGTGCCTTACTTTTAGATGCTGGTTTTCATATTTTTTAGGAGCATAGCTGCATAGATATTTACTATGCAACAGTAAATTCACTTTATGCATTTCTTTCATTGTTTGTTATTGCACTTTGTTAAACAGAAGTTGCACTGTTACAAGACATTCAGTATTTCATCAATAGGAATATGCCACAGGAATATTTGGCAAAATTAATTTAATAGGTACCTGCAATAAGTACTTGAAGGCATTCTCATACCAAGTCAGTTTTATTCCAAAGAAATGTATTTAAAAAATTACCTTGGAATATGCAGGCAATAAATTGACAGAAACCTCTATTAACATTACGGATCTATATGAACAGTAAATCATAAATACAATTTTATGATCTTATTTGAATAAATAAATAAAAGCATAGTAATAAACCTTTATAGTTCTCAGAAAGGGTAAAACACTGTCAGCAGCTGCCTGCAAGTGGAGTACCTCATTCCTCAGTAAAAATGCCAGATCTTCACTGGAATTAATACTTTCCTTCTGTGTTAGTAGTATGATAAATAAATAAATAAATAAATAAATAAATTAATTAATAAACTAAATAAAAATCAGACATTTTAAGTTCTATCTTACTATAGATTCTGATAAACTATAGTTTGGCATTAGCATGATTAAATTAAGTAAGCAAATGAAGACTAATTAGTATGCTGAAGAACCTAGAAATCTAGAAATAAAGTTCAGTTTAAACAAAACACCGAATTTTTTTTTTGGGGGGGTAATGACTATGTTGACAACTGTAACACTCAGTTCTTTAAAATATAAAAATTCTTATACATATAATATATGACATTTCTATGGGTAAATGACAGAAAATACAAACCTGCATTTCTCTCAATTCCTTTGATGATCACAGAGATCAGATCCTGTTTAGGCTTGTGTCTTACATTAATGTAGACATCGAGAGATTGCATTATATGGGAAACCTTCTCAGTATCCACCTCAGTATCTTCAGGTAAATCAAACATGAGTACCAAAGGTAGCGAGCCCTGTTGACATTGTTGTAATGAAAACTTGGCTGTTTGTCATAGAAAATTCAGAAACATTTATAAAAGAACTAATCAGCAAATTATGTTGGTTTAGTTAACATTTACATTTCTTGGGTTGGGTTCACAAAACTTCTACTAATTCCAAATGTTTTAGCAGGACTTGCGTTTATGCCTGCACTTTTACTTTATACTAAAACATGATTCCATCATGGCTCTACCAACACAAGATTATTGTCACTTCAGCACTAACTTGACTGGGTATTTAATGTAATCTTATATACTGAAATTTCATAATCTTTCAATTCTGAATGCAAGACTCTGCAAAATTATGCACATGTTAAAGATGTATATTTGCTAATAAATTGCTTTTGGTTTTGCAAATATTTTAATTTTTAAAAGTAAATTAATTATTGCAAATATTTTAGCTGTTCTACGAGATGAAATATAAGCAATTTTATAATTTAAACTTTGCAAGTCTTATTTGTGTACAGAGATGAATTTAAAGCAGGGCCCATAGGCCCTGGCATCCCCTTAAGCTGACTAAAATTTGTAATTATCAGTTTTAAAAAAAATTCTATAACTAGTTTGGCAAAGAGACTTTTCAATATACAAGCAATAAACAATGATGGTAATTCATTTAAGAACTTTCAAAAAATAAGACATTTTTAAAAATTTCTGTTGGAACTCAGCCGTTAAGTTGATGATGGGAAGGATGTTTCTTTGAAACCGATTCCAATATATTTAAAAGTAAGTGAAGTATAAGAGTGTGTTAGATGACAGGTTTATTAAATAATGGTAATTGTTTTATATATATATTTAGTTCCTGTTATGCAGGCAGTCAGGACCCTCTCATTGTAAATATTTTAGCAAAATATCTTTGGTAATGGAAATTCAGAATAGAATTATAACTATTTTTATTGCTGTTACACACCCTTCTGTTGAAAATATTTTAACAAACTTTCTTTAGTAAGGGAACTTAAGATTCACAATATAAATGACAATTTATTGCTGTTAAGTGGGCATGTCTCCTATTCAAAATACTAAGCAAGTTTTTTTTCTAGCAAACCCTGCTTTACCAAGTTTTACTGAAGGTTAACTGACCCATTGTCCATTGGGATCTTATACAATAAAGATGCAAATGCATGAGTATATTGTGAAGTGTTTCATGTTTGGCTCTGAGAATGTCAAAATTAAATTCTAGTAAAAAAAATAAAAAAAAATAAATAAATTTAGCAACGAGGCAACTTTGCATCCATTTTTTCATAGCACTAATCAGAAATAGAAGATTGACAGCATTAGCAGTGTAAATAGTGTTAATGCACAATGGAGTTTATCAAACAAGTGCAGAAAGTGATAAAAGTTTGGGTTCACAGGTACGAGATTTGAACATTAATATGGAACACTCTTCAGTTAATCCTAAACTAGATATAGGTTGTTATATAAATGACCAGACAACTTCTCATAGGCTGAAATATGTTGTGTAACAATTGGGCACTGAATTCAAAATGTGAATTCCCTGTGAAACGTATCAATGAATATTATAATGTTTCAATTGCAATGGAAGAAGGATTTCCCTTGGCTAATTTAGAGTGCATACTGTCAACTTTGTATGTGATTAAACAGAAGTGAGGAGGTAGGTATGACCAAAATTTTGGAGTTCTTTAAGTAAAACCATTCAATCAGTATAAAAATGCAATAGAGGAATTTAACAACCATTCTGCAAGTCATCACAAAATGGCTCTTCTTAAAGCTAATTGTTTTAAGGAATCAATAGAAGGAAAGTATCAAAATGTATACATCCAAATTAACAATTTAAAGGAACTAAATGTATACATCCAAATTAACAATTTAAAGGAACTAGTGGAACAAAACAGACATTAGCTTTTCCGAGTCCCAGAAACTATTATTCTCTGTGGTTCTCAAAATATTCTCTCAGGGATCATAGGAATGACTAAAAAAATCATTGTAAATTCAAGCAGGGCATCTGAAACTGAAGGGAAGGTAAATTTTTGCACCTTCCTTAGATATCAAGAAAGTGGGGGAGATGCAATATTGAAAGAACATTTAGAAGCCACTCCAAAAAATGCAACCCTAGTTGGTAAAACCACTTAAAATTATTTAATTGATTGTTGTGGGGAGTTAAAAAAATTGTAGATTGTGTAAAAACTAGTCAATTTTCTACAAGAGTAGCAAATGAAACTACTGATGAAAGTACTTGCTATCAATTAACTTTAGGTACATTAGATATTTAAATATGCAAAGTTATACTGTAAGGAAAGATTTTGTAGGATTTATAAATGTCAATAACCTAACATGAGAAGGACTAATGGACACCATACTAGACATACTTAAAATATAAATTTATAAGTGTAAGACTTTGGCCTATGTTGTTAGGGTCCCATATGACAGAAAAATATTGCGATGTGCAGACAAGAATTCTCATATTGCAACCATTAGCATGTATGGTCACTGTGCCTTAAATCTGCTTTGTCAAAGGCCTGAGATGTTAAAAAACTGAGGAATATTTTTGGAACTATAAAAGAAGTATGCAAATTCACCCTGAAACCTGAAAAACAAATTACATTGCTGGAAACAAAAATTCATAAACATTTTCCTGAATATAAAGTGAAATGTTTTAAACCACTATGTGAGACTTACTGGGTGGAAGGAAAGAATTCTCTGTTGATTTTTCATGGCATTGTTCCTGCAATAATTGATTTCCTCAAAGAAATCACTGAAGAACAATAAGGAACATCAGAACTGTATGCAACGATATGTTATATGCCATCTCACAGTTTCAGTTTATTGTCACATTGGAAGTGGTTAAACAGATTTTTACATTTACTTTACCACTGTCCCACCAACTTCAGTGCACCTCAATTTGATCATAATAATATAAAAAAAGAACTTCATATAATTAACACATTGAACAACCACAGAACATCAGTTGAACAAAGATTTGAGAAAATTTATTCCAGAGTAGTTTGATAAAGTGAAAATCTTAACATTTGTGCATCCATACCTTGAAGAGCTGACTTCATAGAACTGACTTTCCATTTAGTGACCAGATATTGTGGTGATGGTTTATTGATCCAGTTGATTGCTTTAGTACATAATAGTACAATTGATGTTGGACATGTCTTAATAATATACTGAATTAAATACAAGAATATCAAAAGTAAAAAGCAAAAGTAAAAAAGGATATACAATTAAGTTTATATAATAATATCTTGCCAAATAAATAGATGAAGTACATGGTCATTCTCACACTACTAGGACATATTGCAGTTATGAAATAGTTATTTATCATTATTTAGAAGGAATTCTTGAATGAAGTAGAATCAGTGGTTAATTAGATGCACCTTTAGGGATAGTTTGAAACTTTTAGCTTACATTTTCTTTAAGTAGTTTGGAAGGTTGTATATTTATATCATATATCTTTATGCCAGAGTACAATATGCTCCTTTGGTGTAAGGAAATATTATGCTTATGTACATGGAGTTCTGAATTTTGTTTTGTATTGTATTGATGGACAGCTTAATTCCTAATGAAGAGCTAGTCTGTATTATTGATAGTTTTACTGATAAACGTTATTTCAAGTATTTAGATATAAGGATGAGGAAGAATGCCTATTTTTTAAAAAGTGGTTTACATGTTGTTCTTGGACTTGCTTCTATCATGGCTTGAGTTTTCTTTTGCATTATGAAGCATACCTTGTTTGCACTTGATTCCCCCCAGAATATTATACCATACCTCAACAAGGAGCGGACATATTTAAAGTAAGCCATTCTCATAGTCTCTGCTGTTTTAAATCCTGCTAGTACCCTATCATCATAATAGTATGCTGTACTGAGTATTTTTTATGTGATTTGTGTGTGTATCCCATTTAAAATTGCTTTGAACCCATAGGCCAAGAAATATGGTGGATTCTACTTTCCCAATTATCTGGTTTAGGGGTTTTATTGGAGCTATATATTCTTTATTTTCTTTTGTATGAATGTCCATTACTTCTGTCTTATTGACATTTATTAACATACTACCTTACTATAGTGTTAAAATTAAAATTTCCAGGCTGTTGTGGCATGATATTCAAACAAAAACCATGGTGCAACAATCTGCAATTTTTTAATTTAAACTTTAAGAACACCAGCCAAGAATTCTTAAGAGGTTTTTGTACTACTGTGTATATTCCATTATTTTAGATCAAATGGTGTCAAGATTTAAAGGTATGTTTTTCTAAGGAACAAAAAGTGAGCGAGTGTTTTTTTTAATTTATACAAAGTCTTATACTAGTATATTGTTCAAAATCATCTGTTGATATTGCAATGGCTTTAAAAGCTGCAGAGAAATGGTGTGATTTACCTGGCATGGTCACTGAACTGAAAGGAAATATACATTTATGGCAGTTATATTGGGGAACTAGGTCAGACATTGACAAACCAAAAAGAGCTACTGATTGGCTCTCTTTCACTGGGAATGATTGTTATCCTAATATACAATGTCTTCTACAAATAATTGCAATGTTATCAGTAACTACATGCCCAGCAGAATGATCATACACTTAGAAGAATGAAAAATTATCTTCATTCAATGATGACTGAAGAGAGATTAAATGACTTGACACTTTTATGTATACAACAGAACAGTGACATTACTCCAAAGAGAAACAATTGATACCTTTGCACAGAAACACCAGCATTGATTGCAACTCCTATATATGCAATTATGTGTGGTGCCTTCACTCTTAGATTTTACTTGTAATGGGACATATTTTAATTTATCTAATAATGTAGGAAATATATGGATTTTAAATATTTTATGTATTGACATAGTGCTAAGGTTAGCTTACAATTGGATACAAAAAAGCAATGGATATTCAAGTGACTAGTCATTTATTATGTGAAAGGCAAAGAAATTTGAAAACTCCCAGTTGCTGAAATTAATATTGCACAGGGTAAGTACAAATGTACAGAATTCCACGTTTATAAATTTTAAAACCTTAAATTATGTTTGTTAATGTATCTAGTAAATGTAAAAGAGATTTGTATTCTGCCCCCCCCCCCCCAACAATTTTCTGGATCTATCCCTGTTTGTATATAAGAAAAAAGCAAAGTTTAGGACTGCTGATGCCACTTTTTTACATACTTTTTAAATATAAGAGTAATCTGGTCAAAAACTGCATCATATGAGGCTCTGTATGTGCTTAAAATAAAAAATGCTTCTGAATAAATTAAGCCTAAAGTTAATATCCTCCTGAGCAAAAATTTAAATTCAAATATACTACAGACTAAGAAAGTAAATTCAGATTTGTTACATTGTATTTCAATACTAACTTCACATACAACACAAAATAGTTGTACATTTTAATTTTTTCAGGTTATATGTCTTAACTAAAGTCAGGCCTATTTAGTTGAGCACATAGTTTCCTGCATTTTAAGAATATATAATTAAAAGTTTTTTTAAGGTAATAGGTGGTTATTAACAAAGAAAGATAAGTATTCCATTTCACACATTTCATAGATTCACTTTTAATGGATTTATGTTCTTTGGCAGCAGAATTAGAATGCAATAAACTCTGTTAATAAATTTTAGAAGACGGAAAGTAAGATAGAACAACAAACAAGCAAAAGCACAAAACACTCAATGACAAGATTTTGAAGTGATATTTCCTTTTAACTGAAAAATGTTCTGATAGATTTCACCTCTCCCGACAAACACTTTAAAATGGTCCATTGCAAAGCTACTACATATAAAAACTGAAATTTTGTATGTGAATTCTAGATATATGAAACTGAGAAGTAGACCCAAACCTCTTTTGTATTGGACCTTAATTCTACTTAAGGAAATTAAAATTTAAAAATTAACAGATAGTTGAGCTCATAAAAACCTAATCATTTACAGGAGGTTGAAATATCTTTATAAAGTTCATGTAGGGTATGCAATTAGCAATGAGGAAGCAAGCAATACAATTTTATCTTTTGTTCAGAAAGATCTAATGCCAATTCATGATGTTTCGACCTTTTATAGATAAAAAAAAAAGATATTTTGCCTTTTTACAATAGGATTCAACCACAGTACATATAACTCATATTTTGTTATGAGGAGTTTCATGAAGTGATTCAGGACTAGATATATTAAAAAGTCCATTCTGCTGCTATCTCCACGAATTTTTTTTTTTTTGAAAATTTTAGGACAGAACTTGTACAACTAATCCTCAGAAGAATTAAAAATAAACAAATATACTTTTCTTTGAAGCCAAGTTGGTAAATTCACTATATAACTACTCCAAATCAAATGCATACAGTTTTCTGAGACTTGTGTTCTTCTAGATTTAGTCTGTGATTATGTTGTGTCTCATGCTGCTGTTTGTGCATATGTGCCTAGCTGGATACTGGGCTTCAGCAATGTTTCTTTCACCCACCATACAATCTACACTTTACACCCTTAGGTTCTTCTGTTTGGGGGGGGGAGTGGAATTTATGGGTACACATTCAGTGTAAGCTAGATTAGCACCACTTACTAAGATATGCTGTTCATATAAACCATTCTAGTTTTTTCTCTTTATTCAGCTTAAGTCTAATTTACAAATAAAGTATGGATGCATTTATTAAAAAATGATCTGCATCATACATTTCTGCAGAATAAGAAAGCCTTCAACTTTAAGCTGGGTAAGTGTTCACGTTTTACTCTGGTACCCCATGCACAAGGACACACACACATTATTCAAGCTAATTCTGAACAAACATAAGCAAATAGCTTTGTGCATAGATAAACAAATTTAATTATTCATGATGAGTAGATTTCTTATACCCTTTAAAATCCATTTTGATTTCACACTGTACAAGAAAAAATAAGCAATATAGGAGTGTTCAACCATGTCCTGAGGATACCAACTTTCTACACCTCACAAAGATAAAGGAAAGGAATATATTAGAAAATTTCAAAAACTACAGTTGAAAAAACAGAATGGCTTGCAGGAAATAAAAACTTCAACATTTTAATTGATATCATTATATGATTCAGTTGAACTACACACTCTTAAAGCTTCACTTACTTTATCAGTTGAACTTTAGCCTGGCTGAAGATGGGAACTAAATGTTCTCGAAACTGGTTCCATACATTTATGAAAAGTAAGTGAAGCTTTAAGAGTGTGTAGTTCAACTGAATCATACAATGATATCAATTAATATGATTGGCTTCACTGTGCAAGTTCCAATTTACATTTAAGTACTTAATAAACATTTTTATTGGCTGTGTCACTGTTTTGCTTGCTATATCATAAGTGGCTAAAGAACAAACAATTTGGTTTAAAAATGGTTATCCCAATTTGAACAATCTGCACAATGCAATCAATAAACATGAAGAGTCACAGACCCATATTTGCAGTGTTCTGCAGTTTAAGCAATTTGCATTCTCCTGAATAGACTTGCAGTTAGATTCAGATCCCCATGTCAATATGGAGCAGGATAATGATCTAGTGCAAAAGAACAGAAATATTAAAGGGGTTTATTGATAGTCATTTTTGCCATATATGTATTCAATTTCTAATCATTATGGGTCAGAAGAGGTAGATAACAGATGTGTTCATTCAGATACACTCATTTATCTTGTACGGTATGGTTCAACAGCATCATTTATCTAGAAATCTCCACCTCAATTCTCAGAACTTAAAACCACAAACAGAACTATTTAATTCTTGCAATATTTGATATATGAAGTGCAGATGAATCAATACAAATACTATAGTACAAAAGGAAATATGTACAGATATAAACAGGCAATCATATAATCAGGATATGTGTAAGACCAATAATGGTTTCACTATCCAATTCATCATTCTGTACAGACAGTAAGATACTTTTTAACACTGGTTTAAAAGTATACCTTCTGCAACTTTGATGAAACTAGGAAGTTTATTATAGATGATAATAGCTATATTGTGTGGAACTTTATTGCTTGAAATTTTAGCCCTATACTCCAGACTATCAGCTATCAGCACACAATAAAACACTATAACCATGTGAACGCATATTTTTTACATAAAGTATAAATAATAAGATGGCCTAGCCCTGAGCCTTGTAAAACTTCCATTCTCACCGCATATTTTGATTTCAATGTCCTTGCACAGTATCTAACCTTGCTTACTAGAACTTCTGTACAATATAAAAAAAAAAATTGGCAAGACTAGATAAATATATGACTTTTACGTCTCACTCCATAGTTCTGCTGTTTATAGGATAATAATTCATGAGACATGTAAGCAAACATTTTTGACAAGTCTGGAAATATTCCTACAGTTTAGTTATTGTACTTCAGGTTTGCCATTACATTGTGAATAAATCCAAATATAGCAGTGAGAGTTGAAAAATCTTTACAAAAGCCATATTGGAACTGTAGGTATATTTTTTAATTTTATAAATCCTGTTGACCTTCATGTATTACCCTCTCAACTAATTTTGCAAATAATAATGTTCTATAGTTGCTGGCAATTTCAACATCCCCCTTTTCATATACTGGTCTGACAGTACTAGTTTTTAGTGAATATGGGAAGACTGCTTTTTCCATCGAGTTGTTAATCAGTTGCACTAAGAGATATTTCCAAAAAGTGTTCACAGCATTTAAAAAATTTTGGCATTATGCCATCCCACCCAGGAACACAGCCATTTTTAAAACTACAAATTATTGAATCCACTTCCACTGCACTTGTGTAATAGAAACATGTACACTTTCGACACATATTTATATTAAATAATTCCTATCATATGTCAAAATATTCTCACTTCTACCCATATTTAAAAAATGTATATAATAAATTGCAAACCTTGTTTGAATCTGTAATGAGTTTTCCCTCTTTCATTAAGGCAAATTTTCCTTTTTTCATTTTTATGTAATTAGGTTTATTTAAAATGTTTCATATAGTTTTGGCTACATTCTTTGATATTGTTAGTGTTATGCTATTGTTATGCTTTTATAATTTATCAAGGTTTACTTATATAGCATTTTATATTTGTTTTGGAGTTCTTTGTACATATTTAACTCTCTAATTCTGAAGAATTTATAATTGTCTTTGGTTTTATATTAATTATTTTGATTTTATATTAATTATCAGTGTTTATATATATATATACACACACACATACTAAACCAGCTAAGTCAAAATGGTGCCCAAGTATATTAAATATATTTCATTTTTCATTATAGTTTTGGTTAATAAACTTCTGTTCATTTTTCATAAGCTAGCCTATCTTTTAGAATTTGCACTTTTGCTTCTGCAAGTTTCCTAAGATACACAAATTTGTTTCTTTATTTGCAATATAATATGTAGATAAACAATATGGGTTGTATGATCAGATATGTGAAAGTCATTATTGATTAACTTCATTTTTTCTGTGTATATTAGCTTTATTATCTATTACCTTACTTGAATAGTTAGCGACTCTGATGGGGCCTAGGGTTAAATTACTTAGGTTGTGATTAGCAGGTCACAGAACTCGCTAACAATATTTTCTACATTAAAGTCACCTAATGATGTAATTCTGTTATATATTTTAGTGCCCCTTTAAAGAATTTAAACTATTTAGGAAATCTTTCAAATTTGAGAATGATGATCCGTAGAAACAAATAAAGAAAATATTATCATGAACAGTATGAACATTTATGCTAATAACTTCAAAAATAATTTCTTTACAATGTTTGCCAAGCCATATTTTAAGATATCTGACTTCATTTTTAGCATACATGTCACACGCTACCACTTCTTTGCTTTAACCAACAAAATGTAGCCATTAGTTTATAATTGTCAAATTTGAAAGCTGTAGCTGATTGTCAGAGACAATTTTATAATAATATTAATTAAAAAGCATTAGTCAGGCTTAATTAAATTAAATGCCTTTTTCTTATTGTTGCAATTCTGTGCTGTGTTTGAAGTATTTATTACAATAAACAGACCACATGATAGAAAATATGTATTAAAAATCGGACTAGACTAACTTGTGCACAAATTTCAAATTTTTTAGACCTTTGTGTTAATTATTTCTTAAATAAAACAGTTTACAAAGTAAACTAAGGATCAGCTATACCTATAGTATACACATTTATATTCCTGAAGCTACTTAACAGTAAAGTAGTAAAATAATGTTAATATATACTAGGTTTTGTGACACTTATACTTCACTTACAATTAAAAACTCAAGTGGAATATAATTGTGACCAAATCAACTATTTTTTTTTATTGATCTATTTATGGACGCTCTAACATCACAGGTCATCAGCGTCCCATTCAATTCAGGGCGTGAAACGGCTGACAAATTTTGCTCAGAGGCCTCTCTTTCAGGCTTGAGGTTCATTTTTGTGCCGTAAATGTACGACACGAGACCCATGGCTTTACTTCCCTTTCGAAGGAAGCCATACTTAGGATTTTTACGCCCGAAAAAAGCCATCGATCCTGGCCGGGTTTGAACTCGCGATCTTGGGTTTAGGAGGCAAGTATGGTAACCACTACACCACCAGGACTGAAAACCAACTCTATATCAACATTTCCAGCTATCGTGTTTTGTAAATAGCACTCATGTGTACGGTCTTCAAAATGTCTGAAGCACAGAACATTATCACCGATTTTCATATTAATGGATTCTAACCAAATCTGCACCATATAGCTGAACAATTCTAGCAGTATATATGCACCTCAAGTTTTTTTTTTCTCTAACTAGAAATGGATAAATGTACTTGTTTGCACATAAATCACCTAGTAGCACCAAGTGCACTAACAAGGACAAGTGAAGTGGTAGGGCCCATTAATTGATTAACTAATGCTGTACATCAGCAAAATATCAATGAAATTAATGTAGGACCATTTCTCCTTGCAAGGGAATGGCAAGATACAACAATGATTTTTATTTGTTTAGTACAAAGATATTTGACATGAATAATTAGCCATACAGCACAGAATTAAAAATATAATAAAAGGATAAACAACAATCAGATTAGCAAAATTGGGGTTGGAAACAAGATACAATATTGATGATATTTGGTTGTACATTACACTAATGAATCAACATGTGCAAAATATAAAAAGGTTAGAGAAGTTCCAAAGTTACTTATCTAACTATCATTTAAAACAACAGTTTAAAGTCTTCCTAAACAACAAACTGAAGATACAATGTTACTTATAAATAAATTTATTTTAATAACCAAAATGTAAATGAATGAAAGTATTTAATTTTAAAAAGTAATAAGAGAGCCAGGAACAAATTAATCCAATGGCCTTCCCAGATTTTCTTAGAGAATGATCTAATATTTATTCATATTTTGAACTTAAATAAAAATAGTTTTGTGGCAGTAAAGAAAAGAACCATTATATTTGCAATACCTCATATTGTAAAAAAATAAAAACTGATTAAACTTACCAAGAGCTGCTGTCTTGCTAAATACACACTATGTATTCCTCCTGTGATACTAACATTATTTTTCTTTAAAGAGGGAATGTTAGGATCACATGCATCAGAAAACATTATCTGTGCTCCTGTTCTTTGCATTATTAATTTCAGGTTACAGCTGTCTTTTCCCAGAACTATTGAATGATGATGTGGTGATATCTCCAGCGTCATTTGCACAACTACTTGATTCTGCAATATTGGCAAAACGGATTCAAGATAAGTGAAAGTGTAAAATATCTAGATCATAATTTTAACAAGTGAGAATGTTAATATCCACAAACTACCAGGAATGAATGAATTCCAGATAATGTATTTTTATTGGAAAACTGTAAGCAATTTGGATATTTTAGTCATTACAAATATATTTTATAATACCAAAACTGAATATGAATTGGAAAGCAGTAAGCAATTTGGATATTTTGATTACTACAAACAAACTTTGTAATTAGTTTTTGAATTGCGGGAATTTTCACAGTGAAATATAGTATAACATAACAAATTATTATTGAGGAAATCACTCAAATTTCACTAATTTAGTTCCACTTACTTGGACATGTTTCAAAGGCGATTGCCTTCATCGTCAGCATGATCATACATTGGGATCATGCTGACGATGAAGGCAATCGCCTTTGAAACATGTCCAAGTAAGTGGAACTAAATTAGTGAAATTTGAGTGATTTCCTCAATAATAATTTGTTATGTTAAACTTTGTAATACCAAAACTGAATACAATTATGAATTATCAAACTTTTAAAAAAAACCAGTATAGTTCCCCATTCTTTGGCAACTTAATAAATTAAATACTAACAGATTTATGTTATTCAAATTGTTTAAAGTTAACTGTAACAATACTCACAAGAGATGAGCATAGTGTAGCATGATTTCATGTTACACATTTTGTACTATTAATTTCCTTGACAAGCGGTATGGAACTAGCATGTAAGTTGACAAGACATCAGCAGTCAATAAATTGGAACTATGCTCCCATTATACACAAAGATAATCCAAATTATACTACAGACCAGGGGTGGCCACATTGAGTGAAAACCAGAGTAAAGCTATGGTTACAAAGCACAACAGCAAAAGATCACAGCAAGACATTTATTGGAGATGTTACGTTATGATGCTGCTGGATTGCTGTTCACTTTAGAAACAAAATGATGTGAGTTTCAAACCTCTAGATCAGTTTGCCCTTTACCACTACTGCTATAGACCAATTTCATTAGTTCCAATAGAATAATATAGTTATTCATGAACAACTAAATATGCACTTTTACAGTTTTTTTTTTCCCCAGGTTTTCCTCAGTCCTCATAACTGGCAAATGCCGGGAAGGTACCCTAAACTTAGGCCTGGAACACTTCCTTCCTTAAAAAAAAATCCTTTCCCAGTATATCATTTCATCTCATGAATCATCAGAGTCCACCGCCTGTGATGCCTCTGTAGTAAAAACGGGCATTAAACACTACTCCAAAAAAAAAAAAAAAAAGCACTTTTACACATTGTTGTACATTAAATAATGCTCAATTAGTTTTAGTGGAAAGGGGGAACATTTCTATTTTTAGGTTAAACAGAGATTTTAATTCTTAAATAATATGCACTTAGTGCTTTCATGCAACACGTCAAAATGTAAAAAGTCTGGAATATCCTTAGTGTTTGAGTAGTTGCACTATAAATATTCCTGGGATAGGGGAAGAAAGGGCATATACAAATCTAAGAGTGAAATGGGGACTTCATTGTATCAATTTATTTTTATTTCTTATTAGGTGGGGAATCCTGTCTTACTTTATTGTCAGTGACTGCCTAAAAAATTTAACAATGGGTTTAATAATGAATTCCTGGAAGTTTTTCTTAAGGAATTGAAGTAATGTGACATTGCATCTGCTTATACAAATCAAAAAAAAGAAGGAAGGAAGAAAGAAAGAAAGAAAGAAAGAAAGAAAAAAAAAGAAAGAAAGAAAGAAAGAAAGAAAGAAAGAAAGAAAGAAAGAAAGAAAGAAACATGGGCATGTTGGTCATGCTTCAAGGAATTAAAGAGCCCAAGATTTTGAAACCAGTGAAGAATGTAATTCCAGAAACCCATGCTTTGGAAAACAAAGTCTCGGAACATTTAGAAAATACAAAATTTAAACTCACTTGGCAATTGGCAAGCACAAAGTTGTCACCTTTCTGACTTCATTACTGTTCAATTTTTATAAAGAGGAAGTTGCAGGAGAATGAAAATTGTGTATACTGCCATGATACTTCTTAATCTTACAGAGTGAAGCACTCTCTGCTGAAGATTAAAACAATGCTGATATAGTTTTATCAGAAAATCTTCTCTTTTCATGGAATAAAGAGAGAGAGACGATAAATGATTCAGTATTCTTTAAAATATTCTTGCATGGCACCTATTAATGGCAGGGGAAAACATGCCAGTTGTTCTCACAAAATATTTACATATATGCATAATAAGGTCTGTGAGCATATTAAATTTTTCATTGTTTGATCAACCAGCTATTCTATGAAGAAAAGTTCTAATCTTCCAGATATTTTTAATATAAATAAAACATATGACAGATAAAATGAGATAATTATAATGAACATCCTAAGAGTCCCAAAACTTAAAGAGAGTTCAACAAATTATTTGGCTACTCAAGGTGTGACATGTGCAGTACTTATGATAAATTTAGGCAAAAGTAAAGGGATTAGGTATTGAAACTTAATTTTCCAGTAGAAAATACAACTAAGAAAAATAAGATTAAATAGCAGGTAATGCATTTATAAGTTCAGAAGAAAAGTTCACCTTGCAAAGATGCAACATTTTATCAGTGAAAGACTAAATCTAAATACAGAAGTGGAACATAAGTAGTAGTTTAGAATTTAGTGAAGAACTGTGAAAAGAATCTGCTAACACCAAACATCTCATAAAATATTGTTTATTATTTAATGTGCACCAACTCTCAGTTTCTAAATATATTTTCTACACACATACTTACAATAAGCAAAATGCATGCTTACAAAGTAGCTTCTTCCTTCTTGATAACTATTTTTATTTTGAATTGCCTTCGAATATTCATTATATTGAACTGTTTTGGGTTTTCAATTATGGCAAGAACAAGAGTTACATGTTAATTAGACATCTCTATTACACGAGGCATTAAAAAAAAAAAAAAAAGAAAGGCATTTAGTTCCACTAATATCAAATTTTAAATTTGGAAACATTCCTACCTGGAATTAACACTATTAGGGAACTACAAATAGATAAGCACCATCCAAGAATAGTAATGAATGGTGATTCATAGAATACTTACAATGGAACTTGATACTCTTATGTAATTCCCTACTCAGTGAATACAGGCTTACTGGATGGAGAATTCCTGTATCCTCGCAGAGAACATGAAGGTTTTACAGATATACATCAGTTATAACAAATTAATTATTACTTATAAGGACATTCCCTTTACGGGACTTGCCAATCTGCAGGATCTGCAAGCATTGAAGGTGTTATGTGAACCACATGTAAGTTATTCTATACAGAGCTTTTAAAAAAAATTTACGAGTGTGAAATGAAACCTACAGAAAACAAAATTTTCTCTCCATTTATATTTTACTACCATGTACTGCATGTACAGAATTATCATCCTGTGTAATATTGTATTTACAGAAATAAGATTAAGAAAAATGAAGTGAATTAATTTTATCATTGCCAGAGAATGACAGTCTGCCTCCAGCTGATTATGAGAGTTGAGTGCTCTTAAAACTTGTTTTGGATTTTTACCAAATAAGTGATGTTTAATAGTGTTTCTATACCAAATGCTGTGGAAAAAAAAATATTCATTTGTTTACTGTTCTAACATTAACTTCTGCATTCCTTTTTTATGATATAAGGGTAGGTCTGTAAGTTTCTGGCCTTGCCGATAAGGATTATTGCCTTCACAAAATCCTTATCCGGTGTCATACCTTATCTGTTAAGTAGATAATTGCAGCTATAGCTTCCACTCTACTGTGTTCAGTTGTTCAGATATAGTTGCATAAAGAAAGATATGTATAGAAGATTGTGACATGTTCAAAATGGAGTACTGAGCTGTTATTAAGTTCTTCACAAAAGAAGGACTTATTCCTAATGAAATTAAACAGCAATTGGAAGGTGTATATGGGGAAGTATCCCCCTGATATTCTACTGTAAAAGGATGGGCCAAACCTTTTTGAATGGGTCAAGAAACCATTGAAGACTAAGAGCGTGCAGGTTGGCCCTTGGAGGTGCTCACTCCTGAAAACATTGCTCTTGTGGAAGGAGAAATTATGCAAAACCAGCTGCTCAAAGTTACAGAAATAGCAGCAAGGTTGGGCCTTTCTAAGACAATCCTTCCAATTATTCATGAACATTTAAATATGAATAAGGTCAGTGCAAGATGGGTACCTAGACTTCTTTCCTCAGTCCAAAAGCAGCAATGAATCATCCGTTGTAAGGCATTTTTGGAGCTCTGCCATAGCAATGAGCGAGAAGTTCTGCAAATTGTTACAGGAGATGAAACTAGGATCCTCTACTATAAACAGTTGCCCAAAAAAGAATCAAAGAAGTGACTTAAATCTGGCAAAGCACCATCTCTAAAGGTCAAGGTCACTCAGTCAACCAATAAGATCATGGCCACAATCTTTTGGGACTGTGAAGGAATACTCTTCATTGACTTCAAGGAGAGGAACACCACAGTAAATAGGGAGTACTATGCTGGCACACTGCACACACTATGTGCTTCCATCAAAGAGAAAAGGCGAGGATAGCTGAGTGGTGGTGTAAACCTTCAAGACAATGCACCTGTGCACACAGCTCTTGTGGCAAAGGAAGCTATGAAGAAATGTGACTTCAAGGAGATGTACCATCCACCCTACAGCCCAGATCTAGCTCCCAGTGACTATTTCTTCTTCTCAAAACTCAAGAAGGACCTTCGAGGAAGGAAATTTAAGTGTGTCGAAAAAGTGATGGATGCCATTTATGCCCATTTTGCAGACAAGACTTTTAATTTTTGGGGGGGAGGGGAAGAATTGAAATGTTAATTCAAAGATGTGAAAAGTGAATTGCAATAAAGGGTAAATATATTAAAAAGTGAAATATAGTTTTTGTCTTTATCATACCTAGAAAATGGTTAGGCCAGGAACTGATGGATCCACCTTCATATTTTAAATATTATCACAACCGCTAAGATCCCATTTTCTCCTGTACGAGATTACATAATTTAAATTTTTAAATTACTTTAATCATAATACTCCGAGTATTATTATTGTTCTAGTTAAGTGAGCACGTCCCTTTTTTTCCCCTGGACTCTCATTTTTTAAGACTGTTGTTGTCCCCCATTACTGGAAAAATAAAAATTTTGAATCTTTATGCATTTTAATCCAAAAACATGCATGCTGGTATTCTGATAGATTTAAGTAAGACACTTGACATTATAAATCTTGACCTGTAATTTTGTGGAGTTCTAGGAAATTTATTGACATTAAAATCCTATATTATTTAATATATAAGCTATAAATGAAGCTTGGTACTAAAACATCAGCTTTTCTCATGATACAAGTGTTTTGTACTAGGGCCTTTTTTTTTTTAATAATATACATTAATTATGTACCTTCTCCTTTACCACATTAAGTTTCCGATATACTAATGATAGTATTCTTGTTATAACTGGGGATAGTATTAAAAACAATAAAAACTAATGTTGGAAAAAACAGAATTATGGTTCAACATAATTAAATTGGTTGTAAATCATAAAAAAGCTTGAAATATACAATACTTTGATGATATAAAGAATTTAAAATACAGTGCATACACTTTTTGTGATTAGAAGAATGTATTCCTTATTTTTTGTCAAGTAAACACAATTTAGTGTACAATTTAGACTTTGATTTGCCTTGGCATACTGTTGATGCAAGATTGTATTCTTTCATGCATCTATGGCCAATGCCAGACCTCAATTACCTTCTTAATAACAAAGTTTTCATGGTAATCACCTCCTTTTTCACTTTCTTTTTCACCAGCTGCCAAACATTTACAATGGGATTCATATCTGGTGAAATTCCTGACCAAGGCAATAAAGGGACATTATTTTCTTGCAGAAAAGCTATCACAGATTTTACAGTACCTGTGGCATTGACCCCATCTTGCATAAAAATAAATAGCTGTCCAGCTGGGAACAATTCTTTTAGTTAAGGCAGCAGCCTGCTTCTCAAACCACCTTTTACTATCCTGGTGTATTGTCCCTTGAACATACAGGCTTCCATGGCCTTTGCTACTGATGACTGACCAAATCATGACTTTAGTGAATGTTTTACATTCGACACAATTCAATCTGACTTATGCTTTTCAGCAGGATGTAATTGCACAAATAGAGCTTTGTTTATAAATATTGTACTTATGAAGCTTTGTTTGTCATAACTTCAAAAATACTCATCAATTAAACAAACATGAAATAAAAAGTTCAATGAAATTTGGTTTAAAGGTGAACTTTAATTAATAAAAATAATTTTAAAATATATATCTATATACTGAGGGTGCCAAAAAAATGTATATTCACTTTCACAGTAGATATCCATTTAATATATTTCAAAGTTGAACAAAAAAAAAAAAACGGTAATGTGTAGTATGTTCTGTAAACAGATGTGGCTCATATTATGATAGCATTGCTGCATGACAGGTAAATCAACAATGAACAAATGAAGCCAAGATTATTGTATGATGTTCTGTAAACAGATTGTAATGGCTGTACTTTATGCTAGCATTGCTACAACAAAATGGAGCCAAGATTATTGTTTGAACAGTTGAAAGCAACTTTGAAGTAGAATTGGAAAACTGAGAATGTTGTTGATGTTCAAAGGCAATGGAGACATGTGTACAGAACATAACCACCAATGCAAGTAACAAGTGCACACATTTGAGACAAATTTAAGAGTCATGGTACCGTATGTGCTGTGCACAAGGGCAGATCTGGGAGACCTGACAGAGCAACAAGCCCTGCATCCACGGCTATGGTTTTTGAAACATTTTAAGTCCTTACTGCAGAAATCTGTAAAGCAATGTGCACATGAGACTGGGATTAGCAGAACTAGTGTATGTCATATTATTAAAACAGCAAAGTTGAAAGTTTTTATCCTAAGACTTTTGCATGGATTAAATGAAGATGACCTTGATCAGAGAATGCAGTACTGAGAGTTGTTTCTGAACATGGTGCAAGAGGATGAGGCCTTCATAGGGAAAGTTATTTGGTCCAATGAGATAATTTAAGTTGAATGAAACTGTTAATAGGCATAAATGTGTCTACTGGTGTGCAAACAATCCACATGTTATTTTGGAACAGACTTAATTTACCTGGAATTAATGTTTGGTATGGTTGTCATCAAGGGGTCTAATTGGAACATTCTTTTTTTAAGGAACAGTATCTCGCCCAGTGTGCCTGAATATGATACACATCATCTGTCTTACACTATATGGAAATGAGGGATTTTACTTCCAACAGAATGGTGCACCAATACATTACCACTGAGATGTACATGCCTACCTGGATGACAATCTTCCAAAGCACTGGATACGATGAAGAGATTTTGATTGAATTTCCACTGCCTTCTCCAGGTCTAGCTCCATTGGACTTCTACCCATGGGGAACTCTTAAGGATGTGTTATACAGTAGAAAACCAGCTACACTGGCAGCACTTTGGGAAGAAATTGAAGTGGCACGTGCTGCAATTGCTGAGAATACTTTGGCATATGCTGCTTAATCAGTAGTTCAACATACTCAGAAGTGTATCAAGCCAATTGTGGGTATTTTGAGCAAATGTTCTAACTGTAAATGTCCAAGATGATGTGCTCATCATGTTATGTTTGTGTGGATTCAGTTTTGTTATGGTAACACAGTTTTTTTTTTTTTGCATGGAGTGTGCATGCACTTTTTGGCACCCTCTGAATTTATCAATTGTCAGAAGTTCAAGTCTTTGGACTTCTTCGAATTCTTTGCCCATTTGAGACATTTTGCAGTCATAGCAGTGGTTAATTTAGGCTTGCAGGCAAGTCTGCATGCTTTGAAATGTCTTTATGAAAGTCTGTGCCTCATGGTTCTTTCAGATGCTGTGATGCCATTGTCCCCAAGGTCAAGTGATGTTTTGAGTTAGAAAAAGTCAGTTTCCTTCACAAACCTTTTGCAAGTATCATTCAGACCACATTAATTCCACACACAATTGAATTTTCTTCTTAATTCCAATTACAGATGCTTCAGATAATGGCAATCTTTGATAAATCTCTTGATTTGGGAAACATTGGCATTAATCAATCCTTTGTCATCTTTTAAGGTGTCAAATTACATGGTTTTCCCATTATTCTTGCAAGCAGTTAACAGTTTCCACATAGAATGACTGTTATTTAAGGTAACCACATTTTTAAAGCAAAAAAATGGAACATTTTAATATTGTTCTTAATGAAATAAGGGCAAAAATGGAAACTAAAAATATTTTTTGTCATATATAATTCAATTTGGAAACTAAAAATAAGTAAATAAATAATTAGTCTATAATTTATATGATGTAGTATATTTAATTCATCCTGCAAACATTCCTTTAGAATTATAAATGCAGTTTTCATTGAATTTTTTCTGATTATTTTTATCACACAGCATTTTGTAAAAGTTTACACAATGTGATTAAAGTTCACCATATAATTTTCAAAGTTTGTACTGAAAGAGTGTTCTTGCCACTTAAACTCAAGCCTTTCATGTAAGAAAATACTTATTCATTGGGGGCATTAGTTCCTGGTAAACAAAGAAAAGTTCAAATATTTTAAGAGATTTGAATTAAAGCATTTGTTCACATTAAAATGAGAAATAATTTCTACCGAACAGTCACTAGGTGATGTTCTTTCCAGCTTCCATTTTTCCAATATTTCAGTGTTATGTATTGTTTAATATACACATACTCATCATACAGACCTGGATCATCTATTATAGATGGAGCCACTTTGTGAATTAAATCTTCAAATTTTGTATATCCTTCAATTGCAGTATCCCTATTTAAGTGTTACCTAATAGTCCTGTAAACTTCCAGTGGGTGCATTACATTTATTTAAATATTCAACTACAGTTTGATAAAATGTATGGGCATACTGTTTAAATTTTGCAATGTCTGATGATAAACCCTTCTTATCCAATTTATCAAAAATTGATCTGACAGCTGATATTATGAAGCAATCTTCACTCTTGGAATTTGCATAATTTTTTAAATCATTTAACATAGAAATCACCACAAAATTTGCAATTGTTGTACCCTCTACTGATTGAACTGCAGAGTGAAAATTGGTGGTTGTGAAGAAAGTAAACCCATACTTCTAATAAAGGATTTTCAAAGATCAATTTGATAAGATATGGGCATTTATTTTGAGATTCAAAATATGATTTCAGAGGAATATACATAGTCAGAAGACATTTGATTGCAGGGAGTGAAGCAAGTCACCTGTTTTGCTATACCCTAAAACTTGTTTGTACTCCTGGTCTACAAATTCATAAAAATTCTTTAAGACTTTCAACCATTAAGAGTATACACACAGAAATAAGAATATATTTTAGTAATAATGCCACCGATATCAATAGGAAGGAATACCAAGTACTTTATGCCCTAAATTTCCTTTCAGTTGATGAAAACTATGCCCTCTCTAGATAACCTCCACAATTGCAGTTTGTATTATTTGACAAACATTGTTTTTACTTTTAAGTTAGAATTTTCCAACATTATATAAGGAAGGAGCTTGGTGGCACACACAGTGGTGAAAATTCGTAATTTATTTTAAGGGTTCTTTACCATACATATAACCTGGTGGTTAAGAGATGGGAGAACCTCAGTTTTGGTACTGCAAAACTTTTAAAGAGTCCTTGTATGCTTATGTAAATTAAATTATAATGTGGTCTGCTGAAAATGGTTTGAAAATGTCTAACAAACTGATGCAATTATGAAGTTATGTAATCAGTTACAAAGGTAGCAAGGAAAAATGTAAGTTTGAATGTATATTAATTGCTGAAATAATATCATTCATTAATTCTAAACAATCACTCAAAAGCATAAGCAAAGTTTCTCCAGACATAGATTTAAGTTCCAACATTTTAACTTGAATCCCCTGATTAGGATTAAAGTACCAAACAAGCAATGGAAATATTTTTATGTCCTTATGGTTTGATGCATCCATCATTATTGATAAAATTAGCTTTCTGTAAATCAGACTAGTTCAGAAATGGCAAATAGAGTTAAGACATTCAATGCAATTGGCTCTGCTTTACTACAGCTGCACATAAACTTTGGTTTATGTTTTTCACTGTTTATTTATTGTGATTTTTAATTGTTTTTTTTTTTTAATGTATGGATATTCCTTCTGTAAATCACTATTAAAAAAACAATTCCTTTTAGCAATGCTATGTTTTAAAGTATTTTAGCACTCACAGTTTACAAAAGTATATTGTATTTTAGTATTTCACAAATTCAAAACACATTACCGTCTTCTACCAAAGTCACACTGTAAGGAATTTCTTTTAACTTAAGCATATGCATATGCAGTTTTCATAATTGTTGCCAGCATTCATATAAAACAGGAGTGATTACAATTAGTTAGTTGGCATCATCTTATTATAGAGAGCACAGAGTGATGCAGTTTCAATTGTGTGCTACTCTAATCGTATACTGTACTTGCCGAAGAAAAGCCCGCACATTGTTGCAGGTGTATACAAATAAAATAAACAGCACTTTGCTTTGTCAGTCATCAGTAATCTTTAATTTTTTCATGACACTGATACTAAGCAGTACATTACATGAATTATTGTTAATAATATTTTATGCCAGTAAATCATTGCGACAAAAAAGGGACATTTTGGCAATGTCCAAATGATTTATCTTTAAAAAAAATTAGGACAGAGACTAAAAATAAGGATTGTCTTAGCTAATATGGGATGCCTGTCACTTTACTGTTGGTGAACAACAAAACTGAATATCATGCTTCAAACCACATACAAACTAACAAATTAAACTTCCATTGCACAGCCCTGAAATAGTTGTATCACAGTAACTAATGTTGTTAAAAAAAGCTGTGATTCTTACAAGAATGAAACACCACAACAAACATATTACTGTAGACTATAATGTTGAATGAGGCATTAACAATGAAGAAATGAGCCATATGATAAACATATATTAATTATTTGAATTGTATTTGAGAAGCTATAGACAATGAAGGGGTAATATATCCTATTATAATTTATTATGTTCACACAAACTCCACTTATAAAAAACGGGACGTGTTTTAGGGGCAAATACTCTCATCATTAGCTGTTGACCTCTACTCTATGGTGACTGGATCCCAAGGTATTTCTGTAACAGGCTTTGATGGTTTGAATAGGAACTTGCAGTGTTCATCCATGGATGGAACATCAAAATTCATAAAAAATTATCTACTTTTCAGGATGAAAATTTTCCCCCCCACATAGAAATCCATATTTGGTTTTGAAGTTCTTTCAGCAAATTAGCCTCCTCTGGTTTAATTTTGTGATTTTGAGTCCAAAAGTGAGCTGCTACTGCTGATTTATCTATTTATTCAAAATGAATATTCCTAAAGCATTAACTATCTCCTAGTTTCTAAGAGAAACAAAGGGAAATTTAGAAATTTTAAGAAAAGAACACTTTAGAAACATTCTCTTTAAAACAAATACATAAATCAGCAGTGGCAGGTCACTTTTGCATACAAAATCATGAAATTAAACAAGAGATTAATTTGCTGAAGGAACCGTACAACCCAATTGCTTTCTATGTGGAGAAAAAAATTGAAAATAGAAAAAAATGTATGAATTTTGATTGTTGAAATTGGCAAATTTCTATTCAAGCCATCAGAGACCACCACAAATACCTTGGGATCCTGCTACCACATCAAGTAGTCTGTCAACAGCAGTTGATGGGAGTAATTGCCCAAGAAATGTGCTCTAATGCTGTGTAAGTAAATGTTAGTGTGAACTTTTTTAATAAATTCTAATAGAACATAATAAATGAATTTAAAAATATTATGGTCTGTCTCGTAACATAGCCAGGGAATATAATGTGAGTCATTTCATTTTATTAATTCAGTCTTCTGAATATTTATAAAAGTAGGCTATGCATCATTAGTCTGTTGGTAGAAAAAGTGGAAATATTATCACTTTTAAAATGCACCTTTATAAACTCAATTTTCTAACATTACTATCAATTGTTAAAAATACCTTGATTTACAGATAATTGTCTACCTTAGTAGAAACACATATAAAAATATGTTCTAATTTGCAGGAGTTATTTTGCTAAAGGAATTTAAGGTAGTCACACTAAAAATGTGTTGAATGCATACATTGCTTTTTTAAACCTATGTTTGATGAATGGGGAATTCTTCTAGTGCAAAAAATGATTTTAAAATGCAGGAAAACAATATATATTAGCAGCAGTCAAAAATGCACCAACCAGATTAGTGTGAAAGTTTTATCTAGACGTAATTCTAGCAGAAGTCACAAGTCCAAATTGACTGTTTTGAGATATTAACACTATTTTACTACGGAAAGAAAGATTTTTACTCTGGCAAAACTAATGAGGTGATATTTCTGTATGTTCCTATGTAACAGATGTCTTGCATTCTTATTTAGTGAATATTTTACATCTTTTAGTTCAGCAGAAACAACTAAAATGTTCTCTCTCAAAAACACAATTTTGGACTTGCTGACTTCTGCCTGAATGAGATATATTCAAATGTTTAATACATGAAAAAAAAAGAAAAGGAAACCCTAGAATAGTAAGCAAATAAGAAAAAATATTCAGAAACAAAAATTCCTTAGATATGCCTTGAGTGAGTTTAAGGGGGCTCCAGAGAGGGTAAAAAATAATGAAATATTCAATGAAGATTTTTTTAGACATTACAAATCTGTGGAACTTTTTTTAATGATATATAGTTACACATTTTTCTAACTGATAAATATGTTAAAAACTCAAAAAATAATTTTCTGGGTAGGGTGCTTTAGTTAGGATTGTGAAACTTCATAGTGCTCAGTTTTTTAAACAGTTTTAATACCCATTTTTTCTACCATGGTATCAAGGGCAGTTACCACTAATAATGCTCTAGATGAAATAGTAAATCAGGAAAGGGATTAATTTTTTAAAAAAGGGAAGCTTTCCAGGCCCAAGTTTAGCATACCTAACTGGAATTTTCCATTTATGAGGACTGAGGAAATCTGAAAAAATCTTCAGTCAGGGAGGAAAGTCCTGGCAGTAATAGAAACCCAAATCTCGTATTCACAAACCAGTGCCTGAATGACCTCAGCCACCAGTGTTGATATGCCCATATAGTACATTTTTATTGAAAGTAAACGTGATAAGCCAGTACACTGTGGAAAATGTATAAATACATGTAGTACATTTATACAACCCAAATACCTAGTTATTCCAATTATGCATTGTATAAGCTGAATATGCTCCATCCTTTTAAGCTGGAATGCACCTCAAGATATTCTAAAGCTTTTACTTAATTCCTTAAAATGTTTCCATTTAAAATGCATATTTTCATAGAAATTAATGTATCAATTTGCTTAACATATTGGGGACATGTTTTAACAAAATTTATGGTGAATTTAACATGGCATTTTTTTGATCAAGTAATTTTGTACTGAATTTAGCTATAGAAAGAGACAAAATACTATAGTAAAATATTTTTATATAATAAAAAGTAATCATATTTTTCTAATGAAAGCACAAACCAATGTAAAAATTAATAATATCCAAAAGATACATAACCTACATGGTTAATATAACATATTGAATTGAATCATAAAATTTCCAAGTTAGGTTATAGCCTAGGCTTTCATAAATCTGTCAAAATATCAGCCTCAAACACTATAGATTCTGATAAAATTTTCACTTTATAGGTATTACTTTAATATTGGAAAGATGGAGCATTCTAGAGCCCTTAAATAAAATAACGCAAACAAGAGTTTAAAATTGTACAATAAATTACCATAAGCTTTGCATGACATAATAAAACATTTTAAGAAAAGAATTTCTAAATGACTAACACAACTCTTTTTATAGTTTTGAAGAATATGACTATAAAATTAAAAATACATTCTAGAATAACTGTTGACAATGTGAGGGCTATTCAATTAAGAATAAGTTTTTATGACAATGTATCTTTCCTCATCCTCATAATTTTGATGGTCTTTCTCAAAGTAGTCGCTATTGTGATGCAATGCACCTGTCTCAGCATTTCTGCCAGTCTTCAAAAACATGCTGGAAACAATTTTTTGTTCAGATTTTCCTTCACAGCCTTCCACTGCTTCTGATGAAAAATGCTTTTGACAAAAGTGTTTCTTCAATTTGGGGAACAGAAAAGTCACATGGAACTAAATCTGGACTATAGAGAGACACATTTCATTGCTTTGAAATATTCAGCAACAACATTTGCAATGAGCAATCATGCATTATCATGGTGTAGCATCCAGCTTGTTACATGAAAATTTGGCCTTTGCATGTAAAGTGGCCTTAAGAGTTTTCAAGACATCTCTGTAGTTTCAATTTCAACAGCAATGAACATAGTGAAACAAGATTAAATCTCTAGTAGATGAAATATTTTAAATGTTTTATCTACTAGACATATCTGTAACATTGCAGAGGTACAGTTGTGTGTGCAGATAAAATTTTCTGGTAAATCAGCCTTGAAAAATGATAACTTTCCCTGCAAATGCAACCTCATTTTCTTCTTCTTCTTCTTTTTGTGTTCCGAATGATTCAGATTTCTACATCGAGCTTTGCTGTTTGCTCTCAGGATTAAAATGATGTAGCCAAGTTGCATCAGGAAGAAATTCTGTATCTTCCCATAACTCAACCTCAACTGTATGCAAGCCTGTACATGAATGTTCTTTTGTTTGGGAATCAGCAGTCTTTCTTGGAACCCTCTATGCATAAACAAGTCTCATTTGCAACTTTTCAGTAACCAACATGTGGGTGATATTAAAGTGAAATTTTCAGTTTTTGGAAGTGCTCTTAATGTTATTTGCAAACCCTCTCTCATAATATAAGCAGCAATGTTAATGTTTTCTCCCATTAGCACTAGCACAAACTGGATCACAGAGTCAACCTTAATTTGAAATTTATTGCCTTCCTCTCTTCAATTATTTTATACCATTTTCCAGCTGTGCTTTAGGGAAGAACCAATTCTCTGTAGGCTTCCTGTAATGTTGTGCAAGTCCCAACTAAAGATTTGTTAGGATGAAAGTATAATTTCAGAGCAGCATATTGTGTCATATGTCACCTCCATTTTATTGCCAGCAGAACTTAACAAATCTCAACTTGCAAACCTCTCACAGGTGGAAACCAGAAGTGATGATAATAAAACTACACACATGCACATTATTCATTAAGCTATTAACATATTATACAGTTCTATTTTGGAACAGGAAATTAAACTTGTAAAATAATGATTCTTTATTGAAGAGCCCTCATATATAACAATTGCATATATATCAAATTTATAGCTAAAATAACAAGAACTAGAGCAGCAGAAATTGATAGAACGCAGTATTGCTATTTAACAGTTTTATTATTTCAATTTCAATTTATTGCAGTTCAGTATGGTGCAATACACAATTGAACCATGTCAGTATGAAGCTAACATCAAGGATAAATTTTATATAGTAAAAATAGATTCATTAATAAATATGTATAATAATTAATAAATATATACTACAATAGGGAGGTAGGATAAAAAATACAAATATAGATTACAATAATCTGCATTATTGCTATCTGTAATAATTAATTAATAAAGTATATACTACATTAGGGTTGTAGGATAAAAAAAATACAAACACAGATTGTAATAATCAGATATAAAAATTGATAAGAGCAGTAAGAATAATCTCTAGGTTAAATGAATTTCTATTTCTCCAGTTTCTGTTATCCTGTTAATTAAGTTTAAGGATTTTGATTATGCATTTAATTCAAACTCGTTGATGTATTACCGGCTCATGACCCTGAAAGTTATCCGAGAGAGAAGAGAGAAATATGGCAGATATTTTTGGATAAAGCATGCATACCACTAGGTTTAAATCTTACTTATATTTACCTTTCTATTTTGTTCTATACTAAATTTTTTTAAAAATTATTTATCTCTTTTTTTCCCTCCCTTCCCCTTTTCCCCCTTGTTGCTAGTTTTATGTTTCCACGAATTACATTATCTTCGAGATTCATTATTTACTTTTACCACCTTCACTTGTCTTTTGTCTTTGAAGAAAAACACAAATTGCTTGAAATAGTGATATTTGTGTTACTATTTAACTTTTCTTCCCAATATCAGTTTCTTTAATTCATGTTATTTTAGCTACATTCTTCTAAGAGTTATATTATTTTTCATTTATATATATATATATATATATATATATATATATATATATAAAGATCTAATGGAGCATAAATAGACAAAACGCTTAAATAGTAATGCAATTTTTGTTATGTTTTGAAGAACCGTGCCTCCGAAGAAGAACACTAGTTTTTCATAATATAGCAAAAATTGTGTAATTAAGTTTTTAAACCATTTCTGCTTCTCTAATTCTTGTTATTTTAGTTGCATTTTTTCAAGAGTTATTTTATTTTTCATTTATATATACATATATAAATTAACAGTAATTATAATAGTAGAAAAGGATAAAATACTAAGAAAAAGTCACACTTGAGATCGCTATATTTCGGACTCGTGGAGTCCTCCTATGGCAAGAAGACAAGTGACGGTGATAAAAGTAAATATTGAGTATGGAAGGTAACGTTATGGATGGAAACAGATGAAACTAGAAATGAGAGTGTGGGGGAGGGAATTAATACGTAAGATTTAAACCAGGTGGTATACGCGCTTTATGTAAAAATATAGCTGCCATTTCTCTATCTCTGAGTAAACTTTCAGAGCATTGTGTAAACTCTTTGATATAGGAAAGATTCCTTCCATTTTTTTGAGTTTACTAAAGAAAGTTGACCCTTTGGCACATTCTCATATACTTCTGGCCACCATCGATGTGACGTCACTCTATACTAACATTCCCCATCATGAAGGATTAGCTGCCGTTAGACATTTCTTGGACTCTCGAGCACCTCCTCATACCCCATCCACAGATTTAATTTGTCATCTTGCTCATCTAGTCCTCGCTCGCAATGCGTTTAGTTTTGATAATAAATATTATCTACAAATTAAAGGTACTGCGATGGGCACCAGAATGGCACCATCTTATGCCAATCTTTTTATGGCTCGCTTAGAGGAGGAATTTCTTAAGTCAGAACCTTTGGCACCATTATTATGGCTGAGATATATTGATGATATATTCGTGCTTTGGACTCATGGCTCAGAATCTCTCGATCAGTTCCTTACTAATCTTAACTCCAAATTTTCAGTTAAGTTCACTTCTTCTCTCTCTCCCAATGGTGCTACGTTCCTAGATATTATTTCTTTATGTAATGGGTCTTTTCTTACGTCCGTGCACATTAAGCCTACCAATTTACAACAATATCTCCATTTTGATAGCTGTCATCCCTTGCATATCAAAAGATCTATTAGTTTTTCTCTTTCAATCCGTGGTCATCGTCTTTGTAACAACTTTTCATCTCTTGAAAAGTATATCAAAAACGTAGCTCAAAAGTTCCAAGACCAAAATTATCCTTCCTCTCTTTTAAAATCCCGTATAATCCCAACGCACAAAACCTTCCAATGCAAACCTAAAACTTCTTATAAGAAATTCGTTAATCTTGTTACTACTTACGTGCCTGGAATTGAAAGTATCAGACCTATTTTGAAAGAATATCATGATATTTTGTTAATGCACTCAACTTTAAATGGTTTTCTAAATTTGTACCCCGCCTTAATTTTAGAACACCCCCTAACCTTAAAAGTATATTTCGCCAAAACTCCTCCGAATTTACCACGTCCCTTTGCTGACTCATATCCTTGCCCACGCCCTAAATGTAAAACCTGTGCGCTAATTATGCCTTGCCATTCATTCCACAGCCCTAATTTATCCAGAGAATTTAACATTTTTTCATTTGCTACTTGTTCTTCCAAGAACGTCGTATATATGTAATCTTGTATTGGTTTAACTTCTACTGTTATTTCGCTAAGTATGAACAATCATAGACGTTCTGTTAAAACCAAGTTTCCCTTGCCGTTGCCCAACATGCCTTATCTCACTGTAAGGATTTAGATGATGCTCTTAATCTAACACTTATTGATGCGTTACCTACACAATGCTCTGAAAATTTACTCAGAGATAGAGAAATGGCAGCTATATTTTTACATAAAGCGCGTATACCACTTGGTTTAAATCTTACGTATTAATCCCCCCCCCACTCTCATTTCTAGTTTCATCTATTTCCATCCATAACGTTACCTTCCATACTCAATATTTACTTTTATCACCGTCACTTGTCTTCTTGCCATAGGAGGACTCCACGATTCTGAAATATAGCGATCTCAAGTGTGACATTTTCTTAGTGTTTTATCATTTTCTACTATTATAATTACTGTTAATTTGTTACATTGTTAATAGTGTTACTTTATTTGTATTTTTCTTTTATATTATATATGATTCGAAATTAAACTGAACATATTTCAAGGATTGAAGAGAAATCTAATTCCAGCATTTTGATGTACGGAATTTATGGTATGCAGATTCAAAATTCCCTCCATTGGAGTAAAATCATAATAACGGTAGCATGTCACTTATTTGGTTTCCACTTTATGTTAGGTAAGCATTTCAGGGAAATTTTGTGGCCAAGTCTTAATGCATAACTGAGCTGTATTTTTGCTTATATATGAGAGTCACGTTTAAAATCTCAAGTGCATGAATATATTTTGTCATTGTGATTAATGTGTAAAAGAGTTCTTGGTTTTTACTGCTTATATGCAATTCAGTTTGAATGCAAAATATAATGAAAAGTTTTTAAAATAATGAAAAAAACAAGGTAATTCTATGAAATAATATGTTAACATACCTAAGTATTATTCTTTTTCTTACTTTGGGATATAGAGCAAATACAAATGTTTTAAAATGAGGGGTTAAAAAAACGAAGAATTAATGAAAACAAATCTTATCCACTTCTGAAAGAGAAAAAGATATAAGTACTAGTAATAATAAAGAAAAAGGGATTGGTAAGGTATACTTGCAAAATGACTATGATTATTAATATGGAGAAAAACAAAGGTAAAAGTTAAACCAACTGTTTTGTAAGGCTTACAATATTACATATACATAACTTGTTATAGTTGCAGTTAGCAAATGAATCTTAAATTATCTGGTTAATTTGGGCTGTTGAATAATTGGCCTCCAGTAATTAATGCACAAGTTTTGTATTTATGATCACATTGGGTATGAGCCTGCATCTGGATGAGGCAGTTGGAATGAAGTTAGGCTGTAGTGAAATATACTTTAAGATTGAGGGTATTCTAAAAGTAAGATGGGGCTCAAATTTAGAAAATTCACTTAGTAATGCATTAATAGTACCATGACATTCTTTCAAAATTGACTGGATACTGTGAATTCTAGTGATATAAGTGGTTATAAGATGAACATTTTTGTCTTCAAAATTCTAAGTTTGCATTGGAATTTTTGGGTGCCAAGACTAAAAGGCAGAGAGGGTATTTTTTATCTTGAAACTTTATGCTAGTTTTTAAGATATCTACATATATTTTTTTTCCAAAAAATTGTGTTTAATGACCGACAGGAGATTAAATGATAAAAACTGGGAGATGATTTTTTATTTTTAAGTAAGGATGCATTACAGAATACCTCCTAGACATTTGGAATTTATGAGGACTGAGGAAATCCTGGAAAAACCTAAATTAGGTACGTCCTTGCAGGAACCAAACTCCAGATCTCTCACTCAAGTCCATGTGTCAACAATCTCAGACACCTGTGTACAAGTTGTTACAAAAATTCTGGCTAATGGAAGAAAAGACCTTTTATACAATGATGAATGGTAATGACAGCAATTACTTACCGCAAGTGAATCACACATATGCCTTATTAACTTTAAAGTTGCTTCTTTTACCAGTTCAATATCCCATTCACAGCCTTTCACTATCACCTGAGTTCCATAAAGCTTTGGTCTCGTTCGAAACATCACCTGTACATTGTATTTTTCTTGAATACTCTTTAAAACAGGCGAGTTAGGGTCAGGCAGTGGTTGCAAGGTACCCATAATTGGTAACTCAAAACTGAAGATCAGTGGTGTCAGGTTCTGAAAAATAGAAATTTCCCATTTATGATTGTTTTGTTACTTGTTTCTGAAACAAACTTTTTTTTAAAATGATTAACATATACATTTTTATCTAAAATAATAAACCTACATTAACATTGAATCTGATAAGTTCAGCAGTAAAGTACATTCCTAGCACACTGAAGATGGTTCCGACAAAGATATAACACCAGACACCAAAGTTCTAAGCATAATAATATGTAAAATTAAGAGCAGTGAAGCATTGTTCAACTATATAGAATAAAATTCAATTTTAGCTATATTGTCCAATTTACTTAAAACTACACCTATAAATTATAACACTGCTGCTTACATAAAGTTTTTAAAATAAAATGAGAACAATCCTTAAAAATATTAATTTTAAATAGTACTTTTTCGTACTTAAAATATTTGAGAGAGAGAGAGAATGAGAGACAGACAGACAGACAGAAAGAGATATCTTAAATTTAAATATCTATTTTAAATTACTTGGGAAATTCTCCTTGGTGTTCATTATATAATTTTACCTCTAGTAAACAAAACATTTAAAATGTTAAAACACACTTGAGGTTTCACATTCATAATTATTAATTCAGGACATTTTTTGTGAAGCTCTTGTTCACATTGTGCACTTTAAACTATTAATGGATCATACTAGGTTGGAAAAGTAGGCAACTATGAGGGCTCTGGTGTTCACTGTAAACTATTAATGGATCATACTAGGTTGGAAAAGTAGGTAACTATGACGGCTCTGGTGTTCTGTTGATGAACTTATACAAAATATTGTCTGCTCCAGAATATCAAAATTCACAAGTTTATGTTCATATTTCTTTATGAATATCTTTTCCCATATGCCGAGTTTTGGGGATGCTGAATTGCTTTTAATAATGTAATACCCTTTTCTATTTCATGTTCCTTCAGAAATGTGCTGATATGGCTGATTTTTCTGTCTGTTTATAATAAATATTTCTCCAGTGTTCCTTCAATCTGATGCCTATATTTCTCTTAGTCTTGTCTATGTATATTTTTTCACAGTCCTTACTATTAATTTGGTATATACCCGATTTTTCTTCTTTAGATCTGGAATCTGTTTTGTTCAACTTTAATAGTTTGCCAACACTGTAACTGTTTTTAGGTGCTAATGTGATGTTATACTGTTTGAAAAAATTTTGAAATTTGTTATTAACTTGGTAAATGAACTTTTGTAATTTCTTTTTTTGATAAGGTACTCAGGGTGGTAATTTTTTAATTCTCTTTTGTTTCCAAAATATTTTAATTTTGTGATGAATCATCTGTTTTTTCAACCCATTAGATATGGCTGTTTCCATTATATGTAGATATTTTTTCTTATATTCATCTTTGTTGGTTGCTAGTGGCCATTGAGGATACTAATATTTATCATTTTTCCCTAGCTTTCCAATAAAGAGCTTACAAATTGTTTTCATTTGCTTATTGCTATCTAGTCGACTGGATTTCATTAAATGTTCTTTATTTAAGATAGTATTTGCATTAAAATTTTTTAAAAAATTTAAAAGCTTTCAAAAATTCATATGGAACTAACACAGTGAAGCTCACATGAATTAAATCTGTCGTCTAACACTCTTTATGCTTCACCAAGCTTAAAGATATCCGGAACCGGTTTCAAAGATATGTTATCTCCATCTTCAGCCATGGACGACTGGTATGAAAGGTGGTTGTTACATAGTATCAGAAGCAATGTTCCGCTCTGGTGAAACTTTTATGAACTTAAAATTTATATTTTCTTCTTTCGGAATGTGAAAATTCATCAAATGATCCTTATGCTTATAGATGTAAATCTTTTCCCAGATATCCAGTTCTACTGGTCCCTGTACAGCTCTCAATAATTCAAATTCTTTTTTTATATCATGATTTTCTGTTCAAAAATGATATGCTACCACTCATCTTTCTATTTGTTTGTATTTTAAATTTCTCATATGTTCTTTAAACATGTCCCCACATTTCTCTTAAGGTTTTCCTACATAGATCTTATTACATTCAGCACATGAAATCTTGTAAATTCCTGCTTTTTTATCCTTTGGGGTATTATCTGTAGTATTGTCTTTCAAAACGTTGTTTAGATTAAATCTAACAGTGGGGGCCATTTTATATCAAAGAAAATGGTTTAATCCTATAGCTCACAAAACATTCAATTTTTAATAGTTTGATATGCAGATTGATCAATTTACCAGTTAGTAAAGAAGAATATAACATGGAATTTAAAAAAAATAAAAGAAATAACTTTAAATGGTTTTAATGAAGATTTAATACTTAATAAGATAAAAAATGCCAGAGAAAGAAAAGAATTGAAAATTCCACTAAATTATCAATAATTAAAGAAAAAATATCCTTTAAAAATTTACATATAATCCAACAGTGATGTATAAATTTCAAAAAATATTTTAAGATGGTAATATAAACTTGGCCCCCCACCAATAGATTTAGTCTAAAAAAACGTTTTGAAAGACTATACTACAGATTAATAGCCCTAAGGAGAAAAAAAGCAGGAATTTACAAGATTTCATGTATATAAATATTGTACTTACGAAGCTGTTGACAATGGAGTGGCAATATAACCTACACTTAGGCATTCATTTTTTACACTAAACTCCATTCACTTACACAAAAGTAAGACGCGTTTCGGGAGAATCTCTCCCATCTTCAGTTGCTCGCTGAACCGCCGTTACTCGAAACGATGGCTGAACAAACGGATGTTCCTGTGGTGGCCTCTTTTGGTTGAATTAGGAAGTTGCCGAGTTCATCCATAGGAGGAAATTCGAAATTCATTAGGTTTTCTCTATTTTTAATATGAAGTTTTTTTCCGGAAAATACAGAAAACCTAATGAATTTCGAGTTTCCTCCTATGGATGAACTCAGCAACTTCCTAATTCAACCAAGAGAGGCCACCACAGGAACATCCGTTTGTTCAGCCATCGTTTCGAGTAACGGCGGTTCAGCGAGCAACTGAAGATGGAAGAGATTCTCCCGAAACGCCTCTTACTTTTGTGTAAGTGAATGAAGTTTAGTGTAAAAGATGAATGCCTAAGTGTAGGTTAAGATTTCATGTGCTGAATGTGATAAGATCTACGTAGGAAAAACTAAGAGGAATGTGAGGACACGTCTAAAAGAACATATGAGAAATTTAAAATACAAACCAATAGAAAGATCAGCTGTAGCATATCATTTTTGGACCGAAAATCATGATATAAAAAAGGAGTTGAATTATTGAGAGCTGTACAGGGACCAGTAGAACTGGATGGAGATAACATTTTTGAAACCCGTTCCGGATATTTTTAAGGTTAGTGAAGCATGAGGAGTGTTAGACGACAGATTTAGTTAGCATTTACATGTTTACACAGTGAGCAATAGCTGTTCTTGATTAATTTCATCCTGAAGAATGTTCTGACAGGCAATCATGCCCAATAATTAAGCAGAATTGGGCAACTCAAAATTTCTTGGTTTCAATAAAAGATGTTTGAAAGTATTTAGATCTTCATATGGTTTTCCTTTAAGTTTTTGCTTGATATTTTGTCTTTCTTGTTAAGATATTAATCTGTTTATGAGTTTCAGTTTAGAGGAAAGTTCTAGTTCAAAAGGTGGTTTTAATTTTATGGAGGCTCCTTTTTTTGCTCAAGTATTGACAATCTAATTCCCCTTCAATCCCACATGACTCAGGGTTCATTCTAAAACTGTTTCTGTATTTCTGACCTTGATTATGTGATATAGTTTTCTTATTTCATTTATATTGTATTTAGATGGGTAACTGTAGTTCATTATACTTTGTAGTGCTGCTTTAGAGTCACTTAGGATTCCACTTTTATTTATTTTAGTCTATACAGGAGATTTTGTAAAACTGCTTTAATGGCCATTATTTTACCATCAAAATTGTTAGAATACTGTCCCAAATGTGCATATTGAGAGAATTCTTCACAGAATATTCCAAAGCCTGCTTCTCCATTTTTAAGAGATCCATCTATATACACTCTACACCATGTATTGGTGGGATAATAATTGTTTAGTGTTATCAATCTTAATACCTCAGGTGGGTCATTCTTCTTGGAGACCACTGTGTCCAGATTTAGTTTCATGTTAATATCTACATATTGTAAAGGATCAGTTGGTGTAATGACAGGTTTAGTGCTTATTTTTAAAAATTTCTCTAAATCTTCTTTGTATGTAATTTTTGAAAGTCTGTTGTGTTTTTAATCATGGGGCTATCAAGAATTTGAAACCATTTATTCCTGTGTTGATTACATTTTAATTTCTTTCCCAGTATAACCATTTTAATATCTAGCTCAATTTTAATTGACAGGTTGTTAGTTATACTCTGCATTATAGCAATTGGTTGTGGTTTAATAGCTCCTGTTGTTGTTGTTGTTATTATTATTATTATTATTATTATTATTATTATTATTATTATTATTCTTAGATTGTATCCAATTTAGTTTTATGTTGGTTGTTTATTGTGCACATTATCTCAGTTCCATAGAGTCAATTGGGCTTTATGTATCTTTTGTACATGCCATTTAGGAGACCTATGGATCCTCCCCATTTGACTCCTGCTAGTCTTCTTAACATCTTGTTTTTCTTATTCATTTTCACTACATTGTGATCTGTTCAGAGAAGGAAAGTTTTTTGTCTAGTGTTATACCAAGATACTTAGTATGTTCTTTCTGTTGTTGTAGTTCATTATTGATTTTAAGCTCCAAGTCATCTGTAGTATATTGACGACTGAAAAGCTGGAAAACTGACTTTTGAATACTTTAAGTACTCATTTGAACTTTAGCCTGGTTGAAGATGGGAACTAAATGTTCTCGAAACTGGTTCCATACATTTATGAAAAGTAAATGAAGCTTTAAGAGTGTGTAGTTCAACTGAATCATACAATGATATCAATTAATTGATTTTTGAGTGTTTATTTCCATATTGTTGGGGGATGCCCATGCTTCTATGCTATTGATAATTTTCTATATTTCAATTTCTAGTTTTTTGTAGTGTTGTCTATTCTGCTTATTTCTTTTTGACTAATCCATGTGGTGATATCAGCTGTAAACAATTCCATATTTGCCTTTGGGAAGTTAGTCAATATTTTTTGATGTCAGCTATGAAAATATTAAAAGAAACACTACCTTGAGGAAGGCCTACTTCAGTCTTTGGCCATTTAGAAAGGACATTATTCCATTTTAGAGCTATGTACCTTTATGATAATAGGTCCATGAACCATCTCAACATGTTTCCTGTTATCCCAATATTACACATTTTATAAATAAGCTTCTCTCTCCATACTTTGTCAAAAGCAATTTAAAGTCAACATTGTTTCTTTTTTTTTTTTTAAGGCTTTTTATTATCTTGTGTTAAATGCAAAACCTAATTAATTGTTGAATAGTAATTTCTGAAATCTGCTTGATGGTCTGAAATGAGATTTTGAGATTCCAGAGTAAGTTATTGTAGTGACCATTTTCTCCATTGTTTTGGCAAGTACTGAGGTTAAGGATATAGGCCTATAACTGTCTTAACTGGCCTGCTGGTTGTCTTTCTACTTAATTGGTATGATTATGGCGTTTTCCCATATAGCAGGAATGCTATCATTACTGTTCCAGATCTTGTTGAATATGTTCAGGCAGGAATGCTATCTTTATTGTTCCAGATCTCGTTCCATAAGTTCAGTAGTACCTTCCTGGCTCTGCACCCTAAATTCTCGATGTACTCACTATGAATTTTTTCTGGTCCAGGGCTTTTGTTCTTAAGAGATAATATTGCTTGATTGAGTTCTTGAATTGTAAAGTTTTTATAAAATAAATGTTGGTCTGCAAGTACCTCAGGCTTATGTCTTTTTAATATTTTGTTTATTTTCCCATTGTCTATTCATTTTATGTGCAAGTTTGTAGTGAGAGGCATATCTGTTGACTAGGTCCTTATTATGATTGAAGACTTTGTTGTTAATAATAAGAGGTTCTTTTTTTGTTTCTGGGACATTGTTTAGTATATTAACATATTTATGTGCTTTTGTGCTATTACTTCTATAGTCAAGGGAACTCAGGAATTTATTAAATCAGTCCTTCTTAGCATTTGTTATTTCCCTGTTTAGAAATGCTGTTTTCTTTCTCCATCTATCACTAAGTTAGGATCTTTTATTGCTTCTGCTATATTTCTGATATTATCTTGATCTATTTCAATGCAGATAATCTGAATGCAATATATACCTAATACCTTTTCCTCTGGGAATTGTTATTTTTGCAGCATTAATCAGCTTTTTGTTAACTTCATTGATTAGTTTCAGAGGACTTTTCTCCATGTCAATATCTTTAAATTTTTAGTCAGTGAGTTTCAGAAAAAATTATACAGTCTACTTTTTGGAAATTACATCTCTTCAGTTGACTAGCTTTTAAATAACTCATTTCTGGCTGGATGGTTTCAGTTATGATGACTCTGGCCACTACCTATGTCTTCAAATAATCTTCTAGTGATGTGATTTGCAATATCTGAGGAGGCAATAATCATGTCAGAAATTTTTGAGTCCCCAGTATAGTGAATAAAATTTTTGGAGTCATTGTTTTTGTATATTAAATTAACTGCATTTGCTTCCAAAAATTCTTCAATCGATTTTCCTATTGCATTAAGGAGTTGTACCCACTGTTTTGAATGACCATTCGGATCTATTATTAGGGTGTTTTGTTTAACTTATATTAAGTCAAGATTTAGTTGGTAGTTATTTGGGGGACTGTATATATCAAAAATATTACATTTTACATTTTTGTAACCATACCTCTGATTGAGTGATTTTAGTATAGTCTGTGGAGTTCATGGTTTTCAGTGTAGTTGTTTTATATAAAAGGGAGTTTTTAACTCCTACTAGTATGCTACTTGCCAATGTTCATGTAGAAAATATATGTTGTTTTTAAAATTATAACACTTTCCTTGGTCAAGTTTAATATTAGCTTCAAGAATTTCAAATATGTCTACTTTATGTTTATGTAATAATATTTCAAATTATGAGTTTTGCTGTGTTAAACCACCAGCATTCTAGAGTAGTGTTGAAAAGCACTGTTGTATATTGCTCTTACATCTTGGAAAACTTGCCATATCTGTAATCCACTTAGTATTACCCAGGTGCACCATGAGGAGGTGGGATTACTGCGCATCCATATTCATCTTTGTTGAGCAGTCCATTAACTAACCTAAATACCATGCTATTGAAAGCTGCTTTCTTATGAGGACTTGGGTTAAACCCATAAGCTTTTATATAATTTTCAGAGTGTATATTCTTTCTATAAATGCCAAATTCAACTTTATTTTTCCTTTTTATTATCTTCAAGTCCAGAAAAGGTAATGTATTGTTAAATATAACATTTAATTTCGTGTCGGAACCAATACAGTGAAGCGACTATTATGTTCATAACTACCTAGCGAGTCGATTTAATAATCTTATGCTCCACTTACTGTTGAATTATGCAAAATTAGTTTTGCAGGCTTTTGGCAAGTCGACTGTTGGCTTTGTTGTTGGTTGGCTAGAGGATTTGGTGTAGCTCTCGTGGACATTTTATGAACTTCTGGATTAATTTATCTTCTGTTGGAATCTCAAAGTTCATAACCTTATCCTCACATTTTTTTATATAAATTTTTTCTCATATTCCCAGCTCAATGGGTCAATTTACCAATTTCAATAATTTCACTCCCATTTCTATATCATGTTTATCTCTCCAAAAATGATGTGCAACTGCTGATTTCTCTACCTGATTGTACCTTATGTTTCTCCAGTGTTCCTTCAGCCTGATTCCAATGCTTCTTTTTGTTCTTCCAATATATACTTTGTTACATTCTGAACAGTTGATTTTGTATATTCCTGCTTCCTTTCCTCCGGTATTCTATCAATATCAACAGAATTCAGCATAAGATTATTAAATCAACTCACTAGGTAATTAACAACATAATGTGTTGTTAGTTTCAGTTTCTATAGTAAATTTTATTGCAGGTTTAATAATTTCAGTGCATCTTCCATACATTTCTTGTACAATAGCAAATATATGATCTACATATTTATTCCAAATCTTAAAGATGTAAGGGAAGGATTTTGTGATGTGTGTTTAAAAATAACTCAAACAAATCAGCCAGGAATGGTGAAAGAGAGCTACCCATTACTAATCCTGATTTTAAAATTTCCTTTCAAATGTAACAAAAAAAACCTGATTTAAGCATAATTTGGTATGTATTGCTTTTGTGTGTCTCAGATGAGCAGATAGTAACTATCTTCTTAACAACAGTATATTATATTTTGTGGTATGCTGATTACAAAGCTTTTGCATCAAATGAAATCAAAGCATCATTAAGAGACCATTTATAATTTTTATTTCTGTCAATAAGGTCCATAGAGGTTTTCATATTTAAACTATACAATTTGGGAAATGCGTTTTAAACTATAAATCTGATAAAGGAAACAAAATTGTGGTCTTAGACGGGAAAGATTACACACAAAGAATGCAAAAACTCTTAAACAGTGATTAATTCATTGCAATAAAAATAGACCCCCTAAATAAATACAAAAAAAAATCAATGGAAGTAACGTTAACAGAGAGTACTTTATTTTCAGAATCCAACCTTTACATAGTGAAAGTACATAATCTATCCTTAGCCAGGATTTTTGGCTTACCAAAGATTTATAAACCTAGGAAGAGCATAAGAATCTGCTTATCTGAGATGCACATTAAGCAATACATTGATCTTACCAAATAAGCCTAAATCAGATTTTTTTGCATTTGAAGGGAAATTTTTCAAACAAAAATCAGGATTAGCAATGGGAGCCCTCTTTCACCATTCCTAACTGATTTGTTTATCAGTTTTTTTTAAACACACATCACAAAAGCCTTCCCTTACATATTTAAAATTTGGTATAAATATGTTGATCATATATTTGCTATTGTACAAAAGAGATATGGAAGATGCACCGACATTATTAAACCTGCAAGAACCTACAATAAAATGTATTATAGAAACTGAAACTAAAAACATATTACCTTTTCTGGACTTAAAAGATAATAAAAAGGAAAAAAGAAGTTTAATTTGGCAATTATAGAAAGAACATACATACTGAAAATTATATAAAAACTTATGACTTTAACTCAAAACCTCATAAGGAAACCACTTTCAATAGCATGGTATTTAGGTTAGTTAATGTGCAGCTCAAAAAAGATGAATATAAGAAAACATATCTACATATAATAAAAACAGCCATATCTAATGGGTTTAAAAAACAGATGATTGATCACAAAATTAAAAGATTTTGGAAACAAAGAGAATTAAAAAATTACCACCCTGAGTATCTTACCAAAAAAAAAATTATAAAAGTTCACTTACCAAGTTAATAACTAATTTCAAAATTTTTTCAAACAGTATAACACCACATTAGCACCTAAAAACAGTTACAGTGTTGGCAAACTGTTAAAATTGAACAAAAATCATATATATACCAAATTAATTGTAAGGACTTTAAGAAATAATACATAGGCAAGACTAAGAGAAATAAAGGCATCAGATTGAAGGAACCTGGAGAAATATTTATTACTAACAGATAGAAAAATCAGCTATATCAGCACATTTCTGACAAGAACACAAGATAGAAAAGGGCATTATATTATTAAAAGCAATTCAACATCCCAAAGAACTCAGCATATGGGAAAAGATATTCATAAAGAAATATCAGTTCATCAACAGACTGCCAGAGCCCTCACAATTACCTATTTTCCAACCTAGTATGATCCCTCAGTAGTTTACAGTGCACAATGTGAACAAGATCTTCATAAGAAATGTCCTGAATTTAAAAATGTTGTGTGAAACATCAAGAGTGTTTTACATTTTAAATGTTTTACTTCATTGTACTTTATTCCTTGAGAGTGAAGCCACAAGAGTGTTTTTAACATTTTAAACATTATATCCATTAGAGATTTAACCTTGTTTCACTGTGTTGATTCCTGAATATATTGAATTTGAAAATATAATTTTACATTTAAGGTCAAACTGTATAGTTTATCTCTAGAGTTTGCACATATTTATATTTGATTTCATCAAAATTTTCATAAGAATGTTTAAACTAAGGTGACTGGGTAGGGCTGCTTCCAGTGCTCAGAATATAGACATTATTAAGCCTTTGTATTTTTCAAACTACTATAGATAATTATATAAAATTTTGGAACAAGCTAACTAAAATAATGTTAATGCATCTAGTAGGAAATAATTACTTTTATAAGGTAATTCAGTGATTAATCACTATTTTTTTATTTAGCTTGTACTGATGGAAGTGCATGTTTCTCAGACATTGTTTGACCTATGACTGCCAAATTTTTATACAATGATGTAAACATGATTTATGATAATTTACAGCTCAAATTTCATCAATATGGCATATATCAGAAGAAAAAAATTGCAATATTTTGTTCAGAAAATTTTCACTTTTTCAATAAAAATAATTTTAAAATAAACTAAATGATGCCGATTCATAATTGGTGGTGGAAATTATATTTATCATTAAAATAAACAGAAAATTCTTTCATTAAGATACCACAAGTAGTTTCTGAGAAAAGTGCACTTGAAATATTAAAAAATCAACCCATGGGAAATTGGTGTTGAAGTTGAACATGCATAAACATTAGATTCACTAACTCGGAACTTCCCAGCCCCATAATCCTTATCATTGGCCCTTTCTTTACTCTTTCTGCTTCATTTCAGTAGTCTTCTTTCCACTTTGGTTTGTTCATCATTTCTGCCCCTTTTTCAGCTTCAACAATATTTTGTTTGTAGATTTCTTGAAAAATTGTCTTTGTATTGCCACAGCTTTTATTCCTAGATGATATCCAACACTTTAATTCTGCTGTTAAATCAATCATAAAAAATGATCACAGCATCCAGCATATAAAAGTACACTGCCCAGAGAGCCCTCTTAATTTCTCTGACATTAGTCTTTGCAGTTCTCCTTATTGCCAGTCCATAGTAGAGCTGGAGAAGGTCAATTTCTGGATCTGTTAGTCTGCTTCAATCAGAAATTTGCTTGCAATCAGACATTTTTTCTGCTAGTGATTTCTTCAAGCTTCAGAGATGGCACCCCATCCTCTTTTGTATATGACCTATAAATTCTAATTTATCATCACATTAGTGGCATATATATTTTCTTTCAAAGCACTTTAAAAAATTTACCACTCCTATTCCAAAGAGAATTAATCAAACAGCATTATTATTGCAACTGTCAGTGTGGCATCTTGTGAGTGTGATAAGCCAGCTGCCATTTTTAAATATCAAATTTAAAGTCCTTTGACACCAAATTGACATAATAATGTATATATTGTTGAAAAACAAACTTTCTATGTTTTTAAGAAAAAAAATAATTATTTCAACCCATCCAGCTATCCAATGTCCTTAAGAACTTCAGGATCATGAAAGGATTATGATGCAGCTATCAGAGTAAGAAATGAAACAATGCTTTGAGCAATCCAGTAAACTTAGCAAATTTTTTAAAATCATGAATTCAATAATTTTATAGAAATATTGACTGCTGTTGGTGTAGAAACTACAAAAATGCACTTACCCTAAGCTTGGCTCGCGCTTGCTCCACACCTTTTAGTTCTCCAGCAATAGATACTTGATTGCTCTTTTCTACATCATTGTTGCGATTTGAATCTGGAAAATGAATGTGGCATCCGGTCTCTTCCATCACACGTTTGATTGTTAGGCCTCCCCTTCCAATTATGTGTGAATGAACTGTATAGCTTACATCCATCTTCATTGTTACTCGATTGCACTGCAATGAGAAATACTGCAATAAAGTTATGCATCTCTTTTTGCATTCAGACTTAAGTCCAGCATCTTGATCAATACAACAAATTTACAGATTATTTCAATATTGATGAAACTTGGAATCTAATACAGTGAAGCACATATAGATTCAGTTTACTCATTCAATCATGAGTCAATTATTTTAAAAACATGCTTTTCTCCTTCAGTAAATAAAGCTAGAAAGAGTGTTGCAAATAATTCAATTGACAATAGATTATTAATTTAAAATTGGTTTTAACATCTTTCTCTTTGTGCTTGATGGCAATGCTGTATCAAAATATTCACTCAGTTTTAGACAATGAAAGTACATATTTTTCTATTTAGATATCTTGCAAGGAAACCTTAAATAGAGCACACCCAGCATAGTACATATTTTAAACCCAAAGCTTCCTGGAAAATTAACTCATTAAAATATTTGTAACAATATGCAAGTTTAATTTTAAAATGTTGCTGAAACAAAGCTTATACTGGCTGCATTATTGTAATTAAAAACCTGAGAGCATTGATTTGAGAAGCAAGGAAGATAATACATACATAAACAGGCATGACTTGGTTACAAAAATAAAATTGGATAAATGCTGTACAAAATTGAGCATACTTTAAAACATTTGTCTATATTGCTGCTGAATTATTTAGTTGCTCCTGCTGAGCACATTTTTTTAAAATTATGTTCATAAAATAATATATTAGTAGCAACATAATTTATATATATATTAATGGATTTACCAATTCTAAAACTAGATTCAATGAAAATTTAACAAAACATTTATTTATTTCATTATGGCAGCTTATAGACTTGAGATATGTGAACTTTGAAATTAGTACATTGATTAATTTAACCAAAGACAATATTATTTAAAAAAGGAAAAAAGGAACTCTGAATCATACTTCATGTAAAACAAAACATTATGGATATGATAGCTAAATTTCATGGAGCATGTAAAGAGATAAGACTTCTGAATTTGTAAATCAGCAAAAAGGACAATAGTGCTAAGACTCTTGCACAGTTTAATTTTAGGGAAGACAATGGCAATAAAATGATTTGATGGCATTGGAATATTAGGATTCTAAATTATCTTACCTTAATATTTAGTACTGATTTCACCATAGTTTTTGCCATCTGCACATCTTCATGCCTGCCAGCAATGCGAATGTGAGGATCTGTGGGAAAATAAAATTAATCTTTTCAAATTTTAGATAGTAAGCATTCTGTCCATCTTTTCCGGTGAACTGGTATATGTATTTGCTGTTACTGTGGTAAATATTGGTCCATAAGCTTTAAATTTACTTTATAAGATAAATTTTATCTCCATAAGAGAACTAAAAACCCTTTCTAAAGTAATTTTATTACCTAAAAATGAAGAAGAAATATACTTCTCAAAAAATTTAGAGAAACACATTTAAATCAAAGCCCCAAAATAAATATTGATACAATATAATTTTTCACAGTCAGATGTTATATTTTAAAGTATTCAAATAAGTGTACTTACGAAGCTGTTGACAATGGAGTGGTATATATATATAAACAATGTATACAGTTTTTTTCACACTAACTCCATTCACTTACATAAATTTGGAACATATGTTTCGGGAGCGATCCCTCCCATCTTCAGCCTGTTGACAAACTGTCGTTAAACGTGGCGGTTGGGTCTCTTGATATTCTTGTGGCGGCATCTGTTGGTATTATTAGGAATTTGCTGAGTTCATCCAATGGAGGGATATCGAAATTCATCAAATTATCCTTATTTTTTGTAATGAAAATGTTTTCCCAAGTGGAAAGTTCTATTGCATTATGAAGTTGTTTAAGTAGTTTTATCTCTGATTTAATTTCATGATTTTTATTCCAAAAGTGCGCTGCTATTGCTGATTTATCAATTTGTTTTAAGCGAATATTTCTGAAGTGTTCTTTTTTCCGGATTCCCAAATTCCTCTTCGTTTTTCCAATGTATTTTTTGTCGCAATCTGCACATTCTATTTCATAAATACCTGACTTTTGTTCTGTTGGCATGTAGTCCTTTACTCTGCAACCTAATAAGTTCTTTATATTAAAATTGTTCTTTGGGGCTAACATAATTCCTTGTTCTTTGAATATCTTTTTGAACTTATTGTGATAAATTGGGTGATATGTGAAACTTTTGAATTTGTACCTTTCTTTGGCACTTTTAAGAGTGGAAACATCTCTTATTGCCTTTTGTTTTTTGATCAAAATCATCATCAAAAAAAAATCATCAATAAAACCAAAAAACAAAAGGCAATAAGAGATGTTTCCACTCTTAAAAGTGCCAAAGAAAGGTACAAATTCAAAAGTTTCACATATCACCCAATTTATCACAATAAGTTCAAAAAAATATTCAAAGAACAAGGAATTATGTTAGCCCCAAAGAACAATTTTAATATAAAGAACTTATTAGGTTGCAGAGTAAAGGACTACATGCCAACAGAACAAAAGTCAGGTATTTATGAAATAGAATGTGCAGATTGCGACAAAAAATACATTGGGAAAACGAAGAGGAATTTGGGAATCCGGAAAAAAGAACACTTCAGAAATATTCGCTTAAAACAAATTGATAAATCAGCAATAGCAGCGCACTTTTGGAATAAAAATCATGAAATTAAATCAGAGATAAAACTACTTAAACAACTTCATAATGCAATAGAACTTTCCACTTGGGAAAACATTTTCATTACAAAAAATAAGGATAATTTGATGAATTTCGATATCCCTCCATTGGATGAACTCAGCAAATTCCTAATAATACCAACAGATGCCGCCACAAGAATATCAAGAGACCCAACCGCCACGTTTAACGACAGTTTGTCAACAGGCTGAAGATGGGAGGGATCGCTCCCGAAACATATGTTCCAAATTTATGTAAGTGAATGGAGTTAGTGTGAAAAAAACTGTATACATTGTTTTAAAGTATTGTTTAAAACTAGAATACAGATCTTTAGGATTTGTTAGTTTTTCTCTGAATAAGTTAGTGAAGTTTCAAGAACTGTCGAAACCAAAGTGAGCACTCTTTGTCTTATTTTTTGAAAAAAGGTTTTAACAGAAATTTGCCACAGGAAATTGTTATTTTGTGTTCTCTGAGGTTAATACAGAGCAATAAGACATCTGAATGAAACATTAGTTGCACAAATAGTTGCATGGATTGAAGATGTATATTCCATTTGCTTTGTCTTCAGGATTCTTCATGTCAGCCCCTCTGTCATCCATAGGGTTTGGAGGTGATATATAGAAGCAGGTGGATACAAGAGGTAGCTTGGATAAGGGCATAAGAAGAAAACAGAGATACAGGATAAATACCTTGCCCTAATCAGCTTTGCATAGATCCAAATCTACAGCCAGAGGTCTACAAAATGATGTATGAAAAACAAGTGGAGTGGTGATTTCTGATCAGACTAAGAAAAAGACAGAAATTCAGAGTTAAGATCTAGAAAACCCTTTCAAGCCCTTCGTTTGACATGTTAGCACAAGAAAGCCCCAATGAAATTTGCTCAGAATCATCTCAACTGGCAGCTTCACCAATGGAAAGCAGCTCTCTTCACAGATTACTGAAGATTTTGTTTGACGGGTTGTGATGGTCATACATGTGTATGGGGATATCCTGGTGAATGTCTTTCTCTAGCCACCATTATTGAATGTAACAGCATAGGAGGCATTTGGATTATAGTTTGGGATGGCATTACAATCGAGTCTTGGGCAGAGCTTCTCCCACTGTGCATGAATGCCAATTTTTACATTAATGACATTATCCTTCAACATATCGTACCCTTTACTTATGGCATATGGATCCTAATTTTCTTCTAATTCATGATAATGTAAAACCTAATACAGCTCAGAGTACCAAAGATGTCCTGCAGGAATGTCAAATTTAGGCACAGGATTGGCCTGCATGCAGCCCTTACCTAAATCCCATTGAGCATCTGTGGGATAAGCAAATAAAACTTGTTCACAAGCATCCAGCTGTGCCACAGAACCTGGGAGAACTCGCAAGTGCACTCAATGAAGAATGAGAATCACACAAATCTTTATTAGAAGGCTGATGAACATGCCATTTGTGTATTATGAAGTCATTGCAGCTGGCAGTGGACTTACTAGGTACTGAGTGTTTAAATAACCATGGAAACATCAATTACTAAACAACGTAATCTTGTATTTCCACATTTTTTTCTGTATTAATCAATTTGTTTGTATTTCTAATCCTGTGAAGCAAAATTTTATTAGAATTCCTATTCTAATTTTACAAAATTCTTCAATCTATAATTATAAACTGTCAAACATTACATTTATCAATATTTATTTTGAGGCTTTGATTTAAACATGTGTTCCTCTAATGTTTTTGAGCAGTGTATTTTCATCATGCCCAAAATTATTTCTTTTGCAAACTCTCATACATAACTATGATAGCCAGCTAATAAATATGTTGTAGTTTATTCTCTATCAATAAACTTCTATCCCGTACAGTAAAATTTTGTTAAAATCAAAATTGGTATAATACTGAAATCTGTTCAAAGTGGCTAAACTCTTTGATACAATGCATTTACATCTTTATATGTAAATGTTTGTATAAATAAAAGGGAGTCTAAGGTATGCACTAAAAATACTATAGAATGTTCTTTTGGAAGTACTAAGAAATAAATGCTCATAATGAATAAGATGTTATAATTTGCATCTTATAACATACAGAAACACTTTTATGTTTATAAAACAATAGTATGAAAAACATTAAGAGTGCATGCTGACTGCTCACGAGTGCAAATGTTTTGGGGAGAACACATCTGTCACTATTTATTAAAGCAACAGACATGGTATATTACGCATGTAGATACCACAATAAAAAGTTCAATGCATGCAATGATTATCAGAGCAGAAATCTATAATGCATTTAGAACATGATGTTCACTGTTGAGTGGAATAAAATGAGTCAAAATTTCTGCAGGATAACTGGAAGCAAACTTACAAGTTTCATTGATCATTCTCCTGAACTTTGAAATTACATAAAAGGTTATTTTAATAAATTAAATTATACTTCATTAGTCCCACCATACAATCAATTTTATTATCCACTGGAGTACATATAACCGTGCATTTAATTGAATCCACTGGAGTGTTTTGCCTATGGGCAAATGTGCCATTCATTAGCTGGTTAGATGGCCAGCTGGGTCTTGATTAGTGGCAGGGTAAAGAAATAAAACAAACCAACCATACATCAGTACACAAATAAATTTAAGAGGCCCATTACTTACCAAATTATCAAATAAGACTTTGAAATTGCCTGCCTTCTTTCTCCGCACATTTTTGACTTCTTTTTAGGAAATTAAACATCACTCTTTGTAATTCATTTCAAGAAATCTGGACAATTTCCTAATGAATATTATTTTTGAGTTCTTGTGTGTGAGTTAATCTATTACACAGCATTTTTTAAATTACCAAGAGATGATAATTGCAGTCTGTTAAATAGGGTAACTGAGGGAAGCACAAATCCCAATTAATAACTTTGTCTTGTGGAAACATTGTGAATTTCTCTCATGGAATTATTCACATTGTGAGTAGTAGTAGAGTTCTGTTGAAAAAAATACATGATATTGCTCCTCTTGCACTCTCTGAAAGTGGATGTTTAGTATGAAATTCACATAAGCAACAGAATCAACTGTATGCTCAAAAAAATTTGTCCTATAATTCTTTGGCAGAAATGACACACCATAATCATCATACATGGTACAATTACTATGATATCCATAACTAACAACACACATTAAAATGATTAAAATCTTAATTTTGTAAAAATTCTTATTAAAAGCAAATACTTGTATTAAATCTAGATTATTGCAGGGAAATTTTAGGCCTACTAAGTGCAACAGCTGAAAATTTGCACAATTTGAAATGGGAAGAGTAACAAGGTAAGGTACAATTGTGAAGGGAATTCTTAAATATTGGTTTATAGTTCTACATTTAAATGAAAGAAACTGGAAAATGTTTAGTAAGATAAATGGAAAAATCCTTAGTATTTCATATAATAAAAAATGAATAGGAAAGAAAAAAGTATATCAATATAAATCAAGCAAAGAACTAAGAGAGAATATTCCATGGATAACAGCAGGTGTGTGGAGATTAAAGGAATAAGATAAGGTTTTCCTCAGAATCAAGTGTCCAAAAGTGGTGGAAAGGAAGAAAAAGAACATATAGTGTCTCAGTGCAAAGAGACAGGTATCTGGAGAATGTATTTATCAATGAAAATGGTTGAAATTGATAGTTTTATGAAAATTTGAATAAAGAAAGCAGGAATGTTGTAGAGTTCTCGAGTAAAATAAAGAAAAATGAAATTGAGTACTAAGAAGGAAAGTAAATCAAATACAAATTAAAGGGTAGTTAAATTTGTTTTAGATAATAAGGAAATTTTGAAGTAGGAATATTACAAATTAAGAACCTGGTTGCTTAGCTATATTACCATGTAGTAATAAATAAATGAATAAATAGGGAACTATTGTTATTTGAAAAATTTCTATGACTTGGGAGGCCAGTAGTGGAATTAAATAATTGAACTTGTGTAGTTGGAAATTGTTTAGTACATGAAGAAATTTATTACAGTAGGTATTTGAAAAATAAAGGAATTAATAGTGTATAGAGATTGTAGCTAATTGCTAGAATATATTGTTCAACAGTCATTGAAATATTTTGTTATTTTTGGTGTCTTTGGTTTAGTAGGAGCCTGGTCCCTTGGATATTCCAATAGGTTGCTGCTGATGAACTGGAGGTTGATACAATCAAGTGGAAATGATGTATTTTTAATTATTTTGTATTTCAATAAATGTAGTGCTATATAATTGAAAAATTATTGTGATACAAATTTTGAAATTTTAAGGGGTCACATTTAACATGGTCTGGGCTTGATGGGTGGAGGCCAGCTTTTTTCTTTTTTCCCAGCATTTAAATATATAGAATTAAATAAAACTTTAATTATCAACTATATTAACTTTGTAATTTTTGTTTAATGCAGAAGCTTTGTCATTTCAGATCATTTCTGTTTCTTGAAATTCTATTTTCATGTTTACTGTAGTTTTGACTGAAGTATACAGCCCCATGTTCTATTTATGGCTGTAGAACTTAAGGGAAGATATTGAGCATTATATTTACATTCTGTAATACTATTTTTTAAACCCTTTATAATCCTTCCATTAATATAAGCTGCTTCATGTCATCAGAATTATACTAACTTCCATGTTACATGACATGACCATATTAAGCTAAAATAAATGAAATGATGTGGGGTAAGTTGAAATAGTTAAAAGGTTAATGGGCAAGTGTGCACTCGTAGGTGTACCCTAGCCCTTCATAGTCTTTAGATCCTATAAATGATATTGAATTAGACTTAAGGCTTAGTGAATAACATTTTTAAAGAAAGCATGGTTTTGGAAGTTTTGCTGCAATAGAAATTATAAATTCATTTTATTTAAACCCCCAACACATTGCAGACGATAAGTTTTAACTAATGTAGAGAGAGAATACAGACAGAATTGCCAGCATAACAGGAAGCCTATGTTTTGCAACAACATTCCAATGGAGAATGGATTTAAACTAAACAGTACTGAGTCAGCAACAGATTCAGGAAGCCTGATGAAAGAAATTTTGTTAACAGTCAAAATTCAAAGTGCACTTAGTATGAAAAAATAAAAGCCCAAATTCAACTGCAAGTAATATTTCTGCACAATAAACTTCTTCTAAATCACATAGGCATTTTTCCCAGATTTTCCACTTTTTGAGAAAATCATCCTGTGAGAACACACTGCTGCACTAAATTGACTACAGTCGAAGAGTATTGGAAACTTTTATAAATGATTCTCTGTTTCATAATTATGTCTCATTTATTTTGTAGGGGACTCAGTATTAAATAGCCATCTTTATAAATAAGGAGCTTTATCCTGCCATTTTCCTTAAAATTTGAGATACTGAAAGAAATGCCGAAGTTATTTTCTTAATTTATATTTGATGATTATGTGAGTAGTATTTCAAATGTGCAAGTATTTTGATTTTGAAATATTCTAAGGCATAATGAAGAATAGAAATTTCATTATAAATCACTGATAATTCTCTTATGTCAATTCAAAAATGCTTTGCTCTCAACCAATGCAGAAGAGGTAGCAGAGCTCCAAACAACAGAGTATATCTCTAAAAGCAATTCTTGAGAAAATCTAAAGCACAACAGAAAGTGGAAAACTTAAAACATAATCTTATTCTTGTTGCAATCAATCCAATAAAACTATATTGGTAGTCGGTGGATAATGAGTTTAGTTGATGTGGTTACATTTTCTGCATCAAATTTTTAATTTTTTCCCCTGAAATTTCAATATTGGCTATTTATTATAAAAAATCTAAACTAAAACAAGTTTTCTTGGATGGAAAAATTTAAGTCTAGTTTTCTCAAAGCCAAATTACTAGTATATACTTTTTCTTTAAATTTTAAACCTAAAACAACTATTTTGTGTAAATTTTTGATAAGCTGCATGCATGACTCCTTGTAAGGTTAATGGATAATGAAACAATTTTCTTGGATTTGCTGAACATCTTTTCAGCACTTTCAAATTCTCCTGCCCCCTTCTGTCTTTCTCTTTTTATAATTTAGTTTTTCAGTACATATTCTGCAAACATAGCCTATTGAAATGTACCCTGTCATGAGCTTTTAGTCACTTCTTTATCCTCTGCAAGCAGTAAATAACCACCCTACAATAAAGTGGTTCATGCCCAAATAAATAGCTTTTTTTTTTTTGTGATAGCTTGAACAATTTCTGCTTCTGTTACTATATCTGCTGTGTTAATTCTTTTAACTGCCCCTTGATGAGTTTTTCTCCTTCCATATGGGTACCATAATGCAGCTTAACAGAGCCCAAAATCTTACAAGTTATAAAACTTGAAATTCATCTTTTAAATTTTAATAGTCATTTCCATCATATGAATGCGTAGAACCACAGTGATAAATCAGGCACATGTTCTGTAAAATGAGCTCAAATGAAGACAATAAGACTTCATATGAGAAATTATTAGGCTCTTACAGTAGGTACCTATTCTTAAGAGCTGGACATTTAAGGGTTGGGAGTAATATTGCCTTTCAACAAATCTGGATTCCACCCTCACTTTCTTGGCACTCTTGTTTGTATTTTGTATAAGCTCTGATCTGCATTATTGCAGCAAGTTATCACCCCAAGGATTCATGTCCTGAATATTGGAGCCTAAACAGCCATTTGGACAGTTGTTGATTTGGTTTATTTACAAATGCTCTTTAACATCTCTGGTCATCCCATTCGATTCAGTGCATAAAATAAGCAATACATTTTTGCTCAGAGGCCTCTTCTTACTAACCAGAGGCTCTTTTATCTCCTTTTAGACTGTACAGTATATATTACAGAATGACAACAAAGAAGAACATAGCTTAGCCAAATCTTTATATAATATACTGTATAACATATGCAATAGAAAACATTAATGGGCATAAACTTACACACACACAATATGAGAAATATGAATCTTATTCTGTGCTGCTTTAGGATAACAATGGAGGATTTTTGGAGACCTCAAACTGCATTACAATATAATCACATCCAGAAACATTGAATACTGATTGCACTTGTGGCTCAAGTAAGCATGTGTATACTAGATGTGCAAATGAGAATGCTACATACACACATGCAATGTACCTGTTAAATAAAATAAGCTGTACTTCCTGTGGCAGTCATGGTTCTCCATACCGAGGATGCAGCAAGATTTGCAGTTCCAGAGTTAATAAGGTGCCAGTTTAATTTACCATAGAAACACCCAGCTAGATGTGTAGAGGAGTGGAACCAAAAAACAAAGTATGACAAATGAAGCCCAATAATTTAATTAGTCTGAATAAACCCTGATTAGTAAAAGTGGGCTCTAATTGCTCTCAATAATTATCAAAGATTGGTAATGAGCATGTCAGGAAAGATAATGCTGCAGCTCACACCAACTAACCATCAATGAAGTTCCCAAGCAAAAATGAAGCACTGTCCCTCTAATGGGGATTATGCAATAATAGGTAGAAACATGCAGCCTGGGAGTTTCTAAGTCATACGGCCGCTACAATTCTACATACTTTTACTACATACCCCACTTCATACAGAACATTCTCATTGAGCAAGCCCCTGCTTCCGCTTCTGTTTAAATCCTAAAGTGTTGCTCTCTGAAGCCTTTTTAGAGTTTTTTTTTCCTCGGATTTTCTTTCAATGAATCAAAAACTCGAAGGGTTCTTCCGATTAATTTGTCAATCCTAGTAATTGTAACGCCTCTTTGCTGCAGCTGAAAGGTCAAATTCGAGAGTTCATCTAATACATCATACATTAATGCTAGATACTTTAGAAACTCGAAGTGCTTAAATTTCTTTCATTAGCTGACCTGGCTGAATCATTGGGCGTGCTGTAATAGTTTTAATTTTATGAAAATTAAAACAGCGGCAAAGATTCTGAGAGGCAGGGAGAACCGTCAGGAGAAAGTTTGTTCAAGATTCTTTAAAATAAGTAACTAGTGCTACAAAAGCATACCACACTGCAAAAATTGATCTAAAACTATTGAAATCCACCGCGTGTCTAATACATTGCCAATTTATTTCGTTGCACACTTATGACAGCGGAAACCATTTTCAGAGTTGTAAGAGTTTTCTAAGCAATAATTCTAATTATGAGTAGTCGGAAGCTTTCACGGCCGGAGTCAGATTTATAACTAGAAGTTTCTTGAGCCGTGGTCTGTTGGAGCTAAGGAGTCCAAACGTTTCATCCCCACCTGCGGAGGACATCTTCAGTGGCGCGGTCTGAGTCTTCTGGGCGAAGGTCCTGGCAGTCGACTCCTTAGCTCGCAACAGACCACGGCTCGTAAGCCCGGAAGAAACTTCTAGTTATAATTCTAATTATGTTTGAAACTACTATGTTGATAACACACCGTAATCATTGTGGGACGAATAGAAATGTGTTTGCTTTGGTGTGCAGCCTTACTCCATTCACCTTTGTTCTGGACCAGTCTTGCGGCGTTTTCTTCTTCTAAGTCGTTCCCCTCCAGCATAAGCATGGAAGGAAGTGCTTATTGACATGCACATTGGCTTTCGGTAGATGGAGTAATACCGTAAATCACCCAATTGCAATAGCAGTAGCACGCGGGAGGAAATGGTTATGGTTTCTTTACATCCCAACCTTAGCTAAACGCGAGTAACCAGGAAATCATATTACCTTGGCCTGCGTCAATTTTACTGTGCAATTGGAGCTTTTATACTAGTAGAAACCGGTTGACCTTCAGTGGACACGTGATTCCCCGAAAAGATTTGCGTTTTGGCCACACTATCAGCTTACCTTTTTTGGACTTTGCTCCAATCTTCAGTCGACAAGGCCATGTAATATGCGTGGTTGTCTCGTTCATTATCTGAAATGGACGATGCAAAATTTAAATCCATGTAAGAATCAGAAAAATAAATGTAAACATTGTAGTTTGACAGGTTTTTATTTTTATGCAAATTGTGTTACGCGACCTAGATGAATGGTAACTCCATAAACCGCAATTACTCTATTTCGTCTACTTTGGCATTGACACTCAATCATCCCTTTACAATACGCCAAGGAGTTTTGCAAGTTAATATTACTAAAACATCGATCTAAACTTACATCCTAAGATGAACACTTGTTAATTCTAAACAAATAAAACTTGGCGGGTTCGCATATCTATAAGTACACTGCAATTGTTATTTAGTTTTCTTAACATACCTTCAAGTTTTTTCAGATGTGATATGGAACGTCAGGTCACGAAGAGTTCTCAAAAAACTGTTGCTTTGTTTATATGCTCAAGCTTTCCGATTTGCAGAGATGTAATATAACAACGGCATTTCCAACCTAATGATTTGCTGATAGTTAAGCGCTGGAAGAAAGTATAAGATTTTATATTTGTATTTACGAAGAGCGAACAGTAGTTTGATAAAGCAACGGGAATATAGCATTTGTTTAGAGCAGCGAATGTGTACCTATACTACAAAAACCTTGCAGGTCGTTTAGAGTTATGCAAAAGTTTTACATTTACCTTTGAATTTTTGGTTACTATCGCGAGCAGAAATTTGAACTTTTTATATTAAATTTGCTACATGTGTTTACGCCGTACGTATGAATGAATGAAGTTTAACGCCTGTTTTTGCTACAGAGGCACCACAGGCAATGGACACTGATGATACATGTGATGAAATTATACACTGGGAAAGGATTTATTTTTAAGGAAGGAATCGTTCCAGGCCTGAGTTTAGGGTAACTTCCCGGCATTTGCCATTTATGACGACTGAGGAAAACCTGGAAAAACCTCAGTCAGGGAGGACGGTCCTGGCGGTATTCGAGCACAGACCTCCCACTCATCACGAGTCCGCGTCTTAACCTCTGCCACCCATGGCGGCTCGCCGTACGTAATACAAGGGCGGCCAAATGGGGAAAATAAGAGGCAAATTTCCTTACCGAGAAGTTTGGTAAATTTACTGCACACCATCATTCAATGCCACAATGTCACACTGAAATGCATAACCAAATAAAAGGCCCGAAATCCGCTAACAAAATTTACTGAAAATTTCAGAACATATAAAATACTTTAACATTGTGATATATTGAACAGAAAATGGAACATTATGAACTGTGTTGAAAGTTCCTACAGAAGATGGCATCCCATAATCACTGTTACTCAACTGCAGGTGTATCGGTCAAATCTGCCATCGACTTATTACAGAAAATCCCCTATTTGAATTTTCCAATTCAGATTTTAAAGAAAAAAAAAAGGCAAATTTTGAAATATTTTCATTGCACCCCAAACTAATAAATTCTTTAATTGCTGGGATTTCAATATACCTTAACGCGCATGGAAGCTCCCGTATTTCGGCAATTTTTCTATAGGAATCCATTTGCAGTTAGCTAAAAAGTGTATAGGGCTGAAAGTAAAGATAGTTTTCATCATTTGCATCTATTGTGCATGACATTTTTCTTTTATTTTGAATGCATATAAGATTTTAGTTGAAAGTAAATCACTGGAATTTTAGGAGTTTTTAAATCCAGAAAGTAGGCGTGAAAGTTTTGACCATTTTCGCTACAAATAACGCTGAGTAATATCGGGCTTTCACATAAAAACTATCCCGCACGTGTGGCATTTTGATTCTCTGTAACTGGGCGCGTCGCTGCTAGCCGAGAACATATTCTAACTTCGCTTTTATAAATGTGTATAAAATCTTAGCTCATCGAGGATGCTGAAAATATGTTCCCCTTCGACTAAAAGACATTGTATCGGGGAAAGATACTCTGATTGACAGTTTAAGTTTAGCCACTGTAATGTTTCTGATTTTATTTGTGGTATTTTTCTTTGGTTCTCCAAGTTTTATAACTTTGTCCTTCAGACAACCCCACAGGTAAAAATCACACTGTTAAATCTGCTGAGTGAGAGGTTCATACATAGGCACCAATCACTATCTTCAAACAATTGAATTCACAGACTGCGCAATCCTCAAGGGTGGCAGAGATCCTTAAGGCGCGAACACGTGAGCGGCAGGTCTTATGTTCCATTCCCACCAGGACAGTCCTCCCCGACTGGATTTTTCAGGTTTTCCTCAGTCCTCATAAATGGCAAATGCCACGGATGTACCCTAAACTTAGGCTAGGAACGCTTCTCCTTCCTTTAAAAAAATACTCCTTTCCCAATTTATCATTTCATTTCATGTATCTTCGGTCTTGGTGGTCTGTGGCAACTCAAATTGGCGGGTTGGATCCCGGCCAGGACCGTTGGATTTTTTAGGGCGTAAAAATCCTAAGTATGGCTTCCTTCGGAAGGGAAGTTAAGCTGTGGGTACTGTACCGTACATTTACAGTATGATAAAGAACCTGGAGTCTAAAAGAGGCCCCTGAGCACAATTTGCCGGCCGTTTCACGCCCTGATTTGAATGGGAAGGTGATCGGAGACGTTGAATAGAGTCCGTAATCAACAAAAAATATCATATATCATTAGTGTACACTGCCTGTGGTGCCTCAGTAGTAAAGACGAGCGTGATACATTGTTAAAAAAAAAAAGACTCCTGTACTGTATGAGCAGTTATAAACCACCCAAATTATTTCTCTTCTGTAAGCTGATGAAAAAATGGAAGTCAAAATGTCTCATCTGTACCTCTTTCTTCATCCTTCTGGCCCATTAAAAATCGGACCGATAATACGGCTTGCACTAACAACACACCAAACTCAAACTTTCCTACCATAAAGAGCAGTTTCCTGCGCATGATGTGGATTTTCGATAAACCATTAGGGTATGTTTTGATCATTCACGCAGTCGTTCAGGTAAAACCAGGCCTCTTCTGAAAGGAACAGAAGCGTTGAATCCATTAAATCATTCACAGATGAAAAAAATCGCAATAAAGCACTCCTATTGGGTCGCCTAGTTTTAAACAATGGACAAGTGCATACTTTTAAGGTTTGAGATTTAAGTTGCTTTATGTGAGAACCCACTGAAGCCCTAAGAAATTGTGATAATTTCTGGAGTAGTTTTGTTGGCGAAAACGTTCAAGATTCACACCAATTTCGTATAGGTTATCTTCTGCTAAAACTGTACATTTCCGCCTGTATTTTTCTCCTTTTTTTCTTTATTTTTTTGTGTACTGGCCCAGTAGAACCAGATTTATTTACAATATCGTCATTTGCTATTCTGGAAGGAGACAATTGACCAGGGAACTATAAACGAAATTCTGCACGAACACTACGAGCAGACTTCTATTTGTGATAACATTTACACGCGAAAATGTGCTGTTCCAGAGTAAACTGTAGCATCTTGGAGAAGTTCAACTACTGCATTGCTTCGAAGAGACGTTCAATAACAGGAAGGGGGACATAGGGGAAAGAGTGGGGAGCGCAGCTCACAGCCGACGGGATAAAATCACAGCGCATCTAGAATAGTTTTTATGTGAAAGCTCTGTAGATTCTCTGCTTTGACTGTGGCGAAAGTGGAATTTTCCCTGGTTACTCAGTAGGTACCGGGGAAGGAATCTGTTCTCAGATCCAAGCCAGGAAAGGGATCGTTTGATACTAAAAGTAGGGTACTAATTCTAGGAAGTAGCCATGCTAGGAGTAACAGATTGGGATGAAATATTCTGTCGGCAACATATTTAAGCCCAATGTTGGTATTAGCGATGTGGTGGGGAACCTTAAGGAATTGTCAAAATCTTACTAAAGAGCATCGTATAGTAATATTGGGAGGAGCACGAAACGTTTTGGATAAAAATTGTAATTATTCACTTGAGGCACATACGAAACAATTGTACATAGACCGGTGTCAATTATGTGAACTAAGCTAACGTTTGGGTACTAACGAGGGTGTAATCTGCGGAACCTCGAAAATATTTTCCCTTTAATACTTCGAAACTTCATTCTAATACTTCCTACTCATCACTGAAGATGAATGGAAAGGAAAACAGCGACCCTTCACTCCTGCAGGCTCTAAGACTCCTTGCAGGTCAGTCGACATTCACACCAGTAAACGATTGATTTATTTATGGACGCTCTTTAACATCTCTGGTCATCAGCGTCCCATTCAACTCGGGGCGTGAAACGGCCGACAAATTTTGCTCAGAGGCCTTTCTGTCAGGCTCGAGGTTCTTTATAGTGCCGTAAATATACGACACGGGGCCCACGGCTTTACTTCCCTTCCGAAGGAAGCCATACTTAGGATTTTTACGCCCGAAAAAATCCATTGGTCCTGGTCGGGTTCGAACCCGCGATCTTGGGTTTAGGAGGCAAGTATGGTAACCACACACCAATAAAGGCAAAATCTTCACAAGGCAGTATCAACAGAAACATCTACCTCGGCGAAGAAGCATCCGCTAGACCCCAGGTTGAAATTTGCAAAGGCCCGCCAAAGAAGAATGCAGCTGCGTGACTCATCCATCCCCTTCCCCAGAGGACAGCATATCGCTAATACAAGATAGATGCAGCAGCCCGAGGCTCGCGCCACAACTAAAGCCGCTAAGAGGCGAGCAGAAACTCTGGGGACTCTTTATGAACCTACGAATTCACCAGTGACTATAGATGCGCAAATAGAGTATGCCAAATGCCAACTTGGAGTGACTTGCTTAAATTGTTCAGCACCCTCTTTCCATTCTGATGGAATTAAAGGCAACGGTCCATAGTGACTGTGATCCTCCACGTAAATTTGCGATGGTCTTCGAAGGAGTGCGATCCCTACTTCGATTATCGGATTACCCATAATGGCATTAACCTACCCCAATTTTTTTCGTTTTGCATACTACTATGCGAACGGAGTTAAGAACCAAAATGAACACCTGCTCGAGTTTGCGGCGCAGCACGGATTCGAAGTGATGCTACTATGAGAGACTCGTCTTAAACCAGAACTTACATTTAGGCTCCCAGGTTTTACCATAAATAAAAAAAAAATAGATTTGGATGACCGAAGGAAGGGGTGGCGATTCTGATTAAATCTAACACAACACACCTGCCCACCGCCAACAGTGGCCGAGGTTGTTAAGGTGCAGACTCGTGAGCGGGAGGTCTGAGGTTCGATTTCTTGATTTGTTGTTGATTTGTTTTATTTACGGACGCTCTTTAACGTCTCAGGTCATCAGTGTCCCATTCAATTTAGGGCGTGAAACGGTTGACAAATTTTGCTCAGAGGACTCTTCTTTCAGGCTTGAGGTTCTTTTTCGTGCCGTAAATGTACGACAAGGGACCCACGGCTTTACTTCCCTTCCGAAGGAAGCCATACTTAGGATTTTACGCCCCGAAAAAATCCATCGATCTAGGCAGGGTTTGTACCCGCAATCTTGGGTGTAGAAGGCAAGTATGGTTACCACTACACCACCAGGACCGACTCTGGGGTTCGAATCTCGCCAGGACCGTCCTCCCTGACAGGTTTTTTCCAGGTTTTCCTCGGTGTTCATAATTGGCAAATGCCGAGGAGGTACCCTAAACTTAGGACTGGAACGCTTCCTTCCTTAAAAAAATCCTTTCCCAGTTTATCATTTCATCTCATATATCACCAGTGTCCCCCGCCTGTGGTGTCTCAGTAATTAAAACGGGCGTTAAACACTATTAAAAAAAACACCTGCCCGGCTGCCTCCTACCTTGAGGCAGTTGCAATATTTATGAGTGTTGAGCACAGGGAGACCGCTCTGGTTGCCGGCTATTATCTGCCTGGTTTTCCGTTTTTAAAAACAGATATTCAGAGAGCCTGCATGCTTTTCTTAAGGCATTATTAGCTGGCGTCTTTAATGCCAAGCATAGACAATGGAATAACGTTGCAGCAAACCCTCGTGGTCAGCAATTAGCAGATTTCATTCATGCGAACGCCACCTTTGAAATACAGGGACCCACGTTAAGACCCAGGGCTGGCAGGCCAAGTGTCATTGATTTAGTAATCACTAGACACATTCCATATTAATTAGTTTTACAAACTTCCCATGAGAAGATGATCCAGTATTTGGTGAACTTTTAACTTGTAACTAAGCAAGACCCAGAGGTAATTTGAATCATGAAATTGGTTGGAATGCCGTAATAGAGGCTCTGGATGCTGCATTTCAGCCCAACTAAATATTCAAATTATGGCAGAATTAAATGCAGCTATAGAAAAATTCTGATAATACATTGGGTACTGTCAAACAGCACACTTACAGATTTCCTACGAACAATGATTATCCATATACTCTGCTACAACACTTTGATCTGCGTAAGCGTGAATACCTTATGCACAGACTGATAGAGCGTCATCCAACACTGCATATAGTATATAGAGTTCTTCAGTTAAAGGTCCGGCTCCTAATTCGGCCACGCCATGGCTTAACATGGGGGAACAAAGTGAATCGCCTTGATTTGAAGGATAAGAACTTATGGTGACTTATTCGAAAGCTTAGAGGTGACCGTGATGCATATTCGCATCCAGCTCACGGCGTTCGAAGTTGGCTGATATATGAACCAGAGGAAAAAGTCACTGCGCTGGCTGATGAATAAGAGAAACCACATGACCTGTTCGACGATCCCCAAGTTCAACCTAATAATTGGACAAATTCGCAACTATCTAAATGAGGACCTAGTAAAATGAGGAGCAAGATAACTTACCGTTTATAACTTACAAGGAAGTGGAAAAACAACTCCGTCATTTAAATGCGAGTAAGACTTCTGGACATGAGAGAGTTAAGAGTTAAGACTGTTGAATCGACTACCAAGGTGGCTTATTTTCCATCTAACCAAAATTGTCTACACTTACGTTAATATTTGCAACTTAAGCCTTTATTTGAACGACTGACGCCGGAGCACCAATTTGGTTTTAAACGAAAACATTTTACTTCAAAACAATTGTTAAGAGTAGTGGAAAAAGCAACACTTGATATTCGGAGAAAGAGATTTTCAGCAGCAGTGCTACTTGACATACGTAAAGCCTTTCCCAGCTCATGGCACTCCGGGCAATTACATAACTCATTAGCGCTAAGATCCCCCGTCTGTAATTAAAATAGTACACAGCTTTCTATCGTCCAGAAAATTTAAGGTTAAATTGGAAGGTCGTGCATTCAATTAAACACCTATAACGAGTAGCCTCCGGGAGACAGTATATTATCACCAAGATCATTTTCTATTTACATGTCGTATTTTGAAACCATCTTTCAATATGCGGACGCTGTACTGATACTTGCGCAGCACAAAGGACTTGATTACGCACTTGACCAACTCCGTGCTCATCTCATACAGGTGAGGGAATGGTGAGAGAGAGCCTGTGCGGAGAAAAAAAGGAGGCCATTCTTCTTACTAAACGTCGAAGACCAGCACGTCCATGATTGAGACATTAAATAATCAAGGAATTCCTTTGAAGAGGCAGGTTAAGTACTTATGGGCGACCTTGGATCAAAGTCTTGTCTTTCAATCTGATGTGTGTAACCAGGGTACGAAAGTTAGAGTAGCTATATCCCAGTAGTCCCCCATTTTCAAGATCAATTCCGATCCGATCCCAGTATAATTAAAAATTTATAATCTCATTGATCCGGCAATTGGGTTCAATGCTGCACTATTTTGCTTCGCCACAAATTAAATTTTTACGAAAGCTCAAAATATTGCCCTAAGGAGCATTTTTGGCGCAGAATAGATATTCCTTCGAAATTTTGCACCAGCTCTCCGGCCTTAAACGTGTCCTAAACACTATTAGGGAACGAGCTCAAAAAATACATGAAGCACTTGAACACCATCCTAATTTATTCATTAGCACGCTTTGTAATTATAATGCTGAACTTGGTACTGGAAGTAGCGCTCCCTTCCACAGGGGATGCTGGGTCTAGACTGACGAAGGGCCTGGGCTCGGTAACCAAACTATCGTCTATTCACTGTAAGAGGAGACTGTCACATCCAGGTGACCGTCGCCAAACGGTTGGCGTACTCCTGCGGCCCTTATATGGAAACGTAGGTTAAGCCGCTTTGGACGTGGTCGACACTTGGATGGGAAGACAGCCTTCCATCAAGCTTAAGTGAACAAGCTAAACTACGCGTGTGAACAAAAGCCCTAAGTGTTAGGGGAAGCACTTATATTCCTTCCTTAGGCATTCAAACCTTTAGACTCCAAAAATTTGACAAACCTCGGGTAATAGGAGAATCGCCAGTTATAGCCAAGATGTGGCCAGGTGCAGCCAATAACCCTGTTCTTCAGTAGGGTCGGTCCGAAAAACGTGAATAATTCAACGGAAATAAAATTCCTAAACATCATAAGTGGCACTTTTAAGTAATAATTCAATACAGTTTGCAGTATGGACATGCTAATAATAAATCTGATTACTAGAACATGTGCATATTTAGCACCCAAAGGACACTAGATCCACTCGTTGGAATGGGGAAAGACCAGCACTAGTTGCATCAACTCATCAACTCCTCTCCCTAATTATTAGAAAAGCATCCTATGACCATTATCCCACTCTGCGGTAAAAACATGCACGGGTAGGGACAGCAATGTTACACTGGCTGGTTATCCAGCCTGTCATCAATTCTGGTCTGGTCTGGTTTGATCGAGTGCAATTTCTGAGTGAGACTTCCTTCAGATTTTTCTTCGGATTCTGATAAAACATCCGTTTTGTCATTACATTCTTCCTACTTCAGGAAGAAGCGGACAGCTCGTCTGTTCTTGCCTCAGAGGAAGACCAGAAATACAGAATAGTGGTGGAAAAGAAAAAGTAGCATTCCCGCCCCCACTTCCAGAGTAAAAGCTCCATCGATGTCACTGGGGGTTCTGCAATGAGTTCTAACCGGAACAGGAACACCGAAAGACCTCCGATAATCGTGAAGTCCTTCCAGGATGTTACAGGCTTCCTCAGCTATGCCCCCGCTCATGGGGATGCAAAGTGATCAGGAAAGGCCACACTTACCGGTTCCAGTATAAATGTGCTGAGGACCTCAAAAGCTACAGAGTTTCCTCACTAAGAAAAGAATTCAACAATTTTCTTTTGCTGCTGACAAGGTTCGCGAAAGGTGCATTATTAAAGGGCTGCCAGTGGACGCTCCGGTGGGAGATATCGCTGTGGACCACTGTCAGACATAAATGTGAAAGTAGCGAAATCGCACACCAAGTCCGATGAAGAAGGTCCAGCCTCAGAGAATCCCCATCTCCCTTTTCTTATTTATTGTTGAGCAGGCTGATGACCCTGATTTAGCATTTGACAAGATCCCGTCGATTTACCATCGCAGCGTGAAGATATTAAATGTCCCAATGCCATAGTGGTCCTGCTCAGTGCAATCACTGTTTGGGCTTCAACCAGGCGAGCCAGTTCTGTTACAGCACTCGCTGCCTTAGATGGGTGGTACCCATCTCCGAGTTCGTACAACGAGCTCCCAAGGAGACTCTTACCTGCGCTAATTGCCAGGGAGAGAATGCGACTTGCTACGGAAGATGTTCTGTAAGATTGAGAATGCTCAACAATAATTGAAATACCGGATCTAGCACCTCCAACTTAAGCAAATAAGAACCAAATAGGACCCGTAAGGGAGAGCGCGACTTCGGCCGCTGCTCCTCAGATGCTCCAGATGTGCGCTGTGCAGACCATAAGTACCCGTGGTACTTCTGACGTTACTGGAAGAACGCAGGGCTGGACTATTCGAGACCCTCCTTTCGGGGAGTCTCCGAATGGGTTGGACTCTGCGGCGCATGTGGTGCAGTCACCCACGGTAAATTGGCTACCTGCAGCTGTAGCGTGCCACTTGGGAGTGATTTAGGCGTGTACCATGTGGCAGGAGTTAAGCACTCCACAATAGAAACACCGGGTCTGGCACCTCCAACTTAAGCAGACCAAAACCAAGTAGGTCCAACAACACAGCAACTACCATTGCAGGCAATGCGGCAAGCTGCTCTATGTCAAACACGACAGGAGACCAGGCAATATCTCACGCCACAGCAACCTAAGAGGACCATCATCTTAAGCAGCAATGACTTAGGGGCATCGTTCTGATTTGCGTACCAACGTGCGAGCTCAAACTCAACATACGCCAACCCAGCCCAAGAACAAAGAGCACAAAATTCCTCTCCACGGCCAAAGAGGAAGGGGCCTTCATCCAGGAACATTCCGGCGACGGGGAGAGCAGAAGCCGGCCCTGCTAATGCCAATTGCTCCCCAACAAGCAGGGGAATCTGTGGAGCGGCTTACGCCCCCCAGGCCTACTCCCTGCTCACCACTTTCGACTAAACCACTAACTCCAATCCACAGAGTGCAAACGTTTTGAAGCTGCTGCGTGGGTAGACATATGTCAGGCGGCTTCAGGATGTTTGCACTCTTATTACTCATCGCAACCGACTCCTACTGCAAGATTATATGTCTCGAGGCTGTCGCCCTTCTTTCAACGGAAACCAGGCGACCCAGAATGATGATCGGAATGAGGTCTCACATTTAGTTCCGATTCGCATTTTGAAAGGCAAACTGCCTCGTGGAAAAGAGGGACGATCTTCAGCATTTAGCTGCGCGGTTTGACATAGATGCCATATTAGTTAGAGAGATGCATTTCCATCAATATAGCCGCTTCCATTTTCCGGGCTATAACTATATTCGCAATAGCCCAAGCGGTGGCACAGCGATTCTTGTGCGAAGGAGTGTAGTCCACCGTACAATCCAGATTCTTTAAACCCTAGAGGCCAAGGTCATAATTGTTGATCACTGGCACAGAGGTTCTGCTAATATCTACAAATCACTCCCCTTTCAGAGTATTTGTGGAAGTCGATTACTTTCATTCTGGCCCTGCATCCTTGTCATTCTGGCCGGTGATTTTAATGCCAAACATCCCCGTTGGCATTTCACTCGCAGCAGACGCCAGAGGTAACAATCACTTGCATTATAGATCAGGATTCACCACTTAAGAGTACAGGGTCCCTGGCAACCCACACAAAATCTTCTTAGGAGAGGACGATAATCTCTCATCTATTTCGTGATCCTCAAGTACTTCCCACACATCTCGCCCCTCAATGCACTACGTTCCAAACATAACCCAGGGTTTGTAGAAATCAATACAAGGATTCCAGCCATGATGTCGCATGTATAGTCAGCGAGATCGTTTGGAAGAGTGTTGAGTGCCTCAGTACTATTCTCCCTCCAAGCCCTAAGAAATACCTACCTTGCAGACCGCTATCTCATCCATCTTCCTTTCGATTATGCAAGTGAATCACAACCTTAAAATCTCAAACCACCCCCTCTCCACACCAATATGTCATTCCTCTAGATTTAGAACTCCTTATTAACCAATCCTTGGCAGCCTGCATACTCTATCAACAACACCGAATGCCACATCTAGAAGACTCTTAAGGCAATTGCGCCAAGATATCACTGTCCGCCTTCGAGAGCACAACAGGCTTGCTTGCTTGCTTGCTTGGAAGGACAAGATTGCCAGACAGAATCTTGTCGATGGGTAAGAGTGGAAATTGGCTAAAAATCTTTGTGGACGAGACAGAACTCCCATCCCATCCACGACACCAAAAGTGTGTCTGTGATCTTAAAGCCAAAGGTAATATACTAGCTGACTAATTGGAAGTTCTATTCCGGCCTAGATACAACCACCAGGACAAGAACAACAGGATAATTTCTGCGAAGGCCTCAGACGCGAGGATTGTAGCATTCCTATCTTTCACCTTAGCGAAATCCATTACGCACTATGGCATCTCCGTACTAATAAGGCTGCAGGACATGATGGCTTAACCCCCTCTCATGCTCCGCAACCTCCCATTCAAGGCTGTGCTGTTCGTCACTAAGGTATTAAATGTGTGTGTGTTGGTCTTGGTCACTTTCCAAGAGAGCGGAGAGAGGTTCGCGTAATATGCCTATTGAAAGAGGACAAAGGCCCAGTCCATCCATCGAGCTACCGCTCCATCAGTCTCCTTTCAACATTATTGAAAGTCTGAGCTGCTTTTGCTTGTCCACTTGCTTCCTGTTCTGGGGAACATTCAAGCCATCCCTCCCCATCAAATTGGTTTTCGTTTTAGACACTCCATCATCCAACAGCTACGGCGTGTGGAGGAAGCTGCAGCCCTGGGTTTTCAGGACAAAGCATTCACCCCAAAGTTGTCTTTGGACGTGTAAAGGCTTTCTCTACGACCTGGTATGTCGGCTCCTTTACAAACATCTTTCTTGGGCATCCACACTAATACATACATTTATTACACTCTTACATTAAACACTGCACTTTCAAAGATGAGGTGTCAGGAAACAACTCTATATTTACATCTATACTTGACTGAGTTCCTAAAGGCTTTGTCTATCCCCAATACTATTTAATATATACATGGCCAACCTTCCATGCACGTCAGACGTCAACATAGCTCAATATACTGACAATGTTCTTGGTTTTCAAACAAATAGGCATCCAAGCAGAGCCACAAACTCTATAGAAATATTGCTACATCTAATAAAAATGTGGTGCTTGCGTTTGAGAATGTCCATCAGTCCAGTGAAAAGCAACACCATAATATTTACAAACCGCTGCGTACCCGCAAATAATCCCAAGTACGGCTTCCTTCGGATGGGAATTAAAGCTGTGGGTCCCATATCATAGATTTACGGCATGTCAAAGAACCTCAAGCCTGAAAGAAGAGGCCTGTGAGCAAAATTCATCTGCCATTTCACGCCATGAATTAAATGAGGAGTAGATAAACTGAGATGTTAAAGAGCGTCCGTAAATAAACCAAATCAACAGTACCCGCAAACTTTCTCGGTCTTACATACAGGTAATAGAGATTTCAGTGGGAGAATTCCCTCACTTATTTGGGAGTTTAGCTGGATAGGAGGATTACTTTTAGTAGACACATCGCTAACACAGCTCAAAGGGCGCTATTGCCGAACTAGCTCCCTGTATTCAGTTCCCGAGACATGCCTGTCTATCCAAAACTACACCTTTTTAAAGCCCTGATCATCTCTAACATGATGTTTCCCTGCAAAATCTGGGGCATGGCAGCAGATAGGTGACAGATAACATTACTGAGGGTGCTGAATATAGGGCTTAGAAGTAATTTATTCTGTATACCTCTGATTTCCTAAACAAACTGCTGCATGAAGCCTCTTATCTTCCATTTATGGAGGATGAAATTAGGTGCCGGACTACAAAATTATACAACTTGCCATATCATAAAAACGTACCTATTTTCACTGGACAATTACGATTGTCTTACCAGACCAAAACTGAAGTACAAGGTGGCACACCTCGTCTATGGACACCTTGGGTGACAATAATTCTCATTCAGTAAAGAGGAATAAAATCCAACATTTTACACAGTAAGCAATATGAGTGTGCTAATAACTAAAATTTAAGTTATCAACATATCCATATTCAACCTCTCCAGGATGTAAGATCCGCTCTTTACATCATAGAGAAGTCAAACTGGCTCCACAACACTTACACTCACTAAATACATTATTCACCATAATAAACTCAAATACTTTCTGTAGTTAAGCCCTAGATTGGGCAGGAACAAAGCAACATTACACGGGCTGGATAACAATCCAGTCTGCCATCAATTGCTTGACTTTACTTGCAATTTCAGAGGGGGTTTTTTTTTTTTTTTTTTTCCCCTTTTAAAAGTTGTTTCTGTGCTTGTGAATTTCAATTTCCTCTCGGTATAGGGGAAGATGGTAATAATATGTTGCAGCTAATCTATCATCTTGAAATGCAATTTTTTGTTCTCCGTATAAGAGGGCATGCTCAGCGATGGCTGACTTGTCTGACTGACCTAAGCGGCAATATCTCTTGTGTTCTGCAAAGAATGTATTAATGCTGCGCATTGTGGTGCCAATGTAAACGGAACACGGGAGCATGGTATTCTGCAAACGCCGGTTGAGCCAAGTGGTTTCCAAGTGTGTTGATCCTGTCGGGTTAAACCTGTGTCTACATTATGTCGTTTAAGTAGCTTGGAGATGCCGTTTTTTGACGGGTTTCATAAATGGAAGATAAGCTGTGCCCTTCTTAGGGTGTCCATTTGTTTTAAGTTGTTTCTGGGATGTAGGCTATTCTTATACTTACTAGGCTCCGTACCAGTTAGCTCGTAGTACTTGTGTTTTATCTCTCGTCCTAGGAACTTTGGTTCGCAGATAGGGGAGGCTCGATCTACGAGAGTTTTATCATAGCACGTTTCTACCTCGGATGGTGGTTTGAGACATAAAAATGTCTGTCGAGGTGGGTGTCCAAGGGTAACATCGGTCTTCTTGTTGATCAAACATCCTGGAAGGGCAGTTTTCCATCTCCATTGTAAACTGGAATTGTGGGTTATTCTGTTGTTGCAAGAAGTCGTGAAGAGCAGGCTCTTCTTGGTTCCATACTACGAAAGTATGGAAGTGTCGTCAACATAACGATACCGACAGGTCGGCTTGTGTGGGGCGGTGTACAAAGCTGTCTTTTCAAAATGCTACATGTAAAATGTGTCTATGACAGGGCTAAGAGAGCTATCCATAGCCATGTGATATGAATCACATTGCAAAATCCCGATGACCACAATAATGTGAACTTTGTGAATTTCTTCTGGGGGGCATAATAAACTTTGGATTAATGAGACAGGAGCCAAATGGGGGTTGGATCAGCTTCTTGGGAGAGAGTAAACGTCTCACATTAAAATTGTTCGGTGTCATCCATTTACCCATGGATTGAATTTGAACGCTAACTGTTGACTTGCTTATTTTACGGACGCTCTTTAAACATCTCAGGTCATCGGCATCCCATTCAAATCAGGGAGTGAAACAGCCGATCAATTTTTCTCAAAGGCCTCTTCCTTCAGAATTCAGGTTCTTTCTCGTGCCCTAAATTTACGACACGGGACTCACGATTTTACTTCCCTTTCGAAGGATTTTTACTCCCGAAAAAATCTATCGATCCTGGTCTGGATTGAACCCGCGATCTTGGGTTTACGAGGAAAGTACTGAAAGCTCACGCCAAGAAGATGATATAGCACTCCATTATTGAGAGCAGTATTAGGTGCTCTGGTAATAGTGCAGCAATTTCTCAATTAAACTTTATTAAAATAAGACAGTCAACCGAACTGAATGGAAGCATCGTAAAAAAGCAGGCACAATGATTGAAATTTCATCAAGATATTAAATGTTTAAGAAACAAAGCTTGTGAATTATTAATTAGTTTAAAGTCTATAAATTTGAATTCGGTTATTATACGCTTTTCTGAACATCATATGAAGAAACAGGAAGTGTTTCATTTCTCACTGGATGTATTATAGATCACTGTCTAATTATTGTAGACAAAACACTGTGTAGGAGGTGTGAGTACCTTTGTTAAAAACAACCTAGATTTAGATACAGATCTTGAAAGATACTGCATGGAACAAATTTTAAGTTGGCAGTTCAAATCTATACAGCAACTAATCAACTCATCATGTTAAGAGTATATAGTACCCCATCAGAAAATCTTGCAAAATTTCTTTAAGCTCATTTTGTGAAATTCTACAAAATTTTGAATATCTCTGTATCATTCCTAGTAGTGGCGCACGCGTTCCAACAATAAGGTATTATTGTTTGGCAGGCAGTTTTAAAATTTTCATTGTCATCTAAAGCTGTAAAAATTAAAGTAAATATTTTTTGGATTCTAACAAAGAACAAATTACTGAATTTAACACATTGCTTCATTTACTTCAGGTTGAACAGTTGATTTATAGTGAGGTTTGTTGAAGTGCAGTGTTTAGTAATGGCAGGGCTTAAAGAGAAAATGGAAAGAGAAAGGAAGAGTCTTTCAAAATAGTTAGGAGCATAATTTTTTCTTCGCGCCTGTAAATAAGGAATGTAGCTGCTCTGTTTATTATGTCGCGACACCATGGCACACGGCCGCAACGTAACGGAGAAAGGTTCGGCCCCTTAACAAACTATTCATGGGCTCAGAGCATGTCTTCGGCCGCGGGAAATATCAAATTTGATAAACTGGCAGAAACATCGTAAGCATAAAAATTTGGCTGTATTATCCGTTTGGCATTAAAATAAGGATAATGATGATATAATTATTATTATTATTATTGGTTGTTTAGGCAATCAAAAAACAAACTAGTAGTATTTCCTACTACAAGATACGGCGCTTACTCCCAAAATCTAGCACAGGCACACTGTAAATGTAGAATTCTCAAATTTCATTGGAAGCGGCGAAGACGTCTAGTACTCCGAGGCAAAAGTTTCGATTACTTTTCTCAGGTAATTTATTTCTTCTCTTACACTCGATACTTAAAATACTGAATTACTTAATGGCGCTTGTAACACACTGCTACGTATTTTTAGTTTTAATTTTGAAAATGATTGTTCAGCTGACGCGACCAGTACAGTTAGAGAGAGAAATAAATTGAAAGCAGTGCCAACGCCTGGTATGCTCGACACTAAAGCGTAATTTTGGATTAGCAAGAATTGCGCCAATTTTCGAACAGACGTTTCGTCCTTTATCCCGTATTTCAATGCACATTTGAAGCACTGTAGTTGAAATGAAAACTCTTCTTTAATCTTCAACATATTGCATTGATAAGCATCTGAAAAATACCTCGGTCCAAAAATTGAAAATGAATTAAATCGGCTGTTATCACAGAAAGTAGAGAATGAAATCAAGTGTGCACACTTTTTTCATAAAGCCATTTCTGGGGAATATCTGCAAAAAAATGCCAGTCAGGGAGGATGGTGGGATTTGAACCCCAGACCTTCCGCTCACGAGTCCACGCCTTTACGACCTCTGCCACCCGTGGTGGTTTCCATTCAAACAAATTGAAAAGTTGCTGAACTCCTGTTAGTAAATAACCAACATGACTCACAAACAGCCTCTTCTTTTCTATAATAACAGGCATTGTCGTCACTTTATCCCGCCTTTGTTAATTGTTCATAGTAATGAACGAAGAAACATTTTATTATTTTGCTTAGGATCGTTCGGAAATGGATTTTGGGATTTGCAAGACGTATGCCTTATAATAAACTTCATTGTGTTATCATTTAAAATATGTGGAAAATTAGCAGGATGAGTAGGAAGCAGTACCAAAGAACTTGCATCATGCTGTGCGCCATTACTTCCGTTCTGAATTTCAGTAGAAATGTCGAGCAAGCTCATTCTTCGCTCTACCACTGATTGAATTTACATTACTGTCATTTGTTCTTAGAGAAACACGTGACCTCTACAACAATTTCCATTTATTATTTCTGAACTAGCATAATAGAAAGACTAATTTAACTCATTTTGAAAGTGATCTTTCAATCTCTCTAGTTTTTTCTCCGTTTTTGAGCACCACTCAAATGTTCATCAACTAGTTTTAAGTGGTTTCATTTTGAAAAGAGAGAGAAAGAGAGAGAGACAGAAAACAGGATTAAACAAAAAAACATAAAACACAAAAATTAAATTGCTAGAACTAGGCTATTTTTAATTTAATATTGTAAGGGACATGAGATCATAAACACTGTTTCACTTCTACCATCGTATTAATCTTAATGTAATATTCAAGCCAAGCGACATCACTTCTGTCTCAATAATGCTAAAGTAACGGAAAAATGAACTAATGCATTCATCGTTCACGAATGTAAACTAACATGCATTGTTCGCTACTCGCGGCGCAGTGACAAACGACAGGCTTGTGTTAATTTTCAATAGGCAGTGTAATGATTGTTGACATTTACCGGCGTGTTCACTGAAAGATACAACTGTATTTCTTTTACTACTCTACATGTGTACGGGGCTCTCAGTTATGCTCCTGATACAAGACGAACTTTTTAATCTTAACTTTTTATTTACGATACCATGCATTCAAATTTTGACACCAAATATTCAAATTATTCTAATTTGTGAGCAGAAAAACTAAATATATTAAAAATATCAATTAGTGTTAAGGACAAAACATTATGTATACTATCCTAAATCAAAATAAATTTACAATAAAGTATATATCAATTAACAAAATGTTTTGCACCTAAAATGGAACATTTTACAAATGCAGAGATTTTAATGAACGTTTACTGCAATAATGTTCTTATTTTCTAAATATTCAAATGTAAAACATAAAAGTTGCTACTTTCTCACTGTCGTATTAGGAGAGTTAACCACGTTTACTGCAATTATGTTCTTATTTTCTAAATATTCAAATGTAAAACATAAAAGTTGCTACTTTCTCACTGTCGTATTAGGAGAGTTAACCACGCAATGTCGCGATACGGCTCGCTTTGCATTCTGCAAGAAATTCGTGAATGTCAGTATTTCAACCTTGCTTTTGATTCGTCCGTATTAGTTCCACCTCTCTGTTACTTTAATAAGATAGAGATTATAAATTAAGAATTTTTATCATCATCTATATCAGGACAAAAAAGAGAAATAGATTTTGATAAGCACAAAATGACTTGAATAAACTTATGTAGTGTACCTGCGGCCGTTCCTCAATGGTAGGTTCCCATATAGCATTTATTTTCTTAGTTTAAAAGAAACATTTAAATAGAAACCACCAACATTTGTCTTTTACATCAAAAAGTCTTACTGCTAAATACGATTAAACTTTTCAAATGGATAAAAGTAATTAATGTTGCTAATTTCATTTCGTTACGTGAACTAATACACTATAATTCACAGAATTTCGAAAAAACTTAATTCACGGTATGTGTTAAGTGAGATAAGGGGTTTGTGTAATGGAAAAGTTTTGGAACGATTTTTTTAAACTTCGCACTATATAAAACTGTTTTGATATGAACAATATAAAGAATACCCTGAATTAGACCCTTTTTCATGGCAGTTAAAGGTTGCCTTCCTAGCTAATCTAACAGGAATATACATATATAAAGTTGTGTCTGCATATTTCTGAGAGAGAGAGAATTTTAAGTAAAATAAAAATTCATCAAAGGTAAACAGAGTTAGCCTCTCCAATGACTTTTCGAAACTTTTTTTTTCACTGCACTAAAATCAACAATCCAGTTGAATTAAATAAAAGTAATCCAAAGCCTTAAAGGCGAAAATTCAAGAAGATATGACAATACCACAAACATTTTTTAGAAAAACACCTGCAGACCCAATTTAATTATATGAAATAATTGTATATAAGAGTTTTCGTTTTTGACAGGAGCTTTCCCAGACAGATTAAAACACTCAAGCCATTATTTAAAAAAGGCAAAAATCACTGATGTGAACCTATAGCATGTTCATTATTAAACATATTTGAAAAATGTTTAAATACAGCACCATCCACGTGGAAATATTAGCCAGTTTAGGAAATATATATATTTCAACTAACTAGTGAACTTCTCGTGTGTCTTGATAGTAGACCTCATACACTTTCATTCTTTTTTGTATTTAAAAAGCTTTTAACTGTATTGGTTTTGTTTATTTATGGAGGCTCTTTAACATCTCAGCTCATCAGCGTACCCTTCAAGGTGAAATGGCCGATAAATTTTGCTCAGAGATCTCTTCTTGGCGCTTTTACACGCCGCAAATATACATGGGATCCACGGCTTTACTTACCTTCCGAGGAAAGCCATACTTAGAATTTTTAGGCCCGAAAAAATCAATCGATTCTCGCCGGGATCGAACCTGCGATCTTGGGTTTAGGAGAGCCCATTTATAACTGTGAATCACAACATACCTCTTTCAAAGTTATACTTTTATTATATAGATAGCAAAAGTTATTCACGACTTGCAGTTAATTAACCAACAGAAAAAAGAAAGTTGCAATAAACTCATCAGATAATCATAATACTTACTCAGAATGGTGCAAGTTAACATGCTGTTCCACAGAGTTCAATTTTGGGTTCTCTATTGTTTCCCAAATACAGGCATCCCATTTATGTTAATTGTCCAGAATAACATGTCAAAAACGTTTGAAATAATTTTTCATTTGACGCATTAGAAAATTATTTGGGGTGAGTAAAATAAATGGGACATTCTGTATATCAGTTATCTTCCGTTAAGGATATACAAAAATAATTTTTCAGCAATCTTTGCTTATGATACAAGTATTTCCATTAGAGAATCTAAAATTAACAGTTTATCAGATGTGTTAAATGAAATATTTTACAGTAAATAATTATAATGTGATAGTAATAAAATCCATATAAATGTTGAGAAAATAAATACCGAGAGTGCCAAAAAAAATATACACACACTTCAAGCAAAGAAAAAACTGTGTTAACAGGAAAACTTAATTCACAAAAACAGAAAATGATGAACACTAATCATCTTAAGACTTGTACAGTTACAATGGTTGCTCAAAATGCCTACCATCGGCGCCGATACACTTCCGAGTACGTTGAACTACTAATTGAGCAACGTTTCCGAACGCGTTCTCAGCGATTGAGCATATGCCGTTTCAATTTCTTCCCGAAGTGCTGCCATTGTAGCTGGTCTGCCCATTATGAACATCGCATACAGTACTATGAGCCTCAAATCTGTCTCGAATGTGTGCAATTGTTACTCGCGTTGGCGGTTCTGTTCTGTACACACGTCTCCATTGCCTTTGAACTTCAACAGCATTCTCTGTTTTCCAGTACCACTTCAAAATTGCTTTCCGCTGTTCAAACGATAATCTTGGCTCCATTTTGTTGTAGCAACGCTAGCATAACAATGTGAGCTACACGTGTTTACAGATCATCATATGATAATATTGACTTCATTTGTTCATTGTTGATTTACCTGTCACGTATCAACGCTATCATAATGTGAGTCACATCTGTTTGCAGAACATCATACTACACATTCCTGTTGTTTTTCGGTGCCACTTTGAAATATACTAAATAGATATCTACTGTGAAAGTGTACATACATTTTTGGCACCCTCGGTACATTGTTTTCCAAATAAAAACATGGAAAATAATATTCAACATGAAGGCAAGGAAATAAGTCATTTTCCTAATATGAGATAAAGTTTTGTATTATTATTGATCATAACAAGGATTGGAATGACCACATTGATTACATTTTACCAAAATTGAATTCGTGCTTTATGCAACTGGTTCATTAATTCGTTTTGCAAATATGAACATCTTAAAATCAATTATGCTTACTAGTAATCATTAATGACTTATAGAACAATCTTCTGAGGAAATTCTGTTTGTGCTAAAAGAATATTTATATTACATAAATGTGTGGTAAGGATGATGGCAGGAATAAAATATACAAATCATGTAGAACACTTTTCAAAAACATTGGAAATTCTACCGCTAACACGAGTATATTTTAACTCTATACCGTTATTTTAGTAGCAAATATTCCCAAATATCCATAAAAAATGCAGACATGCATTACAGAAAAAAAAGCAGTTTACTTACATAGACCAAGCAGTAATCTATAAGATTTTTTTCAAAAAGGTATTTACTATTATATTATTGAACTGTTTAACCATTTCCATTAACTATAAAAGAATTGCATTATAATGGAATCAAATTAAAGTTAAAATTTTAAAAAAAGTTATTTCACACATTCTCTACAGTGGGCGAATTCATTCGCCTGAAAAAATAATAGCTATAATTTAACGGATATTTTCATGCGTGTAAATTTATACAATATGTAAATATCTTTATATTCTTTAATGTAACAATACATGTAACATGCAATTTCTGACAATCTACATCCTAGAGTTAAACTCAACAAAAATCAATTCAAATATTGGGAATATGCGATAAAATAGAAATAACAGAACATATAAAAAGCTTCTTGGAGATTACTAATTAATTTTAAGGAAAAACCAAACAGTATAACATTTGGAAACAAAGAATTTTAAGTAGAAACTAGCAAATTGGTCCTGAATGATCTACTAGTTCACATCAAATTTCTGCTCATTGTAGCATCTGCCTTTAAATTGTCAGAACCACTTGTTCCATAATATGATTTTAGGAGTATTTAATTTTATTGTCAAGATTCTGTTGATATTTTAATGTGTTAAAGAAATACAACTAATAGCATTTAGCAAACTAATAAGATACTAACATTTCCTTTTAATTAAGTGTTCTAATAATAAAGTTTACATCTCATTGTAAGCACGAATCTTGGTATCACAATTTAACAATGTTTTGCGTTTTGATCATTTTTGTTTGTAGTACTCTTAGATGCAAGAAAGCAAGGCTAAGAACAGCATTGACACACAATTCACTAAGTACTTTATGCGTGTTACACTTCATCGAGAAAAAATCAATTTTGAAGAGAATATTTTTATTGGAAAAGTTGTAGGTCATTAGGGGAAGGAGCAAAAGGCGAACCCAGTATTTAAATAATTCAAACAAAGGGGAGTGCTACATATTTACACTTTATTACAATGGAATTCCCTAATCTCACATTGTTTCTTTTCCTTAACCGTGATAAGGAAGCTGGCGTTTTACTTTCCAAATCAGTTTCATTTACTGTACTCATATAAGGAGTTACTTAAGTAAATATCTTTCCTGGGGCTTTTAATTATATTAACATAATATTTCAATCTCAGTATCTGTAATGATAGACGGCAATGAATCAGTTGGCGATTATGGAAATTTAAATTATTATTTTGATCATTTGAGCAATGTGTTTAGATTATGCGGCATGTGTATTTGGCTTGATACCATATAATGTCGGTAAATATCCTCAAGCGTTCAAAAAAAAAAAAAAAAAAACGCACAGCAAAATAGACGTTTACAGGGCGAGGGCTGAATGAGGTAAATGAAATATTAAATTACTATATAAAATTCATTTTTGTTCACCCCTACTGGGATGAAAATCCGTGGGCGCCCCGAAATGATATAAGTATATTGCATAACTTTTTCGGTCATGTAATCGGTGTTTAATGTTAATTTGGATTTGCTGATCAGAGAGTTATGTTATTCATTATTGCGCTTACCTTTAAAGATGAATCATTTATAATACTAAATTCTTTGTTATTTATTATTTAATCATGTTGTTATGCAATGATTAACAGTATAAGAAATCTCACTGTATACCTCTGCACTATGTAAACTGTTGTCAAATTGCTTATGCATATCGACGTTTGTCATACTCCTAATGTATTTAGGAGCCTCTACAAGAAATAATAAATAAAATTAAATTGAATGCTTCCTCAATTTCCCATTTTATGCGTGTCTGCACTGCGCTTTAAGCTTCCGAAATGACTGGAGAATTCTTCGACTTTAAAGAACTTATGACATGTTTATGCAAATAATAAAGTCAGAAATTAGGAATAAAGTAACTTTAGTTATTTTACGGCTCTACAGCCTTTTCAGCATCCATTTCGCTTCCGTTTTCATAAATCTAAACAACTACTCCCAAGTTATTTAAAAACATGCATTACATTGCCTACCTTCTGGAAGAAAATGTCCGCTGGCTCTTGAGCCTCACCATCTCCTGAAAATAGAAGCAGGGATTTTACAATCTAGGTGCCTGTTAGTTAGTCGAACCTGTTCTAAGACGAGGAAACCTTTACACTGAAGGAGGAGAAGCCAAGTCTGACAGATAAGAGAGTGTGCCTAGAGACAGGTGGAAATGTTGCGAGAAAAGCCTCTACAACAATGGCAGTTGTGCTTACCTAGAATCATGTGTTCCAGCTTCCGGCGATCAACGCGGAACCTGTCTTCGAAGAGAAACTCCACGCTGGGCAGTCCAAGCAGAGTCACCAGATCTTGAGTACTTCCCCCATAGCTGCTACTTCCGCCACCTTGCGTGCCTACGGTTCCGCATTCCGATTCTGTGGTCTCTGATATATCGTCAGCTTTTGGGTCTGGGCTCATCCTCCTATGTTCACACTAGCTCAACGTTTGAGTCACTTTCAAAGAAAGTAAATGTGCACATGTCAAAATAATATAAGCTAAAGAATTCACCAAGTAGCCATAACTCTTAATTCATTTCATTATTTTGGCTGAAATACACAATAAAAATTGTAAAAAGTTAAAACCAACTTTCAGCTTAAAATAACGAACCAGGGTAGACACAGTGAAAGAAACATTATGCCCCGTCATCTACAGCAAACAAATTATGGGCTACTCTCTCTATCTCGAATAAACTCTTGTTAACTTGTTAAAACTTCTCGGGGTACGGAGCTTACCTGCGTCCGATGTAGACGTTCTTCACACCCTAAGACAAGGTCTTCGGTACTCCTGAATCCGATTGCCCATGTAAAGAAATGATGAAATTGTGCAGATATGGAGATGGAAGCTAGAGCAGAGAAAAATTATAAATAAAAAATTAGTAAAACTATCTTTAAAAAAAGACAAAAATTGAACAAATTTATTGAAAACTCTCACTTCACCCACATACTGCTCGCCTCAGGTGCTAAGAACAGACTTTGGCTGCTAAGATTGGCGCATCAAGTTAATTAGTTCTTTGAGGGGAAAATGAACGTGAATAATGTGGCAATTGTTAAGTTAATTGAAATGTGCTAGTTTATCATTGGGTGGAAAAATTCGTTAAGGAGGAGTTCGATGGTGCCGGTTGTTGTTGAAAATTTCCAGAAGCAATTGTTGTGCTTTAACTTAATTGGTGGTTGGTAGTCCCCCCCCCCTCTATGAATAAAATCGTGAGAAAGGTTAGATACAGACCATAAAATATTTAGCGGAGCTGTTCTTGAGGTTCAAACACAGGGTCTTATATGGGCGCCCTATAAGCCCGAAAACTGAATGCAAATTTACAACAAATTATAACCACCACTACATGTAAATTTTATGCCTGCAAGGCTGGGTCTATGTACCAGCTTCAGACATACTTAAGATTAATAAAACCAAACCATACCATACCAAACCAAAGAGCTAGTTTGCGATAGACCAGCAAACAAGGAGGGTGTATCGCATCTTTCCCCAGCTCGGAACTGTGTAAAATCTGCACTTCACATACCTTGGGAGAATGTGATTTAGTGAATAAGGAAAAGTTTTGATTTCACAAACTTTCTCTCACCAGTATAGCGAGGCTAGTAGTTCTTATTTAGATGAACATAGTAAAGCCACGTCTTAAAAAATTTATATTTGAGAAGCAGTAGATTGGTAACTTTTTCCACGGCTGTTTGTTACAACTCGCTTAACAGGAAAACTCTATAAATCAATTACCTGAATAAAATATTTGTGAAATTTATAACTACCTGCAGGTAGCCGATTTGTGTTCAGCACAGCAGACAAGGAAACTCCTTGGGCAGTTGGAAACCAAACATTTTTAAAGCTGTGTTTAACGCCAGTTTTTACTATAGAGGCATCACAGGCTATGAACGAGAGATGAACTGATGAACTGGAAAAGGAATTTTTAGAAAGGATGCGTTTCAGTACCAAGTTTAACATGCTTCTAATAAGAAAAGGTAGGGGAAAAAATAACTGAGAAGAAGGTCCTAGCAGCAATTTAACCGCAAATCTCCCGTTTACAGGTCCGGTGCTTTAACCACATCGGCCACTGGAACTTTTAGCTGCCTTATGTTATGACAAACACAACAAAGTGAAATGTCAAACTTTAAGGGCAGAAATGCAACGTTGTAAGTGAGGTGCAATATTTTTGCTTCATGTGAAATGCTTAGAGAACTTGGTAAAGAGTTGCGCTACCTATCCTTCAAAATTGAGCCTTAACATTGCGAGTGTTAATTGCACAATTTGCTTTTTATAAATACTCAATAGCATTACCATCTTTCTGAATTATCACAAACACACAAAGAAAATATTAGAAGCGGCATTTCATATTGCGATATAAAAGCTACACAATATACTATTATATTGAAGACTACAAATATTTAAATCATTTCATTCGTTAAGTTAAATTTATAGTCATGTTATAAGCTAAACGCACATATATTTGAGACCTGCAATAGTAATTATTTAAAGCCTATAACAGTTATGAAGGAGCATACATACATACATACAGTAAAGTGTTTAATAATGAGGGATGCATCTGTACCAGTCGCAAGGAAATTACGTTCAGGGTTTTATTTGTGAAAAATTTTTAAAAAATAAATAAATAAAGAACTAATTTGCAAAAGAAGCAGTATCAAAAATGATAATGTAACGCATTCTGAATCACCGTATAATACTCGCAAAACAGAAGAATAAGCTGACGCTTGTGTATTTGAGGGTGTTGCAGTTAAGTAGTTCGCTATGCTCTCAGAAGGTTAGAGAAGATTTTTCTTCCTGACCGGTGCCAACAAGTTGCCCAGTGGTCTCGACGCGCCCATCTTATTCAGATAGCAAAACAGGAGGTGTATGGGTTAGTAGCTTGGCAGATAAGGAAATGTTTACCAACTTACCCATTGAGGAAGCTCCGTCCTGGGGAAAGTCACGCCTGCTTTTCACAATCGGGGGCCTCGGAGAAAACAGTGCAATTTGAAGCATTGATTGCATCAACATGCAGCGAGTGTTCAGTGCATAACGCACGAGAAACAAGCAACTTTACGCCAAAAGTAACTCGGCAGAAACCATGTATTACAGCTATCATAACGTGCAAGAAATTTCAATTATACAGGGTGATCACATTTAATAGACTTTGTTTCAATAGGTGACGTGGCAAGAGGTGCACTCTCCCGAATTCTCAAAACTCTATTATACTGACAGAAGCTCGCTCCACAATATTGAAGTTATTCATTTCAAATGACTCGCGGCAAAGTCTGAATAAACAAGATCAGCCAATTTCAATGCTGCTGTATATGCTTTGCACAGGAAAGGAACACGTAAAGGAAATAATTAAACGGGAAAAGGAATGTACTTTCAACATGCATTCGCAACTGTGTAAGGAAGATCTTTCTTAATTTGCGGTGGGGCTAACGTCCATTGCTTTTACCTCTCGCAGCAAATAAAGCGCGAACTTATTGCCATCCGTTGCATCGGATTTTGCAAGACGAATGGAATTTTTCTTTTCCCCTCTCCAAAGAGTCTTCTCTGTAGGAAAATTTTCCCCTTTTGGGACATTTATTTAGTTCCGGGCTTGAGTACTTCATTGGAGTGCGAATTAAGACTAATATTACTTTTGAGGAAGCCACGAGTTTCCTTTCAACTTCATATTCTCTTCCTCTGGAAATTCCCTTAATTGCATAACAACTCACAAGCAAGTTTGTTTTTCTGATAAGGGCATGGAACAGTTAAGGCCTTTGCTTACTAGAGATAGTATTTCCTACTTTTCATTCGGAATAGAAACTGCTGCTGTGTCCATTATAAGGTTATTCAGATATTTATTACGCTCATATTCCTTCCCACATTTCAAACATACGAACATTTTTGATGCAGTCATTATTAACAAAAAATGAAATAGTACAGTAATAACATTAACTCGCACAACACACTTTAAATCCACGCCACGGTACAATAAAATAGCATGGCGATCCGGCACGAGAGCATTCACACCAACAGGTGTCCAACACTAAGAAGGCAAAGTTTAAAAGGCGTTCGGTTTTTTCCGTTGCCGATCGTGAAAAAGTAGGCGTGACTTTCCCCAGCTTCCTCTATGGGCAAGTTGTTTACCATTGTAGTTTTTATACACAGTAGTGCAGTTAAGCTCACCTATCCCCTCCCTCCAAGGGCATGAGCCATGTGTACATGATGCATCTAGACCTCAGAGTTTTAGGCATGAAAAGTTTTGTTTTAGGTACCTAAAATAGGTTACAACATGATTTAGTTTAGCACCATTTCATTTTAGACAAGTAAGTATTTATGTTTTTGGCATCTAAATGCGAAATAAAATGACTACATTAGATAGTACATTTTTAACTAGCAGGAAAGTAAATATTTTTACATTCTGTGCATGAAGCTCTCTTTGCATAATCTGCACTCGGCAATGAAAGAGGAAGGCGCCATGCGAAATCTACAGTTGAATTCTTGTCAACAATGAAAGAGGAAGGAAATTCGCGCAACAGGTCTGTAGAATCATAAAAGTTCCGATGTAATATCTTTTCAAGCGTATTTAGGTCAAGCCTAACGGTACTAACCAAAACATATAAACAGAGTTAAGAACCAAGATCGGAGATTAGGGCGGGCCAAGAATTCTATTATCACAACCAGTAAGAATTATGTGAAATATACCGCGGGTGATAAAAAAATGAATACACACTTTCACAGTAGATATCTAATCATGTGTTTCAAAGTTGGAATGAAAAACAACAGTATATGTGTAGTATGTTGTTCTGTAAACAGATGTAACTTGCATACATTATGAGAGCTTTGCTATGTGACAGGTAAATCTATAATGAACAAATGAAGCCAAAATTATGGTATGATGTTCTGTAAACATATGTACTCACATTACGTTATGATAGCGTTGCTACAACAAAATGAAGCCAAGATTATCGTTCAAACAGCGGAAAGCAATTTTAAAGTGTTATTGGAAAACCGAGAATATTGTTTAATTTCAAAGACAATGGAGACGTGTGTACAGAACAAAACCGCCAACGCGTAATAATTGCACGCTTTCGAGACTCATGGTACAGTATGCGATGTTCATAAAGGGCAGACCAGCTACACTGGCAGCACTGCGGGAAGAAATTGAAACGGCATGTGCTGCAATCGCTGAGGACACTCGTAAACGTTGCTCAATCAGTAGTTCAACGTACTCAGAAGTGTATCGACGCCGATGGTCGGAATTTTGAGCAACTGTTATTAACTGTAAAAGTCTTAAGATGATTAGTGCTCACACACAGCCACGGGTGGCCGAGGACGTTAAGGCACGGACTCGTGAGCGGGAGGTCTGCGGTTCGAATCCCGCCAGGACCATCCTCCCTGACTGGGTTTTTTTCCAGGTTTTCCTCAGTCTTCATAACTGGCAAATGCCGGGGAGGTACCTAAACTTAGGCCTGGAACGCTTCCTTCCTTAAAAAAAATATCCTTTCCCAATTTATCATTTCATCTCATGTATGATCAGTGTCCACCGCCTGTGGTGCCTCAGTAGTAAAAACGGGCGTTAAACACTACTCAAAAAAAAAAAAAAAAATTAGTGCTCACCATTTTCTGTTTGTGTGAATACAGTTGTGTTATGTTAACACAGTTTTTTCTTTGTTTAAAGTGTGTAGACATTTTTGGCACACACTATATTTGCATAAACTGCGGCCAATAGGATAATACCAGTAGGGAAAGAAAGTCATGCGACGTGCAAAATGTCCTATTGCAAAACGTGTCTAGCGCCTAAGAACGAGCGACTATATAATTAATAAAAGTAACCGTTTTTGAGGTCACCAGAAACAGATATTACACAGTTTTCAGTTGCAGGGACGAACAATTGCAAGAGGACAGAGATTCAGTTTTCAGTCACAAAGAGATACTATGTTTTCAGTCGGAGAGACACGTGATAGAAATGCGCAGTGAGAGTTAATACTCCGTGTTAGCAAGGCAGTGACAGTTTTGAGGCCAGTCTTTGCAACTTACGTACTTAGTAACACAATACTCTGTCGCAGTAATTCATATAAGGAAAGTGAACATCGACGTGGAAGTGTTAATAGTGAATAATTGAACAGCATCACGCGCCAGGCGTAGGGGTCAATGTCGTTATAGATCGCGAACCAGACTATGATAGAGTAACCTTAGTAACGCCCAAATAGATTTCCAGACTCGAGCGTGACCAGACCTGAACAATATACAGAAAAGCTTTAATAAATTGTGTTAAATTTATCCATAAGTGTTCGACTGCTGTTTGTCTTCTTTGTCTCCTTCCCTCCGACACTTTTACGTGTTACAAAGTTTCAGCTGACATCCTAAGATCTACAAGAAGACAGCGGGACCGAGGGGAGAGAGAGGCATAACTTTACCCATAACCACCAGCAATCTCCCTCTCAATTAATTACCAAACATTCAATTAATTAATTAATTAAAATAATCCAACACTCATATTTTAAATTCCCCCTACAAGACATGGTAACATTCCGTAGTATGTGGCACAATAAGTTTTGTATTCGAAGACTTGAAAATTGAATCATATGATGTGAACTGTTAAAGCAGTTAATTCTTAACCATAGGCACTTTAAGGAACTCTCTACACTCCATTAACAGTGAATTTAATGATATTGCTTATGTTTGTGACGCGCGCTGGTCGGGCCGAGGTAAAACCTTACAATGTTATGAAGAGTAAAGAAACGACTAAATGTCCCCACGTGCATTCCTCACAACTTATGTGCCATCTTGGCAAACTTTAGCATTACAAGGTCATGATAAAATATTTGAAATCAAGTAATGCTATTCGTGCATTTAAGAGAAAAATATCACTTCTAGGCCACCAGTCGTCCCTCCATTTTTGTCATTTCCCTTTTTGTCTGTGAATTCCACAGCGGAGATTTTTAATAGTAAACTCTTGACCTTATTGACACTTAATACCAAATTCGTTGATTTGAAAAACTAAAAGTCGAGATTGATTTATTCTATCTTCCCTGTTCTGTTGATCAGGCAGCTGTGCTTGCATATTTACAGCTTTAGTTGATAGATATAACTACCAATATTAAATTAAAAGAGGCATTTAAAGAAAATTATTTAATATTCTATACAATGCCAAAACTGTAAGCTTGTGCCAAAAATTGTATACTTGGTAGCACGTACAGGTGCGAATAGTTTTTTTTCTCTTATAAATTAAGACCAGTTTAAGGAATAGACTGACAGGTTGTAAATTAGTCAATTTTCAGGATTGCAATAACTAACATCCTTGACATTGATAAGGTAACTAAAAGAAAACCCACGGGGACATTAAACTTCACAGTAAAACTTAAGTATTTGTTACAGGAAACAGGAGCATTGTATTCTGCAGAATGCATTTATGAATTTTATATATATTTCAAAACTTATTAATTCCTTCAGTGAATATACAAATAACTCAAATACCCTCTCATCCGTACATAAAGGCGGGTACAATTATAGTCAAGATCACGTTTTTGGGAAGCCCCTGGTCACTAAATGGAAATACCTTCCATTCTAGTTTTGTCTGCTGATTAGTCAATGAAATGTGTTGGAGAGGTGAAGGTACTAGGCATGAACATAAGTGTTGCTCCTTGCACTTAAAAGTTATGCCAACACACGTGATGTAGCTTGCCATGCAATGGGTGGGCATCTGGCCACCCATCCAAGTGCCGACTACGCCCAAAAGCGGCTGAACTTAATGTGTAGTGCCATTTGGGACTGCCGGAGTTCGTCAGCCGATAGGCGAGATGTTGGTGGGGGGGTATGTTTCAGTAGGTTCAAAGACTACAGAAGATTTAAAGTAGATCTTGAACTTCCCATTCCACGAATTAAGAGTAAAACAGTTATGTTTTGTGTCCTATGCTATTGCAGTTGAACAATGGGTTATTTGTGTAGAAAGTAATCAATGTATTAGAAATTTTATTTCATAATATATGACATAAGTATTGTTACAAATATAAAATATGTAAATATAAAAACGTTAAGCAAATATTCACAAATACGATAAAGAGGGAATTGCAAGACAGTTCTTTTTAATATTTTCTAGCCTATACAGTTTTACTTATAATAAGATATATTGATGAATGGTTTATAAACTTCACAACTTCAATAAAAACAAAGAATTTCTGCATATTTAGCTATTCAATGGAAAATAAATTACCCGTTTATCTTAGGTTACTTAAAGACAATGGATTAACTAAGGGATATAACTTGTAATTTAAGAGAATAAAACTAGGACATAAATTTGTTCAAATTTATAAATATTTCAAATGAAACTATGATTAAATAATGTATAACAATGTTTATAAATATAAAGGAATATAATTTTAGCATTAAAATACCTCAAAATATTTAACATTAAATTATTATAACACAATAATTATTCAAACTGCAAGATCTTCAATAGGAGGTTCATACACCATTTCTGTCCAATACGCCATTAAGACGTCTTTTGACATATTGGAACAGAGTTTATTACGTCCTCAAAATATTATTACGTCCTCAAAATATTGTGGAACTTTTTGAAGGTGTTCCTGAACTCGTCTAAAGTGTTCCAATAGGGCTGCCCTTGTTCTCTCTTGGCCGGTCTCCTATAGGCATCTACACCACACACAGAATATTCTAGAGCATTATGCTAGTATTACCCACATCTGTCCCGGGTCATCTTAATCGACAACCACGTTGATATACAAAAGACCTAGCTAGTGAAACCTTCAACTATAAAATGGAGAAAACGCTGTTCACCCATTTCCTGACTGAATCTTTACATGAGCTAAGTGGCCACCTTTGGTTAGGCAAACAAACCAGCAGCTACGAGTTCGACAGCTATAGGATAGGGTCCACCCTGCACGTGCTGGTCTTGTGTTCCGCGTTAGGTAGTTACAAACAGAGATATTACTCATGGTGCGTTTACAAGGGTACAGATACTTTACAGTTGCCAGTTCAGCAATTGGCTTTATAACAGTGGCAAAACTTTCAGAAGTATCACGTTCAAATACATTTGTGCATGTACCATTTTTTTCCCCTCCGCCGTAAGGTTCCGGTTTTCGTAATTTTTGACTTGGGTTTTTGTACATCGACATGGGCATCGATTAGAGCGACCCAGGGCATAGGCGGCGAATAAAGACAATGTATGGTAAGAACTTTGTCGATGCATTTTTTTTTTAGTTAGACAGTTGCGGAAGGAAATTTAGCGTGCCCGTCGGATGAGAGATTGGTAAAGGGCAGAGATGGGAGAGGCAGGTTAGCCTACGTTTGATTCAGATATCTACTTACCCGTATTTGTAGAGAAATTCTTGGAGCTCTGAGTTTCGGAGCTGTAAGAATTGCAGTCCCCTAAGCGACAGCGGAAGCGGGGGGGGGGGGAGTGCATGTAATTATTTTCTTTTCACAGTGATAGGCGTACAATTGGTGTCTTTTTACAAAAGGCGCGAAAACATTTAAGTTTTCGGGGTGTGCTATAGAAACATGCTTTCCTAGATGTTTAATGTTAAATTCCTACCATATTCCAGACATACGAACTGTTTGGTGCACTCTACTTCCACAGCACGTATTACGCCGAACTGCTCAGTCCCGAAAGGCAGCGGCGGTAGTAGTTCAATCTTGCAGCTCTTTTTTTCTACCGGAGTTAAAGGAGATTTTTACTCGCTAACATAGTATCACGCACACAATTCGCTATAAATTCATATTTTCGATTTTATTTTTTTCTGCTGGGACCAAAGGGGATTTGCCACCATTACAGTGATATACCCGCCCCTATCAAAATATATTTACGAAAAGGAGTAGAGCGTAGGCAGTCAAGCCGTAGCGAGTTGCAGCTAACCACTGGATGCACCTGTTTCTAGGATTTACCCCAGTTTAGCGTTAATGTTAGTGTGCGTGTATATATTAAATAATTGCGAATTCCAATAAGACAACACATGATAAAAAGTGAAAAACTCATGTTTTTTTAATCAGAAACAGTATATTGCAGTCAGAAAATTACGGATGATTACGCATAAGTTACAGCCCCTTTAACAAAAAAGATAATACATGTAATGTTTACACTTTTACAAACGGCCACAAAAACTTTTTCAGCTTTAAATTTCGAGTTAACATTGAACATATTAATTGGAAAATTGTCGGAGGTCCAATCCCGAGACACTTCCGAGCGATAGCGGAGAAAAATACCTTCCCCTCTCTCCCCTGGCGCTCTAGCACCTGCGAGAATTTTTCTCCGGGTAAGATCAAGTGCATAACTTGGCTTGGGTCAGTTAGGAAAGCGAAGTGAGTAGGTTAGGACATGAATTGACACGTCAGCTCTGGGCAGCCAGTAACAAAATAAACATTAAGTTATACTTTCAAATGTGAGATATTTGAAAATAAAGTTCCTTCCTTATTATGTGGCTTTAGGTTCTTTTAGATTTAGTAGGGATGCACTTAGAAAGGGACTTAGCGTCGCAACCCCTCCCCCGCCAGGTCGGTAAGAACTTTTAGAATATGTAGAGGATCAGATTTACTTAACATTTCAATATTCAAATCAGGCTAATCCAGGATGTCGAATGCTCCCACAGGACTAATAATTCAACTTTCTCCTGGGGAGTGACACTCTGATGAGCCGCACCACTAATTCACACTGTGCTGTATCCATTGAGGGATGGTTTCTGTTAGCTCTCTAGGTGCACAATGTGTTACCTACGACGCTGGCCATTAGGGCGCCAGTACGAAAGTGCTTACTTGAATTGGATTAAAATACGACATAAATGGGAATGCAACCAAATTGTGACCTCATACTTTGTGGAATAGAAAGTTCCTATGGCACAAATTCCAGTTTAAGAAGTTTTTGTTTTTGTTACTTTTATGCCACTCTTCGATAGTGAAGACCAGCGCTAAAATTGAGAAGACCAGCGCTAAAATTGATAGGCCGTGGTCTAGGGGATTGTATGAATCCCGACATTTCGCAAGAAATAAGAGCCTGGCATTTTCCAGGGCCCTGCATTGTCGACTCTTCTTCCAGCAGATCTGAATTCGCTAGAAACGGCCTACAAGCCACACGGTACGTAAAGGAGTTTAAACAATAGCACGAACCGTGCATTTTGTTTCAGCATTGTGTTTTTAACACCTCATTTTGCTTTCGACAGTCTCTTAGAACCCCTTCACTATCTGCCTGTCATGCATCCATTCATCTCCACAGTCTCCAATTTATTGGTACGACTTTTGTGATTTCTTCTTGGGGGAGGGTATAAGTAGCAAGTCGGTGGTCTACTAGTAAAGAGCCATCCTTCGGGTCGACACTTTGCTCTGTACGTAAAAAATGTTGATAAAATATAAATCAGATATAGCAGTAGTTCAGAAATAAATACTATCTCGGGTTATTATGACAAAGCTTTTAATGTGTTACTATAAGAATTTTAAATATGTGCCTTCCACATTGCAACAATTCGACCCATGAAAGCAGCGGGGCCATGGTAGCTAAGGAATGACTGGTCCTGCACAGGATGTGCAAGTCAGCAAAAGAGAGCAGTGGTTCTCTTACAACTTTCTCTGAAATAGTACACGAAAGAAGTCCCTGATAAAACAGAATGGGCAAGTCTTAAGCAGCAGTCCTGTTGCCGCGCATTTGTAGCGGGCGATTCAGTGCATTATAAAGAATAACTTTTTGATGAATTATTGAGCATCAGAAAAGTGACTTTCTCTATAAATGGGGTATGAAGCAGTTATTTAAAGTTAACCCACTTGCGCGAGGGTGTAGAGACCACGGAAAGGAAGTTTAAGTATCGAACTGCAAGGTGACACCGGGCTGGGCGGTATATTGTGAAAAACTGATTAAATAAATGAGTAACTACAGAAAGTGAACAGTTTTAAACTTAAGCTATATCTGCAAGAGACCTAAAACCCCGAAAAACTAGGAGATAAAAGAAAAAAGTACTACGGATCCTATCCACCATGGAGCTATGAGTACCGTCATATCTTTAACAATTGCATTTTAAACAAAATTGCAGTGTACAGAGAAAAGTACGTAACGGTGCATTTAACATTTGCCTGCCAAACTAGAGAGAGTATTTTCATGCAAAATATAAGATTGCTACACTTTTTCATTTTATGGCCAGGCGTTTCCAAAGTAGTATACTTTCAATCTTCCTTCCTTCCCCCCCCCCCTTTTTGGCACAATGTATGTTTTAAGAATTTTGCAACTGTTAAACCATATTTAGCACATATTATCATTAACGTTTTTTGGAGTTTGTGTATGATGGTGCATTTTATAAATGTTTTCTCTTAATCTTACTATAGCTTGCAATATATCAGTGAATTTGTATTCCTGGTCAAACATGAACTTTTTTCCTTGAGAAAAGAATTACAAAGGCGCGGGAACACTCCCCGCCCACTCGGTAGCTCTTGATCGTCGCAATAGAAACAATCAAGGTTGAACCGGAAGTAATTATAAAGGCATTTAAGGAGTTACTTGCTTTTCCATAATTCCCGTAAAGATAAATTCACTCAGTGCAGCACCATAATGAAATACCGAACCCCTTCTTGTTTAGTACAAGCTTGGGGCCAATTTTCTTAGAAAAATGCAGCAAGCTGACAAGCGGTAGTACATTTTCTGTTCTGTAAAACTTAATGTGAATTACTCTGGTGAACGTGCAGTGTAATCAATGTCCCCAAATAAGCATACAAGAAGACATCTTGTAGTACAACAGATCATGGGGGAAAAAGAATATCTTGGAGGAAATGGTGAAGTAATGTAATGGGATTGCTTCAATAACATACTTTTCGAGTATAACGCCCGATTTTACTGCTGAGGCATGACAGACTGTGGATACTGGTGATACATGAGGTGAGATGAAATGATAAATTTCGAAAGGATGAGAAAATATAATAATAATAATAATAATAATAATAATAATAATAATAAGTGGATTAAGTAAACTTAGAATCATCTAAGCCACCGACTAATATTTTTGCAGATAGTGTTAAAAATGTTAAAGTTTAGCAACTTGCTGCCGCAATTTCACTGGTGGCAAAAATGAAATGGAAAATAAATCAAAACCTGGTGCATTCAATCTTTTGTCATAGCATGACCTAAACCAGCACCAAATACGTTTATGGAATTGTAACAGAAAATATACTATTAGAAAAGTTTGGGAACCCTATACGGAAAGCATTTCTAGAGAAACGTACAACATAATAAACCAGCCACATCAACCTTGCGAAAAATTTAAATTCCGAGATCGTACAGAAAAGTTATGGAAAATTTACACAAATGCTTATTTTATTTTTAATTTCTATTGCTGTTGAAACAGGGATTTCCCCTGCCCTTAAAATCAAGGCAATTATGAGCTATGATATATACATTTATAATTCTCATAAGCAGAGTATATTTCACCAAAACATTTGTAGCATGTTCATATCTTCCTTGTCGGAGCAAGAGGAATTTTGCTTTGCACAAAATATCGAGGGTGCGAAGTTGTACAGAGATGTAATAGTTATATAAGCCAGACCCAGGACCGTAAAACCCCGGAGGATTTTTCTAAAAACTACGCAGGGGGAAAAACAGATTTCTCTTCTGAACCTTTAGCCTTTGTCGCATTTGACCCCAGCTTCTTTTTCAAGTACCTCCTATTGAGTTCGTTCCGTAGAGTTTGGTTTACAGAACTCAAGCTATTAGTAATGGTGCTGAGAAAAGCACGAAATGAAGTCACCAATGGCTGAGATACGGTGACTCGATGTCAGATCAGGGGGACCAATGGGGAGGGAATAATTGCAATCATAATGCCTAAACTGAAGTGACGCAAGATGTTTGATGCGTCATGAGATGGTCTGACTGAAGTCAAACAAATCGATCGAACGCCGGGAATTGTAGACAGTTCACAATTTTCCACCAGTTTCTACACTGACAGTGGTTTTTCGTCCAGCAATCTACTGTAGCATGGTCTTGTCCGATATTTAGTTAAGTCGTGTGTTTTTGAAAGAAATCAGGAACCAGGAATTGAGATGTCAACGTTGCATTCATTACGAGGAAATTTTGGAACAAGTTACGTTCGTGTATCGACCAATTATGGGCAAGTTTTGAGCTTTCGCTCCTAGTGAACGAGCGCGAGTGGTAACTGGAAAAAGCAGCTTTGTCCTATTAAGGTTGTCCTAGTTTCAATTTTCTCCCCATTAAAGGGTGTAAAAGAAATAATCATATATCAATGATAATTATTAACTCATTGTTTTTCAATTGAACACGTTACTCCAATTCTTTTACCCGAGGAGCGCCCAGGCGTCTCCCAAAATGCACTAAGAATTTTCACCTTAGCGAGGGCAGCGAAGGAAATCTCCCTTCGCAATTGATAGAAGGGGAAAAGACAGTGAAGTTTGGAACAGAGAAAAAGACAGGTTCGGCAGAGGAAGCAAGCTACGAGGTGACCAACTCCTCGTACTCAACAATACCTCTCCTGCATCCTCCATACACACTCTGAGAGAATCCCCAAAGACAAATTTGCTCCTCCCCTCCAACACCTAAATTTATACCAAACCAATAATAGCTCAGTAAATTCCTTCACGCATCATTATAACCATTAAATCATCGACATACCTATAAATACCGCAACACTATTCAAAACTAGTGTATAATTTATTAATAGTTAGCTTATTAAACAAAAATGTTTTGGAAAACAGTCAAGTTTATGAAAAATATGATTGCTGCAGGCTTTAAACGAAATTCGAGCAGACTTTAGAAATGTAAACATATGGACTTCAGTCGATGGAAGGATGGATTCCCTCGGTCGAAGTGTTGCAAATTTAAGTGAGGATGAGATTGATCATCCATCTTGAGCGCTGTCAACTTTTGCAGAGAACTAACCACTCTACAATAGCAAATTTATTTGATGAAGTAAACTGTTATACTATCCAGTTTACTAATTTACAAACAAAAACTCTCTTATATTTGCTTTACATTATAGAAATGTTGTTGCCGCATAAGTAAATAATTGAGGGCTCTCTTGCTGCAACCCTTACATGCTCAAGTCTTGGAAACCAATTAGAACATTATACCTCCATTTAAAACAACTGCACTGCACTTTGTTACGGAAACATTTTGCTTTAATTTTTTTGAGTAGTGTTTAACGCCCGTTTTTACTACTGAGGCACCATAGGCGGTGAACACTGGTGATACATGAAATGATAAATTGGGAAAGATTTTTTTTTTTAAAGGAAGGAAACGTTCCAAGCCTAGGTTTGGGGTATCTCCCCGGCATTTGCCATTTATGAGGACTGAAGAAAACCTGGAAAAAACCCCAGTCAGGGAGAATAGTCCTGGCGGGATTCGAACCCCAGACCTCCCGCTCGGGAGTGCGCACCTTAACGACCTCGGCCACTCGTGGGAGTCGCTTTAAATATGATAATGTAAAAGTATTTTTGCATCCATAAAGAAAGTAAATGCATAAATGTATTTTTAAAGTTAACGTATTCATAATTTATATATATTAACCATTTACAAAACATTATTTTATATTTAAGGTTTTCTTGAAAGCACAGCCAGTGTTGCTGCTTGCACAGAACACTTATAATTGCCGCGTTCGAGCACCCAACCGGATTTCTTTGAGTAGATAACGATGCAATGTAATTAGTTGTCATTTGTTTTCACAGCCTTAAACCCAAGGTCGCGGGTTCGAATCCGGCCAGTATCGATAGATTTTTTTCGGGCGTAAAAATCGTAAGTATGACTTCCTTCGGGAAGGGAAATAAAGCCGTGGGTCCCGTGTCCTACATTTACGGCACGATAAAGAACCTCAAGCCTGAAAGATGAGGCCTCTGAGTAAAATTTGTCGGTCGTTTCACGCCCGGAATAGAATAAGACGCTGATGACCTGAGATGTTAAAGAGCGTCCTTAAATAAACAAATCAAAAAAAAAAGCCTTTGATAATATAGCGATAGAAATTCTATTTTACCGCACTCATAATATTTTAGTTTAGTAAATATCATTTCAGGATTTAACAACAGATGAACTCCACGTGGAAACGATGTAGAATAGCAGCCTATTATCGCCACGATTTCCTCGATTTGAGATCAATTGTTTCGCTACAGCTTCTAGTTTTCCTTACCCACAGTACAAATTGTCGAGCTGCTAGAGCTCCAATCCCAAGCCATTGCCGAGCAAGAGAGAAGAAAGGGAAGGTAGTGTTAACTTTCACAGATATTGCTAGGCTCTCAAGCACAACTGCATGATAGCTCGGACGGGTAGAGCGTTGTGATATAGTTGGTTCGCATTCTCGCACACCTTTTTTTCTGCTGTAGTTAACAGATTTGTCACTATTACATTTGTTTACAATTACATTTTGACAAACGTATCAACATCAACAACTGTCGAAATGATTAAAAGACATATTGTGACTTTAGAAAACAAAATTAAATTTAAATTTTATATTGCATATATTTAGCTTGTTCTAAATTTTGGTGCATATTTACAGATAGTGAGTGAATGTATATTTTAGGATTTGATATTGTATGAAAATTATGTTTTACTTATAACGATAAGAACGCTAAGGCTTGATTGGTCCCGATTCCTCTTAACGATAGGAAATTTGTTAAGGGCCCAGCATCCAATGGACTATGAACCTGCGGCGTTTTTTCAATAAGTGTGTGCACATGTTTCCCGTCCTTGACTGGAACAATTTCTATTTCATCTCATGACCAGTGTCCATCCTCTGCGATGCCTCAACAGTAATTACAGGTATAAAACATATCGAGTAACGGTAATATTTAAATTTAAAAATAATCGTAGAAACTTTGCAAACTTTTAGGCAAAATGTAAGACATGGCCTTAATGTTTTGAAATTCCGCGTTATTTTAATTTTTTCTCCGTCACAGTTTTCGTGAACAGAAATCCACCAAACTACAGAGTAACAACTTAAGCCATTGAAGAATCATGTCTTTTGAATGCTTAATGCGAATTTTTAGTGATATCTTAAGGTAAATTCGCCACACTTATTTAACAAAATTTTAGCCCGTTTCTCGCTTATAGCACAGTTTTTACAGCTTCGCCCTTCGCGTGTCTTTCACTAGTTTCCAGAACCCGCACGTGCTTACAAGGTTTCGAAAATTGTTGAAGTGCGAGAGAATGCAGTTAAATCACTTGAAACTGATGTGATTGCTTACGATTTTGTAGAGCACAGCATTTAAATCGATAATTGTTCTAATTGAACTTTGTACCAGCCCAAGATAATTCGTTACTCTCCACGCATGAGCAGTGACAGGTAAAGGAGGAATAAAAACTCCATAATTTACGTAAGGGATGGAGACAGGAAGGATGTTCTTTACACAAACTCTGCAAATAGAATTGCTGCAGAATGGAATCCTTCCGAAATTCCTTATAATTAGCTATCATTGTGTAACCCCAACCCCCCATTGCATTGTACTCGAAACACGGACATTTATAATTGAACCCCTTCCAGGTCACATCATTTTGCTCTTCAAGATCCTTTTCTTATAACATTGAGCTTTCGTCTCTCTAACAAAAAATATCTAAAGGGGCCATGGACGAAGGCAACAATGAACCCGGAGTGCACAACGCTTTTTAAAGTCTAAAACGAACTTCTTTGCGATAACAAACGGGTACTTAGGCATTACAAGTTTGCACGTTTTGCCCATGATAGTGGCGAAGTAGGTTAAGCATGTATCCCTTCCTCAGCAAAGTACCACAGCTCCAACATCTCCGTTCCATGGGGCAAATGTGGGAATCTGCATTCCTTTACTGTGTAAATAGACAGTTCTCTAGTCCCGCAAACTGCTTTAGAACTAAGGGATAAAAGAAAAACTATAAAGGCAAATCTGAAAAGTCGTTAATTGATAAAATGACTCGTTTCTGTGAACAGACATTTCCTCATAATTGACAAACATTTGCCCAAGAAGGATAACAAAATTCTGTAAACTATAGATGCATATCTCTGTATTTAATAGCTTGCACAATAGATTAGTACTTTTGAGCTTCTTTAATATGCTTTTAACATCTCAAAGTGGATTTAGGAGGGATAGGCGTAATAACGCCGTGTTATGTCAAATATTCCATAATTACACCAAATCAAAGTATTTGACAATGATCATAATATTTCAATCAAGGAACTTTTTTTTTAATATAAGGAGTGTGACAAAAATGGCTCAAATCATACTTAAGTGTTATCCCTTCTTTCTTTTCTGGAATAAATGACCTCACCACGGATATTGCTAGAACTAACATCTTTCCAATTGCTGATAAAAGTAAATATGGCATGCACTTAAGTGTAAAACAAAATTCATGATCAAACTCCAATGAAATCAAGGAAAGACCAAAAAATAACAAATTGGAATTAAATGTCAACAAAATAAGCCTAACTCTATTTTAATTCATCACTTCTCAAAGCATATTTTATTAAAATAAAACCATAATAGAAATAAACATTAAATTCCTAGACATATGGGGTATACTTAAATCATCGTTTCTTGCAAAAGCTAAGCAGGCTTTTCGTTATGACCAGTGAATTCTCTGCAATGAACTTGTCTTCGAATAGAAAGTAAACATATGTGGCTGCATTTTGAGTACTGGCATACTTAATTTAGATACACTGTATTGTTCATAAGAAGCATCTTTAAATGCAGAATATTCATTTAAAATTGCCATAAGATCGAAAATAAACAACCCAGCCAGTTTACCAGTTAAATAAAAATATTTAAAAATCTGCGAAATAATCTACAGCTAGAAATGCATTTTAATATTAAACGTTATGCAGTACATGAACATTATGTTATATTTGTTTCAAGTACCCGAGCATTAAACTGTTGACCGTGCGCAGCAAAAATATAATTAAGGTACTTGCTATCTTTACGGAACTATGTGCAATTTTAATTTCAACGGCAAATAACAATCTAATGCCAAATTGATCAGAAAACCATGGTGCCTCTCTAGGGCAAAAGGCAGTATAAGTCACCCTCGACATCCAACCCATAACCAACCAAACTTACACCGACAGTTATCCAACGTCTCAAATACCCTTGGCACTAGTTGAATGGAATATGTAGCACGGCCATTCCCTGAACCTTGGTCATATCCCAGCAGAGCAACTAGCCCTACAACGTCCTGTTCTTTGATTTGTCAATTGCAAGTTTACAATGAGAATACTAGAAAGCCTCGAGATTACTTTTAAAACGTTCCTTAAAGGTTAGAAAAGTTTTGACAGAATCAAGAGTACGCGCTTTTTTCTACTTTATGTTGAAAATCTGAATAGTTACAGATTTTAAAAATAGGATGCGAGAATAACGCCTGTTGTTACACTGGCTCCATTCAGAAGTTAGGTTAGGTTATTTCCATCTTAGCCTATACAGAATGAATTTCTAAATAGAGCACGAAATTCCATTTTTAAATTTCAAATATTTTGTGTTTTGGTATCTAGTTTTCCATTATCGTTGTGAATTAAAGCAAGGGAAAAGTAGAAACTGAAACGACAGGGGTAACAATTCAAGTATTAGCTTACTGTTTAAAGAACTTTGAAATATCTATATTTGGAATTAACTGAAATTCAGTCATATCAACCCCCATTTTTCATATAATACAAATGAATGCTGACACAAATGTTCTTAGAAATTCGTTTACGGATCAAAACTTAGGGCTTGTTAATCTGCAACTAAAACCTTGGATTGCACACTTAAATACCGGTTCCAATTAGAGCATAACTCACCGTGTATGTTGGTGCAGTCGCGAGGCGGAGTAACAGCTTTCATGTGGCAGCGTCAGCTCTGCATGGAAACGCTTCCCAAGAGTCCAATGAGCTAAAGGCAACTGCGGTACAAACGGCATTCATAAAGGACAAACCGAAAATATAGCATACACTGCCCTCTAGCAAATTGTACCTACACTATATATATAGCGATTGAACTTCCTGTTAGTTTTCAATAAGTTCAGCGATCTAGGCATTTACCTTATAGCCTTATAGCTAACGTAAAGTGAACAAAACTGAAAGAAATTGCTTTTTAACAACATATAAATATATTTTCACTATGAATGTCTGATAACTAGTTAAAACCGCTTATCATTTCTTAATACATAAATCTATGATCTAACTGTTTCTCCAGTTTCACTTCAAACTGTGCGAACATTATGTTACTTTATTGTTGAGCTAGGAAACCTCTAAATCGTTTTAAATCTATTAATGTAAATATACCTCTCCAAGTATTATTCGGTAAATATCATGATATTTTGGGGCTAACATTCATTCAGATGCCTTCTGGTTTAGTCGAGATAAATTTAACTTGAAGTACATGTTGCTATGGTGGTATATAGCAAATGTTCAACGTTGGCTAACAGAGATGATGAACAACGAATGTTCGGATACGAATTTGTGAAGGAGTGACTTTACACACAAAATGCTCTGCAAATATCCATCATCAGTTACAACCAATAAAATCAAAGTAAGGGCAACTACTGTAAATAAAGAAATTGTTGCAGCAGCATGCCTTGTAACAGAATAATACTTCGAGGCGTGCTAATGGCCTTGAAGGCGAAAACGACTAATTTCCATGCTGTGCGCAGCTTTATATTCCATTATTATTATTATTATTATTATTATTATTATTATTATTATTATTATTATTATTATTATTATTATTATTATTATTATTATTATTAATAATAATAATAATAATAGAATGTCGAAACAAAATAAATGTGAAATATGTCGCTTATTATCCCTACAGCTTACATTTGGTTTGCATAATTTCTTTTCTCGAATTTCAGGAAGCATATTCACTCGTCAGCAAAAATGAAGGCTGAAGAGGCAATTCTTAAGAACTAACTGTGGGTAAATCCATATCCAAGCAACCAATGCATAACTTTAATATCATCAATTTTGTTAATTTCCTGTACATTTGCACCTTTACAGAAAATGTTTTTTTTTTCTTTTAAGATTTTAATTTTCAGAATTTTGGACCAGCCTCATTTGAGATAACGAATTTCCAAAATGCCTGAAATTCTCAAAATTCACTGATCACCATATACCGAGGGTGCCAAAAAATGCATACACACTTTCACAGTAGATATCTATTTAATATATTTCAAAATTGAACCGAAAAACAACAGTAATGTGTAGTATGATGTTCTGTAAAGAGATGTAATCCACATGCATTATGCTAGCGTTGCTACAACAAAATGGAGCCAAGATTATTGTTTGAAGAGCGAAAAGAAATTTTGAAGTGATATTGGAAAACCGAGAATGTTGTTGAAGTTCAAAGCAATGGAGACAAATTTGAGACTCGTGGTACCATATGCTATGTCCATAAGGGCAGATCTGGGAGACCTCGCATAGCAACAAGCCCCGCGTCCTCGGCTATTGTTTTGTTACCTTTTGAGCACTCACTGCAAAAATCTACAAAGGTATGTGTACCTGAGACTGTGACTAACTCCGTTGAACTTCTACCTATGGGGAACTCTTAAGAATGTTGTATACCGTAGAAAACCAGTACATTGACAGCACTTCGGGAAGAAATTGAAACGGCATGTGCTGCAATGGCTGAGGACACCTTTGCAAACGTCGCTCAATCAGTAGTTCAACGTACTCAGAATTGTATTGACGTCGATGGTGGGCATTTTGAGCAACTGTTGTAACTGTAAAAGTCTAAGATGATTAGTGCTCATCATTTTCTGTTTGTGTGAATATAGTTGTGTTATGTTAACACAGTTTTTTCTTTACTTGTAGTGTATATACATATTTTGGCATCCTCTGTGTTTTAAACTATATTTGCTATAGAACTGTGATAGCTATAGTCATTAAGGAAGTGCAATTTTAAAACTTATACATATGTAATCAGAAAGGTCCTAATAATTTACAACAGCATTTTCCATATTCACCCTATAATTTCCAAATTAAACACAATTATTGCATATTGTGAAGAAAACTTCGAAAAGTTCCATGAGGGAAAGGGGATGCTTATTTGTTTCTGAGCGCAGTCAAACAGAAGTCGCAATTGTCGCAGGAATAATTTTGATGGGCCAGAGAATTTACTGAAGCCTAAAAAATGGGGGTTCAGGAGTGAACCGCAGCTTAGACAATCGAAGACAGTAAATTAAACATTTATCTCAACGTACGACAGTTGGAAATGTTAACACACAGAGAAGAAGAAAAGAAATCAGAAACAAAACTGGTCCTCTTTTATCAACCAAGGTTAAAAGGTAGTTCATGGAGAGTATTTTAATATTTCAAGAACGAGCATCTCAATCTTTAAGCTGAAATTCCTTTTACCATGGAAACCGCAAAGAGGCACTAAAGAGAGAGATTGTTCATTCGCTCACACCTTGAGATAGTATTAAAATATAAAGTGCAGTGTAATGTTTAAATAAACTTTTTACGTAAATATCATTGAGCAAAGCGAAAATGTGCAGATATAGCCGAGAATCGTTTTAATTGCTAATAATCAATTGTGTTGGTAATACAATAAAACCAGTTAAATACAAGTTAGCAGTCCATAATGTAGGCATTTACATTTATTGTATTCTGATACACGGACGTAAGGGATGGATCCGGATATACTACGTGCGAAATACGCATTAAATGTAGACTTTTTAATAGTGTTTAACGCCCGTTTTTACCACTGAGGCCCACAAGCGGATTAAGAGTCGAGCATTTGAAATTCTTTTTTACACTTCACCATTTACAAACAGTTTAGGCAGTACAGGATTAATTTGTACAAATAAAGGCGCTTCGTGCTTGTTGATATTGCTGCGTCTGTGTTGTATCATCCTGCTTAGGTCACATGATTTTGATGTAGTCGACATTAATGTATTATTACATGCTGAATAAACAATTATCATTTTTAGCTCGTTATATATATATATCATACGACAGAGCATAAAAATGAAAAGAGAAAATAGAAGACCAAATAAAAAAAAAGAGTTCCTTTAAACAAATTTAAAACTATTGCACGGCGTATTATGAATGACCTACAACTATTGCAATCGAATCTTTCGCGACAGTGGCTAGTACAAGCAATGCTTTTCTACGAATACAAACCCAAGATATGAACATATTTTATAAAAAAAAAAAATACACCTGCTATGTTTGCGATCGGTATTTGTTTGAACATTTTAAACAAGTAACCCCATTTATATTATGGGGAGTTTGAATATGCAAACTTATCACAAATTGCTGGAATAATATGCAAGTAACTGAGAGATTGACATCTCTCCTACATTAATGTAAATCAGACCGATACAAGTGGCATGGGCTCCTGGACGGCAGGTTTGCGGTTTGATTACTACAAGAACCGTCCTCTTTGACTGACTTTTTTCCACATTTTCCTCAATTTTCATCAATGGGAAATGACGGGGTACTGTAAACTTAGGCCTGTCAGTGTTCACCACCTGAGATTTCTCAGTGGTGAAAAACAACAAAACAGTGCATTTCTAGTGCAGCTATCTATGAACTTTGATTTTGAAATGCGACAGAAACTCGGTTGGAGACCTCATTTTATATATTGAAAACTTCACTTTCATTTTTCATTTTCGGCGAGAACTCTGTTACATTTGCGTTTAATAATCAATTAAGATGTCATAGACAAAAGATATCTCCAGAAATACCAGAAGGTCACTTGTAAACTGATCTGCACTTTTTACATAATACTTTTTAAGTTTTCACAAAATAGCCGCAGTTCGTAAAATATTTGTAATTTGGAAATTTATTTAAAAGTGACACTTTAAACCTATACCTGGATAAGATGCAAATAGTGTGAGGAATATGCACCGCTCTGTAAATGAACTGCAAAATACAAAATATTTATTTCGTTTTCCTATTTGTTGTAAATATATTTCCTTGGAAATATCCCAAAATTATTACAGATTTATGTTCAACGTTGATTTCAACTTGTGATAAATCTTACAGAACAGTTCTTATAAAAATTAATTACTTAAACAAATGTTATTTAGGCATTACTCTAGCTACATAAACTATTGTGATGTCACTTCTTTCACGTAACATGTATTTAGGACACCTTTGCACACACCACAGAAACCCTCATTGGAGCCGCTGCCAGCTAGTAGGTTTATCACCCACTCGCCACTAATAAAATAGCTAGCAGCTTGTATGCTTCTATTTTTGTGGAAAGAAATTATTATATACTTCTCTGATACTTTCCCTCACCAATTTTTTAGACTTTTCTTAAGTTCCTCAGGAGTTCACGCTTTCCGGTCCGTTTCTAGGGGAACTGGAGGCTGCAGAAATTGTGCGTTAATATTTACATCAACATTGATGTAAATTACCACTAATGTTTTCACTAGGGGAGGATGTCACCCATTATTATTATTATTATTATTATTATTATTATTATTTCAAATAGCACTCGAGCCGTGAGATTTAAATAACTGCACTTTTAATTAAAACAGTTTTATTAAATAAGAAGAGAAATTACTGCTGGCGCATGGCAGATTATATGCAGTGTGCGATTTGCATGGGAGGGATCCCCCTCGAATCGAACCCATTCCACCCTCTAATTTTAAATGATCCATCTCAACCTGGGATGCTTATTTCCCTCTCACTTGGCATGTTAACTTTATAACTTAACACTTTATTAAGTTTGTGGAGCCATACACAGAAAGTATACATGCCCCTATATGTTAACATTAAAATGTATTTAAAAAATGTATTAATCTTTTTCATTCACTGGCATGTCCTTAAACATTTCAAACTGAATCTTCATTCTCTTTGTCTCATTGTTACTTTAATCCCTTACTGCGTGCAGTCATTTAATTGTGCGAGTCTGCGAGGCAAGTAGCAATATTAGACCTGTGTAAACTACGGAATTTCAGTATGTCTCAGAAGCAACGTAACATTTCGTCATTCTTCAAGAACAGTGAATTGATGGAAACGAGTGCAAATAGTGGCAGTCAGAATACTAACAGTGGCGCTAAAAGAGTTCAAATAGACGCCGAATCTATGATAATAATGATGGTGCTAACAAGGAGAAAGGTGGTGAATTTTCGGCGACCGAAAGCTGTGAGAAATCTCTCGGTGGGAAAGGGAATAACAGTAAGGATGAAATTATAGTTATCACGTTTTCAATACTGGCATAAGACCGAACCGTGGCTGTCTGTAAATGACAACAATTTTATGCATGCACAGTGTGTTCGGAAGTTGGTGAACTCAAGGTGGAAAGTATGGAACGGGTGAGTATTGATAAAGCCTTTTTAACTGATGTTTCAGAAAATAATTCCAAATAACTAAATGATAAAATTGGTGATCGTGCGAAATGCAAATCACACATTAAATGCATACAAGCCATATGTTGTAAAGGAAAACAAAGTATACGAAAATCTGTGAGTGAAAGTGAAAATTGTGGGGAAATCAACATCAAGAAAAAGTAAACACAACTGCTTTGTTGTTTAGATCTGCATATGTAATTGCTAAACAGAAGTTATGGTTCGAAACATATCCCAAATGTAATTCAACTGCAAAAGTTGAATGATGTAATGTGCTTCATTCTGATCATGCATGTGTTTATATGAGAAGAAATGAGTTGAACAGTTCATTATACAATCGAGCACAAACTTTAATATCAAGATAGATGAAAGTTAATAAAACCTGCTTAATATTACAGGGCACGCGCGGTGTTTGATTCTCGGTGGCTGGGCGCGCCACGTCGCTCGCCGCCAAAGGGATTCAAACACCCGTGCAGTATAGTTTTTAATGGAAACTCTCTATTTGTACGTTTGACTTTTGGGGAATTATTTTACGAGGCAGTCATAGCTCCGAAGAGCCAACTGTTGTTTAAACAGAAAGTAACGGCATCAACATGTTAGGTCATCAGCATCCCATTCAATTCTGAACGTGAAACGGGCGATAAATTTTGCTCAGCTGCCCCTTCTTTCAGGCTTAAAATTCTTTTACGTGAAGTAAACCTAGGACACGAGATCCACGGATTTTCTTTCCTTCCGAAGGAAGCCATACTTAGTATTTTTAAGCCCCCAAAAAAATCCTTCAATCCTGTTCCGCTTACCTGATTATATAAGGCATTTTAAGCTGGTCAACAAGCAGAGTTCTTATTCTAATATCCCCAAATCAACCATGTTTACAAATGAACATATTTGCTTAACATTCATTCCATATTCACTAAACACTTCACAGTGCTTGAGATCAGTTTTGCTGTTTCTATCCTTCCCAAATAGCAGACAGTACCAGGAAAATATAGCGTTCAGTTCACTAATACTGGCTAACTATCCACATTTACGGTAGGCAGGCAGGCAGGCAGGCAGGGAATAGCCACACTGCGACTGTATCTGCCCTTCTTTGTTATTGGATTTCAGACTGTTTTGTGTCGGGATTGGTCTTCTTCTTCTTCTTCTTTGTCTATGTTAAACTTTCAGGGGTGAGGGGAAAAGGGGAACGTTACAGGACGTGTGCTGAATGAGCCGGTTTGTCACAGTGCTGTGAGTGAGGATTAGGCACAAACCCGCTGACCGGGAGGGATTAGGTTTTGTCCATTACCTCCCGTGGCAGTGGGTGAGCCAAATATTTACGCCCTCTTTTGCAATCATAAATGCCAAGGGCATGAAAGATCTAATTTGGGTGTCTTGCAAAATTTTGGTAGGCCTTGGTGGCCTACGACATACTCTAAATTTTACTTTTGGTGCAGAAACATGCAGTCAGTGCCATAAATGTGTGTAGGGTAACGTTGTGCACTTTCTGTAATGAGGGGATGGCGCTGCATAGCCCCATACTTCACTTGCATAGAACATGATAGGGAGGGTGGTGGCCGGTAAATTTTGTCTGAAAAGGGACGGAGCTGGCCCCAATATTGGAAACAGCTTTCTGACTGCAGCGCGGGCTTTCTTTCGGAGATCCTTTTTGTGAGCCCTTGCTCGGATGCGGCTCGCGTCACCTGGAGATTCGTACACAGAACAAACTCAGAGACCCTGCATTTGCAGGTATCAAAATGGCCTTGCTCTTCTCAGCACCAATTGACAGATGTATCTCCTCTACTGAGGTGAGATGGGTGTCAGAGCTGTTTCCCACTGTCTTGTTTGTGAAGTAGCATAACTGCGTTCGCTTACATACCGGTGTTTGCTGTGGAAAACCCGATAGAAACAGTGAAAATAGACTGGATGATAACACACTTCCTCTTCACTGGAGAGCCACCCTTCAACTTTATCTCTGAATTGTCTGTCTCTTAAGAAGTTAGTCACGATTTCTACCATCGGCCGAGGCAGCTCGGCTGTGATTAATTTATATAGCAATCCTTTTTGCCAGATGAAAGAAAAGACCTTCACTATGTCTAATAGCACAGCAGCCGAGTACGTGCGACGCCGGAAGTCGGAGGAGCTTTCTCTACCACGTGCAGCAGTTGCTGTTTAGTAGAGTGTCCACATTTGAAGACAAGTTGCTCTCTGGGACCAGCTCCCGTATGGAAGGCTGAAACTAACTCAGACGTAGTCTTTAGTACGTTTGATACTGTCGGGAACAAACTGATCGGCCGATAGCTGGTGGGAAGTACTGCGTTTTTCCCACTTTTCAGAATGCATATAAGGTTAACACATGAATTATGCGTTTTTGTCAGGTGTAAAATAACTTTCCTGAGCAAGTGGCGAAGCATGGTCAGCACTGAAGCCCCGGGGTGTGATGACCCGGAGGCTGAGGCCTGGCTCAGGGGTCATATCTTCTCTGGGGTAGTTTCATATTAAGCGGGTTACTCGCCGTGAATCGGGATCGTCACTAATGTCATCTCTGGTTTTGTATTGCTTTTCCAAAGAGTCTGCCAGCGCAGTGGCTTTGTCGGCTGGGCCGTACGCTAGCCGGCCTCTTATCCCATGTAAAGGATGCCTAATTTTGTTTCTGTCTCCTCTGAGTGTCTTGATAGTTTTCTATAGTCTGCTTTCATTTAGATCCATGGTGCTGAGCATTTGTTCCCAACTGTCAGACCTGTATTGCCTCGCGATACATTTGGCGATGCATAACCTTCCGCAGGGTTTGCGTTCTTTTGCGCTGTGGCAGGGTGTGCTTCGGTTTTCCACTTAAACTGAACAGCCTTCTCCCGACTTTGTGGTGCGCGCATACATACACCGCATAAGTAAGAGCCTTTTATTTATCTATTTTTTTAATTGTGTTTAAAGCTCGTTTTACTCCTGAGGCATCGTAGGCGGTGGGCAGTGATGGTACATGACATGAAATTATTAATTGGAAAAGGAAATGTTGTTGTTGTTGTTTTTTTTTTTTTTTTTTTTTTAAGGAAGGAAAACGCTCCAGGCAGAAATTTAGGGTACCTCTCGAACATGAATGGAGATTTGTTGATTTGATTTATTTACGGACGCTCCTTAAAATCTCGGGCCATATTTAGGATTTTTACCCCCCGAAAAAATCCATCGATCCTGGCCGGGATCGAACCCACGTTCTTGGGTTTAGAAGGCAAGTATGGCTACCACTACACCACCAGGACCCACATATATGAGTGGGGAGATACCATTTATGAATGCTGAGAAAAACCTCGGTTAGAGAGAACGGTCCTATGGGAATCGAACCCCAGACTTCTCTCTCACGAGTCCGTGCCTTAACGACCTCGGCCACCCATGGAGGTATAAATCAATGCTGTCAATATTTCATTACCTCCCTCATAACGGATTTTAATGCATTTTGTCTAGGATTATATTATATTGTGAAGAAAGTTTAAAAGCAATTATAACACCTTTTTATTTAATAGATTACTACAATATAAAAATAAATTGTTAACGTAGAAGTTTTTCATTCCCATCCTTTTATCGCATGCAACTGATTTACAAATATTCTTGAGGATCTTCACTTTTTGGAAAGTTGCAAGTACAATACAATGAGAAAGCGTTTCAAAGCAACAAATAAAGAGATGTTCAAACCGTTTTGTTAAGAAAGTCAATGAGTTCAAGTATTCAGGACTTTTGCTAATGCATGGAAGTAAAACTATTCTCAGTATCGCCATATCTGGAATTGGCATGAGAGAAAATTTTCATTGATAGTAGCAAATGTAAGAAGAAAACATAGCTTTGCAATTTTTAAAAAAGGCATTCATTTAGTTATCATTGCATTTGCAAAGATTTGCGAATTTCCTTTATTGGCGGACTGTTTTTTAGAGCAATATGATTATTAAATCAGATAGAGCTCAATGTTTCAGGGATATGTTATTGTTATTATTATAGTAATTATTATTAAAACATTTGATCATTTTCGATATCTATCTAATTCAGAGCCTCTTCGGGGCTCATTTAATAATTTTACTATATTTCAATAAGTACTTACAGAAATAACGTGTGGAATTGTAGTACTTATGCTTTGGTTCTGTGCTCCACTGATGGCGCTAGGAATTGCGTCAAGTTATTAGCAGCTTCTGCTGGAGGAATATGTAAATAACAAAAAGTCACAACTGGTTCGCTAATAAGGAAAGGGCATCCGTTGAAACAGGAATTCTTTATTCAATATTTATTCACGGAATTGACAGTGAAGAAGATTGTAAAGTAAACCAACCGTGTAACTGAAAGGCGTAGTTTGTCCGTTAGAGAACGTTAAAATTAAGAAGAAATTGTGAGGGGCTTTGGATATGTCTCCCTCAATCAGTAATCGGCGTGTTTGTTGATGTGATAACGCTGTCGAAATGGACAACTGGAGGTACTAATATCTGGAATGTACTAAATATTGTGGCATCAAAATTGCAAAGAAGATATCCGAAGGTAGGCATTGTTCATAGGGAGTATAATATATTTACTGTAGTTTGCTGAATTTGATAGAACATAAATATTCTAATTATCTCCAATGTACCCGTACTGGGATACTAAACGCTCTAGTGACGGGGACAAGGAAACTTTCAATTGCAGCGAGTATGAACCATCTCTAGCAAAGAACCCGAAAGTGACAACCTACAAAGCACTGCTGAAGACATATCCTACCACAGAAAGTACTTAAAAAACTAATATTTGATATATTGAACAAAACATGAACAATTGAGGCGCATTTCCATATAAAAAACCTATAAAACATTTCATCATATCTGATTTTGATTAAGAAAGAAACGGGGGCACTACTAGCATCTAATGCTTTGGGCTATGTAAAAAGCATAAGAAGTATGGAATACACTTTTTAAAAAGTTCTGAAAATTTTATAGCATATCTTAATGAGAAATATAGGATTTTTCATAGACATACAACTAGTTTTATGATACGCAAGAAGCAGACATTCGGAAATGTGCAAACGTTTTGAATAAGAGGTAAACCAAAACGTAGCCAATCTGCAAGTACAATAATTCTGATTTACAATTGTTATCGAAGTAGCTTTAATTATAAGCTAACACCAAATTTTACATTATAATAAGCAACATCTGCATTGGTTCATAATGAAACCCACTTGTAGGAATTTCAATGAGTATGTAACAAACTGTACACTTGTTAACAAGAAAAAACTCATTGTTAGACTGCAAGGCCAAGAAACAAACTAAAAGAAAACTGTGCTTCAAATATGCCTATAATGGATCATCAAATTTATTCGCACTTTACCGCGAGTCAGTTTGAATGGATGACATAATAGCTAGCTAGAGCACCTTGCCTTGATACTGTCCAATATGTCAATGAAAATGCCAGAATCTCTTCAGCCCAGTAATGGGCATAGTCTTTTTTTTTTTTTTTCAATAGTGTTTAACGCCCGTTTTTGCTACAGAGGCACCACAGACGGTGGACACTGATGATACATGAAATGAAATGACATATTGGGAAAGAATATTTTAAGGAAGGAAGGGTTCCAGGCCTAAGTTTAGGGTACCTCCCCGGCATGTGCCAATTATGAGTACTGGGGAAAACCTGGAAAAAACCCAGCCAGGGAAGACGGTCCTGATGGAATTTGAACCCCAGACCTTCCGCTCACGAGTTCGCGCCTTAACGACCTCGGCCATCCGTGGCGATAAGAGCATAGCCTGTCTGTAGTTATACTTCGTTGGTGAATAAAATTTATTTAGTAAAACGGGAATCCGCATCACAATTTTGAAGCAGCCGTTGACAAAATTCTTGCCTCCGTAAACAGCATGAACTGTATATGCAACTGTTTTTCATGTCACGTGCCTCAGACTTCCCACGTCCTGTGACTAAGCACTCCGATTTCCTTACGCGTTGTCCTGCTCATCTAGACGTCCCATTATGAGGGATATGGCGATTAGGAAACTGTTCATAAGCACTGCCGGTGTGTAATAAGTTTGTTTGTGAAGGTGAAGGTGCTACAACCCTTTTACGTAAAATCAAGAACAAGGCTACCGTGAGGTCTCAAACTGCAGGGACCTGGTTTTCATTGCATTCAACACACTTCCCAATTCCTCCTGCAGCTTATTTATGAGGCTAAATAAATATTAATATAAATGCGTTATCTTCGTTCTGTGCCGTTTCGAAACAGCCTGTATAAATGTGTAAACCTCTGCGCTTATCTGCCTAGCGATATTATACCTTTAATCTATTTATCTCTAGTTGAGTCAGTTATTCAATATGGTACCATTGCATGAGATAGAATTACAAACACTAATCATAATTCACTTTTCTATTTATATTTAAAATCTCTTTATAAAAACATTTGGACTATTTGATAAAATGGATTTTACAGAGTAAAATGTTTTAAGAACTCAACTAAATTTCAAACAGATAATACTCATATGTGTTCACAAGAATCGCGACTGCTTTAAAACTGATTCCCATGGACATGATACCAGACGCAATATGTGTAATTTATTAAATAAACCCAGATGTTTTACATCTGCGGGATTAAAGTAATTTTGGACCTAATGAATATAACTAGGTAATCATAAACTCAGAGTTAAATAAATTAAATTAAACTTGAACAAATTGAAGTGTAACATTACATAGCTTTACTTAATATTTTCTGATGACTTTGGTTACAGTAAGTTGTTTATGTGTTTACATTTTTTGAAATGTCAGTCTAGCTTATATCTATTGTAATTACTGTTTATTAATATAATTTTAACTGAATTACACCCGCACTCGAGCTTTTGTTCACTCGGGGTGAAATTCTATAGTAATTATTTGTATGCACAACTTGAAAAAAATTGTGGAGAGAGAGAGAGAGAGAGAGAGAGAGAGAGAGAGAGAGAGAGAGAGAGAGAGAGAGAAGACAAGAGAGTGTGGTGTTTTCCATCTCCAAATGCTGCATGCGAACCTGAAATTGAAGATAAGTTTGGAAAATGAAATGCACTTTAGAAGAAACTCGAAGTTTTTACAACCACTGGAAGTCAAATACAATTTCAACTCGTGTATAAATGACATTGATTATCGATACATTGCGTCTTTTGTGTTTATTATGATACACATTTTATTCTTGTTATTAACTCCTGTATAACTGAGTGAGTTTTCAATTTGTCATAACTAGTGTACAGATCTGTGAAAAACTTCAGTTACAAAATTTGCTCAAATAGGGAATGGAACCCAAGCACACGCCGCAAAAATCATCTATTCGTTAACTACGAAGACATGTTAACACAAAAAGGTGTTCTACATCCTGATGTAGCACAAATCTATCCTTCAGATCCGGATATTGGAGTCTGTAAAACTTCAGCGATGCAATTTGAATAGCATTCCCTTTCACTTTAACACCAGGATTCTATTAAAAATATGAGAGCAATGGATTTAGGATCTCCAATAGCTGAAAGCCACCTTCCCTTTTTGAACCCAGAGGGGTTTAATTCCGTTAACATAAAAAGGAAACGATCGTCAGCGCATCTCTTCTTTGTTTCAATTTATTCTTTGTTTATTCAAATACACACATACCTCCATGTTAACTGTAGCTACTTAGAAATGTGGCCGGTTGAACACTGTTGTTTGGTTATTTTCCATGATACATAGAGAATGGAGGTCCCTGTTACAGAACTTAGGTTCATACCCAGAATTATACTTGTTGTTTGAAACTAATATATTGTCCTTAAATTATGATAAATCAAATTTCAATCAGTTCAAAATTATTGTATATATTCAGATCTACCCATCGCGTGACTATTAACACAGCTGATATCCTTAACAATATCCCAGGGTTTTGTTTAGCTATTTTGTGACTCGTGCTCAACATAACTGAGACAGGAACTATAAATAAGCATGTCCCTGAACGTAGTATTCAATAGCATTTAGGAGTTATTCGCAGATCTTTCGCGTCCTCTGGTGTTCTGCGTACAAGAGAACTTAGTTCCGTCGAACATAACTTAGTTGGCCCTACTTCCAAGGAGATGAACTGAATCTAATTATCTGACCATCTGAACTGCTTCTATGAACTGCACTTATCTGATCTGATCTGATCATCTGACTATATCATATATCAACTGAGTTTCTGAAGTGAGTGTAAAACTTAAAATGCATGCCTCAGTAGAGCATAGAACTTTAATGCGTGACTGCGTCCGAAGTAGAATTTGTTATCTGAAGTGAGGTGACGTATCGGAACTGAATGCCTCAGCGGAGCAAACGCCTTCATATTTATTCAATTTAAATTAACTAATCGTTGGCTTCACTAAGTCACGGGGGTTACACACACACTTTCAAGTCTCCTGCCTTGCTTTAAAAATTCAAAATTCATCCACTATAAGCTGGTTCAAATTCGCCTGCCCACGCATGCCACACGTTTTATCTGAAAGTTTAAAACCTTTATTCACATTTGGTTGCTTTAAAGTTAACTGTACAAACAGCTGGCAAACGTATTTAAAGGGCCTTGGCTTTATTAACGCTCGCCAATGGTAGGTCTTTTAAAAGGTGGCATAACAGTGATTGCCTCCTTTGAGTATATTCGTTTTTTGAATAGCGGTTTATGGCCTTGGTGTTCTGGGCTCCCGTTAGCAGCTATATCAGGAAACTTTTTCTTTTGTCGACATACAACTCAAAATTTGAAATTAAACCTTTGACATACACACTCATTAACTCACACACACACACACACACACACATGCACACACACATGCACACACACATGCACACACACGCACACACATTACTAATTACAATGCACAAAATATAATGATTAGGTTTGCAACATATATATTATATCATATTCATGTTTTAGTTGGACAGACCGTAAGGACCATTTCAACATCAAATCTTATTTTTTAAAAGGATTTATTTTATAAATGCTAAAACATTTCCATAGTCATTATTGCATGTGCTGTGACTTCATATAAGAACATTTAAAGTTATAATCTATGCATTCTTTCACATTTTCCAATAGAAGGCTTTCGTTTTTTACACTCTGCACTTTCATTTATTTTGTACAGAAGCGTAATTTAGTAATTTTTCAATTCATAAACTAACAAATCTATCATTGCTGTCATAGTAACATACGCTTCTGTACAAAACAAATAAGATACAGTGTGATAAAAACGAAGGTGCTCTATCACAAACTGTGAGAAAAAAATTAAAAAAATCATAATTCTAATTATTTTTTCTTTCATTTTGTCATATCTCATGCAACAATGACTAAGGAAGTTTACAATGTATTTGCTTTTTTGTAAAATTTTCTACCTACCTATAAAACAAATCATGCCTTATTTAAAAAAAAAAAAAAAAAAAAAAAACACTGTATATGTGCTTAAGTGTTGCCAACCTGATAATTTTCAGTTTTAAATATAGTAATTATAGTAATAATAGCAGATGCATAAATGATGTGTATTGACTGGCTAAGTCGCTGACACTTTTTCAAAATGGCAGCTATTACTCTGCTGTTCAAACATCAATGAAAATGATAGGAAATCATTTTATATGGAAAAATTTTAAACACTTCCTAATGACGCATGTTTTTATAATACAGAGGAATACTTTAGATGTTGAACAGGCTGAACTGAGCACTTGTCATATAGAATGTTGTTTTTAACATGTTCCATATTTACTCATTTGGGATCTGCGGAATTTACTAACGTACTAACCACTGGCCAGCCGGTAAACGAACGAACTGACTGGCAAACAGCAAAATATTTCATTTTTTCACTTACCGATGTACTACTATAAAATAAATAGGTAAATCCAAGTATAGTACTTCTGTAAGCTCAGAGAATTTGAAATAAACAACATGTACAGTGAATTAACTTTGCAGCATATGACGTCAAGTCTGCCACACTTTTCTTAACTGTTGCTTCAAAACGCCGAAATTGTTATATATTTAATTTAGTTGCAAAACTTTGCCATTCCCAGCACGTAGTAAAACATAAATACAAAATGTTAAGTCGCTAGATATAACCATTTATCAGCAAGGACCGTGTTCACGTGATCATTCTACGCACTTCAATCATCATAATCATCATAATCTCCTTTGGTAATTAATGTCACTAATAGAGTTAAATTACATTTTCACTTCAACAATACAATAAGCTTATAATTTTGAAATGTATTATAACTATTTAACATATTGTGAAAACATTGTCATCTAATCCCTGGAATAAAGCAGCCAAAACTAGAGCGATTTATCTCGTGTGAAACTGAACAAAACAACATTGCATTTCATGTACTCTGGGCGTCGTCGTGGTGGTTAACCTTTTAATGCCCAACGTTCCCAATATGTGAACAAGAATTCTTTAATTTTTCCTTCCAGATGTTTTATGCGTATTCATTTATATTTAAATGCTTACTTTATAGATAACGTAAGCTATCTATCATTTGTGCTATTTTCATCATAAGGGGCAGGAATTTAACTACAATATTTATTAAAATACTGTATATATAAATAAATAAATAAATTAATAAATAAAATAAATGCTCTTAGATTTCAAATGTGTGTTAATAAATATTCTGATTTATATGTGTACAATCTGTTTTATAAGTTACATTACATTGTATTCAATGAGACGGAAATAAATACACAGCAAACTTTAGGATTTAGCTGTCATACTTATGTGTTTGAGTAATTTCTCTAAAACCACAGGTGTCTCATTTTGGAAACGTTGGCATGTAAAATGGTACATTACAGGAACTATTTTTCCATACGGTTTCCTACATTGTAATTTTGTATTGCATTATAAGCTGGGGTACGCTACTCATTGTTTGACTTCCAAATCATACAAATGCCCTGTGGTTTATAGAGCTGTTTATCATTGTCACAGTTCATAAATATAAGCGTCTCAGAATCAAATGAATCCTAATTTGTTTAATGGGTAAGTGTGTTTTATTTATAGCTGAGATTTACAGATACAAGTAAGGTTTTACGTTATATTAATTAATTGCTAATTACCCGAGATTCTTAATTTACATTTTGTTAATTTTTTATTTACATTATGAAAACTCTCTCATTCCTTTGTTTAGACCTACAATATTAAGATACCGTTTCTTACGAGATGCATTCAATGATGTTGTAAATTCTTCAACCAGTGATAAAGTCGATATTGTTATAATTCCGCCAGAGACTGGAAATCAAAATTTTGACAGCGATGAGGAACAATTAGCTGAAGATCGCCTAGATATAAATGAAATTGCTAGCGAGGCGAAGTTGCCTGATTATTATTCCAGTGATGGTTACAGTGACGAGGCACTTGCAAGCATGGCGCCGCCAAAACAGAAGGCACTTGCAAGCATGGCGCCGCCAAAACAGAAGGCACAGCGAGATTTATGGAAGAAAAGTGGCTTTTGTCATAGATAAGGTAGGGAGTGAACATTTCGACAAATTTGAATTTGAGATTTTTTCCATGTATCTTAGATCCAATATAATTGAAAATATCACTGAGTAGACAAATTTGCATGCCAATAGGGATAAAAATGATCATTCATTTCAGATACTTGGGCAAGAAATGTGTCAGTTGCTTAGATTGTTTATCACTCCCTTCCTGGAGGAAACGACTATTGGTCTATAGCAGAGGACCTTTCAGCATCTATAAAAGTAACAATGACAGGGATGTGTTTAGATTGATAAAAAGATACTCCTATTTAACTGTCAATCCAATCTTAAAAATTCAAATACTGCAAAGGTGAAACCTCTTTATGATGCTTTGGCAAAACAATTGGAATAGTTTAGAGTGTTTCACAACGACTAAATATGAGTCAATGGTTACTATTCCGCCAAGGTTTTTATAAAAAATAAATCTATTCGTTTGGTTTAAGATATGCTGCCCATGTTATGTGGTAAGTGTGACAATGACAATTCACCGTTGGGAAATCGTGTTGTAAAAGAAATGCTTTCAGGTGTAGAATATCCATCGCAAATTGTTTTCTTTGACAATTTTGTCATCAGTCATTCTTCTAGTTGAACTGACAGAGAAGGGCTTAGCGCCTGTGGTACAACAAGAGAAAACATAGCCAACAAATTCCCCTGCAACAAATGTGTGCATGCAAATTAAAAAGGAAGAAAGTGGATCTGACAAGCAGATTATTTGTGTGAGACAGAATGACACTTCTGTTGTTACTGTTGCTAGTAAGGATTTAGCTTAAGTCTGATGCATGTAACCACTAGAAGAGTGAAGGTAGAAAGCCGCGAGCAAGTTGGGAGGTGTTGATCTACTGGACAGAATGACATCCTATAGACCACGCTTGAGATTAAACAAATGCTGGGGGGAATAGCTCGCAATATCGCCGTCATAGCTGCATTTCGCTTTTTTCAGTATCTGCATACAGGCAACAATGTAAGCCATTTGGAGTACAGAAAAACGATTGCTATAACGTTGATAAGATATGGTATAATGCTCAAAAGATTAAGGGGTGCCTATTGCGCAGGACGTGACGTATGACGGACTCTAGCATGTTCTTGGAGAAACCACCCAAGGTAGATGTATTGTATGCCAGAAAAATGCAAGATTGGGGTGCACAAAATGTGGAAACAGGCACCATGGGAAATTTTGTGATTTTTTTCCGTAAGAAAAAAATAAAGTACGAACATTTCCGCACAGATTTATGAAAAAAAAAGTGTTAAGTACTATGTAATTTTCATTTTGATTTAATACTAGTACTCTGTACATATTCAAAGTATTTACTGTTAAATTGTATGAAATTGCCATTGCATATTTTTCTAACATGTTTACAATAAATCTGTTATGATTTCTTTCTTTGCCCTATTTACATACATTTTGGGGACATTTATACTTGTGAGTGTAATGAAACAAATGTTTATAATAGTCTGACGATATAGGAAATACACTTTATAAATTTATACACCTAAGTTAAATTAAAAGGTTAATCCCATCAAGATTAATGTAGTCACGAACACTGCGTGAGGTTGCTGCCTCTTCCTAATGGCACCATTTTATATTTCTCTAAGCATATCTGCACAGTATAGCGGCGAAATATCTTTAGAAATAATCCACATGTCCATCAGCTATGTAAGCAGAGACTGCCATAACCTCTTTCCTAGATACATATTTGATCCATTCTACTAGATCCGCTCGTCCATGCATTGAAAGTCCCAGTTTTGTTTTTATGTTGTATTGAAATTTGTGCGATTATGAGATTTAAAAAAAAAATGAAAAGATTGGTTCACATTTGTGTCTTGAAGCAAACGGGACGAAACATCACAACAACGCCTCTTCTGAAGAAAAAGATAACTATAATAGACACAATGCGAAATGGCAAAAGAGATTTTTCACCTGTTCATTGAAGAATACCCAAACAACAGTCAGACTCCCCTTCAGTGAAGAAAGCCGTAATATCTGTTACCGCAAAGGAGGCGGGAATAGCGCAGTATTCACATTGCTGCAACATTTAATGTACTTACAAAATATTATTTGAAGAAACTGACTCACAAGTACGTGTAATAAATACAAAGAGTAGCGCGGAGCAATATAACAAGTACCAAAATGCTTTACATGTTTTTCTGTATAATCAAAGCGCAGTGAACAGGGGAACTGTCCCTATACAGCCATGGAAATATGGCAGTTATCTGTGCCAAAGAAGCAAGAACCGGAAGTACATTAAACCCTACCTTTCGGGCAATAAGTGCACATGCCTTGCAAAATAAGAGTTCATTTTCAACAAAGTCTGCTCACAATGTAAATTTGTGCGATTATTTTCATTTTTATTACTGCTGAAGTAAGTTATATTGTACTTTCATATTACAAGCATTACGAAATACATTTAGCAAATATGTTTTTTAGAAATCTATTTCTTCTGTTGAAATAGATATATTATTACATTTTACGCATGTATTTTGTTAATTGCAAATTTAATTGCTCGGACTTTTTTGTACAAAAATTCCCAAATCTAAATTGTTTATTCACAAACGCTTTACTCTGTCATATTTGGTTGTGTAATGCTCAATATATGAAACATCTAGGCAATAACAACCACAAAAATATATACTTTGTCTGGTTTTGCTGCACAAATACGTGAGCCGCATTAGTATTAATTGGTACAACAAAGAGCACTCGGTTCTATGAACACATAAGCAGTCACTGCAACATTGAGAATATCTGGCAAGATCACTCAATTATAAACGGTCAAAAAATGACATTTGACACGTTAATAAAGATTTCCATAACAGAGACAGAACATAACGAGTAATGTTACTTGCATTTCATGGTCCCCTTTCTCTTAAGTTCATCTAAACTTTATTTTTTCGTACACTCCTAAGAACTTCATCATTTTTTTGGAATGCATCTAAAACACATGAAGATATCCACAGCAGATGGGCCCATCTACCAAGGCAGCTCATTTTAACCTTTTTACAGTTAGGCAAACAGATGCAGATGAATTCGACATAAAATTGTATTATTAATTAAATATATTTGTTCCTTGACACAGCCTTTGCAAGAACTAACGGTCGTACTGATCCCATGATAACATAGGGTTTCAGTTCACTTCTCTTGGCCTAGTACAAGTGAAAATCATAACAAGAGAAGGAGAATTTATGCTTCTGTCAGCTCTGCAAATTATAATATAATAATTCCTAACCTTCAATTTTACATCCCAAAAGTGAGAGATGTTGTGTATTAAACTTGCAGGATATTGGGTCAACTGTGACTCCTTTCCGGTGTTGAACGCCACATGGAGCAAGATTCAATAACAATGTGCCTCCTTTACTGATAGTGCCAGAATATTAATGTAATGTATCATTTCTGTCTTCTTTTCCTTTAGTTCCCACTTACCTTCCGCTATCACGATATATTCGCACACAGAGAACTGGCAATTGATTGATACTGACAATTCGCCTGCACCATCATATTACTTCTGGAGGACATTAGAGTCAGTGCTATTCCAGGAGTGAGATTAAAATTTAAATTATCACTAATTCTGTCCTGAATGGCAGAAAACCGAGTTCGGTATACCCTTCTCCTGTAAAATTCCAAATTGTTGTTGGTGCGTCAAACTCGGTGAAAACGTAGTTTGTCAGATGTCGGGAACACAATTTACCTAGAATTGTTAGATAAGATGTTAAGAATGAAATTAGTAATCATTGTCCTATATTTGTTTCTTAATGTGCAACATGCATTTTGTTGTAATGTGATGCTTCAGTTTGAGGATAAGCTGTGTTTTACATACTTCTAAACTTCAAACTCTGTATATTGAATATATTAGCATTATTAAAAATGTTATCTAAACCAGAAATAGAAATGAAAAGCTACAGGTAGTGATAGCTAAATGTTGGGCCGTTGCCTTCCTCCACGTTAACTCCTGTCATCTGCCCTTATATCTTTTATCACATTATTCCATTGAAAATGTTCATTGGTGCTTTGTACACATGTCCAACTCATTCCAACCTTTTCAATTTAGTGCGAGAAATTTTATTGCACTTCTAAGCTCAAATATTCATCGCATTTTCTACAATGCGTCCAAATACATCAAGCATTGTGTCTGTTTCCTTTGCGTTGCACAGAAAACTTCTCTAATGGTTATCGCTTTTCATAAGTTCTTAGTTTAATTTCCCGATTAGTATAACCTTTAGATTTCCTATCAGTGCAAAGTACATGCCATTTACTGGTATTATTAATTTATTCGCCACATATTTAAACTACCCAAATTTCTTTGAAACGTTATTCTCGTATTGGGCAGGACTGTATTTTGTCTGAATTATCTATATGCTTTCTTTGAATTGATCTGCAGTGCAACTTTGTAGACCTATTGCTGAGTCCGCAGATCATCTTGTGTCGGTTGTGATAACCCGACGTAGCGGGAGTTTATAAGCCACGTCCTAGTTTAGCTCCAGTGCAGTGTTGGTGTCACATACTATTCCACTCAAATCTGGCAGTCATTTTCACCTGTGTTTTCTCTTTTTAATCCATTCCTGTTATCATGGACTTTTAAAGTCTATGAATATAAAGTATATATTTATGTTTCCAAAGACTGCGACAGTTTTATGGGAAGGGGGAGAAGGAAGAAAAAGGATAGTTTTTAATTGATCAGAATACCCCTAGTATTATTTTGTAGAATAATAAAGTGTTCTTCTTCTCTCTCGCCGCAGTCTCAATGTGTCGCTAAGCCACGGCTACATTCGCTAGAGCGCTGGAATTTCGTGACCTTTTCAGGTCAAAGGGGTAAAGAGCCGGGAACTGGGTAATTTATGACAACAAATCTTAAGACTGGAGATAACATTATTTATTTGCTTTTGTCACGTGTTCAATATTAAGGGTCGCCTTTTTAAATTCTGTTGAGCGGTTCTTAGATCACGCTTGCATTAACTGAACCAATTGTCTTTCAAAACACAATCCCCTTTATTACTCTACTTTTACTTTCTATACCTCAATTGACTTTTCTCTCGATAGCTAAAACTCACTCTGTCTGATGGTTAAGCTCACCCTGTCTCATCACTAAACTCACATCCACTGAATGGCTCAACTATTCTCCACCTCGGGCCCCGAAATCCCAGTCTTTTTTCAAATATCCCTTATCCGATTGTTAGACCATCTCCTACCATTTCGACTATTATTCCTCTTAAAATTTCTCTCTATTCGCCGAGGGGCATGCATATACTTAGTCTAAGATTCCAGACTGGGCCTTTCATAGACCTTCAATTTAGGCAATACTTTCTCTCCCCCCCCCCCCTTCTGTTCCATCAATCTGTTCTATTTTATGCTTGCCTCCGGATTCCAACAAAGCTGCGTTTTTCCAAAAACCTAAAGGGGCGACCCTTTTTTATACAAAGGATCTTGGAACTACGTACAAAAGGAGGGCATATGGTCATCTGTTCTTTTACCAATATACAACACATTCACTATCTACATTTTCTGGTTTATTTCTAAAGTTTCTGTTCGCCAGTTTTTTTTTTTTTTTTTTTTTCCTTCTTACTACCCGTGAAATACACAATACACAGATAATTTAACTACTAACATAATACACATAAATTGTACACACTAATTGTAATACTATTTAGAATATATGTAATTGATTATGTTGCCATTTTATAATATTTTAATTGGGGATGGCATCTCATTAATACTCCTTCAAGACTCATGTCAAGCCTTTCATTGTTTAAATTTGATCCATTATTAACCTTTTTGGTGAAAGCCTGACTGGAATCGTTGAAATTTTCATAATGTCCTTCCGACTTTTCTCTAAGTGTATTGGTGTAAAGAGTAAGTCTATAATGATGTCAGTCTGATATATTCATATTGGGAACATTAGTCTTTTTACTCGCAATAAATATCTATTTCCCAGTATTCAGTTTTGTTAATGTCCATTGTAGTAAAGGCTGCCGAACATGTTCACTTTGTTCGAATATAGAGAAGCGTTTGTTCTATAATCCAGCCGATCCTAGAGGACAAAACTTCCAAATTTATAAAGGCAGGGTACTGTGGCTTTATCCAATTTATCTTATAAAAGTTAATTTTCGGGAAGAAGTTTTTGCACTTTCTAAGCTTAGGGTAAAATTTGTTTTCTACGGTTCAAATGTGTCATTAACTAAATACATTTATGGTGCCTAAACCCCCTTGCCATTTTTAATTTCTTTGTGTATTTTAAAATTATAAAAAAAAAAAAAAAAACAGATGACACAAAAGCTAAATGTAAATACTTATTGCTAGTAATTAATGTAAAACATAAAGGGTTTTCTTAGCTTTATCAAATATATTGTTTTATGCGAGATTACGACATACATGTTAGTAATTTGTAAGGTATTGAATGAAGTGAAAAAGATATTTTAGCCTTGCTCAACGGCTGGCCGTTTTTTGCCTACGACCCCAATGATGGCACCTCCGGAAGGGAGAGATGAAGTGAGGGGGAACCGGGTGGCGAACCCACGAAAGGTAAGGCACCTAACATGTTTCCTGATGGAACACTCCGACGCCGGCGGGGGCCACATTCAAGGAGCCTCTCAGAAGATTTGCTTCCTTATCAGACGCCGAGGCGGGCACCTTTCTAAAGTGGAAGCCACCGCCACACCGCACCAGCCCACCTCGCCTTTTATTTCCGACTTTGTAACAGAACCATCGGAATGAAATGATGTGAAACAGGACAGCTGAAAATGCAACCAGTAATTGCCTAAGCGACCAGGGAAATACATGCAAAAATCCATGGTTAAAGAGATTAGAATCCGCCGAATGCGCGTTGCAAGCTTTGCCACCCCTCTCGGTAATTTGCAAGGTATGGCAGCGTCGCTGATGACCCCCGTGTTCCACTGCTGCAGAACAAGTTGTATGCCCTTTAGCTTGTAAGATCGTCCTGCTCAGCGTCCGATGCAAATCCTTTGAGGGGTCAAACAAATGATAATCGCTATACGGTTGATATCCCCCAGTATTCGCACAGGTGAGAGTGTTTGGATGAGCATTATCGTACATCAGAGCATAATAATCCTAAGACCTGTACTCTTGACGGTGCATCATGTTCGAAAAATTCAATCAGCAACTTCTCTGGACGGAAACAGCTGACGGTGCTTGTTATAAATGTCTTGTACATCATGCTCATAAGACATCATTAAATGCATTTTTATGTTAAGCCTGTGGTAATTTTTACAAACTTCTTCAACTGTTTCATTTGAAAATGCTTTGTTATGAAAAAATTTAGTTATTATAATGTATATAGTGGATTTTAAGCATTTAGATGAAGGAACCGCACCCTCAGCTGGTTATGCATGCCACTTTTACAGGAAGTTTTATTAATTTTTCTCTGTTCGGAAACACTGATTGCAATACTTTCAAACAGCAGAAAGCACTTCGCGTAGTTTATTGTGATATGTATACATACTAAAGGGGGAGGAACCTTATATTCCTGTGACCTCGCTCTACATTGGAACTTCCGGACACACACGTTATCATCATCATTATCACATTTATTCATGATGTTAACGGAATCGCATGTCGGTGTTACCAGCGTGAAACTTCAGCTTGTCATGTTGAAAATCTTGAGCGTTCCTCGCGCTGTGTACCTTGTTGCGGCGTTATGTAAGTAGCTCTTACTTCTTACTGTTCTATTGATGTGCGACTTGACACCATGCTTGTGATAAACATTATCAATTTATCTAACGAAGCCTAAAAGCACAACATTAATGTTGATTCTTATTTTGCAAACAGTTTAGGAATAAATAAATTGTATTTATACCGAGTTTAGGCATATTGTATGATCTGTATGTACCTGATGAAGAATGGAAGCTCTTCCTGAATAAAGAGTAAATATAGTTTTATTTTGCCGTTCAGTCCTCTAACATTAATCACGTAAAACTAATTTCCGATTTATTTGTCAATTGGTATTTAAATTAAATGTGATAAAATTAATTAAACCATTAACTTCCTTGTTTATTTTAAATATGTGTTGAATTTCAAACTTCTAATTTATAAAAGAAAATTAATCTTTCATTAATTATGATGCGATAAATGTTAAAATAATTTAAAAATTCTGAAGCTTTTGTATGAGAGATATTTGGTAGATTTCTTAAGGAACCTTTTCCTTTTTGTAATGTTTAGTAAATGTACTAAGGTATTTCGAAAGAAACAAGAAATTGAATCTTTTGATATGTATAACTCTGTTAGAAATATAAATCATGTCATTTTTCTACGTTCACTCTTCATTTTGTTACATTTCACATCGTTTAATGAAAAACAATGTTTTGGTAGTGGTCTGTAACCAGGAATGCAAGTTTCTTTGACCACGCGATCCTCTCAAAGGGACCAAGGATGCAAACACGTTGGCAAGATCACAGCTCTACTGTAAGATTTAAAAGCTCGATCTCAGGATAATGTTGCATCACCGTGTGATGGCGTGCATTATCACGAAGGGGAAGAACATTACGCAAAAGTCCCCTGGGCTGACTATACATCGTTATTTTAGCTGCTTCTCCAATACTCGCTATTTCGCGCACTATTCACCGTTTCACCATTTCCATGATAATTTTGCAAAATGAATACTTTCATATACCGAAAGAGAAAGAACAGAATATTTCTTGACTGGAGAAGACGCGTGTCGTCATACTTCAGCCTGCCTCTTGCTTTCGGATACGTAAGAGCCTTTCAAATTTCATACCTTGTGAAAATGCGTCCTATTTTTTACTTCGCGTCTGAAATGTGTAGAAGTTCTTATACGAATGATCAGCGATACTTGAGAACCAACATTCTGGCTGGAACTTATAGAGAAATGCGCATATTTTCAGCAATAAGCAGTCAGCGTTACCCACTTTCTTAGTGACGGCAATGCACAAATAACAAGAGTGCTGCTCATCACGTCAACATCTGCCATGCGTCAGGATATGAAGCACTGCAAACATTTGCCATTCTTTTTTAAACACCCTCGTCTTTCATTCTTTGGGCCATTTAGCACATTGCTGTTAAAATTTCTAAAGCCCTCAAAATGCGGACAAATTTCATCATATTTTAAAAGGATATAATAATTACTACTAAAAGTTGTTATAGTACTTGAAATTTAAAGAATGAATGAAAATTATGTATATACTAAATGAGCATGAATAAATTGCAGTCATAAATGGTTGTGACTACATTTATAATTTCAGTTTTGTTAATTTATAATTTAATGGTACATTTTTAAGATAAGCTATCAAGTGTAAATAATAATAATAATAATAATAATAATAATAATAATAATAATAATAATAATAATAATAATAATAATAATAATAATGTCTCAAAAATATCTTTCCGTGATCCAAACAGGAATCAAACTCAGGTGCCTTTCGTTTACAGGTGGTTTATGGCCACAAATGATGTTCTCACAAAAATCGATTTAGTTTTAACCTGAAATAAAAAAACACGTACTTTTCTGTTCCAAAATACTGAATGCCACTATGTAACATAGCATCTAATTAGTTTTAGTTAGTTCTGAAAAAAAAAAAACCCGTCATATTTAGGACATTAATAGGGAATGTTCTAATATAGATGCAGCACTGCAAATATTTTCTTTTAAAGATATATGACTTATTTTGTTTCTATTCTCCAAGTGAAGCTCTACAATTTTGTTATAACTAAGATAAGACATGCTAGTTTTCGTTTTTATAACGGTCTTGTATAAGATGATCTTATCATTTTGTAATGTGCTCTTATTTAATGACAGATAATATAAATACCAATGAAAGTTAATTTACCTTTCTTAAAATAAAATGCCAATATTCTAATAGCTAGTGTAGGTAATAACACTGGTTACAAAAAAACAGAAATATATTAATTCATTGTTTTTGAAAATTATATATAAAAATATGAGCAATATCCTTTGGAAAAGAGTGCGCAATAAATATATTCACAAAATGTTAGCATGCTAATAATAATAATAATAATAATAATAATAATAGTTATACTTTACGAAAAATCAAACACTCCAATAAAAATGTAGGTATATACGCTTTAAGTACTTCATGTGATTGAAAATATTCAACGTACTATGCTCAACATTGAACATATTTTTTGTGAGTTGAAAATAAAGTTCCCTTCACTAATAAAGAAAATGTGCAGGTCCCATGTACTGCTGAAAAATTATCAGATGTGAAAACAACTGCACAGGAAACTGATCACTCACGTCGTCCACTGATCATGTGCTCCCCTTGAGGTTGTGTTCCAGATTATCACCACACATTGACAGCGTAAAGCTGTAAAATTCACTTGCCGTTACAGGTAGTTCAAATTTTGGAGCTCCATTTCCGAGCGACAGCGGAGAGAGCGGAGCTCCGCAGTCCCGAACGGAAGACAACTGAATGCTTGTAGGAGTGTAAACGTTGCATGTGTTATTATTATTATTATTATTATTATTATTATTATTATTATTATTGTTGTTGTTGTTGTTGTTGTTGTTGTTTGCGTTAAACGTAATGTACGCATTGTCCTCCTTAACTTTGTGGGTGCAATATGTTGTTCCTTATTACAAAACTGAGTGATTCACTTTTACCACTCGTTGTCTTATTAATATTCGCAATTAATTCATATATACACACATGAACCTTAACGCTAATCTCGGGTAAATGCTATAAACCGGTGGACTCAGTGGTTTGCTGCGACTTGCTACGGTCTGACGGTCTACGTTCGCCTCCTTTTTGTACATATAAATTGATAGGGGATGGTGCGCTACTAAGTAGGCGGGTAATGATAGCAAATCTCCTTTGATTCCAGCAGGAAAATTATTCGTAAATATAAATTTATGGGGGATTGTGTACATAGTACTATGTTAGCGAGTAAATGATTAAAATGTGGCAAATCTCCTTTAAATCCAAAAGGGGGGGGGGCGGAGCATAAGCATTCGAACCCACTACCTTTGCACCTATAGAATGACGCTGTAATCATTTGAGCTATCAACCGTTGAGTTAAAATGTGGTATGGTCTGTGGAAAATAATATTACCGTACGCTTTCTCCGCTACTGCTCGAGAATGCTCGGGACTGGAACTCCACAATTTGTACTACCTGTAACGTTAAACCAAAATTCCTTGGTTATCTTTATATAAATTTTAAGATAGTAGACTTGTAACGCAACACGGAGAACCACAGTTGGACTCGTGAACGGGAAATATGCGGTTCGAATCCTGTCAGGATCTTCCTCTTGACTGAGGTTTTTTATCCAAGTTTCTCAGTCTTTACTGCTGACAAATGCAGGATGGAAGTCTAAACTTAGGCCTGAAACGCTTTCTATCCAATTACTCAATTCATCTCATGTAACATTAGTGCCCACATTCTGTGATGCCCCAGTAGTAAAAACAGGCTTCCAACACCAGAAGCAATGGCGGAGATAATTACGAAGAATGAGCCAAAACGTTTTCCAGAATGTCTGAAGACTGATATCCAAAGAGGTACTACTTTGAGAAATTCATCAACGTTGTGAGAATGAATACAGGTACTAATGAAACATATGAAAATATAGCATTTATAAGTCAAAATGGTTCACTGAAATAATCTTTAAATAATCTAACATATTTCCAAAATAGTTGCACTTTGAAATTTTGTCATAAAATTGGCTTTACCCTAAATGCTTCAGAAAAAGTAATTTAGAGATTTAGATGTGTAACTCCGAGTCCAAGAAGTGATAGAGTCATAAGTTTTAGCATAAGGACTGCCACGAGTGGCCGAGGTCATTAAGGCGCGGACTTGTGAGCGGAAGTTCTGGGATTCAACACCCACCAGCACCGTCCTTCCTGACTGATTTTTTTTCCTCCCCTAAGTTTTCCTCGGTCGTCAAAAATGGCCAGGAGATACCCTAAATATTCCTGGAACGTTTCCTTCCCTAAAAAAAACTCCTTTCCCAATATATTATTTCATCTCATATATCATCAGTGTCCACCGCCTGTGACGCCTCAACAGTTAACACTGCCTTTAAATACTACTAAAAAGCTTACATGAAATGCTTTGTATTTATAATATCTAACACAGAGCTTTGCTATGAAATGCACTCCATTTGATTGACGAATTTCAAGATAAAATATTTATTAATTGCTTCTTTAATTTAATTCAATTTCAGAAAATGCCTTAGAGTACATTTAAAACATTAGTCAAATGAATGATCAATAGAACTTCCCCCTTCTTAAAAAATAGCTTTCTTCTGTTCCATTGGTCTATGTCACTTGCTCGTGTTCTGCGGTACTAATCGACACCATCTTCAATTAGTTCAAGGAACTTGTCCAGGCTTTCAATGTCCCTCTACCAGATTCTTTAATATACAAACGACATGTCATTTCTAAGATATGAGCATTGCTATTTGGTTCTGGCGTTAAATACTATTAAAAATTGATGTTTGTTTCTTCCAGCAAGAGTAGGCATGCCGCTGGTTACCGTGTAAGCAACTTTTGAATGTGTAAACCAATCAGAAGCCACCTCTTTGGTCTAGTGGTAAACGTTACTGAATGCAGGCCGGGGAGACTCGGGATGGATTACCGGTGGTACATGCTTAGGAATGTTTTTAAGTTGTGAAGATCTGCAACGGGGTCCACTCAGACTCGTGAGGATAACTGGGGAGCTGCCTGATGAGGAGGTGGCGTTCATCGATCTACAACGCCAACACTGATATGACTAAGGAAATTGAAGGATTCCTACAAAAAAACCAATACTTCTTATGAAAACTAAAATATTCTCTACATGTCCCTGTTTTGTTTAATATTTCTTTCAATCAAAATTGAAAAATTCACTATTCGTTTTCTTCAATTACAATTTATTAGTTTTATCATCTTTTCTAAATTAAAGGTAAAAATATGTCTTAGTGTTGTTACATTCTAAATGGCTTGCACAGATAATTCCATGCAAAAGAAAACAGTTACTTCTTCACGTTAATCATAATAAAAAATTAATGCACTCGTTGAATTTCAAATCCTATCTCTACTTCTCTAGCCACAGTAGAATTGCGTGCAAAGACTTAGGCACTGAGCTGCGCAGTAACAACAAATTTCCTCACGATGCTCGGTTATCTACAGAGGAGGCCGAATCAGTGGCATGCTGCTCTCATTAGAATTTATTTTACTGGAGGGAAATTTAAACCCCAGACTACGAGTTTCCAATCTCAAAATGCTTGTCTTCGATTTATCCTCACTCCTTTGAATTTGTGTGTTTGATTTCTGGAACACTCTGCATATTGATTGAATTTCAATTCTGTGCAACAAGTAACTTACATGCACTCATGCTCTGTTTAGCAATGGTTACTCGCACTTATGCTGTGCAGTGGAACAATGACGAGAAATTCTGCGAGGAAGCTGCGAAGAACACAACTTACGACCCTCTGTGTGCCTCAAATGGACAGACATTTCAGAACATTTTGTCGTTCAATTGCTTCATAACCTACTTTAACGGTGAGTGTTACCTGCTATTACGTGTTTTATAATCATAGAAAACGAGAGAAAAGTAAATTAATAAAGGCGTAGATACTGAAGCAGTATTAATGAGATGCCGTCACCAATTAAAATATTATAAAATGTCAACATAATCAATTACATATATTGTAAATACTATTACAATTAGTGTGTGCAATTTATGTTTATTATGTTAGTAGTTAAATTATGTGTGCATTGTGTATTTCATGGGTAGTAAGGAGGAAGAAAAAAAAACTGGCGAACAGAAACTTTAGAAATAAACCAGAAAATGTAGATAATGAATGTGTTGTGTATTGGAAAAAGAACAGATGACCACATGCCCTCCTTTTGTACGTAGTGCCAAGATCCTTTGTATAAAAAAGGGTCGCCCCTGTAGGTTTCTGGAAAAACCAAGCTTTGTTAGAATCCGAAGGCAAGCATAAAATAGAACAGATTGATGGAACAGAAGGGGGGGGGGGAGAGAAAGTATTGCCTAAATTGAAGGTCTATGAAAGGCCCAGTCTGGAATCTTAGACTAAGTATATGCATGCCCCTCGGCGAATAGAGAGAAATTTTAAGAGGAATAATAGTCGAAATGGTAGGAGATGGTCTAACAATCGGATAAGGGATATTTGAAAAAAGACTGGGATTTCGGGGCCCGAGGTGGAGAATAGTTGAGCCATTCAGTGGATGTGAGTTTAGTGATGAGACAGGGTGAGCTTAACCATCAGACAGAGTGAGTTTTAGCTATCGAGAGAAAAGTCAATTGAGGTATAGAAAGTAAAAGTAGAGTAATAAAGGGGATTGTGTTTTGAAAGACAATTGGTTCAGTTAATGCAAGCGTGATCTAAGAACCGCTCAACAGAATTTAAAAAGGCGACCCTTAATATTGAACACGTGACAAAAGCAAATAAATAATGTTATCTCCAGTCTTAAGATTTGTTGTCATAAATTACCCAGTTCCCGGCTCTTTACCCCTTTGACCTGAAAAGGTCACGAAATTCCAGCGCTCTAGCGAATGTAGCCGTGGCTTAGCGACACATTGAGACTGCGGCGAGAGAGAAGAAGAACACTTTATTATTCTACAAAATAATACTAGGGGTATTCTGATCAATTAAAAACTATCCTTTTTCTTCCTTCTCCCCCCCTCATAAAACTTTCGCAATATATTAAACGTATAGCATCTTCAAGTGTCTATATCTTGAACATTTTAGAAACTGAAGACACATCAACAATTCCTTACCGACTGATAACGCGGCGGTTATTAGCTTTCGCCACTTCTTTGTAGTCATGCGGCTTTGATTCCAGTGGTAAACGAAGCGCATTTGGCAGTTTCTTATCCTTTGTTTTTCCTTTAAGTATTCAGTTAAGTTTTTCATTACTACTTACCACCATCCCAAAGGTCTAAGAACATGGTGCATCAGAAATAAATACATTAGGACATTTTTTTCCCATGTAGAGCGTGGACTAACTGTGCGGAAGGGGGTGTGTGCAAACCGACCAGTTCCCAACCACTGTGCATTCTCATTTGTCGTGTGGCGCCGGGTGTGTGGCTGCAATAACGTAACGTATAACAGCGTGTGGGAGTTGCTGTGCCAAGTGCAGCAACAGGGTAAACGTGAGTAAAATATTCAAGTTACAGCCAACTGATTTGTGGTAAATAATAAGCAAACAGATACATGTTAAGTAATTACATGTCGTGTAAGAACCAACAAACCCATGCTAAACTATAACACATCACATTACAACAGACTTACGAACTACGCTATAACATGTTACGTTACAGCCTAGAGTAGCGCGTCACGTTAAAGCAGATACATGAAGCAATCAAACACGTCATATTACAGCCAACAGTGTGCAGTACGAAGGTCCTTGTGTAGTTCAGTGCGCGGTGTCCACGACGTATCTTCCTGTGTGCGGCAGTGACCATGTAGAGTATCCAAACCTGGAGGCGTTACGCTGTAACGCTATGAGGAACCCTCATCTTAGTGAGTATTACATACTGGTACTTGTAAATGAATGTTTGTTGTACTCTGCACATTTACTGACTCCAGCGTTGTGATGATTGCAGATATAACGTTGTTGCACAGAGGGAAATGTATGCCGATGTACTCCCCATGCGAGGAGTGGAGAATTGGAGATCGCGCAAATCCTGTGTGTGCCAGCAACGGACTTACGTACAGCAGCTACGAGGCTGTCACCTGTCTGAGGATGTATAATAAAGGTACGTGGAATTCAAGCAATGCATGTCTTGTCAGGTGTGTGTATATGGAAATTGACCCAATCAATTTAGGTAGGCGATGAGTACAGTACACTGGAAAGCATTAGAGTCGCTGGTAGATTGCGGCGCCCGAATGAAACACCCTACTGCCTGAACGATCGATTCGTCTTGGCAGAGGAAACGTTTCAAAGTCACAAACGCAATACGTTTGGTTCAGTTTGTTGTGTTATTATTGTTTTTAACATTACAGAGATAATATTATGAACTTTTATTCCTTTTGATTTGCCTTCTGTTCCTAATTTTGTAACGCTGGTTTGATATATCCAATACACATTATCATCACCATAATCACCATCATATCTCAGCCCAAATTAGAACTCGAGCTTTTAACACCCGTTTTTACTACTGGGCACCACAGGCGGTGGACACTGATGATACATGAAATGAAATGATATATTGGAAAAGGGTTTTTTTTTAAAGGAAACGTTCCAGGCCTAAGTTTAGGGTCCCTCCCCGGCATTTGCCATTTATGAGGACTGAGGAAAACCTGGCAAAAACCGCAATCAGAGAGGACGGTCCTGGTGGGAATCGAACCCAGACCTCCCGCTCTCGAGTCCGCGCCTTAACGACCTCGGCCACCCGTGGCGGTGACTCGCTCTTACTGGATTACGAAACACACTTTCACCTAACCGCGGCAATTAGTATCGGCAATAGCCACTAGGTGAGGTATATTACACCGGTTGTTGCTAGTCCGCATTACTGCCGTCGTATGTCGCCATGGTAGAGAGGTAGCGGATACGTCTCGCTGTTGATATCAGCACCATGTTTCCCAGTGTACAATGTGAACGCTGAAACATCAATCTAGGCAAATTAAATTAATTGCTGTTACATGGACTTAACACAATCACAAAGGCCTTATCCCGGACTTAAGGGTGCATCATTCCGTCGGCCTGGGCCCTATTTCACAAAAGTATGATGTAATACATACAAGTGGAAGGGGTTCTTGTAAAGTATTGTCTTATAGTTTTCTGTTCCAAGAAAGAAATGCCACACTGGTAAAGTTTAGTAAAAGGTTACAAGTGACGTGATATAACAGGAAGATGGAGGAACAGTTGTTTCCCATATCTTGAATTAGGTTATGTCCACTCTCTAGGGATTTTAATGCACAGAGCGGATTATTTTCATTTCTGCAAAATGGATCTTGTTTTTTTTTCTCATACATAATGAAAATTTAAATACTTTATTATGTATTCATCGATATTCAAGCGTAATAATCCACTTTGAAATTACGGTTCCATAAGCCTACATTTAGGAGCATCAATTTCAGCCGTCGAGAGATGGCAGTAGAATCGAACTTCCCGGTTGCTCTTGGTCATTTATTTTATTAGTTCATTTTATTCTTAATATTTATTTGTCTATATTGCTTGACAATCGCGTTCTCATAAGCAAAAAAAAAAAAAAAAACCTGGGAACATTGTGCCAAAAGAGAATGTTTTAAAAAAGAATGAAGAATGGGGGGGAAAAATCCTTTTCGCGGCATATAGCAAGAACTTTAAAAAAAAATAACGTTAACTAAGATGCTGGTCTTAAATGTGCATTTGGTACAGGAAACGCATAAACCGTACTTTAATTGCACTTAACCTAACTTTATCATTATATAGAAATACTTGTGTATTCTTTATTTATTCATATTCCTACTCATCATTATAATCACTTTCACATAATTAGCACATTTGGGCCAACCGACTCCCAAAATAATTAAAAAGGTAATACATTTTGTGCTAGTATTTGAAATTACCAATGTCCCCTTACTTGTAGAGAATTTTATACAAATTACCAGTGTACGACTAATACTTGTGCAGACGGAAGATCACTTGCAGATTTTTAAGTATGGAGTTGTAAAGTACAAGAGCAGCAGAAATTTTTGCGGAACAGAAGTTACTAATAACTGCAAGTTACAAGTCCATACACCTGTAATGCATTAGACCATGCTTTTGTGGAACAGAACCCTGGTAGTTTGAACTGCTATATATAGGTACTGTGTTATCACATCCTTCAGTGCTACTCACAATGTTTAGGTGTAAGATGATTCCTTAAATATCCTCTTCTATTATTGCATCACGATGCCAATGTTTTCAATGAAGTAGGTCTTTTTCCAGTCTTCTTTCGTGATACTGGCCTAGCCAATTGTTTAAAAGCGAGCGATAAGATGAAACCAATATTTCTAGATGCTAATTTTTTTTTGAACGTTTTAATAGAGTCAAGGACACAATAGTACGATGACATCTGAAGTATGTGTGTATTAATTTATAGTTCACCATGGAAATATATTATCGTCTTCTGAGGTGCCATTATGATAAGGAAAACAATTACCAGGTGGAATCAAACGCTCACTGTTCATTTCGCTATGAAGTTTCAATGAACCCCGTCTCATGATCTTTCTCTGCCCACCTCTTTCGTACACATTTGTCCCTTGAATTTCATTATGTTGCCAACGTTGTTTGGATTTGTGACACTTTTCATTTCGTCTTAATATTCGTGTGTATACCGTATTCAGATTGCTCCATTAAGAAGTGTGCCACATTTTTGCATATGCAGTATATTTTTTATTAATCTCTGGAATGTGTCTCTCTTCCTTCTTCTCTTCCTCCCTTCTTCCCTTCCTTCCTCTTTCCTTCCTCCCTTCAAGGGCTACAAAGAAGTTTGTACAACGTCGGAATTTCTATTTTCTTTTCATAAAACTGCAAAAATGTGCAGTCGCAAGTTGTGTCCCACTACAAGTTCTTTTGATTTCCCTACTGTCGTTCCCGTTCTTTTATTCTCTTCTACATATAAAATGGCAACTCATTATATTTAATTTTCCTACTTTGAGAGCGTGTAAATTTTCATGGTGGGTCTGTTGGTGCATAGCACCTGCAGTCATTTGTCAGACATGAGGTGCACTGCTGCTAGGACGTGGGGAGGCACAGTCACAAGACCATTGTTTTGAACATCTATGCACTCAACAGAGCTCATTCTTTGGCCTGTTCACAACTAAATGACGTATTCTTTATTTTTAGAGCTGCGAATTGCACACGACGGTCCTTGTGACTACTCTGACATTAACATCTCATCGAGCGACCCCCGAGGGAGAACGTGCTATATCTCAGACAACATTTCCATAGACATGCCTGTTTGTGGCTCGGACAACGTCACTTATCCAAATCCATTCGTCCTAGCTTGTGCCATTTCTAGAGGTAGCGTCTCTAACGGTAAGTGTATCCTGCAGTGTACGGTTTTCATCATCGATGACGCAGTAAAGGCGCTATTGCTGGGTAGCACTTCGCTGACGACAAAGTCGCTCATTGGTTTCAGTGGCAGTGGGCGATTTCATTAATGAGTTTGGCAAAATATTTTTTACAACTCCAGAAGTTCCAGAAGCCAGTACAGGTCACCTAGGTTATCCTAGGTGGGTAATTTGGTCGACAGTACCTAGCCGAACCTCGGCTTTACCTGTCTAGAGTGATTGTAGTTGTATGTACAGCTGTAAATTGTCTGTGTATTGATTAAAAGAAAAATGGAATTTTTCTTTGGTTTTGGGTGGACTTGCCACCCGTCCAACTTCCGACCAAGCTCAATGCGGCTTAACCTGGGCCGGAGCCACGGGCTTCGCTTGCTTGAGCTCTCGGTCAGTCGTCTTTGGTGCTGGATGTCAGAATAAAGAAAACGGCCGGTTTCAGGGGGGGATGGTCATCCCCTAGGCGCTGGACCCTTTCTTCTTCTTGGCAGGTTTGCCCATGCCTGGCAGCGTCGAGGGAGAGATGATGTTGAGTACTTCTTCGACGGTGCGGTGAAGCATCACATTGTGGTTGAAGAGGTTCTCCTCGAGGTTTGAGAGCTGCAGCTGGGTATCCTCGTGGCAAGAGAGAAGATGGGTGTGTGTTTTGTTAAGCTCCTCCCCCTGGTCCTTAATAAGTTGTTCCAGGGTGCCTTGGGCTCGCTGGAGGTCTTGTGCAACCTCGGCCAGTCGCGCAGCGGTGGCTGCGAGGCTCCCAACAGCGGCGGTCAGCGCCTCAACAGAGGCGGACACTGCCACTGCCAGAGGTCTCGCATCTGGAGGAGCTGGCTTCCGGCTTCGGTGCCTGGTTCTCCGGCGGGGCTTGTCCTGGAGGTTCTGTGCCGGCTGAGAGGGTGGCACCTGGGGAGCTGCTGGTTTGTGATCCGGGTGCCTCGGGCAACGAACCTGACCTGTGAAGTGGTCTGTGCCACCGCAGGTGGCGCAGAAGAGCCGGCGTTGTGTCAGGTTGTGCCTCTGGCACTTTGAGGTCAACCTCGGCACCACAGTAGTGGCACCTCGGAGCTGACGAGCAGCCGTCCTCGTGGTGGCCATAGGCGCAGCAACGTCTGCATGGTGCGATCCGTGGATTTCTGCTGGCCTCGATTTTTACTAGCTTGCCCACGAGGGGCAGGCCAGAGGAGATGGCAGAGGCGCAGTCGGCGCTGTCTCGAAAGATGATCCGTACCAGTGCGGTGGGGCCCTTAGAGGAGCGAATTCTTATGGCCCTAACCGCGGAGGGCCAAAGACCCTGTGCGGCTTGGAGCACATGGTTTGGTGTGCATCCTCTCGGGACCCCCACGGCGACGACGCTGCTGTTGTGAATGGCGGTCTGCTGGTTGGTGCCGGGATCCGCCGGTGGAGAAGTGGGTTTGGGCTCGGAGGGGGGAGGAGGGGTGGGGAGAGGGAGGGGAGCGGTGACTGATGGTGGGTCTGTAGGCGTGTCATCCCAGTTGTAGTCGAAATTGGTGGTGCAGATATATGTGCACAGTTGCACAATGCTGTCGTCTACATTCGTTTCCTTCAGTGCGTCCAGAAACTCCTGGGCGGTCGGCGAAATAGACCGCGCCGTAGACGTGGCCGTGGCAGCGGCAGGTGAAGACTGCGGTGTGCTGGCAGGCCGGGGCTTCTTGGCTTCAGGAGTGCCGGTGGGTGAAGGCCCAGTGCCTGCTGCTGCGCTACCTTGCGGAGAGTCGCTGCAGCTCGGTTTCTTCTTCTTCCCCATTCTTCGGCTTGTGCGTGCTGCGAGAGCTGCCAGATGCCAGTTCGGGGCACCTGAGAAATGTATTTCCCAGGTGGGTGTCAAATGTCAGCAGTACCTAGCCGCGCGCGGCTTTACCTGCTCGATGGACGTAGGATGTTCTTAATAGCACAGGATGAAGGATGTGCTTTGTTGTTGCCAGAGGCGAGTTCAGTGCTCGGACTGCCACCCATCCAAGCGCCGACCACGCTCGAGGCTACTTAACCTCAGCGAGTGCAGCGCCCGGCGGCCGCCCGTCCAAGCACTGGCCATGCTCGATGCTGCTTAACGTAAGTGATCGGCCGACGTTAGCAGCATGGTTTGCCTCTGGCAGGTGTCGGGATGGGATTTAGTGAGTTGCTCAGACTCAGGTTCTAGAGTTGGTTTGAGGGTTCAGATTATAAGTCCCCAAGGGGTCCCATGGCATCCTTGGGGAGCCAGTAAGATTTAAATCGTCTAGGGGCTCTATGATCGTAGTCCCCTAGGGTCCTGACCAGTGTGTTGGGATGATGCGGGAATGTATCATATAACGTCCGGGCCCTCTCCCGTATGACGTCTATGATGTAGGGTAGGTTGGAGTGTTCGTGGAGTATGTGGGCGGGAAAGCGGCGGTCTGTGCCGTACAGGATTCTTAGCGCTCGGTTCTGCAGGGTCTGGATTCTGCGGATCGTGGTCGATGCCGCGACGCCCCAGATCTCACAGCCATACAGAACCATCGCCGGAATCGTGGCACGGTAGACGCGCAGCTTTTGGTTCAAGGTCATTGAGCAAGAGCTCAGGATTGGATACAACTTCCCGAGGGCAGCGTGGCCCTGCCGAACTTTAGCGAGTATGTGCTCCCTAAAGATCAGCGAGTGGTCCAGCGTGACCCCGAGGTACCTCGCACTGCGGACCCAAGGGATCCGCCGGCGATGCAACACCAGGTCCCGCCGGCGCCTCGGACGTCGGCCCTTAGTCAGGAGAATCGCAGAGCTCTTCTCCGGATTAATGGCCATCCGCCATTGCTCGATCCAGGTCTCCACCGCTCGGAGTTGGTTCTGAATTGGACACAATGCATAATTTTGATTATTATTCTGTGCCAGAATCAGCAGGTCGTCAGCATATTGACATGTGATCGTTCTGTCATTGATAGGGAAGTCGGCCATGTAAGCGTTGAAGAGTGTCGGGGACAGCGCGCTGCCCTCCGGCATTCCCGCGCCAATGGCCCTGACTGTAGAGTGTTTGCCATCTACTTTTACCCGGAAGCTGCGTTCTCTGAGGAAGCTAGCCACCAGGGAAATGTAGGGGGCAGGGATGTCGCGCTCGAGGAGCTTGTAGACGAGGCCATCATGCCACGTGGTTGAGAATGCTTTTTCCACGTCCAACAGAACTGCTACCGACTTAGACCTCGATTGGAAGCCAATCGAGACCCTCTCGGCCACTCGCAGTAGCTGCTGGGTCGTGGAAAGTCCAGGGCGAAAACCGAACTGATGGTTTGGTAGGAGTTGCTTCTCCTCAAGGTGAGGGAGAAGCCGGGACAGGAGAAGTTTCTCAAATATTTTCGAGACTATGGGAAGGAGGCTTATGGAGCGGTAACTTGAAGGAAGGACCGGATCTTTGCCGGGCTTCGCAATGCAGACCACTTGCGCCTCTTTCCATGAAGAAGGAAAGTGGCGCAGATGTAGGCAGGCATTGTAAATCCGCGTCAAGTGTATCACGGCCCGTCTGGGAAGGTGCTGGAGCATTTCCGCTATTACGCGGTCTTGCCCAGGGGCTTTGTGGCGTCTTTGGCGTTGGATCAGGGAGGCCACCTCCTTGGGGGTGGCGATGGGGATGTGGAAGTCCTCATGTTGGCCCCGCCCACCTTCTAGGAAGGCTGAGACGGTGTCCTCCACGAGCTCAGTGTGGTCGTCGTCCTGGGGTTCCTCTCGTGGTTGGAATTGAAACTCCAGGTGGTCTGCAAAAGCCTCCGCCTTTTCTTGGGCCTCGTATACCAGGTGACCAAGAAAGCGGTTGTGCACGGGGTGGTTGTGTTCAGCCTTATCTCTCCGAAGGCCTCGGACGATCCGCCACGGTTTCCTCTCTTGGAGGTTAGCGTGCTGAAGCGTGTTTTCCCAGGCCTCAGATCTGTGTGCCCTTAGGAGGCGTCTCGCCAGGGTTTTGAACTCCTGTGGACTTCTCCTATCCTGGGGTGGCGGAATCTCTGCCATAGCTTCCGTACCACGTTTTTGGCTTTAATAAGTTGCCTAATGGGTCGTGGGATGATATGCGGGTTCGAGTTCTCGTACGGTATGCGGTAGGTGTGGGCACGGACCGCAAGAAGGACGGTGCTGGAGAAGTGTGCTGCCGCTTCCTCAAGCTCCTCAATTGAGTCGACTCGGGGGGACGGTTCTACACACTGGTTCAGTCGATGGATTACTGCATCCCAGTCGGTCTCATTTGTCCAGTCTGGTATGGCCAGAGCTGGGAGTGTGACGCTGGCATCCACCACGACCGGGTCGTGATCGGAGTCCAGCGCGTTGACCGTTCTGAGGTCCAGATGAAAGTGAATGTTTTTGGTGATCAGGATGTCAATGACGTCCCCCCTGCCACGGGGGGGACGGTGCGTTGGACCTCTCGGACCGTGCGCGAGCAGGGCCGGATCCCCGCTTATGAAGCGGGCGAGCTGGCGGCCTCTGCGGTTAGCAGTGTGGCTGTGCCACGAGGCGTGCTTCGCGTTGAGATCTCCTGCGATGCAGATTACGGGGTGTAGGTTGACGAGTGCTGTATAGTCTGCTTCGTGGAAGCGACCATCTGGTGGATCGTAAGCCGCAACCAGCACGACGTCTTGGCCGCCCAAGGAGAGCCTTATGGCGGTCGCCTCGACGTGCTGTAGGGGCGGGAGTGGGATCAGGGAGTGAGCGATATGTCTTTTAATGAATATTGCAGTACCACCGCCCCGTCGGCCGACTCTGTCAGTCCGATGGGCGACGTAACTTGGCAGGTGAAAGTTCACTCCGGCATGGAGGTGGGTTTCGCAGACCATCAGAATAGCGATTCCGTGGTCGTCTACAAACTCCAGGATGCCCGGCCTCTGCTCCCTGACTCCGTTCGCATTCCAGAAGGCGGCTCGTAATGGTCTCCGGACTAGCCGAGGGGCCATTACTCACTGAGGGAGCCGGGGAACAGGTGCTCGAGCGTCCTGAGCACGATCTGGATCTTCTCTGTTGGTGATGCCGTTTTACTGCGCATGACCTGCATGCAGCGCCGCAGTAAGGGGAGGGAGTTGGAAATTAGGTCAGTGAACCAACTGGAAAGCTCCTGAAATTCCTGTACGTCCTGAGCAGACAGTACAGCACTGGGTGCCTGTGAGGAGGCGTCTGTTGCTTGGTCGGCCACGGCCGATGGAATAGCCGGCGTCGGAGCGGGGGTGGAAACCTGCTGCTCTGCTGGCTTGCCATTGGCCTCTGAGCTGGGCGTGGCTGGCTTGGAGGGAGGGGCGCTTTTCTTCCCCTTTGATTTTTTTCTTTTTCCCCTTGTTGGAGCCCGAGGAATTGGGCTGGGGAGTTGCGGGCTTCGGTGCTTCTACGGCCGGTTCCTTGGCCGGGGCCGTGCTGGGCGCCGGTTGGGCTGCGTCAGTGGTCGGCAGCTCTTGCGCTGGTGTCGCCTCCTCCAGCCTCTGCTCCTGTCGGCTGAGGGCGTCCAAGAAGGATACCCCCGGCCGTACAGTTGCAGAGGGCCGGCGCGGCTGTTCCCGGTGCTGGGCTCTCTGCTCATTCTTGGCCCTCCGGCTCTCGATTATACGGAGCCTTACGGGGCAACCGCTGTAGATGCCAATGTGGGTCTCCCCACAGTTGGCACACTTGCGGTCTTCCCTGGCCACGGTACAGTCCTTGACAAGGTGAGGACCAGCACAGCGGAGGCATGCAAGCTTCCGTTCGCATGCTACGCTGGAGTGATGGAAGCCCAGGCACTTAAAGCACTGGGCAGGTCCTTCCTTGCCCAAGTAAGGTTCTATTTTCACTCTCGTGAAGAATAGGCTCTTCACGAGATCTATGTCAGGAATGCGGCCAGCCTCCTTGTTCACTACCACAAGGAACAGAGGCATGGGGGCCCTGGATGTCTCTCCGGCCTCTTTGAGGACAGTTTTCCTCAACTGGGACACGGAGAGCGCCACAATTCCGTGCTCGGCTCTCAGAGCTTCCCGCACATCCTCCGGGCTGGTCTCCGAATCCAGACCCCGGATGATTCGACGAGCCACGTTCGGCTTCTTCAGGGAGAAGGAATAAAAAGTTATGCCGTTCTCCCTGAGTACCGACCTAGCGGCCTCGTGGTCCTCCGGGGTACTGGTGTTCAGCTTGACATGCCGGGGCAGGCGTGTCGCTTGGAAAGGGGTCTTCAACTTAGATCCCAGGGCCCTCATGATCCTCACATGGTTTTGGAAGGGATCCGTCATGATGACAGGCATCTTGAACGGTGCAGGAGCGGGAGTGGTAGGATTTTGGCGGGGTGCAGGAGCATTCTGCGGCGCCGCCGCTTTCTGGGAGGGCGGCGTTCTGCCTGCCCTCTTTTGCCGCTTTGAGCGGACCAATTCAAATCCCTCGCAGTCCGAGAGCTCAGATTGGCTCTCGGGAAGAGGGGCAAGAAGCGGGGAGAGTGGTGGTGCTGGTACAGGGGGAGGGACGGGGGCAGCTGGTGCCGCCGACGCACTCCCGGCTTCCCGGTCCGGGGACCGGTCGAGCCTTACTCTTTTGGAGCTAGCCCTGGCTAGCTCCTTCCCCTTTGCCTGAGCAACGGGTATCATGGGAACGGGGTCCTTGGCGGACGAGGTCGAAGGCAGGGCAGGGAAGTCGTCCATCGTCGGACTTACCTGGCTGCTGCTGGTACTGCGAGGGGTATTGTCAGTGGTCCCGGGTGCCATCCAGCTACTCTCAGAGGGCCGGACGTGTCCAGGGGAGCACGCGCCTTTAGGGGGTCTAGTTAGCCCCAGGTCCGGACCGAAGCCCGGACCCCTGCTGGCTGTGACCTTGAGAGCCCGGTTATGCGTGGTCCTGTCAGTCACAGTCGGGTCGGGGGAGGGGCAGCTCAGGAATTCAGAAATTGCTTTCTTCAAGACTCGATTGACTGCCCCTTTGTCGCCGGTCCTGGCTATGGCGTTCCAGACGACGGTAGCGGGAGGCTTAGGTGAAGAGTGACGCCTCGTCGGAGCAGGGTCCTCTTCCTTCGGTTCCAGGCCGCTGGCAGGCTGGGCTGCGGCTCAGGGTGGGGGAGGGGGGCACGACGTCAGCAAGCTAGCAGGGGAAGCTCTGTCCACGGCGATTGCTGCACGTGCCTCCGCTAAGTAGCGGCAAGGTTCGGGCTCGGCCGGCTAGAAGGGGGCCAGTGCCCACTGCCGGCCAATGGCTGTGCGTCGACCCTCTTGCTGGTCCGCTAGTAGGCTGTCTGCGCTGGTGCCGCTTGCTCAGGGTGGTCTGGTCGCCTCGAGATGCTAGAATAGTTAATATTTATACATTTATACCTTTGCAAGTTATAGGCACCGAGCGAACCTATGGCGACGCAGGTAGAATTAGCTGTCTTTGTTTCTCTTTCTGATATGCCAGTTCTGTAATTTCGTGTTTAATTGTTATGCAATACATATTGCTTTCTGTTAATGATAATTATGCTTCATTATAGATATTTTGTAATGACAACTTTGCCTTCCAATTATTAAGTTATTTTCGAAGTAAAAAGTAGGTTTATATATACTGTTAGTTTTAATTTTAATTCTTTGCACCAAGCCTAACTAAGGTTTGAAAAATGTAGTACAATATATTTTGCTTCATTGTTAGTTATTGAATAAATGAGTCAATTCTTTTTTCGGTGTGCAAATTATTTGCGGGACGTTAACAATTTGTTAATGTTGTTGTTTCAGTAAAAATAATTTGACGTTTTGAAAAGAAACGGGCTGATACAGACATTTCGTGCCAATTTGCAACGTATTCTGGTGAATTATATGGTGGAAATACCCATGTTTTAAGTAGTATCATTCATAGAATAGACAGCGTTCTACTAAATTTTTGTTTTCATCTAAAAAAAATGGGTCATGTCATAAAACTCAAAGTTTATGTTAAATGGCATCCGACATGGCTTGCTAAAGACAAAATTGAAGCCCACGAAGTAAGTTACACTGAAACACCATGTCCCAGGTAATCCTACTGAGGGGTTCAGACAGGGAAGCGAAAAGACAAAAAGACGCAGAATTAAAAATGAGTTGCATTTCCTGCGCGCGTAAGTCTGAAACAATACGTAAACGTGCTAGCTGTTTACTGCTGAAGAGGTTCTGATAATAAACTTTGTTGATCCGAAATTATCGAACAACTCTGTCCATTGCTTAACAAAAAATAAAGAGATCAACATTTGTTCTCCCTTCGAAAAAGCTATCCTACAAAATCGTCTGCAGAAATGAAGTTAGGGTGTTTTTAGTGAAATTACAACATGGAAATGAATTGCAAGTGCAATTTTAATGGTTTTTCATGCCAAAAGCAATACAGACAGAGATATTCAAGGAAATATAGGATTTTTTTTAATAGTGTTTGACCTCCGTGTTTACTACTGAGGTACCACAGGTGGCAGACACTGATGATACACGAGATGAAATAATATATTGGGGAGGGATTTTTTTAAGGAAGGAAACGTTTCAGGCCTAAGTTTAGGGTACCTCCCCGGCATTTGCCATTTATGAGAACTGAGGAAAACTTGAAAAAATCTCAGTCAGGGAGAACGGTTTCGAACCCCAGACCTCCCGCTCACGGGTCCGCGCCCAAACGATCTCGGCCACCCATGGCGGTGGAAATATAGAATGATGTACGGGTTGCAAGATGGGCAAATGGAAAAAGCTGCACCTGTTATCAACAAGATGTGTTTCACTTTCTTTCAAATGAAAAATAAAACTAAATTGAGCACAATGAACTAATCCCTACTCAAACAGACCATCATCCTACCCTGTTGAAGTCGAACGTTTATAAATTCTTCCTCTTAGTGATGGATGACAACATTTTTATTTCAGGAGTTTCTCCTAGGAAATATAGTTAGAAAATACAACGTGAGTTAAATACGTACCCTTTCCGTTGGTTGACATCCGATTTTTCCAGTGACTACCTCGTGCTACCAGCAATTTAAAAAGCACAAAATAGCAGGCAAGAAATAAAAGTTTTAAGACATCGATCCAGACAGGAAAGATAAATATTGTAACAAATATGACGCTGTTAGTTGCATTTCAAATCAAAGCAGCGGCTGCATTAATGATAAAAATAGTGCATGCACAGTTTTAACACAATTCTATGTCTGCAAACATTGCGTGGATAAATTTTTACATATGCAAAGATTTCCTGCAGTATTGCGAATATGATACGGACGTAGCGAAACTCAGGTATCATCATTTTGATACTGCTGATATTTTGAAGCTAAAGAGTTGTGAAATTTTTCATTGTTATTTTAATTGATGTAATATTGTGACCGTTTAGACTTGTAATGCAAATTTTGTTAATTTTATTTACTTTTAAAATGCTTAAGTTTTGTGGTTCGTAAATGCCAAATTACTTAGTTACCTATGTTCTTTACTTGTTCTATTTTTTATTTTGGTTTGCTTATGTTTTGCTATACTTATAATTTTAACATGCAAAATTTACCCTCATTTATATAATATAATAATTCTAATAATAAAGTGTCATTAAATATGAAACATGAGTACGATTAGTTTACATAAAGGAAGAAATTAAAATTCCGTATGCCCTGTGTGCTTTATTAAGCATCCAGGAACGTAAAATTATTTTCTTTCTTTGTTTAAATATCTTCCATATATTTAAAAATAGAATTTATATTATATACATTAAAAAGTAATATTTAGTGAGCTACAAGAACGTACACAAGATTTTTTGAATGACATACTATTTAAGAAACAGCATTATGCTTTAATTAGTGCACAAAGAATTATTAACTTTATTTTAGTGCTTAATGTGAAATGGTGGTTGAAATTTCTACTTTAAAGGCTTTTTGCAATGCAGACACATAAATAGCTTTTTCTGCAGTAAATTTATGAAAATCGCTCACTGTTCAGCGGCGGCGGTAGATTACAATCGCTGACATTCTGTAGCAAAATGTGTGTTGAGATTGCGTACCTGTGAATGGCCCAGTTCACTGGTTCTGGTTTGGGTCCTGCACGTGCGTATACAACAAATACGGAATGTTTATTGAGAGTGACTTTGAAGCTACCACTTTCTGGGTTTTATTTTGTTTTTGTTTGGCCACCTTTCAGAAGCAAAATTCAAGATTAGAAAATGCTTGCCGAAAACGTGCGTCTCTTGTTTCAGATACGAAGATTGATAGTGAAGGAGAATGTAAACGGCACAATCTGTCCGACATAGCGCTGCCCCAGGAAGATCCTTGCAGTGAACAATCTAAAGCACATCTTCAAGAAACTCCTCTATTTTGCGCCAGCGACGGTCGTTCATACTACAGCGTGAGGCAATATGCCTGTTCCATCAATAAACACGGGGACTGGTATAAGTGTAAGCATCTCAAGTGCTCATTACGGGTCCTTATTCTTCCTATAGATTGAGAGAGAGACACACACACAAAAAAAGCATAGGATGAAAGATTGCAATCCTGCTGTTTTTGTGACAGAGGTTTCTCCTCAGCCTATAGAAGAAAAGTATAGTAGTTTTAGTGACTCTGGTTAGTGAAGGAAAAGGTAATCCATTCTTGAACAACTAGTAGGTGATAGAAGTAGAAAGCTGATAGCAAAGAAAAGAAAGAACAGGTAAGCTATTAGCGATGACAATATATATTAGTTATGATTCAAAATAAAGCAATCATCAAGAAGTACAGGGTAGGTGTCTCAGGAGGAGATGTTTATGCATAAAATAGAAGACACACAACAATAAAAACAACAGGAGCCGGACCAAGAAGACAAATTATTGATATAGGGTTTCAAAACCTTTATCTTTCAAAATACTTAGTATTTTCTTAAGACGTTCTACTATATTGCTTTAACCAAACTCTTTGAAAAACAAAGTGTCATTTGTTTCTGGCACTATGATGGGGTTTTCTGAAGAAAAAATAGTGCTTTAATTGTTTAAAAACCTTCATTGACATTAATTCCAGTGTGACAAATTTTCTGCGCGTTCTATTCTGAAAAAAAAAATCTTCAAATCATCTACGTTCGCGGTTCTGTGCTTGGAGAAGGACACGGTAGTTCAGTTGGAAGAGCGTCAGCCCGAAAGGCTGAAGATCCGTGTTTTGAATTGCGGTCATAGCCAATGTGAAGGAACAATATATATAATTCTTCTTAAAAGTTTACAATATTTGATGGAAAAAAGCATCCCTACCATACACAAATAAAACATATACGGTACTTATTGTGACATATGTGCAAGATGAAAAGTATTTGACACTGGAGAAAGTTCAGACATAGAAAACGCATGGATAAAACAGCGACAGTTTCTGTTCTCTCTCTTTCTCTGCTTCATATATTTCTGTACTAAACTAATAAGGATTGACGCCTTTAGCATAGTTTCCCATTAGTTGTTTTCACCAGAAAGCATACGAAATTACCTTTTCTTTTCATTTCGCTGGTTTTTCTGTAGGTAGACTTAATTTCGTTCTATATAACATATTCTTCTAAAAACCTGATCTGCTCCCATTAGAAAATAGAGCATTTTTCAAACTTAAAATTTGATTTAATATTAAGATCTTAGAGGAGAAAAACGCATTTGCTTCACACGTATTTCTGCATTAAACAGATTCTATCGTCCGTGTGGCATCAGTTTGCAGAGAAGTAGACCACCCTTGTACCAAGCTTCGAATATCGCCTGAGGGTCTAAGGGTGGAGCCCCTGTGCGGCAGTGACGGTGCCACCTACGCAAATTCCTTCGCCCTAATGTGTGCAATGATGGGCGACGGCAGTAAGTAACACGCGCTAACTACATTCAAGTGCCTTGCTTGCTTTCTGTCCAATAATGCTAACCTATTGAGAGCATGCATATTGTAGCAAGTACACTGGCAGTTCTAGAATATGCATGTATTGCACAAAACAGCAATTTTAACATATACCATAGCCGTGCTGGCATGCTTAGACCCATGAGAGATATTCTTCGTGCTCTTGTTACATCGTAATCCACAACATGTTTACAACATTTGATATAAAACAACCAGACATTTGGATATTTTGCATTCTAAAGTGTTATTCTTACTGCCTCAGTGAAAAAATACAAACCGGAGAATAATAAACCGAAAAAGTATCTAAAAAAAGAAATGTGCACAGGTTCCCTGACAACTAAAAGGGCTGTTTTAATGATACGCAGCTACTATAAATGTACATATAGTAAGATGATAAGACCTTCCGTTGCCGTTCTGATGGGCACGTGCGGTTTTTAAAGACCTCACTCTACTATTTTGCTTTATATTTCCACAGTTATTGCATGTACAATGCTTCATGACATTTCTTTTTGTGAAATGATTTATTAGAACATGACTAGAAAATATAAAATATACTAATTTTCTCAGAGTTATTAAGGTCTGGTACAAGGATCAACGGCAATGGCGTTTAGGGCCTTTGAGGACCTTAAGAATGTTTTTCTTTTTGTTGGGTTTTCTGTAGTAATTTATGTTGACTAAGCTGCCCAAAATTTAAACTATACATTTGGGCATTCTTAGACAACAGTGTTTAAGAACACTGCAAGAAATAGTTGGCTTCATCAGGCAAGCAAATCGAATACTATTTATTTTAAAAACATTGATTATGAATTGTACAAAGTAGAAAAAATGTCAGTTCATTGTCGCTAATGTAAATACTGAAAGAGGATATTTCAATAATAATGCAGCACATTTGTAATGAAATAGGCTACAGTCACAATATATTTGTTATATTTTTATATAAATAGGATTGATTGAAAGCTTGTTCGTGGCGAAGATGTTAATGGTGACGAAGAGAATATTTGCACGAGTGATGATATATTTGCCTTCACAGCAAAGATAACAAGCTGATCAACCAAGCGGTATAAATCATGGTTTTAGAGTTGTAAACGATATCAATAAGGGTCGTAATATTGTAGCTGATACTTTTTTCAGTAGTATTCCATTAGTGAGAGAATTACTGGCCGTGGAAACAACGTATCTTGCAATTGTGAGGACAAATAAAGTAGAAATTCCGAAAGAATTTCAACCAAATCGTTTGAGAGAAGTACATTAATCTGTCTTTGGATTTTCCAAATCTTTGTCATAGATGTAGCCGCAATCATGTTATACAACAATACAAGGGGTTAACGTTTCACACTCTTAAGTTCATACAAGTTGATCCATTGTGCCAACTCCACCTTTGTATTTATTGTTTATGGTTTTTTTTTCCTTTCACCAAAGACTGTTTTTGATGTAAAGAAGATATGAGTATGGCTGAGGATATATGATATGCATCCTTACATCAACAATAGCCCCATGACTAGGAGAAGCATGCAAAAGGGAGCAAAAATTGCACTTCTTGCACTTGGATATGAATATGAATCTCGAACACACAATATGATTTTACATTAACAACAAAATAGGGAACCGCCACGGGTGGCCGAGGTCGGTAAAGCGCGGACTCGTGAGCGGGAGGTCTGAGGTTCGAAACCCGCCAGAACCGTCCTCCATGACAGAGGTTTTTTCTAGGTTTTCCTCAGTCCTCATAAATGACAATTACCAGGGAGGTACCCTAAACTTAAGCCTGGAACGTTTCCTTCCTTAAAAAAAATCCTTTCCCAATATATTATTTAATTTCATGAATCATCAGTGTCCACCGCCTGTGGTGCCTCAGTAATAAAAACGGGCGTTAAACACTATTAAAAAACAGACAAAAAACAAAACAAAATAGGAAAAATCAAAGGTATTCCATATGTCCAAGAAGTAAAGACAAAAAAATTAAAACATGTTGTCAGAAATGTGGAAAATTTGCCTGCAGTTTGCTTTCCAGGAAAATTGTATATTTCATGGAATTTGAATGAAAAGAATTGCAAAACAAAAGAATAAACATCTTTAAAGTAGAATGAGAAACAATTTAAATGGTTTTTAATTCAGAATTTACTATTTTCAATGTTAAAAATAAACCTTAATATTTTCTATGTCTTATAGGTAATATAATCCTTTTGAAATCCTGAAATTACAGTGTTGATTTGAATCACAGGTTCAGAATGTTGTAATACAAAGATTACGATTAAATGCCATAGTATGTAATTTTACTAATTTACATAAGTGAAATGTAACATATAAATATAAGTAATAACAATAATAAGATTGTTGATCTTATAAATGTAATATTTAAAAATGTATACTTCATAACAAAATTACAATCAATAATTTAACAAATGTAGCACTAACAATGTGTATATCAATTAAAATACTATGGGGTCCTGGAAGACCCCAAGTGTGGTAACTATTTACACGTGCTCATCAGAGAGTTACCTGTATACACAATAGCTTTTTATAAGTCAGCAACTAAATGCCTCGCGCTTCAAGGAGCAAGCAGTAAACTGTAAACTAATGCACAGATGCTTCAAGGCTGAGCTTGTACAGATTCCTAAGAAATGTGCTCTTTGTTTCAGGGTTACACAAACACCATCGGGGACAGTGTCTCCCGTAATGATGTACTGTCACGTCATCCTAAAGAAGGTAAAGACTGTATTTTTATTAGGGGCAAACATGCCTCAACATTTTTCAAGAAATTACTTCTCCAGTTAGTGTAGTACACAATAATTTTTCTGGCCAATTCTTTGATATAGCTTTTGACTTAAAATGAATCTTTTGTAAACATTGGAGAGTTTTAGAAAGAACAGGGATATAAAGATAAAGATATCTTCCCCTATAAATCATTTTCTTCTGGTATAGTGAGAAGTTAATATCCGCATTGAAACTGTTGGCTTCTCTTTCTCCCATTCTCTCAAGTTAAAACGCATTCAGCTTACTCTCTCAACAGCCTGAATATTTTTCATTGACAAAATTAAAAGGACATTAAAGGGTCAGTTTTTGTTTTGGTAGAATACCCTTTCACGTACATTGGAATTTGATAAATTAGTTTGTTTCACGTTGTCCTACATTTTTCATTGCTAGGATGGAACGCGCACAGTTTAATGCTAAAAAGGAAAATAGACAACATGCGGATTCTGAAAACCCCAGCGGAATGAAATGAGCAAGCTAAAGACAGGTAACTGGAAGTCGTGGTAGCAGAAGCTTCATGTGATTACATTGTTATTCTTCCTTTCCATTTCATCCAGTACATATTGAGATAAATATTTCTTCCTGTCCATTTGGAACACTTGCGCTAAGCGTGCACGCAACGTCCCGTTTCAGTAGCATATCACTGCCTGTGGTTCTAAATAGTAAAAAATGGGCGTTAAACACCATTTTAAAAAGTAGCATATCAAGTGCCTCATTCTTAAGAGTTTTAAATTCAAATGTCTTCTAATTTCCAACCTCCGCCCCCATCTATGGACAGTCAGAATACTTTAATTTGATACCGTTGTTCGAAAACTTCTCCTAATTTCAAAGTCATCTTTCTGCGCTAATATCTTCTTGTTTTAATTAGAGGCACAAATACCATTCAAGTTCTTGAGCTTCTAAAAGCCAGCACTTGAAGACATTTCGAAACCCGTCTTGTTTTATAACGGGTAATCTATAAGGAAATAAATAAAACAAACAGAAGCACATTATGACATTTTCAAAATGGTTTACAAAACCAAATATAGGAGTATGTAGCATTTACAACATCTGTTGTTTAAATACGTACTTGAGTTAATTTGCTACGTTCCGAGGTCCTTTGTCTTCATTTTAGATTCCTTTCACTGAACCAGCTTTATCGCGCTGTATACTTCACTTGTCAACAATCATCGTCCATTCAACTATTCATGTCCAGAGGAAGTGTATTTTCGCTTCTCGACGATTTTTATCAAATTGAATTTGTAACATTCTCTAGTGATATCAGCGTGTGTTCATATTTTATATTTTTTTATGGCAGACATCAGCATGTCCTGAAGAAACTGTCCAGCTAATTCAAGGATACTGCATTAATCAACAGAAGAAATCCCAGAGCATGTTCTACGGAATTATTATTTATAGCTTGTTATAAAATATGATAAACTTTCTCCAAAATTATAGGAATACAAATGTAACCTTTTAATAATACAAAAATTGTCGATAGAAATTGCTGGTATTTTTCATGTCTTCTCACTTTAGCAATGAATAATTACATTAAAGGCCATGATTTTCTATTATCATTTTACTTTGTGGCACATTAAAAGAATTACCAAATCCATCCTTTTCTAGAATAAAAAATCGATATCAAAACTGTTCAGCTCAGTTGTGATGCAAGTTTCAAAATATTATAAACTTGAAATCAACGAAACCGTTCCGCATAGTGAGCCGTTTCATGATCGTCTAAATATTTTATGAACATTTTGAGAGTAATATATATATTTCATATAAAAGAAATGTTACTATGTATTCTGTCATCTAAACATGCTTTAATCCACCTGGATATACAGAAAGATATAGCAAGAGATTGCCGCATCAAATTTAAACTGAGCACTGATTATTTTAAAGTAGGAGGTGTGTAAGAAAATTGAAGGAAAAAAAAAAGATACGCAGTTCTTGGCAGTATAACATGCGAAATATGGTGGAACTAAAAGGGAGCTAACGATGTGAAAAGGGGAAATGAAATAGAGAAGGGGAAAGAGGTCAGAAAATTAGGAAATTTCGAAATCTTTGTATGTAAAGCAAAGACACAGTGGGTTTCGTAAAACGTACACGCAGGAAAGTTTAATATTACAAGTCTGGAGCAAACATCTGCATTACATATTAAGGTAGCCCTTGCGTCATAAATTGCTTGAATATTTTAATTCATTTCTCTGATAGTGGATCATATTTCTACAACGTATTTTATTTACAATAACGAAAAGTTTATAAAATCTATTTACACCATATTAATAAACGGGCACCTGATGCTGCTAAATGAAATTGTAATTATACTTTGCTATAGTGCATTAAAACATTTCCAATGCAAAATGGTCGTGTAAAATTTTGGGTCTGTGTACTGCGATCATCTTTAGAGTATCATAATAGTAAAAGACCTTATACAGGTAGTTAGGCTGGCAACGCTGAATTTTCCTCAAAATTCCCTCTACATTAAATTTCTCTCGTAAATATAGAATCTCCCTCTAATCTTCCTCCTTAAAGTTGTAAACGTCAGCTTTCCAACAATGATATTATTTCCAATTTCCCTCATTAACACAAAATTTCCGCGCTAACACGGAATTTTCCTCCGCTTTCCTCTTTAAATTATAAAGGTTCCATATAATGAATTTAGGTTCGCAATCAATGAATTTTTCTCCCATTTCCATTCTGAATACTAAATGTCCCTCCATAACGCCGAATTTCTCTCTAATTACCTCCCCAAAGTTAATAGCATAGAATCCACCCGGCCGGAGTTTGAAGTTATGCCACTTTTCTCCACTAGGTAGATAGGTACTAGTGTACCTATCCTAAATGGTGCTCATGTCGATTTCCAAGATTCTACAGTTGGTGTTAAAATAGTTGACATGAATTTATTTATCATAATTTATATACATTACATTTTTATTTGTACGGACATATACGAGCTGGTATCCACAATATTTGGGGCTGATGCTACCATCTCGGCAGTAGCTGCAGTAGAGTTTTGTACCGCTAGGTGGCAACACTAGCACATCTGATGAGTGAGTGTTTAAAGTTTCATACAGCTGGGTAAATGTATTGAGATTCTATAGTACTTTTCATGATACTCTGTGTGTGGTGAGTAGTATGTACCCCGCGGCGGGCTACAGTATGAAGTCACATCCGGTTTGGTTCAAGGTCATTTTGTAGATGTACTTGGGTATGAATGTTGAAGGTTATTAGCCGGCCGGGGCGGGCTAATGTTGTTTGAAGTATGATTTGGTAGGTGCATCTACAAAAGGGCCTTGAGTCCAACCGGATGTGACGTCAAGCTGTAGTGCGTCGCAGGGTACATTTTTTTTTATTTTTTTATTTTTGATTACATTGGATACACATGTGCATGATACAAAATATACATGTTACGTTAGAGATAGAGTAATTGTTATTACATTGTATACATGTTATGATACATCACAGGCTACATGTTATGTTATAGATAACGACGGTGTTGATATCTGGATAAATATAGGTACATGATTAATAGGTTGATACCAAGGGATATTGAAGCTGGGGATAGGATGGTGACGTGAATGATGGATGTGAAGATGTACAAGTATAGGAGAGTGCGTATGTAATGCATGTTATTGTTTGACGACAAATTGGAATGTGGTGAGGCATAGGTTTTGTCGATGTTGGTCGGTTGTTTTGCACGTGAGAGATAGGTTATGTTTGGTTAAGACAAAGTTGTTGAAGAAGTAGAACTTTGAGGTGGAAGTTTGGGGGGTAAAGTTATACAGATTGACATGGAAGTGGATGGGTATGTTGCTATGTTTGTGGATGCGGACGGTTACGGTCCTGTGGGATGTTGGTCCGACGATGTCGGTAGATTTGAAGTTTAAGACGCCGCGCGCATCTTCGACGTAGAAGCTGAGCAAGAGGTTGTTTCCTGTGGAAGAGGGAAAAGGGTTACGATTAGAGAATGGACGATAGCATTGTGCATGTATGTGTGAGATGTGATGTTAATGTATGTGTGTACTTACCAACATGGAAGAGATCAGTGTGCATCGGGCGAGTCCTTGGGTAGTTCGAGAAAGTCGATGATGGTTTTGCGGTTGCCGTTAGGCAGCGTTTCGGTGCCGTTGTAAACGACGTGGAATGGGGCCTCGTTGAGCTGGTTTATTTGTTGCTGCGTGAGGTCGTTGTACGAAGTGAGCAACCAGACTTGTTTTCCGTCCTGGAGTCGTAGGACTGTTTTTAGTCCGTATTGGGTGTTGAGGGATCGCACTCCGACGACGACGTACGGTTGCTTGTAGGTGAGGTCTCGCACCGAGATGAATGTTGGAATGTGTCCCAAGTTGGTGAGGTCTTGGAGAATGCTTCGTTGCATGATGTTGTCGCGACGACGACTGGTTAGGTTGTAAGCGGGTGAAAGGAAGTGTTGTAGGTATAAATGGTTGGGGAAAGGAAAGACACGTAACCGCAAGCATCCGGGATGTGTTGCGCAACTTTGAGGATGTGACGACGGTTTAGGGTTGGTTGTGGTCATTGGGTTCGTGGTTGATGTTTGTGTCTAGGAAATGTTTGTATTTGTGATGGATTTTGACTATGTTGTTCCACTCCTGTAGATATATGGCGATGCCTGGTCTGTTTTCGTTGTTGTTGAATATGATTGCGGGGGTTCCGAATACGTGTTTGAAATGTAGCGTGTGTTTGTCGTTGACGTAGATTTTGCGTCGATCGGGTTTGTCGGGCCTGTCGGCGCTGGTGGGGTCCTGATATTGAGCGATTTGCGGTCATAGCTCCTCCACGAGTCTGGTCCACTGGTCGATGCCTTCGAGGGTAACGTAGTGATTTTTTCCGCACTTGGAAATTTTTTTTTTTGAGTAGTGTTTAACGCCCGTTTTTACTACTGAGGCCACTTGGAAATGGTGACCGTGTGGGCCCCCGACGGTCCGGCGATGGAAAGGAACTTGGAGTGCTTCGCGTTGATCAGATGTATGTGTCCGGCGCACCTGAAACAAAGAGAGAGATGATTAGTGGGGGTCGGCGTACGCGTTGGCGCGTTGAGGAAGAGGAGGAGGATATTGAGAGCGGATACTTACATGTTTACTGCTTGCCGTTTGGAGGAAGAGTGCGCGGTGCGGTTAGAGCACATGCGTTTTGTGCAGAGGTAGGCAGGATTGGTGCGCAGAGTTGCACCGCGCATGTCGCTTGTAGGGCTGTAGGATGAGACGTTCGTTGTAGTCGTAATGTCGGATTCTGAACTTGTGGTAGAAGAGAGATGTCGGCAAGTTGCAGATTCGATGGGAGACGTATGCCACGGCATAGTGTCCGAACGTGGCGCTGTCGTCGCCTTGCAGCCGACGTGAATTATAGGTCCACTTATTGCCGCAATTGCGGAGGAGAAAATGTTGGAAGGCGGGCAAGAGAGAGGGCAGTCCGTAACTGTCGAAATATTCTCCCCGTCCGTCCCCGTTTATGAAGATGCAAATCCAGTGCTTTCCCGGTCGAGTGCTAGAGTCGGTATTTGCGACTAGAGCAACGGGTAGGCTTGCGAAAGTGGGAGGTAAGCGATCGGAAGGGAATACTCCCGCGAACTGTTGATGTTTTTTGAGAATGTCGTTGATGCGTTTCGTGTTCATGATATGAGTACGGAGCTGTGCACGTCGATCTCCAAGGTTCTGTATAGTTCCGACATGAGTAGGATGCATGCCGGTTCTGGCAAAGGTTTGTGGAATTCCATTTTTATAGAGAAGTTGCCGTGGTGAAAACCGGAAGCATAATCGTTGTTGGCGGTCATGTCGGCGGTGAGGTCGAAAGCGAAGATGGTGTAGCCGTTGGAATAGGCCGGTCTGTTGATGACGGTGCCCTTGTTTTTGAAATGGAAGCCCAAACCGTCCTGGAGGGTTTGAAAGCAGTCGAGGAAGTGTCCTTCGTGGAAATTTGGTTGTAGGGGTTGGGAGGGGAAAGGTTGATTATTGACGAAAAGTTGTAGCGCTGCTAAGTCGAAATGTTGGAAATGGTAAGGGTTTTTGGAGACGTCACCCGTGTACGTCTTATCGCTGGTCATGGCGATGATGATTCTCCGCGGTATTTTTCCGAGGAGAACGTCGTTAAATTGCGCTCCCATGTTTCCCTTGGGTATGTTGAGGGTTTGAAAGTCTACGTCCTTGAAGTGATATTTTGCGTTGCTTTTGGCGAGAGCCGTCTGGTGGGCGAGTTTGACGGTGGCGCTGGGTCGGACCTGTTTGAGATGGAGTTTAGCGGACACGATTCGCGTGTATCCTTTGAAGAGTGGATTTTTGGAGAATAGGTGGAATTGCGGTGTTGAAGGGGTAAGTTTGACGGTGAGATTGACGTTATTGAGTGGCTGAAGGTTTCGGTTGAAGATGCCGCTAGAGAGGCACCCCATGAGTTGCACCAGCTTGCTGCCTTTGGTGTATTCCTTTCGCCACTGCAACCCCTGGTTGTTGTCGAAATCGTCGTGCTTTGCAGGAGTATCCAGAGTCCACAGAGACGACTGCAATCTGCCGTTCATGACGTCGGTGGAGTAATTGAGTAGCGTTTCGAGATAGGTTTTGAACGGATATCCTGTTTGAGGCATGGAGATGTTGACGTTATTGAGAGACACGCCGACCTGGCTGAAGAGAGAATTGAGAGAATTGTTGACGACAGTGACCTCGCTGGCATCGGCAATGTCGGTGCCGTCCTCCTTGACTATCTTGACGAACGTTTCGAGAAGGACGTAGGACAGGTCCAGGTAATCGTCGCCATTTCCAGAGTAATGGAACGTTATGGGGGAGTTTGCAGAAATTGTGTTTTGAGGATTGAGAGCGATGGTTCTGTATTCCTCTATGTTGGTTTGCACGGGTAGGTTGCGAAAGATGTCCAATTCGGAATTCATGTACACGGTAGCCATTACGAAAATATGTCGATGACCTTGGTTGTGCGCTTTGCCTTACACCTACGTTTGGTCTTGCGTTTCGCGCGTCCGGTTTTAGAGTGGGTCTTCTTCTTTTTGCGAGCGGCTTTTATTCTGACGCGCTTTTTGCCCGAGCCCAACATGGAATATATTTTATCGTCGGCTTTTCGTTTGAGATTGCCGCCCGCCTCCTTCAGTCGGTTTCGGAAAGCTTCCTTGGGCGTAGCGGAGGTGGTGGCGACGTCGGAGATGACGTTTGCGCCCATTCTGAGAGCTTACTTGCCCACGGCTTTGGCGCCGCTCTTTAAGATGGGAAACAGGGTGGGAAATAGCCCGCCAAGAGCGCTGAAGAGTCCGCTTCCCTTTTGGTATCTGCTGCCCCTGTAAAGAACGAAATCGCGATCGTCGAGCCCGCTGCCGGCCTGGTTCAAGTAGTAGCTATAAATGACGTCATCATTTAGGATCATGTTGGCGGCGCTTAGGTCTGAAGGACAGTACCAAAGCGGAAGAAAATCCGTCTGCAAATGGCAGGAGATCGCCAAAGCCGTCCCTTAAATCTACGGTGACCGTGTTGAAATCCTGCTGCAGCAGCGGCACCCAGTTGAGAGGAAAAAAAAGCCGTGACTTTGTCCATCGACAAAGCCACGGCTTCTATATCTTTTTTACCAGGTATCTTATACTTTAAACCTGGTCTTTTATTTCATTTTATTTTTTCTTTTCATCTGTTTACATTTTTATTTTATAATATTAAGACTAATAAACTAAGAAGAAGGCGCAATGATGAAATGCCTAAAATTAACAATATATCTACTACTTCTACTGATTTTCAATTAATTCCAATTAATCATTTACAAATAATTTAGTGTTTATTTATTTAATAACAAATACTTAAGTATAATTTATCTATTCTACTTATTTAATGTTCTAAATAACTACTTCAAAATTACTCATCTATTTGATAATAACAATAGGTTAGTTACAATTGAATTTACAATTCCACCACCATTAATAACCAATATAATATAATAATACAAATAATAATAATATTATACAATTAGTATTTAGTACCGAGGTACTATTGGTGTCTTGTTCGGTGACGGTGACCCACTGGAAATCCTGAAGAAATTCTGCCTCTTTGGTCTTCAAGAGGGGTATCCTGGTAATCCAGTAGATGCAGAGACTTCGGCTACATCAGTAGGTACACCTATAATGTCAAGTCCGGGAGTGTGACTACATTCTGAATCTTTTCAGGGCTTCCCCTGAGAAGGAATTAGCCAATTTATTTAAAATAATCCATGTCTTCCTGTTTCTTATTATGTCGTTAATTTGTCGGTTTTGTATAGATTTTATGTCTTGTCTTAATTGTGTCGTTAAGTTACATTCGAATAGTGCATGTTCCGGTGTTTCAATTTGCCCACAATCACACAAATTGTCAGGTCGGAGATTAAATCTGTTCAGGTATACACGATACGGGCCATGTCCAGAGAGATAATGGACCAAGCCCCGGGAAGGTTGAAAGTATTTCATGTGAAATCTTTCTACGACAGATGGAAAGTAGTCGTAAGTTCTTCTTCCGGTGGTGCTAAGGTCCCATGTATCCTGCCATTCCTCTAGTATTTTCTCCTCTATCTCAATTTCATCGTTAATGGCACATCCCACAAGTTGGGATGCCCTTGTAAAATTCTCCTTTTTAGACCAGTATCGTGCACCTCGTTTACGTACTTCCAAGTCCAGCGGTAAGATGCCGGTAATTATTAATAAAGCGTCAGTCGGTGTTGTAGAGAAAGCCCCTATCATCCTAATTAGGATTTTTCTTTGAAGACTTCTTAAATTTTTTATGGCACTTTGGAGAAATAATCTGTGTGCCCAGACGCTAGCCCCGTATCTTACAATTGAGGATAGTACCGCGTTATTGTATAATTTAACTGCCGAAAAAGGGATTGTTCCATAATCCCTGGATAGACGCGCGATTTTATTCATTATTGCGAAAGCTTTAGCGGAAATTTCGTTTATATGATTTTTAAATGACAACTTTTCGTCTATATAGATACCAAGGTATCTCACATACTGGGATCTTTGAATGCACGTGTTCTCATATCTTACGATTGGAGATCTCTGCATACTACCCTTTAATAATAAATATTTAGTTTTAGCTGCACAGATCCTCAATCGTAGGTTTGAGCACTCTTACGATAATTTTGTTAAGACTACATTACTTTTTTGTTCTAATTCTAGCCTGGAATTTGTTGACACTAGGAGCAATATATCATCGGCATAGGCAATCACCGCCATAGTCTCGTCAAGATTTGCCAAGTTAATGAGGCATGGTTCAATTCCAATGTCCCAAAAAATGGGACCACATATAGAACCTTGGGGACAACCCTTCGACAACTGTCTGGAATGCCCACACTGCCCAACCTTATAATTTACAAATCTTTGTTTACAATAATCTCTAAATGAATTAAAGAGGTTATTGGAAACGCCGATTTTCATTAACTGTCTGAACAGTGCGGGCCACCATAAGTTGTCGAAGGCCCCCTCTATATCTACAAAAATTCCTATAACGTATTTTGTGTCTGCAGCCGATATTAGTGCTAGGGAGTGATTAATTGCGTCCTCCGCAGACCTACCAGGGCGAAAGCCAAATTGGTTATCATACATTCCATAAAGATTTCGAAATACCTCCAGTCTTTTTAATAGTAAATTTTCCTGAACTTTAGCAAGGGTACTCAGGATACAGATGGGTCTATATGATCTAGGAAGCTGGGGGTCGCGATCTGAGCTCTTCCTTAAAATTATTAAATCTGCTTGCTTCCAGATGTTCGGAATTCTTCCTTGATTGAGGCACTCATTTATCAGGGAGGTTAAAGATGGAATAATTCTCCCTCCCAGGGCCTGAAGAACTTCCGCAGAAATTCCATCTGGCCCCGGGGCCTTTCTTAGCCTCAAATCATATATTGCAGTTATCACCTCTTCCTCAGAGAAGGGAAGAACTTCCTGTGTTTTCAAGACAGGAGATTCCACCTCTCTTCTGATAGCTAGGTGATATTCATTCTCATCCGCTGTATTTTCTTGTGGTAACAATGTCTCTAGCAGATAATCGATCGTTTCCTCCCGGGATGCTGTATATGAGCCATCATCCTTAACCACAGTGGCCATGGTTGACAAGCTGGATTTGTCTCTAACTATACGATATGGTAATTCCCATGCGTTTTTAATTAAACAATCTTCGACAAATTTGTTCCAGCTTGCCTTCCTGGTCCTAGCTAGGAGATTCTCATATGCAAGCTTCCTTCTTCTATAGATCAATAAACGTATCTCCCTTTCCTCCTGCGTTAAAGATTTAAAATACTTGAGAGGAAAGAAGGATTTTTCGACCGCGAGTCTCTTGGTCGATTCGGTTTCGTATTCCAGGACCGTGTTGCCTAGCGCCTGAGCGAAAGCGTCGCCGACCATCTGCGGCACCGCTAGATTGCAGTACACGAAAACCTCGTATGGGAAACCCATGTACGGGTCAGCGCTATACTTTGGGTTTGGATGTTGAACGATGTCGACGTCGGGGAGAAATCCGAGCATTTTCGACACGCCGGGAGAGGGCACGAGTTGCGTGAACACGCGCCTGTGCTTGGCGATCTTAGGGCGAGAAATGCTCACGTCCGAATCGGCGGCGGGCGGGGCGGCGCCCGAGGGCGGCGCACTGTGCGCGGGGGGAGGCGCGGGTTTGGGTTTTGGGGTGAGCTTGGCGGATGGCTTAGGACCGGAGGACGGCTTCGGTCTGGGAATTTGGGTGCATCGGACATGGGATGGTCGGAAGCTTCCTGTTCGTCTACGTGCAATTGCATGAACGGAGTAACGTGTTCGGATAGAGCGTTGACCACCTTTCTCCCCTGTTCGATGAGCGAGCGATTAACGACGACGCGTCCGTCCTTCAGGGCGAAGAGCTCGTCGTCCAGGTTCGCGTGCCATTTGAGGGCGTCGTTGATGCTGGCAACGACTTGGGCGGGGTCCATGCGTGTTGCGTTTTCGAGGTAGAAGCAGAAGGGAAAGTCCCTGACATCTGGTATCTCTTCCACGTACGTGGTATGCGTACCACGTATGTAGCAGGTGGTGTTGAGGTTGTAGAATCTGATGGGGTAGCGGATCTTGGTGAGAGCCACCTCCTACTCGCCGCGCAGCACCACCCTTGCCGGTAGCAGGTTGGAAAAGCGAGAGGTGGCGTTGTCGGCGAAGCGTTCCATGGACGCGTCGCTCGCGAGCGTGATGGAAAACGGCTTGTGCCTAATCATATCGATGCAAAGTCGGAATACTTTACCCAGGAATTAAATTTGTCCGGATATCCTCTCCACTTGACGAGCACTTGCTTACTGGCACCTCTACCCCTCGTGGCCAGTATTTTATCCACCTTGTAGGTCCTTGGCAGATGGACCTTTTGCAGTTCTTCAGCGTAAAATATTCCCTGCACGCACTCGCCGGCCAGGTCCTTGATCTTGCAGACAACGGGATTGCCTTTCACAACGTCGTAAATCCGGAATATTTCGTCCGTCCAATTCTGCTCGTAGCCCTTGTCGAATCTCATCTTCTCCCTAGATATGCGAACGTGGTTGCCCACGCGAAATTTCGGTCTTTGGGGAGTATGCCGCGGTGTGCTGCCGTGCAGACTTTGATATACCTTGAAGACGTTCGATTCGTCGACGTTCGCCGGTGCCGTCTTTATGGATCTGTGGTGGGAGGTGTTGTAAGAATGTAGCAGAGCTGGTAGCACGTCAACGTACGCGTAGGTGTTTTTGTGCGTAAAGTACCGCCACATTTTCTTTTTTAAGGTTCGGTTGAAGCGTTCTACCACGCTGGCCTTCACGTTGTTATTGGTGGTGTAGTGCTGGATGCCATGGCGCTTTAGAAACTCGCGAAACGTTGCGTTAGTAAATTCGGTGCCCTTATCGGTCTGCAGAACCTTGAGGATTCGCCCGTGGTTGGCGAATATGGAACCGAACGCCTGTGCAACGTTTTTGCCGAATTTGGTCTCTAGAGGCACTGCCCAGGCACATTTGGAGAATACATCTATGACGGTGAGAATGTATGCGTAAGGCTCGTTGTAGCGTTTGATGCTGCTCATGACGTTTAGGTCCGCCTCCCAAAGGTCGTCGATGTTGGTGACGTGATAGTTTCTGGTTGGGAATCTCTTTCTCGCCTGCTTGTGCAGGGTGTAGCTCTCCTTTCCCCGGAGAAATGCCTCTATCTCGCGCTTGGAAGTACCCGTAGCTTTGCGAAGTTTCTCGGCAGTGCCAAGTCACGCGTAATGGTCGATTCGGTTGTAAACGTCCTCCAGATCCATGGTTAGTACAGAGTTTCCCACTCTAGATCCTCCCGTTGCTTAGACGATTTGCCCGATCTCGGTCTGAGCCCGTACCTATTGGTGAGGTGAGCAACGTTGCGAGCCCTTTTAAGCTTCTTCTTTTCGGCAGAGTCTGGAACCTGCTGCGTCGTTTTATGTTCCTTTTTCGCTTTTTTCTTCGGTTCAAACGCGTCCGCTAGTAAAACGCTTCTTCTTCTTCTTCTTCTTCTTCCACCTTTGCTCTCTATTGTTTATATTTTCGTGCGGAGCTCTGAGTTTTGAAATGAGGTGGTAATAGTTGGCCAACTTGTACTTCATGAAACTCCACTTTTGTTCCGGTGTCAGTTTGGAGCGTTGCATCTGAGCGATGTCTCTCGAAATGGACGTTATGGCCTTATCTATGACGTGAAGTCTTTTTGCGCTTTCCGGCTGAGATTGCAGGAGCATTATCTGCTTTGCGTGCTTCATGACGATATGAGCGCGCTAGCTATGGAGCCTAGCACGGGGAGAAGAAATGCTGGTAGGAATCCTCCCTTCTGCGTTAGGATTTTTTCTTCTTCTTCAACGACACCTTCTTGTTGACTAATTTCTTTCACGTAGCTCTATGTCTTTTTAAGCGTTTCTTGCACGCTGGAGAAATGCACACCTTCCCTTTGTTAACGTTGTACACGCATTCCGAGATTGCCTTGATCAATTCGGGGGTTGCGTGCCTCAGCATGTTCTTGCGAGCGGTAGGTTTTGCCTTGCTCAAGGCGACCAGATTATCGTATTGTTTCGCGATCAAAGGGGAGGTTAGTTTTCGTAATTTACCCTTCATCGTCGAAAAGCGTAATGATCCATCGAGGAGTCGAGCAACGCGATATTTATAGGGAGACGAAGCAGGACGGCTCCTCCCCCGGCAGCAATCCTGTTCTGTACCTGTTCCTGTCTGGAGTGTACTGCGTGCAGTCCAACACAAGGTACCCGTGAGGCTTATCCGTAGCCTTTTGAAAAGCCTCTAGCAAGAATTTCGAGTTACGCGGTTCCATCTGCTGAAATAATCTGTCTATCTGCATCTTGTCTCTGTTGTTTTTGAACACCACGATGTAATTGGCGTTTAGCGAGATGGTACGAAATTTCCTTCCCTGAGGGAATATGTTTTGCAGCATGTAAATGACGCCAAAGTTTCTGTGGTGCGAATCTTTGGCGAAAAAATTGGACACGTCCGTGCTGTCGCTCTCGTACATCATGTCGTCGATAACCACGAGATCTCTCTCCCTGATGCTGCGCATGTTAGGAATGCCAGCGTGCGTGACCACGTTTAAAGTGCAATGGTTGAATTTGGGTCCAAATTTTGGAGGATACTCGCGCGGGTGGCACCATACGACCCTATTTGGGACCTTGTCGAACATTCTGTCGGCGTTGGCTATGGCGTGCTTAACAAACGTGGAATTTCCCTAGCGGGACGGACCCGCAACCTGTATGGTGCTCGGGAACGCGAATCGCTTGGGATCCGTCATTTCCACGTCCTTGCGCGGGTACGCCTTTCTGAACCTTCCCCTGTCTGGCACTACTTCTCCTAAAAACGCGTCCGTCATTTGCACGTTTCTGCCGGGGTTCGCTCGCTTAAATATTCCCCTGTTTTGCACCACCTCGCCCAAGGAAAGATCTTTCATTTCCACGTTTCTTCCCGGATAACACCGCTTGAACTTTTCCCTGTTGGGATCACGGGCGGCGCGAGATCGAACGAAAACCCACCCGGTGGTTCGAGATCGTAATGAAAACCCCCTGTAGGTTCGGTGAAACGTCACTTGCAGGTTTCATCGGGACGCCCATTAACGGTCTTTCGCTTGCGAGGTAGGAGGCGTGGCAATTCACGGGCTTCATTTTATCGGCGGGTATTAAGGCATGCCAAGGGACGTAGGGGTTTCTAACCTTCTTACGCCTTCTAATCCGTGTCGAAAGAGATGTTACTTTTGATTTGGGGACGTACTCATGTTCGATCCTGGGTACTTTAGACTGGAAATCGCTGTCACCATCATTCTCCTCCTCCTTCTCTTCAGACGCTTCCTCTTGGTGTTTCCTTTTTGTAGTCATGTTATGTGAAGGCGTCGTCCATCCGCCTTCTTTTATATCCGTACGGATACGTCTCGCCAGTTTGGAGGTCCTGCACGCGCTTGTCCACCACCATTCGAAACGTTATGGTAAAAGGTTCCGTCACAACGGTCCATAGAGGCTTTCTCGCAATGTTGCGATTTTGTATCAGTACAGACGTGTCATCATGCGATAGCACCATATCTCTTATGACGCCACCGTTGACTTACTCAAATTGCCAGAGTTTAGAGTGATTCCCTTCACCTTGCACACCGAATACTCCTTTTCCTTGCATTTAACATCGAAAATGTAGCTCTTGGGTCCCGTCGTTGCAAATCTCCAGAAGTAGGCACCCTCCCCATATTTTGTCAATTCATCCGTCATATCGCCCAAAAATGGTCCTGTTTCCGGGATCCATTCGCCGGGTCGGTAGGTTGCTATCACGGAGTCCGTGTCGAAGTAGCACACGCGCTGTCCCAACTTCTTCAGGTAGGAGTACAGTTCTAGCCGTGCGTGGGCTGTGGTGTACGCTGCTATTACCACGTTTGTCGTGAAATTTTGTTTTGCGCCTCGCTCATCGTACCTCCAAACGACGCACATGATGTCGTCAGTGGCGGGGAGGTAGGTTTGCACTTCCACGCCTGCGTCGTTTAATAGTTCGATCAGGCGTGTTTACAAGTTCGCAGGTTGGGAGGTTATCCTGTTGGCCGTACTTTCCCCAAAATGAGTTCAGCATCAATTTGGCCAGCTCTCTCTTGCCCGGATTGTGACACATAGCACTTGGGTCCAAAGACACGCCCTCTCGCTCGAAAAACATCTTCACGAAAGCATCCTTCTTTTCGGAAGTGTCGCAATCGGAAGGCCAATCTGAGGCCTGCGTCTTAATTTTTAGAAATTAGTTCACGTATTCCTGAAAAACACCCTTTTGCCCCGGTCCATTTTTGACCATTTCGAACTCCCTTATTTCGTACATTTGCAACAGAACGTAGCCTTCTTTAAGCGCAACCTTTACCTCGTCAATTATCCATGTACCTAGCAAGCACCTTTCCTCGTCTCCGTGGCTGCACTCCTGATGGCATCGGGTTTCTGCGCACGTCATACATAGAGGTAAAAGCAATTTTCCAGCAACACGCACGGGTAACACAGGGTGGTACATGCTCGTGGGTGGGAGTATCTTACACTTTATTATGCCGCCTTGCACATCCTTCAAATGTGGAAAGTTATCCACGTGCACCTTGGGATGGCCGACCGGGTAGGGCTAGGTCTTGTTAACAAACGGGTACAGACTGCACACGTCAAAATAAAACATTTTCTCTTCCCCAGACGTTTCCTTGTACACTTTGGTGCAATTGGTCCTACCGCCAAAGAATGCATCTCTAGGGTTCAGAGATTCGGGATGCGATTTAGAATGAGACTTTACAAAATCCGCTAGCATAGCATCGGACTTTGCCATGCCTTTGAATTCGCATTCCCACATTTCCACTACATTGTAGCCGGCATTTTTCATCACGCGGGATATTCTCCTTGTGTCCTCGTAACTGGAGGTCATGGTTTCGTTTCCTGAACCATATAGGACAGAATGACGATTGGGAAAGCAACGCAGACAACCGTGATAAAAGCAACCGTGAAAAAAGTACACAATTTTGCCCTCCTCTCTGTACCCGTCTACTTTGTGTCCCATCACCTTCACTTCCCTACATCTAAAAGCGTGTTGAATTATACGCTTTACTGCTGCTCCACCCACGACAACCAAATGCATGCACTTCGCGATTGTCTATCCACTAGACGGTACCCACCTACGGGGATTATGGGGATCGTGTTTGCCGGCATAAATCTCTTTCGGTAAACGTTCATGCACGCATGTGCTATGGTGACGCATTCTCTAAAAGGATCTATGTCGTTCTCCTCCATGAATTCCCTTCTAAATTTGGACACTCCTCTGTACAGCATAAACACGTCCATTTTGGACCGCCACGGGTGGCCGAGGTCGTTAAGGCACGGACTCGTGAGCGGGAGGTCTGCGGTTCGAATCCCGCCAGGACCGTCCTCCCTGACAGGGGTTTTTTCCAGGTTTTCCTCAGTCTTCATAACTGGCAAATGCCGGGGAGGTACCTAAACTTAGGCCTGGAACGCTTCCTTCCTAAAAAAAAAAAATATCCTTTCCCAATTTATCATTTCATTTCATGTATCACCAGTGTCCACCGCCTGTGGTGCCTCAGTAGTAAAAACGGGCGTTAAACACTACTCAAAAAAAAAAAACGTCCATTTTGCAGTAAGACACCATCTCCTATTTCATGTTAAACACATAGCCGGAGGTCGCTTTTCTGCGTGCCAGTCCTCGAAAGCCTTGCGTCCGCTTTCTGTCATGCCCTCGGGACAGTAATACTTTTGATCGGGGTTGGGACCCTCGTAGTTTTCGTTTTCCTTGGTGTTAAATAGGTAAGGGTAATACCCCTTGCATTCCGCGAGATTAAACGTGTTTGAAAATCTGGCCAAAGGCATTGGGATGAAGTTGAGCGAGTCCAAAAATGTCACCCTTTCGCGCTTCATCCTGTATATGCGCGTACCATTGATAATCGGTTCCGGAGTCACCTGAGACTACCGACCATGTACTTTAGTATGAACTGTCCATCGTAAGCCCTGAGATTGTGAGCAATAACGATGATGTCCCAAGAATCGAACCTGGACTGGGTAATGTGGTCAAACAACTGCTTTATAGGTTCGTTTCTAAACACCCACTCCTTTATTCCACATTGCGAACAATAGTTCATCTTATGCGTCGCGTCCTTGCATACCGAACAGGCCTGGTACAGCACGCATAGATTTGGGACGTGTTCAAAGGTGTCAACATTCCCCATATATGGAGTATTTTGCGTGCATTCGAAATCTATAAACATAAAGATGTATTTCTTCTTACCAGCGGTATCCGATTTGTACGGCTGTATGTAGTACAAGTGATTTGCATCCACGTGACACTTGCAAGCGTTACAAAACTTTTCGTTGCATTTATGCTGCGTCTTTCTACGTCTGTTATTAACAAGTTTGTTGCAGGATAGACACACCTTTTCAACGTCGCAAACTGATACATCCTTAGGGTAATGTGCTCCTTTCAATAGATGATTGTTGTAACATTCCTCACCCTTGAAGTTCCTGTGACATGCTTCACATTCGGTAGATGCAGTATCGCTCGGTGTGCACTCCAGGTGACATTTGGTGCATTTCAAATCGCACCGATGCCTCTCCTTTTTATTTGCAGATACGTGATTACACTGACGGCAGTAAAACTTGCATCTTAATGCTCTGTGCAGGTCCACTATGGCGTTAAAGTGATCGTCGTGTAAGAGTAGATCCAGGTGCTTTTCGGACTTTGCATCCCACTTGTATAACACGTTCTTTCCCGTGTGATCCCCAAACACGGTAATGTTATATTCCCGAAGTTTACGTGCAAAGCTTTCTAAGTCCTGCAAATTAAAAGCTCCATCGCGCTTTCCTACAAGCTCGCACAATTGTAACGCCTTTTCTTTTTGCGCGCGTTCGAAGCGTCTAATGGCATAATAATTAACATCGACGTCGACTTTAGCCTTACACACGGCAATGGCTCTGGGTAAGCACAATTTGTCCTCATTTTTTATTTCGATAATTCCCTTATTTATGCTACATGCTTCGCAGTACTTGAAGCACGATCCCTGTACCTCTTTGGTCCACACGCAGTTTATTTTTAGAGGTCCACCCATCAAAAATTCCCTATTACTCTGCATCACCTTCTCTATGGATTTTATCATGGCCTCAGGATTAATTTGATCAAACCTGCGAACGCTCATATTAAATGGGGCAGAAGGATGTCTAGAATCACTAATTGATAATCCCAGGTACCCGGGTTCGCTGTTCAGTGGATTTTCATTAACGAAATCTACCAGACCCTGAAACGTTTGAGAAACCCACAGCTCGGGATTTGCATCTTCAGACATGGGACGAACGGATATGTCGGTTTCTAAAAATCCCGAATAAAATTTATTTACGGCACGTTTGCGATGCTGCACAATGTCAAATAACGTTGGTTCACTTACCGACATCTCCTCCATGTCACTATTGTTAGGCTGCTGTTCATCGTCTCGTTGGGAAGGCGTCGAAATGTCGTCTTCAAAATAGGACGCAAAGTCCTCATCATACGAAGGTAGGGGAAAATCTTCGTCAAAATAAGGCGACAGGTCCTCGTTCTCCATTATCACGCGTTACGTCTCAAGCCTAAAATGCGAAAATTATAACAGGCAATTTAGCATTATACAATTCTTTGCGCTCACCTCGCAGTTAAAACTGCAATTCTGCTATGTTCTAATATCATTAATAAACACTGAAATTGATAAAAAGTGTAGTTACGCTCTAAGCAAAAAATTAACTCAGTAACATATTGTCAAACACAGTATTGACTCTGAAAAAGAAAGTTACACTATATAATTTTGTAAAACAAGTTATGTTGAATGAAAAACAAAAATTCATATTAGAAACAATCATGTACCTATATTTATCCAGATATCAACACCGTCGTTATCTATAACATAACATGTAGCCTGTGATGTATCATAACATGTATACAATGTAATAACAATTACTCTATCTCTAACGTAACATGTATATTTTGTATCATGCACATATGTATCCAATGTAATCAAAAATAAAAAAAAATAAAAAAATTTACCCTGCGACGGACTACAGCTTGACGTCACATCCGGTTGGACTCAAGGCCCTTTTGTAGATGTACCTACCAAATCATACTTCAAACAACATTAGCCCGCCCCGGCCGGCTAATAACCTTCAACATCCATACCCAAGTACATCTACAAAATGACCTTGAACCAAACCGGATGTGAAATCAAACTGTAGCCCGCCGCGGGGTACATACTACTACAAAATATTAAATTTGAAATATAAAAGAACGTTTTTGTAAACCAAATTACATGTTGAGAAGCAAATTATTAATCTTGAGTACTTGTTAAGATACAAAATATTAACTCTTGAAAACATAAAACTAGTTTCACTATTTAACTTTGGAAAAAAGAGTCGTGCTGTGAAAAAAGGTGTTACGTTGCATTAGAAAATTTACTTTTTAAAACAAAAGTACATGTTGAAAAAAATATTACTTTGATAAAATAAATAACTATTTTATAATCGATATATTAACTTTTAAAATAAGCAGTACTATTTTGTATGCAAAACATTAATTTTGGAACCAAAACCATTTTATAAAATAAAGTACTGTAATACTTTAAACTATATGTTTAGAAACAAGATATTATCTTTGAAAAAATTAGTTCACAATATTTAACTTTGCAAGAAAAATACGTTGTGTAAAAAGAGGTTAATTTGGAATAAAAAAATTGTGATTATAAATAAAAGTATTCGCTGAGAAATGAAAAATTAACTTTGAAAAGAACAAAAAACATTTGCACTATATAACTTCTCAAAAGGAAAGTTATATTGTGCAAAAATACGTAAAATTTTACTTTTTATAAACAAAAATACATGTTGATAAATAAATTATTGACTTGGGAAACAAAAAAGCTAGTTACACTATTTAACTTTGCAACAAAATTATATTGTACAAAACAAATGTTCATATTAGAAACAAAATATTAGCTCTGAAAAAAATTCAAAACAAATTACATGTTCAGAAATAAAAACATTTACTTTTAAAACAAAACAGCTTAATAAGATTTCAATTAACTAAAAAAAGTTGTGCAAAAATGTATTACGCTGTAACCAAAAATCCATAGTGAAAACAAAGTATTAATTTTGAAAACAAAAACAAGTTTTTATAAACAATGAGAAACACATTATTAACTTTGAGTACATGTTGAGAAACAAAATATTAGCTTTGAAAATAAAGCTAATTACACTAATTAACTCTGTAAAAAAGTTATCTTTTGCAAAATATATGTTGCATTGCAATAAAAATCAATATTAGAAACAAAATACTAACTTGGAAAAAAACTGTTTTAAAAAATATTTTTACTTTGAATAAACAACTATCTTACAAAACAAAAGTTCATTTAGATAAACTAATTGTTGACTTTGAGTACATGTTTTGAAACAAAATATTATCTTTGAAAAAACTGGTTAATTTTTCTAACTTTGCAAAAGAAAAATGTTATGTTTTGCAAAAAAAGGTTTGAATACATAAATTCATATTAGAAACAAAATATTAAATATAAAATATTAAAGAAAAGAAATAGTTACACTATTTAACTTTGCAAAACCAAAATTAGTCTGTATAAAACGATGTTTTGTTGCTATACAATGTACTTTTATGAATTATTGTATACGTTGAGATAGGAAATATTAACTTGGAAAACAAAATAATTATTACACTATTTAACTTTGCAAAAATGAAGTTTTGTTGCGCAAAAAGATGAAAAATTTTACTTTTGTTAAGCAAAAAATACGAGAAATAAAATATGAACTTATATACAAAAAGAAAAAACTACTTACACTATTTAACTTTTCCAAAACAGAGTTATGTTGAGCAGCTCACCAAAAAACCGTAGTCTCGAGAGACGAGTGAAGAAAGTGTTGTGATCATATCCGGAAAGTTGAAGACACATACTGGCAATGGGTTGCCTTCTACACTATGTACAGAAAATGCTAACACATAAGAACTGTATGTACATATTGTTTCAGTGAGTCGTCTTCTACATTATGTACAGAACATGCTAACACATAAGATCTGTATACACATGTTGTTTCAGTGTGTCGTCTTCTACACTATGCATAGAACATGCTAACACATAAGATCTGTATGTACATATTGTTTCAGTGTGTCGTCTTCTACACTATGCACAGAACATGCTAACACATAAGATCTGTATGCGCACCTCTACGAGTACAAAAGAAAGCGCGTTTACACATCTCTTCATCTGTCCTTTTGAGGGTCACAATGTCTACAAATCATCACTTGAAGTAATTTTATTTCCAGTGTACCATGTTATTTGCAGGTACTTCGCGCTGTGGAAAATTAAAAGTTGTTAAAAATTTAATTAGTACTGCAGATCAAATTTTTGACAAACCTTTGAGAAAAGTGTCATCCACCGTAATATTCTTCTGAACCATGTCCGTGCTTCCTGACACATGCCCCCATATCAGATTTGGAGGTTGTTAACGAAAGGGGTTTGGTTATTTTAGACGGGAAGGAAACAGTCAAAGCGGATCAATGTTTTTCTCTAGAGATTCGCCTCACAAACGTTTCGGAATTATTTAATAACGCAAAATGTGTTTCCACAAGGACATCAATTTCGAACTATATCTCTAAATACAAATTATATTGCTCCATTTGAAACCAATAGAGATAAAATGCAAATTGATAGGTTGTGCCAACTGATGGAGCCAAAGTACTCTAGGTTTCTGTTAGAGACGTTTAAAAAGACTACAGAAAATCCCTACGGTTATCTAGTGCTGGAATGCACGCAGTACATCCCGAATTAATACAGGCATCGAACCGGCATCCTCCCGGGAGAAATGCTTTCTTATTTTATATCCAATTAGAACTTATATCAGTACGGGTATCGCTTTTTGTTGATCACATTCTAAAGGTTTTACCACCGGTACTGGTTCACAATATGCAAATTATTTTCCATCTGCCGAGAGTTTACATGAACGAGCAAAGGCCACACAAGCAGGGCGAGCATTGCTAAGCTGAGTAGTCCACTGATAGCAAGGCAACACGCAAACTTCACGCTGCTAACTAAGGCCAAGGCCGCTTTGCGAGAAAAACTTATGAAAAGGGATAACTCGGAGCTAATAAAGATCATTTTCAAGTGCGAACTCAAAATGTGAAGAGACTAAGTCATTTGCCTCTTGAAGCGTTTAAAAAACATAAAACTTGCTGGAAAACGTTAATCAACAAACGAATTTTCTTAAATAAAAAGAAAATGTTTCTTGTACAGAAAAGTTGAATTTACCTGCATTTGTACATCCGATATTGGCTTCACTGGGTAGTGCACTCATATCAAAATTTACTTAATTTTGTTGAAATGAAGTACAGAAGGAAATTATTGTAGCTTCACAGACAAAAGCTGTCGAAAAGCTTCATCACGTAGATAAATCAACTACTCAATCAAAGAAATGAATAAAGTGCAGCGTTCACATTTGACAGCTCCCTAAAAATGGCGGGTAGTAAAATATAAATGTGGAAACTATCTAGAGCTTATATCACAAGCGAGAGAACCATACTTTGAATCGAAACCTGACGATGATAATGATATTTACCACGACATTAAGGTAAAGGAATAACTAAAGAGAAAAGTAAATAAAAACTGGTTTCCTGTAAAAAAAAAAAAAAAAAAAAAAAAAAAAAAAAACAGTTCTTCCTATGACCTTCGCAGAAAATTGTGAGAATCACTGTACAATTAAACTATGAAGGAATGGAACGTGTTGAAAAAATCTATTTCAAGCGGGATAACTACGCGGGTTTTGGTACAGTAGACAAACTTTTCAAGGTCACGGGCATACCAAAATCTAAGGTCGAGTCCTTTCTTCATACACAAGATTTTTTTTGAGTAGTGTTTAAAGCCCGTTTTTACTACTGAGGCACCAAAGGCGGTGGACACTGATGATACATGAGATGAAATGATAAATTGGGAAAGGATATTTTTTTTTTAAGGAAGGAAGCGTTCCAGGCCTAAGTTTAGGTGCCTTCCGGCATTTGCCAGTTATGAAGACTGAGGAAAACCTGGAAAAAAACCCAGTCAGGGAGAACGGTCCTGGCGGGATTCGAACCGCATACCTCCCGCTCACGAGTCCGTGCCTTAACGACCTCGGCCACCCGTGGCGGTATACACAAGATAGTTTATACATTTAACATACCGATAAAGAAACGATTTCCCGCCAGAAATTATCACGTGACCAACACAGGCGAAGTTAAAGAGCACAACATACCTTACGTTTACATTTTAACTTTGATTGACATTTTATTCGAAATTTGCTCTGGCAATACCGTTAAAATCAAAAGTAGGCACGGAAATTACATAAGTGTTTAAAATTATATTTTTACATCGCGTTCCCAAGGTGCTGCAAACCTATAAATGAACCGAGTTCACCATCAACACTTTTAAAACATTTTTAGCCAAACATGGCTTAAAGTATTACAACACAAAAAATCATGTACAAGCCATCGTTGCAGGACGTTTCAATAGGATCTTAAAGTCGAAGTATTTCACGCATAAATACACATATAGATACGTCAGTACTACAATAGCTCCTTTTACTGGTTCATAAAGATGACTCCATAGGATGTCAATGACGGCAACATTTTTCAGGTATACGAAAACCTTTATGGTGAGGATGGTTGCGCGGTCAACGCACGTAAACTGAAATTTAATGTAGATGACGTGCGCATACCTGAGGAAGAAATGAACTTTGCTAAGGATTACAAAATGCACAGATGAAATGTTTCAAAGTAACAAGGTGGTACACGATGTCCCTGTTGTGTATAAACTGGACGGCGAAGCCATAGGTGGCATCTTTTACTCCAAGGAGATGCAAAAGTTTGCTATTCAGAAATCATTCAAAATAGACAAAATATTCGACACTAAAGGTCGTGGACGCAATAAGCAAGCTGTGGTTAAGTAGAGAGGTTAACCAAACAAGTTTAATTCGTGGGTCTTGGCTTCAACTATTGATTCAGTATGATTAAAGCATAGCCGTTTTCCCTCACGCTCGTGAATAATGCATTCATGAATCATTTCACCGACAATACAACTTCTTAACTTTCAAACATCTTCCCCGAGAAAATAGTGTTGCAAGGGAGTGGAAAGTAGCACTGCAAAAAGTTAGATACCCTGTGAAATTATATAACGTTACTAATCACGTTACTAATCACGATAATGAAATCATTGAATATGTATAATGTGATTACTCCAATGACACATTCCAAAATTAACTTAGAATTGCCATATGGTATCATGCACAATTCCACAGATTTGGTACACTCCGTCAACTCTTATCATAAGCAGGAAATTGCAAGTCGAAGACATTTTTTCTTTATAACAAGGGAAAAAACACTGCCAGCATTGACGCCAAAAGCACGCAGTCCTCCGATACTTCTGATAGCAAATTTGTAGGCTATGTAGAAAATGCTCTTCTAGAAACAAGAGAACCATAGCGGAAACAGAAATTATGAACCAAACGCAAAAGTCTAAACCCGAGTCTAGAAATTGTCCTAAACCTTCAAGAAGCGTATCTAGGAAACGATGACAAAGCCCAAGCCTGGCTCTAGAAATCCTCCTAAACAGGCAACAAGTTTACCAACAGAAAAGAAGCAGAATGAAAATAGGCATCTGGTACGCGTTTTGGTTTTGCCATCTCTGGCCAAGATGATGGGATTCGAACCCTATACCGACGTTGTGGATTAGGAAATTGGTAAATATCCTGTAGGTTGTCAATGGGTTTCCCTTAAGAGATGTTCATTTACTTCAATCCGATAGTACCACAAGTGATGGGCAACACACTTGTGCAAGTCATTGAAAATGTCTCTGTTGAGTATGGAAAACGCGACAACACCTGCATGACGGTTGAAAAGTACTTCTATTCCCTTAATTGTGCATCTTTGATGCAACGGGATTTTACACTTGTAAACATAAATTTAAGGAACGGTTACGGCGATTTCTTGTCATTTGTAGACGAGCTTTCCTCTACTATAGTTCCAACGTTTCGTCCGAAACAGGCATAATGGAACTGCATACTCTCACCATATATTATTTAAATCAGGCTCGTGGAGCATTAGACCACCAAGATTTCCTTTTGTACAGGAGCAAACGTTTTCAAAAAGATAGCGGCTTGTTCTCTTCTCTTCCCGGGCTTTTCAGAACCTTGTTGCCATTTTTCAAGAATAGTGTAAAAGCTGTGGGCAAAGAGGGTTGAAAATGGGCGCCAATGTGCTTGCCGACGTGGCTGGTAAGGGAATTTCCCCCAAGGAGCCGATAAAGACTAGACCGAAGGAGGCGGTATCTAATTTGAAGAGAAAAGCGGACGTAAAGATAGACTTTATGATAGATTCGGGAGACGCAACGCCTATTAAAGTGTCCGAAAGGAAAACAGAGAAATCAGTCTAAGACTAAACGCCGAAGACGAAGGTTGCAAAACATTTTTTGATAATGATTAACAAAGATTGTGATAAGTTGCTGGTGCACATGAGTTCAAAACTAGACATCTTCAAAGACTTGCTCGTTCAGCTGAACGTGGAGGGGTACCGTTACGTTTCTGTAAATCCCCAAAATGCCCCCATCACCTTTCATTATTGTGGCAATGCTGACGATTATCTTGACATGCCTTACGTAGTACTAGAGTCGTTCGTGCGAATAGCCAATACAGAGGAAAATGACATGGAAGATGACAATCAGGTTATCTTTTTCAACAATACTCTAAACTCGTTGTTTCAACAGCTAGAAGTATCATTCAACAATGTCAATGTTTCCATATCTCAACCAGGCTACCCCTACATACATTGAAACGCTGCTCAATTATTTGAAAGATGTCATAAACACCAGACTAGAGTACTTGCTCTGGAAAAAGAACTCGGGAGGAATGGTGGACTTCTATTCGGCCCATCAAGAAGTTAAGTAGCGTGACGGCTATACCAAAGGAAGCAAAGTTGTACAACTGATGGGAAATCTTTCCAATGCACTCTTTAATCACGAAAATCTGCTCTTGAACAACGTGAGCGTCACAATTAAACTCTCCTTCACACAATTTTCATCTCTTTTCGGAGATAAAGGACTTTAAAGGCTTCGCAGAAATTCAGTGTGCTGGACTGATTTTGGAACAACGGTAAAGAAGTATTTTTACCCACAAGATTCAACAATCTTTCTGCAGAACTCATCAAAAAACTCAACTCTTTTGCCTTTTACATCATGTACCAGGGAGAGGAGATTCTCCGAAACGGCTACCGGCGGCACGTCGTGAAGTTTGTACCAACATAAAAACAGGGCGTGCCATTGGTAAGCTCATACTAAGTCTTTACAAACTTGTTAAAGTTAACACGAAAGAAACTGTTAAATTTTGTCATGAACATGACAAGGAAAAAAAAAAAAAAAAACTGGTAAGTGAGACCCCCAAAGAAGGAAACAATTTGTACAGTTGAGTTACGGGCTTCTTCCAGTATGCATCCTCGTTCTACAGGCTAGTAACTCAAATAACCTCAATCTGCCAGTTCCAAGACAAAACACTGCTACCAGTATCGACGGCTTGATTTTGCCTTTAGATTTTCAATATTCAAATAAAAATGAAAGGACTCGAGAGGTGAATTCAGGTTTTAGTTATGTGCAGCGCAGATGAGCAGGTTCGAACATTGCAGTACCATAATCAAAATAAAATTTCAAAAATGCGTTGTAAGTGAAGGCGACAACTCGTTTTGACTTTGTTGATACCACGATCTCTGTGGTGTATAGTGCTTGTACGCAAACCTCTCTTTTTTAAACAATTCTTTGTTTATACAAACTATTTACATGTAAAATCGCCATAATTGTCCAACCGTTGTTCTCTTCGTCAACCCCTCTATTGCACTTTTTTATTCGTTATTTATTTGAAAAACATAAAAGTAATATAAGAACAAAAATAGTGAGAAATAAATACAATAGCAACAAATCCAATAAAAGTATGTTTGAAATAATGAAACAATTTCTCTTTCACTCTCTTCTTCTTCTTCTTCTTCTTCTTCTTCTTGTCGTTTCTTCTTTAAATATAACTCAAATAGGTGCCATATTTTAAACAGTTTTTACGATTCAACAAGAAACTACATTTTTTCACTTCTCATATATCGATGGTGCCTATCATGTTGAACGCCTTCATAATTAAGAACACAATAACAAAAATTGTGTGCCAAAATCCACATCACAGCCATGAGTTTATTTTTTGGTGTTAACGAATAATCCGGCTACACTAACACGGAAGGTTGGAACTACGCACATGCTACTCGACGTAGAAACTGGAGAAAGGCTGATGGCTGCACCCACACCGGTTGTCGCACCACACAGCTGATCACATGATGAACCAAGGTTTCCTGCTGCCCACACATGGGCGGGAGTCGGTATCAAGCATGCGTAAACGTGTTACTCTTACTTTGGTTGGTAAAATGTCAGAGCGACAGTATGCAAAACAGGTCTGACAGAAATGGACAACACTTTGCAGTTAACGTTCTTCCTAAATGGGAAAAATTAAAATTTGAAGACACGATGTTCACTATACACATAAATCTAGCAGGAAAATCGTGTAGCAGTTGCTTGTATATATCTCTACTAACAGATTTTACATTTGCATATAGGGGCCAGTCTAAATAACACCATTCTTGAAAATTGGTTAATAGATATAGGTTCTTACGTGGCAATCTGCCAAACTTTGGAAGCTTTCAAACATCTAAATTATTTTGCCAAACTGCAAGACTAGAGCTTTCCCAGAAGCGAGCAAGTATGTCTCACACGAGGTGTACATCAAACTTTTCCTGCAATACAACGCTAACATTGTCGTAGCAATCATTCTATAAGTATTCAAGGTAACTACATGAACAGGGGCTCGTATCTTGAAAAGAAGCGGATTAACACTAATGTAAAACGAACCATAGAGGCAGGACAACCTTATCTAATGGATGTATGGATAGCAGTACGAGGAGTAAGAAATCCATTAACTTGCAAACAAACATATATATCTTTATATAAAATTATGATACACGATATAAAAGTATTACTAAAACCATGCCACTTTAAGGAGCCAAAAATATATGAATGGGCAACACTATCAAACGCCCTCTCGAAGTCCTAGGAGGCCAAATTAGCTTTTGTGATGCTGTATTGGTAATAAGCAATACAGTCTAGCAATGAGAATAGTGTATCAAAAAAATAGATCTGCCCGAGAGGCCACATTTCTAAGCAGGGTGGAAATAATTTCCCCAAAATGGGTCCAATTTTATTAATCAGAATCCGTCCAAGTAGTTTATGATCGAATTAATTACAGCAATAGGTCTATAACTACCTACGTCCATACTGGCACCAGGCTTTTTAAGTAAGACAATGGTAGCACAATGTTGACTAGCGCACAGTTGTTGTCAATAAATTCAAAACCTTCGTTATGTCATCTGCAACAAATCCCCTACAATTCAGATAACATTCTTGCGGAATCTCATCACAACCAGAAGTTTAAGAACCCTTGCTTTGTAGTATGACAGCAGTCAGCTCTGTCTTAGATATCGGGGCTTCCAAACATTAGCTTTAAAGTGAAGTGAGTGGAGATTGCTTTTTTTTTATTGATTTATTTATGGACGCTCTTTAACATCTCAGGTCATCAGCGTCCCATTCAACTGAGGGCGTGAAACGGCCGACTAATTTTGCTCGGAGGCCTCTCTTTCAGGCTTGAGGTTCTTTTTCGTGCCGTAAATGTACGACACGGGACCCACGGCTTTACTTCCCTTCCGAAGGAAGCCATACTTAGGATTTTTACGCCCCGAAAAAATCCATCGGTCCTGGCCGGGTTCGAACCCACGATCTTGGGTTTAGGAGGCAAGTATGGTAACCACTACACCACCAGGACCGACAAGTGAGTGGAGAGGGATGCATTATAGTAAAATCAGAAAGTGTTACAGAAGGAAGCTTCGATCACCCAAATAACTCCTTATGTCTCTCAAGAAAGGCCCTACTTATGTCATGCTGTTTAGTCAATATGTTGTCATCATATCGGAGTTTTAATATTAAACTTACATTGCGTCTCGTATATTCCCTCATCAAATGATATAAACTGGAATGGACATTAGTAAAAGATTAGTTAATTTGACTATTCGCTTCCAATGTATGGTGTTCGTCTTGTATCGGCTAAGTCTGTTCCACATTTCTGAAGAGGGCAAATGCATCGATAGTAAAAAAATTATCAAATGTTCGTTGAAAGCGTAATAAGAGTGTTGCTTAAAACAAGGACTTAATTTTCGGTTTGACAAGACGATCCCACCAATCAGCGACATCTGCATATTTAAGCTTGTGCATCTTTCCATTTTTATTTTAGCTCATCAACAAAGGAACTATGCCGAAGATGATTTACATTCATTTCCCAATAGCTCTTACAACGAGGAATATAAGTGACGTGCAATTTCAAATGTAATACAACAGCAGAATGATCACTAAACGGAACTGGTATTACAGATACACTCTGTATATTGGGCTGCAATTCTCATGACACATAGAGCCCGTCTAATCGAGCAGTAGAATTGTTCGGAAAATGTGTCAACTGTGGCGCACCAGAGCAATGCATTTTTAACTAAGCGTCATACATATGTAAGTTAGTAATGAGGGCTTGAAACGTATTACTGGCTTAAAAACGTCCCTACAGTCAGTAGGTCGAAGCACACAATTAAAACCCCATGTTAGAAGGAAGTTTACATAATAAGTAGGGAACATCTATCTGAAAGAAAGTGTTGCGTTCCTGTCGATATTGGTGATAGAGAGTGTGTAAATATTCACAGTCTCTAGTCGGTCCTGGTGGTGTAGCGGTAACCATACTTGCCTTCTAAACCCAAGATCGCGGGTTCGAACCCGGCCAGGATCGATGGATTTTTTTCGGGCGTAAAAAGTGTGACTTACTTCGGAAAGGAAGTAAAGCCGTGGGTCCCGTGTCGTACATTTGCGGCACGATAAAGAACCTTAACCCTGAAAGAAGAGGCCAAAAAGCAAAATTTGTCGCCCGTTTCACGCCCGGAATTGAATGGGACGCTGATGACCTGAGATGTTAAAGAGCGTCCAAAAATACAACAAATGAAATCAATCACAGTCCCTAGCTGCGCAATAAACTGAAAAACGTTCTGCACGACAGATGGATAAACTGTAAACATGTCACTTATGAATGAGATATCGGTGATCCTGTACCAGGTACTTTCCACCTTTGTAGCTGTGAGCCAGAGTGGTGCAAGATATTCTGTTAACAGTATATAAAAACACTGACATTATTTGAAATTCAGCATTTAAAATGTTAAGATGCACAAAATGATATATTTAATATCTAATTCAGTTACTTAAATGTAAGTGGTCTTAAAATATAATACAATAATACATATATCAGATTTTAGAGCTACGTGCACAAAAATTAACTCATTATAGTAAATGAGTTTTTTTTTTCAAAATATTTTATGAGAGAATGTGCTTTTTATGTACTATTGTTAACAACTGTCCACATATTGTTATAAATAATTTAACACTTTATTATATTTAATTTCTCAAAAATTGTACGGTAAGTGACCCAAATTTTTTACTATTTGTTGAGAAGAATATAACATGCTAAATTAATAAGACCTTCCATTGCATTTCGGCAATATTTTAAAACAATTTTAACTATGAGAAATATTAACTAATGTTTTTTATCTTACTAATTTTTAAGAATACGCTGCTCTGCATTATATGTCTAAATGATTCAAATTGTTTTAATGTAAACGAAAATGAAACAAAAAAAAATTACGAATAAATTTTGAGAAAAGGTACATTACGAGAGTTTACAGGAAAAGGCAAAAAGAAACAAGAATGCTGCATTTTGCAGTATAACTTTCCTTTATTGCATGCTACTACTACTATTGTATTATTATCATACTAGCATACTTTTGAAATCGCAGACAATAAAAGAAGTTGATGGACCGCTGCCACAACCAGCTTTTGAAGTCTTATAAGAGCCGAGAGATACTATAAACATTTCTGGGTGACCTCAATAATTTCTTCTTTATAAGTACCATCTTGTATTTGATAATGGAAAATTTCAATAAAATTCTTGAAAATAGGTGAAGGTGATGGTGATGGTAATATATTGTAAGATTAAAGAAACTACAATAATGCTGTTATGTGAGCAGGTATAGTGAAGTGATAAAAAGCAATGCGTGAGAACAAAAGGTCATTCATAAGCATACAATCAGCTGAACGCAGGCAAAGTGCCGCGAGATGATAAATGTGAAGGTGTCAACAAAGGTGATAGTGTAGGTTGCCTGTTTTAATGTGTAGAGAGAGAGATGGATAATGTATACAAACAATGTCAGTGTCAATTGCACTTCAGAAGGACGGAGTAACACATTAACCACACGATTTATTTATGTAAATAAATGTTTGAGTGTACTAATTTTTGTAGCTATTTTAATTATATTAATCGTGTATTTTTCGTAAGTGTCGGTTTTTGTAATTCTTGGGATGTGACTTTGCTGTATTCGTTTCATTGATGAAATGAACCCAGCAAAGGGTACATTTGAAATAGTGATAAAAGACTCGACTAATTATAAATATAAGGCAGATTTATTGTGTTATATGGAAATTATTTATTTAATTATGTAAAGGAAGAATACCATATAATTGCAGGACGATTGCTTACTGTAGTTAGTGGCAAACATTCAGAACCTAATGTGTAAATAAGGTCATACTATCTATGCCAGTTTTATATATAACGCTACATTTTTATATTAATGCTGTAAAATTCACGCGGCTAGTCGGAGCAATAGCTGGTGTTGCACAACTCAAGAAAGCGGCCAAGAAGCTACACGGTAACTAGGTCTTCTGAGCTTCTCAGAATTTCTACGACAGAGAGAGATGTTGAGTTTCGGACACTGCCAGTTCCTGGAATTCGGAGTTTGAAAATACGAAATATATTCAAAGTAAGCAATGGAGTAACGTGATTTCAAAAGGTTTGAGAGTCACCATTCCCTTGAGTGGTCTCGTGTGAGGCTCGTGCTGCTAACGAACGAGGGTGGTATATAAGGATATTGTAACTTTCATATTATAATATACAAGAACAGACAGGCCCATCAGGCAAGGGAGGGGTTACCACCGTTGAAATAAAATCAAATGTGGTCTCCCTTCTGTGTAGCTACCACCACTACGCTGTTTGACTTGTACTGCGATTAGAATAGGATTTAACATTCAACCCATTCTTTTAGTGGCAATATATCGGCCGCCAGACAGCCGACGAGGCCCCTTAGAGGACCTGGCAAAAATCTGCAAGACAATATTCTCGTGGCTGGGGATTTCAATACCCATCACATACTATGGAATTTCACACGAACGGATGCCCTAGGGACCTTGTTAGCAAATTTTGTCAACCTAACGGACGAACTGGAATTACAAGTCCCCTCTGATCACACCTTTAACCATCGATCAGGGTTATTTGACCCAAACACTTTAGACCTTATTATAACAAAAAACGTTCAGCTGGGAACTCAGTTACATCAAACTATAATATTTGCAGCTCACGGCCGTCTGGATCGAACCACGGCCAGAAATGTGCCCGTAGTGCCTGTGACGGACTGGAGTAAATTCAAAGCTCAAATGCACCAAATGACTGAACCCAAATTGGCATACACCAGTACAGGGGAGATTGACCAAGGAGTTACAAATTTCACTGCCTCCCTGAGGATGGCCAAAGTCAACAGTGCTGAGACTCCGCTGGGTCACATAACCCGAAGTAGAGCGCCTGATGCCTAGACCCGGACGATGCATGCAATGGGGGCGAGAAACCGGAGCACCTTTTTACAAAGTCACATCAAATTGGTCCAGGAAAACAATAAGGAAACAAATTAGTAGAAACAATCATGATAAATGGGAAAGAAAAAAAGCTTACTTTCAGATAATTCATTGTGGCAGCTACTCCGGAGCTTTAAAAGCGCAGGCGCGTTGCACCCTAGCACTCATGAGCTCGAAGGCCAATGAGGAATTGCATTCTCCACGACAGAAAAAGCTGAAATGTTGCCAGATATGCTCGAACAACGATTCAAAGAAAACCGAACCGCCAATTACGAACACGAGCGCTTGGTGGCTTCAGGAAAGGCAAGCGACAGAGCACGGATTACATCTCCCACTGTTCACTACGCACAAAATTTACCAACAGATACTGAAACTGAAATCAGGCAAAGCTCCAGGCCCAGATGGAGAGAGAAATGAAGATTTAAAAAAAAATTTCATGCCACGAAAGGCATTAGTTCAGGCAATTCAAATTCTTAATATATGTCTCATTCATTGTCACTTTCCCGTTGCCTGGGAGCCGGCGAAAGTAGTCATGATCCTTAAACCAGGAAAAAAATTTCGGCACTCCTAAAATTACAGGCCAATCCTCTCCACTATTCTTAAATTGTTCGAGAAATTCCTCCTAAACAAATTCAAAAATCTATTTCGGACTATGATGTTATTCCAAAATTTCAATTTGCTTTCCGAAAACAACATTCCACAGAATTGCAACTATTAAAACTTACCGATGACATCAATTAAACAAACTGTCCAAAACGTATGCCTCAGGAAATTACACAACGTTCCTATACTCACCAGAAATGTTACCATACATCGGGAAACAGGAATCCACAGGCTCTGGACAACAATTCGGTTAAACCCATGGTAATAAAAAATGTTGACAGAAGTATACCACAGCACAGAAAATTTAAGAGAATCAAAATGGTGTGCAAATATGTAAATATTATGCCCCTAAATCCAACTGAAAATAAAGATAAATTACCCCTCTCCCTCCCACCTTCCCATTTATTCCTGAACATCCCCACCCTGTAAATAGAGTTACTTTAGAACAAAATTAAATCAATAAGTGTGAATCAGCTAAATATCTGAAAATTGAAATATACCCAATAACAACAAAGAAAAACTTCCTCGTAATCTCAAATAAGAGAGTCACATATGTTTTTTTTTTTTTTTTTTTTTTTTTTTTTTCCCCAGAAACCACCAAAATAATACGAGAGAAAAACAAAGAACTGTAAACATATGTAATGTTTTTCCTGAAAGCCCCCCCCCCCTGCAAGGGAACAGCAGTTTTGTTTGATAAAAGTCGTAATGTCTCGCAAAGGGCTTTCGTGGTCAGCGGATGAGGAGTGAAGAGGTCAGCTTACGGAAGCCAAGAGACACCGCGTCAAGTCGAGAGATTCCGAGTCACAGGCCGCGACTGAATCTCTGAGGCCAGCAGCGAAATCAGATTGCAGAGCCGGACCCCAGCGGACCTTGCACTTCAACAGATCTACAGCTGCGCGGAACATCGTTGCAGTTTAGCTGGGTAAAGGAGCACAATCATAGCCAACAGTCTTTGACTGATACAACTAGACGCCTTTCGGAGTTGGTCCACTGCTTTTCAGGCTTTTTAGCGCCCACTATTTGTTCTATCTCCTACTATCTCTATCCTTCCTCTTTATTATCGAGTTTTAATCTCTCCTGTTATGTTAGATTAATTAGGTTAGTTAGGTCTTGCTGCAAGCTAGCATAAAAAGAAAGAAAAGTTCATTCATCAAGTTAATGCCGCTGCAGTAACGTATTAGGCATTATTTTAATTTTCTTATTTGCTTTTTCTTCTCTTCTAAGCTAGCTTAATTATTAAGTTGTACTAACAATGACCAGAAGGGGGCGAAATGTTCCCGCCTCGATCCCGCCGACTTCTAAGGAAGTTGCTAAAACGGCAAAGAGTTCATCGCAGACGAAGACCACCAAGGTTAGGAAAACTAACTGCATGCCTAAGGGAGGAAACAAAATAAATTAAAATAAAATCCGCAATACTACGTCCCGGCACTTTGTTACCTATACCGGCATTTTCAAAGTTTATAATTTATTGAATTTCTTTTTCTACGATACAGAATATTTCTACATATTAAATGCATATTTATGTAAAAAAAATATATGACTTTAAATAAAAACTAAACATTTCTCAACTAAAAACTAAATTAAACAAAATTACAAATCTACTGAAGCCAGTATACATAACTAACAATCGGTAGCCAGCTAACTACCTAAACTAAAATATTCCATCGGAAACTAAACGGAAATGTACTGATAACCAACACTTTCCTCACCGTAAATATCTAACTTATATCTACCAGTTCAATTAATCTTCTACTATATACTTCTACTCCTTCTTCTTCTTCTTCTTCTTCTTCTTCTTCTTCTTCTTCATCGCTGTTCTCTTCTACCCCTTGTCTGTTATTTCTCTATTCCATTTCTCTTCTCTTATATTCGTCCATAGTTCCTCTTGCAATTTTTGTAATTTTTTGTTTCCACCACTTATAGGTAAAAATCTTCTCCTTCCTCCCCATCCTCTTCTTCCTGTTATAGTCCAAAAATATTCCCGTCTATTATAAGTTTAAATATCTTCCTCTCCTTCATCACTCCCTTCTTCTTCTCCTTCATCTTCTCCTCTACCAGTTTCTTCCTGTTGCTTAATAAAGTTGTCTTGTAAATGGTTTATTTTGCTAAATTAGTTGTGTTTACATTACTTCTTATTATCAGTTCTTGTGGTATCACCTCATTTTGAGTCCAATCTGCTCGAGGTATTTATATAGGCCCTTATTTCTAAGTATATTTGCCACCTGGTGGCCATTTAAAATTTCTCTTTCTTCTCTCATCTGTTCTAGACAGCGTGTGCATTCAAATAATAAGTGATCGGGGTTATCCTTTGTTTTGCAAATTCTACATTTATCGTCCTGTGTTCTGATATTTTTTTTCCAATAAGTACCGTAAGGTCCATGACCTGTATGGTAATGTACCATACCTTTGGTAGGTTGTATGAATTTTAGCTTTAATCTCTCAGTTGTTAAATAAGTTGAAGGTTCTCCTGCCTACCTCGGCATTTTCCCATTCGTGCTGCCATTGTACATTTAGTTTGTTATATTTCCTGTAAGTTGTTGCATTGACTGCCAATTGTTCATTTACTTTCTCGAAGTTACCTTTCTTCAACCAATAAACAGATGCTCTTAATTTAATTAATAAATCAATTGGCCATATTCCTGTAACTACTAAAAGGGCCATGGTAGGTGAAGTGTTTAATGCCCCTGTGAATCTTAACCCTTCCTTCCTTTGTAATCTTCTTAGTAGAGTTTTTATTTGTGCATCCTTCATCCTCAGAGTCCACACTCCTAATACGTAAGCCATTATTGAAGCAAAAATTGTGGTATGGTATGTTGTTATGGCATTTAATTGAATTTTAAAATTTAACTGAATTAATCTAGTTAATTTTATCATGACGTTTTAGGATTTTTTTATGTACGTGTTCAGTTTGATACCTAAAGTTTAATTTTCCGTCTAAATAAATTTCCATGTATTTTCATTCTTTTTGATGTCATATTTTGGTTGCTATATTTTATACGTGGGTGTCTTTTAAGATTACTTTTCAGGAGCATGTAGCTTGATTTAGTTGGAGCGACATGTAGTTTAGTTTTACAGCACCAGTTACTTAATTTATTAGTTCGGTTATTTGCTCTTCTTTCTATATCTGCTCTATTGTCTCCTTCTATTAGGAATAAAACATCGTCGGCAGAAGTGATGGGTGTTTGTCACTTTTTTGTCGTTGTTTAGTTCATCTAAAAGAGTTTCCAAAACTATATCCCCAAAAATTGGTCCTATAATCGAACCTTGTGGACAACCAACCCTTAGTTATATCTGTATAAATTGTTTTTTCAGTACTTTTACGCGAACCCTTCTGTCTTTGCAATAATCCATTAATAGTACATATAGGCATTTAGAGAGGCTTTTTTCTCGTAATCTATCACATACTACCGGCCACCATAACTTACGATATCGAAAGTGCCGGAAATGTCTATTAAAATTCCAATTAAGTATTTGAAATTTCAGTTATTTACCTTTTCCAATTAATGGTTTGTGGCATCTTGTGTCGATTTTCCTTTTCTAAGGCCGAACTAATTGTTGCTCATATCTGTCATGATCGTAAATCCTTTTAATCTTTTACAAACGAATTCTTTTAAAATTTTACCAAGAGTATTTAGGAGACATATAGGTCTATATGATTTCCGTTCCTTAGGATCCTTGTCGGCACTTTTTTTTAAAGATAATACTTTTGTTATTTTCCAGCAATAGGGAAAGCACCCTTTCCATATACAATCATTAAAGAGTCGAAGTAGGAACTGTGTAATTTTATCTTTCAAATTATCAGAACTTCGCAGTTTATACCAGCCGAACCTGCTGCTTTTTCCTTTTTTATCTTACTTATAGCTAGTTTAATTTCCAAAATATCAAAAGGACAGATTAGTCTATAATTTAATATATAGTGTTCATAACTAGTCTTTTTTGAATATGCATTATATTATCCATACTCTTATCATCCTGGGAAAGTAATTTATCCAAAAGAACATTTACCAACTTTTTTCCAATCTGTGAACTTTGTCTTTTTTTAATGTGTTTAGAATTTTTGGTTTCTTAATTTCTCCATAATTATTTTATAGAAAATTTCCCATATATTAGAAGCTATTTTTTTTCCTACGAAATTTTTCCATAAGTTTTTCCTTGTTTCTTTAAGGTTGTGTTATATTTCTTTTTGGCTTCTCTATATTTAATTAGGTTTCTGTCCCTTCCGCAATTACCGATCTTTGGTAAATTCTTCTTAGTTTTCTCACTTTCCTTCTTGGTTTTTGCAATATGTCCTTCCAAATAGTATCATAGTATTTTTGGGCCTGATTGTGGGAAGAGGTTTATCTATTGCCTTTCGTATTGTTTGGACAAGGTTATTGACACCCTTATCGACAGACTTTCCTTCGTATTGTAGTTTTGAGTTTTCAAATTCTTGTCTCAGAAGATTCCAGTCTGCTTGTTTGTAATTGCATATTTTCTCTCCTCTTTCTTCTTTAAATTTTGATTTTCGTGTACAATAGTCGAAATAGATTAATCTATGTTCACTAGTGGTCATATCACGACCTACTTTCCAATTTATTATATTAGCTTAACTTGCATAAAGTTATGTCATTGTTGACAGTAGCACCTGCTGTATTTTCGAAAGTAGGAGGGTTGTTGGGTTGACTATTAATAAAAAGATTTAGTTTAGAAATAGTTTCTTCCTGTTTTTCTTCTCTTTCGTCTATGATGTTATTATGCCACCAGTTAGATTTGGCATTGCAATGTCTTGTAAATATTTGCTAAAATGTTTAAAATGTGTTACTGACATCTTTTATTTTTGCTATATATGGGGTCGATCGGATGGCTGTATTGAAAGTATTGCTTTGTTAGAATAAATTTATCATTGTCGTGAGCTACTTCAATACATTTTTGTGCATGTGTGTCTTCTAATTGTGTTATATTGACTTTTTGTAAATTTAGATTATGTATTATAATTGATGCCACAGGATTTTATTCATGACTTATTGTCCGTGCTCTTACTGGGATAAATGCTACTTTGCCTTTAAAGGAATAAGGTTCCTGAATGCATAATAACTCTAATCCCAGCTCTTCTGCAGTTTTCTTTAATTTCGATATTACTTTTATTTTATTTTTTGTCCAATTTTAATTATTCTAAACTCGTCATAATCGGTTAAGTATAACATACCCAGAGTTAGCAAAGGAGTGATTCTTGGTACCCGTTCTAAGTTCTTGATCAGTTTACCTCTCTCGAGTGTTTGTGAACTCTGAAGATCCTTCTGCTAGGAATGTCACTTGGCCTTGGACTTTTTTTTATTTAATGGATATTATTGCTTTTGGTTTAGATTTAGGTTTTACATTCCTGCTTAGTTTTATAAAAGAGCCGAATGGATTATTTCCCTACTTAAAACTTTTAGTTTTATGGGTGTTTTGTTTTATGGAGGAATATTTGGTTTTGGTAGGTGTATTAGCGGAATGATTTGGCATTGAAGAAAGGATGAGTCTTATGGGTTCGTTCTTTGGAATGTTTTTGAAATAAAAGTTACCGTCAAATCTGATTTGCGCATAACAGTTTGGTCAACTTTTTTTTATATAAAAAACATTTCTGTCATAATACAATACAAAATGTTAATACACTTCGTTAAGGTCTTCATTCCTAATTTTAAAAACTGCGTTTAATAGTTTAATTAATTCAATTGGGTTCGTAGTATTGTTTTGTGTGTTTAAATATCGAGTCGCCGTTTTCATGTAACTTGCGCGTGACATGTGCCAAGGCAGCTGTTAAGTTCTTCGCTCTTCCAGTCGACTCAGCTGTAATTTGACGTCGAAGTCTGCATATATCCGGTTTATTCTTGTTGTCAGTAGATGTTGGTGTTAAGTGTAATCTTTCTTCGTTCACGTTTGACTTTGAATTAGAATTTATTATATATTATTAATAATATATTATTATATTATATTATGTTAATATATTATTATTTACTGTTGCTAAACTCTTTTCGTTTCTGTAGCAACAATGAACAAGAGAATTTGAGGACCAATAAACCAGATTGAATTGGCCTGAGCAAGGTGTTCTTATACAGTTAGGTTATTTGAGTTACATGCCGACAGAACGCGGCCCTGTATGGGACGGGGAGAAACCTGTAATGCTAATGCAGGTAGCAGCGTAGTTAGCTTGGGGAGAATTGTCCGTGAGTGGCTGTGCGTTCGTGTGTCACCCGGTGCTTTCATAGTGAGTAAATTGTGTGCTAATTTATTAAGTGCATAGACCATAAAAGAGTTGCAACCCCGAGAGAACAAAAGCTGGTGCTTGGGTGCAAATTCATTTCTTTACAAACTTATACACTGAAATTTTTTACATGTAAATTAATAATGTAGGTACAAATGAATCCTATAATAATTATATTAAATGCATATGTGCAAAATACAAAACCATGTTGCATGCGATAAGAATATAAATTCAAACATTTTGAGTAAAAGTTAAGCATACAAATCAGATTACCAAAATGGTTATTTCTAGTTTACAGATATTTAATATGCGGTTTAATGAGACATCTGCAGGAATTTATATATAATTAACTTAAATAGTGAATGTGTGTGTGTGTGTGTGTGTGTGTGTGTATGGAGGGTCGCACAAACATGCAGGACATTATCTCGAAACTTTATTACAGAAAAATAATTAATAATTAGAAAAAGATTTAATTTTTTAAATCTATTTGATATAAGCTCACCCAAAACTGGATAAGTTTTAATTAGCATATTTTATATTCTAGGCCCAAAACATCTGCTATGTAAAGGTCCTGCAGTAATATGATAATATGGGTTCAGTAATTAGGAAACGACTGTTTTGTCTGGTGGAATAATCATAATGTTTAGCTTTGAAATTGTCCCCGTGTTTATGAAAATAGGTAAACACAGAAAGTTTATATGTTCGCTCAATAGTTAGAACGTTAAATTCTACGAAAATGTGATTCGTTGCATAATCCATAGGTTTCATAAACAAAGTTTAATAATACGCCTCTGTAACAATGTTACCGAAAAGGGCATTGATTTAACGACTCCTGCCCGACCTAATATTCCACACTGAATCACAGAGTGAAACAGAGCTAAATAAATTACTCAAAATACATAATTAGGTAAGAAGACCAAAGAATGTAGAATTTGAATAATGTTTTTCGCATTATGACAGACGTGCAAGATATATGTATATCCCATCTTAAATGTTTGCCAATAATAATAATAATAATAATAATAATAATAATAATAATAATAATAATAATAATAATAATAATAATAATAATAATTAAATATTTAAGTATTTCACGTAAGTCAAAACACCGCCACGGGTGGCCGAGGTCGTTAAGGCACGGACTCGTGAGCGGGAGGTCTGAGTTTGAATGCCGCCAGGACCGTCCTCCCTGACTGAGGTTTTTTCCAGTTTTCATCAGTTCTCATAAATGGAAAATGCCTGGGAGGTACCCTAAACTTAGTCCTGGAACGATTCCTTGCTTAAAAATAAATCCTTTCCCAATATATCATTTCATCTCATGTATCATCAGTGTCCATGTGGGGCCTCTGTAGCAAAAACGGGCGTTATTCATTCACACGTAAGTCAAAACAAACAAACAAAAAAGGACAAGTGCAGTTAATACAATTACAGTTGTGTATAACTTTATCATAAATATGTAATTCCTTCTCTGAGTTCTGAGATTATATGAACATTTAATCAAGTTCGTTTTAGAGAGCGATTTGCGTCTAGGCAATCCTTAATCTCATTAATGCCACTATTAATATTTGTATATGTTTCATTACAGTTAGTACACTAAATATTACGATTGTGTTGTATACATACATAAGATGTCGAATATTTTGCATATCATTGATATATATTAAAAATAGAATTGGCCTAAAACCGTTTCATGTGGGACACCTATATTAACGTTTTTACCGCATTGATATGATCGTTAATTCTTGTTGACGGAGACCTGTTACTCAAGTAGGATTTCAATAAGCTTAAAGCTACTCCTCGGATGCAATAACTATCTAGTTCATTTAATAGAAAACTATGATTAACTGAGGCAAAAGTATTTTGTCGGTCTAAGAAAATTCCAAGACATTTTTGCCATGCATATAATTCCTTAATTATTTTTGAGGTAACATTCAGTTGCATTTTGTGTACTGATATTGTGTCTAAAACCTAACTGGTTTTTAGTATAGTGTGTTTTTCCAAAAAAGAAAAATTCCTAAACGAGTGGTTATGCATTTTTTCAAATAGTTTAGAAATACGCATTAATAGTGAGATTGGTCTCTGGTTACTGAGATTGAATCACCAGATTGGTAATATTACAACATGTTTTGGAGATTTTGGAAAAAAAACCTTGGGATAAGCACAAATTAAATACATAAAGATATAGAGTCTACAACACAATTTAGAGTATTTGTTGTAATTTCATCAATACCAGAAGCTCTATAATTTTTCATGCTTTTAGCCTTATTATTTAATTTTCACTATTGGAAAACATAAACATTGAAAATGAATTTACATATCTATCTCTTTTTAATGAAGTATATTAAATATTTTTGCTCACTTTAGAGGAAATATTATGCACTATGTTAACAAAGTAATCGTTTATTTCTGCTGCAATAATATCTTTATCATTCGTTTTTGTTCCGTTTTGTTTTATAATTTTTAATTGTTAAATTGCTATTTTCAACTGCATCAGTAGTTTCATTTATGGTTTGCCAAATTTTAGGGGGTCATTTTTTCTATTATTACATTTTTTGAGTAAAATGTTATTTTTCATATTTCTATACAGTTTGAATTGTTTCACTAAGGATTACTGTTTACTTGCTTAGCATGCTTTTCTCTAGTTCTTATTGATTTAACAATACCTCATGTAACCCATCCAAATGTTCTATATTTGCTCGATGTATTTAAAGGCTACTTAACTGTGTTCTTAGATATGAGGTTACTTATTGTATCATAAAAGTTTTCAAAAGTGTATTCTGCTTCATTACAATCAAATTTATGATCTCAACATGTCCGATTAATATTTGATATAATTAACAAATTCTTTGTAATTTTGTGGTGGATGAGTAGGATGTATTATTTGGGGTAGAAAATAATGCAAAAATCATGTAGTGATCTGTGACTGCTCTACTATATAATCCTGGTTCAAAATTTTATTTATTTACACTTTTTAGAATATGTGATCAAGACATGGTCCTGATTCCGGACGGATTAAAATATGGTTATTTAAATTTAAGTAATTTACATATTCATGCATAATATCCAATTTCCAGAACTCTCTAAGCTCTTTTCTAAAATTTGGATATTAATGTCCTACAATAATGTGGTTTTTAAAATCTTTTGATATATTTGTTCAGAAATTCGTTTTTACGAAGGTTCAGTGACCTGTAAATAGCTGTTAAAGTAATTGGAATATTATTTAGCATAAAATCAAAATGAATAGACTTGCAAGGTAAAATGTCTATATTATTTGGAGAGTTTCTAAGCAGTGCTAAAAATATAAATATGCTATCGCAGTTATTAAATTTAACAAGCTTTATATCCATTAATCTCAAATCCAGAGCCGTGATCAAGCCAAGTTTCAGTCAAAATTATATAGCAAAATGAAAGGAGAAATCATCAAGCAATATACAGAGTTAAATATGACATACCTTGTTAATATGCTGTTTGCAATGAACTATATGTCCAAAACTGTTTTTTTCTGATTGTTATTGAGATTTACATTATCTAATAATGAGTTATTAGCCATTATTAATTTAATAATTTGATTTTAGCTACACTTACAAAAAGAAATAAATTTTTATTTACATTTTTGACAGTTGTTCTTGATTATTTTCGTTTTGCATGCTAATATGTGTTGTTGTTGTTGTTGTTGTTGTTGTTGTTGTTGTTGTTGTTGCATAGTTGTTTGTTTGTTAGAAGGTTCATATGCGTTTGTGCTTTCGGTGTCGAGGTTCAGTTTGGCCGATTTTAAGGATTTCTGGATTTGTGTGTGATTTTATGCCTGCCCAGGTGTGTGTACAGCGGTTGTACATAGTCTCCAGGAAGGTGGGGATTTGCAGTTCTTGATGAATGATTCTGTTTGGGGTTTTAATGGGTACCCGGAGTATTTTTCTCAAGCAGAGGTTTTGGCGTGTTTGGAGGGAGAGGAGGTTGGTTTTGCTGGTGTTGGACCAGGCTGTGCAGGCATAGAGGAGGAACCGTTGTATGAATGACTGGAACAGGATGAGTTTGGTTTTTAGATGGATGTGCTTGCTGTAGAGTAGTGCAGCGCTGATGTAGGTTCTTTGTTTGGCCTTTTGAATGATGTTCTTGATGTGGGCGTTCCATGTGAGAGTTTTGTCTAGTGTGACACCCAGGTATTTGACAGTGGGTTGGCACTGCAGTTTACGTCCAAGTAGCGTGATGTCAATTTTGTGTTTTCTGGTCTTCGTGAAGTGTATGAGTTGACTTTTGTCAGCGTTTATGACTATCTTCCAGAGGGCAGCCCAGGTCAAGAATTTGTCTAGGTAGCGTTGGAGCTCCCTCTGGTTGTACTTAGGGTTTGTTTGATGATTGTAGATCGCAGTGTCATCAGCGTAGAGTAGCGTCTTACATCTGTGGCCAGGGGGAATGTCCCTAGTGTACAGGGTGTACAGGTAAGGGGCCAGAACTGCCCCTTGTGGCACTCCTGCTGAAATTGGGAATGTTTTGGATTTTTCATGCAGGATTTGGACGTAGAAGCAGCGTTCTCGGAGGTAGCTGGCTAGAATGGGGAGATACGGCCTAAGTGGAGCCAGCTGATGGTATATTTTGTATATGAGGCCATTGTGCCAGCATCTGTCGAAGGCGGCTTCTACGTCCAGGAAGAGGGCCAGTGTGCTGCTGCCATTGTTGTACTCGGTGGTAATATCGTCTGTTAGTTTAAGTATCTGGAGTTCAGTTGAATGCAGTGAACGAAAGCCAAACTGTTGGGTAGGGCTATGGATTCTGGAAGTGTGTTCTTTATTTGTTGTATGAGGATTTTCTCCAGTAGTTTCCCCATTGCTGGAAGGAGGCAGATTGGCCTGTAGTTTGTTGGATTTTTGCGGTCTTTGCCGGGTTTTGGTATCATGATGGTTTTGGCCTCCTTCCAAGCTTGGGGAAAGTAGTGGAGATGGAGACAGGAGTTGATTAATTTGGTTAGTTGGACCAGGGCTTTACGTGGCAGGTTTTTTAAGTCCTCATTCCGTACGCCATCTGGGCCTGGGGCCTTTTTGTTTCGTAGGAACAGAATCTGGTTGTGAAGTTGGAGGGGGGTGATTTGTGGGAGGGGAGATTAGTTCGTCCACTGCTGTACCCAGTTGTTTACCATTTGGTTATGGTCAGCGTCCTGGGCTGGGTTTTCAGAGAACTTCCGAGTCAACATTTCAGCGAAGGCTTGTGCTTTCTCCTTTGGCAGGAGGATTTTCCCCTGTGCGGTAATCAGCGGATCTGATTGTGGGGCTGCTTCGGTGGAGGACTTGAAGGCTCGCAGGAGTGCCCAAATGGAGGCGTCCTTATGAGTAACTTTTGAGAGTTTGTTTTGAAAGAAGTTGTATTTTTCTAAATAAACTTGATGTCTGATTACTGGCCGGAGCCATGGTGCCAAAGTTCTGTAAACTGCGAGCCTTGTGTTTCTCCACTTTCGCAGATATGTCCTTCTAATGGCCAGCAGCCTCTCAACATTGGGAAATATGCTGTGAGGAGAGGGAGTTTGTGTGTACGTGGTGGTTTTTCTTTTAGCAGTTCTGATGGATGCAGTGAAGTATGCTACTCCCTTGTCAAGGTCAAGTGGTGTATCATACCTTTTTCTGGGCTCGGCCATTTGATGCAAGTAGACTTTATATTTTGACCAGTCTGTGCTTGGTAGCTGTGGTTTGGCTGAGCGCGTGAGTGCAGCGCGTCCACCTATGTGAAATTTAATGGGAAAGTGGTCCGAGCCCAAACTATAGTACACTAGCAGGGAAGGGGGGATGTGTATTCCTTTGAACAGGACGAGGTCTAGTGTATCAGGAAGAATGGAGGGATTGTGGCTCCAGTGGGAGTGATCCGGTGCAGTTCTTATCTGCAGAGTATGATGTAGCAAAACAAAGTCAAGCAAGGCTTGCCTCGCCCTGTTGCAGGTTCTGGAATTCCAGAGGTGGTGCTGGCGTTTAAGTCGCCAGCTATGATTAGTTTGGGATAAGCCCTGACTAGCTTGTCCAGGTCACGGATCATTCCTTCTGGGCTTGCAGTGGGAGGGCGGTCAGCTGCTAGGATGGTAATGAGTTGTGAATTTATTAGGATCTGTACACCTCCACACTCGAGGCACTCCAGTTGAGGCAGGGTCAGTGCTGTGTTTGTAACTATACTGTTTCGAGCGATCACTGCAGTGCCACCCCCAGGCTGTTGCCCAGGCCTATCAGTTCTTTGCACTGCATAGCCTTTTACGTGAAATTTTCTATGTGGTTTCAATTTGGTCTCGCAGATGCAAGCAACATCAATTTGTTTCTGGCGTAGGAAGGTTTCTAGTTCATAAGTATCCCCAAGAGTGCCGTTTGTATTCCACAGGAGGGCAGTGATCCTATCAGAGTTATTATGTTGTCTAGTAGCCATTTATACAATGTTTTCAAGGAAGTTAAATATGGCTTCTAGCTTGTCAGCAAAACTGGTTGCTGCTTTGAGCTTTATAATGACTGTTTTGAGGTTGGAAAGAATGTTTGTGAAATTTATTTCTTTGAAGAGAGAGAAACTCCTTTACTGTGGACATTTCTGTTGACGTTGAGGGGGGGGGGTTGACTTCGTAATGTTAGCTGCTCCGCCTGTGGTGGCTGCAAACGACACTCCTAGGCGTACCGGTGCATTATGGGTGATGGGAGTGGGAGTGGGTGTGGGAAGGTTTTGCCTGGCAGTGGAAATTTGTCGAGTTAGAACGAGCAGTTCTCTTCTGTCTCGTTCATTTTGAAAGTTGATGCATCCCCTGTAGCTAGCAGGGTGATCGCTTTGACAATTGGTGCAGATGGGGGTGAAGTTTGGAGTGGATTTGTTGGGGCAGTCTTGTACCATGTGTAGACCGCTGCCCAGCACACAACGGGGAGTCAGAGTACACATTTTATGGGTATGGCCAATCTGTTGGCAGTTATAACATTGTGCTATATGGTGTTGAGTTCATTGATGTTTTACTTTAATAATCACATTCATGAGCGAGCGCTCTTGGATGAAGAGTTTGGATTTTTCGGTTTTGGCCATTGTGATCAGGTATAGTGGGATGGGCCTGCCCCGGGCCTCTAGTTGCTTACAATATTGGAGAGGATATTCCCTGGCTCTGATTGCTTCGGCAATATCCTCTAGATCCATGCCTGAGGGCAGGCCGCGGATGATGTATCTGTATGGTTGTTCAGTTTTTGGTACGAAGGAATAGTATTGGATTTGTGCCTTTTGTAGTTCGGTCAGTGTGTTCTTGAATGACTGGATGTCTTTGAGTAGGACTTTAAGTCCATGTGTAGTGTTTTGTATGGAAAAATCTTTTGCTGGACATGTTTTGTGCAAAATTTGGGTTAGTCCCTTGATTAAAGTGTTATTTGGAACTATAATTCTTGGGGGCCTCTGCAGTAGAGGTCCAGTTGGAGCTTGTGTTTGTGTGTCATTTTTAGGGGGCCCTTGTGACAGTGAGTCGCTGGTGAGTTCTGATTTTTGTGCGTGTGATTGCTTGGTAATGTCTATGTGTGTTCCTTGTGTCTTGGGAGGTAGGGAGTTGTGAGTAGTTTTGATGGGAGTTATCAGTTGTTTGCAAGGTAAGCGTTGTTTTTTGAGTTCGCCACCACTTGCTGAAGAGAGGATTTAATCTCTTCCAACATATGTTTCAAAGTTGGAGGTACCTTTTATCATCCTTTTCTCCAAAACTGCCCAATTCCTGTTTCTTAGGTTTTCACTGCTATAAACAATATACGGAGCGACACAAAACACGTCTGTACACTATGAGCTTCTGAACTGAATTGAATTATACATTTTCTTACTTGACGTCACTCGCAGACCAAATTCTTGAGCGGTAGGGCTGCAGTCCCGAGCGAGAGCGGAAAGAGCCGAACTCCTCAGTTCCGAACGGGAGAAACAACAGTGGGGATGCACTGTTCTTTATATCAGGATATGTAATGTAGATGCATATGTACACGTTCTTGGTTTACTATTTGGAGAAATGAGAGAATGTTACACATCGCCAAACGACTGTGCATGTATTGACGGAGCGCGCGGACTTCAGAGCTATAGCTTCGAACTCATAACTCTACTAGTAATTGATGACATGAGGCAATGGTTTCCATGCGCCTTTCTTATACGCAACAGGGGTCAATTTCCAGGTGCTGTCCATATTTTTCCGATGCAAAGTCGGTAGTTGGAAATATTTCCCCTAAAGTTATATGTCAGATTTTGTACAGTCCTTCTTTAATGCTGGATTTCAATAATGGAAGCGCCAACAATGAGACTCTGTTATACACGGCATGTAGAAAGAAGTTGGAGAAAAAATATAAAACATTCAAAGGCCTAGAAAACCAAGCAGATGTTTACAGGATTGTAAGAACAACTGGTAGAGAGAGACGCCATCGCATTTGAGAAAATGCTTCCTACTGCAATGTAACCCTGACACCTCTTCATGCTTCCAGGAAAACTTACGTGATTAATGCAAAATGCTGGGCTTACTGCCACAGGTTGCATGCTGGTTTGAATACAAATACGCATCACACGCTCAAATACGTGCATCTATATGGAAAACGTGTGAAACGTCTAGATGAAGCAATATTTGCTATCATGTCGTTTGTTAAAGACAAGCTGTTCGACAGACTCATTGTGCTAAAGATGATAAGTAAAATTAATGACATTCGTCGTGGGCACAAAGAAAGCTTGAAAATAAACAAGGACAACATCATTAAGGAAGATGGTGGTTGGAAGATCCCGTCTTCGTTGAAACAGACAGAGATGTATTTAGAGCAAAACAATAATGTGCACTGTAAATGCAAATTAATCCGCAGTGAATATAATACATGCATACATAGATACTCTTGCACCTGTGTTAATTCCAGCATAATATGGAATATGTGTAAACACGTACACCCTATATGTCAATTTCAGATTCGCTATGAACACCCTATAGGACATTCTGAAGATATTAATGACTTTATAAGAGACACTGAAGATGTATCTGTTCTCAATGAAAAGAAGGAAACACTAGCCCAAGTGAGCAAACAAGAAAGTCCTAACTGTTTTGTTCCCCTATCTAAACAAAAAGAAATTTTTGCTTCCGTGTTTTGAAATGCCATTTTTGGTATTTCCATAACAACGGAACTTAAAGTTGTGAAGATATACGCTGCATCCTTTGAGGCAATATTTGTCGCTGTTCGCAACCAAAATGAACAAGCACTCATGCCTAAAACTAAAGAAGTGTCGCAAAAGAGGAACACCAATCCCCAGAGAAGACTCTCGCTACAATGGGAGAAAAAAAAAAACACCATAGCCCACCCAATACAACAGAACTTGATAGCATCGCCTTTCCTTTGCTGTAAGCAGAAAAAGTGCAACATTGCACAATTGTCGCTGCCATTACACTTAAGCCCGCAACTGCCGTTTGGAACTGAAAAGCAATCGTGCTGTGAATAAGAAGTGTAAATGTTGTGTAACAATGTATGCTTCTGAACAGACAGCAATCGTGCTGTGAATAAGAAGTGTAAATGTTGTGTAACAATGTGTGCTTCTGAACACACAGCAATCGTGCTGTGAATAAGAAGTGTAAATGTTGTGTAACAATGCGTGCTTCTAAACAGACAGCAATCGTGCTGTGGATAAGAAGTGTAAATGTTGTGTAACAATGTGTGCATCTAAATAGACAGCAATTGTGCTGTGAATAAGAAATGTAAATGTTGTGTAACAATGTGTGCTTCTGAACAGACAGCAATCGTGCTGTGAATAAGAAGTGTAAATGTTGTGTAACAATGTGTGCTTCTAAACAGCCAGCAATCGTGCTGTGGATAAGAAGTGTAAATGTTGTGTAACAATGTGTGCATATAAATAGACAGCAATCGTACTGTGAATAAGAAGTGTAAATGTGGTGTTACAATGTGTGCTTCTAAACAGACAGCAATCGTGCTGTGGATAAGAAGTGTAAATGTTGTGTAACAATGTGTGCATATAAATAGACAGCAATCGTGCTGTGAATAAGAAGTGTAAATGTTGTGTAACAATGTGTGCTTCTAAACAGCCAGCAATCGTGCTGTGGATAAGAAGTGTAAATGTTGTGTAACAATGTGTGCATCTAAATAGACAGCAATCGTGCTGTGAATAAGAAGTGTAAATGTTGTGTAACAATGTGTGCTTCTAAACAGACAGCAATCGTGCTGTGAATAAGAAATGTAAATGTTGTGTAACAATGTGTGCATCTAAACAGACAGCAATCGTGCTGTGGATAAGAATTGTAAATGTTGTATAACAATGTGTGCTTCTAAACAACAGCAATCGTGCTGTGAATAGGAAGTGTAAATGTTGTGTAACAATGTGAGTAATAGGGGCTCTTGAGTCCGTCAATCAGATGGGTCCATTCTGGTCACGTGACCTCCCACCAGCCAATCGGAATGCTTCTGGCGGGAAATTCAAATTCCTTTGGGCAGGCGCCAGGCCATGATTTAACAGATCAGGCGCCATCTTTTTTAAAGCCCCCCGCCATTTTTTGTGTTATACATTTTAAAATCTATTTGAATTTGACCTGTAAAATCAACCCTTAACAGACCAGGTATTATCACGTTAAGTATAAAGGAATTGAAAACTATTTTGGTGACCAAGGGAAGGAATGAGGTAAATAAGAAATCTTTTTCTTTATTTTCATTTATTTATTGAAAGATACAAGTGTTGAATTAATCTCGTCACATATAACATCGTAGAGAACAAATTGTGATGCAGTTTCTTTTGGTGATATAAAACTGCTACTATTTGAGGCACTGTTTGCATATTCTTGTACATCTTTTGTTGCTAATACATATTTAGCAAGTTGGTGCTGCAATATATTTGCGTTACACAGGATGAAGTTTACCTCTTCTAGTCCAAGGCTGATTTGGGCGTTTTGACTGTGTATCTTGACACGTTGTTTGTTGCCGGACCGTAGGCGAAACTGCTCCTCGATGCACTTGTACGACTGGCTCTGGCACAAGTGTTTCGCAAGGTTGGGTACGTGATTTAGCAATGTGGTGAAATAGTATGATGAAAGCAAAACAAGTCCTTGTTTCACTCCGCCGATTTCCACGTAGGCTTCGTAATTTCTCTCTGGATAATATCCGAAACTGATGTATCTTGAGCGATGTTTGTTGAGGAAATAGAGTCTTCGATGCAGGACGGGTTCGGGGCTGATCACCTCTGTTGGTTTGCGCCTGTACGTGCGCAAATTCTTCCCCCTGGAGCTCATGACGAACACTGCAGACCCGTCAGTACAAGACCTCTTTATAGAGCTGCAACAAATAAACCATCGTATCTATTAGAGCTTTCGGGAGGACATCTGGTGTTAAGTTTCTTAAGTTTGTGATGCTCAAGCCACTTGAACATGGCATGAGCGTATTTGCATGCACAGTGATTGTTAGAAAATTTGTGACAAGGAAAACCACAGTGCATTTGATGGTACAGACCTTCAGGATTTGGACAATTAAACTATTTTGCTAGATTAATAAAAGTTCTGTCTGTTAGTGCAGAGAGTAGTGCACATTTATCCTCGTTGCAGGCGTATAGCGAGATGTGTCCCGCCACCACCTCCTCTAGTATTGTTTTAAGCATGCTGTAAGGAATGTATCCATCATTGAAATGTATTCCATTTTGACTTTCCTTGTTGTATCCTTCAAATTTATGATTCCAAGGATACGGACTCGCAAAATGGAAGGTTGGTACAAAATCTTTGCCAGCAATGGACAATTCCTTTATTATTGTTTCCTTGCTGTTGCCCCTGAGGGCCTCAAAGTCCACCACTAGACTTCCTTCCATTGCAGTCATGCACAGAAAACTGACGATGAAAAAATAACGGTACTTACTTTTATACCAGGCAGGCATTGTTGTCCTCCTCTGCAGTGCTGGATTTGAAACTCTTTGTTGAACATCTCAATTGCTTGTCCATCTGGATCGGCGGAGTTGAACATGGCAACAAACTCATCCATGGTGTACCTTCTGGCGCACACGTACAAGGCGTAGAGGCAAACGTATTGTCCGCACAGGTCGGAGAAAAGGTCTTGAAGTTGGCGATGATTATATGTGTAGTGGGAAGTATTTGCAGAAATGAAGTTTTTCAGGGGTTTTATAAAAGGAGGGAGACCGTAGGAATCAAAATACCACGAAGCAAACTTATTTTTGAATGTAACAGCTATCCAATGTGAACCAGGCAAACCGTGTGGATCTAAATTAACGATAAATGTCGCTGGTTTGGTAAATTCTGCAGGAAGCATATCTGATGGATAAACTCCCATAAAATAAGGCATGCCTTTCAATGCATTTTCTATTTGCAAGGTATTCATAATTAGAAATCTGTGTGTACCCTCTTGTCTTTGTCTATCTGAATAGAATTGTCGTATTCGCAGTACATGACACAGGTGATGGCGTGTTTAAGCTTCTCTTTGAATCTTAGCTCTATTCGAATGTTTCCGTTGTTTAATAGAGAAGCGTGACCTTCGGAAGCGGCACTGTCTGGAGTCAAATCAAAGAGGAGCATGAAATGGCCCAATATATACATGTCGTGGGTGATCTGTATTCCACTGTAGGTATGATGTATGCCAGAACCAGAAAAGAGCGTTTGATAGGCGAACGTTGATCCCTTTTCGTGAGAGGTATCGATGGAGAGACCTTCCGATGGAATCTGTTGGCCGTTTAAGTAAATGGCAAAATGTTCCAAAGCATAATGTTTAAATTCGTAAGGGTTGGTGTCAAAAGTTCCCGAAAAATTTTTATTTCCAGTTATGCCAAAAAGAAGTCTTTTGGGTAGGGGACCCAGCACAGCATTGTCTATAGATATTGTGCTTTGTCCGGCTCCAAAAGTGAAGGATCTAACATCGACCCGTGTTATGTCCTACCTTGCACTGATCTTTTCTATAGCCTTGGAGTGTGCCAGCAAAATGCTTGGAGATGGCTTCATTTTTTTCACATAGAGAGTGGCATCGAGAAACTGAAACCTGACTTTGGGATCTGCGCTTTCGCTCAGCAGGTAAAAAGATTCTTTTGCCTTTGTTAATTTAATTTGAATGTTAACACCGGGGAGCAGTAAAGTGGGCACATTGAAAATATCCCCATGTAACTTACCATACATGACGATTTCCTTGGATGCTTTGCTCTTTTCATACCGTTCCTTCCAACCTAGGTTTGAGTTTCCCGCTGCCAATGTATTATTTTTTGAGGCATCTTCTCCGGTTAGTCCATTGAGAGCCGTATCGATGTACCAGAAAGCGTTAGCTTTTGACTGCATCTTGACCGTACGTTAATAGCGTTTCTAGGTAGCTGCGATAATGGTAAAGATCTTCGGAAGGGGTGATGGATACTCCATTTAAATTCACGCTCAACTGACTAAATAACGAATGAAGAAGATTGTTAATTCCGGTCGTTTTATCTGCATCTCCCAAATTTGTCCCATCTAAATTTACAAACTTGCCCCTCACCATCAAATGAACATTTAAGTCTACATAATGCTCATTATCTCCGGGAATAACAAATTCCAGCACCGATTGATCTACGGGGGCGATGGGTTTGTACAAAGTAGTGAAGTTTCCCAATACAGCCGATTGGAGGGGCTTTCTCGCGAATATATCGAATTCGGATTTTGTACAGGCGAACATGGTGCTCACCTACGTCCACCCAGTCCACATATGCCGGCACAACTGCAATTCGCGCGGTATTTATGCAAATACGTCTCTAGCTATTCTTTTTCTTTGTTTTTTAGCATTAGGAGCTGACCTCTTTTTTCTCCCCTTCCCCTTTTGCTGATTAAGCTTACCCACTATATTTTTGGTACTCTCTGTGACTCGACTGGCCACTATGTCTTTGACTTTTGTGTCCGGCTGTTTGGTAGCAATGTCGGACATGATGTTTGCACCAGTGGTGAGGGCTTCTCTGCCCAAAGATTTTGCCCCTGTTAGGAGGACGGGCTTGACAATCCTGAACGGACTGCCCAGGAAGCTACCTAAACCTCTTCCTTGCTGAACGTAGGGATTGCCAACGTACAAGGGTCCTAAATACTGTCCTAGACGTCCGCCGCTCTGGTTCACATAGTACGCTGTTAGCGGATCCATTGTTAACTGTCAAAGAGGATTTTGTGCATTGCAATATATATGCGCCCTGGCCCTCATGGAGGGTCTTGAACCTTCTCGGCAAAACTAGATTGACCCTCTTGGCGGGACTAGTGAGAAGTGCTTGAATTCTCTCAGCGAAACTAGATATATTCCTTTGGCGAAAATAGATTAACCCTTTTGGCGGGATTAATAAGCCGGACTTTAACCCTCTCGGCGTGATCAGTGAGGGGCAGTTGAACCCTTTCTCGTGAGCGTGACTTGGGAATTACTCAAATTCCCAACGAGTTTCATTCACCCAACGCGCTATTGCCAGCGCTTGTGCCTTGGAGCACTTGGTTGTATTAAACAAGTGCCAACGGCACGCGTGGTGAACGACAAGATCGTCGATCTTATCTCGACAACCTTTTTCCTCTATATTAATTACCATGTAATTGTCATGGATGCCGGGTTTAAATAAAGCTTTTCCCATGGCTCCTTTAACATAGAGCTTGCCATTGGGAAATTTAATGGAATTCGGGCTAAACTGCGTATAGCCCGAACACCAGGGGATCCCGTGGAATTCCCTGGTGAGCCATTCATTGGCCCTCCTATATTTTTCATTCCAGGCGCTTCTGGGCACCTGGGGCTGCCGGAAAAGATAGTGAAACACTACCTTTTCCGTATCCACGTTCACCAAGGACAGCCCCTATATGATTACTTTTCCCTCTGGGTTATAAAAACCCTGAAACCCAATTGAATGCTCCACTGCCATCTGTAACAAAACATTTATAAAACACTCACCTTGAAATGCAATACGGCAACGGTAGGTTTAACGCTACTGCTTATGAGAGCCAGTTCTCCATGCTTGGTATTCAACTCAATGGCAATTGTTTGGAAATGATTAAGTTCTACAGGATGATAATATATGTGATCAAATATGTGGTGACTGGCGATGGAGGGAAATTGAATTACTCTTAAACAGCGAACGTATGAGTTACAGATTAGCTGCGGCTCTATGACATTGCAGTATACAAACACCGGTTCCGTATCGTAAACGAACTGGAATTCGGTTTTCCTGTGCGACCTGAGAAATAGCGTCTTCAGGTCCTGGCTCACCTCCAACAGAAAATTTTTGTTTACATTTTTATAAAAATCGAAATTTGGCAGAGAATTCTTTATGGTGTTCACGAGATCTCCCAGACCGTAGTATACCCTGGTCGGAAAGTAAATTTTCCCTTCATAAATAGTCTCTGTTTTATTTCCCTTCTTTCTGCTAAGTAACAAATGCACGCTATTAGCTTTTGCAGTTTGCTCGGATATTGTCGGAACCCACTCCCTCTTACTGTTTTCTATGTCTTTTATCTCTTTTTGGTGAGCCACGAGACAGCCTTGCAGTTCGGCTAAGAGCAGTTCTTGCAAGTCTTTGTCTTTTACCTGACTATTTATTGTGGTGTATAAGTCTAAAATTTGAAAAATCTTTTCTCTCGAACGCGATCCTACCGGCTCTGGTTATTATGACATTTTTATTCAGTTCACCGGCTTCGTTCAGCACGTCCTCTCCTATGGACTCGTAGCCGTAAGAGTAGGAGAGTTCTGCAAGACCCACCATCCATTTGTCTCTCCGAAGGTTAACAGGACATGCCAAGTCGTTTCGGAAAATGGAAAGAGTATTTCTGGATAGAGATCAGTGCTGGAATCGCTTAACATAGTTATGTAAAATTCGTCCATTTTATCGAATCGACCCAACTGTCAAAGTCGGGACCGTATCCTTTCCAACGGACGAGGTGTTGCTTTCTGCCCCCTTTAATCCTCGTCTTCAGTATTTTATCTATTTTGAAAAGGGTGGATTTGGTAATTTTAACTGGGGTGAGTTCATAGTTGTAAAATTGTCCTTCGATTGGCGTTCCGTTCAGGTCCTCCAGTTCGTAGACGGGCTGCGGAGAATGTATTATCACCTTGACAATTCGAAATACTTCGGTGGAGAAATTTTGCTCGTAACCCTTGGTGAATTTCATCTTCTCCTTACTTATTCTCACAGTCTGTCCCACCTGAAATCGAACGTGTCTCTGCCTAATTTTCGCTCGTTTTTGTTGCATGTTGTTCCAAACCTGAAGCACGTTTTCGACATTGACGTTACTAGGAGCCATTCCTATTGTAGAATGCTCGGTATGGTTGTAGGCGTAGACAAATTTCTGCAGAATATCTATGTATCTGTAAGAGTTCATTTAAGTGAAGTATTTATACAGTTTGGTCTTGAGCGTGCGATTAAATCTTTCAACTATGGAGCACTTAACGTCGGGATTTCAACAAACCTGATGATCGAGGCCGATTTCTTTTAGACATTTTTGAAAGGCTGATCCCATAAACTCTTTACCCTTGTCGCTTCTTACGGCGAGGGGAGGCTGTGCCTCTTTTAGTATAGATTTTAAGACTCCTGCTGCTTCGACGCTAGTTCTGTTTTTCATAGGTTTCACATACGCATATTTGGAGAAGCAATCGACGCAAGTGAAGAGATATTTGATTCCATCGTTGTGTTTTCGCAGACTTTGAAAATCGGCAAGATCGATCTCCCAGACATCGTTAATGTTGTTTACCGTGTAGAATTTTCTTTGAAATTTTCTCCTTACAGGTTTGTGCAGTGTGTAAGCATCCTGCTGCAACAGCCAATTTTCATTTTTGCGTTTTTTACCCACCGCAGCTGCGAGCTTGAGCAGAGTGGAAAAAGCGGATGGTTTTTGTGGATCGTAAAAATATTTTTTCATTTGTACGAACTTCAACGATGCTCTGCCTCGATTGCCTTTGATGGAAACAATTTGACTATTATGTCTTTGTACTTCTTTCCCCTGTTGGTCTTTATTTGATTGAAACGTTCGTTGTTTTGCAAGTGTCCGTTGGTGAGGAGAAGGATTTGCTTATACTTTGATTTGTCCGAAGACGTGACCTTAGAGAGATCGACGTTCTTTCTCGTTAACAATTCCCACAGTCCTCACGTGCCTTTGAAATATCTATTTTTTACGTGTAAATCATTATCTTCTATTTTAATTATTGAATCGCCTATTTTAAATCTACTCTCTTTATCTTTGTAAATGCCGAAAATGGTATCGGTGGCTCTAGGAGTGTGAAGATAGGGAGCCAAGTAAGGACCTGCTAAGTAACCAAAATTGTGACTAGTGAACGATTCTATTTCCTTTTTCTCCTCCTCTGGCAAAGGCAACTGTGCACTTTCCTCCTCCTCCTCCTCTTCAGGCTCAGGTTTTTCCTCCTGCTCCTCCTCTTGCTCCTCCTCAGCTTCGTAGATGGTTTCCTCGCCGGGAGAAAAGCTCAGTCTTCTCTTGATCTGCAGTGGAGGTGACGGAGGCTGCTGCTACTGCTGCGATGGCACCGTCAAAGGCCGAACACGCTGATGACGTCGCAATCTCAATTTGAGCAAATCCTTGTAAGGATCAGATCTGACGGTTTTTCTTCTCTTTTTCCTCTTACAGTAGGAGTCTAAATACTGTTGGGAAACCAGTAACAATTTTTGCAGAATTTAGGTTTTTATCAGAGTGGAGAGACCTGTCAGCTATGCCGAAAGCAAAGGTATAAAAAATCCACCCCTCTGAATGATCAATTGTCTCTTATTTTTCTGCTTTTTGTCTACAAGTCGCCCGAGAGTGTTCTTATACTTTTTCAATTTCAGTTTTGTGCATTTGGTCAACTTGCAGTTGCCGTTCAGGACGTTAAGAGCGCACTCTGCAATGGTCAACACGAGCTCTTTGTCCGCCTTCTCCAAAATGGCCCTTCTTAATTGGGGTTTTGCCTTTTTAAGCACTTGCAGTAAGTGATAATTCGATTTTACTCGTTTGCTCATTTCCCGGAGCGTAGACAATAGTTGGAAAGTCCGAGGGAAATATGCTGGTTCTGAATCGAAGCAAATCGTTTGTCTCCTGGCAAAGGTCAAAGAGCAAGTAACCGTGAGGTTTGTTAGTGGCGTCTAAATAAGCCTCGAAAAGCGATTTCCAGTCCTCGGGATATATTTGTCTGGCCAAATACGCTACCTGATTTTTATCCCTAACGTTTTTAAAAACCACAATGTATTTGGCATTTAAGGAAATGTCTCTGCAATATTTTCCCTGATGAAACAGGTTTTGGGTGATCAGAATCACACTTAGGTTTCTGTGATGTCTTCCCTTGGTAAACAAGTCACACACCTCTCTCGAATAGGCAGAGTTTAACAGATCATCCAACAGAATAAGTTTTGGTTGCCCCTTCTCGTTCCTAAATTCGGGAACACCAACATGAAATTTAATTCCAAATTTCTTTAGTTCTTCTGGAACTGCAGCCTTTTCGCTGTAACACCACAATATGCTACTAAATTTTCTAACAGTGCATAAATGTTGCAAGTTTTTAATCAATCTTACACAAAACACCGTTTTGCCAGATCCCGTGCTGCCGCTAATAATGAGTGGGAAAGCATGCTGGAACTTGATGCTCATAACACCCTTTACGGCAAAATTTTCTCAAAGACTTCCTGTGCTCATCGGATAGTCTGTGACACACGTAACATACGTCAAAAGGGGGAAACTGATCAAACACTTCCGCCGGAATGAGAGATAGCTCCTCATTCGTGAGAGTTCGCAGTCCCCTTCTCGCCTTTAGATATTTCTGCACTGCTGCCTCCACCTCGAAATACATAATGAGTCTGGGCAGCAAGTCAGTCGGGCTTTATATACCCGAAGGGGACGGAATCGTGCGAGCCATCGGTCAGTCGTCTCCGCTTGTGAAAGCATATCCTGTATATTTTGTCTTCTGGTTCGGAGATGACAATTACTCTTTCGCGTTTAATTTTGCTTTCCGTTCGAACCACAATCACCTCCTCCTCCCTCTCCTTTAATATCATCTCCTTTATGGACTCAAAATTAACTAGCTGCAAAGAAAAGTAATTAAGAGTTATTCCTCGCACTTTGCACACAGTTTTAAAATCATTGTTTGGCAGTTTGATCTTATAGGCGTAATTCTTTGGTCATCCGGATACGAACTCGCAAATGTAGGAATGGGAACCGTAGTCAGATAGTTCGTCCGTCATGTCGCCTAGATTATCTCCGCATTGAACGCTACATTGTTCTCCATCCTTGGCTAGGAAAAATATCGAGTCCGTATCGGTATACAGTATCTTTCTGTTCAGAGCTTCTAGGTATCTGTAAAGTTTAAGTCTTGCGCCGGTAGTAACGTAGGCTCCAAGGACTTCGTTGGTGTGCTTCAGTGAAGGGACTTCCTCCTCCTCCAGGTAGCGCCAAGACAACCACGCGACCTTGTCGCTTGCAAACACCACATTTTGCACCTCTAGGCCGGGCGTGGTCAAAAACTTGTACAATTCCTGAGGTTCCGTTATCATCTTTGTGCGTGATCTGTTGCCCTGCTCTGTGAGTTTTCCCCAAAAACTGTTTAGGCAGAGTTTGGTCAGGGATCTGGCACCGGGATTCTTGCGAATCGCCCTCTTATCCAGAAGAATTCCCTCACTTTGAAAGAAGTTCTGCACGTACTTTTCCTTGTCCTCTTCGCTGGTAACCCAGGAGGGATAACCGCTGGCCTCTGCCCTCAATTTTAGAAACGTATTTATGTACTGCACAAAGAGACCTCCTTGGTTTTCTACTGGATCATATTGCTCAATTTTATATTCGTAAAATTCGAAAATCTGTCTAACTTCATAGCCCATGTCGACAGCCTTTCGTATTTCGTCTACAACCCACGTGCCGGTAATTTCTCGTTGACTCTCGTCATGAGTGCATTCTTCTTCTTCTTCCCCCTCTTCGGCACACGTTCTACAAAGGAAAAACATCAATTTTTGAAGGCAGCGATAAGTCAAAACTGGATGATACAGTTCTCTGTTCTTTAGCAAAACTCTGCACTTGGCCACTACTTCCTTTTGTAACATCTCTGCTATATTAGAGCATTCTTCACCAATGTAAATTGAAGGATGTCCAACAGGAAACTTGAAATATTTGCAAATATACGGATACAAAGACATAACATCGTAATATTTAATACGTGTTTCATCGTCGGTCTTGCAATTGCTTCCGTTCTTCCTCCATAGAGGCAATCGCGGAGGACGAGAGGTACACTCTTTACAATTGGATCATTGTTCAAGGCGGGATGATTTTTCAAAATTTCCTCAAATTCACATTCCCACATAACGTGACACACGTATCCTGCCGCCACAATTCTATCTAAGCGAGCCATGGTTTGTTCGTATCTATCTGCGAGCGTCTCCATTGTACTTTCCATGACGGGAACGTCTCTGTTATCTAGACAATGATGCCCGTGCCAGTAGCATCCGTTGAAGCAAAAAACTTCTTTCGTCTCTTGGCAAAATCCGTCAACTTTGAGGTTGAGTAGCTCGGGCAGTCGATACTCTCTGCCGTTGCCCGCATGCCTAATGCAAATTCCCCTGCTAACCTCTTCATATCTTAGCCACATGAGAGCCTTTTGCGATTGTCTATCTGCCTTTCTATAGCCCCCACACGGAATGAGACCCACGGTGTTTGACTTTAAGAATTACTTTCTAAATACCTTATTGCAAGCAGAAGCAATTGTGATAGATTCTTGAAAAACGTCAATGTTCCCGATGCTTAAGAAAGTATTTCTAAAAATACAGCAAGCCTCTCTGAGTACTGCAACATCTGCCATCTAGTTCCTTTTTATTATAAAAAACGCCATCTTTTGCCGTTTGATACCAATCAAAGAATTCTTTCCGTTCATCTACTGTCATTTGATTCACGCCATAATAGTCTGGTTCTGGATACGATCCCACATAATTTAAGTTTTCCGGGGTGTTAAAAAAATGCGGAAAATACCCCTTTTTAACAGAATCTATTACAGAAGCTTTTGGCAAACTTCTCAGTTTCATTGGTAAAAAATTTAGACTATCCAAAAATGTTATATGCTCCATTTTCATGCACAATATTTTGGCACCGTTCATCACCAAATTTGGCGTCCACTCTTGTCGTATGGCATAATCGAGAATGAACATTAGATCGTAAGCCCTAGCGTTATGAGCAATGACAATTACTTTGTTGCAAAATGGTCTATCTCTTCGTAAATATTCGACAAACTGCCCAATGCAATCATCACCTCAAAATGAGTGTCTACGTTTACCGCACTGGAAACAGTCGACACTCGCGTCCTTATTCCTTTCGCACAAAAAGCAAAATTGTTCGAGACACAGGAGTATGGGAACGTGGAGAAAGGCGGTGCCTATTCGTGTGGACTGCGTGCATTCAATGTCATATAAAATGAAAAGAAACTTTTTGGAGAGGGAACTCTCGGACTAAGCGTAGGCATGTAACACAAGTGCCCAGACATCTCGTTTCGGTTGCAATTTTTACAAAATACCATGTGACATTGATGGTTAGTATTTAACAGTGCGTTGCAATTGGAACAGTGCCGCTTCCATTCGCAAACTAATCTTCCACCCACTCTATTCCGCCTATGATTAGCAATGCAAGTTTCACTCCTAAAATACCTATTACAATCATTGCAGAATATATTACTACCTTCGAAGGAACAAGGAGGCACCATAAAGCATCTTGAACATTGAAATTTACATACGTTTGTCTTAGCTCCATTGTATTTCATTCCCTTGTTATAACCCTGGTACACATATTCTGCAGCCATGGCACCGGTTACACTTACAATTACGTCATAGTGTTTTTCAACAGAGTCGTACAGAAGATTCAATCGTTTTACGGAATTAATATTACCATCAAAAATGACATTTTCACAATACAATCCAGAATAAACTACTATGAGATAATCGTGAAGACAGTGTTGAAATTTTTGCAATTCTACAACTCCTCCTCCGGCAGTCAAATCAACATTTGCAGCTCTTAAGAGCTGCTCAACTTTAGAGTGAATTTTCCTACCCTTTCTGTAGGAGGTGTAGTCTGGATCTCTAGTAAAATGTGCTATTACAATCACCAGAGCATGAGCCAAACAGTTCGTTTTGGAAATTACTCTGACAATGCTTCTTTTTAAATGTGCTAACACAGACATCTTACGGCCTTTGGTTTTTATCCTCTTCCCATTCCCTGAAGGCATCTGAATATGGTGAACCTTCACCGACAGCACGTCCGTAGCATTAAAGTTAGCATTAGACTGGCACACCTTCTCAAAGACGGACATTAAAACGCCTAAGGACATTTGATCCCTACGACGAAAGCTAAGCCCTATTGCTCTGTCCTGGGAATTGATGGAATTTGTAATGGTCAGACCTACCATATCTTTCGATCTTACGTCTGCCAATACAAAATCCAAAAGCTGCTGCATGGTATTTTTAAAATAAGAAATGGGATTTTCGTTTGAAGGAGAAGGATTAATTATATAATTATATAATTAATTATACTTACTCTCAAGATAAAATATACAAATGCTGTACTATCTGATGCAAGTGCAGACGGAAACAGGTAACTGAACCGAGGTTTCCTATGCCTTTATATCTGAATCTTGTACCTCTCGGAGGGGGAATGTCATGAAGGCGTAGTCTCGATTGCAGAAGGCTATGAGGGCGTAGTCTAGATCACGAGCGAATATTGCAGCTGCAAGAGAGAAAGGCGGATGCGAATGCAGGTCATTTCTTGCACTATATAAGCTGCATAAAGAATTCCGTTTTCACTCACTCATCGACACTCTGCTGTTGCTTGGCGAGAGCGGTAAGTTGCATTTATCTATTTTTCAAGCAGTATTGAAAATAAGACTATACACAAATAGTTATATATATATATATTGTTCTTTGCAGATGGATTTTGTTAGTAGATTCAGTCAGATTCAAAACACAAAGACCATAAGAATTAGCGAATTGGAAAAAAACGTTCCTTATCAAGTGAGTGGGGCATCAAAATTGCTCACCCAATATGGTCCATCAGTTTTGATTAAACTTGAAAAAGATTGTGGAAATGCTATTCAAGTGTATCTTCCCAAAAAATACACGGAAGCATTTGAGGAACAGGATTTATTGGACATTAACAGTAGAAAACTTCGTCTAACATTTTTGTATTCAGGATTTACAGACAAAAATGCTTATGATATTACAATTAAAAAGTTCACTACTTAAATTCTGAATTAGTGATCTGAAAACCTCCTGATCATATTACTGGCACATCAAAATTGCTCACCCAATACGATCCATCAGTTTTGATTAAGATAGTGGAACCGCTATTCAAATGTATCTTCTCAAAAAGTATACCTGAAAAAACAGTAGAAAACTTCACCTAATATTTTTTTTTTGTATTCAGGATTTACAGACCAAAATGCTATTAAAAAGCTCACTACTTAAATTCTTTATTTTCAGATGACGCTTCAAATAGTATTATTTAATAAACATACAATAATGCCTGTAAGGTGTATTGAAGAATCGGCTGGACTAGATGTGTTCTCTCCAAAAACATATGTAATACATCCTCACGAAACAATTAAAATACCTATTGGAATTTCGGCTACACCTCCTCTAAACACATATATCCGTATCGCAAAGAAATCAAGTTTATGTGTTTTAGGTCTCAGCATTGCAGGGGGATACGTAGATAGAGACTTTACTGGAGAAATGTGTGTTTTGTTGACAAACAATTCCAACTGCAATCATAAAATCAAAAAATAACTCAGTTAATTTATGAAAAAAAATAATTCCAAAAATAAAGCACGTCAAAGTTTTAAAAGACACTTCTAGAGGTAACAAGCGTTTTGGGCAGCACCGGAAAATACTAACATTAATGGGTTTTTTTAGGTAATTATGGAAGAACTGATAATTCAAGGCCAAAATAAATTAACAAAGCGATACCATGCCTTACAGGCGCTAACAGGTAACATTCAGTTTTTCGAAGAATTCACTCCCACGCACTTTCCCACATTTTGGCCCACTCTTGTATGGATATTTTGCATAGTGTGCAATGACCAGGTTTGTGCTGCATTGACAGGACCGCTCGTTGCATATTTAGCAGGTAAAATACCTAAAAAAAACTTCATATGCTACTTTATATATAGCCATGAAATGCAAAGATGAATTTTATTTACTAACACAACACTGTTCATTTGTGTTAAAAAATGTACGTTTTTCCTTTATGTATGCTAAAAAGGTACCTATGCAACCAACTACGTCATGTGGAAGGTAAAAAATGAGGGGAAAAAAAGTTTTCTACTCAAGGTTGTATGTATAAATGCTGAAAAGAGTGTATCATTGGAAAACAATTGGGTAGATTTTATGTATTTCATTTTGAAAACATTAGATTTTACTTTTAAAAATATGTAATAATCGGTTCATTTGTTAATCAATCATTTGTATTAAATTATTTTTGTGATCCTGCAGTAAATTCAAATGGATGGAATTGTGTAAATAGATATGTTACTTCTTTCGGATGCAATTACCCAAACAGTTGCATTTGTAACATTTGTGTGAAAAATCCTTCGTCTCTAAAAGGATTAGCATCTAACATTTTATTTCAAAACAGCAATTTGCGTTTTTTTCATGCGGACACAAATTATGAAAATTATTCTTTTATTTTGGAGCATGGATATGCATTTGAAATTTCAATTGAAAATATTATTCCATTTGAATTTCCAGTCAAACTTACAGCCAAATATTTCTGCATGGAAAACGATAAATTGTGTCATTTTATGTGTTACAGAAAAATGCATATAAAGCTCTTAAGCATACAAAAATGTTCACTTGTGAAGATGAATTTATTTTTGAAATGTTAAATTTTGATAAATTTTGGTGGTGTGGGGTATGTCTCAAACCTTTGTTTGACATGTAAAACTTTTGTAAAATAAATGCTTTATATATGACTCAATGATTTTATTCTGCCAAAGAACCGCTCCTCCCCTCCTCTTCCATTCTGTCTTCCTCCCACCTGTCGTCACTTCCACAGAGATTCTTCAGGTAACACATAACTTAATTTGCAAAATAATAAAGATTGTATATTTATCTCAAAAATCACTCATTCAAAACATCCAAGATTTTACAATCAGGGCGTGGCAATACCGTTAGCACAAAAATGTCTCAAACTAAGCATCGATCTCCTTTAGCCTACCTTCCAAACAACGAACTCGCGTAACCTATATACTAAAACTTAAAGCAAGTAGAGCTATCGAACCAAAAAAATGGTCTGTTAGAGGATATTTTGGTGGAGTCCTTCAAATATAACTGTTAAGGATGAGTGTTGTATTTTAGCAGCATCTCCGATTCCTTCATACTTAACGTAACAACACCTGGACCGTTCGAGGCTGCTATATTAACAGCCGATTCCTTCATGCTTAACAAGAATTGAGAGTAGATGATATATTTTTATAGTCATTAACACTTAACGTAACAATACCTTAAGTGGAAGGTGACTAATAATACCTTAGTGTTATAATTTAAACATTTCCTTCATATTTTAAAAATGGGTTGAATGTTTTTTTTTTTTTTTTTTTTTGGAATTCCTTAACACGACAATACCACACCAAAAAATCAAGAATGGCTTGTTAAAGTTTAAGCGATATATTTTTGTCTATTCCATACATTATTATGCGTAACAATGATCTAAGCTCTTTTCAAAGGAGAATGTTTTATAAACAAATTTAAAAATCTGAGTTAGATCAGTGTTGAACTCTTTAAGCATAAAACACTTAGTAGGTACTTACCCAACTACTCACTGTTAAGTGCAACAAAACTGCAGTCTTATATATGTTTATCAACTACGAAAAGACATTGTAATGTAGGTCAATGAAAGTCTTACCTTTCCTCCACATCGCTTAATACATCTTAAACTCATGCAACTTTGTTTCACCTCACGCTCATATAATTCATTGAATAAAACGCTGCTTGGCAAGCATTTTGCAACGCATGCGGTAACTGAACTCGCTGCACCGTTAAGTGCAACAAAGACTGCAGTCTGTTATATCTTACAGCTATTGGAATGTAGGACAATGAAAACAAGTCTTGCATTTCGTCCATACATCGCATCTTAAAGGCATGCAACTTTGTTTCACCTCACGCTCTTATAATTTATTATTCTAAAGGCAATGAACGAAAGCTTCTTTTGCAACGCATGTGGTAACTGATTTTAAGAGGAACGCTTGCCATCTAATATTAATGCTTATCAATTGCCGCCGTAAGAGTATTAGTCAACAAATAGCTTTTTAAATAATTAATAACAAAATAAACTAGCAGCAGCTAGTTTGAGAGCTGCCCAAAGGGGCCACCAATAATCGGGGAGAGGGAAGTCTTACTCCAAAATTGGGCTTTTAATGCCTTTATACTTAGCGTGACAATACCTGGTCTGTTAAGGTGAACTCTTTGAGGTTGGTCACCAGAAATTCAAATAGATCTATAAAAGGTACATTATGCTTCAATAATCACAAAATAAATTAGCAGCAGTCTCTGGCGGGGGGCTTTAAAAAAGATGGCGCCTGACCGTTTAAATCATGGCCTGGCGGCTGCCCAAAGGAATTTGAATTTCCCGCCAAAAGCATTCTGATTGGCTGGTGGGAGGTCACGTGACCAGAATGGAGCCATCTGATTTGCGGACTCAAGAGCCCCTATTACTACTGTGTACATCTAAATAGACAGCAATCGTGCTGTGAATAGGAAGTGTAAATGTTGTGTAACAATGAGTGCATCTAAACAGACAGCAATCGTGCTGTGAATAAGAAGTGTAAATGTTGTATAACAATGTGTGCATCTAAATAGACAGCAATCGTGCTGTGAATAATAAGTGTAAATGTTGTGTAACAATGTGTGCTTCTAAACAGACAGCAATCGTGCTGTGGATAAGAAGTGTAAATGTTGTGTAACAATGTGTGCATCTAAATAGACAGCAATCGTGCTGTGAATATGAAGTGTAAACGTTGTGTTACAATGTGTGCTTCTAAACAGACAGCAATCGTGCTGTGAATAAGAAGTGTAAATATTGTGTAACAATGTGTGCATCTAAAAAGATAACAATCGTTTGCCTATCAATTTGAAGTGAAAACAATTGCGTACAGATTAAGTGTTTATGTAGTCAAGAGGCAACGTCGGAATTGAAGTTTCCCTCGCTACTGTTCGATTGAGGAGTTCGGCTCTCTCCACTTTCGCTCGGGACTGCAGCCCTTCCGCTGAAGAATTTGGTCTGTGGATAACGTCAAGTATTTTTCTTCGTTTATTGTCTCTAGATTTACTTGAATAATGGGTTTTTATGTATAATACAATATATGTGTCTGTGTTTTTTTTAAATCTTCTTTATTTATTGCATGCTCCATTACTAAAATAATTAGTAATACTACATGCATCCCCATAATTTCATTGTTACATGTTATCCTTATTACTATTTTTAACACTGTTTCATTCTTATTCTAACCTAATCATATTTTGAAGATTGCCTAAATTGGTTATGTATATATGCTTTTTCATTATCATTCTTAGTCACCACATTTTCTATCCTATTAGTCAATTTGTGTTAATTTGAAAACTGTCAAAATTTATACTGTTTACAAAAATTTTAAACTGTTTATTATATTTTAAAACAAGTTCTCTATTGTCTATTGGCTATCGCCTAGTTACTTTTGCTACATCTTTCCGGAATATTTCTCGCTCTTACTTCAAGATTTTACAGTCCCACACGATGTGTTCCACCGTTTGTATATCTTCCTGATATATACATGATGCGTTCTCTGCAATTTTGAAGCGATGAAAGTAGGCTCCAAATTTTCCGTGTCCTGAGAGGATTGCTGTAATATTGGGGCTCAGAAGGATGTTGGTTTTTAGCCTTTTAGCTACAGTTGGAAAATACGACTTTGTAATGGCTCTGTTCGTTGTTATTTGCCACTTTGTTTCCCATAGAGTCTGACTTTCTTGTCTTAATTCATTCCTCACTTCACATTTTGGGGTGAGTTGATAATCCACTGGCAGGTCCTTGCTTTTCGCTGCTTCTTTCGTGAGTCAGTCTGTTATTTCATTCCCTTCATTGCCGATGTGCTTTAACCCAAGTAAAATGTACTTCCCAGTGTTCATGTTGGAGTGATTTTAACTTCTTTCTTATTCTTTCACAGAGGCTACTATCGGTTTAAAGATTCAGAGGTTTAAGTGTGTGTGTAAAACGGATCCTTGCAGAGAAGGGGTAAGGCGATTCGTAAGAAAATATTCTGGCAATTGTGTTCCAGATAGAGGTGTTTGGCTAATTGTTCAAAAGTTGGATGTGATCTTACGGAAGAAAAGTTAGATGAAATACAGGAATTTTCTATGCAGATCCGGTAATGCACTACCAGTGAGGGAATTATACACAGGTAGTGCTTATATTATCAGTTTTAAATACAGCATTATTTTATGCCTTAAATATATATATTCTCTCAAGGTCTTTTAAGCCACTACAAGTTTTGGTTTACCGCAACGACTGATGTGTCCTATACCTCTGGCTTGCGACATCACCTGTAGCGTACATGTGATCAGCACCCGCACTCAGCAGGCGATTTAACTAGAGGTCACTACCTCTCTCTCAGTCAGCTTCCAAAGTGTCCTCGGCAGGCTGAGTGGACCCCGTTCTAGAATTCCCTAACTTAGAAAATGTTAAAGTATCAGGGATCGAAATTGGGACTTCCCGGCTCGTAGTCAACAACGATAACCACTGTACCAAGGAGGGGTACATAAATGGCACGTATTAAAAGAAATATGACCACGTTAATTCGATCCCCAGCTGGCAACCTTTGCGTTGTAGGCAATCACTTGCCGCTGCCCCTCAATCTCTTAAAAGTTATAAACGGTACGTACACGGATATTTGGTGGCGCCGTTTTGCCAAAGTTTATAAAAACATTTGGCGTTTCCTGAGCACAGAAACGAACTGAAGAGGAAGAGGAGAATAAGAGATATTTTGTAACATTTTTTGTCTTGAAATATATACTTCCCTGTGGACAAGAGGATGGAATGAGTGCGGCGATAATATTAACTTTATCTCAATCGGCCGAGTACGAAGCGCCTCTCCAGCTGCCAGTCAAGGCGGATCGAAGAGACCTGCCGAAGCCCCGAGAGTTCACCGTCTGCACAGCCTAAGGCTTGGGCGCTCCAGAAAGCACGGATTTTGACTGGATAGGTAGGGGAACACGGTCACAGCCAACGCTCTATGGAACGGTTTTTTAGCTCTGTTTACTCTGACTTTTTTCCTCTTTTTCTGTCTAGCCATAAGATTAGGAACCCCTTGGTTATTAAATTTCATTCTTGATGGCTGGCAATTTACCTCCACCCTGAGCTCTATCACTTTCTTCTACTTTCCCTCAGCTTTCATTCATATCCCCAATTTATTGCTCTCAGTGTGCAACAAGAGTACGGAAACACCATGCCGAAAAGCAAGATATCACTGCAATCACCGACGAAACTTGGTGACTCCAGCATCTGTAAAGTAGACCTCTCCTCGTCACTTGATCGGCCCAGTAGTCCAGGCACTTCGCGTAAGAGCCGTACGTGTTTGCTCCTTACTAACCAAGTACTGCAGTAAACGGATTGGCTCGCTGCTTCCAGATTCCTCCCCCTCCCAGGGCGGTAATGACTACTAACCCTCTTCCGCGATTGGTGAACCCATCTCCAATGCAATAATAATTCCTCCCTGTGAAGCTGGAAATTCTACCAATGACACTGCCAAGCCCACAGGGTTGCTCCCAGCCGGCACCTTATGACCTCATATCAAGGAATTTGGGCCAGACCCTTTAGGTACCGGCCCATCCAGTTGGAATCCGTCACACTCAGTCTTGACCATGAGCAGCCCTGGGACATGGAATTGCCAGAGCAAAGGCAATCCGGAGGCACTGGAAAGCTCATCGAGCCTCCTCCACTCGCCTCCTTGTGGCACCCATTTATGTGCAACAAAAGCAGTCCAACAAACTAATAATGACTTTGAAACACTTTGAGAGGGAATACAAAGCCTGATAAATATTAAATCGAGGCAGCCGTGTACTCTTGACAACCTACAAATTTTGATTAGCCACTAACGTGACTATAGCCGACTCATACACTAATTAGATGAATACTACTTTGCCTTTCATGTGGTACCTCAGCACTGAGATAAGACCTACCGAATGATAGTACGAACATTTCAACTACAAAAATTCCAACGTGGACGCCCACCGCTCCCAATATATCTATATCTAACTGAGGTCAAAACTATAGAGTACGAAACACTAAAGCTTATCACAAACCTGTCACACTTCCATATTAGAATGAAAGATTACAGAGACAACCTAACTTTCCTCAGCAGTGCAACCATTGCCAAAAACTATGGCATTTGGAAAGGCACTATAGAAGCCAAACCCCGGTATGCATCAAATGTGCTGGCCCGCACTTAGCACAAGCATGCCAAATTGGTAATAACCTCAGGAAATGCGCACTCTGTCAAGGCCAGAGCCACGGTGCACAATACAGAGGCTTCCAAGAGTATCAACGCCAAGCGGGCTTATTTGCCAGGCGGAACAATGCCCCTAAAGAGCAATTGAGACTCGCAGGCCGGATCAGCATAATAGATGATGCTCTGTGAGAACAAGTCCTTGAAATCCTAAACGGCTATTGAACTAACCAAAAACTTAGAATTCTTTAAATTTTTATTCAATTACCAAGCAATTAATGACTGAACCACATACGGTATTTACAATGTAGAATGCACATGGCACATGCAATTGCAAAACAGAACTGAAAGACTTTCTATTTAGATACTAACTACCAATATTGGCATTAACTGAAACCCATCTTGCAACTTCAGACCATCTCAATATTCCTGGCTACACTACCAACCAAACAGACAGAGACAGCTGGGTCCAGTCTCAGAAGATAGTCACAATACTGCCTTCCCAGGAGGGGGAAATGCCCAAGTCCCATGGAAATAGGGCCGGTATTGGAGGAAAGAAGAACATTTGGAAATTTAACGTTTGTCTCATACTTGTATTAATTTTGATGAAGATGACTTCTAATAGAAACATAAAGAAAATAAGTAGGTTCGGATACAGAGGCAGCATCAGCCAATAAATTAACAATTACTTACACACGGAATTGTACATGAGACCATTTAGCATATTATGCACTTATTATGTGAAGGTTATTATTTTTGTTCCACAATTAACATGGCCTGAAAAAAGATTTAACATACTAGGGCATTCATGTAAATGCACACAATTTTTGAAAATGTAAGAGGATTCAAGTAAATGTAACCACTCTACTTAAAGTACATTAACTGATAACTGACTGAACATAAGAAATAAAAACTTTTAATTTAAAAATACTTCTACTGGGTTAAATGATAAACATATCTTCCATTTACACTTACCTAAATAATTTTCAGTTTACTTTCTACAATAATAAAAATGCAGATTCTATTAAAACAAAATTTGCTCTTTTAAATATTTAAAAGATGGTTTTGAACATTTATACATTTTTGTCTCTTTGTTTATTTAAAAAATGTATTATTGCAAGCATAATAGTAAATTGCAAAAGATAAGCACTTTAAAAAGTGAAATTGTACATATTTAAATGGAAAGTTAGGAATATTTACTTTGCTTAATTAATTTTAAAAACTAATTTTTTTTGGCAATAGAAAATTACCACAAGCAGAAAGAAGCCTGGGCATCTTGGATGAAGATATTCATCAAAATGACAATACACAAAATAATGGAACACTTTTTAAGTCTCAACCACTGCCATGTTTATAGGGAATATTTGTTGTGTGTATTTACAAAATGTTGAATTCTAACTTTATTTGCAAATTTGAAATTGGTGCAAATGTATAATAAATAAATTTAAATACACTTTTTGGTGCCCAGCATAAGCAGCAAATACAAAAAATAAAACTTTGGAAATGTTAAATATGACCTATTTGTTGGTATGACAATTAAGGATGGTATGTACATATAATTGTAGTATTTCTAGTTCATACGTCTGTTTATACCACTACCATTATTTTGCATGTATCAAAATAAAGTTGGAATTTTATAAATAAAATAATATTAATCTAAGTACAGCATATTCTCCACATACACCAAAAAAGGCAAATGTGTAGCTTGCTTTCATGTCCACAACTGAAGTTCAGGCTATTACAAATTTTCTTTCATCAATATCAGAGTTTAACAGCCACTGAATATAGAAATGAAGGAAGGATGTTACAAAGAATATGGAATTGCTTTCAAGGACAGACAAACAGATTTTTTTTTTAAAAAAAATTGTATTCAAGTCAAAAGTACTAAAGTCCTAATAGTAAAAAAGAATACAATTAGAAAATATAAAGCAACACCAAGAATTTTTATTTGCCTTGGTATGAAAAAAATATGCTCCAAGAATAAATAAAACAAGGGAATCAAATTTATCTAGGAAAGGTATGTTGTGATACACTTTTTATTCTGCAAGTATGTCCCAGACATCAGTTTACTTTCATTTTTAATAGTCTAGGTATCCTTCTTTGCTTTTCAATTTATACTTTCAAAGAGCAATAGGTAATTAATGTAATATTATGTAAGATTCATATTTTAAAATATCAATACTCATATAAATCAAAAAATGGCATAATTTAAAATTTTGAAGTTTGGAAAACTATAAAGAATTTCAAATTAGTCCGGATCACTCTCAGACACTCTTAACAATAGTTATAGTTGCAGAAATTGCCTGATTCTGGCTATGAACTCTTTCAAAACTTTCAATGGATGAATTTTATCAAGTATATGCTTTTAATCATAGATTATTCTAATTGAATGCTAGAGAGAAAAATAACTGAAAATTGTTTAATTACGTCAGCTAGGACTTAGAGATGAAAATGAATAAATTATTCTGGAATATTCTAAATAATATAGTACTTTACAATCTTACCTAAACTCAGATTTCATTAATTTCCTTTTCACTCTTTACTTATTACCTATAATAATCCGTCATTTCTTACAGTTTTGGTACATTCAACTGGAATACACTTTGCTTTGTGGCAGCTTTTATAAAGTTTTCCTTATTTTTTTCTAAAAACATTCAATCACAAAATTAGTATATTCAATGTACCAGTTGATACAGTTATCACAGACAGTTCATACTCTAAGGAACAGAGCATCAACTCTAAAAGGATGCTATGCTGACACTCACTACATTAAAACATAATACTTATACCACACAGATAGCTCAGAAAATATATTACCAGAATTCATTAGTTAGATTTTAAAACTTATTTAATTATGCACAGAAACCACTTCTTCTAAATTTCAAACATGCCTGCTACTCTTATATGTGTTCAGGATAGTGTTCAGTAATGGAAAAGATAAAATATTGCAAAAATATATTGTATGTAAATATTACATTATATTTCAGTTTAGTGCTGCATCTATCATAATCCAAGGAAAATTAAGTCCTATTTGCTATATATATTTACTGCTCTGTCTCCTTCTAGTGCTGTTATTAATTGAATATATATGAGTAAAACCTTAAATATACACCATTATTTAACCTACTAATATTATAAAATATAATATAATATAATATAAAAAGAAACAGGTGTCTCCAGCTATTGCCCAATGTAGTGATCCCAAGAATGAACCTCTATGTTGACTACATCAAAATCTCTGCCCTGAAAAATATTTTATACACTTGAGTAGTAGTAGTAGTAGTAGTAGTAGTAGTAGTAGTAGTAGAGTAGTAGTAGTAGTAGTAGTAGTAGTAGTAGTAGTAGTAGTAGTAGTAGTAGCAGTAGCAGTAGCAGTGTAGCAGTAGCAGTAGCAGTAGCAGTAGTAGTAGTAGTAGTAGTAGTAGTAGTAGTAGTAGTAGTAGTAGTAGTAGTAGTAGTAGTAGTAGTAGTAGTAGTAGTAATGGTGGTGGTGGTAGTGGTGGTTGTGGTGGTGATAAAGATAAAACAGTTACAATAATATCTGCCATATTCATTGTAATTATTAAGATTAACACTGTCATCATAAACATTTTTATTTAGTTTTAATCTTCACAGAACCATACTGCACAACTCAGTGCTGCCAAGGTAGGTATTTTCTTCCATTAAAGCAAGGAATATAAAAATAATGAATACTTACAAATGCATCATGAGTGCATATGAACAGGATCTTTTATTTCAGCTAAGGAAAATATGAAATTTCAAGTAGATATATTTTGTAGCTTTATAAGATAACATTTTTTCTTAATAGTGTTTAATGCCTGTTTTTTACTACCGAAGCACCACAGGCAGTGGATGCTGATGATACATGAAATGAAATGATATATTGGGAAAGAATTTTTTAAGGAAGGAAACGTTCCAGGCCAAAGTTTATGGTACCTCCCCAACATTTGCCATTTATGAGGACAGAGGAAAACCCGGAAAAATTCAGTCAGGGAGGACGGTCCTGGCGGGATTCGAACCCCAGACCTCTCATGAGTCCGCGCCTTAACAACCTTGGTCACTCGTGGCAGTTAGACAGTTGTCTTTTTCAAGATTTTTTACAAAGTATGGAATTTACCTATATTTTATGAAATATTGTTACTATGAAGTGATGATGAACTCTCTACTGATGTATCTCCTTTCCTTCAGAAATAATTTTGAATTGCATTATATGTTTTAACCATTTTGGTTTTGAAAGTTTATCATCACAATGGATCCCAAACATAACTTCATTAACAGCTCGTTTCATTGTCTTACCAGTATTGATTTTAAAACTCTAAAACACTGTAAACAGAACAAAGTAAATAATATAATAAATATGGAATACGTGATTATGGTGATTACAACATAGGTCTTTGCATACACAGAATATATTACTATGAATGCTCACCACCTACATGTAGAAATGCAGTTATATTTTAAGTAAGTTGCTGTATGAGAGATAAGTGCTAGGTCACTAGCCACCAATAAAATTTGGAACCCTTTCCATCCATAAAAAATAATTTCATCCAGCCTTCTGAAGAGCATTAGCAGTCAATTCAGGAATATTAAAACCAAATACAGAGAGGCTTTCAGAATTAGAAGTTTTTCTTTCTGTAACCTTCTTGGTGTTCAAGTCATTATCACATGCTTAACCATGACTACATTTCTGAAAAAATAATAAAATGATCATGTTTAACTTCAATTTATGTATTCACTTTTTTACACTTTACTCCATTTGCTTACACAAAAGTAAGATCCGTTTCGGGAGAATCTCTCCCATCTTCAGTTGCTTACTGAACCGCTGTTATTTGAGTAATGGCAGTTCAGTAAGCAACTGAAAATGGGAAAGATTCTCCCAAAACGGGTCTTACTTTTGTGTAAGCGAATGGAGTAAAGTGTAAAAAAGTGAATACATAAGTTGAAGTTATATTGCCACTCCATTGTCAACAGCTTCGTAAGTACAATATTTATGATCAAGTTTGTTAAATCATTGAAATATGAGTTGGGAAAATAAAACATACCTGCTTTCATTTAGAAAGTATTACCAATCCAAAAGGTATCCAAAGCGCCAGCACCTTGAGGGATATTATTTGCTGGAGTTCCTTTAGAGAGTGAACTAGCATTTGAAGATGATGGAGTAGCAGCAGCACAGCTGAAACAAACAGAAATAGATATATACATAGTCAAAGAATGACATTGCTAGTTAAAACCAAGCTCTTCCAAAACTCTTTGTTTTGCAATGGTAAGAACCTAGTACATTTCAAGCTTCAACAATTTTGTTCCACCTAAAAAGGGCAGAGCTTGGTAAAAAAAACTAGTAGAAGCATGAAATGTAAACAAAAAGTTTTTCAGAAATGCTATATAAACGATTCTGATTTTGTGCTCTAGGCTTTTCAATTAGGTAAGTACTTGTCACAATTTCCAATTCACTTATGGTGCATATTACTTACTTTTCTCATTTTTAACTGGTCTAGTATGCAAAGAAAATTCACAGGTACAACCCAAAATAATAATATTAATTTTACTGGAAAAACAAATTATAATGCCATTGACTGGGGACACCATGAGAATGGTTTTCCTTCTATCCACAATGAAGGTGAGGATGCTGATGGAATCACAGGCCTACAACTTAGTGCATAATCATTCAAATCTCCAGGTAGCTTCACTGATAAGTTTAGAGAACACAGCAAAGACAAAGGTTTTGTTCATTGCATCTTAAAATGTGAAAATGCTGTTTACAATCATGAATGAACCATAATGAGGAATGTTAGTGCCTACTTCCCTCCAATTATGTAATATAAAATATTAACTTCTGATATTTGAAAGTCATTATCCAAATACTTGATACTAATGCTCAAAGTATCATAAAGAAATTGTACATATTCTTGGGCTGCACACTTACTCAGGACAAAGGATGATGTATCACATATATGATAGCTATAAAAGTGATAATAAGAATGCATGTTTACAAGACAGAAGTAAAATGGTGAATTATACTGAGGAAACAGAAAGAACATACATCTTTAAAGGAAGTTATAAGATATGCAGTAAGTTGTCACTTTTATTATAAATTTTGTTATTTAAACATTTACACTGACATGGCTTCACTGTGTGTAACACCATATTGGGCTGAAATAAATGAAATGAAATCAAATTGTAAGAAATATATGCAATTATTGATTATAAAAGTGTTTACCTATTCCATATATAAATTATAGTCAGTAGTTTATCTGCAGAAGTTATGGATAGCCATTTGAAATGCCTATAATAAATCAATGCCATAACACGTTTGACTGTGAGTCATTGCATGACTTACAACAAAACAGTTGGAGGCCTATGAGGCATTGAAATAAATGAATGTGTTTCAATATATACTGTAATTGTCAAACTTGGTTATGGAAGTCCTCTTATTGCCTAATAACTAAACATTTCAAATCATAAATGCATATTTGTATGTTAAAACAAGCATCCTAAACTAGCAAGAACACACTACAAGCAAGAGCAAACTACACTTATCAAGACCAAACCAGGTCTCATAATTCATTTACTGTGAACACTTCTCTCAGCTACTATAAGACACATTTAAATCATATGTAAGAAACTTACTGAGCTTCATGAACCTGTATATATACACTAACTTCATAATTTTGCTCCATTACCAGAAGTGTCACATTTATAGACAAGAAATAATTATTTAAAAGTGTGGAACTAAATAAATCCCACATAATGACTCATAATGACCTATAAGCATTTTACTTAGCTTAAAAAGAAATGACAAACTTAGTCACTGGACATGGTTATTAAATAGCAGCACTGATTTCTTGGCAAAACAAAAGAAGCAAGATATTTGTCATGGTTGGTCTACAATGCTTGTATTTTATTTTATTTATTTTTTTAGCAAAGAAAATATATAATTGTCCATGTTATTCTCAAGGAAAGATAACTTGTGCTAATCACTAATATTATGTTATGTATTTTTCATATTTCTTTGTACACATTTATATTCTCATTTTTTACTGTTAAGGAGACTGTAGGATACTTCTAGGCTTCAGTCAGCATACCTCCTTCCTCTTTCAAAGCTCCTGATGTTGGGCAAATGTCTATCTCTCCAATGAGATGATAGAATTTTACAAGAGAACACACACTGTGAACGACTCGAGTAGAACTTTGTTATCATTCAGTTATTTGCAAATATATTCCTTAATTAGCATTATGTAAGAGACTTACTGCTGTTGCTCTCCTGTGAAGCAAAGGTTGTCCCCTTCTGTGATTTTTTTCAAGTTATGGACAGAATATCGGTTATAGAGGCCCCATATGCTGTTCATAAATTTGTTGTTGTATTTTGCTGGCGGTTGCTCCAAAACTAGAAAGATACAGACAATTGTCACTTGTACATTCTATTCAAAATAAATTTAAAATTAAAATGTAGCCTAATGTTATTTTTTTTTGTAAATAGTTGATTCTACCAGTCATATTGGTAATATTCATAACAAGTGTGTGCTATAATATTTCAGTTTACCTATGACATTTATGATTTATAACTTAAAACTCTATAATAATTTTAAATTAATTGAAGGAATAGCATGAGGGAGAATCAAAATGTTTATTTGGAAAGCAAAACGTAAGGCTGAAATTCTATATATGTAATGTTGGAAAATAGAGGAATGATAATAAGGAAAATAAATAAGGAAAGAATAATGAAAGAGAATCCTCTGGTGTGAAAGAGCTATCTGAAGTGGCAGCTGAACCTCTGTCCTATGGAAGTCCAGTAGAAGACTACTGATGAACCAAAGATAGAGGTTTGCATAGGATAGTAGATGTTAAAAATATTTTAGCAAGGGAAGAGTTTGGATTTAGGAAAAACATGTCAACCAATCAATGATGTCATTTCAAGTTAACTAATGAAGTTCTTAAATCCCTTGATAATAAATTTAATACACTAAGAATGTTCTGTGATCTATCAAAAGCTTTGGACTGTATAAATCATTACATACTCTAATCAAAATTATTCCATTTTGATGTTAAGGGCAAAGGTTATGAATGGATTGCACCATACTTATTGAACAGAAGTCAAAAAATTATAATAAATTCTTCAGATAATTACAACATGTTCTCAGGAATGGTCAGTAGTAAAACATGATGTTCCTCATAATACTACTTTGGGTTCCTTATTGTATATCAGTGATTTTTACTCAGTAATAAATAAACATATTTCTTCAATTATTTTACAGATAATACTAGCATTCTCATAAAAATAATAAAATCAGTTGCCTTTCACATTTATCCAATAATATTTTCAGTACACTAAATAAATGTTTAGGCAGTAACAAAATTTATTTAAACTTTGAAAAAACTAAATAAATTTTCACCCAAAAAATAAAATGTTGCAGACCTAAAGATACAATATGAAGGCAATGAAATCATCAAATTTAGTAACATAAAATTTCTTGTTCTTATGATTGATCATAATATGAATTGGAAAGAGCATATTGATTACATCTTACCTAAACAAGCTTGACATGTTTTGCATTCGGATCATTAATCCATTTTACAAATAAGAGCATCCTATATTTAATTAATTGTTTGGTTTCTTTGCTGTATATATCTGAGTTTTTTTATGAACACTTCTGAGTCGACTAATACAAATAAAAGTACAGCTCTAATGTATTCAGAAGCTGATGGTAACATTTCAAATGTTTTGAATAGTGGTTTATAATAAATTGATTGATTTGCCCCAGCCATTATTCTTATTACTCTTTTTTGCATAAGAGATATTTTTTAGCATTTACTGAATTTTCCCAGAACATTATTCCATAAAAAAATGGAATATAACATCTCTTGAAAGAGTAATATGCCTTTATGGAATAAAAGAATGGAATATAATATCTCTTATACAAAAAAGAGTAATAAACTTTTATGAAATAATCTCTGACAAACGCTACACCAGAGTTAAAATTTGTAATTATGAAGATTGTGATAATTTCACCAATGTTCATAATGTATGTAATCACTGACAAAATCTACATCCTAGTGTTAGACTAATTCTTTCAGAGTTGGCTAAAATCATTATAAGATACACAGATTGAAGTGATATGGTTAGTAAGGAAGTTGTCCATTTTATTTTATTTTGTTCTAATAATTAAAATAAGAATAATAATGATTAGTTTATAATTTATTAAAAAAATTTATTGTAATACATTAATTGTATTAATCAGGGGTCACACCAAAGATGGCCTTGACAAGGTAGGTGGATCTCCTTGTATTAGCCTGAGGCAAAAACCTTAATTTAGCAATGAAAATTCAGAATAATATAGTAGAGTGTTATACTACACATACTCTGCTGGAGGAAAAAGTGTGTGCAGGCTACCATAACAAGATAGCAGCCTCCTAGGAAACATGCACGAGAAGGAACAGTAAGCAATTTTCGGTTTTTTGGGTAGTGAGAGTGGGAAAGTAAAAAATATCCATCAAAGAATGAAGAGGTAATATGGAGGTTCCAGTGTGTTACTTCAGCAGTTCTATAAGTAGCACAGTAAGTTTAGAAGTTTTTTTTTTTTGATTGATTTATTTATGGACGCTCTTTAACATATCAGGTCATCAGCGTCCCATTCAACTCAGGGCGTGAAATGCCCGACAAATTTTTCTCAGAGGCCTCTCTTTCAGGCTTGAGGTTCTTTTTCGTGCCGTAAATGTACGACACGGGACCCACGACTTTACTTCCCTTCCGAAGGAAGCCATACTTAGGATTTTTAAGTTTAGAAGTGAAGTGTCAGAGTGATGTAAGTAATTCTGGTTGATCGCATAGTGTGATTATGCCAAACACTATGATTGCAGAATTGAAGAACAGTCATGGCTCTTCACACCACATTAACCATGACATTCTGTAGTACCACAAAGTCTCCATTAGGATACCAAAACAACTTACCCCTGAACTGAAAGAACATGTGTAAATGTTCTGAAACACTACTATGACATCATGAAGCCCAAGAAGGTGGTTCTTAAAGCATATTTTTAATGATGATGAATAATGAGTCCATTACTTTCCCTCAGAGACCAAGCAAACCACTAAGAGTGGTGGCATTCATCATTGCCAAAACCAAAAGTTCTGTACAGCTGTGTCAGTCAGTAAAGTAGTGCTCACAATCATCTGGGACTCTAAAGGTCCAATCATGGAATATTGTATGCCCAGAGGATGCTATGGTAACAGTAAGTCATATTTAAAACCTATAATCAGATGAAAACGATAAGGTTTATCTTATTTTGATTTAAAGTAAAACACTAAAAATCAGTTGATTTTACATTTAAGTAACTAAAAATCATGTTGTCACATTAGAACTCTCTTTAAGTTTTTAATGTGACGACATGATTTGTAGTGTTTTACTATAAATCAAAATAAGATTAACAAAAGTTTCACTGTGTGGATTCCCAAATTCCGTAAACATAAACGATAAGATTTGCTCACAGCTGGTATATTCTTACAACATGATAATACAAGACCGCATACAGAGTGTAATGGCACAAAAAATTACAGATCTTCATTTTCATTGATTACCACATTCTTCATTAGACATGGCACATTGTGATTTTCATATCTTTGGACCACTCAAAGAGGCACTAGGTACAAAAGGTTCCATACTGACGACAAGGTGAAAGGCGTAGTGCATGGGTGGTTGCACAGTCAGTCACAAGAACTTTTTTATCATGGAATCCAGGCTTTAGTGAAATATTGGAACATCTGCATTGAACATGGTAGAGACTGTTGGAAAATGAAATGTTTGGAATCCAAATGTATTATGAATAAAAAAATATTTACATCCCTTTTTGACTCAACCTGATACTTTTCTTAGCATTTCAATGAATATTCAATATATAGTGCACAATTCAGTACAAATATATGTAATATGCTTGTACTGACAAAGCAAATAATTTCATTAAGGTTTGCATCCTGCTGGGCTAGAATTCCCTGCAGATTAGCCAGTTGAAGCTCAAATTTATAGTATAGCTGATCAAGAAGCTCCATGCCAGTTACATGAGTGATACTTAGGTGGAGGAATATTTATTATTGCCAGTCACTCTTTTTTGTAATAACAGTTTTTTAATAAAAAAATCATTAATTATTTCAGAATGTTAAAGAAAGATGATTTTTATTGTTTAAGAATACAAAACTACTGAGGTCATTAGCACCCAGTTAAAGAAAGAAGAAACAAATTTCTATTGGAGACCATGCATTTTTTCTAACAATTTTTTTCTTGTTATCATGATAAATTAAGTCTACAAATAGATGTTATTTATTCTAGCTCATTTATCAGGCCAATACTACCACAGAACTATAAACTAAAATCAACAAAGAACAGCAATACACATTTCTGACACTACCATTTAAGATGAAGGAAACATTGGGCTGTAAAGTCCCTAAGTGGAAAGAGTTCAACTGACTAGCAGTCATTCACCAGGATCCCAGGCTATAAATGCAAATGAGCTACCATGGAACATGACCCAGATATATAGCTATAATATAGCTCAGTTATATTTTTAGGAGTGTAACAACATCAATCATCAGGCTTTTTACCTAATGTAATCCTATTATCATCATCATTCTCATCTGCATTTTATTTTTCCCTCATATTTACTTGCTGTTAACTGGAGAAAGAGATAACATTCAAGTTCTAATTAGATATAAAAATATCACTAAAACTTCTTTTTTAAATGAAAAATGTGTACTTGTCTAGAATAATACATAATGCACTTACACTTTTTATTTATATGAGGATATTGAAAGGAGTACTTGTCATTTTCCTTTAACTTTGAAGAAACCATTTTGTTGTGATCTGGGCCAGAACATTTTCTTGCATTTGCATGAACCTTCCATGCAGCAAAAGCTCCTTGGGGGAGAGAAGACATTATCCTTAGACAGTCTGAAATAAGTAAAATGTTTTATTGAGCATGATATTTATGTATTGTAGGTTTTGGACTCCAGTCCAGTATTTATAACATATATCTGCCATGAAAATATTTAGCCTTTTTATAGACAAGCAAACATTTGTCATATGTTATTTAAAGCTAATAATAACTATAAAAGAAGTTATAAAATTCTATAAACTAATTATACAGTACTTAAGCTATAATAAGCATCACTTGAAATTTAATCCTGTTGAAATCCAATCCAGATTAAGCTTCTAACTCTTATATTATGGTACTTATAAATTATATTATTTAAAATTACTAACATTACAAACTGATTTGTGCTAATCACTACCTCTTTTCTTTCAAATTATTGTATAAAAATTATAAAAAAATCATTTCATAAATTGCAAACGTTTTTTTTGTTTTGGTTTAAATATCTTATAGTCAGTACATTTTTACTTCACCCTAGAAACCATACAATAATGAGGTAAATGTAAGGTGGGGAATTTTGAGTACTAATGAAATTGCTGGCAGTCAGCAATACAATCTCCTATTGCAGACTGGCTAAGGACTACATAACATAACATCAGCATGCATTGCATGCAAGTATGTGAAACAAGTCAGGTCAATATACAGCATAGATAAATAAAGAATAATTCATTTACATTATATTGAAATGAAATTATATGCTCACAAGTTGATAGCCTACTGTAAGCAAATGCTTAGTTTGTACAAAACCTCTCTCTCTCTCTCCCCCCTCTCTCTCTCCTCTCTCTCTCTCTCTCTCTCCTCTCTCCCCTCTCCTAACAGAAATTTGTTGACAGAATCCCTGTTTCTAATTTATTGCACAATATCCTTCTAATTTATTTTTAGTATGCCCGAAGCATTTCTTCTTCATAGCACTCTTATTTACTTTGGTTTGTTCAATATAACAATTTCTGTCTTCCAGGCATTTTATTTATCAATTTTAATTGTTATTGTTGCACTTAAGAACAATCATTTAATTTGATCTTATTTTAGGGGGCATGAATTATACGTCAATCCTTAGACATTTTTTTAGTTTGCTATATTTCTATTTTAAAAACTGCCTCATTTCTTTAATTCTATTCTTCTTAGTTTGCTTTAGATGTAATATGTTATTTATAAACATCAAGTTCAATTGCTAAACATGCAACTTGTAAGTAAATGAAAAGTTCTAATAAAGGCTTATACTCTGACCACCTTATGAAACATTGAGGTTCTTTTGAAAAGAAGTCAGTACTTTGTGAATTAGTCAATCAGTGCAGAGGGTGTAACAGCAATATCTAAAACTAGTTCCGATTAAACATAAATAAACTACTTATATAATCCTGGCTTATAATAAAATAAGACAATGTAAATTATTTCAAATATTATATTCACATTTATGAGCCCTTCAAGATATATATATATATATATATATATATATATATATATATATATATAAATAAATATAAAATCTGTATATGCTACCCTGGTACCTGGTTTCCTAAACCAGGGCATGTATATCAAATTTTCCAGTTATTGTTATTATAACTATACAATTCAATAATATTTTAATACATTATTTTACAGATTTTCCTAATAACTAGATTAAAATAATATAATAAAACAATAAACAAAAAAATAATTAATTGAACCAAAATATAAATTTACTTAACTACTTCCCAAATTAATCTTCCAAAATCTACAAAACTACCAAATTAACAATTTAACAATATTACTGGGAGCCAGTAGGAATATAGCTGGTAGCCAGCTATTTTATCCTTTAAATTTATTCCATAACTATACAACTATACTACTACTAACAACTGTTACCAGCGGTATGTACTGGTATCCAGTACTCGGCAGATTTTCTCTTAAATTGTACATTATCCTTAATTGTTTCAATTCTCCTTAATTTATTACAATCATAATAATATCGTTCTCTTTTACAACTTACTTCACTTAAAGTTCATTTATCACTATTAATCTTTCCTACTCATTTCATATATTTGTCCCAACACTTGAATTCATTAAACACTATCACCTCGCTTACACCATATTACTCTCCATCTTTTCTTCCCAACCGTTCCTTCTTCCATCTTGCTTGATCCTCCTGGTCCCCTGGTTGCACCATTTCTTGCGCTCAGCTCCTCCTCTCCGGACACCACTTCTCCATCCTCCATCTCCTACCGTGGCTCATTCCCGTGTATCTCCAACACCCTTCCTTCTCCTTCTGTAATCTTCCTTCTTCCATGCTTTTCCTGGTGTCAAAACTCTTATAGGTATATTCTCTACTTCAGGTTGTTAATCAAAATTATCCCCGTTTATTATATATATATTTTTTTTTTGGGGGCATTTTCATCTCCATATTCCCTTCTTCCTTACCTTTATCTTCTCCTTCTAATATTCTCTTCCTGTTGATTTAATTAAAGTTATTTTCTATATTTTCTATTCTTGTTTGGGGGTTGTCTTTGCATACGTATGCGTTCTGATCTTCTTACCTCGTCCTCGGCTTTTTCATTACATCTTATTATCTGCTCTTGTGGTATTACCTCTTCCCTTGCTAGGTTACTTATTTTGAGTGCGGCCTGCTCGAGGTATTTATATAGGCCCTTATTTCTAAGTATATGTGCCACCTGATGGCCACTTAAAATTTCTCTTTCTTCTCTCACATGTTCTAAATAGCGTGTGCATTCAAATAACACGTGTCCTAGGTTATCCTGTGTTTTGCAAAGTGTACAGATATCGTCCTCTGTTCTGTTGATTTTCTTCCAATAAGTTTTGTAAGGCCCGTGACCTATAAGGTAATGGTATCATGCCTTTGGTAGGTTGTATAAATTTTAGTTCTAATCTCTCAAAAATGTTGTTAAATAAGTCGAAAGTTCTCCTGCCTGTCTCGGCATTTTCCCATTCGTGTTGCCATTGTTCTTTTAATTTATGTTTTATTTCATTTAAATTGTTGCAGTGACTGCCGATTATTATACTTACTTTCTCCAAGTTGCCTTTCTTCAACCAATAAACAGCGCCTCTTAATTTAATCAATAGGTCAATTGGCCATATTCCTGTTACTACAAAAAGGGTCATAGTGGGTGAGGTGCTTAATGCCCCTGTAAATCTTAATAACACCTTCCTTTGTGATCTTCTTAATAGAGTTTTTATTTGGACATCCTTCATCCTCAGAGCCCAGACTCCTGCTCCATAAGTCATTATTGAAGCAAAAATGCTCGTGTAGTATGCTGTAATGACCTTTAATGGAATTTTAAAATTCCACTGAACTAATCTTGCTAATTTCGTCATAGCGTTTTCGGATTTTTCTCGTACGTATTCAGTGTGTTTCCTAAAGTTTAGTTTCTCATCTAAGTAAATTCCCTAATATTTTGCTTCATTTTGGCGTCTTATATTTTGGTTGTTATATTTTATGCATGGATCTCTTTTGAGATTACCTTTCAAAAGCATGTAGCCTGATTTAGTTGGAGCGACTTGGAATTTAGTTTTACTACACCAATTACTTAATTTATTAGTTAATTTATTCGCTCTTCTTTCTATATCTGCTCTATTGTTTCCTTCTATTAGAAATAAAACATCGTCGGCATACGCGATGGTTTTTGCCACATTTTCATCGTTGTTTAGTTCGTCTAAAAGAGTTTCCAAAACTATGTCCCAAAAAATTGGTCCTAAGATCGAGCCTTGGGGATATCCCTTAGTTATATCTCTGTAAATTGTTTCTTCAGTACCTTTTACGTGAACCCTTCTGTCTTTGCAGTAGTCCATTAATACTGCGTATAGACATTTAGGGAGATCTATTTCCCGTAACCTCTCAAATAGTACCGGCCACCATAAATTATCGAAAGCGCCAGAAATGTCAATTAGAATTCCAATTAAATATTTTGAGTTTGAGTTATTGACCATATATAATAGGTGGTTTATTGCGTCTTAAGTCGATTTTCCTTCTCTAAAGCCGAATTGATTGTTATTCATACCATCAGGATCCTAAATTCTTTTAATCTTTTACAGACGAGTGCTTCCAAGATTTTTCCAAGAGTATTTAAGAGGCATATAGGTCTATATGATTTCGGCTCCTTAGGATCCTTGTCAGCACTTTTCTTCAGGATAATAACTTTTCCTGCTTTCCAACAATAGGGAAAGCGCCCTTGCCATATACAGTTATTAAAAAGTCGACATAAGAACGGTGTAATTTTATCTTCCAATTTCATCAGAACTTTATTCATTACTCCATCTGGACCTGCTGCTTTATCCCTTTTTAGCTTATTTATAGCTAACTTAATTTCCAACACATCAAAGGGGTAGATTAGTCTATTATTTCTATATATGGTATTCATATCCACTCTTTTTTGAATGTGTTGAATATTATCCATACTTTTATCATCCTGTGGAAGTAACTTGTCCAAAAGGGCATTTAAAGAGCTTTTTCAGTCTGTAGTCATTTCACCATTGTCTTTTTTTATTGTATTTAGAATATCCGGTTTCTTGATGGTTTCCATAATAATTTTATAGGGAATTCCCCATATATTGGTGTTTAATTTCTTTTCTACGAATGTTTTCCATGAGTTCGTCCTTGTTTCTTCTAAAGTGGTTTTATATTTCTTTTTAGCTTCTCTATATTTATTTAGGTTTCTCTCCCTTTCTTCTGCAATTATCGATCTTTGATAAATTCTTCTTAGTTTCCTAACTTTGCTTCTTGCTTTTTGCAGTGCATTCGTCCAAATAGTATCATAATATTTTTTGGGTATGGTTGTGGGAACAGATTTCTCCATGGCGGCCTTTCGTATTGTTTGGACAAGGTTATTGGCGTCCTTATCAATAGACTCTCCTTCGTATTGTAACTTTAAGTTTTCAAATTCCTGTCTCAGAAGATTCCAGTCTGCTTGTTTGTAATTGTAAATTTTCTCTCCTCTTCCTTCTTTAAATTTTGGTTTTCGTGTGCAGTAATCGAAGTAGATTAACCTGTGATCACTAGTGGTCATATCTTGACCTACTTTCCAATTTATTATTTTATTATTTGAGCTTAACTTACATAAAGTTATGTCAATGTTGGCAGTAGCACCGGCTCTATTTTCGAAAGTAGGAGTGTTGTTGGGTTGATTATTGACAAGAAGATTTAATTCAGAAATAGCTTCTTCCAGTTTTTCTCCTCTTTCGTCTTTGGTGTTACTACACCACCAGTCAGATTTGGCATTGACATCGCTTGTGAAAAAATTTGCTCAATTTTTTTGAAAGTGTTACTGACCTCTTTTATTTTTTTTTATATAAGGATCGATGGGATGGCTGTATTGAAACTATTGATTTGCTAGAATAAATTCTCCGCTGTCATATGTTATTTCAATACAGTTTGTATGTGTGTCTCCTAATTGTTATATTGACTATTTGTAAATTTGGATTAGGTATATATTATAATTGACGCCATGGGATTTTCTCCGTGACTAATTATCCGTGCTCTTGCTGGGGTATGTGCTAGTTTGCCTTTAAAGGAATAAGGTTCTTGAATGCATAATAAATCTAATCTCAGTTCTTCTGAAATTTTATTTAATTCCAACATCACTTGTTTACTTCTCTGGGCGTTTATTTGGCCAATTTTGATTATTCTACGCTTGTCGTAATCTGCCATGTTGTCTTTTAGATAACACTTATCCAGAGTTTCCAACAGAGTGATGCTTGGTACCGGTCCTAAGTTCTTGATCGGCTCCTTTCTTGGATTTAGAGCTAGGTTTATTATTCCTTCCTAGTTGTTTTATAACAGCGCCAAAATTACTTCCTTTAATTTTGTTTATTTTAGTTTTGTGTGTGCTTTGTTTCTTAATAGGGTGTTTGTTTTTGAAAGGAGTATTAGTAGAATGTCTGGGCGTTGTTGGAGAACTAGGTATTTTAGTTTCAGTCTTTGGAGTGCTTCCGGAGTAATTTTTGGAATAGTTTACTCCATCGTGCCGGATATGAGCATAACAATTAGGCCAGCTTTGCTTAATGTCGAAAACTATCCTGCCATAACAAAGTACAAAGTGTTTATATACTTCATTGAGATCTAAGTAATCGTTCCTTCTTCTATAGGCTGTGTTTAGTAGTTTTAATAATTCATTAGGATCCGTTGTAATATTTGAGTTTTTATTTCCATACGGTCGATGGCATCTGGCACAGGGAAAATTATTGATTCACCATTTTCATGCAACTTACGCGTAACGTGTCGTAAGGCGGCAGTCAAGGTGCATCTTTCCTCTAGTCGACTCAGCTGTAGCGTGACGTCAAAATCTGCATAGATCTGGTTAATGTCTGGAGTTCTTTTGTCGTCAGCATTTGTCGAAGTTGCTTGTTCTTGTGCATTTGCAGCTAGAGTTCAGTTTAATATTAACTGGTGCTTACTATTGATTTCCTCTACATCCTTTTCCTCTTCTAGCGTCTCGATTTCTATCACTTTTTGACATGAAGTCGCATCACTCCCCTTGTCGTTCATTGAATTGACAAATTTTGCTTTTGTGTTTAATCTCGAATTTTCTCTTCTTCTTGCCCATAGCGATTTTAAGAATCTACTGCGTAGCTTTTTTTGTGAGTCAAGTTGTTCAATCTCTACTTCTATTTGTTCCTTGTTCCCTTCCTCTTCTTCTCCTTCTTCTTCTGTACTTGTGTCTTCGTCCATTAAGGCCTTATAATTCACTTCGACCTTTTTCTTGATTCCCATTTCTTTATCTATGGTGTGGATTTTTAATTTTGGGGGTAAAGCAGGTTTATTGTGTGACGATATTTCCAGTTCTTCATTTAAATTTGTGGAAGATAACAGCTCCAGGATTTCATTATCATCTGTCTGTGGTTTTGGGATTATCCCTTAGTTTAAGTTTTTGGGCTATGACTCTTTTTAGGTTCCTTTTAATTCGACTGGGAGTATTTCTTCTTTTGGGTTTTCCTCTTTTTATGTCTTTTTTACTTCCATCCACAGTCAGTTCGAGCGATAGCTCTTTCCCACATTAGTTTATAGGTAGGACAATTTTGCCTTCCCCCACATTTCTTGTTTCTTCTGCAACAGGGAATACATATGGGCTGTTGTTCTTTCTTAGCACATTCTTTTCTTTCGTGATCTTCTTCCCCACAGTGTGCGCAAGTTAGTTTGTCCCGATTGCAATATTTTGCCACATGACCATAGTCGTAGCATTTAAGACACTTAGCCACTGAAATGAAATCTTTAATACTAACTGACTGAAATCCAATATATATTCTGCCATTTGGGATTGTGTGTTTCCTTAAATTTGGGGACATCTCCACTACGTGGTGTACGTTGCCCTATTTCTTGGTCCAGTTTTGAACCTAAATTTAAATTCTTTTTTGAAATCCTCTCTTGAAATATATTGATCAAAATTCTGTGTGTAAATATCTTCAGAGAGTTCTTCTTCCTTGGCACCAGCCAATACATCATACAAAATCATCAACGGGTTCCTCTTTCTGGGTGATTCAATCCTTAAGTCTTTTCCTTTTAGGTTGTTGCTGTTTATAACTTTGTTTAAGTCATCCTCTGTTTCCGTTTCCATTATTAAATTTTTTCCGGCAGTTCTCAAACTTCTTATTTTAATTTTCTCTGCTGCAGGTTTCAGATTCTGCGTCACTATTCTTTGTAACTCTCTTACATCTGTGGTTTTGTTTGAGGAAATGAAGACGGTATGCTTTTTAGATTCAACTGTTCTCTGAAATTGTTGCATTTTACCCGTAGTTGCTGGTATTGTTGTTACTTGTGCAAAGGTTCTTACTGGTTCTACATCTCATCTCGTGTAGCTCCTTTGCCAGTTTTGCTTCTGATTTCGCCTTCTCTCCCTCTATCCTTGCGTTGTCATATATATTTTGTAATTTAGCTAATAGGATATAGACTTCTTTCTTCTTATCCATATTAATCTTCTCTTTTGCAATGAGCGTATTAATTTCAGTTATCACTTCTACAAAGGTATCTATAGGCTCCAAGTCAAAATCAGGGTTTCCTTTCGCTTCCTCTTTCTTTCTTAAATCGCTCTCCAATACCGTACCCTTCCTTTTCTCTGTTTCTACTTCCCTGTTACCATCTCGTTTTGCCCTATCTACTTTTCTGTCTGGTGACCTACCTAATGAGTGTCGAGGTAAAAATACCTCTTTTTCTTCCATCCTTCATTTATTTACTAGGGGAAGACACCCCCCCCCCGCAGTAACCCTTCCTGTCTCGTATAGTTTTGTGTTACAAACCATAGCAATTAATCCTTTGTAACATCAAGTGTGATGTTATTCACCTCGGCTTGCTACCCTTGCTAGCGTGTGCGTGCAACTGACGTCACACGAGCTACTGACTGGCGTTCTGTAACTTGCCGCCACGTTCTTGTTTCTAATATTTCATAAAGTATTATACTGTATATCCTATTTCCATGGAAACTACTGGCTATTTGAATTCATAACTTTCTTAGCAAATTGTACTTACAGTATGCTTTCTTCTTATGGTTCACTATTTCATATACACTCACTATTACCTCACCAAAAACAATGTAAAACTGGACACAATTCCCTTACTACTGCCGCGCTCGGTAACCAGAGCCCTTCAAGACAACTGAAGGCATTAGTTCATCAGTACACTTGTTTTTAAAAGTATAAGAGGTTCTCAAGGTTTGTGCAGGACTGATCCTGATCTAATGCTGAATTATACATTTTTTACTTCTGTTACACATTTACCAATTGTGAACATAAAAGGGGCATTAATGGAAGACTACATTTATGGTGTGATTTAGAGTCTTAAGGTTTCTTAAAAGATGATGTTGATAATCTTAATGATTATGGTTATGGTTATGATTATGGTGTTGATCATGATAATAACAAAATATAACTTTTATTTACACAGGCAATTTAAAATATCTATCACTGTATTTTACAGAATCTGCTTGAAGCTAATCACCAATGCAGCATTCAAGATGATGAAGCTAAAACATCAGAAGTCCATAGGAATGAGCTAGGCTGGTAGCAACTATATGTACAATTGCCAAAATATATGTATTATATTTATTATTAGTTTGTGGATTTACACAGAATTTATAGCAAGGAGGTGCCTTTCTAATGGGTATAGATATTTGGGTGAAGTTTTCAAAAGCAATTCCCCACCTTTAAGCTGAACAAAAGTTAACTGCAGCTCTAGCTCCGAGCCCATTTACCACATCATAGCTTCTCTTGGTCATTGGCCTGAAGACTTTGAAAGTAACAAAATGCAATATTTGAGGGCATGCAATATATATAATAATAATATTTTATAGGAATGTAATATCCCATCTGTCACATGTCTTTGATAGAGTGAATGAAATCAAATTAGCAATAACACAAATGAACCTGGAGTCCAATAGCACCTAAAGTTATTGAAATTTGTACCTTTTCAGCATGAGAGAAGACCCCAGCCAGATCCTCATGCATACCAAATGTAACCTTGGTCTAGCAGTGGAAAAGAAGACACTTAGTGCCTGAGCCACAGTAGAAGACATATTATCTTGATTTGAAGTAATGTAACTTAACCCTCAAAAGAAATCATGCATCTGATAAACCCCCCCCCCCCCCTCTTAGAGTGACAGAACTGTTAGCACTATTGGTGGGAACATTTCATACATTCATAAATTCCATTCTAAATCTTGAGGTTCAAAGTCATTGTTGCCCATTGTAATTTTATGTTTAGTAGTAAGAGTTTTCTGAAATATCATGATGTCTGAGAGACACATATTTCATATAATTTTTGTCATCTAATAGACGCTTATTTCAATAAGGTTTTTATTTCTGTTGAACATAATTAGCTGCAGCTGCAGAGTTTTTAATGTTACATAGGACTGCAATGTTATAATATAAATATGATCTAGATGGAGATACAGCAGAGCATGGACCATTTACATTAGAAAAAGAAAACAAATTGAAACAGTGCCAGGGGATGGCAATAAATTTTGATAAAAAAATTGCAAGGATGTAGAAAAAAAGTTGATGAAGGGGGGTTTGATTTAGAAGAATTATTTTCCAATGATTCCAACTGTGTTTCTTCCTTTTCTTCTGAAGAGGCAACCTCTAGTTCTGGCTCTTATGAAGAGGAATCTATTCTGAATGTTCATGTCTCCTATAAGTATACAAGATCAAACAAATAATAAAATTTCTGTTTCTGCTATTTACGAAGAGAAAGTGAATTTTCTGGGAAGTCAAATGAGTCAACTAAGATTAGACATGCCCTCCATGAAAACATAGTCTGGGGAATTATTAAATGTTTAGGTGAAAAATTCTTAAATAAAATTATTTTTATGATGAGATTATTGGACAAATTGTAATGAAGATAGATGTGAAATTAAAAAATACAGAAGTTGAATTGAAGAGTATCAGAAAAGTATTTACAAATCTACCAATGTCTAAGAACTAATGGCACTTATAGACCTTTCTATGCTAACTTCAATATGTAAGTCTGTGCATCAAGACATTGTCACTCTTGTGTACTAATTATATTGAAAGACCTATATTTACAGTTGCTATATCATAAAGCTTTTTCAAATCCTCTTATCCTATTACTTTATCTGTTATTTGACTACACTGAATTGAGAAAAATGTGGAAGCGAAAAGAAATCAGCAGCAATTTCTGAAATGTTCTTCAAATGTATCAAAAATTAACAACTATACTACATTGAAGAATATATTTGCATAGATAAAATATTTGACTCATTTCATGGTAGGAATGGCTTCAAAATTTATGTGCCAAAATTTACCAATTATGATACCAAAATTGTATGTCTAACAGATGCCACCACATCATACTTACATAATGCTTATATTTTTACTGGTAAGGGTTGTGCATCAAAGAGATAAAGCTTAGTGCTCACATTCAATCTGTTCTTAGATTAGTAGAGTTAATTTTATGAACAGTAACACAAATGTAATAGCTGATAATTGGTTCTCATCTTAGAACTTGTGAGAGAATATCAGGGCCAAGATGATGTGCTGAAGAAAAATAAATGAGAAATTCCCATTGATTTCTTGTCTTCTAAGAAGGAGGATACTGGTTCTTCTGTTTATGCATTCAAAGATAATGTTACTTTACTATCAGTAGTCCTGAAAAAGAAAAAAACTGTACTCTTATTATGCACTTCTTAAAAGGGGTGGATTATGTGACAGGGAAACCTGTAATTGCATTGTACTATAGCACCTAGAGTGTGCAGACTCACTGAAATAAAAATTTTCTAACCAGTCTTCTAACAAGAGATGCAGACATAGCTCTTTGCAGTATTTCTGATGTTACCAAATATCAGCACTGTTAACAGCTGCATTCTCTGCCTCTGCTTTTGAAACAGTAAAAATGTGTCCAGATACACATTTATCAAAAGAACTTTCTGTAAATCATATTAGACCTTTTTTAAAGATAGGTTACTAAATTCTATAATTTTTTTTAATGGCGTTTAACACCCATTTTTACTACTGAGGCACCGCAGGCAGAATCTCTAATTTGAGAGGTAACTATAAAATAATTCAGAACATGCTGGAGGGAATCACAGAAAGAAGAAGAGAAAGATTTTTTGTGAAACAAAGTGGAATGCAATCTTTGTCCTTACCAAGAGAACAGAGATACTGCATATAGATAAGTGTGTTAATTTAGATAGACCAGAATGTCTAGAATGTTCCAGAAATGTGCGTGTTCAGCATTTAATAGACTAAAATATGTGAAATTGAAACTTTTCTTTTCAATGCTTTTTAAATTCCTGGCATTTTGTCTCCAAGTATATTGTACATGAAAATGCTGGAAAGTAGTGATGGTTAGAATCTTTGCTTCATACAGATGTTTTGGGAAGTAATTCTTTAATTGTATGTAGATATTAATTGGTCCTCTGCAAGGAAAACAATATATGTAAGATGCTTGTGTTATCATGTCTGCCAGATACACAATGTGTAGTAAAAGTCATTTTTTTCCTATTGAGGGTTTAGCAAATAAGCACAAGCACACAAAATTATGCTCTTGTTCCAATCAGTAATCAGATGAAAATCTTAAGTGCTTCACATAGCATTTTCAAAGAAGCAAATTTGCTGTCCCATTCAATGTAAACATTGAAATACCACATAAACATAAAACATAAAAATACCACAATGCTAGAAAAGCCATGAAGGCTTAAAGGGAAATGAAAAGTCATGTCTTATGATATGAATAATGCACTTATTATCCAATAAAATAAAAATGTTCTATTAAGTATTATGACTTCCAGTGATCAATCTTGAAACAAAAATATTTTGGAGAAACTATAATGGAATTGCAAAAAATTACATTTTGAAATATTTCACTAACAAAGGCTGATATAGCAGTAAACACAAACAGATCACTGTAGTTGCATATTATATTTAGTAGTGGCTCACTGCTGAGCTTCTGATGGAACATTATGGCTTGTGGAATCAAAGGAATTAGTTATGAAGAAAGACTTTGGTATCTACGGCTATATTACCAAATTACAGAATTATTCATATACAATTTAAATCTTTTCTAGCTAATTTTAACATCCTTGTAGAAGCTGTATTTATTAACAATGATATGCCCCCATATCACATATGATCTGGTAGATGCAATAAATGAAGTGAAGTTGAAATTAAATTTCACACAAACACTGAAACTGAAAGAAACAGTATAGTGAATTTGGATGCATTAATATAAGAATGTTGATAAATGTCCACAAATGTTTTATTTTAAATAGTGTAAATTAGCAATTAAGCAATACCCTCTTACCCAGTGTCTTTTCTGTGATGTGTTTTCAGATTTACTGGATAAAAATGTCCTTTATTCATTTATTTTTTTGTTTTTGTCTATTTCATCACTAAATTTGATATTGGGCTTGCAAAATAGTAATAATTAGCAATAAGAGTAAGCTAAACTCACAACACCAATGATAATATTAAGGATGATGATGATGATGATGATGATGATGATGATGATGATTTATAGCTACATAAGTAAAAGCTTATATACTACACATAAATTCATCTTTGGTAAAATGTAAGTTGTAATACTAAGGATTTCATTTACTTTTTAAACTGATGCTTCTTTTTTTGTTCCTTTAATCATTTTCAGTGTTTTGTTATAAATTTTATTTGGAAATACTGATTTGCTTTTTGGTAACAACCAGATGCACCCTCCTAGATTCTCAATGTCTAGGCAAATACTCAGCAACATTGAACAAATTTCTTGCTTTTATTCATGTTTCATCATCTTTTTCATTTTTGTTCTCTCTTAATGATATTATGTTCCTATGAGGCACTAGTCCCTCTCTCCTAACTCACTGACCAACACATGTAGCACCATTTTACTTGCTTGCAATTGCAAATGCCAAGGAGTTTGTATTTATGTCAGGCAGGATGTACCATATAAAACATTAGATGTATAAACATTTAATTACAGAACAGCACATTGAATTATGCACAACCCAATTGGATAGCAACAATACAAAAATAATTATGATTGCTATTTATCGCTCACTGTTAGGAAACTTTAAAACTTTCTTGATGGAGCTTGAAGATACCTTAAACTTTTTATTTACACCTAAGCATGAAATAATTATATCTGGGGATATAAATATTGATTTCTTAATGCCATGTGTAAGAAAGAATTGACTTCTAACTGCATATAATATGGTTCATACAATTTACTTTCCCACCAGGATTGATAAAAACTCTAGCACAGCAATAGATAGTATATTTGTAAATTCAGACAAACTGTCATTATATTCTGTGTCTTCATTGATCAATGGTCTCTCTGACCATTATGCTCAAGTAATAATGAAAAAAAATTCTACAATAAAACTCAAAGAATGCTATAGATATATAAAATATAGAGATATTAATGATGCTAACCACAGTAAAATCGCGGAGACACTTCAACAAGAATCATGGAATTGTGTTTTCATTGCAAATGATGTTAATAGTAAATTCAACAATTTTTTACATGTATTTCAATTGCATTTTGAAGCATATTTCCCACTAAAAATTAAAAAAAGAAGTTATAATATGAGCAGGGAATGGTTTGCCCAAGGAATTAAAAAAAATCTTGTCAACATAAAAGACAATTATATAATGAGCAAAAGCTCAGTAAAACCATAAAATAAAAGTACATTTTAGATAGTATTTTACAATACTTAGGAAAAGCATAAAAGCAACAAAAGGCCTCCATTAGCAAACACTTATCAATCAGTCAAAAACCAAAATAAAAACTACTTGGAATATAATAAAACAAGAAACAGGCAAAAATTTGCAACAAGATGATGCAATAATCTTAAATATTAACAATCAAGAGATACAACACCCTGCAGACGTAGCAAATGTGTTTAATGATTACTTTCTTAATGTAACAACAAATTTGAATTTATAAACAAGAAACAGGCAAAAATTTGCAACAAGATGATACAATAATCTTAAATATTAACAATCAAGAGATACAACACTCTGCAGATGTAGCAAATGTGTTTAATGATTACTTTCTTAATGCAACAAAAAATTTGAATTTATATTCTGGTGATAAAAGAGATGCTTTAAAAATTTTACAATCATCAACTCCCCATCATAATAATGAATTCAAACCAGATATCACTACCCCACTAGAAATTAGTAATATCACTAGGAAACTAACATCAAAAAACTCTTCTGGCTATGATGAGATCAACAGCAAAGTCATAAAGTACTGTGCAAAGGAAATTAGTAGCCCCCTTAGTCACTTGTGTAATGAATCTTTTAACATTGGGTGTATTTGCCGAGAGACTAAAATATTCAATAGTGAGGCCTCTGTACAAAAAGGGAGAAAAGATAAATGTCTCTAATTATAGACCTATAGCTATTTCACCTACATTTTCTAAGCTGTTTGAGAAAGTAATGTACAATAGGCTTTACCATTACCTTGAAAGTAACAATATTCTAGTTAGTGATCAGTTTGGCTTTAGAAAAGGAATTTCAACAGAAAATGCAATCTATAAACTCACTAATGAAATTTTAACTGCATTTAATGAAAGAGCACATGTAGGAGGAATATTTTGTGACTTAGCTAAGGCTTTTGATTGCGTCAATCATGAAATTCTGATAGATAAATTAGCTTTCTATGGAATAAAAAACCAATATTTAAAATGGTTTACATTCTACCTTGACAAAAGGAAACAAAAAGTAGTGATAAATTGTCCTTTCAATAATAAAAACAATGCATCAGAATGGGGAATGATTAACCATGGAGTGCCTCAAGGATCTGTTCTGGGTTCTCCTCTTTTTCTGATATATATAAATGACCTCTCCTTATCTATCCAATATGTAGGAAATACTGTTCTATTTGCAGATGACACAAGCATATTGATAAATGGAAAGAGCCTTAATGATTGTGCCATTAAATTAAATTTGGTTCTCAGTTCATTGTGGGTATGGTTCAAAGCATACAAATTGGCTGTAAATCTAGATAAAACAAATGTTATGAAATTCATTGCTCACAGATCTCCAGATCCACAATTACAGATAGGATATTATAACAGTGTACTTTCACAAACCAAATATATTAAATTCCTTGTGGATTAAAGATTTTTTAAATTAAAGGTATTATTAAATAGGGGAATAAAGATTAATAAGGGCTTTATCCATAATAATTGAAAAACATCTGAATTGGAAAGATCACATTGATCTTATTACACATGAACTAAGCATTGCATGCTATGCAATACATGCATTAGTAATGTTGGAGTCAATTAAGGCTTTAAAACTAGTTTATTATGCTTATTTCAACTCAATAATGAAGTACCACCTAATATTTTGGGGAAATTCAGTTAAAAGTGAACATGTCTTCCTGTTACAGAAAAAAGGCATATGAATAATCGTTGGTACACATAGCAGTCATTCATGCAGAAACCTCTTTAGGAAATTTGAAATTTTAACTCTTCCTTGTGAATATATTTTATCTCTCATGAACTTTTATATAAGAAATAAACAAACAATTGTTCAAAATCAAAATATACATGACAAGAATACTAGACAAAAAACAAATCTACATCGCCCAATTTCAGCACTTTCATGCCATCAAAAAGGCGTTTATTATGAGTGCATTTTAGTATACAATGCTCTTCCCTCTAGCCCAAAAGGCTTAATAAACAATGACAATTCCTTTAAATCTGCTCTTAGAAAATACCCAGGTAAAAAGTCTTATTATTCTGTAAAAGAATATATGAGTGACAATATTATACTGCACAACATATCAATGTATATGTAAGTATGTATATAATAAAATTTGTATGATTGAGTGACTTGTCTGTTTATGTTATTGGTTGAGTTGTCCTAAGTGTTCTATTTTATTTTTATTGTAATTATTTATGTAGATGCAGACAAAATTTTGTAAATACAGATTGAAAGCTACTGTGGTAATTATATTTGATAAGTTCAATGTTCGTAGGTCTCTGTGGCTACTCCACGAACTCACTGAATGCTCCAAGAACTAACTAACTAACAATTCACAAAAACTCATTTAGCACATAATGAACTGAAGTAACAAACCGTTAATGAATGCTCACATAACAGAAAGTCAACAAGTCAAGTGTTCAGCAGCAATGAAGTGCTTCTGAGTAATTGAGAAGCTACTAGTGGAAGAGGCCAGTGTCTTCTCAAAATAATGAGAAAGATGAAGAAATTGTGGGAAATCTCTGGAAAATAGCTATACCAGCATGCTCAAGAAATAAAAACAAAGGGACCATAGCATACCATAGAATACTTAAGTGCATGCTGAGGTGAATATTTCCTTTCTGTAAATTTCATATTATTTTATTATTTGATTTTGGTTGCAGTGTTGAAATATGCAAAGCAGGCTGGCACTGCACGATGTGGTAGTAGATTTATGCCTTGGAGAAAGTTCCTGTTTTGGCATCTGGCGATTTCCGCCTGGTAGCCATTTCTGGGCTCATCACTGGAGAAGACCGTCTGGGACCTAAGATTTGGAAAATATTTGGGACTCTGCCCTTGTCTGTGAAATCCTAGCTCCTGGCCACCCAGTGTCTATCGTCACTTTCTCTTAGAGGTGGCCCCTTTGGGGAACTTGAGTACAAATGGCATCAGTTTGATCAAGGTGCTAAAACAACTTGTGCCATAGAATACAAAATGAAAGTTGGCATTTCCCAATACAGTAAGCTGCTATAAGTGATTGCTTTTTGACAATTTCAAATGGATTACATACTCAAGTTTTTGCAAACTGGATATATGTAACACTCTACAAAGTGAAGGAACCACTTGAAGTGTTCAAGTTCTTTAGCATGAGTCACCAATCACAAGTGTGGAAATTTTCCCATTGATGGCAAGATAGGTAATTTTTTAATGCTATGGATGTTTGTATAGGTGATCATCACATGGCTCTGAAATCTTTGCAAAGATCAGGAGAATTCCACAGACCTCCTTTTCCTATCAGTACTACTAATTTATACCATAATATCCCATTTCTGTATTTTATGAAAACAGTAGAAATTAAATGTGCAACTCTAAGAGGTAAAAAAGAGGGAACGTGAAAAGTGAGATGAGGCACATTAAAAGAATTTGGATGAAGCTATGTATAATAATCATGATATAAACAGTGACAATACAAGTGAATAAATATAGGCAGTTTTATAAACAAAGAATATAGTGTTTAATAAAGGACTATATTGCATAGTGTTTTCATGAATTAGTATGTGAATCCTAAGTGGACCAATATTATACATAATGAAGAACTGTTCCTAAGTAAATATTTCAACTGCTGGCTTGTTATTTTTACACTTCAATGAAATCTACATGCTAAAATGGAATCAGGTGGGGGAAAGAAATGCCTCCCCAAATTTATCAGAAATTACTTCAAGATATTGAAATAAGAGGTCTTATGCCCAATAACACAACTATATTCATGGACAATGATGCTCTCCAAAACTATTCCTGCTGCAGCTGGCATAATTCCAAAGAACACCTTTGTCTACATGCATTCATTTTTTGCTTTGGACACTTTCTCTACTGCTGCTATGCAGTTCAACGGAAATTAAGGACATGTAGGCAATCTTCAGTTAGATGGTGCTAATAAGCACTTGTTGCTGGAAAATCTATGGACATCTAGCAGCACAAGAAACAGGAAAAACCACAGAAGACATATTTGTTGTAAAATAACTTTGATAATCACAATTAGCTGGTGTTTTTTTATGCATATCAAGAGTTATAATGTACATATTTTGTTTTGTTTGCTTGAGAAAGTGGCAATAACCATTCCCCTTTGCAACTGGCCGCTTTTGTGAAAGTTCCCTTGTAAAGTTTCTCCAAGTTGATTGATAACACTGGAGTTTTGCATTACCAAAGAAACAAGTTAGTACCATCTTAATGCTACCTGAGCTGGTAAAGTATTCCTAATTATCAATTAAAAAACCCAAAATAGAAGTTCCCAACCAGGTAAATCTGAATATTTTAATGAAATTCAGGAAATTCAAAGTAAAATCAGACCAATCATTGAAATTGTGATGTTTGCTGGGCATTACAATCTCACTCTTTAATTGATGATGATGATGCTACCACTACCGCTACAGCTACCACTACTACTACTACTACTACTACTACTACTACTACTACTACTACTACTACTACTACTACTACTACTACTACTACTACTACTGCTACTACTACTACTACTACTACTACTACTACTACTACTACTACTAATAATAATAATAATAATAATAATAATAATAACAATAACAACAACAACAATAATAATACCAGCATTTGAGGGATTTTTAAGCTGATTTCTTTAGAAGAAATTCTTTACTTTTGTATAAATTGTTAGAGTTTTCCTTTCCATTAATATTTTTGTAGTACTTCCTTTTATGCAAAAGAAAGTTCATGAGTTGCCCCCTCAGGACAAAAATACAGAATTTTATAGCATTTCCTATATTGCAATTTCTTCTCTCTCCATCTGTACAAGAACAATAAACAGGGAGCACAAGAATTAACATGGTTGAGAAACTGTTCATGGAAGAAACATCCAAACATTGTGATGGCCCAGAAATTTGTACAGATGTTTGTTTTTACTTTTAGAAATATATTTTTAAATAGTACCAATAAAATAAATTTTCCAGTAAGAAATAATATTTACTTTTATGTTGAAAATTTATGGAAATAGCCTGCTCTTAAGATTTCCTCCATGTATTAATTAATAACAAGGCAAGGAGTTTCCATGTTGAGTACAGTGAAACCTTTAGCAGCAACAAAGAAAAACAGCCCTATGTTATGAACCTTTAAAGGAGGAAATAAAAAAAGAGAGGGCTTCTGGTCCATTTATATTGGTACTTTAACCATTGAAGAAAATGTTCTTTCTGAAAGATAACTAAACATTCTGTTTCTTAATTGTTAATATGTTGTGATCAGTCAAACTAAACACTCTTACAACTTCACTAACTTACATTTCACTAGAACAAGTTTTGCAGACCTTTGTCTGCAACATCAACTACTTGTCAACTGTCAGAGTTGTTGTAATCCTTGTGGGACATACTCTTTGACTGTGGTGGACATCTGATGAATCTAAATTAGTGTTTTCTTCCCCTGGCATATTGACATTAATTAGCCAATTTTTGAATTTATGGAAATATGTATTTCCCCATGTGCTAAGTTCTGTATGCCCTTCTACTTATAAATTGAAATGTAAAATATTAGAGGAATTAGATAAAAAAAAAAAGAGCATGAAACATGAATAGGGCATATACAACTTAGCACATGGAAAAATGTTTATTCATAAATTCAAAAATTGGCTAATGAACTTTGATGTCCCAAGGGAAGAAACCACTAATTTCACGTTCATCAAATGTCCACCAGAGCCAAATGTACATTTTCCAAGGATTACAACAACTGTTTCAACAGCCAACAAGTAATTGATGTTGCAGACAAATGTCTGTGAAACCTGTTCTATTGTAAAATAGTGAAGCTGTAAGAGTGTTTAGTTTGACTCATCCAACATATTAATAACTATGTTATTTGCTTCACCTTGATAGTTGCAACTGTATTTTATTTAAGAATTCTGTTTCTTGTCTTATATGTAATTATGAATACTGCACACTTTCAGAATGCTGCAAAGCTCATTCATGCTTCATTCCTAAGTTGAGAATAACCAAGCATGTTAGAATATTAAGTCTTCAGAGTACACAAAACCCAGAGCAACCAATGAACCAGCAAGTCATTATTTTCATTGTTGCACTAAAATATTTGTTTACACAGTGCACATTTCATAATATTTTGACAAATTGTGTATATTTATAGCATGCTATTAAACTTTCTCTGTCTTCAACCACATTGATGTTAGTTCCTTACCAGGGCACGTCTCAAAAAGTAGCTCTTTCAGTTGGTTATGACCCAAAAGCTGCAGGTAGACTTGCAGTTTGTAATTAAATGCCTCCTCAAAAAATTGACTAGATACCACTTGAATCCAGATTTTAGGGATCATAAACATATGCAAGTAGTGGTTGAAATAATAACACAACCACAAATATAATGAAACTAAAAGAAAAGTATCGCTGCAGTTTATATAAAATACCCTTACACACAGTGCAAGAAAATTAAAAACGCTTCTGGACCTAGCACAATATGAGTTACTGTGTACACAACCACCACTGACGTTCTCTGGATCTGCCACAGGCCATAGAGAATGTTCTTTGCATTCGTGGCTTCGTTATGTTGATGATCTTGTTGAAATGACGTCATAGCTAGACATACGCCAACTCTTGGAAGGGGGGATAACATTTTGTTATCTATATATTAAAGTCTACGCTTGCTCTTGGGTGCAAGTCAAAGGACATCGTCCGGATCAAATGGTGTGGTTCTTATCACATTTGAAGCGTTGGCACACTTAAGCAAACCCCATTTATTAATGTAAGCTTTCTGTTTGTTCTACTTATCATGCCTGCGTATTCGCACCCCATTTCACGCGAGATCGCCAGTTGAACGAAGCATTATAGTTCGTTCCCGCTGTTAAATGTTTGATACGTAATTGTATGCAGAGATGTAATTGCCTTGAGATGTTGAAACCAGCAACTTTGTTTCTTTGCAAAGGACCTTTTTATGCATTATTTCATTTTTGGAATCATTGAGCTGGACCAAGTTCGAAATTTGACTAATTGAATGCAGCGGACGGCGAACACTCCACTTATCTCTTTCTTTCTAAAATGTGCCTTTTTCAATAATCAGCTCCTGCACGCCAGCTTTATGATATCACAGAAAACTCGTATTACATTGAGGTTAGTGAGGTAGTGCTGGATTTGGACTCTCACACATAAGAGGATTATGAGAACGTTTTGCTGTTTTAGAAAAACTAAAGAAGGTTCAGAGAGCCGGGGCTGCTAACCACCAAATCTATTATTAAAATGGAAATAAATTCCAATACCTTAGGATTATTCTGACTTTCCTCTTCATAATTTTTCTTACTCTTTTTTTTCCCCTCCCTTTTCCAGCCTCTAACTGGGATCTCAGAAATTTTCACTTTATCAACTTGATGACTGGAGTTTTACTAGGAAGAAAAGTGAAACAAAAGTGGTAGGATTAAGTTATTGTATATTACGGTTCTTTCATCAACTATACACATAAAATCGTTGCTCAAGAGGTTCAGAATTTACTTGCTTGTGAACATGATATCTACAGCGTTCATCATATCCGTAGACCAGAGACGGATTTAGCTGACTAAAATAGTACTTTTCTGTTTTAAGAAAATTTGGTTCGGCAAAGAAGCTTTTCAATGTACGGGCAATAAACTATAATTGTATTTTTGTTTATATATTTCGTTCCTGTTACGCGGGCAACCAGGACCCTCCTATTCTAAATATTTTGCTAAAATTTCTTGGATAAAGGAAATTTACAATTTAATTATATCCATATTTTTTGCTGTTTCGCACCATACAGCTGAAAATATTCAAACAAACTTTCTCTAGTAAGTGAACTCCACATTAACAATGTAAATAATTGTACTTTATTGCTGTTACGCAGGCATGACTCCTGTTCTAAATACTCAGCATTTTTTATTTCTGGCAAACCCTGCTTTTCCTAGCTTTACTGTAGGTTAACTGACCTGCCAGGTATTGTTGTCCATTAGGAACATATACAATAAAGACGCCGACGGCGGGAAGGCTTTGCGAAAAGACTGTCCGTTTTATTACTTTGTTAGAAAATATTGGTATGCAGCAACAGCAAGTAAACTTAGTATTTTGTGTATGCTTCAGAGGGCAGATATTGTGAAGTGTTTCATGTTTGGTTCTGAGAATATCGAAATTAAATTCCTAAAAAAAAAATAAAAAAAATTAATTAGGCAACCAGGCAATTCTGCATTCGTTTTTTCATCGCGCTAGTCAGAAACAGAACAGTGACAATGTCAGCAGTGTAAATAGTGTTAATGATCAAAATGGAGCTAGTCAAACAAATACAGGAAGAGATAAAAATGAGGTCTACAGGTATCAGATTTGAACATTAATATGGAACACGTTTCAGTCAATCCTGAACTGGATATAGGTTGTTACATTGACTATCACACAATTTCTGATAGACTGGAATATCAGTTATTATGTAACCTTGGGCAGCTCATTCAAAATATGCATTCCCTGTGAAACATAGCATTGGAAATACCAGAACGCTTCAATTGAAATGGATGAAGGATTTCGCTTGGGTAACTTATAGTGCTAAAGATAATGGTGCGTACTGTCGATTTTGTGTGTTATTCGGCAGAAGTCAGGGGAGTAAGGGTGACCGAAATCTGGGAGCTGTTTCAGTCGGTATAAAAATGCAATACAGGAGTTCAACAACCATTCTGCGCGTTAATATTCCAAAAATACTACTCTTAAAGCTAATTGTTATAAGGAATCGATGGAAAGAAAGTGTCAAAATATATCCATCTAATTGACAAACATTTGAAGGAACTAATAGAACATAATATACAACGCTGGTCACAATCGTAGAAACTATTATTCTCTGCGGCCGTCAAAATATTCCTCTCAGGAGCCGTAGGGATGACGGAAAAATCATTCTAAATTCAGCGCGGCATTTGAAACTAAAAGGGATTGGAATTTTTGTTTCATCCTTAGATACCGAGAAAGTGCGTGTGGTGCAATATTGAAAGAACATTTTGAAACGGCTCCCAAAAATGCAACCCTTTTTAGTAAAACCCCTCAAAATGATTTAATTCTTCAAAAAAATTGTAGATCGTGTAAAAACTAGTCAATATTCTACAATAGTAACGGATGAGACAACTAACGAAAGTATTTGCGAGCAATTAACACTGTGCATTAGGCATTTAAATATGCAAAGTTATATTGTAAGGGAAGATTTTGTAGGATTTGTAAAAGCTAATAACCTAACAGGTGAAGGACTAAGTAACATCATATTAATCATGTTTGGTAATAGTGGTTTATCATTTCAAGACTTATGAGGACAAGTTTATGGGGGGGGGACCCAAATTTGCAGAAATATATCGCGGTGTGCAGGCGCGAATTCTCACGTTGCAACCATTAGTAGCGTATAGTCACTGAGCTACTCACTGCTTAAATCTGGCTATATTGAAGGCCTGCAATGTTAAAGAAATAAGGAATATTTTCAGGACTATAAAATAAGTATGTAAATTCGCCCGGGAATCAGCAAAACGCATTACATTGCCGAAGCAAAAACTCACAAACATATTCCTGAATCTAAAATGAATAGTCCTAAACCACTGTGTGAGACTCGCTGGGTGGAGAGAGAGGATTCTCTGTTGATTTTTCATGGCATTGTTCCCGCAATAATTGATTTCCTCAAAGACATTGATGAAGAACAATAATTCATCAGGACTGTATGCAATAATATGTTATATATCATCACATAGTTCCAATTTTTTGTCACATTGGAAGTACAGAGATTTTTCATTAACTTTATCACTGTCCCGCCAACTTCAGTATACCTTACTTGATTTGGTCAATACAAATAAAATAACGCTTCACAAATTGACACTTTGAATAACCACATAACATTCATTGAAGAAAGGACAAATGAGGAAATTTATTCCAGAGCGGTTTCATTAAGTAAAAAACTTGACATTTGTATGTCAGTACCTCAAAGAGTAAACAGCCAAATTCATGAAGCTAACCCTCCATTTAGTGACCTGATAATGTACTACCGTACTGCAGTGTATATTCCATCTTTAGATCTTATGGTGAGTTAAAAGTACGTTTTTCTAAGGAGCTATATATATTTCAAAAATTTACATCAGTTTATTGTTTGAAATCAGCTGTTGATGTTGGAAGGGTTTTAAAAACCACAGAGAAATATGAGCGTCATTTGCCTGGCACAGTCACTGAACTGGGAGGAGAAATAAATTTATGGCAATCATACTGGTGAACTAGGTCCGACATTGACAAAACAAAAAGCAGCTTCTGATGAGCTCTCTTTCACTGGGAATGGTTGTTATCCTAATATACAATGTTTTCTTCAAATAATTGCAATGTTATCAATAACTATATCAGGAGAATGGTCATACTTTTCTCTTAGAAGAATGAAAACTTATTTTCGTTCAATGATGACTGAAGAGAGATAATGACTTGATACTTTTATATGTGCAACAGAACATTGACATTATTCCAAGAGAAATAATTGATACCTTTGAACAGAAAACCCAACATTGATTACAACTCCTACGGGCCAGATTTTGTTACTCTTTCAGGTATTTTTAATGGTGTTTAACGCCCGCTTTTACTACTGAGGCACCACAGGCGGTGGACACTATGATATATGAGATGAAATGATATATCCGAAAGTTTTTTTTCTTTCAGGTATATTTACAGTCTACGGTAGGGGCGGAAACGTAATGGAGGGGGGGGCAAAAATACAAGTGTCCCATACAATTTATTAGATAAATTAACAAACATTATTTAAGGTTTTAAAACTTATAAATAAGGAATTCTGTAGATTTGTACTCACCCCGTGCAGACATCAATTTCAGCAACTGGAAATTTTCACTTCATTTTCTTTCACACACTTAGTCACTAAAATATACATTACTTTCTGTATCAAATTGTAAACTAAACTTAGCATAAGGTCAATACACAAAAAATTAAAATCCACATATTCCCTACAACACTAGATAAATTAAAATATCTCCCACTACAAGTAAAAACTAAGAGTGAAGATACCACACATAATTATATATATAATTATGTGTGGTATATAATTATACAAACATTATGTGTGGTATATAATTATACATATAATTATGTGTGGTATCTTCACTCTTAGTTTTTACTTGTAGTGGGAGATATTTTAATTTATCTAGTGTTGTAGGGAATATGTGGATTTTAATTTTTTGTGTATTGACCTTATGCTAAGTTTAGTTTACAATTTGATACAGAAAGTAATGTATATTTTAGTGACTAAGTGTGTGAAAGAAAATGAAGTGAAAATTTCCAGTTGCTGAAATTGATATCTGCACGGGGTGAGTACAAATCTACAGAATTCCTTATTTATAAGTTTTAAAACCTTAAATAATGTTTGTTAATTTATCTAATAAATTGTATGGGACACTTGTATTTTTGCCCCCCCCCTCCATTACGTTTCCGCCCCTACCGTAGACTGTAAATATACCTGAAAGAAAAAAAAACTTTCGGATATATCATTTCATCTCATATATCATAGTGTCCACCGCCTGTGGTGCCTCAGTAGTAAAAACGGGCGTTAAACACCATTAAAAATACCTGAAAGAGTAACAAAATCTGGCCCGTTTCCTTCAAATCACCCAATATCCACGTTCCATACTTGACGTAATTCTAGATTGCAATACAATTCACTGAAAACGAACGAAACATTTGCAGGTAGTAGAACAATAGTTTCCCAATCTTCACAAAGCTCTGTTGAAGGCAATAAATAATCAAGCGAATTTGGGGTGCTAGTGAGAGCTGTGTGAACCCAACGAGGTGCTGCACGTCTTGCTCAGTGACCAATCATATCGTTTTCTTGCTATAACTGTGGCACCAGAAAGAATAAGAAAAAGAAACGGCTCCACACACTTAATAGCAACTCGGCATGGAGATGCGTGAAATTTGCTTTCACTCTTCCACTGGCATGACCAGTTGCATTGTGTGTAAAGAGGTGTTGTCGTAGGTGAAATAGCAACTCGGCATGGAGATGCGTGAAATTTGCTTTCACTCTTCCACTGGCATGACCAGTTGCATTGTGTGTAAAGAGGTGTTGTCGTAGGTGATATTTTTCTTCTGTCATATTTTCAAATTCGAAATGTGTTTTCATAAAACTTATGTATACTAGATAGTAATTAGAAGGTGCCTTTCAACAAACTGCTGACAGGTTGTACACTCTGAAGACATTTATCTAAGCGTTCCATAGGCCTTCATGTCGGGTTACCAACTACGATGACCAGTATGTTCAAAATGCAGTATTTTTCTTCTATGATACGATGCCACAGCATTCAATTTGTACTTCTGCCAAAGGACGAATTTTACATATTGCTCATTTTAGCAGCTATTTGTCCACTTGAGATGTGGATGTTTACAAAAAAAAAAAAAAAAAAAACCTCACATGCTCCTATATAAATTTATGAGCAGGCAAATCCCCCAATGTGTAGATGTGTGTGTATTCATCTACACTATAACGGATATCCCCAACAAATCATAAAATTAACAATAATTACTACAAATAAGGAACTTTATTCTTTACTTTTTCTTTGATAAAAAGCTCATAGTGATAATAAGCAGATCATAGAACTTAAAAAGAAAGAAAAAGATACTACTAAATGCAGTTAGTGCTCACTCAATAGGAACGAAAGTCTCTGAGAGATAACGTCTGTATTAAACTTCTGATAATTTCAAGCATAACAGTATAGATAGCTTAAGCCCACTACAAAGACTGGTACAATTACGAATGATTTACAATTACCAGCAGTGGCATTGGCTTGGAAAAGCCCAAGTCCTTGAATGGTCTGCCAACATGCAACGGTTGTGGTTGCACGTGTCCGGGATTAAGCAAGAAGCACGAGGAGGGAAAACTGTGTTATGTACGTTAGAGTTACACCCACGAGTCTTGGTGGAACTACTTTATATTTTAATTGATAACGCTCAAGAATTATTTTTGACAATGCAAACGTGGTCCAGTATGTTACACCAGTCAATAATAAGGGTCAGTAGTTAAAAGGGAAAAAATACATCGTTCTATTTCTTTTCTTACAAAACAAGGCATTTACTTACGTCTGTAATGATAAATGGAACATTTTACCGTAAAAAACACTGTTCTCTTAGTTTTTTCTGCAAACAAGGCATTTGGTTACGTTTGAAATGATAAATAGAATATTTTCTCGCTGCTTTCATACTGAATGTTTAAATAATATTTGTGCTTCACACTAAAGAGTTGTATTTGTGACTATCCGATTGTCAAAAAGCTATTGGGTTACCTAGGATCAAGTCTAGCCCACTTGTTTAGGAATCTATGAGGCGGATGGACACTTACTGTGATTACTTTATTCATATATATATATATATATATATATATATATATATATATATATATATATATATTACAAGATGATGGAAGCAAATTCGAAAGTTTTCGCGCTTATTATGTGCCGCTGCTTTAAATATATAATGAAGCACTGTAAACTTAAATATTTGCTAGCATTAAGCTGGAAATTTTATTATTTGACAATATTTCTAAAGTTTAAGGTAAACTTGTGAAACTCAATTTTGTTAATTTAATATTTTAAGATGTTACATATTTAAATTGTTTATCCCTTCAAACCATGTTTCACAGAAAGTGGAAGCCCGGCCATTTTACTGAAATGTCACACATTTTATTGTTATTTCTCAATAGGCATAAAATAATTTTATTCTGAACAAGCTTTTCAAACAATTTTATAAATTTTGTATGCTTCTCTCTTTACCTTAAGAGTTTCTGTACATCCAGAATGCAACAGATCGAAGGGTATTTCCTACTATGAAGAACACTAGGTTAGAGAGATACTAAAATTTCTCAGCCTGACTACGAAAACACAAGATTTAAGAGAAATATTAAAAAACATTATTATATATCAATACATTTAGTCCAACGACTTTAAACCTTTTTAACTCCCCTTTGTCCAAATGTGAAAAATATTTCAGTTTCAACCTCATCATTTGATGTGAATCTTCGTCCACCCAGTTATCTCTTCAGGTATGGGAACAAAAAGTAATCGCTGGGAGCCAAATCTGGCTAATATGATGGATATGGAAACACTTGGAACAGGTCGTGCAGTTTTGTAGCAACAATTCCGGCTGTGTGTGAAGACGCATTGTCGTGGAGAAAGAGAACTTTCTTTTTCGCATGGTGCGGACGTTTAGCCTGAACAGAATCCTTCAGTTGGTCCACTAGTTAAGCGTAATTTCGCCGGTGATGATTCTGCCCTTCTGGAGGTAGTTTTCGAGCTAAACATTATGAGTATTCAAGAAAGCTGTACTCTTTATTTTTCCAAAAAAGGAACCATTTTTGCTTTCTTTGGTTCACTTTCATCTGTTGCCACCCACTATTTGAACTGTCCCTTTGTCTCTGGCGTTTAGTGATGAATCCATAATTCATCTACTGTTATGAAAAGTCGGAGAAATTCACTAAAATTGCTTAGAACAATTCTAAACACTTGCGAAATATTCATTCGACAGCGTTTTTGGTTCATTTTAAACAAAAGCGGCACCTATCGAGGAGAAAACATTCTCATACCCAGAACTTCATGTAAAACGTAGTGGACAGGCCCTATCAGGTCTTTGCAATGTCAGTCAACTGGCGCACCTTCAATCGGCGATAATTGAGTATGGCATTGTGAATTTTTGCCACAATCTCGTAGCAGTTTTGGAACTCCCTGGGCGCTCTTGTTTTAAATGGATGTACGGCCATGTTTAAATTCAACAGCCCACTTTTTAACTGTAAAAAACGAGAGAAAGAATCCTTTGGAGTATAACTCCTTTTGTATTGTTGTTGGGGTTAAATCCTTCAAAACGAAGTACTTTATCACAGCTCATATTTCAGTTTTTATCCATTTTTAGAAAATGTTAACACTGTTTAGACGATAGTCACAAACAAGAGACTACACTTCTGAAACTTTACAACGCGCTGTCCAGAGGTGATATTTAACCTCTATGATAGTAATTTGGCCATTTTCACATCTCTGAGGCAGGCCAAGAAATGTTATACAATATGGGTCATTCCTTAAACACATTTAACTTAATTATAATGGAGACATGTGTTCAATTTATTTCCTATGAGAAAGATACAACTGCAACAGCTTGAACTAGATATTTTTCTTTGTGAGATAGGATTTTATTTGTAGGATGTTACAGGAGGTTCCTAATTGCATCATGGACCTTTAAAGATTTGAGCTATTATTGCCAAATAGTTCCTTTGGACTTCATCAGAGTTCATGTACCCCCAGTGAAATAAAAGGGCTACCTGATCTTCAAATCCACATCTGATACACCTACTGCATTATTTTTCACTCTCGTGCACATCAATGAAATGCGAGTGAATGACAAATAAAACACAAAATGTCTTAAACCTCTCACAGGCTTTTTAAGAGAATTACTATTGCAGATAGCTTCAGAATGAACCTTACTTACATTTTATTAAATTACTGAGCAGGCTGGCTCAGGCAGTAATGCTTGAGACTCACATTCAGAAGGTTTCAGGTTCAATTCCCATTGGGTTTACCATCCTGATCTTGGATTGTTTGATTGATTGATTGATTTGATTTATTTATGGACGTTCTTTAACATCACAGGTCATCAGCGTCCCATTCAATTCAGGGCATGAAACGGCCGACAAATTTTGCTCAGAAGCCTCTTCTTTCAGGCTTGAGGTTCTTTATCATGCCGTAAATGTGCAACACGGGACCCACGGTTTTACTTCCCTTCCGAAGGAAGCCATACTTAGGAATTTTACTCCCGAAAAAAATCCATCGATCCTGGCGGGGTTTGAACCCGCGATCTTGGGTTTAGAAGGCAAGTATACTCCTGATCGTGGATGTTTTTCATGGTTTTCCCTGGTTACTTAGACAATAGGATGGACATATACATTCCACAAATTTTCCACTATTTCATTTCATTTTGTTGGTTGTGCCAAAGGGATGAAAGTGCCAGGGTCAAGCAGCCTGGTGTGGTGTGATGGCTTGCATTTGGGAAAGATTTCTGCCTTGGCATCTGGAATGGAGGCAGACCTTCTGAGGGGCTTGAACAACTCTGGGAGGCTCCACCAGCATTGGGGTGTTCTATCTGGAAACATGTTAGGGAACCCATCTGCATCTGTGCAATTACTGCCTGTAGGTCCTGGACCTTTACCTCATCCTCTACTCTCAGAGGTACTTCCATTGGGGGCATAGGCACAAAGGGCCAATCTTGAGCATGGTGCAAGTACCAAAAGAATCCTCCTCCACTCCAGACCATTTATCTATCCATTAAATTATTGTGTGTTTCAGTAGCCAAAAGTAGCAGTAATTATGTAGATGGAATTGTTGAGTATCTTTTCATTAAGCTTCTTAATAAAAGTTTTATATGATTAAAAACTAAGGCACATGACAAAATAACTGCAGAACTAATTAATAAAAGTTATGCATATTCAAAAACTTATAGTTAGCAGGTATGTATAACACACAATATGAAAAAGTGTTCAAGCAAAGCGTCCAGAAGCAGCTCAATGAGATACCTGACTGTGAAGAGGCATTTTTTCAACAGTTGGAAAAATATTATTTCATAGTGTTTGTGAGGATTAGAAACTGCAAAAATGTCTTCAGTGGAACATTACTGCTATTCAAAGCTTACAAGAGGTGTATATTGTTATCAGTGTCCCTGTTTACAAAATAAGTAACAGCCTGAATCATTATATTTGCCCCAGAGCTGAACAAAACTCAAAAAGTAGCCCTGAGCTTTAATGCTCTTAGATTGATGCTTGGAATAACATTATAAAGCTTTTAGCCTTATTTTATACAACATTTGGCACATTCTTAGATCAACAATTTCAGGTCCTATATATTGTTTACTGCTAATCTGAAATTGAGTTTTAAATATTATTTTACTTGTAACTACCAAATATGTATGTAATGTCTCACAGCATATGTAGAAAAAATCTGTAGAAAATGTAATACAAAATTTTATTGCTATTTTGTTTTTTAAGTTTCATTGCTGTTGTTCTCATTCTCTTTATGATTGTGTTCTCTGAACATATCATGTGACCTGACCTTTCATCCTTATTTAAAAGGTCATCAGATGTAATGCTGACCTTTTAACTGAGTAGGTAAACAGAATTCAAAGTCTATATTTCATTCCATTTACGCCTAGCAACTACACAATGCTCAAAGAGTTGCTGTTCCCTCTAATCTAATAACAAGACTCCATATACTCTACAATCAGGGACAAATGCACCAACATCCATACTTTTGAGATACATGATCAAAACAGTTGAATTCATATAAGAAGACTGAGTTTGCACCTGTGTGTCTACAAACACAAGCTCTTTAAGCAGCATTACAAAAACAGAAGGAAAAAAATTATTTTATAGCTAAAACTATGGTTTATGGATTATATTAAGTTGATTCTTAGGAAACAAAAATAAGTGAAGCACAAACATATATCAAGTAGAGAAAAATAAAATAACTTTCATTATAGAAATGATTACTACACAATAAACAAACTGTCCAACACTTTAAATAAGTAATTAATGCACTAAAACATTCTATATTTCAAGCCGACTTTTCCAAGTAGAAGTATTTATTTTTATAGACTCAGTATTTTCTTAATTTTATATATATATATGTTAGACTCATATTTTCTTAATGTGTGTTTTTAATCCTCTTTATTTACTGCATGCTCTTTACTATAATAATTAGTAATACTGCATACATTGCTATTATTTTACTGTTACCTGCTATCCTTAATATTATTTCTTAACACTTACATTCTTATTCTAACCTAATCATCACATTTTGGAGATTGTTCGAATTGGTACTATATATGCTTTTACATTGCTCAAATTAACATTTTCAGTGACACATTTTCTAGTCAATTAGTCAAATTGGGTTCATTTGAAAACTGTCAAAATTGATACTGTTTACAACTTTTTAAACTGTTTATTATATTTTAGAACAAGTTCACTATTGTCTATTGGCCATCACCTAGTTACTTTTGCTACAACTTTCCAAAATATTTGTTGCTCTTTCTTCAAGATATTGCAATTCCACAAGATGTGTTCCACAGTTTGTATACCCTCTAGACATATACATGTTTTAAACCGATGAAAGTGGACTACAAATTTTCCGTGTCCTGAGAGGATCTTGTAATATTGGGACTTAGCACGATGTTGGTTTTTAGCCTTTTAGCTACAGTCGGAAAATATGATTTTGTAGTTGCGCTGTTTGTTGTCATTTGCCACTCTATTTCCCATAGTCGCTGACTTTCTTCTCTTAATTCATTCGTCACTTCACATTTTGGGATGAGATGATAATCCATGGGTGAGCCTTTGCTTTTTGCTGCTTCTTTTGCAAGTGCTATTTCATTTCCTTCATTGCCAATGTGTGCTTTAACCCAAGTAAAATCTATTTCCTAGTTTTCTCATTGTAGTGATTTTAACTTCTTCCTTATTCTTTCACTGAGATTATTGATTTGTGTGGTTGTTAATTACATCTAGTGTAATTGACTATCCATGTGGATTGCTGCTGTTTGCTTGTTAAAGGATACTTTGTCTATATTTTCCAACTGTTCCAGGGCTCTCAATATAGCGAATGGCTCAGCTTGATTATTTCAGCATTTTTGATGCAGCTTATACCACAGTGGATGAACTGGTATATTGTTAATATATGTTATTATCCCTGCCCTACACGCATCATTTTTGCTGTCATCAATGTATATTGTTTGTCATTTTGTTTCTCCTCTATATTGGTATATCAGCAGGGTGAGACCATTGCCTGTACAGGTCAGATTGCGGGTTCATACCCAACCAGGATCGATGGATTTTTTTGGGCATAAAATTCTGAAGTAAGGCTTCCTTTAGAAGGGAAGTAAAGCCGTGGGTTCCATGTGTACATTTATGGCACCAAAAAGAACCTCAAGCCTGAAAAAGAGAGGCCCTGAGCAAAATTTATTTGCCATTTCACGCCCTATATTGGATGGGATGCTGATGATCTGAGATGTTATAGAGCATCTGTAAATAAAGCAAATTAATGGAGTTATTCCCTGTATGATGTTTCACTGTCTACTGATTGTCCTCCATTTATGATTGATCTTCTCTTTATTTCTCTTGTGCAGTGGTATAAGTTGCAGATTTCTTTAAGTGCTCTTGTTACTGGAATTACACCTGTAATAATGCAGAGAGGCTTGTGTGGTGTTGTTCTGAATGCCTTAGCTATTTTGATGTTTATAATTCTTTGTACTCTTCTTAGTTTCCTTGCATTGTAAATCCATTTTATAATGCCTATTCAGATAGGTGCCCCATAAGATAGAAGAGGCAGAATGGCTCCATTGTATATTATTCTCAGCACATCAGATCATAGCCTCCATCATTTTATTTTGGAGTTCTGGATAGAGAGTGTATGAGTGTGGTACATTTCTGGGTTATGTAGTCTATGTGCTGATTAAATTTCAGTCTATTGTCAAAGATCACGCCAAGGTATTTTATAGTATTAACTTGTACTACTTTGCTGTTTTCTAAGTATATGTTTAAATTTTGGCTTGTGTTGGATTTCCTCCTTGATATGTATATAACCTGAAATCTCTGTTTGTTGAATGTTATTTTGTTTTTGTAGCCCATTCTGAGATCTTTAACATTTCTATATATGTGTAGTTTTTAATTTCTAGTTTAGTTCCTCCCCTAACCAAAACATCGTCTGCAAAGGAAACCACCTTTGTGCATTGTTTATAGCCTAGATTTAACAATAAATAATACTGGATATTCCATAACCCAGGTCCACAACAAGATCCTTGCGGGCATCCTTTTCTCATAGTTCTTACTATTCCTATATTGCCTGCTGATAATGTGCTTCTTCTCCCACTAAAATAGCTCTTTGTTAAGAGGTAAAGGTTCTTGGGGCATAATAAATTCTTCAGTGACTTAAGAATGCTGGGTCACCAAGCTGCATCAAAAGCACCTTGAACATCCAGGTTAATTATAGCTACATGTTGCTTGTTTGTCAAAGCTTCTTTCATGAAATGTTTCACTACCATGATTGAGTCAGTTGTTCCTATTTGCAGAGTAAACCCAAATTGGTTCCTATTTAGCAGGTTGCTATTGTTCAAATAGTGCATTATTCTGTTTACGAGGGATTTTTCAAGCACTTTCCTGGCAAAGTGTAGGAGGCTCATGGGTCTAAATTTGGTGATATCTGCTTTATTTTCTTATCCTGATTTCACAACTGGTATGATCTGTGCTCTTTTCCATAACTTGGGGAAGTTTCCATTCTTTAAGCAGTGATTGTATAATGCTGTCATGAATTTTGGCAATGTTTGTAATAGTCTTTTACTTGTAATTCCATCTTCTCCTGGAGCTTTTTTGTGATTGATGCCTTCCACGATACGGCATACTTTGTCTTTCTTGAAAGGTTTGTCTTTAATTGTTATAGGTGGTTCTTTTATTTCCACTCTGATTTGTTTGTGATACTCATTATCTTCCTTCTCGTCATCTTCTGGTATGAAGGTGTCTACCATGTAATTAATTGTTTTGGTTACATCCTTTGTATGGATGCCATTATTTTTCCTGAGTACTGTCTGTATGGTATTGTTCTTGAGCTTTCCTGCTGCTTGTATGCAGTATTCCAAGGATTGATTGTTGTAGTTAAGGTGCAGTATTCCTTCCACAATTTAATTTTTTCTTCCCATATTTTTGCTTGACATTGCTTTTTTATTGTACTTTCCTCTGCTGCCGGAGTTCTCCATTGTTTCTAGTCCTCTGAAACATTGGGCCTCTTTGTGTGCATGTGCGAGCTTCAAGTTATGCTTTCTTAGGTCAAGCATGATGCAAATACCTGCAGCTGAAATTTACATGTTAGTGCAGAAAGAAATGCTAATTTCAATGAATAGTCTAAATGGTTTGCAAAAGTAAAGAGGAAAGAACTATACTGACATTTTATAAATCTGTTAACTGAATAGAAAGCTGGTGTGGTCTGAAACTAAGAACAATTTAAGAAAATTTAAATTTGCAGCATCTTGAATGTATACCATCAAGGGAAATGACCCTTAGCAAAGGCATCAGTTTGATATTCTTGCCTTTACTCAACTCTTTGCTTTTGTGTGCATGAGGAGAATACATGAGGAACAAATATTGTTGGAGTTAGATGCTTTCACTTGATATTTATCATTAATTACAACGCTACATCCATTCATAATAATAATAATAATAATAATAATAATAATAATAATAATAATAATAAATCTGTTTCTGCATATTTACTGTTGTCAATGACAAACAAATATATCATGTCTTATATTTTGAAAAATTTATTATCATCTGCATTGGTGTACAGTCATCATAAAATACTGAATATTACATATAAATTTAATCAATTTAGTTTAAAGCATATTGTGAAAGAAATATCTTATTTTAGTAAATTTTACAGCACATTTGTGCTTATTTGTAAGTAAATTCATCTTGAGTTGCAAAGTGTATTACTTCCATGTTCATACTCAATATATTATGTGTAATGTGATGGCTGTCTGCAGAATGGATGAGAGGGGTTATCTGCTCTGTCATGTCCATATTTGCTCAGGTTTACTCACGGCTATCCAATTGAATAACTATGAGGTCAGAGGTAGTCAGAGTGTAGTGAAATAGTTTGAAGTGTGTAATGCCTTCAGGGCAGTCAAGTCTAACCAGGGGAACCTAACCTAATATTTTAATATCCTCTTTTAGCTGTCAAAATAATAACAACTGAGTATATAATTTACCTTCTGAAGCATATAATGATTTACCCTATAAGAATATATTAAATATGTTCACACTAACTCCACTTACTTAAACAACATTAGGACATCCTAAACTTATGTATTCGTGTTTTTTTTTATTTTACACTAAACTCCATTTACTTACATGAAAGTAAGACGTGTTTCGGGAAAAAATGAATACCAAGGTCTAGGATAAATTACCACTCCATTGTCAACAGCTTCATAAGTACAATGTTTATAAACATTAGGACATGTTTCAGGGGCAATCACTCCCATCATCAGCTGTTGACCAACTACACTATTTGGTAGCTGGATTGCAAGGTGCTTCTGTGTTGGTCTCTGATGGTTTCAGTAGGAACTTGCTAAGTTCATCCATGGATGGAACATCAAAATTCATTAAATTTTTCATATTTTTTATGATGAACATTTTTGCCCAAGTAGATAGCTCTTTCAACAGTTTAAACTCTGGTTTAATTTCATGGTTTAGATCCAAAAGTGTGAACATATTTAATACATTCTTATAGGATATATTACCACTCCATTGTCTACTACTTCATAAGTACAATTTAATTAAATATAATGATGTGCTTGACCACCACCTTCCAAGACATATTTATAGCATTTCTTTCTCACATACGTATGAAATATAATTATGCACTGTTAATATTAGAACCCCAGTGAGTATGCCACATTATCCTTTTAACCACCCTACCAAGGAAATTCAGCAGTCTTATAAAAGCTAGAAAAGAATGTAGGTTGGCAACATCTTCAATCACACTAAACCAGATTCTTGGTTATATTCCATTTGTTTGTTTTTAGGGATCATTTTCTTAAAATATTATCATGTGCACTTTTCCTGACTTGTTTTGTAATTAACATTTCAGAACACTAAGAATACCATGGGACTACATGATTTTTGTGGAATAGAGGGCACTACTAGATGCTGGTAATAAAACATATTTTCTTCCTGGTTACTTTGTTTCTTTGGTGTATTTTCAAATCTGTAACAAGCTGCCAACCTGCAATCTATATTGGTTACTGAAATTTTTTATACATGAGGTTCTTCACCATGTTTTTGAAACCCAGAAGTTATAGCAATTAAGTAAGGTATAACATACATAGCCGCATACATACCTTACCTAATTGAGTCGTCAGACATCGATTGGTTGACAATGTGAGCAACTTGCCTCACAAAACATGTCCAAAAATTACTCTTAATAAGTGTGTTTGTGAAACTTCAAGAGAGTTTTAATGTGATGACATGATTTTTAGTGTTTTACTTTAAATAAAAATAAGATTAAGTTGTGCTGTTTGTCCTGATATTATTTCTACAAAACATCAAATTTGATTTGATTTTATGACTTGTTTCAAAATCCTTCACACTTTAAAGAATAAAACTATGTAGAAAACAAACTAAATATAAAAAAGTTATGATGCATTATTTGTTTTGATATTATTTCAACAAAATGTCAAATTGGATTTGATTTTAAAAGTGCTTCCAAAATGTTTCATGGTTTCCAATTTTCTCATAGATTTTTGGGGACATAACCACAAAATTAAGCAAGAAACCAATTTGTTAAAAGAAATACATACTCCAGTAAAAGTATATGCTTGGAAAATATTTTTCATTTTAAAAATCAGGATAGGTTAATGAATTTTGACATTTCCACTTTGGACAAATTCAGTACATTCCTATTCAAGCCAACAGATGACAATTAAGAAACAATTCAGAATTTAGATCCACCATGACCATACCAGACAGCCCTAAACTCATCAAATAGTCAGTTAACAGTGAAATAAAGGGTGCAAAAACATGTTCTTAAGAGAACATAGGCTTTCACGGCCGAAGTTATAGATGTCAATTCAATTTTCTTCTCGGCTGTTATGCCATGGTCTGATGGAAATGAACTTCCCAGACGTTTCGTCCACAAATACGGCAAACGTCTTAAATGGCGTGGACGTAGCTTCCTCCTTGATTCACTGCGTCTGAAGCGTTGACTGGTCGGCTGGTGAGAGGAGCCTAGTCCCTCCTGTGCTGCTGCTCTCTTGTGATAGGCTTGCTATGATATTATGTGTTGGATATTGTACTTTGTTTTTAATTGCTGGAAACCAGTTGTTGTTAAGTTTCAGGGTCTCTTCTTTCCTGTTGAAAATTATTTGGATGTTTGTGGATTTCGATGGCTTCACGTTGCAGTCTAGCATGGCAGTGTGTCATGGATGAGAGAATGTTAGTGTCCTGAAACTTGATGATGTGCTCCCCCACTGCTTCGTTGCAGACTTATTTATCTGACCTAGACGGCAGTTCCTTTTGTGTTCTTTGAGTCTGGAGTTGATGCTGTGTTGAGTGGTGTCGATGTAGACCGAACCGCAGGATCTGGGAATACGGTAGACACCGGAGGACGACACGCCACGTTGTCAAAACCGTCTTCAAACCTACTAAGAAGTTAAGAAATTTACTACGCTCACTCAAAGATCCCTGGGACCCTTTGTTGTCAGGTTAGATAGATAAGTCCGCGGTAGTAGAACATACCATCGAAGCAGAGGGGGGACACATTATCAAGTGTCAGGACAATAACATTCTCTCATCCATGACACACTACCATGCTAGACTGCACTGTGAAGTCATCGAAATCCACAAACATCCTAATAATTTCAACAGGAAAGAAGAGACCCTGAAACTTAACAGACGCCAGAAGCCGGTCATCTGTTTCCAGGTGGGTGTTTGATGCTGGCAGTACTCAGCCGCAACATGGCTTTACCTGCCAGGTTGGTAGAGGATGATGATGTTTCTTCTGATTGTTGTTGAATTCAGAAAGGTTTTTGTTGGTGGACCTGCCACTCGGCCTGGGCCACAGGTGTCGCCTCCGTGACCTTCTAATCTTCTGCTGGCAGCTCAGTAGGGTAGAAAACGGCCGTTTTCAGGGGAGGATTGACTTCCTATTGTTAAACTATCGCGGTCTTCTTCTTCGTTTGGTGGCTATGATTGGGCAGAGACGAAGAGATGAGAGCTTGCAGCTCGTTGATGCTACGTAGGTGGTTCTCGGCGTGGGTGTGTTGTGCGTGCTCAATGTTAGAGAGCACAAGTTAGAGATCCTACTGGAGGTCGTCCTGCTTGCCATGGAAGTGTGCAAGGTAGGAGCCTGCCTCTGATTATTGGTCGGAGAATTGCCTCTCTTATTATAGCCACGGGTGGCCGAGGTCGTTAAGGCGCGGACTCGTAAGCGGAAAGTCTGAGGTTCAAATCCCACCAGGACCGTCCTCCCTCAGGTTTTTTTTTCCAGGTTTTCCTCAGTCCTCATAACTGGCAAATGCCGGGGAGATACCCTAAAATTAGGCCTGGAACATTTTCTTCCTTAAAAAATCCTTTAAAAATATTGCATTTCATGTATCACCAGTGTTCACTGCCTGTGGTACCTCAGTAGTAAAAACGGGCGTTAAACACCATTCATTCAAATTTGCTCTCTAGAGGTCTGGTTCTGTAGAATTTGCTGTGCTGCCTCTGCCAGTCCCGCAGCGGTGGTAGCAACACTGAACAGCAGCGTTCAACGCCTTGATTGAGGCGGTGGTTGCTACTGCCAGGGCTCCCGTTTCCGGGGATGCTGGCTTCTGGTTTCGGCGCTTGGTTTTCTGGTGTGGTCGACCCTGTGGATTTCCTGCTGTCTGCGGGGATGGCTCGGCTCGGGGATGCCGCCGGTTTGTATTTAGGGTGCCTCCGGCCACGTAGCTGTCCAGTATAATGGCCTATGCCGCCACAGGTGGCGCAGGTGTTTCAGGTCTTGCCGTTGGCATTGGGATGTCAGTTCCTCGGCACCACAGTAGTGGCACCTTGGTTTTGAAGTGCAGCTGTTCTCCTCGTGCCCATATCCGCAACACCGCCGACATGGTGGCACGCGCGTACTTCTACTGGCTTCAATTTTTAGCAGCTTGCCCGCAAGAGGTAGGCCAGAGGCGATGGCGGTTGCGCTGTCTATGCTGTCGAGAAGTAGTATGCGCATCAGCGCAGTTGGCCTTGCCACCCAACAACCAACTTGGCAAACAGTTACTTCCAAGCACTCGGCACGACCTGGGAATACTGTAGAGCTCACAACACCCACTGCAACTTCGAATAGGTTCCTAAACCTACAGCCACAAGATGAAACCATCAATGCCAACGCAGCATCCCCAGAGGAAGCATCAACCGGGGCAGTCAAGAGGCGCCGGCATTCCGGAGCTTCCACAACTAACATCGCCGCCACCACCACCGCAATGGAAACTGGCGACCAAGCCACAGTTACAAACCCTGAACCATCAAACCTGCCGCGTCAACCGAAGCCTACACCAATATTCCTGCGGGACCCACAGGAGGCCCGTATACCGGTCCCCCAGCTCAGCGCTGTCCCAGACCTCAAATTTTTGGTGAAGAACATGAGAGGGGCCCTTGCTATCCTGCCGGAAACTCCAACTGACCACCGTCTGATAAGAAAATTACTGGAAGAAGCCAGAATACAATTTATGACGACTCTTCTTCCAGAAGACCGTTTCTTGCACGTCACCACAAAGAACGTCCCGATTTACGTCACTGAGGATGATGTCCAGCAGCTGTTAACTTCAAAGGGCTAGTAAATTGAGCGGGTTGGACAACTGCACTCCAACCGGTCGGCCGACCAGCACCCACTCACGCACTTTCGAATGGCTCTGAGATAGACAAAAACGTCTCACACTATATATCAGGAAACGCGCATGTTCTCGGCAATAGTGAGGGTTGAGCCCTACAAACCACCAGCGCGCCCTCAACAGTGCATAAACTGCCAGCAATTTACCCACAGCTTCCCTAGTTGTAAGCTGCAAACAGTGTGTTCGCACTCTGCACGGGCAGGACACTCCAGAAAAGAATGTCCACTAGTCGGAACCGAACCACCTAAATGCGTCAACTGCGGAGCGCAACACTCGAGCCGCTATGCCAAATGCCCAGTCTGGCAGGAGACTAGATTGGAATTGAAAGCAACTAAAGGTCTAGCATGTCTAAATTTTACGAGGCACCGTTGCTCTGGAATACTCAAGGTCTGCCGAAGGCAGCGTTCTCCGGGCCCCGGCACCCAGGACTACTGCCCCGGGTACCCATAGAGTACCCATCTTACTCAGCGGCCCGCACCTCCTCGCCACAAGAACAGCCTGCACCCTCACACACTGCACCTCAACAACAAGCTTTGCCTCCGGCTACAACGACGGACACAGCAGACCCAACCAACGGGCGAAACCAGACAGCGCAAGCAACACAACAACCACGCCAAAGGAGCCAAGGTCCCCTGCACCGACAGCAACAACGACTGCGAACAAGAGGAATCCCCACCGCTCCCTACCCGACCCACACCACCTTCCACCCTCGATCCCACATTCCTGCAAGTAGTAGCGAAAATTCCGCTCCACCTCCAGACCAACTTCGCAGCCTGTTTGGCGGAAGCTCTCCTCAACCGCCCCCAATCCGTGCCGGCGGAGACAATCCTTTGCCACACCGTCTTCACCTTCCTCCTAAAGAATGGCTGCTAGACCTAAGCATGCTGCTAACATAGCCAACCTCAAAGCATGCTCCTGGAATGTACATGGCATCCGGGACAAGCTACGAGAGCTATCTAACTTCGTAGCAGTACATCAGATTCAGGTGCTGTTGGTACAGGAGACCTGCATGACATCTACGTCCAAGGTAACTATACCAGAAACCGCCTGCTACCGAACTGATAGAGCAGATGGGTATGGTGGTACAGCCATTTTTTGTAAACGCCTCTCTGCAGCAGCATCATCAGTTACATCTGCCCCAGATACCCAACATGGAGGCGACCGGAATCCAACTCCAGACCGACACTGGACCCATCAACTTTTTCTCCGTTTGCATTCCCCCTGGTAAACCCATACTACCAGGGGAACTCCGCCACCTGTTTAGCACCCCTACAGCAACTATTGCTATGGGGAATTATAATGCTAAACATACAAACTGGAACTCCACAGTCACCTCCCACCGTGGAACCGTTCTGCACAAGTACATCACGGACCAAGGCCTAGCAGTGCTGTCCCCCCACTGCCCTACCATTACATACGGCGACAGACGCCCGCCAGATTGGCTGGACTTTGCTGTCGTATGCAATATAGGCAAATACCCCACCCTTATCACCCTCCCAGAACTTACATTCAATCACTACCCAGTTCTCCTCATATTCTGCACTCGTCCACATCTCAAACCCACCCGAACCACCCCAAACCCCAGGAAAACCAACTGGAGCACCTTTACAGCACTGTTGGCTGAAACCACTCCATCTTTAACGCCATGTTCCACACCATCTGCGGCAAATACGCTTACTGAAACAATAATCTCCACCCTGCAGAAGGCAATAAAAATTTCCACCCCGTCGCCCAGTAGACGGACAAAGTAAACTATTCTCCCCTTCCACCTGCGGCAATTGATAGCCGATAAAAACCGGACTAGGCGCCGATTCCAACATTCTCGAAGCCCACATGACAAACGCGAGCTGAACCGTCTTCAAGCGTTGCTGAGGCTAGAGCTCAGGGAATACGCCAATGAAGAGTGGGAGCGCCGACTGTGCGAACTGAACACGCATGGCGCCTCTTTATGGCGCCTTACCAAGACCATTCTGAGAGCCCCAGAGCTTAGGACGCCACTTGTATCTGGGGCGAGAATAGCTGAGTCCGACAGAGAGAAGGTGGGGATTATGACTGACCACCTGGAAAGTGCCTCCAAGCCTATGGATACACTAAACCAGGATCACGTCCACCAGATTGAAACCACCGTTGAGCGGTTTCTGGCAAACACATTTGACCAGCAGGAGGTACAACTGACCAGCCCAGTGGAGCTAGCAACACTACTGAGCAAAACATCCCTATACAAGGCCTTAGGGTATGACGGGGTTCCTTACGCCGCCGTAAAGGCTCTACCGCCCACATGGTTGAAGCTCATAGCTCACCTTTTCAACAGCTTACTCAGTATTGGCTACTTCCCTAAGTCCTGGAAACATGCCAAAGTAATCACAATAAAAAGCCAGGTAAGGACCCGCAGGATCCCCAAAACCACCCCGATCAGTTTGCTACCTGTTTTGAGTAAGCTGTTGGAAAAGGTGGTGCTAAGTCCACTCCAGAAACCGCTGGACTCTCACCCAGTGCTGCGGCCAGAACAGTTTGGTTTCAGGCGGCAGCACTCCACCACCCACCAATTGCTTCGCATGGTGGATGAAATCATCACAGGTTTTAACAATCAACACTTTGTCCCGGCGTTGTTTCTAGACATACGCGGGCCTTTGACACCGTCTGGCACCAAGGTCTCCTGCACCGACTAATCCACTATAATATCCCTTCCTATCTCATACACCAAATTGCATCCTACCTGAATGTCCGTACCTTCACTGTCTCCGTCTCAGAAGTCTTTTCCTCTCCCCGACCTATCGGCGCAGGAGTTCCCCAAGGCATTGTCCTCGGCCCGGTTCTCTTTTTGGCTTATATAAATTCTCTACCATCCTGCACAGGCTGCTCACTGTACTTCTACGCAGACGACAACGCAATTACAACTAAATCTACACGTCACCAGGTTGCTGTCAAAAGACTGCAACGCTACGCAGATCAGCTAACCACGTGGTTTACCACCTGAAGACTGGCTGTAAATCCCAACAAATCCCAGGCAGTAACCTTTACACGACGTAAAATTGCGGATGTCCCCGACATCTCCATTGCGGGCGACAGTGTTCCATGGGGCACAGAGGCTACATACTTCGGAGTACGACGCGATGTGAAGCTGACATGGAAGCCCCACATCAGTGAGCTAGCCAACAAAATTAGTCGTAGGATGGCCATGCTATATCCCTTATATTCGAAATTTTCTCCGATGTCCGTCGGAAACAAAGTGTGATATACAAACAGGTACTTAGACCAGCGCTGACATATACCTGCCAAGTCTGGGGCATAGCCGCCTATTGTCATCTCCATCGCTTACAAGTCTTACAAAACCGTTTCCTCCGTACTGCCACTGGCACTGGTACATCGCAAACTCCAACATCCACAGTGAACTAAACTTCCCAACCCTAATTGGCTACATCCTTCAACTTTACAAACAATTCCACTCCAGTCTCCCCAACAATTTCAATTCCCTCATCCGCGGCCTCGGGGAGTATGACATCGACCTCGGAGCTCCCTACAAACGCCCCAGACTAATGATCATGAATTAAGTACATCGTAACATTCAATCATTACACACACACACACACACACACACACACACACACCTGTACTATCAATGCCACCATTCACTCACAATCACCTCATTAACCATACCTCAGCCAGAAAAGGACTTTGTCCTGGCATAGTAAAAGCTTGGGAATCCCCTCCCCTTCAGGGAGAGGTTCTCCTTCCGCTCATTTGCAGTGGTTGGGCACCTCGAGGATCTGATTCTTACGGCCCTGACCGCGGAGGGCCACAGGCCATGTGCGACTTTGAGCATGTAGGTGGGCGATAATCCCCTCGGGACCCCCATGGCGACGACGCTGCAGGAAGGGATGCTGAGTTTGTCTTGGTCTTGGTTGCTTGGTACTGGTTTTTGTGCTGTTAGTGGTTCTGGGGTTGTTGAGAGGGAGGTGCAGGGAGTTTCGAGTTCATGGTTGGTGTTCTGACTCAACTCAGGAGGTAAAGCGGTTGGAGTAGATAGCGGAGGGAGGGAGGAGGAGTTGTTTCTTTGTAGAAGACTCTGTCCCATTTCTCCAATAGGGTGCGAAAGGGTGCCAGCCGCTCCTTAGCCGCCCTTTCCAGCTCGAGCCGAGCGAGCGTCTTCAAGAGCGGTGCTAGCGATGCTGTTTAGGGTGGCTTGTGGTGTGCTGAGAGGCGAGCCGGCCGGTCGGGTCTTCTTCGCAGGATGTGAAGTGCTGGGAAGCCAGGTGTCTGCGGCCGGAGTGTCGGAGCTGGTCAATGGCGAGTCAGCGGAGATTGCCTTCTTCCCCATCTTGATCCCTGTGCGTTGAACTCAAGAATCGCCTGCCTTGCGCCGCCCGCCGCGAACTAAACAGCAACTGGTTTGCAAGATTCAAGAATTTTTATTGTTAGAAAATTTCCTGTGGCCTTACAGGGGATGGCCTTGCAGGATACAATTTGCGTTTCTGTACAGTTATCTAGCTTAATATTAAAGTTGGTTGTGTGTAAACAACCCATACATGCCCCATATAGTGGGGCATGAGAAATAGTTATTTTTTGCAATTTATGTCATTGCTTATGTGTTACAGTTAGTCTAACGTGAAATTATTATTAGTATTACTACTTTTTTTGAAACATTTATATGATGCAAGTGAGTAGCAGTAGGAAGGGGGAGGGGAAGGGGAGGGGCGGTATGCCTTTATTTACATTGATAGTAGAAGGAGCCTATTAACATATTTACATTTTTACAGCTTTATATCATTTTTATCCGCCTATATTTGCGGTGAAGAGGTGTGCCTCTGCATATTTTCTGAATGACCATATTCGGGTGGACCCGGATTTTGGCCCAGAGTGTTGATAATCTGCTGTTAATCAGCTGCTCTATAGGCTTGATTCCTCTCTCCCGATGTATGGTTTTGTTTGTGGTTATGATTGAAACGTGATGTAATTTCCTTAGTGCTAGGTTTTGTGTGATCTGAAGGGGTGCCATTACTATTTTTGGGACGTGATCCCATGCTGCACTGGCGTAGGTAAGTAGGGTTAAAATGAATGCTTTGTATAGTATGAGTTTTGTTTTCAGTTTTACGAAATTACTACGAAATACAGGAGCGCACAGCGTTAGACGTTGCCGCCCACGACTGGCTGTATCTCTCAGATGTTCCCGCCACAGCAGTTTGGAGTCTAGCTCAACGCCTAGGTAGCGTGTATGCCGACGAAAGGGTAACTGTTGCCCGTTTATGTTTAGTTCAATGGCCGGAGGTTTGTTTTTCTTTGTGAAAAATACATGTGTGCACTTGAATGCATTGATTTGTATTTTCCATGTCTGCAGTCATGTCAAGAAGTTGGTTTAATTTTGTAATCTTAATAGGCCGTATTTGTGATTTTGGTGATGAGCGTAGAAGACCGTGTCGTCGGCATACAGAGCCACCTTGCATTGGTGATGTTCCGGGAAGTCACTGGTGTAGACTGCGTATATGTATGGGGCCATCATGGCTCCTTATGGAACTCCACCTTCTATGCTTCGTTGTGTTGATTTGCTTTGGGAGACCTGTACGTGGAAGCTGCGATTTTTTAAATAGCTGATAATGAGGGGTTTTTGTACAGTTTGAAGCTTATGCCCTTATGTCAGGCATTTGTCAAATGCAGCCTCCACATCGAGAAATAAAGTCTGTGTGGAGGCCACGTTGCTAAACTGTTCGGTGACGTCATCAGAAAATTTTAACAGTTGCAGCTCTGTTGAGTGATGCTTTCTGAAACCGAATTGAAATTTTGATATTACATCGTATTTCGAAACAGATTTTTGTATTTTTGTCAGTAGAAGCTTCTCGAACAGTTTACCAACGGCGGAGAGCAGACTTATTGGTAGGTAGTTTTTTTGGTTGCCGAATGTTTTTACGTGGTTTGTGTATAATTACAACTTTCGCCTGCTTCCAGGCAGCAGGGAGGTAATGGTGCTTTAAGCAAGCATTAAATATTTTTGTGGTCTGAACTAGTGCCTTCCGGGGCAAAATGCGTAGGTCTTCATTGCGCACTCCTTCGGGGCCAGCGGCTTTGCCTAGCTTTAGTGTTTTAAGTTGTTAGAAGACTTCCTGGATTGTAAACAGGGGTAGTTTTTGTTTCGACTCGTTGGCCTCCCATGCTAGAAACCATGCCTCAATCTCGTGTTCATGCACTTGATTGGCGCTCGGATTTTCTTTAAAGTGATCCTCGAGTATGTCTGCAAATACTTCTGCTTTGTCAGTAGTTGAGAATACAAGGCCTCCCCTCCAGCCCTTGGAGGGCCTGAGTGTTAGTATGCACTAATCCGGCGCTTTTGAAGCTCCGTAGCACCTGCAAGAGCGAACCATCATTGTGGATGCAATTTTGCATCTTTTTCTCCCACCTGTCGTGATTGTTGGTGGTTATTTGTGCTTTTATAAGTTTACGCGGCCAGTTTGCTGTGACTTTAAATGTGGGCGTTCCGGTTTCGCGCCACCGGCGTGTGCATCTTCGTCGTCTAGCAATCAGGTGCTCCACCTCTGGGTACGTGACCCATGGGGTGTGCGCGTGGGAGGTTCAGTGCTGTGTATCTTGGCTGTCCGCAGAGAAGCAGTAAAGCTTGCGACTCCCTGGTCAATTTTCTCTGTGCTGGTGTACTCCAGTTTGGGTGTAGCCAGTTTGTGCAACAGTGCTTTGCATTTGTTCCAGTCAGTCACTGGAGTTACAGGCACGATTTTGGCCGTAGTTCTATTCAAGCGGCCGTGCACCGTGAATATATGGGCAGGTGGTCCGAATCTAGGCTGTGATAAACATGTAACTGTTGTCCCACTTGCATCTGCTTGGTAATTATGAAGTCTAAGATGTCTGGCTCGTAGAGTCCAGGTATGTGATAGAAAGTCGGGTCAGACTTTGTGTATCTCAACGTCTTCTGTGTTAAGTACATAGTCTGCAAGAGCGGTGCCTAGTTGGTTAGTCCTGCGCGAGTTCCAAAAAGGGTGATGGGCATTAAAATCCCCTGCTATCAGTACATTTTCTTCCAGATCGAGAATTTTGTTGAGGTCCTCGATGAGATCCCGGCTACCTGGAGGCTGGTATGCAGCAACCAATAGTATTGGTTTGGTTTTGTGTTCCTACTCGTATTGCAGTACACTCGAGGCATTGCATCCGTGGAAGCCGTGCTCGGGCGAAAACAATGTTAGATTTTATGGCAATGGCTGTTCCCCCCCCTGGCCTTGAGTCTCTGTCTGTGCGTATACTATTGTAATCGGGAATGTTGACGACATACCCCGGTTTTAATTTTGTTTCCCCTATGAACGCTAAATCCAACCTGTTTTTGCGCAGGAAGCCTTCCAGTTCATATTTCTGCCTTGGGACGTCATTGGCGTTACAGAGCAGAGCTCCGAAGGAAGTTGTGCGCTCTCCTGTAAGTGCCATTTAGTTAAATGCATTATCAATGAAGGCTACAATTGCTTCTAATTTCCCCATTAAATCTGTGCTGCTTTTAATGGCAGCGACTAGGGCTTTCAAATGGTGCAATATTTTTGTAATATTCATTGATTTTGTTAATTCAAAGATTTCTTTTAGACCATTTAGTCCCGTTGTGGGCTCTCAAATGACTGCAGTTGGCTCGGCCGTGCCCCTTTGGGGCTGTTGTTGCCCACTTGCCAGTTGGGCAAAGGTATGGCCTTCCCGTACAAACACTGGGTTTGTGATTTGTCTATTTGCATGGTGCTTTTGCAGTTGCCTATTGAGGTTTGCAAGTTGCCGCCTGTCGTGTTCCTTTTGAAAAGTGTCACAACCTCGGTAGTTGGCGGGATGATGTTGGCCGCAGTTGGCACATTTAGCTGTGACGTTTTCCTTGCCTCTTTCAGGGCAAGTGAGTAGGCGGTGGGCACCCCCGCAGAGTGCACATTTGGTGTGTAGTGCACATAATTTGTAGGTGTGACCCAGTTTTTGGCAGTTAAAACACTGCGTGATATGGTTTTGAGTTTTAAATTGCTCTATTTGGGCTATTACGTGATATATTTCACGTTCAAAGATGAGTTTTTTATGCTTTTCGATGCACTCAAGCGTAACCACAAATATAGGCTGAGGCATACCTTTGCTTTCCATTTGCTTCACCGTGAGTGGTGTGTATCCTTTGCTGGTGATGTCTTCTTTAATATCTTCCGGGTCCATGTTTCCGGCAGTCTTTTAATAGCGTAGCGGATGGGCAGCTCGTCCTTGGGCGTGAAGCTGTAGTATCGTACGCCTGCATCCCTTAAGGCGTCCATTATTGGTATAAATTCCATGCGTCTTTGGAGCATTGCTTTCAGGCCGTTACTATTGTTTTGGGTGGTATATGTTTTGCTGGGGCAGATACTTCGCAGTATTCGAAGTACTATGTTGATTGAATTCTGATCTGGGAACATTATTCGCGGGGGTTTATTTTCTCTGGGATTGTCAGGTACAGTTTGGTGAGGTTGCTGGGTTATTGGCGTTGGTGGGATGGATTGGTTTGTCAGTTTTGGGTTCGTATTTTGAGGAGTGGATGGTTGAGTCGGGGCTATTTTTGGGGTTGTGTTGGTAGCAGGTTTTGGGGTTTTGGGTTTAAGTTGTTTTGGTCGGAGTGGTAGGGGGGCTGCGACGGCTCCTTGTGTGCTGTCATTCTCGTCCTCGCTGTCTGCGGAAGAAAAGACACGGTACTTGTTATTTGTGGGCAGCTGGAAGAGCTCCTTTGCTGCTCTCGGGCGCGAGGCGTCTCCCTCCTTGTCGGTTTCATTTGAAAGGTGGCGCCGGCGTCTGTGGGAAGTGGGGATCCAGGAGTTTTTACGCTCCTCCAGCCGTTGTCGTTTGGCGTTATTCTCTTGCAGGATTTGCGTTAGAGAGTTTGCAACCGATCCGCAACCCTCCTCGGTCGGCTGCATGTTGCTCAGTAGCGTTGTGTAATAAATTTGCTCCTTCCGGAGCTCTGCAATCTCGGTCTGCAAGCGTACGATTTGCTCGTCTGCTTCAGGCTCCTAAGTTAGACTGGGCTGCACATCTTGAACGTCTGCTTCAGTACTGGTGCTGGGGGCAGGTGGCGGTTCTGTCATGGTGTCACCCATAGTTAAGGGGGGGTGTGGTGTGGTGTTTTCTGTTTCGGAAGTTGGCGGGGGTTTATCTCTGGGGGGGGGGCATTGCCTACTTTCATGTGGGTTTCCCCACCCTGACGAGGCCGCCAGGTGAGCTTGCAAGGTTTTTTAGTTTTGGATGACTTTGTATATGAGGACACAAGCGCTGGGAAAAGTAACAACAATACACTGTTTCACAATTGCACATGTGTTGACTCAGAGAGTACTTTCCGTAAGTACACTCTGAAGCAGTAATAATGACGCCCCTGATTAAAATAATACTGAATGTTAATCTTATCAATCAAAGATATTATAAATAGTATTACAGATAGTGTGTGCAATTTATGTATATTCATGTTAGTTGCTAAGATCTTTGTGTATTGTACATGTGTTGGGTATTTTCTTGGATAGTTGCCGTCAATATGCAGAGTCCAAAAAGAAAGTGAATGGCATTGTGCTAGGCGATGAATAGACGGCTAGTCACTCTTGGTAGATTTTGTTATAAGAATTCTTTTGTGTAAGAAAAAGGGTCGTCTATTTTAACTTCTGTGGACTTTCATTTTTATTTAGCCTACAAAAGGGAACAGTAGGAAAGATTGAACAATAGAGGGTGAAAATCGAAAGTGAACTAACAAAATTAAAATAAGGGAAAATAGAGATCGGTTAAAAGTGACAGCTCAGGGAAGAGCCAAGAAAAGAATCTGAGAAGTTTTGGAAAGTCATGGAGAAGTGAGTTTTGGAAAGCCATCGGGAGAGGTGGAGCTTTTGGCAAGCCTTCATGATAGGAGAGTTTTTTAAGCCGTCAGTGAGTAAGCGAAGGGAATAGTAAATTCGGTATAGTAAAAATTGAGCATTCGTGGAAGTATATATATATATATAGAATTGAGAAGTCATGAGAAAGAGATTTTGGGGGCAGTAAGTGTCGAGCAGTCAAGGTGTAGAGAAAGAACCGGGCGGTGATAGTTAGTCACTGAGTTAAGATAAGAGTCAAGTGATCTTGAAGTCCCATAGAACTTAGAAAGACGATCCTTTGCAGAGAAGCAGTGGCAGAAGAAAATAAACAGTTTCATAATCAGTCTTGTACTCTGCTTAAATATTCCCTAGTTCCCGACAATTTCCACCCGTTGACCTGAAAAGGTAACAAAAGATCCAGCTACATATATATAAGAAGCTAGCCGAGGCAAATCGACGCATCGAGACAGCTGCGGGAGAGAAGATGAACTTCACTGGATTTCGTAATATTCTTAAATCATAATTAATTAACACCATCATCCATTGTCTACCCTTCCTTCCTCCCATTCAAAACCGTCGCAACTCACTGGGGAAAGTATATTTTGGGGAGGTTGCACTTTTCACTTCCACTTTCTCTTATTTAATTAGGCACTTTCACTGATTCACAGGTATAAGGCTGCTCTCCCTGAGAAGTAGTAGCTCTTAAACCGTGCTCTTTGGCCTCGCTGATGTTCTCCAACTGTCCAGGACGGAGATGCTGCGGCCGATTTTTGGGCCCCTGAAAGATGGCAACCCAGAAAGCAGGTGCGCTCTCAGAGGTCCTGAAGAGTAGGCAACCCAACCAACAGCTGTTTTCTTGGGGGTCCGGAACAGGAATCGTGTCCAAGGTAGCTGGGAGGCAGCTGCACACAGCCGGCTCTTCTAAGAGCCACACCCGGGAGAAACGACTCTCGGGTCGAGCCGGTGAAGACATCGCAGAACACCGAAGCCTTCCACGCCGAGACAGCCGAGCCTCCCGGAGCTACAGAGATTGGTCGCCGGGGAACTTCTTCGACGGCCAGATAGCAACCGGGTGGAAGAAGTGAGCCGCAGCGAGTGAGAGTCGCCGTGTCGGTAACCGCGGCCGCAGCGCCCGTTACTTGCAGCTACTTACAGGCGCACCCGCAGTTTAGCTGGGCAGAGAGTCACGACCGCAGCCAACAGTCTTTGACTGGTCTCTAGGCGCCTCTTATTGGGGTTGGTCCGCTGATTTTCGGGCTTTTTAGCACCCAGTTTCTGTACTTTTCTTCCACCTTCACTTTTTCCTCTTTTCTGTATAGGTTAAAAACTTAAAACTACACCCTCCAAACTCACACACTCTAAACTTAAACACTTAAACTTACACTCTAATTTCTACAAACTCAATAGCGAAGACCGGTAGAGCGCATGTCCTCTCACCCTCTTCCTTGTCCTCCTCGACAAAGATGGTGAAGGCCAGGACCCTGGATGTCTCCGTAGATGAGCAGCAACCAACGCAGTCGCCGAAGAAGGGAAAGGTCCCTGCCAAGACGTCAGCACCTAGGAAGAAGACGTGGACGAAGAAGAACACTGCGACATTACCCACTACACCTACAAATCCACAGCAGACGCCTCCCTCTCCCTCTCCTAAACCTACTCCTTCTCCTTAACCTACTCCTTCTCCTAAACCTACTTCTTCTCCTAAACCTGGCTCCTCCAAGGACTCAGACAATACTCTGACTGTCACCAACACCAACACTCACCTCTCCCCAGCTACACACGCACCTAATTATGCAGACGCCACTAGGACACCTCCCAACAAATATACAGAGAAACGGGGCGATTTGGCGCCTCTCTTCATCAACAAAGGCCAGGCCAACTGACACACACTCCTCAAAGAATTTGATACTACGCACACAACACACAACTACACTGTACACACCGCTCCACGCTCCGGAGACTACGCGGTCAAGGCGACCTCCTTGAGTAAATACAAGGAACTCGTTCACTTCCTCAAGGGAAAGGATGCACAGTTTTACCTCCTTCCTCACCCAGAACTCAGGACCGTTAGATTTGTAATCAAAAGACTGTGCGTCCAGTTCTCCGGATAGCACATAAGACAGTAACTGGCTATCCGCGGGTTTGAGGTGATCCGCACCGTGCAGATATGACGCCGCTCTAGGAATAGGGAACCCCTGCCTATGTTCCTAGTGGAACTGCAGGACACTGTGGAGAACAGAAGGATATTAGACCTCCAATACCTGGCACACTTTAGAGTTAGAATAAAACCTTTAGGGCCGCCCGCAGTGCTCACGTTGCCAACACCTGTGGCACGTGCAGCGAGAGTGTAGGACTCCACAGCCAATCTGAGCCAAATGAATAGGACCCCATTTCTCAGGTACCTTCAGCGTTCCGCCAAAGGAACGAAAGTGCGTGCTATGTGGCTCCAAGGGCCATGGTGCAACATGGCGCGGTTGCACCGCATGACAGACCGCACTTAAGAAAGCTTCGCCGCAACAACCCCAGCGGGCCAGGGACCCTCCACCCCCATAGAGCAATAGCGTTTGAGGGGCAATGGTTTATTACAGATAATCGTGGACGGACGCGACCTGCCCCTAATTCAACCCCCTTTGCAGCCAGTGAACCACAGGCACCGCCCATGGAAACCCTGGCACCTAAAGAGCGACACCCACCACGACAGAAGAAGCAGAATACACACACACCAACATTTACACAACCTCCCATAATGTGCGGAAAGAGCCCTTTCAGGCCTAGATCGCTCACCCCTCGCGAACACGTAGAAAACGGCGAAGCTATGGCAAAATTCCTATGTGAGTTAGGACTGGCAAATTCAGGACTGCCCATGGACTTCTTCCGGGCCCATGCCAGATGGCTCTTGGAAACAATCAGCTGCCCTCGAACCCATCCTGAACTAGTCTTCGACCACATACGCACCTTCTTTGGAATTCTTCATTAGCACTGTCATGGCTAGCTCAAACACAATGAACATAATCTACTGGAATGCGCATAACATCCGCCGTAAAAGAAAGGAACTAACAGAATTTCTGCAACGGAACTCGATTCAAATTGCACTTATTAATGAAACACACTTAGAACCAGATGATAGATTCAATATTCCGGGATATACTGTGTATCGCACCGACCGAAATAGAAGGGGGAGGGACAGCAGTAATTATGTCAAATAGCGTTAACCACTTTCAAATCTACGTACCACCACTTTCACGTTTAGAAGCTACCGCGGTCAAAGTAGAACTCCTAAGGTCGTCAATGACCTTAGCTGCAATATATAACCCCCCCAGGCGACATCGACATAAATGACCTCGATACAATTATGCAACTAGACACTAAACTGATAGCTGCAGGGGATTACAACGCCAAGCACTATCTCTGGAACTGTATCAACCCCAATGAAAACGGGGGAAAACTGCTACCATACATAAATAATAACAATTACCGAGGAGCCCACATATGTCTCCCACATAGTCAACAACATATCCGATATATTAGACATAGCAATACTAAAAGAAATAACAACAGAAACAAACACCAGGATGATGCATGAACTAACATCAGATCACTACCCGGTACTGCTGCAACTCGAAGCTCCAATCACGTTTATGCAAGAACCACTAAGGCATAACTACAACTTAACCGACTGGGAAATCTTCACATCCGCAGTAGACAAACACATTACGGAAATTCATATTGACTCACATGAAAAGCAAGATGAGACGCTAGATATCATTGACAACGCCATCTTGCAAGCCACTGAGGAATGCGTGCCTATATGCCATAGGCCGTCAAATCCAGTGAGCTTCCCGCGTGACGTAAGAGCTGCCACTCATGACAGGAACCGCGCCAGACGCAAATGGCAGCAAACCAGAAACTTAATACACCGCAACAAATATTACGCATGTAGGGAACACGCAAATAATTTAATCAGAGAATATACGAGAAACCAGTGGAACAACCAACTGGAAAACATAAACCCACAGCAACACACTATCTGGAGAGCTGCTAAATGCCTAACACGCAACTACAGCAACACACCACCACTCCACACGGCCAATGGCATAGCAGCAACTTCACAAGAAAAAGCTGAAGCATTTCCAGATGAATTGGCTGACACCTTCACGCCAAACACTGACGCGTATGACAAGACGTTCGCTAGACTCGTGGAAGAAGAAGTGCGCCCAATTGGGACAAATCGCACTCACAATAAAACAAGAAAAACCAACGTTGGCGAAATTAAATGCCTCATTAGTCACCTCCCAACTCGAAAAGCACCAGGATCAGACAAAATACCAAATATCGTATTAAAACACCTACCAAAACGAGTACTCGAACTATTTGCAGATATACACAACTACACGTTAGAACATGGGCGCTTCCCACCCAAAATGGAAAGAAGCAAAAATTCTGCTCTTTCCCAAGCCATGAAAGGCCAATTAGCCTATTAAATACACTGAGCAAGGTCCTTGAGAAAATAATACTAAAAAGAATAAACTCACACATCATTAAAAATAACATAATAGTAGAGAAACAATTTGGGTTCAGACCGCACCACTCAACCACGCTACAACTACTAAGAATGACGGAAAACATCACGCGTGGCTTCAATACCAACAGGTCAACTGGCTTAGTTTTCCTGGACATCGAGCGAGCCTTTGATAAAGTCTGGCATGCTGGCCTTATCAAGAAGCTGGCTGACTACAACCTCACAGACTCGCTGGTTGCACTAACCAAAGACTATCTTTCAAATCGCACATTCAGAACAAGCGTAGGCAACTCTCTATCCTCTAGCCGACCCTCAAAGCAGGAGTACCCCAGGGAAGCCTACTTGGACCTACCCTGATTAACACTTACATAAATGACACGCCCGATTTCACCACGGCCAGCAAGTTCATATACGCCGATGATACAGCAATCACGACACAATCGACAACTCCACGAATAATCCACATTAGATTGCAAAATGCACTAAACACATTCGAACCATGGTTCAAGAAGTGGAGAATTAAAGTAAATACCAAGAAATGCGAAGCAATCATATTTACAAAACGACTGAAGCATTGCCCTGAGAGGCATGCACTCCCAGCATTAATATACAACGGTGAACCTATTGAATGGAAGTCCAAAGTTACCTACTTAGGTGTAGTAATGGACCATGACCTAACCTGGAAACACCACATTAACATGGTTAGAGCCAAAGCAAACACACAACTAAATAGACTGTACCCAATCTTCAATGTAAACAGCGGACTTCAACTAGGCATGGGCCTAACACTATACAAAACTCTAATACGACCTATACTAACATACGCAGCCCCAGTATGGGGATATACTACCAAAATACATCTCCATAGGCTCCACACAATGCAAAACCGCATTCCGCGAATAATTACCAAACTCCCACCTATAGCGCCTACAGCATTATTGCACGAGGAACTAAAAATACATTCAATAGAAGAATTCATAAAGCTACTAAGCTACAATTTGTACAAAAACAAAAACAAAAAAGATTCATAACCAACTAATTCAAAAACTAAGTGAATACCAAACCACTCATAACAAACATATGCAACCTCTATCACTTTTGACAGAACAATTGGCCTGGGGGAACAGAAATAAACATCCAAGAATACCTTGAACAACTAGTAAAATTCCCCTAGCCATGGCAGGCTGATGGAAGCCTGAAACATTTGCAACCACCAATACACTACAAGTAATATCCACAATCCACAAACAGCTGCCCTCACAAGTCCTTGTGCTACCAAGCCAAGGCGGCTCCGGGGGATGAGGGCCCCCCACAGCGACACATTAGGTAGATGCCCAGGCTCTACAGGCCATGTGATCGCTTACATGAATCCTGCACGACTATAATTATTCTAGGAACACATACAGAATCTATATAAATATTATATGGAAAAAATGCAAATGAATACTTTCCTGTACATACATTAAACTAGGACTGGCCCTAATACTAACACTAATAACTACCATTTTAATATGTTCTAGAGACTAGGCTCCCCGAGCCGATGCAGTCAAATGAATCCCACGAGGTAAGCCATAGAATACTAGCAAGTAGAACAGCAAATTAATTCATAGACTCCACCCGCATACTTACAGCATGAAAATAACTAACAGCAACTGCAAACACCAATAACAGTAGGCGCATGCCACTCACTCATTACCTTTACCTTTACTCCCTTTTGCATGGGCACTCACGCCAACTCTAACTCCCTGTGGGGGCGCTCTGGGCCATTATGGTCAAGTGCGTATCCCGGACAAACAGCACGCCTATCGCTTCTGCATGCACGCATGCGAGCCCTACATCTATCTCCACTGAATTCCGGGGTGCAATAGCGGTACCCGAACACACCTCTCCTATCAATTCCTGCATGTTATTAGCACTAATAGCATGGGGAGGCGATGTAGAATGTTTCTAGGTTTATCGCTACCGAGATGGGGCGAGGTGATGCCCCTTCTCGCCCTCCCTTCGGGGGGGGATTTAAAAAAATATAAAAAAGCAGCTGGGGGAGAGAGAAGATATTTCTGGCTAACGTAGACCCAACTACAGCACTTGCCGACAGCATGTGGTGACGAAACTATCTGCGCACCGCAACCGCATACACGCCATTTATGGCTATTTCCTGAAGAGTGCGCAAGCATCACAGGCATCATGGCAAACATTCCCACTTCGGCACACCGCCCGGACTAGGACAATTGCACTACCAGTACCTTCAACACCACTCGTAAACAGTTTTGAACATCTGCAATCAGCAGGAACATCAGAATCTACCAGTGCAGCCCCAGAACCCAATCCTACCGGCGCAACCAAACGACGCCGGAACTCTGGCTTCTCAATCACAAACTTGGAAACCTCCGACCCAATCCCACCAGTAAACCATAACCAACCTAACATACTCCGCCAACCCAAACCAACGCCTATATTCCTACAGGATCCTCAAGAGGCCCGCATCCTAGTTCCAAAACTGAACTCAGTTCCTGATCTCTTATACACCCTCAAGAATATGCGGGGAACCATAGCAATTCTGCCGGAGACACCCGCAGACCACCGACTTATTCGGAAATTGCTGGAAGAAGCAAGCACCCAGTTTGTAACCACATTGCTCCCAGAGGAGCGAATTCTGCACGTACAATAAAGGACGTGCCCATATATGTGACAGAGCAGGACATGCAGCAACACCTAACGTCCAAAGGTTATCCAAATGAACGTGTAGGACAACTGCGTTGCAACAGAAGTGCTGACCAGCGCCCATTACCCCACTTCAGGGTGGCCCTCCAAAAGACAGACATGGCGCTGAACATCTACCAGGAGACGCGGATGTTTTCTGCTATCGTCCGGGTAGAACTCTACAAACCATCATCTCGCCCACAGCAGTGCACCAACTGCGAAATGTTTACACACAGTGCACCTGGATGCAAATTGCAAACAGTGTGCTCGCACTGTGCGCAAACTGGCCATTCCAGAAAGGAATGCCCCTTATTGGGCTCTACCCCGCCTCGATGCTTCAACTGTGGAGCGAATCACCTCTGTAGATACGCCAGGTGCCCTGTTGTGGCAAGAGGCTCGCCTCGAAGTAAAAGCCACTAAAGGAGGCAGAATGTCTCGCTTTTACGAGGCACCACTCCTGCGCAATACGCAAGGTCTTCCCAAGGAAGCCTTTTCAGGAGCCCGACATCCACGTTTGCCGCCAAGGGTGCCAATTGAGTATCCATCATACGCTGCAGCCAGCACCTCAACAACACAACCTGGCCAGCCTTCAACCTCCGCAAGTGCGGAAACAGGGCCAGAGCCTTTTCCCTCGGCCCCACAAGTAACTCCGGCTCCGGTGTCTACCGCAACACCTGCAGCACAACAGCAGCCGCGCCAGAGATCCCAGGGTCAACCGCAGCAGCAACAACAAACACGACAACGGCGAGAGCAGTTTCCACCTCTCCCTTCCAAATCCACACCCATCCCAACACCGGACCCCACTTTCCTCCAGGTGATGGCGAAAATCCCGCTACACCTACAAACAGCTTCGAAGCCATCCTAAACCGACCACCAACAGTACCCGCCGAGACCATCCTGTCACACTGTCTTCTCTTTCCTGCTCCAAAATGACTGCTAACTCTACCAAGAATATCAACCCTGCTCGACTCAAAGCCTGTTCTTGGAACGCCCACGGTCTCCGAGATAAGCTGCGAGAGACAACACATTTTGCGATCTCCAACCAATTACAGCTGCTGCTGGTGTAGGAAACACGGCTCACACCCAACATCAAGACAACTATTCCTGGTTACATCTGCCACATGTCAGATAGGCTGGATGGCTATGGAGGAACAGCGATCTTCATCCAAAGCTCCGTACAACAACACCGCCTACATCTGCCTCAGTTGAGCAACATGGAAGTGACGGGAATCCTACTGCAGACTACCGCAGGTCCCGTCAACTGTTATTCCGTCTACATAACCCCTGGCAAGCCCCTCCTGCCAGGCGAACTGCAGGACATATTCAATTCCCTCACTGCCACTGTAGCTATGGGGGACTACAATGCAAAACATACGAACTGGAACTCCACCACAATATCACACCGTGGAACAGTGTTTCACCAGTTTGTCACAGACCGAGACCTAGCAGTGCTCTCCCCTACCTCTCTCACGAAAACCCACGGTGATTGACGACCACCAGACTGGCTCGACATCGACCTCCTTTCAAATGTGAGATGGCACCCTCGCCTCTTCACGATCCCCGAACTATCCTCAGACCATTACTCCATCCTCCTCCTGTTTCACACACGCCCGGGATTAAATCACCCTGCGCCACTCCAAACCCCCGTAAAACAAATTGGAAAAACTACCCTGCACTGCTAGCGCAAACCATGCCACACTTCATACCTTGCACTACGGTAACTGAGGCAGACACCTTGTTAGAGGCGGTGACCTTCACCATCCAACAGGCCATACACCAATCTACCCCAGCTCCCGGAAGGAGATCCCACCAGTCTCACCTACCCCACAACATCAGACACATTATCACCAACAAAAATATGGCATGGCGGCGCTATCAACACACCCGGTGCCCGTAGGATCGGCGAGAATTCAACCGCCTGCAACAACTACTGAGACTGCAACTCTGGGACTTTGCAAACCAGGAATGGGAGCAACGCCTGTCCGAACTGAACACGCGGGATGTTTCGCTGTGGAGGATGACTAAGGCTCTCCTGCGTCTCCCCACGCCAAGCAAACCTCTCATATTTGGAACACGAGCGGCCGAATCAGCCTGGGAAGAGGTGGAGCTGATGGCGGACCATTTAGAAAACACCTTCACTCCAGTTGATACACCAAACTCCGACCATGTACACCAGGTGCATACCGCCGTTCAAGACTACCTGCTGGTCCCACCAGATGTGCAGGCAATAACCTCTACAAATCCTGCCGAACTAACCAATCTTCTACTGCAATCACAGCCGTTCAAAGCCTCAGGCTACGACGGCATAACATACACTGCGCTGCGAGCTTTTCCGCCAGCGTGGCTTGATTTGATAGCGCAATTATTCAATAGGCTGATGTACCTAGAGCATTTCCCAGCTAATTGGAAACACGCAAAGATCATCACCTTCCCCAAGCCAGGCAAGGACGCTCGGACTCTCTCCAACCATCGCCCGATAAGCCTCCTGCCTGCGCTAAGCAAACTATTTGAGAAGATGGTGCTTGCTCGACTACAGCGCACAGTCGATGCCCACGACGTCCTGCGGCCGGAACAATTCGGCTTCAGAAGGCATCATTCAACCACACACCAACTACTGCGCGTAGTGCCAACAGTAGCCCGCGGCTACAACAACCAGCACTTAACTCCGGCGTTATTTCTCGACCTCACGCGGGCCTTTGACACTGTCTGCCACCAAGGTCTCCTGCATCGCCTCATCTCCTACTCCGTTTCCTCATATCTCACACATCTGTTTCACTCCTACCTCACCAATAGATCCTTTTCAGTCGCCATCGAGAATGTCCACTCAACCCGAAGACCTATGCGTGCAGGAGTCCCGCAAGGCAGTGTCCTCGGCCCGATTCTATTTCTAACTTATATCAATACCGTGCCATCCAAGCTGTTCTCTGTATCTTTACGCCGATGATACGGCTATCACGATGAGCTCTACCCGTCAACAAAACGCTGTGGCGAGACTGCAAGTCTACGCCGACATCTTGACTACGTGGTTTAATATGTGGCGGCTAGCAGTTCACTCCAGCAAATCACAAGCCATTATATTCTCAAGACGACCCCTGCAAGATATGCAGAATATCAGAATAGCTGGAGGAGCTGTCCCTTGGACCACAGAGGCCACATATCTAGGTGTGCGGCTAGACATGAAGTTAACATGGAAACCACACATCAACGAGTTGGCAAACAGAGTCAATAGGAGGATGGCAATGTTGTACCCTCTATTTTCTAAATTCTCAACGATGTCCGTCGGAACTAAAGTGCTGGTTTACAAGCAAGTACAACGCCCGGCCCTAAATATGCCTGCCAAATCTGGGGAACGGCAGCCAAAACCCATCTCGATCGCTTACAAGTTTTGCAAAACCGGTACCTTCGGACTGCCATGAACTCCGGCTGGTACATACCAAACCGGAACATACACCAGGACCTACACCATCCAACCATCTCCGAATACATCCTAAACCTCTCAAAATCCTTCCGATCCCAGTTACCCAAAACCTTCAACTCCCTGATCCGAGGACTCGGGGAATATGACATTGACCCTGGACCTCGCAGAAAGCGTCCTGGACTCCCTCCCGTTCCCTAATATCCTCACAAACGAATTCAATTAAACTGACCTTAAAATCGCTTAAAACTAAAGCTCCACTCACGCATATCTACCCCACCGCTGAACCACAATCCCTTACCTAAATTATCCGTGTGCCAGTGAACGACCAAGTCCTGGAATGGCAACAGCCAGGGGGATCCCTCCTCAATCGAGGAAGTTGCTCTCTAGCAGCACATCTAGGAGGTGAGAGAGAAGATGGCTCCAGGCAAGCAGAAGAAGACCGGTACTTCCAGCTCTGCCTGCGCACAGCCCTCCGCCGCAGCCCGCGCATCACAGCCCGTCACTACGGCCTTGCCTGAACCGGCCCAGCCAGCGGCGCCTCGCACAGTTACTCCACCACCAGCGGCGGTGCCTCACCAACCATTGGGCAGCCTGCCCTCCCCACCACTTGCTACAACACAACAGGACCATCTCGCCGCCAGCCCGCCTGCTCGCCCGACCGCCAACCCACCGCCACCAGCCGCCAGCACAACGCAGTAATCCGCGGTGTACCGCGTGCCACGCAGACGCAGTTTTTACTGCGCTCGCTACAGCACTGCTGGCCTTCGGCTGTTCGTGCAGTAAGAATCTTCTCCGCTAATGGACCGACACCACTAGTACGTGTGGTCTTTCTTGAACACCAGGAACGCGACGCCGCCATCGCCGCTGGCATCCAAATTTTCTACCGCGCCCTGACGATCGAACGCAGCCTCCCCACACCCTGCCGCTTTTGCTGCGCCTACGGACACACAGAAGCAGACTGCACTAATTAACCAAAATGTTATTACTGCGGTGCTGCACAATTGATTGTCATCTGCACCGAGCACGATCTTTCTAACCGACTGAAATATTGCGCCTCGTGCGAAAGCACCAGGCAGGCACTTCACAGGTCAAGCGTCGTGACAGCTCCAGCGCAGAATCTGCCAGAACACCTCCGCTTCGGCTAGCTCCAAAACCTCAGGCCACAGCTCGGCCCATAGTAGACAACAAAAAACAACGTGCTCTTCTCAGCACCGGCCATGGCCCATGTGCCAACCGGTCCACTGGAAACACTACAGTCGCCAATCCGAGCTCTACCACTCCTCAGCACATCGCAGAATTATATAAACTTACTAAAGAGCTCCACAATAGAGACACGGAAAACATAGAACTTCATAGGCAATCAAATGCTGCAATTGAGGCCATCACCAAATCCATAGCAGAACTATCGACCATTATCTCTGAGCTACAAGACCAAACTGCAAGGCACTATGAAAAACTTAAGCAGCACTTCAAAGCATCCGACGAACCTACCTTACCGCGAATGGACAGATTAGTTGAGGCCTATACTGCACTTCAGGCATCACATTCCAGCTCATCCTCCAGCATGCAGCAAAAACGATAAGATTTGATGGTATCTATATTCGCAGCACTCATGGAAATATCTACATCCACCAATGAGAAATTCATCGAAATAAATACAGCACTCGACTAAATCCAAGCAGGACTTACAGAATCAAACTCAACACTAGCTATCAGAAAGTGGAAGCAAGATATAGCTCGGGCCAAAGAGAAGCACCCGGAATTGCTCAAATATGATAGACCGGATCCCAGAGAACAGCACAGAAATGCAAGACATGACTACTATCTTAATTGATGATTAAATAAAGATACGCCCCACTATCCATAGCCGTTACCAACTATTCTCCAGGTGCCACTCAGGGCCTCGGCCATGTTTGGCATCAGGAATTATCTCCTGTACCCGCAAAAGGCAAACAGCCTTATAGCTATCACCTAGAATAACGAGCGTGCATAAGCGCGACCTCCCAATAACCCTTTCTTCACTTCCCTTGTTACCCTTTCCATTAAAAAAAAGGGCAGATGGGCTGCCCCTGTCTTCTGATTGGCTTGCTAGAATAATGGCCCCTAGGGGGTATGCAAACCCGCAGAGTAGCAGTTTTCTTACGGGTCCGGAACCAAAGGCTATATACCGGACCTTAATGCGTTCCTATGGGGATCGGCGCCCACCGGATTGGATAGACATTGCTATTTTCTCTAACGTACGTTCCCACCCCCGCCTCTTAACTATCCCAGAACTTTCCTCAGATCAGTACCCAATCCTACTCCTCTTCCAAACAAGACCAATATCGAAACCTCCTCGTACAACACCCAATCCTCGCAAAACCAACTGGAAGCACTTCATTGCACTGCTAGCCCAGCACTCCCCGGAACCTACACCGTGCTCTTCAAAAGCTGATGCAGACGCACTAGTCTGTCATAACAACTGCCATTCAGCAGACAATCCACATCTCTACTCCTAAAACTCGTCCGAAGCAACAGATGAGTATACTCCCTCATTCGATAAGGCTATTGATCGCGGAAAAGAATCGGGCCAGGCGCAGATACCAGCACACGCGCTGCCACCAACACAAGCGGGAGCTAAACCGCCTACAACATCTCATAAAATCAGAACTCCGAGATCACGCCAATGACGAGTGGGAGCGCAGGTTGTCTGAACTGGACACAAGAGACGCTTCTCTTTGACGAATGTCCAAGGCCCTGCTGCGTTTGCCTACCACCAGTAAACCGATGATTTCCGGCCACAGGGTAGCCCAAACGGCCAGAGAAAAGGTCGAAATGATGGCAGAACATCTAGAAGACACGTTCCGCCCGATCGATACTCAGAACACAGATCATGTGCACCAAATTAACAACCATGTCCGAGCCTTCCTGGAAATCCCCCACCGGCATGAAGAAATTGAGCCCATTAAGCCTACTGAGATCACTCAGCAACTTCAACTCTGCTCACCCTATAAAGCTGCAAGTTATGACGGAATATCCTACGCAGCGCTGAAAGCTCTACCGACAGCCTGGTTGCTACTGGTGACCCATCTGTTCAATGTTCTGCTTATTTTAGGGCACTTCCCTGCAATATGGAAACATGCTAAAATAATTACCTTTCCAAGACCGGGGAAGGATGCAACGGCTCCTGGAAATCACAGGCCGATCAGTCTCCTACCAGCCTTAAGCAAACTTTTTGAAAAAGTGGTCTTAACTCGTCTCCAGAGGACACTAGACCAACATGCAGTGCTCCGCCCAGAACAGTTTGGCTTCCGCCGTCAGCATTCAACCATCCATCAACTACTCCAAATATCAGATCACATCATCCGAGGATTCAATAACCAACACTTTGTTCCGGTGTTATTTCTCGACATCACGCGGACCTTCGACACTGTCTGGCACGAGGGACTCCTATATCGCCTAGTCAAATACCAAGTCTCTCCATACCTAATACACATCCTAGCTTCCTATCTTAGTAACAGAACCTTCTCCGTTTCTATAGAAGAAGTCCTCTCCTCAGTCAGACCCATATATGCCGGTGTCCCTCAAGGCAGTGTCCTTGGCCCGGTACTCTTTTTAACATATATAAATACCTTGCCGTCTTACGCTGGCTGCTCACTATATCTATATGCCGATGACACGGCGATATCTACTACAAGCTCCACACGACATCATACAGCAGTTAAAAGACTGCAAAATTATGCAGATCTTCTAATAACATGGTTTGGATTATGGCGATTGGCAGTAAATTCCTCCAAATCACAAGCAGTAACGTTTACTCGTCGCTACCTCAAAGATGTGCCTGAGCTTCGAATAGCAGGAGGAACAGTTCCCTGGAGCAAAGAGGCAAATTACCTGGGAATCAGGCTGGATATGCACCTTACATGGAGGGCGCACATTAGTGAGCTAGCTAGAAAAATTAACCGTAGGATGGGCATGTTGTTTCCGCTTTATTCTAAATTCACTTCGATGTCCGTCGAGAACAAAGTGTTGGTTTATAAGCAAGTGCTTCGGCCTGCTTTAACATATGCATGTCAAGTTTGGGGCATCGCTGCAAAGACGCATCTCAACCGTCTACAAGTTCTACAAAACCGTTACCTGAGAACCGCCACTGGATCAGGATGGTATACCCCCAACGCCAACATACACAAAGACCTACAATTCCCCACCCTCACCGAATATATTTACATACTTAAACACAAACTCCATTATCACTCATCTACTCAAAACCTCCAACTCCATTACCACACTCCACTCCCTTTAAAATATCCCACCGTCCCTCTTATATACATCCCTGTCCCTTTGCCAGAAAAGGACTTAGTCCTGACATGGCAATAGCATGGAATCCCTCCCTAAACTAGGGAAGACATTCCAAGTGCACTTCTAGTGTCTGTTTTTTCCTGGAAACCACATGGCGATCAGTCTCCTACCAGCCCTAAGCAAACCTTTTGAGAAACTGGTCCTAACTCGTCTCCAGAGGACACTAGACCAACATGCAATGCTCCGCCCGGAGCAGTTCGGCTTTCGCCGTCAGCATTCAACCACTCATCAACTACTTCGAATAACAGACGACATCATACGGGGATTCAATAACCAACACTTTGTTCCGGTGTTATTTCTTGACATCACGCGGGCCTTCATTACTGTATGGCACGAGGGACTCCTGTATCGCCTAATCAAATACCAAGTTCCTCCATACCTTATACACCTCCTTGCTTCCTATCTCAGTAATAGAACCTTCTCCGTTTCCATAGAAGAAGTCCTCTTCACAGTCAGACCCATATATGCCGGCGTCCCTCAAGGCAGTGTCCTCGGTCCGGTTCTCTTTTTAACATATATAAATACCTTGCCGTCCTATGCTGGCTGCTCATATATTTGTATGCCGATGACACGGCGATATCTACAAGCTCCACACATCACACACCAGTAAGAAAACTGCAAAATTATGCAGATCTTCTAACAACATGGTTTGGATTATGGCGACTGGCAGTAAATTTCCCCAAATCACAGGCTGTAACCTTTACTCGTCGCTACCTTAAAGATGTGCCTGAGCTACGAATCGCAGGAATAGTTCCCTGGAGGAAAGAGGCAAATTACCTGGGAATCAGGCGAGATATGCGACTCACATGGAGGGCACACATTAGTAGCTAGCCAGAAAAATTAACGTAGGATGGGCATGTTGTATCCGCTTTATTCTAAATTCTCTTCGATGTCCGTCGAGAACAAAGTGTTGGTATATAAGCAAGTGCTCCGGCCTGCTTTAACATATGCATGCCAAGTTTGGGGCATTGCTGCGAAGACGCATCTTAACCGCCTACAGGTCCTACAAAACCGTTACCTGAGAACCGCCACTGGATCCGGATGGTATATCCCCAATTCCAACATACACAAAGACCTACAACTCCCCACCCTCACCGAAAATTTCCTCCACTTGTCCAAAACCTTCTACTCTTCCCTTCCATACAGCTTCAATTCCCTAATACGCGGCCTGGGCGAATATGATATCGATACTGGTGCTCCTTACAAACGCCCCAGACTTATTTTACATTCTTAAATACAAACCCCTTTATCACCCAAATGCTCAAAACCTCCAACTCCATACGCATACTCCAACTCACTCAAGAATATCCCACCGTCCCTCTTTTTTACATTCCTGTCCCCTTGCAAGAAGAGGACCTAGTCCTGACATGAGTGCCCTGGTGCCGGCCGCTGGTCCCCTGGAGTCCGGTGGAGGCTGATAGATCGTCGGAGGCGACTGCTGCTGTATCAACCCCTTCCAAACCCCAAACCGTCCTCCAAAAACCAAATGCCAGATGCCAGTTCGGGGCACTTTAGAAAATATTTCCCAAGTGGGTGTTCTGTGTCAGCAATACCTAGCCGCGCGGGGTCTACCTGCTCAATGGACGTAGGATTTCTTTTATAAACCAGGAAGAAGGTTGTGACAAAGTTTCGTGCCAGCGGCACGTGGAGCACTCGGACGGCCACCCATCCAAGCACTGACCACGCTCGAGGCTACTTAACCTCGCTACGTGCGCAGCGCCCGGCGGCCACCCGTCCAAGTACTGACGACGCCCAATGCTGGTTAACGTCGGTTGTCAGCCGAATGGTTTGCCTTTGGCTGATTTTCAGGATGGGAATTTGTGAGTAGTTACTCAACCTCAGGTTCAGGAGCTACTTTTGGTAGAGGACCTGAGTTTCATCCAAGGGGTCCCATGACGTCTTTGGGAAGCCAGTACGATTTGCGTCGTCTAGGGGCCTTGTGATCGTAGGCCCCTAGTGCTCTGACCAGTTCATTGGGGTGGTTCTGGAATGTATCATATAACGTCCGGGCCCTCTCCCGTATGACGTCTATGATGTATGGTAGGTTGGAATGGTCGTGCAGGATGTAGGCAGGGAAGCGGCCGTTTATGCTGTACACAATTCTTAGCGCGCGGTTCTGCAGGGTCTGGATTCTGCGGATCATGGACGGGGCCGCGACTCCCCAGGTCTCACAGCCGTACAGGACCATCGCCGGAATCGTGGCACAGTAGACGCGCAGTTTTTGGTTCAGGGTCATGGAGCGAGAGCTCAGGATTGAATACTACTTCCCGAGGGCAGCATGGCCTTGCTCAACTTTAGCGATTATGTGCTCCCTTTAGATCAGCGAGTTGTCCAGCGTCACCCCGAGGTACCTCGCGCTGCGGACCCAGGGGATCTGCCGGCGATGAAACACGAGGTCCCGCTGGCGCCTCGGACGTTGTCCCTTAGTCAGGAGAATCGCCGAGCTTTTCTGCGGACTAATAGCCATCCGCCATTTTTCGCTCCAGATCTCCAACGCTCGGAGTTGGTTCTGAATTGGACACATTGCATAATTTTGATTATTATTTTGTGCCAGAATGAGCAGATGGTCTGAGTACTGACAGGTGGTGGTTCTATCGTTGGTTGGGAAGTCGGCCATGTAAGCAGTGAAGGGTGTCGGGGACAGCACGCTGCCTTCCGGCACTCCCGCGCCAATGGGCCGGAATGTTGAAAGTATGCCGTCTACTTTTACCAGGAAGTTGCGTTCTCTGAGGAAGCTGGTACCAGGGAAATGTGGGGGGCAGGGATGTCATGCTCTAGGAGTTTGTAGATGAGACCGTCGTACCACGTGCTCGAGAAGGCCTTTTCCACGTCCAGCAGCACTGCTACCGATTTGGTTTTCGATTGGAAGCCAACCGAGACCTTTTCGGCCACACGCGGTAGTTGCTAGGTCGTGGAAAGTCCAGGACGAAAGCCGAACTGATGGTTGGGTAAGAGTTGCTTTTCCTCGAAATGAGGGAGCAGCCGGGAAAGGAGAAGTTTCTCAAATATTTTGGGGACTATGGGGAGAAGGCTTATGGAGCGGCAGCTGGAAGGATAGGCCGGGTGTTTGCCGGGCTTCACGATGCAAACCACCCTCGCCTCTTTCCAAGAAGATGGATAATGGCACAGATATAGGCAAGCATTGTAAATCCGCGTCAAATGGAGCACGGCACTTTTGGGAAGGTACTGGAGCATTTCCGCAGTTACACGGCCCTGCCCAGGGGCTTTGTGTGATTTTTGGCGTCGGATCAGGGTGGCCACCTCTTTCGGGGTGGCGATCGGAATGTGGAAGGCTCCACCCCCCTTCTAGGAAAGCTGAGACCGTTTCCTCCACGAGATCAGTGTGGTCATCGTCCTATGGCTCCTTCCGCGATTGGAACTGAAGCTCCAGGTGGTAAGCGAAAGCCTCGAAAACCAAGTGACCAAGGAAACGGCTGTGGACGGGGTGGTTGTGTTCAGCCTTGTCTCTCCGAAGGCCTCGGACGATCCGCCACGGTTTCCTCTCTTGGAGGTTTGCGTGCCAAAGCGTGTTTTCCCAGGCCTCGGTTCTGTGCGCCCTTAGGAGGCGTCTCACCAGGGGTTTGAACGTCCGGTGGACTTCTCCTATCCTGGGGTGGCAGAATCTCTGCCATAGCTTCCATGCGCTGTTCTTGGCTTTGATTAGTTGCCTAATGGGTTGTGGTATGGTGTGGGGGTTCGGCGCACGCAGCAAATGAGCGGAAGGAAAACCTCTCCCCGAAGTGGAGAGGATCTCCAAGCTTTTGCCATGCCAGGACAAAGTCCTTTACTGGCTGAGGTGTGGTTAATGAGAAGGTGATTGTGAGTGAATGGTGGCATTGATAGTACAGATGGGATGTGTGTGTTTGAAGATGTGCGCTAGTGTGAATGGTGATGGAATATTTTGATGTACTTAGTTCGTGATCATTAGTCTGGGGCGTTTGTAGGGGGCTCCGGGGTCGATGTCGTACTCCCCTAAGCCGCGGATGAGGGAGTTGAAATTGTTGGGGAGTCGGGAGTAAAATTGTTTTGAGAGGTGTAGGATGTAGTCAGTTATGGTTGGGAAATTTAGTTCATTATGGATATTGGCATTTGGGATGTACCACCTTGCGCCAGTGGCAGTACGGAGGAAGCGGTTTTGAAGGACTTGCAGGCGATGGAGATGGGATTTGGCGGCTATGCCCCAGACTTGGCAGGCGTATGTGAGTGCTGGTCCGAGTACCTGTTTATATATCAACACTTTGTTGCCGAAGGACACCGGAGAAAATTTTGCAATAAGGGGATAAAGCATGGCCATCCTAAGACTAATTTTGTTGGCTAGCTCACTGATGTGGGCTTTCCATGTCAGTTTCACATCTAGGCGAACTCCTAGGTATGTTGCCTCTGTGCTCCATGGAACGTAGTCTCCTTCAATTGTAATGGTGGGTACGTCCGCAATTCTACGTCTGGTGAAAGTGACTGCCTGGAATTTAGTAGGGTTGACAGCCAATCTCCAGGTGTTGAACCACGTAGTTAGTTGGTCTGCATAAAGTTGCAGCCTTCTAACGGCAAAGTGGTGACGTGTTGTGGTGGTTGTGATTGCGGTGTCGTCAGCAAAGAGATACAGTGAGCAGCCTGGGTAGGACGGCAAGATATTAATATAGGCCAAAAATAGAATCGGGTCGAGGACACTGCCTTGCGGAACTCCTGCACCTATAGGTCGGGGAGAGGATAGGACTTCTGCGGCTGAGACGGCGAAGGTTCGGGATTTGAGGTAGGATGCGATTTGGTGTATAAGGTAAGGGGGTATATTGTATTGTATGAGGCGGTGTAGGAGACCTTGGTGACAGACAGTGTCAAAGGCCCGCGTGATGTCTAAAAATAACGCCGGTACAAAGTGTTGATTATTGAAACCTTTGATGATCTCATCCACCATTCGCAGCAGTTGGTGGGTTGTGGAGTGCTGGCGCCTGAACCCAAACTGTTCAGGTCGCAGCACTTGGTGTAGGTCGAGCGGCTTCTGTAGTCGAGATTGTAGCACCTTCTCAAACAGCTTACTGAGAACAGGCAGCAGGCTAATCGACCGGTGGTTTTGAGGATCTTGTGGATCTTTACCTGGCTTTTTTAATGGTGATGATTTTTGCGTGCTTCCAGCACTTGGGAAAGTGGCCTATTCTCAGTAGGCTGTTGTAGAGGTGCACTATGAGCTCGATCCATGCAGCAGGCAGGGCCCTGAGGGCGGCGTATGAGATCCCATCATGCCCTGGGGCATTGTATGGTGTGGTCCTGCTTAATAAGTTGGATAATTCAATACGGAGCTTTCGTACGGTATGCGGTATGTGTGGGCACGGACCGCAAGGAGAACGGTGCTGGAGAAGTTCGCAGCCGCCTCCTCGAGCTCCTCGATTGAGTCGACCCGAGAGGACGGTTCTATGCACTGGTTCAGGCGATGGATCACTGCATCCCAGTCACTCTCATTTATCCAGTCTGGTATGACCAGAGCTGCGAGTGTGACGCTGGCGTCCACCACGACCGGGTCGTGGCCGGAATCCAGGGCGTTGACCGTTTTGAGATCCAGATGGAAATGAATGTTTCTGGTGATCATGATGTCGATGACATCCCCCTGCCGTGGGTGGGATGATGCGTTGGATCTCTGGAACCTTGCGCGAACAGGGCCGGATCTCCGTTTATGAGGCGAGAGAGTAGCCGGCCTCTGCGGTTCGTAGTGCGGCTATGCCACGAAGGGTGCTTCGCGTAGAGATCGCCTGCGATGCAGATCGTGGGATGAAGGTTAAGCAGTGCTGTGTAGTCGGCTTCGTAGAAGTGACCATCTGGGGGAACATGCCTCAACCAGCACGACGTCCTGGCCGCCCAAGGAAAGTCTTATGGCGGTCGCCTCGACGTGCTGTAGGTGTGAGACAGAAATGGGATGGTGAGCAAGGTGTCTCTTGATAAAGATTGCAGTACCTCCGCTCCGTCGGCCGACTCTGTAAGTCCGATGGGTGACGTAACTTGGCAGGCTAAAATTTACCCCGGCATGTAGGTGGGTTTCGCAGACCATTAGAACATCGATCCCATGGCCCTCTACAAACTCCAGGAGGCCGGGCCTCTGCTCCGCGACTCCGTTTGCATTCCAGAATGTAGCTCGTAATGGTCTTCGGACCAGCCGAGGGGCATTACTCGCTAAGTGAGCCCGGGACAGTTGCTCAAGCGTCCTGAGCACGATCTGTATCTTTTGCATAGGCGAGGCAGATGTCATAATCTGCTTGCAGCGCCGCAGTAGGGGAAGGGAGTTTGAAATTCGATCTGTGAACCAGTTGGAAAGGTCTTGGAATTCCTGGACGTCCTGGGTGGACAGCACAGCACCGGGTACTGGTGTAGTGGCGTCCGAGGTGTGATCGGCTACGGCCTGAGTAGGAGCTGGCGTGGTAACAAAGCGGGGGTGGCCGCCGGGAGGGCTGCCGCTGGTTCCGCCGATGCTTGGCTGCCTGCCTTCTCACTGGCCGCCTGTTTGGGCGTGTCTTGGTGGTGCAGGGTGGGGCCTATCTTCCTCTTCTTGCCTTTCTTTTTCTTCCCCTTCGTTCCTGTGGAACTAAGTTGGGGAGCTGTAGAAATAGGTGATTCTGTGGCCGGTAGTTGGGCCGTGGTTTCTGTGGTCGTACTGGGCTGTGTGCCACTGGTGTCTCCGGTTGCTGTGATGAGGCTGCCGCAAGCGTCTGCTCCTGCCGGCTGAGGGCTGCCATAAAGGAAACGCCCGGCCGAAGAAGCACAGAAGGCGAGCGGCGCCAATCCTTTTGCTGCGTCTTCCGTTCTTGTTTGGCCCACATATTTTCTATTATCTTGAGCCGTATTGGGCAACCGCTATAGATGCCAATGTGGGTTTCCCCACAGTCGGCATATTTTCGGTCATCCCTACCACGGTGCAATCCTTTACAAGGTGAGGACTCGCACAGCGTAGGCAAGCAAGCCTACGCTGAGCTGGAATGGTGAAAGCCCTGGGCAGGTCCTTCCTTGCCCATGTATATGGTTCTATTTTCACTTTCGTGAACAATAGACTTTTTATCAGGTCGATTGCTGGTAAGCGTCCTGGTTCCTTGTCCTTATCCACAATCAACAGAAATAGAGGCATGGGGGCCCTGGAGGTCTTGCCGGACTCGCTGAAGACAGTCTTTCTCAGCTGAGACACGGAGAGCGCCCAATTCCATGCTTGGCTCTCAGCGCCTCCCGCACGTCTTCCGGGCTTGTTTCTGAATCTAGGCCCCTGATAACGGCGAGCCACGTTCGGCTTCTGCAAGTAGAAGGTATAAAAAGTTATACCATTCTCCTAGAGTACCGACTGCTCGGCATTATGGTCCTCGGGGGTGCTGGTGTTCAGTTTGACCTTTCGGGGCAGGAGTGTTGCTTGAAAGGGGACTTTCAACTTAACGCCCAGGGCCCTCATAATCCTCACGTGATTTTGAAAGGGATCGGTCATGATGACCGGCATCTTATAAGGAGCGGGTGTGGGAGCGGGGACGCGGGGAGAAGAAGGGTTCTGCGGCGCCGCAGAGTTCTGGGAGGGCGCCGTTATGCTCGCCCTCTTTTGCCGCTTAGAGCGACCAATTCAAAACCCTCGCAGTCAGAGAACTCGGACTGGCTCTCCGGAAGAGGGGTTAGGAGCGGGGAGGGTGATGGAGCTGGTGCCTCCGGCGCACTCCCTGCTTCTCGGTCCGGGGACCGATCTAGCCTAGCTCTTTTTGAGCTTGCCCGGGCTAGCTCCTGCCCCTTTGTCTGGGCAACGGGGAGAACGGAATTTGGGGATCTGGCAGAGGAGGTTGACGGTAGGGCGGGAAAAGCGTCCATTGTCAAACTCACCTGCTGGCTGGTACTGGGGGGATCGTCAGTGGTTCCGGGTGCCATCAGTCTGCTCACAGAGGGCCGGACGCCTCCAAAGGAGCACGCGCCGTTAGGGGGACTAGTTTGCCCCAGGTCCGGACCGAAGCCCGGACCCCTACTGGCTGTGACCTTGTGAGCCCGGTTATGTGTCGTCCTGTCAGCGTCTGTCGGGTCGGGGGAGGGGCAGTTAAGGAAGTCTCAGAAATTGCTTTCTTTAGTATCCTGTTGATTGCTCCTTTGTCGCTGGTCCTGGCGATGGCGTTCCATACGACGGTTGCGGGAGGTTTAGGTGAAGAGTGACGCCTCGCTGGAGTGGCAGTGTCTCCCTTCAGTTCCAGTTCCGCAGGCTGGGTTGCGGCTCAGGGGAGGGAAAGGGGGGCACGAAATCAGCAAGCTGTTAGAGAAAGCACTGTCCACGGCTTGCTGCACGTGCCTCCGCTGAATAGCGGCCGGGAAAAGGCACGGTCGGCTTGTAGGGGGCCAGCGCCCACTGCCGGCCAATGGCTGTACGTAGAACCACGTCCGCTAGCTGGCCACGCTGGTCCGCCTGATGCTGTTATCGCTGCTAGTGCTCGCTGCCCTTAAGAAAGAGAAGTTGCCTAGCAGGGACCTGACTGGCAAGTGCCTTCTCCAAAAACCACCAGCAATTAAAAACAAAGTACAATATCCAAGACATAACAACATACCAAGCCTATCACAAGAGAGCAGCAGCACAGGAGAGACTAGGCTCCTCCCATCAGCCGACCGGCCGCCGCTCGTCCCGGACCAATTAGAGGAGAGCTCTGGTACTATAAATATGGCAACACTACCGCCCCTAAAAAGTTTACAAACGATTCAAAATCTCTCGCTGAGGAAAGCTCTGAGGGCACCGCTCCTTACTAATAATAAAACAATACATATGGAGATGGGCATGCCCTCAGTTGCAGAATCTATTGAGAGACGGGCCAGGCGCACCTAGGAATGAATTCGCCGCCACCCCAACCCGTATGTGTCAGGCATTGGGAAGGGGGAGGCCCCCCATATAAAACATCGACGTGTGAGATAGTTCTAAAGTAACAAATAAATACGAGGCGGCGGATCTGTATATATGTATATGAATGTAAATGTGTAAATAGTCTATAACTTACTAACAGCGAACAGCGCGCAAAAAAAACAAAAAAAAAAAAAAAAAAAAAAAACACCTTTTTTTTGTGCAAAGTGCATAGTGAAATGACAAGATTCACAATAAGTCAAAGAAGAAAAAAACACTGCATAAAAACTCTGAGGGTACTGTTCTTGAGGGCTACAGTCAGGGCCTTATATGGGCACCTTATAAACCCAAAAAATGTTCTGCAAATAAATTAATTGTAACCACAATGCATGTAAATTGTATGCCTGCAAGGCTGGGTCCATGTACCAGCCACCGGCCTACTTAAGATTAATAAAAGCATATACGAGCATATACAATAAAAATCTTAAATCTCAATGCTTCAGATGCAGTGAATCAACGGAGGAAGCTACGTCCACGCCACTGAAGATGTCCGCCGTAGTTGCGGACGAAACGTCTGCAAAGTTCATCTCCAGCAGACCATGGCAAAACAGCCCGGAAGAAAACTGTACTGACATACATGTTCTTAAATTTAAAAAGTTTTATATGAAGTATGTATCAATATTCAAACACATTCAATTTTGAAGATATCATTGCTTTTAATGTCAATGCTTCTAAATGTTTGTCATAATCATTATATACTCATTTTTATAATAATCATCATATAATGCAATATAATACACTCAATTAAATAAAAAATTAAACTGTATACATTGTTTACAATATAATACAGTTGATTCACTTTTTTTGATACCTTGTCTAACATTTATTTCAATTAAGCTATATTCTGTAAGGAGGAAGATAATACCAGTAATGCTCTTTTAATGTTTTTTTGTTTTCATGGAAGCAAAAACATATTCTGGTATTAGTGCACTATGTATTTGTTTCTATTAAAAAAAAAAGATATAGGTAATTAGAAAGGTAAATGTTTGCAAAAATCATCCAAAGTAAACTTCATCACTAGATTAGATGACATACTTAGAAGCAGCCATTGACACACTGTGGATAAAAATGGAACTAAATCAACATGCTTTGGTAGCTTATCTGTCAGAGCTATGGTACAGTCATATCCAAAGATTATTTACCTAAAAATAAGTTCACATCACTTCAGGTCAAATGTGTGCATAGGAAGAACCATGAATCAAAAGAAAGCTGTTATCCACGAGCAAGCAAGGCACATTATATATAATGTTATTTACTATTGACCTTACCATATATATTAAACTATGATTCATCTTATTTAAAAGTAACTTTGTAGACCTTCCACACTGGAGATATAATTAAAAAGTAAATGGTGTAGCAGATGAATCAATTACATTCTCTTTTTCTGCACTTAGCAACACTTATTGGCAGAGTATGTTTTGTGGGATCTTGTCCATATCCTCTGCTGCTAATTGACTGGCGAGTGATTCACATTGCATCAGATATTTGCTGCTGGCTTCCAGTGCAAGCTCATAAAGTTTTACAATTAAACTGCCATCTGTTTGAATTTATCTTCATTTTTCTTTATGTAGCTCTTTTCCCATAAGTTCAGTTCTAATTGTGGGCATGTTGATTATAACAATTTCAATTTCTTTTCCTTTAAGTTTTTGTTGGATATTTTGTTTTTGTTTGGTTATTAATCTTTTTATGAGTTTCAATTTAGAAGGATGTTCTGGCTCAAAGGTTTCAATTTTTTGCTAAAGTACCAGCAATCTCATTCCGCTTATTCCAACATGGCTAAAATCCACTATAAACTATTTCTGTATTTTTGATCTGGATTGTGTGATTTAGTTTATTTATTTCATTTTAGTATACTTTGGTGGGTAACTGTAATATATAATACTTTGTAGTGATGCTTTATAGCCATTTAAGATAGCAATTATTTTATCAACATAAACACCACCACCATCACTGATCTACTCTGAAACAACATGGCCATTTAACCAAACATTGACTGTTTCAGAGTAACTGTTTCTGAAATTGTTTCTACTGTTTCAGAGTAGATCGATGATGGTAGTGGTATTGACGTTGATAAAACTATTATTTTATTTACTTTAGGTCTATACAGTAGATTTTTAATGCTGCTCTAATGGTCATTATTTTGCCATTAAAATTGTTAGCATGCTGTCCCAAAGGTGTACATTGAGAGAATTCTTCACAGTATATTTTCCATCTGTGTATACTCTACACCACATAACAGTTTTATAATAAATGTTTAAGTGTACTAAGTGCTGTCAATCTTAATGATTATGGCAGGCCATACTTTTTGAAGACCAATGTATCCAGATTTAGTTTCATGCTGATATCTATATTTGGTGTTTATTTTTAAGTAAACACTAAACCTAAATGGTGCTGTCTTTATTTCATTTTTTAAAAATATTTTCTTAGATGACATTAACAAAATATTAGCTTTTCAAAGGCAAATATGGGATTTTTTTGCAGATATCATTACATGGATATGCCTCCCCCCCTCCAAAAAAGAGAATAAACGGAACAAATCCATCCAACCAACAACGAATCCGGCATTCGACTAACAGGTGATGGTGCGGCCAAAAGCCTGTGAAACATGTTTTCAATGGTAAGTGAAGCATAAGTGTACTAAATCAACTCAATAGCTAATGAAGAACATAGAATAAATAAAATTACAAAAAAACTAGAACACAAAATGGAAAATTATCAATATCATGGCAACATTAGCATCCACCAACATGGAAATAAACACCAAAAAGATGTATTAACTTATGATCTTGAAGCTATTAACAATGAAGTAGTAAAATAGTATCAATAAAGTTTTGGTTTGGTGACATTTATACATGTGGACCACAACCCACAAAACATACTCTGCCAATAAACATTGGCAAGTGCAGAAAAAGAGTATATAAACGACTCATCAGCTACACTGTTTACTTTTTAATTATATCTCCAGTGTGGAGGTTCAGCAAAGTTACTTTTAAATAAGATGAATCACAGTTTAATATATATGGTAAGTTCAATAGTAAATAACATTGTATACAATATACCTTGCTTGCTCATGGATAACAGCTCTCTTTTCCTCTGCATACATTAATTGACCTGAAGTGATATGAACTTATCGTTAGGTAGATATTCTTTGGATATGACAGTACTCTTGCTCTGACAGATAAGCCACCAAAGCATGTTGATTTAATTACATTTTTATCACAATGTGTCCATGGCTGCTTCCAAATATGTCATCTAATATAGTTTTGAAGTTTGTTTTAGATAATTTTTGCACACATTTACTCTTCTGATTACCTACATATATAATTTATTCATTCATTCATTTTTTTTTTTTATTTTTTTTTGGTAGGTAGGGCTGCAATGCTTTTAAACAGAAACAAATACATAGTAATAATACCAGAGTATGTTTCTGCTTCCATGAAAAAAATAAAATAAAATAAAAATAAAAACACTAACTGAACTGGTATTATCATTTTAATTACAGAGTAGAGCTTATTTCAAATAAATGTTACACAAGGTACCAAAGAAAGTGAATATTATTGCTAGAAGTTGGCAGAGCAAAGGGCTCATTTGTTTTATTTGTGGATGTTTTTTAACATCTCAGGTCATCACTGTCCCATTCAATTCAGGGCATGAAATGGCACATAAATTTTGCTCAGAGGCCTCTTCTTTCAGGCTTGATGCTTCTTTTTGTGCTGTAAATCCATGACACAGGACCCACAGCTTTACTTCCCTTCCGAAGAAAGCCATACTTAGGATTTTTACGCCTGAAAAAATCTATCGATCCTGACCAGGTTTGAACCCGTGAACTTGGGTTTAGAAGGCAAGTATGGTTACCATTAGACCACCAGGACCGACAGATTGAAGGGTGGTAAAATAAAAATAATAATAATGATAATAATCTTATTACAGATCATAGACTATACAAATGAGTTTCAGTTATTGTCAGCAAATACATTAATCGCAAAATACATTGATAAACCACACAATTTAAAACAAGAAGCAAATTTACCTCATATAATAATGGGGCATTTCCATGTATATTATAGACAATTACATGCAACTATATTTTATATGCATATATACAATTCATTTATCCTATGCACACATTTATTAATCAAGAAGTTTTTCAACTCTGTTTGAAACTTTTCCCCTCTTTGACTTTTGTTAGTGGCATTTTATTATATAAAATTTTATCATAACTCTTGGATCTCTTTAAGTGGCTTTTTTCTTTAAATTTAGGTGATAACTTTTCTGAGTCCGAGTGCTATAGTTGTGGCAGTTCTTATTTAAGATCTTGTATTGTTCACTGTGAATGACAAATAGGACTACCTTATACACATATAATGATAAAATTATAGTTAACATTATAGATTTCAGAAAAATACTTGATACTCTCCTGTCTACCTTATATATATATCAACTTTTTTGAAGGATTAGTAGTTTATTCACATTTACACATGTAATTCCCCACACCTTAATTGCATAATAAAAATACAATAGATTAAACCATAATATACTAATTTTAGACTATCTAAATGTAAATATTGCGATAATTTCCTTAATATATACATGTGCTCTCTTTGTTACAAATGTGGTCTACATGGCATTTGAAAGTTAACTGATGATCAACAATGACTCCCAAGAAAGTTATATTATTAACCCATTTTATTGCTTCTCCATTAATTATAACATTCTTGTTTAGATTCTTGTGCCTATTGTTGCAGTAGTGAAACATAAATGCTTTAGTTTTTTGCATACTTAGTGTTAAATTATTACTTAATAAATATTTGTAAATGGTATTTGATTGTTCTGCTAGAATTTCTTCTAATCTAGTAAGAGATTTGCTAGGAAATAACAGGGTTGAATCATTAGCATGTAATATAGTGCTGAATTTGCCAAGATTAGCCAAATCATTTACAAATAATAACTGTATTATACTGCATTATATAATATTAATTACAAAATGGAGTATTTAGTGACTATGATGAACATTTAGAAGCAATTTACAGTTAAACAATGATATCCTCAAAATTGAATGTTTGAATGTTGACACAAACTTCATTTACCTTATTAAATTTAGGACGTGTTTTTGCTACCTTTATTCCCATACTCAGCTGTTTGTGACTGCTTGATGAGTTTAGAGCAATTACATGCTCTTTTACATTACGTCTGATAAAGACACTGCAAAAAATATTGAGTTAATGGCTAATTTGGAAGCACAATCTTTGCTTGAGCACTTTTTGCAAACTTATGAAGGTGCTGTTTACGGAATGTCGGAATCCAAACAGTGAAACTCTTGTTAATCTTATTTTGATTTAAAGTAAAACCACTAAAAACCATGCCATCACATTAAAACTCTCTTGAAGTTTCACAAACACACTTATAAAGTAACTTTGGGACATGTTTCATGAGGTAAATTCCTCACATTGTCTACGAATCGACGACTGATAAGTCAATTTCGGTTAGGTATGTGTGTGGCTATGCTCGCTCTGGTGGTTGTTAATGAACTTAAACAATATGTTGTCTGCTTCTGGTATATTAAAGCAATAGTTTGCTCTGTTGGTCTGTTAATGGACTTAAACAATATTACAAGAGTTTTAACATCATCAGTGTAGTTTTAAGCAATTTTATTTTCACATGGATAACAGTGTTACTAGGTGAACTCCGGTAAGGTTAACTTTTTTAATTATATTGCATCGACCTTTAAGACTTCAGGAGCTGGATATAATAAGGAACACAAGGTAGGACTCAACCAATCACTCCTGCAACATGAACTTTTTAATATACAGTTACACAATCATAAAGCAGAAATAAAACGTTATCAAAAACTTAAAGAAAAAGGGAAATGCAAAGTCGCAGATATCAGATTCATAAACAGATGTTTGAAAGAAAAAGTTTGCCCAAAATTTATTAGGAAAATAGTAAATATACAACAATAATAGTAATATACAAAAATCAGCTGAAAAGTAAGTATTGGAATTAGAAAGACACAAACATTACACCAATATTGCACATATAGACATTAGGTTATACGAATTACATATGAAATTAAGTAAGTCACTAGAAGCCATTGCATGGGATAACATCAAGAGGAACATATTGGAAATCATCAGTTTCAGAATAAAACAAAAAACTACACGCCAAAAAAATAAATTTAAAAATTTACACAGAAAACAGATAGATAAAAATAAAAATAATATCAATAAAAAACCTAACCTTGAAATAATCTTTCGAAAGAAAAACTGAATAAGGATTAAACAAAATTTTTAAATAACGGCATAAATACTTGTATTAATTTCTCATCAAACATTGACGAATATATTACAGATATCGAATTAACCATTGAAAAATTAAACCCCATAGATAAAAATTATATTAGGAAAATGTCGTCCAGAATATTACAGGAAATTAAAAAACATAACCAAATTCCGAAACCATACCAAAAAACCATAAAATAATTAAATAAAAAAGTCATATATACAAAAGCAGATAAGGGAAATCAAATTGTAATTCTAGACAAAGAAGATTACCAATAAAGGATGCTAGAGTTTTTAAACAGTAAGGAGTTCATTGAAGTGGAAAAAAAATCCTCTAACAGATGCAAAAAATCAATAGAAGATATATTAAAAGGAAATTGTTCACTCACAAAATCAAAATACCTAATCCATCAATAGCTAAGATAATAGGATTACCAAAAATGCACAAACTGGGAAAAGACACAAGACCAATAATTAACAATATCAATACCCCATGCTACCTCCTAGCCAAATGGTTAACCACTGGATTTAATCCATAACCCATATTACCAAGTTTAAGCATAAAAAACTCGTTTGATCTTGTACACAAATCAAAGATCACAAACTAAACACAAATGATATTATGGTTTTCTTTGATGTAAAAGCATTATTTCACAGTATTCTGAAAGATAAAACCCTGAATTTGTTAAAAAAAATGGCTATTATCTAACAACATTGCAGAAACACACACTAAAGAATGTGTTAAACTTACAGAACTATTTAAAAAATTTTAAAAATTGTAAAAACTTTAAAAAATTCATGTGGAACTAACACAAATTTACAGAACTATAACATAACAAATTATTATTGAGGAAATCACTCAAATTTCACTAATTTAGTTCCACTTACTTGGACACGTATAATTTATTATGTTAAACTATATTTCACTGTGAAAATTCCCGCAATTCAAAACAATTACAGAACTATGTTTGTATCAAGCTTACTTCAGGTTTGAAGGAAAGTTTTTTAAACAAAGATCTAATTTAGTGATGGGTAGTCCATTATCTCCATTTTTGGCTGATCTGTTCATGAGCAATTTTGAAATACATATAACAAGGGCCTTCCCCTACATATTCAAAACATGGTACAGATATGTAGAAGACGTGTTTGCCATTGTACAAGATAGATTCATGGAAGATGCGTTGAAACTATTGAACTTGCAAGAACAATAAAATTTACTATGGAAACCGAGGTTAATAATACCTTACCTTTTCTGGGACCTAAAGATAATAAATAGGAATAAAAATACAGAATTTGGTATATACAGAAAGGACATGGACACTGACAATTACATAAAGGCTAAAGGTTTTAACCCCAGACCCCACAAGGAAGCAACATTCAATAGTATAACTTATAGATTAGTTAATATATCACTCAGTTAAGAAGAATACAGGAAAGAATACACACACATAATACACACAGCAGAAATTAATGGATTTAACAAGCAAATGGTAGATAAAATATAAAAAGATTTAAAAATAAAAAGGAAATTAAACAAATCACCACACTCAGTTCTTCGCTTAAGAAAAATGCTTATCATAAACACATATCACCCTTATGTTAACCATAAACTCCAAAAAATTTTCAAAAGTATAACATCACTCTGGCACCAATAAACAGATATAGTGTTGGTAAATTATTAATTCTAAATAAAATTAAACAAAAAAAGAAGAAAGTTCAGGTATATATAGAATTAATTGCAAAGATTGTGATAAAATATACATTGGAAAGACAAAGAGAAATCTGGGGATAAGATTAAAGGAACACTGGAGAAATATTAGATACAAACAATTAGAAAAATCAGCAATGGCTGCACATTTTTGGAATGAAAATCATGAAATAGAGTAGGACATAATATTACTAAAAACAATTCAACATTCGAAAGAACTTAATGTATGGGAAAAAATTTACATATAAAATATGAATATAAACTTATGAATTTTGATATACCGGAAACAGACAACATGATTTGAACTGATGATGAGAACAACTGTTCTCGAAACCGGTCTACAATAGTGACAAGTAAGTGAAGCATAAGAGTGTGTAGTTCGACTATATCATAAAATGATTTCAATTATATGATTGGCTTCACTGTGAACGTTCCAATTAACATTTTTAGTTAGACAACATATTGTTTAAGCTCATTAACAGACCACCAGAGCGAACATAGCCACACACATACCTTACCGAAATTGACTTATCAGTCGTTGATTGCTTGACAATGTGAGGAATTTACCTCAAGAAACATATCCCAAAATTACTTCTATAAGTGTGTTTGTGAAACTTCAAGAGAGTTGTACTTTAAATCAAAATAAGATTTATGAAGGAACGTCTTGGTGACACATTACCTTTCCACTTTGATATGCAGCATGAACAGTCCTAAATATGCAATTGGTGAAGTATATTGCTAAATATCTTTTTCCAAAATATATGACAATAGCATTCAGAATGCAATATTTTTATTATGAAATGAGAGAGAGGCTAGAAGAAAGGCAAGCAGGTGCTATTAGCTGTTATTTTGTTTCTACATGAAGTTTGACAATTTGCTCATTTGCATGGGGCTTTTAGTGGAAGTCAAAACAAAAATGCAGGTTCTCCACATGAAGATGCAGTTTTTAGCATTGTAGAAACAACTCTTCACAAATGCTTTGAAATTCTTTCACTTGAATACAGGGAGATGTATTAGTCTCAGTAAAATCATTAGCCAAACTCTTGGGCTATCAGTGACTGACAGGATCTTGCTTAACAATTTAAGAAATTTAATGGGATTAAGGAAATGAAAAAAGTGATTCTGAAGAGGCACAAAAACACTGGTCAATTATACATTACTGTACACATGGAACCAACATACGGTTTGATGATTCCTAAAAACAAGAAATACGGAGGGGCCAGGTGCATAAATAGTTGATAAATTATAACCAATAGTTGATGTTAAGAAATCTGACTTACAAACCTGCTAAAAATAAGATTTGAGGACAACTGCAGATTTAGATAGTGTAAATGGTATGTTTCAGCACTGAACATCGATGCACTGAATGGCAGATTCGTGATGATGAGAAAGAAAAAGTAATTGTAAGAATGTAAAATGCTGATCTATCTTTGCAATTTTGCTAACAATGGTTTTAATTGAATGTTTACTTCTTGTGATATTTAAACTATTTCAATTGGGTAATATCTAACAATAGAGTTAATGATATAAATAGCATATTGGAATCAAAGAAAATTCAAATCATACTGTTACAAAATAAGTGCATTGAAACAATTTTTCAAAGGGCTGATTTAAAACAGTACAACTTTTAAATGAAAATAATGTGTTGAATGATTGTAAAATAATTTCAGTTATTATCAATTTTTTTAACATAGTCTCAGTACTAAGATCTTAGCATCTAGATTTTTCATATACCCTTTTTGGGTAGGGAGTAAAACATTTTTCTTGCTTCTTGTAATTACGTAATTAGTAAACCTGAACCAATGCGTATCATATAGCTCATAAATGAGAATGAACATACAATCTAAGGAATTTGAAAGGTTTTAAATGCAAGAGTGAACAAAGGTGTAGCAAACACCTAAAGAAGAAAATGATAGAAAAGGAAAGAAACTGAAACTGTATTTCTGAGATTCTTTAATGAAGTTTCACAATTGTACATTACAAATACATATATTAAGATTCTCACTTGAAATTAGCATATTCTTATCAACAACATAATCAGTTTGGTCTATTCCCATGTTGTTTGTCACCAACTACAGAAATAACTAAGTACATTTCACCAAATAACTGCACCCACTGTACAATTTCCTTTATAACTAAACAAAATACTGCAACTTAACAAAGTGTTATTGCTCAGTGATGTGCTATTTCAACATCTGCATTTAAAGACACTGAAGGTAATCTACATTTGCCTTTAAGTGAAACATTTTGTATACAAAAAGTGAATTAATTTACATAGCACCAATTTTTGTTTCATTGTTTAGTATCTGAAGCCTGTTCTTACTGCTGAAACACCAGAGGTGGTACATAGCACACCTGTTGTAGTATTTTAGATTCAGAGCAAAAAATTTGCAAAAAATGATATGTAACAGAGACACATCATGTTCTGGACATTAATCTTAAACTTATTCATGGTATTCCAAAACAAAAAAATTATGAAACTATACAGTTTCATTTTGAGGTAAACAATGCATCACATGAAACTCAAAATATGCTTAATGGTATCTTACCTTATATGTAAGTGTTTTCTACAGTTTAATTTCTTTTAATATTTATCATATACAAATCCTACCCATTTAAATGAAATGTTACATTGAAAACAACAGTATGACTTGACTCAATATTCTTGATTTCTTTGTTATTCTCTTCAAAACATTAGGGCCTTGCTTACCTGCTACAAAATCCTTTGGCCATGTTGCTTTTGTTCAAATATACATTCGAGCAATATCATATTAAACAATGTCAAAAATTGTCTATTCAGTCCATAACATTTTTTTCAACAATCGTACAAAATTGTACCCAAGCAATAGGAGTTTTACAGTTCTTCAGGTACATTGGTGCCTTACCACTGACTGCACAAAATACTTAATATGAATAAATAAACTTTACCATTATTTGTGATCTTACATTGCAGGTATACTTAATAACAAAACTAATTAATATGAGCGTATTGCTGGAGGTACTGATGCACATTCTTCTTTATCCAGTGTATGATCTATTACTGGTCTGTATGTAATTGTTACCTAAAAATAAATGCATAATACTATTTACAAATAATGAAATAGAATTGCAATGATTTCTGATAAACAAAGATATTTTTAAACATAAAAGTTTAAAACATATATGCTGAAAGTCATTACACATACATAATACCTGCCAAATTAAGCAATGATAACTGTCACTAATCCTCAGTTCAGATTTTTTGGCTAAAAGGTTGCAGAATTCATTTAGCATAACCTTTAAGCCATATTTTGCAGTTTTCTGAATTGAGAGGGATTCATAGGTTATTTCCATATTTGTCATATTTCAAAATTCCACCAATGCCCTGCAAATGCACAGCTGTGATGTTTATGCTGGTGATAGGTCATGACCCTCAAACCATGTTTGCTAAATAGGAATATTTAATGTATCTTTCTGTACTCTGTATAACACAACCTTAATAAGAAAAGTGACTTGCCAACAGTATTGGGATCACTCTACATAGCTGCATATGCAGAAGAAGAAGCCTCATTATTGGTATGCCACCTTCCTCTTTAACACAGAGAGAGCAGTAAACATACACAAGCAAAGGAAGAATAACAATTGAAGCAGCAAGTAGTTTTGGGGATGTTAACTCATTTAACTATGTGAGGCCTGCAGCTGGAGCTGGCAAATAATCTGAATCACTTACTGACATAAGAATAATCTGACCAGCAAATTTAAACCAACACTTGCTGCACACTACAAAATTCTAGAAAATGACATACCAGTGAACTCAAACCACCATTATGTGGTACAAAACTGTGAAAGCTGTATTAAGTAAAACAAAGAGGAGGTGCAAGCTGTTTACCTCTAAGATTGACTTCAAAATATTTTCCAGAAGGTTTCTATTCCACTTCCACAGACCATAAGCACATCATCTTCTGAGTTCTGCACAGGACTTTTTGTACTGCGATTAACAACATTGAGCTCCTTTGCTTTATCACACTCAATAGACAGAAATCTATTGGCTTTATCTTTTAACCTACTTTTTTAATATAAACTTAATACAAATTACTTACCCACCAGTAGTTTAACTCCTGCTCCATTATAACATTTTGACTTAGTTCTGGTTTCCTGCTACAGCACTATACTCTACTCCCGTTAACATCTCTTGTATGTTATGTCTCTTTGTAACTGTACAGCTTTTATTACAGTATAATACAGAAAAAATCTAGGTTATTCCCTTGATTAACTACACAAAATATAATTTCATGTCTCAGAGTCAATATAGCTGATTTAATTTAGACTTTCATTGATATTGGCATATGTGTTGTATCACTCTGCAATAACTTGTACATGCATTTAATTTTCACTTTGTCACAGCCAGTTGGGGTGAGGGGAGCTAATGAGTTCTGGCACTTGTAATAAGCAGTAAAATCAATCCTTCAGCATTAGAATCTCATAAATCTATGTATCACTCTTGTGCACCACCAGGGGTAGCTGAGGTCGTTAAAGGTGCGGACTCATGAGCGGGAGGTCTGGAATTCGAATCCTGCCAGGACCGTCCTGCCTGACTGAGGTTTTTTCCAGGTTTTTGTCAGTCCTCATATATGGCAAATGCTGGGAAGGTAACCAAAACTTAGGTCTGGAATGTTTCCTTCTTTAAAAAATCCTTTCCCAATACATCATTTCATGTATCATCAGTGTCTACCACCTGTGATGCCTCAGTAGTAAAAATGGGCATTAAACACTATTCAAAAAAAAAAAAAACCTCTTGGGCACCTGACCTTCAGTAGTACATAGGACAGGTACACAATTGTGGTTTTGCTACACTACTGATGGAAGGGTGAGGTAACAATATATAATGTGAATGCATGCTTCTGAAATTGCAAAAATGCATGACTCTGACTGCAGTTTAATTTCATCAAACTTACCTGACCAGTCTTGGGGTTCATTATTGTTAATGTATGCTTCCTCCAGTGTTCATCAAAAGATCTTGGAGTTTGCCCCTGGATCGGCTTTGAATAATCATATTCATCAATTCGTTCCTGAAAAAGTTTATGGATAAGTAAGCTAAACAAAACTGCACACAAATAAGCTCGTATAGTCACAAAAAGAAAAAACTTTTTATTCATATAACTGATTTGATGGTTTAACACTATTCCAATATACAAAGGTAAGTTTCTGGCCTCGCCGATAAGGATTATCACCTTCACAATACTCTTATTTCTGAAGTAAATAATTGCAGCTGTAACTTTTGCTCTGCTGTGTTCAGTTGTTCAGATATAGTTGCATAAAGAACGATATGTGAAGAAGATTGTGACATGTTCAAAATGAAGTATCCAACTGTTATTAAGTTCTTCACAACTTGGAGAACTTACTCCAAATGAAACTAAACAGCAATTGGACAGTGTATATGGGGAAGCATCCCCCTCATATTCTACCATAAAAGAATGGGCCAAACTTTTTCCAATGGGTCAAGAGAGCATAGAAGATAAAGAGAGTGCAGGTCCGCCCTGGGAGGTGCTCACTCCTGAAAACATTGCTCTTGTGGAAGGAGAAATTAAGGAAGACTGGTGGCTCAAAGTTACAGAAATAACAGCAAGGTTGGGCTTTTATAAAATAAAGTCCTTCAAATTATTCCTGAACATTTAAACATGAATAAGGTTAGCGCAAGATGGGTGCATAGACTTCTTTCCTCAGTCCAAAGGCAGCAACAAGTCATCTGTTGTCAATCATTTTTGGAGCTGTGCTATGGCAATGAGAGAGAAGTTCTGAAAACCATTGTTACAGGAGATGAAACTATGGGCCTCTACTATGAACCCTTGTCCAAAAGAGAATCAATGGAGTGGCTTAAACCTGGCAAAGCATTGCCTCTAAAGGCCAAGGTCACTCAGCCAACCAAGATCATCGTGGCCACAATCTTTTGGGACTGTGAAGGAATATTCTTCATTGACTTCAAGGAGAGAAACAGTAAATGGGGAATACTATGCTGACCTACTGCACAGACTACATGTTTCCAACAAAGAAAAAAGCAAGGAAAGCTGAGTGGTGGTGTGCCCCTTCTTCACAACAATGTGCCTGTGCACACAGCTCTTGTTGCAAAGGAAGCTGTGAAGAGATGTGGCTTCAAGGAGATGAGCCACCCACCCTACAGCCCAGATCTAGCTCCCAGTAGATATTTCTTCTTCCCAAAACTCACGAAGGACCTTTGAGGAAGGAAAATTTAAGTGTGAAGAAGAAGTGATGGATACTGATTATACCCATTTTGCAGACAACTCTTCAAACTATTATTGGGTGGGATTGAAATTTTAATTCAAAGATGTGGGAAGTGTATTGCAATAAAGAGTATCTATAATAAAAAGTGAAATATAGTTTTTGTCTTTATCATATCTAGAAAATGGTTAAGCCAGAAACTTATGGACCTACCGTCGTATACTGAACCCTAAACTGAAAATGTGGGAAGAAAAAAAATCTGGAAAAATGACATCCTAAACTTTTTCAATAACATGTAAGTGAGTGAGTTTTAACATCAATTTGCTTGTCAGCCAGCATTAGAGTTCCGCACACAAGTGGAGATGGCAGTAGCACAGTCCATTTGCAATGCATGCACCAATAATCAGACTACATTATGCTGAATGATAAAGATGAAGATTGGTGATACGGTAATGATAAAATGAGTGACAGGGAAACCAGCTTCAATAACATGTTTTAGGAAACATTTTACAAGTAGCTGAAAGCACATGTGTTGTCATTGCTAATATGCAAGAATCAAAGCATTCTTTGGCTTCTTTTAATTGTTTGGCAGTATTCCCTTTACAGGAATTAGGAATAGCATATTCCATCCATTCACAATAAATTTTCAATTTCTAATTCCCATAACTCCACTCTGGGTGCAAGTATAAGCAAGTAGAGAAATCAGCTGTTAGCAGCTAGTTTTTGGACAGAAAACCATGAAGCAGGGGGGGGGGGAGAAATCTAGGACAAATAGCACTGAACATATGGGGAAAAAAATCCATATCCACAAACACTAAAAATTGGAAAATGAAATTCAATATCTTGAGGTAAGTAAAACAAACTTCAAGTTCATCAAATGTCCACCACAGTTGAACAGTACATCCTCCAAGGATTATGGCAATCCATTTGATAGTCAACAAGGTCTGCAAAACTTGTTCTGTTGATACAGTGAGTATTGAAGCTGAATAAGTAATTAGTTTAACTCACCAGAGCTCTATTTCACAAAGCTCGTGATCTAATAAAACTAGTCTCCATTCTAGTATACTGGTTTATTTTACAAGTGTGTTTCTAGAACATAAGAGTATAAACTACTAGTTACCAGTGTGGCAGACTGATATTATCATCATGCAATTTTGTTTTAGAGGGTAGGTTCATAAGTTTCCGGCCCAACCATTTTCTAGGTATGATAAAGACAAAAACTATATTTCACTTTTCAATACACTTTATTGCAATGCACTTCTCACATTTGTGAATTAACATTTCATCCCCCCCAAAATTAGTCAGAAGTCTTGACTTGCCAATGCGCATAAACAGCATCCATCACTTCTTTGTTACACTTACATTTCCTTCCTCAAAGGTCCTTCTTGAGTTTTAAGAAGAGCAAATAGACACTGGGAGCTAGATCTGGGCTGTAGGGTGAATGGTCAATCTCTTTGAAGCCACATTTCTTCACAGCTTCCTTTGCAATAAGAGCTGTGTGCACAGGCAAATTGTCGTGAAGGAGGCGCAAACCACCACTCAGTTTTCCCCGCCTTTTTTCTTTGATGGAAACACATAGTTCTTGCATACACCAGCATGGCATTCCCCATTTACTGTGGTGTTCCTCTCCTTGAAGTCCATGAAGAGTCCCAAAAGATTGTCCCCATGATCTTCTTGGTTAACTGAGTGACCTTGGCCTTTAGAGGCAATGCATCACCAGGTTTAAGCCACCCCAATGATTCTCTTTTGAACAAGGGATCATAGAAGAGGACCATAGTGTTATCTCCTGTAACAATGGTTTGCAGTACTTCTCTTTCGTTGCCACGTCAGAGCTCCAAAAATGCCTGACAACAGATGACTTGTTGCTGCTTTTGGACTGAGGAAAGAAGTCTAGGCACCCATCTGTGCTAACCTTATGCATGTTTAAATGTTCATGAATAATTTGAAGGACTGTTTTAGAAAGGCCTAACCTTACTGCTATTTCTGTAACTTTGAGTCACTGGTCTTCCATATTTTCTCTTTCCATATGTTTTCAGGAATGAGCACCTCTAAGGGCTGACCTGCACGATCTTCATTTTCAATGCTTTCTGGATCCATTTGAAAAAGTTTGGCCCATTCTTTTATGGTAGAATATGAGGGGAATGCTTCCCCATATACACCATCCAATCACTGTTTAGTTTCATTTGGATTAAGTTCATCTTTTGTAAAGAACTTAACTGCTCAAAACTCCATTTTGAACATGTCACAATCTTCTACACATAGCTTCTTTATGCAACTATATCTGAACAACTGAACACAGCAAAGCGGAAGTTACAACTGCAATTATTTACTTAACAGATATGGTATGACACCAGGTAAGTATTTTGTGAAGGCAATAATCTTTATTGGCGAAACCAAAAACTTATGGACCTAACCTCATATCAGTGTTCTGTTTCTCAAAACATTTGGATATGTAATACAGCATATTATTAGCTACCTGTGAGTCTCACCTATGCTTTTACAGTTTGCATTATTATTTTCCACATTTTCGCTTTGTGTTTCTTTGTAATTTTGTCAGAGAATTGCCCAAATAGGACTTATTTATGATCATTAATTAAATGCAGCACTGTTACTATGTTTTGAATACTAGATATTATTTTTGATATGGTAGTAGACATAATGCTATTTCATTGGCTTGAACAAACAATTTAAATACATTCAACAAAAGAGCATCAACAAGCATCCACAGAGTAATAAATATCCGCAAAATAGACTTCTTGACACTTGGATACAGTCACAATACTAGTCATTTTGACAAGTAGATTAGCTGTTTCTTGAAACAGGGTCCAGAACATATAATAATTACTTGCTTTGCTTCACTGTGGCATTGCAATTGTGTTGTATGTTAAGAAACAGGTAGTTTATAAAAAGGTGGATAAAGGTAAAAATCTAGTGATTTTAGACCAGGATGACTACATTATATAAATGGAGAACCTACTTCAGAATACAGAATACACAGAAGTAAACAAAGACCCCCTTGAATGAATGAATCAAATTTTGAATAACACCCACAAGCATAAGAAAGCCTTAGCCAACAAAGAAATGTATAGATTAAAACCAAATAATCATACATGAACTAGGATCTCTATGGTGTCTTCAAAATACATAAACCAGAGAAGAGCATGCACCTAATAATAGAATGCACTCACACATAATTTGCTAAATAGTTGACAAACAAGTTTAGTACTCTGAAAAAATTCATAACACAGATATACTGGCTAAAGATTCTCTCATCCCTACTCAGCTCTGCTCACCAGTATTCCATTTGAGGAAATGGTTGTAGCTCACTAATATATTCAAACAGGGAATTGATGGCTACACCAACTTAACAAAGTTTTGTACATATCACATTTTTATTTTATTTACAACAGGAAAATTTACCGACAAAATTCTGGATGGGCAATGGGCAACCAACTTTCCCTGATTTTAGCACATCTGTTTATGTTTGTCATAGAACTGCACATTACAAAAGCCTTTCTGCTCATCTTTAACTAGCACAATAGTTATATTTCACTTTTCTCTTTGTGCTGTTAAAATCCAACATTTGTTCATTGTTTTAATATCCCTGAAAAGGATTGGAGTTTTTTAAGCTGACCATCCACATGGTTGTGTAGCCCAAGCTGAGTCACTGAGTAACATTGCACTGTTAGTATTCTCAGACACAAGCTGTTATGTATCTTAGTTCTTTGTTCATAAATATTATACTCTTCTCCAAGGTTCAGATGTCTCTTGAAATGCATTTTAGTTTGATCTTGTGAGTTCCAAGTCTGACATATGTGCAGTGCCACTTGTCTCATACAGTGAATATCAAAGTGTGACTGCATACTGGAAGAAACTATTCATCAAGGTTATATAATGCATGTTCAGGTAGCAGTTAATGTTAGTTTGAGGAAGTTTTTTATTAGCGAGTGGTTAACTGTTACTTAGTGCTTTTATTGTATATAAATTGTGTGCTAATTGTCCTTTGTTAGTTATTAAATAGGGTCCTGAAGAATGGGTTTTTATGTATGATATACATGTTAAAATGGATTCTTGCAGAGAAGTGCTATAACAATTTACAAGAAAATATTCTGGCAACTTACAGAAAGTGTATATCAGCTTCTTAGTTATGAAAGACAGGACCTCTCAATGACAAGAAATGTGTTCCAAACTGCAATCTTCTTACAGAAGAAAAATTAAATGAAATATAGGAATTTCCTATGCAGATACTGGCAGAAAATGTATTATGTTTACGGAATTTGGGAATCCACACAGTGAAACTTTTGTTAATCTTATTTTGATTTAAAGTAAAACACTAAAAATCATGTCGTCACATTAAAACTCTCTTTAAGTTTCACAAACACACTTATAAAAGTAATTTTGGTACATGTTTCGTGAGGTACATTCCTCACATTGTCAACCAAAACGACGACTGAGGAGCCAATTTCAGCAAAGTATGTATGTTACTATGCTTGCTCTGGTGGTCTGTTAATGAACTTAAACAATATGTTGTCTGCTTCCGGTATATCAAAATTCATAAGTTTGTATTCATATTTTTTTATGTAAATTTTTTCCCATATATTAAGTTCTTTCGGATGTTGAATTGTTTTTAGTAATGTTATGTCCTTCTCTATTTCATGATTCTCATTCCAAAAATGTGCAGCCACTGCTGATTTTTCTACTTGTTTGTGTCTAATATTTCTCCAGTGTTCCTTTAATCTTATCCCCAGATTTCTCTTTGTTTTTCCTATGTATATTTTGTCACAATCCTTGCAATTAATTCTATATATACCTGAATGTTCTTCTTTCTTCTTTTTTTGTTTAATTTTATTTAGATTTAATAGTTTACCAACACTATATCTGTTTATTGGTGCTAGAGTAATGTTGTACTTTTTGAAAATTTTTTGGAATTTATGGTTAACATAAGGGTGATATGTGAATTTTTGATAGGTATTTTCTTTAAGTGAAGAACTGAGTGTGGTGATTAGTTTAATTTCCTTTTTATTTTTAAATCTTTTTATTTTTTTATCTACCATTTGTTTGTTAAATCCATTTATTTCTGCTGTGTGTATTATATGTGCATATTCTTTCCTGTATTCTTCTTTACTGAGTGGTGTATTAACTAGCCTGTATGTCATACTATTGAATGCTGCTTCCTTGTGGGGTCTGGGGTTGAAACCTTTTGCTTTTATGTAATTGTCGGTATGTGTGTCCTTTCTGTATATACCAAATTCTATATTTTTATTCCTTTTTATTATCCTTAGGTCCAGAAAAGGTAAAGTATTATTAACCTCGGTTTCCATAGTGAATTTTATGGTTTTTTCTTGTAAATTCAACAGTTTCAATGAATCTTCTATGAATCTATCTTCTACAATGGCAAACACATCATCAACATATCTGTACCATGTTTTGAATATGTATGGGAAGGCTTTCATTATATGTGTTTCAAAATAGCTCATGAACAGATCAGCCAAAAAAGGAGATAGTGGACTACCCATCATTAAACCTGATTTTTGTTTATAAAACTTTCCTTCAAATGTGAAGTAGGTTTGGTTTAAACATAGTTCTGTGAGTTTTACATATTCTTTTGTGTGTGTTTCTGCAATGTTGATAGATAATAGCCATTTTTTTAACAAATTCAGGGTTTTCTCTTTTGGAATGCTTGGAAACAATGCTTTTACATCAAAGGAAACCATGATATCATTTGAGTTTAGTTTATTATCTTTGATTTTGTTTATAAGATCGAATGAGTTTTTTATACTTAGACTTGGGAATTTGGGAAATGTATTAAATCGTGTAGTTAACCATTTGGCTAGGAGGTAACATGGGGTATTGATATTGTTAATTATTGGTCTCATGTCTTTTCCTGGCTTGTGTATTTTGGTAATCCAAAAATACACAAGCCAGGAAAAGACATGAGACCAATAATTAACAATATCAATACCCCATGTTACCTCCTAGCCAAATGGTTAACTACACGATTTAATACATTTCCCAAATTCCCAAGTCTAAGTATAAAAAACTCATTCGATCTTATAAACAAAATCAAAGATAATAAACTAAACTCAAATGATATCATGGTTTCCTTTGATGTAAAAGCATTGTTTCCAAGCATTCCAAAAGAGAAAACCCTGAATTTGTTAAAAAAATGGCTATTATCTATCAACATTGCAGAAACACACACAAAAGAATATGTAAAACTCACAGAACTATGTTTAAACCAAACCTACTTCACATTTGAAGGAAAGTTTTATAAACAAAAATCAGGTTTAATGATGGGTAGTCCACTATCTCCTTTTTTGGCTGATCTGTTCATGAGCTATTTTGAAACACATATAATGAAAGCCTTCCCATACATATTCAAAACATGGTACAGATATGTTGATGATGTGTTTGCCATTGTAGAAGATAGATTCATAGAAGATTCATTGAAACTGTTGAATTTACAAGAAAAAACCATAAAATTCACTATGGAAACCGAGGTTAATAATACTTTACCTTTTCTGGACCTAAGGATAATAAAAAGGAATAAAAATATAGAATTTGGTATATACAGAAAGGACACACATACCGACAATTACATAAAAGCAAAAGGTTTCAACCCCAGACCCCACAAGGAAGCAGCATTCAATAGTATGACATACAGGCTAGTTAATACACCACTCAGTAAAGAAGAATACAGGAAAGAATATGCACATATAATACACACAGCAGAAATAAATGGATTTAACAAACAAATGGTAGATAAAAAAATAAAAAGATTTAAAAATAAAAAGGAAATTAAACTAATCACCACACTCAGTTCTTCACTTAAAGAAAATACCTATCAAAAATTCACATATCACCCTTATGTTAACCATAAATTCCAAAAAATTTTCAAAAAGTACAACATTACTCTAGCACCAATAAACAGATATAGTGTTGGTAAACTATTAAATCTAAATAAAATTAAACAAAAAAAGAAGAAAGAAGAACATTCAGGTATATATAGAATTAATTGCAAGGATTGTGACAAAATATACATAGGAAAAACAAAGAGAAATCTGGGGATAAGATTAAAGGAACACTGGAGAAATATTAGACACAAACAAGTAGAAAAATCAGCAGTGGCTGCACATTTTTGGAATGAGAATCATGAAATAGAGAAGGACATAACATTACTAAAAACAATTCAACATCCGAAAGAACTTAATATATGGGAAAAAATTTACATAAAAAAATATGAATACAAACTTATGAATTTTGATATACCGGAAGCAGACAACATATTGTTTAAGTTCATTAACAGACCACCAGAGCAAGCATAGTAACATACATACTTTGCTGAAATTGGCTCCTCAGTCGTCGTTTTGGTTGACAATGTGAGGAATGTACCTCACGAAACATGTACCAAAATTACTTTTATAAGTGTGTTTGTGAAACTTAAAGAGAGTTTTAATGTGACGACATGATTTTTAGTGTTTTACTTTAAATCAAAATAAGATTAGAAAATGTATTGCTACTGAGGGCCATCATTTTCAACATCTCTTATAACAGAGGTTAGTGCTTATTGCTATCAGATATGAAACACAGTATCAATGTAGTTACAATTCATATTGCTTATTAAGACCAACATGTAACTGTGAAAGTCCAGCACTAGTGGCACACAGAAACGCACACCTAGGGGAAAAAAGCTGCATTAGATATGCAATGGTTTTCAATGGCAATGCACTTTTTTTAAAATAATTAGCCTCGGAAGAAATGTATACCAACAGTAACTTAAGTGAATATTTGGGTGTTATGTATTCTGAAATAGGGTAAAGTCACCACTTCTGATTCAGAGCAAACCTCAAGTAAACTTTGAAAGACAGAAAAACGTGTTTCTAATGCAGATTCAAAAAATATATTTCATTGTACAATTTTTCAAATGTATAATGGAAAATATCCTAACATTAAAACCTAGTTCTTTTGATGAGGGGATAAAATAGATTATAAATGCTCCAAGTCTTCTATAATGTTATATTAAAGAATTTGTTATTTCAAAATAATAGAGCAAATGATGGAAGGAAAAATAAATACAAAATGTTATGAAATAATTTCCTAATAAAAAATAAACCATGGCTTAAAGCTTTCCTTTTTTATTTTTAATAAAAAATATTTGCTCAAACAAGGAATTAATGCTTAAGGTAAAACAAAATATTAAGATAGCTGATCTTTTCATTTTTAACAGGAAGGTAATTGCTACAAAAAGTTTAAATTTTGCAATTTTTGTCTTTGTCTTCACAATTTATGCATGTTGCAGTCATATGTACATTTCCCCATATCCTTCCTTTACATAATGATGCACTCTTGACAAATGTGCAGCAAAGCTGGTGTATTGAAGCAATACAATTCTTATTTGTATGCTGTATAACAATCCATCATGACTCATAATATTTTTAATTTAACGTTTTCTAGCTTCACTTACTCAAGAGTTTGTCAGGACAAGTTTTGCAGACCACTGTCCACATCCTCAGTTATATGACTGCTAAATCATTGACTGGAGTTCAGTTAGTTGAAGTCTCATGTTACTCTGGTGGCCTTATAATGATCTTCAATACCAGTTTTCTGCTTCTGAGAGATCAAAATTCATTAAATGTTGCTTGTATTTTTAATCTATATCCACTCAAGATGTTCAATTTTTCTGGTTTTGATCAGTTTTTTATAACTTTACTTTTTTCTCTATCCCATGATTTTCATTCCAAAAATGTGCTACCAATGCAGATTTTTATGTTTACTTAAGGTTTCTCTAATGTTCCTTAAACCTGGTGCTGATATTTATTTTTTTTCCTTGCACAAATTTTCGCATAATCCAAATTATTAATCTAGTAAATCCAAGATATTTTTCCTTATTCATGAACTCTGTTTTGTTTCATTTTAATAGAGTTTTAATTCTAAAAACACTTTTTTGGTTCTAAGTACATGAAATAATCTTTAAAAATCTTTTGCAACTTATTATTGGATCCCAGACTATATGTTAATTTTATAAAACTTTTTGCCTCCCATATGTATTTTTTTGCTTCTGGAATTAACAATTATTTTTGCTAATCCTCTGTTTGTTAACCCATTTAACTTTGTGGCTTATAGTAGGTATAAATATTCATTCATGCACTCTTTTTATTCAAAAAAGTTTACCAGTCTGTGTGTTGTGTCATGTTGTTACATGCTGCTTTTTTATGTAATCTAGGATTGAATCTATGAGCTTTAATACAATTGTCTGTGTTATGTGTTTGTTCTGTAGATGCTGAATTCAAGTCTCTTATCATTTTAGTTATCTTCAGATCTAAAAATGGTAATATATTTTCCGTTTCTCTTTTGACAGTGAATTTATTTATAGGCTCTTGTAAGTACAAAAGTTTTAATGCATTTTCCTTATGTCTTTTGTTTATTATGGCAAATACATAATTTACATATAAATAGTGTACTTATGAAGCTGTTGACAATGGAGTGGCAATATAACTTCAACTTATGTATGCACTTTTTTACACTTTACTCCATTCACTTACACAAAAGTAAGATTCTCCCGAAACACGTCTTACTTTTGTGTAAGTGAATGGAGTAAAGTGTAAAAAAGTGAATACATAAGTTGAAGTTAAACATAATTTACATATTAGTACAAACTATAAAAATGTAGGGAAAAACCTTGTATATCTAAATAGAGCATGAATAGGTTGGCTAGAAAGAATAAAGGACTTCACATCCTGCTCTTTATTTATTACCTTTTTTACCAAATATAAATAATGCTGATTTATGAAAGTTTTGCTAATTGTGGTATATTCTTCAATGTGATCTCTGGTTTGCTTGGCTGACAGTAATCATTTTTTAAAAGAATTGAATAATTTCTTACATTATACTAGGGAACCAGTTCTTAACATCAAAGCTAATGTGGCATTTGGTATTAACATATGTCTTTAATTTTGCTCACCAGGATTTTGGAGTTTTTTAAACTTAAGCTCTCAAATGTTGGTAGTGCAAGAAATTGTCTGGATAACCAATTTGCCAAATGGTATATTGAAGTATTTATATTACTGAGTGGCATCACACTTTTTCCAGGTTTGTAGATTTTAGGAAGACCAAAGTCCCCCCCCCCCCCCAAAAGAAACACACAAGGAACATAAGAACCTGGGTAAAGAAGCACTCCAGGAAAATGAAATACAAACCAATACAAAAATCTTCTGTGGCAGCTTTATTTTGGAAAGACGATATGAAATAGGAAAGAAAGTTCACAGCACATGGGAAATAATCAGTCTACAAGTTTAAAAATTGCTTAATGAACTTTGATGTTCAGTTCATCAGATATCTCCCAGAGTCAAAGAGAACATCATCTAAGGTTTACTTCAGATCTTCTGGCAGCTGACAAGCAGTTCAAGATGCAGACAAAGGTAAATGTATGGAAAGTGAAGTGGTCCGAGTGTTTAGGTTTGGCTTAACACAAATAAAAATAAATTATACATTTTATACATTCTGCTTTATTATGAATTTCATTTCTACTGCAAGAAAATGTATGAATAAGCAATCATGAGTGACAGAGAGAAGTATTTATTACTTTTATAAATTGTATTTAATACCCATTTTTATTGTTGAAGCATTGCAGGTGGTGAATACTGATGATATATGAGATGAAATGATAAATTGGGAAAGGATTTTTTTTAAGCAAGGAAATGTTCAAAGCCTAAGTTTTCCATAACTCTCTGGGATTTGCCATTTATGAGTGAGGAAAACCTGAAACTAACCTGTCAGGGAGGATGGTCCTGTCAAGAATTAACTCTAGAACTTCCATTTAGGAGTCTTAAGTCTTAACAAACTTCGCCACCAGTGATTGAATTATCAATTTTTCTATAAATATTGTACTTATGAAGCTGTTAGCAACTGAATGGTAATATATCCTAAACTTAGGTATTCATTTTTTACACTAAACTCCATTTACTTACATAAAATATGCATTTCAGGAGAATCTCTCCCATTTTCAGTTGCTCACTGAACCACCATTACTCGAAACGTAGGCTAGACATCCAGATGTTCCTGTGTTGGCATCTATTGGCTGAGGGAGGAAATGCCTGAGTTCATCCATAGGAGGAAACTCGAAGTTCATTAGGTTCTCTTTATTTTTTTTAATATGAAAATTTTTTCTCAAGTGGATAACTCCATTGGGTTGTCAAGATTTTTCAGCAGTTTAATTTCTGGTTTTATTTCATGATTTTTGGTCCAAAAGTGAGCTGCTACTGCTGATTTATCCACCTGCTAAAGCCAAATATTCCTAAAGTGTTCTTTCCTCTGAATTTCTAAATTTCTCTTTGTTTTGCCTATATAGCTCTGTTCGGATTCTGCGCATTTTATTACATAAATTCCTGATTTCTGTTCTGTTGGTATGGAGTCTTTTACTGTGCAACCTAATAAATTCTTGATATTATACCTGTTCCTTAGGGCTAACATTATCCCATGTTCTTTGAAGATTTTCTTGAACTTGTTGTGGTAAATTGGGTGGTAGGTGAAACTTTTGAATTTGTATCCTTCTTTTATGTTTTTCAGTGTGGAAATATCCCTTGTCTCTTTTTGTCTTTTAGATTTATTGATAATTTTTATCACTGTGTCTTTGTTGAAAACATTGGTTATAGCCGTCTTTATTATTTGTTTGTATTCTATTTTGTATTCTGCTTCTGTAAGTCTTCATCAATCTGTGTGCCAAAGTGTGAAACACTGCGTATTTATGTGGAATGGGGTTATAACTCTCATTTTTATGTATTTTTCTCTGGGTGTTTCTTTTCTGTAAATTCCAAAATTCAAACAATCTCCATTTCTTATAATTTTTAAGTCTAGAAATGGTAGCCACGCATTTCTCTCTTCTTCTATGGTCAACTGTATAGATTTATGTTGCAAATTAAGAAGTTTCAGGGCATCTATTCAGTGTTTCTTTGGTATTATTGCAAAAATGTCATCCACATACCTATATCATGACTTGAAAATTAAAAGAGAAGGCTTTCTTGATATGTATTTCAAATGAACTAATGAATAAATCTGCTAGAAAAGGTGACAAAGGATTTCCCATAGTTAGCCCTGAAACTTGTAGGTAATATCTTTTGTTGAACCTGAAGAAATTTTGTTGAATGCAAATAATAAAGAGCAAAGGCCAAAATAAAACACCCCCACCATGACATAACCATTGAAATGGCTAGGATTAGTAGGTATGTGCCTAGACAGCACTAAATACAGAGAGACTATATTGATTATTTAGGATGAATTGCATTTGCCATCCATCAGTGTCTTATGTTAATTGCTTGCTCTGTTAGAGCCGATAGAAAGTCAGTCTTGGAGTATTAATTTCTTTGCGCTTAAATTACATGTATTAATTGCAATAGCATTAAAATATTTTATTGTTACTACTAATAAAAATAATAAGAGAGCCCACATTTATTATCCTAATAGATGTAGGCCTTTAGTATAATAAATGATCCCATTCAAGATTCAGCTATAGGTATAGTCAGCACAACTCTGTACTGTCATTAGAGAACAGATGTACCTATTCTCTGCCTCTCTGAATTAAAAAATACCTTTCTGTTTAATGTACGAATGCAAAAATTATACCTTGAAGTTAAAAAAAAGGCAAATAAATGTTTCCTATTCATTCCATTTCTCTTATTATTTTTATTAGTAGTAACAATAAAATATTTACTGTCCATAATTTTAAATTAATACAGTATCTAAAACTGAAATTATTTGCTCAGATAATATAAGCTTCATCTACATTTTCAATAGACTAAAACTGAGCATCATAAAATGTTTATGGAGTTTAGAAGAATATTTCCATTTCTCTTATTATTTTTATTAGTAGTAACAATAAAATATTTACTGTCCATAATTTTAATGTAACATAGTATGTAAAACTGAAATTATTTGCTCAGATAATATAAGCTTCATCTACATTTTCAATAGACTAAAATCGAGCATCATAAAATGTTTATGGAGTTTAGAAGAATATGCCCAAGAATAGTTCTTTTTTCACCTTCCAGCAGTTTTTGTAGTCCTCACAGCAGTCATATTGGATGTAGCAGTGAATTAAAAATAGATATCCTAAACTCAAGTATACCAACAGTGAAACTTATGCTTATGTTAAAGAAATGGTTAACATCAATAAATTTAAAAACAGAAGAAATAGAAGAGTTATTGAAACTTACCATTATTATTATTATTATTATTATTATTATTATTATTATTGTTATTATTATTATTATTATTTATTACAAATCTTTGGCTTATCATATTGTTGCTCTTAACATTTGGATTTATTGTCAACTGACTGTCCACAACTGCAAACTCTCCCATCAAAGTGTATATACCCTGGGGACTTTTAACATTATCTTGTTATATTATATTATATATTCCTCCCTTCAAACAGAAACTCCTTGTTTCTAAGGTTCAAGTGAGTTATTATCTACCTTTGGGACATTCAAGGTTGGCCATATTCACCAATGTATATCATCTTAAGTGTGTCATTTGGAATAAGAATTTATCAGAATCAGTATTTATAATTTTTGAAACCCTTCTTAATAAAAAAAAATTAATATAGGGAACTTACAGAATGAAAACACTGCTATTATTAACCTTTAACATATGCACATATTGCTTTATAATTCCAATATAATGGAAACTATTTACCTTAAAATCCTCTCGTGCATGAGCACCACGTGACTCCTTTCTATTTTCAGCTGCAACAATTGTCTGCATGGCATTGAGCATTAGGTTTTGCAGTTCTAATGTTTCAACCAGATCTGAATTCCAAATTAGACTGCGGTCACTCACTTTCAGATCTGCAAGCTTTTTGTACAGGTTTTGCATTTTATCCACACCTTCATGCAAGGTCTCTGCTGTTCTGAAAACAGCTGCATGAGTTTGCATTGTCTTTTGCAGGCTTAAGCGCAGTGCAGCAGTTGATATTGATCCATTGGCATGCCTAACCCAATCCAGATTTGCAATAGATTCTTCACCAGCATTCTGTTACAATAAATAAATAACAAATATGTATATATGATGAAAACATTACCCTTGTTAGTAGCATAACACTTACTCAGCTGCTTAAGCACATCTCAAGCAGCAAGATCAAGGTGTCTGCCTGCAAGTCCAGAGAAAATGGGTTCAAATCCCAGAAGGTCAGCTATCTGCAAAAGGTTTAGTTTTTCCCTACCCTGAAAAGGAAAATGCACAGTAACTTTATGAATTCTGGATTCTGGGCTCATTTACATTTTACCAAATATTCATTCATCATTTCTTTAAACATTCATTGCATGCGTGATTTTACACTGTAACAAAAAAAAAAAAAAAAAAAAACATTATATGCTATGTTGCCGCTTACTATACATTAACATTGCATATTTATTAGTCTTTGATTATTGCAATGGTTTTATGCTAAATGTACAATAAATATGACAAACTTTTTATCTCTCATGATAAGCTTGTCTTACAATGAAACTGTTATGTACTCATTTCAAAACCTTACTTCAAAATTTGTATACAGTTATTGATAGCAGATAAGTAAATATAAAATATTTGCTGCTCCTACAAAGTGCAATGATGTGAAATCACAGCCGGATCAAAGGTATTTTAGTAGCCCTCCTCAGGTATCCTGCCATCTCACCTTCAGCTCACATGCAGTGACCTTGGCTAGTACTGCATGCAAATGTGCTGGGATTATGTTTTCTTGTTATCAGCAGGTGTGGCTCTAAACAGCAAGTGATTCAAATAGATATGAGGGTAAATTATTGTCCTCCATCCTAAAATGTTTACTTTTATCTTATTTTTTCATATGCTCTCCTTGAACACTGATGCACTTCTCCTTGCAGTGCTCTAAAAAGAAAAACTGTCAAAACTTTGCAATCACTAAACCACTGGTTTACAACCTCTATGATTTCATAATCTGATAAAAGTTTCCTCACTTGAAGGAACAGCCTTAAGTCACTGACAGTTTATCTGGAAATTGAATATGATGTTTTAACAACCCAAACCCCAGTTATCAATTGCAATTCTTGCAACACAAAACTGTTGCTTAAAGAACTGTTTTGAAGAAAAGAGCTCACCTTGCCTCAACTTTCCAAAAAGTTATTCCTCGACTGCATCTCATAATTCTGAAAATAAGCTTGCATAATAATGACCTATTATTGTGGCTTCTTTCTGCCATCAACCAAAATAATGCTAAAAAAACTCATTTATATACTTTCATTTAATTTGCTATCTTAAAAGCCTCTGACAACCAGTGTGGTGCTTTGAGAGCCTAGTAAAAAGTATGAACAATACTGACTGATGGCTCTAAACAATCAAATTAAAAAAAGTTGTTGCTAGTTTCTAAATTGTTCTCATATATAAAATAAGCTAGCCCCTGTGTGTTGCAGCCAGGGATGAAGTGTGCATTAAGACCATATGGCTGAACTCGCCTAAAATTAGTGTGTTGGCTTTACGTGCTATATATTTTTTTTTTTTTTAATGAACTGAAATATTTCCTTATTTGAACTAGTGTGCCATCTACAATGTAATGACCTATCACCAATAATATGGTCAAAGGTTCAGCCTTCCTTGTTCAATCATAGTAATGATTTTTCAAATTACTGTTATGGACAGGTGCCATGGAATGTTTGTTACTGTGTAGGCCAACCTTGGCCTCAGTCCAGTTGACTATGTCTGCCCTCTTCTGAGATTTTGTAGATCCCGAAACCCAACATGCAGACAATATCCTTTTGAAATGCAGTGTTTCACTATTTTTTCCTGTATTGTGGTAATATAGAATGGTATAATTATTTCATTTTAAGAGTCAATGTCATTTACTTCATTAAAATTCATACTTCCTTCATCATATTTTAGATTACATAGGACTATGTGATAGGCCGGTAACTCTTCAATGATTATTATTTTCTACATAATTGTCAACTGCAATGGATCAACATGATGCATTACTGGAATGCAGAGAAAGGAACAATAAAAATTTCTCAAAAATCAATTTCAAGAGTAATTGATGTATTTGTAGAGAAAAATGATTGGAGAATTGAATTTATAAACAAACAAATTTTGGATGAGCATGAAACATGAATGACATTTTTCAATAATGCATGTAATTTAAATTAATGACCTCTTATGTTACTATAGTTGCAATGCCATAATTATGAACATGAAAAATATAACAAAATTTCACAGCCATTTTACGTGACTGAAATAAGATAATACTGTGTGCAACTGAAAGACATCTCATCATGATGAGCTAATCAGGGATAGCAACCACTTTTTGCTATTACACTTCTTAGGATATTTTTGAACAGACCTTGTATTTATCATAAATTGCATTTTCCATTAATTTTTACATCCTGTATCTCAATCTGCCCTATATAAGACTCCATGCTTCACCACTGGTTGCAGCATAATGATGAACTTTTAAATATCTGATACAAAGCTGCAATGCATTAACAGAAGCAGAGTATACAGTATTTTTCTATATGAAAACTGAACTGCATGTACTTACTGGTTTAATTGGACCAATAGCTTCACCAGGTTTATTTTCTTGTGCAATTGTTTTTGCACATGCTCGCCCAAATACAACCAGGTCTAGTAGGGAGTTGGCACCAAGACGATTTGCACCATGAACAGAAGAACATCCTGACTCTCCACATGCATACAGACCTGGGACAACCTTATCTTTACCTCCAGAAACTGTCAATACCTGTCCTTTATAATTTGTAGGGATACCACCCATGTTATAATGGACAGTGGGTAAAACAGGAATTGACTCTCTTGTTACATCTACTCCAGCAAATATCATGGCAGTTTCTGATATTCCTGGCAGTCTTGCTGCTAGCTGTTCAGGGGGCAGATGATGAAGTTGCAAATAAACATGATCCCCTTCTGGACCACAGCCTCTGTGAAATGGAAATTATGCATTAAAATATAAAAAAAAGTCTTTCCACTGCTTTGTTTATCATGAGATTCATTTTCAACAATTACAACTGTTTTCACTTCTTTCTGAACATAAAGTTTTGATAAGTTTAATTACTGTTAACTATGAAATACTTTCATAGATTACCTCTACAGAAGGAGACCTAAAAAAAGTCTGTAATTTACTGTTCAAAAGAATTCAGGAAATTGTTAATATGAAATGGGCTGAAAACGTATCCCTCTTCATTTGTAGGTGCTAAGGAAGCTCAATTCAAATGGTTGGTATGTTCATCAAGTCTAAATCATATAAGTTGTTGTTGATCATGATGATGATGATGATGATGATGATGAATGACATCACTCTATTGCTCCACTTCTAATCCTCCTACTGTAGTTTATGAAAATTATGAGTCACTGAAGTTACTTAAAATTTCTCCTATGAAAGTGGGTAATATATTTGAAATGACAGATGAATTTGCCATGGTACAACTGAGTACTGTACACACAAATTTGTGAGATTAATGTAATACTTTAATGGGACTCCTAAAATAAAAATAAAATTGCACATCCTTGTACTATAAACTTGATGCAAAATAAATTTTTGTTGAAAGTCATGCAAGTAATTGTACAGGCTGTCAATTTCAATTATTTACTCCTTTTCTTTTGTCGGTCTTGGTGGTCTAGTGGAAACCATATTTGCCTCGTAGACCCAAGATCATAGGTTCAATCCCGGCTAGAGTAGATGGATTTTCTGACTTAAAAATCCTAAGTATGGCTTCCTTTGGAAGAGAAGCAAAGCTGTGGGTGCCATGTTGTAGATTTACTGCACAAAAAAAAACCTCAAGCCTAAATGAAGAGGCCTCTGAGCAAAATTGATTGGCCGTTTCATGCCCTGAGTTTTTTCGAGTAGTGTTTAATGCCCATTTTTACTACTGAGGCACCACAGGCAGTGGACACTGATGATACACAAGATGAAATGATAAATTGGGAAAGGATATTTTTTTTAAGGAAGGAAGCTTCCAGGCCTAAGTTTAGGGTACCTCCCTGGCATTAGCCATTTATGAGGACTGAGGAAAACCTGGAAAAAAAATACCCTACCAGGGAGGACAATCCTGGTGGAATTCAAACCCTAGACCTGCCACTCACAAGTCCATGCCTTAACACCTCAGCCACCCATGGCGGTTTGACCTGAATTGAATGGGATGCTGATTACATGAGATGTTAAAGAGCATCTGTAAATAAACCGAATCAACAAAATCCTTTTCTTCCAGAGGTATAAAGCCCTTTATACATGGTAGTACTTTGTATCAGCAGAGGGTCATGTCTTACTTTGAAAATCACCTTTTACAGCAAAGAAAGTGTATTTCATTTATAAATTAGCATTTTGGTGGACATAATTAAACATTGGAATAATTTCAATACCAGAAAGCAAGCATTCTAATTTAGGTATATGTAATGGATTGCTTCTAAAAATAGAAGAAACAGAAATTTGTGAATTTCAAACTTTTCTGTAATATGATCTTTGCACTCATAAAAGAATTATTTATAGCTTTTGTCATTGATGCTTCAAGAACTCCATAGGCATTCCTAGGCAAGATTTTGCTCAGTTTCAAGTACATGAATTTAAGCTTTTTGGCAATCCTTTATCATAGTTTCTAAACACAATTTCAGATATCCAGAATTAAACAGGATCTCATTTTACCAAATGTAAACCCAATAAATTTTTCCATTTATACAAGCATTTAATTAAGTCTTTGTACACCTATAGTTGTGAACAATTTTTTTAAGCTTTATAACAGTTATATCAAAAAGCAGAATGCACTTGAGTGATAAGCAATTGAAGATTTGTTATCCATTTTAATCACCTTACAAAAAATTAAGAATTATAAGTCATATCACTAGATACTTTTATCAATCATTTTATATATAAAAGCCTGTATTCATCATGCTATGAAACCTTAAAAATATTGTCAGTGTTTATTATTTATGAAGTTATTTGTCGCATTGGAGACAATGGCAGCTAATGAGCCTGAATTAAGTGGGTCTGTCTCTTTTTTACTAATGCATGCAAAACAACAAGATTGTCAAGCAGGAGATTTCCAAAATGGTGATTAAAACAAACTTTTGACCTAAGCTCCACAGAGCTGATGTTAAACAGAGCACAAAACACATTACCCAAAGCTTTGTCATACAGCTAATTACACAAGGTTTCCCAGAATTCAACCACACAAATTGCAAGGATTGTGGAGGGGTCCTTAGATAAGTGTTTTGAGATAGGGGAACCCTTTTGCAAACTTTCAGAGATATGATGCTTTTTTAGAATTGGATATCAGAGTTGATACATCAATACAACATAAGTGTGTGAACTAGATTTTTATTCAGAATGTTAATGTCTTGCCCAAGTAATCAGAAAAAGGTAGTGTTAATACACAGTGTACGGAAAGTTGAAAATTATTGGCTTTGCTACTTTGGTAAAATTGTTCATTCTGTGAAGGTATGCACACCACAGATAACAGTTCAGTAGTGCTAAGAAGTCAATTGCATGAAGTATCTAACATATTGCAGCTGAGACTTGATGTTACAAGCCGACCCTGTCCTGCAGCCAAAGTCCCAAATGGTAGTGGAGAAACCTGAATTTTTCCAGAACAGCAGTGCATTTTTTGTATACCTAAATTTTTTTTGTTAAAACTAAATTAAAATAAACAACTATTGAAAAGGAATGTTTATATTATTAAAAAAGATTACAAGAGAGAAAAAAAAAAGTTACATGTGAGGGTCACGAACCCACGAGTTTCGTATTATTAACACGATGTTCTAACCAACTGAGCTACATGTCTACATGTTCATCATAGAAATTAACTGCCTAGTAACAAAATCATAACTAGTCAGTTTTCTTAGCTACCGTCTGGGACTGCGGCAGCCATCTGAATAGTTAGTAGGTCCATTTATGCTTTGTGTATCAAATGCAACAGACTGTTTATAGTTGCTCCGAAACATGACTAACGAATTTTCATTGGTGAGCTTGCTGATACGCATTTGATTTATGGGGAAGCAAAACAACATGCATCTTTAGCTGCAGAACTGTACAGGGATAGATTCCCAAACAGCCATTATCCTTACCACATGACCTTCCAAAATGTCCCGTGTTTGCAGGAAAATGGATTTTTAATGGTGCACAGACCAATTACTGGTGCAAACTGAAGGCATCTTACTTCAGCCTTTAAAGAAGAGGTGCTTACTACAGCTTGGACAGAAACTTACACCAGGCACCCGAGCAATTGCCAGGGCCATGAATATGAACAATCAAGCGTGCATCGGGTCCTGCACGAAGAATGACTTTTTCCCTATCATCTAAGGTCCAGGCATTGATGCCAGCACACTTTGGTCTCAGACTAGAGTTCTACAGGTGGGCCTTGGAGCAACAGAATGAACAGCATGACTTCTTGGATCTCTTCACTGACCAGGTCATGTTCACAAAAGGTACACTAATTCTGAACCATAGGAACAGTCATGTATTGGAGTATGAGTAGCCACATGCAGTAGTGGAGGCTGGTTATCAGGACAGATTCAGCATTCAGTTTGTGGCCAGGCATAGTGTCAAATCAAATAATTGAACTGTATCTACTTACTGCATGGTTCAATGGGTACGTGTAACTTCAGTTCCTCACCCATGTTTTGCCTGTGTTTTTGGAAGATGTACCTCTGAAGGAGCTACTCCTCATTCCAGTGTGTAAGTACATGATTACCTCAATGGTATGCTTCCTGAGCAGTGGATTGGAAGAGGTGGTTCTGTAAATTGGCCACCGCATTCTCCAATCCTCAACCCCCTAGATTTTTTTATGGGAACATCTTAAGAGCCTCGTGCACACATCATCAGTTGACACTGATGAGCAGTTACTAGCATGGGTCTTGGCTGCTTGTGATGAGGTTCATAATACTCCAGATCTTTTTGAGAGTGAGCCAGGACCATTTCTTTGCAGGAACTCCTTGCAGGGATGTTGCAGGCCGTAACAATGAATAATATCTTTGGTGATCTCTGTTATTTTTTTGCACTTAACTTTTTTTCTTAATCCTCTAATCTTTTATTTGGTTTTCAAGCAGTGGTGAAAAGCTAGAATGCAGTTTACTTAATTTTTCTTAGATATTTGGTTTCATTCAGGTACATTTTTCGTTTACTCTGGAGAAAGTAATTCATTTTTCTTTATAAGTACTTACTATGTCTACCATCATTGGCTAGAGTGGCGGAAACATCATCTAAATTTTGAAATGTACATGCACATACAATACTACACGTACAACACAGGTCAAGGTGATAAACACTTGGGTAATGGCTTTACCCTTTCAATTTATATGTTATTTTGTTATTCACAGCCATATCATCAAATAAATTGTAATTTATTTTGCTTCATTTGTTACAGTGAACTAGCTGTTCTGAACAATAAAACAAATAAAATGGCAACCACATGAAAAGCAGTAGAAAAAAGTAAAATAAAACTCAGTTAAGGAGGTTGAATTCTCCTCCTCCTCCATCACAATATCTAATGACACTGTACCCAGTATGCCTTTAACCACAGCGCCATTCAGGGACAATACCTTGAGCAAGTGAAGCATTTGTCATTATCCCCATCTCCCATGGAGGTGTAATCAGTGGCATGCTGACCATTAACAGATTTTATGTGCTGTTGCATGGAATTTAGAAACTACAGATCATAAGTTCCCTATCTGAAAATGCTTATCTAGGATGCCCCACAATCCTTGCAATTTGCATGGTTGAATTCTGGGACACCCAGTATATTTCCTGCTGAATAGATGTAGCAAGATTGCTTTTTATGAAAAAGTCGATGGTAAATTTAAACACAAATGCAAAATTCTACTTATAGTTGCCATAATAACTTTCCATTTTATGAATAAATATTCAATGTGAAGTGCAATTTTTTACCTTAAATCATGTATAATTAACTGTGTACTACAATGAGTTTTGAAACACAAAGAAAAGCAAATTCTGGTTTAGAAACAATATTAAAATCTTTAAATGCAGCAGCATTCTAACAGAAAAATCAGCTGTGTTTGGAACTAACTTAGAAAATACATACAGTATTCTACAGTGAGTGTTTATGTATGACAGTTATAACAAATTTTGTTCATGAAGATACTTAGGTGTAAAATTAGGATAATAGGTGAATTTTCTTGGAACAAATTTTAAATGTTCAACAATATGTAAACATGATTTTGTGCCCATACTGCTACACCTTTCAAGTAGGATTCGGCTACAGCATATGCCATGAATGTACTTCATATACTGTTTGAAGATAGAATTATCAGCTTAAGTGCAGGGGCCCCCTCCATCCCTTAGCCTATTCCTGAGAAATCTTAAAATACAGCATCTATAAAAATATTCCACACACCCTAGAAACTGTAATGGGTGACAGAAGTCATTAACATATACTCATGATTGGGAGGTCTACAATTCAAATTCTGCCATGATTGTCCTCCATGATGAGATTATTCCAGATTTTCTTCAGTTCTCTTGACAAATGCTGGGAAGGTTTTTAAATACAAATGTTTTACCTAGCAATATTCAAAAGGCTGATATAGTTCCTTTCGCAGATGACACTAACATTCTTGTAAAAGGAGATAATGGATTTGTAATGCAAAATAAAGTAAACATGATAATGAATAACCTCAGTAACTGGTTTTAAATAAATGAACTAATTATAAACAAAGAAAAAACTATTACATTGACATTTCATACATGGCAATGTAAAAATACTATCAAACCTCAAATTACATATGCTAGAAATAATATTGATTACCAAGGAGAAACAAAACTCTTGTATATATACGTGAATGAAAACCTTAAATGGGATACTCACATTCATCATTTAGCAACTAAACTTAGTTCTATTTTTTTAATATTAATTCAATTTGGAATCGAACACAGTGAAACACCCATTAATAATCTCTCTTGAGTAGAATATTTGGAACACTCTTTATGGTTTCACTTACATGAGATTTACTCAGAACATATGTTTCTTGGAACTTTTGTCCCATGTCACAGGGGATGGTGGACAAAAGTTCCACAAAACATATGTCCTGGGTAAATTTCATATAAGTGAAACCATAAAGAGTGTTCTAAATATCCTAATCAGAATAGATTATTAGCTCTATTTGTTACAGCCTCAAATGTCTAAAATGTACACTGAATTTATTAGGACTAAAAACCGTATTTTTTGTTAATTTTTATAGTGAATTAAAATACAGAATAAATTTTTGGGGAGAAAAATGTGAGAGAATATTTAAAATCCAGAAGAGAACTATAAGAATAATATGTGGAATAGACAGCATGAAGTCTTGTACACCTTATTTTAGGAAACATAATATATTACCATTAGCCTGTTTCTTTATAGCAGAAGTCATAAATCATATTAACAGATATTAAGTAGAGCTATGTACAAATACAGATATCCATTCTCATAATACAAGAAGAAAAAATTATCTTATTCAAATATGCAGAATAAATATTCTAAAAAATAATCATACAAATGTAGGCATTAAATTACATAATAAATACCAACAAATATTAAAGAAATAACCAACATAAAACAATAAGCTTTTCTACTACAACATACCTTTTATTCAGTAAATGAATATAGGAAAGCTTTATTGTAAAAATGTATATTGTAAATCCAGTATAATTACTCATATATATTGTGCGTGAGCATGTGGGTGGGTACTATGATCCATGTGGTGAATAAAGAAGTATTATTATAATTATTATTATTATTTAACCTTAAAAAGTGTACTTCCAAAATACATATAAAAATCTGAATTTATAATTTAATCTCATGCATTAACAGCAGATAGCAGATTTTTGGTTCCCACACTGCAACATGACATGACCTCCCTGAAAATGAAATATAGTAATTTCATCTTAGAAGGTGCAAGTTACATTACAACTCTTTGTGCAAGTGCATGCAGTAAACGGTAATTTGACATTCTGGCTGCTCACCAGATTGATTCTACAGACATGTTTATTGATTGTGTTGCATGCCAGAACACATACACTACATGCACTATACATATTTAGGGTGATTGTATACCTAATGTTTAGTATCAAGACCAAAAATATGCTGTCTAATTATTATCAGTGTCCACCACCTGCAATACTACAGTAGTAAAAACAGGTGTTACAAACTATTTAAAAATAAAAAATAGAAACACATCCATCGACTCCATTTCCCAAGGAATTGCAGTGAATTTTTAAGCAGGTTCTAAAAATGTTTGGAACAGGAACAGGAAGGCAGCATCAACATCTACTTTCTTAATGCCATTTTAACTACGTACATTAATATGAAATATGTGGTTATCTTACTGCTTCCATTACCAGTATGTGACATTTGAGCTACTGCTTCTGCAATTTTCAGTATTTATGGAAACTTTCATTTCCTGACTACTAAGCACAGAAAAATAATGGAACTTTCATCCTTGCTGCATTGTGTTTCACTACTATAACTAGTTCATGTAAAAACAAGTTTCACATGTTGTTTGACGTCCATTTCAATGCTCTGCTGCTGCCTCAGGTTACCCATTGGAATTTAACTTGATAGCAGGATAATACTGGACAGCATTATAAAAACTGCCACAGGTGGCCAAGGCAGAGTTGTGAGTGGGAGGTCTGGGGTTTGATACCTGCCAGTACCATCCTCCCAGACCGAGGTTTTCTCTAGGTTTCCCTCAGTCCTCATAAATGGCAAATGCTGGGGAGGTACCCTAAACTTAGGCCTAGAACGCTTCCTTCCTTTAAAAAAATCCTTCCTCAATTTATCATTTCATTTCACGCATCATCAGTGCTACCAACTGTGATGCCTCAGTAGTTTAAACAGACATTAAACAGTATTCAAATAATAATAATAAGCATTGTTAAAACTTTATGATAAAATGGAGAACTCAGATAATAATGGTAACTTTAACGTTAATTTTTGCAATTTGAAAAAAGAGATTAAAGAATACATTAAATTAAAAGAAAAAAGCAGACTCAAAAAAAAGCGGATATTCATTTCTTAAATGTGTGCCTTAAACACAATATATGTCTAAAATTTGTACGGAAAACCATTAAACATAACCGCAACAGTAGAGAACAACTGGCAGCAGAAAAGAAAGTAATCCAAATAGAAAAAGCAAAACATTACACAAAATTGACAAACATAGATATTAAACTGTGTGATAAATACCTGCTAATTTCAAAGAGGTTAGGAAATATTACATGGGATAACTTAATAAGAAATGCTTTAGAACACACACAATTTTGGGTAAAGATAAAAGTAGGCATCCAAAAAAGAAAGTTTGATATTATGAATCAAAATCTAAAGAAACAAAAATATTCAAAAACAGAACAAAACCAGAATCACGCAGAAAATTTATCCCAAAAAAGCTTCAATAAAGAAGAACTAGCTTTCCTTAATAAAGGTTTAAAAACTTGCGTGAATTATTCTAATTACACAGAAGATTATGTTGTAGATTTAGAAGTTGCTATGGAAAATTTTAGTAATAAAGAAAAAGAAAGAATTAGAATAAAATCTGAAAAAGCTTTTCAAGAAATTAATAAAAGAAAATCATCAGCAATCAAGAATTACAGGAACACTATCAGATCATTAAATGAAAAAGATGTGATTTATAAAGGCAGATAAGGGAAACAAAATAGTAATATTAGATGAACATGATTATTAACATTTAAAAAAAATTGAGTGGAAATTGTAACATACACACCACTAAAATTCAATAAAATGGAAGACTAGTTTCGGGAGCCATCGCTCTATCATGGTGAGTCGACCAGGAATTGATGATAGGAGTGATGGCTCCCGAAACTAGTCTTCCATTTTATTGAATTTTAGTGGTGTATATATTACAATTTCCACTCAATTTTTTTTAAATGTTAAAATTTGACACCACTGTTACAAAAGTTCACTATATTTTATACAAAGATGATTATGTTTCTAGAATGATAGAGTTGTTAAATAAAAAGGAATTTACTTAAATGTAAAATTGGAACTTAACACAGTGAAGCCAATCATATTAATGAATATCATTGTATGATTCAGTTGAACTACACACTCTTAAAGCTTCACTTACTTTTCATAAATGTATGGAACCGGTTTCGAGAACATTTGTTCCCATCTTCAGCCATGCAAGGGTTGAGTTGAACCTTAGCATGGCTGAAGATGGGAACAAATGTTCTGGAAACCGGTTCCATACATTTATGAAAAGTAAGTGAAGCTTTAAGAGTGTGTAGTTCAACTGAATCATACAATGATATTCATTAAAAAGGAATTTGTTCAAATTCAATCAGATCCTTTGAAATGTAATAAGTTAAGAGAATGATGCCATAAAAACATGTACGATGATTCCTAATTCAACTAAATACAAATTAAAACAGAACAATCCCACTATAGCTAAAATATGTGGATTAATAAAAATTCATAAGCCTGAAAAGGGTATGAGACCCATTATCAACAATATTAACACTCCGTCACATTTTTTGGCAAAATGGTTAGCTGACAGATTTAACACATTGCCAAAATTTCAAAGTAGAAGTATAAAGAATTAATTTCAATTAATAGATAAAATAAAGGACATTAAGTTATTGCCTTCTGACACATTAATATCTTTCGATGTAGTTTCATTGTTTCCGAGCACACCAAAAAGGAAACTTCTGTCTTATTTATGTGATTGGCTCACTGAAATTGGAATTAATGAAGTACATAAAGAAGAATATATTAATCTCACCCAAATTTGCATAAACCGTTCCTTTTTTAATGGATATCATTGTATGATTAGTTGAACTACACACTCTTAAAGCTTCACTTACTTTTTATAAATGTATGGAACCGGTTTCGAGAACATTTGTTCCCATCTTCAGCCATGCTAAGGTTCAACTGTCGGATCATTCGTTGAGCTGTGGGAATGTATATTCTGCTCTGGTGGCGGTGTGATAAACTTGTAGTTTATGTTTTCATCCCCGACAATGTTGAAGTTCATTATGCTGTTTTTGTATTTGTAGATGTAGATTTTCTCCCAGGTGGCTAATTCCGTAGGTCCTTGTACTGATTTTAATAATTTTGTTTTATTTATTATGTCGTGATTTTGTGTCCAAAAATGATATGCTACTGCTGATTTCTCTATTTGCTTGTACTTTATGTTCCTGAAATGTTCCTTTAACCGTGTGCCAATGTTTCTCTTTGTTTTCCCTATGTAGATTTTTTCACATTCTGCACAGTTTACTTTGTAAATACCTGATTTTTCTTCTTGTGGAATACTGTCATTAACATTATCTATCAGCAAATTTTGAACATTAAATCTATTAATCGGTGCCAACCTGATATTAAAATCTTTAAGAATATTCTGAAATTTTTTTGTGGCCCATGGATGATATGTGAATTTTTTAAAAATAAGTTTATCTTTTTTTGCTGAAAGTGTTGTGGTTTCTTTGATATGTTTTTGTCTCTTGAATTTCTGCACCTTTTTATGTACTAGTTCTTTTTTAAAACCATTTTTAACTGCTGTTTCTTCTATTTGTTTGTATTCTTTAAAATATTCTTCTTTGCTAATTTGTAGGTTAACTAGCCGGTGTGTTAAACTGTTAATTACTGCATGTTTGTGTGCTGTAGGGTTTAAACTGTCAGCTTTGATGTAATTATCTGCATGTGTATTCTTTCTGTATATTCCAAATTTAAGTTTTTCTTGGCATTTCATTATTTTAATATCCAGGAATGGCAGCATGTTATCTGTTTCTATTTCGTATGTAAATGAAATGTTTTTATCTTGAATATTTAGAAGTTTTAAGGCATCGTCAATGAGTTTTCTGTCAACTATGGCAAAAATATCATCCACATATCTGTACCATACCTTAAATATCCTTTTTTACTTTCAAAGGGAAATTTTACAAACAGCTAACAGGACTTACTATGGGTAGTCCTTTATCTCCCAGTTTAGCTAACCTGTTTATGAGTAGATTTGAAATACATATCACTTCTGCCATTCCATGTATTTTTAAAATTTGGTATAGATATGTTGACGATATTTTTTCCATAGTGAACAAAAAATTTATTGATGATGCCTTAAAACTCTTTGAACATACAAGATAAAAATACCTCTTTTAAATATGAAACAGAAATAGATGACATGTTGCCTTTTTTAGACATCAAAATCATGAAGAATCAAAAAAATTTGAGCTTTGGTATATACAAAAAAGATACACATACAGAAAATCACATAAAGGCAGATGGTTTTAACCCCACAACACATAACCATGCAGATTTTAACAGCTTGACACATGGATTGGTGAACTTACCAATTAGCAAAGAATTTCTTAAAGAATATAAAAAGATAGAAGAAATTGCGATTCAAAATGTTTTAATAAGAAATTGGTACACAAAAAAGTACAAAAGTTCCAAAGGAAGAAATTGATAAAAGATACCACCACACTTTCAGTAGATAAAAATAAGTTGGTTTTTAAAAAATTTACATTTCATCCAAGGGCAATGAAGAAGTTTCAAAATATTTTTAAAGATTACAATATAAGATTGGCACCTATCAATAGATATAGTTTGAAAAATATTCTAAAGGACAATGTTGATGAAAGTACCCCACATGAAGAAAAAGCAGGTATTTATAAGATAACTTGTGCAGAATGTGACAAGATTTATATTGGAAAAACAAAAAGGAATATAGGCACACGTTTAAAAGAACATTTAAGAACATAAAATACAAACAGATAGAAAAGTCAGCTGTAGCATATCATTTCTGAACAGAAAATCATGACATAATTAAAAAAGTAGAATTGTTAAAAGCAGTACAGGGATCTACAGAATTGGATACATGGGAAAAAAATTCACATTTACAAACACCGAGATCGTGTAATGAACTTTGACATTCTGGAAGAAGGAAACACAAACTTTAGGTTCATCAAGGTGCCACCAGGGCAAAACCGTACATCTACAGGTCCAGGCCGAGGATGAAGACAAACGTCTTCGAAACATGTACCACATTTTATGACAAGTAAGTGAAGCATTAAGAGTGTTTAGATGACATAAAATTAAATCAAAAGCATTGTTAAATTGTTGCATATTTCCTTTATAAGGGTATTAAATATGAATGTTGTCCCTTTCAAAACGAATATTTCTCTATAAATAAAATATTATATTTTTAATGTTTATCTTTTTTTTTTGCATATATTTCCATTGACACTTTTCTTTCTTTCACTTTTTTCCTTTATGGTTTAGCATACTCTTTGCCATTTTTGGCTTTGGTTGTACATTGTCTCATGCTATAGCATAACATAAATATGTCATTTCATACAGCATTGGCATTGCAACACCCCAAAGGTATTCATTGTGATGACTGAGAAAGCCATATGCCCTTGCACTTTGTGTATATTTACTATATTTACATATCAGACTCAAATCAGTTTGAATACAATTTCCTGACTGAATTCAAACGTAGTACAATCCCTGTTTACATAACATTTTTCATAATCAATTGATTGAAACCTGTTACAGATTTCTACATATGTTTTAAGTTTCCTCACTTTATCTTTTTGTTGGATAACCTGTTAAAATAACAAATTAATTATTGATTCAAAATGTAAAATTTGGAAAGATAAAGCAGATACAGAAGGTTAAATAGAATAAAACAATACACATGCATATTTGAGGGTAAATATGAAATGATGATTGCCTATGTAATAAAAATACCAACATTACAGCATATGAATACAAAATTTGATTTCAGTACAATCCCTGTTTACATGCATCTCAATCTGGATTAAATCCATTCCATTCCCAGTTTTTAGTCAGATCTAATTTGGCCCTTGAATCCCCATTTACATGCACATTTTCAATCCAGAAAGTATATTCAAATATATTTAAGTTCAACATGTGAACATGATAATTGTCTTAGGTTGGGCATAATCTCCTAATCATTAAGTTGCTTCTCAGCCAGTTTTTATACCAGCACCTTATAAAACTGCCAAATATGAGAGGATATGGGTTTTTTACTCTAGCTTTAGGAAATACAGTGGATAACATTTTTGTAATAATACCGAAGAAACACTCAATAGATGCCCTGAAACTTCTTAATTTGCAATATGAATCTATACAATTTACTATAGAAGAAGAAAGAAATGGATGGCTACCATTTCTAGATTTAAAAATTATAAGAAATGGAGATGGTTTGAATTTTGGAATTTACAGAAAAGAAACACACACAGAAAACTACATAAAAAAATGCAAGATATAACCCCATTCCACATAAATATGCAGTTTTTCACAGTTTGACACACAGATTGATGAATATTCCACTCACAGAAGCAGAGTACAAAATAGAATACAAACAAATAATAAAGACAGCTTTAATCAATGGTTTTAACAAAGACAGTGATAAAAATTATCAATATATCTAAAAGACAAAAAGGGAGAAGGGAAGTTTCCACACTGAAAAACACAAAAGAAGAATACAAATTCAAAAGTTTCACCTACCATCCAATTTACCATAACAAGATCAAGAAAATCTTCAAAGAATGTGGGATAATGTTAGACCCAAAGAACAGATACAACATCAAGAATTTATTAGGTTGCACAGTAAAAGACTCCATACTAAACAGAACAGAAATCAGAAATTTACGAAATAAAATATGCAGATTGTGAACAGAGCTACATAGGCAAAACAAACAAAAAATTTGGAAATTTGGAGGAAAGAACATTTTAGGAATATTCGGTTTAAACAGGTGGGTAAATCAGCAGTAGCAGCTCACTTTTGGACTAAAACCCATGAAATAAAACCGGGAATTAAACTGCTGAAACATCTTCACAACCCAATGGAGTTATCCACTTGGGAAAAAATGTTCATATTAAAAAATAGAGAAAACCTAATGAATTTCGAGTTTCCTCCTATGGATGAACTCAGCAACTTGCTACTTCAACCAACAGAGGCCACCACAGGAACATCCGGTTGTCCAGCCATCATTTCGAGTAACGGCGGTTCAGTGAGCAATTGAAGATGGGAGAGATTCTCCCGAAACGTGTCTTACTTTTACATAAGTGTAGTTTAGTGTAAAAAATGAATACCTAAGTTTAGGTTATAAACAATTTTGTTTGATTACATTCACAGTTTCAACATTTATAGTAGAGGAGAAAGAGGGAGGTAGAGGAGCGTGGTGGCGGCGGCAGTGGTGGCGGCAGCGGTGGTGGTAATAGTAAGCCCAATGTTCCTATGAAGGACAAAGGCTTCCTACTAGAGGGTAGCTCTTATTCACTAATGCAATCAGCTAATTCACATTGGGGTTGTGTACAATAGTATTATCTTGTATGCAACACTTTGTTACACTTTTGTTCCTCAGATTTCACTTGTTACGAAGTTGACATTTTGATGGTTTACCATGTATTCCTACTTCTTACTAATCTGGTAGACCCACCCATGCTATGTCAGTTTGCCAAGTATAAATACTAAAGCTAAAAAAAGAGGAAATGGAGGTATGTCAACTATCTAATTTGACATAGATTGTTTGGGCTTGAGAGGAGGGCATCACTCTCCAAATTATTGTAAAGATTTTGTGGTAGATTCTGACATAATCAGCCCCTAGATCAAAATAACAATTTTCAAACCTGATATAATACAAGAAATATAACCTCCACCTGTAGTACTGAACTAGCAGATTAGGTTTTGTGCAAATCACTCAATGTGACAATAAAATGGTATAAGAAATTGTTTTTCCATATGCTGGATACAATTTACATTGACCAGCATCATGGACAAGTAGTAAGAATGGTCGCCTCCCACTAAGGCAACCTGGTTTCAATCCAGCATCTGTAAGTGGGATGTGTAACAGATGATGCAGTGTTTGGGTAGGTTTTTCCCATGGAGTCTTCAGTTTCCCATCTCTCATTATGCCAATGTTCCATCTTCACCTCAGCCCCATCAAGATAATTTAGTTTGCTGTTTTCTTGGTGCACGCATTCAAATAGACTACACTATTGCCATCTAACAGTGCAAATGGAAAAACTCCCAATAAGCCAGGTTTTGAACATTATAACAATTTAAAATTGTTTAATGATATGGAGAGCTTGACAGATGACAGGACTTCCAACTTGCAATTGCTTGCTCAAAGTCTAGTTGCACAACACCATATACATAGGCCCATGCAAAGAGAGCATTAAATATAAATCCAACCAGAAACCACTTTACTAATAGAAAAACATTTTTGTCACAAAAATACCTCCTATAAGAAAAAAGAAATATGCAAGCTGGCGATGTATTTTGTGCAAACAAAGGGAAAATTGGAGAAGACTACTGTATGCTCTTTGCAGAAATTTTTTAAAATCTTGTTTTGAAGTATATCACACACAACAAAATATAGTTCACATAAAATAAAATTTTTGACAAAAAAAAAACGTTTAATATTAAAAACAAAAAAATACATGGTTTACCACTGGACCGAAAGGTTTAGTCCTGTTCAAGCGAAGTCCATGCATAATATATTCGATTAATTATTATCCATTCTCAGATTCACTGTTCATGGATTTCATATAATGTTGCCAAGTCTTCTGAGTTTACAGCTTTGTGAGGTGCTAAAAATGAGAATTCATTATGCTTTGTGAGATGATTAAAACTGAATTTCAAATTGGTTGTCCTCAATGGATAACAGTCTTCAACAGCTTATCATTTAAGTACATTGTGTCCTCTTGACTTAGCTATTTTTATGCTTCCAGTAAACCATACAAAAATTTGAGTGAGCATACACATAGATTGCATCTGTGTTTTACTTACCTTCCTTCCCTGATTTCAATTGTCATTGATCTGGATACTACATCTCTAGATGCCAAATCTTTTGCTACAGGAGCATATCGTTCCATGAATCTTTCACCTTCACTGTTGATCAAATAACCACCTTCTCCTCGACATCCCTCTGTGATAAGGCAACCAGCTCCATAAATACCTGGAAGGGTAGAAAAGCATTTGTCTTTAAAAGCACCATCAGTGACAGACATTAAGAATTATCAAACCTAAAGCCAAGTGGCCCACATGTACCTCAACCAGATCTAGAATATTCCCCATCTTTAGTCTTGGATAAGGCTTAAACAATAAAGCATTTTTCCAAATATGAAGATTCCAATGAATGTAGGAAGCATTAAAGTCACTTGCCGGAACATTCTCAAGAAGTTTTGAGTAAAGCAAGATTAAGACTCTAAAATGTGATATAAAGGATACAAGTGGAGAACTGCTTTGTTTATTCAGCAACTTGCACTGAGACAAGATCGAGGTTAATAGCAAATTTACCATGAATTATATTTATGACAAACATTTTTCAAATATTTCCTAAATCGAAAATATTTGCATTGAATGGCAAGACTTCCAATTCCAAGATGCAAGTTAAAAATTGTTCAGGAGATTTCAAAACAATCACATTTGGATTAGAAAACAAAAATATGCTTGATGTAATCTGACATGTGCAAAAATATTATATTGGCAGTATCCTTTATGAATCGCTAAGATTTGTATCCAGTTAATATGCCATCTTCTGATAACCAACAAAAATTGCTCAACTAATGACAGGAAAGGCAACTAAAATTTAATGAAAAGCAAAGTGCAACAAATATTTACTGGTATTCATTAATTTGACTCACAAACACAGTTCAATAATTGGGTCTTTTCTAGAAAATCAAACCAGAATCAAGGGCCATGATATTGGAAAGAAAATTATCAGTTTCAACATTAATTCAATTTGGAATTAAACCTTGTGAAACCCATTAATAATCAGAATAAATTATCAGTTGTTTATAATGTCCTTTTAACCAAAACAGAACTATGGCAATTTTAGATAATAAAAAAGGTGTCCTCTCGCTTGCTTTCCTGAACAGTTTCTTACCTTATTGTCCAAATTTTAGCCCCCTCTGATTTAATTTTTCTCCCAAAAGCCAAAAACAGCATTGAGAGTTCTCCAAAGTACAAGTGTGCCCTACAGGGAACGTTTGCATTTTGTCCATAAACTTAGGAAAAAAATGGAAAGACCACAATTATATAATCTCATAAAATATTACATTGCTACTTCACATCATGCAATGAGCAGTTGCCATTATCCAATCATATGAGTGAATAATGATGGATCGAAAAAGAAAATGGCGGTGAGTGGTGTCGTAACACGAAATATGGCTCTAAATTTATATAAAAATCGGGGTAATTCAGTGAGTGAGGCAAAAAAGAAGAACGGCGAACAAAGTAGTAGCGATGCAGAAACTGGAGGAAATAAAAGTAGTTTTGCAACAAACACAGAAATCGAAGAAAGGAGAGAGGCACGATCAGTAGCTGGTAGGACGCATGAGGCCGAAGTGATAGCATCCCTTCAGATGATAATCAAGATGTTAAACAAATATTTAAAAAGTGCTCAAACAGAAATTCCATCATTAAAGACAGAAAACGAAGATTTAAAGACCAAATTAAGAGCACAGGAAGAGAATGCAAGTCTTGCCAATGCAGTGAAAGGAAAATCTGAGAGAAGAAAACATACACCATCCATGCGAGATGAACAAGATGTAAATTCGGTCATTCCAATACATTAAAACAGATTTGAGGTATTGCAGGGTGAGGTAAATGAAAACACGTTTAACTACGAAAATCCCGGTGCCTCAGGAAGACACAAAAAAGTGATGGTGATTGGGGATTCCATGCTCAAGTTCTCCGGAAATCTGTGCCGACAGAGAGGTTATGATGTGCACTGCATGCCAGGGATAAAAGTAAACGAGCTGAAACACAGGTTAGAGAAAATAAACGTTAAGCAATGTAAGCCAAAAGCGGTGGTGATCCACGCAGGAACGAATGCTATAAATCGAGGAATAATGGCTGAAGAAATTATGGGGGACACAATGATCTGGCACACACTATTACAAAGGCAGTGCCGGATGTGAAAATTGTTATAAGTGATGTGCTAAGAAGGTATGACGTGAGTGAGAGAAAGATTGCAAGAATAAATAGTGAATTAAACTGGCTCTGTAATGTGAGAAAGTGGGTGATGATGGATGGAAACTTTTGGCTACACAATAATGATTTTGGAAGGGATGGTGTGCACCTCAACCGCAGAGGATCACACAAATTTGGCAGATTGCTGTGTGAAGTTATTCAATTGCAGTTAAAGGGAAACTAGCTAAAGTTAAGGTGGATGGAGAAGACAATGAACAATAAAATATAGAATCAAAGGTATGTAATAGTGGAAAGGAAACAAGAGTTTACAAATTATGCATACTACATCAAAATGTACAGAGTATAACAAATAAAATAAACCAACTAGATGTATTATTAAATGTAAAGTTTATCACACTGCCACCAGAGCAGAATATACATTCCCACAGCTCAACGAATGATCCGACAGTTGAACTTTAGCCTGGCTGAAGATGGGAACAAAATGTTCTCGAAACCGGTTCCATACATTTATGAAAAGTAAGTGAAGCTTTAAGAGTGTGTAGTTCAACTGAATCATACAATGATATGAATTAAAATGTAGATCTGTTACATGTAGATGTTCTATGCATAACTGAACATTGGTTAAAGTTAGAGCAGTTAATAGTTACTAACCTCAAACAGTTTAGGCTAGTAGATTCCTTTTGTAGGAAAGCCAATAAACATGGGGGGTCGTGTATATATGTTAGATCAGATATAAACATTAGAAATATAGACCTGTTTGAGGATCTCAAGGAAGATAGAAAAATTGAGCTATTGTTGATAGAGATTAGTGATCAGAATGTAGTTATGTGCATTTATAGGGCACCAAATACAAAACTCGATAAATTTTTAACAAAATTAGATACCGATAAGAATAACAGATACAAAAAAAATCATTATTGGATGTAATGATCATCAAGAAATCTAAAGTTCAAAAACAATCATTAGTTGAGGATATGACCCTGTCTGATCTTTATGGACAAATATTAGAAGTCGATGTACTAGTACCTAAACAAACAGGGAAAACAGGAACATGTATGAAAAGGACGTTCAATCCAGAAAGCATAAATTTATTTAACTTCTTATTAAAGGGGGAAACATGGGAGAACATCCTTCAGGAGAGCAATATAAATGTAAAATTTAACACCTTCTTAAACATATTTGTCTACTGGCATAACATTGCCTTCCCACAAAAACATGTATATATAAATAGTCAAACCCAAAATGGGTGGATAACAAAAGGAATAAAAATCTCAAGTAATAAGCTGAAGCTGCTGTGCAGACTAAAGAAACAGGGTTATATAAATAATGATTTTAAGGGTTATGTACAAAACTATAATAATATCTATCACACAGTAATTCTGGAAGAAAAAAGACAAGAAAATGAAAGAATCATATTAAATGCAAATAACAAAACAAAGGCACTGTGGAAAAAAATAAACCAGGAAACTGGGAAGAATAACTCTAAACAGTGTGTAACAGAACTCATTAATGATGGTAACAAAATTAGAAGTCCTCATCATATAGCAGAGTTTTTCAATACATATTTCTCAGAAATAGCAGACAACTCCTAGTTCAAATCACTCCCAACAATTTCACTGTAAAACCATAACAGAGATAAAAAATAGTAATAATTCTATTTTTATAAATCCAATTACAGAAAGTGAAATACAAAAAATAGTCAATGAAATGAAAGGCAAATATTCATCTGGAAAAGATGAAATACCTATGTGATTAAACAATGTATACAACAGGTGAAAGTCCCTTTGGTTGACATACATAACTCTTCGCTTGACTTGGGAATCTTCTCTGATAAGCTTAAAATTGCTAAAATTATCCCACTACACAAGAAAGGAGAAAAGACAAAGAAAGAAAACTATAGACCAAGTGTAATATCAGTGTTTTCAAACATTTTTGAAAAATTAGTGTACAACAGATTAATAATGTTCTTACATCCTTTCTCATGTTCAATTTGGTTTAAAAAAAAAACAGGTCTATAGAAACAGCCATAGCTAAATTACTGAATAAAATTCAGCTTGAAATTAAAGGAAACATGAATAGGTGGATTGAATCCTAACTCACCAATAGAAAACAAATAGTGGATCTACAATATGAAAAACAACTGAGAATAAGTAATTATCGATCAAATACAAAAGAAATTATGAGAGGTGTTCCTCAAGGTTCAGTACTAGGGCCTCTGTTGTTTTTAGTGTATATAAATGACTTGGCGAATAATATTCAAAAGGCTGATATGGTTCTTTTTGCCGATGATACAAACATTCTCGTAAAAGGAGATAATGATACTGTATTGCAAAACAAAGCAGACACGATCATGAATAGCCTCAATAACTGGTTTAAAATAAATTAACTAATCATAAACAATGAAAAAAAAGTATTGTAATGACATTTCATAGATGGCAATGTAAAAACAGCATTAAACCTCAAATTATATATGATGGAAACATTATTGAGTACAAGGGAGAAACAGAATTCTTACGTATACATGTGAATGAAAACCTTAAATGGGATACTCACACTCATCATTTAGCGACTAAACTTAGTTCTGTTTGTTATATGCTTAAAAGTCTAAAAGGGACACTGAATTTATAAGGATTGAAAAATGTATATTTTGCTCATTTTCATACTGGATTTAAACATGGAATAAAATTTTGGGGAGAAAAATGTGATAGAGTATTTAAAATCCAGAAGAGAGCAATAATTAAAAGTGGAATAGATAGTATGACATCCTGTAGACCCTATTTTAGGAAACATAATGTACTTCCATTAGCCTGCATCTTTATAATAGAGGTCGTAAACCATATTAAGAGACATCAGGGAGAATTATGTACAAATAAAGATAATCATTCTCATAATACAAGAAGGAAAAATCACCTTCATGTTCAGGTATGCAGAATAAATATTTTAAAAAATAATCTCACAAATGTAGGCATTAAAATATATAACAAACTACCAATAAATATTAAAGAAATAACCAATATAAAACAATTTAATAAAGAAGTCAAAGCCTTTCTACTACAACATACCTTTTATTCAGTAAGTGAATATATGAGCTTTAAATAAGGCATATTGTAAATCTAGTATAATTACTAAGCTTGTATTATTATTATTATTATTATTATTATTATTATTATTATTATTATTATTATTATTATTATTATTATTATTATTATTATAATATAATGTTAGGTGCTAGTGTAATCTATTCAAATGAGAAACAATATTACCTAGTTTTTACAAGCCTTATCATATCATATATACTTTATTCACCTTTGGCAATTTGTTACAATTTCATGGCTTCTCAATTACAAAATATAACAATTTCAAAATATTAATACTTATAATTTATTTGTATAGGTAGTTTTATTAAAGTATGCATTGAATTCTTCTATACTATAAAAACACTGATTAATTGAAGACTTCTTAACTTTCTTCCTAAATCTAATCAGGTGTTCATCTGTGATTTCGTTGGTTATTAAGCTGTACATTCAGATGCCACTATGCAGGATTGAACTGGTCTTTTTAGTTGTTCTGGCAGTTTGTAGATGGATTTTGTTGCTGGTTCTAGTACAGTGTTTATGGATTGATTTATTGCAGTCAAATTGTTGTATATTACTATTTATGAAACATACACTTTCTAATATGTATACGCATGGTAGGATAAGTATATTGTTCTGTATAAAGTACATTTTACAGTGGATGCATTTGTTTAGATTAAACATTTGACGTATAATTTTCTTTTGGGCTAAAAAGAGTGTATTAGTATCTACTGAATTACTCCACAAGATAATGCCATAAGTAAGAACTGATTGTACATACGCAAAGTAGATCATTTTTAAAATGCTAAGGTTGCATACATTTTTTAGTACAGAGATTATATAATGAGTTCTGTTAATCTTTGTTGTGATGTTGTAAATATGTGACTTGCAGCTTAAGAATTTGTCTATATTTACTCCTAAAAATTTTCCTTCAGAGGCATACTGAATTACTTTATTATTGTAGCCGATCATTGGATCAATATTTTGTCTTTCCCTGTTAGAGAGGGCAAAATTCACGCATTGGGATTTATTGGCATTTAATATAAACTTATTAGCGGAAAGCCATTCTGCTAGACTAGCCATAACTTTCGCTGCCTGTTGTAAATTTGTAGCAGAGTTTTCCTTTAATATGCAGCTTGTATCGTCTGCATACATTATCGTGGCTGCATGAAGTATGTTATTTGGCAAATCTTCTATGTATACTAGAAACAACAGAGACCCAAGATTTGAGCCCCGTAGAACCCTGCATTTTGCTAATTTTAAGTTTGAATTAACATTTTTGCCATTTGTTACATTTCTTATGGATGTTACCCGTGTCCTGTTGCTTAGGTAGGATTTGAGCCACATGTATGCAATGCCACGAATACCATATGATTCCAGTTTGGATAATAAGATATTATGGTCAACCAAATCAAATGCTTTACTCAGGTACCAAGTGTAGATTTGTTTCCATCAACTCCCTCGAATGTTTGTAAAGCACTTAATAAATATGGAGTACCCATATATAGCATTACATGAGGTACTGTAAGTTTTTTATAAGTGGCAATTAGTTTGAAATCTGAAAATTCTACACAGTTTATTGTATCTCATTCAGAAAGAATCATTTCATACATTTGCATCTGTTGTACAGAAAACCCATACAACACAAAAATGTATCCATATTGCTAAACAATGAAAATTAAGTAACAAAGGTAATCAGAAATATCTTCTAAAAGAGGCAAATAAATTAAAAAGTCCATGTCCTTCAACTACAGTGAATCACATTTAAAACCTCACACAGATTGAATTGGACCAAAACAAACACTATGATAAACAGATACGATGAACTGAATATTGAAGCCAAGTTACCACTCTTACTTGCTTTAATAGTATTATCAGTAGTGAGACTGATAGTGCTGATCACAAAACCAAGCTAGTATCACTGTCAATATGCTTCTATCATATACAGAAAATGCTGATGACTTTTTGTTTATGAACATTGTTTTCCAATGAAATTTGCATTCTAAAATCAGGAAAAAATTAATGGTCCTCAAAGGCTGAAAGATACTAATTTTTTCCATTAAAATGAATAAAGATATTTATTATTTTTAAAATTTGTAACACTTCAGCTATGTATCTTAAAATGTATTACAAGTTTCAAATTTATTGATTTTGAAGTGTATTTATTTGTCCAATCTGTGAAAAGTACTTTTTACTGACTTGGAACCATTCATTCATTACTTAGTTTTTCACTGCATACAACAAACTCAGGAAATTCATGATTTCCAGATCCAGTACATGTAAAGCTTAAACCAATCTTGATACTTGCACATAGCATTAGAAGATGAACTGCTTTGCAAATGTAGTTTGACACAAACATTTGATCTGGGTATATCAATTGTTCAATTTTCATTATGATGTTTTTTCACTTCTGCTTAAATGTTGGTGTTTAACTAAAAACATCTCCATATTACACAAAAACTATATATTTATTTTAGCTTTATAAAATTGTGACCTAATAAACAATTATCTGCACAAAGTTCTGTACTATATGTGAACCTCTCCATTTCTAACTGAACTGTAGATTACTGCTAACTGGTTTATACATTAGTTAAATATGGTGGACGTTTGTAACAGTGATGTTTAGTATAAGTTTAAAATAAGTGTTACAAAGTCGACTCAGTTATTCTAAACTGGTTTATACATGCTCAGTTAGGGGTCAGGAGTGATCGTGTTTCTCAAGCATTTCAGTGGTTCATGTACCTTCGCTCAGTTCTTGAAGCAGGCAGGTTTGCTTCTACAGTAGTGATGTGCCATTATATTTCACACAGCTAAATAATGTGCCATGAATCGAAAAAGTGTGAGAACCATGGAATAAATATGACAATTGAGGGAGCTAAGAGTTCAGTATAAAAGTGAAGCTAACACAAGTATTTGGAGCTTCAAATTCATATTTCTGGATGAATCCAAAAGCCCCAAACAGAGTATGACATCCTCTGGAGCTAATTCATTCCAGCTTTCTTTGCCAAAGTCAAACATGGTCATTCAAAGAGACAAGATCCATAATGTATATAAATGATTACCCAATACTGTTGTCTCATACACCCTAGTGCTTCACTTACTTTTAAAATATAGTGGGAACGGTTTTGAAGAGAATCCTCTCCATCCTACACCAACTTGATTACTGGTTGGAGAAACTATCTTCTTAGAGAATTTGCAGTTCCATCCTAGCAGTACTTTTATGAACTGAAAATTTGTATTGCATATCCCAGGAATGTCGAAGTTTAAAAGATTGTGTTAGTAAATGTAAATCCTCTCCAATATCTCTAACTCTGTATGTCCACATGCTTCTTTAAGCAACTTTATTTCCTTTTTCATATCATGCTTATCTATTCAAAAGTGGTGCGCTACTGCAGGCCTATTTGATTGTACATAACGTTTCTGAGATGTTCCTTTAACCATGTTCCCAAGTTCCTTTTATTTCTTCCAACATATATCTTATCACATTCTTTGCATGATATTTTATAGATGCCTGACTTTTTTCTTTCGGAATATTATTAGAAGTGTTGTCCCCTAGAACATTTTTTAGAGTCTATCTGTTGACAGGTGCCAATATGATGTTAAAATCCTTAAAAAAATTTTGAAATTTATTCATAGCTACTGGATGATAGGTAAATTTTTCAAAAACAGGTCTATATTTTTCAGTCAATAATGTGGTGGTGTTCTTGATCAATTTTTTCTTTAGGAATTTATTATGTTTTTTATGTACTAAATTTTTATTAAAACCATTTATTGCAGCATTCTCCTGAATTTTTTCATATTTCAATTTGTACTCCTCTTGCTGATTGGTAAATTCACCAGCCTATATACTATTAAAAATTGTATGTTTATCAGTAATAGAGTTAAAACCATTATATTTAATATAGTTGTTCGTGCGAGTATTCTTCCTACATATTCCAAATTCTCACGATTCTTTTTAATTTTCATATCCAAAAATGGCAGCATTCCTTCTGTCTCTATTTCAAGTGTAAAGGATATATTTCTGTCCTAAATATTTAACAGCTTCAATCCATCTTCAACCAATTTCTCATTTACTGTACTAAAGGTGTCGTCAACTCATCTATACCAGCATTTAAAATAGTGTGGAAAGGCAGAAACTATATGAGTTTCTAATTTGCTCATAAATAAATCTGCCTGCCAGAAAGGGGAACAAAGGATTCCCCATTGCCAGTCCTGTTTGCTGTTTATAGAATCCACTTGTAAAACTAAAATTGGTCAATACAAGTATTAGTAAGGTGGATGTATTCCTTCCTATGTGTTTCTTTAACTCCTATCTCCTTTAGCCACTCGCTCAACAACAATAAAAGCCTGTCAATTGGTATGCTCTGAAATAGAGATACTACATCAAAAGATACTAAAATATCAGATGGTAAAACTATAAAATCTTTAATTTTTTTCTATAAAATGAAGTGAGTTCTTTATGCTCATACTTTCAAATTTTGGTAAAGCAGTAAACCTGTCTGTAAGCCATTTTGCTAGAAAAAATGCAGGTGTATTTATATTATTAATGATGGATCTCATGCCCATCCCAGGTTTATGTATTTATGGCAATCCATAAATTATGCAATATTAGGTTTGTTTTGCTTTAAACTACGTTTAACTATGTCTGATATGATTGTGCAATTCTGTATAGCTTCATTCACTGTTTTAGTGCATTCTGCCAGTGGGTCAAATTTAACACGAATACATTCTTCTTTATTTAGCATCTCTAGCATTCTACCAATGTAATCTTCTTTGTCCATTATTACTATATTATTCCCTTTTGGTAAATAACACACCTTTATATTTCATTGATTTAATAGTATTTCTATAACTCTGAATTCTATTTCATTTCATTTTATTAATCCCTTTAAGAGCATTCTCATATTGTATCCTAATCTTTTCTTTCTCTTTATTGGTTAAACCTACCATGGCGATTTCCAGATCAACTATATAATCTTCAACATTATTAGAGAGGTTTACACCCATTTCAAGGCCCATATTGAGAGATAATTGCTCTTTATTAAAATTAACTTGTGATAAATTCACTACATTATTTTGCCTATGTACTGAATTCTTGGCTTTCTGTAAATTTTTTAAATTATCCAATTTCTTTTTCTGGATATTTACTTTTTCCTTTACTTTAACTTTTGTATGTTCCAGTGCATTCTGTGTTAAATTGTCCCATATGACATAACCTAACTTCTTGGTAACTTAAATACGTCATATAGCTTCAGATCTAAGTCAGCTAATTTAGCATAATGTTTTGTTTTTTCCATTTGGATTACCTTCTATTTAACTGTTGATTGTTCTTTAATATATTGGTTATGTTCAACTATTTTCTTAACAAAATTTGGGAAAATGCAATGTTTCAGATTTAAAAAAAGTACATCTGCAGCTATCAATCTACTTTTCCTTTTTAGTTTTATGTAATATTTAATATCCTTCTTCGTGTTATAACAATTATGATTATAATTTTTATAACACGAAGAAGAATATTAAATATTACATATATTACAAGGAAATAAAGTTGCTTAAAGTAACACATGGACGTACAGAGATGGGAGAGGATTTACATTTACAAACACAAAGATCATCTTATGAACTTTGACATTCCCAGGGAATGCAATACAAATTTTCAGTTCATAAAAGTACCATGTACCGCTAGGACAGAGCCACAAGTCCTCTTAGAAGATAGTTTCTCCAACCAGTCATCAAGTTGATCGAGGATGGAGAGAATTCTCTTTGAAACCCGTCCCACTATATTTTAAAACTAAATGATGCAATAAAGTATATGAGATGACAGTGTTGGATAATCATTTATATTTTATCTAGCTTAACTGTGTTGGTTCCAGCAGAATTTTAAAAAATTTATTATAAGGATCCATAACGTCAGGTTGACAAGCAGGGTTGGCAAGGAGATTGCAGCAATGACAATGGGAAGAGCATGTAGCCTCAATCTCCTAGTCAGGATGCCAAGATACAGATGGATGTACCTCACGAAACATGTACCAAAATTACTTTTATAAGTGTGTTTGTGAAACTTAAACAGAGTTTTAATGTGACGACATGATTTTTAGTGTTTTACTTTAAATCAAAATAAGGTCAAATGAATGTTTAGGATCGTAGTTAATGCTAAATAAGATAGAACAGCTGGGGACTGAATACAATGAAAGTAAACCTTAAAAGACCATACCTCTAATAAATGAATAATAGGTTTCATTAAGGACTAAAGGTATCCTCTGGTTCCTCATTATCCAATACCTTTTACCCTAAGATATCCATGTTTTTGTAATTAAAAACTGTACATAAACCTTATAAACCCAAACTCTGCTTGCTTTCTTTTAGGAGTCCCTGTCTATTATTTGTGCCTTTTATTACAATATGTTGCAAAATTGATACCCTTTATCTATCTTGCTTTCCACCCTGAAATTTAAGGGTTTATCATTACTTTACAACATGCTATAGCAGTAATTTTTGAAAATTCAGTGCAACAGAAAACTGACATACATTTTTTGTCAATTTTTCATCATACAATTGGAAGATTCTCTCTTGACACACATTCTGGCAATTTTTGCATACTAGCACCCTTATGGGATTTTTCAGCATAAACACTGCAAGCCAGTTCTACAGTACAATGTATGTTTGGACTACTGGATTTCACTTAGTTACAGTATATTCTAACTTCAAGCAAGTTTTGAAAGATAAAGCATCCATATTTGTTAGCCACAAGCAAAACTTTTAAGCTTACCTCGTAAAACAGTGGAGAGTGAATATAGCCATTATTAGATGAGGTGAATGCAATGGAAGCTAGAAACCCACCACCACCCCAATAAAAGCATTGTCAATTTTTATGGCTAAGAAGGAGAAAATGGTGTGCATAGTGTGCTGTGTAATACCAAGAAGAAGAAATGCACTAGAAAGCAGCACGCAGCAGGAGGGTTAGGGGGTAAAGTTGGAAAAATGGAAATTCCTAATCATATGAACTTTACTCTTGGAGAGATTAAAAAAATTCCTAATTAACACACATGCATGCACATGCACACACTAACCTAGATCTAATCTCAAGTGAATCCTTCAACTGTAACCCAGTGGTTTACTGTGACTTGCTATGGCCTCATAGCCTTTGCTTGCTTCCTATTCAATGGTAATGGTATAATTATATAATGGTTGGCAACTCTGAAATATAAATGAATCCTAAATGTGATGTACAAGGCAGCTCTGGTACAGAAAAATTAAAGACATACACGTGCACATGCTGGTATAATCATCTAATGCATCATCTATGTCTAAGGACTGTGCATGGAACCATGGTCTCCAAATTGTTTACATAGTACTGTAATAATGTCTCAACTCACTCTCATATTATTACATAATCTGTAACAATGTTCCACCACCATCCTGTTACCTTAAGTAAATTTAAAACTGGATTGCATATATGGAAGTTTCAATTTTGAACCTTAATATTCGTTATATATTTTTCCAATTTCCTTTTTTGACCACAGTAAACTGCAGCTATTGAATTGCCAGATATGGGGACATGAATATTTGTTTAATGGCAAGTATACATGTGCAACACAAAAACAAGGTTTTCGAACACCAGTCACACAACTACTCAGGCATCAGGAGTATAGTTCGACTTGATGATAATGGGAGCTATTTTTCAAGGGAACTTTTACTCCCATTGTCCCAATGATATATAAAATCAAAGATGAAATAAATTGTTCTTTATTAGCACTTGAGTCGATTTAATACTCATATGCTCCACTTACCATTGAATTATACAGAACACGTTTCACAGGCGTTACCCGAATCATAAGCTGGTTGACTGCCAGATTTGTTGTTGATTTGATAGACTTGTTGTAGCTCTTGTGACATTTCATGAACTTTTGAATTAATTTGTTTTCTGTTGGGATCTTGAAGTTCATAATCTTATATTCATATTTTTTTATAAAAAATTTTTCCCATATTCCCAGCTCCAAGGGTCTATCTACAAATTTCTAACAATGTGGAGGATTCAGTAGATCTGGAGGCAGCAATGGAAGGGATAAATAACAATGATAAGAACTTCATTAGAAAAAAGGGAAGCAGATTCTGAATCACATCGCCAAAAGTAAGTTTAGGTTTAGAATGCAAAAGCAAATACTGGAATAGCTTAATAAAAAACAGGTAGCACACAAAAAAGCAGATAAAGGAAACAAAATTGTGATCATGGATAAAGTAGAATACAAGTCAAAGATGAAAGAACTTCTCAGTGGGAAAGAATGCATGAAAAGCAAGGATACATGACCTACCAAAAATACATAAACTGGGAAATCCCATGAGACCAATAATCAATTGTAGAAACACTCTGATTCCAACTAACAAGATGGATCCTCCATTATTTCAATAATTTCCTAGATTTGATAGTGCAAGTGTAAATAATTCCAAAGAACTGGTGTAGAAAATTAAAGTTCTGGTTCCCCAAAAGAGTGATTTTCTAGTGTCCTCTGATGTAAATCCACTCTTTCCCAGCATACCAAAATGCACACTCCTAACATCCCTGTGGATATGGTTGCAGTCTCTGAAACTAAGCTATAGGAGATTGCAGAATACATCCAACTAACTAAAGTCTGCATCAGTCAGAATTTCTTCAGGTTCAATGGTGAATTTCATAAACAAGAAGCAGGTTTATTTATGGGGAATCCATATACACCTTTTCTGCATGATTTATGTTTGAGTAGTTTAGAAAGTCATTACCATGCATTTTTAAACTCTGGCATAGATACGTGGATGATATCTTTGCAGTGGTTAATAAAAAACACTTGGATGATGCTTTGAAATTGCTAAACCTTCATGATAGGTAAATTAAATTCACTTCTGAAACAGAATAAGACAACATGATTCCTTTCCTTGACTTAAAAGATTATAAGGACATGCAAAAATTGAAATTTGGAATATACAGAAAGGATATGCAAATTGAAAATTACATAAAGGCAAGTGGCTTAAATCAAATCCCACAGTACACAAACATGAAGTTCTTAACAGCTTAGCACATAGACTCATTAACATGCCCAAAAATGAGTTTGAATATAGCAAAGAGTACTCTCACATAATACAAACAGCAAAAACCAATGGGTATGGGAAATTGTAGACAAGAAAATCAAGTAATTCAAACAAGAGGTGAGGTTCAAACAGGTTACATCATTGATAGCAAAAAAGAAACTACAATTCACAAGAAATTCACTTATCATCCTTGGGACACAATTATTCCAGAAAATACTTGGAGAATTTGGCATTAATTTATCCCCAGTGAACAAATTCAGCCTAATTAATCTGCTCAACCCTAGTGATGACAGAATACTTGAACAGAAGAAGCCAGGAGTAAATAAAATTAACTATTCGGAATGCAACAAAGTACATATTGGCAAAATAAAAAGCAGCATTGGAATTTGGCCAGGTACAATGAGATAAATCAGCAGTTGCACATCACTTTTGGAGAGATAAACATGATGTAGAAATGGAAGTAAATTTATTGAAATTTGTAGACAGACCTTAGGTGCTGGGAATATGGGGAAACATTTTTATACAAAAATGTGAAGATAAGGTTATGAACTTCGAGATCCCAATAGAAAACACATTAATTCAGAAGTTCATAAAATATCCACGACAGCTACACCAAGTCCATCCAATCAACAACAAATCTGGCAGTCATCTTACAGTTGATGATGTGGGCAAAAGCCTGTGAAACATGTTCTGTATAATTCAATGGTATGTGGAGCATAAGAGCATTAAATTGACTCAAGTGCTAATATAGAACAATTTAATGTTCCGACAAGAAATTAATTTTAAATTTAAAAGTAATTGTATTACAGTATGATAAAATATTAATAACTTTTTCAAGTTTTTCAGTAAAATAAATAAAAATATTTCAGTTATATAAACGATAGAAAACAATGCCTAAAATTTTGTATTAAACTTCAATTATAACTGTGTATATACTTTCATTGCTGGAGACATGCATATAATTTATAGAATAATCTACCTGTGGGATGAAACTGAACAAATTCTAAATCCTGATTATGCAGTCCTGCTCTGGAAATCATTCCTGTACCATCACCAGTGGAAGTGTGTGCTGAAGTACAGGAGAAATATGCTCGTCCATAGCCCCCAGTGGCAAGCACCTAAATATTGCATAGAAGTATGATTGCTTTAAAAATTTACATATCCATAAATTTTAATGTTTGGCCTTATTTCAAAGCATTACATTTATAGAATTATAAGGAAACTAAAGGTGGTGATTTTTATGATAACAGATGAAAATAAAAAATCTATGTTTTAAAACTGTATATATTGCAAGTATCTTAATTTTATATGCATCCAATATTAGAATGTCATAACCTGGAAGGAGAAGTAAAACTGTATATATTGCAAGTATCTTAATTTTATATGCATCCAATATTAGAATGTCATAACCTGGAAGGAGAAGTATACAAAGTAATTACTGTATTTTTGGAACGGAATCTATGAATACTTCCATCTTCTAGGCATAAGGCTATAACTCCACGGCATTCACCATCTTCCATTAGCAGATCCAAGGCAAAGTACTCAACAAAATAGTTGCAATCATAGCGCAATGACTGTCCATAAAGAGTATGAAGCAGAGAGTGCCCAGTTCGATCAGCTACACAACAGCACCTATGAGCTTGACCACCTTTACCAAATTTGAGTGACTGTCCTCCAAAGGCTCTTTGATATATCTTCCCATCAGATGTTCTGCTGAATGGCATACCTGCAGATGAGAGTAAATTGGAAATAGAAAATTATCATATTTATAGCTACTGCAAAACTATTATGTTACACACAGAAAATTCAAATTAATTATATTTATATTCCTTTCCTGTTTACAGAGTAAAATTTTACATTTTATTCTACAATTAATTTAAAATGTCAGAAATAAAAAGCTATTTTTAAACTTAATAAAATATAAGAGCACTGCTGTGGTTAAGTGGTAGCTTTCGCTCTTACTATGCAGCAGGCTCAGGTTGAATTCCTGGTTTAGATACTTTTTAACTAAGATTTTTTCAGAGCTTTCCCCTCAGTTCTTTAGAGGAATGTCTGGGAAACTTAAGCCACAAGATTACAAATGAGTTCAATTTGGCTAAGCTATCATCAATCATTCAGCACAAAAGATCTTCAGGTTGTGCAGCCATGATCATTTAATATATATAAACAAAAACTAGAGAAGCAGAAATATATCAAATATTTGTCTTCTGCATATAAATAAGAACACAAGCTGTTTGAAATATAGTAAAATATGTGTGGCCATTAGGTGTTTTATCTACCTCTGCTTCTCTAAATCTTGTTACTTTAGCAACAGTGTTGCAAGAGTTACTTAAATTTCTCATTTTTATTATATACACTTCTTTTAGTATGCTAAGGTTCAAAATCTCGGGATAAACATTGGTATTTATGTGAGTTAATCACACGATCACATGTTATATCTAAACTGTAAGAGGTATTAGCATGGGTAATATTACCCATACTATAATGACATAAAAGGAAAACAATTTTAATATGGTAATTTCAGAAATAGCCAGTCAGGTGACTCGAACTACACATTATTGGAGTTTGACAAAATTAAATTACTGGAAAATTCTGGTGAATACTTCAATTTGAATAGTGCTTTATACCCATTTTTACCACTGTGGCTGCTAATAATAGATAAGATGAAATGACAAATTACCAGGGGTATTGTTTTGAGAAGATAGTATTCTAGGCCTAAGTTTACAGTACCTCTTTCGCATGTGCCACTGATGAGGACTGAGGAAAAACATGGAAAAAAACCTTAGTCAGGGACAATCGTCCTGGCAGGATTTGAACCAAGCATCCTCAATTCCTCAGCAGCCTCAGCCACCCATGCTAGTGACTATAATGAAAGGAAGATTCTTGAAGCTATAGAAATTAAAACAAACACAAATGCAATTTTCATAGAAATAACAAATTTTATTAACTCAATTAAATGTAGTTACGAAGCTGTTGACAATGGAGTGGTATATATATATAAACAATGTAATACAGTTTTTTTCACACTAACTCCATTCACTTACATAAAATTTGGACATATATTTCGGGAGCGATCCCTCCCATCTTCAGCCTGTTGACAAACTGTTGTTAAACGTGGCGGTTGGGTCTCTCGATGTTCTTGTGGCGGCATCTGTTGGTTCTATTAGGAATTCGCTGAGTTCATCCAATGGAGGGAAATTGAAATTCATCAAATTATCCTTATTTTTTGTAATGAAAATGTTTTCCCTAGTGGAAAGTTCTATTGCATTATGAAGTTGTTTAAGTAGTTTTATCTCTGGTTTAATTTCATGATTTTTATTTCAAAATTGCGCTGCTATTGCTGATTTATCAATTTGTTTTAAGCGAATATTTCTGAAGTGCTCTTTTTTCCGGATTTCCAAATTCCTCTTCATTTTTCCAATGTATTTTTTATCGCACTCTGCACATTCTATTTCGTAAATACCTGACTTTGGTTCTGTTGGCATGTAGTCCTTTACTCTGCAACCTAATAAGTTCTTTATATTAAAATTGTTCTTTGGGGCTAACATAATTCCTTGTTCTTTGAACATCTTTTGGAACTTATTGTGGTAAATTGGGTGGTATGTGAAACTTTTGAATTTGTACCTTTCTTTTGCACTTTTAAGTGTGGAAACATCTCTTATTGTTTTTTGGTTTTATTGATGATTTTTATTACTGTTTTATAGTTTAGCACACAGATTAGTTAACATTCCACTCACAGAAACAGAGTACAAATTGGAATACCAACAAATCATAAAGATAGGAGAAACTAATGGATACAACAAAGACACAGTAATAAAAATCATCAATAAAACCAAAAAACAATAAGAGATGTTTCCACACTTAAAAGTGCAAAAGAAAGGTACAAATTCAAAAGTTTCACATACCACCCAATTTATCACAATAAGTTCAAAAAGATGTTCAAAGAACAAGGAATTATGTTAGCCCCAAAGAACAATTTTAATATAAAGAACTTATTAGGTTGCAGAGTAAAGGACTACATGCCAACAGAACCAAAGTCAGGTATTTACGAAATAGAATGTGCAGAGTGCGATAAAAAATACATTGGAAAAATGAAGAGGAATTTGGAAATCCGGAAAAAAGAGCACTTCAGAAATATTCGCTTAAAACAAATTGATAAATCAGCAATAGCAGCGCAATTTTGAAATAAAAATCATGAAATTAAACCAGAGATAAAACTACTTAAACAACTTCATAATGCAATAGAACTTTCCACTAGGGAAAACATTTTCATTACAAAAAATAAGGATAATTTGATGAATTTCAATTTCCCTCCATTGGATGAACTCAGCGAATTCCTAATAGAACCAACAGATGCCGCCACAAGAACATCGAGAGACCCAACCGCCACGTTTAACAACAGTTTGTCAACAGGCTGAAGATGGGAGGGATCGCTCCCGAAATATATGTCCAAATTTTATGTAAGTGAATGGAGTTAGTGTGAAAAAAACTGTATTACATTGTTTATAAATTTTATTAAGTTCCACTTGCACACTTATGACAGGAAGATTATAAAGACTGACTATTCAGAGGCAATTGACTGCATGCTACAAGTAGTAAACCACACCAGTCCCTATTTAACCAGCTGTCAAGTGCCTGATTTGTCAGTTGAGCAGTTTTTTTATGCATGTAACTATTGGCTTTGTCCGTAATTTTTTTAATGGTATTTAATGCCAGTTTTTACTACTGAGGCACCACATGTGGTGAACACTGATGATACATGAGATGAAATGGTATATTTGGAAAGGATTTTTTAAGGAATGAAACGTTCCAAGCTTAAGTTTAGGGTACCTCCCCGGCATTTGCCATTTATGAGGACTGAGGAAAGCCTGGAAAAAACCTCAGTCAGGGAGGATGATCCTGGCAGGTTTCAAACCCGAAATCTCCCACTCATGAGTCTGTACTTTAACAACCTTGGCCATCCATGGCGGTGCTTTGCCCATAATACACTTATTATTTCCTAATGGAATTCTATAAATTTGCACAACTCAGGGCCAATATATAATTACCATAATTCTCAAGTTCTATCACAGCTTTTGGTGCCTCTCTTGTCATGTAATGAATAGCATCCTGGTCTCCCAACCAATCAGATCCCTTTACAGTATCATACATATGCCATTGCCAATTGTCCTCTTCCATATTTCCCAATGCTGCATTTATGCCACCCTGTGCAGCTACTGTATGAGAGCGAGTGGGAAACAGCTTTGTTATAACTGCTGTCTTGAATCCTTCAGCAACAAGACCAAATGCTGCTCTTAGCCCTGCTCCTCCTGCACCAACCACCACCGCATCAAAAGTATGGTCCACAACTGGGTAATCACGGGATACCTGATAACAAAGGAAATACAGTTACATATGTTCACATGTTTCAGCAATCTTATTAGGTAAACACATGTTATCTGGTCATGTTAATCAGAGTAACATAGTTGAAATCTGGAGAGTAAGCTGAATACAATGATGACTAGAATCCTGCATTTGGATACCAAGAAGCTCCCTAATCCACAACAGTGTACCTATATTTGGTGGCATCTTACCTCTCTTACACAACACTCCTGCAGGTAGGAGCAGCTGGAACTACTTTGACATGCCATGTTCTTCATTCAAGCAAAAGTTATTTAATTGACAAAAGTTTAACAAATTGACCAAATTGACCAGATTGACCAGATGCAGCCAGGTTTTAGACGATTTTATGAATTTTGGTTTTTTCCATTTTTTAATTTTAAAATGTTAGTGTAGCTCATAACTATGAGTTACAACATTCTTGTTTCATAAATAAATTTTATCTACTTCCTTCTCCATTCCATTATTTTATTTTTTCAATGCCAATTATATGAACCTTATCTTCTGGTTAGTTCATACAACTGTTTTAGCATTCCCCCACACTTTAGATATAAAATCCAGAGTAAGCTAATTTCTAGGTAATTTTCTCACCTTTAAGAATAGAAATGGCACTTAAGAGTGCATTTACATCAAAAAATAACTAATGCTCTATCTCTTTCAAAGAATTATCACCCTGCAGATAGCAATAATGCTGCAGGCTCTCAAAGAGTATCCCAAGTCAAACTCAAGTGATTTTGCTACCCCTAATAAGCCAAAGGCATATGAAGTAATGATTAAGCTTTCCCATCCCGTTAATATGCCCATCTTCATTGATTCTGCCTTTACAGGAAATGACTAACTGAGGTCTTTAGGATCACATGGATGATGTGTCCAAAAAGTGTCATTCTTAATAGTATGATAATACAAACTCAAAAGAGAAAACAACTGCAAAGAGAAAAAGGCATTTGAATACTTTTTTGCATACCTGTGCTAATTGCTCAAACTGCTCCTATTGATTAACATTTCAATCTTTTTTTTAACCTCCGGCACATTTTTTGAACCTGCAAATGATAAATGGGCACTTCTTTGATATCTTCTGTTCAGTAATGACAGGCCAAACAGGAAATCTTATTGCAGTGACACAGTTTATTCTGAAGATGATTCGGCACAAAGGGAATATATGTGACAGAAAGGGAAGAGAGATGGTTTTTTTAAAATCCATATATTTGACTACAATCTATTATTAATCTTCAATTTCAATAATTCAATGGATTATATTAAAGGTAGATAGTGACAATTTTACATGGATAACTTTTACTTTGTGCCTTATCAATTCCCAACCTGATGACCTACTGATAAGCAGGACCTTCAGATTTCACCAGGATTACCAGAGTCCTACCTCATGTCTTCCACTTGAAAACAACTCTGAACTTCATTAGACCAAAACAAGAGATCTGTTATATTTGGTTAATTTTTTTGCCTATGTCAAATTCTAGCTTTTGCACTTTTCTTACACTATATTATAATTGTAAAAAGTTCAAGATATTCACTGCTTTACATCAGTCCCCTCTACACCAATTAAGAAAAATGAAATTTTGGTCCTCTTCCTAAACACATCATTGGTTAATTAAAATGTAAATTAGAACTTGCACAGTGAAGCTATTCATATTAATTGATATCATTGCATGATTCAGTTAAACTACACACTCTTAAGCTTCACTTACTTTTCATAAATGTATGGAACCGGTTTCCAGAACATTTAGTTCCCATCTTCAGCCAGGATAAGGTTCAACTGTCGGATCGTTGAGCTGTGGGAATGTGTATTCTGCTCTGGTGGCGGTGTGATAAACTTGTAGTTTATGTTTTGATCTCCAGCAATGTCAAAGTTCATTAAACTGTCTTTGTATTTGTAGATGTGATTTTTTTCCCAGGTTGCTAGTTGGGTAGGTCCTTGTACCGATTTTAATAATTTTGCTTTATTTATTATGTTATGATTTTGTGTCCAAAAATGATATGCTACTACTGATTTCTCTATTTGTTTGTACTATATTCCTGAAATGTTCCTTTAACTGTGTGCCTATGTTTCTCTTTGTTTTTCCCACGATGCTAGTTGGGTAGGTCCTTGTACTGAATTTAATCATTTTGCTTTATTTATTATGTTATGATTTTGTGTCCAAAAATGATATGCTACTACTGATTTCTCTATTTGTTTGTACTTTATATTCCTGAAATGTTCCTTTAACTGTGTGCCTATGTTTCTCTTTGTTTTTCCATTGTAGATTTTTTCACACAATCACGACATAATAAATAAAGCAAAATTATTAAAATCAGTACAAGGACCTACCCAACTAGCAACCTGGGAAAAAATCTGCATCTACAAATACAAAGACAGTCTAATGAACTTCGACATTGCCGGAGATGAAAACATAAACTATAAGTTTATCATACCGCCACCAGAGCAGAATACACATTCCCACAGCTCAACGAATGATCCGACAGTTGAACTTTATCCTGGCTGAAGATGGGAACTAAATGTTCTTGAAACCGGTTCCATACATTTATGAAAAGTTAAGTGAAGCTTTAAGAGTGTGTAGTTCAACTGAATCATACAATGATATCAATTAACATCATTGGTTACTGAGCCATTTATCACCATGTAAATACAACTTCGACCATCTTGAATGACTAAATAAATTTAGTCAAAATGAGTAATGTATAAGAGTTTATAAGGTAAATAAAACTAATTTACTACTTCATTAAATATCATATAATTACTATGAACCATTTATCTCCCATATATAGAACTTTTGAAAACCAATAATCCGTAAGTACTTGGTATGTGATTTAAGGTTCTAGGCTGCACTGATAACAGATTATCATTAGTAATTTGTTAAGGGTGGTGAACTTTTGAGACAGTGATGTTTAATACACTAACGAATTTAATATAATTGAGTTCAATTTGTAACACTTAACATCACTTATATTATTTAGAGGAGTAGAACAAGTTTCTGGAGCTAATTGCTCCCATCTTCAGTTCCAGGTCAACTCTAGAACTGATGATGGGAGCGATTAGCTCCAGAAACTTGTTTTCCTCTAAATAATAAGTGATGTGTTACAAATTTGACTCAATTATATGATTGGCTTCACTGTGCAAGTTCTAATTTATATTTTAATTATATTAAATTTGTTAGTGTATCATTAGTAAACCTAAACATTATAGCACAAATAGCAATGCATTGCAAATAACTATATCATACTCGAACAATAAAAAATGGTTATAATAAATCATGTTAGATCTAAAATAGGAATATAGAAGATGGAGTCCCTCTGGGAATCCATTACAAGACTAATATATGTTGTTATAATTAATGGTTTTTCTTATAATGTTAACTCATTTACTACCATGTATGCAGATGGCAGCATTACTGCTAAACCAAAGATTCACATAACCTTAAAAATTTGTCACAAAACGTTTTTGTAGCACCAGAAATTGCATTAATGATAATGGTTTTGGGTTAAAAGTGGATTACTAATAATAGTAATAATATTATGTTTGTGAAGATACTTGGTTTAAAGTTAGCTGACAAAATTTAAGGTATTTAATGAGTTTAAATATCTTAGCATAACAACAACAACAATAATAATAATAAGTGATCGGTGATACAAAATATAATCACAAAAGCAAACAAATCATACTTTTGAATTACTTAGAACAGTTAGATTCAATTGTATGCATAGAAAGACAAAAATTACGCTGTATGAATCCATCAGAAGTGTGTTCTGTCATGTAAGTGAGACCTGCATTATGACAAATATGGTAGAAATGGTGTTAGCTGCCTTTGAGTATAAGTTCTTCAGAAGAATTTTTAATCAGTTCTGGGGGGCAGGCTATGGAGAAGGTACTATAATTACAAACTCTACAGATTTTATTACGATAACACTGTTATTTTATGAAGTTCAAAGACTAGAGTGGGCAGGCTATATCATAGAATAAGAAGCATGAGGACACCAAAGAAAATGTTAGAAGGAAGAATATTGTACGACCCAAAAGAAAACCAAGGATCAGATATATTGATTCTGTAACAGCAGATGCAAGAATGCTCTTCAAGGGATTACTGCTTGGAGACCGTTGGCAAACAAAAGAACAGAGTGTAAGAAAATGTTAGAGAAGGTCAAGGCTAAAATAAAATGGGCTGTGATGCCATTGTATTAATATACAATTTATTTGTGAAGCAAACTCTGATAAGTTAAATAACAGTCAAACTGTTAAAAATAGAAGACAAACTTTAAGCAAAAACAGGAAATAATGATTTCTTAAGAGATGTCACAATTTAACAATTTTAGCTGGGACATCTAATGTTATTCTGAATTAAGCCTACTGTCTGTGATGCAGGTATTTTGATAAATTTCTTGCTTGAAACATTCTTTTGGTTTTATCTTCATTAACTTTTAATCCAATTTCAGCAGATGTTATTTCTAATAAATTGTACATACTGCCTCACCTTGACATAAGTAAACTGTTTTATTATATCTAAGTCATCCACATGTCCAACCATTTGTACACTCTTAATAGTGTGATATTTTTATTTACTTGTTATCTGTTCCATTGCCCAATCCATTGTAAGATATTAAAGTGCATAGGCACAAGGTCATCTCCTTGCTTTAATCAAGTTCTAAAATGTCATGTGTCTGTTATGCCTTTGTTTATTTTCACATGGGCCATTTCGTCTGACATTGTCATTCTAATTAAACAAATTATCTTGGATGAATTCCTTTTTGATACAATAAATCATAAAACCATTGTATGTATACAGTATGATAGACTGATTAAAACTCTGTGATTAGGTGGTATAAATAAGTTATATTTCCATAATTTTTATGTAGGATTTATAAAAATGACTAACTTCCATTCTGCAGGTATTTATTTTTTCAATCAGTTTAAAGACATTCCAAATTGCTTCCACTATAGGAGAGATAGGAGATCCAGCTGCTTCACATAGAGCTGCAGTTACATATCAATCGAAGTTATCCTACCATTTTAAGGCACTTTATTGCCAACATCCAAACATTCTGGATTTCCCAAATCATTTTCATTTACTTCTTATAGGTATGAATTACCTTCATATCTTTCATTTCCACATCCAGGGTTTAATGACTGTTTGAAGCATTCCTTTCATTTATTAATAATTTTTCTAAGTTAACCTGTTATTTCTTTATTTTTCATATCAATTTTTGGACATTGCCCTTTTTAATATATCTGACTTCCTAGTAGGCTTGTCTTAGTGTGTTAGAAAATTCTTTTCCATCTTTGTATGAGTCCTATTCTTTGCTCTTCTTTGGCATGTGCAACTAGCTTCTCTACACCTCTGTATGGCTTCCTTCAGAAGGAAGTAAAGCTGTGGGTCCTGTGTCATACAATTACAGCACAAAAAAGAACCTCAAGTTTGAAAAAAGAGGCCTCTGAGCAAAATTTGTCGCCTGTTTCAGCCCTGAATTGAATGGGACGCTGATGACCTGAGATGTTAAAGAGCATCCATTAATCAATCAAATAAACAACAAATCTACACTTCTGTCAGTACTAATTGTATTTTGTTCTATACGAAGACAGGGTAAGTATGGTCTTTCTTTTTTCTATTGCCTTAGCACACACTGCATCAAACCAATCATTATTACAAGGTTTTACATCATTACCAATTATTTCTTCTGCTGTAGTCTTCATCACTTCTTTAAGCTCTTCCCACATTTTAATTTATTTTTCTTTGTCCTTCCAAAATTGTTACAATTGCAGATACTTAATATGTACCTCTTGTTCTTTTAAATGGGCAGAAATGACCTAATTTATGTGCTCTAAAACTATACCCATTGTTCTCTTAAAGCAGTTTGCCACCAGATTTGCCTGGTAGTCTCAATACTGGATCTAGAGTAACACTCTTTGCAGTTTACCATAGTTAGTCAAGGTCTTTAAAGCATGGATTTGTGAGTGGGAGTTATGGGGTTTGATTCCTGCCAGGACCATCCTCCCCGACTGTTTTTTCCAGTTTTTCCTCAGTTCTCATAAATGGCAAATGCCAGGAAGGTTCCCTATAACTTAGGCCTGAAATGTTTCTTTCTTAAAAAAAAAAAAAAACCAAAAAACTTTCCACATTTATCATTTCACCTCATGTATCATCAGTGTCCATTGCCTGTGGTGCCTCACTAGTAAAAACAAGCATTAAACACTATTCAGAAAAATAAATAAAATATTAAATTAATCTTGTCTTTTTAAATCCAGTTATTCCATGTCTATATTTAGCTATTATGTTAATCAAGATAATGAATAATGAATGAGTTAACAGCTTCAAGCTAGATCTTATAAATAAAAACTGCTATTCTGTAATTTCTGTCTAATCTGTCGTTGAACACACTCTTATGCTTCACTTTTAAATACAATAGGACCAGTTTAGAAGAGACATCCTCTCCATCTTCAAACAACTTGACGATCAGTTGAAGGTGGAGAGGATGTCTCTTCGAAACTGGTCCCATCATATTTAAAAGTAAGTGAAGCAAAGAGTTTGTTAGATGACAGATTAGATAGAATTTACATTTAACAGCAGTCATCAAGTTGGTTGAAAATGGAGATGATGTCTCTTCAAAACCGGTACCACCATACTTAAAAGTAAGTGAAGCATAAGAATGTGTTAGACGGCAGATTAGATAGAATTTACATTTAACAAGCTTCACTGTGTGAGTTCCAACAGAATTTTTAAAAAAATTCTCATAATTTTTCAAAAGTTCTTAAATGAACTGGTATTCTGTTTACTTCCGTGCACAAGTAAATGATAAATTTATTATATCTTTTTGTAAGTAAATGATAAGTATATTATATCTTTTTGTAAGTAAATGATAAATATATTATATCTTTTTAGTATCTGAAGATTATTTCAGGCAAATTTTCCCTATAAAAAGACACAAGTTCATAAAGTTTAAAGAATATATTTTGGATAACTACAGGGTACTATCAAACTGTAAATCTATTTCCCTTTTATCCTCTTTCTCTAAGGTTCTTGAAAAAGTAGTACATTACATTCTTAATTGTATGCAAATAATATTTTCACACCAGATCAATATGGCTTTAGAGGAGGGTGCATCTACTCAATTCCTCATACACTCACCACTGAATAATAACAGTAAATAAAAAATGTTGCTTTAGAAATTTTTTTGTGATTAGGCCAAAGTTTTATTATGATTATAAAATTAACCCCTTGAAAAATTATCCTTCTATAGCTAGATAATTTTTCCAAAGCTGAGTATGAATCACATTTAAAAAACAGGAATCAAAAAACTGATTAACACAGGGGTATTAGAAATGGATATTTTCAAACACGGAGTTCCACAGGGATCAATGTTGAGATCCCTTCTTTTTCTGATTTATTCCTGAATTTTTATATATGTATATAAATCAGAAAAAGGGATATGTATAAGTATATATAAATAATATGCCTAGTAGTCTCAATACTGAATCTGGAGTAATACTCTTTGCAGATGATACCAATGCATAATTGCAGTGAAGTACCCGGAACAGTTATCAATTAAGGCAGATAATGCATTCAAAGAAGTGAATTTGTGCATTGAAGCTGATTCTAACTGTTCTTAAATTATGATAAAGCAAATTTCATTGAGTTCAAAATTAAAGTAAGAATGTCCCTGAACATAATATTCATTAATATAAGAAAAATTCCTGGCTTACAGGCCATGGATCTACTGGGCTCCTTATAGAGTCTCGATTGTGAATGTGGTTAGCACTATATTTGAAGGTTATGTTGGAATCCACACAGTGAAACTATTATAAATCTTGATTTGATCTAAAGTAAAACACTAAAAATCACGCCAACACGTTAAAACACTGTTGAAGTTTCACAATTAAACTTATTAAAAGTAATTTTGGGACATTTCGTGAGGCACTAATTGCTGACATTATCAATGGCTGACGAGTCAATTTAGGTAGGGTATGTATGCAACTGTGCTTGCTCTGGCGGTCTATTAATGAACTTGTACAATATATTGTCTGCCTCAGGTATATCAAAATTCATAAGCCTATGTTCATGTTTCTTTATGTAGATTTTTTCCCATATATTAAGTTCTTTTGGATGTTTATTTGCTTTTAGTAATGTAATATCCTTTTATATTTCATGATTTTCATTCCAAAAATATGTGCCACTGCTGATTTTTCTATTTGTTTGCATCCAATATTTCTCCAACATTCTTTTCATCTTATTCCAAGATTTCGCTTTGCTTTTCCTGTGGTTAGCACTACCTAAACTATGCTATTTATACAGGTGGTGGGTGGGGCTATTGGTTTTGTTTGGTTTGGGTTTGCAGAAGGCTGCACTTGATCTGGAAGTATGTTGTGTTTGCACTTGATTGATTTATGCTGAATGTTTCATTTTAGTTTTTGCAAATGCTGGTTGCCATACTTTAGTTAATTTTATACTTTCTTCCTTTCTACTGATGTTATGCTAGTGGTTCTGAATCTCAATGGCCTCATGATACAGATGGGCATGATAGTGAAAAGATGATGCCAGAATGTCTGTTTCATACTGGATAATGTGGTCTCTTTTGGCAAGAATGCCATTATTAATTGATATCATTGTATGATTCAGTTGAACTACACACTCTTACCAATGAAGAATACCATTCTTCACAATTGCTGATTTCTTTGATTGCCTCAGGTGACAATTGCTTTTTTGTTCGTTGTTGCAAGTTTTTATGCTTCACCTTGCAGTTCCTATATATATATATATATACCTTGCATCAGGAACGTTGGTTTCAGTATATTCCTGCCATTGACAGTGGTTACTGGAATCTTTGGCAGAGTGAAGTATATTTCAGTATTGTTTATTGATGTGAAAAAGGTGTCAATATTATGATGTTTAAGTAGTTTACTAATATGGACCATTACAGATTTTATGTATGGAGGGAAGATTTTGTCTTTGTCTTGTTAAAAAGTTGCCCTTGTACAACATAAACTTCTCTTGGGATGCAATGCTCTTCTGACTTCTTGTGCTGTGTAGCCATTATTTTGGAGTATCTTATCTAAATGCTGAAGTTCCTGACATAGATGGCATCATTCAGATTTGTGTGACCAAGTCTACTACAGTTGATAATGGACCATTTTTGTCTCAGGTGGTGGTTTGAGTCCTTGTGTAGGTAGCAGTTTGTATGCGTGAGTTTGCAGTATACTTTGCAACCCAGTGTTCCATTTCCTTTCCTGTTTATCATGTAGTCCAAGAATGATAGCTGTCTGTTCTGTTTATTTTCAATTGTAAATAGAAAGACTTGAGCAATGGTATCTACAGGATTCCACAGATTATATGTAATCATTGCAACAACTTTTCTTTTAGCAGTAATTTAATGCTGTAGCCTCAAAGAATTCTATACAGAAATTGGCAATTGTTAGGCTGAGTGGGTTTCCCATGGCAACCTTATCAGTCTGCTTATAAATACTTGGTTCTGTTGAAAGTTGGTTGGTTTATTTACAGATGCTCTTTAATATCTCAGATCAGCAGCATCCCATTCAATTAAGGGCATGAAATAAATGATAATTTTGTTCAGAGGCCTCTTCTTTCAGGCTTGAGGTTCTTTTACCCGTCATAAATGTATGACACAGGACCCATGTCTTTACTTCCTTTCTGAAGGAGGCCATTCTCAGGATTTAATCCCTGAAATAAATCCATCAATCAGGGCAGGAGTTGAACCCACAATCTTGGGTTTACAAGACAACTATTTCACCACCAGGACCAACCAACTAGAAGTATGTGATAATAAGAACATGATGGAAGAGCGCAACAATTTCATCCAGATAAATTTTCTTAAGCTCAGTTAAGGTTTCAATGATTGGAATCATGATGAACTAGAAACTAATCAATAGGCCACTGTGTTTTAGGCCGATAGTATTAAGTTTTTGGATGAAGTGAATGAGTCCTTGATGTAAATGTCCCTTTTGCCAACATGTGGTTGTAGCATCTATGTGAGGTACTGGGCAACTGATATGTTGGCGATCCAAAAACACTGACAATTGGCATTAAAGAAACATCCACTTTGCAGATTTTCAATAAAGTCTAGAAGTTCTTTGATATCTATGTTCTAGTTCAGATTTCTCAAGTCAGCCTTTTCTTGGGTTGAAAAATTATTTTTGGTGGCCTAGCTCATTGAAGTATTCTAGAGGTTGGCTGTCGAATTTCCTCTGCTGTTACTTACAAAACTTTCCATATTTTGACTTCAATATTAGATATGATGTCTTCTTTTGGTAAAGCAGAAGGTGCAACAGCATAGTTTCCCCCTTTACTAAGAACAGATGTTTCAGTGGGTGACAGCTAGTAATCTAAAAGGTTGACTACTCTGAGGCTGGCATGTGTATTGGTAGATGTCCTACTGCCATCTGAACTATGCTGAGAATGCTTTCTCATGTTTATTTTTAAACAGCAAAAGTATTTCTATATTGTTAATATTCATTACGAAACTGTATCATGAAAATTTCTTATACCAAATGTCAACAATTAGAAGTTTAACATGAACTGGAACAGACATATAGAGTATAATTCCCAAGCTCAATTCAAACTGTTTTACCTTAAGAAGTCTGAGAAACCTTCTAAATCAGAAAGAGTTGTGTACTGAAAACTTTCCATACTTCCCTTCATTACGAGATATGGGATTATTTTTAATGTAATTCGATCGGAAGAAAAAAATAAAATAAAAGAATTAAGAATCATTTGTAATGTTGGAGTTTGAGTCTTGTAAAACCCTATTCAAGTCCTAGGTCTCATGGTGAATACATTTGGAGTGATCCAATGAACTACTAACCAACTTGCAGTGTTTTTCCACTGGGTGCAGGACATGTGTTTCCCGACATTGACTGACAAGATCGTACTGGCTTCTGGCTGACAGTGTATATCTGATCGTGACTGAGTTCAGTTCAGCAATTATGGATAGTGTAATTGTTTTATATTTAATGCACATGCATTTATTTATAATTTATACAGCTTAACTCAGATCACCAAGTTCAAAGACGATTTGGAGAAAGGTTTCCAGCTGTAAAAATTTCAAGACAAAAATACAATCTATAACCTTTATAATAAATTTCAGGCCATGGGAAGTGTTCAGTCTAAGAAACTAAGAAACAAAATAGACAGTGTGGGAATCTCACCAAAGAAGCATTACATGACATCTGTCATTGTTTGGAGAATGTTGCCAAAAATCACAAATACATCTTTCACAACAAACAGGCATTTCTCATAGCTCTATGCAAAGAGCTACCAAATTATTAAAAGTTAAAACCATATAAAATAACTGTGGCACATTCTCTTTAACAGGGAATTATATACATTAGTGCAAATTTTATTACTGCAGTCTGAATTATGTATAAGCAGAGAAATAGACCCATATTCACGATTTTTCTCTGAGGCCTGTATCCTCTATATATGCAGTAGTTTTTAACAATGCTCCCTTGACCACGAAAGTTCTAAATTGAAAGTACATAAATGCTTAGAATGTAATGGCAGTAGTATGTTAGTTGAATGTAATTACAATTCATGGTTTATGTATTTGTATTTTGAAAATTTTGTACATATTGAACTGTAAACTTAAATGTACATTTTACTTCCACCAGATGTTACCCCAACCACCACAGGTGGCCGAGGTCGTTAATGCTCAGACTCGTAATGGCGAGGTCTGGGGTTTGAATCCCGCCAGGACCATCCTCTCCAACTGAGGTTTTTTCCAGATTTTCCTCAGTGCTCATAAATGGTAAATGCTGGGGAAGTACTCTAAACTTAGCCCATGAACGTTTCCTTTCTTAATAAATCCTTTCCCAATGCATCATTTCATCTCATGTATCATCTGTGTGCCCACCGCCTGTGCTGCCTCTGTGGTAAAGATAGGCATTGAACATCATTAAAAAAAAAAAAAAAAAGAGAGAGAGATTACCCCCATTTGCAGTTAATAAATAAATATATACATATGTATATGCAAAATATTGCCCCTCTATGACTGTGATGCATGATGAATGGAGAAAGAACCACAGAGCCATTTTTTTCAAGGCAATAGTTGATGCCCTTGCATATGTGAATTCAATTTAGTCCCCTTTATTTAGAAAATTAACCAATAGGAACATGAATTCACCTCTTTTCAACAAGACTCTACGACTTTGAGAAAATTTGACAGTGTTTCAGAATAAAAGAGTTATTAGTAAGAATTTGTAGCCCCTCAATCTCTCAACCTAACATTTTGCAACTTTTATTTCTCGGTTAAATTAAAATATCATATACAAGACAGACTCATATAACCTGGAAGCATTTAAATAAAATAGCCACCATCATTACTCATTATGAAGTAGAGCAAGTGGTGGATAATTTTTTAAAGAGGTGCTAAAATGTATGGACAATGGTGGTGGCCAGTTTCAGCAGCTCCTTTCATAAAGTTGCTAAGTAAAACCTTTTCAGATAGTTCATGAACTATTGTATGGTTATGTAAGCACCACTCTATGACACTCCCAGATGGAACCAAGTGCCACTCTTGCCTACAGGCAAAACACTAAGTTGGTTCATAGCTCATTGGGTTGCTCAGTATATTCAATTGTGTTATCTAGTTGATAATTTCAATAGGTTTAAATGTAATTTTATGATATATAATTATAACACCAGATGTAGAAATGGTCTGCATCAATAACCTGATACTTTTTCAAAAAGAAGCTATTACTGTCATTCAACAAGTTCCAACAAGTAAGAAAAACAAGGTATTCATGTAAAATGTAAACTCGTAGAGAAAAACACATCCATGCTTTTCACAATGGAGAGAAATACTTAAGCAATTCAGCAGGGTAGCACCTGCCATATTTCACTTGTACTTTGTCACGTGTCACATATTTTGTTTTATTTACTTGTACTTGCTCAATATGTATCTTATTTTATTTGTGGTGGCACTTGTCACATGGAATGCCGTATTTAATATGTTCCATATCCTCGAGCATTTCCTCTTTATGGGATTTATGGAGCAATAACTGGCTGACTAACTAGCTTTAAAAAGATATTTGTGTCTGCATCTACTCCTTTATTAGACCTTATATGGTGATTATATGGTCTTCATTTATCCATGAAAAAATTATCTATTTAAATTGCTGAAACACCATCTTTTGATCTGCAAGTTTCATTACATACCTCTTTATGCAGCAACTGGGTAGCACTAATAATCATATCTTCAAAAATGAATTGAAAGCAAAGTTTTTAAAATTAGGTCATATTTTGGGAACCTTCATTCCCATCCTTAGCTGTTGACTGACTGCTTGGTATATTTAGGGTTGTTTGGTGTGTTCATGGGTGGATCTCAGTTCTTCCTCTGCTAATACCTGTTGGCTGGAGTAGAAAATAATGGATTTGTTTAAAGGAGGAATCTCAAAACTAATAAACTTATCTCTATTTTTAAAATGAACATATTTTTCCTGAGTGGATCATTCTTTAGGAGTATACAAAATGGTTTCTGCCTAATTTCATGGTTGTTCCCAAAAATGTCCTACTACTGCCAATTTTTCCCATTGTTTTGACCACATTTTCCTAAAATGTCTTCCTTCCTGGTTTCTTAGTTTTTCCACCACCACAGGTGGCCGAGGTCGTTAAGGCATGGCCTTATGAGCAGGAAGTATGGTGTTTGAACCCTGACTGAGGTTTTTTCCAGGTTTTCCCCAGTCCTCATAAATGGCAAATGCCGGGGAGGTAACCTAAACTTAGGCCTGGAACGTTTCCTTCCTTAAAAAATCCTTTCCCATTATTTCATTTCATGCATCAACAGTGTCCACTGCCTGTGGTGCCTCATTAGTAAAAACAGGTGTTAAACACTATTTACTCTTAGTTTTTCCAATGTAATCTGAGCATTTTATTGAGTACTTGCCAGAATTTTCCTGGTGGAATGCTGTCTTTTAGTACAGAACCTAATATGATTTTTATATAGTATGCATCTATTTTGTGGTGTTAATTTTATGCCATGTTCTTTGAATATTTTCCCAAATTTGTGATATGTAAATCTTCAATACATGCAATCTGTATTATTTTTTAAGCATCGAAATGCCTTAAATGAATTTTTGTCTTTTGAATTTGTTAATCATATTTTACTATTGCTTTAGTACTGTATCAATGGTTACAGTACTACCACAAATTCTAGTTCTAATTCCATTGATACAATACTAACAAAATACCTTAGCCTTATTGCAAAAGCCCAGTCATATTTAAAACTAAAAAATATGTGATGCTTCAAGGGGAATTCATAATTATTAGAGATTATTCAGAGAACAGCAGTTTCATAATTCAGGACATAATACAAGGCTGACATTGGAATAGTTCTCAAGCAACTGCATCTCATTTGTTGTCTACTACAGAAATTCTAATAGTGAATTACATCTGTGCTCCTCAGTGATATCTGATTATTTGATTTATGGCACCATTGAGATTCACCTATTTCTGAAAAAAAAAAAAAACATCTTACTATTCTAACAGGAAGTTTACATAAATTAAAATATACATTTCAGTAATGAAGTCAATATAATAATTTTATTATTTATTACACCATAAGACAGATTTTCAGGCCCAAAATAAGTGGCACTTCTTTGCAAAGAGACGCATCAAGAACTCCTGTGACATTGTAGGAAGGATAGTTAAAAGAGACTTGCTGCACATGCCAGCATTCAAGGGACTCAGATTAGCAGTGCTGGAGCACTATGAATGGACACAAAGAAATATAGCAAGCATTTTGCTTTCATTTACAAACAATAAACATAATGAGAATGTTTGGTTTTTAAATACTAATAGGTTTGTGGGACCAAAGACATGCAGTATCCACAGTGTGGTTTCAGTTAGTGAATACAAAATTGCTATGAAAATATACTCTGGCTCATCTGAAGACCCAAGAGAAGTTACTCTTGTATCTGAGGAAGACTGTTAAAGTCCTGAAGTATGCCAGTCACACAGAATTACTGCTGGGAGCTGGAGAGATGGCTAGTCACAGGAATGTGCTGACAACACAATTATTAATATTCTGCTTTCATTAACTTAACGAGAAAATGGACGGAATCTTAAGTATTTGAATAGATGATACATGCAGTGCATAATGTTTTACTTGGCAGATAAAACCTCCTCTCCCTGCATACGTCACTAGCCATCTGTCCAGGTTCAAACAGTACCTACGTCTTACCTTTGCTCTGGTGAGTTTTTTTTTATTCAAAACTTTCATGGTTTTGAAAGTTCCATTTTTAAAATTTTGGGGTTGAGTGATAGTTTTACATACAATTTCATTAAAAAAAATATATATATATATACAGCGTTTAAATCAGCATGTTCACACATTTATTAAATAATGGTGACATTGTGGTAAAATAGTAAGACTGCTTCCCCCCAACCGAGGTGATCTGGGTTTGATCCCAGCAGCCATAGGTGGTATTTGTGGCAGACAAAGCGGCACCTGGGCAGGTTTTCTTTGGGTGCTCCGGTTTCCCCAGCTACTCATTCCATCGTTCTCTCAACTCACCATCATCAGTGTAATGCTGTCTGCCAGTTTATCAATGCACATGTCACAAAAATGGACTGCACTGCTCCCTCAGCCAACCATGTGCAAAACTCCATTGCCCAAGATGAGGCAAGTGAGTTCATGTTCGAACACACACAATTAAAATATTTTGTTTCTGTTTGCCAAGGAAAAAAATATATATAAGATAAAGAGAGCCTATTGTGTCCCTTAAGGGCAAAGGCCTTCTAACAAGTGGGGAAAGCTCGCTTTTTCCTAACATGGTGAGCTATTCCACACTAGCTGTTCATATGCTGTTTAAGACACTCTGATTTGTTCTTTAGTTACTCCATTCTCACTGCACTAGCTGCTTCTTGAGAAATTTCCATTTTTCTCTTCCTCTTGCTACTCATGACCAATCTGAACCTACACGTTCCTTAAAGAAGTCCATCTTCTGGGTCTACCTTGTGTCCTTTTTCCTATCTGGGGGTCCCACATGGAGATCTTGTAGGTCCACCAGTTGTCCTGCATTCTTGCAACTTGACTGCCCTTTTGCCATTTGCTTCTAGTAGCTATTTGTGCGATGTATGTTGTCCAATATATAAATAAAAATATACATATAGTTTATGATAATTTTACGCCTTTTTTTAAATCCTATGTTACAAGCAATTATCTGAACATATATATATATATATATATATAAAAATTGACATATAGTTTATAATAATTTTATGCCTTTTTTTAATCCTATGTTACAAGTAATTATCTGAACATTTATGGTGGGCAGGAAAAAATAATTTGCAAAGGGGTGCTTTCTACCAACTAAATACTTCACACATTAAAGATGACATAAACTTTTAAATATACAAGAATAAAACATAACATTTACAAAGCAGAACCAGATGTGTTACCATTCTTGGACATTAAAATAATAATACATTAAGGCAACATTAAAGATTGTAAGTGTGTTCCATTTCTTAACCTATAGCCACTGCTCCATAGTTCGCTCAATACAGATTACCCCATTTATTGCATTGTAATGCGCACTTTTCCTGATCCTTGATTATGTAAACATGAAGGATAAATAAATTACTTAAGTTTGTTTAAAAATTAACTGAGTTGCTTTAAAAGTTAAACATTATTAGTATTAGGCAGTAAATCTGTCAAATTGACAAAGAAAGCAATGTTCTGTTTCTTTGACTCTACCTACACTGTTAACGTAATTAATGTATTAGACCAACAGCCTTTTCACAAATTCCCTTTGATATTGCTGGTATTTTTTTATTTGAAGCAGAATGAATTACTGGCATGCTGAATCCTTTAGAAATCTTATCCATAACTTTGTATTTTGAATCTATGGGCCATGTGTTCCCTATCTGAAAGCGTTTGTCTTGGACCCCTCTATAGTTAATTTATTTCATGCACTGTAATTCGTTAACATTCTGTATGTGTATGTTTTGTTAAGTAAACTTGCTTTCCAATCAAAATATTGAAGTTTTACACTTGTGTGGCACAGGGCAGTAGCGTAGTATTTTTAATGTGTGTACTTATAATGCACAAACAACATTATGCTGAATGATAGTGAAGATGGGGGAGAGATGATTATGGCGCAATGACAGGGAAATTCTGAGCATGTGGAGAAAACCTACCCAGGATTTGCTTCATCTGCCATCAATCCCACTTATAGCCACTTATTGGGAGGCTAGTACATGTTTAGATTCAGAACAGTGAAGTGTTAGAGTGTGAATTTGTTTCATTTGCCTGTTTGTCAAGATCAAACATTTAGTAAACAACAACAAATTCATTTTCTAGCTTTTTAAGAAATGACTCACCTGCTCAGCATCGTACAGAATTTCAAGAATCTCTGGGAGTTCATCATCTGGCATATACAATTTGTAAAATAGTGTTTAAACTCGAAACTAGAGAATCAGTGTTGCACAAGAAAAGATGCAAGCATAATGTGTTAACAGAGGAAAAAATGGATGATAATGAATTACACAGGCTTTAACAGCCAGTGTCAACTATGCAAACTGAGTCTTTCAGGCTGTAAGGCTGTGGTTCAATGGGATTTTTCCCCTTCATTTTCCCATATGTTTTGTTTATTACTGCAGTGAACTCAAGATAAGGCAGTGACTACTTGTTAACCTAAATTGTGGTGGTACATATGGTGTAGGTGTCTATGGAACTAAACACTGATTGGTTGCTTGGCTATGGGGGCTGGATATATGCTGGAGCTTGAGGGTGCTTTTAGTAGGGTGTTGGTCATTGATTGGATCTTGTAATTTTTTTGTCTTAGTATTTTGTAAAGCTAGATACTAAGTTGAGTACAATACCTGACTTTCTTCTTTCCTGTTTAAGTTCTTATTATGCTTGCAATTTCAATTGTCTCCCAATATAAGCAAGAATGATGAGATGTTCAGGATTGTATGCCAGTATCTTGAAAACTAATTAGTTGCTCCCTATCAGCTAGAAGAGCATGCTCAGCTATGGTTGATTTACCTAACTGACCTAAGCAGCTACGTCTCCCATATTATGAAAAACATGTATTAATGATGCACTGTGTGGTACCAATGTAAATTGCACCACACATGTATGGTATTCTGTAGACACCAGCTGAGGTGAGTGGTTCTGATGTCCTTTATGAAGAGGAATTCATTTCTTAAATGTTTTGTAATTTTAAAAATTGCACCTATGTTATGTAGTCTTAAGTTATGCTGTTACTGACCGCATTTTTAAGTTAACTAGACAACATACCTAGAGAGAGTTTTTAAATCTGTAAGATGGTTAAGAAATACATTCCGTTCCATAAAGGACACAAGAAAACCATTTGCCTCAGTGGGTGTATACAGAGTGCTATGTTCATATGGTGCAGTTCACATTGGTGCCACATAGTGCAGCATTTATACAAGTATTTCAGAACAAACGAGACACTGTCGCCTAGGTCAGATGGATAAATCAGCCTTCAGTGAGCATTCCCTCATAGCTGATGGACAGAATATAATTTATATAAACAATGTATACAGTTTTTTTCACACTAACTCCATTCACTTACATAAAATTGTTGCCTGTTGACAACAGGCTGAAGATGGGAGGGATCGCTCCCAAAACATATGTTCCAAATTTTATGTAAGTGAATGGAGTTAGTGTGAAAAAAACTGTATACATTGTTTATATATATACCACTCCAATGTCAACAGCTTCGTAAGTACACTTATTTGAGAATATAATTTGTTTTCAGAATACTGACATATAAGCTTCAATATCTCATTATCATTTCACTTGTATAGGAAGACAATTGAAATTTGCGAGCACAGTAAAAACTTTACGAAAGAAGAAGCTCAGAAATTGCATTAAGCATGGTATCCAGCTTTACAAAATACTACAACAAATTACATGAGTCAATCAATAACCAACACTGCTAGAAGCATCCATAAGCTCCAGCATACATTCAGCCCTATTAGCAATGCAAATGAATCACCAATGAATTACACAGGCACAGTTATTAACAAATTAGTCAGTGCCTTATCTACAAGAAGATGATGTGGAGCTCACCAATGATGATGCCCATGGCAGTGTTGTACGAAATGTATCGGAAAATGAAAAGAAAGAATTCCATTGAACCATGACTTTACAACCCAGAAGAGTTTGCATAACTGTACAATATTGCTGCTAAATTAGAACAATCACTGTGACAATCTCTTACAAACTTAGACCAATGTGAGGGTCGCCATACATCAGCATATTGTGCTACAAAAATTGCATCAGTAAAATTATTGGTCAGCATCCCTTACAGCCCACCTACTCTGAAAGGAGAAATTTTCTTCTGTGAAAAAGGTAAGAATGTATGCAGTACTTTGCCAATCACGTGGCAAGCTCGGTGTGGGCAGCCGCACTGTATACTACAGCTGCTGGCCTGGTCCATGTACAAAATATTGCTATGCAATTCACAAAAATGCAAAGGTTTTTTTAGAAAAAATTGCATAAATATTTAAATACTAATGCCCTCTATAACATGCACAAATATTTTAATGAAGGCAAAGTACTACTAATAATGTACTATTTTATTAGACTGGGTCAGCATTTCCTACATATAATGGAGGATGATGGTTATAGATTGTAAGACATGCTTCTTATTAAGCATGGGCCAAACTATAACAATCTCACTCCACTGGAGTTCTAAGTCTTTAGGTTATCACTTTCATCACACTTGCATGAGCCAGCTGGAAATTCTCCAGCATTGTCACTGCTATTTTTGTAGATTAAAGATTAAGCGGAAACAATATTTCCAATTTCTTATATTATAAAAAATATCTGTAGGTGTCTTAATTAACTGACATGCATTGAACATTTAGGCATCCAGTCCATTAGCTAAGAACGTACTTCGTACCTCGTAATCAATTGAGCACCCACATAATTATAAAACTTACTTGATCAGAGACTTTCGCTTCATTTATTTTGCTGTTCACTGTGAAATGTATCTTACGTGGAGCGATTGCTGGACGCAAAGCGAAGGCCTGTAGAACATTGTCAATTTTAATGAAAATCACCATAAAGGCATTTAAATATATTAATAGATAATTTAGCCATTGTGCCATTATGTAACTTGGAATAAAAATAAGTAACACAGTAAATTCTACTTGATATATTTCCACATTAAATAAAATGCAACCAGTTGCAAATCACTAAAATATTACTTACTAGTGTATTGGCTGAAAACTTTTTCGCCAAAACCTTCGAATTGATCAATAACCGGCTCATCGTTCGTTTTTACCACACGGAAACAGCTATATACTACTTTACTCAATGCCAGCTTAGGACCTACTGCGAAAAACTGAAAATGGCAAACATTAAAAAAATTGCAAAAATGTGATACTGACAGGATAGCCAACATCTACCCCGTAAACATTTTTGTTATTAGCATAGTATAAAATGGCTAAATATGGCTGCCATACATGTCAGAAAAATATATCATTTATATAAAAACAATCAATCTGAATAACGACTGCATATAACTATAATACACTTAAGATTTATTGTTCGGATTTATTTAAGGGTGTGAGAATCTGTTACTGAGAAGAAACGTAAGAAGTAGTTTCGATTGTAAACTAAGCTACAGACATATTATTGCAAGTCTTAAGGTTGTAAGTTACAAGAAGGGTCATTAGGGGAAAGGGGAAAGGTAGAAAATAATATATAACATTATTTATTCAAATCTGAAAGACGTGAAGCACGTTTTTTTAAGATCACTACATACTAATGTAAATTTCGTACAACCTTTTACAGATATAATATGCTTTTCATTCGCTACGAAACTGCAAAAATGAAGAACAATTTTTGGAAACTGAGTGCTTCAATCAACAATTTTAATATTTTACTTGAAAAAATGTTTGGCGACATCACATAACTAGAGATGCATTCCATAAATGCGAGTAATTATGTTGGAGATATTATTTATGTATTCATTCTATTTTTAATATTTTATAGATTATCGGGCTACACTAAATATTGCAAAAAATAGTACTTTCTTGTATACAGAGAAAAAAGTCACACAATGATTCATTTATGTATACAATATACAAATGTATATGCATATTTTATATATACAAGACTGCGGTTGGAGAGTACCTACTTTGAGATCACAGTAATTGAAATTTCTTGAATAAATATGATTATTATATGTGTACATTGGTGACTAAGTGGTGAAATCAAAATGTGGCTTAAAAATCTTCGACAAAAATGTAAATGTTTAGCAAAATAAATTAATGTATGCACTTATTTATATTTAAGTAATCATTATATGCACTTTTGTATTTAGTATGTTTTAATAGAATTAGTAGATTGAACATCCAAACTAATGCTGGAAATTCTTTCAGAAAGATATTGACATTATTGACCATAAACTCACACAGCACAAACTCAAAAATTACAATCTCCCTAGCAGTATTACAGTTCGAATTAGTTTATTGTTGTTCTTCCTTCTTTAGGGCCTCGTTAAGGCAAGGGTTCCCTACGGTTCGGTACTCGGACCACCAAATTCTTATGTGTGTGTTAACCACGTTGCTAAAGAGATACAGTCCTCTATTACCAATGTCGATCCTGATGGTATAGTGGTAACAATACTTGCCTTCAAAACTCAAGATCGCGGGTTCAAATCCCCAGGATCGATGGATTTTTTCGGGCGTAAAAATCCTAAGTATGGCTTCCTTCGGAACGGAAGTAAATCCGTGGATCCTGTGTCTTACATTTACGGCACGAAAAAGAACCTCCAGTCTGAAAAAAATACCTTTGAGCAAAATTTGTAGGCCGTTTCACGCCCTGAATTTAATGGGACGCTGATGACCAGAGATGTTAAAGAGCGTCCGTAAATAAACAAAATCAACAAAAATCTATTATGAGCTATGTGTTGACCACTTACAACACTACTTTCACATCGCTTTTCACTCTGTCAATGATACCGTAACTGTAGTAAAGAAAGACCCCAACCTCCATATCCCTTTGGACACAAAAATGTGGATTAAAATGGAATCAACTTAAATTGTGTTGCGCACTGACCTGAAAAAGGAACAATTGTTGTGTAGCATGCAACAATCGTCAAGGTAAGTGAGTTAAACTGCCTAAGACTCGCGTTCGTATAGAATGGATAGTTTTATTCCTTAAATACCTATATTCCTCAAGTTAGCATCCGTTTTATTGCGTCTGTATTTACGATATGCTGAATCCTTCGATGCCATTAGATCTTGTCAGCAATACTCCAGAGAGTGGTGGCTTTTTTCACACGTTTTGTTTGCGTGGGTTCATATTTATCAAATAAAGTCATAATGCTTCATTAGTTTTTTAGTATAGATCAAGTAGTGTCCACATTTAATTGTACGGTAATTCCTGGGCTCCAGTATTCAAAACTGTTTGATCTGAGTTCAGGTCACGAAAAATTACGGTTTTAACTGTGACTTTAGGACATTTAAGCGAGTATGCTAGATGACACAATGAGATATATTTAAAGCTCCATATGTCCCTAAGCTAAGACACTGTCAGAACTATTAATTGATATTAGATCCGTAATGATTCAGTAGATATTTTATTTATTTATTTAAATACATAAATGTGATACAGAAGGTACAAAAGTGCGCTGCATATCCGAAATAGCAAAAGTTTGTGCTGGGTTGCAGTTCACTCTTTAGAGCAATAATAACTGTAATTACATTGAATTTATATACATGTAATTAGAAATGTAAATTCAGAAGTCGAATCGTTATAAAACATACAGACAGTGAACAATGGTTGATTCTGATACAGAAAAACTATTTAAAGATATAAGTATAATATTAACTGATATATTTCACGAGTGAAATATGATGAGCTTGAAACATATGCTATAGACTTGGAACTAAAGCCTTAAACAATTTTGTATCAAATGTGCATGTGCATATCAGTAAACTATGTACATATGATTAGAACATAAATGCTGAATTTAGAGTGAACATAAGACATACAAAGCAGCTAACAATGGTTATTTATAGTACAGGGAAAATATTTACAATAATTAATATCAGATTTATTGGGACGTCTACAAGATTGCATATATTTTTCTTGAAGCTTACACACCGTAAACATATATCAAACTTAAGCAAGTTTATATGAAAAAAAGATATATAATATTACATATGTGTGGAGAATAGCTCAAACATGAGTAAGATATTATCTTGTGCGTTTAATTAATGTTAAAATATTAAAAATTAAGCAAATAATTTGATTTTTTTAAATCTAATGGTGTAATGCTCACCTAGCTCTGGATAAGCTTTAATTAGACTGTTGTATAATCTACGACCAAGACATCTGCTGTGAAGGATTCAACAGTAGTGTAATATTTGACTTCGGTAATTAGGCAGCGGGTGCATTTCTGGTGCTTTGATCATGGTGTTCAGATTTGAAATTGATCCCGTATTTATGAAAGCAGCTGAACACAGAAAGATTATATGTTTGCTCAATAATATTAAGTCATATTCTACAAAATATGATTCGTCGGAAAATTCATAGCTTTACGTAAACAAACGTAGATAATAAGTCTCTCCAACAATATTTAACGAGGAGAGCGGAGATTTAGCGGTTCCTCCGCAACTTAATACGCATTGAAATAGAGGCAAGTAAATACACGCAGTATTTTAGTAGGTATGACCTAAGAATGTAGAATTTATATATTATATTTCGCATTCTATTACACATGTAAGATATACGCCTATCCCATAGTAAAATTTGTCAATAATATTATCTAAGTATTTCACTTGAGTGGGTACATCAAGGAGGGGCTAGAACAGGTAATGCAGTTATATTTGTGTCTAATGATTTTGCCGCAATTGCCTAGTTGTTTTTCTTCTTTTTCCTCTTCTTTCTGTGCCCCTAAATGATAAAGAACATTTTATTAAAGTCGTTTTGGAAATATTCAGAGAGGGCCGATTTGCATTTAGCCATTCCCAATCACATTAATGCCGCTATTAGCATTTTGATGTGTGTGTGTGTGTGTGTGTGTGTGCGTGCGTGTGCGTGTGCGTGTGCGTGTGCGTGTGTATAAGCGGGTAAGATATAGAATTTATAATTCGTTTTAAAATATTTGTTGTAAATGCATCTATGCCAGGCACCATGTTTCGTTCATGATTTTAACATTATTAATTATTTCATTTTCATTAATGTTATACATGAACATTAAAAATGCGTTTACATTTTCTCTTTGTAGTGGAATAAATTATAATTATTTTTCTCCATACTTTATAGATAATGTTGTGCTCCACCTTAACAAAGTAATCGTACAATTCTGTTGAAATAATATATTTATTGTTATTTTTTATTCCGTTATGTTTTATAATGTCTTCAATTGAGAAACTATCTTTAGGTGCAGCATCAGTACCTTGACATTATAAAGACATTATAAAACACAACGGAATAAAAAATAACAATATATTATTTCAACAGAATTTAACGATTACTTTGTTAAGGTAGAGCACAATATTATTTCTAAAGTATGGAGAAAAATAATAATAATTTATTCCATTACAAAGAGAGAGTGTAAACGCATTTTTAATGTTTATGTATAGCATTAATGAAAATGAAATGATTAATAACCTTGTCGGCGAGTATCGATTCAGGCTTGGGTTGGTCCTGGTGGTGTAGTGGTAATCATACTTGCCTTCTAAACCCATGATCGATATATGTATTTCCAACACTTAGTTATAGTTTCATTTTACTATATTAAGTTGACAATATATATTAGCGATCAAATCCGGCCGTCTGTGACTTGAAACTACAAATTACCTTATTTCCAGATATCTCTGTTACAATAGCCGGAAGCGGGAACCTCTATATGGAGACTTATGAAAACAAATACAGAATGTATAGAAATATGCTAACGAACGCCATAAGAAATATGAAAATTAAATATTACTTCAAAATATTTAATAAATGTAAAATGGTCGAAAATGATTTTGGCAAACCATAAACGAAGCTACTGGTGCTGCACCTAATGATAATTTCTCAATTGAAGACATTATAAAACATAACGGAATAAAAACTAACAATAAATATATTATTTCAACAGAATTTAACGGCATCACCATGGAACTGAGCACAAGAAACAGTTGAGATATTGCTCTCTGCGCCCTGTGAGTAGTCTCAGCTGTGTCCCTTGAAGGTTAGACTTTATCCAGTTGCACACTCAAGTAGGTTATGGAATTTTCCCATTTTATCCTTTGATGTCTGTATATGAGTGTGGGGGAGGGGTTACAGGTATGCGGCGTTTTGTGAAAATTATGGCGTTCCTTTTTGCAAGGTTGATCCACATTCGCGAACGCCTACACCACCTTTCGATTAGGTGTAGCAGTCTTTGAATTGATATGACAGCTCTGTTTAGATTTCAGTTTTTTTTGGGGGGGGGTATAAGAGGACATCATCTGCGTATTGAGCAGTATTGACATCTGTTGTGTGTGGGAAGTCTGACATGTAGATGTTGAATTTTATTGGGGAAAAAACAGAACCTTCTGGGACTCCGCCACCTATGGATCTTTGTCTGAACTGTTTCCGGCCACAGTAACTTTAGAAGAATGGCGTTTTGAGAATGGGTGCATTACGGAATGTATATTTTTAGTAGCTTAAGGAGTATGATTTTTAGGAATCCGGCGTGCCGGGTCGTCGAGAAGGCCTTTTCTACATCCAAAGACACCACTGAGGTGAAGGACTTCTCCTGGAATCCCAGAGCTGAGGTCGCCATCATCCTCAGCAGCTGTTAGGTAGTAGAATGCCCAGAACGGAAACCAAATTGATGCGGGAGTGGATGTATCCAAGCAGGGGAAGCAAACGGGCTAGAAGTCATCTCTGGAACACTGTTGAGAGTGTGGAAAGAAGGCTGATGGATCGGTAACTGGAAGGGTGGGCTGGGTCTTTGCCCTGCTTCAGTATGCATATTACCCGTGCCTCCCTCCACTCTCGTGAAAAGTGGCCCAGGTTGATGCACATATTGAAAAATTTTGTGATAAAGAGCACAGCCTTGAAAGGAAGGTTGCGGTGCATGAGGGAAGTTATCCCGTCAGGTCCGGCAGCCTTTTTGGGGTGGAGACGCTGTAGTGCGCCTTGGACTTCGTGGGGGTGGAAGATAGGAATATTTAATCGTCTTCGTCCGCCAGCTGTCGGAGAAATCTGCAGACGTCGTGACGAACCTAACTTGAGAAGATATCGTCCTGGGCGTCGTCTTTAGGCCTGAATAGACGTTCCAGGTAGTCTGCGAGAGCATTGGCTTTGGCGTAAGGATCATAAGCGAGGCCTCTGGTGCCATGAGTAAGATAGAAACTTTGTCTCGTTGGCCGCGGAGGTTCTTGGCTATCCTTTACACGTGACCATCGATCAAATTCTATCTAGCCTTTGTCTTCCTACGCGCGCTTTTTGTGCTTGCGGAGGCGGGCACTGACTTGTCGGCGTATAATTCCTTAACAGTCTTCGATGATGTGGCGTGCGGGGAGGCTGGTAAGAGTCTCATGGCGGGCCAGGAACGTCGGATGAGGAGTTGAAGGTCTAACGGAATAATGTCTGGATGAAGGGGAGGGGAAGTGTGGATCGCGAGGCTGTGTGTGACTTTGGTGACTGTAAGGGAGAAGGATAAGACTGCAGTCTCTAGGGATTGGATGTCTGTGACTCTGGGTTTTGAAGGGATGGGGGATGATAGTGTTCAGGCATTCCTTAACGCTTTTCCAGTGGCGGGCAATTCTTATGTTGATTTCTGCCAACACGGGGTTGTATTCGTAATGTACTGCATTGATTGATGTAAGGGTGAGGTATTGTGGGATTTGTTTGATGATCGCAAAGTCGATGATAGATGGTTGCCCTCTACTATGCGGATGGTGTGTGGATTGCCAGGGACCCTGATCGATTAAGCGAATTATTGCCTTGCCTCTGGTATCTGCACGGCAAGCGCAATGCCAACGTGAGTGTTTAGCATTGAAATCTCCTGCACCAATTACACTAGGATGTAGGGCGAGGATGGATTGGTTATCAGCCATCATAAAAGCTCTGGATGGGGGATGGTATACAGAAACTAATACAACCTCCGTGCTTCCGAGCTCGATGAAAGCAGCTGTGGTCTCTAGTGTTTGAAGTTGCGGCATCTGGATTGGACGCTGAACTACATTTCTCCGGATAAAATTCGCTGTGCCGCCGCCTGGAGCACATCGGTGAGTTAAAAGACAGATGTAGCCCGGAAGATGGTGTATTGATTAAAATGCGTTTCGCTGACTAATACGGCGTCTAGGGCAAACCGGGCAGCAAAATGTTGAAGCTCGTCCCTTTTCTCGGTAAGTCCATTGGCATTCCAAAATGAGAACTGGAATGAGGTACGAGACCTAATTATGTCCGCCATTTTGGGTCGCCTGATTTTTGTCGGGAAGAGTGATAGTCTCAAAGACTATCATCTTGGTGGAGGAGTCAGGTGCGTGACGGAATCGAGGGAGAAGCTTCTGTAACCTTCTGCCATATGTTTGCCACAATTGTGAGAGCCACTGCAGCAGGTCTAGGGTGCTTTCGCTCTGCTGGGAGTTGGTGTGGTTTGGTGTACGACCAGGAGGCGTCCGTCTCTCCTGGGGTTCCCCCAATTGGAGAGTGTCGACTACCTGCCCCTCAGCAGCCGGAGTTCTCCTGGGAGGGTGGCGTTGCCTCTGTGGCTTGGGAGCGGATCGATTTTGAGCTGTTGTGCGTTTGACTTGTGGTGTCGAAGTTTTAGCTCGCGATGATTTCCGACCATCAGGGATCTGTCCTCGTGCCATTGCAGCGTAGGAGATTGTGTCAGTCGTAGCGGTTGTTGCCGCTCTGATTGTAGAGTCGGTGGTAGTGGTGCCTGGTTGGTGTGCTGTGGCGTTGGGTGCAGAGACTGCTCTTGGAGTAGTTGAGGCTGAGTTGTCTTCAGGTCTTTCTTCCCCAGGTTGGACTCTGCGGTTGATGTTGTTGATGATGCTCAACCTGATGGGATATCTGCCATAGCAGGCCACATAATCCCCCTTGCAATTGCCATAAGGGCATAAATTACGGTCTCCGTGGGAGCTCGCTGACAGGTCTGGAGGGGATGGGGGCCACCGCATCGGAGGCATCGAGGGTTCCGTGAACAGAACTGGTTTGAGTGATTAATGCCCAAGCAGCGGTGACATTGTGCTGAGCTGCCAGGGCATAGAGATGCCTCTACTTTGACACTAAGGTAGCATATTGGCGCTTTTTTGTCTATCGCTACCTGAAGGTCATCAGCCCGTTCCACAATTACTAAGAATAGTGGGATGGAGATTCTTGCAGATTGGTTGTCTCCTAGGTTTGGCTTGGCAAGTTGTTTACAATTTCAGGGTTTATGCCCTAGCATTGGAGGTCTGCAGCTTGTCTCCCACCGGAGTGTCCACTGGCAGCCCCCTAATGATATGGCGAATATGGCGCGCCTTGTCGACAGCAAAGAAAAAATTTTGTATTCCTCGCTTCTTGAGTGCACTTAGTAACCTTCGGTGATGCTCTGCACACTTGGCCTGAAATCTGAAAGTATTGCCTTTCCTAATTACCTTGCAGTCAGCTATCAAGGTCGGCATTACTTCCTTTAGGAAGCCTGTAACACCCTGAAATGAATCCACGATAATTAGTGGTATATGGCGTCTGGTAGCTCTAGATAAAGTGCTTGCTACTCCTGGTAGCGTCAGCTGTATGGGTTGGCTGTTCAGCTGAGGTGGAGCCTTCTTCCTCACGAGGTCGGGATCGCCGCTTTCTTTTCCCGACTACCACTTGAAAGTCAGCGACGTTCGCTTCGAAAGCAAAACCGGACGAGCTGTCGTCTTCCTCCATATATGAGGAGTGAACTGAGAATATTTCTCAGAATTTGAAGGAAAAACAGTGAGTCCCCATTTGAGTTGATGGAATTAGTATTCGTGTTTTTGCATAAAAGCAAAGGTGAACGTTCCCGCGAGGGGCTGTCTTCCTTACACTTGGCAGGTTTTGGAATAACCTCACCATCTACTTAGCATTATCGGTGAGGTTTTCTCTTCTTAATTGGCCCAGACATGTCTTTATGCCTTCTCTTTGTAAGTTGAGGGCTCAGCGGAGCCCTGGCTGCCAGAAACTCCCGCATCATTTGATACTTTCTTTACACTTAGGTTAATTGCTCTTAGTAAAGGTAGTTTTTTTTTAATTGATTTATTTATGGACGCTCTTTAACATCGCAGGTCATCAGCGTCCCATTCAACTCAGCATTCAACTCAGGGCGTGAAAGGGCCGACAAATTTTGCTCAGAGGCCTCTTCTTTCAGGCTTGAGGTTCTTTTTCGTGCCGTAAATGTACGACACGGGACCCACGGCTTTACTTCCCTTCCAAAGGAAGCCATACTTATGATTTTTACGCCCGAAAAAATCCATCGATCCTGGCCGGGTTCGAACCCGCGTTTTGGGTGTAGGAGGCAAGTATGGTAACCACTACACCACCAGGACCGACTAGTAAAGGTAGTGAAAAAACACAAAAATAGGCACTAAGCTCCACACACAGTTGTCACTAACCTGTTATGTTGTTGCTTGATGCTTGATATGAAGTTTATATGAAAACTTCTATCCCAATACAAACACAATTTCACTGTATATAGCACTAACTGCGTTGGCGTTGAAGTGGCGGACGCGAACGAAAACACCAATCGCGGCACAAGTCGTATCTGCGTAATAAACTTGTCAACCAATGACAGTAAAGCAATACTAGCAGAACTGGGAACCTCTGTGATCTATCTTGGACGCCAGACGCTAGTACGAGTCACCTAGGTCCTTCCTAGGTGGGTAGTTGACGACAGTACCTAGCCGATCCTCGGCTTTACCTGTCAAGATCGTAGGAGTTCATGTTTTTCTGGTTTTTGTTATGTATCAGGGAAAAAAAGAAATTGTTCTTTTTTTGGTATTGGTGAAGTGGCCACCCATCCAACCTCCGACCAAGCTCAATGCTGCTTAACCTGGGCCGGGGCCACAGAATTCGCTTCAATGAGCTTTTGGTCTTCCGTCGATGGCTCAGGATGAGAGAGAACGGCCGTTTTCAAGGGGGATGTTTATCCCCTAGGTTCTGGAGCCCTTCTTCCTCTTGCCAAGCTTGCCCGGGTCGAGCAGCGTCGAGGAGGAAAGTGAAGCAAACAGCTCGTCAGTGGTACGATGGAGCATCTCGTGGCTGTTGCCGATGCTTTCCTCGAGGTTGGATAGCTGCACTTGGGTCTCTTCTTGGCGAGAATGCAAATGTGTGAGGCTGGTGTTAACCTCGAGCACTTGGTCCATAATGTGACGCTCCAGGGTACCCTGGCTGCCCTGAAGATCCTGCGCTACCTCAACCAGTCGCGCAGCGGTGGTTGCGAGACTCCGAACAGCAGCTTTCAGCGCCTCAATTGAGGCGGAGACTGCCACTGCCAGAAATCTCGTTTCTGGAGATGCTGACTTCCGGCTTCGGCGCTTGGTTCTCCGGCGTGGTCGGTCCTGGGAGTTCTGTGCTAATAGCGGAGATGGCTAGGGAGATACTGCCGGGTTGAGGTCTGGATGCCTCGGGCATCGAACCTGACCAGTGTAGTGTTGTTGTAAGACTACATTGTCTCATGTTGTGCCGTTAGCACTTGGACGTCAGTTCCGCCGCACCACAGTAATGGCACCTTGGTTCTGACGTGCAGCTGTCCTCGTCGTGGCCATATGCGCAGCAGCGTCGACAAGGTGCCGTGCGAGAGCTTCTACTGGCCTCTATTTTTACCAGCTTGCCCGCAAGGGCCAGAGTCCCTGAGCGACTTTGAGCACATAGTTTGGAGAGCATCCTCTCGGAACCCCCACGCCAACGACGCTTCAGGTGCGGATGGGAGTACGGTTCAAATCGGGGATATTTTGAGATGGTACTGGAACTACTGATGGTCCGGGAGACTGAGGTGTGGGTCGGGGTTATCAGGTTGGTTGCTGTTGTGGGGTTCGGGAGAGGAGGGAGCAGTGGCGAGTGATGCAACTCCGGGAGGAGGAGTTGTGGTAGTGCAGTCCTTAGTAGTAGGTTCGCTCATGGAGCAGAAGGGAGCGCAGATTTGTACGATTTCCTCGCTAGTATTTGCTGCACTCAGTTGCTCAGTGACCTCCGAGGTGGTCATACGAGGCTCTGCTGCAGCAGTCGCAGCGGTTGGAGAGGCCTGCGGTGTGGTGGCAGGCCGGTGCCTCTTAGCTTGAGGAGTGCCGGAGAGAGAGAGAGCCCAGTGCCTGCTGCCGCGCTGCCAATGCCGCCTAGCGGAGAGTCGCCGCAGTTCGGTTTCTTCTTCTTTCCCCATCTTCGTCCTCTGCGATGGACTCGAGAGCAGAAGTGCGCCGCCGCCTCTATCTTGGATGGTATCCGGCTTTACAAAATACCAAGATAAAGAAATTACGCGAGCCAATCAATAACCAACACCCCGCTAGAAACATCCACGCGCTTCAGCCAAGCTCAATTCCACTGCTTATACGCCACAATTTCCATTAACGAGTCAGTCACAGTTTGGTCTTAAGAAAATTCAAGTTTACTTATGAAAGTTGCACCTTGAATAAGTAATGAGCTCTTTTGTCAATATTCATTTGCTAACACTTTCCTACTTTAAATTTAAAATACATCCATCTGTTCCCCTTTCCATTGTTCTCTGCCAGTGTCCTAAACATGCTACAGTTCATCATTTAAGTGAAATGCACAATTAAAATTGCTAATAAAAGATTACACAATTTCATATTCCTTTCTTATAAATACTGGAGCTATTTTTCAGAATTGCTTCATTCTTCTAATTCCACCCACCGTGTGTGTGTGTGTGTGTGGAGGGGGGCAAATACTCTACTATAATAAAAGTATAATGCACAGCATAGGACAAGATATTACCTATCCTACATAGCATGCACACATAGTGGTCAAAAATTAAAAAAATTAAATGTAAATAAAACTGGCTGTTGGTCACAACAGTACATTTAACATTTTAACTTTTTTTATTATTACAAAACATTTCATTGAAGTGAAAGCAATACTTTTTCAAATTAATTTTGCACATGTGTTATATTTTGTCATTGCAAGAATACAATTAGGCCATTTTACCACTGTTTATAAAATTGCAAACATTAAGAAATTAAGATACTTTTAATATTTCCAACCCATTTTGAACCAGCTGACTCACAACACCTCATGACTTCTGAAATTCATGAAAATAATACACCTTACATAAAAATAAAGTTCAATGGAGCACAACTTCATATGTCATGAAGTTTAGAAAAATAGCAAAATCAAATTTCAAATTATGTATTATAAGGTTTACCTTAATTCATTTTCCTCTTCTGAAGAAGTGGATAAAATTGCATCTATTTGCTTGGCATATGCAGCTCTACATAGGTTTAGCTGCCACATTAAGAAATAGCTGAGCTACACATTATATAAATAGAAACATGAGGAATTGTGCCCTGTGCAAAACTAATGTTCAATTTCTGCAGTCATGAGTGTAGCTGAAGTTATTCCAAACTCCACTAACAGGAAATGAATCAAGAGTAGCATCATAAAAACAAAATAATACTAATTGGGCATTGTTCATTTAATAAATCACTTCTAGAATTTGCTGCAAATAAATATGTTACAGTCCACTGAGAAAAATACATTTTGAAACTAAAGATGAAGTAATTTTTAAAATAACACATAGTTAGAACTATCACAGTGAAGTGAATAACATGTTATATGTTGTGACGAGATAAAATAAACACTCGTACAGCTTCACCAACACCTTTGTTTGCATCATCAGCTACTTGTCGACTTAGGCAGGGTTGTTGTATTCCTCGGAGGACATACCTTTTGGCTCTGGTGGACATTTGATGGACCTGAAATTAGTGTTTTCTTCCCTGGGATATCAAAGTCATTAGTCAATTCTTAAAATAATGGATATAATTACAATCATTATATGATTGAGTCGAACTATACAATCTTATTGCTCCACTTACTTGTTTACAGTATGTAGTACTTATTTCACGAACCATTGTTTGCATCCTCTGCTAACTGTCGACTGCTGGATGATCTAAATTATGTGATTAGCTTCACTGTAATAGTTCCAATTAACATTTTTAGTTAATGGATATAACTTTTTTCCATGTGCTAAGTTCTGAATGCCCTTCTTCTGCCTTTTAATAATTGTATTTTTTCATTTATTTCATGATATTCTGTCTAAAATTCAGCAGCCACAGCAAATTTCTTTATATGTTTATACTTTGTGTTCCTTCTGTGCTTTTTCTGTCAGGTACTAATATTTTCCCACATATATTTTATTGTAGTTTGTGCAATTTAGATCACAGATTCCAGACTTTTATGGTGGTATACTATCTAACTCTTTGTGATTAAGATTTTTTATGTTAATTTTAATCCTAGTTGCCAATATAATGTTAGTATACATGATTTTCTAAAATTTTTGTATAATCCAATGATGAAAAGTAAATTTTTTATAAAAATTTTTTTCTTTTACTGTCATGAGAGTTGATGTTTCTTTTAAATGCTTAAGTTTCTTGAGCATTTGAACTTTTTTTTACCAATTCCTTGCAAAAATCCATTATTTACTGCTGTTTCTACTATTTGGTTGCATTCCTGTTGATATGCTGTATATTTAAATATAAGTTCACAAGTCTATGTACTAAACTATTATTACTGTATGTTTATGTTGTTTTGGGTTGCAGGTATTGGCTTTTATGTAACTGTCTGTTTGGGTGTACTTTCTGTGAATCCGGAATTTCAACCTTCCATTGTTTTATTATTATTTTGAAGTCCTAAAATGATAGTGATACCAATGTGCTCTGGCAGCTCATTTTTAGACAGAAAATCTAACTTGAAATTGAAGAAAAAGTAGAACTATTAAAAGGCAGTAGAAGGCCATACAAAACTTGCCACATAGAAAAACAGTTATATCCATTATTTAAAGAATCAGCTAATGAATTACGAAGAAAAGACTAATTTCAGAATGATCAAATGTCCACCAGAGCCCAAAGGTTTGTCCTCCAAGGATTATGACACCCTTCCAACTGTTGACAAGTAGTCGTTGATATGCAAAAGGGTAAAAAAAAAAAAACATTTTCTATCCAAAAGTAAGTTAGTGAAGTTGTGAGAGTGTTTAGTTCAACCCATGATAACATATTAACATGATGTATGTAATTGTGTTCATTATTTCACATTATTCTCTTGGTTTAGATGTCATCAGATTGAAAATATCTAAAGACTACGTTAAATTTAGATTGAACAAACAAAATATAAAAATTACATATATTTTAAGTAATTTTAGTTGCATTTTCTCATAAAAAATACATGTCAGTTTAAAAGTTAATTAAAGTTACTGTTTTTATAAATGTGCATGTACAATTATTGTTGCATATCTATATAAAACATGAATATATCACAAAATTTAGCAGAGAACCAGCTCATTATAAAGGTTAAATAACTGCATTCTGAGCAATTATACCACAAGGCACTGACTGCATCTTTGTGTTAAACAACTTTAAACATACTGAGTATACATATCTGGACGGTTTATAAACAAAATTAATATCATACCAGTTATGCACTGTGGCTGAAAATTTTAGTCCAATTGTTAAGACTACAAGCTACCCTTAAAATCTGCCATTTCAATTTGAAGGCACATAGGCAAATACAATTGCTATGCCTACATAGCAAATCTTAAGTCACTCAAATCAAAACTACATGCATTTTAGTACCATATTTTGATACCAAATTCACAAACATGCATCATTCTACAAAATCTCTCCATTGTTTTAGAATTAAAAAATGTATTTTGCACGCGCACACACACACAGATAATACATGATATATATCCACTTAAAAGTCATTTTAACAATATACAATTATTTTGCCACTACTCATACAGAAGAGCATAGTTCTATAGATGTACCACTTTGTAAAGGATGTTGGTCTGAGCATGGGTGGCCATAAGGAGGGAGAGAGCTTCTCCCTCTCTTCCATGCAAGAATCTGCTATTCCACTTATTCCGTCTTTGAGAAAGTCAAGGCTCATTCATGATGAGTAAGTTTATATTAATGCAACTCAAGGACCAACAATATGAGCAGTGGTTAAAATATGATTGAATTATCATAAAAACAATATATCTCGAAGAATATTGATTTTTATAAAATTATGCCCCTCATTTTCTTTTCAGTGTGTAAATGTAGCCAAAGAAACTGTTTCCCTGTTGCACACTTTGTTGAATTCTCACCCACTGGTCAAGTCAACAAAATTATAAGTTTAGAAATCAAGTTTCCGCAAGTTTAGCAAGCTGTGTTAACTTAATTATTTAGCGTTTTCCAGTTGATTTGATTTTCATGCATTCTCTTATAGAGTTTCTGCTTTCATCGTAGTCACAAACATTACCTCTAATAGAAAGGCTTGAGGTTTTGTAAGCTATTATATTGGTCATTCTTATTTTGTGCAATGAAATATTTTCAAACATGATGAATCAATTAAAATGTAAATTGGAACTTGCACAGTGAAGCTCATCATATAATTGATATCATTGTAAGATGAATCAAACTTCATCAAAATCTTCAAGTATGTCTGGAAGGCCTCTTAGAAGCCAAGTAAGGGAAATAGTATGTAATGTAGGGCAATATTTTAAAAGAATAGGTCAGATATTGTTGTTCTTTTGTTTTAAAATATTCACAGAATGATAATATAGATAATGAAATGAACAGGATTATTATCGAAGTAAATGCAACTGGCAATGTTAGGACATCTGATGGGAATGACAACAGCATCTTTGTGCTGGAGAGAGGAGCGCGGAACTGAGACCATGGAGGGGAAAGCGACCTTGAAGTAAACTATGCAGAGTTTTGCCTTTGACCTTCTCTTTAGTGTACTATGGCTATAGTCGATTGTTTATTACCACTTGCTGGGGAAATTATTGGTGCATGAAATGCAATCATGCTGAACTTTGCTCACCCAGTATTACTTTTATTATGCTTTAGATTTTACCATGGCTTAGTATAATTAAATGTTTTTATTAGTATTTTCTATAAATATATGATTTAATCTTTACTGAAACACACACTTTCATTTTAAATTTCCTTGTTTATATATTAAGTACAAAAAGATCTGCAAAAAATAAAAAAAAATTTAATGGTGTTTAATGCCTGTTTTTACTGCAAACATTCCACGCCTAAGCTTAGGATACCGCCCTGGTATTTGCCATTAATGAGAACTGAGGAAGACCTGAAAAAACCTCAAACAGGGAGGATGATACTGGTGGGATTGGAAACCTGAACCTCCCACTCACAAGTCCACACCCTTATGACCTTGGTCACCCGTGGCAATTACAAAATAGAATGACTGCCCTTAAAGACAGTAAAGAGAAACTTTGAAATAAAGAGAAACACTTTATTTAGCTTATTTGCAATTAATATTCTGTAGTTCTTAAGAATGATAAGACAAAATTTTTCCTAAATCATGTTAGTTTTTTAGTTTGTTACTCAAGTTATTGTAAAAAAAAAAGTTTTGTCATTGTTAAGTCCCTTTTAAAATGCAGAGTAAAAGCATATCATTAAGGAATTCAAAAATGTTCCTCTCCATGCTTCAATTTAATTTACAGATACACATAATTAACCTAACATTAACAATAATGGTATATATAGCTACATAGCACACAAGATAATTTTCCTTCGCCAGTTCCCACTTACACCAGCTACGGTAAAACTGAAATTTAATCTATGTAATCTATAGACTGAAATACCCGTGAGTATGTTGTGTGAATGCTTGTGGAAGTTGTAATATGATTAACTATGGACATATTGAAGTCTTGATTCCAGAAATCACCTCCCTTTTACTATTGAAGATATTGGCCAGGTATGAACAGCTTATGTTTATATAATTACAATAGCACATTTATTATTATTATTATTATTATTATTATTATTATTATTATTATTATTATTATTATTGTTATTGTTATTGCTGTTGTCTTTTTATTAAACCCTTATTTTTTGTTTTAAATGTAATAATTTAATTTGATTTTATGACATTTACACTTCATCTACATGTTTATATGAACATGTTTTAGAACACTCATTTCCATCATTAGCACTGGACCAACTTAAACTTTTTGGATGCATCTGGAATACGGCATTAAGATTTTATTAAAATCCTTGAATAAAGACTCAATACTGTGTGAAAAAGTCAAGCATTTATCAGATAAACTATAAAATAATAGGTTAAATGCATATTTAAAACAAAAAGTAATTTGGAAATCCATGCAAAACATTTCAAAACATTCATTATAAACAAATATAGAAATCAGCACTTATACAGCCCATTTCTGATCAAAAACCAATAACAATGATATTGAAACAAAATAATTAAAACATGCAAAGAATTCTTCAGAATTAGAACCACCATTATTATTAAAAAACAAGAGTCACATCTCAACTTCCTCCAATTAGTCTACCGCAAATGATGCAAACAAGTGCTACCAAAACATAAGCACATATAAAACACATAAGTGTAGTATAAGCATTACAAAACCAATTCAAATTATTAACTTTATAACTTTTACTTCGCTGCCAATGACTCCTGGAAAATAAATCATAAAGTTTTTGTTTTGTAATTCCTTGCACTACCTTAGTTAAGAATGTAATACTGTTTTGTAAACTGTTCAGTACCCATTAGACAATTATTAAAAAAGTGTGATATACATTTGAACGACTCATTTAAGAACTTTCGAAAAATTATAAGAAATTTTTAAAAACTGTTGGAACTCACACAGTGACGCTTGTTAAATGTAAATTTATCTAATCTGTCATCTAACACACTCTTAAGTTTCACTTACTTTTAAATGCCACTTTAAAAGTAAGTGAAGCATAAGAGTGTGTTAGATGACAGATTAAATAGAAATTATATTTGAATGACTGTTGTTATCAAAAATGTACGACTCTAAAAGGTACATTTACTGTACTTTGAAGAAGAAAAATACAATTTTACCCAACTGCAAAGTTCATATATCTTAGTAAAATAAGAGCACAAATGTAAGAACAATTATAGAATGGAATGTACAACTCATTAATATTTAGCAAAGCAACATCAATCACAAATCAACTATTCACTTTAACTTGCTAAATATTCCTGCACAGTATACCTCCTATATTGTTGGATTCTGCTGACAACCTAACCCATGGCATCTGAATATTTACTCAAAATTAAATATACAAATTCATTTGTGGGGTTCTCTTTAAATTATAATTGATACTTTGCATTTATTAAACACTCACATATACCAATAAACGTATCTACACATCTACATATTTGCCTTTAAAGAATTAGTGCTAAATGAATGTTGTTTGCACATTTAATGAAGGGATTACACCTTTTCTTTAATCAGTGATGGTAAAGGCAGTGTGTGCATCAATAAAGAATTGCATATAATCCAGCCCAAATTTAGTTTACATGTACATATTATTTAGTATTTAACCCTCCTTTTCTGTAATACATATACTTATAAGAATGGCACTTTATATTTGTGCAAACCTGGGTTTGTCTTTAAAAAAGATTTACTCTAGAAATATTAAAAATTCAGTTTAATATCTAATAAACTCATCATTAAGGGAAGGCATAGAAAATGTAAAAATATATCAAAAGTATATAACAATATGTGATATGCAAAAATATATAGAACAGGAATAAACTGCGTTTCCTAGCAATGTCCTAAAAATGAATGCTCCAGTTCAATCTGACAAGCCCAGCTTCCACAAGTTCAGAATGATTGACTCTACTGTATACAGATAATTATTTTGATGCAAAATGCTCACACATAAAAGCCACAACCTTTTACATATTGCTACATTGTATTCTTGATACTGAAAATATTTAGCCCTTATATACAGAGTCGTTTGATGCCACATTCACAACAAAATTTTGCAGAAGCTACTGGATATTTTAAGCCACAATTATGGCAGAAGTTGGATAGCTTGGATAAAGTGCTGATCTCTGAACTGCTTAATGGCTGTGATGGTGAAATTGCTGGACATTCTGATTCATGCTTAAGCTGTAAAAAGAGAAAATTAACAGTTTATAATCCTTGAAAATAAAACAATGCCAAATAAACTTGACTTGTCAGACTTAATTTGGTCACCCACTGACAGCAAGCTAAAATCCAATTCAAATTCTCTCATGTTGACCATGTAGTTCATACTTTAGTACAGGTTTATAATCTACTTTAAAATTTGTTCAATGCCAGTGGTTACTTAATTAACATACTATTATATCATTTAATACTCAAAAAATTAAAAAATAATAAGTTCAGTTCTCTTCCCACAAACAAATTACAAAATGTTGAATCCACATCAATAGCTCTAACAATTTGATAATTAACAAAATCAGCACTAATTTCAATTATTGGCTTTAATATTCATTAGTCTCAAACATCAATAAAATATATAACCAATTATCATAAATAATTTATTTGATACTATATTTCACTGTGAAAATCCCAAACTATTCAAATTTATTTCAATAAAATACTTTGCAGTTCCCATAAAACAATGTGAATATGGTGTAAATGTACTCACAAAGAAAATGCTATAAGAATTTTGCAACAGGCATTGAGATTTTCCTACAATTTTAATAAACTGACAATGCTGGCTACTGATAAAGTTTCTAGCAATTTGAGTACATTCTTATAACTGATCTTATAGATGGAGCATAGTAGAGGACGAGCACAAAAACTATTGGGCAATGTCCCAGCTGAACAGCAAGTTCAATCAAAAGTCAGTACTTTAACTTATTTTTACAATGCATAAAAATGCCTCAATATGGCTGCCAATTTTTAAGCAAGTATTTAAGGATTAATACTGATTTGTCTTTCACTATGCAAAACATCTACAATTGTAGATACCTTTTCTTCTTGCTCTGTAATGTTCAATTTTGCTTTAAAGAAAAAATAAGAGAGACAATGAAAAAGCTATCATTACTATATCTTTAACTGAGGTAAGTAACAGAAAAGAGAATAAGTATAAAAATGTATAAAATTTCCAACTAATTCTTTCAAAGTAGAAAACAAATTAAACAAAATCAAAGTGTGTCAGATTATTCTGTAATTCAATTGTATTTAGTGCCAGCATTAACACAATGCTGGTACCATTTAATTAATTTTCCACTCCTTGCCATTTCTTAGACAGGAATATTTTACTTTAATAACTATGTGCATTTGATGTCTAGTTTTGAAGTTCTAACATCAGCATAGAGAGGTAGCAATAGAAATTTCAAGAATGTTATGCTAGCATATTATCTAGCATGTAAAATACCCAAATACAAATAGAGTAATTAAATTTAATAATTGTATATATCTATACCACCTTGCCCAAACATTTAGTGGAAGGTCTGGGGTTCAAATCCTGCCAGGACTGTCCTCCCTAACTGAGTTTTTTCTAGGTTTTCCTCAGTCCTCATAAATGGCAAATGCCTGGGGGTTACCCTAAACTTAGGCCTGGAACGTTTCTTTCCTTAAAAATAAATCCTTTCCCAATTAAACACTATTCATTCATTCACCCAAGCATACTCAGATCTTTCGTTAGCGTACAAATTGATTTTTTGGTGTAATTTTTTATCTTTTCTTACATTACTTGTAAAATAAAAAGTCTTCTTACTTCTTCTTACAGAAAAGTTTCAAAATTTTCTGAGTCATAATCCTGATCAGATAAGAGATTACTGAAGTATACCTAAATAAAAAGACTAATTTTGAAGGCAGTAGCACAATTGAATAGAATAAAACTTGAAACCCTGATACTTTCATGAGCTTAAACAAGTTTTTCATAAAGTTGTGGTGCATATAAATTTCTGCTTAGGTAATTAATTATCAAGTGGATACACTGTACAAAATCAGACTGTTTAGATGATTTGTTGATAAATGTTGACAATCTTATACCAAACAAGGCAAAATATCATTATTAGTAAACCCTATTCTGAACTTGTAAACATTGTAATCTATTTAAATATAAAATATTGGATCATACTCTTTGTGAAGTATATGAAATGAAATTTACACACATTCAGAGGGAAAAACAAATAAAATACAAATCTAAAAAAACAAATTTTCTGTTTTGAATCACTACACATCAATATATTACACGTATGTATTAACAGCTATAATAATGTTATTTAAATCGGTTTTGAAAGTTGGTCAGAACTGTGAAACTATACAAAGAGGAGAATTGTCTGTAAATACTTAAACAAATTAATTAATTAATACAAATTTTAAAGTATTGTCATTGTTTTCTTTGGGAATGCTCTCAGCCTGGTGATTGAGACTTTGTGCAGCATTGCAGCCCAGTTCAATTAGCACAATTACATACTCCCAAATGTGTACATTCTTATGAATCAAGATAAATTGAACTAAGAAACATCAGTATAATAATAATAATAATAATAATAATAATAATAATAATAATAATGATGATGATGATGATGATGATGATGATGATGATGAGGAGGAGGAGGAGGAGGAGGAGGAGGAGGAGGAGGAGACCAAATATATCTATGAATGGCAAAGGTCTAGTACAAGAGGGTAGTCATTAATAGCTAATGTGATGAGCGAATTTGCATTAGTCGCATTAGCATAGCACTTCTGCAATTTAAAATTTGAATGAGCCTTCCCAAAAAATCTTACTTTTTCAAAGAAGAAGACTTGATATTTTGATTGTCACTTCAGTCATGCAAATGCAACCATTCCTACCACTGAGAAATACTTGGAGCCCAAGGTCAAGTAATCTGAAGAAATCAGTTGCAAAAATATATTCTCATCTATGAGTCCCCATATTGTAAGGGTTGCACGTTTTATATGGATAATATGTCAATTTTGTAGCACGTCTGATCGTTAGCTGACTCTCACTTATTGAGTTAACTTTGTATTTTCATGGCAATCACACTAACTGAATACTGAATTGAACTTTCTTATGTTAAAATAAGATACCTTCAATTTATTTTCTGTTCAATATTGATACATAGTTTTGAAATTGCTGACTATTTTAAGAACTGTACACCTATTAGGTGGAGCACCCTAGGAAAGATTTCATGAAATTCTATGTGACAATAAGTAGGTGATTTGTTTTTATAAGATATAACAAATGAAAATTCTTTATTCTACCACAAACAGCACACACACACACACACACACACACACACACACACAGAGGAGTGAACCAATATATTCAGAAACACAACACTATCATTAACAGACTGCAGTTTACTGACTGACATGATCATATACACACCTATTGCTTTGTGAGTGTGGACTGCTGACTATGGTGCAGCTGAGAGCAAGTGTAAGCAAAATGATGGCACAATATTTTAAGCTAGAAACAATTTTCCTATACATGAAAGGATAAAAGCAAGCAATCCACAATGGCACCATAATGAAGTAAAATAAATTTCTGGATAAGTTCAGCAACAATTTTGAAAGATATGGACAGATGGCTAACTCAGTGTACAAGAGAAGGGAAAATAATAAACCTAAACTGAAGTTTATATAAAACGTGAAGCAACATTTCTATAGTTTCAATAGCTACTGGATGAAATGGAATGCAGATACGGCTCCTTTTTCCTCCAACACTCAATCCAATATAAACTCTCAGCAGATTTAAAAAGAGCACATCTGAGTATGTATTTGCAGTGATTCTGGCAGGTTATCAATTTGAATAAAGTGAATAAGCCTACTTCTAGCTGTCTTGCACTATGACTGTATAAACTGCATAAGATTAGCCTCATTACAGAGACATATTCTGCCTATGATGAAGCTATATCTCTTAATAAAAATTGCAGACCCATATATACAAGTATCTTCCTAGGAATGTCTCCATGTGCTCAGTTCTTTATGCTGTTGGTATGCAACATTAAGCCCTGATCTTTGTATAACCTAATTCCAGAGATTCTGCTTCATTCACCACTACACCACACCACACCACAAGTACAGCTCTACTATGTCCAGATGGACATTCTTGTGAGCCCTAGAAAATGCATGCTAGTGAATGCTATTTCTCTGAACTAATAGCATTTTCATAGAACATAAAGTATACATTCAAAGCCAATGTCAGAGAGATAAAATTATTTTACATGCTGTTATTCATATATTTGTAACAGACTGCAGTAAGAATATGGATTTCTGGAACTTCTGTCACAAACAATTCTATAATTCTTAATTACCTGGTGTTCGATTTAATACTCTTATGCTTTATTTATCATTAAATTATTCAGAACACGTTATACAGGCAATTGCATGCATCTTCAACTGTGAGCCATCAACTGCTAGATTCATTGATGGTTGGAGGGACTTGGTCACTTGGTATAGTTCTTGTGGACAATTAATAAACTTTTGGATTAATTTGTCTTATGTTGGGATCTCAAAGTTCATAACCTTTCCCCATATTTTTTTTTATAATAAAGTTTTCCCATATTCCCAGCTCCAAAGGCTTATCTACAATTTCAGTAAGTTGACTTCCATTTCTATTCATGTTTATCTTTCCAAAAGTGATGCACAACAGTTGATTTATTTAACTGATTGTACTCTATGTTCTTCAGTGTTCTTTGAGCCTAATTAAAATGCTTCTGTTTATTTTGTAAATACACACTTTGTTGTTTTTCAAGAATTTGATTTTATAGATTCCTGGTTTCTTCTCATTAAGGATTCTGTCATCACCAGAGATGAGCAGATTATTTAGGGTAAATGTGCTCACTGGGAAAAAACTAATACCAAGCTCTCTGAGCATTTTCTGGAATTTTTGGTGACACAAGGATGATAGTTAATCTCCTGTGAATGTTAGTTTCTTTTCATGCTGTTAATGTTTGTTTCCTTGTTTGAATTTCTTTATTTTTTTATCTACAATTTCTTTGTTCTATCCATTGAATTTTGCATTTGTATTATCTGTGAGTACTCCGTTGTATTTAAAATTATTCATGGGTATTTTAATGAGCCTAAATTATTGGGGGCTGCATGTTTACTGCTGTGGATTGAAGCCACTTGCTATTATGTTTGTCAGTATGCATATCTGCTCTGCATATTCCAAATTTCAAATTTTTGCCTGTTCTTATAATTGTTACATCAAGGATAGGAATCATGTTGTCTTGTTGTTTCAGATGTGAATTAAATTTTGAACAAGAAACAAGGTTACAACTTTGTTAGCAAGAAAATTCATTCACAGGAAATTAACTATTGTCCTTGGACCACCAAAAAATTCCAGAAAATATTCATAGAGTTCTGTATTACTTTGTCCCCAGTGAACAAATTCACCATAAATAATCTGCCCAACTCAGGTGATGATAGAATCCCTAAAGAGAAGAAACCAGAAATCTTTAAAATCAACTGCGCAGAATGCAACAAAGTTAATGTTGGCTGATCAAAAGGAAACACTGGAATAAGGCTCAAAGAACATCCAGTACAATCAGATAGAATAATCAGCAGTTGCTCATCACTTTTGGAGAGATAAACATGGTATAGAAATGGAAATAAATTTGCTGAAATTCTTAGAAAGACGTTTGGAACTGGGAATATGTTTTTTTTTTTTTATAAAGATGAGTATTAAGGTTATGAACTTCAATATCCCAGCAAAAGACAATTTAATCCAAAACTTTATAAAATGTCCATGGGAGTTATACCAAGTGACCAAGTCTATTCAAACATCAACAAATTCGGCAGTTGATTCAGAACTGATGCAAGCAATGGCGTGTGAAATATATTCTGTATATTTTAATGGTAAGTGGAGGATATGAGTACTAAGCTGACTCATCAGTTAATTAACAATATATAAGTTGTTTCACTGTATTACTTCTGACACAAAGTTGGTTTTAAATTTATTCCTACAGTATTTGGAACAAGTATATAGTTATGTTAATTAAATATGGTGGATGTTTGTAACAGTGATGTTTAGTATAAGTTTAGAATAACTGAGTCGACTTTGTAACATTTACATTACTAATAGTTTTTAAAAGAGGAAAACTAAGTTTCTGGAGCTAATTGCTCCCATCTTCAGTTCCAGTTCGACTGCCGGCCTTGTTCTTCATGGTGGTTTGGTTTGTCTCTGGTGGCGGTTGTATGAACTTCTGTATTAAGACGTCACTTGCTGGGATTTCAAAGTTGAAAACGTTACATTTGTTCTTCCAGATATAAATGTTTTCCCAAATGGCGAGTTCTGTTTTCCCTGTAATGTTTTTAAGTAGTTTGGGATTCCTGTTTATATTATGTTTTTCATTCCAAAAATGCCAAGCTATTGCTGATTTTTCTTCCTGTCTTTGTTTTATGTTCCTGATGTGTTCTTTTGCTCGTGTTTTAATGTTTCTTTTAGTCTTTCCTATGTAAATTTTTTCACAATCGATACATTCCATCTGATATATTCCTGATTTGTTCTCTTGAGGAATGTCCTATTTTAGTTTAGAATTTAGTATATTTTTTATGGAGTAACTGTTTTTTGGAGTTAATATAATGTTTTGTTTTTGAAAATCTTTTGGAATTTATAGAAGGTTGATGGATGGTATGTGAATTTTTGGTACATTCTATTTTCTTAACTTTCAGTGAAAAATATTATACACAAAGTTCTGGCTTAACAATGGGTAGCCCATTATCACCATTAGCGGATCTCTTCATGAGTGCATTAGAAATTAGAATCACGAAGGGTTTCCCCTGGTTGTTCAAAGCATGGTATCGCTATGTTGATGACATCTTTGCAATAGTTCCGGAAAAACACCTAGAAGATGCACTAAAGTTACTCAATCTACAAGAAAAATTGTTAAAATTCACCATGGAAAGAGAATGCTTCTTGGATCTTAAAATAATTAAGTTAAAAAATCACTTAACATTTGGCATATATAGAAAACCTACTCACACTAATAGCTACATTAAATATAACAGTTATAACCCAGTTCCTCATGAACATGCAGTACTAAATAGTCTTGCTCACAGGTTGGTAAATGTCCCCATGAACAAAAAGAATATGATTTAGAACTGAGCAATATAATAAATATAGCTATAGAAAATGGTTTCAAACAAGAAGTGGTATATAAGAAAATAAAAAGAGCTAGGAACAAAAAAAGAATCAAAGACATCAGTACTCTTATTCCTAACATGGAAGAAAATAGAATGTACCAAAAATTGACATACCATCCATCAACGTTCTATAAATTCCAAAAGATTCCCCCCCCCCCAAAAAAAAAAAATTATATTAACTCCAAAAAACAGTTACTCCATAAAAAATATACTAAATTCTAAACTAAAAGAGGACATTCCTCAAGAGAACAAATCAGAATATATCAATTGTGAAAAAATTTACATAGGAAAGACTAAAAGAAACATTAAAACATGAGCAAAAGAACACATCAGGAACATGAAACAAAGACAGGAAGAAAAATCAGCAGTAGCTTGGCATTTTTGGAATGAAAAACATGATATAAACAGGAATCCCAAACTACTTAAAAACATTACAGGGAAAACAGAACTCGCCGTTTGGGAAAACATTTATATCTGGAAGAACAAATGTAACGTTTTCCACTTTGAAATCCCACCAAGTGACGTCTTAATACAGAAGTTCATCCAACCACCACCAGAGACAAACCAAACCACCACGAAGAACAAGGCCGGCAGTCGAACTGGAACTGAAGATGGGAGCGATTAGCTCCAGAAACTTAGTTTTCCTCTTTTAACACTATTAGTGATGTAAGTGTTACGAAGTCAACTCAGTTATTCTAAACTTATATAGTTATGTATTTATAGCAGCATTTTGTTATCCTGTCTGTATCTTTTTACATAAGGGAAAATGAATAAATTCTAATCGTGAGCTGTTTTATACATTTGCAAATTACAGCTGGCTATTATGAAGTGATTCAGATTTAACATCTATCTGTTCTAATGCATGTGTGAAAAATATGAGGATCATTGCTGTACTCACACACCATTAAGCTTTCTATCACAAAAACTACAGAAAGGGAAGGGGGAAGATTGCGGATGTGATTACTTTACCATAGCACTTAAGTCTCTGACATTGAAAACACATCAGGAGGGGCTTAGAATTTTACTCCATCATAAGCTGCCAAGGATATTGTGATAATTATACTAAATATGTTGCTTTTCACTTTTCTAAAGTAGATGATATTCTGAAGGAACATGAGAATCGCTGACAAGTATTTATACCTTAGCATACATTAAAAATTATGACCATTTTACTACATGCTTCCCATACTGTGATTTCTGTTTGGGTTAGCTTCCTGAACCGAAGTTTTTTCGGAGGGTTTCCTTCAATCATTGGGGTGAATGTTTAGGAAACTTAAACTAGAAAGTTCAAGTTCAACTGGCTAAAATATCATCTGATGCAAGAAACCTCAAGATCACAAGGTATAATCATATAATAAATAAATAAAAAATATGCACTATATAATGGAGATCAGGTCACCTGATTTTTATGTCTTATGTTTTTAAAAATAATTGTCTGTGAGCAGAAATTCATTTAAAATTCATACTTCATTTCAACAGTGCTGAAGCAGAGTGTAATTGAAAATAGTAAAAAAACCTTTTTACTTTCGTTCAGTATAATGAGCCATGGAATTCAGTCAGCAATGAAGGAGGCGATTGATGTCGCTCATTAATCTTGCGCACTCATCCAGCCAGCTCCTACTCTGCTAAGAAGCATGTGAGCTGTTAATGGCTCTTCCTCCACCTTTGCCGGGCGCTAATGACCATAGTAGTTTTGCGCCCCTAAGCAATAATCATCATCATCCTCCACCTTTGCAGCAGTACACAGTAAAGTGTATTACAGTTACCATTGCAGATTCAACTAGAATACTGTGTCCTTTGGTTTGCATTTGATGGAAGAGAAGCTAGTAATTAAAAACTTCCAATGATGCACTCTACCTCTAAATATCAAGCAAACTATAAAAAGTAATAATAGGCAGTATATATATACATTTATTTAATAAAATTATGATTAACATAATTGGATTTGTGGTTGGGAAAGAGAAATTCTTTACTCTGCATGCCATATCTGCTGATTGGTGGGGAAGATATATGGCCAAAATGGACAGATAAGAATCATTTTACAGAATCACGGAACCTTGAAGGCACACATTAAGCAATTTCTAAATCTATCACTTTTTGGAAAATTGAAAATTGCAAAACATTTGGGTAGTAAATACAGAAAAGCAGTATATATGCACAATGAAAAAATTATGAAGATAGACATGTTCTAAATATTATAAGTATTGTATAAACTGAAACATTAGCTGCATATATCATCGAAAAACTTGAATATTCGGCTATTAATAAGCAGAAATATAATTATACATATGTATGATAGGGTAAACACTATGAGCACCTCATCTGGCCAGGATCAGACAATTCTGATACAAACTTATCCTCATGCTAAATATATACATTGCCATAATCATCAATTAAACTTGGTGATGCTTAGTGCTGCATCAATTTATAGAAATGAGGGCATATTTTTTGCTGATCTTCAAGATATTTGCACATTTTTTATAGTTAACAACAGGCTGTGGCATTAGTGAAAAGCTAACTACTCTGAAAATGGAACTTTCATTCTCAACGTGTGAACATGGTGATTGAAAATGAGGAAATAAAAGAAATTTTAATGGTTATTTTAAATGAATACAAACACCACCTTACTTGATTCAGGACACACAGACAGTAGAGATTAAGAACTTCTGATTCTGAATATCTGCTTTCATACAGTTTTGCTATATGCAGAGACTCTCTTCAATTACCTGTACAGATAAATATTGATTCAAGTCACGTAGAGAAACGTATTAATGGTTTGGGGGAAAAAATAAAATATGGAAGAATTTTGATGAAGTGTTCCAGAAAGCACTGCATGTGCAACACAGAGGAAGAAACACAACTTAGAACTAAGAAGAGAGGCAAGAGAAGAATGTGACATAACTATCTGTCAGCTAAAGGAAAGGTTTAAATTCACAGGTCACTTAGTTGTGGTAACATTTATTCAACCACAGAAGTTTCTCCAATATAATCCAAGCTTTCTTGATGATGATAATGGTTTAAAGGGCACAAAACAGCGAAGATCATTAGCACCCAAACACACTAAAACTGTGCCAATATGAAAATTAATAATCTACTCTAAAACTGTGCAGAAAACAAGCACCATTAGCACAATGGACAATAAAATAAAAATCCCAATTACAAACAACAAGGGCAATAAATTTCAACAATAAACAAAAGACTGATAATGAAATACACCAGTAAGAGCTGGAAAAAAATGTCTTAAAATGGGCTGAAGGAACTGTCACATATAAAATTATAAAAAATCACACCATGCTCCAAAAATCACAAACATGAATTAAACGAGGCACTTGCCTGAGAGCAACCACATCATCAGCGAGTACTTCAAGAGAGGAGGGCAAACCCTGGGAAAGTCTAAAAGCCACTAGATGATGGCATTCAATTAAAATGTGATGCATTGTAAAGGGGCAGTCATAATGAGGACATGCTGGAGCTGGTTCACCTTTAAAAAGGTGACAGCGACTAAAATGGCAATGCCAAATCCGCAAACATGCTAAAAGAACTTCTTCGAGACAAATTGCGCTGGAAGAAGTTGACCAATTAAAAGGGGCTGACTTACAATCCTGAAGCTTATTATAAAGGAGTAAATTCTATTCCTAGTGCCAGCACAAGAAAAAATGCTTATAATCCTGAGTTAAATGATGCTCAAATGCAACAGAGTTTAAAAGGGCAAATTTCGCTGCAACATCTGCAGCCTCAATGCCTGGAATTCCCACATGATCCAGAACCCATAGCAGTGTTACGCTAATGCCAGCACCTACTACCTTAAACACTGCATCTTGGATCTTCTGTACAAGAGGATGGAAGTCCTACAAGTAGCGAAAAGACAACAGGGCACTCAGGGATTCAGAACGAATGGCACAGTCTCCCAGCCACTGTAGAGATACAAATAAAATCTCTCTATGAATAGTATAAAAATAGATGTAGCAGAACAAAGACCAAATGTAAAACTACCTCTATTAAAAACAAAGGCAGATCCAACACCTGTGTCCGTTTTCGAGCCCCCGGTATCAATAAATTTGCACCTCGTAAATGAGACTATCGCGCTAAAATAGCGACCAATAAAAGGAGCTAAGGTCGAAGATTTAGGACAGGACGTAAGCCCAAGATGAACGAGGGCCTCGGCTAAAAGTCAAGGGGTAGAAAAAGTTTCCCCGGCTAAGAAAAAAGCAGGTAACACAACGTCCAATGTCCTTAATATCTCCCGAAAACGAAAGTCAGCAGGCTTAGGAGTAAGAGACCTAGCAGCGGAAAATCTATCCAGTGACATACTAAAAACGGCTCGTTAGTGGGCTGACGAGGTTAAGCAATCAGTCGACAAGCATAACCTCCAAGTAAAATGTCCCTACGATAAGATATGTTCCTCAGACTCCGCACATAGGCTAGACATAGGACTAGTAGGGAATGCTCCAATGTCGACACGGATTCCCGAGTGATGAATGAGGTTAAGGCGACGAAGAATTGATGATCACGCAGAGCCATAAATAATACAGCCGTAATCAAGTTTGGACCGGATTATGATGATTATTGCTTAAGGGGCGCAAAACAGCTAAGGTCATTAGCGCCTATACCGGATTATAGATCGGTAGCACGTAAAAGAACCGTCCGGTCAGATCCCCAGAATGTAGCTCTTATAACACGTAAAAGACAAAGAGAACGTTCATACCGGTCTCTGAGTTCCGCTATATCGATGACCAGCATAATTTCTCATCATACGCCAATCAAAGGATATTAACTTCGTCTGCGAAAGATAGAGTATCTGGGCCAAAAAGGAGAGATGATGAAGGATACTCCTTACAGCGCCAGAAACTCATACACATGGTCTTCCCAGCCGAAAAACGAAATCCATGGTTCACACTACAAGCATAACGGTGGTCTACACAACATTGGGGGCGGCGTTCCAAGTGACAAGTTCTCTGAGATAAAAGATAGCAAATTAAAAGACGAACGACGATTTTATCCCTGGCGCTAAACACTTTGTGATGGAATTGATAGAGATGGCAAACAGTGAGACACTAAGTACCAAGCCCCGAGATTCTCCTGAATAAAACGATATGATAAAACAGAACCCACGCGCACATTAAAACACGGTCTTTCATAAACTCCCAAATAAAAAGTGACATCCGACCACATATATACCAACCAAGAAGGGTACGAAGGATACCGCTTCTGCAGAAGGTATCATAGGCTTTCTCCAAGTCAAAGAAGACAGCGATCGTTAGGCATTACCGTACAAATCCTTCCATAATATGGGTGGAAAGATACACCAGATGGTCGACTGAAGAGCGATGACGAGAAAACCGCACTGGACGTTCGTCAAAAGCTGATGCGATTCTAACCACAGCATACGCCGCCCGTTAATCATGCGTTCCTTCACCTTGCATACACAACTGGTGAGGGAAATCGGACGGTAACTGGAAGGAAGGTGCGAGTCCTTTCCAGGTTTAGGTATAGGAATGACGGTGGCCACTCGCCAAACGCTCGGAAACGTGCCATTACACCAAATACGATTAAAATTTGTAATCAGAAAGTCTTGACTTCCGCTGATAAATGCTGCAACATAGCAACATGAATGCCATCTGGCCCCGGAGCGCAAGGTCGAGAGATAAAAAGAGCATGCTCAAATTCCCAGGCCGTAAATGGTACATTATAGCACTCCTGATAGTTGGAGGCAAAGGAGAATCCTCTCGACTCAACCTGCTCCTTAATTGTGCAAAAGGAAGGAAGGTAATTAGCGGAGCTCGAAACATAAGCGAAAGTGCGCCTTAATGTATTGGCAATATCTATAGGAGTTGCAAGTACACGGTGTTGTACCTTGAGACCAGGTATGGGCGAAAACCCAGGTTTGCCTGCAACGCGGCGAAGCTTATCCCAACAACAAACGAAGGCGTTGAGCGGTTAAACGATGAAGACGAAAGCAATCCAAGACGCCTTTTTGCCATCCTTAAATACTTGACGGCGTTTGGCGCGCAGCTGTTTATAGCGAATCATATTTTCTGACGTAGGGTGACGATGAAAGACTCGCAAAGCACCTCGGCGTGCACGAAATGCGTTCCGGCATTCATCGGTCCACCTAGGAATCGGAAGACGACCGAGGAATAGCCTGATCTGTGGCTTAATGAAAACCATATCGAGGTGCTCAATCATGGCGTCAATAGATGGAAGAGCACACCATGAAAAAATGGCTAAATAACGGAATAGATTCCAATCCGCTTTGCAAATAAGCCATTTTGGTGTTTGCTGAGAATATACGTAGGAAGACATGATATGAATCTGAAATGGAAAATGATCACTGGAGTACAGATAAGAGAGGATGTTTCAGGCAAGATGTACAGAAAGAGAGTCGAAACAGAAAGATAGATCCAAATATGAGAAACTATGTGTACTATCAGAGAGAAAAGTTGGCTGACCGGTAGAACAGAGTAAGATTGTGAAATGCTACCATGCCACCCCTTGCACACTCCGTGGGGATGGTGCACATTGAAGTCCCCCAAAAGTAAGAAAGAGGGTGATAGCTGAGATAGAAGATGATCCAGATCAACCGCTGCAACAGTAGCAAGCAAATTGAGTTATGTAAATATTGCAGACAGTAAAACTAAGGCCAGAGAAATAAACGGTAGCTGCTGCAGCCTGTATAGAAGAATGGAGTCTCAAGAGGATAACTGTACACTCTCTCGGAATAACATTAAAACTCCGCCATGCGCGGGAGTGCCATCTTCGGGAGAAAAATCGAATCTCACCGAAGAGAAACCGAAAGACTTTCGAGCCAAAGTTCGGTCTTCTGGAGACACACAAGCGGGGAGGTAGTGGACCGTAAAATCAACTTTAGTTCTGGTCTTCGACTAAGGATTGCACGTACATTGCACGAAAGGATAGCCATTGTGAATAAATAAGGGGTAAGCTTAAATACTGTCCTTTTTCGCCGGTGCAGAACGAACCAACCGTCCTTTCTTTAGGCGCGTGGGACTAGGTGGTTTAGCTGGAGCAGGCACATTCTGCTCCATGACATTCTCAGAGGGAGGGCTCTCCCGCTGAAAGTGATGAACCGATTCCAACATCTGGAACGATTTCAGAAAGTCAGTCCTGGCGTGGGCTGTCTTAAATTTAATTGCCAGAGCATACAAAACAATTGGTTATGGCTTCTCGGTAGAGCGCTTTGAAGAATTTGGCACACTATGGGCCCGAGTAAAAACAAAGTCGCAGGTCTACGTGTTGCTATCTCGCTTCTAGATCGCAGCAGAAGCCACAGCGCTGTATGTACCGGTCTTAGGTATTAAAGGTTGACGAGATTGAAATCGCTCCGGGCCTCAGTAAGGAAAGCTTTCTCTTCACCCGGATTTCCTGTACACAGCGTTCTTCGCAATAGGGAGGACAGTCACGGGACGAAGCTAGTTATCACCGCGGCTGTTCACGCAGACGGGAGCGGATGAACATGCTCCATCATGCCTCAGGTTGCACAGCTCGAATGGGCACCCTTACAAGAAATGAGTGTGGCCGAAGCGTTGGCATTGAAAACATCGCAAGGGGCTGGGAATATATAGACGCACCTCAATAACCTCATATGCAGCTTTAATTCTTTGCGGCAACTCAACCTAGTTAAAGATAAGGAAGAAGGTACGGGTCGGCTGTAATTCACATTCTTTCCTCGCCTGTACATGATACACTTAAGTGACCCCTTGGTCTTCCAAACAACTCTGAACTTCCTGGTCTGACATGCCGTCTGGTACAGTAGTGGTAACAACTGGTGAAATTTAGTTCATTTTGCTCAACACGGATCCGATACCCGTGGAATATCGTCGCCTTGAGCAATGATTAGTTTGTGACAGTCCTAGTTGTCTCCACCAAAAGAGAACCATTACGGATTCGTGGCAACGGGTCCAGAGAAGCCATCCATACCCTTCTGAATAATAAACGGGTTTACCCGGCTAAAGGCTGACCGTCTTCAGTACGGCAATAACTAAGTAATGAGGATATGACTGCTCTGTTACTTCTTTAACGTCCACTCTTTTATGTTTATGTTGATGAGAATTATCATGTACTATAGAGAGTACATCCTACACCATTTCAACTTTCTCCGATGCCAGGCTGCTTCCTGGGCGCCACCCTGGCTTAGGTGATTTATCCTGGCCTGAAAAAGTCACCTCAGGGTCTATTTTCTCTGGTACAGAGGAACCCAATCACCTACAGAAAGGTTACAGCGCTTGCAATGGCCCCTCCCTAGGCCTGACCTTTACCAAGGGATACGCTCCCATGCTACATGATAACCCAGTGCCATTACCCAGTCCTTTTTACTGCGTTAAACACGAGGGCATCCATCAGATTGAGATCAAGGTGGTATGAACAATAAGAATTAAAATATAGGCAAATAAAAAGGGTCATACATGCTGAGCATGGACCTGAGGGAGCAGCTCAGGTGCCTCAGGGTCCCTTACCCCAAAAGTGGCCCCTTAGGGGCCAAATTTTCCTGATGCAAACTTGAACGAGACCTGCAAGTACCTTCATTGATTCAATGAAGTTGAAATTGGTGTTATCCATAATTTACAATATTAAACAAGTTGTCCAAAGTCTGGGGCAGTACAACTGTATGAGTTCATAAATTCATACCAATAAAACAACTTGAAAGACATATTTTATTAGAATTTATTAAATATGTTCACACTAACTCCACTTACACAACAGGGTCAATTGCTCCCACCATCAATTGCTGACAGACTGGGAGCGATTGCCTGTCCTAATGTTGTACTAGTGGAGTTAGTGTGAACATATTTAATGAATTCGAATAGAAAATATTACCACTCCATTGTCTATAGCTTCACGAGTACAATTTAAATAGTTTGAAAAAAAAAAAAATTAATGAATGTGTGAAGCAGTTAAAACTGGTAATTTCAATTCCAATGACAGCTTTGGTAGCTGAGAATGTTTCTATACATTAAAGAGAATTGAAACATTCCTAATCCTGTGGGAGAGGAGAGACTCTTGCATTAGCAACACTTTCAGTAGAAAAAGACTTGGGCAATTCAAGTTTAATCAGAAAGTTATCAAGTTCATGCATAGCAAAGAATGAGGTTGAACTTTCTTTTTAAATAGGTGCAAGTGTTTCCAAGTAAACTATGTATTTACTTGGTTTAATCATTAATAAAGTTTAATAATAGTAATTTAATAACTGATCCTATACATTTTTCAGTTTTATTTATAATTTTATTTCAAAAACTGACATCACCATTTTGCTTGGATGGTAGGAAATTTGCAATGTAAAATTAATAAACATAAGTTATGCATTCAGCCACAATTCATAGCATGAGCACCCACTGTTAAAAATGTTACTGTATATTGTAATGGGTGATTTTTCCTTTGCAGGACCACTCCACATGCAGTTGGCTGCAGTTGACCAAGTCCTAGGAATGTATGGACTTGTTCTTGTGTGTTATGTTACTATTTATTAGGTATCCATTAGGCAGTGAAATAGAATGTAATAATTATGTTAATATGGCTCATTTCAGGTTATTCTATTCCCCAAAAAGCATTTATTTACAATTTGTATGTGCTCACAGAATCGGCTCATGATGCAGAGATTGTTTCAAAAGTGATTCCTTGATATTCAACTTCCAAGTCGAAGGTTGATTCACAGATTGGTAAATTGTGAAATGGAAAGTATTCTTGATAAAAGCATACACAGCCATATACAATACTTACAGAAGAAATGTTGGATAACATTAGGCATGCTCTGGTACATTACCCTAAAATCACTTTGATGTCTTTCTCAGCAAACAGGAATTTCATTTTCCTCTGTTTTTATGGCTACAAAGATATTGAAGTTTAAACAGTATGAAATCACTGTAGTGTAGGAACTTACCACATTCAGGAGTAGATTTTTTGAATGGCTTTTGAATAGTGACATAACAGATAAAATGACCCTTATCTAATTTTCTTTATGTTACTAATCTTGTTTTCACATGAGTGTGTTAATTAACAAAACAACCAGAAAGAAGAACCCTTGCATAATCAAAAGATAGGTGTGTGGTGCACCATTAGTGGCGAGAGAATAATAGGCCTATTTTTTAAAGAAACAATTAATAGAGATAGGTTATGTGCAGAATATTTTGCTACCCTTTAATGTTGAGGGAAAGTAGGTCTGTGACTTTCCAAAAGGACTCTGCAAAGACACATACAGCCCATGTCTCCTTGCATGCAATTCATGAACTATTCTATTATGCAAAATCTAAAACTTATGGCCCTCCTAGTGACTTGATTTAATGCAATGCAATTTTTATCTCTGGGGGGCATTAAAAGAAAAAGTATACAAGACATATCCACACACATTAGAAGAACTGAAAAACAACATACATGAAGAAATTCTTTCCATTTCTCAGAGGTAACTGTAGAGGGTAATGGTGAATTTCATAACCTGATGTCAGAAATGTATGCAAAATGAAGGGAAACAACTGCAGCGTCTTCTTGCTTGATAATGGTAAGTAAAGTGTTTTAAGTGTTGGTGATAACTTATGCAACAATCACAGGCAGACTTTCTGACTCCTGTTCTTTGCAGTATACCAGCTTGAACCAACTGCCAGTTATACATGAAGCAACTGCTCCATGAAGGAAAAATCACCCATTATTTTCAGCATTGGTAAACAATATTTTTTTTTAAGGGCTGCATCTTTCTTCTAGAGATGAAGAAGTAGACCTTAAATTATTGACTTCCAAAAAAAAAAAGCTTTAAGTGATAGAATGTACTAAATTTTTTACTACAAATCTTGAAAAATTTAGCAACCCTCAAATTTAGATATAGCAAACTTAGTGTTTATTTCACAGGTAGTACAATTAAGTGAAAAAATTATACTTATGAAGCTGTAGACAATGGAGTGGTAATGCATCTTACACTAATGTATTCAACATATTCACGCTAACTCCACTTACATAACACTAGGACATTTTTCCGAAACCCAGGCTTTCATCATTAGCTGTTGGCTGACTACTAAAATTGGTGGCTGGATCCCAAGATGCATCCAGCCACAATTCGAGTATCAGTCAACAGCTGATGATGGAAGTGAGGGCTCCCAAAACATGTGATTATTTTATATATGTGGAATTAGTGAGAACAAGTTAAATACATTAGTTTAAGGTAGTACAACGTAAAACACTGTATATATTTTTTTTTGCTATTATATATCTGCTTAGAATAGCATTTACATTTCCTTTTTTCTTGAGTAGAACATTTTGCTCTGGCTCACTCCATATGAACCAAGCAATTCCATAAAAATCCTAAGTATGGCTTCCTTCAGAAGGGAAGTAAAGCCGTGGGTCCCGTGCTGTACATTTACGGTACGAAAAAGAACCTCAAGCCTGAAAGAGAGGTCCCTGAGCAAAAAATTTGTCAACTGTTTCACGCCCTGAGTTGAATGGGATGCTGATGACCTGAGATGTTAAAGAGCATCCATAAATAAATCACTCAAAAAAAAAAAATCGAGAAATTCCAGAAGAATGCTGAAAGTGATGAATTGTTTTGTTTGAGGCATGTATATGCTGCTTTGCAGCATGAAGCTCAAGTGAAATCCATGCAATTTTAACAAGAATGAACCACCTGGATACATCACATTAAGAATTGAATATTAAATAGTTCTCAATGAAGAACATAAGATGGCACCAAGGGAGTTGAGTTTTCTGGGCTAATAGCCTTTGGTCTACTAGAATTGTTTATTACCTCAGAGTTTCCATATGCAGCTACAGCAGATATCTTCAATGGCATGGCCACAGTACCGCCACAGGTGGCCAAGGTCGTTTAGGTGCGGATTCGTGAGCGGGAGGTCTGGGGTTTGAATCCTGCAAGGACCATCCGTCCAGACTGAGGTTTTTTCTAGGTTTTACTCAGTCCTCATAAATGGTAAATGCCAGGTAGGTACCCTAAACTTAGACCTGGAATGCATCCTTTAAAAAAAATAAAAAATATCCTTTCCCAATTTATCATTTCATTTCATGTATCATTAGTGTCCATCGCCTGTGGTGCCTCAGTAGTAAAAACGGGCATTAAACACTAATCAACAACATGGCCACCATATTCTCCTCAGTGCTCTGGCAGACAATGCATTGATAGCTAAGAATAAAGCAACCTATACATGAATGGTAGGTGGTATTGGCTTTGAATCAGCTTGTTCTGCAGACCCCCACTTCTGATTAGTTATTGAACAATGAGGATTGGCTGTGAAGATTCATGATAAAGTTCTTTCAGACTGATTATTGTTATATCGATGTACTGATTTGTTTCAGGCTTTTGATGTGCACCATGTTTTGTTTCATTTTACGCCTTCCTTTATGTTAAAAAAAGTTTTATGCCTAAAGTTTCTGTGAATTCCCAATTTGGATATGCATACTCTCTCAAATTGACCCATGTGACAGTTTCTTCTGGTACAAGATTGGTGTTGGCACTTCACAGTGTGGTGTTGATGTACACAGCTCTGCAGAAACAGGAGTTGTTGATTTGATCTAGTAACAGACGCTCTTTAACATCTCAGGTCATTAGCATTCTATTCAATTCAATTCAGGGCTTGAAATGGCTGATAAAGTTTGCTCATAGGCTCATAGGCCTCTTCTTTCAGGCTTAAGGTTCTTTTACATGCCTTAAACATACGACATGGGACCCATGGCTTTACTTCCCTTTTGAAGGAAGCCATATTTAGGATTTTTATATCTGAAAAAATCCATCGATCCTGGCCGGGATTGATCTCAAGATCTTGAGTTTAGAAGGCAAGTATGATTACCACTACACCATCAGGACTGACCAAGGAATAGGAGATTCTGCATATTTCAGATGAGAAGAGAGAGATATTGTGTGCTTTGTAGACAGTTTTGATGTTAGATTGAGGGAGTCCCCCAATATGGCAGTGACCTTGTGAATGTAAGAAATATCTAATAACTTCCTGCCTATCTGGAAAAAGATCATTGGATTAACAATTGAGACAATATTTATGGGCTGCCACCCTCATATTTAATTAGAATAATTATAGCAAGTAATTTGATGTAACTTCATTATAATCATAAGTGTAATGTCATTTTCCTGTACAAGTGTTGAGTTATTATGTGTAAAATGTTATTTTCCTGCCAGGGTGCAGTAAGCTACCCCCAATAATAAAATTTGACCTGAGAATTTCTGTAGTCTGCTGTAACAATATTTGTAAAGAATTCTTGAGCAAGATGTTTATTGCTATTCTATTTGAGAATTGTAAAGCAGGGTAGGCACAATAACACACATGGAGGCAATTGAAAGGATGAAAAGATAGGCCAATAGCCTCTTCAAGGGAAGAAGCCAACCGCTTGAGTTGATTCTACAGGGAAAAAAGTCACGTAGACCATGTTTATTTAGTTTTGCAACTTTATGGCCTGTAGTCAGTTTTTCAATAGTATTCAGCAGGGCAATATCAGTGGAAGGGCTTTCTCAATTCCTTTCAATTAGTGGAAAGCTGTAGTTAGTTTTGGAATAGAATTAAGTGGACGAGCATTATTAGTTAAGTGCAATAGTTATGTACAATAGTGTATGAACAATAAATTGTGTCATCTTCCATAATGAACAAATATTATTAATCTCCACGACTCCTTTCCCTATGGTCACAGGACCATAAAAATATCCAGCAGTTGAGTCTCAACTGCCATGGAAAAACTGTAAGAAAGCGGTAACCATCATCAGAGAGGAAGGAATTATTTACCCCTGAGATTATGTCCAGAACCTATCAAATTAATTTCCATTTCCAAAATCTTTCCCTCCATCCATTACATATTTAATTAACATACCCCTTTCTTATTAAATACTGCCGCACAATTTTGTTAGTATGATACATAGCATGTAATGAATTAGTATAAAATATGGAGACATGACTCACATCTACCTTGAAAGTAGTTTATTACAAAGTAAATCATGTTTTATGGTCTTCTCAGAAAAATTGTCCAGAATATGACAATGAATTATTACAGAGATGACTCTTTACATGGCCTTGTTTTATATAGATTTGCATACCTATCTGTACCTTTTTGGTTTATTGATCTGTCCCAACTGTCTGTAGGTATTGAGTGCCTCTGCTCTATCTACAAGAGACTGCAAGCTACATGCAGCACAGTTTCATAGACAGATGTTGTTCGGAGCTTGTTTATTCTTTCTTCTTAGAATATAATGTTCTACTCACTTTTTGGACCATGTATCCCTTGTCTTGCAGGGCCCAGCCTAAATGTTAAGTTTCCTGCTCCAGACAATACACTTGCAGATGCCAGAAGTGCGATCTACCAGGGTTTTAATCATGGCATATTTCTGTCCAGGAAAATGTTTAGAGTTTTTATATTGGTAGCAGTTCATTTGTTTCAGCTTCTGAAATACTTTATGATCCTCTTTGAGTTTCTTCTTATTTGTAAGCACTTAACATTTCGCCAACTGCCAAGCTTGTTTCAGACAATGAATGGAATGGATGAAATGACAACATTAATGAGTCCAGATTCCTTTCCAAGATAATGAAAAACTCTTGAGAAAACTTTACTCAGGCATGTTGAAACTGAGGATCAAACCTGGGCCTGCCAGTTGACAAGCAGATGCACTACCATTTCAGCCACAGTAATGGACATCCTCCTTTTTGTCCAGTACATTCAGAAAAACACAAAATAAAAAAAAAAGCATCTTCATAGATTAGAGAGACAAAACAGAATCTTGTGATATTCCAAACAAGTGGTATTTTAAAAAGACTTTGAACTTATACTGAGGATGATTGTCTGAACTGCCATTATCACAAATATTAAACTTGATCGGAATCAAGACAGTAAAACGTATGCAATTTCTTTACATAAAACCTATTTTAAACCAGTTAAAACCTAATTGTAAATTCTATCTAATCTGTCGTCTTAACACACTCTTATGCTTCACTTACTTTTAAATACAGTGGAACCGGTTTTGAAGGGACATCCTCTCTATCTTGAACAAACTTCAAGACTGGTAGGAGAAACTAAAATCTATGAGGACCTGTGGCTCTGCCCTGGTGGTTTTTGTTTATAAACTGGAAATTTGTATTAAATTTGTATAAAAACAATTTGTTTCTCCTACTAATTGTCAACTTGGTTGAAGATGAAGAGGATGTTTCTTTGAAACTAGTCCCACTGTATTTAAAAGTAAGTGAAGCATAAGAGTGTGTTAGACGACAGATTAGATAGAATTTACATTTAACAAGCTTCACTGTGCGAGTTCCAACAGAATTTTTTAAAAATGTCTTATTTTTCGAAAGTTCTTAAATGAATCAGTTAAAACTTCTTTCCCATGGGAAAGATTAAAATTCTAAAATGGTTAAAATATTCAACACTCTTAAGTGTTTCACTCTTTCAACTAATAAAATTCAGGACATGTTTCCTGACCTATTGAACACAATGAAAGAAGTTTTAACTGGTTTAAAATAGGTTTTACATAAAGAAAATACCATTACCACAAACTGATTACAAACAAAATTCTCTTCATCACGTGTAGATGTGTGCTTGCAAGATGAAATTCTCCTGTAATTATACATATAAAATGTTTGATTTCATGTACTTTAAACAAAGAAAGTCTGACAACTGCTCTACACAACCACCACCATTCCAACTTAAGACACAAAATAAGAGCAGAATCCCTATCAAATGATTTATTTAAATATCTCTTTCTAACAAATCTTACTAATAACATTAAACATATGGCATTCAAACAAATTACAACATACCCACGTCATTTGTAAGTTCTCAGAAACACCACCAACACACCTATATGTGTTAACTTGAGAACAGTTAAATTAGTTTCTAAAATTATCTTAAAATTTAATTTCCAGTCATAATCATTAAGAGAGACATTTTAAATTAAATAAACTCAAAACTATTGTTACTGAGCATTCTAACAGTTAAGTGCCAGTAATATCTATGATGAATATACTTTAAAACAAGTAGTTCTTTAGAAATGAGAAGTAAATTTTATACTAAAACCATAACTTTACAACTACTGAAAACCTGGATAATGAAGTTATGGGAGCAGAACAAATTTTGTCACGCTTATCATCTGATATACAATATGTACTTATTTTCCTGTCATTATCACAACATGTCTTGGACTAGCTTGAATGGTTTCAACATGTGCCTAAAAACATATATGGACAATTGAAACAGCATTTAGAATATCTTTTATGTCTTTTTCTCAATTTATTTTGCTCATAAGAGTACCATGTTTGGTGCTGATAATTGTCCCTGGCTGTCCAATTTCATTATTTGCCTTCCGCCAGCTGTGCCAAAATAAAAATTCTCTGGTCTAATTCACAATATCCAGGGAATTTTTTTGTCCTTTAATCACAAAGCATATAAATTCATGTAAGACTAATGATTTAATCTTGCATTACTGCTGTACAGAAAATTTGTTTGCTTTATTAGATAAAAATGTACAACACAATTCTGAAGCTGTTATAGGCCAGTTCTCTACCCATGAAAATCACATACTGTTAAAATAGCCTCTTTTTAGTATTTATTATAATTATTATTATTGTGGTTGTTTACTGTTAAAAAGCTTATTACATGACTGTCAATAATCTACACATGTTCATTTATGCACATTTGTCCTTCAGAGTATAGATATAAAGTAATTATATTTAAATAAATACAGCAAAGAATAAAAAATTCAAAAGGGTATGGTGATGTATACCATGTAGTGTGGAGAACTCAATTTAAAAAATAAATAAATAAAAAAATATAAGGATTTCAAATTAACAAGGAAAAGGAAACTGCTATGTGTAGACTGTCTCCTGTAGACAGCTGAATACCTGAACGAATAATGAATGAATGAATGAATAGTGTTTAACGCCCGTTTTTGCTACAGAAGCACCACATGCAATGAACACTGATGATACATGAAATGAAATTATATATTGGGAAAGGATTTATTTTTAAGGAAGGAAACATTCCAGGCTTAAGTTTAGGGTACCTCCCTGGCATTTGCCATTTATGAGGACTGAGGAAAACCTGGAGAAAGCCTCACTCAGGAAGGACAGTCCTGGCAGGATTCAAACCCCAGACCTCCCGCTCACAAGTCTGTGCCTTAATGACCTCGGCCACCTGTGGAGGTAATGCTGAATTCCTGAAGACAGTTGAGAAACCAATGTGATACATAAAACAGGCTAGTTTAAAGAGTTCCTTGTACAACAAAATACTGTCATATTTCTGATAAGTACCATTAAAATGATTGACTTTGTAATAAACTACTTTTAATGAACACATGAGTCATGGTCTCCACATTTCCTGCTAACTCGTTACTTGCTGAGCATTATCATGCTAAATCATTTCTCCAATATCTTTTTCACATCCAGATAGCAAGACGGACAGCTATTAGATATAAATCTGAATTGCTGCTCGATCAAGCGTATTTATTACCTAGAAATTTCCCTTTTGGTTAATAAGGATGACAAGAGGAGGAGGAGCAAAGAGAATTCTAATGATTTAATTATTAATTTCTTTAATTGCTATTAAGTCTTTGTTAAAATGAATGAAATTGATTAATGATGGCAAAAATGAACTCTAAGAGTTAATTAGTACCTTCGGCTACCCAGCATTTTCCTTTTCAGGGCAATTCAAAACTCTGGAGGGGGAAGAAAGCTTCATGCAGCAACTTTTTTCAACTAGGAACCAAACCTAGACAAGCTAGAACAAAATACTTTACTGGATAATTTTTTAATGTTGTACCTTCTCTATTGTAAGATTCAATATGCCTATCAACTCCTGCTCATTCTTAATTATACCAAAGCAGAGAAACTAAACCAGCATGAGTGGCCAAGGCCACTAAGACACAGACTCATGAATTGGAAATCTAGGGCTCAATTTCCACCAGTACCGTCTTTCCTGACTGAGGTTTTTTCTAGATTTTCCTCCATCCTCATCAATCGTAAATGCTGGGGAGACACCTTAAACTTAATCTGGAATACTTCCTTTCCCTCTTCCCAAAAATAATGCTTTCCCAATTTATTCATTTCATCTCATGTATCATCACTGTCCATCACCTGTGATGTCTCAGTAGTAAAAATGGTCATTAAACATGATTCAAGGAAAAAAAGAAAGGAGAAAGAAATTAAAATGTTTTACATAATATACTAACTCATATTCATTTTAAACTCTTCTTTACTGCTTAAAACATGGTGCATACGTACAATAAGGCACAATTAAGACCTTCTATTCCCAAGTTGGCCCTTACTATTATAATGATTCTCATGCCATTGCTGGTATTTCTCTCCATCTAGTTACAGCATAGTTACAAACTGTCTGCAAAAGTAGACAGATTAGTCAAGAGTCATGACATCATTCAGATGTGTAGTACAGAAGTGTGTTGTGTTGTGCAATACTAAGATATTTAATGCCTAAGCATGTACACATTTTAAAGACATGCATAAATAGCAAGAAAGTATGTGATAGAACAAGGCAAAAATTTAAAAGTAAATTTCCTAACTGCCCATTTCCATTAAAATAATAAGAAATTTACTAAGTTTAACAAAGCAGGTTTTGTGATGGATCGTTAAAGAAAACAAAGATGCTTTGTACTCACAGAAGAAACAGTTGATGAAATAGGAGCTCCCTTGAAACACATTTCTCAAAAATCCATTAGATGTCTTGCACAACAGATAGGACTTTTTAAAGAATTTGCATGACAAGCAACAAAGTTGCTCAAATCAAAGCCCTATGTCATTAAATTAGTTAACCATTAATGCGGCAGCACTCACCAGTGTAAATGGTAGTTACTTATAAAGTGTCATGCAAAATGGGCAACAATCTTTATAAAATGGTTAAGAATAAAATTAATTTAATTTATTTGTAGTATGTAAGTTTTAAATAAGATAAAATATTATGTCACTGTTAAGTTTACAACACCAGATGATGATGATAATGATGATGATTGTGGGGGATCCTGCTGATAAGTCACTGAATTGCAAATGGAAGGTTTCAAATGTGCCCATTGGAAATTTCAAGTACCATTTAAATACCAACCTCAGCTAAAGTAAGAAATGATGATTCACACTTGTCATGAAGGTCCATAGGCACTTCATGGAAGATTTCAAACACCTGTTGAACAATTTCTGCTGGTGGTGACTTGCGGTTTAGACTGCAACCAAGAGAAAACAAAATCTATCATTAAAATAAAAACACCATGCATACATTCAAAATATGATCATTAGACAAGGTATCTGTTGTACTTTTCCTTCTTACCACTCTCCTGACTAAACTAAAATATTACTGTACAACATGATTATATTATTTTACACTTATTGTTAGCATTCTTATATGTTACTTTGTCCTTCCTTCCCTATTGTTCATCCTATCTCTTTAGGAGTTCATAACCTTTTTACCTACATTTGTTGCTCCTTAATATATGAAGGAACCACCACATTAGATAAAACATGTAACTAAACTATATAAAAATTAATTTCCTATTTTAATAAAATTACCTTAACTTTTAATCTCTCAAATTTAATTTCAGTTTTTATTTTTAACATTACGAACACTGGCCGTAAAAACGTAAGATATGTTTAATAATTAGCAATGAGAAATTTAGCTCAATGTTTCTGCAGACCCATTCCCTTATCCTTCTTTTATAGTTTCAATATTCTATGAAAGATAAATTTTCACCTGGCTCTGCAGATTATGTTTCTAAATATCTTTAGCATTTCTTCCATGATTTGATTTGTTTTCTGCCATTTTGCTTTGGTTGCACATGAATACAACATTGACTAGTTGCCAGTTACCACCTGTTAGAATACTTGATAATTTGTAATCTTTCTGGTTTTTTATAAATCTTCCAAGATACAATTCTTATAAGTTTATTTTCAAACCACCTGGAGTAATCCTAACTTCACATTTATGCTATACCAGCACTGGAAATCATTGTAGTTTATGCAGCATATTTACGTGAGGCCAAACATTTTTTGTCTAATATTCAAATAAACTCTGTCTGTCCTACTTATACAAGAGTACCAAGTTCGCAGTGTTAGAGGAATGATGTTAGGTACAGCTCTTGTTCTGTAGGAGGAGGAGGAAATAAGGCACAATGGAAGTGGATTTAACAGTATATACAGTAAGAATTGGGCAGTTTGTAATGAAATATAGTAAAACAAGGGGATAAGAAGAGGAAAGGAAGAGATCAAGAATGTATTAATTATGGGAATTATTGTGTCAGTTATATTAATTATTGGTTGGGTTGAAATGAATCCTGGCCCAATTGATTCAGGGGATGTAGTGAAAAAGATTCTAGGTAGAATGGATGTAGAAGAATACCTTAGATATAATGCAATTTCCTAGGATATTAAGCAAGAGATATGAGAAGTTCAGGTACTAAAAGGGAGAAAGAAGAAATCAAAGGGAGAATGGGAAAGCTTGAGGACAAGAATCACAAGTTCAATTTGATGTTTACTGAGTTGAAGAAAGGAGAGGAGTTTGGGTCCAAATGGGGATGCAAGATATTTTGGAATGAAAGTTCGGAATGAAACTAGGAGGATGGAAAATTGTGGATACCTTTCAGGTGGGAAGACAGGTAGGGCAAAAGAGTGATATAAGCAAAGTTTACTACCATGAATACCAGGTATGAAATCTTATACAGAACAAAGAACTTTGAAGGAACTAATATTTTCATCCATAAGGACTTGTCAATGGAAGAGAGGGAAATAAAGATGAAGATTATACTAGAAATGAAAGGTGCCAGGACAAATGGTAAGAAAGCTTATACACGGAAAATGCCTGGATTGATGGAAAGGCAGTAACTGCAAATAAAATGGAGCTAAACACTGATGATAGAGGTGGGCAAAAGAATATGAGTAGACAATTCAATGTAACTGAACAGGGAAGCAGAAGATCAAGGGTTGGTTTGACAAAGTGTGTGCCAAGTGAATAGAGGGGAGGGCAGGTGAGGACACAAGAGAACATGTTGAAACTTCAAGGCCAAGGAGAAAGAGTCATGGTGATGTCACTGCATAAGAAGATATCTTTGGGCAGGCAATTGTCTCCAGAAATTCAACAACTGGTAAGAGGGGATATGGAGGGAGAAAGAAGAGAAGAGGAAGACACCACATGGAAGTATTTTAGAACTTGATACTATGGTAAAGCAGTACGCAAGAAGACATGCATATCCCTGGCAGCATCAAGACTTGGCAACAGAAGGGATCAAGCTCAGAAGTGGGAAGAAATTGCAGGAGTTACTGCTACAGTGGATATAGAATAGGGTGAAAGGAGGAGATTGGGTCTCTGAGACTGAGTTTTTGGAAATGCAAGTATTTGAAAAGGAGCTTGTGCCTGGGTTTTATTCATTGGTCAGTTGGAAAGGTGCATTTACTAGCATTAGTTGAGACATGGTTAGAAGATAAGGATGAGATTAGAGTGGCACAGTTTGAATTTATAGGAAAAAAAAGATTTGAGAGGAAATATTAAGTGAGCAGCTTCGGGTGTCTTTGGGCTATTGTTTAGAAAGGAATGGAAGAGCAAGATTATAGAATGGATTCTATAGTGGAGGGTGTAATGTGGGTAGTTAATATTGTGTTTTGGGATAGTTTATTACCCACCCAGAAACTCCTGGTTTCACAGCCCATACCTATTCCATCAGTTAGGAAATGAGATGGAAAAATTGGACAGGAATTTCCTATGATAGAATTTTTATTATTGCGAGATTTCAATGTAAGGAATGGGCATTTGCAAGCAAAGGATTGGGGCATATTAGATTATTTAGATATGGAGCAAGATAAGGGAAGTGCTATGAGGAGGAGTAAGGATAAAGAAGTGAATGAAGTATGAAATTTGTCCAGTATTGCGAATTCTATATTTGGTGATTTTAAATGTTATCTTGTGGGGAAGATAAGGCTGGTGAATGGAAATTATTGATAAAAGTGTTGTGGATTTTGCTGTATGAATTTGGGTATCATTAGGTTGTTGATAAATTTTAAAGTGATGAATTTAGTTAGTAATAGGGCTCATTTTCCCTAGTGATTGAATGAAGGTGTGAAATTAATGGTAAGAAGGATTTATATTCAAATAAAAGAGAATTGGGTGAAAAATCAAATAGTTATAAGTGGAAACAGGCTCGGGCTGGAGAGTTTTATTTTATCTTGAATTCAGCAATGTTAAGATTGTGTGCATGGAATTAATTTGCATATCGAATTAGGCAAGTGTAGAGAGGCATTATTTTCATTAGAATTTGTGTTTAAATGGATTGGTAATAGTATGCTTAAAAGGAGTTGGAATAAAACTAAAAGCTATAATGATTGGTTTGATAAAGAATGCAGAGATTTCAGAAGTTTAGTAATGAGTGCCATAAAGAAGTGGAGAGAAAATGCAAGATGTAAGGATAAAAAAAAAATGGAGTTAAGAGCATTGCTTAAAAGGTTATTAGACAGTAAGAAAGATGAATGGGGTAGAAAAAATAGCCTTAGAAATACAGGCCAAAATTAAATCTGGGAAGGCGCAACAAATATGGGAAATTACAAGAAATTGTACAAAAACAAGGGAGATCATTAAATGGATCACAGCAATGGGTGAAATATTTTAAATGCTCATTTGAATTCAGAGATTCTGAAATGAAGGTTTGCAATCTGAAATTAGAATTAAGATATAATGAAGCTCTGGACAGAAATTTTTCTTGTGAAATTCTAAAGCAGGTTCAAAAGGAGAGGAAGAATATGGCAGTAGGTAAGATGGATTGGCAGTTGAATTTTTCCAGTCTGGTGTCTGAGGCCAGTTCAATTAGTGTGTTTGACCAGATTATTGAATTTAATAATGTGTAGCAAGAAGATACCCAAGAGTTGGCATACAGCAATTAGTCACCTTATTTTTAAGGAGAAGAGTTCTAATGATGATCCAGGTAGCAATAGAGGTATTGCCTATTTTGGTAAGAATTTCACTGAGATCCTGAGAGAATTAATGACCAGATAGAAGAGATAATGTTGATTTCTCCATTTCAATCAGGTTTTAGGAAAGGATGTATTTGTCATTAAAACAATGACAGATATGTGTTTGGTAAATAAGCATGGTAGGTTGTATGTAGTATTTGTTGATTTAGAGAAAGCATATGATAGAATTAACAGAGAGGTCTTATGGTACAAATTATGGCTTAAGGGGATGAATAAAGAGATAACTGTTTTGTTGAAGGAGCTTTATAAAGACAATATGTTTAATGTTAAATGTGGAGAAGGTTTTGTAGCTGACGAAATAATTCAAGATCAGAGGCTTAAGGAAGAATATCCTATACTTTTCAATTGGTTTACGATATAATAGTAAGTTTACAGTAAGTTAACATATATAAACCAATAATAAACAAACTGTAAATCCTGGGCTTACTTTATGCTGATGATTTAATGGCAACATCTATTTCAGTGATACAATTACAATATGCATTATTAGAAATTATGAGATATTGTAAAGAATGAGATCTTCAAGTGAATCAGAAGAAGACCAAAATAATGGTAATTAAAAATGAAAATTAACTGAAGAGGAATGAGAAGTGGTTTCTGCTGGGGAGGGAGATACAAATTTTGAAGGAATTAACTTCACAATTATTATTATAATTATTATTGCAGACCATAGACTCTGCACTTCAGTTTGTCATTGTCAGAAAATATATTAACAACAAATACATTAATAAACCAAACAATTTAATGAGGCAAATTTATCTCCTATAATAGGATATTTTCATTTATACTGCAAATAATTGTATTTAATTACAATTTATATACAATTTTTACAATTCATTTATCCTGTACATATTTTTATCCATTCAGAAGTTTTTCACTTCTCTTTGAAACTTTTTGTTCTCTTTGAGTTTTGTTAGTGGCACTTTATTATACAAAATTTTACCAATAACTCTTGGATCTCTTTCAGTAGCTGTTTTGTTTGTATTTAGACAATAATAACTGTTCTGAATCTGAGTACCATAGTTTTGGCACTCCTTGTTTACAATCATGTCTTGTTCATTGTTAACAACAAATAAATCTATCTTATTCACATATGAATTATATTATAGTTAACATTTTAGATTCCTTAAAAATACTACTATACGATACTCTCCTGTCTACTTTACATCTGCAGAAAACGTGAAAAACAAGGTAGCTCTCATAAAGCAAATTTTGCAGGAGAGAGGAAACAAAGTTTGGAACTGCCCCCAAAGTAGCGATTGATGATCATGGCTTTCCAAGAATATAGCATTTTAAACATGACCTTTAGAATAGAAATGTTTACAGTTACTACACCCTGTAGTTTTTCATTTAAATCGATTTTTCCCATCTGTTGTACAGCTGTTTTGGTGACTTACCTATTTATGTTCATATTAAACAACATACTTTGAGTCAAACATTAACCATTTATTTTTATTCTTGTTAAAAATGTTCCAAGCTATAAGCAAGGGAGTATTACAGCATATTTAATTGTGCATATTTTGTTATAGCCAACTCTTTTTGAATTATACATCTAAGAACATACTTTAAATTATATCAAAGAATTGAAAAATTGCACCTAAAATAGTATTACAAAATATTTCATTACACATGTTTTCTACATTTCAGCTCTTTTTAAATAAAATATTGAACATGCATTTATTTGAATTTTTATTGAATTATTTCAAAAACAAGATATTAGCCATATTAATTTCATTGCATGTTGCAACTTGCATTGCATGCATCTTCATTTAGTTCAAGTCAGGATCAGTACTGTAAATATTGTCGATTCTTAAACTTTCATAGTAGTCGTGGAAAATGCTGCAGGTCCAAGATGTCTTTCTTTTCAGCACTAACAGGAATAGGATTATTATGAATCACCGGCTAATGGGGCAACAAATTTAAGCCAGTGAGTTATAATCTAAAGGAATTTGTTACCTTTGGTGTCTGTTTTCTTCATCAGGAATTGACCACTGCTCTTTATTAAAGAGCTGAAGTTTAAGAAATGTTTTCCTCCCATCACAAAAACTTTGAATGGTTTTTTGTGCTTACATGACAATACTAACTAGTACCAACCATAGGGTGATTAATTTCATTCCCATTCTCTTTTTCTCCCTTTTGATAACAGTATGATTGGAGTTGGATTCTATATGGGACATGTACTCACCAAAAATTTGCGATAATTTCATGGATGTTGTGCCTCTTCTCAATAATGAAGCTTAATATAGCATCCAGAGTATTGATTCTGTTCTGCCCCCACAAGTATGAGAATAAAATATTTCTTCTGCAGCTTATGGTGACTGCAGCATTAATTCAGAGAGACAAGAAGCTATTTCATTAGCACCTCTTCCAGATAATGTTTCTTTCCACATAGAGCAAGTAGCTTCATTAATGACTAAATTGTATATTGTTAGATTGAATGTTTGTTTTGATTTGGCTTATTTATGGATGCTCTTTAACATCTCAGGTTATCAGCATCCCATTCAAATCAAGGCATGAAATGGCCAACAAATTTTGCTCAGAGGCCTATTATTTCAGGCTTGAAGTTCTTTACGTGAGGTAAATGTATGATACGGGACCCATTGCTTTACTTCTCTTCCAAAGGAATCCACACTTAGGATTTTTACGACCAAAAATCCATCAGTCCTGGACGGGATCGAACCAGCAATCTTGGGTTTAAAAGGCAAGTATAGTTACTACTACACCAGCAGGACTGACAGAGATTGAATGCCACAACTGTCTTTTATAGAGGGTGAGCAATTCTTGACACAACCGTAGGACTGATTGGCAATGCTATATCGGCGGAGGCAGGGAGTATATTTCCCCTCCGCTAGGCTTCACTGTGGGTTGAAATCTTATGCAAGTAGTACACCGCTGACACAAGCCACAAAACTGGTTGCATGAAGGATTGTTCACTCTGTAGAATGAGACAGATGTAGTAAGGTGTCAGCAAACACTGTTGCAGATCAAAGGTAAATACAGTCATCTTATCACAGTTCTGTGCTATTTCTTTATCACATCTCTTGGCTTCGTATGATTCCTCGGCATCCACTCTTACTTCCTTAGGAGGTTGAGGCATGTTTTTTCCACCTGCATTCTGTTGGTGAAAAATAAGCATAGTTGATTTGCCTACAATGTTATCGCAAACTGTGTTCCACATGTTTTTTCAAAGTTCAATATCTTCGCAACTATTGGAATTAGTTGTGGATTTGTCACAATGTAAAACTTCTCACAAAGAATCGCAGGATGTCATTAACTCATTTTCAATCAAAATTGGACTTGCCCAGTTTTCACGTTCTTTGCAGATACATATATATCAAACAACTTTTTTGAAGGATTAGTAATGTATTCATATTTATATCATATATAGTTCCCCAAACCTGAATTGCACAACAAAAATACGATAGATTATGCCATAATATACTAACTTTAGACTATCTGAATTAGTTATGACATTTCCATTTTATAGTGAACTTCTGTAGATTGTTTGTGGATTTGTAGATATGATTGTAGAATTTCTCTGGATTTACACTGAGCTCTAAATTTTGCACTTTTCCCTATAATATTGAATGAGACACTAAGTCAAATGCCATGGACAGGTCAAGGAACAAGCCCATAATTTTCTCATCACCATATATGGCTTTTAAGTTTTGAATAATAAAGATTTGCTACAGCAGTTGCACCTTTTCTGAAACCATGCTATGATTTGCTTAGTACATTAGGCTTGTTGAAGAAATCCAATAATTTTATGCTTTGTACTTTTTCATATTTTGGCAAAGATCGAGGTTAGTGTTATTTGTCTGTAATTTCCTATTTCTTTCTTGTGTAAATTAGTCCGATTGTACTAATTTTCAGTATATTTGGGTAGATTCTTTCACTTATAGAGGGATTTATCACATGCACTAACATTTCAGTTAACCCGTTTTTACAGAGTGGTAACATTTTAGATGATATTCCATTCTGAAGAATGGAACCGAGTTATTTTATTCTTCAATTCATTTATAATTTTCTTATTGCTTCATTTGACATCCCTCTTAATAAATTAATTTGTAATATTTTCAATCTGATATACCATATTTGGTTTATTCATTTACTATGTTTACAAAGTAATTATTAAATATTGGGCAAACCTTCTGTGGACCATCAATGGTTTCATCAGTTATAGTTATATTATCATGTCAATTTTTATTTGCACTGCTATCCTTTACTATCTCCCAAATTGATTGATTTATATTCACTTATTCAGTTCTCCTATTTGTAAAAACCTTTTTCCTTAAATTAAAAAATGAACAAGAGTACTGCTTTTTTTATATTTCTGTATTTAATTCTGTAAATAACCACGTAATTTTATAGAATAGATAGTAGTTATTCGTACAGGCATTAATATTTAAATTGCACAAAATAATGATCTTTTAAGTATATTTTTCAGCTTTATTTAACAATTTATCTGCAGCTTTTATGAATTCATCAACTTTTGAGTTTGGCAAGTTTACTAATGATTAGTATCCTTTCCTTTCCAATTTTTAATTTTTAAGTGCTCTAATTTCAGATATCATTTCCAAAAGTAACTTTTTAACCCAGTTTTGAAAAATGAAATTTAGGCCATTTTGCAAATATGTAGCCACATAATTTTCTAACTTATAACTTACCATTGAATTATACAGAACACGTTCCACAGATAGGTGAAGTGGAGCTTTCACCCAAATGTGAAACATGTTCTGTATAATTCAATGGTAAGTGGAGCATAACAGTATTAAATCTGCCCACTAGCTAATTAAGAATAAATTAATTGTTTCACTCTATTGGTTCGGACACAAAATTAATTTTAAATTTATAATATCTAGTTTGTGATTCAGTTAGCCCCATTAGGCTTACTTTCATTTAACACTACCTCAATTTCCTCCATTATATATATATTTTTTTGAACATTATGATGAAATATGCATAACTGATCACTGTTACATGCATTACCTATATTACTATGAAATTATTTTGGTTAGGTTCTCAGAATTTTAACAGATTTTTTTACAATTCTGAGTCTTTTTCGTACATGCGTGAGCAAGTGGCTCCATCGAAACTAGTTTCCATGAAATGAATTTAGGAACATTTTATCGTTTTCTTTTGAATGCCTCTTATTATGATCGTAATTTCAGTTGCTATTAGGCTTTTAGCTTTTATGTTAAGATGAAGGCCATATCTGGTATTATTTTTCTCCTACAGCATAAATATGAATTACTTTAATATTGCTAAATTTACTACATATCTCATCTAAAATTTCATTACAGAAACTAATTTTGTGATTAACACGAAAATTTTCAGAAAGATCATATCTAACTGGGACATTGATGATCATTACATTTGTATGAGTAATTTGTGGCAACAGCTGGAGTAACAGCTTTTCTCCTATTGTCGGAGTCTAAATCATTGGTACCATTGCATATTAAAATCCCATCTTCTTTCCCAAGCTTCCTTGCTTAGCCCGGCTCAGTCTCTTATTTTAATATTTCCTCAATAATTTCTCCAGGTTTAATCATGCCAAATGTTGATGAATAAATAGGAAGTTTTCATTGCAATATCATTAGTGAGCCCTCTAGCTTGGTTGTCCCCATATACCATAACTTTCCTCCTTTGTATGCATTTCCTGTAGTCATTGTCCCTGATGTACACTTTTCTGAAGTTTTTAGAAGTATTTTCCTCACCATTAGTGTTGCTATTCTCTTTTATCTCTTCATTTTGATCATCATGCATATCTAGCATAGAGTAAGTATTACTTGTTTCTATGGGATACAGATTAAGAAAGTTTCGCTGTTGATGCTTAAGCTTTTGGTTGCTATGCTACGCTTGCTATCATGCTCATTTCCATTAATTTTTTCTTTCAGCTTATTTTCCTCAACTTTTTGTATCAATTCTTCTTTCATCTTCTCCAAGTCTTCCATTGAACATCCACAAGCAATTGTAATGAATTAACACTATTGCACTTTTCACATTCTATGTGGTGGTGAACATTTGAAGGCTTTTTTTGTATTCTACTTGATCATACTCTTGTTCTTTACTTCGGTTCCTTAAGTGTGTACTTACTTATTGTGTTAATACCATTTAATTCTCCAGTATGTTTTAATGAGGGATTGCACAATAATATTGAGTGCAGCATTTTAAGCTATTTACACCACCAGATAGAATCTTGAATGAGGGGGAAGAAGTCACTAATGTTTCATGAGGAGATAAAAGGGGATGTTAAAAGAGATAAGATTCATTGGTAAAATAAGAAGCAGGAGAGGGTATGGCATGATTTAGATTAGGTATCTGGAACTTAAGGGGTTCTAGAAGTAATTGCGAGCATGAAGTTTGCCCTATATGTTGAAATTTGGAAAATGTAGAACATATTTTGTTTAAATGCTCAGGAACAAGTGAATGAAGACAACAAGCAATATATGGTAAATGGTTGAAGTTAAATAAGCAAATTGCAGCAAAGAAAATGTTTGGTGACCAAAGAGAAATTATGACTCTTGGGGAGTTAAAAACAAATGGTTAGGTCAGTGAGGACAGAGGATCTGTGAGTTTGATTGTGTTTGCCTAATGTAATTCACTAGTAGTGATATTGTGATTATGTACAGTAGATTAAAAGTTTAAATGTGTATGGATGTAAGATAGTTAAGGGTATGGATTCTACAAGTGGGAACAGATTTATTGCTAATTTTGGATGATTATTTAATTGTATAAAATGTTTTAGTTCATGATATTATAGTGTTTCTTTGTTTAGTAGAAGGGGTTCTGCCAAAGTTTTCTGGATATACCAGTAGAAATCTACTAATGAACCGAGTATTGGGGCTTAGCAAACATGTTAAATACAGTTAGTTGAATGGTGAAAATTAGTATGTTAATGAAAATTGTTGTCAGAATGAATTGAAATATTGGCCTGGGTTAAAATCTAGCTATTTTGTAATATTTTTAACTTAGTGCTATTTCAATAAATATAAACATACAGAAATATGAATATTTGTTAAAATTTGATTGAAAATATAAAATTTTAGAATTTCACATATAATCAGTATTAATCAAATAGGATTTGTACTTATGCTAGTACTAACTACAAACAGATCAGCAAAACACAATATTAATGGCAGTGGCAGCCCACTATTGGTCAAAATACAATGAAAATGATACCATAAGCAACCCTTTGAAATTATAACATGGAAGAAAATATTAATCATCAAAAATAAAACTGCATCATGAACTATGAGACACAGACTTTGGAAAATTTCAATAGGTTACTTTGATCCCCTACAGAGTATAAGGCTTCCAATATAATAGGAGCAAATTTTATTCAAATTTGTCCATTTAAAACCAAGTGAGTTAAGTGTCACCACACCAACTCTATATCAACTTCACTTTCTTGACAATTTTGAAAGTATTATTTATTTGTCCCTTTTCTATTTCATGCTTTGCATGGCAAAGTGAAGAGTAAATACAAACCTTACTCTAGCCAACTTGTGCAAATTCCGGCAATGGGCTTTTCTTTCCAACATGTGATGCAAGCTGTGATGCAAACTTTTTAAAAGTCCAAAGCAGATACAATGTGCATACTCACTTGACGGATTGAAAGAAATTGAGTTTTGTACATGTTAGAACATTTTTCCCAATTAATTTTATGCTAAATAATGTTGTAAATGAAGTGCAATCAAAACAGGATTCATGTGTGTGTGTATGTAATAATTGATTTATTATTTTACTTACTGTGTTATGGTGCAGCAGAATAGCCAACGTAATGTCATAACAATCAATGCAGTCAATAGAAATATCTTGTTCATAAAATATCTAAACTTAAACTAATCTAAAATGCACTAATATGATGTAAACTATTGGATACACCAATCAAATGTCTTCCATCAGTCTTGTAAAGGGTCTGCTGATCTGTTTCTGCAGTCCTGGTACCACAAAAATTCACAAATGTGCACATCCATTCTGTTCTACTTAATGATGCTCCTACACAGACAATGACACAGTTCTCCAGCGGGATTCATTGTTATTCATGTGACAATTTGTCACAGGGCCCACAAAATGCACTGAGTGGTTCACAATAAGATGAGCTGCAAATCAGCCAACCATTAGCCCATATTAATCTACCCATGCATCTGTATGGATCATTCTGGTACACTCTGGTGCTATTCAATTAAATTGAACAGCATGTTGGCATCTCTTCTGTTATTGGATAAAGTCTCCATCCTTACTTCGTTTATCACCACGTTGATTATCCCAAGAATTCAGTTGCCCTCTACGATGCAGCCATGATGAACTAAATATCATCCTATTTTACATTCATCGACCTGAACGACTTGGCTTGGATCTCTAATATTTCTCTTTGCCATTTTTTTATGTGATTTATTTACGGATGCTCTTTAACATCTCAGGTCATCAGCATCCCATCAATTCAGGGCATGAAACGGCCGACAAACTTTCCTCAGAGGCCTCTTCTTTCAGGCTTGAGGTTCTTTATCGTGCCGTAAATGTAAGACACAGGACCCACGGCTTTACTTCCCTTCCAAAGGAAGCCATACTTAAGATTTTTATGCCCCAAAAATATCCATCGATTCTGGCAGGGTTCAAACCCGCAATCTTGGGATTAGAAGGCAAGTATGGTTATCTTTGTCGTGTATTTTGTGTTCATGGATAGCATACATACTTCACAGCAGTATCTAAACCAGTCAGACACAGTCCTAGAGCTGATGCATTGTTGCCTAGTGAGCTTTTAACAATGCTCAGCTCATAATACTGTTTGAGTGCAAAGCAATGGGTAAGCAGCAAGATTTGGAATGGTGGCAACTTTGCCTGCTCAAACCACATACCTCTGCACATGGACTGGGTCGCTTTTCCTTGTCCATCCTATAAAATAAAATAAATATGTATTATAAGTTAAATTTACAACTGTTTTCTCTACTTTATTACATGATAAATAAATTTTAAACATCTAATTGTATTCATAATTAATGCTCTCTATTTTATTATATGAAATACTTACCTGCTACAAAATTCGGGGGACGTTTAGTCCCCTCTCTTAATAAGATGGGGAATGGCGTTGTACTCAGTGCACAGCATTGGTGTTCTCAGCAGACCCTCATCAAATAAAAATTGTAAACAGCCTCTTCATTTCAGCACATCTGTGTTAGATCCACTTTACTAATAAAGCGACCCATATCGGTGTTAGTAATACTACTCTTGACTTTCTGGCTTTGCTTTGCTCAGAAGAATAAACCGTAGGACACAGAAACAATCCTACTCGGTCAAGAAATAAAGGTAACAAAGAATATGGCCTGGAATTTTCAAAACTACCCAATCCTCAATTACTTTCAGATGCTCTTGCGACTGCAACGGGTAGCCGAGATCATTAAGACACGGACTCATGAGCGGGAGGTCTGGGGTTCAAATCCCACCAGAACTGTTGTTCCTGGCTGAGGTTTATTCCAGATTTTTCCTCAGTCCTCATAAATGGCAAATGCTGGGGAGGTACCTGAACTTAGACCTGGAACATTTCCTTCCTTAAAAAAATTCCTTCCCAATAAAACATTTCATCTCATGTATCATCAGTGTCCACCACCTGTGGTACCTCAATAATAAAAAAATGGGTGTTAAACACCATTCCCAAAGAAAAAAAAAATGCATACATATGTTGTGCAGATATCTGGGGTGTTCCTGCAACAGTTGGCTGCATTACAAGATTTGATGTCTTTCAGTCCATCTTCTGCTGACATCTGCTTACCTATGTGCATTATGTCTCCTTTAGACTTTTCCTGTGATTCTCGCATCACATGTTCGAAAGTTTCTCCCAGGCAGTGTTTATCTTGCAGTTAAAGGGGTGGGAAGCCTTATTCAGTAGTACAGTGCAGTATCAGAACATAATAGTGGATAATTTAACATATACACTTCTGAAAATAATTCTATATATTCTAAGGTTCGACCGTCTTCTCTTTGCGCTCTTTTATTTGGGAAGAAGCATTTTATTTGTAGGCCATGGTAATTCTGCTAAATGTTTAATGTATGGCAAGGTTAAAACAATTAAGAAGTACAGTTTACATAAATATTACGCTATTCAAGTAACGAATATGAAAAACGTACAGGAATGGAGAGAACTGTAATGATAGGGCAGCTGAAAAAAAATGAGTGAATGGACAAGACCACAAGGTTAGTGAATAGGCCGTATGCATCAGTTTTAAATTTGGCTAATAATGAGACAGCTCTGGACATTTAAAGATGGGGAATTTGCAGAGAAGTGCAATAATTTCTGCAGCAAAAGAGAATTTGCCAAAAGCATTAAACTTAAAAATACAAGTGTTGTTATGAAAACCACCACTATTGTTTATTCAAAAGGAATGCCTCAATGCCATTTTCAAGCATACTTAGATGAAGTAATGATGATCATGATTATGTTCCTTATTACTGTAAAGTGCAGTGGTTAACCCTTGTAAAAATTTGGGAAGATATTTCGATTTAATGGATGAAATAGAGGGATCTGCACGCTTCCAAAATTCAAAATTAATATTTTATCTGTTTTCCCTGTTGATATAACAAGTTCCTTCGACATTCTTAATCTTATTGATATCATTGTATGATTCAGTTGAACTAGACACTCTTAATCTTTCTCTTGAAGAGAAAGGACAATCATCTCAAAGCTGCACAACTGTATCAGAGTTGAAACTGTTATTGTGGAAACAAACAATTTTAAGCAATAATGACATATTAACATTTTAATATTTGACATCACTGTTACGAAAGTTCACTATATTTTATACAATAATGACATAATTAACCTTTAAAAATTAATATCAGTTTTTCAATGGCAATTAATCAGTAATTTTGTAGAATATGCTAAGATATTAGGCAAACAGCATAATGAGTTTAATTTATGATTTCAGGTTTTGGAAAAGTTGGAAGCCTATTTTGATTTTGTGCTACTTTTTTTTATTTTGGCATTGATAGTATTCCTAAAGAATTTAAACTATAGCTTATAGATCTGCAATATGATAGTGAAATGAGGAATGCTTTCCAAAACAGAAGAAGTCTACAAAATGTTTACTTCGAAGATTTCCCATTACCCATTTCCATGATTAAGAAGGCAAGCTGCTGATATATTGAGCACGTTTAGTTCAACGTATGGTTAACAGTTTTACAATAATGAAAATGTCACAGAAGCCAACATTCCAATACCAATTTGAAATATACTTTTTAATTGTGTACAACACAGATCGATGTTCCAAATACTGAGAAATTAGTTCAAGAGAAAAGAATGCCAAAATCATGAAGGATGATCAAAGAATAACCTGATTGATATATAGAATACAAAAATCAACAGGGTTATGAATGTAGGTATTGTAATTTAACATAAGATAATATTCAGTATATGTACAATAAAATAATATTCAGTAAAACTTTTGTGAGATAACTTGTTTTTATTTCCATCATTAACATAAAATGCACATTTTCTCATATAAAACTATTATAAAGAATCAAATAATTTGATCATCTCTAGCGAAACCTTGCTAGGACAGAGAAAGTGGTATGCATAACGTGAATACCAGCTGCCCAAGTAAAATTGAGTGGGCAGATTAATGTAATGTCACAGGACATTGAGTTCAGGCTGATTGCTCTAGTGGGAATAGTGGTAAACTTCCCAAATCAAACTTTTTTAAAAATTGTAAATCTTTAAAAAAGTTTTCATGTGGAACTAACACAGTGAAGCTCATGTGAATTGAATCTGTCGTCTTAACACTCTTCATGTTTCACTAACCTTAAAAATATACGGAACCAGTTTCAAAGATGTTATCTCCATCTTCGGCCATGGATGACCATATCTTTGAAACCGGTTCCGTATATTTTTAAGGTTAGTGAAGCATGAAGAGTGTTAAGACGACAGATTAAATTCAGTGGTAAACTTGTTGATACATAATTTTGTTTATGTTCATGCTTTACAAAAATGCACTGTGTTCAATGAAAACGTCAGCCAGTAATTTTAAATTACTATAAATGTTTCTAATCTTGTCTATATTAACAAGTGAATACCTAAATTTAGGATATATCACCACTTCATTGTCGACAACTTTGTAAGTACAATATTTATATACAGTGAACAAATGCTCGTTAACATATGTAGGAACATTTTTTTTTAAAATAGAACATTGATAATTAGTTAATGTGAAATATCATTACATTATCTAAAAAATTTATCAAAAATATCTTGTTACAGTTATTTTTTAGGATATGTTATAACATGGAATTTTGAGCCCCTGAACTAACATTAGCTTCAAATAATTCATTGGCTATTTTGATAATGAAAATATATGGTTATCTGCTATCACAAAGAAAATGCTGGATGTTGTGATCCTAATGAAAATAACCCCATATGTTTGGACATACTTTAAAATTATCATGCTAATAAGATTAATTATTTTATATCAATTCCAGTGGAAGGCTTTCAGTACGTTTTCATAACATGCTATTAGCAGTGATTAATATGGAAAACAAATGAGAATAATAACCTATGCATGGTCTTATATATTAAGTGAAACTAAGCAAAAGGAATGTTCATAGGTGCAAGTGAGTGTCAGTTAGCTGGTACTGCATTCTATTTTTAATATTCAATTTGTCTGCTATAGTTTTTTCTTTCATTTTCAAGCTAAATAACACATTCCATTTACACCTGCCAAAAGCCTACACTTTCTTCTTACTTTTTTATTTTATTTAATTGGCAAAAAACGGAATATACTCAATAGCATCTATGTTTTTTCAAATGAAAACAACATGCCAAATTGTTTTATCATTCCATGAACTTATTAAATATGTTGGTTTCTCATATATTTATTATACTCAGTGATTAAATTTATTTGGACTTTGCTATTTGTCAGTTTGAATGAAGACTCAGGAGTGTAGGATGTTTTTAAAAATCAACAGATGCAACATTTTATGAAATTGAATTATATATATTATCTGTATCATGCTACGAAACCAATTTTTGCATATTTCAATCCATGTCATATGTATAGAGTAAAGAATATTAGCAGTTTTTTCAAAACTCGATAAATAAGCCTGCTTACTTACCACAAAAGTCAATAGATGCTATTAACAACGAAAAGCTTATTTTAGAAGTACATGCATACATTAGCTGCTGTTTTGAAACTGTGGCTTATTGGTTTCCTGCTCATTTCTACAAGCATTGATAAACCACATTTAATCCCTATTGTATTCAAAAAGAAGTTTTACTTTCAAGGTGAATGCACAGCTAGTCATTTAATATACTAAATCATCAACAGAAGACCATAATATATCTATAGTAGCTTAAAATACTAGGTACAGTCTTTCCTATGGAGATGGATGTGATTAAACCTGGGAAAAAATCCTTCAGCAAAGTAATGCTTCCATCCTGGAATGTTTCCAAACCCAATATGGTGAGGAAGGAAAAGAAAAATGATTTTCAAATTTTAATGAAGTATTATGAAATTGCAAAAAATGGAAAGGAATTTTATACTGTGCCAGGCTAGTATGCAAATAGATGAATGGAACCTGAAAATAATATGTAAGTAATGCATGTGTCGCAAATATTTCAAGATACCATTAGATTAGTGCTTTTTATTCTGTATCCTATACTTAACTATGCAGTGCATTATATACTTATACATATATATTACTATGTAGTTTGTAGGTTTATATCTATTAAACTATTAAAAATAAATAAAGCATGCGGATTATAAAAATTAAGAATGCAAACAAATATTAAACAATAAAACAGATAAAAAAAAAAAAACATGCACACCATATACAAACTAACAAAAATTAGTAATACAAAATTTTTATACTGAGCCTAGGAAATTACAATGTTACACATTAAATTCAACAGCGGCCGCAACAGGAGCAGGAACAACAACAACAACAACAATAATAATAATAATAATACATATGCTATAGGCTCTATGTGATGCTAACTTTTTTGTACAGAATCTATTGGGTACATGCATTTGCAGATTAAAATTAACTATAAATAGTAATAATCAATAATCCAATTTTTTAATTCATTGCACATTTATGGAAAAAAAATAAATCATCTATATTTAATGGGATATGAAGCAATCAAAAATTTCAGGAGTTATAATTTAATATTATATGTGATATTAATGTTAGGTTTTGCAGTGCAGTGGGACTGATTTAGGTGAGAAAACATGTGTTAAAAAACTATAGTAATAATAAACCTATACTACTAATAAAACAGAAAAAGCTATTTTTTCCAAAAACATGTTTTGTGCCTTTATAGAGATTTGAAAAAATGCTCAACTCCTGGTCAGGACACCTTGCCTTCAAGGGTATTGGCTTTAAGAGTACGATACTGTGCACCTAGTGGGTGGATAAAGAGCTAACGCACCACTTTTTTTTAAATAAACTGACATAACCAAGACTCTCTGAGGCACACTCCCACCCTTTATAGCAAATTTTCAGAATGATATCAACTGATTATACTGACAGAAACTTGCTCCACAATAGTGGTGTTATTAATTTAAAATGAATTGCAGTAAAGACCGAATAAATTTGATCACCCAATATAGTGAGAAAAGAATATAATTTCAAAATCTAATAAATCTGATCACCCAATATAGTGAGGAAAGAGTATAATTTCAAAATATGAGTACATGCTTATGCTGAAATATTCAGGCATTAATCAAACATCGTAAGATCAATGTAAGGTTCATTTTTATCAGAAAACTTCTTATAATTGAAATTAACCTATTATTTACCTGCTGTAGGCTGAATCTCCACTTATCTTGCTTCCAGTAGTATAGGGCACGGTCTCTCGGTTATTAATTATGCAGCACATTTTATTTTCTGTTCCATCAGTTTTGACTGTATTGCCATCCTTTTCATTTTCTAATTTTACATTTCCTGACATTGTATTTGATATTTTCTGAGAGTTAGGAGAATGAAAACCAGTTAAGGAATGGACTAAAGAGGTCTTTTGGAATAAATGACTAGAAGATTCATCTTCACTCTCTGAAGATGGAGGAAAATCGCCAGGTTTTGCTGCAGGACCAGGATGATACAGTGATACTGATTGTTGCAAGGCAAGAGCAGCATTTTCAAGTTTTGCTCTATATTTTGTGCTCTTCTTGGATTTTCCAGCGATGCGTTCAATCTCATTTTCAAAGTTCTCCATATCAAAAGGAAATGAACTAAAATCAAAGCTTCCATCAAAGGTATCTTCCTCAGAGCAAGCATCATTTTCTATCATGATTATTCTTTCCTTTTCAAAATTTGAATCAAGGTTAACCAATGATATATTTTGAAAATTTGGAAATGTATTAAATTCTTTAAAATTTTGTTCTTTCCCATATGCTTGATCTACATGTTTTGGAGAGAGAACTGCAAGTGATACCTTTTGTAATGATACTGAATATGGACTCTCTTCTTCAGACTTTAGGTAAGTGGATTCATTATCCTGCAATCCTTTCAAATATGACTCCAGCTCATCATCTGATTTGGAAAATGAGTATTTTGCAAATGCCGAAGCAGGAGAAGTGCACAGTTTATTTGAGTTCAGTGGGTACATTCCAGAGCTAATAATTTCATTTGAATATTGCTCATTCTCCTGTTTTTGCACTTCTTCTTGTTCTTTAGATTCCCACTGCTCCTCAGGTCCCATGAGCTCCTTCATTTGACGCTCAGCAGACACAAATGGATCATAGACTTCTGGATTTACTCTAAAACAAAAAACACAAAACATGAAAACTTTTTTATTTTATAATTTATACCTTTGAAGGAATCCACACAGTAAAACGAAAATATAACTTCTTTGTTTATTAAAAAGTTAAAATAATCAACACTCATCAGCGTTTCACTCCTTTAATTATTAAAATAATAATTTTATGTTATTTTAATAATTAAAGGAGTGAAACGCTCATGAGTGTTGATTATTTTAACTTTTTAATAAACAAAGAAGTTATGAAAATTTTTATTTAAAATATGTTAAAGTGCCCAGCATAGCCTTACATTGCACAGTACCTGAATGTAAATTTACAAGGGTCACTCTGAAAGTTTTGAGAGTGAATGCAACTTTTTGAAATGTGATCTGATCATTGCATCTTTTCAAAGTATTCTCCATTATATTCTTTCTGTTCAAACCATTGTAAATGCTAAATGCTATTATTCTTTGAGTAGGGTGCAAATACATTCTTCACATGCAGCTACTGGAGCTTTATTTGATTAAAATCGTTTACAATTTTTTTTTTGGGGGGGGGATAGAAAAAAGATGTATGGGGCCAGGGACTGCAGGGATGATGGAGCAAGCATTTTACTCATGATTCCTGCAGAAACTTTTCCAGTGCAGTGCAGGCAGAGGTGTTGTGGTCCTACAAGATTCCAGACAGATCAATTTTAGGATGCTTTGTTCTCAGTACATTGTGGTGTACCATCTGGCAATGATAGTTTTTTGTTCCTTAAGGGGAAATATCCAATGTTGCCACAAGCTGAGAAAAGAACAGGTAATTTCTTGCTGACACTTCTTGCTCACCTCATTTTTGTTGGGAATTCTCTCCTGTGAAGACCCAGGCTGATGTTTGTTACTTTGTTACTTACAGAAACTTTGTTTGTTTCTGGATTAGATCAGTATATCCAGCTTTAGTCACATGATATGATAAATATGTTTCTTGATCCCCCTTCATAAAATTTTTTGCAACATTTTCTGGCACCAATCCCACATGCTTTTTTATGATCTTAGATGAGGAGATGATGGAGGATTCAATGACTGCAGAGCTTCCTGAAATGAAGTTTTTCTTTGAGAATTGTTTTCATTGTTGCCAATATTCAGGACTTCTTGAATCTGATAATCATACAGTGATGATCTTTCTGGAACATACAAATTACTTTCATTACATTTTCATCCACTGTTGCTGTAGTGGGCAGTCCTGCACAGTCTTTGTCTTTCAGGGAATCCTTCCTTCTAAAATCTTCAAACCAGTGATAAATTACGGAATGCAAAGGACAAAGATCCCCAAAATGCATGATGCACTCTTTCTCTGCCCTAAACCAACTTCTAAGTCATTGTAACTCATGCTCTGGGTTTAAGTCCATCCATTCATTCACATTAGTGCTGACATCGCACATTGTTGGAGGGCACTCAGACTTTCACCTGTTGCTTCTAACTTCAATCTAAAGCTAGAAAATCTGTCCAATCAAAATTTTTTAAAAATTGTAAATCTTTAAAAAAGTTTTCATATGGAACTAACACAGTGAAGTTCATGTGAATTGAATTTGCCATCTTAACACTCTTCATGCTTCACTAACCTTAAAAATATATGGAACCGGTTTCAAAAATATGTTATCTCCATCTTCGGCCGTGGACGACTGGTCTGAAAGGTTGTTGTTGCGTAGTATCAGAAGCAACGTTCTGCTCTGTTGAAACTTTTATGAACTTAAAATTTATATTTTCTTCTTTCAAAATGTCAAAATTCATCAAATGATCCTTATGTTTGTAGATGTAAATCTTTTCCCAAATATCCAATTCTACTGGTCCCTGTACAGCTCTCAATAATTCAACCTTTTTCTTTATATCATGATTTTTGGTCCAAAAGTGATGTGCCACCGCTGATTTTTCTATTTGTTTGTATTTTAAATTCCTCATATATTCTTTAAGACGTATCCCCACATTCCTCTTGGTTTTTCCTATGTAGATCTCATCACATTTAGCACATGAAATTTTGTAAATTCCTGGTTTTTTCTCCTTTGGAGTATTATCTGTAGTATTGTCCTTCAAAATGTTGTTTAGACTAAATCTATTAGTGGGAGCCAATTTTATATTAACATCTTTAAATATTTTTTGAAATTTATACATCACTGTTGGGTTATATGTGAATTTTTTAAAGGACATTTTTTTCTTTCACTGTTGATAATGTAGTGCAATTTTCAATTCTTTTCTTCTTCTGGAATTTTTTAATCTTATTATGTATTAAGTTTTCATTAAAACCATTTAAAATTGCTATTTCTTTAATTTTCTTATATTCCATGTTATATTCTTCTTTACTGATTGGCAAATTGATCATTCTGCATATCAGACTATTAAAAATTGCATGTTTGTGAGCCATAGGATTAAAACCATTTTCTTTGATATAATTATCTGCATGTGTGTCCTTTCTATATATGCCAAATTTAAGGTTTTCTTTACTTTTTATAATTTTTATATCCAAAAAAGGCAGCATATTGTCTGTTTCTATTTCATGTGTGAATTTTATATCTTTATCTTGAATATTCAAAATCTTTAGTGCATCTTCAATTAACTTTTCATTAACTATGGCAAAAACATCATCAACATATCTGTACCAACACTTAAAGAAGTGTGGAAAGGATGAAGTAATGTGTGTTTCAAAATTACTCATGTAAAGATTTGCCAGAAAAGGAGATAGAGGACTGCCCATAGTCAAGCCTGTTTGTTGTTTATAAAAATGTTTATCAAATGTAAAATATGACTGATTAATACAAATGTTTGTCAGATGTATGTACTCTTTTCAGTGTGTTTCATTGATTCCTATTTCTTTTAACCATTTTTGTAAAATGATTAAAAGCTTTTCTCTAGGTATACTGGGGAACAATGAAATCACATTAAACGACACTAGTGTATCTGTAGGTATTAATCTAATATCTTTTATTTCTTCAATCAATTGAATAGAATTATTTATGCTTCTGCTTTTGAACTGTGGTAATTCATTGAATCTGTCTGATAGCCATTTTGCTAGTAAATATGTGGGGGTGTTAATATTGTTTATGATTGGTCTCAATTGAAAGCATTGAAAATTGCACTACATTATCAACAGTTAAAGAAAAAATGTCCTTTAAAAAATTCACATATAACCCAACAGTGATGTATAAATTTAAAAAAACATTTAAAGATGTTAATATAAAATTGGCTCCCACTAATAGATTTAGTCTAAACAACGTTTTGAAAGACAATACTACAGATAATACTCCAAAGGAGGAAAAATCAGGAATTTACAAGATTTCATGTGCTGAATGTGATAAGATCTACATAGGAAAAACCAAGAGGAATGTGGGGATACGTCTTAAAGAACATATGAGGAATTTAAAATACAAACAAATAGAAAAATCAGCGTTGGGACATCACTTTTGGATCAAAAATCATGATATAAAGAAAAAGGTTGAATTATTGAGAGCTGTACACGGACCAGTAGAATTGGATATTTGGGAAAAGATTTACATCTACAAACATAAGGATCATTTGATGAATTTTCACATTTTGAAAGAAGAAAATATAAATTTTAAGTTCATAAAAGTTTCACCAGAGCGGAACATTGCTTCTGATACTATGCAACAACCTTTCACAACAGTCATCCACGGCCGAAGATGGAGATAACATATCTTTGAAACCGGTTCCGTATATTTTTAAGGTTAGTGAAGCATGAAGAGTGTTAAGACGGCAAATTCAATTCACATGAACTTCACTGTGTTAGTTCCATATGAAAACTTTTTTAAAGATTTACAATTTTTAAAAAATTTTGATTAGTAGGCTTCAAGCCATATCGGAACAAGACTTAAGTTGTTGTCAATATGGATACATTACGTAACATTATGAATTTTAATAGAGATTTTGATCATATGAAAATAGATATCAAAAAGTATATCAAACTGAAAGAAAAAAGTAGACTTTTAATCGCAGATATACGTTTCCTTAACCTATGTCACAAAAATCATATATGTCCAAAATTTATAAGAAGAACAGTGAAATTTAATCGTAATAGCACAGAGCAATTGCAGCAGAAAAGAAGGTGATACAGATAGAAAAGGCAAAACATTATAAAACATTAACCAATATAGATCTTCAAATGTATGAAAAATATTTAGTTATTACCAAAAAGTTAGATTGTCATTTGGGATAATATGTTAAGGAAAGCTCTGGATCATATAGAACAGAAAGTAACGATAAAAAAAAAAAAAAAAAAAAAAGTAAACATACACAAGAAAAAAATTAATAACTTAAATCAAAATCCAAAGAAAATCAGTAGATCAGAGTCAAGACCAAATTATGTAGTAAATTTATCTCACAAAACTTTCAACCAGCAAGAAACAGCATTCCTCAACAAAGGTCTAAAAACCTGTGTAGACTTTTCAAATAATGTAGAAGAACATGTGGCAGATCAGATAAATAATATAAAATAATTTGTGTAATTCTCAAATTAATGTTTCATACTGGGAGCAAAAACTATTCCCAATAGTTTTTTAATTTTCACATAATTCCCCTTCTAAATTATTCTTGTTCAGATTTTTTAGAAAAAAGGAGCCGCCAAATTACGTAAATAAATATAAGCAAAAAGCATAATTACAGTTTTTGGGGATAACTAAGAATGTATCTTGTTTTAATTTTTGATGAAAGGATTCATTTACTCATTTGGCTAATAAGATTTTGGATACCAACTCTGATAGTATGCAGCTTAGATTTAATGACATAAGCTGCCCAATTCATGTCTTTACAAGGTTGACAGCCTATTCAAAACTTGAATTCAATAAAAAGTGCATTTTGAATTCACACGAAAAAATTCCTGATCATTTTGATTAAAGCTGATTAAACAACATAGCTCTGAATGTTTAGTAACAATGTATACTATTTGGGACAATATTGATAATTTTATTATAAGAGCTCAATATGTTAATCAGCACATTGACAACTATGGCAAATATTTTTTTACATAACACCATTTTACATCTCTGAAATATTCTTTCTAACAAACAAAAGTTTTTACTGTTATAATTTCATGCATCTACATTGCGAATGATAAGTGGAAAAGATATATAAATATGAATAATTCTTAATAGTATAATGTTTGAATTACCATGCTTAAAAATGCCTATGAGACATTATTTAGCAAATGTAAAAAGACATTTTGGCCAAAATGTAATTCAAGGCATATTACAAACTTTTACCCCCTGAATTTATTTCAACATTTAAATAAATTATAGTTTTCTTTTCAGGCTAATGCAGAAGTTCCTTAGCTATAGTATTCAGATATGCTTGGCTTCTTTTTTTTATTACATAATGCAATTACACTTTTGCCATGACTTTCTATTTTTACAGAAAGTCATGACAAATTTAAGCAATTTGTCTTTAATATATATTCTGTATCCATTTGATATATCTGGAATTTAAATTTATTTTCTAATAATGATATCTTTATTCAAAGAATAAATAATAACAGGATTGACTATAAATACTCTCACAGCATAGTTTTTATGAAGAAAATGGTAAAATAGATACATAATTTTTTTGAATTATCATAAAAAGATTTCTAATATCAAAAGAAGATTCATTATTCCTGTTGCTAGTTTCCTACCAGAGTTCAGTGGTGAATACAGGGAAATAGCAGGAATAATAAACCTTCAGTGGACATCATCTGACAATGATTGCAATATTAAATAATTTCAGAGAAATACACACAAAAAACTTAAGGTTTGTTTACGCACATATTTTGACTATTGATGTTCTTCCCATTTTTTGTGTTCAAATTGCCAAATGGTGATTTTCCAGTTCCTTGCAAAGATGGAGACTGCCATTCTGAAATATTACATTTTTTCTCCTTGTTTACAGGAGGGTTCTGCTCCACAGCACTGCCCTTGGTCCTGCATTAAAGAAATTATATATTATTGAATGGCTCCCTATCAAGTTACACTGTATAAAACTATTATTTTCATCTTTAATCAATATCAAATTAGGGGTGTAAATGAAAGTCTTTATTGTATACCACATCTGTATATTTGTGCGTCCTCTGAATAAGTTACTGGGAACACAAACCCTGAATTTACAACTGCCCTCCACCATTGTCTTATAAGGAATCAGTAACAAGTATTGCTCAACAAGTTCTGTCCTATTTTTCAAACCTTACATTTTTTCGGGGAATGTACTGAAATTAGAATAGCACTGTCCCAAGTGGAAAGACAAGTGACAAGAGCTTCCTTCCTGAAATATAATTTTTGGAATTAACAGTAAATCAAATTTTGAAATAAGATTGCTCATGTAGAATTCTTAACTAAAAATTAATACAATACACTGTAAATCATGATATTTGGTTGGATATTTAACACTGGATCTTCAATAACTTTATAATATTCTGGACCTCTTTCCAATGCACTCATATCCTCAGGAGTTTCTGTGACAAAAATCCAAACAAAAAGTGCAATTTAAAATAACTTCACTGTTAACTGATGTCTTCCTAATTAACAAACTGAAAATACATTTTATTGAATCAAAGAGAAAATTACTCAGTAGTCATGTATTATGTATGTACTCCTATGCATGCTTTTTTCACTGTCATACTGTAACTGTTGGGAGAATCTCAAATGTTCCAGAAAAATTCTTTAAATATCATAAAATATATATTTGCTTAATTATCACTGTTTTATGTATGTAAGTGTATTTGACCTGTATCTAAGATTCATTTGCACAAAGCTGAAAGTAAAAATGCTGTCATAAGAGTTTTATATAATTCTAGGTTTTAATAGAAGACAACTTTATTTAATAGGTTTTAAATTCATATGCCAGATTGCCGCAAAATCTGGAGAGTAGCAACATTCATGTTTACCCTGGCACAACTTAAAAAAAAAAAAAAAAAAAAAAAAGACAATAAAACCTACAATCAATAAAAAATTTCAAAGAGTTTATACACATAAATGTGTAAAAATATAAACATATACGTTTACTATAACAAATTATTTATGAGAAAATCAATCAAATTTCACTAATATTGTTTCACTTACTTGGACATGTTTTGAAGACTGTTGCCTTCATTATCAGCACGGTTCCACTGTAGGCTACCCAGCGTGGTATTAAGATGTCTCCCTGTGGATTTTATGAACTTTGTGATGAGGTTACTGTTGTTTGGAAGATCAAAGTTTACCAAATTTTCCTTGTTTTTATTTATGAATATATTTTCCCTGATAATTCTATGGGTTTTTGAAGAGTTTCAAAGAGTTTAGGCTCAATTTGGAATTTGTTTTTTTTTTTTTTTTTTTGCCAGAAATGGTACACTACTGCCGATTTTTCCTTGTGTTTATAATTTACATTTATAGTAATATAACAATATCTGAATCTCACCAAAATTTGCGTCAAACCTACTTCACATTCAGATGGAAAAAAAACAAAACAAAACAAAACAAAACAACCCCCCCCCCCTCTCTCTCTCTTTCTCTCTAGAAGGGTTTAGAATGGGAAATCCACTCTCACCATTCTTAGCAGATATGTAAACGGGTTTCTTGGAAACAAAATTAATTGAGGCTTTCCAACATATATACAAATTTAAATGTAAATTGAAACTTGCAAGGTGAAGCTAATCATATTGATATCATTGTATGATTCAGTTGAACTACACACTCTTAAAGCTTCATTTACTTTTCATAAATGTTCTGCAAACCTGAAGATGGGAACTAAATGTTCTCGCAACCGGTTCCATAATTTATTTAAAGTAAGTGAAGCTTTAAGCTTGTGTAGTTCAACTGAATCATACAATGATATCAATTAATGTATACAAATGTTGGTATTGTTATGTTGATGTCTTTGTAATAGTAAATAAAAAAAAAAGGAAATAGGATGCAATTAAACTAATCAACCTACAAGAAAGCACCATTTAATTCACAATAGAAATAGAAAAATAAAAGGTTTTTTCCTTTCCGAGTACAAAAATTATAAAAAATTACAATATACTGAATGTGGCATATTCAAAACAGAAACCCATACAAATAATTATATAAAAAAACAACAGCCACATCCAAAATATAAACTTGCAATGATCAATAGCCTCACTTTCACATTAGCAAACCTTCAAACATGCAAGAGAGAATATGAATCAGAGTACTGAAAAATCATAGATATATGAGGTGGTATCCACAATATTTGGGACTGGTGCTGCCATCTCGACTGTAGTTACAGTAGAGTTTTGTACTGCTAGGTGGCAACACTAGCACATCTAATGAATGTTTAAGTTTCATGCAGCTGGGTAGATGTGTTGAGATTCTATAGTACTTTTCATGATACTCTGCGTGTAGTGTGTGGCGATTTTATGATGGATCCAAGATTAGCAATGTACTCTTAAAAGCTCTTCAAACACCCATAGAATTATCAGTGTGGGAAAATATATTCATAAATGAAAACTAAAAAATGAAGTTAGTTTTCATCTTCTAAACAACAGTAACCTCGTCACAAAGTTCATAAAATCCACAGAGTGACATCTTAATATCATGTTGGGTATCTGACAGTGCAGCTGTGCTCATGATTAAGGCAACAGCCTTCACAGCATGTCCAAGTAAGTAGAACAAAACTAGTATATAAATAATAATATTTAAATTATTATAAATAATTATACTTAAAATATTATACTATATTCACTGTGAAAATTCCTGCTATTTAAATTTATATGTACATTTGTTCTCCAATATAACTTTAATATACAAGGATAGTACAACATTGATCCATCGAGAGTTATCAGAGCTATGTGGCAACACTGTTCATTTTTACAAAATAGGTGGTGAGATTTATAAAAATTTGGTATAAACAGTTAATATATAAAGTTTAATGCGAAATATTAGTTTTTTCAATATCAAAGAAATTTAAATTGCTGACCCATTTACCTCATCAACAAAATTCCTGTGATCAATCTGCAGGTCAGATATAACTTATTCAAGACTAAATTCACAATTAACATCCTCACAACTTGCAAAAATAAAAGGAATTATTTTATGATCTCACTTCTAATTCCCATAAATGTTTTCTTTCAATGGTGAAATTGTATTTTGGTTTCTTGGTATCAGCAGCTTTAACAATGATGATGATTATTGCTTAAGGGCTCAAAACAGCTATGGTCATTAGCGCCCAAACACACTAAAAACTGCGCCAAAATTAAAAAATAAATAATTAACACAAAATCAGTGCATAAGTTAATGAACAGTTGCACTTTGTGCAATAAAACAAAACCCCATAATAAATAACAATGGTAAAATGTTAAACAAACAAAAGACTGGTACTAAAACACAGCCGCAAGAGCGGAAAACACAACAGTCTTATAATGGTCTAAAATTGTATCAATAAAACCCCCAAACAAACATTAAGGTTAATATGGGCTACAACAAATAAAGACTGGTAGTAAAACACATCAGCAAGAGCTGAAAACACACCAATCTTATAAAAGTCTAAAATGGTAACAAATAAAACCCCAAAACAAATAACAAGGGCAATATTCATCACAACAATTAAAGACTGGTACTAAAACAAATCAGCAAAAGCTGAGAAAAGAACAGTCTTAAAATAGTCTACAAATGATGTCATTAGTAAAATGATAGAACCTCACACCTTGCTCCAAAAACCACAAACACAGATAAAACGGAGCACTCGCTCAACAGCAACCACATCATCTGCAAGTAAGTCCTCAATAGAGGAGGGCAAACCTAGGGAAAGTCTAAAAGCTGCCAGATGATGGCATTCAATTAAAATGTGACGCACTGTAAAGGGGCGGTCACAATGAGGGCAAGCTGGAGTTGGTTGACCATTAATAAGGTGACAGTGACTAAAATGGCAATGTCCAATTCTCAGATGAGCTAAAATTACTTCTTCGCGATGAACTGCATGAGAAGAAGTCGACCAGGTAAAAGGGGCGGATTTACATTTGCAAAGCTTATTGGTGGGTATTAAATTCCAATCATTGCGCCAGCACAAGAGGATGCCTCGACGTAAAGAATGTTTAAAATCCCCGAAGTAAAAACGTTGCTCATACTCAGCTTTAACAATGAAGGTCCACCTGAAAGTTTTCATTAGCAAACACATTTTATCCAGGACTGGTTGACTGTGTTTCCTATTGGTGTAACTACAGAACCTTTTCCCATTATGGGCTTGCTCAACATTCATGGGTTCATCAAAATCAATTTATTCCTCACTTTCTATTTCAACAATTATAGTATATTATTAACTTTTATTAACTGTGTAACAACTCCTTGTTTCTGGAAATTATGTACACAATGTACTTTATATTTCAAAAAAGTACCCAGTTAAATGACAAATAAACAAAAATAAACTTTACTAGCTAGTGCAGGGTTTTTTTTCTATTACAATACTAAACAGAAAATATACCGGATCTAGTTTTATCAGACACGATGTTATTAATTATATAATTTTCTAATTCTAGTATTAATTATAATCAATGAGATTAAAAGTTTCTTTATCTGGCTTTGCATATATCACAGGTTTATTTTTTAGCTGTTTTAATGTCCTTTTGTAATTATTGAATTTCTTTTGATTTTTAGGATATATAAAAGTAATTTCTTCACTAGAAAAGGTTGTGTCATAGAGGCTAATTACATTATCTTCTGTTTGTACACATGGGGCCGAAGACCAAAGTTTTCTTTTGGTGTATACATAAATTGCAAAGTTTTTTTTCAGTTTCCAATTTATATTTTTCATGTGATTATTTAAACTTTGGTGCAAATAGTATTGTAAGTTTTCCCAAACATCACAATCATATTAGAAATTTCACTACATAGTTAAAGTCATTCCCTATAATGGTGTCAGCAATGATAATGCAATAAGCTGTGGCAGATTTGGGCAAGTATATCTGCTATTTGATCTGTATGGGGCCATTCTAAAAGTTATCATGCTAACCAAGAAAATACAAGATTTAACAGATTTTTTTCTCAACATTATCACCTAGTAAATCAATACACATGCGTAGTCCAATTTTTAATATCCTCAGTATAATAAGTTTTGCCCACCTGTGAAAAATAAGCATCTATATCAGCTTTAACCTCATCATTTGATGTTAATCTTCATCCACCCAGCCATTTCTTCAGCTTTGGGAACAAAAAATAATCCTGGGAGCCAAATTTGACTAGCAGATGTGGAAGGCACATTATCATGATGAAAGAGAACTTCCTTTTATGCAAGGTGGAAGTTGAGCCTGAATAGCATCCTTCAGTTGGTCCTAGTGAAGCATAATATTTCCCGGTGAAGGTTCTGGCTTTTGGAGGTATCTATGAACACCACACTATGAGAATCCCAGAAAACTGTAGACATGACTTTTCCTGCATTTGGAACCATTTTTGTTTTCTTTGGTGCACTTTCACGTGTTGCTATCCACTGTATGGACTGCTCCATTTCTGGTGTAGATGGGTTTAATCTACTTTTATGAAACATTGAAGAAGCTCACTGGAATTGCATTATAACAAGTCAAAACACTCTTGGGAAATGTTCATTTGAAGGTGTTTTTGGTCCATTGTAAACAAATGCTGAACTCATCAAGCAGGAAACTTTCTCATACCCAAAACTTCAGTAAAATGTAGTCGATATTAGTCTATGTTACAGAAAATGCTAACACTAGTTTGTTTACACAATTGTCACAAACAAGTGACTACATGCACTTACATGTCTGAAACTTTGCAGCGTGCCATCTAAAGGATAATACTTAACTACTACCAAGGTAATTTGGCTATTTTCATGACACCCAAATCAGGCCAGAAACTTTTAGAACACCCCTTATTATATGAAAGAAATGCCCAGAAAACAAGCTGCTCAACTTAACATATTCTTTCTCATTAATATGAAAAAAATACTGCAACGAAAAGTGCGCTACTCACCAGTGACATAACTAGAATTTTTCAAGAGAGAAGTTTTCATTCTGTATTTGGAATTACAACATAAAGGGGTGTGAAGAAACATTTAACAAAATGATGCTATTTGCTTATTAATTTTATAAAATGAGTAGTTGAATATTGGAGGCACAGAATTGAAGACTAGCCTTTTTGCTTTAAACAACATAATGAAGTATTTAATATTTCAGTAAAACAGAAATATATTAAATATTACAATATATCATTCCTATACAAAATAAATTTTATTCTACATTTAACATATTTATCAGTACTAAATAATCCTAATGCAAAAGATTACATATCACAAATTAAAAAGTTCATTAAAAATGAAAGAAGAAAAAATTTCATCCTGAAAGAGTGCATAGGCCAAAGTGGGGAGGGGGAAGTTCTAATTTACCCTAACACCTATGTAGTTATGCCCTTTTTACCGCCTAATTGAGAGTATACAAACTTTGATTTATGACTGTGCTGTTATTATGAGCAATTACTTTCTTTTGAACATCTTTTCCCTCTCCTCTTCCCCATCTTGTTTACATGGCCATGGCTTTCCAGCTCATACTTGGTTCCTATTGGTTTCTTTGTCTTTCAGGATGACATATTCATCTTGACAGGTTTGTTCTCTCTTCTTTCTACAGAATGGAAAACAGATGCCAAGACAGCATGGGATATAGTTGCTTTGGACTTTTCTTCCTTATTACTAAGCTTGGAGCCTTCTTTTAAGGGTAAGGCTTGTGACCCAGATTACTATGTAATTTAGAAACCATATTATTTTAATTTTTAAATTACATTTTACTACATTGACATAGTTTGCTTTTGTAATTATTCTAAAAGAGCAACAAACTTGGATTTTGAAAGTCAATGTGTTAAAACTGATTGTAAAGTTTGGCAGTATTGAAAGTATTTTTTCATTACCCCAGTGGAAGATTTTATCAAATGCTTGCACCCAGTAATTCTTTATTACACATTTATTCAATTGTTGGATATTTATTGTACAAATATTTTGTGTTTTATAATTTGTTTAATGATATATTGTGGAGTTACATCTTACACAATTTTCAAACCAAAATCTATTTAATGTATGTATTATGTCTACATTTATTATTGTTCAATGTATTATTTCACAATTGCAATTCATTATTCTCCCATATTGTAAAGTTACTTTCTCCAGTCACATTCTTTGGGTTTTCTTACAGTGTTCTATCAAGGCTAAATTTTATTCAGGCATCAATGGAAGGTTGTCTAATTTTGTTATTGAGCTACAGAACTGTCATGCATAACAAGAAGTTACTTGCACTTATGGCAGAACATTATGCACACATAATGCCTTTCTGCATTGACATGCAGCAGATACAGCCATTTCCATCAATATTGTTCTAAGTATTGAGATACCAGTATTCAGAATCCAAAAATTTTAAATGATTGAGTGAGCTTGAAAGAGAAGCTATTGAAGTGTCATAAGGTGCCACTATTGTCTCTGGATAAGGTAAAGTTTGATAATTTGCTCACCTGCTTCAGGCTTTTCACAGAATGAGATAAAGACCAAAATAAAAGACAACAGGTTCATTATGCAGATGAAGTTTCTGGTGTTGTAGAAAAGTCTCCTTGTGAGTGCTTTGATAATCTTTCACCCAAAGAATATAGAAAGTTGTGCCAGTTTCTTTAAAATGTAAAATCATTAAGCAAAGTGGTTCTTGCTAAAATTTTAATAATTGATGCAGCACCTGAGACTAAAGGACAGACTCATGATAAAGATTGTATGAAGGAACAGGATTAGTGGCAAGAATGCAAAGTGTTGATATATCTTCTCAATATGTTAGCAATGGTTTCACTTAAACGCTTACTTCTTGCATTATTTGTACCTATTGTGACAGGTAATGTCTAGCAATAAGTTTGCTTGCCTGAGTGTGGAGAGGAAGGATGTGTGAAGTGAACGCTCGTGAGTATGGGAAGTGGGATGTCGTAGTTCTAAAGAACAAGGAGCAGGTGGTTCAGGAGAAAAGCCAGAAGCATGAAGAAAGAAAAAGAACAGAAAATATGGAGGAAATAAAGACTATGTTCAAGTCAATAACCAAAGATAGATATAAAGGAGATTAAAAGTACGGAGGCAAGAACTGAAGAGAAATTGGAAAACAGCATTGAAGAAATGAATCAGAAGATGGGATGGGTTGAAGAGGAATGGAGTAGAGAGTTGGTAGAATGCAGGAACAGAACAGTTCAAATGGAGATAGTGGCAGATGTGAGCAAGAGGCTGAATGCAGTGATATTTGGAGTAGAAGAAAGAAAAGAGAAAAAGACATGGGAAAAAGTAGAAGAAGTGATTGAAAGAGTATCAGGCAATAAAATGGGAGGGATGGGAAATTGGAGATGTCTAGAGAATTGGATGAAGGGGCAAAAGTGCAAGGTCAAATTTAGTTAAATTAGCCACAATGAATATGAAATGGAAAGTATTACGCAATACTGGGTAATTAAAATGAAAAAAATTTTTAGTGAAAATGACCATGATAAAAGAAGATCGAGAAGCGGAATTAATAAGAAAGATGAAGGAAGCCAGAAACAAAGGTAGAAGAACATTATGCTTGGCAAGTACTTATGGATAGGCGAAAATCAGTCGTTGCATGAGCAAGATCAAGAAACCTGACTAGAGGAGAAGAGAGGAGGAGTGAAGATGGAAACCTGTTGATGCTGCATCAAGGTCAAGGAACGAGGAATGGTGGAGAGGAAAATAGGAGGAAAGAAAGAGGATCAGCCAGCATCCAGCAAGGAGCAGGAGCAACGAGCAGGTCGGTGACTTCACCAAATGTGAAACAGCTCAGTAAGGTAAATGATATGATGGAGAGAAGTGGATGGGGAGAGTCAGTGGTCGAGAGGTTTGAGTGCAGTGTCATCACCTGTGGGAAGTTTAATCGAAATAGAGTGATAAAAATTCATAATCAAGAAAAAGCAAAAGCGAGACAAGAACAATTTATTTGGAAGAAATAGCAAATAAGGACTTAGAGAAGTTTATTGGGAATTTTATATTGTAAGATTGATGAAGCATGAACCAGAAATAAAGTAAAGGGAGAGGACAGTTATGTGAGAATAGTGGAATGGGTAGAGTGGGAAGTAGGATCTATTGCATATACAACCGGGGTTTTAAATGCATAGATCCTTAAATAACAAGCACTCCAAGATTGTTGCATAATGTGTAAAGTTAATGTAAGAAAATTATGTAGAAATAAAGTTTCATTCATTCATTTAGCAATAAAGTTAACAATATAAATAACAAGAAAATGCATTTTGGAAATACAGGAATGTTTGTAATAGTGTTTGTTTTAAAGAGAGAGAGATTTCTGTGGATATACAGTATGGAAGTCTTTAGAGAGAGTAAGAATTTTTAAGAGCATTGTAAATTACTGTAATTAGAAAAATATTTTACGACTAATAAAACATGGTGTATTTTGTGCATGTTCAAAATCACTTTTAATACAATCTACTAAATTATACAAAAGTACACAAAAAGTTTGTAAATTCAGTTTCTAATGTGGCATACATTTAAATGACTACGAACAGTCACAGTGTATTACAGCTTTTAAATAAGTGACTAGTAATTATCTACTTAACATTCTATTCAGCAAACCTGACATCAATTTATAAATGGCATACACATAATTATGTCTCAAATTCTAAAAAATAATGCTAAGAAGTCAATTGCTGTTTATAGTTATAGATTCTGAAACAGTACTTTGTCCATCCACATGCAGTACCACATCATTCATAAATGCATATTTTCTGACTTCTGAGTTGCTATACATGATTAAAAAAAATAGTCTTAAAAACATGGTTCTAAGAGATACTTACAATGATATTTTTCCTGATGGAGAGGCTGCATGATGTATAGTAGCAGTTGGCACCCTTTTTTTCCCTGTAGCTGGTAAACTTCGGCTTTCCTTGTTTCTATGAGGCTTTAATCCTGAAACAATGGCTATAGCATTGAATTGCATTCATGACAAGAAATGCAATTAAAGTTTGGAACCTTACTGTTATGTTGCCAAACATAAGATATGACACTGCCACAGGTTTTTTTGATCCTACAAATCAATATCATCAGTTACATCAAGGTTCTTTTATTTTAGTTATTATTTCTGAGATTGGCAATAATTGCATATTGAGCTTTGGCTGGAGTATAGAATTTTGTGCTATGAAAGAATTGTTCTAAAGATCATGATATAGTTCTTCAATACATTGGCAATGTTACTGTAAGGAATGTTATGAGAGAACTGAAATTGACAGAAGAAATTGGTTTGAAAACAGCAGGTAGTTTAGTTACAGTTCTCAGCTTTATTTATTACTGGTTAAATTCTATGATAAGAATTAGGTATCAGCATCTGGAGCACATATGCAGAGAAGTACAGCAAAGCAAAAGTTTGAGCCAATCATCTGTTCAAGAACAGGAAACATTTGCTTCTTGAAGGTAACCGTTTTCACATTTCCGTCATCAATGTACTGTAAACCATGAAAGTGACATCATAAGTAGTATATTGTTTGGCAATGTAACAGATATTATATCCATAAACAGCTACCAGTAGCAAATCCCATTTTACTAGAACAGTGGTATGATTGAAGGAAATGTCATATAGTATTTGACTGCATATTTAACGTTAGAACATTCCTACAATTTCATTTAGGCAAGATATAATGGCACTTTTCGTGCGAACCTAAACAGGATACAAGCTCAGTTTTCTGAAAAATTATACTATGTATTCAAATGAATATATTATTTTTAAATTATGAATTGTTTTTAAATTTTTGTTAACCTTAATTGTTATTATTTTATAATTATTTTAATAAATGACCAAAAAGATTAATTTTTAACATTTTTGCCAGTTTAGGTGCACTTTTACCATTAACTATTAATCTCAGCATCCTCAGATTTTAAAATCAGTTTAAACACAAGTTAATCAGCAATGCTGGTGGAATAATATGTAATTTAAAGCAAAAGTTTAATTTTTTTAAAATATTTGCACATAGTGTAATTATTTTATGCAAATTTTAAACCATATATATTTTTGGGGGACTTTCATGAATGCATAAGCTATATAGAGCAATGTGATTTGCACAAAGTATTCATAGCTCTATCTTATAAGTTTTTAAGAAATGTGCACCCAAAGTTAAATATATGCAAATTATAGCAAGTAACAAAAAGATATGTGTATTTGTTTTATTCTTTAAATAAACAAAAATTATACAGAGGGATTCTCTTGCTAGAGGCCCCAAACTATTGTTTGTAGCAGGCTCTGGGGCCTCTAGAAAGAGAATCACCGAATATATGCGTGTACTCTGCAAACTATATACATAGTTTCATACTATGCATAAAAATTTATTTTTTGACCCAAAATCTGAAAGTAGTGAAAAGGGAGTGTGGGACTCGGCCCACCATATGTAAATGTCCATCTAAATCTATTTAAATGCCATAAACAGACAGTGTCATTAAGATCTCTTGTAATTTTTCCTGTAGTTTTTTAAATTTTCAGTGGTCTTATCTTTTTTTTCCCCCTCTTCATGGAAATACTGGGTATTTATTTTACCACTTCATTTACGTGCAAAGAAAAAAATTTCAACAAACAATCATTGAAAAAGTGAGATTGCACTGTTCTGTTTTTGTGAAAGAACATATGAATTAATAAATAACATTACAAGCTGTAATACCTCTTTCATTCCATGTTACATAATTTTATTACCTATATATGGTTAAATCAAGATAAAGAGCTTGAAAACATCCATACTAAATCTATAATCTTCAACAACACACACTGGTTGATTTTAGCAACTGGACAAATTATCACATAACTTTTGCAATTATTACATACATAGAGAATGGTATACAAATGTTCCTACATTTTGGATGTTGTTTGCACTCTTTAAGTACTATATAAGCAAGCATTTGAAAGGCAAATCAGCTAGGAAAAAATGTTAAGTCCAGGCTGTAACCTCAAATTTATCTTTTTGATTCACCTTCCAAATTTTGTTTACTACACAAACAATATTTAAGAGCATTTTAAACATTAACTCTGAAAATGAACAAAATCTAAAAATGTCATGAATCTCATAAGGTAACTTTTCACAAAATTGGTCATTCTTAGAAGGTTAACACATTTGTTATTCACTAAAATGATTATATTTCAAAAAAAAAAAAAAAAAAAAAAAAAATGAAGCTTAGGGATTTAAATGATAAATGTAAGACTAAAAATTCCTTGAATATAACATTGCTGGATCCAATTAGATTTTATGTTTGCACAAAGCACATATGCTTCATGAAAGCCACAGCATAAAACCTGTGGTTTGAGTCCCTATTGTGATCTGAAATTTTTCCTATTTGACTTTAATTTCAAAATTGCTGAATTCACTTTATTAATCAGAATTACTAAGTTAGAAGATTTCAAGTTGTATATTTACAGAATATAGGGCTAATTGGTCTTAATTAAAATGCTGTTCATACTATAGATCAGAACACTCAGCAAAACATATTCAATACTAACAAATAGGGGCCAGAAATTCAAGTATTTGCATATATTTTTCTAGGGTTCATCTATATGTATATTCTTTATCAGTATAAATTATAATTTTATATTATAAATGAACAATTAGACTTGACTATCACTTTATAATTATATTTTATGAGATTTTATGTTACATATAGAACCACATATTTTCACATTTTAATGCCTGTATGACATATTTGTAAGACTTTCAAGACTTCTTTTCCTTTGTACTTCTCAAACATAATGCAAGTAATTTAACATCTACAGGTAGTAGCGCACAGTTTTATAGAGCACATGAGAAAAATGCAGTGTGGGAAAAGATTTCAAGTATTAGCAATGGCAAACATATATATAAATTAGAAAAAAGTCTAGCAACAAAAAAACTATTCAAAATCAACAAAAGCACTATAAATTTTTATTATGAAACATTTTTTATATCTTGATACTCCACTATGAAAAATTAATATCCTTATTATAAAAAAAAACTTTCTTTGCATACACACCCAATAACATGTACCCAAATTACATTATGTAAATTATATGTATCACTTTATTACAATAATATAATCTCTGATTAAGAAAATAAACTAGCAAATCAGTTTTGTAGTTGTCTGTTGATTTGGAAAGCCATTTTATTACAACCATAGTAGTCAGTATCCTAAATTAGAAACAACAGACCATACATTATCTTCTTACAAGGCATTTATACGTACAATGCTACCGTGACTCACAATCAGTGATCACTGGACACTTGGAATTATTATGGCCTTCTGGTATTAAATATTGGCTATTTTTATTTCTTATGTATGTATACAGGTAGTTAAATGGTAAAATCAGGACAAAATGAAAGGCATTTTTCCCAATCTAATTCATATCGCACATGGTTTTCATCACTTCACTGAGACAACACACAATTCTTACCCATTTGTGAATTATCAGTGGCCTTTTACAAATAAAAATTTTAAAGTCCTCATTAAGAGTTCATTTGGTTAGATCAAACCTAACACTCCACTTCCACCTAGGCCAATGGGAATTGTGGCCTTGTATTATGCTTAGCACTTATAGTCAGTTTGAGTTTTTTTTAAATAACTGAACTTAAGTAATATTGCATCACTCAAAACAATTCAAAATACATGTCAGACTGAACTATAAAAAAAATCTTGATTTTATATCTATTCACTTTTCCTTTTTGCCAAGAGCAAATATATGTACTACAAACTGTTGGAACTTACTTAAATATGTCACTATCCATTTTTGAAGTAACTAAATCTAATCTGAGATTTGTTTCTAGTGGTATAAACAAAAAGTAAAAGAATATGAGTATTATAATTTCTAAAAATTGTGGTTTATTAAAAACTGCAACCTTGAGACACTGTTAAAGGAAAACCATCTAAGAGATTCAGCTCTCTCTGTGGAGCACTTAACCTCATTTAAATATACTTAAAAAATCCAAGAAGTTTCTCACATTACAAAAGGATTTTAAGTATAACAAATGCAGGTTTTTACTTGAAAACCTATGTAAAGTATGTGGCTGTAAATTGAAACTCATCACCAAAGTTTGGAAATGGGTCATATTTGTGCTTTAACCTCTAACAAATAATATAACTTGCCATTTCTACTGTTAACAGACATAAATTTTTTCAGTTACTAGTGCCTATTCATTGGTATATTATGAGCTCATAATTTTATTATTATAACTCAGTTTGTAGTTCAAATTCAGTATAAATAAAGTTTTGGTGTTATTACAGACTAATGGTGTTCCAGTGTTATTAATTTTACTATTGTTTATTACTGTATTGAAATATTACCACTAGAGCAGAGCAAAATAAAAGTCTACAGGAATAATTCCTATACTGTTGAAGAGTTTACAGAAAATATAGGGTATTCTGCGTAGAGGCATTAAGAAAAAATGTTCACCATTTATAAACAGAGGAATTTATTGTCATGATTTGATACTGAATCTCTCCAAGTTGACACAATAATGGTAAAGGACATGTGTATGTGTGCCAATGTTTCATGCAAGGACAAGCCCGATGCTACCTATTCAGTAGAGCAACAGACATATTATGGTAAGCATATCGATGCCACAAAAATTGCTCACCTTTTTTCTGTTAGCAGAACAGAGGACTATTGTGGATGCACAATGCTAGGTTTGCTGAGTGGAGCCTAATTTCTACAGGGTAACTAGAGGTGCATATTGCACTTTTTTCTAAATATTTTTAAACAAAATAACATGTATTAGGGCAGAAATTGGAAGAATTATGTAATCATAGCTGTTGTAAATGAATGCAAATTTCAAAGATGTCAAACCTGTTAGTGCAGACTGATACCACTTTGAACAACTCCTAAAACCCAAGTCAGTACTCATTATGAAATAAACTAATATTGTATGTGTAGAAATGTGAGGGGAACTTGTTCATTGATGGAGTTAGCATGACCTTGGCCCTGCATGCATTCAGCTGCAGATGTAGGAAAGAAAAAACCGATTATAGCTACATGGACATTTGCATGACTGGCACCAGCACTGTATGATACTGTTCATATTCATTTAGCTCATACTTCTCATTTTCAACACAAAGTGTGAAACCTCAATACTACAAGCAACACGCTGATATACTCTCATTGGCCTATATATTTTATTGTACTTTAAAGATTGATGGAAAAATATTAGAATTAAGTAGAGCAACATACCTTGGGTTCTATTATCATCCTTAATAGTGGATATTCCTAGATTTCTATTTATGTTGATCTTGCTATTACATGCAGCTGGACTTTTTGATTTAGCAGCATTATTCACACTGGAGTACTTCTCTTTAGTAGTTACTCTTTTAGACTTTGAAAGAAGTGGTGCCCGATACTGTAAAAGCAATTATTTAAATTTTTATTTATATTTACTACTTTTATTAGCTTTAAACAATTACCTTTGTTTTCAGTATTAAACACTGGCCTGTGCCAAAAAGTGAGTTTTCACACTTGGTATAAATCTAATAGATTCTCTTTCAGCAGCTACAGATGAGCAACTTTACTATAGTCATAAATATTTCTCTCCTAAGTTATATACTGGAAGAAATTATATATGATGGTAGGCTTCCATAGACATACTTAAGAGTGAAACAAGCAAAATTCTCCCTAATGTTCCCATACAAAATGTGATATACTAACTATGGTATACAAATCACTGATGCATTCAATCTGGCTCATATAATAAATAATTTAAACATGTTTTGTTCCATTGTGTTGTCACCCTCTTGACTCATTAAATTGGTAAAATAATCTTATCCTTTCTGGTAAGTGATAAATGTATCTTTTTCCTGCCAAGATATCTGAACTTTGAAACTTCACAGCAGATGATAAAGTATCCTCCAGCAATAAGAAGTCTGGCTCAGTATTTATGCAACAAAAGTTAAGAGAGCATGAGAGCAGTGCATCAGTACTATTTTAAATACAGAGGGTTGTCCCAGTTAAGTTTGGCCATTTTTACTTATATTTTTTCATTGTGAGATTCCTTTTCTCCACCACTAATTGGGTTCAATTTCATGTTCACAAGCTTGAACTATGGGATCTGCAACACATTTTTCATTGTAGAAGACTGTACAATAAACTGAAAGGTAGATTTTAACCATAAATTGTGGTGGGACATGAAGAACCAAGGTACCAAACCAAATACGTAAAAATCCATTGGTGAAGCATCTGGTGACTTGACAAGGATCCTTTTAAATGGTATCATATTGACACCTGTTTCTACAGCTTTCTGGGGGTAGGAGTCCTAGGATGATTGAGAAGTGTGGCTGGATGCTTTAGGCATGTAGATCTAAACATTTGGGGCATCCTTACCATACAATTGGGGAATACCTTTAACAAAAATTGGGTCCATGACATTTCTCTGGAAGTAGGCTGCATTAATTTTTACATTTTTGGCAACTCTGTGAATGTTAAGTTTGCACAGTAATTTGCCACCACCATGAACCTCTTGAAAAACTTTTCAGGATGAAATTCGAAAGCCCCTTTTGGCCCACTTGATGGTAGTAAATAGCCTAGGGTTTGTTTATGTCATCTAAATAAATCCATGCTTCATCCAAAGAAACCACCCATTGCCATTTGTCACCTGCCAGGTGGTGTTTATAGTTTTCTTGCATTGGTGAAGTGTTTTCTGATGTGCTGCTCTTTCAAGATGTGCCCACATGCTTTATGCCACCATTCTACACCCAAATGATGGTGGATTATCCTACAAATGGTTCCTTTAGATTTTCAAGTGCAGCTGGCAATGCTTCTTTGTGTTGTGTTCACCATTTCATTCATGCTGGTTGCACCCTTTTCCTTGTAATTTTGCAGATGGAAATCCATTTTTTTTGTAGCTGTGTTATACGGCCCACGCATGACTTACGTATGATAAGAACTATCTCTTTACACCTTTCTACTACCACCAAAAGGCTGTAACCAACATCTGAAAGCCCAACAATGTATCCCTGCCACAAACAAACATATTTTGAAGCCATTACAGAGTAATATTTGCTTCAGCACACTGCAGGCACACCCTTATGAACTGACATGATAGCACAGGTAAGTATGTCCCCCTGGGAGGAGTGGGAGAGTGATTCAAAATCATTCAAGCTTGACTAGGGCAACCCTCCATATTATTTTCTGTATATAAACTGTATACAAAGTGATCATAAAGTCACTGTACACCTATGTTGCTGTACGCTTCAATAAATGTTATGTGCTTCTAAGGTATACCCTAAAATCCTTTAGGTTGTTTGGAAAGACCCATGACAGTTTCTGATGAATGTAGTGACTTGGGATTTTCTCTGTAAACACTGTTTTTAACTGTTCTGTACAGACAGTGATCTGGATATGTCAGGTCAAGAATTGAGATTACTCTTCCTTTGAACACACACTTTTCTAATAGTATTTAATGTCCATTCTCACTCCTGAGGCATTTAGAGTGGTAGACACTAATGATATAAGATTAATTATAAATTTAGAGTATCTCTCCAGCATTTGCCATTAATTAAGGACTGAGGAAAACCTGGAAAATGCATCAATTAGAGAGGGCAGTTTCCAGAAGAATTGGACCACAAACTTCCCACTCATGGATTTGTGACCTTGGCCACCTGTGTTAGTGAGCACATCATGTAACAATGCCATGTACTAGGCATGCAAAATTTCATTTTCAGCTAAGAAATAGGATGAAGCATTGTCAACTACTTATAACCTGTTTCATTTCTTTAAATGATGAACATAATGTCAATATTTTGTTGCAGTTTCTGGTAGAACATATGTGTATGTAGAAACAGCATGGAAAATGTTTACGGAATCATGGAAAATATTAAATCTTTTCACCATTCTACTGCATTAAAATGTATTAAAATATTCATTAAAGATATTCAAATCACCAAATTAACATAAGACATTCTTAATAAACATGAGAGTACCTAAATCTCTTCATAGATTTCAAAGGTATATATGATTTTATTTAGAAATACAAACTCATCCACAAACTAAAAGAACTCGTAATAAAACGTGACATAAAATGGTTCTCCAAATTTCTGAAGCAATGGATTGCAGTATAATACAGCTACACATCAAAATTTCAAGAAATCAAACTAAGACTTCCTCAAGGTGCAATCATAGGTACTATCTTATTCAATGTTTACATCAATGACCTACCCCAACACATCCAATACACAAAAGACATCAAAATAGGTTGTTTGTAGATTCAATGTTTACATCAATGACCTACCCCAACACATCCAATACACAAAAGACATCAAAATAGGTTGTTTGTAGATGATGTTCTGTGGATATCAACTAGAAACAGCAGCAAACACAAATACTGGAGGACAAAATGCAGCAAGCCTTACAGACACTATGTAAATGAGCTACAAAGAACAATATGGAGGTGAATCCTGACAGAACAGCATACCAGTTATTCTCAATAAAACATATTAAATGAAAGCTATAAACTTCAAATTCTGAACAAAGAATTAACCAAAACTGATCTGACCCAGTATTTGCAGTGACCCTAAATGACAAACTCAGCTGGAAACTCTATGTAAATTTCATTAACTGACATTAATTCTAGAACACAATCATTATTTAATACTTCTACAGCAAACATTCATAATTTTTATGACATTTAATTATTTGATAAATTTATTGAAGTATAAATGTCAATTTAAATATTTTACATGCCAAGGGGTTTAATAGATATACACTGAGGTCAACTATAATGACTTATACCAAAAACAAGCATTTTTTCCTCAGTCACAACACAATTTTCGGCAGTTTGTGCACAATTGTGCTCAGTACTCTTTGCAGAATGCCTTTCGACAAACACTGCAGAAAGTGGTTGTCATTCGCCTCTTTTTTGATGGACATATGTAACAGATGGCCCTCCTTTGAGGTGTTCATGGTCCTGCAGCTTCACCTCCATGGCTTTCTTATTTCCCCATAACGGAATGAATTATACTATGGAGTCTGTAAATATCGTTGGAATAAGAAACTTTTTCTTCATCCATAGCAGCATGAACAGTTCATTGAGCATTATGAGGAAATTTTTTCCTTTTCAGAGGTTCAGCATTGTTATGTACATGAATTACCCAAGCATTTAAACAAGCAATATTGACAATGCCATAAAAATCACAAAGGACAGTGTTTTTTATGGCTGTATTATTATGACACATCTGGTCTAATGTGCCAACACCACCATTTGTGCTGTTTGGAATTTAATGATGTCAGGTTTTTTTGTAACATTGTTGATTTCTGCCTGCTCATTAGTAGACAGAACTATTACTTGCTGGTTTTTGGCATGAAGGATGCAAGCATATTTTCCTAACCAACTTTTACACTTTTCTTCTTCCATTTCTCTTTTCTTAGTCTCCAATAATTCTGTGGGTATCTCGCATTTCTTCTGCCTCAAGGTAGCAAAAATAGTCAATTTATCACTCAGCAAGTGATCGGCCAATTTTACCAATATGAAATTATCACTTGACCTTAGCCCCTGTACAAATTCTATGACAGCGAGAGCTGCAGTCCTGAGCAACAGTGGAGAGAGCCAAACTCCTCAGTCCAAACGTCAGAAGGGGGAAACTCCGATGTTGCCTCATGACAGCATAATATGCATGTAATTGTTTTCATTTCACAGTGATAGGCATACGACTGCTGCCTGTTTTACAACAGGTGCAAAAACATTTCAATTTTCTGGGTTTGCTATTGATTATCTACTGTAACATTATGGTTGAATTCTTCACATTTTTTGTCAGTTCTTTAACATAATACTCTGCAAGGGGCAATTCATTTGTATTGCTTCCTTTTCTAAGGTATTGGAACATTCCAATGATACATTTAATTTCCAAATCACATGCCATGTCTATTTTTATTCTATACTTTGCAGGTTTATTTGGTATGAACATGTGAAATGGGCAACAACCACTGAATGCTAGCAGTTGTTCATCTATGATGATAAATTATCCTGGCCTATTGCTCCTTTTGCATCTTTTAAGAAATAGTTCCCACAGTTCCCCCATTGCACTTTCTTACATCACTTGTCATTTGGTTGCCGAATCTTAGACAAGAAATTAGGAACTAAAATCTTTCCAAACTCATAACAGTCCTATAACTAGAATTACCTAAATTGCTGAAAAACAATCACAGTTGATAAGTGATTGTTTTTCAAAGCTACAGTCAATATCAGGAATCCAAGTAAGGCATTCAGCTCTTCATCACAAGTTACACCTTCAGTTGTCTTTGGTTATTGATATTTCATTCTCTTCCAGTTGATTTCCCATTATATGGTCAAGAATCAACAACTGAAAAATACCATATGTAAGGAATACAGAAAAGGTCCACAAAGAGTTATAGGCAGACTTCACTTTGTTAGCTGCAGATCGAATATGATGGATGTTTTTTGGGGGAATACATGCAGTCTTCCTTGTAAGAGCTAATGAAGACCAACAATGTCTATTTTTATCTTTTAAAACTTATTCTTTGGCAAAATAATATGTTGTTCACCAGCGTTTCGATCAATGAATACAGAGGATGATGGTAGGAGCTTTGGTAGTTTTCTGCCTACTAATGGAATATCACTGAACATTTTCATGAAGAGATGCATTTTGCACATCATTAACATGGTCTGGTTCATCCCCATTCAATGAATTATCAGAATGAAAATTATCAATACAAATGCTTTCTTACTCTTAATTCATGAAAAATATTTAGTGCCTATTCTCCAAATGTTAGATCATTTATATTAAACTTGAGAGATATCTGGAAAAAAAAAAAAATAAACAAATAAACAAATAAAAAATAATAATTCTTACAATACATTGTTACAAACATTCATAAAAATAACAATGATAACCATGCACCAAACAAATGAATATCCATAATTGGATCCCAATTGCATCCCATTCAATTCCGGGGTGAAACGGCCAACAAATTTTGCTAAGAGGCCTCTTCTTTCAGGCTTGAGGTTCTTTATCGTGCCATAATTCTACAACATGGGACCCACGGTTTTACTTCCCTTCCAAAGGAAGCCATACATGGGATTTTTACACCCGAAAAAATCCATCGATCCTGGCTAGGTTTGAATCCCACAATCTTGGGTTTAGAAGGCATTAATGGTTACCACTACACCAACAGGACCAACATTTTTAATGTCTCATGGAAGAACAGATGATGAGGTATATTAAATACTATTTTCTCACCATATCTCAGTTGGTGAAAACAAAAACTTTGATAGAGAGATCAAAGTCATCTACACTGCACTGTAACAAATGATTTACAGATCCCAAACATTTAACAAGGCAGTAATCATGAGAACTGTAAGTGGCTGTAAGGCCATGGTTCACTGGAACTGTTCTCCATTTTCCCGATGTTTCATTCACAACTGTAGTGGACATTCAGTGATGAGATTGCAGTAATCTTCTTGGAGACAAGGTAAGGACTGACTTGTTGCTAAAATTGATAGCGGTATTTATGGTAGTGGGGCCTGTGGAACTGAGCTCCAATTGGTTTGCTTGATTATGGGGGGTTGGATCTATTCTGGAGCTGTTCGGCATGGCCAGTTGGTCTCTGACTGGTTCACATTGTTTCTTTGTGTCGGTATTTTGTAAGGCCAGATACCATGCTGAATGCAATCTCACAGCTTTTTTCCTGTTAAAGTTGTTTCTATGCTTGTGAATTTAAATTGCCCCCCAGTATAGGCAAGGACGATAATCAGATGTTGAAGCTAACATTCAGTATCTAGAAATCCAATTTTTTGTTCTCTGTCGACTAGGAGGGCATGCTCAGTAATAGCTGATTTGTCTGTTTGACCTAGGTGGCAACGCCTCATGCTTTGTAAGCCATGTATTAATGCTGCGCTGTGTGGTGCTAATGTAAACAGCACTATAGGAGCAAGATATTCTGCAAACACCGGCTGATGCAAGAGATTTTCTTGGGTCTTTTGTGGAGCAGTGTGTGTTTCTTATCTGTTTTGTCATTTTTAAAACTGTCTCTGCATTATATCATCTAAGTACTTATGATGCGAGCATCTCATTTCAAAGAGAGCTGGATGCTAAAAATACTCTGCACTTTGCCAAAAAAATATTACATTTTATTCAAGTACATATTATTGAATGCTCATTTTAATATGTTATGGAGAATCACATAACATACAAAAATTTGTTCTCTTAAATGTCCATACTGGTCCTATTATGTGAAGTTCACCACAATGGGGGAGAAAAAAGAAATATTATTTTTGTTTTTTATTTATATACCTCTCACAATTTTTATAGCCTATGAAAAATTATTTGATTCAGTCTATCAGTATTCAAAGCAGACTTACCTTTGTTCTAGCCTCCAGTCTTTCTTTAGCCTGTGAAGATGGGGTATTCTTTGGAATTCTAGCTTTCTGCTCTTTGCACCATTCAAGATGGCGATCAAAAGCCTTGAGGCAAAAGTTCCTTTGGCAATATGGGCATGTTTCATTACCTGTGTTGGAAGCACGCCTAAAGCTAGAGGGTGTGCATCTTTTTGTTTCATTACAAACATCACTTAAACCCCTTGCTTCCCTCACTGAACGAACAAAATCCAAGTGCTTTTGTCTCCATTTTGATTCTGATCTATTTAGAGGAGAGTTAAGATTTATCTGTGATAATGGCAGGAACTCTTCAAGTCCAGTGCCCTGAAGTCTTTGCTTAAAAGAATTAAAGACACCCCTTTTCTTGCTTGCAGTTTTCTCACATATTTTTCTATGTTTTTCCAATGATGCAGGTATAAAAGTTCTACTGCAGATTGAGCAAGGTAGAAGAAGTGGCGTTTCTTCTGAAAAACAGATTAAAGAAATGCCTGTAGCATGGTAAAGCAGTCTTAAATTAGAAAATAATCTCCATTAGAGTAATGTATTATATTTTGACTAATTTCACTGTTGAGACAACATGTAACACCTTTTATTTGGTTCAAGAGTCAGCAGTGTGAATAGCACTGGGGTGTGTACAAAATGATTTTGCTCAAAATAAGCATAGTAAACATGAAAAGAACAAAATTATATAATATTAAAATCTCTGATAAACTACTGCAAATGGTACAAAATTAATACACAAACATGTTATGTACATGAAAATATATTTTAATACTAATGTATTAAGTAATTAGTGCTCAAAGAAATTCAAGTTTAAGCACTATATATTTATTGGGAACTAGTTACTACTAAAGAGCTATTTATTATACTTGTTCAGATATCCGTATTTGTTTCACTTGCAAATGTGCCACATGACTCCATTTTCAAATTATTATATATTTATCACTCCTGAAATTCAACAATCTATAAACTTAAAGTATTTAAGCACTCATCAATTTCTAATATTAATAACAGAAATAATTTACTGAGAAAAAAAACTACTTTAATTACCAAAAAAGTGAGAGAGAGAGCATTATACTAATATGCATTTTTATTTCCATTACGCCCAAATTAGTGGGAAAGAAGAAACATTGTGGTTTCCAAAGCAATAGATTAGATAAACATGATAATACGATGTCTTGTAAATTTGAGGAATATGACTTCCATAAATGTATATAAAATTACTTAACATTATTAAGCCAGTCTGCCATATTATAAAAAACACAGTGCAGATGTGCATTTTATTTATTCGATAGAATTTCATGATGCTGAAGATCAAATGTAACAATGAGTTACATTTTATGAAGCTGTAAAAATAATATTTCTGGGGTATTTTGCATTATGGCTTACTTAACTATTTTTAAAATCATAATTTACAGAAAAGCTACTGCTTCTACGTGGATAATTCTTAGGCTTATGAATATGTCACATCCACAGATATACAATTTGCATGCATACAAATGGGGGGGGGGGCAGCCCACAGTTATTAATACTACCAGTTTTAACCTTCATTTACCAAGTAGTGTTCCAACCTTAATTTTTAGTTACTGTATATATTTCACCTATTACACTGTCCACTGTATATTGTTGAATATAAAGATCTAGGCAAAACAAAAACAAAGGAACAGTTTTTTAATTAAGCCTCTGAAAATGGTTGTACCCCATTGATAAAGCATGTACACAATTTTTCCTATCTCTTCATCAGACATTGAGCCAATTCTTTCATTATTATGAACAGTTTTCTTTGTCTCAATAATGCATCTTTTATTTCTTGTATGATAACAGTACAAAATTCAATTGCATGGAATTAGAACTGGTATATTATTAAACACTGATTAGCAGTAAGGAGTTAAATACAGATTTGTGTGGAAACATTAGCAAATTCTTTGTATGTGGAAAATGATTAAGCAGCAGATTAGTTATTTTCAGAATATGAAAAAAGAAATAAATACTTTATATGCTGATCATGATTCTGAATCTATTTCTGAAGCTTCTGAAACTGAAGACTGTAATGAAGAAATACACCATGGTGATAACACAAGTGTAAATTATCTGCCAAAAGATGAGCCTGGAAAACCCATTTACACACCATTCAGTGAGATGACCTGGGAAGCAACTTGCAGGAGGAGTACACGACTAAAAAAAATAAAGATTATGTTGATAATTAAATTTCATCTTATGCCTTTTCTCAAAATGTGTCTCTAAAGACACATTTAGTAACATTTATGTTGTTGCTTGATACAGGTATTATTCAAAATATTGTGAATTATATGAATCAAGGCACTCTTGTATACATACCGAGGGTGCCAATAAAATATATACACATTCACAGTAGATATCTATTTAATATATTTCAAAGTTGGACCAAAAATAACAGTAATGTATAATACGATGTTCTGTACACGACATGACTCAGATACATTATGATAGTGTTGCTACGTGACATGTAAATCAAATGAACAAATGAAGCCAAAATTGTCGTAAATCAACAATGAATAAATGAAGCCAAGATGTTCTGTAAACAGATGTGACACACATTACAACATGCTTGCATTGCTAGAACAAATTGAAGCCAAGACTATTGCTTGAACAGTTGAAAGCAATTTTGAAGTAGTATTGGAAAACCAAGAATGTTGTTGAAGTTGAAAGTTCATTGGTTTTTGAAGGAACAGTAACTGTCACAGTGTACCTGAACATAACATGAACATCTGTATTACCAGCCATTCATACACTCTATGGAAATAAGGAATTTTATTTCCAACAGAATGGTGCACCACCACATTACCGAGATGTACATGTGCACCTTGATGACAATCTTCCAAAACACTGGAGAGGACAAAGAGTTCCGATTCAGTTTCCATTGCATTCTCCAGATCTAACTTCATTGGACTTCTAGTTATGGGGAACTCTTAAGGATGTTGTACACCACAGATAACCAGCTACACTGGCAGCACTTCAAGAATAAATTGAAATAGCATGTGCTGCAAACACTATGGGCATTTTTGCAAACGTTGTTCAATCAATAGTTCAATGTACTCAGAAGTGCATTGATGCTGATGGTGGGCATTTTGAGCAAATGTTGTAATTGTTAAAAGCGTAAAAGTCTAAGATGATTAGTGCTCAATATTTTCTGTTTGTGTGAATTCAGTTTTGTTATTTAATATAGTTTTTCTTTGCTTGAAGTGTATATACATTTTTGGCACCCTGTGTGTGTGTGTGTGTGTGTTTTGTTTTAATTCTTTATTTACTGCATGCTCCATTACTATAATAATTAGTAATAAATATGCATTTTTATAATTTCATTGTTACAATTTTATCCTTAATACTATTTTTGAACACTGTTTCATTCTTATTCTAACTTAATCATATTTTGAAGATTGCCGAAATTGTTTATATATGTACGCTTTTACATTATTTACAATATCATTCTCAGTCACCACATTTTCTATCATATTAGTCAATTGTTTTAATTTGAAAACTGTCAAAATTTATATCATTTACAAAATTTTTTTAATTATTATATTATATTTTAAAAGAAGTTCACTATTGTCTATTGGCCAACATCTAGTTACTTTTGCTACATCTTTCCATATTATTTCTCGCTCTTTCTTCAAGATTTTGCAGTTCCACAAGATGTGTTCCACCATTTGTATACCCTCCTGACATATACATGATGGGTCCTCTGCTATTTTGAAGCAATGAAAGTAGGCTCCAAATTTCCCTGAGAGGATTGCTGTAATATTGGGGCTCTTAGAAGGATGTTGGTTTTTAGCCTTTTAGCTACAGTTGGAAAATACATTTTTGTAATCACTCCTTTCGTTGTCATTTGCCACTTTGTTTCCCATAGTCTCTGACTTTCTTCTCTTAATTCATTCCTCACTTCACATTTTGGGATGAGTTGATAACCACTGGCAAAACCTTGCGTTTCGCTACTTCTTTCGTGAGTCAGTGTACTATTTCATTCCCTTCAATGCCAATGTTTGCTTTAACCCAAGTAAAATGTATTTCCCTGTGTTCTTGTTGGAGTGATTTTAACTTCTTCCTTATTCTTTCACAGAGGTTACTATGTTTTGTATGGTTGTTTATTAAATCTAATGTAATTCAACTATCCATGTGAATTGCTGCTGTTCATTTGTTAAAGGTTACATTGTCTATATTTTCTAACTGTTCTAGGGTTCTCAAAATGGCAAACTGTTCGGCTTGATTATTTGAGGATTTTTGGTGCAGCTTACACATAGTTGATGAACTGGCATATTATTAATATATATTATTATTCCTGCCGCCACGCCTGCCTCACTTTTACTGCCATCAGTGTATATCTTCAGTGTATACTCTTTGTCATTTTGTTTCTCCATTATTTTAGGTATATCAGCAGGGTGAGGCCATTCCCTGTACGGTGTTTCACTGTCTACCACTTGTCCTCCATGTATGATTGATCTTCTCTCAGTTCCTCTTGTGAAGTTGTATAATTTGGCGATTTCTTTAAGTGCTATCGTTACTGGAATTATACCTGTAATAATACAGAGAGCCTCGTTTGATGTCATCATTAACTTGATATTTGTAATTCTTTGTACTCTTCTCAGTTTCCTTGCATTGTAAGTCTTCTGTATAGAGTCTATCCAGACAGGTGCCCTGTAAAAAAGAAGAGGCCAAATGGCTCCATTGTATATCATTCTCAGCACATCAGATCCCCATTTTATTTTGGCAGTTCTGGATAGACAGTGTATGAGTTTGGTAAATTCTTGGTTACATAGTCTATGTGCTGCTTAAATTTCAGTCTATTGACAAAGATCACTCCAAGGTATTTTATAGTATTAACTTGTACTACTTTGCTGTTGTTTAAGTGCGTGTGTGTTTATAGATGTAGATTATGGGTGCACTGAAGGCAGAGTGAAAACATTACAAATCCAATGTTTGAAAGGAAAATTTTTTCAAACTTCTTTCTCTACAAATTACTTTGTTGAGCTATTTAAGTTCATTTAGATTTGATGATTTAAATAACTATTAAGAAAAAAAAAGACGACTAAATGATCATTTACCTTCAGAGAAATGACCACTGTATGTTCATCACAGTGTAAAAAGTATTATTACCCAGGTTCTCAGAACAGATGAACAGATCACTGGGTTTCTGCATGAAATGCTCATTCCACATCTATATAAAATCAAAACCAGCAAATTATCTTGTGATAATATGATAACAAAATAGTTACAAATTAAATGTTACACTGCACTTCAATCAAACAAAAGGCACAGTAGACACAATGGACCAAATGGTCATTGAATATTCCTGTTAAAGAACGACAAACATGTGGCCCTTTTGTTGTTCATGAACATGATTGACATTGCAGGAGTTAATGCATTTTTTATTTGGAAAACTAAAAATCCTGACTGAATGTTAAACCAAAGCACAAGAGGAGAAAATGTCTTCTAGAGTTGGGAGAAGAGTTCAATAAAGGAAATAATGAAGAAAAATGGGTTACCACCATAATTGCTGCAATAAAGGTGCTTCTGGGAGCCGAGATGTGAAGAAAACACAGGAATGTTCCAACACTGAACAATGCAAACTGTGTGAAAGGATAGGAAGTCAAGAAAGAAATTGGAGGTGTGTGTGTTTGTTATGTTTGTAGGGAACATTTGAATAACAAAACTGTAACAATTTGTAAGTTTGTTCAAAGTGACTTAACTTGATAGCTGCAAATATGTTTAATATTACAAGAATGTTCAATTTTATTCCTAATTTGTTGATAATACACAGGTCATTCTAATTTAATCTGGGCTTTAGTTCTCTAGAACCAGGAAAGAGTTGCAAGAGAGGTAGGGCCATAGTGGCAGTTCGGTGGGGTATTTGGAAAGATACGATCCAAAAGATACTTCCTCATTGGTTATTTTAATGCCTGTAGCACTTTGTCTGAGAAAGAGGTTGCACAGCACGCTGTGCAGCAGTTCATTATCCATTTTCTAACCAAAGAAGGAGTCAAACTGACCAAGATTTTGTCAGGCGTTGAACACAGTTGAGAGAAGTTATGCTATCATGAACCCAAGTGTTTGGCACAAAATGTTCCCCAGTAGTAGTGATGCAGTGGAAAATGAAAACCATGGATGAGCATCACCCAGGACAACATTCAAACAGTTTGTGGCTTTGTGGAAAAAGATCCATTCCTATGTGTGCTCAAAATAGCTTCAGAGGCAAGCATTAGTTGTAGAAGTGCACATACCACTTTTGGTGAAGAACTAGGATTTTGGAAAGTGTTGGCGAGGTGGGTGCCATGTCTCCTCACTAATTAACAGAAAAATGTTCAAAAGGACATCAGTCAGAGGCTTCTGGATCTGTTTGAGGAAGGAGTACAGTTTTTGACCCAAATTGTTACCTGTAATGAGATATGGATACACCACTACATCCCCCAAAATAAGAGAACAAGTATTGGCTGGAAGAGAGGAGAGTTGCTGTGGTCAAGGCCAAAACTGGCCTGTCAGTAAGAAAAGTTCTTGTGACCATATTTGGGGACTCCAAAAGTGTGTTGTAATCAATTTCCATCACAAACTAAGGACTGTAATGCGGCATATTACAGTGAACTATTGGAACGATGTGAGAACTGCCTATTTCAACAAAAGATGCCGGTAATCCATTCATAATGTCCTGCTTCTGCATGACAATGTGAACCCACATACAGCAGCAATATTCTGGGATTAATTAAAGAAAATTTGCTGAGCCTCTAGAACACCCTCCTTACAGTCCCAATTTACCTCCTTGTGATTACCACATGTCTGGTGCACTGAAGGAGGCATTGGGAGGGAAAATATTCAGCTGCAATGCAGAGGTTAAGCAAATGACTGACATACACATCCCTCTTTGAGGGGTGAATAAAGAAATTACCCATCCAGTACAGAAAATGCATTTCTGTTGCAAGGAAATAATGTAGCAAAGTAATATAATTGCTTTTATAATTGTATGAGATAAGAATAAATTTATTTTTAAAAAATCTGATTTATATTTCAATGACTCTCGTATTTTAATTTATTATATGAACATGGATAAATACACATTTTTTCTGGGGTACATTTGTACCCTGCTTGATAATCTGCTTACGTTAAACAGCCTATTTTATGTGTGTTATTACTAGGGTTACCATATTCTCATATATGAAAATGTTGACACCCTTTCATTCACCACTGCATTCTGTGTACCAACATCATCTGTATCACTTTGCAATATACTGTATATTTCTCACTAGGCAATTTTTAATTAACAATTTCTTGTTATTATACAAAAAGTCAAACATATGCTTTCACGTAAAATGCCTGAAAATAAATTTTGCTACAGCAAGTCCTTTCAAAGAATAGATAGTAAATCTACCACTTTTTCCTTGGTCCAGTGTGCTTATATAAGAGCAAAGAGCCTTTCATCTATGTCTTGTGGCTAGGTATTACAAAAAGAAATAAACCATCCTCAAAATTTCTGTATATTTGTTAACTTTTGCAAAATGTAAGATATACCACTTTTCTTGGCATGACTTTGCTTTCCTATCACACAAAGGATTAAATTTTGAACTGGAAAACTGATAAACTGTCATCAATTTGTACTCTTTGCTCATAGATATTGTGATTATATGCCACATTTCAAAATTGGGAATACTGAAACATTGATTCAATTGTTATTTCAACTGTCTATAGCCAATATCTGCATTCTCCATTCATGCATTAATATCAACACTGTACACAAAAATAATGCTGAATATTGTCTTTCTTGCAAGGAAAAAAATTAATAAAAATACTTTAATATGAAAAATGCAGACGAATTACAGGATTTCCAAAATTGCATGTCACTATTTTTAATATAAAAAACTGAATTTGTCTGCATAAATTCTAATGCAGGGTAACTCTAATTAATGCATCACCATTTTCTTTATAAAGCTATATTGAGAATAGTAAATTAATAATGCAAGTAATTCCCCCCCCCCCCCAGAGGGAACACATTTCTGTACACTCCTGGAAGACAAATTGGCCAATATGCATAGCACTTTTATTGTGACTTGCATTCTTTATGCAAGATGCACTCAGTCCCGCCATCCTGATTATCAAGACATTGACATTTGTGCCTCAGCTTGCCTTCCTTGTATGTCACATCATAAGAGGAAAGAGAGGAAATTACTTGCAATTTTATGTTATGAAATAGCAGCCTTACATTTAAAGTGAAAGAAAAGGATGGGTTACATATACTCTTTCCTAAAGTATAATGTAAAATGACATTTCTATCAGCAGTGTTCATGTATCATTAACTAAAGACTTCAACTTGCACTATAAGCAAAGGAGCCAGAGGTAGAGAAGCTTGTCCCCCTTCAATTATGTGAAAACATTTATTTCTATGCTTGTTAAACATTATTCTGATAACAGCTATGTCTTGATCAATGTATTCAAATGTATCTACATGCAGCAAATAAGATGAATGTAACAGCTGAAAGTTGCATCACTATCCCAGGCATCTCAAACAAGTTCTCCCAAACCCATATTCATTTCTGGGTTAGCTCTGAATTTTTCATTTATATTATGTTGCACCTTCACTCACAAGTGCTCCATGGGATTAAAATTTGAACTATTAGGCAATCAGGGGATCTACTCAACTTCACAAAGTTTGTGAAACCATCACTGCATGGTAAGACATGTATGCACTGCAGAGGAGTCATGCTGAAATTTTATTATGCTTTTTTGTTTTCAGGTTGCAGCAGCAAACACTGGGAAGCCTTATGTTTCTGTGACTGTTTAAATGCCCAATTTTCCTGTGAAGGGAACATGGCTTCTGTGTTTCTGTTGCTGACTTGAAGTTAAAATAATTTTTAAAAAATCATTTTTTTTTTAAATCTCAAACTATGGAAATTTCATTTATAAAAAGTTTAATAAGACATCTGGGATACTTATACAAACATTTTCAATTTAAAACTGCCATAGTTCTATTTTCAAAACTATTATTATAATTAGGAATGGTTAGCAACCTTGTCTACATGGATCTGCAAGCTTCAGGTAAGTTCAGATGGCATTCAGCCACTGACCTTGAACATTTCAGTACTTTGGTTAGGCAATCTGCAACTGGAATCAGTATTGTTTGGATGTTAATACTTGAAGTGGTATAACTAGCAATGTGTCAGAATACTGTGTGCATTTATATTACATAGTTACTTTAAATTATCAGTGAAGATTAATGCATTTTGTGTTGGTCTAGTCTAGTGGTAACCAAACTTGTCTCATAGAGCATGAATTCAATCCCGGATAGGGTCAATGGAATTTTTCAGGTGCAAAAATCCTAAGTATGGCTTACTTCAGAAGGGAAGTAAAGCCATGGCTTCCATTTCATAAATTTACAACACATAAAAGAACATCAAGCCTGAAGAAAGAGCCTCGGAACAATTTAACGGTCTTCTTCTCTTCTTCTCCTCCTCCGTGTGTGTGTGTGCGTGTGTGTGTAATGTCGTTTTAACTATTGAGGCACCACAGGCGATGGATGGGATGCTGACGACCTGAGATTTTTTTTTAATACGTTTAAACTCTCATTTTTATTACTCAGGCACCACAGGCAGTGGACACTGATGATACATGAGATGAAATGATAAATTGGGAAAGGATTTTTTTTTTAAAGGAAGGAAATGTTCCAGGCCTAAGTTTAGGGTGCCTCCCAGGCATTTGCCATTTATGAGGACTAAGGAAAAACCTGGAAAAACCCTCAGTCAGGGAGGGAAGTCCTGATGGGATTTGAACTCCAGACCTCCCGCTCATGATTCCATGCCTTAACCACCTCGACCACTCATGGTGATATGACCTGAGATGTTAAACAGTATTCATAAATAGAAAAATCAACAAATATGCATTTTGAAGAAACAACATTTAGAAATATTTCTTTAGTACATGTTTTCAGAGTTAATAAACAGGTGGGGGGAAAACATGCATTTTCCAGTTAAAATATACATTTTTTTTTAAAACCTGAATTTAAGCATCCTGAAAAGTGTTTTATGACTTGATATACAAACTTTTTATTCAAATTAATTTTGCTAGTGACTTAAAATCAATCAAAAGGGTCTAGTTTAGAGTAAAATATGGCCCACAGTGAACAATTCTTGAAATTACTGTGAATCTTTTGGAAAAAAAAATTATTACACTTTTTGGGACAAAAATAGCTGAGAAATGTTACTAATTGGACTTGCAGTTTGTTTGAGTTTTGCAAAAAAGCCAATTTTAAAGTTCTACCAGTAGGACCAACATGCTCATGATTTTAACCTGCCTACCAGAAAATAGGGTGAATAAGAAAAATCATGCATGAGCTCAACACTTCAAATTACATTGTACAACAATAAAAAAATTAATATTAGTAAATTCCCACCCTAAACCAGGTAAAAGACTCTCAGAAGAAGTAGTTAAGGATGATCCAGTCAGTAAAGTGATGCCAAGTGTTACAGATTGCATAACAGTTATTGAACCAAATGCAACAAAAATAAAAATTTATAAGGGCCTTATTTTGTGCAGCTTGAAAGAGGCATTCGCATTACTCAAGGACAAATTACCAAATATTAAAATAAGCTTTTTAAAACTTGCTGAGCTTTGACAAAAGCACTGCATATGTGTGCGTGCATGTACAATCCGTGAAAATGCCAGATTGGGAGTAGGTGAATAAAAAATCTATAAACATTGCATATCAAAAAATTATATATCATTTACCATCAATAGATTGCAATATGGATAATTTTACACTTTGTCCTGGTGATGGTGCAATATGAACATTCTTGAAAAGTCATCTGGAGAAAACCTCATATAAAAAGATCACATTTTGCAATGGATTTCATTTACCATTGCAATTTAGAGAGACTGCAGAAATCAGCAGCAGATTTCCTTTTTGCAGCAATCTGTCACTTTTAATCCTAAATGACTTTATTGCGAAACAAAGACATCTTTCATAAATCACATAAAAAATACAAATCAGCTGTGACTCTTGACTTTTCAGAAAATTATAATATGGTTGTGTATAATGAAGCCCTTTTACCAATGGGTTTGTGGATAAGGTACAATTCATCCTTTAGTTATATATTACAAACAGGGAAAAATTTATTATTTGAACGATGCTGTGATTTCTGCTTTTCTAGAACACAATACAGTCAGTGTTTACACTTTTCAAATAAAATTCATTGACTTTTTGACTACAAAATTTGGAGAAGTACCCTAAAAGATACATTTTTCTAATGGATGTGCTGCCCAGTATGACAATAAGAATGTCACCAATTTATATTTTAAGAAGCAGGATTTTAAAACATTACTGAATGGTATTTTCAGCCACGCATATGAAAAAGTGATTTGTATTGGAGTTGGTGGCATGGTTTTTATATACATCTAGAAACAGCTTGCAACAACCCTATGATAACCAAATATTGACCTCTCTCCAGCTTTATGAAAGCAAATATATATATATATTATTCCTGCTATTCACTGTATTTTTATGGCACAGAGGATGAGGTGGAGTCAGAAACATTTTTAAAAGACTGTTTTAATATGGGAATTCAATGCAAGGGGCTCAACAAAATCATGTTTAGTTTAGTTCCTGAAGCAATCAGTAAGTTTGCATAGCAGTCAAAGAGATTAACAAACATAGAATTTGTCATTTACAATTTCCACAGTAGCAGACATACATTTACAACAAATATTGTGTACAATGCATAAATAGTTGCAATAAAAATAAAAAGAAACACCTAGAACTCTGCCAAAATACAAAAACCACAAGGCAGAAATAGACCAATCATTCAAACACACATATTTACTACATATAAAGAGAGTGCCAAAAAATGTATACACACTTTAAGCAAAGAAAAAACTGTATTAAGATAACAAAACTGAATTATTACAAACAGGAAATGATGAGCACTAATCATCTTAGACATTTACAGTTACAACAGTTGCTCAAAATGCCTACCATCAGCATCAATATACTTCTGAGTACATTGAACTACTGACTGAGCAACGTATTTGAAATTGTCCTCAGCGATTGTAGCACATGCCATTTCAATTTCTTCCCAAAGTGCTGCCAATGTAACTGGTTTTCTATGGCATACAAAATCCTTAAGAGTTCCCCATACGCAGAACTCCAACGGAGTTACATCCGGAGAATCTGTTTTGTACAACACTGCTCCATTGCCTTTGAACTTCAACAACATTCTCAGTTTTCCAATACCACATCAAAATTACTTTCCACTGTTCAAACAATAATCTTGCCTCCATTTTGTTGCAGGAAAGCAAGCATAATGTAATGTGAGTTACATCTGTTTACAGAACATCATACTACACATTACTATTGTTTTTCGGTTCAACTTTGAAGGATATTAAATAGATATCTACTTTTAAAGTGTATATACATTTTGGCACCTCTGTATATGTTTACATATACATTTATATAAAATTATTGCAGTGTTTTTAATTCAGTACAATATGTTGTCACTCATATATTCCTTTACAAAATAATAAGCCTTTTAACATAGATATTTTCTAAGAGCACATTTAAAGGCTTTATCTTAGGATTTTAGGTTAGAGGAAAGAGCATTTTGTACTAAAATGCATTCATAATATACTATTTAATGGCACCAAAGAGTAGAAACCAGCCTATGTAGTTTTCCTTTTTGTCTAGTATTCTTATCATGTATTTTTTGATTATGTACAAATTTTTCTTTATTTCTCATGTACAAGTTCAGGAGGTGTAATATATACTCACATAGAAGAGTTAAAATTTCAAATTGCCTAAAGAGGTTTCAGCAGGAATGTTTGCTAAGTGTACCAGTAATAATTTCTATGGCTTTTTTCTGAAATAGGAATACTTGCTCACTTATAATGACTTTCCCCAAAATATAAGGAGTTATGGAATTATGGAGTTGAAATAAGCACAATAAACTAGTTTTAAAGTCTTAAATGACTCCGTCACTAATGCACATATTGCATAGCATGCACTGCTAAGTTTAGGTATGATAAGATCAATTGATCTTCCCAATTCAGATGGTTATCAGTTATTAAAACAATGAGTTTAATATCTTTGGTTTGTAGGAGTACACTGTTGTAATATAGTATCTGTAATAGAGGATTTAGATATCTGTGAATGATCAATTTCATGACATTTGTTTTATATAGATTTAAAGACCATTTGTTTGCTTTGAACCTACACACAAAGAACTCAGAACCAGATTTAGTTTAATGGCACAATCATTAAGGCTATTTCCATTTATCAATATGCTTGTGTCATCTGCACATAGAACAGCATTTCCTACATCTTGGATAGAAAAGGAGAGATCATTTATATATATCAGAAAGAGCTCAGAACAGATCCTTCAGGCACTCATGCTTAATTATTCCACACTCTGATGCATTAATTTTTTTAGGGACAATTTATCTTTACTTTTTGTTTCCTTTTGTCATGGTAGAACATACACTATTTGAATATTGGTTTCCAATTCATAGAAAGCTAATTTATTAATGAAAATTTCATGATTGACACAACTGAAAGCTTTTGATAAATCACAAAATATTCCTCTTACATGTACTCTATCATTAAATGCAGTTAAAATTTCATTAGTGAGTTTATATTGCATTTTCTGTAGAAATTCCTTTTCCAAAGTCAAACTGATCATTAACTAGAATAGTACCGCCACGGGTGGCCGAGGTCGTTAAGGCACGGACTCGTGAGCGGGAGATCTGCGGTTCGAATCCCGCCAGGACCGTCCTCCCTGACTGGGGTTTTTTCCAGGTTTTCCTCAGTCTTCATAACTGGCAAATGCCGGGGAGGTACCTAAACTTAGGCCTGGAACGCTTCCTTCCTTTAAAAAAAAATATATATATATCCTTTCCCAATTTACCATTTCATCTCAGGTATCATCAGTGTCCACCGCCTGTGGTGCCTCGGTAGTGAAAATGGGCGTTAAACACTACTCAAAAAAAAAAAAAAAAAATTAACTAGAATATTGTTACTTCCAAGGTAATAGTAAAGCCTATTGTACATTACTTGTTTTCTTTTGAATGGTGTTTATACCTGTTTTTACTACTGAGGCACCACAAGCTGTCAGCATTGATGATATATGACATGAAATGATAAATTTGGAAAGGATTTTTTAAGGAAGGAAACATTCCAGCCCCAAGTTAGGATATCTCCTCGGCATTTGCTATCTATGAGGACTGAGGAATAGGAGGGGGAAACAGTCGGGGAGGACAGTCCTGGTGGGAATCAAACTCCAGACCTCCTGGCCATATGTCCTGGTCTTCACGACCTCGGCCACTCCTTGCAGTGACATTATTTTCTCCAACACCTTAGAAAATGTTGGTGAAATAGCTATAGATCTATAATTAGAGACATATATCTTTCCTCCCATTTTGAAAACAGGCTTCATTACCGAATATTTTAGCCTTTCAGGAAATATGCCTGAAGTTAAAGACCAATTACACAAATGACTAAGGGGGTACTAATTTCCTTTGCATGGGCCTTTATGACTTTGTTGTTAATCTTATTATAACCAGAAGAGTTTTTTGATTTTAGTTTTCTAATGATATTACTAATTTCTAGTCAAGTAGTACATGGTTTGAATTCATTATTTTGGTTGGGAAATGATGATTGTAAAATCCTTAATACATCTCTTTTTATTACCAGAGAATAAATTTAAATTGTTTGTTATATTTAGAAATTAATATGTAAGCACTTTTGCTATATCTGCAGGATGTTGTATCTCTTGATTGTTAATGCTTATGATAGTGCAAATTTTTACCCATTTCTTGTTTTATTACATTTCAAGTAGTTTTTATTTTCTTTTTTGACTGATTGATCAATTTTTGATAATGGAGATCTTTTGCTGCTTTTATGACTTTCCTAAGCATCTTACAAAACTTTTTGAAATGTATTTTTTTATTTAGGGACTTTACCATGATTTAGCTCATTATATAATTTTCTTTTATGATAAGATTTTATGGGTTAACCATTTCCTTCTCATATTATAACTTCTTTTTTTAATTTTTTGTGGGAAATATGCTTCAAAATGCAATTTAAAAGCATCTACGTAATGGTTGAATTTACTGTTAACTTCATTTGCACTCTCAACACTATTTCACGATTCTTGAAGTGTCTCAACCATTTTACTTAGGTCTGTATCATTAATATTTCTATATTCTATATTTTTTATATCTCTGACTTCATTGTGGAGTCCTCTTTTTCACTATTACTAAGAGCATCGCAGTCAGAGATACCATTGAACAATGAAGATATAGAATATGATGGCAGTTTATCGGTATTTACAAAGGTATTATCTATTGCTGTGCTAGAATTTTTATCAATTCTGGTGGGGAAGTTAATTGCATGCACCATATTATATGCAGTAAGAATGGAGCTTAATTGATTCATTCTGACACTTGGCATTAGGTAATCAATATTTATGTCTCACATGATAATATTTCATGCTTAGGCTTAAATAAAAAGTTTAAGGGATCTTCAAGTTTCATCAAGAAAGTTTCAAAGTTCCAAATGGTGAGTGATAAATAGCAATTATAATTACTTTTCCAATTGGACTGTATATAATTCAATGTCCTGTTTTGAATTAATTTGTGATATATCTAATGTATGGTACGTTCAACCTGACATAACTGCAAACTCCTCGGCTATGTAGTTTTTTCCTTGAAGCTTCTGCTCCCAAACAATAACCATGTAAAGACAATCGTAATATTTCCTGTTATTTCAAATGATGCTGAGATATGCAGATAATGTATGGTTTTATACTGTCACAAATTAAGGTGTTTAATAATTCATCTGTTTTACTTTTCAGTCCTTAAATAATTTTATGAAATATATAAAGATTGTTTGCTTGCTGAATACTCTTCAATTATACTTCATTTTCTACGTGATCATTATTACTATTGTCATTTGAGTTAACATTAACTGCTATTAGGTTCAGCTTGAATTTCTGGCCTGAATCAGGTGTCATCCTAAAAAATGGGACCGTGTACCATTTATAAAAAGAGGAATTGCCTTTATCATATTTGTTCAAAAATAACTGATATATTCTGAAGCTACACACTCATCACAATTATTATATAGATCACCAGACAAACCCCCTTAGGAGATTTGAATGGATACTCCACTGTATGGATACTGTATATGGTAAGAACTGGTAGGCAGCTTATGTGATGGAGAAAAATGAACTTGATTAAGTGAAAGTAACATTCCTATATCCAGCTGGACCTTTATCATTTTCTTATACAAGGAAGTCAGATGTATTATAAATCCTCTCATTAGTCCAGTTCCTACAGCATTCCGTTGAGTTCATGAAATGTCATAAAGGCCTAAGGACATAGAATTTATCATTTACAATGATTACAATAGTATACATTTTTTTACATATATATAAGAGCATACACCTATATGCTTGTTTGCATATACATCAAGTGTTTTTGAATCAATATAATGTATTGTCCTTCATATAGTTATTTACAGATGTTTTTAAGAGCAGATTTGATTTGATCATTTTATATGAAAATGCATCTGTAATAAACTCCTTTTTGATGGCAGGAAAATGTTGAAACAATTCTATGTAGAGTAGTGTTATGTCTAGTATTCTTGTCATGAATATTTTGATTATGTACATTTTTTCTTTATTTCTTATATAAAACTTTGTGAGGGATAATATATACCCACATGTACAGTTAGAATTTATAATTGCCTAAAGAAGCTTCTGCATGAATGTCTGCAATGAGTACCAGAGATTATTCTTGTGATTTTTTTTCTTTAACAGGAAGATACACTTACTTTCCCCAAAATATGAAGCCATATTTCATTATTGAGTTAAAATAAGCATAATAAGCTTATTTTAAAGTTTTAATTGAATCCACAGTTAGTAATGTGTGTATTGCACAGCATGCACTGATAAGCTTAGGTATGATAACATTGATGTGGTGTTTCCAATTCAGATGGTTATTAATTCTTAGAACAAAAATTTAAAATCTTTGGTTTGTAGAAGTACACCGTTACAGAAGATATGTGAGTGATGAATTTCATAACATTTGTTTTATCTAAATTTAGGGACAACTTGTCTGCTTTGAACCACAAACACAAGGAGCTCAGAATTATGTTTTATTTAATGGCTATTTTCAATTAGCAATATACAGAATGTCAAAACTGTCTATATTTCAATTGTAGAATGAATGAAATTTTGCATATCAGGAGTTTCATTCGCTGCAATTTGAGTCTCTTATGAACATAGTTGAAGGATTCAAATTTGTATATATACATATCTTGCAAAAATGCTACTGAATTTTATTATTCTGTGTGTTCATTCATATCATATTCTGTAATGTTAACACATTTATTTGATTTATTTATTGATTTAACTATTTATTTCAAAAGAAGCTATGAATCATTTTGGAAATTTGATTACATAAGATATAACATAGAATAAAAACTTATAAAACAAAATATTATATACACATTTATAGTAAGCCTGTTATTACTACAAAACATTCAATTTTACAATTAATATTAGAAGCATTTCTTAAATTTACTACCTATCATTAGTTTAATCTCTTGTTTGAGCATATAATAGAATTTAGCACTCATTATCAATGGGTCATTCTCTAAAAACTTTCTTTAATGCTGTACCCTATGCAAATCATATTTATTTCTTGTATTATAAGAAGTTTAACTTCTTGCATAAACACTTTGTGATGTATATGACAAATAAAATACATATGATAAACATACAGAGAGTAACTAGTTATCATTTCTGAGTCGTTTTAATGTTAAGGATGTGAACGAGTGTCCAAGAAACATGTCCTGAGCTTTTTTCCAATAAGTGAAACCATAAACAGTGTTCTAAATATTTCAATTCAGAAGATATTATTAATGTGTGTTTCACTGTGTTCGATTCCAAATTTAATTAATATTGAATTATTAACAATTTAATATTGTTTATATTTTAAAGTGTCCCTGCATATATATATATATATAAAAACAGAAATAACAGTGGTCCCAATGTAGCTATAAATGTTTTTGGTCCCTAGATCCCCAGATCCCCTGGAGAGCAAAGCGCAAGGGCATTGAATGAATCATACAATTATAAAGCATTCAACTTAAGAATAGATGAACCATCACCATTTACAAAAACATGTATGCCACGCAACTTAAAACCATTAGCAAAAATGCACCACCACATTAGACAACACTAACTTAGTGCAATAACATGACAAACTCATTAATTGTATTATACCCCAAATTAAGATAATCGTCTGTTATAGATGTGAGTATTTAAAAATTTCTTGAATTCTCCTTGAAAGTTTGCACTTCTGTAAAAGACAGACCCACCACCATATTAACAACAAATTAGTAGAATAATGTGATAAATTCATTAATTATGCTAAAGTGAAATTACAAAAAATCATTCATAAATATTGTACTTATGAAGCTGCTGACAATGGAGTGGTAATATATCCTAAACTTAGGTATTCATTTTTTACACTAAACTACATTTACTTACATAAAATAAGACTGCTTTCAAGAGAATCCCTCTCATCTTCATTTGCTGGTATTCTATTTTGTACTCGGCTTCTGTGAGTGCAATATTCATAAATCTGTGTGCCATACTATGACCAACAAATGATAAAGAAGCCATAACCAATGGTTTCAACAAAGACACAGTGATAAAAATTATCAGTGACTCTAAAAGACCAAAAGAGATAAGCAAAGTTTTCACACTGAAAAACACAAAAGGATACAAATTCAAAAGTTTCACCTACCAGCCAATTTACCGCAACAATTTCAAGAAAATTTTCAATGAACAGACATAACATCAGGAATTTATTTGGTTGCACAGAAAAAGGCTCCATACCAACAGCATAGAAATCAGGAATTTATGAAATAAAATGCGCAGATTGTGAGCAGAGCTACATAGGCAAAACAAAGAGAAGTTTGGAAATTCAGAGCAAAGAACATTTTAGGAATATTCGGTTTAAGCAGGTGGATAAATCAGTAGTAGAAGCTCACTTTTGTACCAAAAACCATGAAATAAAACTGGAAATTAAACTGCTGAAACATCTTCACAACCCATTGGAGTTATCCATTTGGGAAAAATTTTTGATATTAAAAAAATAGAGAAAACCTAATGAACTTCAAGTTTCCTCCTATGGATGAACTCGGCAATTTCCTACTTCAACCAACAGAGGCTGCCACAGGAACATCCGGGTATCTAGCCATTGTTTCGAGTAACGGTGGTTCAGTGAGCAGAGAGCAGTGATGGGAGAGATTCTCCCAAAACCCATCTTATTTTATGTAAGTAAATGGAGTTTAGTGTAAAAAAAATGAATACCTAAGTTTAGGATAATCATACATATTTCAGAATGTGTGAGCATTTAAAAATTCAGTTAGTTTCTTTGTTGTTTTTTTGTTTGTTTTTTTTTTTAAAGTTTGCATTTCAATGAAGCTGGAAGACTTATATACTTGCAGTGCAGAGTAATAGCTGCAGTTCTGGATAAGTGATAATGAATTCGTTGGTGCATTCATTTCAACACCATGACTAGCTTGTGATTACATACAGATAAATTCAGTTTAAAATTAGGTAAGTTGCCAGACACAAAGCTCATGAGAGAATATGCGTATTCTACAGTTAGAGTAAGAATATTCAGCTTCGTAAATAATGGTCTACATAAATGTTGAATACCAACACCATAGAGGATTGTAGTTGCTTTTTTTTGCAGAATGAACTCTCTCTAATGATGAACAGAATTACGCCAGAAAACTATACTTATCTCATAATGGAATGAAACATCAAAGAAACCTGGAATTTGGAATATATAGAAAGAATACACATGTAAATAATCTCATCAAAACTGACAGTTTTAACCCAACAATGCACAAATATGCAGTTATCAACAGCTTATCACTCCGGATAGTAAACTAATAAGCAAAGAAGAATACTTTAAAGAATACAAAATATACAAAGAACAGTGGTTAAAAATGGTTTAAAAAGAACTTGTACACAAAAAGTACAGAAATTCCAGAGACAAAAATTATTACTGACACAACACTTCCAGCAGGAAAAGATATACCTCTAAATCTAGATAAAACAAATGTTATGAAATTCATTGCTCAAAGATCTCTAGATCCATAATTATAGATACGATATTTTAACAGTGTACTTCTACAAACCAAATACATTAAATTCCTTGTTTTAATAATTGATAAACATCTGAACTGGAAAGATCACATCAATCTTACCATACCTAAACTTAGCAGTTCATTCTTCGCAATAAGTGCATTAGTAATGTTGGAGTCAATTAAGACTTCAAAACTATCATGCAGAAACCACTTTAGGCATTTTGAAATTTTAAATTTCCCTTCTGAATATATATTATCCCTCATGAACTTTTATATAAGAAATAAAGAAAAAGTTTTTCAAAATTAAAATATAAATGACAAGAATAGTAGACAAAAAGGAAATCTACTTAGACTGGCTTCAAAACTTTCCTGCCATCAAAAAGGCATTTATTATGAATGTATTTTAGTGCAACATGCTCTTCTCTCTAGTCTAAAAGCCTTAATAAACAATAATTCCTTAAAATCAGCTCTTAAAAATACCTATATAAAAAGGACTATTATTCTGTAAAGGAATATATGAGTGACAATATTATACTGAGTAAAAATCACTGCAATGATTTTATATCAAAGCATATGTAAACATAAATATAGTAAAATTTGTATGATTAAGTGACTTATCTGTTTTTGCTATTTGGTTGAGTTGTTCTAGGTGTTCTTTTTCATTTTTATTGTAACTATTTATGTAGATGAACACAATTTTTTGTAAATGTAGATTATGTGCCACCATGGTAATTGTATATGACAAGTTCTATGTTCGTAGGTCTCTGTGAATGCTTTGCGAACTCATTGAATGCTCCAGGAATTAAACTAAACATATGACGCTTTTGCACACGGTAATACCTCCACTGCCTCCAATACCTCCTAGACCTATAGCTATTTCACCTACATTTTCTAAGGTGTTTGAGAAAGTAATGTACAATAGGCTTTACCATTACCTTGAAAGTAACAATATTCTAGTTAGTGATCAGTTTGGCTTTAGAAAAGGAATTTCAACAGAAAATGCAATCTATAAACTCACTAATGAAATTTAAACTGGATTTAATGAAAGAGCACATGTAGGAGGAATATTTTGTGACTTAACTAAGGCTTTTGATTGTGTCAATCATGAAATTCTGATAGATAAATTAGCTTTCTATGGAATAAAAAACCAATATTTAAAATGGTTTATATCCTATCTTGACAAATGGAAACAAAAAGTAGTGATAAATTGTCCCTTCAATAATAAAAACAATGCATCAGAGTGGGGAATGATTAACCATGGGGTGCCTCAAGGATCTGTTCTAGGTCCTCTTCTTTTTCTGATATATATAAATGACCTCTCCTTATCTATCCAAGATGTAGGAAATACTGTTCTATATACAGATGACCAAGAATAATGCTAAATGGAAATGGCCTTAATGATTGTGCCATTAAACTAAATCTGGTTCTGAGTTCTTTGTGTGTCTGGTTCAAAGCAAACAAATGGTCTCTAAATCTTGATAAAACAAATGTTATGAAATTCATTGCTCACAGATCTCTAGAACCATAATTACAGATACGATATTTTAACAGTGTACTTCTACAAACCAAATATATTAAATTCCTTATTTTAATAATTGATAAACATCTGAACTGGAAAGATCACGTCAATCTTATCATACCTAAACTTAGCAGTTCATGCTTTGCAATAAGTGCATTAGTAATGTTGGAGTCAATTAAGACTTCAAAACTAATTTATTATACTTATTTCAACTCAATAATGAAGTATAGTATAATATTTTGGGGAAATTCAGTTAAAAGTGAATGTGTCTTCCTGTTACAGAAAAAAGTCATATGAATAATCGCTGGTACACATAACAGACATTCATGCAGAGACCTCTTTAGGAAATTTGAAAATTTAACTCTTCCTTGTGAATATATTTTATCCCTCATGAACTTTTATATAAGAAATAAACAAAAATTTTTTCAAGATCAAACTATACATGACAAGAATGCTAGACAAAAAGCAAATCTACATTGCCCAATTTCAGCACTTTCATGCCATCAAAAAGGCATTTATTATGAGTGCCTTTTGGTGTACAATGCTCTTCCCTCTAGCATAAAAGCCTTAATAAACAATGACAATTCCTTTAAATCTGCTCTTAAAAAATACCTATGCAAAAAGGCCTTTTATTTTGTAAAGGAATATATGAGTAACAATATTATACTGCACAACATATCAATGTATATGTAAACATGTATATAATAAAATTTGTATGATTAAGTGACTTGTCTGTTTTTGTTGTTTTGTTGAGTTGTTTTAAGTGTTATTTTTTATTTTTATTGTAAATATTTATGTAGATGCAGACAAATTTTTGTAAATACAGATTGAAAGCTACTGTGGTAATTGTATATGACAAGTTCAATGTTCGTAGGTATCTGTGGCTGCTCCACAAACTCACTGAATGCTCCGAGAACTAACTAAATGCAATAAGACAACACATGGTAAAAAGTGAAAAACAGAATTTGAAACATGCCTGAAAAACTCAATTTTGTAATAAGGAACAATATATTGCAGCCAGAAATGCAAAAACCAGCATAACCTTATACTTATATTTTGCTGGAGCATTTGCATCTAAAAGCTGTACTAGTTATTAACTTTCTCCCACATTCCCCATCTTTTTACCTTGGTGGTGCATTACTTACATAGCAATAGCACCCCCTCCAGGACAGATTTAACAATGGGCAACATAAATGGGTTTCTAGCGCAATTTTAGCGGAAATTCCGAAAAAATTATATTCGGAATTCATTTACACACACACACTAACCTAAACCTAACCTCTAGTAAATCTTAGTAACCGGTAGACACAGTGATTGGCTTTTAGTCTACATAAATTGATAGAGGATTGTGTGTACTGTGTTAGCGTGTAAATCGATGTAATGATGGCAAATCTCCTTTAACTCCATCGTAATCTAGAGTCAGAAGTCATAAGCAACTAATCATGATAAACAAAATAAGTGAGTGCAACAACAACTTCAGTGCTGGAGAACTATTCGGAACAATTAGTGAGTGTCCGGTTTAATAAATAACTCCCTATTGTCTGCACGGTAGAGCCTCTTATATGCTTTAACTTAATGTCATGTGTTAATTGTTTCCTTATATCATTTCGGTAGTTTGTACACAATTTACTTTTCACAGCACGAATTTCCGTCTTTAGTAGTGTACCGTTTAGTTTATGGTACAGGAATTTATCTTGTATTTGTAACTATATATAATTCAACCCCATTGTATTTATGTGTGCCTACCACCAAATGTTAAATATATTACCCACCGACCACGGCTACGGTCACACTGAAATTCGCAGTTTTGCTTCCCACCTTGAGTTCCCACTAGAAGTGCACACTTCCTTATATAGCAATAATGACATTCATGGTATCTTACGTGGGCTTTGCATAATGCGCACCTTTCGTTCCATAAATCAATGTTAATAACATTACTCAAATTTTTAAACAAAACCAGAAATATATGGATACATATGTGGGTTGTGATGCTCACGTGTATCAGTAAACGTCAATCACTGACAAAAGTTTAAATCTCACAAAAACTATTTAAGAAAACATGACACCTGACTACAATTTGGTCTTCAATGATAACCCATCAAGTTTTTATCGCCCGAATGTTCCTCTGCCTGCAGTTAATAGTCATCAGCTACAGAATAAACGCCTTGCTTAATTATTAACGTATATACAAACCAAATATTTGCTGTAAAAATTTTCCAACAACATTTTACCTTCTTCCTCGGCCATGTTTGTTGTTTGCACTGAGACCAGCGTATTATGTTGAACTACATGAACTAATCCACATGGATATGAGAGTTAAACATCCATGCTCTTCTACGAGAAATAAACCCTGGAACAAACTCTACTAGTAATTCGACAACGATCATTGCTAGCCTACCAAAGAGGACATTCCTAGTCTCATATCCAAACTTTTCTGATATTCACCGTAATCAATAAAGATGATGACTAGAGCCTAGAATTTTTAATATAAAATTGATAAATGTGTACATAAATATGTAGTAAGGAATTGTGACATATACAATTAAATATTTAATATGAACGGCAGAACAAAAACATCACAGTATTCAATTTGTAAATTGTAAAGGAAGAGTCTAGTCAGATAAATTTAATGAATTTCCTTGGATATTGATAGAAATCATAGATCGGATAAGCATATATATATAATAAATAAGAAAAACAAAAATAAAGTAACAACACTATTAACAATGAAACAAATTAACAGTAATTATAATATGTAATAACTTCACTTCAGGGTTGTTCCTGTTAATTATATTACAGCATTAAAAATGATATATTATGGACATTTTCTATGGTATGATTGTCTTGGGTCACAGTGAAAATATAATAATATAGTCATGCCACAATAAAGAATTGTTAGATATATTGGTAAACTCAAACAAACTGGTTCTTGCAGGGAAGTTTATAGAACACAGAACATTTTAACAATGTAATTTTGCAAAACATTTGAAACTATCATACATTTAAAATGATTGAAATCAAATGAATTTGGTAAATAATGATAATTATACTCATAACACTAGAACGAAGCTGTCTTCTTTATCGTGATATCGATACATATTACACAATTGTACAAAAGTAAATCAACTGTTGCAGGACAAGAATTCAATAAATTGCCCAATCACATAAAAGAAATAGAATGTAAGACTACTTTGAATAAAAAATTAAAGTAATTCTCATTGATACACGTTATTATTCCATGGAAGAATTCGTGCTTAAATAGTTTTGTTCTAATAAATGTATGAAAACCTGTCAATTATACATCAGCCTTCCCTGACTGGTCATTAATAATCATCAAGAAGTCGCTCCGCAGTCATTGTATAGCCGAGATTTCGCTATGGAGGCTATTTTGGGTAGCAGCACTGACGGCGCGCCGAGCTTATAGTTATCGTATTCACTTAGCCACAAAGGCAAGCACACACTCCAAAGTTCAAGCCTTACAAGAGTGAGCGCATTGCCTCCTAAAACCCAGTTTTGAAGGAAGAAAAGAATGCTAAAAATGTAAGAGTTCCAACTTTATCCTTTACGGTGAACATCAACTGCGGGCGGAGAAACTTGTCGATGCCCCGTTATTATCTTTATACCATATATTTTATATTATTGTTAGTTTATTATTATACTAACATATATGTGCAACATTTAATCTGGTCGACTCCTTATTGTTTTATTAATATGTATGTGCAATATCTATATAGGTTGAATATGAGTTTGCTAATAAATGTTAAACACTCTTTTAACATATTATTGTATTAATTTGAACGTTTCCAATATAATTATTATTGTGACCTAGAACGAAAATAAGGTAAAATAAATATGATTTTTACAATAAAAAATTAGCTAATTGTTAAACCCGGGGTTTAACAATTATAGGTGGAAAATATTACTCATTAGTCTATACAATATTAATTACTACAATTATTTTAACGTGCTCTAGAATGATAGTTCCAACTGTTACTAACCATAGTTTGATGTTTTAAGTTTCTATTTTCAATTTCATTTTCATAGTTTTCATATTACCTGAATATTTGAAAGGCTATTCCTAGTGCACGTATAATATTGCACAAATTTCTCTAAGGGTATAGGTATATCATAAGCAAAACAACACAAAAGCAGTTTCTTTGTAAATCGTCAAAACTTTTTAAAAAGAGAAACACACTGTTTACCTCATAGTATAGTGCATAATTCAACAAAGGGTAGTGGAGTCTTGTACCTCGCACGGAGTGCTAGTAGTTCGGACAACGATCAAACCAGACCTTACCGCGGAAGTCTGATATGGAAAATAAACACGCTGCATGCGAATCGACAAGCATATTATATACACGAAAAGGATAAACATTTTTATCTAAAAATTATATATATTTTGAATCGTAAGTAATCGATTACGCTCTCAAATACTTTTTTATATATATGACACTTAAACGTATCCCTCTTATCTGCCTTGCCTCCTAAACCCAAGATCGCGGGTTTGAACCCGGCTAGGACCGATGGATTTTTTCGGGGCGTAAAAATCCTAAGTATGGCTTCCTTCGGAAGGGAAGTAAAGCCGTGGATCCCGTGTCTTACATTTACGGCACACAAAAGAACCTCAAGCCTGAAAGAGAGGCCTCTGAACAAAATTTGTCGGCCGTTTCACGCCCTGTGTTGCATGGGACGCTGATGACCTGAACTGTTAAAGAGCATCCATAAATAAATCATTAAAAAAAAATCCTCTTATCTGCTTAAACTAAAACTTAGAGTTACCCTGCAATGTCTCTCTCGCTTCCTATATCAATCTCCAAGTCAGCTTCTCCTGATTCATCGCTATTCTCCCTTCTGGATTAATTACTCTGCGCTCTATTTCTTCTTCCAGGGGAGCATCTCGTTGGTATTACTGAATGACCTTCACATTCTTAACTAAACTTTTCATTAATTCGCTGTTATTGAACCGATTACATCTTTAGTCAAGTGTTAGTGTTGTCTGAGAGACGTGGTCGACATTTTTATTAGCAACTTTAATATGTTCCATTATAATTCGTTGGGTATAAGTTCTAGTGTTAGGTGGTGATTTAAGGATTATGACGCCAGCATTTCGAACATTTTTATCAATGGAGTATGTTTTATTCCGTCTATATTGCCTTGCATGAATTATAAGTTTCATATTTGACATTTCTAATATATATACTGTTGTCACGTATCTATGCTCGTATATACGATTTTATATTATTTTATTTTGTTGAACCGTGGACATTCTGTCCTCTTGTTTCTTGTTACAGAGCATCACAAGAACAGCAATATGTGAGGAATCCAGACCTAAACTTTTACTACGTAAATTTAATATCCTATATAAAATAAATAAATCAAGATTTTTCTAATTTTGAAAACGATTTCTTTACTTTGGGGTGAATGTGATTGGCATTATCTACTTTCACATGAATCTAATTGGGTTTAGCCTATTGTTCATTGATTTTTATTAATGACTGGCTAATATTTGGTCTCCTTCAAAGGGTTTCCCACGATTCTGTTATGTATTTCGCCAGAGTTTCCGCCATTTTGTTCTGATGATAATTAATTTACGAACCATAATTGATCATATATTTTCTACAGAATATAAATTAAATGTGATCTTACCGGCCAGTACAAAATTGAAATACCTGGATGAACATTAGACCAATTCATTGTGTATTCAGTTATGCACGCTACATATCTGGGGTATCTTCCTCTGGATATAATACCCGAACGCTTGATAATGTGCAGCTCTAGAGACTTGGATGCATTCTTCGGAACGTATGTGATGAGAAACTGGAACAGTTCCTCTATTCCATTAACCGTCATTGACCCCAGGGCCCTGTTCCACAAAAGCATGGTCTAATACATTACGAGTATGTAGACTTGTACTTTGTAGTTATTAATAAAATTCTATTCCACAAAGGTTTCTGCTACTCATGTACTTTACAACTTCATAATTACAAATGTACACGTGATCTTCCGTTGCTCTGTACCACAGAAGTATTAGTCGAGTTCTACTAATTTGTATAAATTTCTCGACAAGAGTAGGAATATTGATAGGCTAAAATACTAGCACAAAATTTATTATCTTTTTAATGATTTTGGGAGTCAGTTGACCCAAATGTGTTAAGTATTAGCGAAAGTGTAGATAATGATGAATAGGAATACGTATAAAGAAAGAATAAAGTACTATTTGTCTACAAAGATAAAGTTAGGTTAAGAACAATTAAAAACGGTTTATGACTGAAACTGCATTTTCTGTTCCAAATGCTTGTTTCAGACCAGCATCTTAGTAAATGTATTTTAAAAGGTCTTTGCTACATGCTACGACAATAATTAATTTCTTTTCATTCTTCGTCCACTTTTAAAGAATCCCTTTTGATACAATTTTCTCAGGGTTTTTTCTCTTTTTTGTTTTCTTTCATTCATTTTTTGTTTTCTTTCTTTCTTTCTTTTTTTCTTTTTGCTTATAATGAGAAGGTGATTGTGAAGCAATATAAAAATAAATATAAAATGGATAAATTAAATAAATAACCAAAAGCAATCGGTAAGCTCAATTCTTCTGCCATTTCTCTCGACGGCTGAAATTGATGCTCCCAAATGTAGCCTTGTGGGACCGTAGTCTCAAAGTGGATTATTACACTGGAATGTCGATAAATGCATAATAAAATATTTAAATTATCATTATGTCTGAAGAAAAAAGGCCCATCTTGCAGGAATGGCAATGATCCACTCTATGCATTAAAAAGCCCTAAAGAGTGGACATAACTTACTTCAAAGTATGACGACGTATGGCCAACATCTGTTCCTTCATCTTCTTCTCATATGGCGTATTTGTAACTTTTTACTAATACTTTACCAGTGTAGCATTCCTTTCGTGAAACAAAAAGTTACAATACCGTACTTTACAAGGACCTGCACTAGTAATACACTTGTATGTATTAGACAATACTTTTGTGGAACAGAGCCTAACTGTTCCTCCATCTTGCTCTTATATGACGTGACTTGTAACGCATTATTAATACTTTACCAGTGTAGCATTATTTTCGTGGAACAGAAAGTTACAAAACCATACTTTACAATGATTTGCACTGATAGACTTATATGTATTAGACCATACTTTTGTGCAACAGGGCCCAGCTGTTCCTCCATCTTGCTCTTACCGCCACGGGGGGGGGGGCGAGATCGTTAAGGTGCGGACATGTGAGTGAGAGGTCTGGGGTTGATTCCCACAAGAACCATCCTCCCTGACTGAGTTTTTTTCAAGGTATCCTAAACTTAGGCCTGGAACGCCTTTCCTTTAAAAAATCCTTTCCCAATTTATAATTTCCTTTCATGCATCAGTGTCATGGCCTGTGTTGCCTAAGTAGTTAAAACGGGCGTTAAATACTGTTAAAAATCCTTGCTCTTATATGACGTCACTTGTAAATTTTTACCAATACTTTTACCGGTTTAGAATTTACTTTGTGAAGCAGAAAGTTACAAGACATTTCTTTACATGGACTTGCACTAATACACTGTGTATTAGACTATACTTTTGTGGAACAGGCCCCAGAATGCAACATTTATCCTGCCACTCCTCGCTGTGGCAATAATGTTCTGGGGTAAAATTGCATATTGTCTTGACCTATAGCTGAACAGTCAACTTCATCTGATTAAAAATATCATTTCTTCCGACCATATTATAGAATTTCAAAAGTATTGGCCTTTGCTGAGGTGTTCGTCTGTTAGAGCATTTGTTCTATTATGTATTCGATGACGCATTCCCGCTTCATTGAGGCGTCTTCATATAGTTCGAGGGCAAATATCTTAATGTAATCTGTGGGCTATTCCCAGAATTCGATTCGATTAGCATTCACGATAATCTGGTTACCAGTCATACTTGTACCGCTTCCGGTGGCTGAGGTCGTTAAGACTCGTTAGCTGGAGGTCTGGGTTTCGAATCCCACCAGGATCATTCTCCCTGACTGAGATTTTTTTTCCTGGTTTTCCTCAGTCATCATAAATAGCAATGGCAAATGCCGGTACCCTAAACTTAGGTCTGGAAGTTTCCTTCCTTAAAAATTCTTTCCTAATATATCATTTCATCTAATGTATCATCAGTGTCCATTGCCTGTGGTGCCTCAGTAGCACAAAAAAAAAAGGCGTTAAACACTATTTAAAAAAGTCATACATGTACATACTTAAATCGAGTTTGTAAACCTTCTTCGGAAACACCGAATCGAAATACGACCAGCTTTATTTCCCACACGTTTCTAAAATACGCTTTCTAGTTTATTTAAGAGCTATAACTTGGAATTGTATTAAAAAAAAAAAAGGCACACGAGTGAAAGAAATCGAACTGAAGCCCTAAGGAAACCTTTTACGACGTGACTCTCCATTCCCAGTTCTTTAACTAATGCGCACAGGGGGAGAACAAGGGGTAACATGACAAGTTTGATCCGGAGCCGGAGCGTTCCTCGAGAGATGTTAACTACTATAAACTTGGTGAGTAACGGACGCGTTAGCACTTGGCGGATAGCCGAGGACTACGCTGGAAGCAGTGTGTAGATACTCGAACCGGCTTTAGGCCTGCCTCTGAATTAAATAACAGGTCGCGAACCAACCCTCCCACGACAAGGTATAATGCGTTTCCGTGCCGAGTGGGTGGCAAATGGAAGATGCGTCACAAATGGAGCGTCCAGGGCTCTGTTTCACAAAAGTATGGTCTAATGGTCTAACAAGTGTATTAGGGCAGGTTTTTGTAAAGTATGGTCTTGTAACTTTTTATTCCACGAAAGAAATACTATACTGGTAAATTATTAGTGTTACAAGTTACTTGTTAAAGTTACAAGTGACATCATGGGGACGTCATATAAAAGCAAGATGGAGGAACACTTGTCATATCTTGAATTAGGTTATGTCCACTCTTTTGGGTTTTTAGCATTGTCATTTCTGCAAAATGGATCTTGCTTTTTTCTCAGACATAATGATAATTTAAATATTTTATTATGCATTTATCGATATAATCCTCTTTGAGACGACGATCCTTTAAGGCTACATTTAGAAGCACGAATCTCAGCCGTCGAGAGAAATGGCAGAAGAATTGGGCTTACCGTTTGTTTTTGGTCATTTATTGTATTAGTCCATTTTATACTTTATATTCATTTATATGTTTATATTGCTTGAAAACACGTTCTCATAAGCAGTAAAAAGAGAGGGAGAGAGACAGACAGACAGACAGACAGACAGAGACAGAGACTGGGAAAATTGTGCCAAAAGAAATTATTCTAAAAAGAATGAAAAACTATTTGCTTGGCATGTAACAAGAACCTTAAAAATACAAATGAGGGATTAAAAGAAATTATTTTCTTGGCAAGTATCAAGAACCTTAAAAATACAGTGACTAAGATGCTATTCGGAAATATCCATTTGGAACAGGAAACGTCAATAACAATCATAAGCAGTACTTTATTCGCACTTAGCCTAACTTTATCATTATATGTAAATACTTTTTTATTCTTTCTTTATACATATTCCTACTAATCATTATCATCACTTTCGCTAATACCTAGCACATTTGGGTCCACTGGCACCCAAAATGATTAAAAAGATAATAACTTTTGTGCTAGCATCTGAAGTTACCAATGTTTCCAAACCTGTAGAGAAATTTATGCAAACTACCAAAGTCCCACTATTACTAATACTTTTATGCAACAGAACTACGAAAATTCACTTGTACATTTGTAAGTATAGAGTGATAAAGTGCAAGTGTTGCAGAAATCTTTGTGGAACAGAATTTTACTAATAGGTACAAGTTGCCAGTCCGTACTCTACTTCTGTGAAACAGAGCCCATCCATACACTTGCAATGTATTAAACCATACTTTTGTAAAACAGGGCCCAGGAAACTGGGCAGCCTACCGCAGCAGTGTACCCTTGTTCCGGCAAAGAGAGCTCTGACCGGGTCAATCGTATATCCTTTACATTCGTGAGACCGTAGAAGTGTGAGAAAAGTATCTATTTGAGGGCTTTACAAGCAGACTTGACAATACAAGAATAATCATGAGTAGAGGCAGTGATTGCAGGCACTGAAAAAATGAGACTGTAGACCAACAGACTCTCAGGGCTCAAAAGAAAAAAACACCTCAAAGAGAAGAAAATGAAACACTAACAACGCAAAAGACTCAGGTATATAGTATAGACATAATGACAAGTAAAATCTTACAGCAATTCATCAACCTTTTACAAACATAAGAAATAAAAGTGAGGAACAGTTAGAAAGTGTTAAAAACGTAAATCCGCGTATTATTTCCATATCAGAACACCAATTCAGTGTCGGTCCTTGTGGTGTAGCGGTAACCATACTTGCCTTCTAAACCCAAGATCGCGGGTTCAAACCGGCCAGGATCGATGGATTTTTTCGGGCGTAAAAATCCTAAGTATGGCTTCCTTCGGAAGGGAAGTAAAGGCGTGGATCCCGTTCCGTACATTTACGGCACGAAAAAGAACCACAAGCCTGAATGAAATGGCCTCTGAGCAAAATTTGTCGGCCGTTTCACGCCCTGAATTAAATGGGACGCTGATGACCTCAGATGTTACAGAGCGTCCATAAATAAAACAAATCAACCAATTCAGGCTACAGGAGTTTATTTCGTTATTGTTACATGGATGTCAACAGTACTCTGCTTCTGCTCTCACTATGAATTATTCCATGAGAGCAATTTAAAATGTGATTCAACAAGACAGAGTTATTAGTAGGAATTGGTGGCCCCCCTTAGCCTTACTGCTATTATTATCTCTGGAGTAAATTGATAAAGTGAACAATTGTCTGGATTTCTCAAAGTGAACTACAGTGAGTGATGAATAATTTCCTAAAGAGTTGCCAAAAATGTGTGGAGAATGAAGGTGCATAGTTTCAACACCTAATTTGACAATTTGGTAAGTAATGAGCCTCTTAAATTGGTTTGTGTATTGTTGTGTGGTTGGTTTGTTTTATTGTTTACCCTCCCACTAATCACCTAGACCCAACTCACTGGTTAATGAGTGGCATGCTTGCTAATAAGCAAAACACTCTGGGGGAAAACAAAACTGATTGCACGGTGCAATCTGGTGTATCTTGATAGCAATAATATTCTGGTAAAAGAACAATTTGCTTCAATAAAAGTTTATCTTTAATATATGCAACTTACAAACATACAAATTAAATTCTGTCAGGACTAAATTATAAAAAGTAATTTGCAGAATTTTCTGTGACCTAGCTAAAGCAGTTGATTGTGTTAATGATTAATTCTAATAGGAAAACTGGCATTTTGGTATAACAAATTAAGATCTAAACTGGCTCATCTCTTACATTCACAACAGAAAACAAATAGTGTAGAATTTAAAATGTTGATATTATTGAATATGGAGTTTCACAGCAATCATTTTTTGGCCCACTTCTTTTTTGTTTAATATATAAATGTTCCCTCATTGTCATTAAATAACCATGGTAGTACTGATCTGTTTTGCAATGTATCAGTATAATAGTTTCTAGCAATAAGTTTGATAATCTGGTAAAAAAAATTAATTATATGCTTAATACAATTTATAACTGGTTCAAACCTAACAAATTATAATTGAATCCAGATACAGCAAGCATAATGGAATTCATATAACTCACCTGATCTCACATTAAATGTACAAGTTACTAGGTTTTTCAAGTTCATATATGTTTAACTTGGTTAGCACACATATAGAGTGAATTATGCCAAAACTAAAATCAGCAATCCTTGTGCTCCAATCATTGAGTCATGTTAGTCCTGAAGCTACCCTCAAATCAGCATATTGTGCATATTTCTTGTTGATTATGAAATATAGTTTAGTATTCTAGGGAAACTCAGTTGAAAGCAAACATAATTTTATATTATTAAAGAAGGCATTTCAAATAGTACATAGTACAAATAATAGATAATCATGCAGAGATTTTTTTTAAAACAAAATTTTTAACACTTTCTTGTGAGTATATTCTTTCTTATATGCCCTTTTACATTTAATCTAGACCATTAATTGAAAATATGCAAATACCAAACATAAACCGAGGCAGAAGAGTATCCTGCATGTGCCATTGCAAATTTATCTTGTTATCAAAAAAGAAATTTATTATGAATGCATTAGAATGTATAATGCTCTCCTAATAATTCTGAAAGTATTATCAGCCAGTAGTAGAGAATGACTCAGATGTGCTCTCACACAATAGCTATGCAATAAGACCTATTTTTGTTTCCTGTTGATAAATAATGTATGATGTTCAAATAGTCATAAGACAACATAATTATTATGTATGGCAAAATACCACTGTATAGCAGATGTCAATATATGTAATACACTGTTATCTCTTCCCTTTTTTTAATTGAAGCTTAAATCTTTTTTTGTTAAATGTATGAGATTAAGAATGTGTATTTATATATGTGCATAAATCATGTGTCATTCCTATATAGATATCATTAATGTAACTTTGTATTCTTGACTTGTTACACATTCTGCAGTATGTATAATGTATAACTACACTTTGAAATGTAAATCAATCTTGATCTTAAAAGAGGAAGCTCTGATGTTTCAAAAATTACCAAAATAACCTTATTCTTCAAAAATACACTGCTTGACCTTATTTTGGAAATAAAAAGGCATCACTCAGAATTCAGCATACCTATGTCAATTCACCAAAATTTAAATAAGCATAGAAGAACCAAATTTTAGTAATGTAGTTTTTGAATCTAAGATCGTGACTGTTTGCCAACACCATCTAAAATACAAAATGAATCAGGAAAAAGATGATCTACTTCAGTCGAAACCATTGCTGTGGATTCTTCTCCCTCAGAACAGGCGCCAGTGCAATTCCTAAACTTTAAATTTGTACAGGAAACTCCATGAATGAACGTACCAAATAAAAGCAGTAAAAACTATTTTATCCAGGCAATGATCTGTGGGAATGATACAAACAATAGTTATTGAGAGTCTGGAAAGACAAAATCCTGGGTTAAAAACAGAAGAATCGCTTATTATAAGTCAAAAGGTAGCTGAGGGGGGAAAATTCTGGCTTTTCAGTAGATTTTGGCTTACATAAGACACTTCAAAAACCAAATTCAAGGCTTTTTGCAGACTTTACAGAATAAATTTCAATTTAAAAGACAGAGTATCTGTGGAGGAGGACAATGCAGATGAATCTTCATCATAGTAGGGCAGCATCTTCTGCCCTTTGTGTTATGGATAGCCGAGGACATATGTTAGGTGTGTAGATACTGAATTTGGCTTTAGGCCTGTCAATGAATTAAATAAGAGACCATGAACCAACTCCCCACTTATAAGGTGTAATGCTTTTCCATGCTGAAAGAGTGCATGGCAAAAGAAAATTATGTCAAAAATGGAGCATCCAGGAAATGGGGCAGCCTCCATTGATGTGAAATTGAGAAACTGATTTGGCTCTTGTCCAGGAACTCTGGTACAGGAAAAAAATTATAGCAGAACCAACAAAACAGAGGAAGTTATCGATATAATACTAGCAACCAATTTGTTGGAAGCTTAAGAAAACTAGCATGTATGTGAAGAAGAAAGTTGTTCAAACAAAAGATAAATTCAATTTGAATTATCTGATACACTTAAACAATCTAAATCTTAAAAATTAAAATGTAAATTGAAACTTGCACAGTGAAGCTAATCATATTAATCGATATCATTGTTTGGATTCAGTTGAACCACAGACTCTTAAAGCTTAACCTTCTTTTCATAAATGTATGGAACCGGTTTCGAGGACATTTAGTTCCTATCTTCAGCCAGGCTAAAGTTCAACTGTCGGGTCATTGGTTGAGCTGTGGGAACATGTATTCTGCTCTGGTGGCGGTGTGATAAACTTGTAGTTTATGTTATCGTCTCTGGCAATGTTAAAGTTCATTAGGCTGTCTTTGTATTTGTAGATGTAAATTTTCTCCCAGGTTGCTAGCTCCGTAGGTCCTTGTGCTGATTTTAATAATTTTGCTTTATTTATTATGTCATGATTTTGTGATAATTTAACATTAACGATATTTAACAAGAAAGTATGACCTTCTGAAGGCGCACTGTCTGGCGTTAAGTCATAGTGCAGCAAAAATACCCAGATATATACATGTCGTCAGTGATTTGAATGCCGTCGTTGGTGTGATGAATGCCAGAACCAGAAAATAGAGTATGATATGCTAGCGTTGAAACTTTGTCATGCAGTGTATTGATTGGGAGACCTTCTGCCGGAATTTGTTGTTCATTTACATATAGTGCAAAATACTCTAGATTAAAAAGTCTAAAGTCAAATGGATTGGTATTTGGAGTTCCCGAAAAATTTGTGTTTACTGTTATGCCAATAAGTATTCTTTTTGGAAGTGGGTCTAATACAGCATTATCCATGGATACGGTATTCTGCCCAACTCCAAAGGTGAAGGACCTCACGTCAACACGTGTAATGTCATAATAAGCATTTACCTTTTCTAGGGACTTCATATGAGCCATTAAAATACTTGGAGAAGTTTTAATTTTTTTCACGTACAGATTGGCATCAAGAAATTGAATTTTCGCTTTTGAATCTGCAAATTCGCTTAGTATGTAAAAAGGTTGCTTTGCCTTGGTGAACTTTATTTGAAGATTGAGTCCTGGTAGCAACAGAGTAGGTACGTTAAAAATATCTCCATGTAATTTGCCTATCATATCTATTTCCTTTGATGTTTTGCTTCTTTCAAACCGTTCTTTCCACCCTAGATTAGAATCATCAGGCCCCAAAGTTCCATTTTTCGCGGCATCGGACTCTTTTAGACTTTTCAGATGCTTGTCCATATAACAAAAACGGTAGTTAAATGACTTTTAGTTGCATCGTGACCGTGAGTAGAGTTTCTAAATAGCTACAGTAATGATAGAGATCTTCGGAAGGGGTGATGGATGATACGTTTATAGAAACGCTTAATTGACTAAACAGGGAGTGCAGTAAGTTTTTAACTCCAGTCGTTTTGACTGAAGCTGCCAAGTCTGTGCCATCTGATTTTATAAATTTTTCTTTTATATTTAAAAATACATTTAAATGAACGTAATGTTCCTTATCTCCAGAAATAACTAATCCCAATACAGATTGTTCTACGGGGGCCATAGATTAGATTAGTGTAGTGTAATTTTCTAACACTGCCGATTGAATTGGTTTTTTTTTACCAAGTATATCACATTCAGATTTTGTACAGGCGATCATGGTGCTCTCCTACTCCCACCCAGACCGCATGTGTCGGTTTGTGAAAAGTGCAGTCGGTAGTTATGTAAATATATCTCTAGTTTTTTTTCTTATTAGTTTTGAATTTTGAAACTGGTTTCTTTCTTTATTACCTTTAACTTGCTGCAACTTAGCTACCACATTTTTGGTTCCTTCGGTGACTCGAGTAGACATAATGTCTTTAACTTTTGTGCCCGTCTGTTTTGCTGCAATATCGGACATGATGTTTGCGCCAGTGGTGAGAGCTTCCCTTCCTAATGATTTTGCTCCTGATAGAAGAACAGGTATAACACCTACCCAGAAAGCTGCCTAAACCTCTACCATGCTGTACGTAAGGGCTATCAGCATACAGTTGACCTATGTATTGGCTGAGACGCCCTCCGCTCTGGTTCACATAGTACGCTGTTACCGGATCCATTGTTAACTGACAAAAAGAATTTTGTGCATTGCAATATATACGCGCCCTGGCCGTCTTGGCGGGACTTGAGCCCTCTCGACAAAACTAGATTGACCCTCTTGGCGGGACTAGTGAGAAGTACTTTAATTCTTTCGGCGAAAATAGATTAACCCTTTTGGCGGGATTAGTCAGTGGGACTTGAACCCTCTCGGCGGGACCAGTGAGCGGAACTTAAATCCCCTCGGCGAAACTATGAGCGGGACTTGAATCCTTTCAGTGGGACTATAAGAGGATTTTAACCCTCACTCATATTCCCATCTATTCTCATTTACCCACCGCGATATTGCCAGTGCTTGTGCCTTGGAACACTTAGTTGTGATAAATAAGTGCCAGCGGCACGCGACAAGATCATCAATCTTGTCCCGGAATTCACATTCTTCTATATTTTGAACTGTATATTTATTGTAAATACCGGGATTCAATACATTTTTCGCCATGACTCCTTTGGCATATATTTTTCCCACTGGCAATTTTATGGAGTTCGGCCTAAACTGACTATAGACCTAACACCAGTGAATTCCGTGAAATTCCTCATTGGTCGGCCTGTATTTTTCAGCCCAGGTATTCTGGGCACCTGCGGTTCCCTAAAAAGATAGTGAAATTCTACCTTTTCTAATTGTACATTCGCCATAGAAAATTCTTTAATAATAATTTCCCCCTTATGGCTATTAAACCATGAAAGAGGCGGTGCACTACACGTGAGGAGCAGCAGCAGGAGCGGTAGTAGCAGACATTTGAAATCATTTAACTTTGTTAAAATGTAACACAGCAATGGTATGTGTAATACTACTACTTAGACGAGTCTAATCGCCAAACTTAGTCACTAACTCAATTGCAACAGTTTGAAAATAATTAAACAAATTTATCAAGATCATCTGCATAGCGGTAAGAATTTTTGTACGTAATGTACAAGCTTGAAGACCTTGGATTTTACAGAACGATTTAAAACGTTCAATTAAGCTACATTTTACGTCAGGATTTCTGCAAACCTGATGCTCTATACCCATGTCTTTTAACAGTTTTTGAAATGCAGAACCCAAAAATTATTTACCTCTCTCGGATCTTACGGTAAGAGGAACAGCACTATCAAGTATGTATTTAAATACCTTGGCAATTTCCGTACTATTTTTGGACTTTATAGGTTTTGCCCCTCAAATCTAGAAAAACAATCGATGCACGTTAGCACATACTGAACTCCATCATTATACAATAAAATAATGTTTCCGGGCTTGCTGGCCGTGGTCCAAAGGCTGTAAACACACCTGACGTTTCGCCCGTGACTCCGCCGGGCATCTTCGAAGGAATGACTATCACACACTCGTTGTTGTAGCTCAAGTGACGCTTGAAAAGTGAAAAGTTTTTGTTTGGAAGCCCATGCGGGGGTAATGAGCTTGCCCAGGGGAACAGCTTCCTGTGATGGTTCATATGCCATTGTTCATTGATTTTTTATTGAACTACAATTCCCTGGGCTGATACATGGGGCAGCCTTACAGGTACATAATATACATAAGTTAAGAATTTACATAGACAGTTTTTGAGTGAAAAGTTTTTGTTTGGAAGTCCATGCGGGGGCAATGAGCTTGCCCAGGGGAACAGCTTCCTGTGATGGTGCGAAGACTGAGACTTGTTTAGTGGCACATACATATAAGGTGAAATTAATACATAGTTAACCTAACAGACTTATAATTAAAAATCCTATCCTATACTTAACACTTAATATTTACAAGTATATATACAATTCATGGCAATGTCAGAAAAAGTGGTTTGAGTTTGCTGGGAGATGTTTTTAGAAAATGCTTATGCGTTTATGCTTGCGGTGGAGAGGCTCCGCCTGGCCTATTTTTTGTACTTCTGGGTTGGAGTGCGTTCTTATGGAGGCCAATGCGTTTGTGGAGCGGTTGTGCAGAGTCTGTAGGAAGGTGGGAAATTGTAGTTCTTTGTGAACAATTTTGTTAGGTGTTAGAATCGGCACCCTTAGTATTTTCCTGAGGCAGATGTTTTGACGGGATTGGAGGGAGAGTAGGTTGGTTTTGCTGGTGTTTGACCAAGCTAGGCAGGCGTACAGGAGAAATTGTTGGATAAAGGATTGGAAGAGGGTGAGTTTTGTCTTAATGCGGATGTGCTTGCTGTGCAGTAGTGCGGTGTTGACATATGTGCGTTGTTTGGCCTTTTGGATCGTTTGCTGAATGTGGGCGTTCCAAGTGAGTTTTTTATCCAAGGTAACGCCCAGATATTTAACAGTAGGTTGGCACTGCAGTCTACGTCCTTGAGGAGTGATGTCTATGTCGTTTTTCCCGGTTTTGGTGAAGTATATTCGTTGACTTTTGTCGGCATTTATCACTATTTTCCAGAGGGCAGCCCGGGTCAGGAATTTGTCCAGGTAACGTTGGAGCTCCCTCTGGTTGTATTTTGGGTGTGTATGGTGTTTGTATATGGCAGTGTCGTCGGCGTAGAGTAGCGTCTTTCATCTGTGGTCGGGGGGAATGTCTCGAATGTACAAGGTGTACAGATAAGGAGCTAAAACTGCCCCCTGTGGCACACCAGCTGACATGGGTAGGGTTTGGGATTTTTCTTGGAGTACTTGGACGTAAAAGCGGCGTTCTTGAAGGTAGCTGGCCAGCATGGGGATGTATGGCTTGAGTGGTGATAGCTGATGATACAGCTTGTAGAGGAGCCCATTGTGCCAGCACCTGTCGAAGGCCGCTTCTACGTCCAAAAAGAGGGCCAGTGTGCTGCTGCCATTGTTGAACTGTGTTGTGATGTCATCAGTTAATTTTAATATCTGTAGTTCCGTTGAGTGCAGTGGACGAAACCCGAACTGTTGGTTGGGTATGGCTGTGGATTCTGGAAATGAGATCTTTATTAACTGGCTGAGGATTTTTTCCAATACTTTTCCCATGACTGGAAGGAGGCTGATCGGCCTGAAGTTTGAGGGATTTTTCCGATCTTTGCCGGTTTTTGGGATTATGATAATTTTGGCCTCCTTGCAGGCTTGGGGAAAGTAATGAAGGTGGAGGCAGGAGTAGTTGAGTTAGTTGGACTAGGGCTTTCCGGGGAAGGCGTTTCAGGTCCTCGTTTCGAACACCGTCCGGTCCGGGGGCCTTGTTATTAGGAAGGGACTGGATGTGATTGTAGAGTTGGAGGGGGGTGATTTTTGGAAGGGGAGGAGGGGGAGGTTGGTTCGTCCACTGCTGAAACCAGTTGTTTACAGTTTGTTCGTGTACGGCGTCTTGTGCCGGGTTTTCAGTGAAACGTCGAGTGAGCATCTCGGCGAAAACCTGTGCTTTTTCTTTAAGTAGAAGGATTGTCCCTTGAGTGGTGAGCAGTGGCTCTGATCGTGGGCCTGTTTCAGCGGAGGTTTTAAAGGCTCGCAGGAGTGCCCATATGGAGCCATCTTTGTGGGTGACTTTTAATGGTTTTGTTTCAAAGAGCTCTTGTCGTTCTAAGTAGACTTGATGCCTGATAACAGGTCGAAGCCATTGAGCCAAAGTTCTGTAAACTGCGAGCCTTGTATGTCTCCACTGACGCAGGTATTTCCTCCTGATGGCAAGCAGCCTCTCAATGTTGGGAAAGGTGGTGTAGGAGGTGGGAGCAAGAGTGTATGTGGTGGATTTTCTTTTTGCCGTCCTTATGGAGGCTGTAAGGGCTGCCACCCCCATCTCTAGGTCATGGGCTGTTGCGTACCTACGTCTGGGCTCGGCCATTTGGTGCATGAGAACTTTGTAATGTGACCAGTCTGTGGCTGGTATCTGTGTCTTATTTGTGCGCATGTAGGTGGCACGCCCACCTATGTGGAATTTTATGGGAAAATGGTACGAGCCCAGACTGTAATACACTTGTAGAGTGGGGGGATATGGATTCCTTTGTATATTCCAAGGTCTAGAGTGTCGGGAGGAATGGAGGAGTTGTGGTGCCAGTAGGAATGATCCGGGGCAGTTCTAATTTGTAGGTTGTGTTGCAACAGGACAAAGTCAGGCAGGACTTGACCAGCTCTGTTGCAAGCTCTGGAATTCCAGAGAGTGTGCCTTGCGTTAAGGTCTCCTGCAATAATGATTTTAGCATGCATGTTGACTAATTTCTCCAGATCTCGGATCATTCCTTCCGGGCTTGAGGTGGGGGGGCGGTAGGTTGCTAGGATGGTGATCAGCTGGGAGTTTATGAGGACCTGCACACCTGCACACTCCAGGAATTCCAGTTGAGGCAGAGTCAGTGCTGTGTTTACTAGTAGATTGTTACGGACGATGACTGTAGTGCCACCCCCCGGCCGTTGCCCAGGCCTGTCAGCTCTATGTAGGTCATAACCTTTTAGACGGAGTTTCATGTGAGGTTTTAACTTCGTTTCGCTGACACAAGCAACATCTATTTTTTGTTGGTACAGGAAGGATTCTAATTCGTAGGTGTGTCTAAGTGTGCCGTTCGCATTCCATAGGAGTGCGTTTATTGTGTTGGAGTTAGGGTGTTGTCGTGCAGCCATTATACGACATTTTAAAGGAAGTTGAAAATTGCCTCCAGTTTTTCAGCAATGCCATTTGCTGACTTGAATTTAGCTATTGCCGTTTTTAGGTTGCTGAGTAAGTTGCTGAAGTTAATTTCCTTAAAAAGAGACAGAAACCCTTTAATGGTTGATGTCTCTGGAGATGTTGTAGTTGATGGTAATGGTGTTGGCGTTGTTGTGTTGGCAACACCACTCGTAGTGGCTGCGAACGACACACCTGGGCGTACCGGGGCATTGTGGGTAATAGGAGTGGGGGTGGGGAGGTTTCGCTTAGCTGAGGATATCTGCCTAGACAGGGTGAGTAATTCTCGGCGGTCTCTCTCATTCTGAAAAGTAATGCATCCCCTATAGTTTGAAGGATGTTCGCTCTGGCAGTTGGTACATGTCGGTATAAAGTTAGGAGTGGCTTTGTTCGGGCAGTCTTTGACCATGTGTAGACCGCTGCACAGGACGCAGTGGGGCGTAGGTATGCACATTTGATGAGAATGTCCTAACTCCTGGCAGTTGCAACATTGCGCTATGTGATGTTGCGTTCTCTGGTGCTCTACTTTGATTATGACGTTCATAATTGATCGTTCTTGTATGAAGTGTTTGGATTTTTCATTCTTTTCCAATGTGAAACATATAGAGGAATGGGCCTGCCTCGGGCCTCCAGCTGTTTGCAGTGTTGGACAGGATAGCATTTGGCCTTGACGACTTCAGAAATATCCTCTGGTTACATGCCGAGAGGCAGACCCCGGATGACATAGCGATAAGGTTGTTCAGTCTTAGGTGTGAAAGAGTAGTATTGTATGACTGCCTTTTTTAGCTCTACTAGTGTGTCTTTAAAGGACTGAAGATCCTTCAAGAGGACCTTCAGGCCGTGTGTTGTGTTCTGAATCGTATAGTCCTTGTTGGGACATGTTTTGTGTAAGATCTGTGTGAGGCCCTTGAGGAGTGAGTTATCGGGTATGATGATCCTAGGAGGCCTCTGCGGGAGAGGGCCCGCTGTGGATTGTGCTGGTGTGTTGCTTTGTGTCTTCGGTTGCGTTTTGACAGCCTGGGAGGGGGCTGGATGTTGCCGGGCAATTGTGGGGGTGGTATGTGTGTGTGGAGTTGGTTTGGTGACGATGCTTGCCGTGGGGGTGGGAGTGGTTGATGGCTTGCGAAGAGTTGGTTGTGGATGGAACAGCTGTCGTTTTGTATGAGATTTTTGACTTGTGGCAGCCCCGTCTAATATATATCTAGGTACGGAACACCGCCCCCTTCCTTTTCATTGGCTGCTATTCCGCCAATCGTAGTAGGGCACCGGTCCTTATGACGTAATAGATACTGTTGGTTGTAAGGCTTGATTTTTGTGTCATCCAAAACCTACATCGATGCCTTATGTACACGGGTTGCCTCTTCTTTTCTGTTGAAATTATTTTTGTGTTTGTAAATTTCGATGGCCTCATGATACAATCTAGAATGGTAGTGAACTGTGTTGTCCAACACTTCAGTCTCGTCGAACTTGTTGTCATGTCCTGTAAGCATGGCATGCTCGGCCACAGCTGATTTTTCAATTTGCCCCAGTCGACAATTTCTTGTATGTTCTTCAATGCGTGTGCGTGTGCTTCATTTAGTTGTCCCAATGTATACCTTGCCGCAAATACATGGAATACGATAGACCCCTTTGGAACCCAGAGGGTCTTGTCTGTCCATGAATGATCGGAAATGATGTTTCAGTTTCTTCGTAGGCTTAAAAATAGTTTTTATATTGGCTTTCCGCAGGAGTTTGTCAATCCTATCTGTGACTTTGTGTTTAAATGGGAGGTAAGCCGTGCTGACTGATCTAAACTTCTCTATATTCCTTGTCAATAATTCCCACGAACCACGAGTTCCCTTTAAATATCCATTCTTTACATACAAATCGTTATTTTCTATTGTAATTACTGAATCGCCAACCTAAAAAATTCCGTCCTTATCATTATAGAGGCCAAAGACGGTGTCTGTTGCTCTAGGGGTGTGAAAATAGGGTGCTATGTAAGGTACGGCTAGATGTCCAAAGTCACCTCTTCGTTCACTTCTACCTCATCATCATTAATTACTTCCTGTTCTTCCTTTTTGTCCTCGTCGTCTGGAGGGAGAAAGACGAGCCGTTATTTAACCTCGCGCTTTGGTGAAGGCTGCAGTTGCTGCTGCTGCTTTTGTGCTGGTAATGAAGGACGACTGGCTTTAAATTAAAGCAACTCTTGGTAGGAATCCTTTACCGTTAATTTTCTTTTCTTTTTTCTCTTTATGGAACAGTGGGTATCTAAGAAGTGCTGAGAGACTAAAAATGATTTATGCAGCATTTAATGTGTTATTAGAGTGGATAGTCCCGTCAATACTGCCGACAGCAAAGGTATAAAAAATCCTCCATTTTGAATTATAATATTTCTCGTTGCTGTTAACGTTTTTGAAATTTGTCCACCACTTGTCTAAGGTCGTTTATATATTTTCTTAGATTGCGTAGGATACATTTGCTTACCTTACAGTTACCATTCAAAACATTTAGAGCGCATTCGGCAATAGCCAATATGAGCTCTTGGTTTGCCTTCTCCAAAATGGCTGTCCCCAGCTTCGGTTTGGCTCTTTTAAGCACGTGAAGCATGTAATAGTTCGATCTTATCCGCTTGCTCATGCTGGTAAACTACAGTGGGAAGCCCGATGGAAAAAATTTGGTTCTGAATCTTAATTTATTATCGGTCTCCTGACATAAATCAAATAACATATAACCGTGGTTTTTTCGTAGCACCTATATGAAAAAGAGATTTCCAATTTTCTGGGTATATTTGTCTGGCTAGATGGGCTATTTGATTCTTATCCCTAACGTTTTTGAAAACTGCAATGTATTTAACATTTAATAATATATCTCTACTGTATTTACCCTGATGAAATAAATTTTGAGTAATTAAAATGACACTTATATTTCGGTGAATACTAGCCTTTCTAAACAAATCGCACACCTCTCTCAAATAAAGAGAGTTTAACAAATCTTCTAAAGTCACTAGCTTGGGCTCTCTTTCCGGTTCTCAAATTTTGGAACACCAACGTGAAATTTTACTTATTTTAACTTGGGCACCGCCAACTCTTCGCTATAACACCATAACATTTCTTTAAACTGACTAACAGTGCATAATTGCTTTGTGTTTTAATCAGTTTTACACAAAATACCGTTTTGCCCGAACTTAAACTGCCGCTAATTATCACAGTGAACGGGTGATGAAATTTTACGACAGGCAGTGCACTCTCTTTGTCCATGCGTGCAACGCCGAAAATTTTCCAATTTTTCCTCAAATCATCCGTTAGTTAATACAATAGACAATCTACATCGCACGGTGGATATTGCTCAAACACTTTCAAAGGAATAAGTCTTAGCTCTTCATTGGTACAATATTTCAGCCCCTTTCGCCTCTCCAAATACTTTACCACTGTTGCCTTCACCTATAATTCCACAGTGAGGGGAAATGATTCGGTCAGCCGGGCTTTATATACCCGAATGGAAGAGAATCATAATTTGATATTCGTCTCCTCTTGTGAAAACAAATCCTATAGATTTTATCTTCAGGTTCGGAAACGAGATGAATACCATCCTTTACATTGTCATGCCAGTTGAAAAATTATTTTGTTCATCTGGCATCATCTTGTCGACACCGTAATAGGAGGGATCAGGATAAGCCCCCACATAACTCATGTTTTCTAAAGTGTTAAAAAAACGGGGAAAGTATCCCTTTGTTAGAGACTGTATGCCAAAGGCTTTGGGCAAACTTCGCAATTTCATAGGTAAAACATTTAAAATATCTAAAAAGGTTATATGTTCCATCTTCATACACAAAATCTTAGCACCATTCATGATTAAATCAGGTAAACAACTCTGTTTTATGGCATAATCCAAAATAAACATAAGGTGATAAACCGGGGCATTATGGGCTTTGGCTATAATTTTTTTTCACAAAAAGATCTATCTTTTCTTAAATATTCTACAAATTGCTGAATGCAGTTATTTCCCCAAAAGGAGTTCTTGCGCCTTCTGCACTGACTGCATTCCAAGTCTTTGCTATTTTCACAAACAAAACAAAATTTTTCTAGGCAAAGCAAATTTGGAACATGTAAAAATGTAGAAGAATCCCCTATGCGAGTACTTTGTGTGCATTCAATATCATAAAATATAGAAAAAACCTTTTCCGAAGAGGGAATTTTAGGGCTCAGTGTAGGCATAAAGCACATGTATCCGGGTATCTCGTCACTTTTACAATTTTTACAATATACCCTGTAACACACATGGTTAGGTTTAACTGCTGACTGCAAGTTGGACAATGCCGCTTCCATTCGCAAATAGTTTTCTTTCCAAATCTATTCTGTATATGATTATTCATGCAATTTTGGCTTCTAAAATATCTATTACACATGTAACAAAACAAATAATTTCCGTCAAATTTACATGGTGGAACTGCAAAACATCCCGTGCATTTATTTTAACAGTTGCGGGTTTTGATTTCTTTGTAACCCTCCAATCCCTTGTTGCATCCTACATATACATGTCGTTTAGTCAAAGCGTCTGTAAGATTTACTATAACAATACAATGTTTCTCTTGAGCATCATATAAAGGATTAAGGCGTTTAGATTAATTTCAATTTCCGTCAAGTATAATATTATCACAATACAGTCCATCATTACCTACAATTCTATACTCTGAAATTGTAATTCTACAATTCCTCCCCCCTTACTAAGATCAATATTTGTAACTTTTAGAAGATCATCAACTTTATAATGGAGTTTTCTGTCCTTTCTAAAAGCTTCACAGTCTGGATCGTAAGTAAAATGATCAATTTCTATTACTAACACATGGGTTAAACAATTTATATATAATTTAACTGTCACAATGCTTTTTTTTTAAATGTAGCGACCCTTTGTCTTTATTCTACCGTTTCCCAACAGCATCTCAACATGATCTACTTTTATGGATAAGGTATCCGTAGCGTAAAAATTGGCATTAGATTGGCATACCTTTTCCACCACCGACATTATTACATCTAAATGAATTTAACCCTTTCGACGAAGACTAAGCTCTATAGGTTTATCTTGCAAATTTATACAGTTACTAATTGACAAGCCTACCATATCATGCGGATTAATAACCTGTAACACAGTATTTAAAATCGTTTGCATGCCATTTTTAAAGTAAAGGGTAGGATTTTCACTATTAGGAGGTGGATTTATTTGAATAACAAAATGCCTCCCATGAGCATTAAAACTCTTATACTCTCTGCGTGCCTCGCTTACAACTGTAATATTTTCCATGCTAACAACATAAAATGTTATATAAACTTATCAGATACGCCAAATCTTTACAAAATGTAATATATATATATATATTACATTTTGTCATAATATATATATATATATATTATGTCACTTACATTGGTGAAGACTTTGGGTGTGTTTGTTGCACTTACAAAAGATGAACTGTAAAGAAAGGCAGCCTTTGATTCCTTATATAGCAGCAAAAATTCCACTTCCGCTTATGACGTATTGGACGTTGGCTGATAGCTGCAACGTATAAAAGCTGGTAGGATAGGCTCCATACTTCACTGCAACAAGATGCAACACTGCTGCAAGGTGAGTATTCTACAGTTTTGTTTTTTCCTATTTTTATCGTTTTTCTTCAAACGAAATTTATACAAAATTATCTCCTTTGAAGAATGTATTTTCTCAGTAGATTTAATCAAATTCAAACCACAAAAACAATGCAGATTTGAGATTTATCCAAAAATACTCCATACAGCGTAGTTGCTGCATCGAGATGGTGACACAGTAAGGGCCCTCAATATCCATTAAACTTCAAAAAGATTATGAAGATCCCATTAGCGTGTTTGTTCCAAAAGAATACACGGATGTTTTTAAAGAAAGCGATATCGAAGATATTAATAAACGAAGACTATGCCTAACGTTTCAGTTTCTAGGATTTAACACTCCTAACAATGCCTATAATATAACGTTTCAAAAGAAGTAACTAAAATGGACTTTTTTATCTTTTCAGGTGAATTTGCGAATTAAGCTAATTAATAATGTTACATTACCTAATAGATGCACTGAAGAATCAGCAGGCTTAGATATATTTCCACCCAAAACGCACGAGTTTCAACCTTAACAAGCCATAGTTATCCCAATGGGACTATCAGCAAGACCTCTCAAGCATATTTATCTACGAATAGCGGAAAAATCTAGTTTAGCACTATTAGGATTTACTATAAGAGGAGGATGTATAGATAGAGGTTACACCGGTGAAATATGTGTAATAATTTGCAACAACTCTGATAATTACCAAGTATTTCTAAAAATCAAATATTTGCACAATTAATATGTGAAAAAATATACACACCCTAAGTTAAATGTGTTAATAAATTAAAATTACTAAAGGAGTAAACAAAGGCTTTGGTAGCACAGGACAGTATTAATAATACTTCCTTTTTGTACTTTTATAGGCCATGGACGATTTCATCTATCGAAACACAAACCGATTAACTGGAAGATATGGTATGCTGGCAAAAGAAACTGGTTTTAATGGTCTGTTTGAGGAATGTACACCTGTTCATCTTCCCGAATACTGGTCAACCCTATCGTGGTTATTCACTGGTTATGTAATGAAAACATTTATCATATGTCAGGGAATGCATTTCCAGGTTATATTGAAAAAGTACTCGATGATAAACCCAATCATGTTACCGTATATGTTGCTATCAAATAAGGAACACGAGAAGTAAGAATGCTAAAATTTTGTTTTCTCCAAATAACTATGTAAATGTTAATGAAATTAATCGTGTAATGGATTTTATATTTGGCCATGCGCAACAAAGTAATTTATCTTTAAACAATATACCAGTACTTTCCTACTTTTGGAAAGTGGAGTGTAAAGAATATGAGTTTAACATTAAGTTAACATATATATGTTCATAAACATGTAACAATGCAGGACAGTTGGGTGGACATTATGTTCTGTCTTTTTAGAAACTTTGGAATTGGTTTCCAAAAACGCCTAATAGTGGCATTATTTCACAACAATGCATTTTCTTTTAAACACTTTTCTGATCCTGTATGTTAAAATTAAACGGATGGGATACATCATCATAATTGAATTCAAACTTTTTAAAAACCGGAGCTTTATTTAACTGTTGCAATTCAAATGAATGCAAATGCATAATATGTTATAAAGGTTCACCACCATTAAAAGGTATACCATCCAATGTTTTGTTTGAAAACACGAGATATTTTTTTTTTTACATAAAGACACAAACTATTACAATTATATGTATATGGTTGTAAACTTATTTGAGTTTGACTTTTGAATAGAACAAATATTGTCACGACCAGCTTCGTGACGTGAGGGTGAGTAGTGGGAGAGGTTTCATGTAAAATTCTTTACTCGCTTGGCAAAACTATTTATTAATTATTTGACTCTAATATTTCATGTTACACCCGTGGGTGTTGAGTTGGAGTACTACAGGTTATGTAATGTTAATACAGATCCCTACATGACGGAGTTCTTACCTTAGGGGATGTGTCGGCCGTTGAAAGAAGATGAACGGAATCACATCGCCGTCCATGAGGTCGATCCTGCAGAGCCAGCAGGAGCGGGCAACTACGGCATGGTCCAGCGTGCGAGGGCTTGGAGATGAGTCTAAGAGCGCCGTCAGTGAGCTCTGCAGTTCCTTATATAAAATATGCTTGCCTAGCGGGATCTCTACATTGTCATGTCGGCATTACCAATCATGGTGTATCAACGCCCTAGATTTAAAATATACCAACCAATAAAAGAACATTGAGTAGGTGTTCTGAATACTTTCTAGTGACGCATGACAGGCTCCGGGTGCAGCATAACTCTACATGGTGCTGATGTCATGGTAAAGTCCCTTAGGAAGTGCCATAGGAAGTGGTTAATCTATTGTTTCTTGCAAAATCTTTGTGCTCTCTGAACCAACAATATTAACTTAAGTTCAAGAATATTAATCCTTATGAAATAAGAAACGTCCCAAAAGTATATTAATTTAGTAATTTATGATGCTCCTCAACGGTGTATGTGACAGTATTTCCATTTGACTTTCCTATAACGCTTACTGCCATGTATTATCCAGTTGACACTAACAAAAAATATCATTTTTATGTTATAAAAATATCATTATAAACCCATTATACATAAGAAAAAATTTAAATGGGAAGATTAATTTATTACTGAAATGTTTAAAGAAAAGGATAAACGGTGGTGTTTTTTATGCTCTAAACCATTGTTTGTGTAAAACATCTGAATTGTCAATAAATATAATTTCTAAATCAATGTAATCTATTTTTCTTTATTTTAATATAAACTCGATTTACAGTTATTAAACCCTCTGTCCATATCCTTATACAACACTCACCAAAATTTTATATATTAATCAACTTACAATTATTAAAACCTCAGTTCATACCCTTATATAACAATGCAATATTCGTCAAAATAAACAGGCTTTATGAGTAATGAACTCAACTTACAATTATTAAGCTTTTCTTTCCAAACCTTATACAATATTCATAAAAATATTATTTTACAAAAAGGGCGGGGGTGGGGAGAGGCGTGGTCTAGGAATTTAGCACTTCGTTTGACCTTGAAATAGGGGTAGTTTTGTTTGTAGATTTGTTTTAGGGGTAATTTTATGGGAAGTCCTTTCAACCCCCATAAATAGGGGATGGCCTAAAGTGGTATCCTTACTACTCAGGGGTATCCATGCTGCTACGTTGCAGCACATATTGGGGGAAGACAAGGCTTTTGCTATAGATTTTTAAATGTATTTGGTGAGATAACACGTTTCCGAGCGCTTGACGAGTGGCCACTGTCATTTTTACACCTGAATCTGGAAAGGACCCCCCTCTTCCCCCTAGTTACCCGATTTCCCTCACCATTTGCGTATGCAAAGTGACGAAACGCATGATTAACGGGCGGCATATGTGGTGGTTAGAGTCACACCACCTTTTGAAGAACGTTCAGTGCCGTTTTTGTCACCATCGCTTTTCACTCGACCATCTGGTGTCTCTTTCCACCCATATTATGGACGGATTTGTACTGAAGTGCATAGCAATCGCTGTCTTCTTTGATCTGGAGAAATGCTATGATACCTGCTGGAGAAGCGTTGTCCTTCATACGCTTCATGATTGGATATATGTGGCCGGATGACTATTTTTTTATTCAGGAGTTTATGAAAGACCGGATTTTTCATTTACGCTTGGGTTCTGTTTTATCATCTCGTTTTATTCGGAAGAACGAAATACCTCAGGGCTCGGCTCTTAGTGTCACACTGTTTGCCACCACTATCAATTCCATCAGATAGAGTTTACCGCCAGGAATTAAATCCTCGTTGTTCGTCGATGATTTTACTATCTTTCTCTCATCTCAGCGAACTCTTATCTTGCAACGCCGTTTACAATGCTGTTTAGACCGCCTGAATGATTGGGGTGTGAACCACGGGTTCCGTTTGTCGACTGAGATGACCATCTGCATGAATTTCTGACGCTGCAAGGAGTATTCTTCACCATTTCTCCATCTTGGTACAGATGCTCTCCCTTTCGCAGACGAAGTTTATTTCTTTGGCTTGGCGTTTGATGAGAATTTAACTGGTCATCGATACAGCGCAACTCAGAAGCCGGTGTGAACGTTGTCTTTGTCTCGTATGTGTTTAAAGGACACATCCTGGGGAGTTGACCGCATGGATCTTTTACGTTTCTACCGCTCTATAATCTGGTCCTGATTAGACTATGACAGTATTGTTTATGACTCTGCAGGATCTTCAGTTCTTCGTCAACTTAAACCCTTTCATCACCGGGCAATCCGTGTCACCATAAGAGTATTCCATGCGAGTCTTTTGTTTAATCTGTGTGCAGAGTCTGTTGAACCTATTCTTTCCTATCGTAGGGACATTTTGTTGTAGACTGACTGCTCAACCTCGTCATCCCATTAATGAGCTGTTTTTAATATGTTGCTTGACAGGTTTTACGCTGCTAGGTCTCTTGCTCCTAAGCCTGCTGGCTTTCGTTTTCGGGAGAAGTTAAGGACATTGCACGATCAGTTACCTCCGTTTTTTTTATCCCTGGCTAAGAAAATCCTAAATCTTCGACTGCAGCTTCTATTATTCGTCCCTATTTTAGCGCGAGAGTCTTCTCGTTTGCCATATGCAATTTTATTAATGCCGAAGGACCGAAATTGGACACAGTAGTTGAATGTGTCTTTGTTTTTAATGGAGGTTGTTTTATTTTTGGTCTTGGCTCTGCGATATCTATTTTCATAGCGGCGCTCAATGTTATTCATCGGGCGTTTCTATTTGTTTCTGAATATCGGCTGGGGGACAGTGTCATTTGTTTTGATTCCCTAAATATCATTTTTTCCTCCGAAACCTGTAAAACTACCATCCTCCCTTACACAGAATATCCAGGACGCAGTGTTTACGCTAGTTGTATATACTCCGCCTAAGACAGCCGTTTGACCTCATATCCGGTCTAGTTTCAAGGTCAAATTTTGTGACTGGATGGTTGGATGTACAGACGATGTTGGTGGTCTGCCGCAAGGTACGTGTTTTTATTCATTGATGTTTATTGGTGCACATTTTTATATATTGATAGATAGGTACATAATTTTATACATAGATACATTGATAGGTACATAATTTTATGCATTGAATCATTGATAGGTACATAATTGTTGGATTATTGATACAAATGTTGATATTTGATATAGATAAATGTATGGATAGATGGATGGATGGATGGATAGATGGATGATTAGATAGATAGATAGATAGATAGATAGATAGATAGATAGATAGATAGATAGATAGATAGATAGATAGATAGATAGATAGATAGATAGATAGATAGATACATAGATAGATGGATGGATGGATGGATGGGTGGATTGATTGATGGATGGATTGATGGATGGATAGATAGATAGATAGATAGATAGATAGATAGATAGATAGATAGATAGATAGATAGATAGATAGATAGATAGATAGATAGATAGATAGATAGATAGATAGATAGATAGATAGATAGATAGATGGATGGATGGATGGATGGATGGATGGAGATAGACAGACAGAGAGACAGACAGATAGACAGACAGATAGATAGATAGATAGATAGATAGATAGATAGATAGATAGACGGACGGACGGATGGATAGATGGACGGACGGACAGACAGACAGACAGACAGACAGACAGACAGACAGACGGATGGATGGATGGATGGACGGACGGATAGATAGATAGATAGATAGATAGATAGATAGATAGATAGATAGATAGATAGATAGATAGATAATTAATAAATTGATACATAGTGAAGCTGAAACGGGTGATAGTAAAATTACATGAATGATGGATAGAAATATGTACAAGTAAAGTGTAGTTGATAGGCAATGCATGTTTTTTCCACTTTTGCACAGTAAGGTTGAAAGTTGTTAGGCAAGTGTTTTGTTGATGTTGGTCCATAGTTTAGCACCTGAGTGTTAAGTTGGATTGTTTAAAGACGACATGCTCGCAGAAGTAAAATTCAAATAATTTTGGGGTGATGCCAACGTTTAAAAATTGCATATAAAGAGTGAGTGGAATTTTCGGTTTGTTGACGATGCGGATGCGGTTCTGTGCAGTTTGGATCCGGTGATGTGGGTAGATTTGATGCATGCTTCGTCGCGTAGGTCGTCGATTTTGAAGTCGAGTATGTGGTTGTTACCTGTAAAAAAGAATAATGATATTTGTAAATGAATGAGATATGGGATGGAAGGAGAAAAAGAAAAAGTGTAAATGATGTGCTTACCAGCGTCGAAGTAGTCAGTTTTCATGTCGTGGCAGCTCGATGAAATCGATGGACTGTTTGCAGTTGCCGTTGGGGAGTAACTCGGTTCCGTTGTATATGATCTGGAACGGGGATTCATTAAGTTGTCTGATTTGTTCCTCCGGCAGGTTGTTGTAGGCCGTAGGCAGGAAGAGATCTCTTCCGTCTTCGAGTCCTGTACGGTTTCGTTACCGTATTGCGTGTTTATGAGCATGCCCCGAAGTCGAAATATGGTGCCTTGTATGTTAGGTCACGTATGGCGATGTATGATGGTTACTGGCACAAGTTGGTGAGATCTTGTAGAACTCTTCTCTGCATGTTGAGCACACGACGACGCCTAGGAAGCAAGTGAATAGGGGAAAAGAAACGTTGAAGGTAATATTGCATGTAAAGTTGGGTGGGTGAGAAGCGTTGTGATTGATTGTGCACGTAAACCGTGAGCAAGTTGAGACATGTTGGCCGCAATCATCCGGTGTCAATTTGAACAGGATTGTCGTTAGCATCGTTGAGGAAAAACATTTATGTGTCGTGTATATTGGCGCAATGCCTGGTTGTTTGTTAGGGTGGTTGCAGGCTTTCCAAAGACGTATTTGAATTGTAAGGCGTGTTGTTTGTTGATGGGTATTTTCTTCTTCTGTGCAGAACGTTCATTGTTGCTAGGATCCTGATGTTGCTTTATATGCGGGACAACATCCTCGACGAGCTTGGTCCACTCTTCGATGTTGTTGAGGATGGCTTTGTGATTTTTCCCGCTCTTAGATATGGTGATGGTGTGGGATCCTGGAGGTCCGACGATGGTGAGGTATTTCGAGTGAGCAGCGTTGATGAAATGTATGTATCCGGCGTACCACAAAGAAAGAGGCGACGTTAGGCATGATGTTTGAATTATATGGGGAGAGAGAGAGAACGTGAAGAATGGTACTTATATTGAAAATATATGATTTCAATACATGATTGGCTTCCTGTGAATGTTCCAATTAACATTTTTAGTTGGTACTTATGTTTGCTGTTCAGCGTCAACTGGAGGAGTGATTGCGAGGCGATGGAAGTTCAGAGTATATGCACTATTCGCAGAGGCCGACCGGTTTGGTGCGCAGAGGTGCACCGCACATGTCTTTTGTACGATTGCATGATGAGATGGTAGTAGTGGTCGTAGTGTCCGATTCTGAATTTGTGAAAGAAGAGTTGTCGGTAGGTCACAGCAGCGGTGGGACAGGTATGGAACTGCGTAATGGCCGCGCGTGGCGCTGTTGTCCCCTTGTAGTGGAAATATAGTTCCACGTGTTGCCGCAATTGCGGAGGAGAAACTTTTGGAATGCGGGTAAGAGCGGGGGCAGTCCGTAGCTGTCGAAATATTCAATCCATCCGTCCCTGATTATGAAGGTGCAAATGAAGTGTTTTCCCGGTTTCATGCAAAGGTTCATATTTGGGACGAGAGCGACCGGTAATTTGGATAAGGCAATTGATCTGAGGCCAACACTCCGGCGAAATGTTTGTGTTCTTTTGAGAATGGCCTTAATTTATTTTGTGTTCATGATAGGAATATGGATCTATGCTCGTCAATTTCTAAGGTTCTGTCAAGTTCCCAGGTGAGTAGGATACAAACGGGTTCCGGCAATTCTTTGCAAAATTCCATCATTATAAAGACGTTGCCCTGGTGAAGGCCCGAAGCATAGTTGTTGGCGGTCATGTCCGCGGTGAGGTCGAAGGCGAAGATGGTGTAGCCGTTGGGATACGCTGGCCTGCTGAAGACGATGTTCTTGTTTTTTAAACGTATGCCCAAGCCGTCCTGCAGCGTTTTAATGCAATTCAATAAGTGTCCTTCTCGAAATTGGGTTATAGGGGCTGCGAGGGGAAAGGATGATTATTGACGAATAGTTGCATCGCGGCGAGATTGAAGTGCCGGAAATGATATGGGTTTTGCCGACGTCCCCCGTATAGGCCTTGGCGCTCGTCATGGCGATGATGATTCTACGCGTTATTTTTCCGACGAGAACGTCGTTAAATTGAACTCCGGTGTTTCCCTTGGGTATGCTTAGCGTTTGAAAGTCTACGTCCTTGAAGTGGTATTTGGCGTGACCCTTTGCGAGAGTCGTTTGTTGCGCGAGTTTGATGGTTGGGCTCAGTCTCACCTGCTTGAGATGGAACTTGGTAGACACGATCTTGGTATATCCTTTGAAGAGTGGATTCTTGGAGAATAGATGTGATTGAGGAGTGGAAGGCGTGAGCTTGACGGTGAAATTGAGGAGGAGGAGGAGGAGGAGGAGGTTTTGGTTGAAGAGTCCGCTTGAGAGAAAGCCTATGAGCTGCACCAATTGGCTATTTTTGGTGTACTTCTATCGCCACTTCATTCCTTCGTTGTTATCGAAATCGTCACTTTTGCCGGGAGTGCCCAGAGCCCATAAAGACGACTGCAATCTTCCGCTCATGGCCTCAGAAGAATAGTTGAGCAGCGTTTCCAGATAGATACGTCTTGAAGGGGTAGCCGGTATGTGGTATGGATATGTTAACCTTAAGGAGAGACACGCTGACCTGGCTGAATAGGGAATTCAGAGAATTATTTACGAAAGTGACCTCGTGCGTAACTGCGAGATAGGTGACGTTCTCCTTCACTATCTTAACGAACGTCTCGAGAATCACATGGGAGAGGTACAGGTAATCATCGCCATTTCCACCGCCTGTGGTGCCACAGTAGTAAAATCGGGCGTTAAACAACATTAAAAAAATCGCCATTTCCGGAAGATGATGGGCGAGTTGATGGATATGGGGTTTTGAGGGTTCAGGGCGATGGTCCTGTACTCCTTAATGTTGGTTTGACCGGTAGGTTTCGAAAGATGTTCAATTCGTAGTTCATATACATTGTAGACATTGTGAAAATATGTCGTTCACCTTGGTTTTGCGTTTTGCCTTGCACCGACGCTTGGTCTGGCGTTTCGCACATCTGGTTTTAGACTGCGTCCTCTTCTTTTTGCGAGCGGTTTTTCCTCCGATGCGCTTCCTGCCCGAGCCAAGCATGAAATCTATTTTATCGTCAGTCTTTTGCTTGAGCATTCCGCCCACTTCTTCAAGCGCTTTTAGAAAGCTTCCTTGGGCGTGACGGAGGTGGTAAGGACGTCGGAGATGACGTTTGAGTCCATTCTCAGGGCTTCTTTGCCTGTGACCTTGGCGCCGCTCTTTAAGATGAAAAAAAAAAGGAGCGAAATAGCCTTCTGAGGGCGCAAAGGAATCTGCTTCCCTTTTGGTACCGGCTCCTCCTGTAAAGAATAAAGTCGCGATCGTCCAGCCAACTGTCGGCCTGGTTCAAGTAGCAGCGATAGAGGACATCATTATTGTGGTTCATGTTCATCATGCTCATCATCATTATGTCATGCGACATTTAGGTCTGAAGGAGAGTACCAAAGACGAAGAAAATCCGTCCCTTAAATCTATGCAGACCGTGAGGAAATCCTGCTGAAGTAATGGAATCCAGTTAAGAGGAAAGAAGGATTTTTCGACCGTGAGTCTTTGGTCGATTCGGTTTCGTATTCCAGGAACGTGTTCTCCACCACCTGTGCAAAGGTGTCGCCGACCATCTGCTGGACTATCAGATTGCAGTAGACCAAGTCCTCTTAAGGGAATCCCACGAACGGGCCGCGCGATACATGGGCGTTTGATGACGAAGATGTCGACGTGAAGTAGAAATCCGAGCATTTTGGACACGCTACGCGAAGGAACGAACTGGATGAGCACTCTCCTGTGTTTGGAGATCTTTGTCCGAGCGATCCGCAATCCGAACACGGCGTATTAGGTGCGGGGGAGGCGTGCTCGGTGCGGTCGCTGGTTTCGGTTTTACTTTGATGATTGGCTAGGGCGTCGAGGATAGCTTGGATTAAGTTTCTTGGGCGTATAGGACTTCGGTTGGTCCTCCTCGTTTATGTTCAAGAGTTTGAACGCCGTAACGAGGTCCGGTAGCATGTTGACTAGTTTCGCCTTGGATTGTTCGATGATTTCGCGGTTAACGAAGATGCGCTCGTCTCTCAAGGCAAAGACGTCGCCTATATTTTCGCGGGTTTGAAAGGCGTTGTTAACGCTTTCCACGACCTGAGCCGGCCCCATGCATATTTCGTTTTCCAGGTAAAATGAAAAGGGAAATTTTGCGATATGGAGTATGTCAACCACGTACGGGATGTGCGATGATGCAGGTGGTGTTGAGTTTGTAAAATCTGATAGAGTACCGAATCTTGGTAAGAGCCACCTCCCACTCGCCGCGCAAGACCACTGTAGTAGGTTGGAAAACCGAGAGGTGGTGTTGCTCGCGAACGTGATGGAAAACGGCTTTTGCCTGATCATATCGATACTATGTCTGGCTGTTTGACCCAGGAATTAAATTTGTCCGGATACCCTTTCCACTTGACGAGCACTTGTTTACTGGCCCTTGTCTAGTGGCCAGTATTTTATCCACCTTGTAAGTCGAGGGCAGATCGACTCTTTGGAGCTCTTTAGTGTAAAATATTCCTCCTACCCGTTCGCCGGCAAGGTCTTTTATCTTGTAGACCAACGGAGAGCTTAGCACCAGGTCGTAAATTTGGAATATCTCGTTCGTCCAGTTTCTTTAGTAGTCTTTGTCGAACCTCATCTTTGCTCTAGATATGCGAACGTGTTCACCCACGCGAAATTTCGGTCTGGCGGGAACGCGTCGTTTGCTATTTCCATGCAGGTTTTGATACACCTGGAAAACGTTCGATTCGTCGATGTCGTACGGCGCCATCTTTGTGGATCTGTGGTGCGAACAGTTGAACGATTTCAACAAGGTGGGCAGCACGTCGGTCTACGTGTAGGTGTTTTTGTGCGTAAAGTATCGCCACATCTTGGTCTTTAACGTGCAGTTGAAGCGTTCCACCTCGCTGGACTTCGCGTTATTATTGGTCGTGTAGTCAAGACGCCGTGCCGCTTTAGAAACTCTCGAAACGTTCTGTTGGTGAATTAGGTGCCCTTGTCCGTCTGCAATACTTTAAGAAAACTTTTGTGCTTTGTAAACATGGTTTTGAACGCCTCGGCGACGTTGTTGCCAAATTTGGTCTCTAGAGGTACAGCTAACGCATATTTGGAGAATACGTCTATCACTGTTAGAATGTAAGCGTAAGGCTCGTTGTATCGCTTGATGCTACTCATGACGTTTAGGTCTGTCTCCTACAGGTCGTCTATGTTCGTGACGTGATAGTTACTGGTGGTAAATCTCTTTCTGACCTGCCAGTGTAGGGTGTAATCCTCCTTTCCCCTGAGAAAGGATTCTATCTTGTCTTTGGAAATGCCGGATGTTTTTCGGTAGTACCCAGATCCGCGTAATGGTCCATTTGGTTGCAAATCTCCTCCGGATCCATTTTTAGTAGAGCTTTTCCCACTCTAGATCCTCCTGCAGTTAAGGCGATTTGTCAGATCTTGGCCTGAGTCCATATTTATTGTTGAGGTGAGCAATGTTCGGCGGAGTCTAGAACCTGCGTTGTTTTATGTTCCTTTTTTTTTTGTGCTTATTATTCAGTTCAAACGCGTCTGCGTCTGTTTAGAGAGCGTCTTCTTCCGCCTCTGCCTTCCGCTCTATTTGCCTATTTTCGTGCAGAGCCCCTGAATTTTGACACCAGATCGTGAATGGGCGTTATGGAATTATCTATGACGTGCGAAGTTTTTTGCGCTTTCTGATTGAGACTGCAGGAGCATTATCTGCTTCGCGTGTTTCAGGACGCTATCAATGTGCTAGCTATGGAACCTAGTACAGGGAGAACAAAACCAGGGGAAAATCCGCCATTCTCCGTTAGGATCTTCTTCTTCTTCTTCTTCTTCTTCTTCTTCTTGTTGTTCTTCTTCTTCTTCAGCGACACTTCGTTGTTAACTAATTTCCTCCACTGGCTTTGTGTCTTTTTAAGCGTCTCTTACAGGCACTAGAAATGTATACCTTCCCTTTGTTAACGTTGTACACGCATTCGAGATTGCCTTGATCAATTCGGGACTGGCTGTTTCAGCATCTTCTTGCGAGTGGCCGGTTTGGCCTTGCTCAAAGCGATCAGATTATCGCATTGTCTCACGATCAGAGGAGAGACCAGTTTTTTCATCGTCGAAACTGAAAGTGATCCTTGTGGCTATGGCTACGCCATATTTATAGCGAAACGAAGCAAGACAGCTCCTACCCCGGCAACAGACCTATCCTATATCTGTTCGGAGTGCAATATGTGCAGTCTAAATACCAGATATCCATGAGGTTAATCCATATATTTCTTAAATGCCTCTAGCAGGAATTGGAGTTTCGCGGTTCCATGTCATGTTACTACGCTTCGTAAAGAAATTGGACACATCGGTGCTATCGCTTTCGTACATCATTTCGTCGATGACCACGAAGTCTCCCGCTTTAATGCTACGCAAGTGAGGAACGCCAGCGTGCGTTATCACCTTAAACGTGCACCAAACTTGGGCGGATACTTGGGAAGGTGACACCATATGACCCTCTTTGGGGGCTTGTCGAACATTCGGTTGGCGTTGGCTATAGCGCGCTTAACAAAGGTGGATTTTCCGCAACGGGACGGCCCAGCAACCGTCATTGCCACGTCTCTAGCAGCATTCACTCGCTTAAACCTACCCGTGTTCGCAATCACACCGCCCAAAGAGAGGCCTTGAGGCCTTGCATATCTACGTTTCTACCGGGGTTCGCTCGCTTAAACTCGCCGATGTTTGCAATCACCTCTCCCAAAGAGACACCTTTCATGTCCACATTTTCCTTTGATATGTTCGTTTAAATCTTCCCTTGTTGGGCACTACAGGAGGAAGCATGTTGAACACAAAGCCTCCCTGCGGTTTCAGGTAATACCAAAAAAACCCTGTAGATTCCTCGAAGCGATGCTTCGAACTATATTCGATACTCACTTTATCGGACATACGTTTGCGCGGAAGGAGTGCGTGCCAATTCACGGGTTTCATCTTTTCTCCGGGTATTAGAGCGTGTCATGGTACGCAGGTGTTCTAATGTTCTTGCGCCTTTTCAGCCGTTCCAGCGACGATATTACTTTCGGCTTGCGAGCATATTTGCATTCATTCTCTTCGTCGTCGAACCTGGGTATTTCGGTTTCTATCTCGGTTTCATCCTCATCCTTGTACTTTCTCTTCGTTGCCATTTTACTACGCTACGCTTCGTTATGGTTTACGTCTTTTATACCCGTATGGATACGAGTCTCCGGTTTCCGGGTCCTGCATGCGCTTGTCTACCACCATGCGAAACGTTTTGGTCGAGGGTTCCGTTACTACCGTCCATAGACGCTTATCTCGCAATATTGCGGTTTGCTAATAGACGGTATTGACATTATGCGATAAAACCACATTCCTCATGACTCTGCCCTTCACTTTATTTAGATTACCGGAACTTAAGGTAATTCCCTTTATTTTGCACACGGGATACTCGTCGTCACATCTAACATCGGTGTAGCTCGTGTCCCGTGGATGCAAACCGCCAAATTTAAGCGCCCTTACTGTACTTTAACAATTCATCCGTCGTATCGCCCAAAAATGATCCCGTTACCGGCAGCCATTATCCGGGCGTGTAGGTTGCTTTTATGGAGTTGGTGTCGAAGTAGCAAACGCGTTGGCCCAATTTTTTCAGATACGAGTACAGTTCTAGATGAGCGTGGGCTGTGGTGTATGCGGCTATCACTACGTTCGTTGTAAAATTCTGCTTAAGACCTCACTCTTCTTACCTCCAAACGATGTACATTATGTCGTCCGTGGCAGGTAGGTACGTTTGCCCCTCCTCGCCTGCATCGTTCAATAGTTACATCAAGCGCTCAAGTGCTCACGAGTTCGCAGGTGGGGTGGTAGACAAGCTGGCCGTATTTTCCCCAAAAGGTGTTTAACATCAATTTTACCAACTTCGTCCTACCTGGATTGTGACACATGGCATTCGGGTGCAACGGCACGCCCTCTCGCTCGAGAATCGTTTTCATGAAGGCGTCCTTTTTTTCGGGCGTGTCGAAATCGAAGGGCCAACCGGAAGCATCCGTCTTAATTTTCAGAAATTTGTTCACATAATCCTGAAATAAAACTTTTCCCCGGTTTATTCATAACCATTTCTTATTCCCATATTTCGTACGTTTGCGGAAGTACATAACCTTCTTCGAGTGCAATCTTAATCTCGTCAATCACCCACGTGCCTAGTAAGGACCTTTCCTCCTCTCCGTGCCTGCACTATTCCTGGTATCTGGTTTCTGCGCAGGCCATGCATAGAGGAAAAAGCAAATTTCCACCAACACGCCCAGGTAGTACAGGATTGTAAACATTAGAGGGTGGTAATATTTACACTTAATTATGCCATCCTGTACATCAACCATATTTGGGAAATGGAATGTGCGACCGGGTATGGTTTGGTCTTATTTACAAACGGATAGAGGCTGCACACGTCGAAATAAAACATTTTTTTCTTCCACAGAAGTTTCCTTATACACCATGGTGCAATTTGTTCTTCCGCCAAAGAATGCATCCCTAGGATTCAGCGGTTCCGGATGAGATTTAGAATACGATTTGACAAAATCCGCCAGCAAAGCGTTCGACTTTATCAATGTCGTTAAATTCGCATTCCCACATTTTCACCAGTTTATAATCGGCATCATTCATCAACTGCGATATTCTCTGTGTGTCCTCGTACCTTAGAGGTCATGGTTTCGTTGCCGGGACCGTATACGATAGAGTGGCGATTTGGAAAGCAACGCATGCAGGTGTGATAGAAGTAACCGTGGAACAAATACACACATTTGTCTTCCTCTCTGTATCCGTCTACTTTGTGACCCATTAACCTAACTTCTCTGCACCTAAATGCGTGCAGAATGGCGACGTTTTGCTGTTGCTCCACCAACGATAATCATATGTACGCTATTCGCGATTGCTTATCGGCTAGACGATACCGACCTACGGATATTATGGGGATCGTGTTTGGCGACATAAACCTCCTTCTGTACACGTTCATGCAAGCGTTTGAAATGATAACGCATTTTCTGAGCGGATATATTTCGTTTTCGTCCACAATTTCCTTTCTAAATTTCGAAATTCCTCTTTAAAGGAGAAACACGTCCATTTTTGAGTATGACATCATTTCAGTCTTCATGTTAAACACGTAACCGGAGGGCAGCTTTTCTGTTTGTCATTTCTCGAATACCTTGCGTCCGTCCACGGACATGCTCTCGGGACAGTAATACTTTCGTTCGGGAATGGGACCCACATCATTTTCATTTTCTTTCGTGTTAAACAGATAAGGAACGTATCCCTTTCATTCCGTGAGATTGAACTTTTTTGGGAATCTGGATAGAGGCATGGGAATAAGGATTAGCGAATATAAAAACGTTACGTTTTCATGCTTACATACTTATTCTGTATATGCGGGTCCCGTTAAGTATTAGTTCTGGGGTGCACTTGAGGTTCCCCACCATTTACTTAAGTATGAACTGCCCATCGTAGGATCTAAGATTATGGGCAATGACATTAACGTCCCAGGATTCGAACCTGCACTGGGTAATGTGATCAAAAAGTTCCCTAACCGATCATTTCTAAATATTCACTCTTTTATGCTCCATTGCGAACAATAGTTTATTTTATGCGTCACGTCCTTGCACGCGAGAAGTACAGAATATTTTAAATAACAAAAATTGCCATAAAAATAATAGAAAGACTAGAAAAAGGACATATATCCATATACATCTTCAAATATACTAATGTATTAACTGTCCTATGCATATATATAAATGTATTAAAAATTTTGTATAGAACAAAGATGAACCAATAATTATACGATACATAATTATGATCCAAGAAATAATGAAGATTACTTTAGATCCCTAAACAACCAGGATTCAAGAAGCATGGGGAAATAGTTATACAGCAGACTGCCAAGAGAAATAAATGACATAAATATACAAAACGAAAAACTAATAGCCATAAATAATTATTTAACAGAATATGTATTTTATAATTTAAAAAAATTCACACATAAACTAGTAAATCTTTGTATAAATGTTTTAAAACTTGGCATATTCTTATATTATATAAACAAAGAATTAAATAAAATAAAATGATTCTGTGAGCATGCACAAAAAATTACAACATAATTAAAAAAAAATGAAAACATATTAAAACCTATATATGACAGAAAAAAAGCTTAAAACAGATTTGCAATCAATTTACTGATATATTTCTAATAGACTATTCACTTATTTTGGCAAGGTCCTTGATGGCCAATGTAAAAATATTTTGAAGAAAACTACATTATATTCATGAAGATAATATTGCCAAGAAATTTAAGATATACCTGATGTGTCTAGATCCAAGGTGATCTTACTATAAAGTTGATTCACTTAAATTACCTTATGGTAAATATATACTATCTGCTAAGGATTCCTTGCAACATATTTGCAAGTTCATTTCCAAACTGAAAATTGATTCAATCAACTGAAACTATTGCAAATGCCCAGAACCAGAGGAGAATTTTAGAAGAACTTATGAAGAATGCTGAGAACTGGCCTCCAGTATAATATAAATTAAATAGGCAATTGATACCTCCAGACCATAAATATCTTTCAGAACAAATGGAATTCTTCCTGTTATCTTGAAACAGGGAGCTGATATTATAGTTTCACCAGCTCTGGGGTACTTTTATCCTGGAGACAAACAAAGAACTCTTTTATCTTAAACCAAATCATATATCTCATATGCAGGCAAAAGGTTTTATATCCCATATGTCTAATATTTTTTTATTCCCAAGACAGATTATACTATATGTGGCTATTAATATATGGGACTGATGTCATTAGAATGGTTTATTGCAAGAATCTTAAAACTGGACTTTGTCACCTTCAAAGTACTCCTCTTCTGTGTCTATACACCTCTGCATATGGATCTTTCACTATTAATAGTAATACTGTCAACCCATTCAGTATGTTCATTGTTTTTGCTTTTATCTCTTCCATAAAATGAAAACGAGTTCCCTTCAAGACGCTTTTCACTTTGGGGAAGTGAAAGAAGTCACACAGGGAAGATATGGTGAGTATGGGGGATTTTCAAGAACTGGAATGTGTTTATTAGTCAAAAATGTCCTCATATCAATGCATTGTGAACTGGTGCTTTGTCCTGATGAAGAACCCAAATATTGTTTTCCAGAGATCTGACTGCTTCTTCCTCAATTATTCTCTAAGTCTTCTGAAAACCTTAATGTAATAGTTTATGGCACATTTGCTATCATACTGATGCTCAATCTTTGATCTGCATGTAGAATTTCATTAATTTTCTGAATGTTTTCATCAGTGTTTGATTTGACTGAACTACCAGTTACTCATTATTTTGCACCTCCTCTCAACTCCCAGTGACCCTTTTAAACCATTCAAAAACTCATCTGCTTGACAAAGCAGAATCTGCATAAACCTCATTAAACTAAAACATTATGTGGGCAATTTTATCAATTTCACAAGAAATTCCAAATTCACATGCTACCCCATCTTTAAACTGGGCATAATTTTCAGCAACTGAATGAGACAGTATTCTCTTTAAACTGAGCCCAAAAGCAGATTAACAAAAATAGCAACATGAAACCATCTGCATTGCATTCCTGTAACTTCAATGTCAACAATTTACCCACTTAATTCTCCCTGACACTATACCAGACAAAGGTAAAGGACAGTTGCATTTGTTAATAGCTGCACCTCTTATAACTCATGCAGGCAAAGGATTTGAGACACATAAATCTAATGTTTTTTATGTTAAAGACATTAGAAAGAATGGTTGACAGATAAATCAGGAGAGTTTAATTTTATTATTTCCTTTGCACCCTTACAACTTAGCTTATGATCAGCAAATCCATTAAAGCAGCATTATATGGACCAGTATCAAGAAAAGAACATACATTACATAATAATGAAATAGCTCTTGGGGCTTTTCTAGACAGAGAAGATGAATTTGATAAAACATTCTTTTATTCCATTAATTATGCAGCTTCTAGGCATTGAGTTGAAGTATACGTGGATAAAATCCCAAATAAAAAACGAAACATTCAATGATAAAGGCAAAAATTTCTTCCAAGCCACATACATTAATTTGTCATAACAATAGATTTCATGCTAAAAAGCAAAAACATGATATGCAGAAAATTTGGAAACTGTAATTGGGCATGGTTGTGTTTTAATATTTCTTTTGTGGAACCTTGCTATTGATGAGAAGATAGAAGAGCTGAATGAGAGAGGATATTATGTACAAGGATATGCAGATTTGTTTGTTTGATTTGGTTTATTTATGGATGCTCTTTAACATTTCAGGTCATCAGCATCTCATTCAATTCAGGGTATGAAACAGCCAACACTTTCAGCTTTACTTTCCTTCCATAGGAAGCCATATTTAGAATTTTTACATCCAAAAAATTCCATCAATCCTGATCGGGATTGAACCTGTGATCTTGGGTGTATGAGGCAAGTGTAATTACTATTACTAGGACCGATAGGATATGCAGATTTCTCTTTCTCTCTCTTTTTTTTAATGGTGTTTAATATCTGTTTTTACTACTGAGGCACCACAGGCAGTGGACACTGATGGTACATTAAATGAATTATATATTTGGAAGGATTTTTTTAAGGAAGGAAATGTTCCAGGGCTAAGTTTAGGGTGCCTCTCCAGCATTTGGCATTCATGACTGAGGAAAACCTGGAAAAAAACTAGTCAGGGAGGAAGGTCCTGGTGGGATTCGAACCCCAGACCTCCCATTCATCAGTCCACACATTAATGAACGTGGCCAACCATGGTGATAGGACATACAGGTGAAGTTGCTATCCTTGTTCTGGGTAAATTTCCACTTACTGTTTTGGAGGTGTTACAAACAGCCCTGGATTATGCATAGAATTCATTAAACAAAATTCATCTGTCAATGAATCCCTAATTGTACATTGTACAACTAATGTACAATTTCCAGTCAGACATGTCAGGATCTTTGAGAGCTCCACATATCCTATGGTGTTTGTAACTTTGGTGGGGTATATCTAGGAGTCTTTTTAAACTGAAAACTTACCTGGGCTATATATGTTGATATTATGATCTGAAAATCACCCAGGACTTTTGAACCAGTGAGAGATCATTTAAAATTTTGTGGAACTATGACAATATGGGTACACTGGATGTACATATACCACAGTGATCAAATCCATAATTTCATATACTGCCCTGGTCTAGTGGCCTAGGGCAATATATTAGACTTGTCAGATCTCTCAAAAGTTTCAGAAATTGGGCTGTCTAATTATAATCAGAGCTAGGCATTCAACTCGCAGTGCTTCTTTGGAAATCCTACTAGGGTTTTCCCTGCTGCATATATTTGCTACGATGAAGGCCATAGCAGGAATTCTAAGATTTAGTGATCATAATCTGTGGAATCCCAAGTGATCAAACACTGGGAATTCCAAGATTATGAGATATTTATAAAACAGCATTATTATTAATGGTATATCTGTTTACAATTTTAATAAAACCCCCTTCTCTTTCCATTTAGAACAGAAAAATATTTTTTCATTGATATACCACCTATGAAATGCAATATCATTTGGTTCATAGATGGTTCCAGAGTTAATCATCTTAGTGAAGCTGGATGAGGAAAATGAGGCCTTGAATCTGGGTCAATAACTCGTCTTCCAAGCTGAGATCTTTGCAATTTTAGAATGTGTTTTCAAGCAAATTAGAAGATGGTACCAAAATACTCATATATATGTTTTCTTTAATAGTCAAGCTGCCCTTAAAGCACTTGATTCTAATGTAGTGACCTCAAAGTTGGTTTGGAATAATCATGATACTGACTGAAAAAATTAAAATACATCTAAGACGGGTACCAGGACAGAGGAATTGTGGGCAATGCAGAAGCTGACAAACTGGCTAAAATTTATGCGTTCATGGTACCTGGGCCTGTTCATACCACTCAGAAACATTCTGACCTTTGGAAACTTCTTCCAAAACTAAAATATTCTAAGCTCTTATAAAAGATGTCTGTATGAGCAGAACTAGGGAACTCTTGAATTTCAATAGTAAACAACTTAAGGTAGGGACTGAGATTTTTATTATCATTCAAATAAGCATCTCCATATATTGGATGTCATATCCAATTCTCCGTACGGATATCTAAAGAAGAAGGAAATATCCTTCCAATCCCTTTGTGTTTGTGAAGGTTTAGCAAACCCCAGGCTCTAAATCCTTGGTTTCCCCATTCCCAAACCTCAGGATTATCATTGCATTCTTACTTTGAAGATACTGGAGCTATTAAAGCCATTAGAACTTCTTAAGTATAGAAATTTGGGAAAATCCACCATTGTAGTTTATGAAATATGTTAGGGTTAGAATAATAGATTGATAACGCTTCTGATTTTAAAGTTCAGTTATCACCTGCCCTCTTAAAATTCAGTTCAATTCAAAACCGCCACGGGTGGCCGAGGTCGTTAAGGCACGGACTTGTGAGCGGGAGGTCTGCGGTTCGAATCCCGCCAGGACCGTCCTCCCTGACTGGGGTTTTTTCCAGGTTTTCCTCAGTCTTCATAACTGGCAAATGCCGGGGAGGTACCTAAAATTTAGGCCTGGAACGCTTCCTTCCTTAAAAAAAAAAAAAATATCCTTTCCCAATTTATCATTTCATCTCATATATCACCAGTGTCCACCGCCTGTGGTGCCTCAGTAGTGAAAACGGGCGTTAAACACTACTCAAAAAAAAAAAAAAGTTCAATTCAACAGGAAAACCAAGAAGTACGTTATTGAAGGCTCAATCTGCCAGATGAGTGAGAAACAGGAAAAAAATTATGTAAAACTGTAAACTGAAATAGCAAAGACATGATATAATATAAAATTGCACTGTGCCTTGTATGACAACACCAGTAACACAGTAAAAATGAGCAAAAGTTATAAATTATGGCATTCTGCTTGCAACTCACACACTGCAAATCTGCTGGCCATTGATTGCTACCTGCTGGTGCTCTTAATGAAGTGCCCATGTCTCTTTGAAGAACAGTATCACAGCAGTATGTACAGTGGCAGTTAATGAATTCAACATCAGTGAAACAACTTTTATTTGAAGAAAATTTTCTTTCACCAGCAAGTAAAATTACTGCTCTCTTACATCACATAAGCCATCTCAACACCACTTTCAAAACTCAGAGAACAGTGGAATTATGCATGAACCCTACATCTTTTGAGAGACAGAGAAAACAAACTCAAAATATATACACCCTGACAGCAAATGGGCTTCAACTGCTAAATCAAGGACAGAATCTTCATGGAGAATATCATGCCCAAGTTGGATATTATGTAAGTTTTTGGACATGGGCACTAAATTCTCAATTTTTTTTTAAGAAGAGGCATAAGAAATTGGCACATTTGGTAATAAATTACTGAACATTCCAGCTTCATCTGCAAAACTAGGTAAATTTTTTTTATCCATCAATTTATTTATAATGCTGATAGAAATTGCCTTTCATTTGAAAAGTCATAAAAGCTTGTACATGATTATTACCCTCTTAAAAATGCAAAATCAACTGTGTGATTATTACTGAGTATATCTGGTTAGTAAGTGTGGTGTTGTAAAAGTTAATTATTAAAGTCAAATGCACAGAATACTGAAGTTGAAATGGCATATTAATCCTACAATGAACACTATTTTTAAGCCAAGTAGTGATCAAGTTCTTATACTATATGAGTACTTGTCATAATCAACAGTTAATAATAAGAAGATTTTAACTGGTTTGAAATAGGTTTATACATAGAAATTTGTCATAATCTTCATTGCATTATCTGAATATTCTTATTACCATTAGGAACTAACCAGAATTAAGTTATTTAATAATTCATAACTAATAATTGAGTATATTTTTCAAAACTGATAGATACACAAATATTTCATAACTATTTGTTGAATACCATATCAAATTTGAAATGGAATTATGTAGTTATTAATTGAGGAGCATTTTTGCAAATCTCAATAGCTGCATAAATTTTTAAAATTAAGTTATGTACACCATCTGCATAATATTCATTACCTGCATTATCCTGTGAAACCAGATTTTCCATAACTTCATTCATGCTGTGTGTAGAGAGTAAAGAATATGAGCAGCTTTTTCAAAAGTCTATAAATGCACTCACTATATCTTAACACAAATTTGGTAGATCCTATTATTTTCTTACATAGTACGAGAGGCGTTCAAAAATTTCTTGGCCTGACCAACAAAACATAAAATATAAAAGAAATGTTTAATTATTTTTTTCTTTTAATTTTCAACATAGTCACCTTGTAAAGCAGTATAATTAATATATTGACTTTCCAACATTTTATACCCTCAATAAAATAAGATCTATCCAACTGTGAAAAATAAGCATGTCTCAGCTTCAACCTCATAATATGATGTGAATCTCTGTCCACCCAGCCATTTCTTCAGGTTTGAAAACAAAAAGTAACTGCTGGGAGCCAAATCTGGTGTATGTGGTGGATATAGAAGTAATTCGAAGCAACAGTCATGCAGTTTTGCAGCAACAATCTCAGTTGTGTGTGAAGGTGCATTATTGTGATGAAAGAAAACTTTCTTTTTCAAAAGAAGTGGAATAGCATTCTTCAGTTAGTCCACTAATGTAGCAAAATACTTTCTGGTGATAGTTCTGCCCTTCTGGAGGTAGTCTATGAGAATCCCAGAAAACCATAGCCATGATTTTTCCTGCTGCTAAAACGTTTTTGCTTTTTTTGGTGCATTTTCATCTGTTGCAACCCACTGTTTGGACTGATCCTTCATCTCTGGCATGTAGTGATGAATCCATGTTTCATCTAATGTAATGAAACATTGAAGAAACTCACTGGAATTGCAATTAAATAAGTCTACACACTTTTGTAAAATGTTCCTTCAAATCATTTTTGATCCATTGTTAACAAACGCAATAACCCATTGAGCAGTAAGATTTCATATGCCCAAAACTTCATGCAAAATGTGGTGCACACAGCCTATCAAAGTTTTTGCAATGTCAGCCAACTCATGTACCTACAATCAGTGATCAAGTACGGCATTGTGAATTTTTGTCACAATCTTATTGGTCACAGCAATTTTGGGACACCCTGAGCACACACAATTTTGAATGGATACATGACAGCACTTAAATTCAGCAGCGCACATTTTAACTGTTGAAAAAGGAGGGAAAGAATCTTTTAATGACTCCTTTTGCATTTGTGTTGGGGTTAAACGCTTCAAAAGAAAGTACATTTTCACAGCTTGTATATCAGTTTTATCCATTTTGTAGAAAATATTAACACTAATTTATTTATACGATAGTCACAAACAAGTGACTACACTTATGTGCCTGGAACTTTACAGTGAGCCATTTAGAGGATCTTAACAACTGTCATAGTAATTCGGGCATCTTCAAGACATCTCTGAATCAGGCTGAGAACTTTCAGAATACCCCTCGTATACAATGAAATGTTTCATCAGTGAAGTAGTACATGGATCAGCTGCATATATATTAGCTTCTGATTCATGGTTGTGGCTTACTGGATTTCCTGCTCATTTCTGCAAGTATTCATAAACCACATTTTACCATTATTGTGCTCAGGAAGAAGTTTCCTTTCAAGTGAATACTTTTATATAGTAAATTATCAAAAGATCATCTTCTTCTGCCCTATGGAGGAGGATTCTGTATCATAGCTGCTAATGAACCTATTGTACTTATGATCCTAAGGGGGGAAAGAGATGAGATGAAGTATACATTCAGCAGCCAGAAATCTGAGGAGGCAATGAAGAGGCATAGGTGGGGTCCGTAATATTTCCATAGATGGTAAGTTCCAGACGCCAGTGGTCTCACAAGATCCACCCATGGTTCTACCAAGTTTTCATTCTAGGTGTCCTGAGGTCCCTTGAGAAAACCCTTAGACACTTGATCAGGAACTTTTCCTGAGTGAATCAATGTCACACAACAAGGCACCAGCCAGCCTTGCTTGATGCTTTTGACCCTGTAACTGATGATATGGAATGAAATGAGAGGAAATGAGAGAGTTCATTCATAGAATGTAACTATGAGAGTAGGTTCCATAAATTTCCGGCCTAATCATTTTTTAGGTATGACAAAACAAAAACTATATTTCACTTTTCAATATAGTTACCCTTTATTGCAATACACTTCTCACATCTTTGAATTAACATTTCAATTTCCCCCCCTCCAAAGTTGTCAGAAGTCTTGTCTGTAAAATGAGCTTAAACAGCATGTTACTTCTTTGTCACACTTAAATTTTCTTCCTTGCAGGTCCTGGAATTTTGGGGAGAGGAAGTAGTCAATGGGAGCTAGATCTGGGCTGTAGGATGGATGGTTGATCTCCTTGAAGCCATATTTCTTCACAGCTTCCTTTGCAACAAGAGCTGTGCACATAGGCACATTGTCATGAAGAAGGCTCACACCACCACTCAGTTATCCTCGCCCTTTCTCTTCGATGGAAGCACATAGTCAGTGCAGTAGGCTAGCATAGTACTCTCCATTTACTGTGGTGTTTCTCTCCTTGAAGTCAATGAAGAGTGTTCCTTCACTGTCCCAAAGACTGTGGCCATGATCTTCTTGGTTGACTGAGTGGCCTGGGCCTTTAGAGCCAGTGCTATGCCAGGTTTACACCACTCCATTGATTCTCTTTTGGACAAGGGATCATAATATAGGACCACAGTTTCATCTCTTGTAACAATGGTTTGCAGAACTTCTCTCTCATTGCTATGGCACAGCTCCAAAAATGCCAGACAACAGGGGACCTGTTGCTGCTTTTGGACTGAGGAAAGTGATCTAGACACCCATCTTGCACTAACCTTATTCATGTTTAAATGTTCATGAATAATTCAAAGGACTGTTTTTTTCAGAAAGACCCAACTGTACTGCTTTTCTGTAACTTTGAGCTGCCGGTCTTCCATAATTTCTCCTTCCATAAGAGCATTGTTTTCAGGACTGAGCACCACCAAGGGCTGATATGCACACGCTTCATCTTCAATGCTTTCTTGACCCATTCGAAAAAGTTTGGTTCATTCTTTTACAGTAGAATATGAGAGGAATGCTTCCCCAAATATACCATCCAATCACTGTTCAATTTCATTTGGAGTAAGTCCTTCTTAATAACAGTGCAATACTCCATTTTGAACATGTCACATCTACACTTAAGCCTTCTTTATGCAACTATATTTGAACAAATGCACACAGCAAAGCAGTTACAGTTGCAATTATTTATTTAACAGATAAGGTATGATACCAGATATGAATTTTATGAAGATGATAATCCTTATCGGCGAGGCCAGAAACTTTTGGACCTACCCTCGTATATATCCCAACACTCACTTAGTGAACAGGGTAGACCACAGAACATGAATATTATGAGGCACCTTTCACTATTGCTGATTCAGTATTTGGTTTAATTTCTTTTGTAACGTTTAGTAGGAGGAATTTTTGTTAGTTTAATACGTTTGCATCAAATAGATATTAAGTCTTTGGCGGCTTATTCCTCAAGGTCTCATTAGCCAGTCCCAAGAGAATTAATTAATTGAACCTGGAACCTCCCAAATGTCTCAAGTGCTACTGCCTGAACTACTGCACTTGATAACAGAGGACCATAATGTGTCTGTATAAGTTAAAAATTCTTATACAGCCTTTCTTATGAATGCAGATGTAATATAACCTGTAAAAATTTTGCAGCAAGGTAATGCCTCTATCCTGGACTGTTTCCAAAACTAATATGGCAAGCAAAGAAAAGAAAATGTATTTTAAAAATTTGAAGTTCATTAAAAAAAAAAAAAAAAAAAAAAAAAAAAAATTTATGATTTGCTAGGACAGCTTGCAGTTAAATGCATGGAACCTAAAAGGACATAGTAATGAGTGTGTCTTGAATATTTCAAGGTATCATGGTGCTTTTGTTTTGTATCCTACACTTAGTTATGCACTACATTATTCTACATGTGTTACTATCTAATTTGTAGCTGTATATTTAATAAATTATTAAACATAAAATAAAGAGTATGTAGGATACAAAATTATTAGAACTATAGAATATAACAAATTTTAAACAATAAAAGAAACAGAAAGCATTTCCACTGTATACAGATTAACATAAACTCAGTATTAAAAATATTTTATACTGAGCCTATCAAATAAAAATATGCCGTAGCAGCAGCAGCAATAGTAGCAGTAGCACACATGCAATAAATACTTCATTCTATGTTTTAATAATAATAATAATAATAATAATAATAATAATAATAATCAATATGTACATTCATGAAAAAAATTAATTTGCATCTATCAGGTTTTGAAAAAAATCTGCAATTTTCATGACTCATAATTAAATTAGTAGGTACATGTTAACTTTTGGTTTTGCTATGCAGTGGGACTGTTTTAGGTGGGGGAATGACAGTATCAAAACTGTACTACTATAAAATAAAAAAAGCATTTTATATAAAAAAAATAATATAGTCTGCACTGAATATTGTATACCAATACATTAAAAAATAAAATAATTCATGTGTGCATAAAATTGTATTTTACATTACGTTTTACACAGGTAATTTATTTGCTCAACCGTGATTGAATTAGGCATTACAATTAAATTTTGAAAGCAAACCATATTATAAAACATTTATCCATTCCAGTAATAATTATATCTTAAAAACAGCAAGAAGAGCAGTCAATTGTGTATCAAATTGACAACCAGAGCCTCACTGGTTGTCACAGATTGAGGACACAGCTTATTAGCATAACTGCAGGTAGGGAAACTTTAAACTAATTGAAGCATACAATGCTTCTTTAAAATGCAAACAATGTTGTGCTAAACATTATTTTATTTCTTATCTATATATTCAATAATACAAAGGTTGTTGATTGTTGATTTGTTTATTTAAGGACGCTCTTTAACATTTCAGGTCATCAGTGTCCCATAATACAAAGGTGATCTATATGTGCATTGCAACATGGTGAAGATTTTCTTGAAGAAAATGTATTGCACAAAATTGTGCAATATGAAGAGGTAGGTAAGTCTTTTCAAAGAAGTACATATTTTATATTGCTTCTTTATCTGTCTTATGTGTAATATCTGCTGTATATAAGGCATTTAATTTTCACACTTGCAGAACATGATAAACAACTGCCTTTTTACAATATGTAGTACTGACTTTTTCCCCCCTCCCTATTTCATTTCCATTTCAAACAGGATCTAAAAATATAAATAAAAATTTATTGAAGAATCTCTTTTTAGCATTTCTTTGATTTTCCTGTTCAGCATTTCACTCTTCTTCCCATTACTAAATTAACCAAGTGAAAGCAAGTCTTTATTTTTTCTTTTTAACTTTATGCTATATTAACCAAAGGATCTGATGCCTGGACCTCCCAAAAAAGCCTGAACTTTAAAACTAAAATGGCCTCTCCTTCACAGTGCATGTGCTCAATGATTGGAATTTATCCATAATAATTGCTCTCACACTAAACCAATTGTTCATGTCTTTTATTAAAGGCGATCATTTCTTCAACACTTTTAATACGTACTGATTCATCTGCCCCTGTGGAGACAAGGACCATTTTATATTTGGAATATTCATATTTACTTTAATAATAATTCTAAAAACAAAATGCCTTTTGTACTACTTAAATGAAGACAAAACATATATCTTATTGAAAAATGTGTTCACAATATGATGCACTTGGTTAAAGAATATTGTGAAAGCTGAAAAACTAAAGCCTCTTCTACAGCTAGTTCTATGCAAGTAAAATATATGTAACTTAGGTTTAATGCATTTTACACAATTTATTCTCTTGTTGTTTAAAATATTGCAACTTCAAATTAATATAGGCATGCTAATACTCTTGGGAACAATAGAAAATAAAAATATTTCATAACATTAAACTTATCACACCAGCTAGTGCTTCATTCTGGAAAAATGTTCTAAGTAGCATATATGAGAAATTAACCTTTAAACTGCAACTGCTATATTTCCCAGTGAAAAGCTTTCAGTAATTTTTTATATCCTTTTGAGATGTGACCACTATGTTTTTCAGCTCTCTCTCTTTTGATATATGCTGTAGTTAAAGGAATCTATTATTTGGTTGAATAATGCTCCTTTACTTGGATATTACACGGAACTCTGCAGTTCTTCTGGGAAAATTATTTTCTGAAAAAATTCACATGTGATCTTTCTTTACCTTCATAGTCTTAAGAATGACTATTACAACTATCCTTCATTGTTAAATAATGCAACACAGGTAATTTTTCACCTGCATTATTTAAAATGAATTAAAATATAAACATTTTAAAAAGAATGTTATTATTTTCATGCTTGCATGTGCAACTTCAATGTTGCAGACAACTTTATTAGTAATATAAAAGGGGAAAAATTAATTTAAATTGTAAAAATATTCTACTACAACAGCATAAACAGAAATCATCAAAATTGGAAATTGAAAAAAACATAATGGTTTACAATACAGATCATAGTTTTAGTTTAATGGCACTTTTCATAGCCATGTGTCCAAGTTGGCTTCCTTTTCTCTATAAAACTGCGAATTCCCTCTTGGCAGTCCACTAAAGTCAGATTCTTTACCATCACCTCCTGACCATGCCTGTAAACATTAAATAAATATTTCTGCAGGAAAAATACTAACTATTGCTCAATTTTCATTTATATCACTTGGCTATTATTGCACTTCTATAGTTTTCTAAGCTTATGCAAATTGCCAAAACTAATAAATAAATTTATTATGTGATAAGCACACACTACTTTTAATCTGTGTAAAGAAGAAGAATATAATTGACATTTTGATCGCACTATAGTATTAAAAGTTTAATGAACTTTATATACTGTACTGGAAAATTCAATTCAAGTTATTTCTTAATCATGTTGCTAAATCATGGTGGCGGTTTATTGAACAAGTTGATTGCTTAGTACATAGTAGTATAACTGATGTTGGACACATCTTAAAATACTGAATTATATACAAAAATATCTAAAGTAAAAGTAAAAAACATAATACAATTAAGTGTATACAATAATATCATGGTAAAGTACATAGAAGTAGTATGTGTCATTCTCACATTACTAGGACATAGTGCAGTTATTAGTTGTTTATCATTATTTACAAGAAATCTTGAATGGAGTAGAAGCAGTGGTAAATTATATGTGCCTTTAAGGATAGTTTGGAACTTTTATCTTGTTGTATTTTCTTTAAGTAGTAAGAAATGTTATTGTATATCTTTATGCCGAAGTGCAATATGCTCCTTTTGTATAAGGAAGTACTATGCTTATATACATGGAGATTTGAGTTTTGTCTTGTATTGTATTGATGGACTGATTCATTCTTAATGAAGGGTGAACCTGTATTATTGATGGCTTTACAGATAAACAATATTAAGTGACAGCCTGTGATGGAACCGCTTGGTTGCTGTATTTTATGCCACCTGGACTGAAATTTTCTGCATGATCTGCCAACTGCAACAGTGTGTCATAACTATTCTGAATGGTGTGCTTGATGGCTGGAGTCCAAGCAGAGCTTAGTTGACGTCAGGAGTCTCTATTGAAATTTAATGGATGCAATTTGATCTGTATGGCCTCTTTAATGAGTCGATCAAAGTATTTGCTAGCACAATCCAAAATTTTAATGGCTTTGAAATTTATTCTGTGTACGCTCTCGATGGCCGAAAGCTTGACTTTTATCGAATTGATACGGCTGATCACTCAAGAAGATATAATTTATAATGAAGTTGTTAATGAATAGCAAGAAAAGAATAGGACCTAATATAGAACCTTGAGGTACTAGTGTACTTGATCGATACTTGTTTATTTCTATAATTTCTCTGTGTTTAATTTCAACAATTTGTTTCTGATTATTCAAATATGTTTTTACCCAGTTGTGGGATAGTAATCTAATTTCAAGCTTTTCTAATTTTATTAATTGCTTTTTATGGTCAATTGTGTCAAATACTTTTGACAGATCTAAGAAAATGGCTGAAATATGTTCTTTTTTTCATCAATAGCTCTGAGGGATTTACAAACCAAAGAGAAAATTGATGATTCAGTAGAGTGATTGTTTCTAAATCCATGTTGGTCTCCAGAAAGTAAACTGTTCCTCTCTAAGAAGCTCGAGAGTCACTTGTAAAATAATTTTTATAAAATTTTTGAGAAGACTGGTAGTAATGCTATGGGTTGATAGTTTTACATATTATTTCTTTTCCTCTTTTTATATAATGGCTTAACAATGGCTATTTTGAGGCAAGCAGGAAAAATGCCACTGCTGAAGGATTCATTATAAAGGTAGAACAATTAGATGTGTACATTTTTTAATGAGGAAGTCAGCTGTGTCATTACTCCTGCTGAACATTTTGGTTTTAGTTTGTTTATTATTTTTAGTATTTCCACTTCGTTTATTAGGACAAGGTACATTGAATCTTTAATTATGCTACTGACTTCGTAGGTAGGCAAATATGTATTTTTTGCTCGTTTGTTATTGTTTATTAGTTTTCTTCTATGTTAATAAAGTAATTATTGAAAATATTCGCTACTTCATTTGGGTGTGAGATGTATTGTGTGTTGTCCATCAGAGTTATGTTTGCAACCTGGGGTAAACTACCTGTAGTTTCTCTCTTAATTACATTTCATATGGCCTTTGATTTGTTACTAACTATTTTGATTGCTTTATCATTAGCCTGCTGTTTTGCTTCTCTTATGACTCTGGATAGGATTGTTTACATTTTATGTAACAGTCTTTTATTTTAGGACTGAAAGAATGAGTTATTAATAAAGTATATAAGTGACGTTTTGTTTTGCATGATTCCTTTATCCCTGGTGTAATCCAAAGCTTGCTATTATTCTTAGGATTTTTCCTGATAATTTTCATGGGGAAGACCATGTTTACATAATAATGAAAGTGTGTAAGAATGATTCAAATTTGCTTGACACATTATTACCACTGCATATTTCTTCCCAAGCCTCTTTACTAAGTAAATGAATGAAATAGTGGATATTTTGGTCATTAATTATTCTTTCCTTTGTGACCTCTGAAGCTTGAGTTGTACTAACTACAGTAGGAAATGTGTTTGTGCCTTGTGGTCACTAAAACCCAGGTCAAGAACCTGGCTTCTGCATTTATGAGGGTCGATATTTACAAAAATTGGATATATTAGTGAGGATGAGTGTAGTGTGACTCTTGTGGGCAAGAATATAGTTTGTTTTAAGTTACAGGTTGCCATGAGGTTTATTCACAAATTAATTACTATCCTGTTAATTCATTTTTACACATTATACATTACTAAAGAGATTTAATTTCATTCATATAAACAAAGCTTTTAATAATAGTGTGTAGTTCAACTGAATCATACAACGATATCAATTAAAGCTTTTAATGTTAAAATGCAAACATTTATTACACCTACAATTATTAAGGTTTTTTTTTTCCCCTTCCCCTCCAGTTTTGCTATTAACTATACTTGCATTTTTACAGTGCTTTTAAATGTTCATAATTTTATTGTAGTGTGTGTATGAAAGAGAGTTTATCTGTTAATTCTTCACATGAAATATTCCCAAAAGGATGATTGTAATATGCATATTTACGGAAAAATCAAATCTGATTGATGCAATATTCTAGAAGCATGACATTTCTCTGCAGCTTAGACCCTTAGTGCAGTACTCTGCCATGTAAGAACAGGGTTTAGTGTTTAGTTCATGCATAATAGTATTAAATGTGCATAATGTGTGCTTTAGAATAAAATCATAGCTAGGTTTAGGTTATAGGCTAACATTTCATTCACAATGAGTGGTAAATTTAAGAACAGAGAAGGAAAAAAGTAGATACTATGCTCAAAAAGGATTATGACAATGACATACATAAGAATGATACTCATTCAACTACTGTTAAAAAAGAAGAAAAATTGTTCTCAAGTCAAATGTAATACAGTTAGTGAAAAAAGTCAGGTGTTCAGCTTTCAGGCTGATTGTAATAATGAAAAGGAAAACATATGAACACAGTAATGATTATGTGTACAGAACAGTTGCTGAACTACAGAGTTATTGCGATCATATCCCTTGGAGGACACTAACTGAAATATTTTTCAATCTAGGAATTTAACGAAACCATGATTTAAATTTCAATAATTAATAAGCAAGAAAATCATGCTGCACATTATTATCTGGTTACACTGTGTCAGCGAGCTTTGTGAAATTTACTTGCCACTCCACAAGTATGCACATATTTCGTGCTTTTCAAAAATTATTGAAAGAGGAAGAAAATGGTGTTGGTTAATGATAATAGATTTTCTATGGTGAAAGAAGAAATAAAGAAAATATGTTTAGTTGTTTGGCAAGTTCTCATTATCACCTGTGTAATTGGTAGTAGACTTCCAACTTTATCTAAGTATGTAAACTTCCTCCATTTTGCAGTGCATTTAAAGCTTTGAATTTGTGTATGTGTAAAAGAGAGAGAGAGATAATAATCTCCATAATGTAGGAAAGACTCATCTAATTTGGCAATAATTCTTGCTTTGGTTAAAATTTAATTTATATTTTCTAAAATGTACTAATATAAGTTTGTGCAACTGCCAAATAATTGAGTGAAAAATACTCACAGATGTTCATTAGTTTACATAGAACAAGCTGATTAATAAATAATGACAAGTTTTAACATATTACCAGGATAATTTGGTAACAGGTCATCAGAGTTGGGCCTTTATGGATAAAAAAAGTTATTTACATTACAGTAAAATATGTGTAAATAATACATAATTAATATCATTGATGTAAAATACATGAAAACTTCCAACAAAATTTAGTCTTTGTACAGTTTATTTTTTACATTTAAGAAATGGTGCCTATTGATGTAGAGTTCTAGTTACTACTAGCATGTGGTGGTGATCTTGAAATACTGTAGCAGCTAACAGCTTACTGCCACAGGTGACCAAGGTCATTAAGGTGCGAAATTGTGAGTAGGAGGTCTGGGGTTAGATTCCCACAAGGATCATCCTCCTTGAGTGAGCTTTTTCCAAGTTTCCCTCAGTCCTAAAAAAATGGCAAATGCTGGGGAGAAACCCTAAACTTTAGGCTGGAATGCTTCCTTCCTTAAAAAAAAATGCTCTTTTCCCAATTTATCATTTCATTTCATTTATCTGCCTGTGGTGCCTCAGTAGTAAAGATAGGCGTTAAACATTGTTAAAAAAATTTAACAGCTTATGTAATACGTAGTGTTGTGCGTTATCTGTGGTGTAAGAAAGTGTAGTGAGAGGTGGCCACTGATGCATCATGCTGTAAACAGTAATTTAGTCACCAAGTCAGTCATAGTCATATTGCTCTAACTCAGATGCTGATCCAAGCACATGAGAAACAAAGATAAACCAAAGCTATTTTCAAAACAGTCCAGAACCATCATAATAAGGGTGTTTTTTCCTAGAAATCTGTACAATGAAGTAGAAATTTAAAGTGTCAGAAAAGAAAACAATCCAGAACCTTCTTTCAGATAACTGAGAAACATAAATACAAGCTGCCTTAACCGAATAGACTCAATGACTTAGCAGATCTTAACAAGTATTAATATAATTTTTTCTTTGCTGACAAAATTTCTAATAATGAATTGGGGTGGCAAGCAAATTCACAATTTATGCACAGAACTTAATTTTGTTCATGTCAAAGATTAAAATAAAACTGTGCTAAATGTTGTATCTGTAAAGTGATTTTTAAAAACAGAGCAAAAGAATGCTTTAAAGATCATAGAAGGATCTACAATAGAAGAAGCATCCAAGTGCCAATACTTTCAGGATATTCCCATTGTACATCAGACATGTCAGTCCAAGATATTGTGGAGATGGATGAGCCATTGGAACAGGTGGACCTAAAAACCAGCTCCTGCAGTTCAGTGCCCCATGATGACTTGGATTATATCACTAGCCTCCCTGCTAAATGATCCTTCAGCTCTTCATCTATTAAACAGTTACATTGACAAGATGAATGTTTCAGAAAAAAGGAAATAGACTTAGCATTTGCTAACTTATTTTTTGGTTGCAACAATACATTAAGTTCTTAATTATCTATTGAGTCAATTAGTTTCACAGGCTTGCCTGTATCCTCAGTTGTGAGTGGACTGTTGGATTCGTTGTTGGTTGACTGGACTTGTAGCTCAGTTGATTTGCAACTGAGGATACAGGCAAAAGCCTGCAAAACTAGTTTTGCTTAATTCAACAGTAAGTGGAGCAAAAGATTATCAAATTGACTCACTAAATGATTAAGAACATATTAGTCGCTTCACTGTATTTGTTCTGACATGAAATTAAATGTTCTATTTAATAAATTTAGTGTTGTGGAAAGCAAGGATTTAAGGACATGCTACAGAAATTATGCCCATCCTACCATCCACCTGGAGAAAAATATTTTTTAAACACTTTGATGATGCTTATGAAGAAGAATCTCAACAAACACATGTTGATCCTGGCTAAGTTTTACTCATCAATGGATGAAGAAATGATTCCAATAATACAAAGAATGTTGTCACAATTGTACAAAATGTCAATACAAATACTGGAAAACCAAGAAATATGTTTCTGGAGGCTTTCAATCTGTCAGGTGAGTCAGAGACAGGAAATAAATTATGTGATATAGTAAAGGAAGCATCTGAAATAGCAAAAACAAGTATAATACAAACATCTACTGTACTGTGTCTGATAATGTGAGCAACATGGTAAAAATGAGCAAGGGTTATAAATTATATCATTGTAGTTAAAGACTTGCTACCAATAACATATCATCAAAAGTAAATAGTATACTGAAAGCATGAAAAAATTCAGATCAGCAGCACTAACTTTTATCTGATGGTGGTTCTAGAGGTGGACACCAACTGGTGTTCTCAACCAGATGCCTATGTCTCCCTGAAAAATAACATCACAGTAATGCGTAAAGGGGCAACTAATGATGAATCCAATAAAATTTCAACATTTATAATATCACTCTTATTTGAAAAAAAAAAACTTTCACAAGTAAATGAAGCAATTGCACTCTTAGATCCTGTCAGCCAATTTATCAATACTTGTCAGAAGTCAGAAATTAGTGTTGTTTATGCAGCAGAATTATGGATGGTCCAACAGTTACCTGATGGTCATACCAACAAGCTACATCTTTAGAAGTGGAGAAGCAGTCTCTAAATAATATAAAACTTGATTAGAATCAACACAGTAAAACGTATGTAATTTATTTATATAAAACCTATTTTAAGCCAGTTAAAACTTCGTTCCCATGGGGAAAGTTTAAAATTCTAAAATTGTTAAAATATTTAAAATATTCAACACTCTTAAGCGTTTCACTCTTTAAACTATTAAAATTCAGGACATGTTTTGTTACCTGTCAATCACATTGTCAATTGAATTTACATGAATCAACACTAAAAGTTAAAATAGAAATGGAAATGGCTAATGTTTTACCATTTTTGAATTTAAAGATAATTTTTAATAGAAATGGAAATGGCTAATGTTATACCGTTTTTGAATTTCAATCTAAAGATTAAAAATAAGGACAGACTAGAATTTTGCATCTATAAAAAGGGTATACTTATGGATAATTATACTAAGGCCAATGGTTTCAACCCAAGAACGCATAAAGAAGCAGTCTTCAACAGTACGATATACAGATTAATCAATGTGCCACTCAACAGTATTGAATATAAGAAGGAATACCAGTTCTAATGGTTTTAAAAAACAGATGATAGATCAAAATATTGTAAGATTTCAGAAAGAAAAGAAAATTAAACAAATTACCACATTGCCTACTTTATCTAAAGATAAGATTCACAAAAAGTTCACTTACCATCCACAATTGAATAATAAATTTTAAAAAAATTTTAATGAATACAACATTATACTATGTAAATTAAATTGATCTGTCATCTAACACACTCTTATGCTTCACTTACTTTTAAATACGGTGGGACCGGTTTCAAAGAGACATCCTCTCCATCTTCAACCAACTTGATGACTGGTATGAGAAACTAACATCTACGAGGACCTGTGACTCCATCCTGGTGGTGTTTTTTTTTCTTTATAAACTGGAAATTGGTATACATTCTCCTATAATGTCAAAATTCATAAGATGGTCCCTATGTTTTTGAATGTAAATCTTCTCCCATGTGTCCAATTCTTAAATAGGGATCATCTTATGAATATTGACATTATAGGAGAATGTAATACCAATTTCCAGTTTATAAAGAAAGAAAACACCACCAGGATGGAGCCACAGGTCCTCATAGATGTTAGTTTCTCATACCATCAAGTTGGTTGAAGATGGAGAGGATGTCTCTTCGAAACCAGTCCCAGCATATTTAAAAGTGAAGCATAAGAGTGTGTTAGACGACAGATTAATTATAATTTACATTTAACAAGCTTCACTGTATAAGTTCCAACAGAATTTTTTTAAAAAGTCTTATTTTTCGAAAGTTCTTAAATGAACATTATACTAGCTTTTCAAAATAGATTTAGTGTTGGGAAATTGTTGAAACTAAACAAAATAGATGTCAGACCCAAAGAGGAAGAGTCAGGGATATATCAGATAAATTGTAAGGACTGTGAAAAAGTATACATAGGAAAAACTAAGGGAAACATTAGTATCAGAATGAAGGAACATTTGAGAAACATTACACAAACAGTTAGAAAAATCAGCTGTAGCAGTACATTTTTGGAATGAGCACCATGAAATTGACAAAGATATTAATTTACTGAGAGCTGTCCAATTTCCTGAAGAACTAAGCGTATGGGAGAACATTTTTATTAAGAAAAATGAACGAGATTTATAAACTGCAAAATTCCGGAAGCGGATAACATTCTGTATAAGTTCTTTCATAGACCACCAGAGCCCCCCTTACAGTTACCTGCCACTCCAATTCCAGCATGACTTGTTATTTGTATCAGTTAACAATGTGATCAACAGGTCAAGAAACATGTCCTGAATTTTAATAGTTTAAAGAGTGAAACGCTTAAGAGTGTTGAATATTTTAACCATTTAAAATTTTAAACTTTCCCATGGGAAAGAAGTTTTAACTGGTTTAAAATAGGTTTTATATAAAGTCTCTAAATATATACAGCTTGGAAGCAAATATACTTCACTCACAATACTAGGGACAGAATCTCAAAGAACATGACCAAGTGGCAGGATTTATATTGAAAACATTGGGTACAGAGGGTCTTTTCAGCTTTCAACAGCATTGAGAAAAAGTAAGAATAAATGGTGAACTTTTGGGCAAGGGTGTTACATCCCCCAAAATATTCTGGTTCATTGGTAAGAAGCACCATTTGAAACTAACAAATTTGATTAATAAATACTGAACATTACAGTTTTGTCTGCACAATTGGAGAGGGTACTTTCCAACTGGTTTTTTGTCTATAATGCTAACAGAAATTGTCTTTCATTTTAAAAATTGAAGAAGCTAGTACATGTTTATTACTCACTTAAAATGAAAGGTCAAGGTGATTATTGACTATATAATGTTAATGTGTAGTGTTCTGTTAATTTTTAAATTTACAGTCATAGAATGTTGGAGTTCAGGTCACATTTATATAAAAGAATCAGTTTTCCAATCCTCTTATGTGAACATTTTGTATTGAGATAAATATTATTTCTCATTAGAAACAAATCAAAAAACATTAGTAATTTGTTGCAAAGAATAAAGTAAATAAATTTATTTCAAACCAATAAGTGATAAAGGCGTTTTTAAAGGACATATAACAGTTTAAATAAAAATTATGATTTCTACTGTTCTACATTATTATTAATAATTCATTTAATGTAATAATGTTCCAAATGTTATGTGGTAAATGACTAATCATTTATTTGGGAAATATGTCTGAATAGATATGTTGTATGTCACAACATTAATAAACTTCAAAAGAATGAATCAATAAATGTTAGTTTTTTTATTTTGTGTATAAAACAGTTTCCTACATTACGTACTTTACATGTAAATTACATGTAAAATACAGATAATTTACTCGCCCAAACTTGCAGGTCTTACAAGGTTCAAAAAATTAAACTTAACTGAAACTAAAAAATGTAGTGTAATACAAATCATAATTATCATTTAAAAACAGTTATTGTTCACATTACTTATTTCAAATCTTCAGTAGTCCAAGCACTTTTAATTCCTTCTATATTAATATCTTTGCACTTTTCATGGTACCAGGACATTCAATTTAGGCACTTAATCCTGATTTATCATCTCAAATCTTCCCTGGCACCTTTGACAGACATTGCTTTCTGCACTGCTTCTTTTGGTCTCTCTTTCCTTGTCAAGACTGAGATCCAGCTGCAATTGTTCATGGAGTGGATGAGTGCAGCTATTCTCTAATTCTCCACCTCCTGAATTGAAGAGATGAGCTCTTCATTTTGCAGATTTCCTTACCAATGATGTCCTGAATTTCTTACAAATACAAATTGGATTTGCTGTAGAGTCTTTCTGGGTCAAGAAGCTCCGAAGAAGGCATCTGCTGTGTGTGCTTGTCTGTTCAGTGTGAATATTCCAGGGTGACAAAAGCTGTAGTAATATTTTTTATAGTGACTGATATATATATATAGACAGATATTTTATTCACCATAACATTCCTATACAGAAATTTATACTTCGTTAAATAAATATATGATATATAATGAAACAAAAATTATAAAAATAATAACAATTAGTATACAATTTATATTACATATACAAGCTTAACTGAACTCTAGAATGCAGGAATAGAGAGATCAAAGAAATCCTTCCTTGAAGGTTTTCTTGCATTTCACCTAAGAGAGTGGCATAATTTCTCCAATTGTTCCCTTGTCAAAAAGAAGAAGAAGAAGAAGAAGAAGTAAAAGAAGAGGAAGAAGAGGAAGAGGAGGAGGAGGAGGAGGAGGAGGAGGAAGAAGAAGAAGAAGAAGAAGAAGAAGAAGAAGAAGAAGAAGAAGAAGAAGAAGAAGAAGAAGAAGAAGAAGAAAACAGACATATCTTTTGCCTGAAAAAACTGTATAGTGTGGGACAGAAATGTCAGAAAAATTATATTATACTCATTTATGAGATTTGAACCTCTACCAACATATGGCTGGTATGAAAATGTAATATGACCACAAAAGGTCATGATGCAGAAATGTTTTATTTTCAGAAAATTGCACACAACAAAGGAAAATATACGCAGACCATGAACTCGAAGACTTCTTTTCCAACTAAAGGCTTAAAAATGGATAATGCTAAAAAATTATTTCTATATATAAATAAACCCCTTTATAATTAAGTGGTTAAACTAGAAGTTGTGATCAAATGTACTTGTGGCATTATGGATCACCTGTCAGGGAATAAGTCTCTCACACTAAAGAAAACCTTATGGAGTTCTCCAGGATATATAGAATCAGATGAGAGAGGTTTGTGCTTTTGTATTTGGAGGGCACGATAGCTCAGTTGGTTAGAGCATCAACAAAGAAGGCTGAAAATCCATGTTTCAAATCTCGGTTGTAACCGGAATTTTTCAAGTTTGATTCTTCCTTTCTAATATTGTCCTTGTTCAACGCCTAAGGGTTGCAGGACCTTGTTGCTGGTGGTGGGGCTTAAGAGCCTCTGTAAATCAACAGGATATACCGGAGGTAGCTTACTACCATTATGGACACCCATGCAGAGCAGGCTGGAGAGGAGAGACCAAATTAAGAAGCAACTCAACTTCACTCTCTCATTTTTCATCCTATTTATTTTTCAATATCATTCTACCTCAAGGGGTAAAGTGACCCATGCCAACAAGGTACATGGCATATGAAAGTAAACGGAGCCTCCAGAATACCAGGCAACCTTCCTGTAGTATCTAACCTTACCCAGGTATGCGGGGTTCTGCCTGGGCAGACTTCCAATTCTCTTGCTATTCGTTGGACTTTTATGGATAGTGAGAACAAACCAAAACCTAGTACTGAAGGCCTTGAGACTTCAGCATCAACATCCATCCCTGTTAAGGAGGAAGGCTCTCAAAAGTAAACCTCCAAAGTTAAGGAGATAGAAGTCTCCCAACCTGAAGCGGAGATTACTTCTTCAGAAGGAAAAGAGGAGAGACTACTTAAGAGTGGATAATTGCTGGCTTCAGTGGGCAATTAGATGAACCCATGGAACAGATGGACAGACTTAAAGTACAGCCTCCTAAACTTTCAGGGGCACAGAGAAAATGAGCCCTTAAAGAAAAACTTGCTAAGTAGGGAATTGAGTGGGATCCTAGCAAGTGGGGGAAGAAAAAGAGTAAGAAGGGCCCAAGAGCCAAGCTTACTAAAGAGGAGGGGGGGCACAGAAAAATGGAGCAAAACACAGTCGCTTAGATTGATCCATCCCAACTACTGAAGTCATCCGGAAGAAGCCAAGAATTACCGCGGCACCACCAGGAGACAAAGATAAGGCAACCTTTAAGGAAACCCTAACCAGCGCCAAAATGGCTGTAGTCCTAGAAGGATATCTGGCAGCCAAACTCATGGAAGCCCAAGTTGAGGAACTCCAGCAGTTGATTGTCCAGTCCTTCAAGACTCTAGAAGATGGGAACTTCCCTCAGTTTGTTGGCTCTTACATGGAAAGAGAAGCACTCATCCTTTCCTGTTCCAACCAAAGACTAAGGCCTGGCTACAGGAAACCATTCCTAAGCTCAGGCCATAGTAGTGTTCCACATTGATTGTGGGATTAAAAGATGGAAGTCTTGAAGACAGCCAAGGTGTTCTTTAAGATGCCAAGGATATTCGCCAAGACGGGCTCCTCTAAATCCTACCAATGTTAGGCAAATAGAACAAGACTTTGAAAATGGGAGACTGGTGAGTTATCAGCAGCAAAGGTGACCCAACTGGTCATGCCTTTGTATGCTGGATAGATGAGCAACAAAGAGCCATCAGAGCTTTAGAAAACAGAGGCTACCTAGGGTTAGGTAGAATCACATCATCATTTTAAGTAATGACAAGGATACACCAGATCAACTTACAGCACAGTAAGGAAGCCTTCTGTAAGAAGTTAAGGGAGGAAAATGTCGATCTGACCCTCATTCAAGAGCCCTGGTTACATAAGGGACAAATAGCAGGGCTAGGCGAAGCAAAAGATAAGCTGATTTATTGCACCTCCATTAATGACATGAGGACTTGTATCCTAGTTAGGAATGGAGTACATGCCTTACCTTTATATGAACTTTGTTTCAGAGACACGACAATAGTGAAAATAAACCTAACATGGGAGAGAGGAACATAAGCCTAATCTTAAGCTCTATATACCCACCCTATAACGGACGGGATCCCCCATCAAGAGAACTAGAACTCTTGATGGAATGGATGGCAGAGGATGGCGAGCAAATACTCATGAGATGCAACGCCAACTCCCACCATGCAATATGGGGTAGTACCAACACCAACAAAAGAGGGGAGTCTTTGTTGAGTTGTTTGCTCACCAATAATTTTTATTTACTTAATATCGGGAATAAACCCACTTTTTCTAACAGGATTAGAAAAGAAGTCATTGACATTACTTTTGGAATAGACCATATCAGCAATCTGGTTACAGAATGGCAAATTTTAGACAAGTCATCTCTTTTAGATCATAAATATATTCAGTTTGAACTAGATATCATGGTTAGCGAACCATCTTTCAGGAATCCAAGAAGAACCATCTAGTTCACCTATAAGGAGGACCTCGCAGTTACGTTTGGAAAGATCAAAGGTGTTAGAACTTTTGAGGATATAGACAGAACAGCATACCTCATATAGGATGCTATTAGAGACTGTTATCAGGATAACTGTCCTATAGCCATAAGGTCTGGACCAAAGAAGGTGAGGTGGTGGTCCAAATAACAGCAATTTATGGGCCATGACTAGGAAACTCTTCAATAAAGTTAAGAAAAATAAAAAATGGAGAGAACATAATTCTTACAGATTATAATAAGACTATCCAAAAAGCCAAGCAAATCTTCTGGAGGAACTTCTGCCAGGAGATCAACAGCCTGGAAGAAGTTACTAGAATGGCCTATGGGAATATAACTCCTGTAGGTTCCCTAAAGAAACCCACAGGAGATTATACCAACACAGCTGAAGATACACTTAAGACGCTTCTTAAGGTTCACTTCCCTGGTTGTAAATTCAATGACAACAGGGGCAAAAAATCCAGTCACAATGAGGAGAACCATATACAGGGGTCATCCTCGGAGGACTAGAAGTTGACCCATAGAATTGTCAAAATTGTTAAGATCAAATGGGTTGTCAACAAGTTCGGCCCATTTAAATCTCTAGGAAGGGATGGCATCTTTCCTGCTTTACTGCAGAAAGCGCCTGACTCCCTTTATAAACTATTCTGTCATATTTTCAGGGTTATATACCTTTGCCATGGAGACTTGCCAGAGTGGCATTTATTCAAAAACAAGGACAAGTAGATTACTCCACTGCTAAGGCTTTTAGACCCATCAGTTTTTCCTCTGCCTTGCTCATTTTTTTTTTATTGATTTATTTATGGATGCTCTTTAACATCTCAGGTCATCAGCGTCCCATTCAACTCGGGGCGTGAAACGGCCGACAAATTTTGCTCAGAGGCCTCTCTTTCAGGCTTGAGGTTCTTTTTCGTGCCGCAAATGTACGACACCGGACCCACGGCTTTACTTCCCTTCCGAAGGAAGCCATACTTAGGATTTTTACACCCGAAAAAATCCATCGTTCCTGGCCGGGTTCGGTCTTGCTAAAGACATTGGAACGACTGGTCAAAGGATATATTCGAGAAAAGGAGCTTATTAAAGCATCATTGCATTGCAATCAATTTGCCTACCAGCCAAGAAAATCCTGTGATACAGCCTTACACAATTTAGTGGTGAGAGTTGAGGACTCTCTGGAAGGAAACAGCATTTGTCGCATTTATGGATATAGAGGGAGTGTTTGATAATACACCTACTTGTCTATAGTAGGCTGTTAGCAATCGCGGCATGGATATTACCATTTGTAAATGGATAAATTCCAAGCTATGCAGTGGAAATGTACAAGCAACACTTCTCGGAGAAACACAGGAGATAGCTGCAACTAGGAGCTGCCCGCAGGGAGGAATTTTATCCCCCTTATTATGGAGTCTCATGTTAGACAACTTACTGGTGGACATGAATGAGAAAGGATATTATAGACAGACATATGCTTATGACATAGCCTTAGTTGTGATGGGAAAATTATTCCAGACAATAACGGACATCATGAATGATGGGCTAATGACAATAAAAAAATGGTGCATCAAGGAGGGCCTCACAGTAAACCCCTTGAAATAAGTGGTTGTGCCATTCACAAGAAAGAAAAGCCTTCAAGGCTTTGACAACCTGAACTTTTCAGGAATACATGTGACAATCTCCACGATGGTCAAATATCTCAACGTAATGCTGGACAGGAAGCTTACGTGGAATGCACATTTAGAGAAAGTTATCTGAAAAGCCAAATGGTCATTCGTGACCAGTAGACTGTTTATGAGAACATCATGGGGAATGAAACCTACGATCTGTGGATGGATATACACTGCGATCATTAGACCACAATCAACCCATGGAATTGTGGTATGGTGGCTGAAGATATCAGATATCAAAAGAAGAAGTGATATCAAAATTTTTGAGTCGGCAAAGACTTGCTAGTATATGCACAACGGGAGCTTTTGAAAGCACCCCAACTGTTGCACTAGAGATTCTGCTAGATCTGACACCATTGGATATATTCCTTAAAGTGGAAGCAAGATTTGCAACCTACAGATTATTACATTCAGGAGGATGAAAGAATGGCTAGTATCCCAGAAATACTAAAATTTTAGAGGTCGCGGATAGTCCACAACAGGAAATGATCTCTGATCTAATGATTACTCAATTCTGTTTTCAACGAACCTATAGAATAAATCTTGGATCTTGACTTGAGTAGCAGGAAAGATCTATGCCAAAGAAGGTTCAAGGACTATTAATATGGTATACACATGTTCACGGATTCATAATCAAGCTGGAACCAGCATCTACTGTGAAACTCTGAGGACCAACATTAGTACAGGTCTCGGGAAGTACTGTACTGTGTTTCAGGCAGAAATTTTAGCAATCATGACCTGTGTGCAAAATGGCATAGAGAACGGCTACTGTGGTACAGTCAAGCTGCACTTCGAGCACTTGATTCTCACCATTTCAATTCCAAGTTAGTATGGAATTGCCTGCAAAAACTGATAGCCCTGTCGAACAACAACTCTGTTAAATTGAGGTGGGTGCCAGTTTACAGATGAATGACAGGGAATGAAGCAGGGGATAAACTGGCCAAGAAAGGAGCACCTAGCCCCTTAATAGGACTGGAACCAGTTAGTAGGTCCACAGTAAGAGCAACAATTAAATAATGGGCCAGAAAGAAACATAAAATATGATGATCAAGCCCATGGGAAAATCCTCATCAGTGGGCCTAATCCCACACTCACCAGAATGCTGCTGATGTTGGGAAGGAAAAAGTTAAGGAGAGTACTGGGATTAATTACTGGACATGGTCAATTTAGGAAACATCTCCAGAAAATGGGACTCTTCCAAGGAGAGCCCATATGCAGATGATCCTTATAGGAAATTAGGTTTTGGATCTCATCTCATCAAGGACATAGAATTTGGAACACTATAAGAGACTTGCGAAGAACTTACTGTTTGACTGTGGAGCCCTGAGGAGGAGGAGAAGATATCAAGTCTTCAGTTCACAACCATATCCCAATATGGATGATCCCCTTATAGAAAATAAGGTTCTGGATCTCATCAAGAACACAGAATTTGGAACACTACAAGGGACTTAGGGGTGGAACATAAAGCCTATGGCAGAAGTGCAGGAGTTCTCCAAAACTCTCTCCTATACCCCTCTGATACTACCACCACTACCACTACCATTACCATTACCACTACTATCTGTTCTTCTAGTCCTTGTTCCTGGCATATTATAACACATTATATATAAGGCTGTTTGGAAAGTTCTGGATTCTCTTAAACAGAGATCAGTACAATCACACTTCCACTCATATATAAATGGCTGCACACAAAGGGCTGTAGAGTATTACTAATAAAAGAACAGCAGATTCCCTCCATTTTAGAGAAGCAATTTTGCAAAGAAGAAGACAAAAACTGCAAAGGCCTGATGTGTAATTGATGATAATTACACAATAACTTACCTTAAAATAAAACCCTTGGTTTCCAATATCAAAAGCTCCCATACAATTATAATAATAAATAAATGTTTTCTTTCATGGTTGAATAGTATGCTACCCCAGATTATATCAACTGCGAAGTAATCAGCAGAACTATCTATTGACATCTACTACTAATGCGTGTTCAATTCAAATGAAAAAGCCTCCAGATGCTGCACTTTATGTCAAAGTTTACAATAATTTGGTTGCATTTTACTTTGTTTTGGTGTATAAAGAAGTGCATAGTTATATCACACAACAGCGGTCAAGTCCTTTAAAGTAATACAGTGTTAATTGTTTTAGATTTATTAACTCTATGGCTACACTTTAAGTTGCAACAGGATATGATGATGGAATTTAAATAATGTTATCTCATTAAAAGCTCGACAGTTATAAACACAAAGGTCCACCATTTTATATTTCCTTTTATGATTTTACTCAAATTCTTGTAGATTTTGAAATATTTTGGCAATAAAAGAAGCATTGGAATACTGCCAAATTAACCAAGCTTTCCCTATTAAATTTTCTGTCATTTTTCTGTATTAGCTTCTGAAAAAGAACATTTAATTTTTTTAGCCCATTTTTCAAAATGGAAGAGATATAAAAAGTAAAGTTAAAGAAAATACCAGGTAGAAAAAGTGATGTTATTAAAAACAATGAATGCCACAACAGAAAATAGTACCTCATGACTGCAACATTGAGAAAAGGGAAAATGCCTTTATTCAGTTACTATGCAAAACATAGAGAAATTATCATAAAAAAAAAATAAGATAGATAAAAATGTTATACAACATTTGCTTTTAAAACTCAACAAGATTAGCATTGAATAATGAATTATAATAAGGTTGCAATGTCCATATTTTCTGGACATATCATAATCATAATTCCAAGAAACTTTCTTCTGCCCAAGTTTATTCAGTGTGTTACAAAATAAAAAATTTATGAAGTTGTTGCACAATTCTGAACTAAGATTTCAAAAATGAGGAATGAAAACATCCTAGGACTAATTTTCTAGATGGACTAATTTTCTTTTTTACTACTGAGGCACCACAGGCGGTGAACAATGATGATACATGAGATGAAATGATATATTGGGAAAGGATTTTTTTAAGGAAGGAAACATTCCAGGTTAAGTTTAGGGTACCTCCACGGCATTTGCCATTTATGACTGAGAAAAACCTGGTAAAAACCTGTCATGGAGGACGGTCCTGATGGGATTCAAACCCCAGATCTCCCGCTCATAAGTCTGCATCTTAATGACCTTGACCACCCATGGCAGTACAAGGTGTGCTGATATACTAGTTAGATCTGAAGTGCTTCAAACCCGGAAGAAAATAAAACATTTGTATTCCAGAATATTTCACCGTGCTCATGTAAATGATTTTGAACAGAAACAAAGCAAGTTTTATAGCCTAAGGACGTCACTAGTATGCACTGAATTTTAAAATTACAGCCTTCCTGTAGGTGTATGGCTCCATCAGAATCAGAATGCTTTCCAGAGTTGAATCAGTGATGTTCCATTTTATAAGTAATTATGTCCCAAATATAGGATATTCCAGAAAGTGTACATTTTGACAATAAAAGTGCAACAATGAACTCAACATAGAATCACAAATTATAATACAGTTTGTCAATTTTAGAATAAAGTTGGATAGATTTTAATTATACTACTGCCTAAAATTAGTGTAATAGTTTAAGATTATGATAACAGTAGATTCTGTATCTTTGTTGTTCTTGATTCTCACTTACCTGATTTTATTTTGAAATAAAAGCCACAATCCATTGTGCATAAGAATGTATAACAAAGGTTTTGTTTCATTACAACATTTAAAAGTATATGGATGGTTTTTACATATTTAAACCATGAAAGCATAATAAGCAACAAGAGCATTAATTTACAACACTGTAACAGCTTTAAAAAAAAAAAAAAAAAAAAAAAAAAAAAAAAAAAAAAATGCATAAACTTGTTTAAACAACAAATTCAGTAAGGATAGAAATAAAGTTAGCATTCTTAATTTAGTTGTGTGCAACATGAATTTAGGTGCATTTTGCTTTGCTTTGGTGCATAAAGAGGTGCACAGTTAATCACACCACAGTGGTCAAGTCCTTTTAAGTAATACAGTGTTAATTGTTTTAGATTTATTTACTCTATGGCTACACTTTAAGATGAAACAGGATATGAAAATGGAATTTAAAATAATGTTATCTGAATAAAAGCCTTGCAGCTATAAACACAAATTTCAACCATTTTATGTTTCTTGTGATAATTTTACTCTTTAATTATATTTATGGAACAAAATTATGAATCCAATTCTGTCTATTAGAATCAACTACTTTTAGAATAAATAAAAAAAAAAATCACAATTTTTGCTATATTTTGAGCCACTCAAACTCTTCTAACACAGTAGACAAGAGTGGTTCAAAATATAGAGAAAACTGCATGACTATTTAAGTGTTTTATCTATTTCTGCTTCTATAGTTCTTGTTATTTTAGTTATAGTGTTCCAAGAGTAACTTTATTTTTCATTTATAAATAAATATACATTCACATTCAAGTTTTTACAAAATATTATTACAATTAATGACTAGCAAATTGATATTAATTATAGGTCACGCTTTTAAATTTTTAGCTTTTAATTTAACTAGGATAGCTTCTAAAACTGCTTAAAAGTATCTTAATAATTATTTACATGTGAAATCAGTGGGACATATTTAAATAATTATGCTGCATGGATATAAACTACTCCGCAGATGCTCTTCATACCTGCTGGAGAGTATCAATCTTTCATTTACACTGGCTTATCAGAAACCCTTTCATTCTTCTCTAGTTTTAAAATAAGTTACATTGTACATTGCTATTCAGGATAAAGCCCTTTGGTGTTATTAAATGTTAAAACAAGCATTTTAGTTGTCTCTGAATAACAACTTGTGCCATAAGGAATGCAGTTATTGTAACAACAGCCTTGATAGACTCTTGACATCAGTGCAAAAATTATTTAAAGAAGAACTTTTCTGTCATTTTAATATAGGCAGTGTCCTTAATAATTAAAAGAAGAAGAGAAGAAAGAAAACTAGCTCTAAATAAGAGATTATCTGAAAAAATAAATATACGTTTTAGGAACATTTAACTTAAAATAGTACTATAATTTAAATTGTACTTAGGAAGCTATAGACAATGGAGTGGTAATATATCCTATTAAAATTTATTAAATTTATTCACACTAACTCCATTTACTTGTATAACTTTAGGACATGTTTCAGGGGCAATTTCTCCCATAATCACATGTTGACTGACTACTGAATGTTGTGACTGGATCCCAAGGTGCTTCTGTGGTGATCTGTGATGGTTTGAATAGGAACTTACTGGGTTCTCCATGGGTGAAACATCAAAATTCATTAAGTTTTTTTCTATTTTTCAGGTTGAAAATTTTTTCTAAAGATAGCTCTATTGGGTTGTGAAGTTCTTTGAACAGTATAGCCTCTGGTTTATTTTCATGATTTTGATTAGTTGATTTATCAGTTCATTTAAAATGAATATTACTAAAGTGTTTCTTTCTTCGAATCTGTAAATTCCTCTTTGTTTTTCCAATGTATTTTTGATTACAATATACCCATTTAATTTTGTAAATTTCTGATTTCTGTTCTATTGGTATTGTGTCTTTTACTGTAGAACCTAGTAAAGTTTTTATGCAGCTAACTTTCTGCCATATACTTTAATATCCTGTTCAATTGGTTGTGTAAGTTGGATGATTTGTGAAATTTGGAATTTGTATCTTTCCTTGATGTTCTTCAGTGTGGAAACCTCTCTTATAGATTTTTGTCTTTGAAATTTATTGATAATTTTTATTATTGTATCTTTGTTGAGACCATTGATTATTGCTGTATTAATTATCTGTTGGTATTCTGTTTTGTACACTGTTTCCATGAGTAGGATTTTAATTATTCTGAGTGCCAAGAGGTAAAACACTGCACATTTGTGTGGGCTGGGGTTGCGATTGTTATTTACTTTTTAAGCCCTTTTCTGAGTGTGTCTCTTCTATGGATCTCAAAATTTACTTTGTCTGCATTTCTTATACTTTTTACATTTAGCAAGGGGAGCCACTCATTTTTCTCCTCTCCCATGCTAAACTGCATAGATTTATGTTGTTAATTAAGGAGTTTCAGAGCACCTACTGAAAGTTTTTGTATTACTGGAAACATGTCATCCACGTCATCCACATATCTATACCATGTCTTGAAAATTAATGAGAAGACTTTGGTGATATGTATTTCAAAGGAGCTCATGAATATGTCTGCTAGAAATGGAGAAAGAGGTTTCCCATTGCTAGACAAAAACTTGTTAGTAAAATTTTTTGTTAAAACTGGAGAAATTTTGCTGAATGCATATGTTAGTCAATTTTAGTAAGTTTTCTATTTCTTCCATTCGTACATTTAATGAGGTTAACTACTTCCATAACATTTGCATAAGATTTTGCAAGTGTGAGATGATGGGAAATTAGGCATTTACATCATAAGGTACCACTATAACTCCTGTTGCAATTAAGTTTTCCAATTAAACCAAATGGATTTTTCCAAAGAGTTGAAATTTTCATTTAATACTTTTGCTATTTTGTATGTGGGTGAATTGATGTTGTTAATTATTGGTCTCATGCTATTATCATTTTTATGAATTTTAAAAGTGCATAAAGTCTAGGTAGTATTGGATTGCTTTGTATGAATCTCTGTTGTTCAGTTGTGAACAATATTTTAACTTCCTTCCATCTTACTACAGCAAATTCATTAGGATATTCAAAGAACATGGCATAAAGTTTGCGCCATAGAATAGATATCTGTATATAAAAAATTTACTAGGTTCCAGCATACCAAGAGAACAAAAATTAGAAATTTATGAAATTAAATGTGCAGGTCGTAATCTAAAAGAGAAATTTAGATATTCAGAGAAAAAGCACTTTAAGAATATTCATTTTAAATAAATCTGCAGCGGCAGCTCAGTTTTGAACCCAAAGTCATGAAATTAAACCAGAGGCTAAGCTGCTGAAAGAACTTCATAACCCTACTTGGTAAAAAATTTTCATCCTGAAAAATAGAAAAGTGAATTTTGACATTCCACTCATGGATGAACTCAGCAAGTTCCTATTTGAGCCATCTGAGTGATTATTTTAATTTTCATAACAGTATCATTTTCATACTACATGCATTTAATAAACAAAACTATGTAATCTATTTGTTAGAATATTCTTAATTTTTTTTATTAGTATACTTGTTAAAACAATTCAGATTATATTTTACTTATGTAATTTGCAAAATGAAATTTAATTGATTAAACTTTAAGAATTGCTAAATCTAAATTCTTTATTCATAAACTTTTTACTTCATAGCAATTGGTTGTCTAGTTCTTGATATACAAGATCCCCAAACCATAAAAATTACAAAGATATACAATTTATTTAATTTCACTGCAGAAATACATATAAACCGCACGAGCCAGTCATTGACTCCCATTGGTATTAATTTATGTAACAATGAGCATTGGTATATAACTGTTAAAGAAAATTCTTTTAACAGTGTTTAATCTCTGCTTCAACACCTATGGTATCACGGGGAGAGGACACTTTTTATTTAATAGAGTTTAATACCCATTCACACTATCGTGGATACTTCAGGCCTAAGCATTTTCCATTGATGAGCACTGAGGAAAACCTGGAAAAAACCTCATTTTGTAGATGGTCCTAGCAAGATTCAAACTGCAAAATTCCTGCTGACGAGTTTTTACTCTATTAAAAGTATGATTAAAACAACCTCTCCCCCATTGAACCAGTAAATTCATTCTTTGCAGAATATTATGAACTGTAGTTCAGGAATTTGGCAGTTGATCAGGAAAGTTCTTATTAATGTGAATGAATGTATACTCCTGTGAGACTGCAGAGAACAGTTTCTTTGATTGGTTCAAGGACACAACAAAAGGAGGGAAATGCAGTTTAAGTAAAGGTGCTTCTGGCTGTGGTATATCTAGTAACCAAGGCATAAAATAATGCATTAGTAAATGTAATTTATAGATAAAACCCTAAAATATGCAGCTTTCTGAGTTTTGCTGGGATTTGTATATACTGTGTTCATGCATTAATTAAAGAAATGGTTATCTCAGCTTCTGCAGAAGAGTTTGGGGAGTATCTGAAAGAACTAACAAGCTCTGGAGGGAAAATTTTCTGGAAATTTTTACTGCCAGTTTGTGAATATTTGTTTATAGAAAGTAAGAGGCAGAATTTCCTTGTAAAATAGTACGCTTTTTGTTCATTTTTCAGCACATTTTGTGTGTGCATCCTGAAGCTGATATTAGTCTTCCTCAAAGACTGGCATAAACAAAGCACATATTCTAGATTTTCTATTGACTGAGTTAACATATTAAAATATACCACAAGATGTTCCACCTTTAACCCCTTGCCTAGTGACCATTAAAATTGCCCTTTGGCTGCTCCCAGAAACCCAATAAACAGAGATGATTATTTAAATCAGCTGGAAACAGAAATTTTCAGTGTTGTACAAAACAATATTTCCAATTAATTGATATCAGTGTATGATTCAGTTGAACTACACACTCTTAAAGCTTCACTTACTTTTCATAAATGTATGGAACCGGTTTCGAGAACATTTAGGTCCCATCTTCCCACCAGTTCCATACATTTATGAAAAGTAAGTGAAGCTTTAAGAGTGTGTTGTTCAACTGAATCATACAATGATATCAATTAATATGATTGGCTTCACTGTGCAAGTTCCAATTAACATTTAAATATTTTCCAATATTTGTTAAGATATTTGAATGAAACACATAAGGAATTAAAGGACATTTCATGCATGACACACTAATGCTTTTAAATAACAAATGATGTGATTTATAAAATCTTGAAAATTGTTAAAATTTGGGGAAGGATTTTATAAGTAATTTTATTCTTAGACTGAATGTATACATCTTTTTGTTCACCCTGTACTTCATCTGACTCAGGCAGCTTATCAAGTGAAATGAAACTCTGTCATTTCTTTTGCATGTGTTTTGAAATATTTATTACATGCATTTGATCTTCAAAGCTCCAGGCCTGATTCAAAGCATTCATCCCACAAGAAGCTGTGTATTTCAATGGACTATTGTTTAGACTTCCTAATTTTATTTTATTTTCAAACCATAAAACAAAACAAAACAAACAAAAAAACTTTGGGTAAGTAATAATGAGTTTAGGGTGCCTAGGGTATTTGGTTGGAAGCAATATATACAAAGCAACAGGGTCTAATTTTGGCATAAGACTTATTATCTTTGTGAAACTAAAACAGGATATATCTAAAATAGCTGCATTTACACTGGTAAAGGGATTGATGACACAGGAGAAAAAGATATGGGAATGTCTGGCTCCATAGTACCTCATGGAACTTGTTCTTGATCAGGGTAGAACTGTTGTGTTTAGATAACAGGTACAGCTCACCAAAAGTAATCATATTTTATATAACAGAATGGCAAATGCAATTGAAGGGTTGGCGGGAATAACAATGAAGATCCAAATAACAAATTTTAAAGATAAATAAATTTTAAAGTTTAATACACCCTTGCTACAGTATATATGCATAATGCCATTACCTTTAATTAATTTTATTTTACCTTAGTTTGTTGTCATTTAATAAACTGAGGAAAAGAGTTGTAATATTAAAAATTAATAATTCTAAAATACAATAATTATCATCACTGATGACAAAAAAGTGTTAACAAAACTTGAACATTGTCTTATAATCAATATTATGTAACCTTTTGTTGCAACAGCTGGTTTTGTTGTACTGTTCATGAGGTATTTCACTTGTAGCAGATATCCTGACTGAAACCCTTTTGGATTGCAACATGAATTACCTGTAGAATGAGATGTAAATGTGTAATATTAAAAAAAAAGATTGGTCATTTTTCATAATTTTTCGTTAATGGGTTTCTGACATATTGTAGACTAATTATTTATCACATGCCACAATTACTTTATCATTAATTATCTCAGGCATCCTCTTTTTGGATATCTGAAGTTGTCAAATTGTAATAGAACCCTTGGCTTCTTTTGAGATAAATTTCTTTAGGTTCTGCATGTGCTTTAACTTTTCCTTTGATATTGGTAATATACCACTGTATAACCTTTCTGGATATTGAAACTCACCAGTACTCAAAGCAGGAATATCTTGTACTCCGCTCTTCCTTGTCCAGGTAACAACAGTCTTAAACCAGGATCCATTATAAGCATCACAATGAGAAATTAGATGAGTATTTGGAGTTCTTTTATGGATCTTGTAGGAAATGGTAATGTTCATTTGAATTTAGGCTTTAAAATGTCACGCCAGCCATGAAACATTGACTGCTTTTACTCACTAATTTTGAAGTGGGATGGCTATTGTCTGAAACTTTTAATAACATCTGCCCATTCAGTAGGGAGTTCTACTATAGACTTCTAATTAATCAGACTCTTATTAAAAACTTTAACTTTGAGAATACATGCTAGTCAGCATAATCAGTCTTAAGTTTTCTAGGATAATGTCTTTTAACCAATGAAGCCTCCTAGATACATATTTTGTTCATTATAATTGCATGTTATTGAATTTTGAAATAATGGGCATTCAATCATCCAAGTTAATATTTTTGGAACACTTCAACTGAGTACAATGACAAGATAGGCCCAATTCATGAGTTTGTGCTAGTAAATTCTTGTTTACTTCACTTAGCCTCCCCACTATTTATACACATCACTACACAGTCTTCACAATCAGTGCCATCCCCATAATTGACACTAACTCTGACATTAATTATTTTGAAATAAACACATGTATTGTGATGCTGCTACAGCTATCCAATGAAAAACAATCAGTGTTGCCTTAAAAGCTGCCACCTAAAGTTGGACTATCATCTCTATTCTCTGAAACAAGGTGAACTCCCATCATTCTTCCCTAATGAGTATTGTTAAAATAATCTGTGAACCTTCATCATATTTGTAATAACCAAGTAACCTTCCATTAGTTCTCAAGATAATCCAATGGCAGCCCGAACTCAAAATTGACATTTTATGGACCCTTATCGTTCTTCCTGCCAACCCTTTAAATGTAACAGTGTGTTTAAATCATATTAGGTTCCTAAAGAATGTAAGTATACAGTCACCAAAGGGAGAAGAAATAGAGGTATATTAGCTCCCATCATTGGCATATGTTATTTGGCAAAATAGAAGGGCGGTCACTGCATTGTGAAATTGTAGTTAAAAAATTCTGATAGTTGATACAGATAAAATGGATACCCACACTGTATGACCTTTTTAAGTCTGGTATTATACAGGTATATAATATGCATTTGGACAGTGTGAATTTAGTGGATTGGGTATTGCAGGCATCTCTCTCTTTCTGAAAAAGGGTAAAATGGTGCAAGAAAATATTTTTTACATGCTAGACATCACTATGTAAAATGTTTTGATTGTTTGCAGAGTTCTAAATTTACACAAAACAATGACATGCTTGAATTTCTGATTATCAATAGCTTGCAGCTTAATTAATGCTACAGCATTCAGAGACCTGTACACACATGGAGTCCAACAAACCTGCAATCTTTAGGGTAACAGAAAAATACTTTCCTCAAAGAATCTTGCCCACCACCAAGATTGCATCCATTTTGAAAGTGATGGTAGGGAGAAAGGGGGAATATGGAAGGAAACCAATGTGATTTGCGGAGATTATACGGATGTGCCCTTATGTACTGCTGGGGGCTGGAGAGATGAATAGTGATGTATGCAGGAAGGGGGAGCTTTATCTGCCAAATAAAACATTATGCACTGCATGTATCTCATCTATTCATATACTTAAGATTTGGTCCATTCTCATTCCATTAACAAAAGCAGAATATTAATAGTTGTGTTGTCAGCATATTCCTCTGACTAGCCATCTCTTCAGCTCTCAGCAGTACTTACCCATACTTTCAGGTACATCATACACACTGCAACTTTTAGAGGTAAGAGGACCTTTACACATCCATATTGCAGAAGAATGTAAAACTCTTTTGTGAATATTGAACTGACATAGTATTCAGTCAATCAACATTAAAATGTTTAGAGCGAAAAAGAACTTGAACAAACCAGATATTTTCATGTAATTAAAGATCTTGCAAGGTGCTGACTTAGCAGGGCTCTGAGAAACATCTTTATGTATTGAAGACTCATTTGTTGTATGACTTCTACTATTATGTTATCATGTGTGCAGTGAATCAACTGAGGATCAAATATTTCAGAATGTTTGAAAATGACATTTGTCTTTTTAACTTTGTAGTTTCTTGAGCATTACTTATAAAACATATAAGTTTTTCCTCAGGGTTTATCTTGGCTTGGTGGCTGTGGCAGGCATTTGTTGGGTTATTATTATACCCAAGAAAAGAAGTACAATTTTTTTAAATTATCTTGAATTTCTTTAATTGTGAGCAGCAATAGTTCTCTAGGTGATTCTCTGAAGGCAGTTTTTTTATAGTGTTTTGCAATATTTTTTAAGGTAAAAGCAAAGCTAATGATTGCCGAGTATATTTCAAGAATATAGTTTTGAATTAAATTTAAATTTAATTTTGTGTTGGAACTAATAAAGTGATGCAATTAATATATTCTTAATTAGCTAACAAGACAATTTAATACCTTTATGCTCCACTTACCATTGAATTATAAAGAACATGTTTCACGTGCCCTTGATCATCAGCTGTGAGTTGACTCGGATTTGTAGTTGGTTTGATAGACTTGGTGTAGCTCTCATGGACATTTTATGAACTTTTGGATTAATTCGTCTTCTGTTGGGATCTTGAAGTGCATAACCTCATCTTCATATTTTTTTAAAAAAAATTTCCCCCATATTCCCAGCTCTAAGAGTTTATCCATAAATTTCAATAATTTGACTTACATTTCTATATCATATTTATCTCTCCAAAAGTGATGTGCAACTGCTAATTTATCTGATTACACCTGATGTTTCTCCACTGTTCCTTTAACCTAATTCTAATGCTTCTTTTTGTTTTTCCAATATATACTTTGTTACATTCTGAACATTTGATTTGATATATATTCCTGGCTTCTTCTCATCAGGCATTCTATCATTATCACTGGAGTTGAGCAGATTATGTAGGCTGAATTTGTTCACTGGGTACAAACTAATCCCAAACTTTCCGAGTATTTTCTGGAATTTTTTGGGGCACAAGAATAAGTGAATTTCTTGTGAATTGTAGTTTCTTTTTTTGCTATCAATGTTGTAACCTGTTTGACCTCACCTCTTGTTTGAATTCCTTGATTTTTTTTTTCTATAATTTCTTGGTCATACCCATTGGGTTTGCCATTTATATTATGTGAGAGAGTACTCTTTGCTGTATTCAAACTCATTCAGGATATGTTAATGAGTCTATGTGCTAAACTGTTGAGAAGTGGATGTTTGTGAGCCGTGGGATTGAAGCCACTTGCCTTTATATAATTTTCAATGCAAACTCCCAACATCCCTTTGGAAATAGTTGTAGTCTCTGAAACTAAGCAATGAGGAGATTGAGGAATACATCCAACTAACCAAAGTTTGCATCAGTCAGAATTTCTTTTGGTTCAATAGTGAATTTCATAAACAAGAAGCAGGTTTAGCTAGGGGGAACCTTTTCTGACTGATTTATATACGAGTAGTTTAGAAATACACATCACCAAATGATTTCCATACATTTTTAAAGTTTGGCACAGATACGTGGATGATATCTTCATGGTGGATAATAAGAAACGCTTGGATGATGTTTTGATTGCTAAACCTTCAAGATAGGGAAAATTAATTCACTTTTGAAACAGAACAAGAAAACATGATTCCTATCCTGGACTTAAAGATTATAAGAACAGGCAACAATTTGAAATTTGGAATATACAGAAAGGATACACAGACTGGAAATTGCATAAAGGCAAGTAGCTTTAATCCCACAGCACACAAACATTCGCTTCTCAACAACTTAGCACATAGAATCATTAAAAACCCTGAATGAATTTGAATACAGCAAAGAGTACTCTCACATAATACAAATGGCAAAAATTAATGGGTAATGGCCAACAAATTGTAGACAAGAAAATCAAGAAATCCAAACAAGAGAAGAGGTTAAAACAGGTTACAACATTGACAGCAAAAAAAGAAACTACCATTCACAAGAAATTTACTCATCATCTTTGGGACACCAAAAAATTCCAGAAAATACTAAAAGAATTTGGGTTAATAATGTCCCCAATGAACAAATTCAGTCTAAATAATCGCTCAACTCCAGTGATAATGATAGAATACCTGATAAAAAAGAAGCCAGGAATATATCAAATAAACTGTTCATAATGCAACAATGTATATATTGGAAAAACAAAAAGAGGCATTGGAATTAGGCTAAAGGAGCACTGGAGAAACATCAGGTACAATCAGATAGATAAATCACCAGTTGAACAACACTTTTAGAGAGATAAACATGATATAGAAATAGCAGTAAAATTATTCAAATTAGTACAGACCCTTAGAGCTGGGAATATGGGGAAAAATTTTTATAAAAAAATATAAAGCTACACCAAGTCCAAGTCCAAAGAAACCAGAGGTCAACTCACAGCTGATGATGTGGGCAAGAGCCTGTGAAACATGTTCTTTATAAATATTGTACTTATGAAGCTGTTGACAATGGAGTGGTAATATATCCTAAACTTAGGTATTCATTTTTTTACACTAAACTCCACTTACTTACATAAAAATAAGATGCATTTCGGAAGAATCTCTCCCATCTTCAGTTGCTCACCGAAATGCCGTTACTCGAAACAATGGCTGGACACCCGGATATTTCTGTGGTGGCCTCTGTTGGTTGAAGTAGGAAATTGCTGAGTTCATCCATAGGAAGAAGCTCAAAATTCATTAGGTTTTCTCTATTTTTTAATATAAAATTTTTTTCCCAAGTGGATAACTCCAATGGGTTGTGAAGATGTTTCAGCAGTTTAATTTCCAGTTTTATTTCATGGTTTTTGGTTCAAAAGTGACCTGCTATTATCAATAAATCTAAAAGACAAAAAGGGATAAGGGAAGTTCCGACACTGAAAAACACAAAAGAAGAATACAAATTCAAAAGTTTCACCTACCATCCAATTTACCACAAGTTCAAGAAAATGTTCAAAGAATATGGGATGATGTTAGCCCCAAAGAACAGATACTACATCAAGAATTTATTAGGTTGCACAGTAAAAGACTGCATATCAACAGAATAGAAATCAGGAATTTACAAAATAAAGTGTGCAGATTGTGAGCAGAGCTACATAGGCAAAACAAAGAAAAGTTTGGAAATTTGGAGGAAAGAACATTTTAGGAATATTCGGTTTAAGCAGGTGTATTAATCAACAGTAGCAGCTCACTTTTGTACCAAAACCATGAAATAAAACCGTAAATTAAACTGCTGAAACATCTTCACAACCCATTGGAGTTATCCACTTGGGAAAAAAATGTTCTAAAAAATAGAGAAAAACTAATGAATTTTGAGTTTCCTCCTATGGATGAACTCAGCAATTTCCTACTTCAACCAACAGAGGCCACCACAGAAATATCCAGGTGTCCAGCCATCATTTCCAGTAACAGCGGTTCGGTGAGCAATTGAAGATGGGAGAGATTCTCCTGAAACGCGTCTTACTTTTACGTAAGTAAGTGGAGTTTAGTGTAAAAAATGAATACCTAAGTTTAGGATATGTTCTTTATAATTCAATGGTAAGTAGAGCACAAGAGTATTAAATCCACTCACTAACTAATTAAGAAAATAGCCATGAACATTTTATTTTTCTCAGATATATAGAGAACATAAAGTGTCATGTGTTCCTGCTTACATGTCATTTTTATGTTGCATTAATTGAGGATTTTTTTTCATATGGCATTTGTTTACATCACTGTTATCTATAATAAAATCTGACAGTGTCTTAAAAACATATATTTGGAAAATTTAGCATATTTTGGAAATCCGATGAATAATACGTATCCCTGGAGCAGGTGTTGAAGTTAATGCAAAATCATGCTGCTGAGATTATAGTTCCCTAACTGTGTCTTAAAAACATATATTGGGAAAATTTAGCATATTTTGGAAATCCAGTGATTTATATGTACCCCTGAAGCAAATATTGAAGGGTGAAGCAAAATCATGCTGCTGAGATTATGATTCCCAGTGTCTATAATAAATTTATAGTATAATGCTACAGTAGCTTAGAAAATTAGGAACTCATACACAGTCACCTCACTTTCAAGTATGACAAAAGATGCTTTTTTAAAAAAATAAAACATTTAAGTATTGTTAAAATGTTCTTCTCACCAACACATATATCAATATGTTGTGATTTTTACTTCACATTTACATCATGTGCAGCTGTGTACTTTTTACTATGCTACACAATTTTTGGCAATATAAGACTGTCAATGCCTACAATACTGTAGATAAGACACTAAGACTGATAATTGCAGAGTGGAAAACCTTATTCACAAATGCAAAAGTTTTGATTTAATATAATGATGGCATTAATTCATTTGTAATTTTTGATGTTCTCTTATACATATCAGAAAGTAAAAAAAAAAAAAGAGTGAGAGAGGATAAAGTTTTCTTAAGCATACATTATATGGCTGGATAAGCAAAACTACTATCAAATTTCTTGATCCACCCTGTTTAAGGCATCACCAAAGATAAGATGTAGTCTATGAAATTGAAAGGGCTTCTGTGTAACCATGTAAGAATGAATATATTAAAAACAAAAAAGCATTGTTGCAGCAGGGACAATGGCAAATATAATATTAATGACAAATCATAAGCTAGCAAGGCATTTTGCATTTGGGTGGTAGAGGGCAGAAGCACAGTTCATTTAAACTGTTTTAAAATTTAAACAATTAAAAAGTTGCACAATGAAAGTCAGTGGTTTACATTATTCTAAGATTTTTTTTTTAATAATATTTAATGCCCATTTTTACTACTGAGGCACAACAGTGATGCATGAAATGAAATGATAAATTGGGAAAGGACTTCTTTTAAAGGAAGGAAACATTCCAGGCCTAAGTTTAGGGTACCTCTCCCACACTTACCATTTATGAGGACTGAGGAAAACCTGGAAAAAACCTCAGTCAGGAAGGATGGTCCTGGTGGGAATCGAACCCCAGACCTCCAGCTCAAGAGTCTGTGGTCTCTAAGACGAACTGAAGATGAGGAATAGAGTGACAATGCAGTAATTGTTGGGAAAAATGGAAGAAAGCCTACCCAGACTCTGCTCTGTCTGCCATAAATCAAACCTGATCTGCCTTGGTGAGAGGCCGACACTGCAAGGACAAATGATTCTCCAGGAGATAGCAAAATCAGTGTCCAGGCAGGTTACCTCCAGTTTCCTTTGCTACCCCTCCAATAACTACTTCATCATAACTGTACAACTGTCCAGGAGATTCTTATTAATTGGCATAGGACACTAATGACTACCTATCATAACCATCATCCTCATTTTTAGAGGAAGGAACAAACTAAATAGTAAGAGCTGAGAAAAAGAAGGTGTCTGCTAGAAAAATGAAAGTAATTTTAATCTAAAAAGTAGAGGAAGAGAAGAAGATATAAAAACTAAAGCAACAACAAAAGAGATAGAGGTAATAAACAAATCAATATCTTCCTGGTTGTAATTAATAAGAATGTTTTCCTGCCCTTTCAATAACTATCCTACACCTGTTTATTAAAATTAAATTCTTTATAAACTTTCTGACACACATGATTCATAAAGGTATGGAAGCATGTGTAACACTGGGACGTGACCACTGAATGTATTTGTTTACACAAACTTATAAAGATGCAGTTCCTACCAAATGCAATCCACTGAAATGACAGTGGCATGTCCCAGGCTTCATGTAGTGGTGGTGAATACATCATCCTTATTTCCATTTATCAAGTTGGATACCTATAGACATTTAATGTTTACAGCTAAACAAATTTTAAAAATTGGTTGGTTTTTAACAGTCATAAATATTAGCCTTAAAAAAATGAATAGAACCTTGTATAAATATTCACCAGTGATTTAGAAACCTACTGAAAGATACTTATTGAAAAAACATTTAATAAAATATACTCATATTTAATGTGTGCACTACTATGCCTGAACATTATTTCACTGCTCCTTAAAAATAACAATGTGCATGTGTGCTTATCAATTGGGAGGCCAGTATTTAACAAATTCTTGTGACAGATATTAATTTTCTGCAGTTTTCCAAACTATGATGAGTTAATTTTTTTTTGGCATCAGACTTCATGCTGATTTATGTCGGTAATTAATTTCATTCATCACCCAAAAGATCTAAGCCATTTGGCTTAAGATGTTATAAGTTTTAACAAAAATAAATGCAAAACATTGGTGTTAATGTTATTAAAATGTACTTTTAAAGCACAAAAAGAGCTGAAACAACAGAACTTGTAAGGATCAGATAAGTTTCTGCTGAAATATGAAGGTAGTTCAAACTTAGAACAGCAAAAGTGAACTCTCAAAATGAATTAAAACAGGGATATTTTAAACACAGAGCACTAAATGTCATGCATTCTGACAGAATTATCATTCTTTAGCAAGACAATAAAGTAAGCTGTAACAAACTAAGTACTTAAGGATTTTGAAAGGAGGATTATGAAAGCTATTCCTATATGAATACACTGCAATAAAATACACTTATATTTTCATTTTCTTTGTTTCTTTTGTTTATATGTTGAGCATATTTTACTGCAGCGCTATTGCAAAAGCATTTCACATGGACATGTAATGCTTTATTTTAAGATCTCCTTCATAAATAAATATTAAAGAATACAATCCTCTACAGTAGTTCACTTTAAAGGTCACCTTCATTGGATTAACCAAAAAGTATGTACCTTAATATTCACGTTACACAGTATAGAAAATAAAACCCAAATGAAGTGACTCTTACATACCTATAAGCTGTCTTGATATCCATTTCCAATTGTTCATACAGGAATTTCTTTCCCAGTTCAAGTACTGAACGGCTTTTAGAACAAATGGCCTCAGTAACCTTCTGTACTTCTTCATCTATAACAAATAAAACAAATTTTTTGTCTCTGATGCTCAGTACACATAGTAAACATAGAGACAACATTCAGAAAGCACTCACTATAAAGTACCAAATGAGTGACACATCACATTATTTAAGATTTTAACTTTATATCCTCAGATGAAAAATATGGACCAAAGGTTACAGGTTTAAATCCGGCCAAGATCAATGGATTTTTAGACATACAAATCCTAAGTATGAATTCCTCTGCAGGTGAAGTGAGAGGGGGTGTCATAAATTTTAATTATCACCTTGAAAAAATCAAGATATGGCCATGAAACTTGGTGAAATTGCTAGTCCTTCTCTACATATTCACCCTTCAATGCAACTTATTTTCCCCAACAATGGATGACTTGACAGAGACTTTGGTTGTAGAAGTCTGCATTTTGGCTGTTCAGGAAGCGCTCCACCTCGAAAATCACCTCGTTATCATTCTGGAAATGTCTGCCACTCAATGGTTTCTTCATTCGAGGAAAGAGGAAGAAGTCACTGGATGCCATGTCAGGAGAGTACGGGAGGTGAGGCAAAATTTGATAGCCCAAAGAAGCAGCATTTGTGACTTTGTCCTGTGCAGAAGAGCTGGGGGTGTTGTTGTGGAGCAAAAAGAACCGCCTTGGACAGCTTCCCGCAACGCTTCGTCTTGATAGCCTCCTGTAACTGTTTTTTTTTTTTTGATTGATTTATTTATGGACGCTGTTTAACAGCTCAGGTCATCAGCGTCCCATTCAACTCAGAGCGCGAAACGGCCGACAAATTTTGCTCAGAGGCCTCTCTTTCAGGCTTGAGGTTCTTTTTCGTGCTGTAAATGCACGACACGGGACCCACGGCTTTACTTCTCTTCCGAAGGAAGCCATACTTAGGATTTTTACGCCCGAAAAAATCCATAGGTCCTGGCCGGGTTCTCCTGTAACTCATCAGGAGATTTCGTTATTATGCTCCTGTGATGGTTTGCCCCTTACAACCATAATCTGTTAGCATTGCACCACGGCAGTCCCAAAAAACGATCAGCACCACCTTACCCGATGATGGCTGGGTCTTCGCCTTTCTTTTTCGGCAGTGGTAAATCTACATGTTTCCACTGCTTGCTTTGTTCCTTTGTCTCAGAATCATAGTGATACATCCAACACTCGTCCATGGTGATTAGGCGGCTAACGCTGACACAGCTGCAACGTTTCCGCTGCTGCCTCGGTTCAGTGGACTTTTTGATTGGGTGTGAGCAGTCGTGGAACCTAGCGGGCAGTGACCTTTGTCATTTTCAAAATGTCGTGCAAGATGTTGAAAACTGATCCATAACTGATTTTCACTTTTTCCACTTTAGCCTCGATTGTGATACGCCGGTATTCGGGCACCAGGGCCTCCATTTCTCTTGCGATTCCCGGTTCTTCACAGAGAGATGATCTTCGTCATTCATTGTTTGACCACACTGAAAGCGTCTATGCCATCTAACCACTGTGTCCACTTTATCAATGGGCTCCTCTAGCGGCGTACGAAGACTTTGTGCGTGGGGATTTTAATGTGTACCAGGACTGCAGACAGGCATAAAAAAACTAACTTTATTTTTTTGAGGTGATAATTAAAACTTTATGACGGACTGTCCCTCGTAAAGCTATTGGTTTCATGTTGTAGGTTTACACCACATAAAAGAACCTCAAGTCTAAAAGTAGAGTCCTCTGAGAGCAAAATTTATCAGTTGTTCCATACCCTCAATGAATGGGATGCTAATGACCAAAGCTTTTAAAGAGTGTTCTTAAATAAAATAAACTTAACCTGAACCTGGAAGAAAATTAATACATGGAGAGTATATATATACTAATGCAAAACAGACAAGGAGGTGGTATCCAGGTTATTCGGGATTGGTGCTGCCATCTGGTCAATATCTTACTTTGAGATTAATGATCTCCGTCACCCTCCAAGTAGTTTTCTTCCACGCGTACACACCGGTCCCAGCGATTCTGCCATTTTCCAAGCGCCTCTTGGAAGTCATGTTTTTTGAGGGTGTTTAGCGCAGTCAGGATTTCTTCTTGAATCCTCTCAATTGTGTCGAACCGACGTTCTTTCAACTTCATTTTCAGTTTGGGGAATGGAGTGAAGTTGCAGGATCCCAAATCAGGCGAGTACGGTGGGTGGGGGACAACCGTCATGTTGTTTTTCATCAAAAAGCTCCTGGTGAACAAGGAATAGTGACAGGGAGCATTATCATGTTTCAACAGACAGTTCCCTTATCGCCAAAGTTCGGACCGTCGTCTCCGCACATTTTCACGGAGCCGTCGCAAAACGTCACAGTAGTACGTGAAATTCACTGTTTGATTTGGTGGGACGAATTCTTTGTGCACAATCCCCTTGGTATCAAAGAAAACGAGGAGCCTGCTCTTGACTTTGTTCTTCACTTGTCACGCTTTTTTTTTTTTTTTTTTTTTTTTGTCTTGGTGAGTTTGGGCTCTTCCACTGGGAGGATAGTTGTTTTGTCTCAGGGTCATAAGCATACATCCACCTCTCGTCGCCGGTGATGACCCTGGACAAGAAGGTTGGGTCATCGGATACGGCCTGACGAAGTTCCCTGTAAACTTCAATACGATACGCCTTCTGATCAGCAGTCAGGATCCTTGACACAAATTTTGCGGCCACACGATACACGTCCAATACATCAGTTAAAATTCGTTTCCATAACCAATTCCCACTTCATGAGCAAAGTCTTCAATGGTTCAACGTCGATCCTGACGAACTAGGTTTTGGACTTTGGCAACAATGTCAGGCGTTGTGCAGATGACGAGCCTACCGGTGTGAGCATCGTCTTCAATAGCTGTACAGCCGGCCCTGAACTGAACATGCCACTCAAACACACGTGTACGGCTCATGCTTTGTACCCCAAATACTTATTGAATCACTGCGAGGTTCTTCGTAGCATTTTCCCCGAGATCTGCACAGAATTTGATGCACACTCTCTGTTCTAATCTTGGATCCATCGTAAAATCGCCACATACCACACACAGAGTATCATGAAAAGTACTATAGAATCTCAATACATCTACCCAGCTGTATGTAACTTTAAACACTCATCAGATGTGCTAGTGTTGCCACCTTGTGGTACAAAACTCTACTGCAACTACTGTTGAAATGGCAGCACCAGTTCCAAATGTTGTGAATACCACCTCATACATGTATGGATGGATGCATGCATGTTTTCTTCATCCTGTAAAATTATATTAATAAACAAATTTGATATGGGATAATGGATTAAAGGAAAGGATAAACTGCTAGAAATAAAGAAAACACACATGAAAGGGTGAAGCATTAATAACAGTTAAAGTCATAATTATATTGGTTATCAATGACAACATATTACCCTGCAAAACAGCATCACCTCAGACTGTTTAATGACCCTACACTGGCTAAATTACATTTTTTGTATGCATTATATTATGTTAAGTGTATATCCATGAAAGAAATAAAATACTAAAACACTTTTCATGTATAAATGTCAAGAATTTCCTTTTATTATAAAATGCAGGCACCCATATGCAATGGAATTAATTGACCTAATCCATTACACAAGTATATTGCCAAAAAAAAAAAATGAATATAACAAAACTGATAACTACATATATATGGTCATAAATATTTTAGGTACAGTGTTAATCCAAAGTTTTGCTAAATTTGTTTATTTCAAAGTAGTTTTACTATCTTCACAGTTCCTAGAAACCATATGAGGTATTGCATGTCAAATTTCCTTCCTTCCTCCCTCCCTCCCTCCCTCCCTCCCTCCCTCCCTCCCTCCCTCTATCTTTCTTTCTTTCTTTCTTTCTTTCTTTCTTTTTTTTTGCAAAAACTTAACATAACCTATTTTACTTTTGTAGAAAAAAAGTGTATATGTCTACTCAAAAGTTCTTTAAAAGGGTATTTTTTATTTTCAAAATTGTAATATTTCTACAACTTTAAAAAATTAACTTTTCTTAAATATACATCAAAATATTTGTTAACAAAGTCACCATAACAATTTTCATTGCACAGGACCAGTGGAATATGATTAAAGAAATATTTTTACATCATTACTGAACAATTATATGGGTGTCACTTTGAAGAAGCAAATTGTTAACTTAATTATTAAGAGGAGTAGACATAAAGTTCTAATTCTCCCCCCGAAAAAATAAAGTCAAGTAATTTCTTTTTTTTTTTTTTGTTTGCACTTACATGTCTGCAGTCTGGTACACGTTGAAATCCCTGTGCCAGAGTACCACAGTATGCCATTAGAGGAGCCAAAACAAAATGGCGCAGCCCATTGATAAAGTGGAGTATTGTGCAGTAATTCATTTTCTGCATTTGAAGGGGAACAATGTTGCAACAATTCATGCTGAATTGGTATAAGTGTATGGCAACAATGCACCATCATATGGAACAGTGGTTAGGTGACGCAGATGCTTTCAGTGTGGTCAAACAAGTCTGCATGACGAAGATCATCTCTCTGTGAAGAACTGGGAATTGCAAAAGAATTGGAGGTCCTAGTGCTCGAAGACCGGCATATCATAATTGAGGCTAAAGTGGAAAAAGTGAAAATCCGTCATGGATCAGTTTTCAACATCTTGCATGATATTTTGAACATGACAAAGTCACAGCGCTCTGGGTTCTGCGACTGCTCACACCCATTCAAAAAGCCTGCTGAACTGAGGCAGCAGCGGAAACATTGCAGCTGTGTCAGCTTTAGCCTCCTAATCACCATGGATGAGTGCTGGGTGCATCACTATGATTCCAAAACAAAGGAGCAAATTAAGCCGTGGAAACATGTGGATTCACCACCGCCGAAAAAGAAAGGCAAAGACCCAGCCATCATCGGGCAAGGTGATGCTAAGCGTTTTTTGGGACTGTCATGGTGTAATGCTAACAGGTTATGCTTGTAAGGGGCAAACCATTATGGGAGCATACTAACGAAATCTCCTGATGAGGTTACAGGAGGCTGTCAAGACAAAGCGTTGTGGGAAGCTGTCCAACGGGGTTCTTTTTGTTCCATGACAGTGCCCCAGCTCATTCTGCACAGGACAAAGTCACAAATGCTGCTTCTTTGGGCTATCAAATTTTGCCTCACTCCCCATTTTCTCCTGACATGGCTCCCAGTGATTTCTTCCTCTTTCCTCAGATGAAGAAACCGTTGAGTGGCAGACATTTCCAGAATGACGAGGTGATTTTCGAAGTGGAACGTTTCCTGAACAGCCAAAATGCAGACTTCTATAACCAAGATCTCTGTCAAGTCATCCATTTTTGGGAAAAATAAGTTGCATTGAAGGGTGAATATGTAAAGAAGGACTAACACCTTCAGCAGTTTTATGGCCATATCTTAATTTTTTCGAGGTGATAATTAAAACTTTAAAGCTACCCCTCGTACATTGACATCTTTATTAGTAAAATGAACAGGAACTATGTTTCACTCCATTTACAGCACAAAATTTTTTATACACAAATATAACAACTTATTTTATTTGCATCATCATACTCTTAGCTGATAAAATTGTTTGATTGATAAAATGCATGGTATGATTGTGTACATGGTATTCTTTCCTGCAATAAGAAAATTATTTTTAAATAGTTTGTCTTTTACTTTAGTGAAGAAGTGTGTTTTTGCATATTTTGCTCATCCACAAAACTTTTGGGGTTTATTTACTGTGTCAGGAATATTATCATCTTTAGCATGATAACACAAGTTTTTTGTAATGAGCGCTGGATTAATCTGGAATATACAAAGTTTTGTTTACTAATGCTTTGTTTTAAAAAAAATTTTCAACTGCTTTTGGAATAAATGGATGGCTGTTGTGTCAAATTTCACACATTCTGAAGCAGCTATAAAGCCAAAGCTTATAACTTTATTTTTCCATCCTGTTCCTGTTTATAAAAAAAATGAAGAAGTCTGAACCCCTTGAATGGTATTTTGAATAAAAAAAGAATACTTTTCAGAAAAGTTGCAATTATTAGGTGTCAAATTTCTTTCAAGAAAATTTATTGTTTTTCTGCAATAAATCAATATTTTAGGAGCACTGGAAATTGACAGCTTTTTTACAAAATCATAAAATCAAATCTGCATGTTTACCAATGACAACCAAACTGGTGTCTGTAAGTTATGCTACGAAGCACATTGTCTTGATGTATTTTGCTAAACATTCAACACATTTAGAATGTAATTGTAGTAAAGGAGGAGGATTGCAGATCATCCAAATTAAACAGCCTCAGTAATTATTTACTGATTGTGTGGTTGTTCTTGTGAGTTCTGCTATATTCCATGAAAGTTGTAAAAAATCATAGGTTTAATGCACAGAAAGTGAGTGAGTATGACTTGCCTAGCATAATAAACAATGCTTTTGTCTAAGCTCTGCAGACTTCAAAAAAAAATTGCAGTCAAAGTTGGTATCTAAAAATTACATGAGTGGCTTTTAGATTATAATGAATCAGCCTTTTCTGGACATGAATTCTTTCCCCATTCTTCTACACACTGATACATATTTTCTTCCTGGTATTATTTCATTAATTTCATCCAATTCATATAATTTTTGTTAATTTGCTCATCTTCATCTCAAATAAAGGCCCGTCTCTTTTATAGCCATAGTTTACAGAAAAGATTTCTATGTTTTTATATTTTAAGCTATTTTGACCATGTGAAATGAACAATCAAAATATTCTATGATGACACTGAAGAATAGAATTCAAACAGTTTTTAATTTCTGTCATCAGTAACCTAATATGCTTTCTTCTACAGTGAAACTACTTGAGTTTCTACAGGCCACCTGATTATGGCTGTTTACTAGAGAAGGCAGCCACTGCAACTAGAAAAAGGAAAATAGAATTGCCATACATAAACTTAGTATTTTTATTATAGTATTTATATTTTTAATGAAAGATAAATGATACTGAATTTAAAACTGATAATAATAAGCACTAGCTTTGTTATCATAGATGTTGAAGATGATGCCCTTCAGTGGCAATACATTGCTGCCATCTGCACAGGAAAATCCTGTTTCATCTAACTTTTCTTCCATAAGAACACAGCGGTTCAGAACATGTTTCTTGTTTTTGAAAGATCCTATAGTGAATAGTTTTTCCATCTGGAACACAATTGCCAGGATATTTTCTTGCAAACCGCCATAACACTTTTCTGCAAGAGTCTGATTTTACATATTTATTATACATAACTTTGACTATATTTATGTAATAGCATAACTAATGAAGAACATTTAGCAATAATAACATAATAACACATGAACACACTTGTTGACAAAGCTTCCCTCAAACTAGCTACAAGCTTCTACCTTCAATTGCATTATATGGTATTGAAGACTGGCTTCTTCTAGTACACAGCTATGCTTTGCCAACCCCTAACTCAAAAAATCATACTGTCTTTTTAACATTTTTATTAGGTTTTTAGTTTTGTTGTGTTTATCTTTTTGAACTTGAAATATTTTTCTGCCATACATTTCTGGACCTTTCCATTTTTCTCTAAAATTTTTTTTTTTAGGTGCTCATCAAGCATCACCAGAATTTCATTCAGATTTTTTGCAGTTTCTCTTCTTATTACTGGTGCTTCAAAAGGCTTCATCTCTGTCTATTTCTTATGATGTACCAGGGATTAATGATGACTTACTGCTGGAAATTTCTTAATCACTTGGCACAGTTTTAAATTTACATGCTACCAGATTCACATATTTTTACATCTAGGGTCTAATTAACATTGGTAACATAGCTAGAGTCACTAGCCCTAAATGGTTTGCTTGCTTCTTTCCATGTCTTTCTAAATTGGACAAATTAAAGCTCCTCAGAAAAGCAATACTTCTTCTTTAAATAAAATATTGCTAAAGCAAATTCTCCTTTCTCTCTATAGAGCAATTTATAGACCCCTGACATACTGATTTGTTTGCATATCATTAGATGCATGAAATGGACGAATACTTGACAGATAAAGAAAATATGTTTTCAAAGCTGTCTGATCTATCCATCTGAGACCTTCTTATACTTCCAAATATTTAAAGCAGATTCACTATTACATATAACTAAGAAATTTTGAATTAATATACAATAGGTCTTAATGAAGATTTTAAGATTTTTTTTAGTATAATAATTCTTGTATTGTATGCTAAATAAAGAATAAAATAACTTCTTTAAAATGAGTTATAAATAATGATATAGTATGTTTTGGAAAACATTTTACACAATTATATATCAATAATACAATTTTAAAGAAATGGAAGTAGTCAACCTACATAGATTTTGAGTTACTAAATTGGAAAATGACAGTAATTTTTGCTCCATAGTTCCTGTTTTCCTATTATCTTGCTGCATGTAACATAGTACATTTGGAGGTGATCCTGTATGCATTACATGTCAAATATTTAGTGCTTCTTATCTGGGTTTATCAATTATTGTGGAATTAGAAATGTTATCAAAATGCCTTCCATATGCGTTAACAACTGTAATAATTTTTGTTATTTATGTGGAGGCTGATTTTTGGAGAAAGCAAATTAACATTATAGACAGTGAAATAAACTTATTTTCTGAATTTTAATACTATATAGGAGGCAAGATGAAACTATGAGTTTCATGCATTTGTTGTGCGACACGCTCCTCACCACTGAAAGCATGAATGGAAGGGAAGTAAGCTGCCATGTATTTTTATCTGCTATTTGACATGTACTGAAAGACCATGCAATAGATTAATACTTTTGCTTGGTACCTACTCTGAACAAAAGATTTAACAAGGGGGAAATAGAAATGACTATTGAAAATGCAACTATACCATCCATGATGCAACCAGTCCCCCGTAGAGAGCATCTTTCAATTCCAGATTCTCCAATTGCCATGACAACAAGCAGCAAATACAATAATGAAAGTGAATGGTAGTTAGATACATGCCATTCTTCCACTTCTAACAATACCAGGTTTTCACCAGTACCCAATGAACCACACAAAATCAAGAAAATTAAAGCTTAAATATTAGCTTCTTGTCCACAGGAGTGAACTTTTCTCACCAAAGAAGTTTGTGCATTTACTTTTCACAAATTTCGAAGTTTAAAGATATTTTCACACAACATATGAAATGATACCACACAGAAGTTGAGGGTTTAATATGAAAACTGAACATTATATACAAATCAGATGATTTTGGAATTTTCAAAAATACCTCCAAAAATAGTGAAAGTCATATTATTACATAACGGCAATGTGCTATCTTCCATCTCATTTTCATATGCACCCCTAGCAAAGAAAAGTTACATCAGGATTGGATGTATTTTAATCAGCATCAACTGCAATAAATATTAATGATTTATGTGCTGATATAAAAGTCACTGCTAAGCTTGTGGGTCATGTTGTTTCATCTGTGAGTGAACAGCTGTGTTATGGATTTACACCACAAAACAGAAGGAAAGCATTCTTGCATTATGAAAAATGTCTCATGGGAGCCACCCAAGCAAAGTCTTGTTACCATAACTTCACATCAAGCAGTGAATAAGAACTACACACATGCATTTGAACACTTTAGTGAATAAGAACTACACACATGCATTTGAACACTTTAGTGAAAAACTCACTTCTCAGAGTGCTGAAAAAGTTTTACTGATTCACAGGTATGCAAGCACTTTGGTTATCAGCAGTAGGAGTGCAACCATATTGCTGATAAATTAAATGTGAGGCCACATTTTCAGTTATATCTTTCATGGTGAATGGTTTCAACAGGACATTTACATAAGGAAGGTTCAAAGTTTCAATGCTGGCAGATTTCTGTTGGACCTTACAGAGAATGTTTCATGTTTTCTATAAGCAGCAAGCAAAAATACAATATGTATTTTAAATGGAATCTGTCATCTTAACCTCTTCATGCTTCACTAACCTTAAAAATATACGAAACCGGTTTCAAAGATATGTTATTCCGTATATTTTTAAGGTTAGTGAAGCATGAAGAGTGTTAAGACGACACATTCAATTCACATGAGCTTCACTGTGTTAGCTCCATATGAAAACTTTTTTTAAAGATTTACAATTTTTAAAAAATTTTGATGTATTTTAAATACTATTAAATTCATTCTCTACCCTTCCTATATTATGGGCCATTGTGATGTTAATGAACATACAGATGTAAATAGCTTTTAAACCTAATGTGACTCATTTATTATAATTTTTAACTTCTGCAACCCCAAGTCTATAAAATTTCAGTTATTTTGGTTTTTGTAAAAACATGTTAAAATTTGTTTTTAGTGTAATTTTCCCTGTAGCATATATAGCAATTTCAAATAAAATAAAAAATGTATGCTGAGATTTCTATATAAAGCTAAAAGGATTCTTAGCATTTATTCTTATTTGTGTTGATAGTGTTAAAATGTTAAGCAAAGTCTTTGGCACCTCTATGACTTAATAAATAATTCAACCTCAAAGGTCATACATATATCAGCTATTACTGCCATTTTTGATGGATGTATATATTTATATATGTATATATGTATTAATTGCAATTGCGCTTACACGGTGCCAGTGAAATATAATGCAAATATATATTTTTTAATAGTGTTTAACTATTTTTACTACTAAGGTATCACAGGAAACACGTCAACCTAGTTAAAAACATGTCAACTTAACATAATTTACATATATTAACTTAATTAAATGCATTTCACCTATTCTGGTGCAGTTCTAAATCTAAATATAATTAAATATTGTAAAAAATACATTTATTTACAAGGATTGTCATGGTGGCAGTTTAAAAATGATCTTGATTATTGTATGTACACCCTTAGATAAAAAAATTAGCAATGACCAGAAACTATAACCGATTCATAAAGCATTATAAGCATTTGCTACTGCTGGATTCTCAATATATTTTTAATGCCAATTTCATTTCATGTTCAATTATGATTAACAGGAAATGCATTTGCCCACACCATGTGCTTTGATGGCTGAGTAGACAAAAGCATGTGTTTAGTAATAAGAGTTGCCTAGAAATGAATACTCCTTATGGTTGAATTTTTTAGTTGTTAGTTTTTAAAATAAAATGAATCTTTAGTATACAATGATAATTTATCTTTAATAGGACAATATATATAAAAAAACATACATATGAATTTTAGGCATTTATGCTCAAACATAAATTACTTTCATTTTTAAAACCAAAGGCACATTAATCGATATTCTAAAGTGAAAAACTAAAAAGATAACATAAATTCCCTTTATTTCATTTAAATAAATATTTATTTTAAAACAAACATTACTTGACAGTATATTTTTTTGTGTGACCATAAATGTCTTAAAATTCAAATAAGCCTTACAATTGGTAACTATATTTTCATATGTATGCTAAACTTGAAATTAAACCAAAAAAAAATGCATGGGTAATATTTGAACTTCAGTAGCTCTCATTGCCATACACATGCTTCTAACCACTGGACTATCAGTGGGTGTTTGCTATGGAGACTGGTGGTAGAATAAGCCTAAAGGCTGTAACACACATGCATGAATCTAGCGCTGAGTACAGTAGAGCTTCGACACATTAACACTTAAAGTGTCTATAAACAATGTAATACAGTTTTTTTCACACTAACTCCATTCACTTACATAAAAATCAGATTTTTATGTAAGTGAATGGAGTTAGTGTGAAAAAAACTGTATTACATTGTTTATATATATATATACCACTCCATTGTCAACAGCTTCATAAGTACATTTAATTGACTTAAAGTGTCTGCTCATTTCTTTGTCTTAGGGTGCAAAATGAAAATTAAGTTTCTACATTTTTTGAAAAAAATATAAATATTACAAAAATTATAAACATTTTAGTAATGCACAGATCACAGAATGAAAGCATATTTTAATATCTGTTAAAATAATCTCATATGTTTTCTGTGATGACTAGATGAAGAGATATTATAATTTAATTGACAGAACATGTGCTTATATAGGGTGATCAATGCTTGACGTAACTGTGGGACCAGCCGACAGTGCTATGTCGGTGGAGGTGGGGAGTATATTTCTCCTCTGCTGTGCGAGGTTTCAGTGCAAGTTGAAATTGTGTGCCAAGTAGCACACTGCTGACACAGCATCCAGCCTCACTGGCTGATCGCATGCTATAAAACCGGTTACGTGAAGGATCGTTCACCCTGTGCAAGAGTACATTGCACACATATTAAAATATATTTACACAAAATGAGAAAAAATAGATATATTCATCTAAGCTATATATATATATATATTTTCCCCCCTAATAAGAATTGTTTTGATTTGCTTTTAAAATCTCTCTATTGTAATAATTCTAAATGCTTAGGCAGCTTATTGTATAGCATTTTACCGATAACTAGAGCCTTGTTCTCTGAGGCTTTTCTATTTGTATATTCAAAGAGTGACAATTATTTTGACCTTTTGTGCTATAATTCTGAAAGTCTGTTAGATTCTGTATATTGTTCCATGTTTATAGTAAGTTGTATTACCTTATGTACTTAAAATGACATCACATTATATTCTTTAAAACATTTCCACCTGGAAAGTCTTCTGTACATAGTCATTCTTTTCACTAATTTGATTTTCTATAAGGAGTATTATGCTGGTATCATTTATTTTTGTCACGGATACAATATATATGATATAATTAATTAATTTTTTAGCTATGTTGATGTTGGCTTTCCTTCCTTAATCTTGACCCAATGGACCATGGGCCATAGGCTCATGGCAGTCACTGCTTTTTCTGCCTCTCCCGTTCATCAAGATGATATTAGCTTTCCTCAAAATTCAATGACCCTTCCAGAAGACTAGTTTGCATTTTGATTTACTGTAATGTGCTTATATGTCTTTGAGTTCATTCAACATTTATGTATACAGTAATTGTTAATGAATTTTGTGCAGAAAAGATGTTTGATGTTGCAGCCTTAACAATAAACATGCATCAACAATGTCATTAGATATTCTTAATTATCTAGTGAGTCAATTTGATAATCTTATGCTCCACTTATGCTCCAGGTTTAGCTATGCGGAATCCATTATCACCTTATATGAGTAGTTTAGAAATGCACATCACCAAATCATTTCCATACATTTTCAAAGTATGGCACAGATATGTGGATGATATCTTTGAGGTGGTCAACAAGAAACTACTTGATGATGCTTTGAAATTGCTAAACCTACAAAATAAAGAAATTAAATTCACTTCTGAAACAGAACAAAGCAACATGATTCCTTTTCTTGACTCAAAGATTATAAGAACAAGCAATAATTTGGAATTTGGAATATACAGAAAGGACGCGCAAACTGAGAATTACATAAAGGGAAGTGGATTCAATCCCACAGCGCACAAACATGCAGTTCTCAATAACTTAGCTCATAGACTCATCAACATACCTATGAATGAGTTTGAATACAGCAAAGAGTACAATCATATTACACAAACAGCAAAATTCAATGAGTATGACAATTAAAGAGGCTCATTACTTACCAAATTATCAAATGAGGCATTGAAACTGCCTGCTTTCATTTTGACAAATTTTGTATAGTGTGCAACTTTTCGTTTCTTACACAGCATTTTTTAATTTACCCCAGAGAAACTAATCACAGTTGTTAAATCAGGGGACTGAGAGGGCAACAAATCCTTACTAATAACTCTGTCTTGTGAAAAAAATTTGTGAATTACTCTCATGAAATTATTTGCAGTGGCAGAGTCCTGTTGAAAAAATGCACAATCATGCTCCCTGATAAAGGGAGTTAGTACGTAATTCACATAAGTAAAAGAATCAACTGTATGCTCAAAAATATTATCCAATGATTCTTTCAGCACTGAGTTAACACATATGGATCATACATAAAGACATGCTGTGCTATTAGGAATAATAACAGGTTATTGTAGATGTACTGGAACTTTTGCCCACTCTGTACAACTGAAATACAGGACTTACAACTAAATAAGAATAGAAGAATTAAAAGAGATCCAAATAAAATTGTGAATAAACAATTAATAAAAAAAACAGTATAGCATAATTAATTATTATATGAATGTGAGCTCAACTATTAGGTAACAGTCAAGACTATGTTATTACACATACATAAAACTCATTAATATGAGTGAAATTAATTAAGTTATTTACCCTGTAAATTGGAATGAAATTAGTCCTAGACTATTTAAATATTACAAGAATGAATTAGCACTCCTAGAATATTTCATAAATTCCTTGATAAAGGAAAATATGGGTTTGTTTGCAAATGATGTTGCCATGTGGATTAGCTAGAAAAATAAGCAGAATAAACAATATTACAAAAATTATAAATGAAATGCAGAAAATTATCAGTAGCATAGAAACATGGGCATCCACCAACAATATGGAAATAAACACAAAAAAGATAGTTTTCCAGCTTTTCAGTCTTTAACATATTACAGATGATTTACAAATGAAAATCAATAATGAACTACTACAAGAGAAAGAACAAACTAAATATCTTGGTATAATGCTTGACAAAGATCAGCAATATAGCTAAGAAAGTGAATAAGAACAACATATTAAGAAGGTGTAAAATGTGGAGGATCTATCTATTGGTCTCCTTAATGACATGTACAAAAGATACATAAAAGTCAAATCTGCTCTCTGCAAGTGAGATAATGTCCACAATAAACAACCACCTTAAAACTAAATTAGATAAAATACAATACAATCTAAGTCCTTAAGAATAATAACAGAAGTTGTAAAAACAACATTAATTGTTGCAATGCAGAGTATAACCAGCAACCTGCCAATTAAAATAAAGTTAAATATTAAAACTGTAACATTGGAACAGAAATTAGAAAGTAATCAGCACAGGAATAAATGGTTTCATATTCCTGACAGTCACAATGATTAAAAACACAACAGACATACAGAAAGAAGATTTAAATAAAATTTTAAAAATGAGCACTAAACCTGTCATTACACCAACTGATTCTTTGCAATATATAGATATTAAAGTGAAACTAAATCTGGATTAAATGGTTTCCAAGAAGAAAAACCTACCTGAAGTATTAAGATTGACAGCACTTTGTACACTAAACAACTATTATCCTCAATTAAATGTACTTATGAAGCTGTTTATTGTTATCTAGTTGACTGCATTTCAGTAGATGTTCTTTATTTAAGATAGTACTCACATCCTTACACAGTGGGCAATGGCTGTCCTTGATTAATTTCATCCTGAAGAGATGTTCTGACAAGCAATCATGTCCAAAAATTAAGCAGAGTTGGACAATTCTAATTTTTCTTGGTTTCAATTAAAGATGTTTGAAAGTATTTAGATCTTCATATGGTTTTCCTTTAAGTTTTTGTTTGATATGCAATATTGGACAATAAAATGTGATGTTCTGCAAGGTACTCTTGAGACCTTTATTCCTTCATTTTATATATATATATATATGTAAATGATAGTGTCCAGCCTCAAAACTCTTACATGGATGATACAACTATAATTTTCTGGGTAGGACTGTGATAAATCTCTCGTGGATACCATTCTTCAAAGTACAAAATAAAGTGTAAAATATTTTAAAATGAATAAATGTTGAATGAAGCAAAATTTATGAAATATGACATATTTGAAAGAAATACTTGTAATAATTGTGTGAAATTGAGAATAAAAATTGTGAGCAGATATATAAATATAATCGTTTATGACAATGGATAGATATACTAACATGGCCAAAACATATAAATATCACATGTGGTAAAATTAGTAAACTAATTTATTTTTTTAGATTTCTTAAAAATTTATTTGGCACCAAAGAACTAAAATTGATTTATTATGATATAAATTATGCTTATTTACATTATGGAACTGAAATCTGGGGGAGTACAGCAAAGTACACGAATGCATGATTTATATTGCAGAAAAAGCACATTAGGCTAATTTGTAAATTAAAATTTAGACTATTTTGTTTAAGAATGTTTTTAAAGAACAAAGCTGTTTGATTACTCTCTCACTCTCTCACTCACTCACTCTCTCTCTCTCTCTCTCATATACACCTGGCAGTATGAGAGTAAACTTTAAACAGCTAAGAGAGGTTCTTAGGTTATACTACATAATAAAATAATGATATCTATAAGTAAAATGGAAGAAATGCACGGATTATTATAGTATCCTTACAATAAACTAGTAATATTTCCAATCATTCCGTGAGAATGTAAATGTAAAGGCTATATTTTACAATAAGTAGCTACCAGCAGAGATCAAAACAGATGAAAAATAAAAATTTAATTATGTACCGTAATATTAAAAGAGTAATGACATGCAAATTACTGATATTTTAAAGAATTTGAGATTACATTTTTAAGAATTATGTATTATTTTAAAATTATTTTAGATGTATTTTAAAGGATGTCTAATGTTTACAGGTTTTTTGTGGTAACATGACACAGTTAAACAATTTTAGGATTTGTAAAGATCTTTTTGAATTACATTATTTCAGGAAAATATTGAATTTTTATTAAAGAAAAACATTTGTATCATGTCAAATGTAACTAAAATAGGCATAATACTATCAAAGAAAAATACATTACTTGTATGACCAAAACAGAATTAACACCAAAATTCAATGGGTATGACCAAGAAATTGTAAATAAGAAAATCAAGAAATTCAAACAAAAGAAGACATTAAAGCAGGTTACAACATTGACAGCAATAAAAGAATCTACCATCCACATGAAATTCATTTATCATCCTTGGGCCACCAAAAAATTCCAAAAAATACTCAGAGAGTTTGGATTTATTTTGTACCCAGTAAACAAGTTTAGCCTAAAAAAATCTGCTCAATTCTGGTGATAATGATAGAATACCGGAGGAGGAGAAGAAGCCAGGAATATACAAAATCAACTGTTCAGAATGTAACATAGTATATATTGGAAAAACAAAAAGAAGCATTGGAATCAGGCTGAAGGAACACTGGAGAAACATAAGGTACAATCAGATAGAGAAATCAGCACATCACTTTTGGAGAGATAAACACGATATAGAAATGGGAGTGAAATTATTGAAATTTGTAGATCGACCCGTTGAGCTGGGAATATGGGAAAAAAGTTATATAAAAATATGAGGATAAGGTTATGAACTTTGAGATCCCAACAGAAGACAAATTAATCCAGAAGCTCATAAAATGTCCACGAAAGCTCAGTAGACTCTCAACTGAGGAAGCAGGCAAAAGCCTGCAAAACTAGTTTTGCATAATTCAACAGTAAGTGGAGCATAAGATTATCAGATCGACTCACTAGATAATTAAGAACATTACTTGTATTTTGTATTAGCTAATTTTCAAAGGAGAACATTACCATAGTGTTCAGATTATCTTCTTTCATGTTGCAATGCAAGTCACTCCAGACTTCTAAGTAAAAAGAAAAGAAACATTCATTGTCAACATTGTCACATGACTGAAATACTTTAAATTCAAGATGACACTCAAATTAGTCAGAAATTTCACAATATATATGTTTTCATTTCATACAACAGAAATTGGCTGATTTGAAAAGTTTTCCATCCTTTTATGATAACTAAATCATTCTGATCAGCAAAGAACAGAACAGACTTTATTACTTCCTGTACATTACTATTAATGGTAAATCCTATACTAAATAAACTTGTTAGCAGTTATTGACTCAATCATTTTAAATTCTTGTTAGCAGTTATTAGTGATGCAGTGTTTTTCCTGGCTTCTCCAACATTTCCTTGAATATCTGCTCCTTTGATGCAATTTAGCTTCTCTTCTATTTCACTATACATTTCATTTCTTTTGCTACTTCAAAATTTGTCATTAACTTCCTGAGTTCTGTATGAAGTATTGGACTTGTGAGGTACGAAGATCCTACTAGTTCAGAGATGTATCCTACTACATCATTAGCATTGTTCTTAAAATTGATACCAGCATTAGTGACAGAATCCAGATCTTTTAACTGCATGAATTAAATTATGTCTCAAACGTGCTTTTAAACATAGAAAACAGCCATGAACTGAGTATTGAATCATGTCATTCCTTGGATTGAAACCATTTAAGAGTCTCAGATGGAGATATTGGACATGCAGAGCACAGCCTGATCTCTGAGTAACATAATAATGAACTGAAGCCCTTTGACATGTATCTTGCACTATCACTTATCAATTGCAAGATATCATCATAGATAATGGAGTATTATGTATTTAACTCTGCATCAGTTGCCTCCAGAGTATGTCCATCAGAAACATAAAACTTTTGTTAATTGATATCATTGTATGATTCAGTTGAACTACACACTCTTAAAGCTTCACTTACTTTTTATAAATGTATGGAACCGGTTTCGAGAACATTTTGTTCCTATCTTCAGCCAGGCTAAAGTTCAACTGTCGGATCATTCGTTGAGCTGTGGGAATATATATTCTGCTCTGGTGGCGGTGTGATAAACTTGTAGTTTATGTTTTCATCCCCGACAATGTCGAAGTTCATTATGCTGTCTTTGTATTTGTAGATGTAGATTTTCTCCCAGGTTGCTAATTCCGTAGGTCCTTGTACTGATTTTAATAATTTTGTTTTATTTATTATGTCATGATTTTGTGTCCAAAAATGATATGCTACTGCTGATTTCTCTATTTGCTTGTACTTTATGTTCCTGAAATGTTCCTTTAACCGTGTGCCTATGTTTCTCTTTGTTTTCCCTATGTAGATTTTTTCACATTCTGCACAGTTTATTTTGTAAATACCTGATTTTTCTTCTTGTGGAATATTGTCATTAACATTATCTGACCTTAAATATGAATGGTACAGATATGTGGATGATATATTTGCCATAGTTAACAAAAAACTCATTGATGATGCCTTAAAACTTCTAAATATTCAAGATAAAAACATATCATTTACATACGAAATAGAAACAGATAACATGCTGCCATTCCTGGATATTAAAATAATGAAATGCCAAGAAAAACTAAAATTTGGAATATACAGAAAGAATACACATGCAGATAATCACATCAAAGCTGACAGTTTTAACCCTACAGCACACAAACATGCAGTAATTAACAGTTTAACACACTGGCTAGTTAACCTACAAATTAGCAAAGAAGAATATTTTAAAGAATACAAACAAATAGAAGAAACAGGAGTTAAAAATTGTTTTAAAAAAGAACTAGTACATAAAAAGGTGCAGAAATTCAAGAGACAAAAACATATCAAAGAAACCACAACACTTTCAGCAACAAAAGATAAACTTATTTTTAAAAAATTCACATATCATCCATGGGCCACAAAAAAAATTCAGAATATTCTTAAAGATTTTAATATCAGGTTGGCACCGATTAATAGATTTAATGTTCAAAATTTGCTGACAGATAATGTTAATGACAGTATTCCACAAGAAGAAAAATCAGGTATTTACAAAATAAACTGTGCAGAATGTGAAAAAATCTACATAGGGAAAACAAAGAGAAACATAGGCACACGGTTAAAGGAACATTTCAGGAACATAAAGTACAAGCAAATAGAGAAATCAGCAGTAGCATATCATTTTTGGACACAAAATCACGACATAATAAATAAAACAAAATTATTAAAATCAGTACAAGGACCTACGGAATTAGCAACCTGGGAGAAAATCTACATCTACAAATACAAAGACAGCATAATGAACTTCGACATTGTCGGGGATGAAAACATAAACTACAAGTTTATCACACCGCCACCAGAGCAGAATATATATTCCCACAGCTCAACGAATGATCCGACAGTTGAACTTTAGCCTGGCTGAAGATAGGAACAAAATGTTCTCGAAACCGGTTCCATACATTTATAAAAAGTAAGTGAAGCTTTAAGAGTGTGTAGTTCAACTGAATCATACAATGATATCAATTAATATGATTGGCTTCAATGTACAAGTTCCAATTTACATTTAAGTAATAAAACTCTTGTTTTATTTTTGGCTCAAGATGGTGAATTAACACAACAAATACAGATCAATCCATTTTATTTATTGTTTCATCACATAACATAAATGTTTGACCACAAGCTGCTCCTTTCACTTGTTGATATCTTTCTTCTTTCAGCACTGGGACATATTTCTTTCTTAAGAAACTAACTTGCAGCAAATTTCCAGCTCCTGTTAAAAGAGAAATTTAGAAATTTTCTTAGAAACATACTCTTCTGTTGTTGTTGTTGTTGTTGTTGTTATTGTTATTATTATTATTGATTATTATGATGATGATGATGATGACGATGATGATGATACCTTCAAAATACATACAATGAATTCACAGATCCATTCTTTAAAAGTATAGTTCTCCAATTTCTCAAGTGTTATATTCACTTTAACGAAAGGTTCTATACATCTTTTGGCAACATTATCACTTATGAATGGCCTTTTGTTCACACCAGATTTCACTCTATAATTCTCTGATATTTCTTAAGATAAAAAGATATACTAGCTGTAGATAATCTTTTTCACGTGTATTTTTCAGTTTCAGTTTACACATGCTTGATACACATATCTATTCTATATCACAGTATCATAATTTATAGTATTGATCCATTATAGTTTTTTTTACTGAATGAAAATCCATACTTTATCTTCAGAGCACATGTCTGTGCAGTAACACTCACCTTTGGCCATAACTGAAACTGTAGAAAAGGCATGTGATCATTTACCATGCTATTCGCTTCGTAGCTCATCTCAGAATGATGACTTGAGAAAGTGAAATAGGAGGAGGAGGACCTCAAGTGTTTTTGTATGAAAATATATATTTGAAGTAATGTGCTGAAACAACTTTAAAGAAAATGAATGAATTTTAAATTATGCATATTAATGGTTAAAACTGTTTCGCTATCATTTTGGGGTATATTTAATTAAAGTTGATTATATTGCAAATGTGAAAAATGCACAACCTTTAATAAGTAAAGGTTTATATTTCATTAAGCTGTAAATTGAATCTAGTAAATATTGACAATGCCTAAATATGTCCATGGACAATAAATGTTACGTTGTTGTTGTTGCTGCTGCTGATGGTGCTGGAGATGCTGCTGGTGCTGGTATGCTGCTGCTGCTACTGTTGTTGTTAGTCCCTTGCTAAAATTTGCCATAATCTGAGAAAAAATTACTAATTACCCAATATTGCTTAATGGTCCAAGTGGCAATGGTTGTATTTACTTGCATCTAATCAAAGAAGCTTATAAATCAAACCCCAGCTATCCTACAATTTCTTTGGACCTGCCAACCAAATCAAGTACATCATCTGAAAGGAATGTTTCAGTATAATGGCACAAGGAAAAAATAGAAAGCCATTATAAATATTTCAGAAGTTTGCACTACTGTGGGCTGATTTCTGTATTGCTTGATGAACATGCATACAAGCAATGCTCAGTTCAAATGAACAAGCCTCTCAAAATACTATTATTTATAAGCATATGAGCTGCAAGCAACTTACCCAAATTTTCCTGTGAAACAACTTTACTGACAAGTCCAGATTGCAATGCATCTTGAGCTCCCAAAGGCATGCCAGTAAACAGCATGTGTGCTGCAACTTTTCTAGGAACAGCTCGACATACAGCAATTCCAGGAGTGGAGCAAAATATTCCAAAATTGGCTCTAAAAAGAGAGTTACAACAGTAAAACTCAGCTTAATATTATTACTCTGTTTCGTATTATTCACTTAAAGCATATACATTCTGTGTGACAATAACTTGAACTTAAATTGATAAAGTAATAAAGGCTGAAGTCATTAAAGTGTTCCACATTTAACTTTTGAAATGGAAAACTAAACTCGAATATGACTATACCAAATTAACACAGAACTTGATACTACCAAAACTGAGCATACCTGAAGCAAATAGAGTGCTTAATGGGCCCTCTTACTTTGATAACATGGCAATGACAATACATAAACATGAGCATTTACAAAAAGAACATAATTATTTAACTGCTTGAGTGTATTTGCACAGATCTTGCTAATTTATATATATAGGAATTTTCTTTCAATTTGTTTTATTAATCATTTCCCACCTTGATACTGGTATTCCCAGTTCCAAAAAAGAGGCAATTATCTTTTTTGTTTTCTTCAATTAGAAAATTCTACAAAGAAGAATGGTGACTTCAGGTCCAAATAAATAATTGTATAATTTTCATATTCAATGATTTTCAAACAAAATTATATAAATGCCTCTGTTGAGGAATGCCTACTAAATGCCACACAGATGTAATTTACACATGTGCAATGTATGTAGTGTAAGAATGATGCAAATAAACTGTAGTTTATTGTGCTATACCAACATTATGGATTACCACATCCATTGTCTTAGTAATGTAGGTAACAATTTAGGAAAATGAACAAGAGACCAAAAAGTTTAAAGCTCATAAAACAGGGATATCTATGACATTCCAAATAATTTCTTTAAAGAAATAATACAAATATATCATAGTTCCATTAACATTTTGTATCAATAGATGTTTTAATGAAGGTGTTTTTCTAAAAGTTCTAAAATTGTCAAAAATAATACCAATATTCAAAAAGGATGACAGGGAAAATGTCAGTAGCTATGGACTAATTTTCCTAATTCCTACAATATAAAAAATTATCGAATGCTTGCTAAAAAATCAATTACCAGATTTTTTTGAAAAACGTCATTTATTTTCTAATAATCAATTTGGATACCAGAGAGGAAAATCAACCATATTGGCAGTTGATGCAATGGTAGAAAAAATTTATCAAGCTTTTCAGGAAGGTAATTGGGCACAAGGAACTATTTGTGATGTAAGTGAAACTTTTGACTGTGTGCAACATGATATTTTGTTCAAGAAACTAGAATTCTACTGAATAAAGGAACACAGTTTAAATATATTTAAATCTTATTTAGAGGATCACAAACAGCTATGGAAGAAAGTACTCTCATATTAAATATAACATTTAATTTTGTGTCGGAACCAATACAGTGAAGCGACCATTATGTTCTTAACTACCTAGTGAGTCAATTTTAATAATCTTATACTCCACTTACTGTTGAATTATGCAAAACTAGTTTCGCAGGCTTTTGCCTGCATCCTCGGTTGCAAGTCCACTGTCGGCTTCATTGTTGGTTGGCTGGAGGATTTGGTGTAGCTCTCATGGACATTTTATGAACTTTTGGATTAATTTATCTTCTGTTGGAATCTCAAAGTTCATAACCTTATCCTCATATTTTTTTATATAAATTTTTTCCCATATTCCCAGCTCAATGGGTCAATTTACGAATTTCAATAATTTCACTCCCATTTCTATATCATGTTTATCTCTCCAAAAATGATGTGCAGCTGCTGATTTCTCTACCTGATCGTACCTTATGTTTCTCCAGTGTTCCTTCAGCCTGATTCCAATGCTTCTTTTTGTTTTTCCAATATATACTTTGTTACATCTGGACAATTGATTTTGTATGTTCCTGGCTTCCTTTCCTCCAGTATTCTATCAATATCACCAGAATTGAGCAGATTTTTTAGGCTAAACTTGTTCACTGGTGACAAAGTAATCCCAAACTCTCTGAGTATTTTTTGGAATTTTTTGGTGGCCAAAGGATGATAAGTGAATTTCATGTGGATGGTGGATTCTTTTATTGCTGTCAAAGTTGCATGGGGAATCCATTATTGCCTTTTCTGGCTGATTTATATATGAGTAGTTTAGAAATGCACATCACCAAATCATTTCCATACATTTTCAAAGTATGGCACAGATATGTGGATGATATCTTTGCAGTGGTCAACAAGAAACTCTTTGATGATGCTTTGAAATTGCTAAACCTTCACGATAAAGAAGTGAAATTCACTTCCGAAACAGAACAAACCAACATGATTCCCTTTCTGGACTTAAAGATTATAAGAACAGGCAACGATTTGGAATTTGGAATATACAGAAAGGACACACAGATTGAAAATTACATAAAGGCAAGTGGATTCAATCCCATAGCACACAAACATGCAGTACTCAATAGCTTAGCACATAGACTCATCAACATACCTATGAATGAGTTTGAATACAACAAAGAATACCATCAAATTATACAAACAGCAAAATTCAATGAATATGACCAAGAAATTGTAGATAAGAAAATCAATAAATTCAAACAGAAGAAGACATTAAAGCAGGTTACAACATTGACAGCAATAAAAGAATCTACCATCCACATGAAATTCACTTATCATCCTTTCGCCACCAAAAAATTCCAAAAAATACTCAGTTTGGGATTATTTTTTCACCAGTGAACAAGTTTAACCTAAAAAATCTGCTCATTTCTGGTGATATTGATGGAATACTGGAGGAAAGGAAGCCAGGAATATATAAAATCAACTGTCCAGAATGTAACAAAGTATATATTGGAAAAACAAAAAGAAGCATTGGAATCAGGCTGAAGGAACACTGGAGAAACATAAGGTACAATCAGGTAGAGAAATCAGCAGCTGCACATCATTTTTGGAGAGATAAACCTGATATAGAAAAGGGAGTGATATTATTGAAATTCGTAAATCGACCCATTGAGCTGGGAATATGGGAAAAAATTTATATAAAAAAATATGAGGATAAGGTTATGAACTTTAAGATTCAAACAGAAGATAAATTAATCCAGAAGTTCATAAAATGTCCATGAGAGTTACACCAAATCCTCCAGCCAACCAACAACGAAGCAAACAGTCGAATCGCAACTGAGGATGCAGGCAAAAGCCTGCGAAACTAGTTTTGCATAATTCAACAGTAAGTGGAGTATAAGATTATTAAAATCGACTCACTAGGTAGTTAAGAACATACTCTCATATTGTCGATGTGAAAACTGGTGTTCTACACGGCTCAGTGCTGGGGCCACTACTTTTTCTGATAATGACAAATGATGTATCAAAATGCTATTCCTGTCATACTGTTGCTTATGCAGATGACACACCTTTCCTTGATGTAAATAAGACTTCAAATTACTGTCACAATCTGTAAATGAAACCATGCAAAAAGCTCAGCTTTGGTTTAGAAGCAATGTTTCTTTTATATGAATGCAAGCAATCACAAAATATAATTTTCAGCCTAAAAAATAAAAACACTCTTTGTGACAATGTGAAACTTCTTGGCATGATAATTGACAAACATCTATCCTGGAAACCTCACATAGATTTTATATGTAGTAAGTTATCATGCACCGCATTCCTACTAGCAAACCTAAAAAAGGCTGTCTCTAAAGATTTTGTTTGTATGACTTACTTTTCATTCTTTCAAAGCATTTTAGGTATGGCTTAGTGTTATGGGGTAGTAATCCAAGGATAGCAGAAGTGCTAAAAATTAAAAAAAAAAAAGTTATTGGAATATTAACAAACTCTAAGAAAACCCAACATTGTAACCCACTGTTTGTAGATCTAGAAATTCTTACAATTATTAATTTATATATTTATGATGTTTTGGTGCATATTAAAGAGAATTTGCAAATTTATAATGCAAGGGGTGAAATACGCGCATATAACACAAGTAACAGGAGCACAGTAAATATGCCATATCACAGGTTGCAGAAGACCTCTGGATATTATAAAATAACAGGAATTTCAATTCACTTCCTTTAGAAATAAGTGCTGTAAATATTCAGCTATTCAAAGAGAGAGTATATAAATGGTTAATTAAACATCCTTTCTACAGAATACAAGAATTTGAAGTAGAAAATAAGAGTAATATGAAATAATAATAAAAAAATGTTATAGTGTATATGATGTAAGTACGATGTTACTCTTCATCCATAGACTTTAAGCCTCTTTCTCCTTTTTTCTTTTGACAAAGCATAAGGTAATTACCAAATGGTGAATAAACTGTTGTTGTGGTTGTGGTTGTGGTTGTGGTTGTAACTGTGGCTGTGGCGGTGGCAGTGGCAGTGGCGGTGGTTGTGGCTGTGTCTGTGGCTGTTGTTGTTGCTGTTGTTGTTGTTAATTCATAATTCATACTCAGGTTACATGCCTTGGTAAACATTCTTCACAATAAATTGCTATGTACTCAGATTCAGATTTATTCACAATTTTGTAAAATTTACAAAGGCTTCATAATTGTTTAAAATTATGAGATTGATTACAAAAGAAGAGAGAACAATATACATTTAAAAAGCATTAAAGTAAATCATTTGCATTTAAATTTGCTATTTTATACTCCTCTACAGAATAAAAAGCATTTTTATTAAGTTAGGACTTAATTTTTTTTTTCTTTTCCTTTTTTTTTTTTTTTTGTGCTCTCTTTGTACATTTAAAAACACATTGCCCTGTGTTGTACATTTAAAGCATGATAAAGAACCTCAAGCCTAAACAAAGATGCCTCTGAGCAAAATTTGTCGGCCGTTTCACACTCTGATTTGAATGGGATGCTGATGATCTGAGATGTTACACAGCATCCATAAAAAAAAAAAAATAACAACAACCAGGCCATCTTGATGGGAGGTGAGCAGTCTGACCACCAAATCACAATGGCGCCCTTTATAAGGTAAATGAACGTATAATTCTTTTGCATTATTTTCAATGCTAATGGAAACATAAGGACAAAAATAGTTCAAAACATGCTGGAGTAAGTGAAACTCCTGCTGAGTCACCCAAACTGCTGACATTAAGTTATGATGCTAATATCCAGTTTGGTTCAGAGGGAGCAGAACATTTTTAATAGTATTTTACTCTCATTTTACTATGGTAGAACTGCAGAAGGTAAGAGATTAGGTCCATAAGCTTCTGGCTTAACCATTTTCTAGGTATGATAAAGACAAAAACTATATTTCATTTTTCAATATAGTTACCCTTTATTGCAATACATTTCTCACATCTTTGAATTCACATTTCAATCCCCCCTCAAAAATAGTCAGAAGTCTTGTCTGCAAAATGCACAAAAACAGTATCTATCACTTCTTCGTCACACTTCATTCCTAGAAGGTCCTTCTTGAGTTTTGAGAAGAGGATATTGTCACTTGGAGCTAAATCTGGGCTTTAGGGTGGATGGTCAATCACGTTGAAGCTACATTTCTTCACAGTTTCCTTTGCAACAAGAGCTGTGTGCACATGTGCATTGCCGTGAAGAAGGTGCATACCACCACTCAGCTTTCCTCGCCTTTTCTCTTTGATGGAAGCATGTAGTCTGTGCAGTAGGCCAGCATAGTACTCCCCATTTACTGTGGTGTTCTTCTCCTTGGAGTCAATTAAAAGTATTCCTTCACAGTCCCAAAAGATTATGGCCATGATCTTCCTGGTTATCTGAGTGACCTTTGCCTTTAGAGGTGGTGTTTCACCATGTTTATGCCACTCCATTGATTTTCTTTTGGACAACGGATCATAGTAGAGGAACTTAATTTCATCTCCTGTAACAATGGTTTGCAGAACTTCTCTCTCGTTGCCACCACAGAGCTTCAAAAATGCCTGACAACAGATGACTTGTTGCGGCTTTTGGACTGAGGAAAGAAGTCTAGGCACCCAACTTGCACTAACCTTATTCATGTTTAAATGTTCATGAATAATTCAAAGGACTGCTGTTTTAGAAAGGCCCAACCTTGCTGCTATTTGTATAACATTGGGCTGCTGGTCTTCATCATTTTTCCTTCCACAAGAGCGATGTTTTCAGGAGTGAGCACCTCCAAGGGCCGACCTGCATGCTCTTCGTCTTCAATGCTTTCTTGACCCATTCGAAAAAGTTTGGCTCATTCTTTTATTGTAGAATATGAGGGGGATGCTTCCCCATATACAAAGTTCAATCACTGTTTAATTTCATTTGGAGTAAGTCCTTCTTTTGTGAAGAACATAAAAACAGCTTGATACTCCATTTTGAATTATCACAATCTTCTACACATAGCCTTCTTTATGCAACTATACCTGAACAACTGAACACAGCGGGAGCAGAAGTTACAGTTGCAATTATTTACTTAACAGATAAGGTATGACACCAGATATAATGGTTTTGTGAAGGCGATAATCCTTATCAGCAAGGCTGGAAAATTATGTACCTACCCTTGTAGATGCTGATGATTAGGGACCAGATGTTTTTGACATGTCATATTTTTTTTCCCATACATTATATTCATCTCAAATTTAAAACAAGCATAATTTCATCTAATCTGATTAAAATTATGTGCTTTTCATTGCCATATTTTGACTGTTTTCAGTTTTTGTAATTTTTTTTCATTTTAAAAATTAAGTCATATGCTATCACATTTTATTCTATTTCATCTACTTGCTTACATTCATTTAAAGACAGATTTTGTACACCCCAGAATTATTGCCTTTAATTTCTCTCAATTATCTTTTCCTCCTCCATCAAAACTGCCAAAATACTGTTTTCAGTACCACATTATCACAGAACTTACTTATATTAAATCAAATTTTAGTGCAATATTAACAACTATCACAGGAATTAGAAGAAACTGGCGTTAAACTCTGTGACGGTCTGCAACTTGTGAAAAATATGGAAAGTGAGTTAAAGGCTGCATATAGTAAAGTAGTAAATGTGTCAATGCAAAACTAATGTGTGTGTGTGTGTGCTCGGTGAAATGCAGAGTACTCTACATTCTGCAAGACTGGTGACACTCTGAATGGTAAGCTAGCAAAATTCAATGAAGGTGAGCCTGAATTCAACAGTAATGATAATCACCATAGGTGGTCAAGGTTGTTAAGGCATGGACTTGTGAGTGGAAAGCCTGGGGTTTGAAACCCACCAGGACCATACTCCCTGACTGAGGTTTTTTACCAGATTTTCCTCAGTCCTCATAAATGGCAAATGCTGGGGAGGTACCCTAAACTTATCTGGAATGCTTCTTCCTTTAAAAAAAAATATTCTCTCCCAGTATATCATTTCATCTCATTGTATCATCAGTGTCCACCCTCTGTGATGCCTCAGTAGTTAAAATGTGCACTAAACACTATTAAAAAAAAGCCATAATGTTTTCACTTATTTCAAATATGGCCCAATAACAACCTGCAATGTTGAGTGGAGTTTTTCCTGACAGAACTTTATGCTGAGTGACAATAGACTGTTTTATTTGAAGCTTTAAAATGTGTGCGGTTAGTTACTGTAATTCTCTGTGACATTTATTATGTTGTAAAGTTCTGTCATTGTATGTAGTGTCAAATATTATCTCTTGATTTACTAAATAAATTAAAAATGTAAAATTAAAGATTAATGTTTTTTATGTACTACATTGTAAAGTATTTAGTAAGATTTTGAAAATGTGTCAGAAAAACTTTAGGTCATATTATAGTCATATTTTACAGGGTTTTAGGATATATATGCTTGCATATTTCCAACATTTTTAAGTCATAAGTATCTGGACCCTACTGACGATACATGAAATTAAATTATAAATTGGGAAACAATTTTAGTAAGGAAGTATTCCGAAGGGTATTTCGCTGGCATTTGCACTGGTGAGAACTGAGATAGGCCTAAACATAGCATTTCAAGGAGAATATTCAAATCACAAAAATCTGAATTATGAGTCATATTTTACCAACCTTCACTGCCCATGTCAGTAAGCAGAACTTTAATGCAAGTTGAAGCCTGTTAGCAGATTTCCTTGTTACACAGTTTAGACCATCCCATTTTGATCCCTTACAACAAGTTAATGCAAGATGTATTCTGATTTTTAATCAAGAAGCATGGAAACAAGCTGACATACAATTTTTCAGTAACTTGTGGCCTCTCATGAGGAGCCCACAAGTATAACTTCCTTCCTTCTGTAAATCCTGGAGACGAGAACTCTGCCACAGAGTTCTTACCTCATTTCATGATTATTCATGTCTTTAAGATGTTGGAATAATCAATCCTGCCATTCATCTCATGCAGTATGCAGTGTGCAGGACTCTGTATCATTGCCTAAGAATTTTTATAATTACTGGAACCAGCTTTACCTGCTTCCAAGACAAACTAATTATTGCATATTCTCAATTTTTATTATTTTTGCTCAAAGTATGCCAGTGCTCTAAATATTTAAAACAAAGTTACAATAGGAATTCCAAAGAAATGCCATTGATCCAATGTTGCATTAACAGCATGTTTTTATTCCAATAAAACATACATGTACTTATAACCTAAATTGTTTTTGATTTTAAAAGTACTGAGGAATATAAACAAAATCACATAATGTATAATTAACTGTAAAAATGAAACACCACTAAGCCCTTCATATTAAAGAGTAAACTTTTTAAACATTAATGAATAAAAATGTTAATCTACTATGTAATATATAATTTTAATTTAAACAAAAAAAATTCAAAAATATATACATTATAAAAACTTATTTTTTAGCCAGTCTCTTAAATTTTTTCCCCTGGTTATTAATAATTCCTTAAACTGCTAGAAATAATAATTCCAAGTGCACAAATTTCATCATATAATAATAAAACTTGTACTTATTTTCCTCAGAGAATGGTATGAAATGGTTTTAATACTACAGAACAGATGAGTTTGTTGAATCTTTAAAATTTAGTTATGTGCTTTCTGGATCTCAATTATTTTATATTTCATCTGCATCAGAAACTTAATTTAAACTTTGTAGGTATTGTAGAATGATGGTAGGGTTACAAATTTTTTTTTTTGTAAAAATAACAGAAATTTTGACATGACATAATGATTGCTGTAAATTAATAATACTGTTTTCCCTAAGGCAATTTTAATATATCAATCTAGTCTAATTTAGTGCATAAGTCACAAATGCTAAAGAGTATTTTTACATTTATTTTTATTCATCTTTGGCAGAAGACTGGAATTTTTAAATACTATTTACATGTTGTGTATAATAAAAATAAAACACATATTTTTAGCTGAACTTTCATTAGGTCTCCACTGCAATAATAACTGTCATCAACCATTTAATATTTATTAATGAAAAAATCTTCATGCATGCCCTGTTTGCCCTTGGATGATATGTAAATTTTTTAAAACCACATCCTTTTTATTGTGGAGAGAGTTGTGATGTTTTTAATATCTTTCTGTCTTTTGAATTGTCTGATCTTTTAATCAACTAAAGAGCTGTTGAATCCATAGTTGAGGGCCATTTTGATGATATAGTGATATTCTGCTGAATATTCTTCTTTGTTGAGTGGTATGTTTACCAATCTATGAGCAAGGCTGTTAATAATGGCATGTTGGTGTGATTTAGGATTGAAGCTGTTATTCTTTATATGATTATCTGTATGTGTAGGCTTCCTATATATACCAAATGAAATTATGTTGTTTCTCCTGTATATTTTTTGATCCAAAAAGGGCAAACGACCATCCTCCTCCAATTTCATAGTGAATTTAATATTTTGGTCCTGCAAATTTAGTAATTTTAAGGCATCCTCTTTTTGTTTTTTTGGTACTATTGCAAGTATGTCATCCACATAACAAAACCATGATTTGAAGGTGAAAGGAAATGCCTTAGTAATGAGTGTTTCTGCAGCACTCATAAATAAATTTGCCAGAAATGGAGAGAGAGGGTTACCCATAGTTAAGTCAGAAATTTGTTGGTAAATTTTCCCATTGAATGTAAAAAAGTTTTGGTTTATACATAATTTTGTGAAATTGGTATAGTCCTCAATTTCTTCTACCGTCATGTTTGTACTTTTTAGCCAATTCTGTAGATTTAGGAGCAGTTTTTTTGTGGGATTACTAGTAAACAAAGATACAACATCAAAAGAGACCAAGGCATCATTCGACCAAATTCAGTCATTGTTAAATTAGTCCACAAGTTCATATGAATTAACTATACTTCTACTTTCAAATTGTTCTAAAGATGCAAATTTCTTTACCAACCATTTGGCCAAATTGTAGGTTGGTGTATTGATGTTGTTGATTATTGGGCGCATGCTTTTACCTGGTTTGTGTATTTTCGGAAGGCAACAAATCCTGGACAACTAGGTTATTTGTTTTAATTTTCCATGTATCAAATTCTGACAACGTGTTAATCTGTCTCAAAGAGGAGTTGAAAGCTTTAACACACTCCTTCAATGGATTATGACTTATCACTGTATTTCAGAAGTGCCCAGCTTGTTCTCCATCCATTCGATGTAATTATCGTGGTCCATTATTATTACTTTTTGGCGTTAATAAGCTTTGATATATACAACATGTTTACTGTTGAGAGAATGAAGTACACATTTGTAAAAGTGTTGATTCTGATGGTTCTTGCTATATTGTATGATTTTATTAAGTACTTGTCTGCATTGATTAATCTACAAATATGTACTTCATTCTCTCAACAGTAAACATGTTGTATATATCAAAGCTGAAAAGCTGATAAAGGGAACAAAGTAGTAATAATGGACCAAGATGATTGCATCGAATGGATGGAGAACATGTTGGGCACTTCTGAATATACAGTGATATAGTCATAATCCATTGAAGGAGTGTGTTAAAGCTTTCAACTCCTCTTTGAGACAGATTAACACGTTGTCAGAATTTGATACATGGAAAATTAAAACAAATAACCTAGTTGTCCAGGATTTGTTGCCTTCCGAAAATACACAAACCAGGTAAAAGCATGCGCCCAATAATCAACAACATCAATACACCAACCTACAATTTGGCCAAATGGTTGGTAAAGAAATTTGCATCTTTAGAACAATTTGAAAGTAGAAGTATAGTTAATTCATATGAACTTGTGGACTAATTTAACAATGACTGAATTTGGTCGAATGATGCCTTGGTCTCTTTTGATGTTGTATCTTTGTTTACTAGTACTCCCACAAAAAAACTGCTCCTAAATCTACAGAATTGGCTAAAAAGTACAAACATGATGGTAGAAGAAATTGAGGACTATACCAATTTCACAAAATTATGTATAAACCAAAACATTTTTACATTCAATGGGAAAATTTACCAACAAATTTCTGGCTTAGCTACTGACAACTCTCTCTCTCCATTTCTGGCAAATTTATTTATGAGTGCTGCAGAAACACTCATTACTAAGGCATTTCCTTTCACCTTCAAATCATGGTTTTGTTATGTGGATGACATACTTGCAATAGTACCAAAAAAACAAAAAGAGGATGCCTTAAAATTACTAAATTTGTAGGGCCAAAATATTAAACTTGAACTTTAGCCTGGCTGAAGATGGGAACTAAATGTTCTCGAAACCGGTTCCATACATTTATGAAAAGTAAGTGAAGCTTTAAGAGTGTGTAGTTCAACTGAATCATACAATGATATCAACCAAAATATTAAGTTCACTATGGAATTGGAGGAGAATAGTTGTTTGCCTTTTTTGGACTTAAAAATATACAGGAGAAATTACATAATTTCATTCGGCATATATAGAAAGCCTACACATACAGATAATCACATAAAGAATAACAGCTTCAACCTTAAACCACACCAACGTGCCATTATTAACAGCCTTGCTCATAGATTGGTAAACATACCACTCAACAAAGAAGAATATTCAGCAGCACTATATCATCAAAGTGGCCCTCAACTATGGATTCAGCAGCTCTTTAGCTGATAAGAAGCTCAGACATTTCAAAAGACAGAAAGATATTAAAAACATTATGATATTGGTTTGGCAGCACAAAATAAATTTAGCATTGGAAAGCTTCTGAACAGCACTATAAAAGATGTTATTCCACCCAGCAAAAAGGCAGGAGTGTATCGGATAAATTGTTCGGTATGTGATCAGATATATATTGGCTAAACAATACGAAATTTGGAGACAATGACCAAAGAACACTTCAGAAATGTTAGATATAAACAAGTGGATAAATTGGCGGTTGCAGATCATTTTTGGACTTACCATCATGACATTGCAGGAGAAGCCAAACTATTAAAAGTTACCACTAATCCCAAGGAATTGGCAATTTGGGAAAAGATTTATATTTTAAAAAATAAAAATAGAGTTATGAACTTTGACACTCCACCAATGGACTTCCTGTTCCATTATCTAATGGAACCACCATAGGTCACTATATCACCTGCCAGCATTAGTTGGTACCCAGCTGAGGATGAGAGCAAATGCTCTTGAAACATGTTCTGAAGAATTAACCAGTTAGTGAAGTTTGAGTGTCACCTAATACTGACTCATTTATATATTTAACAACTTCACTGTTCCTAGCTTCTTTTAATTTTACAATTTGGTATAAGCACTTTATCTGGCTACTCATTATTATAATAGTGTTTCTGCTGATTTTCTGTAATAACTTTTTATTGGTTTCCAGGTTTTCACTTACCTATCAACAGTTGGTGTCAGAGACAGCCACCTTGCAGGAACATGCCTTAACATTTCACATCATTCAGTATCAATAAAACTAAAAAATACTTTAGTTTCTCCCTTCTTTTCCTATACACTGAAAAGTGTCCATATATTTTTATATATCATCTCTACTTCTACATCTAAAGTATCACAAGCAAATTTAGTGGCATTGTGGATTATGTGATTGGTGCAATTGGCTTTAAATCTTTTATCATTATCACACAAAATCTTCAAACCATAGAATGCAAAAAATGACAGGATACCAACCAGGAAATGCTAACTGGAAGTTCATTGATCAATTGCAATCCATTCAATATATTGTACTCATATGTATGCATACTAGTGATCCAAGGAATGTTACTACAATATCATTTAAAAAGATACTGCAGGTATGTATAAATAAGATGGTACAATTCCTGAAATATGAGAGGTATGCACTATCATATAAAATTAAAATGGGGAACAGAAGTTGGCTAAAACAAGCAGAATATGAGAAAGTAGGCAACCCTAATTTATGGTGGACACTTTGAAGAAGTGTTGACTAACATTGTTTGTAGTACTGATTCAAAATCACAAAGAAAGATATTACAGAAAAAAGAAATCAGAACTGACAGCGCGTGCTGAATTTGGTACATGGGCAGTAGTGAAAAACTATACTTCATTGCTAGCATGACCGATTTGTCATTATGGATATACTTATTCATACTGTATCCTTTTATTAGATTATCTGCTAGGATATAATGAACTTCAGGTTTTTCACTCTGCACTATCACTAAACTGTTATGGTATAAACAGTATTAATGCTGTTATGTATGTTTTCTATTAATCTTGTATTGAATCAACTGTCTCTTCACAAAAATGGGTTCTTGGAGAATGATGATGTGTTTGGCTTAATTGCTAATGAAGTCTCTTAATTTTTCATAAGGAAGTTCCTATTTGGCTTTTAATGGCACAGACATTTATACCGCTACGAGTGGCTGAAGTCGTTAAGGCACAGACTGGTAAACATGAGGATGAGGGTTCAATTCCTGCCAGGACAGTCCTCCCTAACTGAGGATTTTTCCAGGTTTTCCTCAGTCTTCATAAATGGCAAATGCTGGGGACCTTAGGCCTGGAACATTTCCTTCCTTAAAATATCCTTTCCCAATATATCATTTCATTTCATGTATCATCACCACCTGTGGTGCCTCAGTACTAAAAATGGGTTAAAAACACCATTCAAAAAAAAAATGGCATTTATAAATGGAAGTATTTTGTATAGCTCAGTGCCTGGTTTCATGTCAGAATAATTGCTGAGTGTGATGATGTTGAGCAGCACCTTTGGTTTACACAGGGCTTACTGATACATACCTAAGCATTTAGGCAGATACACTGAGAATGCAAAAGTAGCATAATTAGTGTCATTACTTTATTTTTAAAGAATCAATTTAAGTAAAAACTTAGATAGGAGAATATTACCCAGGTGTAGAAAAGGCACTGTTTTCAGTGCAAATAGCAATATCACATGTTGCTACTAGCTGACAACCAGCAGCAGCTGCTAATCCTTGCACAACAGCTATCACAGGCACTGGACACTGCAGTATACCCAGCATGAGTCGCGTGCATGTAGAGAATACCTGATTGTGATGATCACTACCCTCTTTCAAAGTCTGTGGACAGAAATTTTGTTGATTGTTATACTACACTTTAAAGCAAAGTTATCCATAGCCAGATGCTCATATATTATTATTATGTGATAAAGTAATATGATTCATGATTTGTTAAGTTAAAACTAAGGAATCATTATCAATTAATCTTAATTTCAAAGTTGCAGACAAGTCTAACATAAAATACAAAGAAACAATACCCTAGAGAAAAAATATGCTAGCTCTTCAGGGATTCTCAGCCAATTGAGAGGGAGCATCATGCTCACATTACTGACAATTTAATCATTGCCAGGTCAAACGATCAGTAGCCTCACTTAGTTACATCATTTTATTAACGAGGAGAAGGCAATATTAATACTGACACAGCCTGCTTTTTTTTTAGTCAAGGCTGATATTAGTCCACCAGCTTTGTATATATTCATCCATTAATTTTTTTATTTGTTTTATTTAAGGTGGTCTTTAACATCTCAGGTCATCAGTGGTCCATTTAATTCAGGGCATGAATAGGCTGATAAATTTTATTCTGAGGCCTCTTCTTTCAGGCTTGAGGTTTATTACGTACCATAAATCTATGACACGAGGCTCCATGAAGGACTTTACTTCCTTTCCAAAGGAAGCCATACTTAGGATTTTTACATCCCAAAAAATCCACCAATCTCGGCCGGGATTGAACCCACGACCTTGAGTTTACAAGGATAGTATGGTCACCACTAGACTACCAGGACCAAAGAAGAGAATAGGATAAAGTATAACATAATTTTTTCCACTGAGATTTTTATTATTTTTGCTTTCAAAGAATTCTTTTTCTTCTAATATTTATATCTTACTTAAGGTTCAGTAGGTCTGCCATCATATTTCTTCTTTCAATTAAATGTACTTACGAAGCTGTTGACATGGGAGTGGTATATATATAAACAATGTAATACAGTTTTTTCACACTAACTCCATTCACTTACATAAAATTTGGACATATGTTTCGGGAGTGATCCCTCCCAAAACATATGTCCAAATTTTATGTAAGTGAATGGAGCTAGTGTGAAAAAAACTGTATTACATTGTTTATATATTTCTTCTTGTTAACTTAGCATCTCTGTTTGCAGCTAAATGATTTATATTATCAGCTCATGTTATTCTGTTCCTGTCATTGTCAACACAATTTCTTACAGCAGTAGATGCCTCACCTGTTTAATTTCTCATGCATGATTCTATTATTGACAAGTACTGGTGATTTTTTCTTCATGGCACTGTTCCATGTATATTTGATTGAGCTCTGCAGTTCTTGTTTTGTTCCTATGTTTCAAAGTCGGTCTAGGAGCTGGAGGGGAGGCAGAATGAGTTTAGCTCTAGAAACATACAGAAGTGTTCTTGTGCATTGTGTGACAGTGTATAAAGTATTAATTTTTTTAGGCATAAAAATCCTAAGTGTGGCTTTCTTCGGAAAGGAAGTAAGGCCATGTGTCCCTGTCACAGATTTACAGCACATAAAAGAACCTCAAGCCTAAAAGAAGAGACCTCTGAGCAAAATGGCCTTTTCAGGCCCTGATTTGAATGGGATGCTGATGACCTGAACTGTTAAAGAGCGTCCATAAATAAACCAAATAAATAAAATGAATAAAAATATTAAGTATTCATTAGGTGGCATAATAAATACAGTATTTATTATATTTATTTATTATTTATTATATTCCCCAAAGAGCATTTATTTATGATTTGTTGCTATGTATAGAATCTATTCATGATGTACAGAGATTGTTTCAAGAGAGATTTCTGGATATTCAACATTCAAGTCCAAGTCGATTCACTGATAGGTAAATAAATTTTGTTAACAGGATGTATACTTGATAAAAAAAAGTGTACACAACTACGTACAGTACTTACAGAAGAAACATTAGATAACATTGGACATGCTCTGGAACATTCCCCTAAAAATCACTTCAATATCTTTCTTAGCAAATGGGAATTTCCTGTTCCCCTGTTTGAAGGTCTATAAAGCTACTGAAGTTATAAACCCTACAAAATTACTGTTATGCAAGAACTAACCCTGTGACCCTGCATCCATAGATTTGTGAATGGCATTTGAAGAGTGTGCATGACGGAGATATTGACCTAATCTAATTATATTTACAGACGAATCTTGGTTCTAACTAAGTGGGTATATTAATTTACAAAACAATCAATACTGGAGCTCATAAAAACCTAACTTGCTTCACGAGGAACTACTTTTTTTTTAAGAAACAATTAATAGTGATTGGTATGTGCAGAATATTTTGCAACTCTTTTTCCACAAATTAACAATAAGGGAAAGTAGGTTCAAGACTTTCCAACAGGGACTCTGCAATGACACATACAGCCCATGTCTCTTTGCATGCAATTCATGAAATATTCCACAAAAGTATCATCACTAATAACATGTGGCCTCCTTGGTCCCCAGATTAAACACCCTGTGATTTTTATCTGGGTTGGGGGGGACAATAAAGGAATAAGTGTAGGAGACAAATTCACACACATTAATAAACTGAAAAATAAAATTCATGAAGAAATTTCTTCCCATTTCTCAGAAGGAACTGTAGAGAGTAATGGTTAATTTCATAAGCCGATGTCAGAAATGTATGGAAAATGAAGGTGGGCAGTTCTAGCATCTCCTTGTTTGATAATGGTGACTAAACATATCTTTTTAAGTATTAGTATTAACTTACACGACAATCATAGCTGCAGACTTTCTGACTCCCATTCACCACTGTACCAGCTTGAACTGACTGCGTGGGTTCGAACCCAGCCAGGATCGATGGATTTTTTCAGGCGTAAAAATCCTAAGTATGGCTTCCTTCGGAAGGGAAGTAAAGCCATGGATCCCATGTCATACATTTACGGCATGAAAAAGAACTTCAAGCCTGAAAGAGAGGCCTCTGAGCAAAATTTGTCGGCCGTTTCACGCCCTGAGTTGAATGGGACGCTGATGACCTAAGATGTTAAAGAGTGTCCATAAATAAATCAATCAAAAAAAAATTGAACTGACTGGTTGTATGCTTGGAGCTGTCCCGCAAAGGAAAAGTCATCCATTATATAAATAATGAAATAGATATCAATATAATGACTTACTAGTTCCTTTAGATTATGGCCAGCAGAAAATACTTTGCCTTCACCATAAAGCACTATGCATCTAAGAGCAGGATCATCTTGATTAAAAGTGATATTTGCAATCAAATCTTCCATCATTTGAAGAGACAATGCATTCCTGAGAAAGAGAAAACAAGAAGAATTGAACAGATCAATGCACTACTCAGCATATTACGAATAAGTCAGTCTGTCAGCCATCTGTGGTTTGTCTATCTGTATATCTATCCACAAGCACATAATACATCCACATTACATACCAATTTTTCTACATTGCAAGACTTTTATCATTGGAAAGAGAGGCATTTACATATAAACTTAATTTAATGGTGAGTGGGAATTGAACAATTGGCATGATTTTCTCTTACAAGTTGTGGTAGCAATATGTGCATGTGGGAGGCTATGTTACATAAAAGCTGCTTCATATAGTTCAGCAATGTGATGAAGACAACATGGCAGCTTTGTATTCGAAGCATCAGTGCTTTGCTCTAAAATATAAAATCTGACTGCATTACTGCCAAGAGTTCAGGTAGCAGTGTAGAAAGTGCTACAGTATCCAACATTGCTACACTCTCACCTTCAGGTCAAGGAATGTTCTAAGAAATTCCCAGAGCATTTAATCAATTGCTGTTCAGAATTCTGGACTAACTTATCTTTCCATTCTGCAATAGAAGAAAATCTTCTTACTTACATATTTCATGAGGAAACAATGTGTTTACTACATCAATCAAATGTTCTTACATGAAGCAGCCCTCTGTAAATGGGTGTGCTATCTTGGCTATATTAAGTGCTAAAATTATATATTACCCTTAAAGAACTATCTGCCTCCTCAGCAATAACAGGTTGAAATAAAATTAACATAAACATAATAAATTGAAAAAACAGGTATACATATTACAATAAACTAAAAGTGCAGTATTGTTGCCAATGAGGTTATACACTATTTCATTTCCTATAACTCTTTTTATAATTGGTAAAAGGTACGAAAAGGTATAAATTCATAAATTAATAGCTGGTAGGGCTTCTTGCCATAGGAGAACTGCAGTAGTTCGAAATATAGCAATTTCAAGTGTGACTTTATCTAAGTTTTTAACCTTATCTACTTTTATTATTGCTGTTAATTTGTTACATTGTTAATAGTGTTATTTTATTTTTATTTTTCATTTATATTGTTTGCACCTCTGGTGTTGCTTTTAACTTGGCTTATTAAGTGTTATTTGCTTTTGCGTGTTTTACTTTTGACTTCTTTACTATTTATCTATTATTCTTTTAATTTTATTTCTTACTTTCTCTGCGTTTTCTAAAAGACTTTATTGTTTATTACATCTTATACCATGACATCTATCCAAGATAATGTTATGAAATTTTGGTTCAACAAATGTAAGTACCATTCTAAGCAATTAGCTAAATATATGGGCCCCTTGACTTTCTTCCTTATTGTGCTATTACTGGTGTTTGTCCTAATGGAATATTAGTTCAATTGCCATTCTCCACTATAGCTCCTAGCACTCATAGCCAATTTCACTTATTTAGGCACCATATGTCCCAGCAATTTCTATGGATGATCCTTAATAATTGTCAATATTTGCAGCAATTTCATTTTCTAAATTAATTAGTTTTATTAAAACTATTTTGGCATGTTCTCCTAAATACATTACGACAGTTAATAGTATCTTGATGAGTGCAAATAAGTTATTATACTCCCTCAATCAGAAACATCATCTTAAACTATCGCAGTTATATTTACAATATTTATGAGCAGGTGTTCCTATTCAGTTTACAGCATCTTTTTTCCAAAACTTTTCCCCGCCGCTCGTAGCATCAGCTCCTGACTTGGCTTCTATTTTCAATTTACCTCATCAATCTAAATTTTACTCCAGTGCTGCATACCAGCAGCCCAAGAGCAAATGTATCCCTTGTACTTCTCCTACTAGTAATATTGCGGTTGTTAATTTATCTTCTATTTCACTTTCTGATGCTGATACATTGCTTTTGAAAAAAGGATTATCTTTTGCCCATACTCCCAAATTTAATCGCTTTAAATTTGTTTCTGATGGCGCTAATTTTGCCGTAATTTAAGTTGGTGCTACTATTGGCATACTAAATCTTCTCAGCCTACTTCAAATGTTACTCCTTGCATTCTCAAGTTTCGTCCTCCCTCCAAATTTGAACTTCCTTCTTTACCTTCTAGCCATGCTTTAGAAATGTTTATTAACCAATTTTTAACTTCGATTAGTAATTCTAAATTTCTAGATAAGATCACTCCGAAAGACAACTTAACTTTATGTGAGAAATCAGCACTTGATGTTGTTATTCTTCCAGCTGATAAAGGGTCCTCAGTAGTACTACAGGACATTTCTTCTTACAATGCTGAAGCTTACTGACAGCTTGAGAATGTCACTTATTATGAACTATTGTCTTCTGGCCCTACAGTCAAGTTTAATGAAGAAATAGCTTCTTTTATTGCTTCTTCTGGTACTGCTGAAGGACTTAGTTCCCAAGATATCACTCTTCTTACTCCTCATGCCCCTCGTACTCCCACCATATATTTTCTCCCTAAAATTCACAAAGAGAACTGTTCAGACCACTCAATAGTAGCCAGCTTTGAACGTATTTCCACTCTAGTAGATTGTTGGTTACAGTCATTTGTTACATCTAGGCCATCCTATATCAAAGATTCCTTCCATTTTTTGAGTTTACTAAAGAAAGTTGACCCTTCGGCACATTCTGATATACTTCTATCGATGTGATGTCACTCTATACTAACAGATGTTAAAGAGCATCCATAAATAAATCAATCAAACTCTATATTAACATTCCCCATCATGAAGGATTAGCTGCCGTTAAACATTTCTTGGACTTTCGAGCACCTCCTCATACCCCATCCACAGATTTCATTTGTCATCTTGCTTATCTGATCCTCACTCTCAATGCATTTAGTTTTCATAATAAACATTATCTACAAATTAGAGGTACTGCGATGGGCACCAGAATGGCACCTTCTTATGCCAATCTTTTTATGGCTCGCTTAGAGGAAGAATCTTTTTAGTCGGAACCTTTGGCACCATTATTATGGCTGAGATATATTGATCCATGGTTTGGACTCATGGCTCAGAATCTCTCAAGCAGTTCCTTACTTATCTTAACTCCAAGTTTTCAGTTAAGTTCACTTCTTCTGTCTCTCCCAATGCTGCTACTTTCCTAGATACTGATATTTCTTTATGCAATGGCTCTTTTCTTACGTCTGTGCACATTAAGCCTATCAATTTACAACAGTATCTTCATTTTGATAGCTGTCCTCCCTTGCATATCAAAAGATCTATTCCTTTTTCTCTTTCAATCCATGGTCATCATCTTTGTAACAACTTTTCACCACTTGACAAGTATATTAAAAACCTAGCTCTAAAGTTCCAAGACCAAAATTATCCTTCCGCTCTTTTAAAATCCCTTATAATCCCAGTGCACAAAACTTTCCAATGCAAACCTAAAACTTCTAACAAGTACTTCATTAACCTTGTTACTACTTATGTGCCTGGAATTGAATGCATCAGACCTATTTTGAAAAAATGTCACGATACTTTGTTAATGCATCCATCTTTAAATGATTTTTCTAAATTTGAACCCAGCCTTACTTTCAGAACATCCCCTAACCTTAAAAGTATATTTCACTGTAACCTATCCCCTTCGAATTTACCATGTCCCTTTGCTGGCTCATATTCTTGCCAATGTCCTAAATGTAAAACCTGTGCACTAATTATGCTGTGCAATTCATTCCACAGCCCTAATTTATCCCGAGAATTTAACATTTCTTCATTTGCTACTTGTTCTTCTAAGAATGTTGTATATATGCTATTTTGTAAACTTTACAAAGCATTTTATATTGGTTTAACTTCTACTGTTGTTTCGCTACGTATGAACAATCATAGACGTTCTGTTAAAACCAAGTCTCCCTTGCCGGGTGCCTAACATGCCATATCTCACTGTAAGGATTTTGATGATGCTTTTAATCTTACACTTATTGATGCGTTACCTACACAATGCTCTGAAAGTTTACTCAGAGATAGAGAAATGGCAGCTATATTTTTACATAAAGCGCGTATACCACCTGGTTTAAATCTTACGTATTAATTTTTTTTCCTCCCACACTCTCATCTCTATTTTCATCAGTTTCCATGCATAATGTTACCTTCTTTACTCATTATTTACTTTTATCACCTTCACTTGTCTAGCTTCTTGCCATAAAAAAAGTCTAGCCTCTTGCCATAAAAGAACTTCAGTAGTTCAAAATATAGCAATTTCAAGTGTGACTTTATTTAAGAGTTTTATCCTTATCTATTTTTATCATTACTATTAATTTGTTACATTGTTAATAGTGTTATTTTATTTTTATTTTTCATTTATATTATATTATATATACATGGTTCACCCATATTTTGAAATAAAGTAATGGCATGTATATAACTCACACCAGCAATGAAATTATTAGTAAGGAATGTCTGATTTTTGCTCAGTTCAACTGCATAGTCTTCCTCTTCTGTGAAATAATATCAGCATATATCTTTTACAGCGACAAATCTAGGAAATGGTTAAAGGTGCCAACTAAAACCTCTGTTGTATCCTTAATTACTTCATGTAGGATCATTTTTAAAATACATTTATTCTTAACAATATAATTCTAGGGGAAAGAAACACCAGAAAGTGATCCATTTATCAAAGGAGCAATATTGCCTGAAATGCTTACATAAAAGCAAAGAAAAGAGATTCAAGTGGAATTTAAAAAGTATTTTATAGATAAATGTTGGTGTAGAATTGAACTGTAAACAAAGAATTAATATATGTAAATAAACATTCCCTTTCACATTACTTTGTAACAGTAGCATGTATTTATTGCTAAATATTTACAACCATTATTTCTACAACAATCTCTGCATGGAACTTCTGACCACATATGCTATTCATTACACAGACATTTACAGAAAAATAATTTCCACTTCAAATCAAACACATTACATTTATTGTTACTGTGCATGTATGTGCACACATATTCAGTTGGTCCTGATGGTCTAATTGCCTTGTAGACCCAAGATCATGGGTTCAATCTCAGGATTGATGGATTTTTTGGGCATAAAAATTATAAGTATGGTTTCCTTTAGAAGGGAAGTAAAGTTGTGGGTCCTGTGTCTTGGATTTATGGCAAGAAAATGAACCTCAAGCCTGAAAGAAGAAGCCTCTGAGTCATATTTATTGGCCATTTTATGCCCTGAATTGAATGGGATGCTGATGACCTGAGATGTTAAAGAGCATCCATAAATAAATCACATCAACAACACACACTCAACTCAAAGAGCCCATCTGCTCCAACTAAAGTGCTTCTAATTTCATGCACTTTGCATAGAAAAAAACCAAACTTTGAACAGGTATCTTCCTGTGCAAACAGATTCGGACATACTAACCTATGCCTATTGAAATTAGAAACTCTCCAAATGCAGTCACACCTCACTGTTTGGCACCTGGGTAGTCTATTAGAATGTGTTGCCAGTTTTCTCTGTCTCTACAAACAGTACAAATTCTCTGCCCAATTCATATACACTATGGAACTAATAGAATACTTGATTGATAAATGTTTGTACAGAGTTGATGAATTATAACTTATGAATCAAAAAATGTAAATAATTTTTCTCTATGTTATTATTTGTATAATGGCAACAAAATTAAAATATTATAACTTAGAATCAAAATTCGTAAATAATTATTCTCATAAGTTCTTTGTATTTGATAAGTACACGTATGAAATTAAAGCATCAAAATGTATTGTTATTTATTGTTTTACTTTTTTTTAAACCCACGATGCTACTTCTAATTAAGTTAACAATGCATGAATTTGCATCAACAGATTTCAGTGAACAAGAAAAAGCAATGAAAATCCGGGACTCGATGGTGCATCATACAGGAAAATAAGCACATTAGGATTAAACAGCAGTCAGAATTAAAGATATGGAAAGAATGCTACAAGAGTATAGCAATAATCCAGGAACTGTTATAGTATATGCAGGAACAAATTACATACCTTCCACTGAATCTCAAGAAATTACAGAAGAAAAGCATGAATATGATTCTTTCTCTTTGTAAGATGTTATTTTCTTGTGCAAAATATACCACCTATAGAGATGAAAATATGCACTATAGAGATGCAATTTTTTAAACACTTTAACATCCCTTATAAAGTAATACAACACAATTCTAAGGAGATAATGAATGAATGATTTTATTTTACGTAATGTGTAAGTAAATGAGCCCAGAGCCCAGAACACTTAAAGTTACCTGACATTCACCTTTTCAGGATAAGGAAAAACTTTGGAAAAAAACCTTACTCTGGCAACTCACTTCATGGGATTCAAACCTGAGACCTCCAGATTTGCAGACAGACATGCTGACCACAAGCTCATAAAGGTAGTGATATATATGTAATCAACACAACATTGGATTGGGTGTGCCATCAAAACAACTGTATTTTCCTGGATGGAAATGCATGAATCTTTGGTAGTGATCTAGTGCCTACATGTAAATAGAATAAGAGTTTGGAAATTTTCTTAACAAAGTAATTCTAAGCTTTAATCCAAAAAACCAGCTTTAGTACATAAGAGCAATGAAGAATTTAATAAAACAGGTACAGATATACATAATTATAATGATAAGGTAAATGGAAAAAAAATGTAAAAAGTATAAAAGGTTATTTATCAAACTGTTTAATGTATTACAAATAAAATGCTGTATTACAATTTGACTGCAATAATAATTTAAAGGAAGTAGATATTTGTCTTATGCAGCATTGGATAAAATACCATATGTAACATTTTCAGGCTTTAAAATAACTGCATATTATTGTAGAAATAACAAAGAACTGTGTGTAGCTCTTTTTTAGTTAAACCTTTGTTTACTAGGGAAAAAATTGTAATTTTTTGGCAATTTTTTATATAGCCTTAAAATAATACTTATCAAGCTTAAACATTTGCACATATTTCATAAAACTACCCAATTGTTTTTAATTATGAAATGTGATTTATACTGAAACCACTGGGAAACCGCCACAGGTGGCCGAGGTTGTTAAGGCACAGACTCATGAGCGGGAGGTCTGGGGTTCGAATCCTGCCAGGACCATCCTCCCTGATTGAGGATTTTTCCAGGTTTTCCTCAGTCCTCATAAATGGCAAATGCTAAACTTAGGCCTGGAATGTTTACTTCCTTAAAAAAATCCTTTCCCAATATATCATTTCATCTCATGTATCATCACTATTCACTGCCTGTCGTGCCTTGGTAGTAAAAACGGGCGTTAAACACTATTCAAAACAAAAAAACCACTTGGAAACCAGGTTTTTCTCACTTTGCATGGTATGCAGTAAAACAGTTTTTGGTAAAATATAGTAAATTTTTGTAACAGTGGTGTCAAATATTAACATTTTAAAAAATGGAGTCGAAATTGTAACATACACACCACTAAAATTCAATAAAATGGAAGACTAGTTTCAGGAGTCATCACTCCTATCATCATCATTCCTGGTCGACTGCCAGTCTCGTTGTTTGTGGTAGGTCGATTCATCTCTGGTGGAGGTTTAATGAACTTTTGTATTAGTACATCACTTGGCAGGATTTCAAAATTAAAAACTTTCTCTTTATTCTTCCAAATATAGATGTTTTCCCAGACTATAAGTTCAGTTTTTCCTTTAATATTTTTAAGTAATTTGGGGTTTTTATTAATGTTATGTTGTTCTTTCCAAAAGAGCCAAGCTACCGCCGATTTTTCTTCTTGTTTTTGGTTTATATTCCAAATGTGTTCTTTAGCTCTGGTTTTTATGTTTCTTTTGGTCTTTCCAACATAAATTTTTTTCACAATCATTACAGTTCATTTGATATATTCCTGATTTATCGTATTCTTGTAGGTTATCTTCTTTTTGTCTTGAGTTAAGGATATTTTTAATGGAATAATTATTTTTTGGAGCCAAAACAATGTTGTACCTTTTAAAAATCTTTTGAAATTTATGAAAGGCTGATGGATGGTATGTGAATTTTTTGTATGTTCTGTTTTTCTCTTTGATGGGAGTAAGTGTAGTGGTGTCTCTAATTTTCTTTTTATTCTTTGCTCTGTCTATTTTCTTGTGCACAACTTCTTGTTTGAAGCCATTTTCTATAGCTATATCCATTTTATTATTCATTTCCAGTTCATATTCCTCTTTGTTCATTGGAACATTAACCAGTCTGTATGCAAGACTATTTAAAACTGCATGTTTGTGGGGAACTGGATTAAACCTGTTATATTTAATGTAATTATCCGTGTGTGTAGGTTTTCTGTATATGCCAAAGTTTAGGTGATTTTCTTTTTTTAATTATCTTAATATCCAATAAGATCTAATGAGTTTTTTATACTAAGATTTGAATCTCTTAGTATAAAAAACTCTTAGTATAAAAAATAAATACAAAAACTCGTTAGATCTTATTCAAAAAATTAAAGACATAAAAATAGAAAAAACAGATACCTTAGTTTCGTTTGATGTTACAGCACGTTTCCAAGTATTCCTACGTTGAATTTATACTCTCTGATAAAAAAATGGTTACAAAAGATAGGAATAACCACAAAGGATATTCAAGAATATATTACATTAATTAACTTGTGTCTAGAACAAAATTACTTTACATTCAATAACAAATATTACAAACAAAATTTTGGTCTGACAATGGGTAGCCCACTATCACCAATATTGGCAGACATTTTTATGAGTACTTTAGAAATTAGAATAGTAAATAGTTTCCCTTGGATATTTAAGACTTGGTATCGCTATGTGGATGACATTTTTGCAATAGTACCAGAAAGACACTTGGATGATGCACTAAAGTTACTTAACTTACAGGAAAAAACAGTTAAATTCACTATGGAGAGAGAATGCAATAAACAGTTACCTTTCTTGGATATTAAGATAATTAAAAAAAGAAAATCACCTAAACTTTGGCATATACAGAAAACCTACACACATGGATAATTACATTAAATATAACAGGTTTAATCCAGTTCCCCACAAACATGCAGTTTTAAATAGTCTTGCATACAGACTGGTTAATGTTCCAATGAACAAAGAGGAATATGAACTGGAAATGAATAATAAAATGGATATAGCTATAGAAAATGGCTTCAAACAAGAAGTTGTGCACAAGAAAATAGACAGAGCAAAGAATAAAAAGAAAATTAGAGACACCACTACACTTACTCCCATCAAAGAGAAAAACAGAACATACAAAAAATTCACATATCATCCATCAGCCTTTCATAAATTTCAAAAGATTTTTAAAAGATACAACATTGTTTTGGCTTCAAAAAAGAATTATTCCATTAAAAATTATTCCTTAACTCAAGACAAAAAGAAGATAACCTAAAAGAATACGATAAATCAGGAATATATCAAATGAACTGTAATGATTGTGAAAAAAATTTATGTTGGAAAGACCAAAAGAAACATAAAAACCAGAGCTAAAGAACACATTTGGAATATAAACCAAAAACAAGAAGAAAAATCGGCGGTAGCTTGGCACTTTTGGAAAGAACAACATAACATTAATATAAACCCCAAATTACTTAAAAATATTAAAGGAAAAACTGAACTTACAGTATGGGAAAACATCTATATTTGGAAGAATAAAGAGAAAGTTTTTAATTTCGAAATCCCGCCAAGTGATGTACTAATACAAAAGTTCATTAAACCTCCACCAGAGATGAATTGACCTACCACAAACAACGAGACCGGCAGTCAACCAGGAACTGATGATAGGAGTGATGGCTCCCGAAACTAGTCTTCCATTTTATTGAATTTTAGTGGTGTGTATGTGACAATTTCGACTCCATTTTTTAAAATGTTAACAGTTTTTGATATTGGTCATGCAAAGGCCAATGCCAGATGTTTGACATGCCCATTTGATATGGTGAAGAATTTTAGCTGTGCTGCACATTGCTTGCACGCTAAAAAAAATGTTCTTTTTACAGCCATATGTGAAAGTTCAGTAATTGTTTATCACAAGGAACATAAGGCTTAAAATTACTGATTTGAGGCAATTCCTTTACCTGGTTTGGTGGCCTAGACTCTAATGCATCTAAAAATACTGCAATGAGAGCAAGTCAGAATTCCTTGAGATTCATGTGTTCTTCAGGATTTATTTAATTGAAAATTATAGTGGCATTGACAACTATGACATCTAGGAAATGCCACAATATATGGTGCCACCACTTTTTACTTTTCCTGTCTACTTTAAAGTAGGATTTTAACATATCTATCTTGTTTACATAGCCTATATGTTTATTATAGTCTTTTACCAATGTAGGGCATGATATGGTTAGCAGTGCTTTATCTTTGTTCTTTCGTGATGTCGTGACATCATTCACATCATGGAAATTTGAAAGGAATGACTTCCTGTCTCTTTGTAGTATTATGGGATGAGAGATATATGTTTCCAGAACCTTAAACAGTGGATAAACTTTGTATAGCTTGTCAAATAAGTCTTCTCCCTTTTTTGGTTGCTGGTTATGTCATTCAAATGAATGTTGCCCAGAAGCCATGCAAAACAATTCCAGGACATAATACAGGAGATGTAGCTGTCTCTCATATCTGGATCTGATGACCAGTAGTCTGTATAACTAGGGAGCTTTTTAAAGCCTAACAGTAGACTTATTGCAAAGATTTTTTTTTTTTATTTCTTCTGCATTTGTTGGTTGGAAACACACTGATTCACCCATTTTCTGTGTTGCTTAAAATTTGTTTGATACACGATGTTTAAGTTCTGAAGGAAACAGACAATGAAAAACCTCTAGTGGCAAAGTCACTCCAATAGAGATGTTAGGTCCACTGTAATCAGAAAACTCTTTAGCAGTGTTAGGCACCTGGCACTACAACCATACAATTTCCATCTTTTCTTCAGATTCATAATTTTCAGAAAAGTTAATTCTTCCATATCACACTAGAGCATAGTTCCTTCTAAGATGAGACATGTTTTTTTACTCAAATTTGTAGGTAATTCCTCTTCTGAACTTAAAACATCAACTTCACTGTCACTTTCACATATAATGATTCATCATCACTCAGCAGATCAGCTAACAACATATATACCAATTCATTATTCAGATCACATATATAAAATTACCACGATGTCATGGTTGAGGTTAGGAGATGGCTTGAATGGGTACTTTGCAGTGGTTACAAACTGAAACTACATACAATATTGATAAAACCCCAAAAATTTTAATGTAAAATATATAATATTGAAAAATTAATCTAAAGCTCATAACTAGACTTACCTCCCTAATAAGAATGAGATGTTGTGAAATATACACCCATAAAATGAATAACTGCACAACATACTACTAAACAAAGCCTTACTGGAGCTCCCACAACTCAGAAATGATGAAGAGTGCAATAGACTGTACCTTTAGCAACTAGTGACTCAAAACAACAGTAGAGAACAGAACTAGTTAGTATGCAAGGTGATTATGCCAGGAGACCACAGGTGAGCTGTGCAACTAACTTGAAAAAGGTGGTTTTACAATGAAACCACTAGTAAGCAAAGGGAAAAGAACATTGAAGTAAAAAATGTAAGTATAATGTAATTGTAAGTGTAATGTTGGGCATAAAAATTCTAAGTATCGCTTTCTTTGGAAGGGAAATAAAGCTGTGGGTCCTGTGTCATAAATTTACAGTATGAAAAAGAAACTCAAGTTTGAAAAAAAGAGGCCTCTGAGCAAAATTTGTCCACCGTTTCATACCCTGAAATGAATGGCACACTGATGACCTGAGATTTAAAGAGCATCCTAAATAAACCAAAAAAAAAAAAAAAAATGCTGATGATGAAGGCAACATGCTTCAAAATATGTCCACATAAGTGGAACAAAATTAGTGATATTTGAGTGATTTTCTCATAAAAGTTTCAAATATAAAGATTTTTAATTGTTTAGGACTTACCTCATCCAATCCAGATGAATTGTTGCATTTGAGTGACTTAATCATTTTTTCAATTTCACTAGGAGAAATTGGCCTAGCAGTAAATTTATGATGAAAATTGTGTTTAATTACAGATTTGTTAATAGATCTAGTGCCTTAACTCTTAAATTATTTCTATTTACCCATTTCTCTGCAACTGTTATGAACTGACTATTAAAAGCATTTGCAATGCCAAAGACCATTTTTACAACAACAATGATAATAATTTATAAAAATCAAAAATCAAAAAAACAAATCAATGTTGTTTCATGATGCAAAGAAACAAATCTATATAAATCAAAAAAAAAAAAAATCTACAAGATTAACTAATAGAATATATAACTATAATGACATTTCTGCACTCTAGATAGATGAAAACCTGACCTGGAAACAGTGTATTGTAAAATTGAAGATTAAATTAAACAAGCTATAATTAATCCAGGAATAATTTATGGTTCTTCACCAGCATTTGCCATTTAAGAGGGCTTAGGAAAATCTGGATAAACCTCAGTAAGAGAGGACTGTCCTGGGCATAATCGAAACCCAGACTTATAGGTCCGTGCCTTAATGACCTTGGCCACTTTTGTTGGTTTTACCAACTTATTTGGACATCTTTCAAAGGCTATTGCCTCCATCATCAGTTAGATATGTTTTGCTTTTAGAATTTTAAGAGAAACAACTAGTTTTTAAATATAATGAAAAGTGTAAGAATAAACGATGCAGTGGCTATGATGAAATTCCATACTTTCTTGTAAAGCAGTGTGCAGAATATTTTGTCAAACCCTTGGCAAATATCTGTAACACATCATTTTCAACTGGATGTTTCCCCAAAGCTCTAAAAGTTGCAAAGATTAAATCAATATTTAAAAAAGGGACAAAACGAAAATTTGAAACTGTAGGCCAATATCTTTACTATCTATTTTTTCAAAAATAATTGAAAAACTTATGTATAAGCAACTGGTACCTTTTTTTGGAAAAATATGATATCATCTCACACTCACAATTTGGTTTTCAGAAAAGCAAGACAATAAACAATGCAATATTCTCATTTTGGGTGAATATCTTAAATGCTAAAGACAATAAGGAAAATGTTCTAGGTCTATTTGTAGATCTTACTAAAGCCTTCGATGTGGTGGGCCATGACATCCTGTTAAAAAAGCTGGGAGCTTATGGTATAGGAGGTATTGTAAATGAGTAGTTTGCTACTTATCTTTAATTCAGAACCAAATTTGTACAAATAAATGGATTGCAATCTGCTCCCCTGTTTATCAAGTTTAATGTACCACAAGGTTCAATACTGGGATCAGTTTTATTTATAATCTACATTAATGATCTACCAACACTGCTCACCTGCTAACATGGTTCTGTTTGCAGATGATGCCAATCTTATATTTAGGAACCCTAGTAAAGTTACCTTGCAATCACATATCAATGATACACTGCAAAATTTAGATAATTGGTTAAAAGCTAATAAGTTAATATTAAACAATGACAAGACAAGCTATATATTTCAATAAACATACTTCACTTAATAATTCATGTAGCATAGAAATTGAAAATACATCTATAAAAAATCTAAGTACTACAAAATTTCTAGGTATCGCAATTGACTCCAACTTATCTTGGAATGATCACATTCTTACCTTATGTAATAATTTAAGCAGAATATCCTATGCAATGCACATATTAAGTAGGAGCTGTAATAAAGATACTTTAAGAATAAGCTTTGGCTACATATACTCTAAATTAGCTTATGGTATACCCTTCTGGGGAGTAGCAAGTTTGTCAGCTATGGTTTTTAAATGGCTAAAGAAAATATTACGAATAATGCAGCAATTACCATCTCATGCTCCTAGTAGACCAATTTTTAAGGAATTAAATATTCTATCATTAACATCCATATATATATATTAGAAATTGTATCTTTTATGCATAACAACAAACAACTTTTTAGGAACAATGAAGATTATCATGTGCATCACACTAGATCTGCTCGTCAAATTCACCTAAAACATCACAGACTTACACAAAGCATTAATTATGTGATACATAGGGTTGTAATTCTATACTATAAAATACCTGAATCATTTAAAAGCACTTCAAGCATAAAATTTAAAAAATGTGTTTAAAACTTACTGTTAAAGCATCATTTTTATACTGTAAAGGAATTCTTAGAAACTAAGTTATAGTTAGTTATGTATATTTAGAAACTAAGGTATAGTTAGTTATGTATATATGTATATAAATCTTGTAGTTATATTTTGACGAAGTCAAATGTGCAAACTGTACATAAATTGGTGCATAAAAACTTTGAACCTTGAATCTTGTATAATGTGAAAATGTTCATAGTTTAGTAAAGTATGGAATAATATTTTGGGGAAACATATGAGCTAGTCAAACTCTTTATAGATTACAAAAAAAGAATTATTTGCGTTAGATTAAAAATGAAAAAAAATGAAACTTGCTTTTAATAAATTAAAAGTTATATATAAAATAACAAGAACTACAGAAGCAGAAATAAATAAAACACTTAGTCACACAAATTTTGCTATATTATTTTGAACAGTTTTGAAGAAGAACACAATCTGTTTGAAATATAGTGAATTGTGTGACTATTTAACTATTTTATCTCTCTGTGTGTGGGTGGGTGTGGGGGTGGGGTGGGGTGGGGTGGGGTGGGGTGGGGGTGTGTGTGGGTGTGTGTGTGTGTGTTTTTTTTTAATTTTTAATATTCATTAAAAAACACAATGCATATTCATCAACACTACAGAAGCAGAAATAAATAAAACACTTAGTCACACAAATTTTGCTATATTATTTTGAACAGTTTTGAAGAAGAACACAATCTGTTTGAAATATAGTGAATTGTGTGACTATTTAACTATTTTATCTCTCTGTGTGTGGGTGGGTGTGGGGGTGGGGTGGGGTGGGGTGGGGTGGGGTGGGGTGGGGGTGTGTGTGGGTGTGTGTGTGTGTGTGTTTTTTTAATTTTTAATATTCATTAAAAAACACAATGCATATTCATCAACAAATACATAAGTACATATAATGAATATAAATATCATAAATAATATGTATTCTATATCAAATTGGACTGATTAACAGAACAATAAAAAAAGCACTGTTATTACTATCGTTTAAAATTATTTCTAAATCATGTAGTGTACAAAATCTTAAATGCTATATGATAATATGTATGTAAAATTTGTTTTTCTTTTATTTTATGAGATTAGCTCCCATACACAAATGAATTAATGCCTAATTACCTTAGTATTGTAACTTTCTTCTGATATTCTTACATACTATGTACATGGGATAAATGCACCTCAAATTGTAGCATTTGAATTCTTATTTTTTAACAAAATTATTATTCCATTCACACATAAGAATATTACTTTAATTCCACTATTTAACTTAAAAAATGGCATTATGAATATGCAAATGATCTAGATTATAGGTTCAAAACTAATCCTGCAAAAATCATGTACTGTACAAAATCTGAAATGTTGTATGATAATATATATATATTTTATTTTTCAAATGAGATTAGCTCCATACACAGATGAATTCATGCCTGTTACCTTAGTATTATAGCCCTCTTCTGATAATCTTACATACCATTTACATGGAATAAATGCACCTCAAAATGTAACATTCTTTATTTTTTAACAAAAATTTTCATTCACACATAAGAGCATAACTTTAATTCTGCTATTTAACTTAAAAAATGGCATTATGAATATGTAGATGATAGGCTCAAAATAATCCTATAAACATTCAAATCAATAGCCTGTGCAAAAATTCTGAACAACCAGGAATCATTGATTGTGGCTTGTCAATTCATTGCTAGGAAAAGCGTAAGAGTTTCATCAATATTGCTCACCATCATTGTTGCAATTTTTTGTTTTTACAATTAATAATCAACTTCCCATACCAATTTTTGTAAACATGCATTTCTTGTACATGAAATGTGTCATCTAGTATTACCACTGACTTGCTGAACCTTGGTTCAGTCCACAACATTCTTTTCACCGGGGATGGTAATGTGAACACTTACTGTGCACATTTTAGTATATCAAAATGCCTTCTGAAGTAGTATTAATTTCTGGGTAGCAAATATTGTAACATTAACAAGTGCCTCATATCTTACCTAGGTTAATAACTTATTGCCATTTTATTTATATATATAACTCATCATCAAGTGCAGTACAATACATGACCATAATGTAAAAGCTGCTATTGACAATCAAAGATTTAGAAAATTACAGCAGCAAGCAAGCTATACAGGACAGCATATTTAAATATAACCAGTAAAAGGTAAAAAGTATTTACAGCAAATGGAAAATACACAACATTTGCCATAACTATTATGCAGTCATCACCACATATTTTTCATTAGATCCAAGTACATAGGAGATTTTTTCTTAGTTTGATGAACCCAATGTGCTTCAGGTCTATTTATTACCATCATACAAAAGTGCATATATTTTCAAAATGTTGATTACCTTGTTTTCTGACTGCACATCACTATTTTACGAATTCCTCCAAATTGAGTAGTTTTAGTCAACGGCTCAGTGAGAATACATGAACTGTGCGTGTGTGTATAATTCCTTTTTGGAGGAGTCCCACGAATCCGTGCAACCTTCAAAAAGAGAACGTACCAAAATTATATTGTGTTAGTACAGAATAATATTTACTTCCTTGCACTTTATCCAAAGTTCAAATTGCCTTATATTCTAGAGTGCTTTAAGACAAATAAAAAATTGGCACATGCTTATTCAGCTGTGATTTTCCTGGCTAACTTGCTAATTATAAAGTTTGTTGCTTAGGGTCTTTCATCTCAATCATCTAACAATAATTTTTAGAGCAGCTTGATGAACTTCATATGATTCAAATAATAAATAGTAGGCTGTCCTAAGCACATTTGGTGATAGAAATCACACAGCACAAAGTTGATCTTTTATTCAAATCACCATATTACCATCCTGAAGATGTTTGCAGTCAGCATGTGATGTTAAAGAAAAGTATAATGGATATTAATATGTGTGTGTATGCGAATGTATGTAAGTGTGAGCATGCGTGCCCGTGCACATATGAAAAGGGACCACCTCAAGGTTTTTAATTTACAAGATCATCACAAAAAACAAAGGTGGAGCATAAATGGGTCACTTTCATCTTTGTGTGCCATCACTATCTTTAGAGTATACTGTCTGTGCATATATGTTAAAGTTGTATATCAACAGAATCAACTGAAATGTTTGATTATTAAGCAACAGAAAACGGACCATTTCATAGTTCATAATGCTTGCATTGCATAAACATACCTCAGCTCCCTTTTACTGAGTCATGTTACACGTTTATCTTATCGGTATTAGTCAACTTTGTTAGTAGACTTTCCAGTGTCATCAGTATAGTTCTGCAATTATTTCAGTGTTGTTTTTAATAGATTTATATTACAATAATGATACATCAAAATTTATTGTTAAACCATTAAAATATTAATTAATTCATTCTTTCATCAATTAATTAATAACGAATGATCCAACAGTTGAACTTTAGCCTGGCTGAAAATGGGAACTAAATGTTCTGGAAACCTGTTCCATACATTTATGAAATGTAAGTGAAGCTTTAAGAGTGTGTAGCTCAACTGAATCATACAATGATATTAATTAACATTAAAATATTATTCACATACTCATATCATCCCAAAATATTCAGTGCTCCTTTACCAAGTGAAAGTAATTTATCTAATAGTGTTTTTGATAATAACAATTCAGATATTTCTGATAATGAAGAGAGGGCTTCCAAAGAAAGCTGTGACAGTGGTAATGATTTTCTTTTTTTTGATTGATTTATTTATGGACGCTCTTTAACAGCTCAGGTCATCAGCGTCCCATTCAACTCAGGGCATGAAAAGGCCGACAAATTTTGCTCAGAGGCCTCTCTTTCAGGCTTGAGGTTCTTTTTCGTGCCGTAAATGTACGACACGGGGCCCACGGCTTTACTTCCTTCCGAAGGAAGCCATACTTACGATTTTTACGCCCGAAAAAATCCATCGATCCTGACCGGGTTCGAACCCGCGATCTTGGGTACAGGAGGCAAGTATGGTAACCACTACACCACCAGGACCGACAGTGGTAATGATGTAGAGAGAAGTATGTTAATGATGTTCCCCATGTCCAGACAACTTCCAAATTTTCAGGAAAGGTTAAAGAATTTATAAAGAAGGGTTGTGGGAGCAATTAAATTGTAGTACACATTTCTCAGAGAACTCCTTTCTTCATGATTAGAGTGCAAAGAACTTGATTTTTATTGCAGTGAACATATTAATTACCATCAATATTGGGTGTAATGAACATATTAATGTGGAACCAATCAACTATAAGCAAGAAATATAAAAAACAGGAAAGAAAAGAAATGTACACTCAGTATCAATAGAGGAGTGGGAATTTGCCGAAATTATTTTGAATTTGTGTTTGCTTTGGACATGAAAAAATTAAAAATCTGAAGCAATGCTTCAAGAAGGAAGGAGAGAAACCTAAGGTTCACAAAAATGTTTCTCGAACAAATAATTTAAAATCCAATTCTTTTGATGCCTGCCAGAATGCTGTAAACTTTATTTGCATTTACAGTGAAGTGAACACACATGTCTTGCCAGGATGTATTCCTACAAAATGAAGAACTGAATTAATGTTACTTCTGACAAGTATGACTAAGAAGTATATTCATGAATTGGACCAAGACAGTTGTGAATCATAAAGATATGTTCCTATAAGTTAAATATGGTGGACGTTTGTAACAGTGATGTTTAGTATAAGTTTAGAATAACTGAGTCAACTTTGTAACACTTACATCACTAATAGTTTTTAAAAGAGGAAAACTAAGTTTCTGGAGCTAATTGCTCCTATCAGCAGTTCCAGTTCGACTGCCGGCCTTGTTCTTTGTGTGGTTTGGTTTGTCTATGGTGGCGGTTGGATGAACTTCTGTATTAAGACGTCACTTGGTGGGATTTCAAAGTTGAAAACGCTACATTTGTTCTTCCAGATATAAATGTTTTCCCAGACGGCGAGTTCTGTTTTCCCTGTAATGTTTTTAAGTAGTTTGGGATTGCTGTTTATATTATGTTTTTCATTCCAAAAATGCCAAGCTACTGCTGATTTTTCTTCCTGTCTTTGTTTTATGTTCCTGATGTTCTTTTGCTCATGTTTTTATGTTTCTTTTAGCCTTTCCTATGTAAATTTTTTCACAATCGATACATTCCATCTGATATATTCCTGATTTGTTCTCTTGAGGAATGTCCTCTTTTAGTTTAGAATTTAGTATATTTTTTATGGAGTAACTGTTTTTTGGAGCTAAAATAATGTTTTGTTTTTTGAAAATCTTTTGGAATTTGTAGAAGGTTAATGGATGGTATGTCAATTTTTGGTACATTCTATTTTCTTCCTTGTTGGGAATAAGAGTACTGATGTCTTTGATTCTTTTTTTGTTCCTAGCTCTGTTTATTTTCTTATATACCATTTCTTGTTTGAAACCATTTTCTATAGCTATGTTTATTATATTGCTCAGTTCTAAATCATATTCTTCTTTGTTCATGGGTACATTTACCAATCTGTAAGCGAGACTATTTAGTACTGCATGTTTATGAGGAACTGGGTTATAACTGTTATATTTAATGTAGCTATTAGTGTGAGTAGGTTTTCTACATATGCCAAATGTTAAGTGGTTTTTTAACTTAATTATTTTAAGATCCAAGAAGGGTCCATTGCATTTTCTTTCCATGGTGAATTTTAATGATTCTTCTTGTAAATTCAGTAACTTTAGTGCATCTTCTAGATGTTTTTCTGGAACTATTGCAAAGATGTCGTCAACATAGTGATACCATGCCTTGAACAATCAGGGGAAACCCTCGTGATTCTAATTTCTAATGCACTCATGAAGAGATCCGCTAATAATGGTAATAATGGGCTACCTATTGTTAAGCCAGAATTTGTTTATAATATTTTTCATTGAAAGTGAAGTAATTTTGCTTTATGCACAGGTTAGTTAAAGTAATGTATTCTTCAGTTTCTTCTATTGTTTTCCCTGCTTTTAGCAACCAATTTTTTATATAGGTGTGTAGATTTTTTGTAGGGATGCTTGGAAAAAGAGCTGTGACATCATTTTTGGAATGAAAAACATAATATAAACAGCAATCCCAAACTACTTAAAAAACATTACAGGGAAAACAGAACTCGCCGTCTGGGAAAACATTTATATCTGGAAGAACAAATGTAGCGTTTTCAATTTTGAAATCCCACCAAGTGACGTCTTAATACAGAAGTTCATCCAACCGCCACCAGAGACAAACCAAACCACCATGAAGAACAAGGCCAGCAGTCGAACTGGAACTGAAGATGGGAGCAATTAGCTCCAGAAACTTAGTTTTCCTCTTTTAAAAACTATTAATAATGTAAGTGTTACAAAGTTGACTCAGTTATTCTAAAAATGTTCCTATAAGTTTATCTTCATGATATGCTACTTGGTGAGTGTTCTGTAGTAACATCTCAATATGGAAAGTAAAGATTGATCTTTGTAGTACTTACAGAAATAATCAGACAGCTATAGGAAAACTTGTTACAATAAGGATCTTCTTCTTCAAAATTCAGCTGATCACTTAAATCATGTTAAAGAGCAGCATGCTGCTTATCAGATACAATTGAGAAATTCCATGAGAGCATCCAAAAACTGGATATTGCTTTCAATTTGGGACTTCATGGACATAACACTTATAATGATGGTACAATGCACTACAGCTTTGATTTTGCACAACAGATACATCTGCCCTACGATCCACAACAAGTAGGACCCATCTACTTTCTTTCTGGTACAAATTAAGTCTATTTAGTGTCACCTACATGCCCTTAAATATATTTTTACTATATGTGATTCCAGAAGCCTGTATAGCTGGTGAAGGTATCAATACAATCATTTCTCTGTTACATGACTTCCTTCAAAATGTTTTGCTAGGAGAAGAAAATGTTGATTCTTTTAGACAACTATAAAATAAATAAAAATAGTACAATTATAATGTATCTAATGTGGCCAGTGCTGATAAACAAGGATAAGAGTTCCAGAATTTATTTCCTTCCTGTAAGACACCCAAGTTCAAATCTAACCTATATTTTGGCTGTTTTAACAGGACATTTCACAAGAATGTATGATCAATCATAGATGAAGTAATAAATTTGGGAAGGAAAAGAAGCAGTCAGTCTACAAATTCATTGTTCCTATAGCAAAGAGAACGGAATCAGGAATCTGGTACTGTTATTGTTCCAACCTATGACTGACAAAATAAACTACAGAAAGGAATAAGAAACACCAAATTTGACAAGAATGCATCATCTCAAAATAAAAAAAAAGAATGCCTCTGATGTATTTATATATTAATTTTTTTAAATAAGTGAATTACAACATTACTAGTGACCTACCCTCTAACTTCAGAGAACCTACTGAAATTATAAAGTCTGCAGGAGTTAGCTTGGATTGATTGATGTGCCTTTATGAAAAAATTAGAACTTACGCACCAGCAGAGAACCAAAATTAATGTGCCCTCTTCTTATTTCACTTACAAGATCAACAACTTTAATTCCAATGTTGGGCATAAAACTCCACCACCAACCACATCTGACATAAAAACAGCTCCTTCAAAGGCAGCTGATGCAAAAAAATTTAAAATTAGCAAAACCAAGAAAATTTTCTCCTAAAAAGAGGTCTCGTTCATTTGTAATACTGTATGGATATTGGACATAGAGAGCAGACAGTGAAGAGTCATTACGTCTGCCCAATTCACAAACTTGAATGAAATAGCACATGAGTGCAGTTTAAAGTTCTAACACAGTGCATTGTAGTAGTGTGCCAAGAATTAAAATAATTTTTTTTTTTCCAAAGTTAAAAATGATGTGGTCCTATTGTTTATTTATTACTGCAAACATATGTAGCATATATTATTGGTTATCTGTGTGGAAAAAAAAAAACATTAGTGAGCATGAAAAAGCTGTCACCAGCTTAACTTTGAAATAGATTAGCAGATATTGGCAATTACATCTGCTATATTTTTTAAGATCCATACTATAAAATCAGATTTTTATGCTATCAATATTATATTGTTTATTTTTATCATTGAAAATGCTTAGAAATCATATTTTTCATTTTAATTACTTCAAATACATATCAAGGAATACTGAAACACCAATAACTCAAAGTCACAAGTGTTCCCTTTTCATGTGCTTGCACACATACATATGACAGATTGTTTCATTTTAACTGAATTATATGATCTCATCATATAAGTATCAGGTTCAAAGAAAAAGAAATGTAGAACCACTAAATTTTCACTTGCATAAGAATTTAAGGGCAGGGGCTGCACTGTATCTTTAACAAATTGCATTAATCCTTCCAAATTCTGCATAAAAAATGGAAAATTTCCTACAATATTATTTTAATATATTATTCAGCTAAAGTCAATATGAGTATATTATTCATAAGGCTCAAATTACTTTTAGCATTAATTTGCTCTTATATTATTAAAATAATTATGTACACTCATATTTCCACAAAATATCATCTGGCACCATGGCCTAGCTGTCTTCCACCAAGACAATCTGAACATAGGCCTAGTGGCTGTATGGGTAGTTTCTCCTGCTACTCATTTTGCCAGCTCTCATTTCCATCAACTAATACAATTTAATAGTCTGAAGCAATATATCTTCACTATAAAATGAACTATATAATAGGTTGGCATTAGACATATCATAAGACACTTAACTTTAATAAATTGTACATATGGAGATGTAGACAATGGAGTGGTAATACATAAGTGTAGCACTTAACTTTAACTTACTCCTTCAACCTTTCCTTATATTATCCTAACAAACCAGTAAATTATATGCACTCCATTATAACTAATTTAAGATCTGAAGAATGTAATGTTAGTATATAATAACATTCATGTCCAATGCAATGGCATGCAACTGAAGTCTTTCAATACATCAAGTTGGCAATGCATATTCTGTCTAAATGAGAGGAGGAGGGAGGAAAGATTACAGACCCAAGTGGCACCAAAACATAAAAAAATCCATCTAGCTGATCTTTGAAACAAAATCAATTCTACTCAGTCTGAGGCTTTTGGTTTTTTATTTGTTACAGTTTAACATCCCTCATAACAATGAAGATCAGATACAATGAATGAATGTTTGATGAAATAAGTATGTAAATGAGCTTGAAGTCTGCAATGCTTAAAGTTACCTGGCATTCACCTTTACACAGTAAAGAAAAAATCTGGTAAAACTTTATTGAGGTAAATGAACTTATGGGATTTTAACACAGGACTTTCATAATTGAAAGCATACATGCTGACCACAAGACCGCAGTGGTGGTTGAGGCTTTTGGTAAAACAACATATGTAATGGACAGTAATATAAGTATGAGTCATTTTGCACCAAGATGTTACAACATATTTCTTTCCTTGAATATGGTGAAACACTCACAAACTGTTAACCTTCATCATGCTTAATTTTGCTATTACACCATCCTGCGACAACAGACACTATGGCTAGTCATTGCACTGATTGAAGAGAAAGTAATGAGCACTGCTAGTGCTGGAGCATGCTATGGTGTGCATCCAAGAATAGCATTTTGTGAATGGAAACATTATCAACAAGAAGGATAGCAACATAGGTGGCCAAGGTTTTAAGGTACAAACTTGTGGACAGCAAGTCTGCAGTTTGATTCCTGCCAGGACCATACTGCCTGACTGAGCTTTTTCTGGGTTTTCCTCATTCTTCATCAATGATAAATTCCAGGGAAGTACCCTAAAACTTAGTTCTGGAATGCTTTTTTCTTCCATAAATATCTTTTCCCAATTTAACATTTCATCTCATGTAACATCAATGTCCACTCCATAATGGATATTAAACACTAATAAAAAAACAGGATATTTAACAAGAAAACCTGTGGATGGATGACACACATTTCTACTATAGAAATAGAATGCTGCTAGACAATACCAAGCACCACTGCAAAAATCTTAAGCATTCATGCTAGCTTTCCAGCATTACAAGACACATGACGGACCTTTGTTTTCTTATGAAATCTGATAACATAGAACCACAGAGAGCAGCTATAAAAGATGAAACAATGCATATTGCCAGGAGTATGTGAATATTCATGGGAAAATGGAATCCTTTCAGATGATAAAGTCATCAGTGATCACCATTCATCATTATGAGGTTCCTGACAGTATATCCTTGTAGTATCCAGAATACATAGTGGACATATCTCTGATGATCTATGGAGGTAGATTTCTAGGCTAAGAGAGGAACTTCTGCATAAAAATTAAGTTCATTTACCATTTATGACTTCTCAGCGACTAGAAATTGTTACCCAGGTCGAATGAAAGGATAAATTTTCAGCAAGTAATTAAGCAATATTGTTTTAAATAAAAGTAATGCATTTTAGGTATAAGCTATGTAGCTCATTCTTTAAAATCCTCATAATTGTTCTTCTGATACCTACAGAGGTATTTCCTTTTGCTTTTGTATAGAATATGTAAGTCACACTTGTCTACAGATATTCACATGAGTGTTACAAGACCGCCACGGGTGGCCGAGGTCGTTAAGGCACGGACACGTGAGAGGATGGTCTGGGGTTCGAATCCTACCAGGACTGTCCTCCTGGACTGAGGTTTTTTCCAGGTTTCCCTCAGTCCTCATAAATGGCAAATGCCGGGGAGGTACCCTAAACTTAGGCCTGGAATGATTCCTTCCTTAAAAATAAATCCTTTCCCAATATTTCATTTCATCTCATGTATCATCAGTGTCCATCGCCTGTGGTGCCTCTGTAGCAAAAACTCATGTTAAACACATTCATTCATTTGAGTGTTACAAATCAATTAACTTTGTTGTATACATATATTTTTAAAATTAGTAAAAAGTTAAATTAAATTTTTTATTCATGTGAACATTATCAAGATGATTTTTATGCCCCCTTTTACTTCTGAGGCATCACAGGCAATGGACACTGATAATGTATGAGATGATATTATAAAGCCCAGGCCTTAGTTTAGGGTATCTCTCCAGCATTTACCATTTATGAATGAGGAAATCCTGGAAAAAATCTGTCAGAAAGGATGGTCCAGGCAGGAAATGAACTTAGAATTTGTGCCTTAATGATCTCAGTCACCCATGACATTCATGAAGATGATCTTATATGATCCCAACCCAATGAAAAATGTTTGGGATGAAGTGTGATACATAATAAAGTCCTGAATGTCTAAAGTGCCCACAGTCAAGGGAAATCACGTTGAGTTTTTTGGGACAATACAGTTTCATTAAGTTGTTACATGCAAAGGTTATTGACTTTCATGAGGGAAAGAATGAACACAATTATAAGATATGATGGCACCTGGAACACTTACTTATTAAATCAATAAAAACAAATGCTAAGTAATAATTCCCTTTCATTCTATTATTTCTTTATTATCACACCTCCTGTCCATTTAACAATAGATATAATTGTGACAGCTCAATTACAACCTTATGCTATTAGTTAGGATGTTAACACTCTTTTTTTAAAACAAAGGCATTTGTGATTAATTTATCTATTATGAACAACCAAATGAAATGAAATGTAAATTATATCTAATCTGTCGCCTAACACACTCTTGCAAAAACATCAACCTTTAACAAGCTTCACTGTGTGAGTTCCAACAGAATTTTTTAAAAATATTTTATTTTTCGAAAGTTCTTAAATGAACCCAATGAAAGTTTACTAGTTGTCCCCTAGTTTAGTTAAACCTTCCCATGTACGTAGGGATGGTTTGCTGCCTCTGTTTCTATTTTGCAGAATGGCTTGCCAGGAGATATATTGCCAACTTAATGGAGGAGAAAACTTTACCACTATATCAGACAAAATATTTGCATGGGACTGTATATGCTGAATGTTGTCATGAAACTTTGTATACATAGGTTAGCAAGCTAAGTTATTTAAAACTATATACTACAATTTACATGGACAATTTAAGAAAGAAAAACATATTTTTGTTTTGAAGCAATCTCGGCATGGGTAAACAATTTCCGTAACCTTAGCTAATATTCTGTAAAATTCTCATGAACATCAAGATAACAATCATCTCTATTAATGAATACAAAACTAAGTAGTGGCTTTTATGTGAACTACATCACTATTCATAAATAATTATTAGTACTGCAGATAGAGGGGATTTTATTATCTATAAGATAATATAAAATTGTAAACATTAGGATTAGAAAGAAACTAATTTGCTATTCAAATCGTTATGTACATTTTGATATTTTCATATAATAAATGAAGGATCTAGTACTAAGATAAATTATATGGAAAACTGTAAATATAAATAGAAAGTAGTTTCTATTATAATTAAACTTATATCTTGATGTGTCCACATCTTTTTTATGATATAAAGGAGGAACTTGAATATGTAGATTCAAGAAAATATAAAGTAAATATGTCTTACATATTTATTATCATGAATATTTAGGTTTGTTTTACTCTGACAAAATAACCCTTTTATTTGCATTCATAATTCCTAACAGGCTAGCAAACATTTACAGTTCAGTGATATGCTTATAACCTTAAAATTAATCTATGAGCTACAATGCTGCATGGAAGAATTTTGTGACTTTTGGTAAAGCAAGCAAGCAAAGCAAAGCAGGAGTTCAGTTGTGTGGGCTACTGTGACAGTAGACTTATGGAAGACAGATGGCTGGTACATTTGTTCTGTTTCTATGCTGATGCTACCTGTGAGATAGGTACTATTGTAAATAAAATCATCTTATTTTAAAAACCATTGTAAAGTTATACAGATTTCTCAATGTTATGGGAAATTTGGCAAACTGTTCTTTTTTCTATAATTATTTCATCTTCCAATTAGAAAATTAATATATATATCAGAAGACGTAACTTTAATAATAGAAGATACCTTAGTGAAAATTGTTAGAATGCAAGAAGACCATGATCCAGTTTTAAAAATGTAAAAAATCACATATATGCAAATTCATTTCTAGATTTAGCAATACTCTTGATTCTATTCCTTTCATGTATTTTAACACACATGAATTTTCAAATAAATTTTGCAGTACACCAATAGGGGCATACCACAAAAAACTGAAAAAGTGTAGGTGATAAGTCCATGAGACATCATTTAGCTGCTAATTCTCTCAACAATTTGCTAATAGCTGTTGTAAGTATGAACTTATACTCTTGAAGCTGTTAACAGTGAAGTACTAAAATAAAGTTGATATAGAGTTGGTTTGGTGGCACTTATAACTTAAATTACTTGATTTTATATGAACATGTTTCAGCAATATTCACTCCCATAATCAGCAGAAGATTATTAAAAACCAAATAAGTAAAGTACAAGTGCCACCAAGCCAACTCTATATCAACTTTAACTGTTGGGAGCTTTCTTGGCATTTTTAAGCTTAACAAAACTTTTCATCATTCATCATTACGAAAAACAACAAAGAAATTTATTGGTCAATACCCTTTAAACCAATTTATGTCAAAAAAAAAAAAAACTGCTATGGCCAATCGGTTATATACTTATAGAAACACCCAATTTATTTTTCCATCTCATTTTGAGTTGGTCCTGGAAGTGTAGTGGTTACCATACTTGCCTCCTAAACCCAAAACGCGGGTTCGAACCCGGCCAGGACCGATGAATTTTTTTGGGCGTAAAAATCCTAAGTATGGCTTCCTTCGGAAGGGAAGTAAATCCGTGGGTCCCGTGTCGTACATTTGCGGCACGAAAAAGAACCTCAAGCCTGAAAGAGAGGCCTCTGAGAAAAATTTGTCGGCCGTTTCACGCCCTTAGTTGAATGGGATGCTGATGACCTGAGATGTTAAAGAGCGTCCATAAATAAATCAATCAAAAAAAAAAAATTCATTTTGATGTTTGTAGTTACAAATCAACAAATGGGGGAGTTAGAAACCATAGAATTTTTTTTTCTTTTGTAATCGTTAAATCTGCCATACTAATTGCCATAGGTCTTCAACAAATGTGGGAATTAGAAGCTGTAGAATTTTTTTTTCTTTTGTAAGCATTAAATCTACTATACTAATTGCCATAGGTCTTCAAAATGATGGATAGGTGAATTAATGATGGTACAAATGAAACTGGAGTCTGCTGATGCCTGAGGTTACCTGCCACTTGCCATTTAAGGATCAGGAAGGCAGCTTGTCCCTATCAGGAATTGAGCCTGGATCTACCAGTTGTTAAACAGACACTGCTGCACCATATCAGTGGACTGTGGTGCTGGTAGTTTTAAGGTGCATAAACTGCAGTGGTTTAACTGTAGAATGCTAATGCATCACAATTGTTACAATGACAGTGGCAAAGTTGCTTGCAGAATGATCTCCCACACTTTATCACTGTAACTTTTAGAAGCTTCATTGTTGGACGTGACCAATCAAATGTGTACATTTTCCTGTCATTTCTTTATTAGTATAGCAACATAGCACAGTCTCTGGAGTCAGTCATAAATTTTACAAGGAATTAGTAATAGTGCACAATATTTTTATAAAGGTAAGACTGCAATAGTTCTCCTTTTTTGTTTTGTTTTATATTTTGTAAAGTAAACATTAATTTACTAATAGAGAATACTATTTTAATTTAGAATGCCAACAACTAATGACCAGAAGTTTGAATAAAAAATACTGAAAATATTTACAGAGATGAAAAGTGAAAAAGACAATGATGGTAATTCTAAAGATGAGGACAGCAAAACCGAAGATAGAATTGAAGAAGAATCCATTTTTCATGACAAAGTTAGTGGAAATGACTGTGCTTCTGAAAACAAACAACTGGATACAACACCAATGCTTGTAAATGCAATAATACATCCAGGTAAACCATCATTACTAGGGAAAAATGGACATCATGATTGTCAGTTTGACCAATACAAGCTGCTACTTGCACTCCAACTGGAATATAGTTCACTTCTTCATTTCATTTCAGGTCCAAAGAACAGTGCACAAAATGTGTTCTGCCCTTGGAATTTAACTTACTTATTGCTGATGACATGATGAATATGGATAGACACTCAGATTCAGAAATTAATGTAAAAATATGAAAATATGGCACAATGAATAGTACAGTTTCAGAATTGTATAGAAATGAATTAAATGCTTTGAAAGACAATCTTTTTAACTATGAGAATTATGTTCAATTACAAAGTGTGTGGAGATAGATATAGAACAATGAATGGTTTGGGAGAGTTTTGTCGATAATTGCAGAAACAGCTATAAGCTTACATTACAATTGACAAACAACTCTTGGAATTTAGAACAGATGTCCCTTCAGAATGTATATTCCTAATAAGCCTTCTAAATATGAGAAAAAAATGTAATGGCTTGTGACATATTCATATACTTCATATTTGAAGCAGCTCTGTATATAGGAAAAAAGCACAGAAACTCATCGTTTGCTTCTGGGTGAATACTACATAAAAGAACCAAAAGTATCCATAGAAGCAACTAAAATGTAACTGTAAGCAATTGGTTCACACCTGAAATTAACAGCCAATCTCATAGAAAATCTATTCAATCTAACTCTTGTTGGCACAAGATCTAACAAGAAAAAAATGTCACCTGAAATGCTGTGCCTAAAATTCAGGAAGATTGGAACATCAAGGATTTGTTTTGGTGAAAATAAAACACCTGTTTCCTACAAGCCTAAGCCAAACTAGAATGTGCTCCTAATTTCAACAACACATACCCCTGCAGCAAAACAATAAACAATCAATTGTAGAATTCTATAACTCCACTAAGGGAGCAGCAAACACTCTTGACTAAATGTGCCACAACCACTGCACCAGTCGAAAAATGAAGCATTGGCTTTTGCGAGTTCTATGGAATCATGAACATCTGAACCTAAATTCTTGCATTATCCTTACTTACAACATGAGAAAGAGAAATAACAAACCCATGACCACAATGAGTTACCTCATTGCCCTGTCTGAACAACTAATGACTCCATGGCTTCAGCATTAACTAACATTGAAAAATCTTCCAAGATCATTGCAACAATCAATTACTGACATCCTGAGGAGTGGAATTAGAAGTTCCTCAAGAAACCAACAGAATACACAGTATGCAGAATCTGTCCCCCAAGCAAAAGGAGAATGACAATGAATTACTGTTTGGGATATACCCAGAAGTTCTGCTGTGAACAAAGAGCCTTTATGTGTACATCATGTATGGATTGATCATGTGTTATTCAACTGAACATTTACATTTATCATACAAACAAGAGAAAAGCATTTAATATAATTAAAAAAATTTTGTAACATAAGTGTTCTTGTGTTGTAAGTTGCAATTTTATTACAGGTTTTCAATAATTGCCGATAAGTTCATTTAAAATGAAGGTATATTCAAATAATAGACACTTTACACAATCCCACAGTTTGTCTTGTTATATTGCTAAAATAATAATAATAATAATAATAATAATAATAATAATAATAATAATAATAATAATAATAATATAAAATTTATGGCACATTAGTGATAGCTGATGGATCTCCTGCAGCTTGTTAGAGTTCTAGGGTTAACATTAAAAGCATTCTCTGCTACTAAGAGAATGCCATTATAATATTATGCATTCACAAATCCTAGCTGCTTACAAATACAAGGGAAGTGGTATATGTCTACTAACAAGGAATTTTGGACACACTAGCTCTGTAGATCCTTACTATGTGCACAATAAAAATAAAGACACTGATGGCCATTAAACTAAAAAAGAATTTATAAAGGCATATCAATAATTATTTAAATAAATGAAGAGAGACAATATAAATACATTAAAGCTCTAAATACTCTTAATTAATCCTTTATATAATATATTCTGTTATAACCTTTCTGACAGTGAGTGAAAATACAGGGAGTTTAATTGGAATTTGTTTAAATGCAACATAGTATTTTACATAGGTATTCTTTTAAGAAGGTTACATAATAGTATATTCTATTTATGTCTGCCTGTAATTTCTTCACAGCTCTTTTACCTGAGCAAGATCTTTCCACATCATTTCCTGATGAGCAGTGTAGAAATTCTCAGTAGCACCATTCAAAAAACTTCTGGAGGCACTTCTCAACCACCAAATGAACATCATGAGCATATGCAGAAATATACTTCAATATACTATATAGTAATATAACCCACTCTTTGAAACCTGTCTCTGAATTTAACAAATAGAATTTCACTTGACTGACAAGTATTATATATAAGTAAAAGTTTGATTGTGGCTGTTATTACATGAAATGCTCAAAGCAAAATTCTTGGGTGTAGGCTTTTCAGATTTATCTTTCGAAGCTCAGCAAGCAACCTTTAACAAAGAAACAACAAAACAACAAAATGAAACAAAAACACATAGAACTCTAAATGAAGTGATGTAAACTAATGAGAACTTAAAGAATAAAATAAAATTTTAAGAAACTGAAAGCAAATAAATAAGCACTATCAACTATAAATCATAGACATGTGCTGCCCTCTGTAAATGTACTGTTAAGCTCTCTGCATATTTTGCCATTCCAGCCTTGAACCTCTTTTAGAAGTACCTGAATTTATACCATAATTTTATAGTGTTATAATATTATCACTACCCATATCACCTGTGAATTTCTTAAAAATATTGAAAACTGTTTATTTAGTTTTAAAATTTAAAAAACAGCTAATAATAATTGAGGATTAATTTCTCAATTCAGTAGCACCAGCAGTAAGAAATACTGTCTATTTCAGAATGTACTATATCTGATAGATCATTTGCACTAACAAAACCATTTTATGAAACACTGAATGATTAGATAAAATGTCACAAATATACAGGGGTGCTATATTCCATTAATGTATTACAACCCATATTATTAGGTAATTTAACTTATTCATTCAGATATATGTTAAAAGGAATCCTTTATAGCAAAATGCCAGCAAAAACTGTAATAAAGATTAGAAACATTACTTCAGGTAATGTAATAAAATGGTTGGATTTAATGTAGTGAGGATATGTAGTAATTCCCATTAAAAAAAAAAAAAAGTAGTCAGTAGCCTCATAATCTCCATAGTAACTAAAACCGTTTATTTGCCAGGTATAGAGTCCATTGCCATGGCTCACATGGTAGCACATCTGCTTGTCAACTGACAGGCCCAGGTTCCATCCTCAGTCAGGACATGTTGCCTAGGGTAAGGTATTTTTTCAGAATTTTCCCCTGCCCTGAAAAGGTGAATACCAGTTAACACCACATACTAATGACTAAGGACTGTTTACATCATTATTTCATCCATTTCATTTGTCATCTCAAAAGACCTTGACAGTTTGGGAAATGTTAAACATTACAAAATAATAAATCATGTATAGACTTATTTATGTATAATATTCTACTTTCAATGTTTTTACAATCATTTTACCAATTCCTTATTTATGTCATTATTACTTACCCCTTTCACAGAGCTGATTCTTTATATTATAAAAAGATTTGGAATTTATAATTCTAAGAACCCATAGGACTACCTTGCATACATCCTTCATTTTCATATTCTTTATCTTAAACTGACTAGTCCATACTTCTCAATAGTAATCTAATAATTGGAGATCAGCTACATCAATAATAATAATAATAATAATAATAATAATAATAATAATAATAATAATAATATCATCATCATCATCATCATATACTTTATTCACCTTTGGAAATTTGTTACAATTTCATGGCTTCGTCAATTACAAAACATAACAATTTCAAACTATAAACACTTATAATTTATCTGTAAAGGAAGTTTTTTAAAATAGACATTGAATTCTTGTATACTGTAATTACACTGATTAATTAAAAACTTCTTAACTTTCTTCCTAATTCTAATTGGGTGTGTATCTGTAATTTCATTAGTTATTAAGCTATATATTTGGATGTCACAATGCAGGATTGAATTGATCTTTTTAGCAGTTTGTAGGTGGATTTTGTTGTTGGTTCTAGTACTGTGCTTATGGATTGATTTATTGGAGTAAAATTGTATATTGCTATTTATGAAACATACACTTTCTAATATATATAGGTATATGGCAATAATAATAATAATAATAATAATAATAATAATAATAATAATAATAATAATAATAATAATAATAATAGCATATTTAAACATTTTTATAATAAATTCTTGTACATCATGTATCTCACTTTAACTATTTATTAAAAAGAAAAAAGACAGGGAAGGATAAGGCAAAAAGAAAGAAAAAACATTCCATCTTTACCCACAAGCTTTTCTACATTGGTAGCTTTATACTGTAATATACTCTAGTCAGATGAACTTGTTTAATAACTCACAATTTGGTTATCACTGTGGGCTAGGAACAATTAAAGCTGCCATTTCATCATTAGCAATTGTTTAAATAAATTAGACAATAAGTATGTGATGAATACCAAACTATGTTTGTCAAAAGCTTTTGACACAGTATCTCGTGAGTTGCTTTTTGAAAAGCTACAATGCTACGGTTTTGCAGAAGAGGCAGTGCTATTAGTTCTTACTTGATTAATCAATTCCAGAAGGTAATACTTAGTGATATGAGTTCAATATTTTGCCAGTCATATATGGGTTCGTCAAGGATCAATCCTGGTCCCACTCTTTTTATCATCTATAAAAATTATTTTCCTTCTAATATTTCTGGTTCTTAATTTGTTGATTACATCTTTGTGAGACGTATACCATCAATTGAAAATACCAGAAAGCAAAAAAAATGTTAATATTTGTTTCCATTCAAACTCTTTAAAATTGATCAACATTATGATGGACAATACCGCAGAAATGGTCAAAGACTAGGTAAAAAGCACTGCTTAAATTGGGATGAATCAATTGAAAATACCAGAAAGCAAAAAAATGTTAATATTTGTTTCCATTCAAACTCTTTAAAACTGATCAACATTATCATGGACAATACCGCAGAAATGATCAAAGACTGGGTAAAAAGCACTGCTTAAATTGGGATGAGTACATTCCAGCTATAGCAACTAAAATATGTAAAGGCATTTATCCATTAAGAAATTTAAAACATGTGTTAACCTGGAAGGATTAAAGTTGTGTATTTTGCTAAATTTCAAACCGCCTGTCCTATGGAACATTGCTTTGAGGATGAGGACAGCGAAGCTATGCAGATGTTACTCAAACTACAGAAGAAGGCATTTGGGCTAAAATGTGGTCTTCCTTCTCAAAGTCACTGCAAAATTCATTTTATTAGACTTGGTATTAAGATTATGCCGAACATTTTTTTGTCTTTCAATGCCTATTGTATTATTGCATATTAAGGAAAACTATAATAATCAAAAAGAATATGATGTATTTCACAGTTACAGTACCAGGTATAGGAATAATTTATGTCTGTTCAGATGTAACTGCAGTAGAACACAGGAAAACTATTATTATATTCCTTTGAAGTACTTGAATGATCTTCCACTCTCTATTAGACAATTAGATAATTGCCTTATAACAGATTTAAGAATAGGATTAAGAACTTACTTACAAAGTAAGAATTCTTCAACATTTGTAAAGTAAGCACCACTCGTTAATTTATAGATATTCGTGTTGTACAGAAACTAAGTATTTGTGTGATTATTGAATTTAATATTGTAATGGTGAGATCTACAGTGAAATGTTTTGTCCTGCATTCTTTTCAGTCATATAGTGGGTGTTTAAATCCTATTTTTAGTTTGTTGATCAGGTAGTATGTTATTCACTATTGCATTTATTCTAAAAAAGTAATCATGCACAAAACTTTGTTGTTTGTTATTTATTCTTTTAATCCTGTTATTAAGCTGGAAGGCCGCATGAGTGGGCAGAAACAGAAGATAAATTATCAGATTTCAAGCAGGTTTCAGGAAAGGAAAGAGAATGATGGATAATATAATGAAATTTCATACTATAGTAGATAAATATTTAAGAAATAAAAGGGGTTGGATATATATTTTCTTTGCAGATTTTGGGAAAGCATTTAACATAATAAATAGGGATGCATTGGCATACAAAGTGAGGTGCAAAGAAGTCAGTACTGAATTTATTCTAGAACTTTAAAAATTATATGAAGGAATAAGGTTTTGTATCAAATGTGAAGGTAATAAAACCACAGTTTATACTGTGTGATTAGTGATACTTCCCCCATGGCATGGGATTTTTCCTATGAGTGAGTCCCCACTTGTTTGTCATGCGTTGAGGGGGTACCAAGCCTGTTTGCTTACTTGTTGATCTTGCTTACATTGTAGTCATAGTGCAGCTGTTCCCAGTTGTGCTTAGTATTGTTCAATTCTTAATTCAACAGTATACATAAAGTGTGTTATGCTTCATGTGCTTACAATGGCACAGTATGTATTTATGTATGATTCATATGCATTAACTCAGTGGTGAAAGAATCATAGGGCCAATTTTTTTTAGCATACAGTTGATTGTTACTTATATGAATACCATATTAACCCCTTTTTTCAGGGAGCGTGATCATGCATTTTTCAACAAAACTCTGCCACTGCTCACACTGCAAATAGTTCTATGACAGCAATGCACAATATGTTTCCACAAGACAGATTTATTAATAGTGATTTATGGCCCCCATCAGTTCTCCGATTTAACAGCCTGAGATTATTATCTCTGAGGTAAATTAAAAAATGTGTACAAGACAAACCTGCGCAAGAATTCAAAGATAATATTCATCAGAAAATTGTCTGGATTTCTCAAAAGAACTACAGTCAGTGCTAAATAATTTCCTGAGAGATGCCAAAACTATATGGAGAATGAAGGAGGGCAGTTTCAACACCTCATTTGATCCTCTTAAATTGATTTGTGTACCATTGTATGGTTGGTTTGTTTTATTATTTTACTCACTCACTAACCATTAAGACCCGGCTGGAAGGTTAATTAAGCTCAATATTATTTGTTTTGTTTATAGGTGATATATTTGATAGGATCATGAAAAATAATAGACACTGTCCAATTATTGGAAAGAAAGAAGCACCAGCTGACAATCTCATAACAGGAGCAGTGACTGCAATAGGATTACAACATGCCACTGATTAAATTGCTAAATTTTGTGTTGAATGGGAGTCTAAAGATAAATAGTAACAAAATCAAAGATGATGCATTCAAAAAAAGGATTAAAACTAAGGAAAGATGAGAAACGGTTTATAAATAGAGACCCAATAGAGGGTGAAAAAATTTGATTTGGGGGTGAGATTTATGAGTAACAGAAGATGGGAGGTACAATCTAAATTTGCACAAGCTAAAGGTAAATTAGCTATGAAAACTGTCAGAATAAGTTTGTATAAAGTTCCCACATTGCCAGTGAAATGGTGAGAAAGACTTTATAAAACAGTGTTTAAGTCAAAGATGATATATGGAGTAGACATTTAGGGAGTCTCAAAGGGGTGGACAACGGGTGATCTACATAGAATATTTTTAGAGGGGTTCTGGGGTTCCAAAAAGTTTGCATAACTTGGCAGAACTAGGAAGAGTAGGAAGGAAAGGTATAATAGTGGAGAGAATCTTGAAATATTGGTACAGATGCTTAAAATTGAATAATAACAATGTACTTAAAGAATGTCTTAAGTACCAAAGAGATGTATTTGGAGGAGCGAGTTGGTTTGAGGAAGTGGAGAAATTACAGCAGAAATTGGAATGGGGGATTGAGTGGCAATGGGTGAAAGTAATGTCAGTGTATTTTGGAAAGAAGTGAGGCAGAGGGTAGAATATATACAGAAGCAAGAGATTTGGGCTAGCTTTGAGGTTAAAAGTTCTTTAGATTTATATAAAATAGTTGAAAGAATTTGGGGATGGAAGAAATATATAGATAATTCAAATAAGTGTACTTACGAAGCTGTTGACAATGGAGTGGTATACATTGTTTATATATATATATATAGATAATTGTTACCAATTTGGAAAAAGAGATCTTGCATAGATGTGTATAGGGGTATTATTTCTAAAAGGATTGAGGAGAAATTTTAAAGGATGTATTATGTTTGGGAAATGGGATAGTGCTTTCCACTGTCTAATAGAATGTGAAACAATAAAAAGGTGGAGGGATGGTATCTGGGATGAAAAATGAGACAAACTACAAGATGTAGTCGCAATTAAAATGTTGACAGATATGAGGGTTGAGAAAATAAACAAGATTGGCAAATTCATACGAAAAGTAAAGGATAAACGGATGAGAAGTATAAGGAGAGGAACTTGAGAGCATACACAATTTGAAAATGATAATTTATTTCAAAGTTTCTTTAGCATACATATAACCTGGTGTTTAAGATATGAAAGAATCTTAGTTTAGTTTTGATAGTGCTAAATTCTTAGATATTTTGTTTGTTTATTTGCTCATTTGTACTAAATATTGGGATTTTTATGAATATCAGGATAAATAGGTGGCTTTGAAATCAGGAAATATTAGTTTGTAGAAATTGTAGCTAATTGATAAAAATACTGATTTATGTACAGATATTAAAATATTTCTATTATTGTGCCCTTTGTTTGGATCTGAGCCTCGTCCTCTGGATATTCTAGTAGGCAGCTGCTGATGAATCAGGAACTGGGGTCTGGGGCAATCAAATTAGAAAATTTTGGATTTAATTATTAAAAATTAATAATATTATTTGGTGATTTTTGAATTATGAGTAATATGAAAACTGAATTGTAAGGTTGTTCAGTTGAAATAAAAATTCAAATTCGTATTGTATACCTCTGAACTAGGTATACTTTTGTCAAATTGTTTATGTATATTGACAACTTAGGAGTCTCTACAAGAACTAATAAATTAAATTAAATACATCTTTTTTATAATCTCTTATGAGTAGGATATTTAGAACACTCTTTATGGTTTCGCTTGCATGAGATTTACTCAGGACATATGTTTCGTGGAACTTCTGTCCACATCATCAGCTGTTAAACAACTGTTGAATCATTATAGAAGCTGAGTAGGTAGGTATCCAGTTGACCCTAGTGGTCTAGTGATAAACTTAATGCTGTTTGCTTTTGGGATGTCAAAATTCATAAAGTTATGCTCATGTTTTTTTTACATAAACCCTTTCCCATGTGTTTAATTCTTTTGGTTGTTGAACAGTTTTTAATAATTTGATGCCCTTTTCTATTTCATGGTTTTCATTCCAAAAATGTGCTGCTACAGCTGATATATCTATTTGCTTGTATATTGGATGTTTCTCCAATTTTCCTAAACTAATGCCTATATTTCTCTTTGTTTTCCCTACGTAGATTTTTTCACAATCATTATAATTAATATAGTAAATACTATATTTTTTCTCTTTGGACCTGGAATCTGTTTTGTTTAATTTCAATAAATTTTTTATACTGCATCGGTTTTGAGGTGCTAAGATGATATTGTACAGATTAAAATTTTTTGAAATTTCTTATTGGCTGATGGGTGGTAAATGAATTTTTAAATGTTTTTTTTTCCCCTGATAAATCACTCAAAGTTGTTATTTGTTTAATTCTTTTTTGTTTCTGGAATCTTTTAATTTTGGTTAATCATCTACTTGTTGAACTCATTGGATTTAGCTGCTTCTATTATGTGTAGGTATTCATTCTTGTATTCTTCTTTACTCAGTGGTATATTTATTAGTCTGTATATCATGCTATTGAATGCTGCTTCCTTATGTGATCTTGCATTGAAACCATGGGCTTTGATATAATTGTCTGTATGTATGTCCTTTCTATAGATGCCAAATTGTTATTACATTTTATCTTCAGATCTTAAAATGGAAATGTATTACCTCTTATAATTGAAAACATTTTATGATACAGTCGAACTACACACTCTTATGCTTCACTTACTTGTCATTATTGTAGACAATATGTACTTGTCTACAATAATGACAAGTAAGTGAAGCATAAGAGTGTGTAGTTCGACTGTATCATAAAATGTTTTCAATTATATGATTGGCTTCACTGTGAATGTTCCAATTAACATTTTAGTTAGATATTACCTCTTTCCGTTTCAACAGTGAACTTTAATTGAAGGCTCTTGTAGGTTTAAAGGTTTTAGTGCATCTTCTACATGCACCAGAATCAACCCGGATACCTACCTACCCAGCTTCTACAAATGATCCAACAGTTGTTTGACAGCTGATGATGCAGATGAAAGTTCCATGAAACATATGTCCTGAGTAAATCTCATGTAAGTGAATCCATAAAGAGTGTTCCTAATATCCTACTCACAAGAGATTATTAATGAGTGTTTCACTGCGTTTGATTCCAAATTGAATTAGTATTTAAAATAAAATCTTTTTTAGTTTGCAATTGGTGATATTTTAGATATGATTTCATCACTTGTTTAATTACTATTTTCACTTTTTCTGCTTTCCCATTCATTATTTTCTATAGTTACTTTCCCCTAAAGACTTCTACTTTATTACCTGTTTTAGTTACTTCCATTTATACATTTGGGCATTCTTTTAATTTGATTTATGTAATTTGGTTGGATATTTCATGACAGAATGCCACTACATTTTTATTTTTTGCACATATTTTGAATATAATTACATTTATCTTCAACTACTTTTTCTAACTTCCTAACTAACAAATAGATCCTTTTAACTATCCATTTTAAGTGTCTTGTTAAACCTGAACACAATATGATACAAGGTGCTTCATTTTCAGTGATTTTAATGCTGCATTAAATTTCATAAACATGTAAGCTCAACTAATGCTCCCATGATACCTAGTACTCTTATACCTGTCTTTAATGAGTTCATGGACTTCTATGAAATGAGAGGACTGATGAACATGCAGATTTCTTGCAACATTTTATGAAAAAATAAATTACCTCAATCAGATCGTTCAGCGGTTTTCAGCTATAAAAGAACCAAATACCAAAGATTTTATTTTATTATTAGTCAAAATTATTGTCTGAATTAATACAATTACATTTGCATGCATATTTGCAGATAAAAATACGTAACATGACACGTGAAATTAGTTTATTATCTAATAAGTCTGAAATGAATACAGAACTGAGATATTTAAAGACATGAATCAATGTGTGTTTCCCTTTCAATCTTCTGTATGTTGGATCTAGAGGAAGATGACTATGTATTTGCTGAATCAGAGGGATTGTATGATGTATGAATGTCTTGTGCTGTCATTCATAGCTTATTCTGAGGAATGTAGTTACTTCCAGATCATGCACCTGTATTCTGCATATACCAAGTTGATTCTTTCATCAAAGACATCCATTCTGGATTCTGGATTTTAATTTTTTTAATTTTTAACTGGAGAGGTGGGTATTTATAACACAAGTAGAAAGATGAGGTGTTTGCAGCACCCTATTTATATGGTATTTGAATTTGAATTTATTTCTTCTAATTTTCAATTTACATGCAGATGTACATACAAATATTATTCTTTTACAAATTCTCCTACCTTCTTCAAAACAATATCAAACCTTAATATCTTATATCAAATTTCTCCTACTAATACATCTATAAAATACATTTAATTTTAACAATTTCATCTAATTAACTACTGGGCCCTAGTTTTCAGTTCGTCAGCAGTTTCCCAATGGAATATCTGGAAGACTTGGACTTAACAAAGCATAATAACTTATATTTACAATCAATTTCTTAAGCCTTCTAATCTCTGCAAATTTCCTACACCTCAACTTGGTTCATCCATATCTTAACCACCTGGTTACATGTATGGTGTATGAACCCCCCTTACCCAACTTCCCCCTCCTCCTTCTCGAACCCTTTCCTACACATCTCCTCCATTTCTCCCTTACCTTCCCTAAAAATTCCCCAATCTCATTAATTTTCCGTATCCTCTCCTCTGTTAGTATTTTAATTGCTATTATATCATAACATAATTTATCCCATTTATCATCCCAAATACTATTCCTCCATTTTTTCACCATTTCAAATTCTAATAAACAATGAATTACACTATCTTCTTTCCATTTATATGGTATTAAGAGTAAGATATTGTTTTAAATTTGTTTCTTCTTCAATAGTATTACTGTTTAATCTTTTAGGTAATAATAATTTATCATTTTATCGAATTTTTAATATTAATAAAATTTAATATTGATAGATAAACCAGTGGTATGTGAAAATTTGTTATAAATATTTAGATACATATTTTTCCAGATATTATTACATTGCTTTAATTACAATAAAATTACAGAAAGTTGTAAATAACCAAAAGAATGGACAAATTTATACCAATTGATGTCTTGGTATAGTCCCAATGGCAAAAAAAAACAATTTCATAATTGGTAATTTTCTTTGTTACCATTAAGAAGATTTTTGAATTGGTACAGTTACTACAAATGTCCACCCCCTGGGAAGCCGCATGATCTTGAAACTGGTGAGGGGGTCTCCCATATATCTGTGATTCTGTGGGCTGTACTGGAGGTGACAATAACAGGAAGAGTTTTCATGCCACAGGGGAGATACCACACAAAGAAGCAGCTTACCAAGCCCAACCCTAAGTGTAGTGCAACCCATGCTAAAGGGGTATTGCACAGGACAAATGTGTCTTATATGGGACCTCCGTACACAGGGACATTCAGAGATAAGCCTTACCCAGATATGCAGGACTCTGCCTAGTGGACCTTACAAATCCCTAGCTTATCATGGGACCTATGGAAACCACTCCAATAATGAAAAACCCATTTCTGAGGATCACATTAGTGAACCCTCAGTAACAGCCATTTCCCTCAATGTGGAGCAAGCCTCAGACACGGAACTGCATAATAACTCTTCTGAAGGAATCTGGGCACAAGAGCCCAGTACATCGTGACTATAGCCTAGGATAGCCCTAAAGTTCCTCCACATCAACCACCAACATAAGAAGGCAACCTTGTCCTTCTTCTTCCAATGAAGAAGGAATAGACCTAGCTCAGATTCAAGAGCCCTGGATTAACAGGGGCCAAATCACAGCACTAGGAAAATGTCAAGATAAGTCCTATTGTTGAGCTCTGTCTTTCTCCCTTTTTTTTTTAATCTTATTTAATTACTGCATGCTCCATTCCTATAATAATTAGTAATATTACATGCATTGCTTATCAATTCATTGTTACATGTTATCCTTAATACTATTTTTGAACACAGTTTCATTTTTATTCTAACCTAATCATATTTTGAAGGTTGCCTAAATTGGTTATGTATATATGCTTTTACATTATTTACATTATCATTCTCAGTCACCTTATTTTCTATCCTATTAGTCAATTTGTGTTAATATGAAAGCTGTCAAAATTTATACTGTTTACAAAATTTTTAAACTGTTTATTACATTTTAAAACAAGTTCACTATTGTCTATCGCCTAGTTATTTTTGCTACATCTTTCCGGAATATTTCTCACTCTTTCTTCAAGATTTTGCAGTCCCACAAGATGTGTTTCACCATTTGTATACCCTCTGACATATACATGATGCGTTCTCTGTAATTTTGAAGCGATAAAAGTAGGCTCCAAATTTCCCTTGTCCTGAGAGGATCGCTGTAATATTGGGGCTTAGAAGGATGTTGGTTTTTAGCCTTTTAGCTACAGTCGGAAAATATGATTTTGTAATCTCACCGTTTGTTGACATTTGCCACTCTGTTTCCCATAGTCTCTGACTTTCTTCTCTTAATTCATTCCTCATTTCACATTTTGGGATGAGATGGTAATCCACCGGCAGGTCCTTGCTATTCGCTGCTTCTTTTGCGAGTCAGTCTGCTATTTCATTCCCTTCATTGCCAATGTGTGCTTTAACCCAAGTAAAATGTATTTCCCAATGTTCAAGTTGGAGTGATTTTGACTTCTTTCTTATTCTTTCACAGAGGTTACTATTTTTGTATGGTTATTAATTAAATCTAATGTAATTTGACTATCCGTGTGGATTGCTGCTGTTCATTTGTTGAATGCTACATTGTCTTTCTCCCTTATGATGGCAACAACCCACCCAACAGGGAACTAGAACAGTTGGTCATACATTGCACACAGACAGGGGAACAGACCATCTTTGGGTGAAATGCCAACTCTCACCAGATAAGCTGGGGCGGCAAAGATATTAACAAAAGGGGTGAGTATCATTGAGATGTACTGTTTTCCAGTAATCTTCACATACTTAATGCCAGTAATAAGCCCACTTTTGTCAATCACATAAGGCAGGAAGCCACTGACATTATTTCTTGCAAAGAGTACATTACTTACTCAAATTATCAATTGGAGGGTCTTAGATGAACCTCACTTTCAAATCATAACTACACATCATTTAATGTTAATGTAATTAAAAGAACTAATCTCTACAGGAATCTCAGGAGAACCTAGTGCAAGCCCTATATCTGGATCTCTCAGGTAGTCGATCCTGGTGGTCTAGTGGCAACCACACTTCCCTTGTAGACCCATGATCAAACCTGTCCAGGGTTGATGGATTTTTCCAGGCATAAAAATCCTAAGTATGGCTTCCTTTAGAAGGGAAGTAAAACCATGGGTCCCATGTCATAGAATTACGGTATGTAAAAGAACCTCAAGCCTGAATGAGGAGGCTTCTGAGCAAAATTTACTGGCCATTTCACACCCTGAATTGATGGGATGCTGATGATCTGAGATGTTAACGAGCATCCATAAATAAACCAACTAAACAAATCTCTCAGGTAGATTGATAGGATTACATCTATTGCTGATATTGACATGGTCACCTATTCTATCCAAGAGGCTATATTTGACAGTTATAACTATAATTGCCCCATGCAATCATGGATGTTTTTTTAATGGTGTTTAATGCCCATTTTTACTAATGAGGCACCACAAGCAATGGACATGATGATACATGAAATGAAATGATATATTAGTAAAGGATTTTTAGGGAAGGAAACGTTCCAGGCCTCTGGTATTTGCCATTTATGAGGACTGAGAGGACGGGCCTGGTGGGATTCGAACCTCAGACCTCCTGCTCACAAGTCCAAGCCTTAATGACCTCGGCCACTTGTGGTGGTGCAATCAGGGATAAATTCCAAGAAAGTGTTATGGTGGATTAAAGATCTTGAACATGAGAGTCAGAGCAAGACATACCTTTAACAAGGAAAAAGAACTGGAGGGAATGTTATATAGCCCTCACAGACTACAATAAGTGCACATAAGGCCAAAAGATCTTCTTGGCAGGTCCTCTTCCAGGAAATATCTAGTTTGTCAAAGGCAAACAGGTTGCAGAGAGCATTTGCCCACAAACCAAAAAATCCAGTAGCAATATGTAAGCCTACAGGAGGCTTTACACTCAAAAGTTCTCCTGGAGGTACACTTCCCTCGGTGCATATACAATGATAAGACCTGTGAATCCACGGACCATTGCGAAAACTCTAGACCAACTGCATTCCAGAAGAACTGGGAACTGGCAAGTCAAGTTGTCACAACTCCTAATGTTAAATGAGTAGTTAATAAATTTAGCCTATTTGTAATCAGTTGGCATTGATATTCTTCCTGTATTGTTGCAGAAAGGACTTGACTTGCCTCATATCCTCCTCTGCAAACTCTTCTGAGCCAGCTTAGCCTTTAGCTATATCCCCCAGGCCTGGGCAGCTACCAGGGTAGTGTTTATTCCTAAATGTGATCATATAATTACGTGAAGTTAAGGCTTACCTTTTTAAAGGCTTTGAAAAGACTGATTGAGAGATATATTCGAAAAAGGGTATTGTTAGATACTCCCCTGCATCAAACTCCACAAGTCTACCAACCATCTAGGTCCTGTATAACAGCAAGCACTACACTGTTTAGTCAGCAGACTGGAGGATTAGATAGCTGGGAAGGAAATAATCCAATGGGCCTTACTAGACATAGAGTGCTTTTGATAACACCTCTTACAAGTCTATGATTATGGCTGTACAGAAACATGGAGTCATTGGCACTCTTTGTAGTTGGATAAACTCCATGCTCAGGAGCAGAACTATTACTGCTAGCCTTCTTCAGGAAATGAAAGGGATCATTGCCAAGTGTGGTTGCCCACAGGGGAATTTCTCTTCTCCCTGCTCTGGAGTTTTGTGGCAGATGATCTGCTTAAAGATATGATCCAGGAGGTCGATTACATACAAGGCTATGAGGATGACATAGCACTGTTTATTTTGGGAAATTTCCCAATACAGTCTCAGACATGATGAACTGTGGGCTGAGAAAATAGCAGCTGGTGCATGCAGCAGGACCTTTCTATTAATGCTAGCAAAACAGCTGTTGTTCCTTTACTAACAGGAGAGATCTTAAAAACCTAGGAAATTGAAAACTAGGTAATTCAATACTGGAATATTCTGAATCAGTTAAATATCCAAGTCTTATACTGGATAGGAAACTGACCTTAACCATTAAATGCACCATTAGACAACCAGGGGTCTAAGTCACACATCAACCACTGGCTATATGTTGCAATGGTCAGCTGTCAGATATCCTATGATTCCATTGTCTGGTGGTGAAAAACATTACAAATTACTCTAGTAGGCAAGTTTACCAAACTACAGAGATTAGCATGTCTATGTGTTGCAGGGACCTTTAGAAGTACTCCAATCATTGCACTGGAGACTTTGCTAGTTCTCTCTCCCATGGATATCTATTTGCAAGTGGAAGTTAGGCTTGCTGTAGGCTGCTTAGTATAGACACAGAAATGGAAAAGCATCTGTGTAACAACAACGGGACAAATCTCCATTCTAAATTTCCTAGATTTTTCATACTGATCATGAGGTATGACCTCAAAAATACTCAATATGGTTCTCTCCCTTCATTTACGGTTTAACTATCAGATCTCAAGAAGAATGAATGCAAAGAACTATGTCTGAAAAACAATGTGACCAACTCATGTGGTACACCAATGGATCCAGTATAAGGACACAATTAGGCACAAGCATATACAGTCTATTTTCAAGGACAGATGTTAGTAAAAGTCTTGGGAAATACTGAACAGTTTTTCAGGCTGAAAAAGGTTGCTATCCTGAACTGTGCTCTTACACGACTTGAGAAAGTTTACCTTGGTTAACAAATCCTCATCCTGACAGATAGCTAAATTGCTTTAAAAGCACTTCTTTCTGACCAGGCAATATCTAAACTGGTATGGGAATGCCAAAATACCCTGACTGACCTGGCTTTTTGCAACAGACTTGAACTGCTGTGGGTGCCAGGGCATCAGGACATTTATGGAAATGAAAAAGCAGGCAAAAAAAGGTACTGATATACCCTTTTTTGGCCCTGAACCCATAGTTGGAATCATGTACTGCTAAGTCTATGGTAAAAACATGTATTGGGGATAAACCCCAACTTAGGTTGCAGACCTACCCTGGACAAAACCAAACTATGAAATAGTTCCTAGGCCCAAGCAACACTCTTTTCTCATCTCTCCTAAAATCGAATAGAAGAGGAATAAGAAAAGTAGCTATGTTAATTATTGAACATAGTCATTTCAGAAAACATATATGTAAAGTGAGACTTCATAAAAATGAACCCATTTGCAGAATGTACAAACAGGTTGAGAAGACTGCCTTGAATATCTTGTTTAATTGCCCATATCTGATAAGAAAGAGACTTATTCTTTCTACAACATAGTAGACTTGGAAAAGGATGCTAACATTGGAACCAAAATACTGCAACTTGTTCGAGGAACAGATTTTGGGAAACAGTGAAAGCATTTCTTCCTATAGGGTTGCACAATAAGCCTTTCAGGCTGATTTATGGTAGATCAACAAAACTTCATAATAATTCACTGTTATCTATCTAAACAATCTCTCTATTACAAATGTTTTTCATTTAGACACATATAAACTGTTTACACTTGCAACAGAAGAACTTGGTTTTCTTCATTTAAGAATTTCAAAAAATTAGAAATTTTTAAAAAAATTCTGTTGGAACTCACACAGGGAAGCTTATTAAATGTAAATTCTATCTAATCAGTTTTATAACACACTCTTATGCTTCACTTACTTTTAAATATGGTGGGACCGGTTTTGAAGAGACATCCTCTCCATCTTCAACCAACTTGACGAGACAGATTAGACAGAATTTACATTTGGTTTTCTGGTCGACATTTCTTGGGCAAATCATACATATTGCTCATTTAAGAACATTGGTTTGAACAGCTGGCTGCTTCCTTGTGTATATTTCCATTTAGATGTTACACCAGGTTCTTACTTTGCATAATATCTATCTGAATGCAATGCTTAGCAGTCTTGCTTAAAATATACACTAATTGCTCATCATTGTATTGCAATTTGCAAGGCTATGTGGATTTCTGTGGTTTTCTTTGAACAAAATAAATATTTCCCTTTTTGCAGCTATTTTATAAATTCCTTACATTGCACTTGATTATGTATATTGCCAAATTTCAAATATTTCACAAAGAATAAAATTATTGTGACATAGTGGGGAATAATATTTCTATCTCTAATATTTGTGAAGAAAAAAAGTTTTTTAAATTCATTTTAGATGCCTGATATGAGCCAGCAATTATAAGCAATCAAATGAAAGCTTATATTTCTATTTCATTTGTTTCCTGGCATCTACTATAGAGGTTCAAAGCATTCAACATAAAGATTAGTACACTTGACCATTGAATCAATTATTAGATTATTGGTAAATACATCAAAGCATTTCAAAGCAGTTTTGCAATATTATGCAATAAATTTGGTGCCAGGAAGCTGATATTATTAATCATAACTTTACATTTTATAGTTTTATCCTTCCCAAAATGAACTTTCCTGCCATTGAAAATGAAGCAATTATCTCTCCAGCATCATCATCATCAGATTAATAACTAGCAGTCAAATGATTAGTTTCTTTACAATATTCTGCTTCATTGACATCTTAATCTTGCAATTCAGACATATAATAGTCACTATCTTTGGCCTAAATTTCCTCCAACATTTTTTTTAATGTGTTCTTGCTGCTCCTCATATGACAACTTAAAACAAAATATCACACTAATAGGTAAGTGGGATATTGACAGCACCCTAGAACCTAAAACTTGTACCTCACAACTTTGGATGGCTTTAGAATATAAAACATAATTCTCTCTACAATGTGCTTATGTTTTAACAAAGGTAATAAGCTGCCCAGGAGTGTGACCAACATGCTTCCCTAAATAACCAATTATTTTTACAGCTGGGATGTTTTAAGCCACCCAAGTCCTCACTTAAAGGTTAATTTGAATGAAAGATATACAACCCCATATAGAGTAGTTATGTTGCCAAATTGATCAAAACAATGAGATGTTTTGTTTTTAAGTAAGAGGTGATTTGGCTTGTAGAATATGTTTCCTTTGATTAATTCTTTGTCAACATTTGGTAACAATGGATGATATCTAAGAATGCTATGTGAGTTTTCTATCTAGCATTAGACCAAGATATTTGAATGTTTCAGGTGTTCGTATAAAAGTTCTTATAAAATTCATTGTTTGTTAGTTGATGTTGTACTTATAAATAAATGGGACCATTTTGTATTTTGCAGTACTCTAAATTCTCCATTTATGAATTTTGCCACAGAAATCCTAAAGTTGAGTTGCTACTATTAAAGCATTGCCTTTTGCTAGTATAGTAATGCCATCAGCAAATTGCATTATTGTCAGATGATTTATGTACAGGAAAATCAGTAGTACAAGCAATGTATAATAATCAACCAAGTGCTTTGCCTTGTGATATGTCAGAGAGAATTTGATAAGATTTGGAATATAGTGTTATATTTATTAGAGAAAATATGGATACAAAGATAAAACTTAACGATTCTGAAATGTGCGTTGCAGACAACTGGCTTATTCTCAAATGTGTTAAGTATAAAAAGTGTAATTAGCTGTTAAGGGGGAATGAAACCAAATTGGGTGGTAGGTATTATTTCTTGTACTTATGAGAGTGTAGACTCTAATTAGTCCAGAATCCCAGTGCTAGCCAATAGGAGCATAGGTGCTTTCAAAGCTGTAATGCCGAGAATCTGTGATGCAGATCTGGCAAACAATGAGAGAGCAATAGCAGTAGCTCTATATTCTGCACTTACGAAGGGTGTCCTATCTCAGAGATGTGATGATGATCAAGTTACTAAGATAGTTGTTAAGTATCATCTTTTAGATGGGACACTGTACAGTTTCAGATGCGTAATTTATTTATTTTGACTACATTTTTAAAACATTAGTGTCAAAATTTTCATCTATATGGATAAAACTGAAATACAAGTTGTGATAAAGTACTTTGTTTTGAAGGGTTTAACCCCAACAGAAATACCAAAAAGAGTTAGATTCCACAATGAAACATTCTTCCCCATTTTTTTTATGGTTAAAAAGTGGGCTGCTGAATTTAAGCATGGTCGTACATCTATTCAAGATGATGAGTACTCAAGGCATTCCAAACCTGCTACGATTGACAAGATTTGACAAAAATTCACAATGATCACTCAGTTGGTACACAAGTTGGCTGACATTGCAAAAACCTTGATAGGCCATGTCCACTACATTTTACATAAAGTATTGACTATAAGAATGCTTTCTGCTTGATGGGAGCCATGTTTATTAACAATGGACCAAAAATGCATTTGAATGAACATTTTGCAAGAGTTTAGACTTGTTTAAATGCAATTCCAGTAGGTTTCTCCAATGTTTCATAACAGTAGATAAAACCTGGATTCATCACTTCATGCCACAAGGAGCAGTCCAAACAGCTGGTGGTAACAGGTGAAAGTGCTCCAAAGAAAGCAAAAATGGTTCCATCTGCAAGAAAAGTCACAGCTATAGTTTTCTGGGATTTTCATGGTGTGATGCTCATAGACTACTTCCAGAAGGGCAGAACTATCACTAGTGTTGTGCTTCACTACTGGATCAACTGAAGGATGCTATTCAGGCTCAACATTCACATTTTGCTAAAAAGAAAGTTCTTTTTCATCACGATAATGCATCTTCAAACAAATATGGGATTGTTGCTGCAAATTCATAACCTTCACTTCCAAGTGCTTACACATCCGCCATATTTACCATATTTGACCCCCAGCAATTTCTTTTTGTTCCCAAACCTGAATAAATAGCTGGGTGGAAAAAGATTCATTGCATCTGAGACAGATGCTTATTTTTCACAATTGGACAAATTTTATTTTATTGAGGGTGTTAAAAACTTGGAAAGTCATTGGACTAAATGTATTAATTAACAAGATGAGTATACTGAGGAAAAAAAAACACATTTCCCTTAAATCTTTTGTTTTCTTTGTCAGGCCGAGAACTTTTAGAATACTAGTCATATTGAGTGCAGTAGTTTATAGCATTTTAATAGTTGGGTCTATAAATGGTTGATTTTTAGACCACTATTTCTTTTGTAGTTTTTGTTCTCTAGTTTTATTTACGGCTTCTTTAATTATACATCCCAGTATTTGTCTATGCATTCCACCATAGCCACCTCATCAAAGGGGATCCAGTGTTCATTTTTGATGCTGTGTTTGGCCACCACAGATTTCTCAGTATGGAAAAGTTTGATGTTCCATTGGTGTACCTTGCATCTTTCTTTTACAATGCATTCTATTTTCCCAATATAGACCAGTGCACACTCACAGGTTATTTTATAAATCTCTGAGACCTTAACTTTGAGATTATCCTTAGTTGGAAGTATAAGAAACTGCTTCATTTTCTTGGGTGGAAGAATACTGTAGGAATATTCTATTTTTTTCAAAATATGCAAAAATTTGACAGTAAAAGAATATATATATTTTTAATGAAAGTAAAATAAAAATTAAATTCCTCTTTTATGGTTGCTAATTAGGTGTTTTTGTAGATAAGTAAAACACATAAAGAAATACAACTAAAAATTAAATATTTCAAGCATGTTAGAAGACTACTGTTCATTGTAAGGAACAAAGTACACAAAGAGAAACATTGCAAATTAAATTTTAATAGCATTAAAAGTAATTTGAAACAAGGGTTCTAAATAATGAACCAGTGAGTAATAATATGCATCTAAAATAACAGAACCATTTGTTTGGAACAACAAAAAGAATTCATTTAAGAACTTTAGAAAAATAAGACATTTTTAAAAAAATCTGTTGGAACTCACACAGTGAAGCTTGTTAAAGCTTGATGCTTTGAAGCTTTTAAATATACAAGATAGGAATATATCCTTCACACTGGAAATAGAAAAACAGGGAATGCTGTCATTTTAGATATAAAAATTAATAAGAATCGTGAAAATTTAGAATTTGGAATTTATAGAAAGGATACTCACAGAGATAACTATATAAAATCAAATGGGTTTAACCCCATGGCTCACAAGCACTCAATTTTCAACACCTTAAAATATAGATTGATGAATTTACCAATTAGTAAAGAGGAGTACAAAAAAGAATTTGAGAAGATACAGGAGATTGCCATTATAAATGGTTTTAACAAAAATTTAGTAAACAAAAAACTTAATAGATTCCTAAAGAAGAAATTGATCAAGAATACCACCACACTATTAATTGAAAAAGAGAGACCGTTTTTTTTTAAAAAAAAATTCACCTACCATCCAGTAGCTATGAATAAATTCCAAAAAAATTTTAAAGATATTAACATTAAATTGGCACCTGTTAACAGATACACTTTGAAAAATGCTTTAGTGTACAACAGTTTTAATAACATTCCACAGGAGAAAAAGTCAGGCATCTACAAAATAACATGTAAAGAATGTCATAAGATATAAGTTGGAAAAACTAAAAGGAACATAAGAACACGGTTAAACGAACATCTCAGGAATAAGTACAAACAGATTGATAGATCAACGGTGGCATACCATGCATGGAAAGATAATCATGACATAAAAAGAGAAATAAAGCTACTTAAAGAAGCACATGGACGTACAGAATTGGACACATGGAAGATTTACATTCATAAACATAGGGATCATCTTATGAATTTCAACATTACAGGAGAATGTAATATAAATTTCCAGTTTATAAAGAAAAAAAAAACACCACCAGGATGCAGCCAAAGGTCCTCATAGATGTTAGTTTCTCGTACCAGTCGTCAAGTTGGTTAAAAATGGAGAGGATGTCTCTTCAAAACCGATCCCACCATATTTAAAATTAAGTGAAGCATACGAGTGTGTTAGGTGACAGATTAGATATAATTACCAAAAAGAATGTTTACAATGTATGCATTAAACAGTACTCTGAAAAATAAAAATTCAGACATTAATGGGATAAAAAAGAACAAAATAATACAGTTACAATATGAAACTTTGATATGGCATTATCAAAAGTAGTTTATAATCATTATAATGAAGCTGAAAAAACACTAAATGACTATTTGAAGAGCAAATATATAGAACTGGTTTATTCATTGATATGCATACATTAATATGCTAATCTTGGAGTTGAACTGATCCATAGTTGGCTCAGTTGGGTCTCAACAAATCCCAAAACTTTATCAGCAAGGAAAGCAACTGAAAACCCAGAAAGTAGATATTAACCAATATTGTTCTAACAATCTAGAATGTTCTAATTTTAGTAATTTAAATGGAACAGCTCACATTTAAATTTTAGGAAAGAAGATTAAGTCTCTTAACAGTTAGTTTCATCAACTATTGAAAAGTCTAGTCCAGGAGACATTCCTGAGTTCTCATAAATGTTTTTAGTATAATGTATAATATTGTGAGTTAGGTTTATTTTATCAAACAAATACAAAGTAAAACATATGAAATAGTGTACACACAAATAAAAAATAGTAAATATTATTAAAAGGTAGTATTTGCAATTTATTACATTATCTAATTACAAGGGAAAACATTTTTAACTTACATGCAAAACTATGCAACTTTTGATATTATTGTATGATTCAGTTGAACTACACACCCTTTATGCTTCATTTATTTGTCATAATATATAGAATCATTTTCCAGAATATTTTGTTCTCAACATCAACCAGGCTAAAATTCATACAATAATATCAATTATATGATTGCATTCGCTTTGCAGGTTCCAATTTACATTTTAAATATGCAACTTTTATTCATTTCTTTTCTATTAATATTTCTGGAAACTGCTTGCAGCATTTAGGACACCTTTATTGTCTTTTTCATAGTGACACAACTAAATACAATCAATTTTAAAGGTTACTCTCATTTGGAGTTCTGATTTTATTAACACCATATTACAATGTGTTCCAGTGACACTCAAGTGTGATGACATCAAACTAAAAATTTGCTCTGGAAAAGCATTTGCACATGGGAAAAGTTAGAAATTTTGCTTAACAACAATAATATTAATACCACATATTTTTATTTGTAGCAGTTTGTCTCTTAGTGCTCCAAAAATGTTTACCCATTTTTATTTACATCCTTGTGTAAGTATGTCAGCTATTGTCTGGTAAAATCCTTTGAGTCAGTAAACTCAACATATAGATTGTCTATGTCCAAAATGTTTTGCAAATTTAGACATTCTGCAGCTCTGTACTATGTCACTGATATTTAAACCACTTGTTCTCAAAGAACATAATCTTGAAATGCTGAGATAATTTGTGCTGATGAAATGTGCTTTAGATGGTAAATTAAGAAAATGTTTAAAGTTTTTTGCCATTTCTGGTGTTAAGATCTGTAGCATTGTCATTGCAGTATTTATTTAAAAAAAAAAAGCATATAAGCTTCCAATTTACCATAAACTTCTTCCCCAGTCTCATCTTCCATGTCAGAGTAGAACAATTGATTATATGAAAAACATGTAAATGGGCCATTATAATCAGAAAGGGTAACTTCAGGTAAACCCACACTGGTCAATATGTTGACAAACTGTTGAAAGTACTACTGCTCTTGCACTAAATAACATACAGTCCTAGATAAAATACAGAATATGGAACTTCAATAAAGAACTAAAAGTATAGAATATGGAACTTTAATAACAAACTAAAAGCAAGAGTTGCATAAGGAACACATTGTTGAAGTTTAGATATGAGACACTCAAAATTACTGCAGCATCAAAATGATAAGCTGGAGTCCTTTAAGGTAAAAACATTTTTAACATTTTTAATACAGGTGATTGATGGAGGTTAGACTTCTTACAGGAACTATAATCAATATTAAATTCATGATATATCATGAAACAAGAGCTGTAAAATAGAGCCTGGATGAAAGATCTTACATTATGCTAGTACTGACTTTCTAGTGTTACAATTTATAAAGAATTATGCCTTTTTCTGCCTGAACTAAACTAAACTAGCATTTGATTTATAGTCAACACTCATTTATTCATCTGTAAAGATCAAATATATGATATTGGTTACATCAGGTTATGAAAAAAAATACAATATAAAACAGAGACAAATATAATGGCTTAAAAATTAAAACTTACAAAATACACAAAAATTGTGTTTATCGTTTTGCTATAGTTTGTAGATAAGGATAATAGGTGTATGCAACGGACTGCTATTTAATTTTAAATCTTAATTTAAGCATTAAATGACTTTAAATATGCTTCTACACTGTAAACACAATTTTCAAGCACTAAAGATTCCACACCAATTTTAAATTTTTTTGGGGCATCCAGTATCTATCAAAGTTTCTGGTAGTTTGTTGTATAATTCAGTACAATTATATAATGGGCTGTTTTCATATAATGTAGTATTATGACTTATGCTGCTTAAATGATGGTTGTTTCTTGTGTTATAATTGTGTCTGTCTTTATTCACTGGAATGTTTGTAAATGCATTTTAATGTACATTATGACTTCTAATATATAAATGTAGGGAAACGGTAATATTTTTAAGGTTTTAAATAGCATTTTACAGGATTCAGTTTTCTTTTTACCTGCAATTATTCTTAGTGCCCTTTTTTGCATTTTAAAAATGTCTGCTTTTATACCCCTGAATATGATTCCATATCTAATGAGACTAGGGAAATAAACATAGTATAAGCATCTCTGTGTAGTTTGACTAACCATTTTCCATATTATCATGAGGGTAAAGCATATTTCACTCAGCTTTGAAATCACCATCTCAACATGGATATTCCATTGCAAATTTTCAACTAACCATACTCCTAAAAATTTAATACTGTTTACATAGGAAATTGTTTTGTTTTCAAGTTATATAGAAGATAGGTATGAATGTATATTTCTTAGCTGTTGAAAAGATATCTTTTTTCTATATTATTTAGAAGTTTGTTTTTCTGAAACCAACTTGATAGCTGACTCTCTGCCTCACTTACATTTGTTATGTATTTGATTTTTGTCACTATTAAAGGAATGTATCATCTGCAAGTATGGTTATCTGAGATTTTTATATGATTTAATAAGTCATTTATATAGATTATAAACAGCAAGGGACCAAGCACTGAACCTTGAGGAACACCTACATTGAAACACTTTGTAGTGGAATTGTGGGTTTCATAAGTATTTGTGCTCTCATTTCTACTGATTATTTCTACAAATTGTTTTCGATTGCTGAGGTAGGAGGAAAACCAATTTTTTGTAATTCCCCTTATACCATAGCATTCCAGTTTTTGTATAAGGATTTTATAATCAACTAAATCAAAGGCCTTTGATAAATCCAGGAACAAACCTACATTATATGCCCTTTTATCCAGTGATTTGCATACATTTTCTAAGAAAGAATTGATTGCTGTCTCTGTGGATTTCTCCTTTATAAATCCATGTGGTACAGGATTTAAAATTTTCTGTGTTTTAAAAAAAGGAATTTAGTCAGTTAAATATTACTTTTCATAAATTTTTTAAACCGAGCACAATAATGATATTGGCCTATAGTGATCAACTTTGGTTTTCTCCCCTTTCTTAAATACTGGAGTTATTTTAGCAGTTTTCAAGTAATTTGGAAAAATTCCAGATGATATTGAGAGATTTATAATATAACACAAGGGATTAATAATGCTTTCACAACATTTTTTCCAGAAAATATCTGGTATGTCATCAACTCCACAAGTACACTTAGATTTTAAATTGTTCACAAAAGTTTTTAGCTCAAATCAGCAGTGACTTGTCTGTTTTTGTTGTTGGTTCAGTTGTTCTAAGTGTTCTTTTTTATTTTTATTCTAATTATTTATGTAGATGCAGACAATTTTTTGTAAATACAGATTGAAAACTACTGTGGTAACTGTAAATGACAAGTTCAATGTTCGTAGGTCTCTGTGGCTGCTCCACGAACTCACTGAATGCTCCGAGAACTAACTAACTAACAGGGTAAATGAAAACTGAGCTGGACTTATTCCTTTGAACACCAATAAAACATATTTTATAGCCCAAATCAAAATTGCATACACTATTTCAGTTCCAGCTTTCCTCTAAAATTTTCAAAAAATATCGTTTTCTATTTTGAAAACCAGTTCTATTTTTATGACATATATTGTAGTTTTACAGAATTCATGGGACAGGGCTCCTTACATACAGAATTGTGATGGCATATGTAATACTTATGCGGGATTCAAATAGATGTCTCAATTCAACCACACAGAAATGTTACAACCATCAACTAGAATTTTCAATTAGGTTATACATAGAAACATATTTAGAGAATGTCTGTACGCTGTTGTACTTGCAGACCTAAAAGTAATGTTTGGTTAAAACGCAAAAAGCACTTTGAGAATACTGTTTTACACGAAAACAAGTTCACATGCATAACACTACATTTATAAATTCTAAGTACGTCCTCTGTTAAGTTTGATTTGAATACCGTACATGTTTGCAGACTGCCAGAGACATGCGACTGGGATTTGACATTGTCAGGAGCTTCATTACCAAAAGAGTTTTAGGCACGCAATAAACAATTGATATTTAATATGACGTATTTCGATGTTTACTTATTTTCTACTGTGATTATTTCCGTTGCTATGGAAACTGATTCAGCATAGTACCATAAGCACCCACAAGTAAATAGTGTCGTGCCATAGAATATTGACAAATTGTAGTGGTCAGAATGGATGTGGAAGTTCGGAAAAAAAAATGAATCATTCAGTTACAGTTTTGCAGCACATTTGCCAGCGCGTGTATTGAATTTCGGAAAATACATATGTTTATGTGTACGCGCAGGAGCAGCGTGAAGTTTTCATTATGAGCAGATACTATTAAACATTACAGATGGACAATTATTAATAACTGTCAATAATTAACATATGACAAGTTCAATGTTCGTAGGTCCCTGTGGCTGCTTCACCAACTCACTGAATGCTCCGAGAACTAAACTAAACTAAACTATAATTTTATTGCACCGTTATAAGAGGGTAATTTGAAATGTAGTTGGAATTATACACAAAATGACGGGATAATTTTTTAAATTATTCTAATTTTTCTACATATTCTTCCTTGACATTAATGTGCTTTGTCCAGCGATGCTCCAAAGTGTATATTCCACCACGAAAGTCAGATGCTTCCATACGTGCAAAATACGCCTCAACTGATGAGTTAAGTTTTTCACGGGAATAAAATTTCTTTCCGCCAAGAATTTTTCTCAGTTTAGGGAACATGGAATTCCGATGGAGCCAAGGCGGATGTGGCAGTAAATCGTACCACAATTCATTGTTTTCACCAATGCAACGACCGAGCACTATCTTGATGCAAGATGACTTTATTCTTGAATAAATCCGCCCATTTGTCGCGTAATTTTTGTTTTTAATAGGTAACAAAAGGTTAGCATAATACGCTGCAATAGTCGGTCCTGTGGTCTAGTGGTAAGCATACTTGGCCTCGCTGATCCAAGATCATGGGTTCATTTTCGGACGTAAAAATTCTAAGTACGAATTCCTTCCGAACGAAAGTATAGCCGTGGTTCCCGTGACGTAGATTTACGGCATATAAGAGAATCTCTTGCCTGAAAGAAGTGGTCTTTGTACAAAATTTGCCAGTTGTTTCACGCTCTGAATTGAATGGGACACTGATGATCTGGGATTTATTTGAATTTAATTTAATTTATATTGTCTCATTATTATGTTGTATACAATTAAGCCATGTCAATGTATGTATAAATTAACAAAATTGATAATAAAAGTGACAACTTATATACTACCCATTTTACCCACACAAATACAAATACATTATACAGTACTATAATACATAAATACTACTGTATAATGTATTTGTATATGTGTGTACATAAATAGTGTGTAACATGATAGATAGTTATAATTTACATATTCTTCAATATCATAGTAGATTTTGTCTATAAGGAAATGAATCCAGTGCATCAGGAAGTTTATTATATAATTTTATTCCAGCATAGAAGGCATCTTCTCATAAAGCTGCAATTCATTTCTAGGGAGTGTGAGGCCACCTTTACTTCTAGTACTGTGGATCTGGACACTAGAGTTTGTATTCATAGGAAACTTATACTTGACTGAATGCAAAACAACTATATATAGTTGCTTATCTAGTTATTCTTATATAATTATATACACAAACATGGTAGAGAAAGTATTTTTAGTTCCCTAAACATATTTCTACAAGATTCAGTTTGTTTCATATTACTCAAATATCTCACAGTCTTTTTTTTTTTTTTTTTTTTTTTTTTGCAAGATGATTAATGTATTTTGATTAAGTTAAAAGTATTACCCCATATTTCAATTCCATACGCAATGAGAGAATGGATAAAGGCAAAGTAAATGGTCCTGGATGTTTGTGGAGAAACATGCTTGCTCAAGTATATCAGAACGAATAGATTTTGATAAGTTTTGTCCCTAGTTTTTCAATATGGGTATTATAAGTAAATGTCTTGTCACTATAAAATCCTAGCAATTTAGCATCAGTATTTTTATTATTAAATTCCCTATATTTAACTGCAATGGGTTATTATAGTCAAAGCTGTTTACCTCACATTTTGCAGAATTTACACCTAAGTTTGATGCATTCAAATATTTCAAAGCTGAGTTTAAAGCTGCCTTTACATTCCTTTCCAAATCATCACAATTACGCGCACTGTGATGTGAGCAGGTGGTATTTTGTAGCTGATGTATTGCATTTATATTAAAATTAATTTCGCTCCAAGAATGGATCCTTGCTTTACACCATTGGGTTATATTTTGTGTTTAGAATAGATATTTACCATTATTTATTTTTAACTGCACCAATTGTTTTCTATTTGTCATATATGATTTTATCAATCTATACCCTAATTCCCTTATACCTAACAGATAATTTAGAAATAAGTATGTCCACATCTACACAATCAAAAGCCTTTGTAAGATCCAGTAGGATGCCAACAATATAATTTTCAGAGTCAATACAATATATTATACTTTCAATGCAGTAAGATATTGTGCTTGCAGTGAATCTGTTACTTACAAATCCACTTTGTATTTCAAGTAATGAGTTATATTTACCTAGATCTTTCATTATTATTTGGTTGTGTAAGATGCTTTCATAGATTTTATAGATTGCTGGTAGTATAGATATTGACCGATAATTGTGTATATAATTTTTATCTCCCTTTTTAAAAGCATTTGTTATTTTTGCAATTTTTAATTTATCTAGGAACATTTCTAGCTCAAGACAACTGTTCATTATTGATTCTAAAGAATTTTCAATTTCGGTACTGCAGCAGGGGCGGATTTAGGGCCCTAACCCCTCCCCCCATTAAGCTGACTAAAATATTTGTATTTGGCTGTTTTAAGAAAATTCTGTAACTAGATTGGCAAAAAAAAAATTTCAGTGTACGAGTAATAAGCAATAACGTGTGTGCGTGCTTGTGTATTTCGCAGCCACGCACCCTCCTATTGTAAACGTTTTAGCGAAATTTCTTGGATAAGGGAACTTTACAATTTAATTATAACTGCTTTTTTATTGTTGTTACATACCATACTGCTGAAAATATTCTAACAAATTATCTGTAGTAAGGGAACTTCACATTCAAAATGTGAAACTATTTTATTGCTGTTATGGGGCACGCCTCCTATTTTAATACTGAGATATGTTTTTCTGACAAACCGCAATTTACATAGCTTTATTGAAGGTTAACTGTCCTGCCATATATTTTTGTGCATAGGAATATTTCATAATAAAGACGCCAATGGAGCGGGGGCTTTGTGGAGAGACTTTTTTTTTTCATATTTTTTTTTTTTTTTTTTTTAGAAAATACCGGTATGCAGCAACAACAAGTAGACTTAGTATTAAGTTAAAGATCTTAGAGGGCAGATATTGTGAAGTATTTCATGTTTGGTTCTGAGAATGCCGAAATTAAATCCTAGTAAAATAATAATAATAATAATAATAATAATAATAATAATAATAATAATAATAATAATAATCGTTGTCGTCATAATCATAATAATCATAAGGCGATTCTGCATTCGTTGTTTCATGGTGCTAGTCAGAAACAGAACAGTGACAATATTAGCTGTGTAAGAATTGTTAATGATAAAAATGAAGTTGATCAAACAAGTGCAGGAAGTAATAAAAGTGTGCGGTCTACAGGTATCTGTTTTGAGCATTAATATGGAATATATTTCAGTTAATCCTGAACTAGATAACATAACAATGGAAATACTAGAAAGCTTTAATTGAAATGGATCAAAATTTCGCTTGATTAACTTATAGTGCTAAAGATAATAGTGCATACTTTCGAGTTTGTGTGTTATTCGGCAGAAGTGAGGGGAGTAGGGGTGACCAAAATCTTGGAGCTCTCAGTAAAACCATTCAGTCGGTATAAAAATGCAATACAGGAGTTCAACAACCATCCTGCACGTCAGTATCTCAAATTTGCTTTTCTTAAAGCTAATTGTTTTAAGGATTCAATGGAAGGAAAATATCAAAATGTATCCATCCAATTAACAAGCATTTGAAGGAACTAGTAGAACGCAATAGACAGTGGCTGGTCACAGTCGTAGAAGCTATTCTTTTCGGTGTCCCAAAATATTCCTGTCAGGAGCCAAAGGGATGAGGGAAAAATCATTCTAAATTCAAGAGCGGCAATTGAAACTAAAAGGGATTGAAATTTTCGCGTCCTCCTTAGATACTAAGTTTTTTTTAATAGTGTTTATCGCCCGTTTTTACTGCTGAGGCATCACAGGCGGTGACACTGATGATACATGAGATGAAATGATAAATTGGGAAAAGGATTTTTTTAAAGGAAGGACGCGTTTCAGGTCTAAACCCAGGGTACCTCCCCGGCCTTGGCCATTTATTGAGGAAAACTTGGGAAAAACCTCAGTCAGGAAGCACGGGCCTAATGGAAATCGAACCCCAGACCTTCCGCTCACTAGCCCTTGCCTTAACGACCTCGGCCACCCGTGGCGGTTTAGTAATTGCAGGTGTTGTTATATTGAAAGAGGGTTTAGAAACGGCTCCCAAAAACTTCAGAAATCCGTAAAAAGTAGTCAATATTATACAATAGTAGCGGATGAGACAACTGACGAAACTACTTGGGAGCAATGAATATTGTGCATTAAGTATTTAGATAAGCAAAGTTATAACCTGTAAGGGAAGAATTTGTAGGATTTGTAATGTCAATAACCTAACAGGAGAAGGACTAACGAACCAAATAGTTAAATTCATGGAGCTAGGCTCTCTGTTTGCGACCCGATAATGTACTATCGTACTGCAGTGTATATTCCATTTTAGATCATATGTCGTCAGAGTTAAAAGTACGTTTACTAAGGGGCAAGAAGAAGTTTTCTTTTTTGTTTATTTGTTTGTTTTTATGAAAAGTCTTATACTAGCTTATTGTTCGAAATCAGTTGTTGATGTTGTAAGGGTTTTAAAAGTCGCAGAGAAATATGAGGGTGATTTACCTTGCACGGTCACTGAACTGAAAGCAGAATTTATGGCAGTCATGCTGGGGAACTAGGTCAGACATTGACAAAACCAAAGGCAGCTTCTGATGGGATCTCTTTCTCTGGGAATGGTTATCCTAATATACGATGTCTTTTACAAATAATTGCAATGTTATCAGTATCTCAGCAGAATGGTCATTTTCTTCTCTTAGAAGAATGAAAGCTTCTTTTTTCGACGATGACTGAAGAGAGATTAAATGGCTTGATACTTTTACACGTGCACCAGATATTGACATTACTCCAAGAGAAATAGTTGATATTTTTCCACAGAAACATCGGTTGCAACTCCTATATATGAAATTATGTGATGCCTTCACTCTTGGTCACCGCCACGGGTGGCCGAGGTCGTTAAGGCACGGACTCGTGAGCGGGAGGTCTGTGTTCGAATACCACCAGGACCGTCCTCCCTGACTAAGGTTTTTTCCAGGTTTTCCTCAGTCTTCATAAATGGCAAATGCCGGGGAGGCACCCTAAAACTTAGTCCTGGAACGATTCCTTCCTTAAAAATAAACCCTTTCCCAATATATCATTTCATCTCATGTATCATCAGTGTCCATCGCCTGTGGTGCCTCTGTAGCAAAAACGGGCGTTAAACACCATTCATCCATTCATTATTCATTCATTCACTCTTAGTTTTTACTTGTAATAGGACATTTTAAAAATCTATCTAGTGTTATAGGGAATATATGGAATTTAAATAGTTTATGTATTGGCACTATAATGATAAAAGTTAGTTTACAATTGAATGCAGAAAACAATGGATGTTTAAGTGACTAGTTTGTGTGTGAAAGAAAAAAGAAATGAAAAATTCCAGTTGTTGAAATTGATATCTGTACAGGGCAAGTAAAAATCTACAGAACCCCAAATTTATAAGTTTAAAATCTTAAATTATGTTTTTGAATGTATCTACTAAATTGCCCCGCCTTAACATTTTTCTACCCCTGTAAAGCAGGTTTTTATCAGTACCATTGGTATGCCAACTGTTTCTGAACTATTTTTTGATTTCAATGAATTAATTATTTCTATTTGTATTATTTCAGTGCTATTAGTAGGATACAGCTAGATGCTAGAGAATATTTTTGAACTTTCTTTTATGTTTTAATGTGTTATATCCAGAATATATAAGAGCGTCCTTAATAAAAATAAATGTTCTAGTGATAGATGTTCAAGCGTGAAGAAAATCAATTACCAGTACACCCTTGGCACCCCAGAAATCCGACGTTGTGATCTTCCCGGCCGATTTCACACACATACTCTTCTTTAGCGGTAGACAATCGTGATGCTTCCATTGTTTAGACTGTTGTTTTTTTAAGTTTGTAGTAGTGCATACATGTTTCATCACTGGTATTAAATCGACGCATAAAGTCGGCAGGATCTCTAAAAACGGGCAAATGAGAGATCTGCACTTTCATTCCCTTTTCATACTGAATCTGAAGTCGCGGCACTTATTTTGCTATAATTTTTTCAAACATGATTCTTCACTCAAAATGTGAAATACGTATTGTCCTGAAATGTTCAGAGCTTCAGCAATTTCGGACACCTTTAATCGGCGATTCTACAGAACCACTTTACGCATTTTAACGACAATTTATGATGTTATGACGGATTTCAGTCATTTGCTGAGTGTGTCATCTTCCAAACTTTAAACCCCGTTATCCACTTGGAAACGGTTAAAAATAATAGTGCAGAGTTCCCTATAGTGTTTGTCATATCTGTATGAATTTCTATTGCATTCATACCCTTTTTCACTAAGTTCTTAATAACCGCACATATTTGCCACTTTTTCTGTATACACACGTCGGCACTGCAACAAACACCTATAGCTACTACGAGTCTTGATCAATCCATGTATTATTGCAAAAATGTTTCTATGGAAGATGGGGATTTTGATAACATAGCTGCTTTGGAACTCCTGCAGCAACTTGTGGATAATTTCGAGAACTTTTCAAATAACCCACTTATATACTTTTACAAATAACATTGCGTATTCCATATAAAAGGTACGTTCTTTTGAGGTAGTTGCAATAATAAGTGAGCTGCTGGTTAAAGAAAGAAAGCAAGCAAAGGAAAAGAAAATATATGCACAAATTTAGTCCAATATAAAACAAATATATAGTTTCCATTATCATGGATCAAGCCCCAATTATTTGACATATTTTACTTGTCTGCTGACAAAGTTATTGCAATTGTAATATTGATTGTTACTCAATTTATTTCTGTTTTTATATTTGTTTCTAAAGCTGTAGCACAATAAATATAAGTATATGAAACAAAATTATTATTGTTAGAGATGGTACAGTGTACTTCTTAGGTACTCATAATTGTGTACTGATTGCATTTATGATTAGAAACAAGCAATGTTGTTGGGATGAGAAACAAACATTCACTTGACCACAATACATAAGGCAATGCCAAATTAGCCTTGAGCAATAATGCCAAAACTAGCAATACTACATTTAAGCTCTTACCGAGATATTTTCTATTTTAAATAAAAAGATATTTCCTCTGGGAGTATTTTGTAACTTGGCTAAGGCTTTTGATAGCATAAAACATAAGCTGCTGTTACAGAAGTTGAATTTCTATGGTACTTACATTTGCATTTAATAATAGATCCATCATTTAATGTTAATCAACTACTGAAATTATTCCACAATGCTTAATACTGGGCTCTATTTTTTTTTTCTGATATTTATCAATGATTTACATAAATAGCAATTCTAATATAATCCTTTTTTGCAGATGGTATCATTGTTTTTATTTCTAGGGAGTAACAAACTCGAAATTTTAAATATAACCACTAAGTCATTTGAAGAGCTAACTATTTGGTTGGAAGCTGATAAGTTTTCATTACATTTTGAAAAAGCATATCTTATTTAATTTAGAACTAAAATCAAGCATGCCAAAATTACTATTAGTTACACTAGACAGTACTTTTTGCAGATGATACTAGTGTGTTATTTCTAGGAAGTCACATACTCAACTTTTAAACTTAGCCACCAAAGTATCTGAAGAGATATTTGGTTTGAAGCTTAATGAGTTACCATTAAATTTTTACTAAACAAACCCTAATAAATTTAGAGCTAAAATCAAGCAGGCATTCCACAAGTTTCAATGCTAAGTTCCCTTCTTTTATTAATGACTTGCCTGGCAGTCTTAGCACTGAAACTAGAGTGATATTCTTTGCAGATGATACCAATGCATTTAATTTGGGAAAATCAGGACAACTATTGTCAGTTAAAGCAGATAAATGCATTCAAGAAATTGAAATTGTGGTTTGAAACTAACAAAAGGTTCTTAAATTGTCATAAAACAACTTTTATTCAGTTCAGAACTCAAACAAGAATGTCCTTGAACTTATACTGAATATAAAAAAAAATTATCATTACTGAACTTTTGTATATCAAATTTGTAGGATTTAGACATTAATCATAAGGTAAACTGTGATAAAAATGTAGATAGGTATCATAGTTTTCAAGCTCAGCTCAGACCACCATGGGTGGCCGAGATTGTTAAGATGCGGACGCATGAGAGGGAGGTCTGGGGTTCAAATCCCATCAGAACCATCCTCCCTGACAAGTTTTTTCCAGGTTTTCCTCATTCCTCATAAGTGGCAAATGCCAAGGAGGTTTCTTAAACTTAGGCCTGAAATATTTCCTTCCTTAAAAAACCCCTCTCCATATATCATTTCATCTCATATATCATGAGTGTCCATGCCTGTGGTGCCTCAGTAGTAAAAATGGGTGCTAAATACTATTAAAAATAAAAATTCAGCTCAGCCTGTTTAGCTTTAGGAAGCCAGGGAAATCTTCTGAACTAGTAAGTATAGGTACTGTTTGCATTGCTTACTTTCATTTCATTCTCAGATATTGGATACATTTTTATAGGTAATTCAGTATGTAGTAAAATGGCACTCATTCTGCAAAAACAGCATTAAGAATGATATGTGGTGTTGTAGTTTACCAATCCTATCAAGAATCTTAAAGTCCTTACTTTCACCATTGTACCATTTATTCACTTCCTTGCTATCTAACCGATAATTTTAACAATTTTAAACATAGATTTACAATTTATAATTATGGCAGCAGAGGTAGAAATTTTCTCTATTGGCTGCCAATTCTATGTCTCTTTCAGGACAACCATAACTCTGCTATTCAAATATATGAGAGACTTCTAAATTCTTTAAAACCACTGTCTGGGTAATCATGCTAATGTAAAAATTTCAAATTGATTCTTAATCACTAATACGTATTATGATATTGAAAAATACTTTAACCTTTGAACAGGCTGTGCTACATGTCAAATGTTCTTTTGCTGTGTTATGTGATACTTAACTGTTGCATTTGCTTTGTTTTCATGGTGTATATAGCTGTTGTGAGTTGTTTTTATAGTGTTTTTACTTAATCATGCTTCTTATATTAGCAATGAATTTGTTTTATTTGTTGTATGTGTGAATTAAGTACCTAATTTATCTGTAATATACAATGTTACATTTGATATGTTCCATATCCTATGAGCTTATACTCATTGTCGGATCTATGAGCAGAGCAACAACCATCTAAGTAACTTAACAAAATTTACTATTAGTTACATGAATGACACCATACCAAGTTTTGGTGCTTGAAATTGAATTGAAAGAAACATAGACTACAGCTCTTAAGCTGAGCTCTGGTCTTGCTTTAAGAAGTAAGGATATTCTTGTGAATCAAAATATAAATATATATTTTCATCCCATTTTGAGATTTAGAATAGTCTTTTTTTGGAGGGGGGGAGCAATTCTGTCCACAGTAAGAAAGTGTTAATCTTATAAGAAAGAGCTATTAGAATACTGTGTTCAGTCTTGACAATCAAGTAGTCCATTATTTAAGAAGCTCAGTATTCTTACTGTTGCTACTGAGGTCGTTAAGGTGCAGACTCATGATCAGGAGATCTGGGTTCAGTTCCCACCAGGACTGCCCTCTCTGATTTTTTCCAGTTTTTTCTCAGTCCTAATTGTAGGCCCGACATGCTTTCTTCCTTAAAAAAATTATTTCCCAGTTTATCATTTCATCTCATGTATCATCAGTGTCCACCATCTGTTATGCCTCAGTAGTTAAAATGGGCTTTAAACACCTTTCAGAAAAGAAAAATTACTATTGCTGGGAGATATACATATTCTGTCATGAACTTTGTTGCTTACAACTTTCATACATTTAAAATTAATCTATCTGTACATAATTAGAATACTAGGTGCATTACTGGCTTGAATAGACCAATTCAGTAAAAGCTTCCCAGAAGGGCAGCTATTGCTCTACTGTGCAAGTATGTGTCTCCCAACTTCCTAGAAATTACTATGTAATCCAAAAAAGTGCAGCAAACTTTCCAAAAAAATTTTTGTAAAAATTTTAAATGTAACACCTTCTGTAACATGTATGAGTATTTTAATTCAACACAGCTTAATCAGCTATTGACTCACAGCTGATGATGCATACAAAGGCCTGTGAAACATTTCCTACATAATTAAATAGTAAGTGGAGAATAAGAGTACCAGATCAACTGATCAGCTATTTAAGAATATATTGGTTGCTTCACTGTATTAGTTCAGACACAAAATTAGTTTTAAATTCAAATGCAATATTGATGCTTAAATTAATTTGTTGAAAATCGTTCCACAATATTTTACCTGTCCTGAAGAGATATGGTTCAGATGTTGTATAATGGTGTTAAATATTCCTGCTTTGGTTAAGAGTCAGTAAATACCACCTAATTTAGGATCCAATGACATCTAACCACAATTTTCTTCTATTCTGACATGTATGTGACTCAAATTGCAATTTTATCCTTCAATAAGCTATTGTACTCTTTTAATAAATAATTTAATGTCCTATATCTGTTCCGGTGAGTGAAAATTAATATGTGATGGCCTAAATAATTGGGAGCATGTTTGCTTCTAAAATCAGGAAAAACTTGAAAAATATTTCATCTTAACAACTTATTCCAACCCGGTCCTGTTAGAATGTTGTTGTGGTGGAATTTCTTAGGCAAACCACTGAAGCAATCTCTTCCAGGGAATATTTTACGCTTGATGCTATCTTCAGCTGAATGTTGTCTCCAGAAAAGGATTCTAGAGTCAGTTGGAGAATGTATATTACCAGAAAAAATTAATATTATTTTGTGTTCCTCCAAATTAAAAAGAGACAAGAAAAAATGCTCAGTATTATATTCATTTTGGGATCTAGAGGTCTTAAATCTGCAAATACATGAACAGGATATCTGTTTTTCAAATGCCTCTTGGTCTTTCTCCCTGATTAAAGTTTTTCCTCAGTTCTCATTCATTTTTAATTCAATTGTGTGGCTACTTTGTCTCGCACTTTCTTATTCTTAGTATTTTAAGCCAATGCCATTACCGAATGGTTAGACTGCTCAACTTCCACTAAATCTGTTCGGGATCAATCCCACTGACCATAAGTAGCATTTGTGTAGGACGAAGAGGAACCTTGATAGGTTTCCCTGCCACTCATTCTGCCATTGTTCCATTATCATCTCATCTTTTTCATTGTAAAAAGCAACCGGAAACTGCCGCTGTATTTATCCCAAGAAAAGGTGCAAACACAATATGAAGATGCTTAGTGTGCAGTGGAGGATATGTACTTGAACAGGATACTGAGAATAAAGTGAATAATTTTAAACTGTACATTTGCTCCATATCCTTCAACAGTAGTATGAAATTCTACCCCCTCTCACATTTAGCGGAGTGATGTACGCCAGATGACATTAGCTGCACGGAGAACTAAACAGTATACTTCTTTAATTCTATTTCGTGTTCCATATTGTCCAAGCCTTTGCAGTAACATTCTAAAATTTCTTCTATATTCATCCCCCCCTGCAGACAAAACTTCTGAAACTTTTGGCTATCGTAATCTAAATAAAATATGAAAGTTTGCAGAGGTTGACGTGCTAACATCTTTAAATTGGGAAGAATAATGATCATATTATGAAGTATCAAAGTTGTGGTACTATTTATTTTAACTTGAAAAGACCGCCACTTGCTTATTATTCCTGTCTTGCTCTTTCAACCTGCAGTGTTAGTTCCCACAAATTCCGACCTACTGAGATAGCGCATTTTTACCGAACAGGCTCAATGCCTTGCCCCCACTCTGCTAATGGTTATGTATAGTGCGGTAACATGGTGGTGTGCGTGTGATGGATTCATATATTGAGTTGGGTTGAGTAAAATGGTTACAAATTGAAAATGGAATTACATTCATAGGTAAGTAGGAATCGACATTTTATGCAAAATGTAGATAATCACAAATTTAAGGCTGGAATTATGTACATTGTGGACTAAAAACCTAACCCACTTACTTGCAAGGCGTTAAACTGACGGAGATAGAATGTTAACCCACTTGCACTGTCAAAGGTTCGATATTTGCCTTTGAAAAAGTGATTTTTCCTTTACATATGCTGCTATTATCATACAATAGGATGCAGTTTTAGCGTTGGGATAACTTATTTCACTTTACGCAACGTTGTTGCAGCATAACGGCTTGATTATTGCTTATGCGTGATTTTGCTTTGTTAGTTTGTGAGGTTATTTCAGTTTAATTAATTTACAAATTAAACAGAAACAGTAAATGAAGCATTATGTTCAAAGGAAGAAATAGAGTAGATTTCTAGCTCATTTTTTCTTCTTTTGATTGGTGTTTAACGCCCGTTTTTACTAACGTACAACAGGCAGTAGATTTCTAGCTGCAGTATTAATCGTTGCACCATGGTTATAGTATTACAGCCAATACACATTAAATACTATGTAAGAAAAAATGCGTACTGTAACGAGTATTTAAGTCGCACCTCGCTATCAGGTGCAGAATGTCTTAACTAAAGAAGGGGCATAACGGTTTACTTAATATGTAGTTGACATTACAACCTTCGTGCACCGTGCCAAGGCATTATGGCATCTCGACCTGCCTCCTTTTCATTTACCACTCTCCATTAATTGTGGACAAAAATAGTATCGCATACTGTTACATGAGCATGCGGGTGTTAATATTTCTGAAATACATTTACGTACATTTTTCTGTGAGGGTGCGTCGCAAGTGCACAAGGTTTCTCGCTGGTTTGGTTCTAAATGTTAGCATTTTACAACATAAATAATGTATATGTAAACTGCAGTGCAGCATTGTCTTCGTTAGTCTGCAGTGTATGTACAGAAGTGTGCGCTGCTGCGTATTATCTTGCACAGTATGAGTGTAATACTTCACATCGTCAAAAATTAAGCAAACAAATTGGATAACTTTAAAGGCACGTATATATTCGTTTCTGCACATTCATATAAGCTTAACAACAGGACATATGCAACAGAAGGTTTTTAATGCAGTTCAAGAGAAGTTACTTAGGTTTTGTTGACAAGTCACGCGGTTCACCCATGTCATATGTTGAAGTTGATATCTTTTGACACGGTCCAAGTAGAAGAGTTTTAGCTAAAGTAGACGTATGGTGCTAACGGGGAGGTCCAGAAATGATAACGAGCAAATATCTTGATTGACCATACTGTCACGAAATACTACCGGGGTGACCGAGGTCATTAAGACGCGGACTACTGAGCCGGAGGTGTAGGTTCGATTCCCGCCAGGACCGTCCTCCCTGACTGAGTTCTTTTCCATTTTTCCTCAGTCCTCATAAATGATAAATGCCTGGGAGGTACCCTAAACTTAGGCCTGAAACGTTTCCTTAAAAAAAAAAAATAAAATAAAAAAAAAATAAACGTGATTCCTAATATATCATTTCATCTCGTGTACCATCAGCGTTCACCGCCTGTGGTGCCTCAGTAGTAAAAACGGGCGTTAAACACTATTAAAAATACTATAACAGTTCTTGCCCATACTACTTACTGGTCATTTTGACGATAAAGTTTTAGCGAAAGTAATTTTTCTAGGATCTAAATCTGATTGCATGAGGTAATCCCTTTGGAATTGGAACGCAACTGGTGATCGGTGAAACCCGCTTAATATGTAACAGTCGACAAAGAAGGGGCAATAAGATACATTTTACATGCTTTTCTGTACTTCGGACATTTGTTCGCACTTAGCCGTTTTTATTTTTCTTTCCGTCTCATGTTTTATATTTTAAAAAGTGTGTGTTGTCAAGCAACAAATTGTGATTTTTTGCTGTGCAAAATTAGCCAAGAAATTAGCAAGTATAGCACATAGCCCAACTTGTTGTAATGTAAAAGTTATCGCAACCATTTCTCCACTTTGAGCACGTTTTATTATTTAATGAAACAAACATCTTTCACTAAAACGAGGAGAAATGGTGTGATTATGCTCTTAATGGTAGAGAGCAACAAATCAGCTAAAGTCATGACCTTACTGAGAATAAAGGTTAGGTGGTTTCTTTAAACTTTGGCGTCAAAGTTTGCTGTCGTTCCACGAGCAAATGAAAATCAAAGTTCTGTTCGTATTCACTAATTTATCTTTATCATGGGAATCCGGTAGCGATACCTTCCAGTCGCATTCTTTAAAAGTTTTCAGTATATTTCTACCTGCATATGCACTTCAGTGGTAGTTGTGTTTTCGACGATGACGATGTGGGGGGTTCTTAAATCCTGTGTGAGAGAACTCAAGGGTGTTGAGCACATTATAAAGCATTCAAACACATGCACAAGAATACAACATTAAAATCACTAATTATAACACTGTGTGCTATGTAACTTTATAATCAGCACTTATTACTTAAAAGGCCCTGCACTATATTTAAGAATTTAGTATAATATATTTAATTCGAATTATTCAAGTTAAGGTGCTCTGGAATTAAAATATTTGCCTACATTAAAGAAGACGCAAGTACTTAAAAGAATTTCCCCCCTTGTAAAGATTGCACTCCTGCAAATTACATAACAAATTCAAGGAAGCTTGAAGACTGTTGTATACCTGTATTGCTGAGTAATAGTCGCTTTTGGAAAAAGCTAAGAATGGCATAATTTGCAAATCCACATTTTCGGGAACATTTACGCATTGAATAAAAAATCGAAGTCAAAATGGTAAACTAGATGACGTAGGTATCTGAACATTGGATGCTTACTGACAATAAATGCACTTGGGCTTGCTACTGGTCAAACAGCCATGTGGCACCGTAAATGTCAGTATAAGTATGAAATGTGTCAACAGTCAGGCATGGACTTGAGCTCGCGACCCGCAGGTTCCCAACAGCATCACCGAGCGGGGTGGCTCAGGTGTTAACGCGGAGTTTCGGGCTTATGGTACTTTCTCTCTGGTCACTTAGGTGAATGCTGCAATAGATATTTACATTCCGTTGATTCCATCTGGAATGGGAGCAAACTTTTCGGGGACTCCACCGGTGTTAGAGCATAAATATTAGATAGACCCCATCTTCGGGCGTTCGGGAAGAAGTGCCCTCAAGGGTCCGCTCTGAACACTGCTCAAGTACCGAAAGTATCCTCTTTGTACCATTACTGTGAGACGGCCTGACTCGTGAATTTAGGATCAACAAAGACCTGCCGAAGGGTAATAATTGCAGCAACTATTGATACATTTTCTTTAAAACAAAGTTATGTATTAACATCAGCTGGGAATGGAGAAATATTCCTGAAAGATGGACGAGGAAGGCCAATGACATACGTAAAACACCAGAACTAATCGCAACCTGCTGAGGAACCCGTGCAAGAAGCTTAGCCGCACAGGGGCAATGGTGATCATTTTACGTATTGTGGGCATTGCATTCTGATGCAGTTTTGTGTTTCCATCGTTTATTTGTTTTTATTTATCAGTGTGCCAATCAATTCAGGGTGTGAAACGGTCGATAAATTTTGCTCAGAGGCTGCTTCTTTCATGTTTGAGGTTCTTTTACTTGCCGTGAATCTACGACATAGGACCGATGACTTGACTTCCCTTCCTAAGAAAACCATACTGGGGATTTTTACGCCCGAAAAAAATCCATCGATCGATCTTGGCCGGGGTTAAACTCACGATCTTGGGTTTAGGAGGCAAGTATGTTACATTGGACCACCAGGACCAACGTGTTTTGATCGCTTCAATTGTAATTTTCGCATTCATATTATTTGCAAAGGTAATAAAAATGATATATTATTATTACTAGTTCTCATTAACTTGTCAGATATTTTTCCGACATAACGGCCGATTCTTATTGCAATTGGCGGTGGTTTATGGTTGTAATTAATGTTTTGGGTCCTAGTCATAGAAGAAACCGTCTTAATCAAATACAATTTCTTTGTATTAATTTGTTTTGTTCATAATTTCAGTAAAGCACAAATATTGTCTTTGCCACTCACAGACCAGAGAAAGAGCAAAGGGAAGTGGCAGTATTTTTTCTTTCTTCCCTCCCCCCCTTTCTATTTCAGGGGCGTCAGTGTTAAATGCGAGAATATTTGTTATTCATTTCCCAAACATTGATGGATACATATACCTTTTAATGCTCAAGATGAAATTATCATAAGCAAATGAAAAGCATATTGGCAATTGAAGTAATTTCGGGAAATATTCTTTGTGGTTTTAGTGTCTGTACTTGTTCCACACTAATAGATATGCCAGTAGCCTGATTATAGTGCTGCGTTTTACTCAGTTTGTATAGTAACACAAATAAGTTGTGTTTAGGGGACCGCCACGAGTGGCCGAGGTCGTTAAGGTGCGGACTCTGGGGTTCGATTCCCACCAGGACCGTCCTACCTGACTGAGGTTTTTCTCAGTCCTCATAAATGGTAAATGCCGGGGTGGTACCCTGAACTTAGGCCTGGAACGTTTCCTTCCTTTAAAAAATCCTTTCCCTGTTTATCATTTCATCTCATGTATCTTTGCTCATCATCTGTGGTGCCTCAGTAGTAAAAACAGGCGTTAAACACTATTAAAAAACACTTCGGGAGCGAAGTGGCTCAGGTGGTAAATCTTGGGCCTTGCACTCTGTACGTCTCGGGTTCAAATAGCATTCCCCCCCCCCGTTATTATGGATCTTTAATTTTCCCCTCTGCCATTTCATTCCTTTGGTTATCTTACAGGCGAGGTGGCTTGCGCTTTGTGAAGACCTCTTTTGACGGGCTTCACTGGCGTGAGGGTGATTTATGTAATAATTGTGTGTCCCATCCTAGACGCATGGAAGGCTGAAGTACCGAAGTATCCCAAAGCCAAATTGCCCCCCCCCCCCTGCATAGAGTGCCAGACGGATTCCGCATTGCAGACAGTTTGTGAAAATCGAGAACGTTCAACCGCGCACAGACAGAAAAGCAATTTTGGAGCTAATGGCAAGTTTTATAAATGCTCGGAATGTAAAGAATGCGTTTGTCTAATTTCTTTTCATTCCTCATGAAGAGCACCTCAGGTTTATTTTAACTCGTCTTAAACTTATTCGTCGTGGTATTTGATACTTTTTGTATTTAGAGTTGAGCGAGAGGCAAGATATCTGTGTTTACAGAATCATTCGCAAATATAATTGCTTAGTTAAAGCTGTTGCTGTTACACCGATAACTCTCAGCCAAGTTCCCGCAAACTCACACCTTATGATAGATGTTGCTACATCGGTACATTCCTGACATATTTTTTTAGAAAATTGCCATTCACCTTTCGAAATTGAGTCAGTGTCTCGTATATTTTCTTTCAGTTCTTCTATTGTGTGGGGTTTGTTCCATACACTTTATTTTTCAACTACCCCCATAAATAAAATCTCACGCGGTCAGTATGTTATTAATGTATCTTTCTGCATGTATGGGATTTGCAAAAGAGATAGACTTTATTACTCTGTTGATTTACTTCGCACCATACACCGATTTTATCGCCATGCAAGGGGGTTTCTGTATTAAATCAGACCTTTTCATAGTCTAAGTACCTGTTAATTTGCGTCGAAACATGACCACGCAAGTGGAAATATGCTCCATTAGTAAAAAGTATTAAGCTTGAATCATTAATGTGCTGTAACATCCAATTGCAGATATTTATGCCTGCATTTGGTGGACAACAATGACCTAATGCGCTTTCAAATGTAAATATACTCAGTTTTGAAATATTAACTGATGAGCTTGAATTACTGTTTTGTAAAAAATATACCAGAAATGCGTAGATGTAACATGACACTTTTCCAACATCTCCCGTCATAGTTAATGTGATTGCAAGAACATGTATTCAGTATACATCAGTATACATGTTTGCTTGAAATTTTATTTTAATTAATTCACCCTGTTTGCTTATTTCTTATACCAGGGCACGTAATCAAAATTTTCTCCCTTTATTTGCAAGATTTTTTTTATATTATCATGGTACAGATAAACAACAATGATCAAAATAGTGTAATATAATAAAACAAAATAAAAGTACTAAACAAACAAGTAATAAATTCTCATTTACAACTCCCAGCATTTTCAAAACAATTAATTTTAATAATATTTTTTAATCTATTAATATATTTTAACAATTTTTATATTTTTTCATTTATATCATTATTATTCACTACATATTTAGTATTATTTATCTTTATTGTTTTTTTTATTTTTATCTTATTCATCATTTACTCACAGATAACCTGCACATCCATACAGGTATGTCTATGTTAGAAGGATAGGAACTTTATATTTATCATTAAAAAATATGAAATCATCACTAGCATATGTGCTTACAATTCACCAAATAATGTATTTAAGATGGAAATAGGATTTTGAGCTTGAAGGTCTATCAGCTATCAAAACTCTCATTCAAATATTTGTGTTCTGCAATCAACGCGCGAAATATTTTCTGGGTCAGCATTAAAGTTTTTAATCATAATCTTCATGGAGATCTGTTCCATCTCGTTCTATGGCTCAAGCTTAGTTTTCATTTTGACTAATTGATTACTAATGCCTGTTTATGCCATCTGTGTGGCATTTTATCCTGTTTTGAATTTTCAATTTCTTGTGTGACCCACCATCCCACATTTCAAGAATTGTTTTATCCATTGCTTTCATTTTACTTTCGTCCTTTTTCGTTAGAATGCAGGGTACCTCCATTTTGTAAAATTTTAGTTCCGTTTCAATTCTGCAATTGCATAGCATTAAAAGTTGTTAATCTTAGTCATAATTACAGCCATATATAAAAATGAGGGTGAAAGTACCATATTGGTATAATCATAGAAATGAAATTGTTCAACTTATGTAAAATAAGAGGAGAGTTAATAAAATCAACACTGGGAGATGATAGGACTCTTTTAAAGCTAGTACATCACCCGCCTGCCAGAAAAGTGTTTGTACTTTTATAACTGAAATCGAAGGAAGGAGGGTGCTTTTTTTTAATAGTGTTTAACACCTGTTTTACCTACAGAGGTACCACAGGCAATGGACACTGATGATACATGAGATGAAATGATAAATTGCGAAACGGTTATATTTTTTAAAGGAATGAAGCGTTTCAGGCATAAGTTTAGAGTGCCTCCCCGGCATTTGCCATTTATGAGGACTGAGAAAAACCTCAGGGAGGACGGTCCTGGTGGTATCAAACCCCCAGACCTCCTGTTCAGGAGTCCGCGCATTAACGATCTCAGCCACCCGTGGTGGTGAGAAAGTTGTTGCGTAGTGTGCTTACGTCAAGGTTGTACCAACAGTATGAAATACATAGAAACAAGAATGAAGAGATAAAACGGTGAATAAAGGCAAATATAAACCATATAAAAAGTTACCTGAAATAAAAGACTGCGTGCAGGCATTATTACTAGAAAAAACAATGCGTTTCCAAATAGTAAATAAAATACAGGTTGAATAATGGATAAATTGTATACAGAAAACTACTCCTTTCTTAGACATTGTGTTATTTACATACCAAAATTGCACGCGGCAAGGTTGAAATATAGTGACGTTAAAATACTGATGCATCCATGCTAGCAATGCAATTAGTAATGAACTTTAATATGCACACACTATAACATGGAGTTAACCTTGGGCAAATCTTAGAAACCGGAGGACCCATTACTGCGGCTCGCTACGGCCTAACGCCCTCCGCCCGTCTTCTATTACAAAAAAAACGCTAACATGCTGAAACATAAAATTATATAGCAGTTGGGTTGGAACTCTGAAAAACAAACGTGGAATCGCTCAAATAGGTGCACCACGTTGAGAAATTGAGAAAAATTGAAGTTGAGACATAGATTCACCCTGGTGGTAAAAAAATAACACATACAGCGGGACAGTACTACATGGTAAAATTATATATGTGTTTGCAACTGTGAAAAATGAAAACAATGAACCCATTGAAGATAGTTCGCAGAGCTGCTCCGGTAGGGAAAACAAGAGATAGCTACGCGAACGCTTTTTTTTTTTTTTTTTTTAAGTAGTGTTTAACGCCCGTTTTTACTACTGAGGCACCACAGGCGGTACGCGAACGCTGTGGACATTACTACATTCATGCAAGTGTACCACAACTATAATAATGTCTGCACTCATTCCCCTCCTGTAATTGAGGTCGGTGTGAGGTGTGCGCTCACTTAATCGTGCGTTTTTATAACTATAAAAAATTGGTTTATTGGTGTACCTATAAGGAGGTTTGTATAAAATGAATAACTTGCTCAAGGCACATTTTTTTTCAATCTCTTTGCTTCGAAAGGCTGTTGTGAAATTTCTAAAATCATATTTTCTAGCAAATGTTAAAGGTGCACAGACTTTTGACAGTTGTGGATGTAAGTCGACATAAAGTAATGCTGTACTGGAGCTATTCTTAATTTCCATTTTTTAATTAGATCATTAAGAGTGACAGCGAAAACCCATGTCTTTTCTTTTTCGGCTCCATGATCTCGTCAACTACATGTATTTTAATGTCTATCGTACTTTACTTCATTAGACATTTTTATATTATCAATAAAAGCAACATCCTTGACCTATTCAGTTCACCGGTTTTGACGTGTAAAAAGTGTCATTACACGAAAAGCTAATTTGTATTATTGCTTGCTGTGATGGTCGACAGTCTCGTATAGCGAGATTAGATTGTACCCCCGCATACCTCGTGGTGCGGGGGTCCGAGTTCCTAGGGGGCCTTCTGCCAGTTTGAAAATAAAAACTGGAGGAGAAAAAAAGAGAGAATGTAAATAATGTGGGGGGGGGGGGTATTCGCAATTTTCAGTGCAAACACCGGTACATGTCAACAATCAGAAAATTGCGCATTGAAAATTAACAGAAGCCTGTCGTTTGCCGTTATACCGCGGGCCGCCAACAACACATATTTAGTTTACATTCTTGAAGTGTCTAGTACGGTAAACTGTTTGATTCTGTTTTTGTGTCGCTTACATACAGTCTTGTACTATTACATTTTTGTGTTTTATAGTTTTTTTGTTTAATCTTTTATTTATTTATTTGCGAAATGAAGTCACTTAAAATTAATTATGAACATTTCAGTGGTGCGAAAACTGAGCAAACAGGAGAATTTTAAAAACTATTTGCAAAATAAGATTCTTTCTTTTTAAATGTTTTTTTTTTTTACAAATAATAAATGGAAATTGTATAAGCCATGTTCTAGTAGGTCATCTCTTTCTCTAAGAGCAAATGACAGTAATGCAAATTCCAAGAGTGGAACAGTGAAGAATATTAGTGATGATCATGAACAGTGCGTGAAGTTTGATACTGGTAATAAGCTTGACATTTGTACTGAAATTGAGAACGGAAGTACTTCTTTTGATGATTTTCTTGATTTGGTTTATTTACGGACGCCCTTTAACATCTCAGGTCATCAGCGTCCCGTTCAAATCAGGGTGTGAAACGACCGATAAATTTTGCTCAGGGGCCTCTTTTTTCAGGCTTGAGGTTCTTTTACGTACCGCAAATCTACGACACGGGACCCACGGGTTTACTTTCCTTCGGAAGTAAGCCATACGATTTTCACGCCCGAAAAAATTCATCGCTCGATCCTGGCAGGGATTGAACCCGCGGGTTTAGGAGGTTACCAGTACACCGCCAGAACCGACTTGTTTGATACTCCTACTGCTACTAGAGAGGAATTTCCTACTGATCGTGCTAATTTTCCAGATATTTTAAATGACGACACAAAGGGGTTTATTATACGACACAAGCCTTGTAAACCCCAAGGTCCATTTCTGAAAGACCCTAAGGAAGCCTTGCAAACCACCAAGGTTCATTTCCGAAAGATCCTAAGGAAAATAATAAATGATTTTCCATTAATTGCTACAAAAATAACAAAATCTGGTTAAAAATGACGAGAATGTCTCTCTTATTCCAGAAAAGAAAAATTTCTTTATTGTGAGCCATGCTGATCATTTGCTAACAGGAGTTCAGCATCTTTTCAATTTGTCTGGATAAAGAGCGTTCGTGATTGGCATGGCTTATCAAAAAAAAAAAAAAAACCAGGAAATGTTTCATTCCCATCTGGAGGCATGTCTTGTTTATAATGTCTAGAAAAGAAAAGAACCGGTAGATTGTAATCTGAAGTGTGCTTTAAGATAGAAAGTAGCATATGAAAAACACATTCTTGATCGCATAATTGTAATTTTCATATCGGTATCAATCTAGCTTTACCAGATCATATAGAGGAATTAGGGAAAGTTCGCTGTGAAACTATTATCTAATTATGATCCGCTATCACACCAGCAGGTGCATGGACTGGAAGCATCTGAAAAATACCTTGTTCCGAAAATCCAAAATGAATTAATTCGGCTGTTATCACAGAAAGTAGAGAATGAAATCAAGTCTGCACACTTTTTTCATAATTTTATATACTACACAAAACGTGAGCAAAACAGAACAATTAAGTCAAAATTTCAGATGTGTTCATATAATTAAAAATTCTTTTTGAAATGAAAATAAATGAAAGCTTTTTAGGATTGAGAAAGATGGAAGACCATTCTGCTGTGTCACTGGAAGCCGAAACTCTAAATACTATGGTAGAAAACTATCTCATTAGTCGTAGCCAAGGTTATGGCTGTGCAGCGAATATGTACGGGACGTATAAGTAGTAAAAGTAAGGATTGAACAAAAACGGAAAAAGCTAAATTGTTCACTGCGCCACACACAATTTGAATCTAATTCTAATGATACCGATATAAATTTTTCTGAAAATGTTTTTTGATATAGTTGAAAGACTTGATTTGTTTTTCACTCAAAGTACAAAAATAATGGAAATGTTATCACAGTGTTACTCTTTTTTAAAAAGTTTTGTCCTCTATGTTGGGCATCAAGATTCGACTCAATAAATGTCTAAGATATATTTATTTAGATGTTATGAAGGCACTAACTGCAATAGTGTTGCAATCAAAATATACCAACGACTGTAATGAAGCCAGTGCGCTTAAAAAACGAATGGAAAATTTTGAATTTGTTTTTCAGGTAAAGCGGTTTTTAATATGATGTTGGATATTTACCCGGGAATCCTGCTTTGTACCCCGGATCATTCAGGGGCCAGAAGTCGCCTTTTATATCTTAGTAGTCGCGGGAGGAGGGGGATGAAACTGAAGGGCTCAAAACACACGACAATTTATTTAATTAAACGCCTAAAAATGTTTATTCACACGACGACCACCTGGTTCGCTACCGCTGTAACTTGAACTCCACGACCTACATAAGCTGTTTGAAATTGTATATGTGCCTCTTGTCCACATTTTGCTACTGTATCTGGGACTGCGTCCCGCTAACTACTGCGCAGTAGTGACCAGAGATGCCTTCTGGAAATGCCTTTACTGTCCGATATTGACGAAGAAGATGAAGATGCCTGGTACTGCGTCGTCTTACACTTACCAAGTTCAAAGTGTTCCCACGTGGTCACAAAAGCTCACGGGGTCCACAATCTAACGCCCATGCAATCTGAGCCTTCAAAATATTCAAATATTATTGGTGAACTCTGGTGCTCCCAAACGCGCTCACTTTAAATCTATCGACTCTTTGACACCTCATTGGCGAGCTGCTGATCATTCGATATAATGACGTCATCGCCAGCACCTCCCTTTCTAACTTTAACAAATTTCGAAGCATCTCCAGCAACTAAATATAAAAGGACCTATTGTTTGGTTCATGCCGGACACCTGCATGCACTTAACTTTTGTAACAACAATATAGGGACCCATTGCCCGAGCCATTATCGGTAAGTGAGAGCACCAAAGATTACAATCGGCAGCCTTTTCTCTATTGTCAAAAAGGCATCATCCAGGTAACCATGAATACATTTTTGTGATATATGAAATGTTCCTGCGTGTTACTACAGGCTATATAATATTTAAATTATATAAATGCATTCGCACTAGGGCATGCGTGGGTTTGAGAACCTGTCACACAGGTTATCCTTCATTCCAAAGTACTTGAAGCTATTAATTTCGTATCAAAATTACTGCAACCTAACGACCTTGATTTTTCAGTGTTGCTCCAAACAGCTGCAAATTTGCTAAATGGCTACAGAAATACTTTCCAGGAAGCAATTTTGTTCAGCATATCTCTTGTAAAACAAGGAGGTTGACGCCAAATTTGAAAACTAGATATTCCGCAAAACTAAGAAGCAGTTTTATGAACTGGTTGAAAATGGACGTCTGACATCTCCTGAAAAATATTTTCCAGTAAGTATGTTTCACATGCTATTAGATAACGTTGTTAACCAAATCAAAATTAGGTCCAATTCTATGAAATTGTTTAAGTGATCTGTCAGTGTACTCCATAGTTTCTGTCTACTGCAAAAGAAGAAAAATTGTATAGTAAAACACAATAAGTTACAGACTTAAAGAAGAGTTTTCATTTCAACTACAGTGCTTCAAATGTGCATTGAAATACGGGATAAAGGACGAAACGTCTGTTCGAAAATTGGCGCAATTCTTGCTAATCCAAAATTACGCTTTAGTGTCGAGCATACCAGGCGTTGGCACTGCTTTCAATTTATTTCTCTCTCTAACTGTACTGGTCGCGTCAGCTGAACAATCATTTTCAAAATTAAAACTAAAAATACGTAGCAGTGTGTTACAAGCGCGATTAAGTAATTCAGTATTTTAAGTATCGAGTGTGATAAAACACGAAGAAATGATGTGAGTGAAGAAGTGGAAACTTTTGTCTGAAAGAGTAGTCTTTGCTCTTCCAACGATCCTCGAGGATTCTACATATTACGGCCTGCCTATTCCAGATTTTGGAGGTAAGCGATGTACCTTGTACCTCTAGAATCTGCGAAAGGCTACGGCTGTATTTCCTACACCACCACCACTTAAAATAATAACAATGATGATGATAAAAATAATTCCTCCGATGTTTCTGTCAGCCTATCAGATCTGATATTTCTAGCGGTGGAAGACAAGCCACTGAACCCATGTGTTGAACATGAATCGTTTCCTTGGCGGCCGTACCTTTCTTTGTTACGCCACTGGATTAGATGTTGCTAACATATGGTGCTTAGAGACGGTGATCGTGTTAAATATTTAGCTCGTGTGTAGGTATTCAATACTAGTAATTTTTTTTTTTTTTTAATGTGGAGGTCTTGGGGAAAATATTTCCAGTGTTTCGGACCTACAATCTGCCAATAACGATGAAGCCCAAAGTGAAAAGAACCCCACAAGTGTTTCTGGTTTAAGGACTCTTAATAAACATTGTCAGTGGTTGATTTGTAAGGTCTATGGTTATATGAGGAGAAACAATACCGTAAAACGGCTCGTTACTTAAACAGAAAAAGCAATAACATTATTTATGCGAATAGTAATACAGTTAATGGGGGGGGGGGACTCATAACTCTTTAAAAAGACAATTCATGGACGATTTGATTGGTACAGAAATTAACAGATTTTATGTTGGATAGTCACTAACAACTTAAGAACTTGCAATCCAATTGAAGCCCAGCTTAGGGGCCAGGTTGCACAATGTAAATAAAAGACGTACGTACAATGAGCGAGAATAGTAGCGTAAAGGTGATTAGTTGAAAGCAACTGGGTACAAACGCATATTTTTTGGTGATACCCATGACGAGGTTAAAGTGTTGCTCCTGTATTGAAATCAGCTGCGTTTTATGGTAAAAGAATTAAGACTTTTACGCAGGTAGTGGGATCCCTAATAGTTTGTCTGTTTAAAAAAAAAAAACGTTAAAGATAAATAAACGACGTGTGATTGCTGTTGATAGCGATGGTTGCCATTCATGACTGCAAGATGAGAACAGCAATTAAGTTCATGAATGATGATGATGATGATGATGATGATGATGATGGTTTTCAAGTGCCTATAAAGTGTTTCTTTTTACAAATTATAAGAGAGGCTTTCACATATATACCCAATATGTTGTTGATGCTATAGCAAATGATAACGGTCATGAAGTTTTGCATTTACTGCCATGTAATTGTTTTATGAACCGTGTCTAAATTGATCTAGCCCATGTTAAAAAGAACTAGAAAATTGTCGCTGGGCGAAAGGTGAGCAGTGCAATTTGTGAATGTGTAACAAGATTCAAATACTATAGTTGAAATGATTTCAATATGTGAAAGGCACGAATTCGTTAGCGGGATGCCTGGGGTTATATTTGTCAGTAATGCTCTCCCTGACTGAGGTTTTTTTCCACGATTTCGTCAAACATAAATGGCAAATATCGGTGAGGTACCCTAAACTTAGCCCTGGAAGGCTTCCTTCCTTAAAAAATCCTTTCCTAATTTATCATTTCATCTCAATATCACCGGTGTCCGCCGCCGGTGATGCCTCAGTAGGAAAAACGAATGTTAATCACCATTGAAAAAAAAAAATGAGTGAAAAAGGCTGAAGAAGAGTACATATACAGGGGAACAAAACCCATTCAGCTATAAATCAACCGTAATAGAATATAAGTGCTACTTTTGAGCACAAGATCATCCCAAGAACATTTTATGTAAACCTTTTGAGAAACAAATACTTTCAATCATTCATATTAATTCGTCAATGAAATGATTGCGTATTTTATTGTATATTAATACTCACATTAATAATTATTCAGCTGGTGTATATTTGACACTCCAATAGCACTCTTAAGAGCCGATCTAACCAATTTCTTAGTAATTGAGATTTAAGTTAATTCCCAATTAAATCTTTTGCATCTCAAAACTAAATATGCAGTCAATTAGCTAATTAGGATTTAAGTCATCACGGCCTTCTGAATTATAGAAAATCCGTGATTTAAAATCTCATGGACACAACAAAGAATGCTTAATAAACCATCTGTAAAATACCGGAGATCGTTACTCATTCGTTTTTTCATGACAATTACACATCAGAAATGTAGGGAAAGAAGAGAATTTAAAGTGTAAGGGAGGAAGACGCTCACTCGATACGCAATTCGTTGCTCTACTAAATCACCTGCTGCTGTACATGTACTTCCTTTAGCGTTAACTCGTAGTGTACATTCATTGCAGAAATGGCTTGATTCCTTAAACGAACACATGTCGTTTTATACTGAGTGTTTGACACTTCAGATAACCAACTTTCGAAATATGGGAAGACATAACCTTAGTGTAACTTAACATAAAGATTCCTATTTTATGGATTATTTAGAGCGAAATAACAAGAATACTTAGCATTGTTTAAATATTATAAAAATTTACTTGTCTGTTGGCAATTCTAGGTCATGTTCTATAGAACTTAAAATATCTAATGCCGAAACTTGACTCTGTCGAAACCGCATTTGGAAATCTATTTTCTTCATACTGTCTTCGGCCGTCTTGGAATAATGTGAACTTCAAATAGCATATTCAACATTCGCCTTACCATGATGGAAAGTTAATTTAGAATTAACTCTTTAAATGGACAAATATACGTCATTTAACTTAATTGGAGTTTAATGACAGATTAGCGTACGATTGTTGATGGTGAGATGCAACACCCGAATTAAATGAGAATTAAATAGGAATTAAACGTTGATTGAGCTCGGTCAGATCGGCTCTTAGTGCTGGTCATTTGCACGCACTCATCTCTTCTGTAACTATGCATGTTATTCATCACAATGATAAGATGTCACAGGCAGGGTCAGATGAAGAATATACAAAAATTCGGTTCTGTCTTCCCTCAGAGGGAGGCAATACACCCTAAGAAAAGAAGAAATAAAGCATTGTTTTGTTTCAAGTTGTGTTTGGCTCATCGCTCAATTCATGGCATGTTTCTGCGCACGAATCTTACAGCCTTTAACTTCAATTTATCACCACCAGTCACATTGCAGACATGCATAATTGTCGAGCGATTAAACGCAGGGTAATGAAAACGAAGTTGGAGTCCTACCCATGCGTGGATTGTTTTGTTTTTGTTTGCAAGTAAAATAATGCTTTGTATACACACAATAATAACGCTTCCAATTGCAAAGGCTTATTTCAATTTTAAGGCATTTATGCTGCAAAACATAATCTTTCTCTTTAAAATAAATACGAAATAAATAATTATTTTTAAATGACATAGTTTGTTTTTTCTTTTTAGCTTTTTACTTTATAGAATACTAATGACATTTATTTTGAAAACAAAGCAATGCATTTACTTTTTTGTGTTTGATCATAAATGCGTTCATTTTCAACTGGATATTGTACATTATTGACCAATATTGATGTTAATTTGACTTGCATAACGAGGATTGCAACTTAGGTAGTTATTACTAAACTGACATTTTTTTTGCAGTTTCTGATATAACTTGAACTGAACCCAGCGTCAGCAAATACTTGAAATGTTCAGCAACACCGTCCTCCCTGACAGGTTTTTTTCCAGGTTTTCCTCAGTCCCGCAAATGCCGGGGAGGTACTCTAAACTTAGGCCTGGAACGCTTCCTTCCTTAAAAAATACCCCTTTCGCAAATTATCACTTCATCTCATGTATCATCAGTGTCCACCGCCTGTGGTGCCTCAGCAGTAAAAACGGGCGTTAAACACTATTAAAAAAAAAACTTGTAATGTTTTCCGAATCGATCGTTACGTTCTCCCAATAAGATGTTTTCTCTTAGTTATAATTGTATCATATGTTTATTACATTTTTTCCCCCCATCTTAGATTTTATACTAATATCCTTTAGGATCGCAAACCTAAGCATTCCATTGCCCAAGCATCTGGCAAATATCTCGATTCCTTCCTTCATCATGGTATTTGGGTGACGCTGTTTCGGCACCCAAATACCATCCGTTGCTTTTTTTTTTTTTTTTTTTTTTTTTTTTAAATTTAGATTTAAAGGAGAGAGGTGTTTTGTAAAGTTACCTCCCATATTAACATGGCATTAAAATGTATAATGATTTGGTTTTTACAAAATTCTCAACTGAAGTATCTAGTTAATCTATAGAGCCCTTGTTTGGACGGGTGGCCGGCTTGATAGCACCGGAAAGCTCAGTTTTCCAGCGATATCAATAGCTGCTTACTTAAAAGGGTTTTAATTTTAAAAAGTTTAATGGCATTCCAAGCCGAGGTTTGCGAAATTCCTGATTCCTGTGCAAGCTTTCTCGGAAATTTCTTTGGATTTCGTTCTACCTTTTCTCCGATATCTTCCAGTTTTCCTCTGCAAGAACACGGCGTTTTACTTTCGGTTATTTTATCAAGAACAGATCCTGTTCCCCTAATTCTGTTCACAAGATTACGAGCCACTTCTCTGTGAGGCTCGTGGCCAAAAAAAAAAAAAAAAAAAAAAAAAAAAAAAAAGTGTCTATAAATCGCAATCTCACTTCTCTACAAGAGTTTGTCGTCACATAGGAATCATACATGAAGATTGTGTGTGCTAAAGTATACGGGCTTGGCATTGTAACAGCATAAACACACTATAACATTGAAACATAAGGTCTCACAACGTTTCAACTTCTATACATCACAAAGACTGCATCAACTGATTAGCCGACACACGAAGAAGCGGGAAAATCCGTTAAGCAGGCCACGCGTCTAAATGAATGCTCTGCAGTAATATAAATGCTAAAATGATTTTTACATGTGTACAGTCAGTTTGAAGGCAGCGTGAAACAGATCTCCTTTCTGTAGTTCTAAGGTAGATTGAATCAGTACTTATATTTCATAAATTTTTTTGCCTCTATCGATTTAGTGTGGAGTTATGATCCCAATTTTTCTATCACAAAATGTCTCATGTTTCTATAGTACTGCTTGCTAAATATGACATGTATCCTTGGTTTCCAAATCTGTCATTTTGTGCAGTTATTCCCGTAAGCTTCGTAAAATGTTTGTCCAAATTTCTTGAGTGGTAAGTTACTTTATTATATTTTTGATCTCCTTGTACAAATCAGGTTTTTTTTAAAATTGAAGAATGTTAGTTTATTTCTTTATCCCTAAATTATTATTTATAATAAAACTAATTTTCATCCATGTTATGCTCATGTTCACCGGATTTATTATGCAGGGATTAATGAACTACACCGAAATGTCTGAGAGTGTGGAGGTGTCTTAGATAGGTTATTTGAGATAGAAAACGTATGGCCAGTGTGTTCAAATTTTGAAGCTAATCTTTTCTAAAGCGCCATTACGCCACTGGCTAATGAAGATGCCCCTTGAAAGCATAACGTGCGATAACGAACGTAGGTTTAGTGTGTATCGCTCTTATTTAATGGTTATGACACTTGCTTTCGAGTAAATGATGGTAATTTGTTTTAGAGTTTGTCTCTTTTGTCACATTTTTGTTTGTTTTTTGACTAGGGTCTAATAAGCTTTTAGCCTACGTTTTAAGTTAATGTTTCAATTTATTCACTTAAATCTTAACATATCAATTAATATACAAACCTTGTTTACAAAAGGTGGAATCATGTTAATGCAATAGAATGCACACAGTGCACTTAAAAATGGAATTGGTTGAAAGGGGGGAAGACAGATAGAAAAAAAATATAACATACAAACCTTTACAGCAATGCTTAAATAAATTGCTCGAAGTAGCAACCTGCATTTTCATGGTAAAGTTGACATCGGTGCAGGAACGATTGCCGTACTCGGTCTAAGAGTCTTGGTGTATGTCGAACATCATTACAGGCTGCACTTTCGAGTAATTAATTCCTCTAATGAATCGACCGATATTTCATATACCATAGACTTGAGGTGGCCTCATAAAAAGAATTCAGTAGGATTGTGGTCTGGAGAGCGTGGTGGTCAGGCTCCATCGGGAAGGAAGAGCGCGGTTCAGATATTCTCGCACAGCCATGGAGAAATGTGGAGGAGCTCCATTATGTTACAGCCATATAGAAATACAGGTAAAAGATTCTGGAACACAAAGATAAACAGCCTCATTTAACTGAGGAAGAAGCAGATACGGGCCAATGACATGGCTTGAAATAATTCCCACCCAAATGCTCTTCTGGCGACTCCTCTCCGCATGGAAGTTTCTGGGTTTTAAAACTGGTCGATCACTGGTGAACAATACTACAGTAACGCCCAGTTACAAAATTGTAAGAGGGGTCCAAAGTGTGCCCGACTTTGATTGTGAAAGGTATGTGTATGACATGCCACACGCTATATGCGGGATAGCGCGGGTGCTGTTAGATGGCTCTTCTGCATTTCTCTGCAGAACACTTTCCTCAAATTGCACATCGCTCCTGTTTATCTTGAAGGTTCCACACTTTCGCAAACGTCTGTAGATGGAATGGAAAGTGGAGTGATGCGGCTGTTGTCTATCTTTCCCTGTACAGTGCTAAACCATTATTTCACCATAAGTCAGATGTATATCTGCAAGTTCAGAGAAGATGTAAATATTCTCCATGATGCCTACAGTCAGTCCCCAGCTTGCTAACGGCAGTGAACCTAAACAAGAACATGGTAATAGTAGTTTATTGTACGTACCAAGCAGAGTGGTGTCCAGAGTATGTGTAAGACGCCATGACAAGAATTGAAGCCGCAACCTGCGCTTTTGCGAATTGAACTCCCTCTACAGTAGGCTACATAATGCAAGAAGGCAGTTAATAGATGTTCAGTGTCGCACTGTCAAATGATTTGTTCAAGATTTGAGTAATTTTATGGCATTAAATCTTGAGAACGCTGATAACGAGCTACATACAATCGATATTTCTATGCTCACAAGGCAGTTTTAAAGACATCTTAAACCAGTTTTTCATCTGGTTTGACTGTATCACTGACTTATAACAGCATACAACTGCGTTATGTTTAGTTGTGGACCATACATTGTCTATCTAAAATTCTTATATACGTCATCTCTACACTGAAATGATTTCGGTGTAGTTCATCAATACTCTGTATATATATAATAAAATGAAAAATAAAAACTCTTGGAATAATGTAACTAAATTAACTAGAGAAGCATAAATAGATAAAACACTGAAATAGACAATTAATGTATGCGTATTTCTTATGTTTCTCCTCTAGATTATTCAAAATTGACTCTTAATGCTTTTGAATGTAGAAATGGAGGTGTACGTTTGCGTGCTATATTTGCACTGAGTGCCTTTGAACGTATAGTGTATTACTGCCTAAGCGACACTGTTTACGGGGAAAGTGCAGTCAGTTTTCTTTTTGTTTCTACTGAAAGCTTAAAATAGTAGTGCATTTGAAACTGATCTGTCATAGAAAAGAACTTTCCTTCCATAAGAACACGTTTCTTGTCATAGAGATCCTGTCTCTCCTAACTTTTTAACAACTCTCCACACACTACCATTAGCTGACAAAGCATCCCTCAAATCAACCAATTGCTACTACTGCACATGACTGACTTCTCCCAGTACTCTGTTAGCCCACAACCGAAATAACCTAATTGTATCTCCGGCACACAACTGTCAACGTCTTTCCTCATTAATTATACAAATTGCGTTGCACGAGTCTTCATGTAGGACATAAACACTGAACATCTATTTTTGGCTTATGTCGAGTGTAAGTGTTATATGCAGTACACTTAGGTATATACTTTTGTTACTTAGATTAAATTTGTGAAGATTTTCTCCAATGCCTTGTATTTGCTCGTCATTTTGGAATGAAGATGCTGTTGCTTTATAATTTCGCATATGGTCGATTGTATATTTTTCTGCAACTTCCTAAACCGCCTGAAACCGACTTATCGTCTATTTTTATATTTTACACCCATTCATTTACGCTGATTAAAGTTTGCCCATTTATTATCAAATAGGGTCTTTAATTCAAATACCAGTTCTTATTAAAGTGAATTTATAAGGTAGTTTAATTTTGGTAATTTTCGAAGAAGAATGAGATGGGCGGTGAAATTGCGATTAATTGCGTATTCTGAATGTTCCATCTCAGGCATATGAATGTTCTCACTGCACTTGGTCTCTCTAGTATGCCTTTTTTATTTCATTAAATGCATTTTCTCTTTAATTTCGGTAAGCACTCCTGATGTTGTCTATAACTGGGCCCAGAAAATCCATTTTTATGAATGTTAATTACATAAAAGTAATGATAATTAATTTTATTTCATAGAATGATGATTATTTCAGGGACTTTTATTTCCACAACTGTTCTGAAAACGTGGTCCAAGCAATATGCACATTCGTCAGAGTCGGCTGAAGTTGAATTCGACTATGCTAACCAACGGTATGGCCACCACTATGTGAAACTTAAAAGATCCATCTATGAAAACAACAGCGGTAATCGAGCAGCATTTATTGATTTTATAATGACGCACCACATCGATTTCCCCAGTTTGCGCAAGCAAACTTGTCACATAGGAACTACCTACATTGCAGATATACGGCGTTACTGTGGATGCTGATAATCGCTACAGGATGTTCCCAGATCTCTTGCTATATTTGCTGTATAATTATAAAACATGCACAAATTGCGTAGAATTAAAAGCTGGAAACTGGTGCACTACATTGCATTCCTTGTTGACTGTACACGAAAGTGTAAGGAGACGTCCGCTCACCTGATTGTTAAGGCGAGTGAGGTTTGTAGTTGGTGATACATGAGAACTCTGATAGTCAGGTGACGTTGCTGACATAGTCTCAGTTGAGCAACAGAATTGAGGACTTTGTTTCTTGAAGAATGTGTGTTAACAACCGAATTAGTTTCACCCCCACCGCTGATCTTCCTGATCCACTCTCTTTTGAGCAGCTCAACAAGAAGCAAAGACATTTTTGTCGCCCATAAGCATTCTCTCATTGTGTAATGGAAATATTTATAGATAAATGGCGTAGCTGAGGAGTTGATCCCCTCGGTCTTCTGCTAAACTGCGCACATCAGCTTAGTGAGTGCAGCGGAAATTTGCCTCTTATATTCTGATCAAAATTAGAAAGGGATTGACAGTTGTGAGTGGAGGGCAGCGGCGTTGCCACACGTATCACTTGCACCTCACATGGCAATAGCAGTTATAGAAATTATGTAGGATAATTAACCAAAATGCATAATATACTTACAATTTTCTGCTTTAGCGCAAATTTCAGCTTCGGTAATGGCGCCTTCGACAGTCGGAAATGCACATTTAAAAAACCATGCTCTCGCCAGTAACTTTATATTGTACATCACAAAATGTTTAACATGGCCTTTTTCTTTTCTTTTAAATTTTAAGTGTTTAACGTCCGTTTTTACTACTGAGGCACGACAGGTTGTGGGCACTGATGATACATGAGAAGAAATATGTTGGGAAATGATTTTTAAAGGAAGGTAACGTTCCGGGCCTAAGTTTATGGTACCTCCCCGTCATTTGCCATTTATGAGGACTGAGAAAAACCTGGAGACTTAACGACCTCGGCGACCCGGAGCTGTTAACATAGCTTAGCACACTACACTTTGTGCAATTTTTCATTTGGGTTTTAATTGCAGAAATATCACAGAGGACAATCTTCCTGGGGAAACATTCCACTTATGTCTGATATTACGTTACTGGAAGTTGAATCGTTAAAATTACGAAATAAATATGAAATACAAAAGATAGAAATTAAGAGCATAAACGGGCAGTGAGGTTTACAGAAAATCTCACTACAGTTGAAGATTTCGGAAGTGCAACTGGAAGGTAAGCGATTAAAAACCTGAAATGCTAGTCTCCGGCCACCGAGCAGATGAGCAAGCGGTCTGTTGTTTACATTCTAGGTTCCTCTCCTTCACATCTGGGAACTGCCGAGTTTGAAAAGATAACAAAAGCTGCTGTTACCTGCTGTACAGTCTCTATAAAAACTGTGTTGTGTTGAAAATTGCATCCCAACTGAATTCACAATCGTCTAATTTAGACAATAAGTAATGTCTTAAAATGATAAAGGTGTTTTGATTTGATTAGAAGCATGATGTATTTTGTTACTTAATCATTAATAAAAAGATAAACTTTAATAGAGGCCCCTAAGCTGTGCTAAAAGGTGCATTGAAAATGAGGAGGAAGGCAAGCCTCATAAGAGAGAGAGATAGAGGGAGAGGGAGGATCGAGTATAAAACGGTTTTCTTCGATGATAAATAGCTGTGGTATATTGATACATTTTATTTCCAACTCCAAGGAGATACGGAAAAAATTGGAATTAGCAACAGTATATGCATATTTTAAATAAAATCAATAAACTACTGCGAAAGTACTTCTCACAGAAACAATTGTCATGCAGTGGCACTGTGTGCGACACAAATATGACATGTTTTCCTCGCACCTTTTTTCACTTCTTTTAGAGCTTATAGTTTTTTCTGTAATATTGAGCTATAATACGCGCCCCTCTTCGAAATTCCGAACAACGGAATCTTTTGTCACTGACTTCAGTACAGTTAAGAAAATTTTCACAAATTCTTTCTTCTTTGAAATGTTAATGGGTGAGGGGATTTGAAGGGTAAACACCTGCATACAAATGCACATTGTTGAGATGGTACTCATAGAATAGGTATTGAGGATACCGTTGAAGACTGCACCTGTACACAAAAAAGGTGAAAAACCCACACTATTGAGGAGAGGACGAAAGCTGCATTTACAGTAAAAGTACAAAAAGCCGACTTCCCTACAATTGTCTTTGGATTGCCTTATTCTGTGTAACATGTGCTAAAATTATCAGAAATAAGTATTAACACGGTATAACATCCCCTGCCGAAATGTCACCAGAATGTTATTAAAAGGAAGCCCAAGCTGTGATGTCCGTCGACTGACAACTTGTGATGTTCTTCTGTTTAATGCGGTGCTACAATTTCCCTATTCAGTCTCGATAGCTAAGACGAGAAGGGACGTTATATTCGTCACTTCGGGGAACCAAGCTCGGTCGACTCCTCCAGGAAAGACGAGCTGTTTCCGGACAAATGCCGAACAACTCAACCAACTCTGTTAAAAGTAGAAGTATTTATTAAAGGCTTGTCTTATACAGTTGGACGTGGATCCTGCAAGCAACAAGGCTTCTGTCCTGTCTCTGACTAAATTCAGGGACCTGTTATATCATTCCAATGCCCAAGGAGGGGTAAGAATAACTTAGTCCAGACATAAGAGTTGTTAAACACTTCCCAATACCACAAAGTCAACAGTTACCAGGTCCTGACATAAGTTCTAAGAGGTTCATGATTTGAGTTTGTTATGTCTTACTGTGTTTGGGTTTATACCGTATGGTTCGCTAACTAGGATATATAGCGTGCTCTTATTATATCTTGTCAACATACCATTCCTTATAATATCACGCTTTCGTTACAAAGTCGACTTTTCATTACAATGTCATAAAGTGGAATTCAGGACTTTACCAACGTTAAATTAGACGGCACAAATTATTTTTGACATACGTAAAACACCTTTATAATCATGACAATCTACACAAGACGTAAATAATAAATAACATTTACATAGAGCAAGTGCGAGAATCACGGTCGTTAAGGCACGCGTGAGATGGAGGTTTGGGTTTGGATTCGGATTCCTACCAGGATCCTGCTGCAGATTTTCTTCATGCCTCATAAATTGCAAATGCTGGAAGTTACCTAAACTTAGGTCTGAAACGCTTCTTCCCTTATTGAAACCACAGTAATGAAAACAGATGTTAGTCACTGTTCAGAGGAAAATAAATAAACGCGACATTATTGATAATGGATTTTATTTTCTACCACCATACATGACAGTTCTAATCCAGGCCCAAGAACACTGCGCCAGTTTGAACCGGGGTACCAAAGGCCTTCTTGTCTTTAAATAATTCACTGTTATTCAGACAAATCTCTAATCAGTATTCTTTAATCATTTTGCCCTTAGTTGTTTTGGGGATGTTATGAAAAAACGGTGTTGCAGAAAATATAACATTATTAAAGTGTTAGATAGCAATAATTGTAATAATTAACTGCTTCAAGTATTTCGAAATGCAGTACAACTTAAAAAACACATTAAAATATTTAATTTACTTTTAAGAGCACTGACTTCATTACAGTCGTTGGTATATTTTGATTGCAACACTATTGCACTTAGTGCCTTCATAACATCGAAATAACCATGTCTTAAAGCTTTTATTTAGTGCAATCTTGATGACCAACCTAGGTCAAAGCTATTTTACAGAGTAAAATGTTTGTGACAACACTTCCCATCGCTTTATACTCTGAATGAAAAACAAACAGTTTTTCAACTATATAAGAAAACCTATTTATCTTCAGATATACGTTTCTAATGGAGTCATTTAGAACTGGATTCAAATTATGTGCGGCGCAGTGAACATATTTAGATGTTTTCTGTTTTTGTTCAATCCTTGCTTTTACTCCGTTATAGGCCCTGGACATATTCGCTCCACCGCTATAAATTTGGCCAAAGCACTTGGCTAATGAGATACATTTTTCATCCTCTGAACTTATAACTTCGGCGTCCAATGGCACCGCAGAATGGTCTTCTATGTATTTGAATCCTTAAAAGCTTTCATTTATTTTTACTTGACAAGGTTTTCCAAAAGAATCTAGCTATATCAACCTATCTGCAAATCTGACTTAATTGATTTATTTTGTTCAAATCTTGTGCAATATCTAAGATTATAGAAAAGTGCACTGTTTATTCCATTCTCTGCTTTCTGAGATAACAGCTCAATTAATATATTTTCAATTTTTGGATTGAGGTATTTTTCAGATGCTTCCGGTTCGTGTACATGCTGCTGTAATTAGTCAAAAATAGCTTTAAAAACACAGGGAGATTTCCCTGATTCTTCTCTAGGATCTCGTAAAGTTAGAATGTATACATACTGATAATGTGATAAGGATATTAATTACGCGATCAAGAATTTGTTTATGTATGTTAATTTCTTTAATTCAGATTAAAATATCTTTCTTTTCCAGATATTATAAAAAACGCATGGGAATGATACATTTCGTATGTTAAAATTACTTTTGATAAGCCCTATCAATCACAAACGCCCTTTATCCAGGTAAATTGAAAAGATGCTGAACTCCTGATAGGAAATTGCTAGCTTGACTTACAATAAACAGTATCCATTTCAAAATTGCAGTCATTTTCTTGTCATTCTAACCCAGATTTTGATCATGTTTCATAGTAATAAATGAAGAAACATCTATTGTTTTGCCTAGTATCATTCGGAAATCGACTTTGCAGTTTGCAAGGTTCATGCTGTGTCGTCATTTCAAATATCTGGAAAATAAGCACTATCAGTAGGAAATTCCTCTCTTAGTGCTAGTAATATGATCAAAGGAGTACTTACATTCTGTTGTGCGCTAATAGTATTGCTCCCGAATTCTACGGTTGGATTAACGATAATCCGGGACCATTTTATGCTTTCGAAAAAACGTCAATCACCGTTAAGATATAAACGTAAGGTTGGTTGTGCTCTTTAACATTGTTCATTACATTTAGACCGGCTTTCCAAGGTCGTCTACGTAAGTCACGTGAAAATTTGTAGTGGGAAATAGTTTCCTTTTCCGCTTGTGAAATGTATATTTATCGTGGGTTCGAAGAAAGGACTCGATCTTAGATTTTGGTATGCCCGTGTTCTTGCAAGGTTCGTCTGCTATACCAAAGTCCGCGTAGTGATTCGGCTTGAAATAGATTTTTTCAATACGTTCCATTGCGTCATGGTTTGCTTATACAGTGGTTCCCACAATTGTCTGCGAAGGTTATAGGAACAACAGGCTTTTTTTATTTAACCAGAAACCGACTTTTATTTACTTTTCTATTCGCTGGCTTCGGTTCCTCCTCCTTTACCTCAATGTTGTGGTACATATGATTATCGTCGTCAGGTTTCGATTCAAAGTATGGTTCTCTCACTTGTGACATAAACTCGAGATAGTTTCCCAATTTATATTTTAACAGCCGCCATTTTTCGGCAGCTGCCAAATGTGAACGCTGCACGTTATTCATTTCTCTGGTTAATTGATTAATTGGTTTGTCTACGAGATGAAGCTCTTCGACAGTTTTTGGCTGTGAGGCTACAATAATTTGCTTTCCATGCTTAATTTCAGCAAAGTTAAGTAAATTTTGACACAAGTGCACTCCGAGTGAAGTCAATATCGGGTGTAGAAATGGATGTAAAAAGCCGGCTTTCTGTACAAGAAACATTTTTCTTTAAGGAAAGTCTTTTATTGATTAACTTTCTCCAGCAAACTTTTAAGTTTCTTTAAGCGTTTCAAGCATTTTATAGACAAATTGACATGGCCTCTGCGCACGTTGAGTGCACACTTGAAAATGACCTTTATTAGCTCAGTTAGCGCTTTTCAACAGTTTTTTCTCGCAAAGCGGGCTTGGCTTTAGCTAGCACCGTCAAGTTTGCGTGCCGCCTTAAAATCAGAGGACTGTTTGGCTTAGCAATGCTCACCCTGCTTGTAATTATACAAAACTGACGAAAATGTGGCTGTTGCTCATTTATTTAAACAATCGGCAGGGGGAAATTTTTTGCATATTGTGAACCACTACCCTTCATTCCAGAGTACAGATCCTTATGGTGGTAAAGCTTTTAGAATGTGATGAACAAAAACTGCTCGGTTCGATATCCGTGCTGATATAATTTCTAATTGGTTATAAAATAATGAAAATATTTCCCAAGAGAACACCGGTTCGATACCCGTATTGTTTAGGGTTTTACTGCGTGCACTCCAACACTAATAGCCATGGGGATTTTCTGTAGCTTTCTCAAACGCATCTAACAGAAACCTAAGAATTCTTTGGCACGAAGTCTTGACACAAGGTATTCATTTGAATTTTTTCCCTATTGTTTGTAAATACGACAATGTAATTTACATTTAGAGATATAGTTCGAAATTTCTTTCCTTGTGGAAACACATTTTATAGTATGTAAATAATTCCAAAACGTTTGTGATCCGAATCTCTAGTGAAAAAATTTGACATTTTTTGACAATCTGCTTCGTACATTAAATAGTCTAAAATGGCAAGCCCCCCTTGTTAACAGCCTCCAAAATCTGGTATGCCCGTATGGGTCGCGAAACACGGAATTGGTTTAGGAGAATATTCTGGAGGGTGACACCACAACACTTTTCTCAAGATTGTCAAACTTTTGACCTGCAGTACTAATTAAACGTTTCACAAATGTTGAGTTTCCACAACGTGAAGGACCTGTAATTAACATGGTGCGCGGGAAATGAAATTTATTTAATGATGATTTGTAGACATTGCGACGTAGCCACCCTCAAAACGACTGTTGAAGAGACATCTAAACGCGCCTTCTTGTATACCCCTACGGGTACAAATGAAAGTTTTGAGCCTGAACCATCCTATAGGTTTTCACGGAAGACTCAGTAACTGCTGTAACCAAGAATTTTCTTGAAATCTTGTATTGTTAGTGTTTACAAGTTTCATGTTACCGGAATAACTTTAATTTTGCAGGCAGAGTGAGTGTTCTTCCCACACATAATCTCTATAGAATAACTTTGTGTGCCGGTAGATGCAAACCTAAAAATATAAGCATTCTTGCCTTATTTCTCAATCTCATATCACACAGTTCAAAAATGACCCCGTGGGCGGCATCCATTCCCCGGTTTGTACTTGCCAATAACAGAATCTGTGTCGAAATAATACGTGTTCACTTAATCTCCTAAGATAGGAATATAGCTGCATTCTTGCAGGGGCCTTTGTGTATGCTGCTATAACGGTGTTAGTGGTAGAATTGAATTTTGGATTCTGTTCACTATATCTCCATTTTTTTTGAGTAGTGTTTAATGCCCGTGTTTACTACTACAACTTGACGACATTGACCACAATAACCTTACACACAACAACAAATATAATAGTAACAATAAACAACAATTTGACAACAACAAGGAGTGTGAAGGTCACGGCGAAAAAGAAAGAAAAGATGGAGATGTAACAGACATAATGACTACATAAAAACACTGAAATAATAATCGTATAAACCACAATAATGACAACTATAAATACTAGAAATAATTAACAATAACATGACATGACAACATGTCAATCAAAAATATGTAACAAGAAAGCATATAAAATTAACGACTAACATTAACCATAATATCCATTGGACTATAATTTAAATAAGACAGACTGGTAACTAAAGGGGAAGAACGGAGTCGGCGAAGGGAGGATTAGGAGTGATTGCTGTGTCAAGATCCAGGTAGGAGCAGAAGGGATCAAATGATCGACTGGTGAGCCACAGAGGGGAGCAGAAGAGAACGAAGTATGGAAAATACGAATATTTATAAAATGATGAAAGTGTGTGGTGTATGGTGTATGGTGAGCTCACCTATTGAGTAGTTTAAATTGAAAGTTTAAATGTTTTCGGTCATAATTTGAACACTTAGGAGCGAAGTGAAGATAAGTTTTGGATAGAAGGTGGAAATGGAATTCAAGCGAACAAGGTGAAAGTGACTGAAATAAAGTCTAGTATAATAATTATAAATTATAAATACTTATAAATCAATAAAATTGATAAAGGGAACAGAGAGATTAAATAAAACGTTACCTTAGGGATGCTGGTTACCAGCACTGTAACAGTCAGTTTCCGATGGATGGTAGTTTTAGCTTCAGTTTTTAGATTTGAATTAAATTATAGCTGACTACCAGTTATAGTTTTGTTTGCTAACTTGCTTGCAATTAGAGAATTGCTGCAGTGTTTTAAATTGAGTTTGTTTTGTTCATTTGGTTTTTGTTATTTTTAATTACTTTTGTTTAAAATAAGAGAAAAAATATAATAAACTATAGAAGATGCAATATATGCCTTGGTATAGGCATCTAGGTGCCAGGACAACGCATTGCAGATTTATTATTATTATTATTATTATTATTATTATTATTATTATTATTATTATTACTACTACTACTATTACTACTACTACTATTACTACTACTACTATTACTACTACTACTATTACTACTACTACTACTACTACTACTACTACTACTACTACTACTACTACCACTACCACTACCACTACCACTACCACTACCACTACCATCCTCTACATCTTCCAAATTTGGAAAATTATCCTTGATTATATTAGGATGGCCTACGGAGTAAGCTTTGGTCTTATTGACAAACGGTTCGAACTGCACACTGGTAATAAAAAAACATTTTCATGTCTCCAGAAGCCTTGCAGTAGGTTTTCGTGCAATTTGTACGTCAGCCAAAGAAGGCACCTTCGGGAGGTTCGGAATAAGGAAAAGATTTGACAAACTCTGCCAGAGCCCCGTCAGCCTTAATCGTGGCATTAAACCCACATTCCCACATCTCGGTAATGTGGTAACCAGCATCTCTCATTATCTTCGTGACCTTTATGGTGACCTCATATCTGGGGACCATGGTTTCATTACCCGTGTAGTATAACAATGAATGCCTATTCGGATAACATCGTATGCAGCCGTGGTAGAAACATTCGTGAAAGAAATAGACACATTTGTCTTCTTTGTACCCCTCAACTTAATGTTATAAAACTTTAATTTCTCTCTTTCCTAAAGCATGTATTATGCTGGTAGATTGCTGCTGTTCTATGCAAGATAGCCAGATGCATGTTATTCGGGTTTGTTTATCCGCTAAGCTGTACCCACCTCCTGGAATTAGCGGAATCGTATTTCGGGGCATGAATTGCTTCCTGTACATGTTCATGCAAGCCTGCGCAATGGTGACGTATTCTCTAAACGGGTCAATATCGTTCTAATTTTAAGTAATTCATTTCGGAAAAAAATAATAATAGCAATAATAATTGCTAGCACTAAGCTGTTTTTAGTCTAATATTATAGGTGACATGACACGCACCAAGAATCAAAACAATGTTTCACTTCTCATATTAGACTTTGATGTAATATCCAAGCCACACTGCATCTGCTTCATTAATGCTGAATATAACCTAAATATGACCGCCACGGGTGGCCGAGGTCGTTGTGGCGCAGACTCGTGGGCAGGAGGTCTGGGGTTCAAATCCCACCAGGACCGTCCTCCCTGACTGAGGTTATTTCCAGATTTTCCTCAGTCCTCATAAATGACAAAAGCCGGGGAGGTACCCTAAACTTAGGCCTGGAACGTTTCCTTAAAAATCCCTTCCCAATATATCATTTTATTTCATGTATCATCAGTGTCCTCCACCACCACCACCACCACTACTACCACCTCCACCTACACCTCCACTTCCACCTCCACTTCCACCTCCACCTCCACCTCCACCTCCACCTGTGTTTCCTCTGTAGCTAAAACGGGCGTTAAACACCATTCATTTCATTAAAAAAAAATGCTTTCCCAATATATCATTTCATCTCGTATATCATCAGTGTCCACCACCAAGGTGGTGGTGGTGGTGGTTGTTGTTGTTGTTGTTGTTGTTGTTATTATTATTATTATTATTATTATTATTATTATTATTATTATTATTATAGGTTTGGCGACATTGCAATGGTTTCAGATATTTTCACTTCATTTAATTTAAAACACTTTTTCGATTCGTTGCTGTTGAACTAAAGTAAACACGTGGCAAAGTTAAAAACAGTCACTGGTTTGTTTCAGCGTGATGTATATTTTTGAAATGGTATCATTAGCCAATTACTGTGGTAATTTTCACACTCAATCTATTTTACTGCTGCTTGCGAAATCATATTTGGCTTGGTGGCCTCTAGATATTAAACTGTATACCACATACAGGTGACCTACACAAACTAGATAGTTTTGCATGTATGGAATAAAGAATATAATCTTTAGTGAAAATAAATATTTACTTTGCAGCTAGGTTTATTTGGTTACTTAAATATTGCATTACATTGGAAATATTAACGCTGTAAACAAACGTTATTTTAAAAGGGGAATGTAATTCTGTGGTTGGAGTGCAATAATTTCTGCAAACTCAAATATAATAATAATAATAATAATAATAATAATAATAATAATAATAATAATAATAATAATAAAGAGGTTATGAATGAACTAGTAAGAAAATGTGTACTTTACTGAGTATGAGTTTAATAAGTGGAAGTAAATTGCGCCATTGGGCCTTAAGCATTATTTGATAGTTGCTGAAACTGATGTTTAAGGAGGTAGGTAATCAGAAAAATATTTAACGTGTGCACATTTTAATACATTTTATTTATATACTAGTCGTATTACAACCTTTTGCAGCAGGGTTCAAAGGTGAAACTTTGTTGTATGCAGGGATTGATAATACGGTAAAGTCCTCTTTTTAAGCACGTACACTAGCATAACGTCAGTTTTTGTATGTTTACATTCTATTGGAACATGCTTTTCCCTATTTTCTTTTCTTTTCTTTTTTTCTTTTTCTTTCTTTCTTTTTTTCTTCTTTTCTTTTCTTTTCTTTTTTTTTTTTACTTTTCCAAACTTTATAACAAATTTACACTTTTATGAAATATTTAACCTTATATAGGTTAATCAGTTGGAAAGGCAACTTATTTTTTCAAATATGTTAGTTACTATGGATTGATAGCATATACGAACAAATTTTCATTTCATTTTGAACACTTCTGTAAGCTTCATATCCGCGTCGGTTTGGAGATCAAGGCCGAGATCCATTGTCTTTTGACTTTCACTAGTTTTTCGCATGTAATGAATTTTCTATAAAATAGGTGTACTGTAGTTCAGCACATTTTCGATAAGTGCAGTTTTGTTCATTTATTGATTTAAAATAAGAAATTGGTACTGTAATGTTGTAACCACAGCTCTGGTTCAGACATAGCCTGCAGAAAAGAAACGATGTGCACTCTGTTACACAGCAAGAGGAACCGTCAGGAAACCTTTACAAAATGCAGCTGTTTTCATACCTATCGTTTGAGATTTGTATCTTAAGACACGAAGTGAAGCGAAACACAAATTTTGTTGCACATTTTCGTGAAATTATCACGTATATCCATTTTCACCGTACATTCAGTGCTTTTTTCAACCTTTTCTTTCATGTTCTGTTAAAAACAATGGGCAAGAAATAAATGATTTTCGCATTTCTTGAGCAGAAAAAGTGAACCATTTTTACTCTTTAGCAGTCACATAAAATCCTGTAGTCTCATTTAGTATAACAGAACAAGCTACAAATTAACTTATTTATAACTTTGAAACTCCAGTAGTTTCCAAGTTAATGTAGCAAAACTTGCAAGGAAAGTGCGTATTTAAATTAAAACTATTCGCCAGAAGCGCAGTTCTCAGTGCGATCCGCGCTCATTTTATACAAAGAAGGTTTAAATCTATAATTCCTCTACTAGATTGTGTTTGTGTTGTTGCACTCTACCATGCCAAAGGGTCGGAAGGCAGCTGTACGCGCTTTCAGAAGAATTCAAAAGACAATCGAAAATGGTAGTTTAATTCTTGGATGTGCAACACTGCGATATAATTATTGCTATCGATGAGAAACATCAAAGAGCCAGTATAAAGCAGCACATCGAATAAGAAAAGTATGCAAAGAATGTTGCAACTGCACAAATCGCAACCTAAGCAAACTACCTTGATACGTGCCTTCAATTCAGGATCTGAAATGAAGCAGTCAAGTCAGATACTTGGAGATCTTGTCATGCCATTGGTTTAGTCAGAAATTCCATTCCACAAGGTTAACAACCCTGTATTGAAATAATTTCCTCGAGAAGTACGCCCAAAGATCAGCACCGTATTAGAGCACCCTGAGAAAACATCACATAAAGCCAATTATGAGAATGTTTTCGGCAAAATGAAAGAGGTAGTCGGCAAACATGAATAGGGATTAATGTTAGGTGAAACTATTAATGTGCTGCAAAGGTATGCCCCATGCTGTTTAAGATGTACTAATGCAGTCGTGCAAGGAGCTGTTGGTACGAAAAAATCAGGTTTGTGATGCCGATCAAGCACGCTACATGCTTTCGGTTTTCCAATAACCTCAATCATGTGACGTGTTGTGCACATGAACTACACCATGTTTGTGTTGCTGCTATGAAGAAGATTCTTGTAAATGTCAATGTCTCAAAGTACTGAGCAGGTGGGATACCAAAAACTTAGAAAATATCAAAGTATGTGCCATATATTAAACCGACAACAGCCAACCATCAAACCCAACAATTGCTCAAAGACACAAGACGTGGATTGCAAACATTTCGCAAGAGTTTAGGAGATGGAGATATGGAGAAGGGGAAACAACTGTGAGGGATAACCTTAACAGATTTACCAAAGTCAAACTTGAATTCATTCTGAGTAATAATTCAAATGTGGGAGCCTTTGCAACTTTCAGTGAACCCTCTTTCCGAGTTTTTACAAAGATGCTCTCCATTGGTTTCAGTGCAACTTCTGAGCTGAAAGCGCCAGCGACATACATTCGAAAACAGAAATTTTCGTAATACAATATAAACTGGTTTCAGGTCAATAAATGTCACTTTTATTTCCTAAACACTGGTTTCTTTGTTGTTTACTGTAGTGTGAAATAAACGTTAATGTAACTGGTTTAGTCCTGAATGTAAGTATGTAATCAGCAAATTTATTGACATTTTTTAGTAAATTTTCAGAATCTTGCCAACCACAATTGTATACTTTAAAATCTGTTCTTTGCTCATAACATATCTTAATACCATTCAGTATTACCATTCGGGTTCCATTGTAAACAGTTATTCCTTTCTTATTTGCTAAGAAACTAAAACCACGTTAATAATGACGTAACGTATAAAATTATCATAACTACATAACACAATATAAAGAGCAAGAAATCTGTTCCCCCTCTGCTCCACCTAAGTAAATGTTCCCCCCACAGGAAAAATTTTCGCAATTGTAAGACTATTTCTGTGCACGTTTGTAAATAAAAACGTTTTAAATCGTATTCACTTAAAATCTTATTCAGTTCATTAATCTTTGTTTTTGTTCTCTTTTCCATTTGAATTTAGAACAAAGGGTATTAGCATTTGCATTTGTACAGAAAAGATCTCAAGCCATTAAAAATCTTAATTCACCCCGACCAATCGGAAATGCTTTTGTACTAACTTTCAGAGCTTATATTTGACATGTTAACTGTGTAATTTAATGTTGCTTTGCAGTGCAAGAGGGGATCCTGGAGAGCATGCCATTGGAACAGGTGTGTTCCACCCCAGGCACGCGAAGGGCAAGAGGACTTGCCAATATTGCTCCCCAGTATGTAGCCAAGGTAAGCACCAACACACTAAAGTTATCTGGCGTTCACTTTTTCAGGGTGAACAACTAACTAGGTTCTACATTAAAAAAAAGTTAAATAGATCTCACAGGCGTATTCCCAAAAGAGGGCTGTTTACCGGCCGACCTAGGTTTGGGGAACAAAATTGCGAATTCCTCAAATGCCAAATTATTCTTCAGTCATGAAAGGGAGCAAATTACTTTCAAACGAAAACAATATACTAATTTTCAAACGTCTGCTTTGATTTTTGGCATTGGACGAAAGATATTTTGCTGGTGCTATGCTTAGTGACAACTAATATAGTGAAATTACCACAAGGTATGCAATTTTCCTTAAAACATAGAGGTCCCGTGCTTAGTGTCAAACAGTAAAAACTTTCCCAGTTGTAGCTTTTAAGGGTCATTGTCCTCCAAATTTTGTTTTTACTTTTGTATTAAAGAATTATAAGTTATTGGTGTTTGATTGTTCCTAATTTTTACTGTTGGCGTGAGGAATGGGTTCATGTAAGGCGTTCAACTGAATGGGACACACTTTAAAAGCAGGAGCATCAGGGACAGGCGGCAAAAGTTGCAAAGTCATACTGAATGTGAAAAATATAAGTGAATTGTGAATAGAGGATTCCCAGTTAAGAATTTTCAAATAGTTATTTATTCCTGAGTATAAAATGCAGTAAATATCGGCAATATGCAAGTATTTTTTTAAATATATGTTGTTTACATAAATGAACTTCATAGTGAAAAGTGCTTAATAGTTTCCAAGGAAAAATAATAGTATTTTTTTTTCTAAACCGTTATAGCGGTAGCTCGGAGTTTTGCGGATGCTAGGCATTCCGTGAAACAAAGCAAAAAAAATTCATTTTCCTTACCAGTTTTCTGCCAAACTGTGGATAAGGAATAAGAAATTAGCAGAAGGATATTGGAAAGGACAGGCAGGCATTATTTGCATTTCATGTCAACATGAATAATATTTGCAATTTTGAATAGGATAGCAATATTTTCTTGAAGTTGTTCTGTTTCATTGTAGATATTTGTCTGCACAGATTTGTCGTTCAACTAGGTTGGCAGAAAGATAAAGGATGTTTTTGTGTAAATATTGTTCCGTTCTCTAAAACTAGGTAATTATCTGAAACATATAGTAACGCATTTCAATTAGTATTTGGTTATTCTAAAAGCAACATTATAAGACTAAGGCTGATGAACCACTAGCTGAGGACTTTCTCACGCTACCGAGAGAATTGTTCCCATTGTTTTTTACGACCACAGCGCTGTAAGTGTGTGGGAGACGACCTTGCGCGCAGCTGGTCCATTGGGCCCAGAAACTACTTTTTCGCCTGATGGGGCAGGTGTACACGCGACTGTAAATCATGTTTCCTCTGTGCAGATGTACATTGTACTTGCTTATTGTTGCGTCCTCGAGCGTTTTAACTTACAAGTATGTAAAATCGCTCAACTGTTGCGTTAAGCGAGTGCGGCTATAAGTCATTAGGGCCCGGATTTGTATGTATAAACATATTTTCTCCACTAAGAAGTACATTCGTAAAACAAAGAGTTCACAAGTATAAATTCAAAATCTTTTTTCACATATAAACACATATTTTTAAAAAAATTATGTAAACATTTCCGAAATTGTTTAAATAAATCCATATTTTGCACACTTTTCCGTAAGTTTAATTAAATATTTCTGCTCTTTTTGTAGTAAACACATATTTTAATAATTCTTACGCAATCAAGAAAGAAATGATGCAAGAACTGCGTTACAACATAAATGTTACAACATCTGCTGCAACATTATCGTCTCAAAACACTCCCCACCCCCCACCTTATGTCTCATCTTTCACACGGTATAAGGAGCGGGGAACAACCGTAATAAACTCTGTGAATCCTCAATGTGTAGTCGTAAGTTCGTAACTGCCCATCTATTTCTGTTTCAGTCGGGATCCAGTCTAGGTAGTAAACGTTTGTGATCTTAGGTGTGTGAATTATTTTTGAAAGTGAAATCAAGTGTGCGTTAAAGTTTACAGAAATACGTATTGTAGTTTGAAAACATTTTTACCACTGACGGTAGGGCATTATTTTGCCAACCTTGTGGGAAATGTGTAAGTGCAGATCAACGATCGCAGATAAATACAGCCTTTATCTGGAAATAAACACATCGCAGCTTCCTCCGTGTTTCCTCGCGGCAAGTTCTTGTAGGAGAACCTACTCCATCCTCATCTAACGTTAAAATAAATTCACAGTATTATTCAGATTTATGTGAAGCACTTGTTTCGGCCGATATATCCCTTTATAAGGTAAACAATCCCAAATTCAAAAAGTTTCTTACCAGATATACGGATATAAGCACTCCTGATAAATCAACTCTTCGGAAAAATTTCTCCCGAATTGCTATGATGAAACATTAAAATACATTAGGTCAGTATGTGGAAATAAGATAATCTGGGTGATCATTGACGAAACTAGCGATTCTGCTGGCGTTAGAAAAGTGGTAAATGTTTTAGTAGGTATGTTGGAAAATGATGAAAAAATTTCCAAACAACACTTCTTGCTAGCTTGTAAACAAATGTCAGTTACAAATCACGTGTCAATTGCTGGGCTGTTCAATGAAGCTTTGCAGATCTTATGGACAAATGGTGTGAAGTACGACAGTGTGTTGCTTTTCATAACCGATGGTGCGCCATACATGAAGAAGGCTGGTGAAGCTCTTTGTATGTTATCCTAAAATGGTTCATGTGACATGTATCATGCTCTACACAGACTGTGACAAAATCCGAAAGGGAACCAGTTAGTGTCAAACGGGATTTTTTTTTTAATCACCAATTAAAGTCTTATCTTTTCAAAGAAAGAAATGCTGATCTCCCACTGGCCCCTAAACCCATACTTTGGGGCACTTGGCTAAGTGCAGTAATGTATTACGCACACAATTTTGAAGCATTTGTATCTGTAGTAAGTGAACTGGACCCAGACGAAGTTTCTTCAATTGATGTTGCTCAAAATTTAGTAAAAGAGAGCAATTTAAAATGTGACCTGGCTTTCATATCCGCCAATTTCGGATTCTTGACTCATTCTATAAAGAAACAAGACTTCGGGGGATTTACTGACTAATGCAGTTAAAGATGTTAGTGATATGCTCCGTTTCAAATATGCGAGGTTAACGTAGAACGATCGTTTTCTCAATATAAGGCATTATTTCGTGACAACATGCATGCATTTCTGATGGAAAATTTGGAGAGCACTGCAATTCCAATCATTGCTCCACATCTGATGATTAGGAGCAATTGGTGAGTTAACTTTCTTATGTTATGATAGGTGTTTGTTTAATTTAAAAAACTTTTTATTACATATTTTTAAATTTTTACCAAATATTTTTTAAGTTTTTCACCACATAAAAATCAGGGCCCTGGCCATCATTAATAAATTCATGAGAAATATGGCGCCAATTGATTTTAGAATGTACAGAAAACTAGGAAACGTTCCTGTGGTTTAGTCTATTTTTCTTGAATATCATATTTAGCTCATTATATGTTCGATCTGAAACAATTTCCCTGAAATTAGTCGTAGTAATGGCTGCTAAAGTGCATCATGTTTTAGTATCTGTTCAGATACGAAAATTGTAAATTCTACACAAATGGAACATCATATTCTGTTAATCACACCAGTCTTTCCCACCATATACTCTTCTGGGTGTTTGACTATTGAAATCACCAATGGACGGCAAAATGTAAAATTTCTAATTGGAGTATTTTCAATATTAGACGTACTTCATAATCCTGATGGACGAAACCATTATTAATATTAAAACTATCGTGTCAGAATGGAAACGACTGTACAATAAAATCCCGTAAATGTATTGCACAATTAAAACTTGAAAGTTTGTTAATGAGAAGGTTTGGAAAAACATCCTAAAAATGAATGAAACTTTTCTATCGGAACATTCATGCCCTTGTCTTCATAAAATAATGTTATTAATTGTACATTTTCGTTTGTGTTGAATATATTTGTTCATACAAAATGAAGACCCCAATCAAATAATAGGCGTGGATGCATATTATCAGAAAATTAGGTAAAATTCTGTATAATTGGCATAGTTAAAGTTTGGGTCATAAATGTGGATTAGCACCTTCAGGCTACTAAATCATAAGTCTAAATTGCGAATACTTACAAAAATATACTGACTAGGCCGGCTCTTAATTTTTCACATTTGAGAGCTTTTTAAGCTTTTCAAGTTATATTTTTCTATTTTACTTTTAATTTGGCAATTAATTTGTCAGCAGAAATACGTAATATGTATATTTCTTTGTGATTTGCAGTATCTTCGCGCAAATTTAGTACAGACCTGTTTTGTCCAAATGATTTCTAATGCAATTGCAGCAGAGAACGTACTGGTATAGTAACAGCTTTTTGTTGAATAAGCTCTGGAGCGGAAATATTTTCATAGTTCTTACATGGTGGTTTTGCTGTTGTTAGATATCAGCATTTTCTAGTGGCGAGTAAGCCACCAGAATGTCAACTTGGTGTTCTGGAGGAAACGGAAATTACTTATCGCGGTTACTGCAAGGAGTTCTGCGAACTTGTAAAAGATTTCCAAGGGAAACTTAAAGCTTCAAGAGGTTAATTATGCCTAGAAAATTTCCATAGACGCATTTCATGTTCGCTCAATCCCGAAACATTTGACGAATAACCAACTATTGTTAGATTTTATTATTGTTGTTGTTACTCAGGAGGACGGTGAGAGGACCCTGCTGCACTTAAAATTGACGATTTCTGTACTGCTGATTTTATATTTATATGAAATGTCAAAATAGTCTTACCCAGCTGCTTTGAACCTTCACTACTTTATCTTCTAATCCCTTTCTTCACTAAACCACCAAACAGTTCTCAATGTCTGATTCTGCTATAGATATTTCGCTTTTTATGACATATACCCATGTTAATCATGTGCTGATTTTCTTCTCTAAACATGCCAATAGCATTCCTGCTGTTGAAAAATTTAACATAATGTTTAACACCCATTTTAGGTGAGGCATCACAGATAGTGACCACTGATGATATACGAGATAAGAGTGATAAATTGGGAAGGAAGCGTTCCAGACCTAAGTTGAGCATCCTCACCGCCATTGGCTATTTATGAGGACAGAGGAAAACCTTAAAAAAAAAAAAAAGAAAAGAAAAGAAAAAAAAATCAGGAGACCGGTCGTGGCGGAATTCGAACCTCAGAAATGCCGCTCGCGAGTCCATGCCTTAACGACCTTGCCACCCATGTCTGTTGAGACTGAATATGATTTCCCATCGTATAACTTAATAGTTCATATTTATTTCCCTGTTTTTTAATGATCATGGCACTGCGACCTTAAGACCTGATATAAGGGAACTTGATAGCTAAAGTTACCCATCCATTCACTGAAAGAACTGTGGGGAAAACCACTGAAAAACCTCGGTCAGGAAACTAAACCGAGGCGGTGATAAGTTTCCATATATACGAAAGAGATGTAAACCGAATGTAGTCCCTCAACACATGTGCAAAGTTTGTCATAACGTGTCAATCAACCAGAGCTTTAGAAATTTGCATAACTCTTAATGCTGTGATTGTCTCCCTTTTTTGTTTGTTTTATCATTACCGAAATCATTTCGTAATTTTGATGTTTCTTGCTTGTCCTCAGCAGTATCAAATATAAATTGCATTCGTCTTTTGTCACTTCATTCAGTTTCTTTGAGAACTGCAGTAGTTTTGTGCCTTTCAGATGCCACTTGAAGGTCATGCATACCAAAATGTCGGTGACAACTATAATTGATACTCCTACACGATAATATCGCTCCCCCTCGAGTTTCCTTAGCTTGATACCTGAAACTTTAGGGGATGAAAGTGCGTGTCCAGGTAATACGAACCAGATTTGAAACTATGCATTGACAGTTTATCAACCATGTCGATAGAATGTGAAGGGGTAGATGGAATTTGGGATAATTGATTGAAGGAAGTATGACTAGGCGAACCGCCCAGGAACGCAAACTGATTTTGGGCCGAAATATGTGGTGAGACGGTTTTTTGTTCTTCAGCAATGTGAACGTAGACTAATCAATCCAGTGGTTTTCAATGTTCCTCGCGACGATCTGCAGTGAGAATGCTTTCCTGTTTGTCCTTGCGGGTCTCTGATTGTTTCTGGGTTGTTAATGCAAGTATCCATAGTTGGTTCAATTGAAATGCATAAAGGTCGCAATTATTTATTTCATTTGTATTCATATGTCTGTCTTTATCAAACTCTTCACTTGAGTTTTTTTGTTTTATTTACGGACGCTCTTATAACATCTCAGGTCATCAGCGTCCCACTCAATTCAGGGCGTGAAACGGCCTCTTCTTTCAGGCTTGAGGTTCATTTTCGGGCCGTAAATGTACGACACGGGATCCACGACTTTACTTCCCCTCCGAAGGAAGCCATACTTAAGATTTTTACGCCCGAAAGAAAAAATCCATGGATCCTGGCCGGGTTTGGGTTTAGAAGGCAAATATGGTAACCACTACACCAGGACCGACAGTTAAAAGAGTGGTGCATTGAACCACCACTTCTTATCAAAATGTATTCTACGTTGTATTGTGAATCCGCCGAATTTTCTGCATGGGAACTAATGTCATGGATTTTGTTACTTCTTTCTTTAAAGTTTAAACTTGGTCTTTAACTAGACTTGAGATTTTTTTTACCTTCATGGGGGGGGGGGGTAAATATTTTATGGATATTATATTTGCTTAGAATCTACACAGACTTGTTTGACACAGACTTTGTTCTTATATTGATTTTTCTTTAATGTACGAGACTTGGACGATTTCAGCGTCTTGATCTAAGACTATTTGGAAGGTAAGACGTGCAAGGATGTTAAGGGAAGGTAGAGAATTATTGCTTTCCTTCTTTATGTGAATCTGATGCTTGTTGTGTGTGTTTTGGGAGGGTGTCGTCCACATGTTTGTAGAAACGTTAATCTGCATTGGACCGTGGTCAGTGTTGTAAGCCTTCCAGGTAGAAATTTGCTGTGACTGGTGACAATGATGACCCTAATATCTGCTTCGTCCGCTAGACTTTACATCAAACATTTTGTATATAGACGTGGATGATACTTCTTATCCTTGGTAGGGGTCTTCGAGGACACACTCCGATGAACAGCTAATGAAATCAACGTAATATCGCATCGGATATCACTAGTGGATCAAGCAGTTAGGCAAGTAGTTTCGTCAGCTGGTGTGTGGGAGAACCAATGGCACTGACAATGTACTGTACTGGTACTCCTGGTTTGTACCTTTTTTCGGTCCAAAAATTTGGGCGGCATAACTGCATAGGTAATGGTTTATTTGTGGTTGTTTAGCAGCAAACTGAGTTTCTTTACTAAGCTAATCGTAATTCTGCGAACTTTCAAAGCAGGATGTTTCTCGATGCTCTTGTGTGCAGAATCCATTAACGTCATCGTTTCCATGATCTTTGTGTTGCTCTTTTCAGCTGGTAAAATTACAGGTGTGCCATGTTTTATTGGTGCTTGAAGAAAACTGAATCCGGCTGAGGAAATGTTTCTTGGTGGTCGTGTTGGCCTGTGCGAGTTTCATAAATAGCGTTCCGGATGGCTGAACATGTCCTTAAACTGTTTTCGTTGAGAACGATGTTGTTCACCAGACTGTTAAGTTAAGTTCCAGTTAAATCTCGGGGTGCCTACTGTACCACTCCGCCAGGTTATGCGACCTGCTAGGACCGCCTTTCTAGCATCGCTCCACACGTCCAACACTGCACAAATGTCCGAGGAAACGGACTCTGCTGTTAGGCCCTAGTGCACTTAAAGTAACATCTAATGGCGTGAGATTTCCCTATAGTTACGGTGCAAGTCAGAAGTATGTCTTGATCTGGCAAGCGGCTTTTGTGCTGTCTAGACTCTGAGCTCGCAGCACTAGCCTCGTCTTAATGTACAAGACAAAACTTTCAAGCGTTGGTTACTATTAACCAGATATAGTTAAACTAAGGCTGTGAAAGTTAGGTATTTGTTGAAATTTTCGCTAAGAGCAACAAGCATCGGCTGTCAATTGACGGAACGGATTCTGTAAATTGTAACTGACACCGCTATTACCATTAAGTTAAACACAGAACGACTGCTTAGTAAACTTACCAAGCGAAATATATCAAAGTGAAGGTAAGCTCCTTGTTGCCATAAGGTGCATCTCTTTTGCTTTTGTTTCTTCCCTATGCCGAAAGTTTTGCCTACTTAAATACCTGACCAGTTTCTAGATTAAAACCTGAATATTTCATTTGTACGAGCCAATCATTTAATTAACAAAACTATTTCACTTATATGACGTCATCTTAAAATCTACCAATGAAACGAAACGAAACAAAATTTTGAAAGTCACAGCCGGATATCGCAGTGAAATTAACGAAAAAAAAAAAAAAAATATCGAATTCATTTTATCACGCGATGTGTGTGGTCGGTGTAGCAATCTGTACTTATATATAATTCCTCAGCACGCATCACCGACCACTTTTTCTTTTCAGTAATTGTAAATTTAACTAATTCACTTTATTCACTCAAGCAATTGCTTTTGAGTATTCAGCCAAACAGTCTGAAATCCTTTTATAAATTGTGTAGCAATACCTGCGTAAGTAACCGTAAATCTTAATAAAACATTGTTCAGAATTTTAAAACTTTTTCTCTGTTTTGCTTTTTTTAGTTGATATTAGTAAATCTAATGGTAGCGACTTTCGTCTATTTCATTCTCACTGTTTCTGAATAGATAGATATTCATAAGTGTAAACAATTGTTAATAAACCAATGGGCGAATTTCGAAAATAAATTACTTTTATTATTCTATGCGTTAAATAGTCCCAAATTCGTATTTGGTTTTTCTCAATTGGCATTACTGATAATCAACATTCGTCTGTTACTAAATGGCTCGAAAAGATTGAGTATTCATAATACAAACGTACAGTTATTACAATATTGTAAGCCGAGTTGACGGAAATTATGTTTAAATTGTTGTTTTATTCGTGAAATAGTTCTCATAAATATCATTCAAGCGTCTGGGCTTTCCACTACTTTCGTGAATTATTCGGCAATCTCAGACCCTCTTGTGATATAATATTATAATTATTATAATAATAACAACAGCGATGTGTTTGGAATCCAGTGCTAAATACATATATATGTTTAATACCGAACAGGAAAATGTACATTAAATACAAAAAATAAAGTCGTTCAGAAATGATGCACCAATGTATGTTTTAAGCAAAGTCACTAGCCTGGCCTCATAGGCCACAGCTGTAAGCACATTTTGAAATTACAAACGGCCCAATTTATTGAAATTTAAATCCGCCACCGAAAAAACTTAACCGTTGACAAATTCAGCAACACTAAACTTTAGTTCATTTCAATATTTTAGTTCGCACAATCGACTTTTTTAAAACGTTGATTATGTTTCACCCATCTACTTCTAAATGAAAACCATTTTGCTGTTAGAACATAGAGCATGGATAGCAAATTAAGTTTCTTGGAAACTGTTTCCTCTTTAATTTTTTTTAATAGTGTTTAACGCCCGTTTTTACTATTAGGACTGACGATACATGAGATGAAATGATATATTGTGAAAGGAATTTTTTTTAAGGAAGTAAATGTTCCAGGCTTAAGTTTAGGGTACTTTCCCGGCATTTGCCATTTATGAGCATTTATGAGGAAAACCTTGAAAAAAAATGTCGGGGAGGGCGGTCCTGGCGGAATTCGAACCCCAGACTTCTCGCTCGCGAGTCCGCGCCTTAACGAAGACCTCGACTACCAATGACACCTCAATGCATTCACATTAGGCGCAATAGCAACAAGTGATATCCTGTTTTACTGTAAAAATACACATTTTTCTTACATTCCTTAATTCTTTCATTTTGGAGAAATCTATTTTTGCAACCTTATGGACAGATGACAAACTATTTTAATGTAAATTCTTCTTCTGCTCCGTCTCCGAATGACACATTTTCCTACTGTAAAACCACCTGCACAACCGTTTTTTGTTTTTCTCATCTAATATTACCGCATACATTTGTGTTTGCGTCCGGCATGCATCCCGAGTACGAGCTGAACCATTAGGGATACAAATGTGGTATTTGCATTAGCGTGAACAGAAAAGCAATCTCGCAAATGATGTAGGAAATGATTCGTCCATAGTGGAAAGTTCCACACACTACCAGGCAAAACTGTAAGGATTGGCTATACTTCTGCACTAACCTTGGTATGTCTTTAACTGTTGTGTCTACAATGATTTGTTCTAGTCTGATTAAATATATCTAATATACAGCTGAGTGAAATGGTCGGCAACCGTCATATTGTACTCCATCCAGTTGGAAAGATATGAGGCCCTATAATCTTTTCCCTTGAAATAAAATTAGCCACACACCGTCACCTTAAGTACATATTTTCTTGTAAAATTCAGGAAATATGTGAATGTGTATCATGCACATTAAGAACGAGTTGAGCAACATTGCTCATGCATAAGTAGTTGTGAAACACATTTGTCATGGAAAACAGTAAACCTATCGTGAAAGTCACTGGGTGTTCGTTAAGGTTTAAAACAAAGTACCTTTAATTTGAATGCGTTCTCTTATTGAACACCATTTGATAAACCCTTTGTTGCATTAACAGACTTTCTCTGTCGCATTGGAGCCGCATTAAAATCGTTTCCTTCTTCGCCATGCTGTTGCTTTGAAATTCTTGACAATATCATTTTATTTGAAGTAGGACGTGTAACATTTTCACTGCAATCTATTTGATCAGGGCAGTGTTTCACAAACTGTGGGACCGGAAATCTTGCAAATGTTTCACTAATGGCGGATTTTGTGTAGCCGAATATCGAACTGTGGCTACCGTCAACGTATTTGTTGTTTTAAGTTATTTAAGCCTGTATTTGAATGTTTAGTCACAGGTGATTTTCTTAAGAAGACTTGGATTAAGAGTGCTAGGCGACGGAAGAGAGGGGACGTTATAAAGAGCATATATATATGACCCTAGGCTAAGAGGCTGTTTGGGAGGAATGCTTTGTATAGAAAGCGCATTCCTATTCGTAGATGAGCGTATATTTTACACGTACCATCTGTTTAGACTTAAGTTATTTCTCCATACGCACATTAAAAAAATAAAAATTGTGCTGAAAGTGATGCGAGACTTTATTTTTTAACTTTTGTGCTTCATGACTTCAAAGCAAGCAATTTCTTCTCACTGAATTTCAAACGAAGAGGCGAGCAAACATATAACAGAACTTATAAATTAAGAGAAAAATTCAAAAAGTTGAAAGTACCCCGTAAGCCCGCATGGAATTCTGTCACTACTAGACTTGACGTCCTGTTTTAAACGGACCCGTTTTATTGGTTCAAAACCAAGGTACCACTTAAAAAGGATTTAAACTAAGTTTCATTAGTTTAATGTTTTATTTTATGATATAAGCAATATTTATAATATTAGGACTACAAACTTACCTACACTAAGGTTCTGTTGTTTCAAACTGAAAGCTGCGTAAACTAAGCGAATTCCTCACCAAGTTGAATAACTTTAAAAAGAACATAAAATCCAAAATAGGCGTTATTAATTAATGAAATGAAAAAAGTTATGCCATTACTGTGTGGTGTTAGGGGACCAAAATAAGATTTCTTGCAATCTGTGAGTATTGCAAAAGGGAAACCACGCTGTCCGACGCACGAGACAACTGTTGGAAACAGGCGCTCATTAGTATGCCAATCTATTTGAACTGTTATCGTCTTACAAGCACTTTGTTTAGGAAAAAAGCGCATAGTGGTGGTTTCATCAACAGATGTTAAAAGTTACCAAGCGATTAAGTGTAATAGTGTAATCTCTTGTTTACATCACCTTTAAAAATTACTCAAATTGTTAGCAGTTGCAATAGCCGAAAATGCGATACGTCGAAATTGTATATTTGGAACTTTAAAATGTCGTTCCTGAATTTGCAATGACTGACATTTTTACGGAGGAAAAAAAAAATTAAGTGCAGGATGTTAAAAGCAATTGTGTCGACGTTGTAGAGGTTAGAATACGCTGAAGAGAAACGCACCTCTCTCTCCTATGGTAACGCTAAGACTTTATGCCTCAGGTTCTTTTCACCTAATGGTATGGAGACAACGCCGTCATTTAGAAACAATGTTTTCCGCAGCAATACCATCAAAAGAGGAAGATACGTAACATTGGCATATTCACTGGATTACTGCAAATTATCAATCATTTCTTTCACTACCATTTTCTTGGTGTTCTGGAAGCATTTGTTTCTAAAATTCATTCTTCTAGAGGCAGCAGAACCGAAGTTTATCGTATTCGCAAGGAGTACCGTTCCATCACAGTTCAAGTTATCGGCAATGTTAACCTCCAAATTGGAAAATTTTACGTGTCCTTATACTGAAATAGTACGATAACTTGAGAGCTCAGTTCGATATAAATCGTTTTAAGTGCCCAATACAGCACACCTCACGACACGCAACTAACTAGGATTAATGATACTATTATGAAAAAGACATTGTTTGGTATAAGCCTTGGATTGCAAACCAAATTTCAAACAACGTTAACAATAATTGTATTTGATACCCTTATAGGGAATATGAGACTGATTACCTTTCCTTTATAATTTTTAACCCGACAATGGACTGGTTTTAAAACTTAGAAAATATTGTGCCTCTGCTTCTCCTAAGGTTCAAAATCTTAAGGTTGTGACACAATATATAGAATAGGGACGGCTTGGGTAAACAAGAGAATAGCAGCACCACATGCGGTGGACACTGATGATGCAAGTATAAACTGGGAAAGGAAGCAGACGTTGCAGGTCTAGTTATAGGGTACCCATTTATGAGGACTGAGGAAAACCTGTCAGGGAGGACGGTTCTGGTGGGAATCCGCTCACGAGTCCGCGCCTTAACGTCGCGGTCGCGGAATCGAATTGGGTATGCGTGTCACGAAATTGACTGTTATCCGTATTTTCCTTCAAATGGCTCTGCATAAATACAAACTGAAAATGTTTAATTCTATTTAACAGCTACCAGACATGTATGGGAATCCTAGTAATTATTACCGAATGTAAGCATCCCGAAATATTTACTGTTGACAATTATTTTGGAACAAGCCGCTCTTGTTATTTAAAGCCTGTGATAATTTTCTGGTTGCACGTGTTACGTCAGTAATACAAATTTGGATGGTGAACAGAATTCCTCCAAATGACCCTAGAAGTAAGTTCATACTTTTTCAGTGCTGGGATATCTTAACACTGAAGAGTGTTCCATCGAATAATAATTAATGATACTAAAATAAGTAATGTGATGCTTTTCGTTATTATTATTATTTCAGATTAATTTAGGCTGTTCTTATGTGTTAAATTTGCTGCCTGGAAAATGAACACAGAAAAATTAACAATTTGAGGTGATATTTATGCAGTAAAATTTGCTCTTGGATAGTGGATTATTTTATTTAGTAATTTTGTAGAACGTCACTCATATTTTTCTCTCCTTCCCCACTTGATTGTCGAGTAAGGGTATTATATGGTAAAGCAGCTGTAAAGCGTGAAAAACACAAAATACGCTTTTCAGAAATCTGTCATTACAGTAATTATAAAACTAAGCTAATCTCGCCAGCTCCTTAACGCAATTTATATATACAGATTAAAAGGTTATAATTCGAAAAATGCATACTTTCTCAGCTAAACATAAAGCAGGAATTTAGAAGGAAAAAAATCAAGTAATTATAATATAGCTTTAAAATGCTTGACCCTCAGACAGATAGCACCAAAAAAACCAAAACCGAAAACCAGAGTAAATAAAACACGATTTTAACACCTTAATTAATGTGCTCGTCTATATAATTGCCTTTTTTGTCAGGGACAGATACTGGGATTTCATGTATGTTTTGAAAAAAATAAATGCATTTTCATTACAACTAACGTTTTATATATGAATCTGCAACTGCTATGTTAGCTTCAGAAAAGGAACTACTTCAAGCCGTCCCTACAGTATTAACATCACCTCGATTCGTGCTATTCGCAATTCTTGTGTTAACTAAGTGAAACTCAGAAATCGTAACAAGTTTGTATCCGGCCCAAAGCGTTTCAATAAACACACAATTATACGTCTTACACGACATGTAAATGTATCGTAGGAAGTACACATGGTCATTTTGTTTTCTAATGTACGGAAAATGATATATCTTATCAGCGATACTAACAAAAATGGTAAACAAAGGACTTACAAAAATGGGAGCTGTGCCTGGAAACCGGTTTAAAAAAAATTTTTTTTTCTTTTCTATGTACTACATATAAAATCAGAATAATAATTCTCAGTGTCTCGTTTAGAATAAAATGTGAAATATAAAAAGGTGACTAAAAATAGCAAATGTGAAATTGCATTATCTTGCATATTTAAATGCGAGTTTAATGTTTTAAATGGAAAATAATGTATACTTTTTGAATTTATTTGTTTTAAATACCGCCATGGGTCGCCCAGGTCTTTAGCCAAGGACTCGTGATGTCTGGGGTTCGATTTCCGCCAGGACCTCCCTCCCTTACTTTTAAGTTTTTTTTCTTCTTCTTCCCAGATTTTCTACGCTGGTGAACTGGAGGTCTGATTTGCGATTCCCGCCAGAATCAACCTCCCTGACTAAGTTTTTCCAAGTTTCTATAGCAGAGATTTTTTGGTCATAATAAAGCAACGCCGTGATCCAAAACTCAACATACCCCGCTAAAATTCACATTTTCAACTTTCTTACTAAAATTTGTTGCTTTCACACGTGGTTAACAAAATACAAACCTTCTAATTTTGATATTAAACTTATTATAATTTAATAAATGCACTGGTAAAATAAGCTTGAATTTGACTGTGTTAAAATTGTAAGTTTTACGGTAATAAATACATTGCTTACACACACGTGTATATGTCATTCCTAGTGAATTTGAATTTCGGAAGTTTATTAATTTTTTTTATTGATTTTATTTACGGACGCTTTAACATCTCAGGTCATCAGCGTCCCATTCAAATCAGGGCGTGAAACGTCCGACAAATTTTGCTCGGAGGCCTCTCTTTCAGGCTTGAGATTCTTTATCGTGCCGTAAATGTACGACACGGGACCCGCGGCTTTACTTCCCTTCCGAAGGAAGCCATACTTAGGATTTTTACGCCCCAAAAAATTCCATCGGTCCTGGTCGGGTTCGAACCCGCGATCTTGGGTATAGGAGGCAAGTATGGTAACCACTACACCACCGGAACCGACAATTTCGGAAGTAATGTTTAAAAATACAAATAATAGTGTAAATTTTAATAAAAGCCTTTGCTTAATTATATTTAGATATTCAATAAACAATTTGAAGAAATGAATTGTTGAGTTTTTAAGAATTTGCATGTAAAGGCACAATAAGCCTATATTATGTAGAATGTGGAAAATTGACCAACCTTTCGCAGACACGTGCAGCAGAGTTGGATAGCATGAGCCACCAGTTTCGAGTGTGCATAGTGTTAGGCTATCTCCATTACTTTAGGACGTCGAAAATCTCGGAGGGAACTTTCTTTCTTCGACAAATCTCTGGTGAAGGTAGAAGTGGATAACATACACATTAACACCACTCTTCAGCCGAAAATTAAAATTAGGATAAAAGTTGTGCTGTTTTATAAATCATAATTGGATAAACTTTAAAAGTGCACAGAAAGCTGAAGCATATTTATCAAATTGGTGGAATGCTTGATGTTTCACAGTGGAATAATTATGAGAAACTCAAGGTGTAGAGGTGACCTTTGATGCAAGCAGTGCCACAGGTAAATTACGAGAAATAAGCAACGCATTAAGAATAAATTGTGGTCATGCTAAAGCTTAGTTACAAAACAACACTTAGAGAATAATAGGTAAACTGTCAATCCCCACGACAGCATTACTCAGAAGAAGCTTGTCATAAGTGTCGAGGCAATAAACTGAAGAAAGCAATGTTCACTGCCACGTGCAAAACTTTCAATGCAATCCCAATATAAACGAAAGTTCATTTACCAAGTAGTAGCAGAAGAATTTCAACACGTAAAATTAATGTATTGTAAAATCAACCATACGCTTCATAGCATTTCAAAACTTAGGAAAGTTAATTATACTTCCTTGTTCAAAAGCGAAAATGTCTGCGGTAGAGATGTTTATCAGTTGAACACCCAGTTTTTTCCGCTGCACCTTGACGGTGAGGGTGAAGAACTAGAGAATGGTCCGTCCAGGAAACGTAAGAAATATTTTCGATATAGCGCATGCGTAGGAGAGGAAATAAATAGCTATTCTTGCCACCTGATGGGGGATAATGGAACAGAAACACTTCATTAATTAGTTTTCATTGCAGTCCGTAGACAATACTGCAGTCATTTTGCATACTGCAGAGGGGAAATGAAATCTCAGTGAAGGCTGTAGCTGTTCAGGAAAATGTAAAGATAAAACTGTTGTGAGAAAGATCAATGCTGATACTTAAAATGAAAATTAGTATAATGGAAATGATCAGTTTTTCTGTTTCCCTTTTTGTTATTCAGAGATGAATCTGCTGAAGCAGCGTGAATTAAAACAGGGTTGGTGATTTGAGGCTTTTGTGTGAGGGAAAAAAATAACCCCCCAAGTTGTGTACGCTCGCAGCTGAGGTTCATATTTTTGGGCACTCATCACTTAAACACTATGCCAAGGCAATGTATAACATAGTAAAAGGATTAGGTGCGAAGAAATTATCACGTGTGTCAACAAAAATAATGGGCTTTGAAATTTTGTGGTACTTTGCAGTTTTTACTTCGAGGACTTAACGAAAGTGGCTCACCAATTCCCGAATTTTTCAGTACAATTAACTGTTTATGCTCTAAGGGATCACAAGACCAGTGCAAGTGCATTTGAGGTAACTTCTAACAAAGTTCAAGACTATTCATTAGAGGGATATCATCATAAAGCAAAAATAAAATGTGCAATGCTGAATTTGTAGCTGTAAATATGGACGAAACTACGTTTCCTGTGTTTTACCTAAAGCTAAAGCAGTTGAAAGATTCTGAATATTTCGCAATCCATCTGATCATGATGCAGGTTTGTTCAATCAAGTTGTATTACATATTACCTTTCCTGATGAAGTGATTTCACAAATTTACAATATGGTCAATGTAAAGGGCTGGCGCGTCATTCTAGAGTTGAGAGACTTCATGAAGAACGATTCCAATTTGCTCTTTATGTGCACTATTACGTGCATGTTTTGTATTTGATTCTCTCACTAGCATCTCGCAGTATATATATGAAAATCCTGTTTTCTTTTACAATTTTCCCCAAAGAACAGCCTTGTTAAATTAAACAGTAAGAAAGAAAAGAGAACAAATGCGGAGTAAATAGCTTAGTCACAGAAATCAGTTACTTGCGTCTACAACAGTCAATATTTGAATTTTGCAACTGCATGTCACAAATACATATATTGTGTACAACCAGCTACGCAAGACTTTGAAACTGTTACACAGAAGATTAGAGATACAAAATTTAGTAAGGTGTGGGAAAAGTGCTCCAAACACGTACAACTTGCACACATACCTGTACTAAAATTGCTGCCAAAGAAGTCCGTGATACAATTATCATTTAAATGGAAAAGCGCTAAACCACCTTCAAGCAGCAAATTTACTTAATGCATATGAAAAGAGATTTCCTCTTACTCATGTAAACTCTGCTGAAGAAGCATATCCGTTCTTCGCTTGATACAGAACTAGAAGTTCAATATACGTGAGAAGATTTTCGATGCTTTGCGGGAGCTGTGTTTTCATTTCAGTTCATGACTGAACATAATCTGCAAACATTCAATGAGACTACTAGGCTATTAATAGTGGTCACAACTATCCATGCACAACATAAGCAGAAAGATGCTTTTCCACTCGAAAAATAATAAAGGTATTTTTCTTTAGTACCATATCAGAGGAAATGTTAACTGTTCAACTATGTTACCCTCTATAAATGAACTGCATCAACAATATGGGGTGCTTCAATGAGGCAGTTATTAAGTTAGCGGCTTTGAAAGAGGGAAGGATGGACCGAAATATCTAAATTAGGCCAGTCCACCATTTAAGATGGTAATATGGTAGAAAGTTATGTGTAAACCCCCTACTGAAAATCTCACGAACCGCCACTGCTTATAAGATGAATAGAGCAATCTTCCCGCCTAATTACTTGGATATTGCAGACAATTCAATCCAATGGATAAAAGAATCGTCCAATCCTTGCGTAAAGATGGAATACTACATAGGAAAACAGATCTCTATCAACACCACAAATATTTATATAAATGATGTTACCATTAAAGTAAAACACAAAATATTTATGACCATGTCAACGGGAAAATATGCAATGCAATCAACACATTCATGTAACATTTGCGAAGCTAATGAAGAATGTAAAAGCTAGTGTTAGGCCCATCAAGTTAAGCACGCTTTTCTTGGAACTGTTAAACGCTTTGGTCGTGGACAGCATTCCTATAAATAGTTATCCTCCTGCATTATCGCATTTGTGTAAAAATAGCAAGCATGGTACAAAGGGGGGGGGGGAAATAGAAGTCCAGAAGAAATATCTACCTAGTCTAACCACAAATTCTGTTAGACACTATTTTGTAAATCAGTTTTGGTTTGAAATATTTTAATTTCCTTTTGGTATGTTATACTTGCAAAGAGCTAATCAGATTTCAAAATGTCCACATTTTTCCCGAAGTCCCTCAGCCATGCATCTATTGCAGAGCAGATGGGAAAATCTGCCAATGACTTCAAACTTTATAAAATACGGTGGCTCTTCTTGCAGACGATCCCCTCTAGTACCTACCAAAGTTTGTAGTTCAGAGGGTTGAAATCGGGACTATTAGAAGGCCAATCAGAAATTGATATAAAATCGGACATATTGTCCTCCAGACACTTGCGTAATCCGGGTCTTATGAGTTGCGGTAGAATCTTTCTGGAAGCTCCAGGTTTGTTGTTGCCATGGTTTGCTTCAAGGGCTTCACAACGGGATTCAACACAATTTCTACATACACCTTTGCGTTAGTTTTCAAGCCTTTTTCGCAAAAATGAACCCCGTTGGCACCCTCATAGCTGAACCGCTCCAAACCATGGCTGAAGAGGGGTGGTGGCCTATCTGGATTTTGGCAGCACTGTCACGAGCTTCCCGATAGCTTGAAACATATCGTATCATTAAACTCTTTTCAATGGTGAAAATTTGCTAGTCAGTGACCGAATCCTATGTCCATTTTCGCCGTATCTCAATAAAAACCGTCCTGATTTAGGATTCCTTTGCAGCTTCAATTTCGATGTAAGGAAATGCCCAGTTCTCCGCCTGTAAGCTGTAAGTCCAGGATCTTCATTAAGATCCTTGGACAATGATTTTGGGAAATATTCATCTCCTAATGCATAATTACCTGCCTCCGGGCGGGATTTAGACGGATACTAGCCGCCGCTGTATTAATATATCTTTCACACTGCCAGTCTCGGCGAATCTCTGTCCGATACACACATCTTCAGCTGATCTTGAGGGTTTTTAGGGTGTAGATAATTTCACCGGCTGATATTGCAACCCTATGCAGGGTAACTACAGCTACTCTTATTAACTAGAAGGTACTTGCTTACTCTTTCACAGCTGAAAACACAATGATCAAGTTTTTTTTGAGGGGGGAGGGACAAGGAAGGGAAGTAACAAGGAAAGAATCTGTGGAGGAAGATAGAGCGGAATAAAGGGAAAAGGTGATGAGGTCTCGCTTGAGCACCGTCGTTAGTAAGCAAAGCTTGGGCTGCTGCCAGGAGCGGGTTCAAAGACAGACATGACCGAGGTCCTGAATGCCAACGGGAAATGAATAGGAAGTAGAGGAAGTGAAAGGGTGTAAAATTTAATCACCAGTTGGTTATTTACGCGTTCTTACGAACTCCATTAGTTCATGTGTTTGGTAGTGGCAGGGTGTTGACATGTTAAGTTCAGCTAAGTTTCTGAGCAAGCGTTATGGTACATATCTGCCGGCGATAGGGTTCTCGTATCCTGGATAACTTTCAGACTGTATGGGGGAATGTGGTCTTGGTCTGCTGTGGGTAGTTTGCCGTGAGTGTGCTGTGAAGTGTTTCGTTGGAGGTCACAACATTCAGAAGCTGTTTCTTGAAGCTGGAAGTTCGGAGTTCAGTAAACGCCTCTTCCAGGAGGTCAAGGCGTGCGGAGGCTATTTCAATGGATGACTGGAGCTGAAGTTGTATATAATCATGGTGTTGTTGAAGTTTGTGAGTTAAGTTGGCTGTGGCTGAAGGGATGGCCTCCCGGATAAAGGGTCGTGAACCTCCAAGCGCAAGGCAAGGGCATCTCGGCTTCGGCATGTGAGAGCGGCCTGTACTTTTTGGTTTTTGATAATGATTTCCTGAGAGCAGGTGGGCTGGCGGAGTTCGAGGATTTCTTGTCTTAGGCGAGCTTCAGCGCATGCGGTTCTACGTTACGAGTCAAAAGTTTGTGACTTTATAGACTAGGTAGAAAGAATGTTGATTAACTTAAACCTGGGGGTTATTAAACTAATGACGATGACAATACTGAAAGGCGATTTTTCTCGGATCCCTCGCTAGCTGCTGCTATCTTTGATGTTGATAAATTTGCATCACTATTTCCTGTTGGTATACAATAAATAAATCAACATTTAATGAAAATGTCTTAAACTACAGCTATCCTTTTCCCTGATATTATATGACCCCCATCCGTACACAAGATTCTACCGGAGGTTGACTTCTAATTCAATCATCGTATCACGTGAAACTATCAGGAAAACCTGAAATGTTTCTTCCATCTTATGTACTCCATCTTCTTAAAAAACCGCCATTTGATATATCCCAAGATTCTTATTCAAAAATTGACATTAACGCTAATTCCAACGAGGACAACGAAGGCGAAAAAAGTGATATGGAATGCATTTTAAAGCATATTAATGCGTTTAAAATCGTTAATCATATATTATAATAAGTAATTTAATACAGATACCTAATACATTTTCTAATAAATCTAAACGTTTCTGATATGACAGTAATGTTCATGTATTAAAATAAATAATTTAATAGGGGTAAGTATTGGATTTGCAAATAAATCTAAGCCTATTTTAATAGCACGATAATACAATCACTGCTAACTAAATCTGGGATTAAATATCATGTACTTTCTAAGCTCTGAATGCATTGAAATAGTTGTAACATTGTCTGCATTCATTTTTAAGAAATGTTTAATACAAGAATTTTGTCGGTTTTTCTATCTTTCTGCGCACTATGCAGCTGTTAAAAAAATCAGAGACTGTACCTAGACGAGGAAGATTTAAGCCTGTATTTTTCAATAAAATGAAGCAAGAAATTTCTAATTATCGTGCGCAACTTCAAAAAATACTCTATGAACACACTCATCTTTATTATGTGGAAGAATGTGAACTGGAATACAGGCACAGTAAGAAAGCAAGAATAGCAGGTAGCATTTTTAAAATGGAGAAACTTATCTTTGCGGTAGCAAGAAAAAAATTTTGTGAATGATATCCGGAATCAATAAAATCCAAGCAGAAAAATATTTTGAAAATCTTAGGAAGTTGTTTTGCCTGCTAACCATATATATTATTCCATTAGCGCACTAACGATGCTCAAAGCTTAATCTGCTGTCTTATACTTTGTCAGTTGCTGCCTTCTGTTAGAGCTGTAAAGACTGAAGTTTGTTCATTGTGCATCTCAAAAGTGAAAGTTTATTCAAGACGTCTGTGTTGTGTATGAGTTACGTTAGATTGTTCTTATTCATCCACTGAAATGCCTATGAAAAATTCACGCTTGAACAAAGAATTTTTATGTACCATACATATGTAGGAAACGAATCATGTAGACAGGTGTCTAGACAATTTCAGGAGAAATTCCCGGGTATTGCAGTTCTAGATAGAGAAACTTAAGATATCTGATTAATAATTTTAGGACAACGGGATCGCTAAACCTAAGAAGGAAAAGGAAATGTTCTAACGAAGGAAACAATTGACGAAATTTGTGCATCATTCGAACGCTCCCCAAAGAAGTCTCTAAGACGTTTTGCACAGTAACTGGGTATTTCAAAAACCTCTGTTCATAGAGCTGCTAAACGTTGAAACTCTACAGAGTGACTATAGTTTCATGAATTACAACCTCGTGACGACGAAAAACGAATAAATTTCTGTAAGTGGATTTTACAAAATATCGTTGACGGTAATTTGACTCAAATTTAATAATTTTCTCAGTGAGGCATGATTTCATTTAAATAGGAACAATCCCCACACCATAGGCGAACTAAGGGCACCATAAGAACATTACGCGAGAAGAACTTAATGCGTGTGAAGGAAATTTCATCCGTAAATGCCAGGAATGTCTGAACACATATGGGCATCACTTTCAACACTACTATAACTACAAGGTTATAGTATAGCGATCCGCAGCCCGGCATTACAAGGAACGATCTGTGTAGTATAAATGAGAACAGTATTTGGATAGCTTCCCAACAACTAGCTAAAGTAATCTCTCGGAAAGTTTAAAAAGAGTTGAGCAAATGATTTCAAACGAAAGAGTTCGCTCGCATAGGATGAGTTCCTGCAAAAAAGATTTTATGGAGCCCCACCGGAGACTTCTGATTCAGATTTTCACAGTCACTTTCATGTAGAGTAGCTTCAACATGTATTTTAATAATGTTGGAGAACCACTCCACCTACATGAATTGAGAATAAATCTGCTCAATCTTCCTCAAACTGCAGTCTCTTGCTCTATGAAAACTAATAAGGGGCTGTTGGGAAATGCCTCCGTCTAACAAGAGGTAAAGGAGTGATATATTTCGAGTCGTGTGCAATATGATCATGTATTCAGCGAATAAGATTTTGTGACTGAACGTCTACCCCCTCCATAAACATCTGAGGAAGTTTCTTAATATCGTGCATCTGCAAAGACAAGTGACTGCGGATCTTCTTCTGTGTCCCCTAGAGAAATTAAAATAAATAAAAATGCAAGAAATCTGAAGTTGTTTTAAGTTTCCGGTGTAGAACAGCTTTGGCAGAAACACCAGAAAACTGAACGTCTTTTATAGCACCAAAAGAAGAAGAAGAAATTTGCAATGGCGTCTGAGAAGACACTCCTCATTTGTCGTGATGTAGGTTTGTTTAACCCTGCTTCGAGAAACATTTAAAGGACTACATAACTGCTTGTTCCAGGGTTTGCATATACTTCTAATTTACGTTAGGTTATTGTAAACACCACCTCAAGAGTCATTTTGTATTTCTGTACAATTTTGTGTCGATAAATTATAGTAGATGGATATTTACGAGAGTTTCTCCGTTGTCGTTTTTTATACAAAATTTCATTTACTGCAGTTATAATGATCACTGTTAGTACAAAAAATAGCTGCCATTTCTACAAATCTACCACATAGAGAAAATAACATCTTTTGCAATTATGTACGGGATAATTTACGAAAGTTTGAGTGACATTTACATCTTTCTGCGCTGTAGAATGGGAGTTCCATTGTCGTGAATCAGGTGAACACAGCGACTTTATGTATTTATGCACAAAGTAAAGGCAAATGATTGCCTATGAAACAAGTAAGAATATTTTCTGTAAGGTTTTCTGTACATTTTTGAAATGTTTGAAATAATATTAGATATTTCATACCGTTTTAATATTATTACATAATTATTAACATTTTGGTGCAATATTACACATTTCACACGATAGTAAAGAATTTTAATTTTTAAACATTATTACGTTATTCAATGTTGATACATTCAAAACAAAATTATAGGAGTTTGTTGTCGCCAACAGTGATCTGTTTTAAGATATTTTCTGTTCTTGTTTACAGTATCAGAACATGTAATAGTTGAAGCAGGAAATAATGTTGCCTTTATTAATTTAATATCTAAAGGCTGCAGAGCTATATTTATAAAGGCATTAGATTTGATAAGGATAATTATTATGTATAGGTATAAGAAATGTTTTAGAGATAGGTATCAGAAATAGAAATAATTTGTAACTTGTAACTTATAAAAGGGTTTTGTATACATTTTGTGTAAAATATGTTAGAAAGAGACAAATGTATACCTGACACCTCTCCACTAACCGCTCCTTAGACAAGGCTGAGGAAAGGGTAAACTATCTTTTGTTAGGTCACGAACCTTCTGCCCAGGAAATACTTAGGAGTTCACAATAAGGGAAACATGTGGCCGTAACGGGACAGTATTTAACAAAGTCAGACGTAGCAATAATTTAAGAGAAAATGAAAATGTCAGAACGGAGACGAAAATGTTTTATTACAGGAAAGCCGAAAAACAGCCCATCAACACGTGCCGTATTTCCGAGAACATTTGGAAACCTACAAACTAAGGAAGGGAAAAGATTATCAATAGAAATCAGAATGCAAGGAAAGGGCCGAAATTTACGACAGGTTGTTCTGGGAAAATTGAAGTTCGTGGGAAGACATTAGATCAGGGGGAAAGAATAATTCTAGCCAATGGTCTTCGGATAAAAGTTAACGAATCAGGAGAACTTAGATATAAATAAATAATTTTAGGATAGCCAATGATGAAAGTACAACACGAAAATAGGATAAAATACAAGGGAATTTAATTTAGCGAAAGGCGTGGCGATGTAGTAGAAAAACTGGAGTACAGAAGTCAGAGGGACATTCACGGAGTCGCAAATTCGTACACTCGCACATTCACACATTCAGTAGAGGTATGAGGGAGATACAGTTCAGACGAGATGTAAGACATTCACAGATTTACTTTCATAGATTCACATTCAGATTAAGACATTCATACATTCACAGAGTCAGACATTCGCAGATTTATATTTCATAGATTCAGAGGGACATTCAGACATTCATTCAGGCGAGACACGAGAAAATTCACTCCAGAGATATACGGAAGCCGGCAGCCTAAGTCACACGAAAACAATCAGTTCAAGTCATTTCTAAAGCCAGTCTAAGTGAGTAGCGAAGTCAGCGGCGAACAGTCAGGAAGTACTTTATATGTGAATAAAATATTTTAAACAAGTCAACCTTGTGTATCTTTTGGGCAACACATTTCTCGTTCCCGTGGATCTATACTGATCCGCGAAACACTCCAGTGGACCCTGAGATAAAATTCAACAGATTTGGAGCAAACGCCACATCAGTGAGCAGCCCGGGCAAACATCGAAACCAACACCAACCCAGCAGTCAACAACACTACACTACGCCCCCGCACCCACCATTTCCTGCTCCATAGTCCATTATTAACCTCCAGTCGTGTCTTTTATTACCAAGTTGAAAACATAACTTTGCATTGACAGTGCTTTTACAACGAGCAAGCTTTATTTGAACTTAATGCATTTTACTTGTCTAGCTTATGCATTGCAAGAGAAAAGATAAATTCCCGGAAGTAAATAAAGTGATATCGGCAACGAAAAGTATTTTTTGAAATCTCCCCAAACCGTACAATGTTGCAAGTAGCATATCTACCCCCCTGCCACACACAATGCTACGATTACAAGACAGCTACCCACATTATAGCTGTGAAGTCATGCTACAGAAATGAATTGAACTGTTTCATATGTGCATCAGGAGAATGGGGACTTGCCTCTTCGAGGAATAATGTGTTGTTGCAGATGAGGCGACTAAACTGAAACAAATTCCCCAATATTCAAATTATAGAACTTGCTGAGAATGTTACTGTTCCCACAATTGCTCTGTCTAAATACGCACCGGTGACATTTCTACGTATAGAAGTGTACCAGAGCACTTGGAAAAAACATTGGATAATTAATTATGCATCGCCCTTCAAGTGTAAACGGGGTTCACTTATAATCGAACACATTTGCATTCATTCTGACTGACCGCCACGAGTGGCCGAGGTCGTTAAGGCACGGACTCGTGAGCGGGAGGTCTGTGTTCGAATACCACCAGGACCGTCCCCCCTGACTAAGGTTTTTCCAGGTTTTCCTCAATCCTCATAAATGGCAAATGCGGGGGAGGTACCCTAAACTTAGGCCTGTAACGATTCCTTCCTTAAAAAATAAATCCTTTCCAATATATCATTTCATCTCATGTATCATCAGTGTCCATCGCCTGTGGTGCCTCTGTAGCAAAAACGGGCGTTAAACACCATTCATCCATTCATTATTCATTCATTCATTCATTCATTCATTCATTTATTTATTCATTCTGACAGCGGTTATTTCAAATTACATGTACTACCTGTAGCTTAAAGGAAATAAATGTTCTAGTATGTATAAACTTTTAGCTTATAAAGAAATTAAGTACTCGATGTTTCATGTAATAGCTTCATTACATATATTAACAAAAACTGACAGCATATATATCCACATTTCTCAAGTTGATGTTTTCTAATATCCGAGCTCTATTTGTCACATCGCGCGATATCCTCCGCATTCACGGCGGTATTCCTTTTCTTGAAGGCAATGAAATCCTAAACGATTATCTTCAATGTTCTCGGCGGTGCTTCCCCTGTTTTGTTCCACTCGGGAGCAGCATCATAAAAAAGGTGGCAGGAGCACGAGTGTTTCTAAAGCCCCAAAGTTGAGCTTAGGCCAGGCACAGGCAAAGACCAACGGCGGCTGACTCCCTACAAATGACTTGCGTGCATTATTTAGTTCGATACACTGGTACATGTTATAAAAACATGTCAGATACGATGGGTATGACTTAAGCGTTCAGAGTGTCTAGGAATAATAATGTTTAATATGCAACATAACATCACTACACTTTATAGCACAAGAATACACTAAAGAGCAGCTTACAATACTATTAAATAAACTCGAGGAAAACCGATGAGTTTAGTAAAATTCAACCAGTTTATAAACTAAGTACACAGTGCTTTCTCACAGTCAGGCATTATTATCATAAATGTCCAACCATATTTTTCAGTTAACAGTACTAGTATTCATAGCAATGTGATTGGTGTGCACTAAAGCACAATAAAATAAGGAAAAAGCAATAAGTCTTTATCGAGTACTGCAATCACTTGCAATTTACCAAATTAATTAATTATCTGTTTAAATTCTTTGCTGACATTGTGCAAAAATGATTTTAATCTATAGTTTGTACTTTCGTATTCTGCAATGGTAAAAGTGTACTTATGGTTTTATTATAATGTACTGTTTATTTAGTTGGTTGACCAGGTTGTGTCAAGCGATCGCGAAAGAGCAAGAGCGGGGCTTGCTCATTTATATAAAGCACTGCCATGAAGATGAGTGTAACAACTTAGCGCACGTACTACAATGAAACCGTTATGTTACTTCCCTTATAAAATTCTGAATAGTTTTAACACCATTTTCCGCTGCTCAGGCATCACATAGAGTAGACCTGATGGTATATGTGTTGAAAAGAGAAAGCGTTCCAGGCCTAAGTTTAGAATATTTCCCTTGCATTTGCCAGTAAGGAGCGAGGAATACATTTCCTATCTTATTGAATCCCTGTAAATGGTGCTGCCACACACTGCGTTATAAAATTGCCAAGCTAATTTCTGAATGTGTATAGGAAAGCCTCAATAAACAACCAAAGTAATATTTTAATTGCATTGTACAGTAATTCATCTATACTCTGTATAAAATCTGAGCTGCACATTTATCGGGAAACAAGAAAAAGAAGAGGCTGGATAAGTCAGGTAAACTTCCCTTTTTTAAAGACAAAATTTCCTATCTTGTTCTCAAGAGTCAGTTGCCTTTCGTAGATTTCTTTCGTTCAAATTACGTGGAGCGTTTTATCGGTGCTATCGTAGAAATCTCTTAACTTTGTTCTGAGCTTCTCAAGCATTTAAGTTGGCATTTGCTATAACGTTTTGAAATATCTTATTAGAAGCTTGAATTTTGATGCATGCGTTATGGTATGACGGGTACTGTTACTGCTAAAGATCATTCATCAAGACTGTAAAAACCCTGCAGAAATCCAAAGTTCACAGTGGACCGTAGAAAATTTTCTCGTTAGGCTAATCGTTTTCGTATTGGTAGTGTCAGCATAGACAATGACTGAATACCAGGAAGGCCGAAGAATCAACCGATGAACGATGCGTGAAACTTGTGGCGGATGCTCTTCAAGAAGATATTCGTGTGAAGTGAGAAAGTTTCAGAAGCAACGGGGATTTCACGAATGCCAGTGTTCATATTTTGACAAGAAGCAGAACGCAAGGACATTGCAAACTGCTAAAACAAAGATTTGACATGAGGGTGGAATTGTCACTATTGATGAGACTGGGATTAAAAGCTTTGAGCCGGAGTGAAATCGTGTCAAATTACACGGGGACATTTCATCTTCTCGACGACCAAAAAACTGCTTTTGATCTCCGAGGAATTATTGCGGTATAGTTTATTATTAAATAATGGACAAAAACTGACCTCACATCCTCGAGAACAAGGCTCGCGGGCACGCCGGAAATGTGACCAATAAGCTACGCGACCCTAAGACCGGATTGGTCCACGAGACTTTTACAGACGAACAGAAGTGATGCTTCTCATTGACTCCGAAACTACACTGAAATACTGTAAACATATACTGTTAAAGATAGGTAGAAAACTTAAAGAGTGTTTTATGGGGGTTTAAGACTAAGTGTGTAAGAGCGGAGTAGTTTACCTTTTTTTTTTCCTGTATGACTTGGAATAAAATCATATTAACACATTAATATTCACTACTGTAATTGTAACTTATATATAACTTATATATAACTTATATATTGTAACTTTTATACACACACACACACACACACATATATATATATATATATATATATATATATATATTTATTTATTTATTTATTGGTCACTTGTCTTCTTCCCATAGAAGGACTCCACAAGTCCGAAATATAGCGATCTCAAGTGTGAATTTTTCTTAGTGTTTTATCCTTTTGTAATATTATAATTACTGTTAATTTGTTACATTGTTAAGTGTTACTTTATTTTTCTTTTATATTATATATATATATATATATAATATGATTACTGTTTTGTTATCGTAAAACATAAACGCGTAGAAAGCAACTGACGTTATTGAAACTGTGATCTTGTGCATGAGGTAACGGGGTTTCTCCAAGATGCAAATAAAATGATCAGCATGTTATTTTGGAAACAGCATCTGCGAGGACAAGGAGTAACTTAAGCCTACTGCGAAGGTGAGCAGGTGTTAGCGGTTTGCTTCTAACCTTCCAGTAGCAGCATGGTGCTTATAACATCTTCCTCACAAAGGTTCGAATCCTTAGTAACAAGTGCAACAGTGTGTAAAGCGAATTGGATTTGCATAATTATATGTAAACGTGATGAAATCCACATGAGCGAAGGTCGGTTGCCCTCCCCAATGCTTTGTTAGCAATTGTGAAGGACTGAAACATTAAGTAACGCTTGTAGCAAAGCACCCTCTTAGTAGCCTAGGCAACATGTTTGCACTGGAAATCATATTGTCAATTCTTCGTTGCTCATTATTGTTTTTATACGATTCTATTACTGTGATTTAATTTGTTTAGTGTTTATATCAACGGCACTGACGACATATTATATATATATATATATATATATATATATATATATATATATATATAACATATGGACAAAAGTTGCGGTAGTTTTCAATAATTTAGCCAGAAAACAAAAATAGAGAAGCAGGAGTACAAGTGTCTAGTTTAAACAAAGCTAATGTAACAGTACAGAAAGCCACGTTAGTTGCCAGCTAAACTTTAATAATAAGAGCCAATGCTAACCATTTTACCTGGTGTGAAATTTAAAGCTAAATATGTGTGGGCCAGGTTGGGTTAAAATATTTTCTAAATTTATTACTTCATATGGTGCAATATAGGATGTATAGAGTTGTCATTCAGCATCAATCATTTCCTTCGGTTTCATGTGGGTAGTATGATGCGAACGGAGAGAGCAAAGCCTATCTCTATATATCTGATCGTGTCCTGTGTGGAGGTAAGTACCTATAATGTAAAATGCTCTCCATAATTCAATGGCGGAGGTAGTCATATTAGAGTCATCGCAGAGGTTATGCCGGAGGTTGTATCCGAGGATGGGTTCCTCACTGAAACCCAGGCGTGGCACTTGACTTTACATCTGCTCAATGTAACTTATAACTAAATACTTGTGTTCTCTGTGTATTTTGTAGTGGCTTGCTTGCACACTTGTGTGTTCTCTACTCGACTTAATTATATTAAACATACACTATTTTTATAATCGTGTCCTGATACTTTTGAGTCACTCGCCCAATTTTTAACCAGATACACTTTCAAAGTAGGGCTTTATATGATCTACTCGGCGCCTCCACCATTTATGTAACGTCTTTGAGATTATGAGGGGCAAAAGTTTCAGCAGTCAACTCAGTTGATCAGGCTATGCAAAGAACTAGATTATCGTACATACATTTCAGTAATCACGTCCAGTGGTTCGTATTTGTTGCAGCGTCCGTAATTTCGAATGATCACAACATTGATTTCCTACCCCAACTTGCAGTGTAGTTCAACACATAAATATGATTTGGCATATAAAAAGTACACTGTTATGAGGCTACAGAAATATAGCAGGGCGCATTGGACATGCTATTGCCGTCAAGTAAAATCTGATTGTTGTTATCGAGTTTGAGCCTCGTTGACTCTTTTAGTTCATCATTTAAAAAATCACCTCTGCAGAACTTCAACCACAGTCTGTTGCATCCTTCAAGATATGTCAATGACCAAACTGGAATTTTTGTGGTGAAGGTATGTTAAAAAAAAATTAAAATACCCGTTGGTCTCCTGTAGGCCCTGGATCAGCTGGGAGGGGGGAGATAACATTTCATATTTTTTCCTGGAAAATGTAAGTCAGTTTTCTAGGCATTGCTTTCCGCAACATGCGGAACATTCCGTGCAGAGCGTTTTGAATTTTCAGAAATTTCCTCTAATTCAATTATGGGAGATTATAGTAACAGTTTATCAGTTCCTGCACAACCGAGAATTCATTAGTTTCTCCCCGATCAGTTATTTTTCCCATTATTGGGACTTTCGATAGTTACCAATTTTTATTGAGTAGAGAGTTTATAATGTTTTAAGGAACGGATTTTAACGTGCAATACCTTTACAAAATGCACCTGTTTTCATACCTATCGTTCGCATTTCTTGAGCAGAAAAAGTGAACCATTTTTACTCTTTAGCAGTCACATAAAATCCTGTAGTCTCATTTAGTATAACAGAACAAGCTACAAATTAACTTATTTATAACTTTGAAACTCCAGTAGTTTCCAAGTTAATGTAGCAAAACTTGCAAGGAAAGTGCGTATTTAAATTAAAACTATTCGCCAGAAGCGCAGTTCTCAGTGCGATCCGCGCTCATTTTATACAAAGAAGGTTTAAATCTATAATTCCTCTACTAGATTGTGTTTGTGTTGTTGCACTCTACCATGCCAAAGGGTCGGAAGGCAGCTGTACGCGCTTTCAGAAGAATTCAAAAGACAATCGAAAATAGTAGTTTAATTCTTGAATGTGCAACACTGCGATATAATTATTGCTATCGATGAGAAACATCAAAGAGCCAGTATAAAGCAGCACATCGAATAAGAAAAGTATGCAAAGAATGTTGCAACTGCACAAATCGCAACCTAAGCAAACTACCTTGATACGTGCCTTCAATTCAGGATCTGAAATGAAGCAGTCAAGTCAGATACTTGGAGATCTTGTCATGCCATTGGTTTAGTCAGAAATTCCATTCCACAAGGTTAACAACCCTGTATTGAAATAATTTCCTCGAGAAGTACGCCCAAAGATCAGCACCGTATTAGAGCACCCTGAGAAAACATCACATAAAGCCAATTATGAGAATGTTTTCGGCAAAATGAAAGAGGTAGTCGGCAAACATGAAGAGGGATTAATGTTAGGTGAAACTATTAATGTGCTGCAAAGGTATGCCCCATGCTGTTTAAGATGTACTAATGCAGTCGTGCAAGGAGCTGTTGGTACGAAAAAATCAGGTTTGTGATGCCGATCAAGCACGCTACATGCTTTCGGTTTTCCAATAACCTCAATCATGTGACGTGTTGTGCACATGAACTACACCATGTTTGTGTTGCTGCTATGAAGAAGATTCTTGTAAATGTCAATGTCTCAAAGTACTGAGCAGGTGGGATACCAAAAACTTAGAAAATATCAAAGTATGTGCCATATATTAAACCGACAACAGCCAACCATCAAACCCAACAATTGCTCAAAGACACAAGACGTGGATTGCAAACATTTCGCAAGAGTTTAGGAGATGGAGATATGGAGAAGGGGAAACAACTGTGAGGGATAACCTTAACAGATTTACCAAAGTCAAACTTGAATTCATTCTGAGTAATAATTCAAATGTGGGAGCCTTTGCAACTTTCAGTGAACCCTCTTTCCGAGTTTTTACAAAGATGCTCTCCATTGGTGTCAGTACATGCTTTTTGGAGTTTCTTCGTAAACACGGTGTTTTAGAATTAGACCGCACAAATTGGAAGGATTGCAGATGGTTCACATAAAAAAGAGAAGGGAAAAAGAAAAAAAAGAAAATATGAGATAAGGAACTTAATGATTTGCGGCAGAAAATTCTAATATGTGTAATTTATATCTCTGAATGTTAAGAGATTCGTGGAATTGTAACGACGGATGCCCCAAATTTATTGTGCAAAATGTTGGTATTTCGAGAAAACTTAGATTCATAGTCAGTTTATTAATATTCAATTATATGGTCATTGCTCTTTTGGTAACGAATTGCTTCTAACAAAAGAATGTACGCCACTTTTAACACCGAAATGCATTTGTGACTATGCAAGCTGATTATATGGAAATTCCTTGTTGTCTGTTTTACTTGGCAAAGTGTATGATCTGATTAGATAATGTTTTTCGAGTCAACTACCTAACTTGTATATTTATTTTTTATTTTCCTATCGTTCGCGTAATTTCAATTTATTCCGTTTAGGCCTACCGAGAACACATTTAGTCTTAACTGCTTAATCACACCAGGTAAAATACTTTGTAACATGAAAATATATTGGCATTAAATAATGGTGCAACTTTCTACCCATTTTTCTCTTCCAAAATAAGAAATCCAAAAGAAAAAAGAACAGCCAAACAGAAATTACTGAATACTAAATCCTGTCATCTAGCAGGATAGTCAAATTAACCAAAATGCACAGCCACTATTACAATAAAAGTGTTGAAAGTATTCCGCATGCATTATTAGCGAAGGAGTGGTAGTCAAGACCCACCAAGGTCTTAATTGTAGCAGAAACAGGTTAGAGAGAACCAGCAAAGCTTTGCAAATGCGAACTTGTTTCACATTTCGCTACTTTGTATGAACTGTTAACCACCCATACGTCCACACGGAGCATTTTCAATATCATTTAAGCGGGTCGTTTGCAATTTCTACGTACGGTAAAACATGATTAACGATTATGTAGAGCTTTTATATATGCACATATTTAATGCATTCTGTAGCTGCTGTCGGTCCTAGTGATGTAGTGGTAACCATACTTCGTAAACCCAAGATCGTGGATTCAATCCCGGCCAGGGTCGATGAATTTTTTCGGGCGTAAAATTCTAAGTATGGTTTCATTCGGAAGGGAAATAAAGCTGTGGGTCAGGTGTCGTAGATTTACGCACGTCAAAGAACCTTCAGCCTGAAGGGCGAGGCCTCTGAGCAAAATTTATCAGCCGTTTCTTCCCCTGAATTGAATGAGACACTGATTATCTGAGATGTAAAAGAACATCCGTAAATAAATGAAATCAACAATAATATTTCGTAGCTGCCCAGCTGTACCGGAAAGAATCCAGACGACATTCTTATCGTTGTATCTTTCAGTCTATCCATCCGCGTCTACGGGAGCCTGGATACCTGTCAGTTCATAGACCGGATGCTGGTACAAATCAAATATCGTGCACTCAAGGCTTCGAACAAGAAGTTCTCAACAGACTGCAGGCTCATCCTTCAAGAAGTAGTCGTGCAATCGCGCGTGCTAAGGATACAAACAGCAGTAGTGTTTGGCGAGTCATGCAGGAGGAACGAATCCACCCATTTCATCTTCTGAAGACGGACCTTGGGACCAGCGGACTCAAGTCCCCTGATACAGTTTTGCAACCGGGCGTTAGAGTATCATGGTGAAAATGCACACTTTTTTCCTCATTGTTCACCGACGAAGCCACTTTCACCAGAATTGGATGTAAACTCAACCACAGGAAGAGCCACACATGGGACCACCTAAACCCACATGACCTTGTCGAGACACGTAGTCAGCACAGGTTCAGTGTGAACATGTCGGTTGACATAGTTGGTGGCCATTTAATGGGCCGCACCTTCTTCCTCTGCGGCTAAATGGGCAAGTGTACCTTCAGTTTTTTTTATTAACGCACTGCCTGTATTCCTGAAAGACGTCCCTCTAGAAATACATAAAATGTGATTCCAGTATGATGGGGCTCCTTCCCATTTTGATAGAAACGTTTATCCTGATCGCTGGAAGAGGCGGTCCAGTAGCCTGTTTCCATGACAACACCCCCTGAGATTTCTTTTTATGGGGACACTTCAAATGTTTCGTGTTTGAAATACCAGTTGCCTATAACGAATTGCTGGCATGGATATTGGCTGCCGGTGATTAAATTCGTGGAACTGCAGAAATCTTTGAAAGAGTGAAGGACTCATTAATGTACCGCACCGATGTAACCTCAGCAGCGATGTTGGCAGTCGCCATTTTTAACAATTCCTGTAATTGTTTTCTAAGCAATGCTCAAAATTTGAAAACAAGGGAAAATGTCGCTGTACTTTCATCGTACGTGATCACAGATTTTCTTGCCGATATTTGGTTTTTCATCCTTTTTAGAAGTGTAAAATGCGAAGGGCGTTTCTGTTATTTATTAATTTTATCACCTTAGATTAGATTAAATATCGGCAGGATTTGATGGAGTTTTGAAAAGTCCTCCAGCACGTCTGCCTTAAGACTTATTGTGCTACCCCATTGGGAGGGTTGCCTTCATTGTATACCTAAATCCGTTTTTAATACAAGTTGTTGTATTTTTGGTTCCAATGTTGGCATCTTTTCCCAGATCTTACCTGGTCATAGAGAGAACGAGTCTCTTTCTTTCCTTCCACAATTGGACACTAAAACAGGATATGCGAGGCAGATTCCTCGTCCTATTGGCACAACCTGCAGGTGGGTTCATCTTTATAGAGACTCACATTTCGTAGACATTTTCTGAAGTGAACATGTTCAATAATTAGTGCAATTATTTTTGTCATTCCTATTCTATCCAATTGGAGAAGGACGAAGAGAGATTATTGCTAGGGCCTAGGATGAATTTCCTAGTTTGAATCTGAATAGAATAGATTTGCCATCTTAGTTGATGCCTATCCCCAATGCACGTTTTGACTAAGTTCTCATCACTATAGATACTGATTCCGACCACGGACTCAGGCCAAAAAGGGGTTTGTCAGCTCCCCCTTTTGGCAGCTGAACTGCCATTTCATTCAAATAAATGCCCTGATGCCCCGGAACTCACGCATTTCGAGTCTTGCAGGATACCAGGGAAAATAAGGCATTTTGACCGGAAAGTGCTTTTAGTGCACTTTGACACTCTTGAGAGGTTGAGAATTCGTTTCCTTCGATAACCCTTCTCCAGTCCTCTACAGGAACAGTTCAGGATGGCATAAACCTCTGCCTGAAAAACGGTACAATGTGTACCAAAGCTTGTATTAATATTAGTCCTTGGAAATCAGCCATATATCCCTGCACCCGATTGTAACCCTTTACCGGATCCATTAGTGTACCATATAAGTTCATTACCTTCTTGTTTCGGCGTAGTTCCTTCCATCCGGTGGTCTCTAGATCCGAGAGTAAACCTAAGTGGAGGGAAATTACAGCATTGAGTATTCATTAGGTCTACCTCATCCTCAGTTCTGGAATATCGAGGAAATTTAGGATAGAAGTATGTCCAATTGGAACAAAGCTACTTCTCTAATTATCCGTGTGCACCAAACGATGAGCCGTGAGCCTAGCCTCCTCTTGTAAATTGGTCTACCTCATCCTCAGTTCTGGAATATCGAGGAAATTTAGGATGGAAGTATGTCCAGTTGCAACAAAGCTACTTCTCTAATTATCCGTGTGCACCAAACGATGAGCCATGAGCCTAGCCTCCGCTTGTAAATTGGGAGGGAAATCTAACAGTCTCCATTGCGATGATTGGCGTACTTCGGAAGGCTCCTGTAATACAAAGACATGCTCATCTCTGTAGCTTGGTAAACGTACTTGCTATAGTGTTTTTTAAAGTTGTCCGCCAGCAAACAAGATATCTGGCACCTAACTGTAGCAACATAAATGCCGTGGCTAATATGTGGTTTAGCCGCCCCAAGTGGATCCGATAGTGCGTCTAGTGGCTATGAGAGACCACTTGGCCCTGCGGAGAATATTATTATCAATGTGATTGTTCCAGGTTAGTTTCTTATTCGGTTCAAGACCTAGATATATGACTGACTTAGAATATTCCAACGAACTGCCAAGCTCAATAGTACCTAAGCCCTTGAGATTCCCTCTGTTTGTAAATGGAATGACAACAGTTTTCTAGCATTTTTTGATAAACCTTCCTGCTTGCAACAGATGTCAATTTTCCTCAGCCCATTGTTCATTATGTGTGATACCGCATTGGGAAATTTCACAAAAATTATCATTGCTATGCCATCTGCATAGCCTTGTATGTAAAACCCTTCCTGGGTCATGTCTTGGAGTAGACTATCCACCATGAGACTCCAAAGAAGAGGGGAAAGAATACCCCCCCGTGGACAGCCCCTTGTGGCGACAATTTCTTTAATTTCCCCACAAAGACTAGAGTTAATATTTCTGCTCCTAAGCATGGAGTTTGTTCATCTATAAAGGGTGTCGTTAACTCCTTATTTCTTAGCAGCCAGAACCATAGACTCATAAGAGTGTTGTCTGTCTAGGAGGCTATTTCTTTCCTTGCCATGGAGTCCTCCACTCTGCTGACAAGGCTGTGTAACGCCATTATGCAAGACTTGGATGACTGATAGGCGTGTTGGTTTTGATGGAGGGGAGTGTCAGATAGCACCCTCCTTTGAATGTATTTTTCAATCAGTCTTTTCAGTCTTTAAAAGAAGCAATGCAAGACTGGTTGGTCTTTAGACTTTTGTTCTGGTGTAGTTGTTACGACCGCGCTTAGGAATGAATACTACCCTGGTAGCTCTCCAGGTCTGAGGAATATGGCTGAAGACTATACTGGCTCGAAAGAGGTTGCAGAGAAGAATAATGAGCGGATCAGGTTCTTTCTGCAAGGCAGGAAAAATACCGTCGCCGCCATTTTACACTTTGAATAGTGACAACTTGTGCAAATTCCCAGTCCTTCCGCGCGGCTCCTGGTCTAGGGCTTTCGCAGTGGAATGTGGATTCGCAGATGTCATTAAAGATGCATCCCGGAAAGTTTACCTCAAATAAGACTTTGAGTGTTTCTTAAGCCGAGCTCGTAAACTCTCCTGTAGACTTGCGTATTGTTCCTAAGCGGTTTATAGGTCCGAGGGCCAAGGTTCTGTGTAGTCTGGCGGCCTCTGATAGGCTAAATATTCCTTGACAGAAGGCTTGCCAAGATGGCTTTTTGGCTTTGCGTATGCCTTTATTATAGTCTGTGAGGGTTGTGTGATACCCCCCCCCCCCAAGTCACCAGTTCTTTTTGCCTTGTTAAAGAGATGTCTCGCTCTGCGTCTCATATGTTCAAGGTCTTTGGTTCACCACGATACCTTCTTGAATTTTATCCGTGATTGTATGGGGCAATTATCTTGATAGCAATGAAGTTTAGGCTCTTGAATGAGGTAGGCAACCTGTCGATATCACCGAAGGATCTAATCCTGTCAATCTACCCAATCCTACCCGAAAGATCCAGCTTATAGTGCTCCCACGAGATTCTCCTGGGATTCCTGTGCAGATTGACTTTTTATTTTATTTTTTTTTTTTACCACATTGATATTAAATTATATATAGTTATGATCCGACCATGACGGTTCGTCTATGACCCTCCATTTAGTAATCTGAGTAGCAATATGCTCTGTACTGAACGTAATGTCAATATCTTTGTACCTTATGCGATTAGCAAAGGTAGGCTTGTTACCGACATTAAGTATGTGCAAATTACTGCAGAGCAGATAATCTTGAAGGTACTCACCCTTTTGTTGACATCTTTACTATCGCAGATTTCATGATGGGATTTGGTGTCTTACCCAAAGATGGTCTGGTCCCCTCTCTGAGTACTATGTGCAACCAACTGGTTCAGCTCCCAGGTGGATGGATTACCGCCGTCGAAAAGGAGATAGACCGAGCTCAGCAGTAGGCCCTTATTTCTTCCCCGTAAGTTGCAGTCTATTTTCACCGCGGTGAAGTCACTGGAACAAAATTCTAGAAGAGGTAAGCTTTGAATTCCATTACGGACAAGGATACAACTTGTAGGTCCATTTCCCTTGCCGTAATGTATGAACTTGCCTTTACACTCACCTAGTCCTGTAATTGGACCGCTGTTAATCCAGGGTTCTTAAATCAGACCTAGGTCTATTTCTTCTTCGTTGAATGTTCTACAGAAGGCAGCGGAAGTCGTCTTCTTATGTTAGAGGTTGACCTGGAAGACCTTTAGGGCCATCCTTAGCTAGAATCTCTATGTGTACTTCTGCCGGGGCCTTTAGGTTCTTTGACACAGATTTCACCAGGAAAGTTAATTCCATCGAGGGATCAAATTGCAACAGCTGAGGTCTCATAGTTTGGTCCTCAAGAGTGAATATTGATTTTCTGGATGTTTTCCATTCTGGTCCCACGAGATGCTAGGGAAAGTAGCCCGCCCAGGCAGAGCCCCGCATACTTGGGTAAGGCTAAATACTCCGGAAGGTCACCTGGTATTCCATTTATTACGCATCTTACATGTACCATGCACCGCCTCGGCACGGGTCGCATGTCACCTCCAGGTTGGGTGAGTGAGTGAAAGGTGGAATTGGATGAAAGATGGATGGTGAAATGATAAAGTGATGAGGTTGAGGTGCTTCTTAGTTTGGTCTCTCCTTACAGCCTGCGAGGCATGAGTGCCCCTATCGGTATAGCCTGTTAATTCGCATAGGCTCACGACCCCCTCCGCCAGCGACAAGATCCTGCAACTCGTAGGTGGGATTTTAACATCCTCTCCACCTAATAGAAAACTCTTCGTCTTATTCCATCATCATACTAGTATTTCAATATTTTACTCTTTCAGAAGTGAGTAAATTGCTTTCATTAATTGTAAGTTTCCATTTTGTTTAAATTCTCCTTGTGCAAGCCTACTACACACTACTTGCAAACAGATAAAAAATAACGTTACAATCACATTGATGAGGCGACATATTTCATAGCATTACTGAAACAGAACCTCAGAAGTAATTGTAAGCAACGGAAAAAAAAAGTTGCCCTTTCAAAATAATGCAGAGAGAGAGAGAGAGATGAAAATAAAAATGTAATGCATTCGTCAAGACACAAGTACTTTGTCATCAATTTTTTGTTTATTTGTAGCTGTGTAGGCCTAACCATTGATCTACGGAACAACAAGGGGCTTATTCTAACTGCTTGCCGCACAGGTGTCGTGCTACCTCATATTAGACGTTACTCCCACAGACCGGTCCTCTATTTGAAAATGGTTGTTTATCATCTTTTCTCATCTCTTTGAACTTGTGCAGTCGAATTTTAAAAAACTCTGTATAAGCTCATTAAGTGCCACGTTTACTTCCTGTCGGTCCTGGTGGTGTGGTGGTAACCATACTTGCCCCATAAACCCAAGATCGCGGGTTCGATCCAGGCTAGGGTCAATAGATTTTTTCGGGGTAAAATCCTAGGTATAGCTGTCCGATGTATATTTACGGCAGGTAAAAGAACTTAAAGGGTGAAAGAAGAGGCCTCTGAGCAAAATTTATCGACCGTTTGTCATAAATTGAATGCGATGTTGATGACCTGAGTTGTTAAGCAGCATCCGTAAATAAACCAAATCAATAACTAAAAATTGATTTCCTTATTTTGCTACGCAACTGGTTTAGACCTCAATAAGGGTATTTCATCGGCAGCCTTTAGAATACATTTTCGGAATATTTTTTTTCTCCTTCCAACCATAATCGTGCACCTTAAAATCCGTTCTCTGGTACCATGTTTCATTAATTGAATTTAAATGCATGAGGAGTTAATTGTTACTTTACTGTCTTATGCGAAAAGTTGAGGTTGGAAATAGCGCATAGCTCCTGTTTTATATTCAGTTCCTGTCAACCTAGTTACACTATGTTTATATAAGGTACAAAACCAGTAACCCGCAATTTGTAATGATTGTTATCTATGTAGTTTTTAAACGCAAACTACAAACTGCATTTTGTAATACCCAGTACTTAAAATGATTACAATACTCCAGTGTTACCAACTTTGATTTAATAAAGAATGTAATGATTTTTAATGTATTTAAGCGGATGCACATTCATATTTTGCAGAGTATTATATTTGTAAAAATTGTACCTTCCACATGACGGTTTTGAAACCATGCAGTTAGTGGTATTACATAATATCTGTTAAAGTATACTCTAAGAATCATCCCAGGCTGATCCATTCACTATGCATACCAAGTAATTTCTTTTAGCGCTGGAAAATCACATTTTTAAAAAACTATTTTTTACAATATACAAAGAAAATTTGCAAACAATAATGAACTTAAATTTGTAATTTATAATTTTACTGCACCAAAATACGTTTTAAAAGTACTAATACCAATGCTTCAATATTGGTAACTTTATACAGAGATTTAGGTTACATTTTTTCATTCTGTCTGTGAGAAATATGCGGACCATTTCTTTCAAACATTATCTTTCAGAATGACAGGAATAAATTAAATTTGTGATACATGTGTTAAAAGTGATAAACTGCCACTGTTAACAGTTGTAAATTTTAACTAGAATTTTTTCATCACTGGGGTCTAAAAAGCTAAAAATAGAAAGAAAGACCACATTACTTCATATATGCTTTCATCCTTAGAAATATCGTACTGTGAATAAATGACTTAAAAAAAAGTTTCCGACCGATCCAGAACCTATGGGAGAGAAAATTGACATTAACACATCTTCATTATTTCCTATTCGTTATGTGACATTGGTAATATCCTTTCCCATTGTATAATTTCACCTCGTGTGTCATCAGTCCACCACCTGTGATGTTTCAGCAGTAAAATTGGGCGCTAAACACCATTCAACTTCAGCCATGTCACACATTAGAAAGACACGCCAATTTTATGGATGTTAGACATTGCGGTAGATTCGATTAATTATTTGCAACATCTGGCAGCGACTTTATTCTTATAACTAATGGCGGTTGTAAGTTGGGATAGAGGTATCGTTCTGCTATTCATTTGAATTAGTGAATAATGGACACTTCAAGGAACAGTAATGACTTAACTTCTTCACATATTGATTTTAAATACATCACGAGGAAACAAAAACGTCATCGAATATAACATAATAGTCACTTTTCGAGTGTGAGAATTTGTTTACAGGTTCAAAGAAGCTACAATATGCTAATGGAATTAAATACTTACGACATTCTGCTGTAATGTCCAAAATACAGCCTTTCTCATTAAAAACGTATTAGTAACACTATCAGAAACTTCATTTTGTAAGAATGGAGATAACGTGATTTTTCTAAACTGTTTAAATAACCGAAAACCAACATGTTTTTCACGTATAATTCGTTGAACCATTTATTTTGTGTGCATTGAGACAAACTGACAGCATTCATGTGTGTGTAAATCTAGTTATCTCAGAAACATTCTTTATTTGCGTGTGAAATTTCAAACCGCATTTTTAAACTACATAAACTTGTAGTTTTCAGCTGTGACAGCAGTGCTTAAACCACTAATACTTACCCAGGTTTTCATTCTTGATAATTTAATCAATATAGCGATGATGGCTGTTTGCGAATGGTATTGTTAAAGCAGATTTGCTCATGTTTAGGGCATAATTATTATTACTTAGAGGTGATGCTTATAAAGCGCTTGATAATTAATGCATTCTGTAGCTGTCCCTGGTACCCCCAAAAGTTACAGGATATCCTATACTTAGATATTCATGTTTACACAGGGATAAGGGAAGTTTCCGCACTGAAAAACACGAGCGCACACACACACACACACACACAAATACAAATTCAGAAGTTTCACCTTCGTCCAATTTACCACAAGTTCAAGAAAATTTTCAAAGAATATGGGACAATGTTAGCCCCAAAGAACAGGTACAACATCAAGAATTTATTAGATTGCACAGTTAAAAGACTCCATATCAACAAAACAGAAATCAGGAGTTTACGAAATAAAATGTGCAGATTGTGAGCAGAGCTGCACAGGCAAAACACAGAAGTTTGGAAATTCGGGGGAAAGAACATTTTAGGAATATTCGGTTTAAGCAGGTGGATAAATCAACAGTAGCAGCTCACTTTTGTACCAAAAACCATGAAATAAAACCGGAAATTAAATTGCTGAAATATTTTCACAACCCATTGGAGTTATCCACTTGGAAAAAAAAATTGATATTAAAAAATAGAGAAAACCTAATAAACTTCGAGTTTCCTCCTATGGATGAACTCAGCAATTTCCTACTTCAACCAACAGAGGCCACCACAGGAACATCCGGGTGTCTAGCCATCGTTTCGAGTAACGGCGGTTCAGTGAGCAACTGAAGATGGGAGACATTCTCCCGAAATGCATCTTATTTTATGCAAGTAAATGGAGTTCAGTGTAAAAAATGAATATCTAAGTTTAGGATATATTACCACTGCATTGTCAATAGCTTCGTAAGTAAAAATTTAGTTACAGGATAATTAATATGATTAACTTGCATAACATCAAATCTGTAATTATGTGATTATTTGCAGTTATATTGTTCCTCCTTTCTCTTTTAAATGTAAGTAAGAGTGTATAATATTGTAGCAATGTTCGGGAAAAACCCACGTTTCTCTCGGACCACACAGCTAGGCAGGTTGAAAGTCAAGCAATACGTGCTGATCCTCAGGAATGCAAGCGAAAGGGATGATTACCCCTCAGGCAGTGAGGCTACCCAGAAATCGCGTGTGAAAGCACCTGATGCACAGTTATGGGGCATTGGCCTTAACGGATGGTCTCCGCTCGAAGTCAAACCTAGAACAGATCGTAAATCTAGTAGCTTTGGCAAAATAAGGTAGGAAATAGAATAACAGATCAATAATGTCAATAATATACTGTGAGTAAAGCTGATACGTAAAGGGCGCGATAACTAAGCGTCAGTTTTTGGTGGTAGCGTCAGATCTGTGTCATGTACACAAGGAACAGACTCTTCCACAAAATCGGGCAGTTTTACGCAATTTGACCCAGTCTTAGAATCATCAGTGCTCCAGCTCCGTGCGTCTGCTGCGTCGCCCGGAAGTCCGAAGAAGAACGGCCGAAGTCCGCGGTATAGAGTCGGGCCCAAACGAGAACCTATCGTCAGTTATCACGCGAGTGACTTGATTGAACCACTGTGCCTCGTTGAAATAGCATCACAACAGTATTTTCTTTGTGTTCAAAACCATTTGGCGAACAAAACGTATGTACGTGTCTGCCAAACTTGCATGGTCCGTTGGTCCGACCTGAGACGAGAGAATGCCCAGATAATGTTTGAACAAATAAACTGCATCAGCTAGCGAGTAACAAGACATTATTTGCTGCCGTCTTCCCTCACTCAGTCCCGGCAAGCTTCAGCTTCCTAGATCAGCGAAATAACCTGGAGATCTTATACACGAGAAATAATTGGTGGTACGCAGCAGCTGCTTGAGAATTGCGATCGGCAGTCACAACTCCATCCTCCAGCCCACATTAACAAATCTCTTTGAATTGCAAATGAGATGTGCTCCTAGGCCAGTTGGTGCACTTTACTTATATACAATGCTTCGTAGACCTAAGGTCCCGGGCAGGGTAGGTGGGTTTTTAGGGCGTAAAAATTGTAAATATGGCTTCTTTCGGAAGGGAAGGAAAGCCGTGGGTTCCATGTAATAGATTTATGGTATGTAAAGTAGCCTCAAGCCTGAAAGAAGTGGCCTCTGAGCAAAATTTACCAGCCGGTTTTCTATAATGACGAAATGTGTTAAAGAGCATCCTTAAATAAACCAAATAAATAAAACAATAGAATCCGAATTATGCGTCAGTGATGGTGACAGACTATCCTATAACTCACTGTCAATTGCTAAGAAAGCCTTGCGGCACTTGTGTGACAATGTTTTACAATATTTGAACGTTGTTTCTATGCACTTTTTTGTAAGCGTTTAATGTCCCGTCATCTGACAAAGTTTTTCGAGTCGATTAGTGGAAAGGATAAAATGAGCCTGGAATCCTCAGCGCCCTAAGAGAAAACTCCACAAAAAGCTCACCCAGTTGCGCTATCTGAGCGTATAAAATATGTTCTTTTAATTGTATTTCATTGCGCAAACTCGCGCAGCATTAATGTTCCTACCAGGCATTCGTTGCGTTTTGTCGCTGAATACGTTGTAATTATCGCACAATGCAAAATAAGTAGCATTTTGATTCTTACTGAGCAGCCTCTCTAGCATGAGCGAGCGGATCGATGCTCGCCCGGGCCTGGTCTAGGGATGCGAGCGTCCCCTCCTGCTTCGTTCAGGACTTGCCTCTCCTCAGAGAATCGCGGACTAGTAGAGAAGAGTGCTGGCACGTTTCCCGGTCGGTCGCGTTACTTATCACTCGTGTACGCGTGTTCATTTGGTTGCATCGCGACGTAAGGTATCGATTTTAAATCGAAATTACCTGCTCCAGACGATGATGGGCTTGTAAGCGTGTGCGGGATTGCAAGGGGGCGTGGCTAGTTGCGGAAAACTACTTTCCAAAAACGTGGCACGTTGTTGTATACGCACACCTTTTAAAAGAATGGCATGTTTTGTATCCACCTGTCGAGTGTGTTTCAAGAGCTTGAAGCACGTGCTACGTATTATTTTGGTTAGCCACGTCTGACATACCCCCAAGGGTCGTGGGCAGGGAGTGGCGTGTGCTAGAAAAAAAATCTTGAAATCGAAAGGCCCTTCCGTATAACGAATGTGTTCAGGTACATCTTCGCTTTATTTGACCTATTTCATATTTTGCCTCGTTTTTGGAAAGTAGGCTGAAAAATGCTTACCAGATGAGGTAGCAAACGCTTTCATTTGCGAAAGGGTTTTGAAATTTATAAACGTGGTTAGTTTTCTACTGCTGCCTACGGAAAATCTGCTGGTTTGCGGCAGTAAAAATTCACAAAATGCCTTGCGCGTTTTCATCTTATGCATAAGGATTGTGATTTCTGTTTCAAAGGACCGGGGATTTGAAACCCCATTTCGTTGATTGGCCGGACCAGAAACGGCAGCAGCAGACAATGGAATGGCTGAGGCGAAGACAGTCCAAGAGGAAGGCCTGACAACGTCTTCCAGAGCTCGGTAACTGCTTCCACATGCGCCGCGTTCTGAGTGGGTGCACGGATGCTGCTTGGGACTGCTATGGGGTAATTCGGATGCATCTCCCTGCAGTAAGGAGGGGGGTAAATATTTTGTCTTATTTAGGTACGTACTGTGACGATATAGCTCTCTTACAAAAAGAAAAATGTCAGTTTAGATAAATTCTACCAGTAGCTTGGCAACTGACTTTTAAAACCTAAAGCTATTTTAGCGTCGCAGATTTTAAGAGTTTAAGGCTAGCCAATAAGATTATTCAATCTATAAAACTTGGTTTGTATGTATTGTGCGAATAATATCGCACCCCAAAATTAGAATTATAATAATGGAGACGAAAGATGGGTACATTGCGTCCTCATTTCAGTAAAATGACCTGAGCACAAGTGAGATTTGGCATAAAATGTCTTGACAGTAGTGCGTACCTATGTATGACAGTTAAATTTTCCCACGACTAGTGTTTTTAATTATATATTATACTGAATTGAAGCGTGTCAGTTAACCAATAAGCGATTAGTTAATATTTATTTGTGAACTGAATGAGGCTACGTCATAAGGACCAGTAAGCATATTCCACGAGTTTTTTTTTTCCTCCCGGAATTTACCCTTGCGGCAAAAACGTCGACGACAGTTTTCTTGTCACTAGCAGAAGCTACAGTGTTATAGATAGGTTTGTATTGCATGCTCCCAGGTCTATAAATAATACGTTGAATAAACGAGACACAAATTCAATAATAATGTATAGATCACTAATATCTTCACAAACTAATTTCAACTTCTTTAATTTTATGTAATAAATTACTCACTGGAGACACAAATATGTATAAGTGAATTACAATAAATGGTATAGTTTGCAAATGAATTCAAAGTTTGTGGCGTTAGCGGTGAAATATAGCAATCAACTCGTGCCCAATGAATACACTGTGTTGGTAAATGTGTTCAATATTGTCGGAAACACTAAACTACAAAATGCAGAAAGGACGCATCTAACGAAAATTAAGTTTTTCATAAGTTTCCATCGCAAGATATTCGTGCTTACCTTAGTTCAAGTGTTCGAAGTAGCTTCTGAAATAGAACTGGATAAAAAAAAAACATATTTATATGTAGGGTAATTATTGTCAATTTTGTACGTAGCACACATGCCCTTTCTGCAAAGTATGTTCTTTTCAAACATTAAATTTGAAGTGAACAGTATATGAGCTGAAACAAATTTATTTACTAATTTTGAACAGTTGTCTCTAATAAATGTGAACAATGCAACGTATTTATAAACCTTTAAGTAAGTAATTTTGTTTTTCCCTTTCAATTCCCAATTTTTTTGGTTTAATTAGTATAAGTAATAGCCTTTGATAAATATGAAATGAAAGTATTGAAGGAGGTTTAGATACATAAGCAAGCACTGTCTTTTCATTAATTTATTAATGTAGGTCAGTTTAACAGAGAGCTGTATCCTGCAGGGAACATTTCTGAAGATGGTTTTTCTTTTTGTGTGCATTGGGACAGCACCTCTCAAGAGGTAGCCTTCAGGATCATTACTGAATAACGGATGCTTCAATATCAGTTGAAAATATACTTGATCATCCTGATTTCTTCTCTGACGGATAGACTTTTTATATTATTTTGAATGCTTTTTCTCATAGTCTCGAAAGCTCTCTGTCAGAGTTTTCTGGGCTTGGATAATAATGACATTATTGTTGTCAACTGTCTTAAGATATAAGAAATGTTAAACCGGCATGGTCGGCAAAGGGAGGTTCTGCATGCAGTTGAAGCACAATACTGAAGTTCTTTTGGTGAATGTTGAATCTTTTATATACTCTGTCGAGAGTATTACCACATTTGTAGTATGTAATTCGGAGTAATAAGTTTAAAATTGGGGGATATAGCTACAGTCATCTCCTGTAATTCTTGCCTTCTTAATTATATTTCTTCTATAACTCTCCTTATTGATGTTCCTCTTACCACGCTGTTTCTTCAGCAAATAACGTTGTGTTGATAAATCAAGAGCATTTGATGCAACCATTAAAACACGCCTGCCATAATCGAATTATCGACATTGTATTTGATGAAGTGCATAGATATCAGCCATCGATTAATAGAAGAAAATTAATTAAAATTATTTTCTCAGTTTTTGTTAGACGTGCTCTAAGTACATCTTGTAGTTCGTTTTTTTTTTTACAGGATGGAGAATGCCAGCTAAGTTTACGCCAGTTGCACAAAAATCTATCCGTCAATAAATGTTTTTAATTTACTTATTGTGAACTTATAATTCGTCATTAATGTCTCATGGCGATGTTTGGTCTTGTGAATTTCAGTACGGTAAATCGATAACGAAGGGTGCACCGCTCAGATGTAAGGAGTGGAACAAGCTTGTAGGGCACGTTATAAGCTCCATTTGCAGACGCGTAATAGGCGTGGCCAGGTCGTAAATGCAGATGTCAGAATAGAAGTCCGTCGTTGAGATGAAACGAACAAATATTGAAGAGCAGTTGCGCTTTCTTCGAAATCGACGCGAGTTAGTTTATGGAGAGATGATAGATGTTTTATTGTTGTTAAGACAATTATTTTATTTTTTACGGACGCTCTTTAATATCTCAGGTCATGAGGGCCTGTATAAATTTTACTAAAGAGGCCTTTTACTTGCGTAAATCTACGACACGAATCACGACTGTATTACCCTTACAAAGGAAGCTAACACCATAAAAATCCATCGACCCTGGCCGGGATTGAACTCGATCTTGGGTCTATGAGGTAAGTATGGTTACCACAAGACAGTAGTAAATAAAATGACTCATGTAAGCGCAGCATTGCACAATGCGAATATTAAACAAGATGAACAATTTTCTGAAGCGTGCTTAGTTTGGAAATCTTTTCTTGCAAGGAAATGGCCAATTATGTGAAACGGATGAATGGCTTTAAACTGCAGATTGCTGCGCTAAATAAGATCCGAAATGCTTTAAGAGGGTGCTTGCGCATTTGGCTTCTCGCTTCTGTGCTTTTACAGTTCTAAAAGCTATTTTTGTTTTGTTTGTAGAGCGGGCTTTGTTCAGCGACGGAGATGGAATCTTCTCGTGGGGGCAGCATTCGCATTCAACACCTGACCGCCTCGTCATCATCGCCTGCCGATGGCAGGTCCAGGTTCCCCAAACTAGACGAGTGCGCACACTTCCATTATGAACTTGTGGAACTCGGATCTTTTCAGGTGAGTAGTGTAAAGAAGACCAAAACTAGCATTTTGTATACTTTTTAAATAAAAGTAAACAGGGTAATAAGTTGCAAATGCTACAGATTCTTCTTCTATAGAGCGCTTTATTCCTAGGATGACCTTTGGCCTACCGCGACATCATTAGTAGGGCTGATATCCCAGCAGTCAGCAACACTAACCATTACAGACAGATAAATAATATGAATTATGGCAGAACGTGCTTGTCGCACTGTGCGCGAGAACTGCAAAAGCTCTAGTTGTGTATGACACCGCGTTTCATTATAACATCAACAAATTCAGTCATTTTTCTGTAATTCATCCAGTGAATAGGGTTTGAACAGTGACGTAAGACTAAAATAATTAAAAAATATTTGTAATGAGTTTGATACGTTATAAGGGTTTCATCACTACCGCAGTGCCACAAATAACTTTATCAATTACACTAATGGATTAATAACATAAAAAGTATATTCTGACTAACTGGTGCGTAATCACTAATGTATTTAGCAAGGAAATAAGCAACACGTCGTTCCAAATTATGTGATCGTAGTCTGGAACGGGGGCCTGGTTCCTTGAATAATTTCTGTAGTGTGGCCGCTCACGGTTTTCTGCATGTTGTTTTAATTTTGCAGAAAATAAAATGACTATGCTTCACGTATCTACAAGTATTTTATCACTTGCTATGACAGTAGGCGTCTGAGGAAATTATGAAATTGTAGAGCTCATCTTGTTCTCTCTCGCACAAGAAAAAGAACAAATAAGAAGTAAGCCTTCTCACTAAATGGAAAATATTCTTGACAGTATGGAGGTAAAGGTTTTGGTTAACGGTAAAATTGGATTATTCAAAAGAAAATGGTTATTTTCAGGATAAAATAAGGCATTGGAGGAAATTAACTTAAAAAAGAATATAGACGTACATTTCGGCATTCGCAGAAAAGCTGCAATGCGATGAGAGACATGCTGACAATAACGCGGATTCGCAAAGAAACGATAATTATTTGTAACGCTTAAGCTTCAGATGTAACCAACTTATGCACAAACAATATAAATTCTACTAGGAAATATTTGTTTTTTTTTTATTTAAAATAATATGTGAATAGCGACCATTCGCGAGTTAATAGCACACCTCTTGCCTATTTTTGCAGTTGAACTTTGTCGAGCATCGGCATCCGCTACGAAAGCAGAGGGAAATGTGAAAATGCCTTATGACTCCAAGTGTGCTGCATTTGAGTTTGTAACAGCTGCTAATGAAATTGAGTATTGCTGTTTGTAATGTTGAGCAATTTTCAATGAAGTCTGTAGCGTTTATCAGTCAAGTGCTGTAGGGTTGACAAATGTGCTAAAGCTAGGAAGGAAATTTATACACAATTAAAAAAACCTTATGTGGGTTATTTCCAGAAAAAAAAGAACTGCTTTTCTACACAAGGTTAACATAATAGTGAATAAGCAATTTATTAAAAAAACCCAATCTCTCTTGTCTCAATTATATGAATTAGAGATATGAGAAATACATTTCTTATACTTAATTTTTCTTTGAATTATCAGTGACTGACTAAACTACACAGTATTTTCAGCCTTCATGTTAACTATTGCTCTGTGAGGAATTTTAAAAATTATTGCAAGATGGCGGGTATTACAGTATGCACAACAGATTACTTAATGTGCTGTCGAATATAAAGCCAACATAATTATGGATAGTAACGCGCAGCATTTCGCACAAGTTAACTAGTATTCTCGAAAAGAATGCCACTTACATAAATCTAAATGATATATGAACTTTTAACGTTTGATCAATTTTCCAAGTTAATGTGCGTTTTTTAATTTTTACAAGAAATTATGCTCATTTCCCCATTTGATCGGCTCTTACAACTTTTATTTTTGCGGTATGTTATACTAACTTATGAATGTTGCAGTGAATATGAAATAATATCTCAAGAGCTTGTCACAGGTGTCTCTTGGGAATCCTTGGCCTTGCCGGAAAAAGCTTCACACGTAGCAAGTGAAGGAGACGGACAATACTGAACTACTTGTTGGTCCGCCGAAGCATCCCAATAGCAGTAGGTGCTGGGCAGAACATTCAGGGGTGAATCAGCTGTTTGAAAGAAGTTTTGCTTTATCTTATGGAAATGGTGAAAGCAGACAAGGCGATTAATCATTTCATACAAAAATATTGATGTTATCACTGAAGCTTTGCGCACTTGATAGGGCGAGTGAACTTGAGCTGAAGTTTAATGATTGATGTGTTCTGAAATCACCTTCCAGAATAAGAGAAGCGATCTCATCTTCTGGGACGTGTAAACATTTTGACACAGCGAAGAAGTTTGCACAGGACTGTTGCTGTTTCCATCACCATATTCCAACACTTTTTGGCCAATCTAAACAATTCTGTTTAAAGAAAACTTGGCGTAAATCAAGAGTAATTGTTCAGTTTTGACAGCAACGATAACATTGTTGGAAAAACGAAATGGGAATTTTTTTTTCAGTTCTCCTTTGAAACATTGTGGGAAATTTTAAAAAGTGCTGCAAAACAGTGTGCTTGCCTAAGAGCATGTAAAATAGGGGAAATTTTGCTTGTTTGTTTAATGTTATGTTCACATACACATGTCAGGAAAACAACCTTGTCACGTCTCTGAAATCTCTTTAGTAGACGGAGATAGCGTGTAGAATTGAGAGGTAATTATTTATCAATTAGGGCATCCTAAAATATTCTTAATAATATGAAAAACAGGAAATATTAATAATTTCAGCTCAATTTTTGATGACAGCGATGGAGAATTTTCGGATATCTCGTAACAGTGTGTTACTACCGCCACGGTTGGCCGAGGTCATTAAGGTGCGGACTCGTGAGTGGGAGGTATATGGGGTTCGAATCCTTCCAGGATCGTCCTCCCTGACTGAGGTTTTATCAGGTTTTCCCCAGTCCTTATAAAAGGCAAATGTCGGAGAGGTACTCTAAACTTAGGCCTGGAACGTTTCCTTCTTTTAAAAAAAATCCTTTCCTAATTTATCACATATCATTGTTCACCGCTGTGGTGTCTCAGTAGTGAAACGGACGTTAAACACCACTCGCACGAGAGAGAGAGAGAGAGAAGAACAATTAGGGGGGGGGGGAAGAGCAAAGCGATAACCTACACACTCGGTAGGATGGGGGAGATTATTAAGATTTGTCCCACGCGGCGGACCTGGGCTCAGTTTCCGGTTGGATAAGTTTCTTGAAGTTTTTTCTATCTGCAATTAGTCGAATGCTTAGGCACAAAGTTCTCATCTATCAGCTGGCAAAATAGATCTTCAGATCCTGGTGCCATGATCATTAAAAAAAAAGTTTGTCCCACACTTTGCCAGCAGGTTCTTATAGAAAATGATGTGTATTAACGTTCGGTTATCAACTTGCAGAAGATTAGTATTGAACTGGTTCAATTCATTTTGGCACGTGCGGTGGCCGAAATTTCATTCCTAGTAATTACATTTAAACTGTAGCTTTGAGCATACTAAAACACATGGCAATGCTCACCCGTGCTAGTTTTCTTAATGATTTGGTGTCGTTCAGGCAGATATTATTTATCCTTTATCGACTGCAACCACTTGTGTAATTCTTTTACTTGAGCACGTGAGGTTCTTTTTGTGAGCCGCTTTGCTTTGTAACTACTTTCACAGTTGTCTACGGCTATAGTAAATATTTTATGGTGTCATTAGCTCACAGAGGAATGTTCCCATTTGTTTTCCTTGATTCAGTATCATGTAATTTTATTCATTGAATATTTATTTTAAATTCTTTAGCTGCTTTAATGTTGCAGTTTGTAATATGATTTAATACCTGTTTTTTTAATTTATTTTTTTTTTATTTACGGACGCTCTTTAACATCTCAGGTCATTAGCATCCCATTCAATTCAGGGCGTGAAACGGTCGATAAATTTTGCACAGAGGCCTCTTTTTTCAGGCTTGAGATTCTTTATCGCACCGTAAATGTACGACACGGGACACACGGCTTTATTTCCCTTCCGAAGGAAGCCATACTTCAGATTTTACACCCGAAAAAATTCATCGGTTCTAGCCGGGATCGAAACCCGCGATCTTGGGTTTAGGAGGCAAGTATGGTAACCACTACACCACCAGGACCGACTAATACCTCGTCAATTTATATATAAAATTATTATTGGCATATCATGACCAACACCCTAATTGCGTATTTTGCACCATTGTATCGATAATAATGTATTACAATTAGACCTGTGAAGCGTTTCAGTTTTCTGTTAAAGAGTCCTCTTGATCTCAAAGATAATTCTTAAACTCCAAATTCGAGATAATAACAACAAACTATACAAAATTTGGCCTTTACTTGATTCTCTATATCAATTTACTTCGGAATCTTACAAGTTGCACTGCAAGGTTCCCAATGTTTTGGCAATGGTTAAGTATAAATGTGGAAAATTGGAAATAAACAGACAGTAAAAACAGTCGCATTGTTGTTGTGAATAATTACTTAACAATTTGAAAGATAAATTATTGCTTGTGACTGTCATTTCCTCCTGAAAAGGTGTTCCAAATCTTATTAAAGAAGATAGGCAACTTTGACTTCATTATCGGCGATGACCTAGTTTACGTATATATGATTGATGTTGACAATTTTGACAAGCTTAATTCAGATTATGGATTAGATAGAACAATGGCGGTTAAGGCTTTTCTGGAATTTTCTTGTTTTGCAGTGGACCAATACATAACAAAGTGACACTTTTGCATCGGCAGCTGTTGAATTAGGCTTCCCTTCGAGTATACAATCTAAATAGTTCCCTAATTTAAAGATGCAGAGAACACGAAACATTTCATCCGACTTACTGATTTAATTTTTGTTTTGTTTGTAGAAGTATACCATATGCAGAATAACAGCCTAAAGCGTTCAATGAACGTCACTAGAAAGTGAAAAGGTGGCATTCATACAAAACCTTGTAAAAAAAAAAAAAAAACTCTTTTCAACGCCGAATTGACCATTGCATGAAAATTATACAAATACTTGCCAATAGCCGCAAACCACCACTGGGTTCGAGCGGCACTTTCTTTACACACCCTTCTTATCTGTTGGAGAATTTGCTGAAGTAGTCAAGATGTGACTTGAGTAAATGAAGGTTCTTCAAACTCATATTACACCCGAGCAGTCTGAAATTTTCCTGCATATTTCTGACAATTTCTTTGTATTAAGGGCCTTTCACGTTCCCCAGAAATTTCTTAACCTCTGAATCCATTCCATGCATCTTTTTCAATTTCATTCATAGAGCTGGTAAAATTAACACCTTTCATCAATTTCCTTATCTATGGTCCATCAAATACTACCTCTCTGGTTTTAGCCTGTGACAATGATGGAAACTTTGTGGATAAGTTTTGGAAGCAATGGCAACTTTTGTCGAGTGCTTTCACGAATTGTTTCCTCATGCCAAGTTTTATGTGTAATGGAGGGAGTAGAATTTTTTGACGATCAACAAGAGACACATTAATAAAATATTTAGATCCAGGTTCCAGTTGCTGCCTCTCAGGCCTTTGGTCAGTTTCCCAATGTTTGTCCCTTGTCCTGCTATCCCCTTCGCAAAGAAAACAAGGGAATTTTGTGTATCCTCCCAGTTGTCCTAGTAACAGACCAATGACCTTCAAGTCACCACATATTTGCCACTCATGGTACTTAATTTTCTCAAGAACACGCTGCAGAGTTTCATAAGACTCTCTTAGGTTCGTAGAATGTGCAAGTGGTATTGAAGCTAACTTGTTGCCATTATGAAGTAACACTGGCTTAAGACTCTGTTTGAAAGAATTAATAAAAGGACGCTAGTTACTTAGCTCGTATGCGTCCCTGTCCAACTGTTGAATAAGATTACGCACGTTTTGTTGATCTTCTTCTGCACAGTGCTTGTGAAACTATGTTTCGCAATTCCTATATCACGAAAATGTAATGCCAGGTGATAAATTCTACTCCTGTAGTCTTGAGCCCAGTAGTTTGCTTTTTGTTTTGTGAGGCCTAAATCCCTCACTAAATCATTTAACTCAAATTGATTAAACTGTTGTGGTGAATTGTCAAATTCTTCTGAATAAGAAACCAACTCATTGTCAGAAGTCACGGAGCTGCTTTCAGATTCACTAAACTTGAGGTCTGCTGGTGGTGTAGGTATAGGTAGTTCGGGTGGTCCATGAGGAATGAACCGTATAGCTGAGTTCAGATTTGGATATTTAATTCCTGCCTTATTTTTTTGTTATAGCTAGCAACTTTGCACATGCAAAAGTAACAATCGTGATGGTGATTCTGCTGCTCTTTCCATATCATTGGTTTGTAATGTAATACAACTGTTACATGCAATATGAGGAGTAAACTATTTATCCTGATCACCAACTTTCTCTTTGAAATATGAGTAATATAGTTTCTTTGTTTGTTAGTATATTTTATGTACCTTCCCATCAAACACTTAACACCCACAAATGTAACAAAAATTCTGAGGACTTTGTAGACATTCTCTCCTGCATAATCATGCATATATAAAAAAACGAATGTGCATATAACACAAGTTTTCTGCTCAACTGAAGTTGGGATCTATGATAGATGTAAATATAAGCATAAATACCTCATAAGAAGACGAACCTGACCCATAGAACAAAACTGATAAGTGCTGGGAATATAAACATCTGAGTGGTGATAAGGGAGGATGGAAGGAGCCGATTAGGAAGAAAATCAACAAAAGATTTAGAATAACATAATGAAATATAACAGTAAGCTGTATAAGCTGAATGAATTTAGCACCATAAATATATATGCACATATCGTAAAAACTAGATATGATAGCCAAAAACTGACTTCATTTTGAAAATCAAGGCACTGATTTCCATTAGGTCACATATTTTCCTTTATACTGCAGAATCGTTATTGACCAGTGTTATTCATTGTATATCAATGTATCAACAAGAGTAGATACTTGTTCTATGAAACAGCCTGAACAAGTACATTTATTAGATGGCACTATGTCTCTCTGCTTACGGCAATTAAATGTATACATAACTTCAATTTTAGCTTATCTGCAATCTTGGGCCTGATGCTTAGGATCTGGGTGACTTAGGAAAGAAATAAGGTTATTGCAAAAGAATGCACATGCAAAGAGGTATGTAAACAGTTCCGATTATCAAATCATAACTGGAGCACGTTGTCCTCTTTGCAGTATCCAAAGGCTTTATATACACATAACTTCAACTATAACTTAACGCGGATTTTATGTATAATTTCGACAACATCAATGATGATGATGATACCTCTCATTTAAGCAGAAAAACCACAAATCTGTTTCCTAATGTTTGAACTATACTTAGCTATTTTATAAACCTCAAATCTAATTCAATTAGTATAATTTTTCTAATTATCATTCTTCTTTAGAAATGCCAATTACATAAATATATTTTCCCTTCAATATGGGGAATCCTTTGTACTGTCCTGTGTTACCGTTTGTAAATATTTGTTTTCAAGCCAGCACAATAGGTTCACCTGGTTTATCAGGCATAAAATATTAAAGATGAAACAGCTGAGCAATAAGGACTTAGGTGCCAAATGTAGAGGTCTTTTCTATTTGAAAATTATAAAATTAAATACTGAAATTACTGTTTCACTAAAGAGACATTCTATTGCTGTCAAGGTGAAAAAACTCACTATGGACATGACATCTAGAAAGCTTCAGCCATTAGCACAATAATCTGGATTCACCAGGATGGTGTGCAGTCTGCAAATCAAAGCCAATATACACAAGATAGATGTGTGTTCCTCTTTGTCAAAGACATGAAAAAGCATGCTTTGCATTGCATGCTGTCAAATGAAGAATTGGTTCCAATATGTAACCATCATATAGTGCGATCAATTTTGTTTTCCTCCCAGAGTGTTTTGCCTATGGGCGAGTGCGCCGATCAGCTGGGACTCTGTGATTAGCCGGAGGGTAAAACAAACCAACCATAGAACAACACACAAACCTATTTAAGAAGCTCATTACTTACCAAGTTATCAAATCAGGTGTTGGAACTGCCCGCCTTCATTCTCCACACCTTTTTGGTACCTCTTTAGGAAATTATTCATCACTTACTGAAGTTCATTTTGAGAAATCTGAATACTTTCCAAGCAAATTGAGTTCTTGTATGGTGTACGGGTTCATCTTGTGAAAGGCATTTTTTTTATTTTACCTTTAGTTAATAACCGCTGGTTGTTAAATCAGGGGACCGAGGGATTCACAAATCGTTACTATTAACTCTTGTCTTGTGGAAACACATTTTGAATTGCTGTCATGGAATTATTTGCAGTATGAGCAATGGCAGAGTCTTGTTGAAAAAATGCATAATCACACTTCCTGAAAAAAGATGTTAGTATGGCATTCACATAACCAACAATCGACTATATGCTAAAAAAAAATTGGTCCTATGATTCTTCCACCACTGAGTTAACACACATGAATCGTACACAAAGTCACGCTGTGCCATTGTAAACACACGAGGCATAATACATTTTATATATACTGTCGAATTAGAAAAAAAAAAACACAACGTACACCTGGGAACACTGGGCTACAACTGTGAGTCAGCAAGGTCAACAAGTGAGTAAACAGGCTTACTACTCCTCCATGGCATGGAAAATGAGTGGGGGCTCGCTCATAGGAAACAACCCAGTAGCAAGGAGGAAAGTATCACCTGATTACACAGTATGTTTAATACTCAAATTAATTTTTATGAATTTCATTAAAATTATAATATCTAAGTCTTTGTAATGTTGTGGCAATAATTAAAATGTGTGTAAAATATTTTGTTAGTTTTTCTGTCTTTAGGGAAAAAAAATTATGCCCTTGGGGGGGGGGGGGGAAGAAAAAGATACAAACAGTTGTTCAGCTGGAGTGTGAAAGGTAAAGAGGAAAGGTAGTTGCTATGGAAATGTAAATAAACATTACCATAAGTTGCATTCTTATGACTCTTTTATCTCTGCCGTGTTTGGAAAGCCAAGAAAGCTAGTATGTAAATGTTTCTTTTGTGTTTTTAGCCTGCAGTACCACTGAATATTATCTCACTCATTTAGAAGTATGGAAACAGGAAGTGCTTGATAGATGTAGACTGAAAATATATAATCCATGACAGCTGAGCTTCTAATCAAGATGCTACTTTACACAGCCAAGCTAAGGAATTAATATTAAGAATGTGTAATCTGATCTGGTGGAGGTGTGATGAACTTAAAAGTTTGTTTTCATTACCAGAAGTGTTAATGTTCATTAAATTGACTTTGTACTTGCAAATGTAGATTTTTTCCCATGTTGGTAATTCTGTAGGTCCTTGCACTGATTTTAATAAATTTTTTTATTCAATATGTCATAGTTTTCTGTCCAGAAAGGATATGCCACTGCTAATTTCTCCAACTGTTTGTATTTTATGTTTCTGAAATGTACTTTTAACCGTGTGCCTATGTTTCTCTTTGTTTTACCAATGTAGGTTATTTCACATTCTGCACAACAAATTTTATAAATACCTGCTTTTTTTCACTTGTGGAATACTGTCATTAACATTATCAATTAGGAGATTTTTAATGTTAAATCTGTTAACATACATATTTAAAATATGGTACAGATATGTCTATAATATATTTGCCATAGCTAACAAAAACTCATTAATGATGCCATAAAACTTCTGAATTTACAAGATAAAAGCATATCATCCACTTACGAAAATGAAACAGATAACATGTTACCTTTCTTGGACATAATAATAATAATAATGAAACATCAAGAAAACCTGTAATTTGGAATATACAGAAAGAATACACATGCACACAATCACCTCTAAGCTGATGGTTTTAACCCCACAATGCACAAATATTCAGCTATCAAAACTTTAACCCATCGGCTAGTTAACCTAAGGTTAACAAAGAGGAATACCTTAAAGAATACAAAAAATGGAACAGAGGTTAAAAATGCTTATAACAAAGAAATAGTACACAGCAGTACAGAAAATAAAGAGTACAGTAGAGTACAGTAGTACAGAAATTAAAGAGGCGAAAACTTATTAAAGAAAGCTCAATACTTTCAGCAAAAAAAGATGAACTAATTTTTAAAATATCATATATCATCCATGGGCTACAAAAATTTTTCTGAATATTCTTAAAAATTTTAATATCAGGTTAGCACCTGTAAACAGATTTAACATTAAAAATCTCCTGATTTTTGGTGTTAATGACGGTATTCTACAGGAGAAAAAAACAGATATTTATAAAATTTGTTGTGCAGAATGTGAAAAAGTCTACATTTGTAAAACAAATAGAAACATAGGCACACAGTTAAAAATATATATCAGAAACATAAAATACAAACAGTTAGAGAAATCAGCAGCGGAATATCATTTCTGGACAGAAAACCATGACATATTGAATGAAACAAAATTATTAATCAGTGCAAGGACCTACAGAAGTAGCAACATGGGGAAAAAATGTACATTTACAAGTACAAAGGCAGTTTAATGAACTTCAACACCTCTGGTAATGAAAACATAAATTTCAAGTTTATCACACCTCCACCAGAGCACATTACACATTCTCACAGCATAATGGTTTATCCTACAGTTGACTAGGGGCTGACAATGCAAATGAAGCGTTTGTGAAACTGGTTGTATATATTTAAACAAGTGGAACAAAATAGCGTTAGTTCGATTCAATCCACAATACATGATTAGCTCTACAGTGCAATGTTCCATTTGACAATTTTAGCTAAGGAATTAATGTTTTCTGAGGAACTTTTTTCAATAGTAAAAAGAGAGTGTACACTTTAGGAAAGAGCATCTGATTCTGTTCATACATGTTACAAATAGGACAGTACATGCACGTGATGTAAGTGAAGTGACTAAATCAAGAATGTTAAACAAAAGGGAGCTCCAAGAGGTGCTTCTTGTCATTAAAAAAAAGAAAAAAAAGAGATGTCGCTCATCACAGATTTAGATAACTTTCAGTTGTCATAAGAAAATATATTTATGAATATTACACTGGAAGAGAACATCCTACAATCTGCAAGCTTCTTTCCTCACTTTAAGAATCAGAGCTATTTAATGGAAGTCTTATTTCATTAAACAGAATCCTTCATAAATATAGTTCTATATAGTAATAGGAGACTTTTAAAGAGTAGACATAACTTTAAGAATAGCATTCTAAGGGAAAATACAAAGAGGAATTTGATGGAATTTGTATGGCTAGATGAAGCATGGGAGAATGCTGGATTACGATATCCAAAGTATGAATTGGTAATAAGAGTCGAAGGCATTATCAATGGAACTACAAGAAAATGTCAGTTTATTATTGATCACACACGGCATGATGCCCTACTGCTCATCAGATCAAGAAAGAACATCACACAGATGTGGGTGACCATTTTTTGCAGACAGTTTAGGGAGAAGTTACTTCCAGTGTGGTCATCACACCACACATTCCATGTGGGAAGGGCACCAACTAACAGTAAGACTAAGTGCAAATGTTGGAACAGCTGACTTGTCGCAATGAAGCAAGGGGGAACTCTCTTATTTTCCTACATGAACATAATTCAGCCAGACTGAAATATTATATAGATATGACCCATTCAAACCCATTGAATCATTTTGGACACAAGTGAAGGGCTCATTTGCCCAAAAAAAGGAGGAAACTGGAGGCACTATGTCATTCACATAGAAGGAATGCTGGAAGTGTCATAAACAGACACATTTTCAGTCCTCAAAGTAGGCTAACATATGTTAGGCCCCCAGATCCTTTCACTGATTGTAAACAAACATGTCTACCAAGAAAGGAAGGGGAGTGCAACTTCTCATAATTTGGACTTTGGTAATAGTGCTACACTACAGACACACATTGAGAGCTGTCGCCTACTTTCTTTTGTAAGTCTTATATATTTTGCCACTATTTAAATTGTGTGTTTATATAATTAAAATGTGGCCTAGGGGATTAAGCTAGCAGTGTGCAGTAGCAAATAATCAGAATGTGCACATTAATAATTTTGCAATTTTTTTTATGAGGAAATCACTCAAATTTTATTCCACTTACTTGGACATGTTTCAAAGGCCGTTGCCTGCATCATCAGCATGGTTCCACTGTCAGCTTCCCAGCATGGTATTAAAATGTCACTCTGTAGATTTTACGAATTTAGTGATGAGGTTACATTATTTAGAAGATTAAAATTAACTAAATTTTCTTTTCTTTTTTCTTTTTTTTTTATGAATATATTTTCCATGCAGTTAATTTATTTAATTTTTGAAGAGTTTTGCTTCATTTTGGTATTCGTGGTGTACATTAAAAGTTTTTTTTTTTAATTAATAGCTTATTTGATTTAGAAAATTGAAAATGTCAGTACTTGAAATAAGATTACTTATTAATAATGGAAAAACTGTTTTCTTTTTTTTTATGAATATATTTTCCATGCTGTTAATTCTATGGGTTTTTGAAGAGCTTTTAAGAGTTTTGCTTCTTTTTGGTATTTGTGGTGTACATTAAAAGTTTTTTTTTAGCTTATTTGATTTAGAAAATTGAAAATGTCAGTACTTGAAATAAGATTACTTATTAATAATGGAAAAACTGTTTTAATGGCTTTTCACAATGTAAGGCATAGTCAGGTACTGAATCTGTAAACTTAGTGAAAGATTTGTTTACGGAATGTGGGAATCCACACAGTGAAACTTTTGTTAATCTTATTTTGATTTAAAGTAATACACTAAAAATCATGTCGTCACACTAAAACTCTCTTTAAGTTTCACAAACACACTTATAAAAGTAATTTTGGTACTTGTTTCGTGAGTCGTCATTTTGGTTGACAATGTGAGGAATGTACCTCACAAAACATGTACCAAAATTACTTTTATAAGTGTGTTTGTGAAACTTAAAGAGAGTTTTAATGTGACGACATAATTTTTAGTGTTTTACTTTAAATCAAAATAAGATTAGTGAAAGATGTACAAGTTTTAGGTGTTACAATTAACAGCACTTAAGATGGAACTTCCACATTGAATCTCTTTAAAGGAAACTGAGTAGATGTTTTTGTGTCAGGATTTTTTTTTTTGAATAGTGTTTAATGCTCGGTTTTACTACTAAGGCATCACAGGTGGTGGACACTGATGATACATGAGATGAAATGATAAATTGGGAAAGGATTTTTTTAGGGGAAGGAAACTTTCCAGGCCTAAGTTTAGGGTACCTCCCTGGCATTTGCCATTTATGAGGACTGAGGAAAACCTGAAAAAAACCTCAGTCAGGAAGGACAGTCCTGGTGGGAATTGAACCGCAGACCTCCCGCTCACTAGTCCGCACCTTAACGACTTCGGCCACCCATGATGATTTGTGTCAGGATGGCAAGGGCATCATTATGTATCAAGATATACTTATTTCCATTAAAAAGATACAGTCTTTTGTTTTGAGAAAGTTCTAGCAATACCTTTATGTATTCAAAATATAAAAAAAAAGTCATGTTAATATCAAATATAAATTTTATTGTATTGAAATTTTTGAAGAATTAAATATGTTACAATTACCATATTTTATATAATGAAATATTGATTTATATAAAAGATCTAAATATTCATAATAGCTAATGTTTAGATATACATTGTATAAAACAAATTATTAATATTTCATAGAAATTATTTCCTTTGAAGGCAGTTTTATGTACATAGGCCTAAACATCTATAACAAGTTCCCAGAGACATTTAAAGAAAATGTGAATCTGAAGATTTTTAGAATTGGATTTGTTTTTTCAGTTGAACAGTTGTACATAAATGTAAAGATCTTTGAGAAAATCAATAAAGTTTTATATGGGAAAATCTTTGCGCTGTTTATGATTGTGATCTACAACTAGGCTACTATTATGTATGCCTTTCGACAAATAAAATGAGTCATGCCAGATTCTATGTGTTGATCGGAGAACTTCAGGGAAGCTTGTAAATGCAATTCACAAGTGCATGGAACCAGTGCACACTGCAGTGCGTGCTTTGCATGTAAATGTAATGTTCACAATCATAAGCATCTGGAAAGTGAGCATTAGGGTAGAGTAACAGTGGCCGAGTGGGTTAGAAGGCATTGCTGTTCTGCATAAACTCCTGGGTTCAAATCCCACACAGCAGTTTAATTTTTTATTATCTTTTTCATAAGTTTATATGTAGAACATAATGTTGCCTTAATATCATATTATATTTTAATATATCATTTGAGTTTTATGATGTTCCCTATGCACACACAAAAACTTAATCACAAACTAATGTTTTCTTATAAATAAGTAAATATATTAATAGAAAAATGTATCTTAAAATGAAAATTCATAGAAATATATGCAAATTGAAATCTTGTGCCTCAGCATGTATATCTGCCCTAAATCTTCAGGGCATAGATGATGTCAGATTTCTACAATAGTGTGGCAAGAGGTTACAACATTCCAGGCTTCTTGAATTTGTGTCCATAAGCCATCATTTATCATTCTCGCATGTGCAGGGAATTCCTGTGCAGTATATTGCATTTAGATAGAACAGATACTTAAGGAAATATATATGATACATTAAAGATTGCTGTGTATGGGAAACTTATATTATGAAAGTAATTTGTCAAAATATGTTGCAAAAGTTTACTTAAAAAAAGAAAAAGTGCTTTATCTTGGTAGGCGAATCTGTGCTCTTAACCACATCAGTGTACTCACTGCCACAGAGTTAATAGAACCATATACTAGACAGCATCTTCAGTGCATGCCATATAACACAACTGCTCCAGTGGCTACACAGCCATGCTGGTTACCTTTTGAATCCCATGCTGTAACAAGAATGACGTTAAAGAATTTTATACTCTTGAGATGACTCTCTCTCTTTTTTTCTCTTTTTGTTGTTGTCAAAGGATGTACATTATTGCATAGTTTTAAAATTCATATCTTATAATCAATTTATATTACTAGATATACTTGGATAAAAATGAATGAAATTAATTACTAAAACATTAAGGACACAAATTCCATCTCTTTGAACAGGACATTAGGACATTGTTGACATTTCATTTGATAGTGATTCAGGTTTGTATTGGTTTGGTATGTAATAATAATAATAATAATAATAATAATAATAATAATAATAATAATAATAATAATAATAATAATAATAATAATAATAATAATAATAATAATAATAATAATACATTTATTGGTTGCAGGCCCATAGTGCAGGCATTGACACTGGTTATATGAATATAAAATGAAAATTATAATAAAATAGAAAAAAAAAATTAAAATGTAGCAAATATGATGCAGATGTCAGTCAATACAAGAATAGTTAGTTTAAACAAAAAGTAACATTATCTAATATTTATACCAAGGTACAAAGAAGTTTTGACCCTGGCCACTTTTCCTATAGGCCATTACATTATTTAATGCAGTTAACAGATAGGGAACTGTAAAATTATAAATGTGCTTTAATACTTTTATTCCTTTGATCATATTCCTGCCTTCAGGTAGCCAGATGGCAGAGACATTGGTCATGGTTACACCAATGAGGGGAGCCACACTTTCTTAAATTTAAACTTAATTTAATAAGAGCTTCCCTTTAGTTTTGTTATGCTTGAGTGATCCGCAACACCAAATCCCACTCTTGATTTATCATGCCCTTAATCGCAACTTAACAGACCTTTGGTATTTAATTCTCATACTACAGTTAAAATCAATGATTTCCATTTACAGAATATATCTTACACGCCTATCTACAATTTACTTTATAAAGCAAATGCACTTTTTCTCAATTATAAATAGTAATGCTCATAATTTGATTTGAGATTGTTGATTAGAAAATGTTTTTGAATTGCTACTATTTATGATATCATGAACCATTTCTTTTCAATTAGTTAATTTCTCCAGATATTTGTATTTTTGCATTCTAATAAAATATGTATTGCATAAACTTTTTCCTCATATAGTTCAAATACTTTCCTTGATACTCCCCCTGTAACCTTTTAGTCTCTAAACTAACCTGAACCAAGCCTTACCCTTTCTTTAATCTTTGTTATATTTCTCAACATACATTTCTTTTTCAATATTATTTCCAAAATCTTTATAAAATGTTAGAGACTTTTTTTTCTATCACTGCCCATAAATTCTGTCTATCCATATCTTCCAACTGACATCTAGTTATTTCCTCAAATTCTGTCAACACATTTTCTTTTTCTAACCACAATTGTATATGCCATACCATTTGTTTTTAGTTGTTGCCTAATTTCACTCAGCCAATTCTTTGAGTATATATATTTTTCTTGTATACTAAGAAAATCTTTCAAATTATGTCCCTGTAGTAAGTGATAAATTCTAAACAAATTTTGTAGCCCCCTTTCCATAATCATTCCTCTTACATTAACCTTAACTAATTCTAACATAACCCCTTCATCTTCATACTATATAGGACTCTTAAAATTAATTTACAAAATATTTAAAAAATATATTCATTTTATTCCAACATTTTTCTACACTACAACCCTCAGTACCATTTCTACATGTATTTCCTTTCTCTTCAAGTCGATATGATTATGGTACTATCCTGCTGATGCCTGCATTGGCGTTAAGTTAGAAAGAGTACTAAGGAAAATCTCCAGGATATAGCCAGGTAAAGGTAGTTTTCAATTATGGAAAAAGAGAATTGCCCAGCTGTGTAAATTACCATATATCTCAAATTGAAATGGCTCACCAAGTCTGCATTCAGCAACATTATTAAAATTTACAAGCATCAAACAAGTTGCAGTGTTCTTGAAAATTTTCCAAGACAGCAATGTACTCCCATGGCCAAGCACTTAACAAATTTTCATTAAAATATTGATAAAAGAAACTGCTGGCCTCAGATTTACATGGGTAAGCATTTTTGCACAATGTAATAAAAAATTGGTGGTAGCCTCAAATTTGCAAAGACAGAAAAGCTCAGTGGCTAAGGACATTACAATCAACAGTTAAACATTAATAAAATATCAGTGCTAGTTCCAAATTTACAAAGATAAATGCTTTAAAAGCCCTATACAAATTAATTTCCATAACCACATAATTCAGTACACATCAAAAAAGCATTATAACATTACAAACTTACATACAACCATGGTCACTGGGTCAGGTGAGTGAAGAGACCCAACAATCCTAACAATTAATTAATAACCAAAATATCCGAACCGCTTGAATTCAGAGCCCTCTCTTCTAGCTAGGAAAAAGAGCCTAATAGCAAATTCATTCTGCAGAACTCCCTATGTATCTCAACCATTAGGCAGAAAAAACATTAGCATAGAGTTCCAGATTAGAATAACTGATAAGGAAGGGGAGGATAGAGGGATTGGCACAAAATTACACAAGAATGTCATACCATTTAGCCATTGCTTTATAGATCTGTTCAGACCATTTCATATCCATTATAGGAGCTATATATGCACGATTATTGACCAATTTCACTACTGATTTACCTTTTGACATGTTCATCTCTCTGTGTTTTCCCCATCTTTATTTCTGAAAATCAGTTTACATGTTCAACAACATTCTGGTATAGAAAATGTCACAAAAAAGAAAAACAAGCAAAGAAGAAAAAATAGAAACACAAACCAAATGTTGATAATAATAGTAATAACAATATATGAAGCTCGTAGAAACACAAACCAAACGTTGATAATAATAGTAATAACAATATATGAAGCTCGTAGAAAATCATCTCTTTGTGTTTTCCCCATCTTATTCCTGAAAATCAGTTTACATGTTCAATAACATAGAAAAGGATATAGAAATGGTATAGTAAAGTCACAAAAAAGAAAAACAAGCAAAGAAGAACAAAAAGAAAAACAAACAAAATGTTGATAAGAATAGTAATAACAATATATGAAGCTGGTAGAAAGACAACAAGTGTATTGTCTGATGTTATGGCAAAAAAATAATTATGACCAAACAAATGTCACAATGCATAATTTAAATCCTTCTGTACTACTAAATTTTATACATAAAGTTCTTAATAATTTGGAATTTTTTTACCTGAAACAAGCATCTGTCATCTTGAATCTGTTATGAGTCAAAATGTTTAGAACACTCTTTCACTTATTGGAGGTTTACTGAGCTATTTCGTAGATCCTTGTCCACATCCTCAGCTGTTAAAATGACTTGGATCATTAATAGAAGTTGTGTTGGTAGGTATCTGGGTTGACTCCGGTGGTCTTGCGATAAACTTGAAAAAAGATCTGTCTGCTTGTGGAATGTCAAAATTCATTAAGTTAGCTCATGATTTTTTTTTTATGTAAATCTTTTCCCATATGTTTCATTCTTTTAGTCATTGAACCAATTTTAATAACTTGATGCCTTTTTCTATTTCATGGTTTTCATTCCAAGAATCAGCTGTGGCAGCACATTTTTGGAATGAAAGCCATGAAATAGAAAATGCATCAAGCTATTAAAAACGGTTAAATAAGCAAAAGAAATTAACATATGGGAAAGGATTTACATATAAAAACACGAGCAAAACTTGACAAATTTTGACATCCCAGAAACAGACGGCTCTTTATTGAAGTTTATCACAAGACCACCAGAGTCAACTCAGATACCTACCTACCTACCCACCCACCCACCCACCCACCCACCCACCCACCCACCCACCCACCCACCTTCTACAAATGATCCAACAGTCGTTTAATAGCTGAGAATATGGATAATGGTCCATGAAACATGTCCTTAGTAATTCTCTAATAAGTGAATCCATAAAGAGTGTTCTAAATATTTTAACTCAGAAGAGATTATTAATGTGTGTTTCACTGTGTTAGATTCCAAATTGAATTAATATTGAAATCTCTTTTATGTTCTTTTTTCATTTATTACCCTTTTTGAATATTATAGTTTTAGTTTTATAAACATTAACTGTAAGACCTTCTCTACAGTATCTTTCAATTTCATTTACTGCACATCTTAAACTAATTGCCAAGAATGAACTCGCCTGTAAATTATGTGCATATAACATTTATGTCATTTATTTGTTATTAAATTATGGGATATATTTATTAATTAATCCCTTCTTAACACACCATCTGTAGATAATTAAAAAATATAGGACTTAATCTACATTCTTATGCCAGTCCTCTATCTTGTTGCACTGCTTCTGTTACTTGATTTTGGCCCCTGTACAAATTCTCTGGCAGTGAGACAAATTCTCGTCCCGAACGAGAGAACACTTGTCTCACTCAATTTTTGTTACCCGCAGGGCTGAAAGCACTTACTACACACGTGAAGATTGGATAATAGGTTTGAATACTACCACCCCATGCTTTTTTTTTTTTTTTTTTTTCTGCCGGAGTTAAAGGAGATTTGCAGCATTTGTAATGATTTACTCGCCGAATTAGTTGCAAATTGGAATAAGAGCAGTTTGCCACTTACACTGTTTACAATTAAATCACTCGGTCCACCGGTTTCTAGGATTAGTCAGAGGTTAGCCGACAGTTTAGGTTAGTGTGTGTGTGTGTGTGTGTATATGAATAATTATTTGCGAATTGGAATAAGAGCACATTTCCCACCGTTACAATATTTCACCCGCCTAATAAAGCCCTAATTACGGTGATATACCCGTCCCTATCCATTTATATTTACAAAGTAAAGTAAAGCCCTCATTACGGTGATATGCTTTCTCTGCTGTCGATCGCTTCTGGCTAGTCGCTTGGGGCAGCAGCAGTTAAGTGCTTTCAGCCCTGCGTGTAACGTCAAGTGTCTCACTCAAGTCACGTGAGCGTGCTGCTAGAGCAACTCCTGCGACGCAGCAGGCGGCAGTCCCGAACAAAAGCGGAGAAAGCAGACCTTAATCCACGCACTTGTGGAATTATTTTCACTTCATAGTGAAAGGCGTACGATTGCTGTCTTTTTTACAAGAGGCGCGAAGGATGATTGCAGGCATACGAACTGTTTTGATGCACCACTTATTACACAACATTTACACATCCTTATTCACGCTAACATCACTTGAGAGAGCCAAACTCATACTTAACTTTTCAGTCTCGAACGGCAGTGGCGGCGGCAGTAGTGCAATCTTGCACTTTTCCAGCTTGCAGCAAAAAAAGGCGATGCTATCAATTTCTTCTGTAACGGGTTTTGCAAGGGAAATGCGATGAATGTTTTCTTTTTTTTATAGTGAACAATCTTATTGGGGAATGGTCTTCCTCTTTCGCGACATTTCGTTAGTTTTGGAACATGGTTACTTGTTCATTTTGGTTGCGAACAGCAGCTAATGCTGCCTTAAAGAATGCCATGTGTTTCTTCACAACTTAACTTCTGCTGTTGTGGAAATTTCCTTAATGTAATCCCAAAAATCGTAAGCAAGTTTTTCTTTTTGTTCTGATAGGGAAACAAAACAGTTAGGAATTTTTTGTTTGCTCTCTTGGGCTAGTATTTCCTGCTTTTCATCGAGAACAGAAACATATTCAGTGTTTATTATATGGTCATTAATATCTTTACAATGTCCTATAGGGTGTTCATAGCGAATCTGAAATTTACATATAGTTTGTACGTGTTTACACATTTTCCATTTAATGCTGCAATCAATACACGTACAAGAGTATCTATGTATGCATGTATTACATTCACTGCAGATTAATTTGCATTTACAGTCCACATCATCGTCTTGCACAAAATATATATCTGTCATTTTCGATGAGGATGGGATCTTCCTACCGCAATCTTCCCTAATAATAATTTTCTTGTTTATTTTCAGGCTTTCTTTGTGCCCACGACGAATGTCATTAATTTTACTTATCTTTAGCACAATGAGTCTGTCGAACAGCTTGTCTTTAACAAACGACATGATAGCAAATATTGCTTCATCTAGACGTTTCACACGTTTTCCATATAGATGCACGTATTTGAGCGTGTGATGCGTATTTGTATTCAAACCAGCATGCAACCTGTGGCAGTAAGCCCAGCATTCTGGTTTAATCACGTAAGTTTTCCTGGAAGCATGAAGAGGTGTCAGAGCCACATTTCAGTTTATCTATTACAGTAGGGAGCATTATCACAAATGCGATGGCATCTCTCTCCTCTAGTAATTTTCTTACAATCCTGTAAACATCTGCTTGTTTTTCTTGGCCTTTGATTTGTTTATATTTTTATCCAGGCTCTGTCTAAGTGCCGTGTACAACAGAGTCCGTTTGTTGGCGCTTCCATTATTAAAGTCCAAGCATTATATGAGGACTCAGCTAAATTTGACATAAAAACTTTAGGGGAAATATTTCCAACTTCTGACTTTATGCACTGGGAAAATATGGACAGCACCTGAAAATCACTCCTGTTGGGTATAAGAAAGGCGCATGGAAACCCTACTCTCATATTATCAATTACTAGCAGTGTTATGAGTTCCAAATTATAGCTTAGTCCATGCGTTCCGTGAATACATACCCAGTCGTTTCCAAACTTTTTTAATAGTTCGCCCTCTGCGTTGTTCATTATAATTAATACAAAAGCTGTGTTTTTAATTCCGGGTGAGAGCCACTGACCGTGTCTTGTGGTTTACAGAACAACGCATAGGGGCTGTCACTGGATTTCATTTCAAGTACCCATGCCTCAACACTAGTCCCATCATTTTGATGCCTGACGGATGAGGAGCACAAACTATAGCATCGTTCAATATTATATAAATCCTGTATGGTTAATAGATGAATTCTTTGTAATTTAGCATCTAATACAGAATCTCTAATTTTGCACAGTATGGCTTGAAAAGGAATTTTGTTTGATATCTGCAGCTATACTGCTTTCTTTTCCTGACAGTCCCAAGTGACTTAAGTCAGGTTGATGACCAGCATGAGTTTAGATAAATGTGACTAGGCATTTTCCATCTTCGGCTTGGCTGACTTGTATCTTTGTAGGACGTATGCCGCCGATTTTGTTGTTTCCTTGCAATTTTATGTATCTGATACTTTTACTTTCAGAAACAAAATTGCCTGAGCAATGAGGGGCATAATAATGCCTTATAATATTGTTAGAAAAATTTCGAGAACCAAAATATTTTACGAATATCGATCTCGCTGTTTCCGCGATTTCTTGCTCCCAGTTTTTAAAGTCGTCAAAGGAGAGAACTGTTGTTTTTCCGATTTTACTTTTATTTTATGTAGTGATTCTAAATGCTCAAATAAAAGAAACTCCGATGTTGGTTCATAACTACAAAGGCTACAGGCTATTGTTATCTTTCCAGCTGAACCCTTGCCATGGTTATCTCGCCGATGACTTTTGAAGTTGGATGAACAGCTACAATTCTTGTTGCACACTTCACAGTGTTAAGCGTACGATTGTGTTTTTAGAACAGGCACGATAACATCAACTTTTCCGGGTGTACTTAAGAAACATATTGTCTTCGACTTTTATTGCGGTTATACTCCTTCCCACATTCCAGGCTTACGAACTGTTTTGATGCACTCATTAAAATGTTTCCACAACACAACACTTACAGTTGAACTTCCTTATTCACACTGCAAGCAAGCAAACAGAGAAAGTAATTTCAGTGCATCTCTTCATCTCCCATTCTTACAATTCGACTTCCTTATTCACACTGCAAGCAAACAAACAGAGGAAGTAACTCCAGTACATCTCTTTATCTCCCATTCTTACAATTCGACAATTTACTGCAAACAAGCAAACAGAGGAAGTAACTTCAGTGCATCTCTTTATCTCCCATGCTTACAATTCGACTTCCATATTCACATTGCAAACAAGCAAACAGAGGAAGTAACTTCAGTGCATCTCTTTATCTCCCATTCTTACAATTCGACTTCCATATTCACACTGCAAGCAAGCAAACATAGGAAGTAACTTTAGTGCATCTCTTTATCTCCCATTCTTACAATTTTACTTCCTTGTTCACACTGTACGCAAGTAAACAAACAGAGGAATTAGCTTCAGTGCATCCCATTATCTCCCGCTCGGGACTGAATAGTTGTTCGGCTCTCGTTAAAGTTTCCCGCTGTCCGAGAATTTGTCCTGTTGCACCAAAAATTTGTACAGGGGCTAAAGTCAATTCTCCTGATATCTCGCTTTCTCTCTCTGTTATACAGAATGTGTTTTGTTTTATAGTTTTATAAAAACCAACAGTATTCTTGCTTAGTACCATAGTGCCTCCCCTATTATACTATTGTATGTCCTCTTTAAATGCACAAACATTGTATATAACCTACCACATTTCTTTCTTAAGCACTTATCAATAATAATATTTAGTATTTTTTGTTTAATTTCATTCATTAATGTGGTTAAAAATGAGATTAGTCTTACTGTTTGCTCAACCCATATATGTAAATATTATGAGGACAATTTCACTTATGTGAGGTCATTTTAAAATCTACCGATTAAATGAAACAAAATTTTGACCAATTACAGCCAGATATCACAGTGAAATTACAATATATATAAACCCTTTTATCACGCGACGCACATTTGTATTGTGGTCAGTGTAGCCAACTTTATACCTCCATTATGATTTTGAATTTTGACCAATCACAGCCAGATATCGCAATGAAATTATAGAAAAAAATGATCAAACCCGTTTTATCACGCATCGTGCATTTGTGTTGTGATCAGTATAGTCAGCTCTATATATCCACTATATAATTCTTGAGCATGCATCACTAACCACATTTTTTGTGTTTTCAGTAATTGTAAATTTTTCTAGCTTCAGTTTTTCACTCAAACAATTGTTTTTGCACATTCAGGGAAATAGTTTGAAATCATTTTATAAATTATGTCATAATATCTGCCTAAGCAACCATAAATCTTAATAAACACATGCAGAATGGTAAAACATTTTCTTTTGTTTTGTTTTTCTCAGCTGGTATTAGTAAATCTAATGGTAATGACTGTGATGTCTACTCTCATCTCTTTCGTTCTCACTGTATGTGAATAGGAAGGTATTCATAATAATAAAATTTAAATGTTGTTAATAATCCGTACACAAATTTCAAATATATATTACCTCTATTCTTATTCTATTTCATGAAATAGTCCCAAACCTGTATTTGGCTCTTTTCTATTGGCATTATTGACAATCAACATTCATTAAAAACATTAATACTAAAGACATGTTACTGGTATTTAAATGTATATATTTAAATGTCATCGTGATGCAACATTCCTTTTGCAATATGAATAAGCAATTTATATATGAATGTTTTACACAGTCTCAAACTTCAATTACATAATTCAAATAGCAAAAATAATCCCATAATTTATAATAAGTAAATGACAAATGTTTAAGATTTGAGACAGTCATTTTAAAATTTAAATGCCTTTATTTGGCTTATTAGATAATTGATCTGTGTGTTCTTGCCATGTCAGACAAATGTTGGTCCTGGTGGTGCAGTGGTAACCATACTTGCCTCCTAAACCCAAAATTGTGGGTTCAATCCTGGCCAGGATCAATGGATTTTTTCAAACATAAAAACTCTTTCCTTCAGAAGAAAAATAAAGTCATGGGTCCCATGTTGTAGATTTACAGTATGTAAAAGAACCTCAAGCCTGAAAGAAGAGGCCTCTGAGCAAAATTCATCTACAGTTTCACGCCCTGAACTGAATGGGACACTGGTGACTAGAGATGTTAAAGAGCATCCATAAATAAAACAAATCATCACCATCATCATCAGACAAATGTCAATAGTAATACCAAGAAATTTCTGATTTGTAACATTTTCAAGATAGATAGTTTGAACTAAAATTTTCTATCTTTGAGACCTAATGAGTTTAAACTGAACTTCATTATTTTAATTAAATAATTTTGATGATCACTTATATTTCATTCATTTTTACCATCTTGCTAGGACTTGTTTTGAAGGCAATGTGGATTCACTATAAGTTTTCCACTATGGTATGCAGATGTCTCTCTGTAGATGAATTTGGAGATAAGGTCACTGTAATTCAGAAGATATAAATTGACCATTTTTTTTTAATGAATAAATGATTCCGTACAGTTGATTCTAGTGGATAGGTTTAAGAAGTTTCAGTTCATTTTGGAATTCATAATTTCCAGACCAAAAATGGTATGTCATTGCTAATTTCTCAGCATGTTCATATTTACATTTCTCATTTGTTCTTCAGAATGTTTTTTTTTTCCCCCTCCAGTCCTTGCAATTGATTTTGTAAATGTCTGATTGTGTGCTGGGGTGGATGTTAGTTTTTATTGTTGAAAATTGGGAGATTGAATGATTAGCAGATGTACACACTATCTTTTTAGAAAAACAAATAGTTGAAAATTTCCTACACAAGTACAAATAGAGCACAAATAGTTGAATATTTCCCACACAAATACAAATGCTGCAAATAATGTAGATAACTTTTTTTGCAACAGTTAACAATGAAATGTTGTAATTTTGACCTGTGGTCAATATCATCTGTACGAGGCATCATTAGTACGAGGGATAAGTCTTAAGTCATGGAAAGTTTTCTCCTTGCGAACAAGGGACAACATCGAAAATCTAAGATATTTTGATTGAAAGTGTATGGAATGTATTTTTGAATGAAGCCACCAGATGGTGTACGTGAGTAGAGCTGCATGTCTCAGCATGCCTTGATGTTCATTTGGTGAGCGACAGTGGTCAGGGATGGAAATTGTAAAGAATGTGTACTTCTCTGCGGCAGGATTGTACAAAAATGCCACACAGAACTATGGAAAGCACTGGTTGTACGTGCTCTGCCTATTGAACAGTGACTAGGTAGACAAAGGTCTTCAAACAGGGCAGAATCTACATTTTACTGCCGATCTACTGTGCAGTGGGCTGTGTCCACGTACACAGGATGTACGGATGATAGTGGTGGAACAGTGCTTACGCAATGGTAGGCACTGGGCACTTGTGGAATAAGGGGAGTAAACAGGAATTCCAGCAAAAACAGTGCACAGCATTTTATGGGAGAACCTGAACATGCAGAAAATGTATGCAGTGGGTGCCACATCAATTAAGTGGGGTACAGAAGTGAACTCGCTGCGAAACATGTTGCATCAATCTGGCAATATTTTAGGAAGAAAGGCTGCCACATTGAATGGCATCATTGCAATTGATGAAACTTGGGCAAGGGCATATGAACCAGAACTCTAGCGACAATTCAATGAATGGCATATCCTACCATGCAAACACAAGTTTCAGCCAAACTCCTTCACCTACAATTCTGGTGTATGACAACCAGGTGCTTGTGTGTCATCCAGTGCATGAGGGTACCACTGTGAATGCTGTGTATTACAGGTCTTTCTGGTGTCACAATTGCGGCTTGCCTTATGCACCAAACTGCCAGAACATTTGAGCAACGCAATTATTCACCATGATAAGGGGACAGCTCACACAGCCAACAATGTCTGTCTTTTACAGCAGTGATGATATAATTGGGGACTACTTTGAAGGCTGCTAAGCACCATGAATTATCTGGGAGACCCATTCTGTGATGGATTTGCAACTGTGTGCAAGTAGTTGTAAATTTGGCTCATGCTATAATAAACCAATGTTGTCCAGTTGCCTGTGTTTTGCTTTTTCCCTACAAGGGCCGCCTATATGCAAACTTCTGTTGGTGGCACCACTCTGCAGTAAATGCCATATACTTTCAATTGTATAAGAAGATTTTTCATGTTGTCCCTGTTTGTCTGGGAAAAAAAATAGTTGCAATGACTTATTGCTCATATTACATAACTGATACTGTATAAATATTGACATTATCTATTGCTGCTAAGCTCAATGACTATTATTATTATTATTATTATTATTATTATTATTATTATTATTATTATTAATAATAATATTTATCAAAATCATGAAAAACCAGAGCATACTGAAATTTGGCATATTCAGAAAAGATACCCATACTTATAATTACATTAAGCCAGAATCCAAAACCACAAAAACTTGCACTAATCAACAGTCTTGCATTCCGATTACTTAACCTACCAATAAGCAAGAGAAAATACAAATCAGAATACCATTAATCATAGATGTAGTTAAAAAAATGGCTACACATTGTTTCTTGTAACGAGAAAATGGAGAAAATTATATTAAATTTTTTTTTAAAAATAAAATAAAGGACATCAGCACCCTATAAAGTTATCAAAACAAACATACAGTTACATTCCAACTATGAACATGCCAAACATTTAAAAAAAATATTTAAAATCTGGAATATTATTTTGACCCCAGTAAAAAAAAGAAACTTAAAAAAAAAAACTCCTAAAAACCGACACAAATGGAATCAACTGTAAAGACTGCAACAAAAAATTCATGGGTAAAACCAAAAGAAGCATTACTTACATGTTTCAATGAACACATGAGAAATCAGTAAGAGAACACATAGCATTTTAGTCCAAAAATAATGAATTCAAAAATGAACTTAAAACTCTTAAAGCTACCCAGAAACCTATTGAGGTATCTTTATGCGTGAATTATTCATTCAAAATAAATAAAGAAAATTTAGTTCATTTATATTGGAATAACAATAACATCTCCAAATTCATTAGATCTACAGGGAGACATTTGCATCTTCTTCTCATTTGGCTTTACAGTTTGGGATGAGCCTTGGCCTGCTGCGGTGGCCTCTGCTTCCTCTACCTCAGTCTTAAGACTTCATTGATTGAGGACAGTATTGCTGGGGAGCATGTGGTCAGAATGCAAATTCTCCATTAGGCAGCTCCTCAGTTGTCCTCACGAGGCTGGGTAGACCCCATTCCAGACCACCTTAGTAGCTACCGGGAATCAATCCCAGGCCTCCTGGCCAGTAGTCAGCAGTGCTAACCATTAGACCAAGGAGGTGGTTGAGACATTTGCATACCACTTTAGAAAACTAACAGTGAATCTGATGATGAAGGCAACAGATTTCGAAACATGTCCAAGTCAATTGGTAATACTTTTTAAAATACAAGTGATTTCTCATCATAATTCCTCAATTATCATTATATTGCACTGTGAAAATTTCCATTTTAAAACTATGTGCATTATCTTATTGTTTGTTTTGGTGGTAACATTACTGTTCAAGTTGTTAATAAAGTAATTATCAAATAACTCAGCTGAATAGTTTAGCATCATGGTTAATTTTCCTAGAGCATCTTTAGAGCATACTAAAGAAACATTGTCAACATAAGCTATAATTATAAAGATAATTTCTGTGTCATTTATGTAAACTATTAATAAAAATGGCCTAAAATGCAACCTTGCAGAACTCCACATTTAACTGTCAAGAACTCGGAAGTAGATTTAATATATTTTGATCCTACAGTGGTACATAGCAGTATGCTGTTTGTTTCTTAGAAAAGACTCGAGTAAGTTTGAATCAATTAATTTATTTACAATAGACATTATATTTGTAGGTTTCACTATATGATGAGGAACTGAAACCTTTGGCCTATGAGGACTCTGAAAACAAGTGGTGGCATGTATCAGTAACATCACAAGGGAAGACATGGGTGCTCAGGCGATCTTATGAGAACTTCAGGATGCTGGATCAACAACTGCATCGATGTATTTATGACAGGAAATTTTCTGGGCTCCAAGAACTCCCACCAGAGGACAATATTCCAGGAGAAAACCAGGAAGTAAGTTTCACAAACTGCCCAATTAAGAAGAAAACTTTTCCAGTTTTATTTTATCTGCGATGCATTATTCATTGAGATGTTAAGAGTTTTGATACTTGTAGTTTCAGGTTTTTTTTTAATTCTTAATTCAGAGCATTTTAACTTGGCCCTTCCCTGCTAACTCTTTGTTTTCCAATTGTATAATTTCTCACCTCATCTTTTTTCACCTTCTCTTTTACTCTTTAATTTATTCTTGCTTATCAAGACCTTTTCTTTCTTATACTACAAGAAATAAATAAAAAGGAGCAATATGACTGTAATTGCAAATTTGTATAATAGTTATAATGCTGCCTAATATCGTTTAAAATATAATTTCATTGAAATATGAGTAGCAAACAAGCATTTATTTACAAAATCTATATTGCATAGAGAAATACAATGGTGTGTGTTTTAACATCCAATGCCTCTAAGTAGATCTTCAGAAATCATAAATGAAATGAAATATTATCGGTCTGTGTAAGCCTGGAGTATTTTATTTCGTCCACTAGAACATGTTATAGGAGATCAATTTGCTAAAATATAGTGATATAAATATAAAGTGCAGAGAATACACAGTGTTACAGAACAAGTATACAATTTATATACAGTGATTCTAATATAGTCTATAAAAATGACTGATTACAAATAATTTACATTATTTCTAGAAGTGTGTGAATATATAAAGTTAGTTGGCATTTACATGTTTAGAGAGTAAAAAACTTGAGAAAAGTCTTCACCCAGGCAATTTATACCTATGGGTAATTGAACTGTGATAAATGACAAATAAACAGTGGGTGAACCATGCAGGCAGGAAATAAATCAGTTGCTTTAAATACCCTGTGCTCTTAGGTAAACATTCATTTTACATTTGTAGTCGAGGATTTTATAGTCTGCTTCATTTTACATTTGAGCTTTAAGCTAAACTAGAACAAATTATTTGTAGCATTAAGACTATGCACAATGTATGTACCAAAGTCGGTGAAGAATTGGCCTTCTATGGAAAATGTAGATTTACAATACAAAATTTACAAGGATGTCCATGCTAAGAACAATAAAGGGTGTTCACACAAAACTTTGGTTATATTTTAATTTCTGCTATATTCCAAGAAATGTGCAATATTATTTGTAGTGGCTCTAAATTAAATGAGAGATTAGAAATACATATATTATTGCAAACATATTAACATTTTTTTGAGACAGAAAGCACTTGAAAACATCTCTCTAAAAGTCATGAAGAAACCATATACCTTTTTCTCATTTTTCTTTTTAATAAACATGTAAAATTTGTGAGAATGTAATCCAAACTACCATAAGGAATATTCAAAGTTTTCCATCTGCAAGTTGGAACTTACATTACCACAATGCCTCTCTATTTCATTTATTTTATTTGTAGTACCCACATGTTTGGTGCAGGATAATGCAGAGGAAAATTACAGCATTCATACTTTACCAATTTGCATGTAAACAGAAATAGAAATTACCCCAAACAGTAAATCTCATATAGACAATTTGCAATTGTGCAACAGTTGTGAAATTCTACAAATGTACATCATTGAGTTCACAGAGCTGTTAATCAGAGTACATTTTGTGTGTGTGCTTGTGTATGCATGCGTATTATTAAGTATTCAAGAACCTATAATTTTTAAAATGCTGAATTGATGGCCAGAAAATTTTAGTCACTGTTGACAATGGATATATTATGTCTAATGTAGATTTAATATCTAGTGTTGAGTGTGAATATGAATATGAAAATTGCTAAGCATTGAATTTACTATAATCCATTGACCTAAACCAACTGAAGGATTCCAGCTATTACATTTTATGCAATGAAGTAAAATTATTTTATTAATAATTTAGAATAATTTTCTTTCAAGAAAATTTATTTTGAATAGTTCTTATTTTCAAAGTAACATGCACATGCACATCACTGAAACAGCAGTATGCTGTCACACAATGCATTATCTTTAGTATTGATCTGTAATTTTTTAAATTACTTTATTTGCAATATAAAAGCATTTCTGAATTTATTAAGCTACCTAATAACTGCTTTCAATGATTTAGTGGCTACAATTATCATAATTGAAACTGACATCTTCGTTATTGTTTTTGCTATTTTGCACATATCCTCACTTATAGTTGTACTATAAGACTATCTCCCACCAAGTGCAATCATGAAAACTGGAGTAATGTTTATGTGGAAGAGGATACAAACCTAAAACTTGATAGATTTTATGAAATTCTAAACTACTACATTAATATTCATTATCCTCAAACTGCACATAGGAAAACTGACGTAAAAACTAATCATCTTTACTCGATCACTCCTGAAATAAAATACTTGCATACCTTGCTCAAACTGACAACTGTCAGAAGAATAGCCACAATCCAAATTTTACAGCTATAGAATTTAAAAAAATTAAAACCTAACTATAATAATTGAACTGTTTTAGAAGCTAAGCAAAATAGTATTAGCAATAAAATCTTATGTGCCCATAATAAAAGCAAAGCTAGTTGGCAGGTGATCAACAATCTACGGCAGATACCAACCACAGCTACAACCATATTTGGAAGTGGTATTACAAATAACCCATCAGAGCTATCAGACTTCTTTATAATCATTTTGCATCCATAGGTGGCAACCTAAACTCACAGCATGCTACTCCGAATACAAGTAAAAATAGGAGGCTGTCAAATAATTCGAAAACCAATGGTAGTACATTTTTCTATCCTACTGACATTAATGAAATCTGCAATATAATTAATTCACTAAAATCTAAAAACAGTCTAGGCTTAGATGGCATACACATGTTATTGATTAAGAAGTCCTGTGGTGATTAGTCAATCTACTTGTAAATATAGCAAACTCCTGTCTTCAATTATGTATATTTCTGGACAAACTGAAAATTGCTAAAGTCATACCAGTCTATAAAAAAGGCAATAAGAATGATATAAATAATTATAGACTTAAATCTATTTTATCACCAATTTCAAAAATTCTTGAACGAATACTGTATAACTGACTAATCAACTATAATTATTTAGGCTTTCACGGCCGGCGTTAATCCAATAAAATGATGTTTCTGGGCTTGTTGGCCCGGAAACATCATTTTATTCGACTAATCAACTACCTTGATAAACTTGATCTAATTCCAAAGCAGCAGAATGCCTTTGTCAGAAGTAGATCCACTGTAAGTGCCATATCAAATTTTATTGAAGCAGTAGTTGCAAATATTGACTCTGGCAGCAACACTGCAGGTATTATGTTAGACCGCACAAATTCTTTTGACTGCATAGATTTAGATATCCTAATGGATGAATTATATATGCATTAGGGGCTTAGGACACAAATTAATTAAATCCTTTCTGATGGATAGAAAGCAATTTGTAGTTATAAAAGCAAATGATGAGGAATGCAGATCCGAGGTACAAAATCTAACATATGGCATACTGAAAAATCTTAGCTTACTCATCAATTAACCACGTCAGATGAATATTAATTACCATAATTATAGGTTCTAATTTTTGAATATTTTTGAATATTTTTGATTCTATATTGGGACCATTATTATTCATTTTGCTAATGATGCTACTATTGCAGTCAATAATAATGACTTATCCACATTGAGTTGAAGCATCAATATCATAGTAAATTCAGCGGTAGAATACTTTGGAGATCTGAATCTGTATGTCAACCCAGCAAAGTGTGAAATAATAAAATTTGGATTAAAAAACAGACTCCTTAGTGCAGGTTGCTATCAATCACAATGCAGTAGGAAATGTAAATTCCACAAAACTCTTAGGACTCATCATAGATAAAATTTTACCTATGATGTCGTGTAGAAAAATTATGCTGATAATCAGTAAAAACTTATTTGTACTTAGATATTTAAGAAAAGTTGTTCCTGATAATATGGTAGAATAATTTATTTTTCTCTTATTCAGGCACACATAACTTAAGCCATTGAACTGTGGGGCATTACTTCCAAAACAAACTTTAATAAAATCTTTATCATATAAAAAGAACTATTAGGTAATCTAGGTCATCTTACATACAATGATTCCTGTAGGAATACTTTTAAACAGTTGAAGATTCTAACTCTGCCATGTTTATACATCTACAAAACAATTCTATACTTAATAAAATATAATTTACCTATGCAGACAATCTCTAATGTTCACAAATACAACACAAGGAATAAAAATGGCTTCTCCATCCCAAGCCAAGACTCTGCCTTTATGAAAAGATGCCTAGCTTTATGGCGATAAACTCTACAATGCTCTTCCTAAAGAAATCAAATCCTGTAACAACCATATTAAATTCAAGAAAGTTTTGGAAAATTATTTAATAGAAAAAGCATACTATAGCATTGACGAATATTTATTATAATTTAGATTTAATTTTACTGCACATATCTTATAAACAAATACACATTGTAACCTAGAGGTTATCCTTACTGTTCTTTGTGTTTCAATAATGCAATCTGTATTTGTATTTTTTATCCTACAATTCTACCGTAATGTATATCTTATTAATTATTGTACATATTTATTGACTAATCTGTTATAACTGTATAAAATTATGCTATACTATAGCTTCATACTGACATGGTTCACTCGTGTATCACAGTATACTGAATGCAATAAATTGAAATTTAAATAATTTTTCATTTTCCTAAAATAGAAATTTCTAGAAATACTGTCATTTTGTAAGAATTATTTTGAAAGTGTAGTATGTAGATTTCTTAATTATTAAATTTGCATGGTATAACAAGCAATAAATATGGTATAAGGGAGGTATTATGAAATGTCAATTATTTTCATGGTGCATCAAATTATTTTTCTTTGTTATTTTTGTTATAAAGGTTTCATAAGAGTGATTTATTAAAATTTAAGGTAGTGTGTTATATTTGGTGCCTATTAGACAGATTAAACAGTATTATAAAAGCAAAACTTTTAAGGATGTCCAAATAGTAATTTAGTTCAAGGATTACTGATGCATCAAGAAAATTGCTAGTGTATAGCAGTACCATTTGTTTAATCTTATTATCATGCGCATTAATGTAAATATTATATGTTATAGCTTTTGGTAATTATGTTGAACATTGACATTCTTCTGATTGCACACAGGAAAGCATACGTCACCTTTTAGTGGAGTACTTGACAAGATTTTCTCAGATTTCTGGAAATCAAATAAACTGTGGCCCAGTACTCAATTGGTTGGAATTGGACAATCGTGGTCATCGTCTTTTGGTGCCTGATGGGGACAATTGCCCAATAAACACACCTGCAGTTGCTGCTGCATATTCTGTTAAACGTTATACAGCACAGGCTGGGGATGAAATTTCTTTTGAGGTATGAATAGGATGTGTAGTACTAGAGTAACAATCCAATAAATTGGCAAGGCATGGAAAATGCAAAACATAGTTTAGTAGATTTGCTTAAGTGAAATAGGATGAAATCGCTTTAATGTTGATTGCTCAGGCTGGAGAAAACAGCAATGTTTTGATCTACAAATTTGAAATACACTTTTCATGTAATGTTACTTGGGAGTTGTCAGTTTTATACTGCTGGTTCAGCTAAATTAAGCAGTCTGGAGCAAGGTGAATTCTTTAATAAATGAGGGAATATGTACAATGAAGGCTTCCATATGTTGACATTAAGTGGAAAAATTTTCTGACTCGTAGCATTAGGGGCAGCAGAATCCATGCATTTCAGAAATAGATTAGCAAAGGCTTAACAAGGGTTAGGGAAATTTTAATTTTCAGAATCTGCAAACAAAGTTAAATGTGCACTTTTAATCTTAGATTGGCATTGTAAATAAAAGGAAGAGGGTATTTGCAAAAGGTTCTATATAATTATTTTTCCTAAAAGTAGGTGTACTACATTTGTTGTTCTTTCATTTACTGCAGGTTTTCAAAAGGGTCATCTTTAGACAGTTTTCACTGTATGTTGTGGCTTAAAAGTGGGACATATGGGCTGGGACCACTTTGTCATTGTCATATAGTGATGTGTTTTGATATGTTACTGTGAAAAATTTTTGGAATTTATTTCATAATCTTTACAGTTCTCATAAGGAAAGAAATAAATGCATGAATACTTGACTAATCATTTAATTACTAACTGTTCTATAGTTTTGTGATTCAGTTTATTCTGGTTAAATTAAACAATGGAATAAGTAAAATGAAATTCATAAATTGTCCATCCTATCACCTCTAATGGTTTTTGGATCAGAATAAAAATACTGGTGCCTGGTCCTGGTAGCATTAAATATATTTACAAATGTCTTGAAAATATGTGAAGAGCTTTTCCCCCCATTTTTCATGCTTTATATTTTATATTTACTTAAAATGGTTGCTGTTACATATTTGTTAAAGATTTCATCAGTATGTGTTATGCAGATTTAATGGAAATTGCCTTGTGGACTTAAGTTACTGAGACAGTGTGAATAGAAGAGAAAATTTGTAACATTAGTCATTAAAGAAATAAGAGATGGCTGGAAAGTATAGCAATTTAATGTGTGGTAGCTATAGTAGTGCTGCCATATTGTTTTGTGCCTTTTATGTTATTCCAGAATCTAGCAAAAAGGTACAGAATAATGGTAGCAGGTGTTTCATTAAAGCTACTGCAGCAAGTTTTATGGGTAGCATCTAAGAAAAACCAGAAACTTGCCATGTTTATGCTATTGTGAAATTGTATAACCACACAAAAAATATGAACTTTTCAAGTGGAACCATAACTTTTACTATATACAAAATTCTCATATATTGCTGAAGCTGCAGCATTATATTTAAAACTATGAAGAAAAGAGAAGTATGTAGTATTCAGTTTTGGTTTTCTTGACTTTCAGCTTTTAATAATTTTGTTGCAGATTAAGGGCAAGTTTCACGAACAAAATTCATTTCTGCAGTTATCTTAGCTTTTGAAAACTCTGTCAATGTTTGGATTTGTTTTACCATGACATTAAAATCCTGGTTAACACAAACGTGAGTTTTCTCCTAGGCATATTGTATGAGCTGGCAGTTTCTCACACCCATTCATTAGTAAGCAAATGATGACATATCTATCATGCCTACTGTTTTTGTTTGACAAAAAACATGGTGGTTAAATTGAATAAAGAAAATGCTGCAAGTGAGCAAAGATGCAAGAAGAATCCAAATATGACCTTCAGTGAGTACAGTTTTTTAGCAGAGTTAATAGAGGAACACTATTGTATAATTGTGTATAAAATAGACTTATGACTTAATGATCGACAAATGGCAGAAACTAACTCTGAAATTTAATTCAAAATGATAGCTACTGTAAGAAAGATGGCAAATCAGGGTGCATGTAGGAAGTATATATTAAAATAAGACAGCAACATAAATTGCCCTAGACAAAAAATTTAATGAATAATTTCAGGTTAATTACATATTTTCAGTGTAATTTTGTTGTGCTGTATACAACTGTGTGCCTTGCATAGCCTGCTGGAATGTTCTGTTGAAATAATTTTTGGTATATAACAAATTATTTATGAGGAAATCACTCAAATTTCACCACTTTTGTTACACTTACTTGGATATGTTCTGAAGGTTGTTGCCTTCACCAACATTGTTCCACTGTCAGCCTCCCAGCTTGGTTGTTTGAAATCATTTAGCTTGCCTCAATTCATGGTACAAAAATCATGCTACATGTATTACAATTTACCACAGTTATGTGGGATTTTGCCATCAAATAATCCTTGGTCTGCAAACATATTTTTCCATATTTTAATACTAAACATATACTTTATAGGTGTATTAAAGTTAAGAATTCAAAGTCGAATTTTTGAAAGTCTTTGAAAATATGCAAAATTGTTAAGCATATATATAATAAAAATGAAAAATTAGGTAACTCTTTCTTGGAACATAGTAACTAAAATAAGAACGAGCAGCAGAAATAGATAAAACACCTAAATAGTTGCACAATTTTTACTGTATTTTGAACAACTTGTTCTTTTTCAATGGTAGAAGGCAAGTTTTCTCTTCTGTCTTCTTGTCAAAGTATACCCAAGATTGCAAGTTCAATTCTGGTCAGGGTCAATAGATTTTTTTGGGTGTAAAAATTCTAAGTATGGCTTCCTTCAGAAGGAAAGTAAAGCTGTGGGTCCTGTGTCGTGGAAATAAGCCACATAAAAGAACCTCAGCCTGAAAGAACAGGCCTCTGAGAAATATTTATCAGCCATTTCATACCCTGAATTAAATGGGATGCTGATGACCTGAGATGTTGAAAAGCATCTGTAAAATAACCATTAAAATAAAATAAAAAAAAGAGCTTCTTTTCAGAATATATTATAATTATATAAATTTTATAATTATGTTTTGATAACCAAACATGTTGCAGACCATTTCTTGACTGCAACAGTAGCCTAGAAATAGAGATACAGTAATAGCAATGACTTGCACTCTTGCAGCTAATTATTAATATTAGAGGATAAACTTTAATGTCTGTGTTAGAAACTCATTCATGTAGGAAGATGTGATTGAAGAGAATTATACTGTTCAACAAAAAACTATTTTCTCTTTTCTCATATTTTCTTAACAAAATTTTATAGTTGAACACAAATCTGTTAAGATCATTGTGTGATTAGCTTCACTGTGCAGTGTTCCAATTAACAATTTTAGTTAACAGATTTATTGTTGTTTTGTTCTAATTACAGTACTTAAAAAAATGTTCTATATTTTTTATTTTTTAAGTGCCACAGTAACAAATTTAATGTTCATGCTAAACACTATCCAACTATAGGCCTAATCTATTATCTTGAAGCTAAACAGACATTGATGTACTTAAAATGTAAATTGGAACATGCACATTGAAGCTAATCATATTAATTGATATCACTGCTTGATTCAGTTGAACTACACACTCTTAAAGCTTCACTTACTTTTCATAAATGTATGGAACCGGTTTCGAGAATATTTTGTTCCCATCTTCAGCCAGGCTAAAAGTTCAACTGTCGGATCATTTGTTGAGCTGTGGGAATGTGTATTCTGCTCTGTTGGCAGTGCGATAAACTTGTAGTTTACGTTTTCATCTCCGGCAATGTTAAAGTTCATTATGCTGTCTTTGTATTTGTAGATGTAGGTTTTCTCCCAGGTTGCTAGTTCAGTAAGTCTTTGTATTGATTTGAATAATTTTGCTTTATTTATTATGTTGTGATTTTGTGTCCAAAAATGATACGCTAAGGCTGATTTCTCTATTTGCTTGTACTTTATGTTCCTGAAATGTTCCTTTAACCGTGTGCCTATGTTTCTCTTTGTTTTTCCCATGTAGATTTTTCCACATTCTGCACTGACAGTATTCCACAAGAGGAAAAATCGGGTATTTACAAAATAAATTTTCCAGATGATTATTTAGGCTGAATTTGTTCACTGGGAACAAAGTAATGCCAAATACTCTTGAGTATTTTCTGGAATTTTTTGGTGGCCCAAGGATGATGAGTAAATTTCTTGTGAATGGTAGTTTCTTTTTTTTTGCTGACAATGTTTTAACTTGGTTGAAACTCTTCTCTTGTTTGAATTTCTTGATTATCTTATCTACAATTTCTTAGTCAAATCCATTGTTTTTTAAAGTTTGTGTTATATGTGAGTACTCTTTCGTGTATTCAAACTTATTCATGAGTGTGTTAGTTAGTCTATGTACTAAGCTGTTGAGAACTGCATGTTTGTGTGCTGTGGGATTAAAGCCACTGGCCTTTATGTACTTTCCAGTCTGTGTATCCTTTCTGTATATTCCAAATTTCAAATTATTGCCTGTTCTTATAATCTTTAAGTAAAAGAAAGAAATCATGTTGTCTTGTTCTGTTTCAGAAGTGAATTTAATTTCCATATCTTATAGGTTTAGCAATTTCAAAGCATCAACCAAGTGTATGTTATTAACCACTGCAAAGATATCATCCATGTATCTGTGCCAGACTTTAAAAATGTATGAAAATTATTTGGTGATGTGCATTTCTAAACTACTTATATAAATTAGTCTGAAAAGGTGATAAGGCGTTCCCTATTTGCTAAACCATTTGTTTATGAAATTCACCATTGAACCATTAGAAATTCTGACTGATGCAGACTTCGTTTAGTTGGATGTATTCCTAAATCTCCTCATTGCTTAGTTTCAGAGATTGCAACCTTTTCTGAAGGATTTTGGGGGTTTGCATTTTAGTATGCTAAGAAAGAGTAAATTTACATCAAAGGACACTAGAAGATCATACTTTTGTAGAACCAAATCTTTAATTTTCTCCACCAATTCTTTGGAATTATATATACTTAAGCTATCAAACTTAGGAAATTTTTTAAGTATCTGGAGGACCCATCTTTCTATTTGATAGAAAGGTGTGTTTCTACAGTTGATTATTGGTTGCATGGGATTTCCCGAGTTATGTATTTTTGTCAGGTCATGTATCCTTGCTATTGTGGTGTTGTCTGCTTTTAATTTTGGCACAGCACATAACATGCAGTTCTCAACAGCTTAACACATAGACTCATTAATATAAATGAATAGTTCGAATACAGGAAGAGTACTCTCACATAATACAAATGGCAAAAAATCAATGGGTATGGCCAAGAAATTGTAGACAAGAAAATCAAGAAATTCAAACAAGTGAAGAGGTTTAAACAGGTTGCAACATTGTCAGCAAAAAAATGAAACTACCATTCACAAGAAATTAACTTAAATCATCCTTGAGTCACTAAAAGTTCCAGAAAACACTCCGAGAGTTTGGGATTATTTTGTCCCTAGTGAACAAATTCAGTGTAAATAATTTGCTCAACTCTGGTGATAATGGTAGAATACCTGATGAAAAGAAGCCGGGAATATATCATATCAACTGTTCAGAATGCAACAATTTATATATATATATATATATATAGGCAAAACAAAAAGAAACATTGGAATTGGGATAAAGGAACACTAGAGAAAGAGAAACATCAGGTACAATCAAATAGATAAATCAGCAGTTGCAAATCAGCATTTGGAGATATAAACATGATATAGAAATGGAAGTCAAATTATAGAAATTCATAGACAGACCCTTGGAGCCGGGAATATGGGCACAAATTATTATAAAAAAAGATGAAGATAAGGTTATGAACTTTGAGATCCCAACAGAAGACAAATTAATTCAAAAGTTCATAAAATGTCCACAACAGTTGCACAAGTCCCTCCAACCAATAACGAATCCAGCAGTTGATTCACAGCTGATGATGTGGGCTAAAGCCTGTGAAACATGTTCAGTATAATTCAATGGTAAGTGGAGCATAAGGGTATTAAATGGTCTTACTAAGCTAATTAAGAATGAATTAATTGCTTCACTGTATTAGTTTCAATATAAATTTAATACTTAAGAATATTGTAATGATTCTTTGGTTGGAGAGGAATAAAAATTGCACCATAGTTTATAGTTCTCAAACTCTCATAAAAGAGAAATTTAAAAATGCATCTTCTGTTCGTTTTTAAAGCACAGTAATAAAAGTAATTAAATTGAATGTATCCTGCATAATGTAACACAATGCATTTTCTAATAATTTTGTATTATCATTTGTTTATTGTTGGTGTTATGAATATTGATGAATAATTATGGCAATAGCAGTACGATTTTCATGCAAAAATTCTACATTTCAGGAAAATGGTCATACCGCCAAATTAATTTACAAAACTTTTAAAAACATCAAACAAACAAAATATAAGTTTTACAGAACAGTGTTGCTAAAAGGGTTTTCTGTTCACTTTATTTGCATTGATTTTAAGGTTAAATTGGAAGGTAATGTGATGCCATATATCTTTTTATTTTTTTATTCTTTTATTTCTTTACTTTTACCAAGATGTTTGCTAATTTCTATCACTATAAAATCTTTGTACCTCAATTCTACCTCTGTTAACACATAGGTAAACATAACATTTGAAAGTATTTTCAATATGGAAAGTAAATTCTGATCTCATCATTCATGAGCAGGAGAGGGCGGTAGTAGCACATTTTTGATTTGCTGTGTAGCTTGGTTCAGTATGCTCCTTGCAGTGTAAGTGTAAGTTGTATTCAATTGTTCTTCCAAGACAGGCTTGTAAAATGTGTGTAGCAATTGAAGCTCCTGCCAAGTGTAAGAAACATGCTGTGATACAGTATTTGTGGGCAAAAAATAAAAGGCAGTTGTAATTTATCATGATATTACTGAAGTGTATGAAAACACAATGAGTGAGAGTACTGTTTGACATTAGTATCATCAATTCCAAGATGGAGACACTAACATCCAGATGATTCAATCAAGATGCTCATAGATTTTTGGGACAAGCAAGGTGTTTTTGTTGATGGAGTTCATTGAACAAAACACAAAAATAAACAAAGAATCATAATATCTACTGTCTGACACTAACAAAATGTAGGATGAGCACAAGGAGAGCATTACAAAATGGCTACAATCACAGGTGGCAGAGTTTTATGAAGAGGGGATTTCAAAACTTGTGAAGTGTTATGTCATATGCCTCAAAGTAAATGGACATATTGTTGAAAAATAATTGAACATTGTACTTTTTACATGTTTGTAATAAAAGTTACAAAAATAAAGTAGTATTCCTTAAAAAAAATCGGAATTTACTTTCAGCATTGCCCCCATATTATGAATTTTCCCAGTGGTGAAGTGAAAAAACATTTAATAAAATAAATTAAAATAAAAATATGATTCTACGCTGGAGTATGTCCTAGCTATGCTCTGAAGCTCAGCTCAGGTGTTGGCCAACCATTATTGTGGTTACAATGAAAATCCTTCAGTTATTGTTGAAGAAGCAAATGTGCAAGCTGAAGGTTCAACTGATGGAGTAGCAGTTGAACTAGCAATGGCTACTTTAGACTAGGGAGCACTACTCTGTGCAAATGATGTCTCTGGTCCATCCTTTCTATTATTGTTGGCACTGAGCAGGATGCTGATGCTATGATAAGAATGAGGCAGAGACCAGTACTTCAAATAAATCAGCACCACCATTTTAACAGCACACTTGCCATCTACAGCTGGATAAGGAGCAGAAGGCACGTTTTGGAGATTAGAGAAGAGAAGTAGCCTTTCAAAGGTACATAGAATAAAAGCTGAGGCAGTTACTTCATCAATGAATAGGTCTACTAAGCAGCATCATTGGCATTAGGAGGTTCACAAGTTGCAGTTCCATCAGGAACAAAGAGCAAATAAAGCAGGAAAAATAAAATTGAAATGTTATTAAAAGAAAAGGACAAGTGATATATTGAATAGAATTTTATAATGTTACATATAAATGCAATTGATATTTTCCCTTTTGTTTTTATTACCAGTCCCCACACAACATAACCTAATATCCTTCCAAGATTTTTAATTGATCAATGCAGGTTCTCATAGCATAATACCTTCCACAGTTGGCCGAGGTCGTTAAGGCACAGAATCATGAGCAGAAGGTCTGGGTTCGAATATCTGCAGGACTGTCCTCCCTGACTGAGGTTTTTTCCAGGATTTCCTCAGTCCTCATAAATGGCAAATGCCGGGAAGGTACCCTAAACTTAGGCCTGGAACGATTCCTCCCTTAAAAATAAATCCTTTCCCAATATATCATTTCATCTCATGTATCATCATTGTCCACCACCTGTAGTGCCTCTGTAGCAAAAACGGGCATTAAACACTATTCATTCATAGCATAATTCAAAATGAGATCAGCATTTCCAAAACATATGGATTATAGGATGAGTGTAAACAAACAAATATAGATTGTTAAACAGGTCCACATTCGTGTCATAAGCTTTAAGATTTCATATAATTTTGCTAATCCTTGATCAGAATTTGCACACAACTATTGCAAAAATGTATATAGAAAAATATACAGGGTTTACATAAAGTCCACTACACTTACATAAAACCCACAAGTGCTATCATTCTCATTGGTATACCATTTTGAAGAAAAACTTGCTAAATATGTTTCACATTATAATGCTTCAATGTGGACACCATGTGTGACTTGACAAATGTTCATAAAGAAACCTAACTCGAGCATCGTTCTTCCCCATATATATCATCTGCGACTTTAAAATTTTCAGTACACACTGCAGAAAAACATACTGCTATTCAATGAATTTCATAGATTTTTGGGTATCCTAAGTGTAACAATTATGAGGGTTCTCCAACAAAGAATGATCATAATTTTTTTACAGGCATAATTTATCATGCTAAAATTTAACCTTACAATATTTTCCTAAACTTAGATATTCATTTTTTACATTAAACTCCATTTACTTACATAAAATAAGATGCCTTTTGGGAGAATCTCTCCCATCTTCAGTTACTCACTGAACCGCCATTACTCAAAACGATGGCTAGACATCCGGATGTTCCTGTGTGCAGATTGTGAGCAGAGCTACATAGGCAAAACAAAGAGAAATTTAGAAATTCGGAAGAAAGGACACTTTAGGAATATTTGGCTTAAGCAGGTGGATAAATCAGCAGTAGCAGCTCACTTTTGGACCAAAAACCATGAAATAAAACTGGAAATTAAACTGCTGAAACATCTCCACAACCCAATGGAGTTATCCATGTAGGAAATAATTTTCATATTAAAAAATAAAGAAAACCTAATGAACTTTGATTTACCTCCTGTGGATGAATTCAACAATTTCCTACTTCAGCGAGCAGATGCCAACACAGGAACATCTGGGTGTCTAGTCATCATTTTGAGTAACGGCAGTTCAGTGAGCAACTGAAGAATGGGAGAGATTCTCCCGAAACATGTCTTATTTTGTGTAAGTAAATGGAGTTTAGTGTGAAAAAATGAATACCTAAGTTTAGCATATATTACCACTCCATTGTCAACAGCTTCATAAGTACAATATTTACTTACAATATTTTGTTAGCTTAATGTGTTACTAGTTTAGTTACATTGTTGTCAACTTCCGGTTCCTGCCTGTGAGATGTGTGCAAGTTGAAATACGTTCACTTCCACTAACAGTAAAATGGAGGTGACATAAAGGAAAGCTCTGTGTGGAAATCTCCATAATCACATATACCAAATAATACAAAATAGGTTGCTTGTGCTTGGAAAGTTATGCTCATCTCATTTTTTGACATTCAAGGAATGGTATACCAACATATAACACAGCTGAAACTGGGCTACAGAGATGTCCTGAAAACTCTGCAAGGCCATATCACATGCAGGATACTATATTTATATGCAACAAGCTGAATGCTGCCCCACAATAATACACAGTCACACTGTGTAAATGTTGTTGCTGAATATCTTACAGAAATCAATGGAAAAAGTATCCTCACCCTCCTTTTGTCCAGCTTGAAGAACACCTTTGTGGGAGGCATTTTTCAACATCAGAAACACTGGTGAAGGCTGCAGAGACAATTCTGTACATGTCAAAAAATTATTTCCAGCATGTCTTTGAAGACTGGCAGAGATCTTGGTACAGGTGCATTGCATCCAATGGGGACTACATAAAGATCTTCAAAATTATGAGGATGGGTAAAATTATTTTTCAAACAAAAATTATGATCATTGTTTATTGAACAACCCTCATATGTTGGTTATGGTTCCATTTTGTAAAATGCAACTCTCTCTCTGAAAATCAATCTGTTCATGAATGTTTTCATCTTCTGCAGCTGTCTTTATGGCTGATAAAAGTTTGAAGCTCTTTTCTTCATCAGCCACTGTTAGATTATGTCAAACTATAATTTGTATGGCTTCATAGTCAGTTTATTATACAGAACTTCCCAAGCAATTTCTTCAGGCTTGTTGTAAATGTTTCTGTGAATAATTTCATGTTATCTTCACTTATGTCAGGATAGTTACTTCTCTGCTTAGAGCACAGGCAATCATTACTTGAAAGTTTTATATGTCATTGGTATATTGACTTCCTTCTTAGTGGCCATTATCCATGCTTAATCCAAAATTTCTGTCAAACATCCTTGGCACATTTGCTGCTATGATATTTTAACACACAGAAATCTTTCTAGGAACTAGATTAACCATCTTTTCAACTAATGCCAACTGTGAATGATTTACAGAACTATGTGCTTGGCCGTAAATGTGGTACAAACAAACCTGGTGAGTTTCACATCAGATTGGTATAAATTGAAAATATCACTTGCACTTTTTGTGTAATTGAAGTTTGGAAGGGTTATCAGATTTTACGAAATTCCTGTACTTTTGCAGTGGTTGTAGTTCATAATTTTTATAAGTATGTAGGCAGCATATTTAGTGTTTTATGTGATTTAAATTGAGTGACCATTTACTCTAATATTAGTAACATAGCATAACTCTCTTTACTTAATATTATCAAACTTTCTAAAAGTGGCCTCTATCAGTGTGCAACAAACTGCATCTTGATGCTTTTTACTGGTCAGTCATTTTGTGCACCTATTTCTTCCTGTGCAAGTAATAATTTCCAAGGCCCTGGCAGCTGTAGGTGAGGGTCATCTAGAAGCATTTCCTCTCCATTCTTTGTTGACATGTTGTGAAGAATGGCAATAACTGTAATTATGGAAAATGCATTTTCTGTCTGAGATTCATACTCAGAGCTAGGACTGGGAGTCTCCTTTCCCACCATCTAAACACTTTCTCTGTCACACTTTTTAAGCAGATCTGTGACACATTTTAATTATTTTCTTGGGGTAATTGAGTTTCATTTAGATGTTTTTAATAGTATTTAATGTCTGTTTTTACTATTGTGGCATCACAGACTGTGGATACTGATGACACATGAGATGAAATGATAAATTGGGGAAGGATTTTTTATAAGGAAGAAAGGAAGCATTCCAGGCCTAAATTTAGTGTATATCCCCCAGCATTTGCCAGTTATGAGGGCTGAGGAAAACTGAGAAAAAACTCAATCACTGAGAATGATCTTGGTGGGAATCAAACCCCAGATATCCCATTCATAAGTCCATGCCTTAACAACTTCACCCAACTGAGTCTGTCATTTTGAGATGGTAAGAGATATGACCTGCATGGACTAACAGCACTAAGTACTCATATACACCCTGTTTAAGTTTGACTTTCTGCATGCAATTATTAAAGATGGTGCTATTACTGGTACTGGCTTGTCACCTTACTACAATATTTCTGTATTCCATGGTAGCAATGCATATGGCCTAAACACTCTGTGATTAGTGTTCTTTTATGTTGTGATGTTCAGCATTTTTATCACATAAAATAAGAATGTGTACAATTATAAAATTAGAATGAATCCTGGCTGTTATTTGAAGACTATCCTCAAAATATCTTGACAAGCAACAAATTTTTGTGTTCCTCCTCCTCCTCTTCCTCCTCCTCCTCCTCCTCCTCCTCCTCCTCCCCTTCTTCTTCTTCTTCTTCTTCTTCTTCTTCTTCTTCTTCAGTAATGCAAGCTGAGATTGAGCCATGGTGTGCCACAGCGACCTCTACTTCCTCTTACGACATCATTGATAGAGGGTAGATTGCAGGGGGGTCATGTGATCAGCATGCTAGCACCCTACTGGTTGCCTATCATGCAGCTTTCTAGATCAAGAACGCCACCTCTCCATCAGCTAGCTCCCCAATTATCCTCATTAGGCTGGATAGACCCCGTTCCAGACTTCCCTAACTTAGAAAAATTCCTGAGCAGGTACCGGAAATCAAACTAGGGTCCTCCCGGGCAGCAGTCAGCAATGCTAACCACTAGACCAATGAGGTGGTCTGTTGCACTCTTGTCTTTACCATTTTATAGTGCTGTGGTTTGTACTGTTGCTCTAGCATACCATTATCAGAATTAATATTTTATATTAAACCAGTGTAAAATTAGCATAAACTGTAAATTGGCTATTTGACATTTTGTGAATGAGCATACATTGTATTTTGCAAAATTTGTCATGATTGGTTTAATTATACTACTTTAACTAAAATATCTGAAATAAAATAAGCATATAATGTTATCTGGAATGTAACTCAAAAAAAGTATACGTTACGGGGTTAAGAGAAAAAGTGTACAGTTTTATTTAAAAGTCATCCCATGTCAGTCATATAGCTAGTGCAAGGTTTTGCAAGAAATTCACTTATATCATGGCTTAGTTTTTTTTCATAAACCTGGAGTATCTTAACATTATGTCAATATAAAATATAACTCCAAAGTGCTAATATGCCTGTGGGGTTTTAATTAATGTACAATCCATTATAGCCTTAGGAAATCTGACAATTTCACGTAACACCATGTGACTTATATTTTCCGGGATGTTTGTGTCATGTTTATTTACCATGCGTGAAAACTAGTCAAAGCACAACTTTGTGCACAGTTCTATGTGCTGTTGACTAAACCACCAGTCTCCAGTAGTAAGCTGATCACAACCAGGAATATATAAGCATCATTAAAAGTTGGCTAATAGGTGATGCAGCTTTATTCCTGCAAAGCATAAAGTGATACAGTTCATATTTGCAAATCATAAAATAATTTCCACAAGAATCATTTAAACCTTTCATTAAGAGATTGTTTGAACTATAAATGCTGGAAATCTTCTTATCTTTTACAATAGCGGAGATTTTGAAATGCAAGTTATACAAGAAAAGATCGATCCATGCCATTGTTATTATTTTAAACTGGCAAATCTAACAACCTTTGCTGCACCATTTTGTTTAATCTTATTTTACAGCCAGAAAACCATGAAAATTCACTGATAATATTTTAAACCAAAATTAACATCTTGACGATCCATATTTCAGTTAAAAGTGGGTGGTGAAACTGCTGTTTTAGGATTTTTCCATATTTAAACTGAATTAACAAAATTATCAGTAAAACAGGTCATAAAATTTCAAATACTTTCAGTCACAAACCATAAAGTGAATAGCAAATACCTAAAATATTTTGCTTATTGACTTTTATTTAGATAGATTCATTTAGAACCTCATTGTATTGCAATTAATGTAATAAAAATGTAAAAATTGACATTGATGATTTACCACCTTCTGAAACATGTGTCTGATAGCTTTTATTGTTATGAAATTTCTCACCTGCAAAGGATGGACTATGACCTCTTTTCATTACAGTGGCAGCTTGGCAATTTTTTTCCATTTGAAATCTTTCAGTTCTGTTCTGTATTCTTTTTGCTGACTTGATTACTTCATTGCACAAGACACACATTCCTTACCTTACTTTATTTTCTTTCCTGAATTGCTTAAGATCATTAACTGTTCCCTACAGTGAATTAGTGGCATGTTCTACTGTGTCAATGAAAACTTAAGCAAGTATTATTTGTTATCAAATTAGACAATTTACTAATAAATAATTAAAGATAAACTGTAATGGGTTATGTCCACAGTGATTATTAAAATATTATTGTTTGTTTTTATCCTATGATCTGACATTTATAAATTGACATTTTCTATATGCAAAAATGAATTGTTCTGAGTTATAGTCTGTTAAAAATAATTATTTATATTAAAATGCATACTGAATTTGTAAACTGAATTATGGTTTGCATTGTTTAACAAAGTTAAAAATAAAAGCATAATTTAGATATGGGAAAATCCTTACCAATCTTACAACATCTGGATGTAAGCTCATGTTTTAAAAGTATCTTTATAGACATTTATCTCCCTTGCCTAACTGTGAGATTTACCCAGAAATTCAACATTATTTTACTTTTTTACTGTTAATAGTTTCAAGAGTATAAATTCATATTCAACAAATGTTCAATAGTAAAAAAGGTTTTCACATATTGCACACACATAATGCAAATACAAAAGAATATTTCCTTACTTTCAGCCCTTCTCTACAGAGTGGGATGAAAGTTAGCTTTCCAAAAACATTAATTTTAGTGTTCATACTTTCTCATTCATAAACATGTGTATCTGTTAATTCATAACAAATGATTTCCTATGTACCAGGTACAGTGCATAAGTTGTGAGGTTAGCAACCTTGCCATTGTTCCTCATTGTTGGTGTCTTGCTTGTGTTGCAATGTTTAATTGTTATAGTTAATTCTGTATCAGTGTATCTTGCAGTTACCCTGTAAAATGAATTTTAAATTAACCATAGATTGTGTTTATTCCATCACAACATTGGTGAATGCATAATAAGAATACAGAATTGTTGATAAGACTTTCAACAGAAACTTCATAATGTGCAACAACCAATACATTAAGTAATGTAAAATTTGAACAAATGATTGAGCAAACAGGAACTGTTATGAACCTACTGCTAAAAAATTAATCACAAATAGAAGAAAATGCATGTCTTCTTACTAAAGTTGTCATTAATCCATATATAACTGCCATGGGTGGCTGAGGTCATTAATGCACGGATTTGTGAGTGGGAGGTCTGTGGTTCCAATCCTGCAGGACCATCCTCCATGACTGAGGTTTTTTCCAGGTTTTCCCTGAGTCATAAATGGCAAATGCCAGGGAGGTACTGTAAACTTAGGCCTGGAATATTTCCTTCCTTTAAAATAAATAAAAAATCCTTTCCTAATTTATCATTTCATCTCGTGTATCGTCATTGTCCACCGTCTGTTGTGCCTCAATAGTAAAAACAGGCATTAAATACCACTGAAAATCTCATAAATGCCCTCCAAGAAAAGGTATGTTAAATTCAGAATTAACCCTTACACTTTAAGAAACTTGTTACCTGATCTGAAACTGAAATCATGTCAGCCAACATTTTTTCAAGTGGAGATTTCTAAAGGAATTTCTTAATCAAGCAATTCCATAGTTGAATTAAATGTTTTGGCACAACAAAAGGCTAGTGATGCAAGGTGACCTAATGCTGTGATTTTTCACCTTGTGATATTATGAGATTTAAGTCTTTGATTAGTAATCAAATGAAATTAATCACTGGCAAGAATTGAATGAACAGTGATTTCAAAACTTAAATGTAAATTGTCAATTATATTCTACCATCCGTAAATTAGTGCCAAAACATTGTGAACTTTGTATGGTCTCCATTTCAAACAAACTTGTAAAGAAAGGAAACCTGAAGGAAACTTGTTTAACAGTTTTGGAAGAAACAACTTTTGTCGCATTGTAATGTAACCTTACTTTTCCAGCCTTTTTGGTAAGTGGATTTACATTGATCTTCACTAAAGGCACTTCTCTTGCCCTCTGGTATCAGGTATAGAAAAAGGAGCTATACATTTCCATTATCAGTGTATGCATTGTAGAAGTACCAGAATTTGCAACATGTAATACTACTTTAATAGCTCTTTTGGAGCATACTGGTATGCATAATCTATTAATCATCCCCTCCTTAAGAGGCCATTTGTCCTCTAATTTTGGAAAAGGAGCAGTAGGTGATGGTAGTGGTAGTTTAGGGAACCAAGCTGCAAATGGTCATTATTGCGCTGTTGATTTTGAATAAAAGTGGCCCAGCTATTGCATATTTGGTTATGCCACTTATCCAAAGCTAGTGACAAAAATGGATGGACAAGTTTGAATTCTGCTTGGGGCTTGGATGTACCCTCACCCAAAAAGACAAATGCTATAATGTTTAAGTACCAATGGACTTGAAGATCATTTTTCTTCATTAATTCATTTCGTTCATTATGTTAAACACCTTTGAAGTTGGTGTGGGACAAACAGATTTAGATAATGCGGGTTTGTGGGAGTTTTAACCTCTTGCACATCAGCCTATAAGGCTTATTGTGCAACTGCATAAGAAGAGATGCTTTCACTGTTTCCCAAAATGTATTCCTTGAACAAGTTGCAGTATTTTAGTTCCAATGTCAGCATCCGTTACCTTGGTTATAGAAAGAGTAAGGCAATTATTAGGAATGGGCAGTTAAATGGGATGTGCAAGGCACTCTTCTCATCCTGTTTGCACATTCTAGAATGGGTTCATCTTTGTAGAGTCCTGCTTTGCATAAATGTTTTCTTAAGTGACCATGCTCAGTAATTAACCCAACTACTTTCCTTATTCCTTTTCTGTTCAATTTTAAGAGAGATGAGGAAAGAGTGTTGCTTGGACCTAGTACAATTTCCCAGCTTGTTTTTGTCCATGGTGGGTTTACCTCTTAAGTTGGCATTTTTTCCTAATCCATGTTTTTACCATGCTCTTAGCATATGTATACTATTCCAACCACAGGGTCAGAGTCAACAAAGAATTTATCAGTACAATTTTTTGCCAGCTGATTTGCTTTTTCATTTCCATAAATGCCTTGTTGCTGTGGGGCACCCATTACAGTTCAAGCCTGTTGAGAGATGCCAGGGCATTTTGGTTTAGATTTTTCCTGGTTGGAAAGAAGTACTTTTAAAGCACTTTGGCTATCTGTGAGGATGAGAATTTATTTACTGTGGTGACCATTCTCAAGTCCTCTAAATGCGCAGTTCAGAATATCAAACATTTTAGCCTTAAAGCTGTGCAATATTTCCCAAGACTTATACTGATATTTGTATTTGGAAATAGACAATATATGCCCAATTATGTCCCTATATGAGATCCATCAGTGAACCACACAAGTTGGTCACATCCTTTTTCAGGCATAATTCCTTCCATCCAGTCTTCTCGAGATCTGAGAGATTCTTTAAATAGAGGGGGAAAGAATCTCATTAGGTGAGACCTTATGCTTAGTATTGAATTATCCAGGAAATTTAGAATGGAGATGTGTCCAGTTGTTACACAGCTGCTTCTCCTGTGTCTGCATGAAACTGTATGCAGTAACCCTAGCCTTCACTTTTAGGTAAATGTCCACGGGAGGAAACCCAACAGTCTCTCCAATGCAATATGGAGTACCACTGAAGGATAACACATATACATGCTAATCTCTGTAGCTCGGTAAACTTATCTGTTATAGTAGTTTTTAGTGTTTTTTACCACCAAACAATGGCGCCATAAAATATCTGGCACATAATCATTGCACCATATAGCCAATGAATGATGTGTGCCTTTAGGTCCCAGATTGTTCAGATAGTACATTTGATGGTTTCATTAGACCAACAGACTCTATGGAGAATATTGTCATATGATCATTCCAGGTCAATTTCTTATTCAGTATGAGACCTAGAAATTTAATTGACTCAGAATATTCCAGGATTGAGTTGACTTCTTTTAAATTTCCTAGGCCTTTTAAGATCTCTCCTGTCAATGAAAAGAATAACTGTTTTGCTAGGATTAGTAGATAGACCCTTCTGCATGCACTGTTATAAATTTTTCTCAGCCCACAATTCATCATGTCAGACTGTATTGGGAAATTTACCAAAAATAAACAGTGCTGTGTCATCTGCGTAGCCTTGTGTGTAATATCCATTCTGGATTATATCTTTAAGCATTCTGTCCACATAAGACTTCAGAACAGAGGGGAGAGGACTTTTGCTTCCCCAAGAAGGCTAGCTGTAATATTTCTGCCCGTGAGCATGGAGTTTATCCAACTGCAAAGAGTGTCATTGACTCTAACCTTTTTCAAATATATCTTTCAATCAGTCTTTCCAAAGCCTTTAAAAGGAACAATGCAAGACTGATTAAATTGATAAGCATTAGCCTCAGTGTAGTTTGTGCTTAGGAATAAACACTACCCTGGTAACTCTTCAGGCCTGGAGGATATAGCTAAAGGCTATACTGGCCCAGAAGAGGTTTCAGAGGAGGATGTTAAGTGAGTCAGGTCCTTTCTGCAATAATGCAGGAAAGATACCTTCCTCACCTGGCAATTTAAATCGGTTAAATTTTATTAACTGCCCACTTAAAATTATGAGTTGTGACAACTTGACATGCATGTTCCCAGTTTTTGCGAATCACTTCATCTAGAATTTTAGCAATGGTCCATGAATTCACTGGACTCATCATATATGCACCTCAAGAGAACTTATGAGTATTTCTTCAGTCAAGCCACCTATAGGCTTACATATTATTCCTATAGGATTTGTTGGTTCACGGGCCAGTGCTCTCTGCAACCTGGCTGCCTCTTGACAGGCTAGATATTACCTGTCAGAAGGCTTGACAAGAAGATCTTTTGGCCTTGCATACAATTTTATTGTAGTCTGTGAGGGCAATATAATATTCCCTCTGATTCTTTTTCTTTTTTAAAGAGATGTCTTACTCTGCCTCTCATGTTCAAGGTCTGTAGCCCACCATGACACTTTCTTGGATTTTATCCATGTTTGCATGAGGCAATTATGGTGATAATCATCAAATATAGCCTCTTGGATAGAATAGGTGACCTTGTCAATATCACCAAAAGATCTAATCCTATCAATCTGCCCAATCCTACCTGAGAGATCATGCTTATAGGGCTCCCACCAGGCTCTCCTGGGATTCTTGTGGAGATTAGCTCTTTTAACTACATTAAAATAGTTATGATCCAGAAGTGAAGGTATATTTAAGACCTTCCAGTCTGTAATCTGAGAGTAATACATTCTGTACATAAAATAATGTCAGTAACTTCCTGCCTTATGGGATTGACAAAGGCAGGTTTGCTGCTGACATTAAGTATATGTAGACTGCTAAAGAGCAGGAAGTCTAAAAGATACTCACACCTTTTGATGGTATCTTTGCTACCCCAGATTTCGTGGTGAGAGTTGGCATCACACTTAAAGATGATCTGTTGCCCTCTCTGAGTGCAATATGCTACCAACTGTGCTAGTTTCCTGGTGGATGGATTGCTCCATCTTAGGGGAGATAGAGCTCAATAATAGGCCTCTCTTCCATTCCCGTGTATTGCAGTTGATTTTCACCATGGTGATGTCTCTATAGCAAAATTCCAGAAGAGGTAAGCATTGGATTCCATTGCAAACAAAAATGTAACTTGATGACCTATGGTGCAGTGTATCAACTTACCTTGACATTCTCATAGTCTTGTGATTCGGTTCCTGTTAATCCAAGTTTGTTGAATTAGTGCTGGGTCTATTACATGTTCATTCAAAGTTTTACAGAAGGCAGCTGAAGTCACCTTCTTATGTTGGAGGTTGATTTTTAGGGCTGTCCTTGACTAGAGTCACAATCCCAAGCCCAAATCCTCTCAAAAGAGAGAGTGCTCAGTTCCATGTCTAAGGTTTGCTCTAAAAGAGCTCCCTCATCAAGAGAAGGGGTTGCTTTTGCTGAGGGCTAACTGGTGTAGTCTTCAGAATTGACTTTTTAGTTTTTACAGTGGTTTCTGTAGGTCTCACAGAAAGCTAAGAATTTATAAGGTTTGCCCAGGCAGAGCCCCATTTACCTGAATAAGGCTTATATAATGGAGGTCCCCAGGTGTCCAGAGGCCCTTTGTAAGACACATTTGTCCTGTGCCACACACCCTTCAGCATGGCTCATTACATTTTAGGTTTGGGCTTGGTAAGCTACTTTTTTGTCTGGTATCTACCCTGGGCCCCCCTGGCATAGAAACAACACACCGGCTAGTTAACCTACAAATTAGCAAAGAAGAATATTTTAATGAATACAAACAAATAGAAGAAAGAAGAAATGGTTTTAAAAAAGTTTTAGTACACAAAAAGGTGCAGAAATTCAAGAGACAAAAATGTATCAAAGGAACCACAACACTTTCAGCAAGAAAAGATAAGCTAATTTTTAAAAAATTCACGTATCATCCATTGGCTACAAAAAAATTTCAGAATATTCTTAAAGATTTTAATATCAGGTTAATAGATTTAATGTTAAAAACCTACTGATAGACAATGTTAATGACAGTATCCCACAAGAGAAAAAAGCTGGTATTTACAAAATAAATTGTGTAAAATGTGAAAAAAATCTACATTGGAAAAACAAAGAGAAACATAGGCACATGGTTAAAGGAACATTTCAGGAACATAAAGTACAAGCAAATAGAGAAATCAACCATAGCATATAATTTTTGGATGCCAAATCACGACATAGTGAATAAAGCAAAATTATTAAAATCAGTACAAGGACCTATGGAACTAGCAACCTGGGAGAAAATCTGCATCTACAAATATAAAGACAGTCTAATGAACTTTGACACTGCCGGGGATGAAAACATAAACCAAAAGTTTATCACAGTGCCACCAGAGCAGAATACAAATTCCCACAGCTTAACAAATTATCCGACATTTGAATTTTAGCTGATGATGAGAACCAAATGTTCTCGAAACCGGTTCTATACATTATGACAAGTAAGTGAAGCATTAAGAGTGTGTAGTTCAACTAAGTCATACAATAATATCAATTAAAGAATATATAATTTGCTTCACTATATTAGTTCTGAAACAAAAGTTGGTCTTAAATTTAATTGTTCTATTTTTTCTCCAGATAGGTTTATTGAGATTAGCCATTTCTTTACAATAATTAGTAGTTTATCTTTGGAAATATTAGGAATCAGAGAGACCACATCATAAGAAACTAGCAAATCTATGTTTTCTAGTTTTACTTGTCTGATTCTTTCTAATTAATGCTGATAAGTTTTTTATGCTAAGGCTTTGTATTTTGATGAAGTATTAAACTAATTTTTATTTTTCTGGCTAGTTACTAACTAGACAAAATTACAAAACATTTAAAACTGATCCTACCTAGAAATTTGTTTACTGAACTAATATATTTCTGGTGGGATCAGTTGCATCAGTTTTTTGTAATCCTGGCTAGTTAATAACCAGTAACTAGCCTGAAAAATAAAAATTGATCATACCCAGAAATATATTACTTCCATAAACAAATTATTAATAAAGATAACCATTCTAATGTGGAAGAAAAAAGAAAATATTATTCCAGACAACCCTACCCCACCCAGAAATCCTTGGCCTACTGAAAGTACATAAATGGGTAATAAAATGAAAAAATGTGTTCTATAGTAAACAAAATAAAATCATCAACATACAATTCTGCCAATTTCCTTTTAAAACAATTTAATACTTACGGCATTCCGAATGCCAAAGCATAAACTCATCAAAGTTAATAGAAAGAATCAGACATATGAAATTAGTAAACAGGAGTTTGCTAATTATTTATGATATGGTCTGTTTCCTAGCATCCCCAAAGGTATAACTGGTATAAAAAATGAGGAAATAATAAAACAGGTCAAACCACTGAAAATAAACAGAGCAAGCTGGTATAGATGGTATACCAACAGAATTTCTAAAGGAGTGGTGCAATAATGGGGTTAGAGTGGAAGTACTGACAAATATTCAGTTTAATAAAAATGAAAAGATACATACCACAGAATTGGAGAAAAGCAATTATACACCCAATATATAAAGGTAAAGGCAGTATAGATAAACCTAACAGTTGTAGAGGTGCGGCTTTATTATCCATTGTGGGAAAAATTTTTACTGATATTTTGACAAGTAAATTACAAAAATGGATAGATCAATATAGTGTACTATCCGAATACCAAATGGGATTTTGTAAAGGATGAACAACAAAAACGAACAATATATTGTTTGAAAACTTTAATAGATAAATATTTAAATAACAAGAGAAGGAAATTGTACTTTGCTTTTGTAGATTTGGAAAAAGCTTTCACTCAAATTGAATTGCAATCATTGTGGTATAAGCTTGCATATAAAGGGGTCAGTGGACACATGATAGAAATTCTAAAATCTTTATGTAAGGAAAATACTTTTTGTATGAGATATGAGGAAGGGTTATTGACCAGAGAAGTAGGATGAGAAAAGGGCTTAAGACAAAGATGTAAGACAAAGATGTTAAGACAAAGTTAAGTCCAGCTCTGTTTAATTTATATATTGATGATATATTGCAAAATATAAAGGAAAACAACAATTTTATGCCAGCTATAAACAACATTCAGATTCCTGGTTTATTATTTGCAGACAACTTAGTAATTGGCTCGATTACAGTAATTGGCCTAAAAACAGCCTTGCAAGAAGTAGATAAATATTGCTCAGAATGGGCCCTTAAGGTAAATCAAGATAAAATACAAATTCTAATATGCAATGAAGTGGGAAGTTGAGTAAATATGAAAATTGGAAGAAGGGACACAAGTTTTATAAGGATTGCATTTATTTAGGTTTAAAATGGATGGAGGGGAAAATAAGAAAAGCAAAAACATTGGTATTAGCAAAAGGGAAAACATCTATGTCAATTATAAAAGGATGTATTTTTAAAATACCACAATTGGAAGTTGAATGGTTAGAAAGTATATATAATACAACAGTCGAAGCAACAATGCTCTATGGTATCAAAATTTGGGAAATGGAAAATTCTTGGGAAACTGTGGATAAAGTACACTATTTTGCAAAGAAATTCTTGGCTTACCAATTGCGGCTGTAAAAGAAGTTGCCCAAATAGAAATGGAAAGAGCTACAAGAAAAGGTTTAATTATGGAGAGAGTTTTAAAATACTGGCATAGGATTCTAAAGCTAAATGAAGATAATCTAGCAAAGCAATGTTTGATATATCAAGAATCATTTTTAACTAAGGAGTGGTTGAGTAGTTTAAAAAATATTTTAGAGAGCAGTGGATTAGGGTATATATGGAGGAAAAGAGAGACAAATGTTAAAGGTTTTTGGAAAGAGGCGAGAAGAGGTTTTGAAGATACAGAGATACCAAAACTATTTAGTAATTTAACTGGGAAGTCATCACTGCAATTTTATGTTCAGATGAAATGGGCATAGGAAAGGGAAATTTACATAGATAAAACAAACAAGGAGGAAATACAGGGTATAGCATGGGTGAGAGCAGGCATGTGGAAATTAAAAGGTGAAAGAGGAAGTTTACACAAGAGGAATGCCCAACATGTGGAGGGAAAGAAGACTTGGAACATAAGTGTTTGATTGTAAGGAAACTGAAAACTGGAGAAATGAACTCATTAAGGTAAAATTTAAAAGGCAGAATAAAATAACAAAGAGAACATTCTTGAAAGAGTACAGGAGTGTGGGTTAGTATTCATTTAAAGTTAAACAGAAGTGGAAATGGACAGTGAAGAGAGAAGAAGAAAATTCATACAAATAATAGTATATAGTTGATAAAATAATGTATAGATAGAGTAAGATAGATATTTTGGTACCTGGGGTCAGAGCCGGGTCTCCTGGAATTCCAGTACACTGTGCTGATGAACCAGGAACTGGGATCTGATGCAATTATAATATCATCTGCCGAGATGCCACCAGAATGTGATTAAACGAAGTCCAAGCTGTGATGTCCATGCACTGACTTATAATGTTCTTCTGTTTAATGAGGTGCTACAATTTCCCTATTCAATCTCAATGGCCAAGATGAGAAGGGATGTTATATTGGGATAATAGGTGTCACTTTGGGAAATTGAGCTAGGTCGACTCCTCCAGGAAGGACTAGGTGTTTCCAGACGAATGCTGAATAACTCAACCAACTCTCTTAAAAGTATAAGTATTTATTAAAGGGCTTTCTGATAAAGTTGAATGTGGATCCTCCAAACATGAAGGCTTCTCTCCTGTCTCTGAATACATTCAGGGACCTTTTATACAATTGTAATGCCCAAGGAGGGGTAATAATCACCTAATCTAGACATAAGAGTTATTTAAAACATACATTTTAAAAAAGAAATTATTTTAAAAAATATATGTGGTACTAACACAGTGAAGCCAAGTCATATGAATAAATTCATGTGATTTATAACACAAGTGAAGTAATAAAAGTGTTTAGTATGACATACATCACATGCATTTATTCATAAGAGTTATTGTTAACACTTCCCGCCATGAAGTCAATAGTCACCAGGTTCTGTCATAAGTTCTAAAAGGCTTAAAACCAAACAATACTTCATCAGCACAATAAATCAGTCTATCTATTACATGCACATGTACACTTAAAATTTAAGTGAGTGGAAAAGAGGGTTGCTTTTGTTTATACAAGTGTTTCTCTGAGGACCCTTTAGGTCACATCACCTCTGGGTGTCCAGGCAAATCACCCTAAATATTCATTACTTCTATGTCTTACTGTGTTTGGGTTTATACAATATGTTTCACTAACTAGGATATGCAGTGTGCTCTTATACAATTTCATGTTCTTATTATATTTTGTCAATGTTACAATTCCTTATAATACCATGCTTTCGTTACAAAGTCAACTCTTCATTACAAAATAGAAGTGATTGAATAGAATAGAAGTTGGTATTATGTTTATTTGGAATTTAGATGAAGGCATTAATATATATTAATTATTGTAAAAATTGTGATTGTGAGGGGTACATCTAAAATGGCCTGGGTCAGATAGTTGGAGGTCCCTTGTATAATTAAGTAAAATACAATGCAAAATATATACAAGAATACAAAAATAGAGTTGAGAATATGTTAATGGGAGAAGCCTATAAATCAGTAGAAAAGAATCCACTCAACCAATGCACAAAAACTTGAGTAAAACATTAAACGAAGTGAATACACTGTCCACTACAGAAAAAATGAAAATCACACAGAGCAACCCGGTAATACCCAGACTTTATGCACTCCCAAAAATACACAAAAATGATGAGAGCATGAGACCAATAATTAATAACATAAACTCACCCATATACCAACTAGCAAAAAAAACTGATCAACATTTTCAATTGGTTTAAATAATTCCAGAGCTTGAACATTAAAAATTCATTTGAGCTTGTTGATCAACTTTAACATAGCAAAATAAATACTGGGGATATAATGGTGTCATTCGAAGTGAAAGCCTTATTTCCAAGTATTCCAATAGAAAACTTGATGCAAAGTTTAAAAAAATGGTTAACATCTATAAACTTAAAATCAGAAGAAGTAGAAGATTTGCTGAAACTAACCGATATTTGCATCCAACAAAACTTCTTCAATTTCAATAAAAAATGTTACCAACAAGTTTCTGGCCTAGCTATGGGAAACCCTTTTCTCTGTTTCTGGCAGATTTTTTCATGAGTTCCTTCGAAGTACATATCACCAAAGCGTTCCCATTGATCTTCAAGACATGGCATAGATATGTGGACGACATATTTGCAATAATACCAAAAAAACATTCTACAGATGCATTGAAACTCCTTAACTTACAACACAAATCTATACAGTTTACCATAGAAGAAGAGAGAAATGGATGTCTCCCATTCCTTGATTTAAAAATAATAAGAAATGCAAACAGCCTTAGCTTTGGAATTCACAGGAAACAAACACACACAGAAAATTACATAAAAATGATAGCTATAACCCCATCCCACATAAATATGCAGTGTTTCACAGTTTAGCACACAGACTAATCAACATCCCATTGACTGAAACTGAGTACAAAATGGAACACCAACATATAATGAAGGCGACTATAACCAACAGTTTCAACACAGACCCAGTAACAAAAATCATCAATAAAGCTAAAAGACAAAAATCGATTAAGGAAGTTTCCACACTTAAGAACACCGAAGACAGATATAAATTCAAAAGTTTCACATACCACAACAAATTTAAGAAGATATTCGAAGAACATGGAATTATGTTAGCCCCAAAGAACAAATATAATATAAAAAATGTAGTACATTGCACAATGAAATATACCATCCCTACAGAACAAAAATCAGGAATATATGAGATTAAATGTGCAGATTGTGAGCAGAGCTACATTGGAAAATGAAAAAAATTTAGAAATTCGAAGAAAAGAACATTTTAGGAACATTAGATTGAAACAGATAGACAAATCAGCAATAGCAGCTCATTTTAGGAACAAAAATCATGAAATAAAACCAGAAATTAAATTACTGAAACAACTTCACAACCCAATAGAACTATCCACATGGGAGAGAATTTTCATTTTAAAAAATAAGAACAACTTAATGAATTTTGATTTTCCGCCGCTGGATGAACTCGGCAAGTTTCTACTAGAACCACAAGATACCATCACAGGAGCGAACGGGCGTCCATCCCCTGTTTCGAACAATGGCATTCAGTCAACAGCAGCTGATGATGGGAGGAACCTCTCCAGAAACTAGTCCAAAGTTTTAAAAAAGTAAGTGGAGTTAGTGTTAACAACTGAACACATTAATGTAGGATATAGGTCTCTTGTAGTTTGTATTTTCTAAGCATTCAAATAAATAAATAAATGAATAGTAACTAGTAATTAGCCAGCATTACCCAAGAATTAAAACTGATCCTACCCAGAAATATATTAGTTCAGTAGACAAATTTTTATAAAGAGTAACCATTCAAAATGAGGAAGAAAAAAAGATTATACTAAGACAACTCATCCACACCCAGAATCCATCATCTACCAAAAATACATAAACCTAGTGATAAAATGAGACCTGTTATAAAAATAAAAAATTCACCCAGGTATAATTTAACCAATTATCTTTTAAAAAAATGTAATACTTTACTGAAATACAAAAGCCAAAGCATAAAATTTCATCCGTATTAATAGAAAGAACTGGACATGTGGAACAAAAAAACAGGAATATGTTCTTAATTATCTAGTGAGTTAATTTGATGATCTTTGCTCCACTTACTGTTGAATTATACAAAACTAGTTTCACAGGCTTTTGCATGCATCCTCAGCTGCGAGTTGACTGTCTGATTTGTTTTGTAGTTGGCTGGACTTGGTGTAGCTCTTGTGGACATTTTATGTACTTCTGGATTGATTTGTCTTCTGTTGGGATCTTAAAGTTCATAACCTTATCCTGATATTTTTATATAAATTTTTTCCCATATTCCCAGTTCCATGGACCAATCTACGAATTTCAATAATTTTACTCCCATTTCTATATCATGTTTATCTCTCCAAAAGTGATGTGCAACCGCTGATATCTCTATCTGGTGGTACCTGATGTTTCTCCAGTGTTCCTTCAGCCTGATTCCTATGTTTCTTTTTGTTTTTCCAATATATACTTTGTTACATTCTGAACAGTTGATTTTGTATATTCCTGGTTTCTTCTCCTCCAGTATTCTATCATTATCACTAGAATTGAGCAAATTTTTTAGACTAAACTTGTTCACTGGGGACAAAGTAATCCCAAATACTCTCAAGTCTTTTTTCTAATTTTTTGGTGGCCCAAGGATGATAAGTAAATTTCATGTGGATGGTAGATTCTTTTATTGCTGTCAATGTAGTAATGTACTTTAACCTCTTCTTTTGTTTGAATTTCTTGATTTTCTTATCTACAATTTCTTAGTCATACGCATTGAATTTTGCTGTTTATATAATATGATAGTCTCTTTGCTGTATTCAAACTCATTTGTAGGTATGTTAATGAGTCTTATGTGCTAAACTATTGAGAAATGCATGTTTGTGTACTGTGGGATTGAATCCATTTGCCTTTATGTAATTCTCAGTGTGCGTTTCCTTTCTGTGTATTGCAAATTCCAAATTATTGCCTGTTCTTATAATCTTTAAGTCGAGAAAAGGAAACATATTGCCTTGTTCTGTTTCAGAAGTGAATTTAATTTCTTTATCTTGTAGGTTTAGCAATTTCAAAGCATCAACTAAGAGTTTCTTGTTGACCACTACTAAAATATCACCCACATATTTGTGCCATACTTGAAAATGTGTGGAAATGATTTGGTGATATGCTTTTCTAAACTACTCACATACAAATCAGCCAGAAAAGGTGATAATGGATTCCCCATAGCTAAACCTGCTTCTTGTTTGTGAAATTCACCATTGAACTTGAAGAAATTCTGACTAATACATACATTGGTTAGTTGGATAAACTTGGTAATAAAATAAGACCTATTGTTGACAGAAAAAATTCACCCACATACAATTTAGCCAATTGCCTGTTAAGAAAATTTAACACCTTACCAAAATACAAAAGCCAAAGTATAAAAAACTCATCAGAATTAATAGATAAAATCAGATATGTAAAATTAGAAAAGAGGGATTTGCTAATTTCTTATTATATGGTCTGTCTGTTTCCTAGCATCCCCAAGGAAAACCTAGTAAATATTGTGAAGAAATGGCTAACTTCAATAAACTTACCTGGAGAAGTCATGGATCAATATCTGAACCTTACCAGAATTTGCATACTCAAAACTACTTCACTTTCAGAGGCAATAGCTATACACAAAAGAAGGATCTAGCAATGGGAAACCCACTTTTGCCATTCTTGGCAGATATGTACATGAGTTTTTTGGAAATAAAATTAGTTGAGACTTTTCCACATATATATATAAATGTTGGTACGTTATGTGGATGATGTCTTTGCTATAGTAAATGAAAAAGGGAAAGAGAATGCAATAAAACTACTCAATCTACAGGACAGCTTTGTTAAATTCACTATGGAGTTAGAAAACAATAAAGTTCTTCCTTTCTTGGATATAAAAATTATAAGAAATGACAATAAACTGGAATTTGGCATATACAGAAAAGATACCCATACAGATAATTATATAAAAAATAACAGCCACACAGCCACAATCCAAAACAACATAAACTAGCCATAATCAACAGCCTCACATTAAGATTAACAAACTTGCCAATAACCAAGACAGAATACAAATTGGAGTACCAAAAAATCATAGATATAGCACAGAAAAATGGCTACAATAGATCTTGTCAACAAGAAAATAGAGAAATTCAGATAGAAAAAACAAATAAAGGATATTACCACACTAAAAGGCTACAAAAGAGATCATATATATAAAAAATTCACATTCCACCCATGGGCACACCAAAAATTCCAGAAAATTTTCATAGAGGCAAACATCATTTTGGCCCCAGTAAATAAATTCAATTTAAAAAAAAACACTTAAACACCAATACAAAAGACAAAATTCCACTAGGAAAGCAATCAGGCATTTATGAAATCAGTTGCAAAGACTGTCACATGAAATACATAGGCAAAACAAAAAGCAATATTACCATAAGTTTTAAGGAACACATGAGAAATGTTAAATGTAAACACATAGAAAAATCAACAGTGGCAAATCATTTTTGGCAAAAAAACCATGAATTCCAAAAGGAACCAAAACTATTAAAAGCTCTTCAAAAAACCATAGAATTAACAGTATGGGAAAATATATTTATAAACAAAAACAAAGAGTTTTTGGTTAACTTTGATCTCCCAAACAACAGCTACCTCATCAATAAGTTTGTTAAAGTCACAGAGCGTCATCTTAATACCACACTGGGAAGCGGCCAGTGGGACCAAGCTGAAGATGGAGGCAATCGCATTTGAAACATGTCCAAGTAAGTGGAACAAAATTAGTGAAATTTGAGTGATTTCGTAACAATAATTTGTCATACAAAATATTTGTTTAAAAATATTATGAGCTTAAGTTTACTCTCAAACTCTGTTAGCAATTGGGTCCCTTCCTCTCCTTGGCAGTAGATGTATTATGTCACATTGTGTGAATTGTAGTGACATTTCAAAATGCTCTTCTTGCATATTAGATGTTTCTTACACACCAAACAATATGCATCACCTCTATGTTCCTGATTGAGAAATGTTAAGAAACATTAACCCAAGGGTATTTTATGCCCCCATCCAATTTTACTTGCAAGCTGTAGAAACAAGCAATGTAGCATCAAACTTTACCCATCCCTTATTTTCTCCTGCATTGTTTTCCTTTTGTTAGAGATCATTAGCAGAGGAGTGCAGACTGTATATTCCTAGAAATCTGTGTATTCATGATTCTGTGCTGAAAGCAGTGCAGGGTATATCCCACACCATCTCCTATGTTGGCTATTACATGCCCATAGTCGTAGCATATTTCTGTAGCTCCAATAAGTGTTTTGTTCTACTTAAGAGATGCTGAGATGCCATTAGTTATAATTTTATTAGCTTGAATATAAAAATCTTTTTTTATAATTAATCATCAGTTATGAGGAGCATCAAGCTAGATTATTAGCCCTAATAAATGCTCACCTTGTAATGATGTAAAAAGAATAATTGAACCCATTTTGAATACTGACCATAATGTCTGTTTTGTCAGTTGGTTCACTAGCATCTCATTAGTGGAAGAGTTACTCAGAACTCATAAAATTATAATTGTTTGTACAATTAGGAAAAAGCAAAAGAAAATCTATCTAGAATTTCTAAAAACAAAAAAGGAGGAAGATTACAGCAGCTTATTTGCTTTCAGAGAGGGAACTTTGGTTTCATACATCCCCCAAAAAGAAAGGTGGTTCTTGCATGGCTAAAGTAGGTGTAGGCACAGTGGATCATATACTGTATCTGGAAAAAAGTAATTACTGGCCTCTCACCATATTTTATTTTATGCTGAATACCAGTGGAATAAATTCAGAAAGTTTTGCCCAGGTTAATACTGGACTCACTGAAACTAGATGGAAATATTAGACTTGTCTTACCCATAAACCTATACAGCATGAAGTAACCATAATTACACTACCAATATTCCTGATTGAGAAAATACAATTTACCAGTACAGTAGAGCCAGAAATTAATGATCAAGTTCCCTCATAGAAGAGAAGAAAGACATGTAACATATGCCCAAAATGTCAGCAGGAAAACAAAAAATTTTATCGTAAAATGCAAGCAACAGGTACATACAGATCAATGAGATCACGTACAACAATTGTATTTAAAAGTTTGCAATAACTGTTCTTGGTGTTATTGTCAAGAAAATAACATTTACAATGATATTTTATTTGAATATTAGTGAAGTGAACAGCAAGTTCCATGTGTGTGTGTCTCATAAGTTTCTGGTTCTTGTAATTTGTCAAGGTAGCGTGTTAATATAATTTACATTGTTTTAATATTTTTGTACATTCAAAGATGACTTTTATAATAAACTTACTAAAAGGTAAACATAAGCAATAAATAGGCAACACATCATTCACCTGATTCCCTTGGGAAGATACATTGCTGGGTGTGTCACCAGTGATCCTGCACCACCTCCAACATAGGAGGCACCACTCCTCCAGCCTATTCCTCCTTAACTCTGCAGTACTCTCACTAATTATTATAATTATAAAGTGATCACATGGATGAAAATGATTATTCATTATTTTATTAGTGGCTTTACTAATTTTATTTTCATTAATTGAATATATTATTTTATTTTATTTTTGGACCTACCATATCAAAACTCTTACTTCTATTTAATCTATATAGGATATTTGTAATCTTGGAGTCCAAAACCAGGAAATAATTTACCATTAGTATGACCAATCTAAGGAAATAAAAATTTGAGAATTAAGGAGTCCTTATGTAGGAGAAATGTGCATTTGAGTAATGGTAACACACAAGGACGTTGAGCTGGTTAAAATACGAAGTGATGACAAATGTAAACAGAAATAACAGGAGTTTTGGCCAGAGAGTAGAGAGTAGTATTCACTGTCACATATTACCAGAGATGATTAGTCACTGTACCAACATCACAGAGAGCTATCCTGTACTCTTTGATTGAAAGGGACATGTAGGCAAGAGATAGAATTCTTGATGCTTCCTTTGTGGAATTTTGAAATAATTTGAAGTTGACCTCAAATCTTGCAAAAATACTTCTCTTCCCCCCCCCCCCAAAAAAAAAAACTTGTCACTATCATTTTATGTCAATTACTTTTATTTTATTATTTTTTTGATGAGTTTATGCTGCTCAAAGCACAGATAAACTACATTGTGGTTGATTTGACTTATTTACAGACGTTCTTAAGCATCTAAGGTCAACAGCATCCCATTTGATTCAGGGCATGAAAAGGCCGATAATCTTGTTCGGAGGCCTCTTCTTTCAGGCTTGAGATTCTTTTATGTGCCATAAATCTCTGACATGGTACCCATGGCTTCATTTCCTTTCTGAAGTAACCATACTTAGGACTTTTAAGCCAGAAAAAAAATCCATCGACCCTGACCAGAATTAACCCTTGGTTAATGCAAGGTTCTGCAAGGTTCTTGGTTCTGCAAGGCAAGTATGGTTACCACTAGACCACCAGGACTGATGGGTCAACTACATGAATAACTAAATTCTTGTAAACCACTTCCAATGATGATTTGGCTGCAGCCACGTAATTAATTTGAAGGTTAAACAAAGCCAGGATAAAGATATAAGATCTTTTTAACTGTATTTTCTGAAATGCATTTTTTAATGTAACTAATGCACATGTCATAGAACTTATCACATTGTTGGTATTAATAAATTTTGCCTTCTTGAAATTTGTGCAGTAATGTCTCTGTTTCTCTAGGTAAAAATATTCCATTTTTCTATCACAAATTGTATAAAAAATTATATTAAGCCTAAAGAGAAGTTCAACAGCTGATTTTTGCTTTCTATTTTCTTAATGCAACTATGCATTTTTCAACTTTACTTTAAAAACAGAAGCCAGAAAAGGGAAGTCTTATCATTCGAGAAATTTTTCAACATTGCAGGGCCCTAGAATTTGTTTGTATTATACATTAGCAAAATCGCAGAACTCTTGAAGATTTGCTACTTGGATGGTATATATGTGAAAATATGAAAACATTGTACACATTATAGTTTAAATATCCACCGATAAAATGCTACTGTGCAGAGACTGAATTTTATTTCCTGCAGTTGATCTGTTGGAATTTAGTGTTTTGATATTGACAGTGTAATTATTCTATTGTTTGGCCTGAATTTGTGAAGAACTTATATAATTAAATTTGTGAAGTTTCCCCTTGAACATTGCTAAACTACATCATCCTGAAAGCATTGGAACAGTTTATTACGTGTGGTTTGCCTTCCTGTTGGGTCACTCTTTTCTGCCTGTCTAGACTTGCTATGGCAAGCTTCCATACAGAGCTGATTAGAAGTCTTGTATATCGGTTAAGAGTATGTGGTTCCAATTTTCTAAGGCCTCTTTGATTACTAGATCCCAGAAGCTGGTGGACTTGGTGAGTAATTTAGCAGCTCAGCTCGCAATACTGTATGCTCCCACAGTATATACACCGACTCTTTTCCACCTCACTGCATTCTCAGTTCTCTGATGATGATGGCAAAGCCTGGTGTCACTGAAAATTTGGAAACATCCTTTGACATAACTCAGCTGCTTGCCCAAGAACACATTGTACAAAACATACACTAAGAAAGCCCCAAGTTCTACATAATAGAATGTGTCTGTTGCTTGTTGTCATTTTATATTTATTATATAAGGAAGTTCTGTGTAGAAGAAAAGACAATATCTAACTATTAAACTACTTTGTCATACTATTTTGTTATGAATTCCTCATAAGTAATTTGTCATATTATTTTGTCAACCTTATTTTTATGGTATACCAAAGAGTGATGTTAATAAGAAATGAGAGAGGAATGGGAATCAAGAGATGGTAGTACTTTGCGGCTATTTATTTTCTGAACAAAAATGCAAAGTTTTGCTTGTTAGGCTTTACATTTGTTGTAATTTTCCAAATTTGCCCCCCCAGTTAGTAATATTAACCTCAGCATTATTTGTTTTCTTGTGATTCTACTTGGTAAGTGGTTTGAAGCCCATATACTGCAATACATGCACTATAGAGCATTGTTTTTTATCAGTATGTTGTGAAAAAATTTTATATTAACTTTCTCAGAACTATAAATTAATAAGTAACATAAATTAACCTTTTCACTAAAATTTGTTTTTAAAAATTATCATATTATTCACAAATGAATGCAGAAAACTAAAGTTGCTTTATTTCCTCATTCTGATATATGACATTATTGAGTTGAACTGCTCTAATGTGAATTAGTAAATATTTTATTTTGCAGCACAGATTTGAAATGGCAGACACTCTCATAATAGTAAGAAAGGTTTTTCCATTTAAATTAGACTGTGCCTTTGCTTTTGTTACAGGTTGGTGACATGATTTCTGTGATAGATATGCCACCGCCTGAAGAATCAGTATGGTGGCGAGGAAAAAGAGGTTTCCAGGTTGGGTTTTTCCCATGTGAGTGTGTGGCAGTGATAGGGGACAAAGTGCCACGCAATTTGCAGCTTCCTGGGCAGTTAGGTCAACCACTAACACCTGAACAGCCTAGCAAGCCAGTCCTACGCAAACATGGCAAACTTATTGCTTTTTTTCGCTCATTCATCCTCTCTCGCCCATCTCGGCGAAGGCTTAAACAATCTGGTATTCTCAAGGAGAGAGTGTTTGGGTGTGATCTTGGAGAACATCTTCTGAATTCTGGACATGAAAGTAAGTTTCATGTTTTCTTCTAAATGAAAGAAATAAAACAAAATCATAAGATTTTAAAATTGTTTCTACCGAAGTTATTCAGTTGACATTAATTTTTCAGTTTTCTATTAGACATGCCTTATCTCATAAAGTTAATTATTGCTCAAACCTTAAGTAAAATGAAAGAAGATTTTAATTTATGTGCTTTTCTGAAGAAAAGTTAATATTTCTGCTCTAGTAAATTATTCATGGAGCTTTTAATGTTCTGAAGAAAATTAATACACATATATGACAAATTATTATTACGAAATCAATCAAATTTCACTAATTTTGTCATATTATACTATATTTCACTGTGAAAATCCCAGAAAGAAAAACTACTAAATACATAGATTATTAAATATATTTTCAACATAATATTTTAAAACTTCAATGAATAAGTGAAACCTCCTCATCTATTTTTAACATTTGTTAACTTAATTCACTAATTTCACAGGAAGATGTCCATTACAAAGGAGAATTTAATTTTGAATTAATTTACTACACTGAGTACAGATTGTAAAATCCTATACCCTTTCCCCTTTCTTTCTAGCAAATGTGCCAAGAAGTTGCTTGTGGTAATTTCTATGTCTATAATAATATTCTGTCTAAGAACATAGTTGTTATGTGCAGCTTTATGCTCTTCAATGCTTATTGAATAGCAGTATTGAGCATTGATAGCATCATTTTAACAGACATCTGTTTTCAAAATATTAAAATATCAATCAAATTTGCTGATATTGTTTTATTTTTGCTTCTAAAGAAGTTTTTATGATGCATAGGGAGAGAAAAGTATAAGAAAGATTTAATTTCTATGGTCCAAGCTATTGACATGGCTCTCTGAGGAAAACCTATTTTCTGTTCCACAGAAACAAGATAATGATCTGATAAAACTTAAGAGTCATAAGTGAATTAAACAGATTCTTTCTCTCAGCACCCCCTCAGAGGCCCAAATTTTTGAGTACGGGGCGTAGCGACCCCGAGGCACCCGAGCTGCTCCTATAGGTCCGCGCTCTGCGGATTTGACTCATTTTTATTTCGCCTATTTGATTATTTTATTTGTCCTACTTCCCTGTTCTTCGTCTGAAGGGTGCCCCCGTGTTTGACACGGTAAAATGTGAGTGGGTAACGGCGTAACCCCTAGCGCTGGGTTATCATGTAGGGCAGGAGCGTATCCCCTGGTAAAGGCCAGGCCAGGGGAAGGGCCATTGCATGAGCTGTTCACTTCCTGCAGGCGATTGGGTCCCTTCGTCAGCCCACGGGAAGGTGTGACCCTGAGGTTACTTTGTTCAGGCCAGGGCCAGTAACCTAAGCCGGGGTGGTGCCTAGGAAGCAGCCTACCATCGGAGACAGTTGCAATGGTGGAGGATTATATAGCTATGGCACATGATAATAATCATTTTCAAATGAAACGAAAAAGAGTTGACGTAAAAGAAGTATCCGAGAAGTAATTTCCTCGCTACTTAGTACTCAGTCGTACCGAAGATGGCCAGTCGTTTGCTAAGGTTAACCCATTTAAGATTCAGAAGGGCATTGATGCCATAGCTGTACCCGTTAAGTCCTGTACCCGTCTACGTAACGGATCACTTTTGGTGGAGACACTTGGATTGTCCCAGAGCAACTCATTGCTCAAGGCGACGCTACTCCACGGTTATCCCGTTCGTGTTGAGAAACATAAGACAATGAATTCGTCGCGAGGAGTTGTTACCACCAATGTTCTAGACGGAATGTCCGACCCGAAAATCCAGAGATCTGGAAGAACAAGGGGTCACCTCTGTTTATCGAGTACAGGCCAGGAAAGAGGGGGAATTACAGCCGACCCGGACTCTTTTCCTCACATTTGACAGGGTCGAATTGCCACAGAGGATAAAGGCGGGCTACGAGTTGATAGAAGTGCCCCATGTATCCCGAGCCCGTTGCGATGTTTTCAGTGTCAACGTTTTGGACACACTCGCATATCCTGCAAGAGTGCCGTTTCCATCTGTGCAACCTGCGGTCAAGAAAGTCATGAAGGAGCATGTACATCGGCTCCTGTCTGCGTCAACTGCCGCGGTCATCATCCAACCTCGTCCCGCAACTGCCCTCGTTTTAGAGAGGAGCGCTGTATTCAGGATATCCGGGTAAAGGAAATACTCTCCTTTAGTGAGGTCCGGAAGCGATTTCAATCTCGCCAACCCGTTGTGCCTAAGACCGGCACGTACAGCGCAGCAGCTTCTTTTGCGGTCAAGAAGTACGATAGCAGTACGCAGACTTGCGACTTTGTATTTACATGGGTCCCTACTATGACCAGTTCTCCGAAACGCTCTAACGAGAAGCCGAAACCGATTGTTTTTAATGCTCCAGAAATTAAGTTTAAGGCGAGCTATACGACAACTGACTTTATGAAAACGTCAACTCCAGTTCAGCAGAAAAAGAGCCCTTCTCCTCCTCGGAGGTCCCGCTCCCATGACGGCAGCAAACCCGCTAGGCGGTCGCCATCGCCGCCTTTACCCACATCCAACCGATTCCAGGCGTTGGAATAGGTGGATGCTTCTCAGCGGGAGAGCTCTCCCTCTGAGGATGTGATGGAGCAGGATGTGCCTGCTCCCGGGAAACCACCAAGTCCCACGCGTTTTAAAAAAGGACGCCTGATTCGTCCTGGGCCAACCAAAAAGTAAGGTGGTAAGTTTTTAAATAATTTTATTTAATTTTAACAATGGCTAACCTTTCTTGGAATGTGCGTGGACTCCGCAGTCGAAGACCTGACCTGAAGTTACATTTACGCTCGACTGACTCTCCGCTTGTGTGTCTCCAAGAGACCCCCGTAAGGGGGGGCGCGGTCTGACCGTTGCTCTTCGGATGCTCCAGGTGCTGGCTCTGCGGACCCTGAGTGCCCGTTGTACCTCTGACGTTACTAGAGGGAGCCGGGCCGGACTTGATTCGAGCCCTTCCCGGAAGGGAGTTGTCCGGATTAGGTTGGACTCGGCGTGGCAGTGGACCCGTCACTCACGGGCAATTGAGGACCTAAGATGGGGTGACTCACCTCTGAAATACGAGTAGGTCTAAGGTAGTATGACTTATCCACCAGTGAGAATCTGGAAGCTAAGGGAACTTAGCGCGCCTGGGCGACGCAATCGTGTGCAGCAGAAAGGCGGGTCGGTTTAGACTCTAGGTGCCGTCCTAATGCAAAAAACCACTGGGTAGCACAGACCTCTGTGTTGTACCCCTGGACCCAGGGCTTAGTAGTACCCGAATCAACCTGTCTCCAAGAGACCAAACTTCGCCCACAAGATTCTTTTACTTTACGTGGTTACTCTTCGGTGAGATTTGATCTCCCTCCCGAAGATGGCACTCCCGCTCACGGCGGGGTTTTAATTTTAATTCGACATGACGTGTACGGTACTTCATTACAGCTCCAGATTCCTTTACAAGCAGCTGCAGCTACCGTTAATTTCCTGGCCCGAGCTTTTCAATCGGCAGCATTTACCTGCCTCCGTCTGGTACAGTCACCACAGCTGATTCTTGATCATCTTTTTTCACAGCTACCACCCCCTGTCCTTCTTTTGGGGGATTTCAATGCGCACCATCCCCTATGGGGTTCCACCGCAGAGCGTGCAAAGGGTAGCCTTTTAGCCGACTTTTTGTTTCGTCACAATCTTGTACTGCTCAATACTGTTGAACCTACTTTTCTTTCTGACAGCACTCACAGTTTTTCACACTTGGACTTATCCATTTGTTCAACCTCACTCTCTGTACATTTTACTTGGAATGTCACCTTTGATTCATTTTCTAGTGACCACTTTCCGTGTCAGATACACTTACTTTCATCAAACGCACATTCCCAGCTCGGGCCGAAATGGCTTATTGCAAAGGCGAATTGGCCTCTCTATAGATCTTTGGTCGTATTTTCGGGGTTGGATTTTCCATCCATCGACGCTGTGATCGAGCACCTCGAAACGGTTATACTTCATGCCGCAGAACAGGCTATTACCCGGTCGTCTTGCCACCCCAGACGCTTACCGGTTCCCTGGTGGACCGATGAATGCCGAGATGCACTGCGTGCGCGTCGAGGTGCTCTACGGGTTTTTCGTCGCCACCCTACTTCCGAAAATATGGTTCGCTACAAACAACTGCGCTCCAAATGCCGTCGAGTGATTAAGGATAGCAAAAAGGCTTCTTGGATTGCTTTTATCTCTTCTTTTAACCGCACTACGCCTTCGTCTGTAGTTTGGAAACGACTGCGCCGCGTTGCGGGCAAACCTAGGTTAACGCATATACCCGGTCTTCGGTTATCTAATCGAGTTCTTACTACTCCGATTGAAGTAGCCAATATTTTAGGACGCACTTTCGCTGATGTTTCGAACTCGGCCAACTACCCTGCTGCTTTTCGGACAATTAAAGAGCAGGTCGAGTCGAAGGGCTTCTGTTTATCCTCCGACCAGCAGGAGTGCTATAATGTCCCATTTTCCTTCAGGGAACTGGAGCACGCCCTTATGAACTCTAGACACTGCGCACCAGGGCCGGATGTCATTCTTGTTGCTATGTTGCAGCATTTATCGGCGGAAGGTAAGGCTTTTTTATTACAGACTTTTAATTTTATTTGGTGTAATGGCACATTTCCTAGCGCTTGGCGAGTGGCCACCGTCATTCCTATACCTAAGCCTGGAAAGGACCCACATCTTCCTTCCAGTTACCGTCCGATTTCCCTCACCAGCTGCGTCTGCAAGGTGATGGAACGCATGATAAACGGGCGGCTCATGTGGTGGTTAGAGTCGAGGCATTTACTGACGAACGCTCAGTGCGGTTTTCGGCGTCATCGCTCCTCAGTCGACCATCTTGTGTCTCTTAACTATTTTGGACGGATTTGCGAGAAGGTGCCAAACTGTTGCTGTCTTTTTTGATTTGGAGAGGGCTTACGATACCTGTTGGAGAGGCGGTATCCTTCGTACGCTTCATGAATGGCGTATATGTGGTCGGATGTCCGTTTTTATTCGGGACTTTATGAGAGACCGGGTTTTTAATGTTCGCGTGGGATCAGTTTTATCATCTAGTTTTATTCAAGAGAACGGTGTATCTCAGGGCTCGGTACTTAGCTGCACACTGTTTGCCATTGCTATTAACTCTATCACTGAGTGTTTTCCGCCAGGAATACAATCGTCGTTGTTCGTTGACGATTTTGCCATCTTTCTTTCCTCTCGGAGAACCTGTCTCTTGGAACGCCGCCTCCAATGCTGTCTCGACCGCCTTTACGCTTGGAGTGTGAATCACGGGTTCCGTTTCTCCGCAGAGAAGACCGTCTGCATGAACTTCTGGCGCTATAAGGAGTATCCATCTCCGTCTCTCCATCTTGGCCCAGATGCTCTTGCTTTCTCAGACGAAGTTCGATTCCTTGGCTTAATATATGATAGGAAAGTGTGCTGGTCATCGCATATAGCACAACTCAGAGGCAAGTGTGAGCCTTCTCTTTGTATTTTACGTATTTTTAATGGCACATCTTGGGGAGCTGACCGGAATGTTCTGTTACGTTTTTATCGATCTCTCATTCGGTCAAAACTGCATTATGGCTGTGTTGTTTATGGCTCAGTGCGACCTTCTGTTCTTTGTCGCCTAAACCCGATTCATCACCGGGGTATCCGTGTTGCCATTGGAGCATTCCCAACCAGTCCTCTGTTAAGTTTATGTGCGGAGTCTGGAGAACCTCCGTTGTTTTATCTTAGGGATGTTTTACTTTCTGCTTACGGTTGTCGCTTAGCTGCGCAACGTGGTCATCCCACGAATGAGCCGTTTTTAATGTGTGTTTCGATGGTTTTTATGCTGCTTGGTCTTTTACTCCCAAGCCTGCTGGCTTTCGTTTTCGGGAGCTGCTAAGGACCTTGGACTTGGGAGTTACCTGCTTTTTTCTTAACCGGGGAAACTACTTCTCCCCCTTGGCTTTCAGCAGAGGCCCCCGTTCATCTTGGGCTTACGTACTGCCCTAAGTCTTCGACCGCAGCACATATTATTCGTTGTTCTTTTAGTGAGATCAAATTTTCTTTTAATGGTTGTAATTTTATATATACCGATGGCTCGAAATCTGACGCAGAGTAGGATGTGCTTTTGTTTTTAATGGAGCAAGTTTTACATATGGTCTTAACGTTTCGACATGCATTTTTATGGCGGAGCTTTATGCTATTTATCGGGCGATTTTATTTATTTATTTCTGATCAGGGGCTGGGGAACAGTGTTACATGTTCCGACTTCTTTGAGTGCCATTTTAAGTTTTAAAAATCTGTACAACCACCACCCTCTTGTACTGAAGATCCAGGATCTAGTGTCCACTCTTTTCGACGCTGGCGTCAGGGTGACAGTACTATGGGTACCTGGACATGTGGGACTTCCGGGTAATGAGGCCGCAGATGTCGCAACTAAATCCGCTCTTTTAGACCCTGCTGAATACGAGCAACGTTTTTATTTCGGGGATTTTATACATTCTTTACGTAGAGCCATTCTTTCGCGCTGGCGCGAGGAGTGGGAATTATTCCCAACTAATAAGCTCCGTGAATGTAAATCCGCCCCTTTTAACTGGTCGACTTCTACTCGCGCAGTTCGTCGCGAAGAAGTCATTTTAGCACGCTTGAAAATTGGGTATTGCCTTTTTTAGTCACCGACACATTTTTAATGGACAACCGGCTCCAGCTTGCCCTCACTGTGACCACCCCTTTACAGTGCGTCACATTTTACTCGATTGCCATCATCTAGCAATTTTTAGACATTCCCTGGCTTTTCCCTCCTCTATTGAGGAGTTACTTGCAGATGATATGGCTGCTGTTGAGCGAGTGCTCCGTTTTATTCGTGTTTCTGGTTTTGGAGCAAGGTGTGAGGGTTTTACCTTTTATTCATGACGGCAATTTTGAACTATTGTAGGACTGTTGAGTTTTCAGATCTTGATGATATGTTTTACTGATAGTCTTTTGTTTGTTGTTGACCATTTTACCCCTGTTATTTGTTTTGAGGTTTTATTGTAACAATTTTATACCTTTTTGAGACTGATCTGTTTTTGGCTCTTGAGGCTGTGTTTTAGAACCAGCTTTTTTGTTGTTTGTTTTTGGGGTTTGGTTTATGCATTGTCAGACCATTTTATGGCTGCTTTTTCATAGTCAGTCTCTTGTTAATTGTTACCGTTTTACTCCTGTTATTTGTTTTGGGGTTTTCGTTGTTACAATTATTGAATATTATAAGACTGTTGTGTTATCAGCCCTAGCTGCTGTGTTTTATTACCAGTCCTATATGTTGTTGACTATTTTACCCTTGTTCTTTGTTATAGGGTTTGTTTTATAGCCCAAAGTGCTAAATTTGATGATGTTAAACACTGACATTGTGTATATTATTTATTTTTTATAATTGGTGCGGTTTTTAGTGTGTTTGGGCGCTAATGACCCTAGCTGTTTTGCACCCCTTAAACTATAATCATCATCGCTCAGCACTGGACCTTTATAAAGAAAGTAGGGAAAAATTTGCCCACAGTTTTTCCAAATGCAAAGTAATTTAATTTTGAGGTATTGTGATATATTACCCAATCAGGTTTGTGCAATGTTGCCAAACTGTGCTGTAATCTATTTATAATGAAGTCCTAAACTACAAATTTTTGTGCACTACCTCCTTAACATAATGCACCAAATTAGGCTTCTAGTGACAGAAGTGAGGCACATTTAAAACCTTCTATTCAAAAGTCAACTTGCTTACAGGTGCAAACTCCCCTGCCATCGCCAGCATCTGGTGCCATGAACCCATTGAGCTACAACACTTCACCTTTACAAAATTGAATATTTCAAATAAAGTAAATTAATTCTGTACTCACCCTTCTTACAGATGATGGAAATGTTGCCTATTTTGTTTGACACAATCTAAATCTTCTTAAGAAACTACCATTTTCACTGATCAGCCTTTCTACACTAATTTTTTTTTTAAATTTATTTATTTATGGACACTCTTTAACATCTTGGGTCATCAGCATACCATTCAATTCAGGGCGTGAAATGGTCGACAATTTTGCTCACAGGCCTCTTTATTCAGGTTTGAGGTTCTTTTTCTTGCCATATGGCAAGATGGCCAGGATTGAACCCATGATCTTGGGTTTAGGAGGCAAGTATGGTTACCACTACACCACCAGGACCAACTTCTGCACTAATGGACCTGATTTTTTGGGGTGGTTGTGCTGGTAAGTGGTTAACCTGCTAATGGGAGGTTTAAGTGTCCCTTACTTATTACTTATCAGGCTTGTGTAATAGAAAGCAAAAATAAATGTCAGTTGGGCAAGATTCCACCAAAAAGTGTGGAATTAAGGTACTATGGGACACGGCCCTCTTATTGCCCGGTTACTATACGGAAATGACAGCAGCTTGAAGAAAGTCATTTATTTGGGAGAATAAATAATAAAAATAATCATAATTCATATAACTCAATTATTTTAAACAACATTTTAAAAATATCTAGCAGAAAATTTTAAATTTTTGAATTAACAAATAAATATAAGAAAGATATTTGGCTAACAAAATTAAAACCTAGCTCTTACAATGCATATTACTATTAAAAAGTCAATCCAAAATTAATGAGCTTGATATTAATGCTATTGAAATGGTGAATGAGGTAAACATGCTTAGCTTCTAATCATTGTAATAATAATCCAATAATAGTTGTTTTAGTTCAAATAAGTGGGGGATTGCATATAGCAGTAACACTTTTAAAACTGAAAAATGTAGAAATGTTCATTAAGGAAGAAATAGAATTATTACAGATAGACTAAAGATTCTGCATTAAACATGCAGAAAAACAGCAATAAGTTGCCTTCATGAAAGAAATAGAACATAATGAAACTATAAAAACAATCATTGTAAATTTACAAGAATCTGATTATGAGGACAGTGATGAACAGCATATCTACATAGATAACCTACAATAATGAGCCTCTAGAGTACCACTGCATTAAATTAACAAGCTAGTTTTAAAATGTAATTTTGTATTTCTAGTTGGAATATACATATTATAGCTTTCTTGTGGCACAGATATAATAATAATAATAATAATAATAATAATAATAATAATAATAATAATAATAATAATAATAATTGTAATCACATCCTTAATTATATAAAGATCACATAAAATGAAAATTTGTTAATTTAGCTTCAAATTGTGCTGGTTTTCTTCCCTGATCTTTCCTCTCCTACAGTATAAATACTAGCAATGCTTTCTTAATTGTTGAAGAAGCATTGTTTATTCATAGTGTCTGGAGTGGATGGACAGACAGACTTTATTGACCTTGTAATCAATGGTTACACATGATGTAGAACATGTCAGCGGTAAAAATGAACTACAAGCTATTTACAGTTATGTGTGCATGGGTGGGTGTGTGGGTGGTTCATTTATACATACACATGCAAGCCCTCATTCCAGTTAGTCCCATTTCAAGTATTTAAAACAGTGATGAAGCAGGAAATCCATCAGTGCTGTTTCAAATTTTGTGTTGTTTTTAGTTAATTTGGTAATTTATAGTATAATTTGAACTTCATATGCATTGCACTGTTTTTAAAAGCTCTTGTGTTACTTCAGATGGAGTGTATATCTATTTTTTGTCTTGTGTTATGATTGATTGCTGCATAATTTATTTTTAAACTGTTTCAGGGATCATATTTTAATAATGTTATAATGTCTCGTATATATTATACACATAAAAAAGAGGAAGGATTTTAAGGTTTTTAAATAGTGGTTTGCAGGAAGTTCTTGAACTTGCCTCAATCACTATTTATAGTAGTTTTTTCTGGGTTATGAGTAACAGTTTGCAGGGTGGAGAGTTACCCCATGCACTTATACCATATTTCATGATCAGTATGGAGTGTGCACATGCAAAATGTGCTATATTAGAATAGAATGTAGAGTAGAGTATTTATGTAACAAATCCATACACAATTTTTAAATCATTCACATTTTGGTTGCATTTGTTTGTACATAACTATAAATATATACCATTCTAGAATTATCTTGAATATTATTAAATAATTTAGCAAATTTAAATCCTATACTTCACTACCCTATGTTGCTGTATTTCATGGGACCAGATATACCCAAACACTGTGGCTACCGAGCAATAGGCCCTTCCTACTATTTGAATCTAACCCCTCACACTCTACACTTTCCTAGTTGCCTTGCTTACTAATTTTTTTTTTCAATCGTTTTGCTCTCGTTTTATCTAAATAAATGCCAATTTCAAATATGACTTTTCTTGATTTAACATTCAACATCCTTTTTCCTGTAATTTCTTTTCATAGATTGGACCATCTCTGCATTCCTAGCTTCTCCCTACGAAACCTAGTTTCTTTGCATTATAATAATGTATACCAATTATTGACTTTCTGGCTACATAATGGACATTTATCCACTTTCTCTTTACTCTTAAACACTGCAATTTCACAACCTCTGTTCTCACCAATGAAAAGCCTTCTCTTGCTGCTTCATCACATATTTCAACATAATTTTCCCTGTTTCAAACTCCTTTCACATCTCTGTATACTACACTCAATGACATTTTGAAATTAAAACTACAAATATTACTTCCCTTTCAATGTCTTCAATTCTTAACCTCACTTCCTTCCAGAAACGCCTTCCTAATGTTCCTCTAGCTCTCCACACGTCTTCAAAACCAATTTTTTCTAGACTGTCCTTTACCTTGTTAAGCCAAATAGCATCTTGATTAAGCCATTGCTGACTTACCACTCACTGATACAGAACACTGTTCATCTGAATTTCTAATTCAAACCGGTATTTCAGTATTCTTTCCATAACTTTCCTTTACTACCTATTCTTCCTAGTTCTACTTTAGCAATGCCATTTGGCGAGGCTCTTGGTAAGCCCAATATTTGTTTGCAGAAGTTTCTTGTATATCAAATTCACATTAGCCCAACCTTCTTTCAAACCCCAAATCTCTACTCCATAGAGCATTTTGGCCTCCACCACTGTCCCATATATTCTCTTCAACCAATTTACTTGCATTCCTGGTATTTTATCTAAATATGCCATTATATAGCTTCCCTTTAGCTAGTATCATCTTCTTATGATCACTCCATTCACCCTTAACTTAATCTTACTGCTAAGTAATCAAATTTGTTAACCACCTTAGTCTCTCTTTCTTGCCAACACCATTTCTCATCTTTCTTTAACTTGTTGCCCTTTTTAAAACCAAATATTTTTATTTGCTTAGATTAATATGCAAACTCCACTAGTTGCAAAAATTATCTATTGCTTCAATTTATTTAATTAATCCCACATTGGAGAGTGATCCTGAAACAAGATCATCCATAAATAACAAACCAGGTATTCCATTATTGTTAATTATTTGAACATGCCTATTTATTGCATTAATTTCCTCTTAAGATATCATCAATGGACATTTTGAATAGTACAGAACTTAATACACAGCCTTGCCATAACCCTATATTGTGTGGAATAACTTGAGTTATTTTGCGACTTGACATTTTTATATAAAACTCATTATCAGTATATATTCTTTGTAATATTTTTATGAACCTATTATTCATTCCCTTTTTACTCAGTTTTACCTATAATGCTTCCCAGTTTATTGTGTCATAAGCTTTTTCAAAATCCACAAATAACATAAAAGTTTCCCCTCTTTGTTTGTTGCTAAATACTTATTTACCAATGGTGTATAACAAAGATGTTATCAATCATTATCTTATTCTTCCTAAACCCTGACTAAAATTTTGATAACTTATTCTCTTCTTCTGCCCACATTTGCACTCTTTCTGCTAAGACCCCTGTGTATAACTTACCTAGATAACAAGCTAATTCCCCAGTAATTAGAGGGGATGTTCATGCCTCCCTTATTCTTAAATATTGGCATCACTATTGCTGTTCTCAAACTTCCTTTAAAAATGGAATTTAATATCCTAACTAATAAACACAAACTCTTCTCATCCTCCAGAACTCCCCTGGTATTCCATAGGCTCCACTTACTTTATTCCTTTTTAGTCTACTAATTTGTTCTCATACTATCTGCCTATCTAATTGCTAAATAAAATATGCATTTTCCATTACCCATAAATTCTGGCTATTGAGGTGCTCTACTCTTAAAAGATTTTGGAAATAGCTTATCCAATCTTCCGCTCTTTTGTTTTTTTCTCTTATACCCTTGTTCATTCCCTTAGCTACAGTACAAATTGTTTTCATATGTTTAACTCTTGTTGCCTCATATAATTTCCGGCTCATCTTTCCTTGCCTGTTTCTTCTTTACTTCCATAAGACATTTTTATCCCCACCTTTCAATCATAAAATTATCCCTTTCCTCCTGGTCACCCATTTGCCTCCATTTTCTCAACTCCCTTAGAACTCTTCTCTTTGCCTCCCTACGCTTATCATACCATCCCTTTTTCTTATTGATTGAATATTCTTTACCTCTCATTTTTGCTCCTGCCCTATTTCAATATCTCCTCTAAAACTCCTTAATTCCCTAAGCAGTTCCTCTACCCCTATTACTACCCTTAAAGTTCCTGTCTGCAATCTTAATTCCTCCAGAAATGCTACTGATTCCTCCTACATCCATTTTTGAATTTCAATTGTTCTTGTTTAGAGACTTTTTGTTCCCCCTATTATGTGCTTTGAAATTTAGCCCTTATTGGGAAAAGATTACTTGAAAAAATAACATTTAACACTTAAAAATTGACAAGACAAGAATCTAAATCCTTTGAATATAACATAATGTCTATAACACTGGCCATGTTTGTTCACAAATGTAAATTCTTCCATATCATCTTTCCCTTTTACCCCATTACACATCACTAAATTAATTTCTTTGCAAAACCATAACAATTTCTTACCTTGTCTATTCAAAATTTTGTCTTTACACATTCTTCTTTCTGTTTCATTTTGCCTTCCTATTAACCCACATTCAGTTTATATTAATTTTATTTGACTTTCTCCTATCTCTTGCATTAAATTTGCCTTTTTATAAACCCTTTATACATATGGTTGTTTAATAACCCTTTAATATCTTGACCTAACTTATTAAATAAGCTTGGATTATAAAACTTAGAGGAAATTGGGGGATGGGCTATATACTGTTGCCACACACACTTTCAATTCACATCCACTCAGAATACATCACAGCACTGAATTACCACCTAGCCCTCTACACATTTTCACTTTAACTTTCAAGCCTTTTCTCACAAACCTAAACCCCCTACACTCAACCTTTGCCTTTTCTTTTTACACCACACTTCCCATAAAAATAAAATTTGCTCACTTCAACAAGAATATCTTTTACCAGCCATGTCTCTGCCACACCTATCATATCCACTATATTTAGAAATTCAGATATTTCCCCTTTTCTCATTTTTTTAAATAAACCTTTCACATTCCAGAATATAACCGCAATTTCCTAGCCTATACAGACCCCTTTCTCTCGAAACTAAATTGCTGTAGCCTGACTCTATTCTTGTCAGTCTATCTGTTGCCTGCCTCTCCCCCTCATCATCCTGTACTTGCAAGATGCTTCCTCCATACTTGCCTCCTATACCCAAGATCGCGGGTTCGAACGCGGCCAGGACCGATGGATTTTTTCGGGCGTAAAAATCCTAGGTATGGCTTCCTTCGGAAGGGAAGTAAAGCCGTGGGTCCCGTGTCGTACATTTACGGCACGAAAAAGAACCTCAAGCCTGAAAGAGAGGCCTCTGAGCAAAATTTGTCGGCCGTTTCACGCCCTGATTTGAATGGAACGCTGATGACTTGAGATGTTAAAAGAGCGTCCATAAATAAATAAATCCCCCCCAAAAAAACGATGCTTCCTTCAGATGTTGATATATGCCAAGTCCAGTATCTGTCCAAACATCTAGGCCTGAAGCTGCACCTCGAGCCATTCTTTGGGCCTTCTTCATCAGCTGTTTCTTGGGTACAATTGCTTGCTTGGTGATGAATGCCACTCTCCTCCCCGGCCTCCATTCCTCAACAGCTGCTTCTCTAGTCTTCTCCATCCTGTTTTGCTGGCTTCAAGTTGTATTCCACTTGCCTCCCCTCTTTGCTTCTCCTGATCCTCTCCCTGTCGTATCGTCTTACCTCAGCTAATCCTCCAACACTGTTTTACTGGTGATGCCAAACTTTCATCTCCCCTCCTCATCTGGTCATCTCCGCAACCTCTCCTCCTCTCCACTTCTTCCCCAAGGTCAGTTGTGTTGCAAGTATTATTCAACATGCGCTTTGAATTTAACTGAAGAATATCTTTTTTCCTGTTGTTAATCCACAATTCCATACCTTGAACATTAGGTCTCTCTCTCCCCAAGCCTTTGCATTTTTCATTTCTCAAAACAGAATATATCTTATTTCTCTTTCTCTCTTCCCATAATCTTGCTCAATAAATATTCTTGTCCCTTTTAACTTTGTTTGGTAAGATTGCCCATTTTATTTTCATCGTAACAAGCTTGACAATGATTGGTCTGGGTTCAAACCTTTTCTGCCCACTCTTAAAACATAAATTATTTCCCAATGACCAAGCTAGCCCTGATTTGTCCTTGAATATCTCTTCAATTATTTCCCATACTTGTTTGTCTTTTTTTTTTAACTCCAAATATTATAACGTTAATTTTTTTTTCTGTTTTCTTTCCTTTTTCCAAGTATGATATTCTCCTATTATATTCTTCTAATTCTCTACTTACTACACCTTTGAATTTTGCCAATAATGACTGCATTTCCTTGAATTTTCCTTTTATTTTTTCATCAGTTCTCATTTCCATCCCATTTAAATTTGCCATATCTTCAGAAATGTACCTCAACATTCCCATGATTTGTTCCATTTCCAGCCCAGCATTAAGTTCCATTCCTGCAATTATAAGTACCACAATTATCACCATCACTATCACTGACACATACTACGACATTGTGGCCCTCTGCTTGTGCATACTTCCACTGCCCTAGGTAAATACAAAAATGCCAAATAGGCCATTTCTGACTCTATACACTGAATTCCCATTCCTTAACTCTAACCAGCAAGAGTATGTGCATGTCCATCTCCAACCACCTGTCATCAGCAACTCCCTGCTATTCAAAGAGTTGCTGTATTTACTTTTTGTACAAGTTATCTATAAGTTCAAACAAATAACATTTAATTAAGTATCTGTACATGTACGTCCCATTTTAAATTATTTTCCATCATAATGCATAGGAATTTTATGTTGTTAGTGCTTTGAATATTTTTATTTATAATTGTTTTAAGTAATTATTGGTTCCTCATAATTGTTTTGTTTGTGATGAAAGTGGAGAATTTTTTCAGCTGTATTAACTATTTGTTTATTCCCATTAAATCACATTAAAGATTCATGTTAATTTATATAGGACAATTTTTTGAGTTTCCTTCCCAGAACTCTCTGCTAAAATGGTTGTATCATCGGTATACTGAATTGCTGTCATTTGAGGTATTTTAAATGTTAGGTTCTTTACAAATAAGAAAATTGGTCCTAGTATTGCCCCTGTGGACTCCAGCAATGATATTTCCTTTTATCAAATGACAATATTTTATTTTGCCATGCTTCATATGCTTTATCTCTATTATATGTGCTCCATACCACAGTTTTAGGTATGATTTGATTCAATATAGGGCTTTTATTCCTGAGTTTTCTACTTTTGTGAAGAGTAATTCATGGTCCAACATGTAAAAGGCCTTAGATAGGTGAAAAAATACCCTCATATATTCTTTTTTGGTCTCGCACCTCATATATTCTTTTTTGGTCTCGCACATTTAGGGTATGATTCATTAAGTGGAGCATTGCGGTTTTTGTTGATTTTTTTTTTTTCTGAATCCTTGTTGGTTGTCAGTGATTAGCTTTTTGCATTCTATAAATCTTAATAATCTATTATAGAAGATCTTTTAGATTACGTTGCACACTCCAGATAGTAGAGAGTTTGGTCTGTAATTGTTCAAGGCTGTTTTGTCTGCTTTCTTAAAGAGTTTCACTTTTGCTATTTAAGAGACTAAGGAAAGGCTGCTTGCTCCAGTCAGTAATCGCATATATCTGTGAGAGGGAGTACTAAGCCTGAAGCACATTTTTTTTAATAAGTCTGGGATGCTATCTATTCCTGAGGAGTATTTTTAATGCTGGTTAGTATGGTTTGGACATCTCTCTGGTCATTTGGGTATAGATACACTGGCTGTGTGAATATTGATTATTTGTATGTGTTTGCGCACATTATCTTCTGCCATATGTTTACAAAATGATTGTTAAATGTGTTTGCAACTAGTTTAGAATCTATGATTTTATTCCTTTTTATTGTTAACTCTAAGCTAGCTGTACTTTCATTTGTGGTTTTCTTGTTTTTAACAATATTCCAAATTGCTTTCATTTTATTTGGGGCTGATTGTATATATCTGTCAATGCACATTTGTTTAGCTTGTTTTATGACCTGGTTTCCTATTGATTTATATTTGTGGAAATAGATATGGAATAATGGCATAGTTTGTTTTTATGATTGCATATATTGTCTGTTTTTATCACAGAAAACCCTTATGCCTTTTGTTATCTAACAAGCCTTTATTTTAAAAATGGATTCCATGATTCTTTACAGTAGAAAAGCTATGTTAAAATAAAACTTAAGTGATTCGTGGAAGCTATTGAATTTCATATTTAAGTTACTGTTAGAGTAGACTCCTTCCCCAGTTTCATTTTTTAATAGAATTAGGAAAAGTTCAATGTTACTATCATCAAAGACTCTTACTGTTGTAGTCATTTTAGTTTCTGGTGTGGGTGCTTGTATTACTGAAAGCGTTGATATCTGAACAGAGTACCTTTTCAAGCATATCTAGAAATGAGATGATGTTGCCAACTGGGGATCTATGTATACAAATTATTGTTAAATTGGGAGCTTCTAATTAAGAAACTGATTTCAGTATCCTTTTCCTGTGAGAAGGATTGTAATTGCTTTAGGGATTTCTATTTTAAATGGTTTTTTACATAGATACAACTTCCTCCACACTTATATAATGTTCTGCAGAAACTTCCTGGAAGTTTATAGTTTGGGATGTTAATATTTTGTAGTGAACCATGTTGGTTAAGGATTGGACATTATTATGGAGTAGTTTGAAGTATGCTAAACTTACTATGGCATTTCTGCTTCCTCACTTAACCTCGTGTGTACATTTCTTGTAGAAAGAATTACAGTGAGCTATGAGATTAGATATGTCTTTTGTTACTTCTGCTCTTTTTGTAGTTTGCTATCACCATCCTTCTAGGGAATTAGTTTACCAGGCTCATACTTAATTGAGTTACCTAGGAGATAAGACCTTTTGAGGTTTAGGTGTGAGTCATCTCTTCCTATGCAAATGTTGTCCAGTTTCTTATCCATGTCAATAAATATACTTTAATGCACCAAAGTATGTTTTCATACACAGCATTTAAGTTGTTTCATCTTTTGTTAATGCTGTTTATTGCTACAATGGCCTATAGAAACCGTGTTTTGGTCACCCTTACTAAATTATATATTTTACCCATCACTTCATCTGGATTATTTGAATTTTTTAGGTTGTTTGTTCCCACATGCAATACTACAGTTTTCACCTTTCTGTGTGTGTTCTCCAGCACTTTGATCATTCACCTTTCTGCACAATTGTTCAGCATTTATGACTCTACAAACACATTAACCAAAGAACCCTTTACTTTTGTATACTTAACTATAGAGTCCTCCATCACTAGAATTTCTGCATCGCTACTTATAACTTATTGCTGGATTCTTGGAGGTTGCCACGTGTATCTTGAAATTGCTTTTTTGATGCTTATTGTTTGTTTCTGTTTCTCTGGTATTTGTTGCATCAAATCTGTTTTTTGTTTAATGGTATGATGCATTGTAGGTTCTGGGGTTTATTTTCTTGATTTTGTGCTGTTGACTAGCATCCAGTTGCTGTTCATTGGCAACAATCTGTTGATGTCTGTTATTTCCTCTATTTGAAGTTTCAAGTCACTGCTTTCTTGCTTTAGGGCTCTGATCTCTTGCAGGGCACTTTTTAAATCCTTGTTCAGGATATTGATCACAGTTTGTAGTGATGCAATCACTTCAGTTCCATGTATTGAGGAAATCCCATCCAGCAAATTGTTCCAAAGTTGATATTGGCATTTCTCTGACATGGAATTTATTAACGTATTGCTATTGTTTACTCTGCTTCCACTACCATTTACTGTCTTGTTACTTGTTTCATTCCTGTTGTTTTTGTAGTTTTACCACTGTATTAGATAAATGTTGTGCTTTGCTGCGCTTCACTATATCACTAGCCGCCATTTTATTAATCTGCTCATTAAGGTTTTCTTTTTAGTTCCTATGGTGCTCAAATGTTGTGCAGAATTTATTGAAACACATGGTATAGTGGATGGTATCTACAGGCTCTCAGGAGTAACGTCAAATATTCAGAAACTGAGGTAAGTTGGAAAACTGCTCAATTTAAATACTTTTTAAGGTCAGGGAAAACCCAGTGGCTATCACTCATCATAGCATATAATGCAGATGCTGTAAAGAAACAAGTTTAAAATTTCATGTAAGGCACATTTAGACACCTATCATAAATTAGTTTGGTGTAGAGGATAGATAAATCATGACACTTCCTGCTGTTTGTCATTTAGAACAATTTTTAACAGTGAAGTTATTTTAAATTATTAATGGCTGGGCTTTTTATATTGGAATTTAGCAGTGCAGTTCCAGTGTAAAAGATACAACCAAGTGTCATAACCATATTTCCTAGGTAATAGGTTAGTGAACATTTGGTCATTTAAAGTGCATTTGAAATTAGTATGTTGTTTGCAGATTAAAATTTATAAAATGTTATAGAAATGCACTCATAGAAAATCAATGCTAATGAGTTGAATAAATCCTTAGTATTGTGGAGAGAGATAATAAAGAACAGTTAACTTTAAATGATAGCATGTGAATATTCTCAGAATGAAGGAAGTATGTAATTGTAAAATTAAAAGAAGTGAAGTTGTTAAATATACAACTGACTCATTTGTGTAAGGAAGTATGTTTGTTTAAAAAGGCTGTTGGTGACTGGGTGTGAGACACACTATGCCATATGCCAAAGCAGAGCTTTAAAAATCTGAGTTATTACTGAAAAGCAAATTAAATAGTTGTACAGTGCTTTCAAATACACATTCAGTTATGTGAATGCAGCCCTTGTGTCACCCAATTCAGATATACATGTGTAACCTTTCAGTTCAAGTGCATAGATCTCATGCAAATTGCAATTACAGTAACCACCTACCTTTGTCATAAATTATACTGAAAATAATATCCTTGTGCCACCACACATCTCTCACACCAATTAAAGTTTGCATTCACATGTAAGATCTGGCGGATGATGTTGGCCATAATCCCTTACTCTCAATTAAAATTAATGAGAGATCAGCTGTATGTGCTGTAGTTCAGTCTTATTGAAAAAGTGTATGTTTACATTCATTGTCCAATAATTCTCGAAGAATGGTATGATAATGTTATCCATGTTTCTGTGCATTCATATTATTTTTAATAAAATATAGGTCCTATAATTCTATAAAAATTCAGTGTACACCGTACACCAAATTTTTATTATGCAGTGGCATTTTGTTTAGAAGATGGAGTTTTTCTGAGTCTGTTGTTTATGTTGCTACATATTCATTTAAATGATCCATTAAAAAAATTAAATTATTTTCAATAGAATCATCCAGAACATTATCCAAAACCCAGCTGCAGAAATTTACTCTGCATACATTATCACATAGCTGCAATTTCTGAACAACAGTTATCATATATAGTTTTAATTTTAAAAGTTTGGTGGCATTCTAAGTCAAGGTTTATGAAATTACTTATTTCTGTGCAAGCTTTTTCAAAGATTCCTTTGGATTTTATTTTCATTTTTCTCCAATTTTGTAAAGTTTCTCCTTGGTAAGCAGCTTTTGATCTCTTATCAAAAACAAATCCCATATCCCTAAACCTATTTACAAGATTACAAACCATACATTTTTTTTTAATAATTTTTAAAGCCTGTTTTAACTACTGAGGCATCACAGGCGGAGACACTGATGTTATATGAAATGAGATGATAAATTTGGAAGGATTTTATTTTTTAAGGAAGGAAGCATTCTGGCCTAAGTTTAGGATACCTCCCTGGCATTTGCCATTTGTGAGAACTGAAGAAAACCTGGAAATCTCTGTCAGAGAGGATGGTAATGGTGGGAATCGAATTCTGGACCTCCAGCTGAGTCGGTATCTTAATGAACTCTGCCAGTACATCTGTGAGGTGCAGGAACACCAAACAATTTTCTTGTGAATGGCCCCCTCACTTTTCTGCAAGAGTTTGTTTTCACATACAAATCATAAATTAAAATTCTGAATTCTAAAGTGTACTGACTTTTTGGCATTATGAAATCACTAACTCATAAATTATGTGAAAGCAATTTGTTTAATTATTTACCACTTTAAGAACATTTGAACAGCATAAATACAAAAGTTCTAACTGCTTTAAATGGTGACAAATTCAGAGGAACTGGTTAGCAGCAGAAGAATGTGCTTCTCCATTGTCACTGCCCATGTCCTATCCGATGAACATCCATTTGAAAGCACTGTTCAAGTACAGGTTCTGTTAGCATAAAAATCATGTACAGAATACCAGGTTATCCATACTAAACCATTGTCATCATTTCTAAAGACATTAATGTAGAATGATATTCTGAATCTCTTTGCAAATTTGTACATTAACCATTTTGAAATGCAAGGGTCATACCAAAAGTAATCTGCAACAATTTTTGGTAAGCAAATCTGTTACAGTAGAACAATGAGGACTGGTTTGCAGATGCACCATTTCTTGTGGTATCCTTGAGTAGCCTCTTTCATCAATAATTTGCATCACATGAACATGAGGACTCCTACCAAAGTCACCAATAACATTTTGTTTGTTATCAACTTTCTTGTTAATGACGAATCTCCTTGCACAAATTCTTTACTCTTCAGCATGCATATGGAAATTTGTGCATATGTGCTAGCAGTGACAGAGGGCTGGATGAAATATTTTAAAGATTGAAACATAAGCAACTAATATGAATCTAATAGTGGTCATTTTGAACAACCTCAGTTGAGCACACCAAAGAAACAGTTGATGAGATCATTAACAAGGACAGGCTTGTGAATGTGGATGAAATAGCAAGAGCACTTTTGGATTTTTTTTTCTATAGAGTTTAATGCCCATTTTTACTGCTGAGGCATCACAGGTGATTGACATGAGATGAAATGATGAATTGGGAAATAACTGTTTTAAGGAAGAAAACGTTCCAGGCCTAAATTTACAGTACCTTTCCCACATTTTCAATTTATGAGGATTTAGGGAAATCTGAAATAAACTTCAATATGGGAGGATGGTCCTGGCAGGAATTTATCTTTAGACCTCCCATTAATGAGTTGTGCCTTAATGACCTCTGCCACTTGTGGTGGTAACGAACAATTATATGACAAACTCTAGTTTGTCAACAGGCTGAAGATGGGAGGGATCGCTCCCGAACAATTATATGGTTCATAATACAACTCAAAAGTTAATTGAAAGCTTAAGCTGTGGGAAAATTTGGGCTGATTGGGTCCAGTGCATATTGACTGCCATGAAGTTCAGGCCACAGAACTGCTTCAAGAGATATAGAAACAAAAATTATTTTTTGCTTGCTATTATAGCAAATACATGGAATGATGACATTTGAATTCTAATAAAACAAAAGCACTGCCATCGGATGTAAAGTTGTAGTTGCCATCTTATGGAATGCAGAAGGGTGCATTTTGACTGATTACTGAGACCTGGGTAAACCATGATAATTTATATATATATATATATATATGTATATATAAACTGCTGCTCATTGCTTTTAGTATGACCCTCATAAAAAATATAATATATGTTAAACATTTTAAGTTAAGGACTGTATTATATGGAGCATTTTTACATATTGTTTTACAGAAATGCATTTGATGAGGATCGTATTCCTGCCTTGTATGAAGATGAGGCAATTCTGCAGGACATCCACTCAGTAGCTTCTTTACTGAAGATGTATTTCCGTGAACTTCCAAACCCCCTGTGCACATATCAGCTATATCACACCTTTGTGAATGCAATACAGTCTAGCCAGGAGGAAGGCTATAGGCTTCTTCGTATGAGAGATGCTGTTCAAAAACTTCCACCCCCTCATTATAGGTACATTATTAAAACATAAAATTATTAATTCTGTTAAGTGAATATTAAAAAAAACAATGGAGAGCTGGTATTTTTAATTTTATACTTTCAATTTACCAAGGATTAGTTGACGAATTATTTGTTCCTATTCTCTGCCAATTGCAAACTAATCAGTATTAGTGTTCCCAATTGAGGATTAGAAGAGGGTGGGAATGCTGGTCTTGCAGAATAAATATAAGAGAAACAAATTTAGCAAAGCTGCTTAGTCTCCCAAAATATTCACCCTTTTAATATGCAAGATGCAGCTACAAAGCAACCATCACTAGCACAATCGCCCCCATCATTCAAACATGTATCATTCCTATGGTCTGTTACAGTTTCAGTTCATCTTCTTGTTGAAAATGCCATCATTGTGGTTCCCATAGGGTAATATTGCCCATTTGTTATTAAAGAACTTCTGAAAATGAAACAGAACAGTGAAACATGAATATCCCAGAGCCTTTCCATTTCAGAACATATTTGTACCAACAAAATGAAATTTTGTATGTTATTTTTTCTTGAATAAAACATAAACTGTCGAACATATAATTTAATAGTGTTTAACTATTTATGAGGCATCTGTTTACGAGACTGTTTATGAGGCATCACAGGCAGTTGACACTGGTGATACATGAGATAAAATGATAAATTTTGAAAGGATTTACTTTTTAATGAAGGAAGGAAACATTCCAGGCCTATGTTTAGGGTACCTCCCCAGCATTTGCTATTTATGAGGACTGAGGAAAACCAGGAAAAACCTTCAATCAGGGAGGATGGTCCTGTGGAAACCTCCCACTCATGAATCTGCATCTTAATGACCTCAGCCACCTGTGACGCTACTGTCCAACATGGAAACTGAAACAGTCTATCACTGTTTTTATGGATAAAGTTGAACACTCTGTTTAAAATGAACTATATTTTGAAACAATGCATAGTTTCAAGGTAACAACAATATAATACCTGAGGTCTTTGTCATAAAAACAAGGGTTTATTGCAATGGATGTGAGGGTGTGTTGGGTATTTGGCCAACAGATTTAATGCCCTGTTGACTTGGGAAATGAATTTTTCAGTGAGAATTAGTATATCACACCAACATATCTTGTTGTGAACTGCTAAGCACAGCACATAAATGTGATTTTTGTTATCAACAATGTTGCATAAAAATGTGGTACTATTGTCAAGTGATAAGTTGAAAATATCAAGCTAAAGGAAAAGGAGAAACAATGTAAGAGGGGAAGTGGATTTTTCAGTGAGAATTTGTACATTACACCAACAGTATCTCATTGTGAACTGTTAGGCACAACTCATAATTGAGATGTTTGAATTCAATATTGTTGCATAAAAATGTGGTACTATTGTTGAGCGAAAAGGTGAAAGTTATTGAGCCAAACAATAAAGAGAAATGGAGTGTAAGAAAAATGATATTAATGTTTAATTATGAAAAAGCTCACGTCTATGAAATTTTGAAAAAATGAAGATCTCATCATGAGTGATTGGCTTGCAGGCGATAATGGGGGTGTGCAAAGAAAACAGAAAACAAAAGGCTATGAAGAAACAGAACTGCAATGGGAATGATTAATTCATGCCTGTTACAAAACACACCTATTTCTTGGCCTATTCTGCAGACCCATTCTGTCAATCTGGGGGGGGGGGTGTAGAAAAGAAAAAAAATGGGGGAATTTGAGGCTTGTAATGAATGACTAGAAGCAGCCACAAAATAGTCTAAAGTCAAATGTTTGGGGAAGCAAGTAATGTTAACAGATCTCTTGTTTCAGAAAACTTCAGGAAAAATGAAACATTTGCTAGATTTCAACCATGTGAAGTATACAGTGAGGACAAGGCAGATTGGTTTTAGGGCACTACCTACAAAATTCTTCTTTTTGTGTGGAGAGAAATGTACAGGTGTCAAGATTATTAATGGATATCATTGTATGATTAGTTGAACTACACACTCTTAAAGCTTCACTTACTTAATATGATTGGCTTCACTGTGTTAAGTTCCAATTTTACATTTAAGGTGTCAAGATGTTGAAAGAATGCCTCACACTCTTTCTTTGTAGCAGCATGGCAGGAAATCTGAAAAAACCTTGTTGATAGACAAATTGGTTAGTCTCATTGTTTCAGACATCTTTATGCAGGTAAATTGCCTGTATATAAATATTGTACTTATAAAGCTGTTGACAATGGAGTGGCAATATATGCTCAACTCACCTAAGTTGAGCTTAAATTGCCTGTACTTTGGAGATAGAACAAAAAGGCCTGAGTGACTATTACATTGATGGAGGAATGGCTCAATAATTTCAGCACTAAGATGAAAAAAGAAAAATCAATGTGTGTTGCTATTCCTTGACAATGCTACCTGTCACCCACACATAAATTTGTCAGATGTCACACTTGACTTGACTTTTGTGTAGCACCACTAGTGTTACCAAACATGTGGATCAAGAAGCTATCTTCAAGTCCTGCAAGCAGTAATTGCTAAGATGGAGGAGTGAAATTGCAAAATCAAATTCTGTACTAGATTCTTTGAGCTGAATTCACATGGCAACACACAAAATAAAGTAAGATGGTCATTAAATGTTTTAGAAAAGTAAGTTTCATCATGACTTCTCAACATAATGAAGATATGGATGAAGCAGAAAATAATATAAAAATTATATTAGCACTGTATTGAAAGGGAAAGTTTGCTATGAATGCAGCAGAGTATATAAATCATGACAATGAATTTTCTGCACATCAAACAGCTAATTCTGCTGCAGACATGGACAAAAATTATAAGCAGGAAACCAAAAATATGATGAAAATGAAGAGGAGAAAGAAATGGAGGATGTCCAAAAAATCTTCACCTTCTCTGAAGTTCTTAAGGTGAGGGATCACTGAAATTTGAATCTTCTACAGCTTTGAATTAAATGTGATGAAAGGTTTATCATAAGTTACACACTATATTTAAAACCACTATACCAATTTTTAACTTTTTTCTTGATAACTTTTTAGCTATTAAATATTATACCAAATAATTCAGTACCATATAAAAATTACTACAGCGATCAAAGTTTTAAGCAAAAAGTAAGCAAATTAAAATTTAATGTGCTACTTAAAAATGCATTAAAATTGACATATGCTTTTCTAATTCTGAATGTGTACTTTCAAGAAAAGAAATATTAAATTTTGGATTAAAATTTTTAAATTTTTCTTTAACCTAACTTGATTTTTTATAAATGAATGTGTAAAAACTACAATCTCCAGACAAAAAGGTACTCACTTTTTAGTAATATATTCAGTAATGTGTGATCTAATGCCAATTTGCTTGTGTTATCAATTCATTCAAATTCTGCACACAGGCAGCAGCATAGTCCATTTGTAATGTGCACACAAATAAATCAATGGACTGCATTACACTGATTGGTGATGCAGTAATGATGATGGAATAAGTGGCAGGGGAAACCATAGTACCCAGAGAAAACCTGTTCAATTACAGCCATTAGGATCAAACCCAGGCCACCTTAATGGGAGACGAGCAGTCTAACCACTTGGCCATGGCTCCACCATATTCAATAGTGTGTGTTGAAATTTTCAAAAAATTGGTGCAAAATTTGGTCATTTTAACATTTTAATAAATGCAAAATGCTGACATTTTAACATTTGACAAAACAAGAATTGAAATTAAGTATGCTTTTATCATGGCTTGTTACCTTAAAACTGGTCTGCACAATATGTGGTACTTTCTCTCTTTTTCTGCTGTTCAGTGGTCACTTTACTGAATCTCAGCCTCTTACTTGCAGTATTGTGTCCTTGGATTACTGGCATCCTGATTTATATTTACTGTTAGAGCACTTTCATGTATGTTTATGTAATCTAATCTAATCATTTTAAACTTTCTTTGCATTCCATGCAAACTCACTGATAAATGGAGTGTCAGCAATGTTCACTTTCTTCTTTTTTCTTTGAAACAAAGATTTCTTGGGACACATACCCCTGTTAACACCATGAAGGCATTTGGTACTATTCTGTGTTTTACCTTTTGTGAACCCATCAAAATTTCATTGCTGACCTTTCTTGTATATACAGATATTTTAGCCAAAACAGGAGGAGAATGTAATTTTGTTTTTAATATGGTCTTGTTATGTTTTGAAAGCTCAAACCTTAAGCAATATAATCAATGGATATTGTGCTTCAAAAAATATTTATCCTTACACCTTTATGCACCTGCAAGTTTAAATTATCTACTTCCTTATTTTCATGCATTTCACAAAATGCAGAAAAATTCTTTACAGTGGCTGTTGTGCATTCTGACATTTCTATACATAATGTACAATCTGTTCCTGCTGAAGTATAAGTCTGGAGTTGACGCGATGTGGCTCTTCTTTCTTCCATCTCTTTATGTACAAGATATCTAGTTTTCATAACCTTTTTAGAAGTTTCTTTGAAGATATTCTGTTCTAACCATGTTTATAAGGATGATTAGGTATAAAAACTACTATGTAATAATTAATGGAAATCCTACACTTAAACACAACCAAGTGTTGTAACCAAAAAATTTAGAATATTGAAATAAATTTGTATTTTACACTATATGAGATATCTGCATTGCAAATATATACAACTAGAACTTTCATGCTTTAGAGCATCTAAAACTTCCAAAAAATATGGAAACAAATCCCACGTCCTTTATCCTACACTATTGTATCAAACATGTTCACACTAACTGCACTTACTTATATAACACTAGGACATACTTTGGTGGCAATTGCTCCCATCATCAGCTGTTCACAGACTACTCGAATGGGTGACTGGATCCCAAGGTGCTTCTGTGGTGGTCTCTGATGGTTCTAGTAGAACCTTGCTAAGATCATCCATAGGTGGAACATCAAAAATCATTTAGTTTCTCTTATTTCTTAGGATGAAAATTTTTTCCCAAAGTGGATAGCTCCATTAGGCTGTGAAGCTCTTTCAGCAGCTTAGCCTCTGCTTTAATTTCATGATTTTGGTCCATAAATGAATGAGCTGCCACTGCTGATTTATCAGTTTGCTTAAAACGAATATTCTTAAAGTGTTCTTTTCTCTGGATTTCCAAATTTCTCTTTGTTTTTCCGATATACCTTTGATCATAATCTGCACATTTGATTTCATAAATTCCTGATTTAGTATGGTGTCTTTTACGGTGCAATCTAATAAACTTTTGATATTCTATTTGTTCTTTGAGGCTAGCATTATGCCATGTTCTTTTAATATCCTATTGAAATTATTGTTAGTTGGATGGTAAGTGAAATTTTGGAATTTATGCCTTTCTTTGATATTTTTGGTGTAGAAACCTCTCTTAAAGATATTTGTCTTTTAAATTTATTTATAATTTTTATTGCCGAGTTCTTGTTGAAACCATTGATTGTTGCTGTATTAATTATTTATTGGAATTCCATTTCGTACTCAAGTTTCTGTGTGTGAAGTATTAATTATTCTGTGTTCCAAACTGTAAAATATTGCATTTTTTGTAGAGCGAGATTATAACTTATTTTTTATTTTTCTGTGTGTATGTCTTTTCTATGGGTTCCAAAGTTCTGTGTCTGCATTTTTTATTAATTTTAAATCTAGGAATGGAAGTCAGCCATTTTTCTCTTGTATGATAAATGGCAGAGATTTATGTTGTAACTTAAGAAGTTTCAGAGCATTTAAGTTTTTTTTTTCAGTATAATTGCAAATATGTTGTCCACATACCTATACCATGTCTTGAAAATTAATGGGAAGGCTTTGGTGATATGTATTTCAAAGGAGCTCATGAATAAATCTGCTAGAAATGGAGACAAGGAAGGGGTTTCCCCATTGCTAGACCTGAAACTTACTGATAATGTTTTTGCTTAAAACTGAAGAATTTTTTTTGAATGCATATGTTGGTAAGTTTTAGTTAAATCTTATATTTTTTCTGTTTGTAATTTTAAGGAGGTTAACCATAATTTCTAACATTTGCATAAGATTCTCTATTGGTATGCTCAGGAATAAGATTTTTACGTCAAAAGACATCATTACAACTGCTGTTGCAATTCTGCTATTTTGAAGTTTTTCAACTAAATCAAAAGAATTTTTGATGCTCAAGCTTTGAAATCTTTTAAAAGAGTTGAAATAGTTGATTAACATTTTTATTACTTAGTATGTGGGTGAATTGATATTGTTAATTATTTACCTCACTGTTATCATTTTTATGGATTTTAGGAAGTGCATAAAGTCTAGGTAGTATTAGATTGCTGTGTATGATTTTCTGTTTATCAGCAGTGGAAATATATTTTAACTACCTTCAGTATTTTGGTTAAATTTTTAATGCAGCTTTTGAGAAGCTTCTTTTAAATTAGTTTGTAGTCTTTCCCTTTTAACATATTTTCTACTCTGTTTATGTAGTCATTTTTGTCTAAAATAGCTATTTTATTTCCATTATGCTACTTTGTGTGTATCACTGCTTTATCTTTTAACTACTTAAATGTACTTTTATAAATGTTGAATTGGTTTTGATTTTTTAGGTTATTTGGTTTATAGCTTGGCACACAGAATAATTAATATCCCACTCATAGAAACTGAGACAAAGTGGAATACCAACAAATAATTAATACAGCAATAATCAATGGTTTCAACAAAGACATAGTAATAAGAATTATAAATAAATTTAAAAGACAAAAATCTATAAGACAGGTTTCCACATTGAAAAACATCAAAGAAAGATATAAATTCAAAGTTTCACATATCATCCTACTTACCACAGTAAATTCAAGAGGCTGTTCAAAGAACATGGCTTAATGTTAGCCTCAAAGAACAAATAGAATATCAAAAATTTATTAGGTTGTACAGTAAAAGACACTATACTAACAGAACAGAAATCAGAGATTTATGAAATCAAATGTGCAGATTGTGATCAAAGATACATTGGAATAACAAAGAGAAATTTGGAGAAAAGTACACTTTAGGAATATTCGTTTTAAGCATATTGAAAAATAGCAGTGGCAGCTCATTTTTGGACCAAAAATCATTAAATTAAACCAGAGGCTATGCTGCTGAAAAAATTCACAACCCAAATGGAGCTATTGGCTTGGGAAAAAAAATTCATCCTAAAAATAAAAAAAACTTAATGAATTTTGATGTTCAGCCCATGGATGAACTCAGCCCTAGAACCATCAGGGACCATCAGTAGCACCTTGGGATCCAGTCACCAATTTGAGTAGTCCGTCAACGGCTAATAATGTGAGCAATTTCCCCAGAAACATGTCCTAGTGTTATATAAGTAAATGAAGTTAGTGTGAACATGTTTAATACATTAGTATAGGTGTAATTTATTTAACCACATGTTCTTTGTTTACAAAACAAAGGAAATTAATGACAGTGCTAAACTATCCCTTGCTTGTTAGTAGGTTTGCCACATAAATTTATTTTCAAATGTCTGCTTGAAATATATATGCAGACCCAGATGTAGAATCAATTCTGACTTGTTACACATGAGGAATGACACCCATTCACATATGCCTAGGCATTTAAATGGTTGGAAGACAGAAAAAAAAAAATTAATGCTGAAACTTTAAACAATTTTTTTTATGTAGAAATAGAGTGTAAGAAACCTACAAATATTTACTGCAATCAAAAATTTGAATAAACTCCATAAACAATTGTGCATATTGGAAGAATGTTTTTACAAGAGTGCCATTCAGACAAGAGTAAGCAAGTAAAACTGACAGATCTATGGAGTTCCAAGTTCAGTTAAATATGCACAATATAAACAGTAGAATAATACTACATATATAATATAGTATAGTAAGGAAACATTAGTTCTGTGTAATACTTATTAGTGTGTTATGAAAACCATTAGATATGTAAACTAGTCTTCTGGGCTGTAAGGCCATAGTCCAGATGTTTTGTTCACGACTGTGATGGGTCGTGGTGTAGTGGTTACCATACTTGCCTCCTAAACCCAAGATCGCGGGTTCGAACCTGGCCAGGACTGATGGATTTTTTCGGGGCATGGTCGTAAAAATTTTAAGTATGGCTTCCTTTGGAAGGGAAGTAAAGCCGTGGGTCCCATGTCGTACATTTACAGCACGAAAAAGAACCTCAAGCCTGAAAGAGAGGCCTCTGAGCAAAATTTGTCAGCTGTTTCACACCTTGAGTTGAATGGGACGCTGATGACCTGAGCTGTTAGAGCATCCATAAATAAATCATTCAAAAAAAAAAAAGACGACTGTGATGGACATCTTCAGTGGTATATTCAATGTAATCTTCTCGGAGACAAGGCAGTGACTGACTCATTGATGGAAATAGTGGTGATAAATATAGTGGGGGTGCCTGTGGATCTGAGCTCTAATTGGTTCGATTGTCTAAGGGGTTTAGATATAAGCTGGAGCTCATGGGTGTTTCAGTGGGATGTTCGTTATCGATTGGTTCACTTAGATTCTTTGTCTTACTATTATGTAAAGTCAGATACCATGCTGAGTTTTAGAGGTGCTTTCTTCCTGTCATTCTCAGTTATACCATAAGGCAATTGAAATTTACAAGCATAGAAACAACTTTAACAGAAAAGAAGAAGCTTTGAAATTGCACTTAGCATGGTATCCGGCCTTACAAAATACAGAGACATTGAAACTATGTGAACCAATCACACTAACCAACATCCCATGAAAACACCCATCAGTTCCAGTTTAGATCTAACCCCCTTAGCCAAGCAAACCAATCAGAGTTCAGTTCCACAGACACCTGCATTATATATACTGCCACTATTTCCATCAATGAGTCAGTCACTGCCTTGTCTCCAAGAAGATTACATTAAGCACACCACTGAAGATGTCCATCTCTGTCATAGACAAGATATCTGGGAAGATGAAGAAAAATCTCATTGAACCACAGCTTTACAGCCTGGAAGACTGTTTACATAATTGATACCAGTCGTGAAAGCGTATGTACTGAACATTGTGATTTTATGAAGAAGATAAGCCAATGGGATTACTCAATGAATAGTGTATTTAATGTGAGTATTGCCAAACATATCCATTTATACTTCCAGTAGCTTGTGGTATGCCTCTTTGTTTTTTAAGAGATGCAAATGTTGAGATGGTTCATCTTTACTTCATACATGAATTACATGGGGAAGGGAGGGGAAAAAATTAAGACCATTGTCATTAATTTTTGAAAAGGCTTTAAAAAAAGCCTTTTTATTGTTTTCTTATGGAAGGGCATCTATATTAAGATTTTTTTTTTTTTTTTTGTAATGAATAAAACAAAAATATTATGTATCATTTTTCCTTTTTGATGCACTTTTGAGATGATGTTGATATTGGTTCCTTTTATAAACACATAATATAATTCACTAAAATTTGAAGGTTTTTCTAATCAAAAATGGTAAGATAAAATCCTATGTGTTCATAAGTTTCAGTCTCTTGATTATAAAACTTACCAGTTTTTTATTTTTTGCATTAATTGCATCATCAGAATATTAGATCACTTCATAAGTTGAATGAATTTTAATAGCTATCTTCAACTGTTATGTTGCCTGTAATTTCGATGTGAAACAACAATGTCATTTTGTAAGTCAGAACACTTAAATAGTGCAGAGTATCTGGAAATGTTGCACATTGTAGTTAAATGCATCATTATGGGGTTGCAGCAGGATGAATATATAAAGAAAAAATTCCAAACAGAAAAGTGCTGTATCTTAGGATGTTAAACTCACTGAGATTTGTACAGAAGTAATTTGAATAATTCCATAGAATGATCTGATCTGATCTGATCTGATCTGATCTGATCTGATCTGATCTGAAGTTATGTTTATGTTATGTCATGTTGTGATAATTCATTAATGTTTATCATAACCATTAATATTTAATTTATTTGATAAATGTGAAAGCTAAGGAATAAAGAGCAAGTAGCTCATTCCTTTATTGCAAGATTATGCAAATTAAAATAGTGGCTATCTTAAGAATGAAAAATGCTATGACAAAATAACATCTTTCTCAGATCAAGAAAAAATTCATAGGTCCCCCTTCATTCTGTATAGACATAAACATGTTAATAGCATCATTTTTATATGTGGACAAAAGTGAGAAAGTAAATCAACTCCCTTTTCAAACGTAATAGAAAAATTATCTTTATTTAAGTTTCTTAACATATTTTTATTTCATAAGAACCATAATATTTAAGAAAGTCACTCTATTTATTTGGAAAATAACAATAATTTGTGTTAAATAGGTTTTGCATTAGTTTTATAATGCACTTCTGAAATTAAATTTATGATTAGCATGTTTTATGGGAAAAGAAAGTATAGGTTAAATATAATTACATACCTATATTACAATATACATTTTCCACATATCACAGATGCATGCTGATGAGGAAGGCAAAAGCCTTCGAAACATGTCCAAGTAATCTCTTAGAATTTATTGAATATATTCATACTAACTCCACTTATACAACATTAAAACGTGTTTTGGGGGCAATAGCTCCCATCATCAGCTTTTGACTACTCGATGTATTGGCTGCATCCCAAGGTGATTCTGGTAGTAGAACATCAAAATTCAATGTATTCAATTTTTCCTATTTTTCAGAATGAAAATTTTTTCCCAAGTAGATAGCTGTATTGGGTTATGAAGTTCTTTCAGTAACTAAGTCTCCAGCTTAATTTCTTGATTTGGGGTTCAAGAGAGAGCTGACACTGGTGATTCATAAATTTGTTTAAAACGAATATTCCTAAAGTATTCCTTTCTCTGAATTTATAAATTTGTCTTAATTTTTCCAATGTATTTTTGACTAAAATCTTCACATTTAATTTCGTAGATTTCCTAATTTCTGTTCTGTTGGTATGGTATCTTTAACTGTTGAACCAAGTACATTTTTATATTATATCTGTTCTTTAGGGCTAACTTTATGCTATGTTCTTTGAATATCCTATTGAATTTGTTGGAAGGTATGTGAAACATCTGAATTTGTATCTTTTCTTGATTTTTTCCAACATGGAAACCTCTCAAATATTTTTATCTTTCAAATATTTTGATAATTTTATTATGTCTTTGTTGAAACCATTTATTATTGCTGAATAAATTATTTGTCGGTATTCTGTTTTGTACTATGTTTCTGTGAGTGGGATGTTAATTATTCTGTTAGCCAAGCTGTGGAACACTGCATGTTTGTATGGAATGGGGTTATGACTGATGTTTTATGTAACTTTCTGGTGTATCTCATTTCTATGGATTTTTTAACCGAAAATCAAAAATTAAACCATAGGCTAAACTGCTGAAAAACTTCACAACCGAACAGTGCTATCTACTTGAGAAAAAATTTTCATCCCACAAAATAGAAAAAAACTTAATGAATCTTATATTCCATCGGATGGATGAACTCAAAACATCAGAGACTGCCATAGAAGCACCTTGGAATCCAGCCACCATATCAAGTGGGTCAATAGCTGATAATGGGAGTGCTTACTCCCAAAATATGTGCTTATATTGTATAATTGAGTGGTATTTGTGTGAACATATTTCATAAATTCTAATAGAATATATTACCACTCCATTGTCTATAGCTTTCTAAGTGCAATTTAAATAATATCCAGGTATGTTGATTAAATTAATGATATTTCAGTGCATTCTTGTCAGAATTGTATATTTAATAATTTGCCATGCTCAAGCCTATTTGTGGTTTAGAGCAAATGGATTTTTACTCATTGAAAACAGAATATAGAATTTCTTTTTTAGTTTAAGTGATAATTCAAATTGAACAAAGTAAGCAAGAATAGTGTTAAAGTTTTGAGTATTTTTGTTGCCAGTCATTTATCCAGACTGGTTACAGTATGGTAACTGCCTAATTTAAAAGTTACTGAGGACATCCGCGAGGCTATGAATGTGAACAAACTGACTGTCCTAACTCTTATTGACTTTTCTAAAGTATCAACTTACTTTCAAAATGTAAATCACTGCATTTGTCTTGAAAACTCTATTCAGTGGTTTCACTCATATCTCTCTGGCAGATTAGTGTGTTGCAGTAGGACATTGTTTTGCCTTGGAGGTCAGTAGGGAATGAAGTACCACAAAGGTACTGGACCAATATTATTTTCTGTTTATATAAGTACCATCACCAACCACATTAAGTATTACTGCTACCATATATGCAGTCATGACCAGACATACTCACTAACACCATAGCTAAAATTATTTAAGACCTGACTCAATATCAAGATGGGCTAAACAAACCAAACCGAACCAAACCAAACCAAACCAAACCAAACCAAACCTTATCACAAACCTGGTAGGTAGTCATAATGGAGCAAAATTAATTTTTAAACAAAATTAATCAAACAGGACTCATTCCTGTGAAATTTAATGAAACTAAAATAGAATTATGTAATAATTATTGTATCTATTTTTACAGTAATTTTAATAGCGAAATTCAAACAAAAATTGTAAAAAAATTTTCATTATTTCATTCCTTGAAACAACTTCAAAATTTTCTCACATTCAGTTTGAAAGGAACACTGTTTCAACAATGATTAGGCTGCATTTTGATTATTGCAATATTCTGTTAACTGATGTCATGACCAATCTTGAACACAGACTACAATGTGTTCCCAATGCCTAATTTCACTATGTATGCAACCTTCTTGAATCAGATCAGATCTGTGCAGCTCTTGAATTGTTATTTGGTTATCGACCTAATACTAATAGGAAGTTGCACTCCATTTCTTCTGCATAGAATTCTATGCACCTCAATTCCTCAATACTTTTGACTCATTTTTACTCCTCTTTTCATCACTATTTAAACACCCAATTGAATAACAATTCCATTCTTTCTGTACCATTAAATCAAATCTCCTATTTTTCTTCACTCTTCACAGTTGTCGCTACTTGTCACTGGAACTCTCTGCCATATCATATCAAGAACAATATATGTATTGTATATATTGAAATCGTAATTGCCTCTGGTGAAGTAGAAGAGAGGACCTTACAGTCATACATATTATTAATAATAATAATAATAATAATAATAATAATAATAATACATATTATTATTATTATAATTATTATTATTATTGTTATTATTATTATTATTATTATTGCTGTTGTCATTGTTAGAAACATACATTAAGTTTTTTACTGGTAGATTATCCAGTGGTATATTTGATAAGAAGTCTTAAATGTCATGTACCCGATAAATAGGATCAGCATATTTTGTCTTTTTTCAAAATATAATTTTATGTGGGATATTACTCTGGGGAAGTAGTTCTTATCTTGATAATATTCTGCTGCTGCCAAAAAAAAAGGGGGGGGCTTAATTACAAATGCACCAAAAATAGCTCGTGTAAATCTGTTTTTAAAATTAAACTTGTTTCAAATTTGTGTATACCAATACTGTATGTAAAATGTATGTATGTAAAAAAATAAATAATTTGAATTGCTGCATGTATATTCTTACAATACAAAGAGCAGTAGATATATTGATATACACCCTAAGAGAAAAAATGAGTAGTCTCTCAAAGTATTAGTTTGACTAAGTTCTGTTCAGCTCAGCTCTTGATTTATGTCATGTTTCTGCATGAGAGTCTCACAGCCTTTATTCTCATTCTTCTCATTCTGTCATGTCACATTGAGTCCTCTGTGGCAAACATTTTCTAATAGTGAAGTGTTAAAAGTAGCTATCAGATAATGAAAGCAACAAAAGTTCAAGTGCTACCCATGTATGAATTGTTTTATTTATTACTTTTTGCAAATAAAAATAATATTTAGTATACACATGCTAACAAAGCTTCTAATTGCAAAGGCTTTATTGAATATTAAGCCATTTGTGCCACACATAAAAAAATAAAAGTAATCTTTGTTTTCAAAATAAATGAATAATTAATTATTTTAAGTTAAATAAATTTAAATAATATTTTCTTTTTAGTTTTTCACTTTAAAATATTAATGTGGCACATGTTTTGAAAATGAAAATTAACATGTATTTTTCTGTTTGAACATAAATGCCTTAAAATTAAAATATATCTTGTCCATTAAAATATGAGGGGCATTAGGAATTTACAATAGAGGTGTTTTATGAATATCATGGAGTATATGGTCATGTTAATTCATATGTCGGTAGACTAATACTAATATTATTCAGATGCCTTGAAAGGACAGTGTTTGTTTGTTGTCAAATAGAGAAGGAAGTGGACAAGATGGAAGGTGACTATCATGGACAAAGATGGGCTGAATGACTTTTGTGGAAGGTAGGGATCAAAACTGCAAAAATACTTGGGTGTTTTATCTGCAGTATGTAGTCAAGAAACTCCTGTACAGAGGACCATTTACAAAATAAGTTCACCAGTGGCAGGGAATCTGCATACAAGTATGTGAGCAAAAGTCAGTCAACATTGCCATCTCCCAGGAACATTGAGGTTGTGATGCAGCAGTTAAAGGTAGAGAGAGAGAGAGAGAAATAAAATGAAAACAGTGGAAATGTCTGATACATTTGATGAATAAAAACACAATTTTTAATTAGCAAGAGGTGTGCCAATTCTCAAATAGAAGTTTTTTTCTTTTATTTCATTTTTAATACATTTTTGAAGGACTGTAACTGAAAAGAGAAAACTTCTTTAAGTCTTCAACATACTGCATTGGTAAATGTTTTCCTTTACTGTGCAGTTCATCTTTTGCAGTAGACAGAAACTATGGGGTAAGTACACTGACAGATCAATTAAACATTTCATAGAACTGAACCTAATTTTGATTTGATTAACAATGACATCTAATATCATGTGAAATGCATTTACTTGAAAATATTTTTCAGGATCTGACATAAGTTCATTTTGAGCCGTTTCATCAAAATTCCTCTTAGCTATGTGGAATTTATTGTTTTCAAATTTGGCTTCAAAACCCCCCAATGTTTTGCAAGATAATATGGGATGACAATGCTTCCTGGAAATTATTTCTGTAGCCATTTAGCAAATTTGTAGCACTTTATAGCAACACTGAAGCTTGGGAAAGATTAAGGTTGTAGTCATTTAGCAAATTTGCAATGGTTTGTAGCAACACTGAAGCTCGGGAAAGATTAAGGTTGTTAGGTTGCAGTAATTTTAATCCAAATTAACAGCTTCAAATATTTTGGAATGCAGGACAGCTTGAAAAGCAAATTCAAAAAGTTTCATTTGTTTTTAAGAGCTGGGCTTCATTACAGTCATTGGTATGTTTTGATTCCAACACTATTGCAGTTAGTGCCTTCATAATATCTAAATAACCATGTCTTGGGGCATTTATCGAGTCCATTCTTGATGACCAGCCTGTAGGTCAAAGCTGTTTTAAAGAGTAATAAGTCAGTGGTGACACCAATTGCTTTGTACTTTAAATGAAAAACAAATAGTCTTTCAACCACATAAAAAAATCCATCCTATTTTCAGATACATTTCTAATGGTGTCATCTAGAACTGGATATAAATTATGTGCAGTGCAGTGAACATATTTAGATATTTTTAGTTTAAATGAAAAACAAATAGTCTTTCAACTACATAAAAAAATCCATCTATTTTCAGATACATACATACTGGTGTCATCTAGAACTGTATATAAATTATGTGCAGTGCAGTGAACATATTTAGATATTTTTAGTTTTTGTTCAATCCTTGCTTTTACTCCATTATAGGTCCCGGATATATATGCTGCACTGTCATAACCTTGGCTACAGCATTTGGCTAATGAGATACACTTTTCATCCATTGAATTTAGTAATTCGGCTTCCAATGACACAGTAGTATGGTCTTCCATCTCTTTGAATCCTAAAAACCTTTAATTTATTTTTATTTCAAAGGATTTCAAAAGAATTTTAACTATATGAACATATCTATCTGAAAGTTTATTTAATTTATCCTTTTTGCTCCTTAATTTATCTTTTTTGCTCACATCTTCTTTTAGTATCCAAAATTATGGGAAAATATTGTGCAAACTTGATTTCATTCTCCACTTTCTGTGATACAAGTTGAATTCATTCATTTTGAATAATTGGACCAAGGTATATTTCAGATGCTTCCAGTCCATGTACCTGCTGCTGTAATACCAGATCATACTTGGACACTAAGTCCACAATAGCTAAAAATTTCCACAGTGAACTTTTTGTAATTCTTCCCTATGACTTCATAAAGCTAGATTAAATACTGGTAATGTGATAATGGCATTAATTTTGTGATAAAATTTTGTTTCCATATGTTAAAATTCCAGATTATAATCTACTGTTTCTTTTCTTTTCCAGCAATAAACAACACATGCCTCCGGATGGGAATGAAACATTTTGTGTGTTAAAATTATTTTATAAGCTAAACCAATCTTGAATGCAGGCAAATTGAAAAGATGCTCTCCTCCTCTTAGGAAATATCAGCATGGCTCGCAATAAACAAACTCTTCTTTTCTAGAATAACAGAGCCATTCTCTTGTGATTTTTAACCCAAATTTTGTTAATTTTACTCATTTAAATGAACAAATAGAGGAGAAACATATTATTTTGCTTAGGATTTTTGGAAATAGACCTTGGGGTTTGCAATACTCATGCTGTATAATAAACTCCTTTATGTCCTTAATTATCTAGTGAGTCGATTTGATAATTTTTATGTCATCATTTAAAATATATGGTAAATAAACATGATCAGTAGGAAGTTCCTCTCTAGTGCTAGTAGTATCATCATTGAAGTACTTACATTCTGCTGTATGCTATTATTTCCATTCTCAATTTCAGTAGAAATATCAGGTTTCTTCCAATATCAAGATTCATACATCCTTGATAATATTCTTCACTGAACTACTGCTTGAATTTGCATTACTGTCATCATTTGTTCTTAGAGAATCAGATGACCTACTAGAACATGGATTGTTATATTTTTCATTTATGCATTAGTAGTAAAGAAAGAATCTATTTTCACTAATTTTGAAGTTATTTTTATTCTCTCTCTTTTTCCTCCATTTTGTGCACCACTCAAATGTTCATAGCTATTTTTAAGTGGCTTCATTTCAGGAAGAAAAATAAGAAAAAAATGATTAAACAAAAAAACATAAAATCAAAAAAACATAAAACACCAAAATTGAATTTCACACAAAATTGAATTTCTAGAACTAGGCAATTTTTAGTAAGCGGCACAAGATCAAAATCAAACACTATGCTTTACTTCTACCACCAAAGTCTTGATGTAATATCCCAGGCAAGTGGCACTGCATCTGCCTCAATAATGCTGAAGCAATGGAATAATAAACCAATACATTCTGCATTCATGAATGTAACCTATATATGCATAATTGGTGGCCCACGGTGCAGCGACAAATGACAGGCTCATGTTAATCAATACTTAGTTTGCTGATTGTTGACATGTACTGGCATGTTCACTGAAAGTTGCAAACTTTTCTTTTACTGCTTTGCATTTGCATGTCTTTTTTCTCTCTCATTATGGCAACCTATTTAGTTTTTTCCCCCCCATTTTTTTCCCTTCCCCCTTTTTTCCTCTCTCTCTGGGTTTTATTTTCAAACTTTTCACTTTTTGAGCACAGCTGGCCCTGTAGGACCTTGGGCCTCTCCACATCGCAGGGTCTGCAGAGCCCTCAGTTATGCCCCTGGTGTAAGCATAGTTTGTGACTATTTCTTTGGTGCTATGTCTTGAGCATCTAATGACCCCAAATCAGTGGCTGCAATGACTAAGAAGAGGAGAAAGAAAAAGAAGATAGAATGAAGAAGGTTAATGATGGTTCCAAACCTATCATGGAACACATTTCTGTTCTTATAATGAGGATAGTGAAGATGTTACTGATACAATTAATGATTCTCTGTATGTGGTAGGAGCAAAAGCAATAAGATACTGTAACAACTACTAATAGTGGATTTCTCCTGTCCCTGTATGAGAGGCGTGCCCAGAGTGTTTGTCTGACAAACAATGATTTTGCTTAGGCATTAAGTCCCTTTTTGTGACTAATTTAGATTCTCTTTGCCATCATAGAGATTTTTATTTCAAGTATATTATGCATGGCTGGAAAAAATGATTGAACATAGTAATATGTGTATTGCTTTGACCTCGTAAAAAACCTGAAGTTCACAGAGGTTATTCATGTGTGAACATGCATTATGTTACAAATCAGACTAATATAATATCCTTGTAAGAAACAATATATCTTTATAATATCCTTGTAAGAACCAATATACTATGTTATAATGTAAAATAACTAGGGAAATGGTTCAGAAAATGAATGTTTGCAAAAATACATAAATACTCTTATCATTAATCCAAAAACTTTTTGAATGGATGTAGTACATGGTAATTTGAATTATAGAAATTGCTTAGTGCAAGCATACTGCGTTAGAATTCATTGTGATAACTGAGGAGAAGCTTGTACTCTAGGGATCCATGTATTATATTTATCAATGATATTATTCATATAATCATTCATGTAGGATATGTTTTGTGACACTATGTTCACTGTATGATGTATGTGAGCTATTCTTAAAGAAAAAGGAAAAAAATAATTAAATATGTGCATAGAGACCTTTATTTCTATCCCTCTTAAAACATTGCACAAAAAATGCAAGGAAGAAACAAAAACAAAAAGCCAACATTTTTTGTTATTCCTGCTATTTTCTATCTCTGCCAAATCTTTGGTACTTGGAATCTAGTTTTCTTAAATAATTGTTAAAAAAATAGGGTTCTGTATAGTACCCCTCCAAGTGTGCCAGATCTGCACAGTATTTGTGAACCTGGAACCTTGAGAAAGCCTGCTTTTGATTTTGGCCTAAACATGTCCTATTGCTCTCAATCCTAGTGATTTCGGAGGTCAGGGTTTGTCTGTGTGCTCTGAAAACCATTTCTGAAGCTTGACTGATGTATGGACTGAATAGTTATTCTGCTGGAATGTAATAATTCCTTTGGGATAATGTTCTCAAACAAACAAAAGGAGAATGTGTTCTAGGATGTCAGTACAGTAAGTGAATAAATTGTACTTACGAAGCTGTAGACAGTGGAATGGTAATATATCCTACACTAAATTCAACATGTTCACACTAGTTCCACTTACATAACCCCAGAATATGTTTTGAAAGCCCTCACTTCCATCATCAGCTGTTGACTTACTACTTGCACTGGTGACTGGATCCCAAGATGCTTTTTAGTAGTGTCTGATGGTTCTAGTAGGAACTTGCTGAGTTTGTCAATGGGTGAAAAATGAAAAGTCATCAAGTTTTTCTTATTTTTTAAGATGAAAATCTTTGTTGTGAAGTTCCTTTAGCAGCTTAGTCTCTGGTTTAATTTCATGGTTTTTGGCCCAAAGGTGAGCTGCTTCTGATGATTATCAATCTGAAGAACACACCAAACATCACGGAAAGATACAAATTCAAAAACTTCATGCCATCGAACTTACCACAGCAAGTTTAAGAGGATATTCAAAGAACAAAGTATGTGTGCTCCAAAGAGCAAATATAATATAAAAAAATTATCAGGTTTCACAGTAAAAGACACCACACCACAGAACAGAAATGAGAATTTATGAAATCAAATGTGCAGATTGTGATCAGAGATACATTGGAAAAACAAAGAGTAATTTGGAAAATAAGAGAAAAGAATGTTTTCGGAATATTCATTTTAAACAGGTTGATAAATCAGCAGTACCAGTAGAGTGGAACTGTGCTGAGGATGAAGGAAATTTGCCTTTGAAACGTGTGGAAGTAAGTGGAATAAAACTAGTGATATTTGAGTGACTTCCTCATCAATAATTTGTTATATGAAGCATATATGCTTTTCAGGCACTAATATGAATATAAAATAATGATGCTGTGTGTCCTATTTGTTGATCAGATAAAATTGATTCTAGTTTTAGTTCTGTTATGCTAGTTTTTACTCTTTGTGCTCTTTATATATTGCAAATTAAATCCCTGGTATGACAGCCTCTGAGGGTCTGCTGAGACAATTGTCATTCTGAAGTATTCATAGAGGGGATATGTGCTCAGATGTGGTTTTCACCAACCTTCAATTTGGCATTTGTTTTGGCCAGAATTTACTACCTCTTCATCAGACAGCTTCCAATTTGTCATCACAATGCTGGGGCACCCTGTCTATGATGAATGGAAAAATTCCTCAAGGGTGATAGGGATTGATGGAGAGTAAACTATAGAGGGAGTCCCCATTTCATGTTGGTATTTATTTTTCTTCAGTGTAGTTTCTTTTTAGTGACTCATATATTTAGTTTTTGTTAGAACACCAATGACCTAAAACTACACTGCTACTTCTATTACAGTTATGTTGAATAACTACTTATTTCTGTGCTAAGTGTTTCTTTTGACAATGTATGTCATAGATAAATAATAAAGGCAACTCTACAATCTCTGTCATTGATAGTATAGCGAGTGGAGGTGTGAATTCTCTGTTCAGGGGCACACTCAAAAAGAGCTGGCTGTTTGAAATGTTATGTTTTATTAGGCTTTTATTTTCTGTCCCATACATCATTTGCTTCATTATCTAGGTAGAAACTGAGACTTTACACTATGAAAATTTTGTCATGTCATTTTCATGGTTTATAAGATTGAAGGAGATTATTGCATCTTATATCATTTTATGTGAACATTCAGGACTCTGGAATACTTGATGCGTCACCTAGCACGTGTAGCAGAACGTGGTGGAAAAACTGGAATGACACCTCGTAATGTGGCAATTGTTTGGGCACCAAATCTTTTAAGATGCAAGGAACTAGAAGTTGGAGGTGTGGCAGCATTGCAAGGAGTTGGTGTGCAAGCTGTTGTTACAGAGTTCCTCGTCTGTTATGCTGATCTCATCTTCTGTGATGGGCTTCCATCTATTACAAGCATTCCTCAGTCCGAAGGTAAATTATAACATTCTTGGCAGCAAATGATGTGCAATTTGTATATTGAAATTGTTTGAGAGTTGGTTCTTGTGTTCATTTTCAAACCATTTGCATTAGTTAAAAGATTCAAAGCTTTCTCAGCACTGATTATTAATGATGATTTCATGGGAAAAAGGTAAGTGAAGATCTCATTATCCTCAAAGGTTTCAGCCATTGTAGCTCTATGGCCTTCTTCAGGGTACACCAGTAGACAGATTGGATAGGGAACTAAGGACCAGGGAAGACCAAGTGATGTGTAGACAGCTCCTTTAGTCTTCCATTATGGATATACAATCAATCCACCGACTTGTCATGGAGCTCCAAGAGAATTGCCCCCTAACCTGTGCCAAATCATAATGACATGCCAGTCACCAGCTCCTGATCCAAACTAGTCCCAAATACATGCATTGATCCTGTCTTAAGACACCTGATTGGCCTTGGGGGTGCTCTTTCACCATACAAATCACTAGATGAGTTTCCATATATAGATATATATTTAGATGTCTTGACATTGGAGTATCCTAAAGAAAGTCACAGATCTACAACGGCCAAGAGCTTGGAGGATAATGGGATCTTCTGTCAACTGATTTCCCATGAAATTTTTATCAATATGTTGCAGGTCATACCTGGTTGGATTTTCTATAGCTTTCATAACCAAAAATGTAAATGCTAGATAAATTAAATGCAGATGGGCTCCAAGCTCAAATTATTTAATAATTTCATTTATTACTTATCTGGTTGCAATCAGAAAAGAATGTTAAGTACATATTTTTTTTAATTGTAAAGAGTAAAGTTTACATCCTGCTTCAGCAAAGAAGCCAGAACTGGTACAACTTCCAGAAATTTGTACACTAGGCAATAAAAATTGCTTAAAATTTCTCAGGGTAGCATAATGAAAGAAAGATATCAAACCTCCAGATGGTTGATAGCTGCCTGCTGGTATAGTCAGTTTGAGCTTGGCAGTTCGTGTTAGGCTTATCATCAAGTTTTTTGAATGATTGATTCGAATTTGTAACACTTACATCACTAATAGTTTAAAAATGGAAAACTAAGTTTCTGGAGCTAATTGCTCCCATCTTCAGTTCCAGATCGACTACCGGGCTTGTTCTTCGTGGTGGTTTGGTTTGTCTCTGGTGGCGGTTAGATGAACTTCTGTATTAAGATGTCACTTGGTGGGATTTCAAAGTTGAAAACGTTACTTTTGTTCTTCCAGATATAAATGTTTTCCCAGACTGTAAGTTCTGTTTTTCCTGTAATATTTTTAAGTACTTTAGGATTCCTGTTAATATTATGTTTTTCATTCCAAAAATACCAAGAAAATTCAGCAGTAACTTGGCATTTTTGGAATGAAAAACATAATATTAACAGGAATCCCAAAGTACTTAAAAATATTACAGGAAAAACAGAACTTACAGTCTGGGAAAACATTTATATCTGGAAGAACAAAAGTAATGTTTTCAACTTTGAAATCCCACCAAGTGACATCTTAATACAGAAGTTCATGTAACTGCCACCAAAGACAAACCAAACCACCATGTAGAACAAGGCCGGCAGTCGATCTGGAACTGAAGATGGGAGCAATTAGCTACAGAGACTTAGTTTTTCTTTTTTAAACTTTTAGTGATGTAAGTGTTACAAATTTGACACAATCATTCAAAAAACTTATATTATACATCACTGTTACAAAAGTCCACCATATTTAACTAATTATCACCAAGTCATTACTTTCATCCTCAAAATACCTTCAAAGCACAATTATCAAGCAAAAGAAATCAGAAATACTTGTAATTCAGAAAGAGGTAAATAAATGCAAAACATTTATGAAATAACTCCAGAAGTGAATATAACAAAGCATATTAGTTGTTTCATTTCTCTTTGTAGTCTGATACATTAAAGGTATTAATGAAAAGAAAATGTGTGATTTAGAATAGAAACAAATTATATGCTAACACTTATGTTGAACTGCTAAAACATCTGGAAGAGGGACACAAGAACATGATTAGATTCTATGAAATGTTAGCAGATTCATTTCTGACAATGTAATATTCAGAAGTGCACAGTGAACAAATCAGGAATTAGGAAAATTAAAGTGTTTCTTAAAATATCAGAATGCATTTTAAGGAAGGCGCTATTGTATATGAACTAAACATCTTTAACTAGCACCAAATGGGTGACCAAAGTCACCAAGACATAGATTCGTGGATGGGGATCTGGAATTTGATTCTTGTCAAATTGTTCTCTCTCATGTTTTTTTAGGCTTTTCACAATCCTCATTAATGGTATATGCTGGGGTAAAGCCCTATACCCAGGCCTGGAATGCTTTCTTCCTATTAAATAAAGCAAGTATTTCCCAATTTTATCAATTCATCTCATGTTTCATTACCTGTTTTTGTTTGTTTGTTTGTTTTTTTTAATGGTGTTTAATGCCCATTTTTACTACTTAGGCACCACAGGCAGTGAACACTGGTGATACATGAAATGAAATGATATATTGGGAAAGGATTGTTTTTAAGCAAGGAAACATTCCAGGCCTAATTTTAGGGTACCTCCCTGGCATTTGCCAGTTATGAGGAATGAGGAAAATATGGAAAAAACCTGTCAGGGAGGACGGTCCTGGTGGGATTCGAACCCAAGACCTCCCGCTCACGAGTCTGCGCTATAACGACCTCGGCCACCCATGGCGGTCATTACCTGTGATACTTTAGTGGTGAAAATGGGCATTAAACATTGCTGAAAATATATTCAACTCATAAGAAAAAATGAAATCTTGGGACTGCATGTATAATGGATCCTGTCAAATGTCACAAAAGTTAGCAATCATTTTAAAGTAGATATTGTGCAATAAATTAGAAACACAACTAACTCACAATTACAATTTCATTTTAAAAAACTGTCCACAGAACAATATGCCTTCTTACAAGGATATTTTCTAAGATGTTAATATAACATAATGATTACTTAAATCTTAAATTAAAGCATTAACATTTTGGCACAATTGTAATGAGCTTCTCTTTGATAGTATGCCAAAGTTACTATTGATAATTAAAAAGAACTTTGTTAATCTAATTTGATAGTTTTCTATTTGGCAGTATAGTTGAGTGATGTGTGCAAACTTCTATTTTATGCAGTATTAAAATGTCTGGTAGAGTTTTTTTTTATGAAAGTAGTTTTTGTGTTAAATAACCCCAATGAAAATACATACTAATGACTTATTTGTTATTTTATAATACTTAGGTTTTTTTCTCCAAATATTGTTCTATGAGAGTTCTTATAATTTTTTAAATGTGTTAACTTGGTTTTGTCAATAGAAAATCCATGTAGAAAACAGTGCCACTTTTTATAATAGGTTAAAATATGCTAAAATTTTATATCTTTACTGGAATAATTTAATAGCATATCCGAACTAAGTTTCAACAAATTTATATATAATTGAACCTCACTGTCCTCATTGTTCTCATCATCAGCTAGACGTCGACTTTTGTTTGACAGAATCATACAGTGATTTCAATTATATGATTGGCTTCACTGTACAAGTTCCAATTAACGTTTCCAGTTAAAGTTATATGTGTTATATTTTTTGAGAGTATTTGCTTGCAGATCAAGAAATTTGATGTTTTGTGATTTGACCTAAAATTCACCATTAATTCCAAATTGCATCAGTGAGTAGGTGAATTATATGTGATGAAATTAGTTATATATTATATATTTCATTTAATATAAGGTGAGTGCACGCATGTGTTAATGCATTTGACATTATGTTTGATAATAGTGTGCGAATCATTCACAAATTAATACATTTGCAATATTTCCATTTGTTGCTGTCAGATTGTGTATGTAAATTTGTAACAGTAAAGAACCAAGAATTAAAGTCTAAAGTGTTGTGTCATTTCCTTGATTTGGCCGTATATTCAGAAGATTTATGCAGTCAAACTCTTTAGCTGTTATAAAAATTTGTACACTGTGCATTTTATTATTTAGAGCTGATAATAAACTATTAGCAACAACATATCCCAGTTTATCAATTAATAAACTCCATTGTAAGTACAGATTTTTCTGTCATAAACTTGTTATTATTTTGTAGATAGGAATACCATTTGTCATACATTGGTCTTTCAAACATTTTAGAAAAAAAAAACAATGGAATAGAAGATCAATAATTTTTAATCTTCATTTTTAAAGAAAAATTTTACAATCAACTATTTAAATGTATTTGGGCATATACCAAGTTTGAAGAACTCATTGCATACATCAGTGAGAGGAGCACATGTAATGCATATTCACTTATTCAAATGTAACTTTGTAGAACTGCACAGTGGGGATATAATTATAAATTAAATGCTTAATAGGTGATTTGATTACATGCTCTTGAGGATGTGTATAAGATTCCAGAAAACGTACTCTGCCAATAAACTTTGGTTAATGGAGAAATAAAGAATATGTAATCAAATCACAAAGCTAATGCATTTGTAAAATGTTTACACCAATTTATCATATCTGATTATTTATTTATTTATTTATATATTTACTTTATTATAAAAAGTTATAGTATGCTGCACTAGTAAATCTAAGAATATGATGAAACATAGTAGTGGTAAATTTAAAATTAATATCGTGTCTGAACAAGTACACAGAAGCAATAAATTTACTCTTAATTAGATAGTGAGTCTATTTAATACTCTTATGCTTCACTTACCATTGAATTATACAGAATATCTTTCACAGCCCTTTGCCCACATCATCAGCTGTGTGCCAACTGCAAGATTTGTTATTGGTTGAATGGACTTGGTATAGCTCTCATGGACATTTTTTTGAACTGATGGATTAATTTGTCTTCTTTTAGGATCTTGAAGTTCATAACTTGTCATCATATTTTTTTACAAAAATTTGTTCCCATATTCCCAACTCCAAGGGTACATCTTCTAATTTCAATAATTTGACTTCCTTTTCTATGTTTCTCTCTCCAAAAATGATGTGCAACTGCTGATTTATCTATTTGATTGTACCTGATGTTTCTCTTTCTCCAATGTTTCTTTAGCCTAATTCCAGTGCTTCTTTTTGTTTTGCCAATATATACTTTGTTGCATTCTGAACAGTTGATTTGATTTATTCCTGACTTCTTCTCATCAGGTATTGTACCATTATCACTGGAGTTGAGTAAAGTATTTACACTGAATTTGTTCATTGGGGACAAAGTAATACCAAACTCTCGGGAGTATTTTCTGGAATTTTTTGGTGGCCCAAGGATGATAGTAAATTTCTTGTGAATGGTAGTTTCTTTTTTTGCTTACAATGTTGTAACTTGTTTTAACCTCTTCTCATTTTGAATTTTTTGATTTTCTTGTCTACAATTTCTTGGCCACACCCATTGGCTATTACCATTTGTATAATGTGAGAGTACTCTTCACTGAATTCAAACTCATTCATAGATACGTTAATGAGTCTGTGTAATGAATGAATGAATAGTGTTTAATGCCCGTTTTTGCTACAGAGGCACCACAGGCGATGACATTGATGATACCTGAGATGAAATGATATATTGGGAAAGGATTTATTTTTAAGTAAGGAATCGTTCCAGGCCTAAGTTTAGGGTATCTCCCCAGCATTTGCCATTTTATGAGGACTGAGGAAAACCTGGAAAAAACCTCAGTAAGGAGGACGGTCATGGTGGGATTTGAACCCCAGACCTCCTGTTCACCAGTCTTCACCTTAACGACCTCGGCCAGCTGTGGTGGTAATGAGTCTGTGTGCTAAGCTGTTTAGAACTGCATGTTTGTGTGCTATGGGATTGAAACCACTGGCCTTTATGTAATATTCAGTCTGTGTATACTTTCTGTTTATTCCAAATTTCAAAGTATTGCCTGTTCTTATAATTTTAAGTTAAGGAAAGGAATCGTGTTGTCTTGATCTGTTTCAGAAGTGAACTGGTGGAGAAAGTTAAAGATCTAATTCTCCAAAAGGGTGATCTTTTAGTGTCCTTTTATGTAAATTAACTCTTTCCCAGCATACCAAAATTCAAACTCCCAATATCCCTTCTGAAATGGTTGCTGTCTCTGAAACTAAGCAACAAGGATATTGAGGAATACATCCAACTAATCGAAGTCCGCATCAGTCAGATTTTCTTCAGGTTCAATGATGAATTTCACACACACAAGAAGCAGGTTAAGAATGAGGAATCCATTATTACCTTTTCTGGCTGATTTATATTTGAGTAGTTTAAAAATGTACATCACCTAATTATTTCCATACATTTTTACAGTCTGGCACAGATACGTGTATGATAGCTTTGCAATTGTTAATAAGAAACATATGAATTATGCTTTGAAATGGCTAAACCTACAAGATGGGGAAATTAAATTCTTTCTGAAACAGAACAAGAAAACATGATTCCTTTACTTGAATTGAAGATTATAAGAACAGGCAATACTTTGAAATTTGGAATATACAGAAAGGATATGCAGACTGAAAACTACATAAAGCCCAGTGACTTCAATCCCACTGCACACAAACATGCAGTTCTTAACAGCTCAGTATAGACTCATTAACATACCCATGAATGAGTTTGAATATATGAAAGAGTACTCTCACATAATACAAACGGCAAAAATCAATGGGTGTGGCCAAGAAATTGTAGACAAGAAAATCAAGAAATTTAAACAAGAGAAGAGGTTAAAACAGGTTACAACATAGTAAGCTAAAAAGAAACTACCATTCACAAGAAATTTACTTATCATCCTTGGACCACCAAAAAATTCCAGAAAATACTCCGAGAGTTTGGCATTACTTTTTTCCCCAGTGAACAAATTCAGTGTACATAGTTTGCTCAACTTCAGTGATAATGGTAGAATACCTGATGAGAAGAAGCCAGGAATATATCAAATCAACTGTTCAGAATGCAACAACGTATATATTAGCAAAGCAAAAATAAGCATTAGAGTTAGGCTAAAGGAACACTGGAGATACATCAGGTACAATCTGATAGATAAATCAGCAGTTGCACATTACTTTTGGAGAGATATTAGAAATGGAACTCAAATTATTGAAATTGGTAGATAGACCCCTGGAACTGGGAATATGGGAACAAATTTTTATAAAAACAAATTAATAATAATAATAATAATAATAATGAATTTATTTATTGCTGTCAATAGACTCATTAACATAAGTTTCAGACATTATCAAAATACTAGAGTTAACAAAGAATAACTTATTCTTAGAACAAAATTTTAGTACATGTTTGCGAGAGTTAAAAAATTTACCTTTAAATACTGTTAAGCTTACAATTGATTACAGTTCATCCAGCGAATATAAACTTCTATTTATAAGCCATTTTTACAACTGATACTTAAATTTTGATTTTTCTACAGATTTAATCTCTGGTGGCAATTTATTGTACTAAAGGGTACCTCTTACATGTACATCCTTACATACTATTTGTTTATTATAAGCATACCTATGATAATCTTTACTATTTCTAGTGTTATAGCTATGGATCTCATTATTTTTTATGAAATTCTTTGATTTACTGCATAATATATACTTATACACATAAAGAGAGTAGACAGCATTCCATTATTTACAAATGCATCCTTACATGACTGTCTTTAATCCAATTTGGAAATTAGCCTAATACACTTTTTCTGTAATATAAATAATCTATCCATATGCACTTTTGCTGCAGCTCCCCAAACCTCAATACCATAGTGTGGATGAGGGTATATTATACCGTAATAGATCATTTTTAACTCGTTTGAGCCAAACTCACCTTTAAAAAATCTAAATAGATAGGTTGATTTACTTATTTTGCTACATATTACATCTATATGCTTTGCCCATGTTAATTTACTATCAATCCATATACCTAAGAACTTATATGTGTCTACCCTGAAGATAAGATCATGAACTTTGAGATCCCAACAGAAGACAAATTAATCCAAAAGTTCATAAAATGTCCAAGAGAGCTACATCAAATTCATTTAACCAACAATGAAGCCTGCAACACACAGCTGATGCAGGCAAAGGCCAGTGGAACATGTTCTATATAATTCAATGGTAAGTGGAGCATAAGAGTATTAAATCAACTCACTATCTAATTAAGAATATACTAAATTTGTTATTAAATACATAACTTGTTTCCTTTCTCTGAAAATTTGGTTAACTTCTAATTCCATGTACTTTAGCATAGAAAGATGTGCAGCTATACTATACCAGTTCTTGCATACTTGCAGCATCATTTAAAAACATTACAATAATGTAAAACTAAGTTTAAATTATTTTTATTTTTAGTAACTCCAAAACGCAGCAGGCCTAAATCACTGGCTATTTCCACACCCACAAAGCTGCTATCTTTGGAAGAAGCTCGCACAAGAGCACTTTTGTCTGCTGGCAAGACAGAGCAGGAATATATTGAAGTTGGTGAGCTAAACTAAACTATATTAAAATATTGAATTGTAATGGTTGCATATATAAATTGTTTATGAATAAAGCCCATATCCCCCCCAGGCATTAATAATAGCCACTATGTAATATAGGCATAAAAAGGGCATTTACATTTTTAAAGAGCAAAATTAATTTGCAATGAAAACTCAGAAAAATACTAGACTCACTGCTTTTAATATTAATTATAATTTGTTGAACATAACTATGTAGTTTTTCTTCATGGTGCTTTGCAAATTATAAACACTGAAATTTTGCTGTTTTTATAGTTGTATTTTTTGGAACAGAAAAAGAATGTTTATCTCTTCTTCTCATTATTTTTGTATTAACAATTAGCATATTGCAAAATGGGATATCTCTTGTGAAGTATAAATATTTTTCAGAAATTCCTCAGTAATGCTTTAAATTGACATCTCATTGAAAATTTACAATTGGGTAGTGATCCATTTAAACTTGTACACATTGTTAGTGCATTTTCTTTTTAAATGAAATGCACCATAAAGCATTCTTTACAATGACTGTTTTAGAAGCAATAATTACTTCTTATTTCTGCAAATGGTACTAAACTACAATAGCACAACATTTAGAAAAATTAAAAAATGATTACAAAAAAGGTGGAAATATACAGCAAAAATGAAAAATCAAAAACAACACCTTCCCACAATATTTGATAGTCCAAAAATATAATTTGTATACACTTAGATCTTATCTGATGGGCACCAATAAAATAGGCATTTTACTATAAATTTGGGCTCTTAATTATGAGATCTGTGCAGGAAACATCCAACCATTTTGAATATCTTGAGATCTGATTGCATGGTCTTTTTAGGGCACCTTAAACCTTTCGCATCAAGCTAAAATGTCTTATTGTTGTTGAAACTTCCAATCATAATTAGGGAAAAATGTTACTTTTTATTGTCAATGTACTCGCCTCAATTTTGAAGCTATATAGTTGAACATTTTTTCTGACTCATGATACCTCCTTGTACACATCCTGTGATGTTTAAGTATGTCACTTGTTGCTTATGTCCCTAATTGCTTAATTCCCTGGGAAGTTGAACAGTTCTTAATAAATTAATATTTTTGTCAATTTCATGCTGCTCGTTGAAACTAAACAAAGTAGATGACACCCAAAGAAGAAAGGTCAGGGGTATATTAGATAAATTGTAAGGACTGTGATAAGATATACATAGGAAAAACTAAGAGAAACATTGGGATCAGAATGAAGGAACACATGAGAAATATTAGACATAAACAAATCAGCTGTAGCAGCACATTTTTGGAATGAGCACCATGAAATTGACAAAAATATTAATTTATTAAGAACTGTTCAACTTCCCAGGGAATTAAGCATATGGGAAAATATTTTTATTAAGGAAAATGAACACAGGCTTATGAACTTTGAAATTCCAGAAGCAGATAATATTCTGTACAAGTTCTTCCGTATACCACCAGAGCCCCTTGCAGACACCTGCCTCTCGAACTCCAGCATGACACATTAGTTCATCAGCTGACAATGTGACTGATAGGTCATGAAACATGTCCTGAATTTTAACAGTTAAAAGAGTGAAACACTTAAGAGTGTTGAAGATTTTAGCCATTTTAACCATTTTAGAATTTTAACCCTTCCCATGGGAAAGAGATTTTAATTGGTTTAAAAATGGGTTTTATATAAAGCAAATAAAGACTCTATCACATATTAGTTTCATTTCATTGTGTTTTAGTTTTCCTATCAGAACATGGTTTGTTGAATAAGATGATCCTTAAAAAAATGTAATAAAAACTGTTATAAGAGGGCAAATTTCATCAACACATACTGCTTCCTATTTGTTTTAATTTTTTTGTTGGGTGTGTATGAAAAACTGAATTATTACCTTGCTATTATATGATTTGAAAAATTCAGCAAGCCAGATAATATGCACACTTGAACCAGGTATTTCACCTTATGAATACTGGCTCTGGAAAAAGTGTGATCATATGTTGATGAACTGAGTCTTCATGCTTCTGCTTCAGAAACTGTAAATATTTGTTTTTGCTCTTCCTGGTAAGCATTTTAACTTAACAATGGCAGTATTTAAGGTGTCATGTCATCTTCAAAGACAATATTAATGTTATAAACTTTATACCTAATGCTGAACATGATTTACATTCTCTACAAGCCCCTTCAGAGGGTGAATACATCTAGCTGAATTGACCATAACAGCAAAATGTTCTCTTTAAGTGTTATAACTTGGCAAGGTATCAAGAATGGCATTAAAGTATGTTTGGGAGAATAGAGACTCTTCCTACCCTTCTTTTCTAACAGTTATCTTGTGAAGGGTGAGGTGGAAGGGAACAAAAACCTGTAGCTGCAAATATTCTAATCAAGTTGAGTACTGTTAAGTTTGCATATGTATTTTAAATTGATGATGTTGAGCATTAAGAAATTTATAAATATTAATTTAAAACATACATTTCAAATACTTAGGTTGCAACCGTAATCTCTGATTGATTGAAACAACTCAATTTAATTAAAACATTTTTTAAAAACGGTACTTGTTTTTTAAAAAACTGAACTTAACTGTGACAGCTCACTGAATGCCATAATCACCATCAATCTGTTATCCATGTCTTGTTCTGATTCTTCACTTTCAGGATAAAGACTTAAAATATGTCTGTGAGTCAATCTATTAATCCCAGTAAGTGTCTTCTCGTACTTTAGGGTGGTGGCAGGATTTCTTCACTAATGGAACTTTTGCCTCTGCAGATGCTTATTTCATGTGGCACATTGTAAGTGTTGCATTTCATTTGCAAACATAATTTTCACCTGTGCCTGATCAACTCAATTGCATCGATCTATATTGATAAGGGGGCTAAACATACAACTGCATATCCCATTTTTTCCACTATATTATCTATTTCATATGAAATGTTTGTAGTTTGTTACATTAATTCAAATAGTGCTAGTTTTATCATAATGCTCATCAGATGCTATGTTCCTTTCTCATAATCATTCCTATATATCTTCCCCCCACCCTTCATCAAACACATAATTTTGCAAAAGATTTCATTGTGCATGTAATTCATTATTTTTCATAATATCTGGATGTTCCATAAAATATCAAATTATTTTTATGGAAAAGACCACTAAATTTCTGTAATATTTTCCATAGAGCTCATTGCCTCATCTTGTGTTCCAACTTTTCCTTGCATGACTTCAGAATAATCATTAATGCTTGAATCGTATCCTTCAGTATACAAGGCCAAAACAAGTTTTCAAATATCATCATGGTCAAAACTATCTACATTAATGTTGAAATATAGTAGATTTCACTTACTTGGTTTTTTAATTCGACAGGTTTCAGGAACATTTGCTCCCACATCAGGAGAAAACCAACTGGTAGAAGCATACTCTGTAGGCGGTCAGAGAAATTTGAATACATCCAATGATGGTGTCTTAAAGTTCATGGTGCAGTTTTTATTTTTGGTGATTTAACTTTTTTTCCATGTCATTAGTTCCGAAGGTTTGCAAGTGTATTTCAATGATTTTGTTTTTGTTATAAATTTCAATCGTTTTCTGATGAAAATGGGCTGCCACTTTCTCTATCTATTTGTAATGGATATTTGTGAAATGTTCTTTGGTACAGGTTTCCAAATTTATTTTCATTTTTCCAGTATATACCTGATCACAGTTTTTGTAATTGATTTGGTAGATACCAGAATTCCTGTCAGAAGGTATAGGTTTTTTTTACAGAAGATTGTAATAAATCTTGAATACTGTGGATGTACCAGAATTATTTTCTGTTTTTTAAATATTTTTTTAAAATTTATTGATCATGCTAAGATGGAAATCCATGTTTAATTGCATATTTTCTTTTATTCATAATAGCAAACTTGTGTCTTTGACATCTTTATTTCTTTTAAACTTTTCATTAATTTTATCTACTAACTTTTTTTTGGAAACCATTATGTAGTGCTTTGTTAATGATGTATTAGCATTCTTTTTTGTATTCTTTTCCACTGATTGGAACATTCACCAATCTGATCTGTATGCAAGGCTATTTAGGATGGCATGCTGAAGTGTTTTTGAACCAAAGGTATTAGTTTTAATGTAATTGTTTGTTACTAGGTAGGTTTCCTACATATTTCAAAGGTCAAACTGTTAATGTTTTTTATAATCTCAAATCTAAAAAGGGAATCCACCCATTCTTTTCATTTTCTAATGTAAACTGTATTGATCGTTTTTGTAAATTTAATAATTTTAAGGCATCATCAACCAGTTGTTTAGATATAATAGGAAATATGTCATTCACATATCTGTGCTAAGTCTTAAAAATTAGAAGGAAAGCATCAGTTAGGTGAATTTAAAATCACTCAAAAACAAATCCTGCAAAAATGGTGAATACTTATTTTTCTTTCTGTCTTTCTTGTGGACATTTATTACATGAATTTGTAAGCTTTTCTTAATTTCGCTTTTCCTATAAAATTTTGTAGCTTTAACAGTTTTTTCCCACTCTTGACTGACCAACATTAGAAGCTTTCTGCTTCTCCCATTTTTGTATTTCTGCTCTAAGTATTTATGAACATTTCAGAGGGGTTCTTTAATGTGCAATCAAAGAGGTGTTCCCTTTCCTCTTAGGAAATACACATCCAAAATAAAATGAAATGAAAACAACACTGCTAGCAAAATATTATTATATATAATTTTAATGTCACTAAAATGCAGTATAGACACACAGCACAATTAGTGGTTTTCCTTGAAATGATAAAGAGAGATTTTTCTGTTCAGCATAATTTTGCAAGGAAAGGTACAGGAAGGTTTTGGGTAAATCCCAGGAAACAAGGCCAGGTAGACAAGCATTTATTATACTAACTAAAAATGTTAATTGGAACATTCACAGTGAAGCCAATCATATAATTGAAATCATTTTATGATATAGTCGAACTACACACTCTTATGCTTCACTTACTTGTCACTATTGTAGACCAGTTTCGAGAACAGTTGTTCTCATCATCAGTTCAAATCTCCGACTGCTGGATAATTCGTTGTGTTGTTGGTATTCTGCTCTGGAGGAGGTGTGATGAACTTAAAGTTTATATTTTCTTCGCCGGAAGTGTCAAAGTTCATTAAACTGTCTCTGTATTTGTAAATGTATATTTTCTCCCATGTTGCTAATTCTGTAGGTCCTTGCACTGATTTTAATAATTTTGCTTTATTCACTATATCGTGGTTTTCTGTCCAAAAATGAAATGCCACTGCTGATTTCTCAGTTTGCTTGTATTTTATGTTCCTGAAATGTTCTTTTAACCTTGTGCCTATGTTTCTCTTTGTTTTTCCTATGTATATTTTTCCACATTCTTCACAACTTATTTTGTAAATGCCTGGTTTTTTCTCCTGTGGAATACTGTCATTAACATTGTCTGTGAGAAGATGTTTAACATTAAACTTGTTAATCGGTGCCAACCTGATATTAAAATCTTTAAGAATTTTCTGAAATTTTTTTGTAGCCCATGGATGATATGTAAATTTTTTAAAAATTTGTTTATCTTTCTTTGCTGAAAGTGTTGTGGTTTCTTTTCTAAGCTTTTGCCTCTTGAATTTCTGTACCTTTTTGTATACTAGTTCTTTCTTAAAACCATTTTTAATTGCTGTTTTTTCTATATGTTTGTATTCTTTAAAGAATTCATCCTTGCTAATTTGTAGGTTAACTAGCCTGTGTGTTAAACTATTGATAACTGCATGTTTGTGAGAAGTGGGGTTAAAACTGTCAGCTTTTATGTGATTGTCTGCATGTGTATCTTTTCTGTAAATTCCAAATTCTAGACTTCCTTGATTTTTCATTATTTTTATGTCCAAGAATGGTAATATGTTATCAATTTCTGTTTCGTATGTGAACGATATATTTTTGTCTTGTAAATTCAAAAGTTTTATGGCATCCTCAATGAGCTTATTGCTAACAATGGCAAATATGTCGTCGACATATCTGTACCATTGTTAGCAATAAGCTCATTGAGGATGCCATAAAACTTTTGAATTTACAAGACAAAAATATATCGTTCACATACGAAACAGAAATTGATAACATATTACCATTCTTGGACATAAAAATAATGAAAAATCAAGGAAGTCTAGAATTTGGAATTTACAGAAAAGATACACATGCAGACAATCACATAAAAGCTGACAGTTTTAACCCCACTTCTCACAAACATGCAGTTATCAATAGTTTAACACACAGGCTAGTTAACCTACAAATTAGCAAGGATGAATTCTTTAAAGAATACAAACATATAGAAAAAACAGCAATTAAAAATGGTTTTAAGAAAGAACTAGTATACAAAAAGGTACAGAAATTCAAGAGGCAAAAGCTTAGAAAAGAAACCACAACACTTTCAGCAAAGAAAGATAAACAAATTTTTAAAAAATTTACATATCATCCATGGGCTACAAAAAAATTTCAGAAAATTCTTAAAGATTTTAATATCAGGTTGGCACCGATTAACAAGTTTAATGTTAAACATCTTCTCACAGACAATGTTAATGACAGTATTCCACAGGAGAAAAAACCAGGCATTTACAAAATAAGTTGTGAAGAATGTGGAAAAATATACATAGGAAAAACAAAGAGAAACATAGGCACAAGGTTAAAAGAACATTTCAGGAACATAAAATACAAGCAAACTGAGAAATCAGCAGTGGCATTTCATTTTTGGACAGAAAACCACGATATAGTGAATAAAGCAAAATTATTAAAATCAGTGCAAGGACCTACAGAATTAGCAACATGGGAGAAAATATACATTTACAAATACAGAGACAGTTTAATGAACTTTGACACTTCCGGCGAAGAAAATATAAACTTTAAGTTCATCACACCTCCTCCAGAGCAGAATACCAACAACACAACGAATTATCCAGCAGTCGGAGATTTGAACTGATGATGAGAACAACTGTTCTCGAAACCGGTCTACAATAGTGACAAGTAAGTGAAGCATAAGAGTGTGTAGTTCGACTATATCATAAAATGATTTCAATTTATTATACTTCCTATACCTGCATAAGTGTCTTGAAGCTTATTCATCCTGAACCCTTTAGCATTCAGCAGGAGGAGTCTCTCTTGCACAATTTGCAGCATTGGCTGCATCAAGAGTGGCTGAAGCTGTAAAATGTGTTTTTATTCCTGTAGGTACATAAGGCCTAATCAAAATGTTGAAAATAAAGTTTCCATTCTTTTTGGTAGTTTAATCACAAAAGACAAACTTTATTATCCTTGATATCAACTTTTATTTCTTTTTTCAGTAGTTCTCCAACTAAATAATAATGTCTGAGTCTATTAGCTGAAGACAGTTCACCAGCACCATGAACATATTGGTTCACCTAGGTTCTAAGGCAAGTTGGTCAAATGTGAGTGTAATATTGCATTTCATGAAAGCCTCTACTCTGTCCAGAATAAATTATTCATTAAAGTCTTTCACTTGTTTTGCATAATGAAATGCTTCTTCAAATGTAGCTATTCAAAACTCATTGGCAGCATGTGCTTCACATGTTTCTGGGATTTGCAATATTTAATACATCTTTTTTTTTATTAATCCAAATGGAAGTTGCATTATTTGCACAATATATTTCACCTGATACAGCTTATCACTCAGGCTTAAATTCCACAGCTCTATCAGCACAACTGATACTATTCTTTGGCTTGATTTTTTAGCCCTCACTTACATGCATCAGAGATCAGAGATGTTACACATCCACTGAACTAAAGCAAAATGGCTGCTTGTTGACTCGGCAATAGGCATATTCATCTTGCTTCCCAGTCACAGCTTTCATACTGTTACATCATTAGTTGTTGCATGGCAATGAATCAGTATATTACCATGATGTGTCATGCCAGGCCACGAAGTACATTACCTTCCTGTTGAAAATTGATGAAGTAAATTTTGCAAGAAAAATTAGGGAGAGAAAATTTGCTAATTGCACATTATATCATTTTAAAATTACTAATATTTTGTAAAAGCACTCATATTTTGCATATTTGAAAAATTTCTTTATTTTGCCATTTAATATCATGTCCAAAGGAGTGGAATGCCTGAAATAAGCAGAGATATTGCAAATAAATGCATGAAACGAAACAACTGTTTTTATTGCTAATCAATTAAAACAAACACAGTCTATTAATTTTCTTGTTTTAATGCAATAAATTTATTGTATTATTTGTGAGAATCATCCATTTTGAAGGACATTGACCCCATGAGGCTGATGCTACACATTTAAGAAAAAGTTGATATAGTCCATAGCACACATTCTATAAATATACAATATAACATTTCAGCAGAGTCAAAAATCAAAAACAGTAAGAACAAACATTTTGATGATTGCTGTCTCTCTCTCTCTCTCTCTCTCTCTCTCTCTGTCGCAAAAATGTATGAATTTATGTTTATGTTTTATCAAGAAGAACTCTCATAAAACGTGCAGATCTTGGTTGCATCCCTGTATGGTCATGCTAGAGCTGTATTACTTTGACTTGAGAGTGTTGCAATAGCTCTTATTAGTATGCAATACATTTGTCTACTGACTACTTGTCAGATGACAATTTTTCCTATGCTGTTTAACCTTGAAGCACAGATCAAAAACTTACATTTGGAAAAATTTATTATTGTGAAAATAATAATTTCTTTTCACAGAACATAAAAAAATGCCCATATGCTTGGTTTGTATCAAGGTTCTTATTAACCAAATACATATTGTACCATTGTAGTCACTTGTCATTCACATGATTATGAAAAATATGATGAAGTGGAATGAACTGCTCTTACCCAACAATTAATTGAAGCTCTATTATCACTTCATGAAGTTTATCATGTTGGCAAATGAGTGTACATTAACAGCAAGCTTTCCTTATATGTAGTTAGGTAGGAAAAACCATTTTTGACAGGATATTTATTGAAGACTTCGTAATTGTAGCAGCTGATTTGTTTTGAAATGGTGACTGAATGTTTAATCTGTCCGTTTATTATTGTCTGCAGATTCAGTGTAACCAAGAAATGACTGATGATGTTAAAGCTTAGCATCTCAAAATCTCAAAGAAATTTATTTAATATTTTTGGCAGCTGACAAAAGTAGAGATATAAATGATAAGGCTCAATTGGCCTTGTCTATAAGATGTATTGATAAAAATTTAAAGATTATAAAGGAAATGCAATGAAAGACATTTTGACAGGATTATACATTTCCAAGTGTGTAAACAAAGCTGTGGAAAATATGCATTAGTGGTGAATTGGGCTTCTGTGGTGATAGACGATGCTCTTGGAATGGTTGAGGGTCAAAATGAAAGTAATATGAATGAATGGTGTTTAACACCTTTTTTGCCACAGAGGCACCATAGGCGATGGACACTGATGATGCATTAGATGAAATGATATATTGGGAAAGGATTAATTTTTTAAGAAAGGAATAATTGTTCCAGCCCTAAGTTTAGGGTACTTTCCCAGCATATGCCATTTATGAGGACAGAGGAAAACCTGGAAAAAACCTTAGTAAGGTAGCATGGTCCTGGCAGGATTCATACCCTAGACCTCCCACTTACGAGTCTGCACCTTAATGACTTTGGCCACCCATGGCGGTAAATGAAAGTTGTGAACAATATTATTATTTTACCTGGAAAATAATAGTAATCAATTAACCCCTTGGCACATGACTTTTGATATGTACTTCATAACTAAAACATATATACCATATTTACCCCCATAATAGATGCATCTCATTTTAAACAAAGATAGTTTTAATAATATCGAAAATCATAAGATTGGATGTACTGCTTATGTTTAAATTCAAGCTATTGAGCAATAATGCATGTTACCACTGCAATCATGAATGGTTCTTTTTTTTATGCATGCAAAATATAGGTACTTTCCAATTAATAGTGCAGTATTCTTAGAACATCTGCAGTAATCATTTATGTTTCGACAATGGATATGAACTGACTAAAATATTCCAGTTATATAGCGAGTTTTAACCTGAAAGTTAATCAAATGTGCAGAAGAATAATGTAACAGAGCTGCTGGTAGGATTTACCATGTAGGAGTATAATGTGCATAAGTGGCAGAAAGAAAAACCCCCTAAAAATCAAGAAAATAATTTCGTGGTCCAAAGTGTAAGAATTATCCCAAAATTGAAAATAAACTACTTGAATATGTAACAGAGGTAAGGAACAATGCAGTCAAAGTGTCACGTGAAAAGGTGTAAAGCACATGAAACTGCAGCTATTATGGGCATTGGTGAATTTATAGCAAGTAGAGGTTAGGCCCTTTATTTCATGAGATAGAAAGGCTTTTCTCTTAGAAGACACACATCAATTTTCCAGTTTCAATTTGTAGATTTCCATAAATTCATAATAAGGATGAGAAAGGATAAGAATTATTTGTTGTCACAAATAGGGAGTCCAAGCCAGACACAGACAAGCACAACAATCTCTAAGAAAGGAGAAAGTAGTGTGCTTTTGAGAAAATACTTTGCACAGTGATGCTAACAGTAACAGCAGATGGAAGAAAATTACCACCTTTGTCATTTTCAAAAGTAAAGCTATGCCAAAAATTAAATTACCAATAAGTAGGCCTGTTCACATCAGAGTGCTGTGAAGGGTGGATGGAGATCTGGTGCAGACAGTGTGGCAACATTTTCCTGAAGCACCAACCTGCTTTACTAGTTTGATACAATTTCTGATATCATTTAGGTGACAACTTGAGGAAAACTGTTTAGAAGTAAAAAACTGACATTGCTATTATACCTGGTGGTGTTACGTCAGTGCTTCAACCTTTGGGTATGTGTATAAACAAACCATTCAAACCATTTCCATGAGGAAACTATATACAGAGTAGATTCCAGGTGGTGGTCATGAGCCAGGAAAGAAAGATATGGTGACCAACAGTCGAAGTAATATGTGACTGGACAACATGGACGTGGAACATTATAATGCCAGAATTAGTTCCAAAAAGTTTCTTGAAGACCAGCATATCAAATGCAATTGATGGAACAGAAGCAGTATGTTATAGGATGAGGAAGAATATGAATCTGTGACAAATGATAGCAGTGAAACTGAATCTGACACTGAAAGTGGTAAGACTAGTATTAAAAATAACAATAAAGTGTCTCGTCTTATTGTTGCTATATTTATTGTTACAAGTTATCATCTATTTATGCAAGACCGACTGCATTTAAATTGATCTTGATTTATAAATCTGCTGCTAACTATCGATCATCACAATCTATCTATAAATTAGTCACGGCCCATATATTGTTACGTATTTTATAGATTATTTCAGCATCCTAGCTGGTACACCTTTAATGTGTGTGTTTTTCCTCGCATAATGGATGCACCCTGTATTTTTGTCATAAAAACAAAATTAAAAATTCTATTATACATGTTAATACAGTAGTTAATTTAATTTTTTATTGTGAGTAAAGTACATATAATTGATGTTGTCAATTACTTTAAAATAAAGAGAACTAATTTATTAAGAAGGAAAATGTACTATTTTATTGCATTCTGTTAAGGTAAATGAAAATTAATGTATATTATTGGAAATTTATTGAAAGTGTTAAACAAGCCAGCTTGCCACTGCCATCACCTGATGCGTCCCCCAAACTCCTGCAGCACATTAACAGTCTGTGGGACACAGTGAGCAAATTTTGCTTCCACAAGAGTGCACTAAGTTGGTGACTTGTGCTCTAAATCAGTCCTGTGTAGGCTTTTGCTCTGCAGGCTTGAACCTTGCCCTGAAGGTAATGCAAACAGCAAGGCTCACTCACAAGTGGATGAACTTGGATTAACATTTAGTGGCAGATACAATAGTGTAGCTTGTCGGGACAAAGTTAAACTGTTATATGGAACTGATTTATCTTCCAACACATACTGTTTAACAATTTGAAGTCTACCTTATTAATTACATTTATTTTAACAATTTGAAATTTATAGTATTAATTACATCTATACCATGCAATGTAGACATTTAAAATTAAATTTTTTCATAATATTGAAATATATATAATTGACATTAATGCAAATGCATACAAGTACAAACACCTTTTCAGCAACAAACAAGGATATTTCAATGATCTTTTAACATTGCTTTGCATTTTTGCATTCTACAGACCAACTTCTCAAGATTTTGTGTGATTATTTTAATTTATTTTTGTGATTTTGGTGGTGATTATTTTATTGCAGACCATAGACTTTACTTTTGAGTTTCAGTCATTGTCAGAAAATACATTAGTAACAAAATATAGTGATAATCAAAACAATTTAATGCAACAGGCACATTTATCTCATATAACAAGGATATTTTCATTTATACTACAAACAATTACATTCAACTACTCTCTCTCAAGAAGTTTTTCAATTGTGTTTGAAACTTTTTCCTAGCAGCAGTTTGTTATACAAAATTTTGCATGTAACTCTTGGATCTCTTTCAGTACCTTTTTGTTTATATTTGGATAATAAATTTTTTGAGTCCCAGTGCTTTAATTGTGGCAGTTGTTGATTTGGATCTAGTATTGTTCATTGTTTACGACTAATAGAACTACCTTATGAACATATAGTGACATTATAGTTAACATTTTAGATTTCTTAAAAATACTTCTACATGTTACTGTCCTGTCTACGTTATATATATATATATATATATATATATATATATATATATCTCAAACAACTTTTTTGAAGTATTGGTAGTCTATTCATATTTGCACCACATGTACTTCCCCAAACTTCAATTGCATAAGGAAAATAAGAATAGATTTAGCTATAATATACTAACTTTTGAACTGTCTGAATTAAATATTGTGATAATTTCTTTAATAAATATATACATGTGCTTACTTTGTTACAAATATGGTCTACATGGTGTTTGAAAGTTAATTATCAGCAATGACTCCCAAGATATTTATATGATTAACCTCTTTTATTGCCTGCCCATTAATTAGAACATTTATATCTAGATTCTCAGGCCTCTTTTTGAGGTAGTGAAACTTAAGTACTTTATAGTTTTTTGCACATTTAGTGTTTATTACTTAGTAAGTATTTGTAAATTATATTTGGTTGTTCTGCTATAATTTGTTCTAATCCAGTAAGAGATTTTCAAGAAAATAGCAAGTGTTGAATTATCAGCATATGATACAGTGTTACATTTGCCAAGATTAGGCAAATCGTTTACATATATCAAAAACAATAGTGGGCCCAGTAAAGATTCATAAGATAGTCTCACTTTTAACTATTTTACAGCTTGATTTGTGACATTTCCATTTTTTTAGTGAATTTCTGTACATTGTTTGTTTTGTAGATGTGAATGTAGAATTTCTCAGGATTAACCCCTAATTCCATATTTTTGCAATTTTTCCAATAATATTGAATGAGACACAGGGTCAAATGCCTTGGACAGGTCAGGGAATAATCTCATAATTTTCTCCTCCTCATCATCATCATCATCTAGAGCTTTAAGTTAAGTGATAAAGATCTGCTACTGCTGTTGTTGTGGATAAGCCTTTTCTGAAGCTGTGATGTGATTTGCTTAGTACATTATGCTTGCTAAAGAAATCTAATAATGTTATGCTTTGTACTTTTTCATATATTTTGACAAAGCTCAGGTTAGCATAATTGGTCTGAAATTTCCTATTTCCTTCTCATTACCTTTTTTTTGTAAGTTGGTCTGGTTGTATTAGTTTTAAGTATGTCTAGGTAGATTCTTTCACTTAGAATTTATCATATGTACTAATTAATATTCCAGCTAACTCTTCTTTACAGTACTTTAATATTTTAGATTATTTTCCATCCCACCCAACTGAAGTTTTATTCTTCAATTCATTTATAATTTTACTTATTTCTTCATTTAATGTTTCCCTTAAGAAAATTGAATCTTTAAACTCTTCAATCCAATACACCATATTCTTTTCCATAGTTGGTTTTTCGTTTATCATATTTAGAAAGTAATTATTAAATATTTCACAAACTTTCTGTGGATTATCAATGGTTTGATCATTTACAGCTAAGCCTGTATTATCATTAAAATGTAAATTGGAACTTGCACAGTAAAGTCAATCAAATAATATCTATATTATCATGTCAATTATTATTTACTCTGTTATCCTTTACTGTCTGCCAAACTGACTAAGTTCCTTGATGACTTAGTTATATTCACTGATTCAGCTATCCTATTTGTAAAAACTTGTCTCTTTAAATTAATAAGTGACCAAGGGTATTGCTTTTTTAGATTTCTGTATTTGGTTTTGTAAATACCCATGGTAGTAATTTTGTACAATGAGTAGTAGTCTTTAATTTTTTCCTTAAGATTTTTTATTTGTTTATTTATCCTTAAAACTTACCTCCCAATTTACTCTTATGTTTTTCTCTTTATTGGGCAATGTTTATTTAAATATGCTGTTAAAACACTGAAAAAAGTTTCTCATTTACTGTTTATGTTCTGAATGTCATAAACCCTTTTTCAGTTTTCTTGCTTTAAAGTTTCATAGAGCTTGCTTAAGTTTGCATAATTACACTGTCTTGTTAATATAGATTTTGTTTGTACAGCATTTATCTTGCAGTTCATAATGACCATAATCAGAGCACAGTGATCAGAGATGCAAAACTCATTAACAGATACTTAGTATCTGTCCATTTCTAGGTTAGTTATGTCATCTATTGCAGTGGATGTGGTACCTGTGATTCTAGTTGGCTGTTTTATTGTGTCTTGCAAGTTAAAACTATGTAGTAAATAACTTAGGAATGTATAATTCATGGTGTCAGTATATGCATTAATGTTTAAATCTTGACTATATTGTGCAGCTTTATTTAACAATTTATCAGCAGCTTTTATGAATTCATCCACCTTTGAGTTTGGTGATCTATTTATACCAATGATATATAGATCACCAATTTTTAATTTTACTGCTGTAATTTCCAATACCATTTCCAAACTTAGCTCTCTAACCTAGTTTTCAGAAGTGAAATTAACGCCATTCTGCAAATATCTAACTACAACGTTCCTTTTATGATTTTGTCTGCAGAAACTGGCTCTAAGTTCATATTATTTTGATCTTAAAAATATAATTTATGATTCAGTTAGCCCTTTCTATGTTACCACCACAATATTAGGCTTGCTTTCATTTAACATTACCCCAATTTCCTCCATTTTATTTTATATACTGGGTATAACAATAAGGTATCGTCATTCTTTCAGGACATATTTCCCATATTTAAATGAAGAAATATGTTATATAGACATGGGTCCAGAAACGCTTTATTTCCACATTTATCATGGGAATCATACAAGAATGGAATGTATCAGTATACCACACGAAACTCTTTCTTACATGAAATGTTCAAAATGCCCTCTTGTTTACGTGTAGTTAAGTTTTAATATTAGGTGCACCGCCAGTGTTTTGTGTTCCATTTGAATGAAGGTAATGTTGACATGCATAAACCCCTCTTCATAAAAATTGCAGCAACTCCTTTCCATTAATGATTGCCTTCAGTAATAGAAAGATTATTTTGAATAAACTATTTTATCCTACTCCCCCTGCAAAAAATTGAACCAGACCAAAACCCACTAGACTTTTATTTGTGGGGGCATTCAAAAGATCTTGTGTATCAAATCCAGTGCAAGATGCAGAGTCTTTGTGCACATATAGTGGAAGGCTGCAATACAATACCAATTCTCCAGAGATACATCAGTGCATTCCGGATTCAATATGATGGGGGGTTGATGCTTTTACCAATATTAGCTGAGGGCATTTTGAACATTTCATGTAACAAAGAGTTTCATGTGGTATGTTATGTTCTGTCCTTGTATGATTCCATTTTAATCTTCTCCTGATTATCAGTATCCCAAGTGTCTATGCTTCCTTCTGTTAGCTCCTTTTCTTCTCCTGCTGATTGGTTGCCATCCTCCCTACTAAATGTACTAATATCAGTGCCTAGTTGTTTATTAGTATGATCTGGTTTTTTACGTCTTCTTTGCTATATATGATATAAGAACCTACTTCATGATTTATATAATAAGTTCAAAACAATTGCCTTTCTTTCACTCTCTTCTCCTTCAATTCTCTCTTTTTCTCTTACCTATTGTTCCATAGTAGTTATTTCATCTTGTATAATGGCATCGCAGTCAATTTTATTCTTTGTTTTAATGCCTATTTCTTGGTCAATAGTATGAATTCTCATCTTTAGTGGTATAGTGGGCATTTCTTCTAATTTCATTTCACTATTATCATCACTTGGCGTTGTTTCCAACGAATCACTTATATGCACTACCGAAGCGATTGTAATTGTTTCTTCTGTTTGCGTACTTTGATCTATTAAGTTGTTCATACATTTTAATTTAAATTTATGAACCATCACTCTTCTTAAATTTCTTCTAATCCGGCTCGGATTATTTCTATTTTTATGTTTCTTGTTTGGTTATACATTATAATTCTTTTATCCATTGTCATTTCTGGCAATAATCCTTTCCCACATTAATTTATATGTAAGGCAATCTTTTTAATTGATATCATTGTATGATTCAGTTGAACTACAAACTCTTAAAGCTTCACTTACTTTTCATAAATGTATGGAACCGGTTTCGAGAACATTTAGTTCCCATCTTCATATCATTGTATGATTCAGTTGAACTACACACTCTTAAAGCTTCACTTACTTTTCATAAATGTATGGAACCGGTTTCGAGAACATTTAGTTCCCATCTTCATATATCATTGTATGATTCAGTTGAACTACACACTCTTAAAGCTTCACTTACTTTTCATAAATGTATGGAACCAGTTTCGAGAACATTTAGTTCCCATCTTCACTAAATGTTCTCGAAACCGGTTCCATACATTTATGAAAAGTAAGTGAAGCTTTAAGAGTGTGTAGTTCAACTGAATCATACAATGCTATTAATTTATATGATTGGCTTCACTGTGCAAGTTCCAATTTACATTTAAGGCAATCTTGTTTGCTCCCTCATTATTTGTTTCTGCTTGCGCATGGAATGCAGGTAGCCTGTTGTTCCTTTTTCTGGCACTCTTTTCTCTTGTGATCTTGTTCTCTGCAGTGACCACATGTTACTTTATCCTTATACAAAACTTTTGACACGTGACCATAATCATAACACTTGAGACACTTTGAGACAGAAATAAAATCCTTCGTATTACTGACTGGAAGCAAATAAACAAAGTCATTGCATCACTGACTGCTCATTAACTTGCAAGAAAGTAAGCAAATATGTCATGCAACCTTGCCCATGGTATGCACTTGCTCTCATTGCGGTTGCTGTTTGCCAACATTCCAATTGCTGCATAGGTCTGCTCTAGATCTACAAATATTAATCAATTATTCAAGACACTTGCAGAGATGGTGAATGTGTAGAAAATAGGCAGCACACCATACTGATATACGAAAGATAGCATTGTGTTTGCCATTATTCACAATAGAAATATTTAAGTGCATGAATGCAGTATATCCTTACAGTTATATGCACTATTGGATTAAATTTGCTCATAAAGTACAGATGCATGCAGTGGTTTAAGTACCTTCAACTTGTTCATGTGCACATAATGGTATATGATTTTCTATGATGGAAAATTCATGTACAGTGATTTTATAAGTTATTTCAAATGGCAAAAGTAAATAATTGAACTGTTTTAGCCTGTGCAGCAGCATATGCTATACTTTTATGTCATATAAGGCTATAGTAAAAATGAGAATAATGGCAATTCTCTGGGAACAGCAAATGGCACATCATCATGTGCTAGTATGCTCTGCTGAAGAATTCTACAGAAAAATTGGCATGTAAAAATATTCTAGAAACACACAGACAAACAAACATACAAAACACCATTACAATAAAATTAATTACAAAAGCCATTAGGGTTTGTTGCTGCAGAATTGCTGTTCTTAAAATGTAATCCTACTACTACAAAATATAAAATGGGCAAATATTAAAATTAAAATGAAGTTAAACTCTGGGCATGCAATGCTATTAAAATTTATAAAAAATTTTAATACTCCAAAGCTACTTTTAGTTATTAATGTAGTTGGTTTTAAGGCACTACTTAAGATAGTTTTTATTTTTATTATTATTATTATTATTATTATTGTTGTTGTTGTTGTTGTTGTTGCCAAATGGAGAATAGACTCCATCTATGTTGCATTTTACCTAGTCTAGCCATAAATATTGCCACATACTATTTTGTGGATAAGTTAAATATGTTTTGAAATCTTCTATTTCCCTTTTGATACTGGTTTTTAAGCCCTTTTTAACAAAAATGAAGGCTGGTGAAACCCTCCTAGTTCACCCCCACCAAATTATGACTGAAGAGGGGTGTTGGTCTCTCTGAACTTTTTGGAACTCTTTCATGTGCTTCTCAGGAGCTTGAAGCACATACCTTTTTAATTTGGTGATTGTAATTCTTCAGTGGTGAACACTTTTTCATCAGTGAAGAGAATCCTATGATGTCCATTGCTGCTTTACAGCTGCAGAGCCATCATGATTTCTGTTCCTTCTTCATTTTGACATCAGAAAATGGTGAATACTCTGCCAATAAGATCTAAGTCTAAGGTCTTTTATAAGTACTCTGGGCATATAAATCTGCTTCCAACTGGGATTTTTGTGCATGAGAGCTAAAACTACTTTTAACAGCTTTTGCTCTTTTTACAATGCGAGGTCAGTCAACTCTTGGGCAGTCTTTACAGTGCCAGTCTCATCAATGAATTTCTGGATTGTCTGACACCAAATCTTTTGATCTTCTGGATATTCAGGGCCTGAAACATCTCAATGGGTGTCTTTCCACCCATTGCTATAGCAATTATAGCTACTTTGTTTTTGTATTTGTCCACTCCATGCTACCAAAAAAATACATGCTTCTATTTTCACAGTGGTCAGGAGTAACTTTTAGCACATCTGTGGTTCATGACTTTAAAAACCATTTGTACAATACAATCCAAAAGTTTGTTACAGTATCAATGGCTATAGTAGGAATATAACATTTAATAGAAAACAGAAATTATTTAGGTTTCTTTTAGTGTTCTTGGTAATTATATAAGCACTTTGTCTATAATGGAGTTTTTTTACAGGTGGAGGGCCATCAAATTTACCTGCAAAGTATCATACGGTTATTGAACTACCAGGCTCAAGCAGAAAGCGTAGTGGTACTTCCAATAAAAGGTCACCTTTAGGATGGAAATCATTTTTTAGCAAGTCAGGACGTAAAAGTTCTGGACCTCAGCAACGCAAAGCATCTACACCATCTGAACTTGGGCTTAATAAGGTTTGTTTTTCTTTACTGTTTCAGCATTAGCATTTCATGTCACATATTCACATACCTTCAATGCTTGTTTTGTGCTTTTACAACTGTGGGGGGATGGTGTTAGTGGGTTAGTAAATACATATAAAGCAACTGTATGTACACTATTTTCTTTTATAAATGCCTATGAATTATCTATATATAATTTATGATTACTTTCTTAATATATCTTTGTGGGCCATTAACCATATTACAGAGAAAGCAAACTTACAAAATCAGACTATGTACTTGTTTTAACTTGCAGAGTTTAGTTTAGTTTAGTTTAGTTTAGTTTAGTTTAATTTAATTTAATTTAATTTACTTTAATTAACTAGATGACTGAGACTGCTCCTGAAGATGTGGTGATTTCCATAGCAAACTTTTAAGTAATGCATGGATCCATTTGTTGAAATAAAAAGTAGGTTTGAAAGTGTCTGAATTTGTAAATGATTTCTCTGATCAGTCAGGGTTAAATTAATGGTACTAAATCCACATTCAGCCATAGATATAGGTATAATTTTGATTGATTTCACAAGTTCTTTTACTGAAGTGAGAATGTGTTCAGAATTTTCTTCATAGATGCAAAAATCTTTAACTAGTGATACACTTTTGCTTTCACTTAATTTAAAATCTGCTATTTTACAGAAACAAGGAATTGACATGTCACCATAAAACTCACTTACATTCATTTAAGAATTTTGGAAAAATAAGACATTTTTAAAAAATTCTGTTGGAACTCGCACAGTGAAGCCTGTTAATGTAAATTATAATTAATCTGTCGCCTAACACACTCTTATGCTTCACTTACTTTTAAATATGATGGGACCAGTTTTGAAGAGACATCCTCTCCATCTTCAACCAACTTGACGACTCAATTTGACGACAGAATCTTCAAGTTGGTTGAAGATGGAGAGGATGTCTCTTCAAAACTGTTCCCACCATATTCAAAAGTAAGTGAAGCATAAGAGTGTGTTAGACAACAGATTAATTATAATTTACATTTACATTCGTCTGAAGGCCTCTTATCTGGGTTTAATATGGCTACATCCAAAAGAAATTCCAGTCTTCAAAATGGTTTTTCATATTGTCTGCCAAAGATTGAAAAAAAAAAATTATTTCAAAATATTTAAAAAAAAATTATATTCATTATATGACAATTCTTTCTTTGTGACTCCTTTGAATGTGTGCTTTGTACTACCTTAATACACGAGTCATTTTTTTCAATATTTTAAGAGTTTTTATAGCCATGTTTAATTTCTTATTTTACTGTAGAATTTCTGTTTTGTAAGAAGAGCAATATCACTTTTAAGAACTTCTAGGGTCTTATAAGTATAACTAATTCCATTATGAGCAACCTTTTTGCCAGATATTTTACCAATCCTTCAAATTTAGACTTTCATGAGTTGATCAGGAACAATTCATTACTCAGCTTTCCAAAAAGATTGACAAGAGAGCTGTGGCTTTCAAGAAGAGCTCAAACAGCATTAAATGATTAAGCAACCCAATGTACATTAAAAACTTGGCCTATCTGTAACAGTTGAGAGTTGGGTTCTTCTGAATCATCCTATAGTGGTCCCTGATATTTGGGACTTTGAGAAAATGTAGAATATAAGGAATCTAAATCAAGACTGTATATGGTACACATCTGCCACCCCACGCATAACATCATGCACAGCTAGTTCCATTTTATATTCATACAAAGCAAAGCAATTAAGTCTTTATGTAAATGTTTACACAGTAGTGTGGCTCTGCCTTTATAAGGTGCAAGCATTGTTGAAGCACCATCTATTGTGGCACCTGAAAGTTGGTTTTTAATACATAATATTTAATGTTAAACTTTTCAAGAGTGGCTAACACTATATAGAAAATACCTTTCCAATTCATGCTTTCTAATTGAACAGTATCAAAAAAATAATTGCAAACATCCCATCAAAGACAAATGTACATAATAGTATGAAGCAAATTTTTACCAGAAATCATTGTACTTTCATCTATCATAGTACTAAAGTTAATACTAAATTCTATAATGAATTAAGCAAATTTTTTTTCACTGTTTCTCTCATAATATTTTGGCATGCATGGTCAGAATGAGGCATATTACCGACTGATACAAAATTCAATTTTTGCAGTTTGATTACTACAGGATAGCTTTGAGCTAATACATATGCACATGTCAACAATGAAGCAGTTTTGTTTACTTTTTACGGATGTTGCTTTCCCCACGACTTTTTACTTTCACTAACAGATTTTTCAATACTTTGTTTTTATTTACTAAATATGATTTCTATGCATTTCATGTGCAATTTGTACTTTGCATAATAATTGATTTTATCATCAATTTTTTTGGAATTATTTGATTAACCCCTATTAAAAATCCATTAACAATATACACGTGTTCCATACTTTCCAATTTAAGTTCAAGAACTTCAGAATGTACAGTGCATATTACTAAATTTTTGTCATTTACATACAGCTAAGGCTTAGTCTTATTCCAGTTTTGGAAACTTGATAAAGCAACACAATTTCCCACTATAATTTCATCCGTATTGTTACTCGCTTTCCCACCTGGTGACTTCTCACAGTTTTCAGTTCCTGAAAATGCACTAACCTTCTCTTTGTTAACACCATCATTACCATTTTGTTTCTTAGATTTGGCATCAATTTGAACTATTTTAGTGTCACTGCTAGTATCCTGATTGCCACTATTTGCACATGTTTCCAGCAATTCACTGTTCTTGAAAAATGATGAAATTTTACTTCATTTCTTAGACTTAACTGAAGTTCTGTAGTTTATGTAAGCCTAGAAGCACTCAAAGTAATAACTGCTGCTGCCTTGCAGGCTTGTATGAATTAACAGAAATGGATCGTAACAGGTTAAAGTAACAATAAAAAAAAACAGAATGAAGATTCAGTTTGAAATGTTTAAATACATAACATTGTTTCCAAAATTAATGAGCAAGATTATGGGCCTATAATATATTTATATGATTTTCAAATATATTTTAATGTTAAAATTGCTATAGGGCATGTATACTTTCTGTGTACAGTTCCACAGATTTATAAGATTTAAATTAAGTGTTAAGGTATACAGTTCACATATCCAGTGAGTGGGAAATGAGCATCTCTGGTTGGAATAGGTAATTTAAAGTCAGAGGGTGGGATGGTTTGACTTAAGGGGTGGGAAAGTACCCCCATCTCCCCCTACAAATCACACACTGCCTACCTTGCATGTTCATAGTGTTGGGTCTACAATCTCTCATTTATAAAACAACAGATATTTGTTAAATAAGGAGTATTCCAAAAGTAATAAGCGATGCCACATTATAGATAATCTGCAACAGCAAAGGAATGTTATATTCACCCTGTATGTGATATATAATAACTGATGGCCATCAGCAGATTATCAAAATGGAGACTTCTGTTGAGGGAAACATGAACAAGGTTAGCCTGGGATGCAGAGGGTGCAGTTTTATTGGATTTCTGAAACGTGGATAAACTATGAATACTGACCATGTCAGACAAATGCATAAATCTGTAGTATAATCATTGTAGAAGTAAGGCTCTTCTACAGCATAGCAATCAACTTGGGTTGGAAAGCATTTCTCACCTCTTCTCTCTGATTACAACATTGGTTTTCACAAACCCAACGTTGTAATTGATGTTAAAATTATGAGACAGGATGACAATCCAAGTGCTTCAGTGTTTTCAGGAAGCTGGAACAGAATTTCACTGCAGCTTTGGGAAAAAATATAAAGAAAAAAGTGATCATGTGACAGAGTAAATAAAAGCCTGACAATGAGTTTAAATAATAAAATAATCATACCTGACTCTTAAACAGTAAAATAATCATAATTAATAAAAGAAAATGTTGCTCATTACATAGTTATGATAAGCTCCCGCAGTACTATATTATGCTATATTTGTACAAACATGTTCCCATAAAAGAAAACAGAATAAGGAGAATTGTGCAGCATTAAAAATGTGAATATAATAATAATAATAATAATAATAATAATAATAATAATAATAATTTATTTGCTGTCAATATACTTGTGTACACAAGTTTCTGACTTTCTCAAAAAAAAACACAATTTACAAGGTATCCAGTGATACTTTCACAAATTATATAGCAAATATATATTTTAGATATCATGTACAAATTTAAGCCATCTTCATCTCAAGATTGTTTTCTACACCAGTTATTTACACAGGAAGTCAACACTCATAATAATAATAATAATAATAATAATAATAGTAATAATAATAATAACAACAATAGTAATAATAAATTACATATATTGTATACAATGTTACCAAAAAAAACTTAAGTAAATGAAATTACTTTGGGGCTTAATCCATATGGATATAATAATAATAATAAAATAAATAATAATATAATAGTAATAATAATCATTTATTGGCTGCCAATAGACCTGCATTTACAAGTTACTGTCTTAGTTAAAAAGGAAACTAACATATTTACATGTAACATTACATTTTGGTTACCACATTCCTTATATAATCTTCTACATTCTAGACTAAAATTAATAACAGAATTAGATAATCAGGAATAATTCTTAATGAAATAACCTTAGTGTTTTAGCCAGTTAATATTTATTAAGGATATGAACAAATCGTATTAGAGCTTAGTGATAACATTGCCCAATTACAACTCATCTAATCTGTATAGACATTTGTCAATAAGATAATTTTTCAACAAATTCGTAAAAGAATTACCTTGCTTGGTTTTAATGAAAGTGGGAAGCTTATTATACATGATGATACCTATACTATATGGATCTTTATTGCTGGACGTTTTTGTCTTATGCTTGCTATGGTAATTATTAATTCCCCTCGTGATGTATTCATAATCGTCTGTATTTAATGATATGTTTTCCAATTTAGATTTTATAAATAAAAGAACTTTGTAGACATACTACGATATGATGTTAGTATGTGATGTTTTCTAAATGTTTCTTTAACAGATTGGCAGCTAGTTAAATTGAATATGCATCTCATACTTCTGTTTTGTAATTTAAACACTCTACTTAAATTAGAAACATTTGTCCCACCCCAGATTTCTATACCATATGTTATATGAGAGTGTACCAATCCATAATAAACCATTTTAAGTATGTCTTCTTCTAGCTGATAGAATAATTTTCTTAATAAATATATGTTGACACAATTTTTTACAAAATATAGTAACATGATGGTTGTAGTTTAAATTTTTATCAATATAGATTCCAAAGAATTTGGTGTAGTTAGTTTGTTCAAATAATTGGAGAATGCAAAAGCATAGTATGCACAAAAAATATTAAAGCTCATGTGCTGATGGTCTTCAAATTCATGTCTATGAACATCTTATACTTTACTTGTTCTTTTCCTGCTCAAAAATTTTAGAAGAGATGGTATTGGATTTTAACAACACTTTAGAAATATACAGTTAACCCAATACAGTAGTACATAGAAAATTTTCAGGAGGATCTTGTAAGTTATTAAAGAATAAAAGTGACTAATCAGCAACTTTCAGCAAACAATTAAATGTTGAAACAATATGCAGAATTAATTGAAATTGCTGGTATGCCTAGTACAGTATTTTTTTTATAGAGAATATGGAAATAAAAGTTTAATTTTGTATTTTTTTTTTAGTTCCTGCCAAATTACCTGTTTCACTCATTAAAAACTTTCAATTTAATAAATTTTCTTAAATCAGCATAACAAAATACACATGAAAATGTACACATTTTTTTTATAATTAAATTTGATAGCCCATAGGGGCAGTTTTACTTTGTTATAACAGTGCAATGATATGATGGGCATTCAGAGTACTCACACTAATAAGCATATATCTTTGGTCTCAGACAAATCACCAGCAGGCACATAGTGGTGGAGTGAGAAAGTAACATTTGAAATCCTTGTGATTGCATACAAAATCTGAATGCAGAAACTTTTCAACAATGTATGATGTGGTTAGGTGACAATGTGCTTCATTCTTTAAAGTGTTATCTTTTGAGAAAGCATACAAATTTGCTGAAGAAATTGATAATGGAGAAGCAGCAGCAACAACAGCAACAGTTTTCTTTAAAGAGAGATCAAATAAAAAACTGACTGTATTCCTGGAAGTCTAGAAAGGGGTAAGCATGGGGACATATGAGGGGTATTATAAAAGTTCTCAGGCCTGACTCAGAGATGTGTGAAGATGGCCAAATTATTATCACAGTTGTTAAGAATCATCCTTTAGATGGTGTGCTGTAAATTTTCAGACCCATAGTGTAGTCACTTGTTTGTGACGATGGTTTAAACAAACTAGTGGTAACATTTTCTGCAATATGGATAAAAGTAAAATATGAGCTGTGATAAAATACTTCATTTTGAAGAGTTTAACTGCAACATAAATACAAAAAGTGTTAATATCCCACATTAAAGGATTCTTCCCCTTTGTTCTTGATGGTTAAAAAGTACGCTGCTAAATATAAGCATGGTCATACATTCATTAGAGATGAGCGCTTAGAGCATCCCAAAGGTGCTACAACCAATGAGATAGTGACAAAAATTCACAATGCCATACTCGGTGATTACCAATTGAAGGTATACAAGTTGGCTGGCATTACAAGGAACTTGATAGGCCATATTCACTTGTTTTATACAAAATTTTGGGTATGAGAAAGTTTTCAGCTGGATGGGTGTCACGTTTATTTACAATAGACCAAAATCGCATTTGGATGAACATTTTGCAAGAGTGTTTAGACTTGTTTAAATGCAATTCTAATGAGTTTCTCTGACGTTTTATAACAATAGATGAAACATGGATTCATCACTCCATGCAAGAGATAAAGGAGCAGTTCAAACAGTGGGTGGCAAAAGGTGAAAGTGCACCACAGAAAGCAAACTGAGGAAAAGTCATAGCTCCAGTTTTCTGGGATTCTCATGGCGTGGTGCTCATGGACTACCTTCAGAAGGGCAGAACCATCACCAGGGAGTATTTTGCTTCACTACTGGACTTACTGAAGGATGTTATTCAGGCTAAATGTTTACACCTTGGGGAAAAAGGTTATCTTCATCAATATAATGCACCTTCACATATATATGGGATTGTTGCTACAAAACTGCATTATCTTTGAATTATCAATGCTGCCATATTTGCCAGATTTGGCTCCCAGTGATTGTTTTTGTTCCCAAATCTGAAAAATGGCTGAGTGGATGAAGTTTCACTCAAATGATGAGGCTGAAGCTTAGGCATGTTTATTTTTCAAATTTGGACAAATCTAATTTTACTGAGGATATTAAAAAAATTAGAAAGTCATTGAACTAAATGTATTGATTTACATAGTGACTACATTGAAAAATAAAAGGATCATTTCTCTTAAATTTTATGTTTTCTTGGTCAGGCCAAGAACTTTTAGAAAGCCCCTTATAGCCAACAATTAAAGATAAGCACTTCTATTCTTTCAACAATTTTTGAAGCAGAAGAGTAAAATCAGCAAATGTCTCAATAAGCACGCCATTATGCCACAAAGAAAGAAAATGCATTATCAGTGGAGTATGAAGTTGGTCCTGGTAGTGTAGTGGTAATCATACTTGCCTTCTAAATGCAAAATTGTGGGTTCAAATCTGGCCAGGTTTGATGGATTTGTTTGGACGTAAACATCTTCAGCATGGCTTCCTTCGGAAGGAAAGTAAAGCCAAGGATCCCATGTCGTTCATTTATGGCATGAAAAAGAACCTCAAGCCCGAAAGAAAAGGCCTCTGAGCAAAATTTTTTGGCCGTTTCACCCCGCTGAATTGGATGGGATGCTTATGACCTGAGATGTTAAAAAACGTCCTTAAATAAACAAATGAACAAGTGGAGAACGAAGTAGATGTACATCCTTTGAAATAATAAAAATGAGTCATCCCCAGATTCCAGTGTAAATTGGAGAACTTTGGGAACCTCGTAAATGCTATATTCCCAACATGCATGCAGCGAATGGCATACTGCAGTGGATGCTTTGCCTGTAAACATAATGCTAACAGTCATAAGCATCTGGAAAGAAAACATTAGGATAGAGTAGCAATGGCTGATCAGTTTTGAAGGCATTGCTCTTCTTTGTAAGTTCCTGGGTTCAAATCCCATCAATTATTTTATTTTATATTATTGGTTTTATAAGTACATATGTAAAACATCATGTTACCATAATATCGTATTATATTTTAACGTATCATTTAAGTTTTATATCACTTATGCATGCACAAAAATATGACAAACTAACGTATTCTTTACAAATAATTAAATAAATACATGAACAGAAGCATTTATCTCTAAAGTAAAAACACATACAAGTAAACCCAAATTAATATCATGTGTATGAACCCTCAGTTTAACTGCCCTCGGCCTTCAGGCATAAGTATCAGATTTCTACAGTAGTGTGGACAAGGGGCTATAACATCTCATGCTTCTTGAATTTGTGCCCATAAGCCATCTTTTGTCCTTTGTGCATATGCAGGGAATGCATGTGGAGCATATTGGATTTAGATAGAGCAAATACTTAAGGATATATAATAATATTCACATTATATATATATAATATTTACCTTAAAGCTTGCTGTGTATGGGAAACAATATAACAAAACTAATTTGTCACAATATGTTACAAAGGCTTATTAAAAATAAAGTGCTTCATGCTGGGAGGCAAATCTACATTCTTAATCATGGCATTGCTGCACACGCTGCCACAGAGTTAATGGAACATGCACAATAATCAGCATGTTTAATGCATGCCATATAATTCAACTGATGCAGAGGCTACACAGCTTTGCTGGACACCTTTTGAACCGCTCACTGTGGCGAGTAGAACTTGGAAGAATTTTTCAATCAAGAGATACCTTTTATTTGTCAAAGGGTATACAAGTGGTTAATGGAAATGGCAAAAAATATACTGATAATGGTCCATAATTGTGGAAATGTGTAAAACTTTTTGCAAGGTCATTGGATAGCCCAGATTTTGTGGATAATACTGAGTGGCTCTCTTGGTTCAGGAACAGGTATGACATGTGCTATGAAACAATAAGTTGCAAACTGAGAGATACACCACAAGAAACATTGTCCACATGGATGCAGAAGAATTAACATTAGAATATTTATGAGGATAATTTGACTTGGTTGATGTCCTAAATATTTTCAGAATGATGGTTGTATATGGGACACCATATGAAAGCAGCAATATGCAGGATCCTGCTCATCATTGAGAACTATTCCTCTCACAGGTTACACCTTAGCTAATAGAACATATGCAAATTGTTTTCTTGTCTCTAAACTACACGTCAATCCTACAGTCCTTCCAGGAATAATTCATACAGTCAAGTACTTTAAGACACATATGGTGCAATATTTGCTGTATAAAATTGCCTTGGATAGAGATACTAGCATTAACATAATTTAAGCAATGGAAATGCTAAGCACTGCCTGAAAATACTGAAGGCAGAGGTTGTGGTGAATTGTGTTGCCAAAGTTGATGTAGTTAATTCAGGAATTGACATCCAAGAAAGTGAAGTTCCAAGCATTGACCCAGAAGCAGAAAATTATTGCATACTTCAGATTATAAACTGAATGTTCCTACAAGCATGATTATGAAGCTGTTACTGTAGACATAGAAGTGACTATGGAAAATATAGAAAGGATAACATAGCTGCTGAAATATTGATGAGATAATGGATAAGAATTAGAAGAACTGTAATTATCTAGATTGTGAAGGGATAAAATATATACTACTAATATATCCATTAATACATATATTAAACTGTCCATTCTATTTGGCCCTGACCACTAAGCTGGCCAGTCCACCAAAGTTCACAATTACATGTTAGTACATAGTATTTAATTCTTACATTTATAGTGCTATTCTTACATTATTATCTTTCCTCTTAATTCATTTCCACTTATTTTTTATTTTTTACTTTCTGTAAATATTGCTCAATGCTCTTACAGCTACTATCTAGAATATTGTATTTAAGGAGCTGTTGACAATGGAGTGGCAATATAACAGCAACTTAGGTATTCATTTTTTACACTAAACTCCTATTTAGGAGATTGATTTCATTTTCGGAAAATGCGGCACTCGAAAGATTAACTACTTTATCTGTTGTGTGCACGCGTGAGGGTGGAATCATTTTTATTTGGTGTTTTTGTAATTTCTGGTTTTTGTTTACCATTTGTACACTTAAATTTTAATGTAGGTGGTGTTGTAAATTTTCCCATCCGTGAAATCCTAGTTTTTTTGGTAGTTTTAAATACAGATCATAAATATCTACGTCTATTTCATGTAGTTTTTTATACTGTAAGTTCTTTTCAATTTCAATTACCTTTGTTTATAGGAGTTTAGTGTAAAAAATGAATGCCTAAGTTGAGGTTATACTATCTAGAGTTTTATTTATGAGTGTTCCTATTCATTCTATACCAAACACTTTCTTTTCTCCAAATCTCTGTTTCTGTGCATTCAAATGGAATATATTGTATATCTTCTGTTCCCCCACATAACTGACATATACCTTACAGATAACCATTTTGTTGCCCTTTTAGCCTCCATACTCCTGATCTTAACCATGCTATCCTCCTCTTTCTCTGTATTCGTGACGTCTACGTATTTCTCTCTTTCCAAATGATTTTTCATTGTAACATAAATGTAAACGATTTTTTCTATCTTATCTGACTAAATAATTTTTGTCTGTCAATATCTTCTTCTGTGAAAGGATAAGTATGTTGCAAGCCACAAGCATAGCAAGCAATTTCCAGCAGATTTCGCTCTTGAGTGCTGTGGTGTCAGCTGCTGTAATAAACTCTTATGAAAAAATAGGCAATAATCTAGAATTATATACCATTTGCAAAAAATCAGGATTTCTTTCTTAAATAAATGTGATATGAAAGCGAATTCTGTCTGTGTTAGCTTTTAAAAGTTTGCCACCCATTGCTTCCCTTCACTTGTGCATTTTACCAATCACAGTCCATTGATTTTGATTTTGCAATATTGCTTCCCAAGCAACATGGTAACTGTTAACCTAATAAGTGTTTGGTAACTATAGTAATATTGAATTGAGCATTTGAACTTTACTATTTTTTTTTAAACAATTATGCTATAGTGCAATGCATGTTAACTTTTTTTATTTATGAAATATATAGAGGCTACAAAGTAAGTATAGATGAACAATTGTGCATAGTGTTTTCTTTCAGAAAATACTGTGTTTCAGTACAGTGAAATTTATTATAAGTAACTATTTATTGTAGTTCACAGAATTTTGTTCTAATGATATAGTACTGTATAAGGTCAGTGTATTTAGCAGCATACTGAGATCTGAGAGCTAAAATAGCCAGGTCCTGTTTTGCAAAACTTGGAATATGAAATAGACCTAAGTTCTGCTGCTAATAAAATATTAAGAGTTTATACTTTTCTTGTCATCATTTTATGCTACTTGCACTTTAACATTAATGCATGATTTACCAGATGTTGACATCAAATATACAGGTTTGCAAACTATTCCAGGAAGAAACACAAATGCTTTCTATATTAGAAGTAAGATTAAGTACAAGCAATACTGAAATAGCATGCTAATAAGAATGCATACCATCCATTATCACCCTTGAAAAAAGGTCCCACAGTTAATTCTTATAGTGACAAAACAGTAAACATTAGTGTCTGCTATAACCACACAGCTGAGTAAAGCAGTTAACTATAACAAGATTTTCAGATATAATACAAATGAAATGTTAATATCTGGCACAATTAAAGTCTCATTTCAGATAACTACATACAAAAGAATTCTTTAGCTCAAGTTCAACTTCAAGTATGCCAGTTTTCATTGTTTCATTTGTATAATGTCTGAAAACCTTGTTCTTATAATTTAGTTTTGCACATAGCTTTAAAACCCTCTTCAAGGGCAAGACCTAAACCAACCAGCATTTTGCTCACCTGTGAGGAGTGATACTTGGCTATCTGAAATGTTATTTATTTTTTGAATCATTTTGTTCTTGTTTATTAGCTATGAAGTACATTGATGTAATAAGGATTTTCAAGTCAGTAAAGAAAGGAAATTTAGCATCTAAGGGTATAACAACTGCATGGAAATCTACCTTTAAAAAAAAAAAATAAAATAATGTGTTAGGTTAATAACTGTTAAGTTGATCAATAAAAACTAAAAACTAAAAGCAGTTTGTCAACAGGCTGAAGATGGGAGGGATCGCTCCCGAAACATATGTTCCAAATTTATGTAAGTGAATGGAGTTAGTGTGAAAAAAACTGTATATATTGTTTATATATATACCACTCCATTGTCAACAGCTTCGTAAGTACACTTATTTGAGCAGATTATTTATTTATTTTTTTTTAATCTCATTAGAGATGAGGACGTATCGTAGTATCATAGGTGACATTTCAGGAGTATGGGGAGTAACTCCTATTTTGAATGAAATCATAGTAAATTATTTTTGATATTTCCATTTTTAACAAGTCAAGCAACTTTTAGTTGAAACTATTTTATTCTAAAATGAAATCTCAAGTAACAGGGTGTTTGAAAGTAATTCAATCTTAATATTCTTTATGAATGCAGGGAAAATTGTCAACTAGAACCAGAGGTGTTCAAGGGAAAATGTGGGAATGAAAATGTTGCATATGAAATTTAGACAGATGCAAATAAAGTTATGTAAGTATTGAGGTATGGAGAAGATGAAATCAGAAGTGAATACTATTCATTATCTTGCTGTTGTTGTGGTTCTATGGATAAGTCAGCATGAATTGACTAGACTGTGGGATGTTGATACAGTGGATATTAAAGCAGCAGAAATATGATTATGATATCCACATTTACATCATGAACTCGCACAATGGAATCATCAGGTTAGCATTGATTTTTTGTGAGTGGTTATGTAGTGTTATTGCAGAAAATGGTTCATGTTGGGGAGCATGAAAGGGGCCACATTTTAAAGTGCTTGGACATGTTATTGAGCAGGCATTATTATATACTGAAAATTATAAATAGGTTAGAACTGAGAATTAGTCATTAAATACTTGGTGTTGTGAGCTTGGAAAACATTATCATAGGTCCTTACTTTTCAAAGACATATTTTGTTAGTTATGTTGAAATTGAAATTTTGAAATTTATTGAAATGCTAAAACCAAAATACAAATGGATTTGTATCCATCCAGCCCAAGCCATTTTTAGGTGTGACCCCCCACTAATAAATAGATTTATTATAATAAATTATATAATTACACCTTTCTATATTCTAATTAACTACAAAATTTTCACTTGGATTGCTTCAGATCGCAGGTAAATGTTACAAAAGCACCTAAAAATGGAGCCTTACTGCCTTGAATTGCATTAAGCCTTTAACACCTAATGACAAGCATCAGCAGAAAGCTTTTTGCATTGTACTGCAGCAGCAGCAGATGGAAGACAATAGTTTAAAAGAGATGAATCAACATTTCATGTCAGTGGAAAAATCAATAATATTTCATTGATATTTTTGTATGATTTAGTTTAACACTATTAATGCTTCACTTACTTGTCATAATATATATAACTGGTTTCAAGAACATTTTATTATCATCAGCCAGCTAAAATTCAACTGTTGAATAATTTGCTAAACTGTGGGAATGTGCATCCTGCTCTGGTGGTGGTGGTGTGATAAACTTGTAGTTTATGTTTTCACCCCCAGCAGTGTCGAAGTTCATTAGCCTGTGTTTGTATTTGTAGATGTAGATTTTCTCCCAAGTTGCTAGTTCTGTAGGTCCTTGTATGATTTTAATAATTTTGCTTTATTCACTATGTCGTGATTTTGTGTCCAAAAATGATATGCTACTGCTGATTTCTTTATTTGCTTGTACTTTATGTTCCTGAAATGTTCCTTTAACCGTTGTGCCTATGTTTCCCTTTATTTTTCCAATGTAAATTTTTTCACATGTTTGTGCACTGTGGGGTTAAAACTGTCAGCTTTAATGTGATGAGATTGTAACCCTACAACGCACAAACATGCAATTATTAACAGTTTAACACACCATCTAGTTAACCTACAAATTAGCAAAGAAGAATATATTAACAAATACAAACAAATGGAAGAAACAGCAGTTAATAATGATTTAAAAAAAAAATGGTACACAAAAAGGTGCAGAAATTCAACAGACAAAAACGTATCAAAGAAACCACAACACTTTCAGCAAGAAAAGATGAGCTAATGTTTAAAAAATTCACATGTCATCTATGGGCTACAAAAAATTTCAGAATATTCTTCAAGATTTTAATATCAGATTGGCACCGATTAATAGATTTAATGTTAAAAACCTACTGGTAGATAATGTTAATGACAGTATTCCACAAGAGGAAAAAAAGAGAAATCGGCAGTAGCACATCATTTTTGGACACAAAATCACGACATAGTGACTAAAGCAAAATTATTAAAATCATACAAGTACCCACAGAACTAGCAACTTAGGAGAAAATCTACATCTACAAATACAAAGACAGTCTAATGGACTTCGACACTGCCGGGGATGAAAACATAAACTACAAGTTATTCACACAGCCAACAGAGCAGAATACACATTCCACAGCTTAACGAATTATCTAACAGTTGAATTTTAGCCTAGCTGATGACGAGAACAAAATGTTATCGAAACCGGTTCTATATATTATGACAAGTAAGTGACACATTAAGAGTGTGTACCTCAAATAAATCATACAATAATATCAATTATATAATTGGCTTCACTGTGCAAGTTCCAAGTTACATCAATAATATTTGCATATGGGGAGCAGAAAATTCCCAGGCTTTACTTTGAACACTAACAAGATTCCTCAAAAGTTTGTTTTCTTTGCCAATTTAAAGGTTAAGGTATGCATCCTATTTATTTTATTTATTTATTAATTATTTATTTTTAAAACAAAAGAACAGTAACAGATCTGACTTATCTGGATATGATCACTGAATAGCTACTATCACAGCCAAATGATAACAGAGGTGATTTCATGCTGCAAGAAAATGTTGCTCCACCTCATTTTCATTGGTAAATCAGGGAATTTTTAAACCAACAGTTATGAAGTGAGGCTTGGATTTGGGACTGATAGTGATCAGGATGTTCCTGTCTTGGATACCTCAGTTATCTTACCTAACCCCCTTGCATTTTTTCTGTGGAGTTACGTGAAGAATCAAGTTTTTCTCCATCCTCTATCTGAAAGTGCGTATCAGAACCACATTTCAAAACATTACTGGTGGCATGCTGGGACATGTGTGGGAAGAAATAAGACTATCTTGGTAATAGCTGCAGAGTGAAAAAGGGTGCAAATATTGAGCATTTGCATTGCATGTGAAATATTTTTTGAACTGTAATAATTATGTAATAAACAACATTTGTATACCTATCTCAATTGTACTATATGCAGTGATTTTTTGAAATCCCAGCAATAATTTTGGAAAATCCTGTATATATACAATATTTACATGATTTCCATAAACAAATAAATAATGTTTATTTAAAAATTAAACATTCATGAAAATTGACCACAATAAGCATATTATGGTGGTAAGAACAAACTCTTTAAGCTATTAACAGTAAAGTAGTAAAATAATATTGATATAGTGTCACTAAACCAACTCTATGGCAATATTATGTAGTGGGGGTTTTCAGATTACAGTGAAGTGTTTGGTACCATCTTCAAGTTTATATAGGACACTTTAATTTGAGATGCTTAAAGAAATGTATTTTCAGCTTCTGCAGGAAAAGGTTCTAACTGAGAATGAGCTAGCACAAGGACGTCGGAGATTAAGGCCAGTGAAAAGTGCTGAGTCATTAGCTTCTGGTGCAAATTCCAGTCGGAATTCAGCAGCACTTGATGCAGACTCACAGGCGTGCAATGAGCACTATTCTGAACATGACACTTTGTCTCCAGGTCCACCTAGCAACAAATCAAGTGGCCATAGCCGCTCTGTGTCCCATGACTCCTACTTTGACCACTTGGCAGAAACGCCTATTCATCCTGCAAATAGGTGAGAAGCAGAGTTATGGTCTAAAAATCAGTGTATGGGTTTTTTATTTTTCCTTCTTTTTCTTGTAACTCATTGCCGTATAAAATGTGGGACCAGGATAATATAAGAAATCTAAAACTGAAACTTTGCTACCTGCCTTCCTGCCATTCTATAGCTCTTTAGAGTATCAGAAGGTAAGCTTAATTTCCAAATATTATAACATTATATGTATTAAATTATTAAAACTAATGATAGCCTACTTCAGTCTACTGTTTTGATGCAGCAGATATGAAAAGAGTACGAAACAATTTTCATTAAAGCTGAGTAAAATGCAGCTTAAGTTTCCTCATTTCATGGTTTAAAATTTAGTTTGAAATTATTTTAAATCCTTATTATGCAGTATTATATAGCTAAATCATTACACATTTGAGAAAATGATACTCTATACTTTAGTGTGTTATTTTTATTCATTATTACTTATGTATTTTAGTATTATTTGACCAAGATTTTAATTAGCAATGAACAACACAAGTTTCGTTTAACAATTGAACAAGAAGTGAACAAGCTTTATTAACATACTAATAATTACCAACTTTACAAATATTAATTGTTTTTATTATAACACTTTAACACACTCCCCTAAATAAAACAATGGAAAGTATTCATATAAATATATAAACATTAATGGATTAAATATAATATTTAATTTCGTGTCTGAACCAATACAGTGAAGTGACTATTATGTTCTTAATTACCTAGTGAGTCGATTTAATAATCTTACGCTCCACTTACTGTTGAAACAGTACTGTTAAACAGTAAGTGGAGCATAAGATTATTAAATTGACTCACTAGGTAATTAAGAACACTAATGGATTACTACACTCCTTCAAAGATACAATTGATTAATGAGCTCTAGAGCAGTATTTAATCAGTAAGTGGAGCATAAGATTATTAAATTGACTCACTAGATAATTAAGAACACTAATGGATTACTACACTCCTTCAAAGATACAATTGATTAATGAGCTCTAGAGCAGTATTTAATTTTGAATCATCCATTATTTAATTCATCACTTAGGAAATAGTATTTGACATCAATGTGCTTGCTTCATCTTGACATTCGTCCTGACTTGATCATCTTGATTGCACTCTGATTATCAACTTAAAGTATTATGTTTATTAATTTGTTCAATAGCTCTTCCATAAATGCTTTAATATACTTCAATTCTTGACAACAATGAGCTGCTGAAATATACTCAGCTTCAGCCATAAATTGTGCTACCACACTTTGTTTCCTTCAGTACCAAATTATTGGTTCACCAGCATAATCAGCATCACAGAATGCTTCCACATCATTATCTTCTTTCTTGGATAAGTATTTAAGACCACTATCTTGCATTCCTCTAAGTTATCTTAGTATTCTCTTCACAATATTTATATCTTAACTATAGAATTACTAATAAATCTGCTTTCATAGTTCACTTCATGTCATGTCAGGTCTTGTCTTACATGTCAAATAAAAGTAAATTCCCAATGGCTTCTTAATATGGAAAGTTTTTGTTTTTATTTTCTTCTGATGTTATTTTTCTCAATTGAGCCTTAATTGGTTTAGTTTTTTTCCATTCTGTATCTGTTCCAAAATTCAGAACTGTATTTTGCTTGACTTATGCATATAGCATCTTCATTTCTTTTGATCTCTAACCCTGGTTAGTATTTTGGATCTGAAAATTATCCTTCAGCATTTTCATTTGTTGTGCATCTTCTCCAATTAACATTCCATCATCAACATGGATTACAAGAAACAATGTCATTCTGTATTTTTAGTTTTGAAAACATTGTTCAGATTTCAGTTGCATAGGTCTTTCAAGAGTTCTTTGAGAAGTTTGTATCACTTTATTATAGAGCATATTTTAGGCTATACAATGCTTTTTTTGATCAAGTATATTTTTTCCTGGAACATGGTATCATTCAGGTACCCTCATATAAATTTCTTCTTCTAGTTCTTCAAATGGCATCATTTTCTGATTTTCCTGTACAGCTATAGCAAACAGCAATCTTAAAGTACTTGTTTTAACTACAGAATTGAAATTGTCCTAAAAATCCAAATTTTCTTAATTTTGCTAATGGCTGTACCAATCTGGCTTTAAACCTTTAAACCTTCATTTTCCTTGATCCTAAAAATCCATTTTCCTTTTAAATATTCATTCAGTTCAGAATTGAACACAGTGAAATACCCATTAATAGTCTCTTCTGAGTAGGATATTTAGAAAGAGTTCTAAATATTCTACTCAGAAGAGATTATCCATTTTCCTGTTGCACACTCTTCATTTACAACTCTCCACGTGTTATTATTTTTTAATGATTCAGCCTTGACCCATTCTTCTTTATCTGCTCTCATGCAGTTATTGTAAGTTAACAGTATGTCATAATTACTTGCATTGATATTATATACAGTAAAGTATTTAGCTTGTTTGACATTTTTCTCTCTCTTCTTGGTGTTAGTGTACAATTTCTTTCCCCTCCAAGTTTTTTACTCTTTCTTCATTTTGAATGTTTTAATCTTCCTCATTCATTGTTTTCTTCTCTTTCTGCATTTTCATTATCATTTTCTCTTAGAGTGGTTTCTTTATCTTCTTTTAGGTTCTCAATCATGATGTAGTTTCCGGTTTGTTTTTCACAATTTTCTTTCCTCTGCACTCCCAGAAACACATCTTCAGGTACAAATATTTCCCCTTGCTTTATATCCCAGATCCTGTATCCATTTTCTGCATAACCAATGCACACACCTTTTATACTTCTTGGATTCAACTTAAAGTGTTTCAGTACTTTAGCATAAACAGTTGATCCAAATATTTCCATTTGTGACAGATCTAGATTTCTTCCATACCATAGTTCTGCTGGAATGACTTTTGTTCCCTTGTAGGGTTTCTGTTTTGGATGTAGGTTGATGTATATAATGCTTCACTCTACATATCATTTTCAGATGGGAGTCATATAAATGGCTCTCACCTTGTTTACTACAGTTCTATTCCCTCTCTCTGCAGTTCCATGTAACTGTGGAGAATGAGGAATAGTGTAATCAAGAGCAATTTCTTTATTTTTACACCAAGTCTTTAAATCATTGCTTGTATATTCTTCTCCATTTTCACTTCTTATTTTTGACATCTTTAAATTCAAACGAGCCTCTGCTTCACTTACACATTTCTTTGTGTATTCTTCTGCTTCAATTTTTGCATTTAGGTAAACCTTAACAAAGTGAGTATAATCAACAATATAGGTCAAAAAATAGCTGTTGCCATCATGTGTATTTTACCACAGATGTCTCTATGTATTACTTCCATAGTACCTCGGTACCTTACTTCAATAAATGGGTTTCTAATATGCTTCATCATTACGCATATTTCACATATTTCCATTTCAGAGCATTTACTGACAATCAGATATACCAATGCATAGTTTAGGCATTTTCTTTAAGTTTTTAAAGCTTATGTGACCTAATCGCTTGTGCCACATCATATAAGCATTTGTTTGTAATGCTGTTGGGACCTCTGTTTTGAGTATTTAGGTCTGCAATATACAGACCATTTCCATTTTTGTGTCCCTGTAACACTATTTTTTTTTAATGCAATTCTCCATTATTTTCAGTAACAGCATTAACTGAAAGAACATTTCTGCTTAACTATGGGATATTAGTTACATCCGTTAACACTATTTTTCAGTATCCACATTTCCAAGTAAGTTTCCAACTATTGTATTGTCTTTTTGGCCATTTTAACCATAATTGGATCTTGGTGTTGCTTAACTTCAGTTAAAATATGTTCTTCATTTGTCATGTAAGAATTACATCCACTATGCACAACAAACTCTTACACTTTCACCTGTTTTCTTCTCACTCATGCAGACTTATGACAGAAAAGTTGCCTTGTCACCAATGTTATTTCTTGACTTTTTATTCTGTGTGATTAGTCTTCGTACAGATACTGCAGTGATGATACTCTTCCTTTACTTTGTTTTTAAAGCATTTCTGTTCATAATGATTTATCCGGTTGCAGAACCTGCACTGCTTCTTACATTCACTCTTAAATTCCCAAATTGTTGACTGTTTTTACACGTTTGAATTACTTTTTTCTTATTCTTTCTATTGCCATTATTTTTTACCTTTTGACTGTAAGTTTTAAATACAATGCTTTCTTCTTTGATGTTCTCTGTGCATAGCTGTTCTTCTTTTGACAGTCTTACTTTAAGATTTTCCATGGTTCTCTTTGATGGTGGAACTGAATCCCAAGCTTTTTGAAAATGTTTAAATTGTGTAGGAAAAATAGCCAGGATCCTTGTTATTATCATATCATCACAGAGTTTTTCATCAAGGTAGCTCAGTCAAAACACAATGTTTTGTGTATTACTAATGTAGTAATAATAACAGTTCATCTTTTGAACTCTTCCAGGTATTGTTGAAGAAATCTACTTGCAACAGCTGCTTCTTTTGTGCTGACTCCCTTTTATATTCCCTAATGTATCATACATTTCTTTTGATGTTTCACACGTTAGTATGTGTGGCTTAACTTGAAGATTCTGATAATATAGAACTGAGCTTTAGCATCTTTCATTTTCAAGGTTTCCCTAACCTTTTCATCTTTCTCATGCTCTGCCAAAACATCATCTCCTTTCACAATTTTATAAAGTTATTTAGAAAGAAACATAATTTCCATTTCAAATTCCCACAGTGGAAATTATTAAGTTTTAGGGTGGTTAATAGTTCATTTTCTTTGTTCATTGTCCAGTTAGGGCCAACACTCAGTCGTTATTAATATTTTTTTTAGTTGACACCTATACTGTTCAGGATTTGTATTCTCTTCTTTGTTTATTACCCCAATTCTGGGTCGATAATTTGTTATTTTTTAATCCTTTATATTACTTATATATTTTTGTATTATTGGACCAGGATTTTAATTAGTAATGAACAACAAAAGTTTTTGTTTCATTAACAACTGAACAAGAAAAATTGTCGTTTTATTTTTGTTCTAACAAGTATCAACTTTCCAAATGTAAATTGTTTATTTTTTAACACTTTAACATAGTTTGTATAGGTTTGTGTTCTAATCATTGTGTATACTAGGACAGGCAGGCCAGAAACATAGGTGCAGCTCCCCCAGATAGCTGCTATGTTTGCTAGTTATACTTAATGAGTAGCAAAAAGAGGTCATTTAAGCCTTAATGTATGAGTTTTGAAGGAAAGGGGGAAATAATACATATTAGTGGTTGGGGGAAGTATGAAAAATTCTTACAGGTTTTCAACAAAAGTTATGAAATATAAATAAATGCATATTCTCTCCTGGACAATTGCTCTATCCCAAAGATATGAAAAAAATAATAAAGGAAAATCAATGACTCAAATTACTCCCAAAGATTATATATGTAGTCATGATTCCTACCCTTTTGATTATCTAGTGCATGTGGATTTAACAAATACATACATTGCAAAGTAATTTCCATCTTAAAAATTTGAAGCTCTCTTGGCACCTATTATTATTATTATTATTATTATTATTATTATTATTATTATTATTATTAATAATAATGATAATTTCATAGGAAATCAGCCAAGTGAAGATCTTGTCCTCCAAGTTTTTGGCCATCATATTTGTCCTTCCTTCAGAGTATTCCAGCATTAATTCATACTGAAAGGTGCATTTATATGATGAAATCTTCTCTGTGATTAATCTGATGGATTACTGATCAGGTGTCTGAGGCACAGTCAGTGCATGTATTAGGTATTAGTGTAGGACACAACCAATGATTGGTCTGACATTAAAAGGATCTGAAGTTGGTGGGGAATAATTCTCTGGGAGACCCATGACAACCAACACCTAGGCTGTCACAGACCTCACAGAGATTACTCCCTACCCAATACCAGATCCTTCTAAATGATGAATCATGATCTAAACTACTCTGTAATACAAGCATCGATTCAGCCTCAAACACCTGATTAACCTAAGGGCTTCTCTTTCATTGGAACAATCATCAGATGAGGTCCCCTGTATATAAAAGCACCTTTCAGCACATTTTGACACTGGGGTATCCTTATTTTTAATAGTAACACCCATTTTAACTACTGAGATACCACAGGCGGTGGACACTGATGATATGAGATGAAATGGTGAACTGGTTTTTTATTTATTTATTATTACTTTTGTTTTGTTTTCTTTGATGAGGACTGAGGAAAACCTGGTATAAACCTCAGTCAGGGAGAACAATCCTGTTGGGAATCAAACCCCAGACCTTCCGCTCCAGAGTCTGAGCCTTAACAACTTCAGCCACCCATGGCAGTATTGAAGTACTCTGAAGGATACTACAATGTACAAAAGTTAGGAGGACACCAGATTTTCATATGGTTGAACTTCAGTGAAATCATCATTAATTTCCATTTTGTTCAACATTAATTATTTTAATACCATGCACTGGTTAGAAATTGAAATACCCAACCTTTCCTTCACTAATTGCATTGGAGGCTTCATTGTAAAGCAGTACAATTGGGACATATTTAAGCATGCATTGTTATTATTATTATTATTATTATTATTATTATTATTATGCCATGATATTAATATTTTATTATAACAATAAAATACATTTCTTATTTAAATTGTACTTAAGCTATAGACAATGAGTAGTAATATATCCCATTAGAATTTATTAAATATGTTCACACTAATTCTACTTATACAATATTAGGACATGTTTCAGGGGCAATCACTCTTATCATTAGCTGGTGACACTACTGGATGTGGTGGGTGGATCACAAGGTGCTTTTGTGGTGGTCTCTGATGGTTTGAATATGAACCTGTTGAGTTATGATGAGAGCGATTGCCCCAGAAACATGACCTAATGTTGTATGAGTAAGTGGAGTTAGTGTGAACATATTTAATAAATTCTAATAGGATGTATTTACATTTATCATAATTATATTTCTTTCAAATTAAAGGACAAGTACAGCAAAAATCATTGTAATTAATTAATTTTCATTAAAACAATTATTATTTGGCTGATGTTAGGCAAAATAAAATGCTATAATTTATTATTGATTATTTTAATCAGTAATGATTGAAGTATTTGAGATGATCCCCCTCTCAAATTATATTCCTGAATTTAGTGAGTAACAGTGGTGTTAAAAAATTATTTCTGTTAGGCTTGAATACTTCTTTCAGAATTATATAGTATGTTTTTATGACAAAAATAACAGCTTATATAATGGTTACAGGCCATCACAACTACCAGAAGAAGATACAGAGGACCACTTTTCTTCTTCCTTGGATCTTAGTGAAATTCAACTGAATTTTGATTTAGAAGAATCAGAAATGCGAATATTTTCAGAAGATGAGACACTTGTGTCTACATCAGTTGGAAGTGGAAGTGTCATGTCTCAGGCATCACCTCGTGTTGGGCTTAGCTTGAGGGTTCGGCAGCAGATGGTAAGTTTCTTTACACTGAAGATTGGATAAAACAATTGAGAGTGTGATTGTAGCAATTTGCTCTTGGAGAGCTATTTATTTGTGCATTAAATTAATATGCTAATTCCATCATAGTTTATGGTTGAGTTATTCCTTGTAATCTGCAATGGAATAGTACTGTACAGTATTATCTTCTATGATAATGTACATCTTCTTGTTAATATTACAGCTTCAGGTTTGAATCAAGCTTGAGATCATACCTAATGACATTACCATCATTAGGATCTTTATAAGTTAATTAAATGGTAATAGCATCTACAGATCTGATTCTGAGCATCCTGAAAGATTGTAGGACTCAATGCCGTGCCTTGTGAGATACTATTTACCGTTGGTTGGATGTTTGAACTATACCAGAAAGATTGCTAAATCACAAAATCATGACAACTGTTTAATTTAGAAATGAAAAGAAAAGCATCTTTCCCTGACTCGAGTAGTGGCATGGTATTAGCTACTTTCCTTATATTATTTGTCTTTCATGAATGGCTTTAACATCTTTCATACTACTGAACTAGAGTTATTCAGCATTCAAAGGACTGTCATGATGGTTTGGCTTTTTTTATAGTCTATTCATTTGCAATTAACTCTGTTCTGCTCTGCATGCTTATGGAAAATGCATTTCATTTTCCAGCTCTACTTTTTTTATAATTAGACCTGTACAATTTTTCTTTACACCATTGTGGTTAAGTTTCTTTTCTCAGATTTAATTTATCTTTACTAGTTATTGCTGCTATTGCTATTTTTTCCCCAATATATTTAAATTTCATTTCTTTTAAGTTTTGCAATTTTTTACATTTCTTCCATGATATGTTTATTACATGGTCAGAATGTCTTATCTATTGGAAGGTGACTACTAGCAAGATCCTTACTCAATTATCAACCTTGATTATAGTTTGTTATTGCAGGAGAATGTTTAATTTACATATACTTGCTGACTGACATGAAAAATTTCCTATAAGGCTTTAAAAAGAAGGCCATTTCTGTTTTACAGTACCTGTGTTCTATGATTCAAAGCTTAGCATTAAAATCACCTAAAAGGACCCCAGGTGCTTATTTGTATAGGTATGGCTGTTGGCATGCTGAGCCATTCTGCCTTAATTGGGCACCTCTTCATAGCGGAGGAACAGTTTATTGCTACTAGGTAGGCTCTAGCGCCTTCCCATCATTTTACCTTCATCTTGCCTTTTGCCAGCCTCCCTTGTGTGATAGACACCCAAAGTTGCTCCAAGCCTGTGTGTTTTGAACTCTCTTAGTTTTTCTTCTTTTTGTTTTATTACTTCCCTGGCATGGTCTGATGGGTGCTTACACTGCATACAGTTAAAATGGGAAATGGCATCATTCCCAGCATAGGGGTTACCATGCATGTTCATATCTCCTGGTAAAGGTCAGGCATTTTGTCTTGTCAGCTTTATTATTACTCAAAAGTATCTTTATAGTATTGCTGGCAAAGTCAAATCCTGTAGTTGACTATGTAATGACTCTCTTCTTGTAGAGACTCTCTTAGCTGATCAGACAGACAACCTTTTAAAGGCTCCATTTAAAATGCTTATCCTATCTGTGTAGAAATGTACCGATCTATCAGTGTTATTATTACCCACTGACAAGATGGTGTGTCCAATGCAGAGATTCAAGGTTATTTACAAGAACAAGTTGTCATGTTCATATATAGAGTCCTACAAAAGCATGATAGTGTGTCACTGGCCACTCCTACCTTCTTCGCCTTGGACTGTGTGGACCTTCTGCCAAAAATTAAGAGATGGGTGCCAAGTATTAGTGGTCAAACTGCATATTGCATTGCTTAAAGAGGCAGCACTATGGCCATACTAAGCTAACTTGCAAAAGCATTATTAGCATCTCTGCATCATGTGAATAGAAGGATCATGAGGGTGACTGTTGAACTGGTCTCCTTTGCATGGGCACTGTTGCATTGTCCATGATGGTGCTGGCTTTCAAGATGAGAAGTCCGTTCAGGAGATCTGGGTTAAGGAACATGTGTACCTCACAGATGTCTAAAAAAGTTGTTTCAATCTCACCAGCTAATGCTCCTGAATTCTGGTACATATAGCTCTGTGGTACTCTTCAAGTTTCCCAGGTGGGAGGTTGCCAAGCAAATATGTGACCTCAATTTCACTTTAGTAGTTAGCAAGTGCTCATCACGGAAGTGAAAACTGGCAAGTGCTAAAATACCAGCATGGAACTTCAACCCAGTGGACTTTAGTCACTACCACACAAACTGAAGGTGGATTACAAAAAGACCTAATTTTTTAAAAACCCACAGCCGTCAACTTCCACAGCATCAACTGGGAAGACACTCAAGTCTTCTTTCCCTAGGAAGTTCTCTTCTTAAGAACCATTTGGGGAAAGCCCTTCTTGGAGGTCACCATCTTTGCCCATTTCAAATGGCAACAGTTTGAAGTGCACTCAATCAGATGCAGCCTCTGAGGTCGAGAGCTCTCTCTTTGAGGAGAATATGAAGCAGGAGCTTGCTACTAAACAGAGTCTCAGTCCTTCACATAAATAAAAGGGATTTTTTAGCAAATCATATGCTACATGATTTTACTCTCATTTTTAGGACTTATCCCTTTACTTCATTGAATTATGTCTACCCTTTCTTGGAGCCTGTTGAGTGTGTATGTACATGTGACTGAATTGCAGTTTCTTTTGCTCTTCTTCTCACTGGAGTTTATTTGTTTAAAAGAGACCTTTAAATTACATGGTTTTCCCCACTGTATCTGGATATTTTGCTGTTAGAGATGTGGTGGGACATGGAGGGATTATACTTTTTTTATACATTTTTGAGATAATGTATATTTTGTAAAATGTAGGCTTTGATAGCCAGTGTCTATTATGTGATTTAACTTGTGTCATTCACTGCCTCATCTCCAAGAAGATTACATTGAGCACACCACTGATGCCCATCATAGTTGTGGATAAAACATTTCAGAAAATGAAGGAGAATTACAGCCTTACAACCTGGAAGACTCATTCACATAATGTATATTTTGGCCATTTGACTAGGCCTTAGTTTACCCTTTGTTCTGTTTATTAACCCCCTTCTTATAACCTTTTGCAAGCAGACTTAGAAAAGCAATTTCAAAACTACCAACACCTTCGCTTTTACTGGGCGACTTCAACGTGCATCACCCCAATTGAGGCTTTTCTACAAAAAGCATTAAGGGCACACTGCCTACAGACATATTAGCTTTCCTTAGCTTAATTTTGCTAAATACTGGCAAACCAACATTTCTTTCTATTTCAACTAGCATCTTTTCTCACATAGGTTAGGTGGTCTGCTCTGCTCCTCTTGCCTTTTACTTTTCTTGAAATGTCATCTTGGACACACATTCTAGTGACCATTTTCACCCTATTATTAACCTTTTGTCTCCAAACTTGGCACTTTAATGTGTAAATAAATGGCTTCTGGATAAGACTGACTGGAGTCTAATTACTCTTTAACTTCCCTTTTGACTCTGTTCATGAGCTGGTAGAGTACTTTATGTGCACCATCATTACTGCGGCTGAATGCACTGTTCCCCCGTCATCTTCAATACCTAGATGTTTTCAGGTTCCCTGATGGACCAAGGAGTGCCAGGATGTTATTTGGACTTGCAGGCATGCATTGTATGTTTCTTGTCTCTATCCTACAAGTGGTAATCTCATCACTTATAAGCATCTATGTGCTAGAGTATGTCAATTAATTAAGGATAGCAGGAAAACTTCTTGGTCCAATTTCTTGTACTTTTTTTAACCACTTATGGCTTCTTCCATTGAATAGGATAAGTTGCATCATGTGGCTAGTAAACCCACTCCTTCAACGATACCTGCACTTCATATTAACCATGATGTCATAGTTTTCTCCTGATTGCCAAACCTTGCATTCCCAGAAATCTCTAGTTCTGCTTATTGCCATGGAGTTTGAGTGTTAAAACTGAAGTAGAATTGCGGGGATACTCTTTTTGTTCTGCCATTTCAGAGAGTTATAAGGTGGTGGTGGTGGTGGTGGTGGTTGTTGTTGTTGTTGTTGTTGTTGTTGTTGTTGTTGTTGTTGTTGTTGTTGTTGTTGTTGTTGTTGTTGTTGTTGTTGTTGTTGTTGTTGTTGTTGTTGTTGTTGTTGTTGTTGTTGTTGTTGTTGTTGTTGTTGTTGTTGTTGTTGTTGTTGTTGTTGTTGTTGTTGTTGTTGTTGTTGTTGTTGTTGTTGTTGTTGTTGTTGTTGTTGTTGTTGTTGTTGTTGTTGTTGTTGTTGTTGTTGTTGTTGTTGTTGTTGTTGTTGTTGTTGTTGTTGTTGTTGTTGTTGTTGTTGTTGTTGTTGTTGTTGTTGTTGTTGTTGTTGTTGTTGTTGTTGTTGTTGTTGTTGTTGTTGTTGTTGTTGTTGTTGTTGTTGTTGTTGTTGTTGTTGTTGTTGTTGTTGTTGTTGTTGTTGTTGTTGTTGTTGTTGTTGTTGTTGTTGTTGTTGTTGTTGTTGTTGTTGTTGTTGTTGTTGTTGTTGTTGTTGTTGTTGTTGTTGTTGTTGTTGTTGTTGTTGTTGTTGTTGTTGTTGTTGTTGTTGTTGTTGTTGTTGTTGTTGTTGTTGTTGTTGTTGTTGTTGTTGTTGTTGTTGTTGTTGTTGTTGTTGTTGTTGTTGTTGTTGTTGTTGTTGTTGTTGTTGTTGTTGTTGTTGTTGTTGTTGTTGTTGTTGTTGTTGTTGTTGTTGTTGTTGTTGTTGTTGTTGTTGTTGTTGTTGTTGTTGTTGTTGTTGTTGTTGTTGTTGTTGTTGTTGTTGTTGTTGTTGTTGTTGTTGTTGTTGTTGTTGTTGTTGTTGTTGTTGTTGTTGTTGTTGTTGTTGTTGTTGTTGTTGTTGTTGTTGTTGTTGTTGTTGTTGTTGTTGTTGTTGTTGTTGTTGTTGTTGTTGTTGGAAGCACTTGCATAACATCTCTTTCTGGATTAAAAGTATTTCCTTTTCTTGGTATATAACTGGATTTGATCCAGAAATGTATTTCCATTGATTTGGCATGAGGCTACTGTTGCTCCTATATCCAAGGGAAGGATCACCATCTTTCTTTCCAATTAGCAATTTCCCTAGCCAATTGTATTTGCAAGGTGCTGGAATGCATGATTAATTGATGGCTGAAGCGGTATTTATAATCCAACCAACTTCTAGTCAAGTTTTAGTGTGACTTTTGCCATTTTGGATCCACGATCAACCATCTGTATAACTTTTGATGGCTATAATAAATGAATTTATGTTGAGACACCAAACTGTTGCTATATTTTTTTGACCTTGCGTAGGCTTGTGATACTTGAGGTCTGGCATACTTCATTAACTCATGATTTTGGTTTCCAAAGGCAACTCGCAATGTTTATCCAGGAATTTTTGAAGGGTTGTAACTTTAGGGGTTCGAGTGTTTTCTATTATATTTAAGAGAAACATTAAAAAATATAGTGCTAAGGCACACCTGAAGAGACATTTAGGATTTTCATGTGATTAACCACTCAAATGGTATTTTGAACTATAGCATCTTAATGTGGCATAAAAACAAATTCTCCCTTCCCATGAAAATGGATACAATTTGCAATTTTATAAACATGTGAATGCTGTGTTTAGTGTAAGTTTAGGTTATGTGTATTACTCTTTTATGTAAAGATATTGAAATTGTTTGTAGCAGTAACATATTGCTTCACTAATCATTACAGCACTTAATATTGAACTATGTATAAGAGCATAAGAGTGTGTTAGATGACAGATTAATTATAATTTACATTTAACAAGCTTCACTGTGCGAGTTCCAACAGAATTTTTTAAAAATGTCTTATTTTTCAAAAATTCTTAAATGAATGAGAGAAACCTCTGTTCCTCAGGCAACCCCCAATATATATACTGCCACAATTCCTATTAATAAGTCACTGACTGTGGAACTGAGCTCTGATTGATTCACTTGGCTGAGGGGAATTTCTATTGGGGTGTTGGTTATTGTTTGGTTCATGTAATTTCTTAATCTTGGTATTTTATAAAGCTAGATACCTCTGAGTGCAGTGCAGGATTCGAATTGCAGGCCTTTTGTTCAGAATCCATGCCTTAGCAATCTTTGCTATCCATGTTGGTATTTTTGCCAGTTGATGAGTCAATGTTCCACTTAATATTTTGCACATAAAGATGCATATCCTATATATATTTTTGTTGCACAGATAGTAACACTATAAATAGTTCAATATTAAGTGCTGTAATGATTAGTGCAGCAATATGTTAGTGCTATAAACATATTCAAATAACCAATATAAAACAATTAATAAAGAAGTTAAAGCCTTTCTACTACAACATACCTTTTATTCAGTAAGTGAATAGATGAACTTTAAATAAGGCGTATTGTAAATCTAGTATTTTTATTAAACTTTTATATTGCTTATATTATATTCTGGACAAAGCCCATATCATGTAAATGATCCAAATGGTGAATAATGTTTTTATCATCATCATCATCATCATCATCATCATCATCATCATCAATATATTTACACAAAAGAGTAAACATATACATATGATGAAAGCATAAAGTACAAGTTTATCGCACCACCACCAAAGCAGAATACACATTCCCACAGCTCAACGAATGATACGACAGTTGGACTTTAGCCTGGCTGATGATAACTAAATGTTCTCGAAACCAGTTCCATATATTATGACAAGTAAGTGAAGCATTAAGAGTATATAGTTCAACTAAATCATACAATGATATCAATTAAACCATATACCTGTTTATAAAGTTGCAAATTATATCCTTTTTCATGGGAAGGAAGAGTTTATGCCATATCAAGATGCTATAGTCAAAATAGCATTTGACTGGTTAATCACATGAAAATCCTAAGCTCTTCAGGTGTGCCTTATCACAAAATTTTTAATTTTTCTCTTAAATATAGCTGAACCTCACAAGCTGTAATTGACAGTAAGATATTTCATTTAAGCTGAATTTATAAGAAGATTATTATCAACTTATACCAAATTCAGTTTTTCCTCCCTTGGAATGTAATTATTAAACCAGTATTTGCATTTACTTAAATGCAACTTTCTAGAACTTCCACAGTACAGAACATAATTATAAATTGTTTTAGCTAGTGAATCCAATACACAGTCCTAATTCTCTGCTGTTTACTGGTAGAACAGGATTGACAAAACATGTTGTGCCAATAAACATCTGTAAGTGGAGAAATAAGACTGTGTAATCTATTCATCAGGTAAAAAATTAATTTATAAATATATGCAGTTTAATAAGGGGAATATACTAAGGTACAGAAGTGATGAATCATTCAAATAATTTCTCTTTATAAAATAAACTTAACTTAATGAAATTAAAAACTGATTAGATTGTCAATAAGTACTGGAATCATATACAAGGTGTAACAGAAAGGTATGTCAAAACTTTGGGGAAACATTCCCTGCATATTGAGGGTACAAATGTGTTATATGAACATGGATCCAAAACTGCTTTATTTCCTTGTTAGAGCCCTTTGTCTACAACTCTGCTTACATGGTGTGATATGCAAGCTAGAATGCCAGCATAGCTGTCCTGTGGCAATAACCCCTCAACAGAACAGTTGCTTAATGGGTACAATAGGTAAGTATTCTTTTAGCTCTGGTTAAATGGGATGGGGGTGTTGTAACTGCTCTTAATTTCTAGGTTCACCATTGTTGTGGTCATTCTATACCACATAGTCTGCTTGTTATGGTACTGACTGCATTGCTTGATGTAGTACAAGCACTTAAGTGTCAGTTAGGTGTATTTACAGACCTCATTCCGGGTACAGTAAAATGCAAAGTTGGCAGATGCTTATACTGGGTGAGCAATGCTTGATGCAATCACAGGACTGGCCAGCAGCACTATATAGGTGGAGGCAGGGAATATATTTCCCTGCTGCTGTGTGAGGCTTCAGTGTGAGTTGAAATCTTGCACAAGTAGTACATGTTTGTTTGGTGACACAATACAGTGTATCTAGTGAAAATGTATCAAGTGAAATGGGACAATACAAGTATTCTATTCCCCATATAGTATTCATGTATGATTCATACGTGCATATAGAAGGAACACATGCTGTAAGGAGATTATTTTAAGAGGAATTTCCTGATGTTCACGCTCCTAATCAGAGTTTGATTCATCGATTAGTAAATAAATTTCATGAAACTGGAAGTGTGTTTGACAGGAAACATAGACAACCACATACAGTACTCACAAAAGAAACTCTGGATAACATTGGACATGCTCTGGATAGGTCTCCTATGATAGAAAAATCAATTCTATATCAGAAATGCTTGAATAACAAAGGGAGGCAGTTCCAGCATCTCCTTTCTGAATATAAATAAGTAATTTACTTTTCTTTTTAAGTGTTTATGTTAGAAATAACTTACACTAAAACTGTACTATATTTACTGCTGACTTCCTGTCACTTGCACCACTGACAAAGCAGTCAGTCTCGCAGACTAGTCAAATACCAGGAAACTGGTTATATGAAAAATTGTTTGCCCCGTATGATCTATGGATTAGCCGAAGGTGTAGTAGAGTGTCTTCGTGCTCATATCCTGCAAGGCCGTAAGTTGTGTGTGTTTATATACCTCATTAAAGTACATTCAATGAGATATTCAAATGCAAAGTTGCTAGACGGTTATATGATTTATGAATTAGAGGAAGATGAAGTGTGTCTTAGCACTCGTATTCTGCAAGGCTGCCAGGCAATATGAGATACTCCAGGGATGCATCGGTGCATCATGGAGTCTATGCAATGGCAGGTTAATGGATGTATCTGTGCTAATGAAGGAACTTTTGAACATTTCATATCATTTTCTCTTTCCCACAGTTCTGTTTTTGAATGTCTGCTATGTGGTACAGGTGTAGAAAAAAGAGCTCTAACAGGGAAATAAAGCAATTCTGGACCCATGTTCATATTATATTTTTTTATCCTATATATGCCAGGAATTGTTTCCCCAAAGTTTTGACATACTTTTTTGTTACAACCTGTATAGCATTTAAAAGCTTTTAATATGAATGTTGCACATAAAATCATCCAGTAATCCTAGAATTTTAAATGCAACTTTAGAGTAGGTTTATGCAACATTCTGGTGCCCCCTGGCATAATGAATGTGCAAATAGGTACAGTAAAATTGCTCATAGCCAGCACCCAAATTACTGGCAGTACCAAAACAGTGGCACACAGCAAGGTCAGCACTTAAGATTCTGTTAGATCCAAAGAGTCTGCAGGAAAGTAAAAAAGACAAGTTTAGATACCATGCATGAGTGTTGGTGTTGTATGCAATAATTCATTGACTTGAAGGGTGAGTATATAAAACATATAATCACTCACGTCATGTACTAATTTTATTGGTAAATTTATAACACGTGTAATGCATTAGGATAGAGTTTCCTATCCTTGATTTTGACATGTAACTGTGAATGTATATATAAATATTGCCTACAAATTAAAGGCTCTGTGATGGGCACCAAAATGGCACCATCTTATGCCAATTTTAATGACTTGCTTAGAGGAAGAATTTTTTTAAGTCAGAACCTCTGGTACCGATATTATGGCTGAAATATATTGATATATTCATACTCATATGGACTCATGGCTCAGAATCTCTCGATCAGTTCCTTACTAATCTTAACTCCAAATTTTCAGTTAAGTTCTTCTTCTGTCATTCCAATGCTACTACATTCCTAGATATTGACATTTCTTTATGCAATGGCTCTTTTCTTACGTCCATGCACATTAATCCTATCAATTTACAACTTGTATCTTCATTTTGATAGCTGTCATTACCTGCATACCAAAAGATCTATTCTTTTTTCTCATTCAATCCATGGCTACCATCTTTGTAACAACTTTTCATCTCTGGACACATATATTAAAAACCTTTACTCAAAAGTTCCAAGACCAAAAATATCCTTCCCCTCTTTTAAAATCCTGTATAATTCCAGCCCACAAAACTTTCCAATGCAAACCTAAAACCTCTGATAAGAACTTCATTAACCTTGTTAAGACTTCTGTGCCTGAAATTTAAAGCATCAGACCTATTTTGAAAGAATGTCACAATACCTTATAAATGCATGCATCTTAAGTGATTTTTCTAAATTTGTACCCCACCCTACTTTTAGAATTCCCCCTACTTTAAAAGTATATTTTGCCGAAACCCATATCCTTCGAATTTATCTTGTCCAGTTGCGACTCAAATCCTTGCCAACACCCTAAGTGTACAACCTGTGCACTAATTATGCCATGTCACTCATTCTGCAGCCCTAATTTATCCAGAAAATTTAACATTTCTTCATTTGCTACTTGTTCTTCTAAGAATGTCAAATATATGTTATCTTATAATCTTTGCAAAGCATTTTATGTGACTTTAACTTCTACTGTTGTTTCACTCCATATGAATAATCATGATGTTCTGTTAAAACCAAGTCTCCCTTTCCGGTTGCCCAACATGCCCTATCTCATTGTAAGGATTTTAATGAAGCTTTTAATGTAATGCTTATTGAGGCATCACCTACTCATAGCTATGAAAGCTTACTCAGTAACAAAGAAATAGCTTTTATATTTTTGCTAAAGCACATATACCACTGTGTTTAAATCTTAGATATTAATTTTATTTCATCCTTCTCACATACTCTTGTTGCTTGTTTTATCGGTTCCCATGCATAATTTTACTTTTATATTCAATATTTATTTTTACCACCTTCACCTTTACCACCTTGTTTTTTTGCCATAGAAGAACTCTAGCAGTTGAAAATATAGCTATTACAAGTCTGTGGCTTTTTCTAAGTATTTTATCCATTTCTGTTTTTCCAATTATTGTTATTTTAGTTGTATATATAATGCAAATTAAGAATGCTCAGAATCCAATGCTTTACATTTTGAGATAATTTGTAAATAATGGAAATTTGTGAAAAGGGTATCTAGCAGAGGGAAGTTTATGAACAATACAATTAGACCCAGTAGTTAGATCGGCTATTTTAAGGAATTACTAGGGGGGGGGAATATTTGGCAACACTAGCAAAAAACATTAGGGGGGTTTAATAATTATGTGATAGATTCAGATCATGAAATTTGGAAATTGGGGTTATTGTGCTAATTTACAAGGGTAAAGGGGATTTAAATGACCCTGCAAACTATAGAGGCATCAGCCTGTTGTCTTTGATAGGGAAAATATGTAACAGGGGTGCTAGATAAATGCTTGCAATGTTGGACTGATAAAGAAGGAAAGCTATCCAAATTACAAACTGAATTTAGGAGGGTAAAATCCACCGTAGATAATATTTTCATAATAAGAACAATAATTATAGATAAATGCCTAGCAAATAAAAGAGGAAGGATATATATTTTTTTTTTGTATGGGTTGAAATTTTGGGCACGAAGAAAGGGTGGGAGTATATTGGCCATGTTTGTAGATCATTTTGTAAAATGGTGTTGGGATTACCAAGGGCAACTCCAAATGGGGTAGCATTAGTTGAGTTGGGAAGAGTTGGCAGGACAGGTATAGTAGTTAAATGTATCCAAACTTAGGTATTCATTTTTTACACTAAACTCCATTTACTTACATAAAAATAAGACGCATTTTGGGAAAATCTCCCCAATCTTCAGTTGCTCACTGAACTGCCATTGCTCGAAATGATGGCTAGACACCTGGATGTTCTTGTGGTGGAATCTTTTAAAATTCAAAGTTCATTAGGTTTTCTTTACTTTTCAATATAAAATTTTTTTCCCAAGTGGATAACTCCATTGGGTTGTGAAGATGTTTCAGCAGTTTAATTTCCAGTTTTATTTCATGATTTTTGGTCCAAAAGTGAGCTGCTATTGATGATTTATCCACCTGCTTAAACCAAATATTCCTTAAGTGTTCTTTCCTCCAAATTTCTCTTTGCTTTCCCTATGTAGCTCTGCTCACAATCTTCACATTTTAGTTCATATAATTTCTCATTTCTGTGCTATTGGTATGGAGTCTTTTACTGTGCAACCTAATAAATTCTTGATATTATATCTGTTCTTTGGGGCTAACATTATTCCATGTTCTTTGAAAATTTTCTTGAACTTGTTGTGGTAAATTGTATGGTAGGTAAAACTTTTGAATTTATACCCTTCTTTTGTGTTTTTAAGTGTGGAAACTTCCCTTATCACTTTTTGTCTTTTAGATTTATTGATAACAACAGTTGCAGCTCACTTTTAGACCAAAAATCACGAAATAAAACCAGAAATTAAACTGCTAAAACATCTTCACAACCCAATGGAGTTATTCACTTGGGCAAACATTTTTGTATTAAAATATAAAGAAAACCTAATAAAATTGAGTTTGCTCCTATGGATAAACTCAGAAATTTACTAATTCAGCTAACAGATTCCACCACAAGAACATCTGGGTGTCTAGCCATTGTTTTGAGCAACGGTGTTTCATCCTGAAACATGTCTTATTTTTATGTAAGTGGAATTTAGTGTAAAAAATGAATACCTAAGTTTAGTATATATTACCACTCCATTGTCAAAAGCTTCGTAAATTCAATATTTATTTAAATGTATATTGTAATATTGGTATAAGATAGAATCCAGGGACAAAGGAAACATAGTTAAAGATTGTTTATGGACACACTAAGTAAAAGGGAAAAGAATTTGGTTAGCTCAAATAAAGAGAATAGTCCAAGAGATTAGAATAGGCGATCTGGATGAACATCAAATAATAAAATGAAACAAAGGATAGATTATATTGAAAAGCAAGTAAAATGGAGTATTGTACAAGACAAGGGTATCTTGAAATATTACAGGAAATTTAAGAAAGAATGGGGGCAGGAAAAATATGTAGATGTTTATAGCAAAGAGATTTGCTTGGAGTAGAGTAGGTATAATAAGGTTAAGTGGATTAAAAGTGTCCACCATGGGGAGAAATGGAAAGTGATTTACATTGTATGGTTGAATGTTCAGAAACCAAAGCTGGAGAGAAGAAATATGGATTAAAAAATAAGATGTTTCACAGATAGCAATTTTGATACTAGTAATTTTTGGAATCGGCATTAAGGATTTTTTGATAAAATTTGTTGATTATTTAGGGAAGGTAAGAGAGAAATGGTGGAAGAAAGTGATTAAAGTGAAGGAAGAATATATCTATGGAGAGAATGTAGGAATGGAAGAAATGGTGGAAAGAGTATAACAATTTGTAATTAAAGGAAATTAGAATCTATTACATAAAAACCAGGGGTTAATTGTGTAAGGTCCTAAAATAACCACTGCTCCAAGAACATTAACACTAATTGTAAAAGTTAATGTAAAGGCAATATGTAGAAATAAAGCATTCATTCATTCATTCCTACAATAAATGCATTTGAAAGTGGACAGCAGTTCCAAAACTTGTTAATTCCAATCCAGAAACATCTATATAACTTACGTCCACTGTAGGTTACAGCAGTAAAAGCTTATCATGTTAGTACTTTTAATGGTGTTCTAATTTTTCGGTTCCAAACATTGTTATGTCTGAAACTTAAGAATTTTTATTTTTGGCAGTTATTATTGCAGCTCTTCTGTGGTATTTTAATATTAGTAATGGCGATAATTTAATGAACTAAGGCTGCCACAACTGACACACTTGAAGAGAAATAGAAAATGATCTGGTCTTCTGGTTAAAAGTAACAACAGCTGCTCTGTTATTGCACTAGAAAATGATATAATTTTGTGTTTTCTATGAGTTATTAAGTATGGAAAATGATGATAATTTTATCATGCCTATACTATTAGGTAAAGCCAGGAGGAAAAGAAGAAACCTAGACTCTTGTAACAACTGCTGCTCTGTTATTGCACTAGAAAATGTTATAATTTTGTGTTTTTTATGAGTTATTAAGTATGGAGAATGATGATAATTTCATCATGCCTACATTATCAGGTAAAACTAGGAGGAAAAGAAGAAACCCAGACTCTTGTAAGATCCTTGGAAATTATTGCCAAGAATAATGAGTAAATAGTGTTTAATGCCCATTTTTGCTACTGAGGTACACAAGCGGTGAACACTGATGATACATGAGATAATAAATTGTGAAAGGATTATTTTAAGGAAGTAAACATTCCAGGCCTAAGTTTAGGGTACCTCCCAGGCATTTGGCATTTATAAGGACTGAGGAAAACCTGGAAAAAATCTCATTCAGGGAGGACTGTCCATGGTGAATTCGGACTCCATACCTCCTGCTCATGATCTGCACATTAACGACCTTGGCCACTTGTGGTGGTTTATTGCCAAGAGAATGAGGTTAGTAGTAAAATTAAGTTTTCATATTGAGAAAAAAAAAGCATTTTAAACTTCTGAACTATTCAATTGAACTAACAAGTTCTCCTGCTACAAACTAGAGTACCTTTCAAGATCCATTTTACGTTAGTTATCAGATAACATACAGCAGTCTCTTTACTAAAATAAAGCCACTTGGTCATCAACAAGTGTTCAAACTATGCTTATTGCTATTTCATAAATCAAATAAAAGACTTGCTTTGTTTATGGATATTTCTGAAAAAGTGTTAATGGAAATATCAAGGAATGCAAGATGTTAGAAGATTAAACTAGTAATTTTACTTGAAGTAAGACAAAGAGTCACAGAGTGATTTTATTCTTGACTATATTACTGTAGAATCTCCTCATTACCAAAGGTACTGCTGTGCATGACCAAGATCATTAAGGTGCAGACTCTTGAGTGGGAGATCCAGGGTTTGATTCCTACCAGGACCCTCCTCCCTGAATGAGGATTTTTTTAAGGTTTTCCTCAGTCCCCATAAGTGGATGCTAGGGAGATACCCTAAACTTAGGCTTAGAATGCTTTCTTCCTGTAATAAAAAATAAAATAAAAAATAATAATAATAAAAAGTCTTTCCCAATTTATCATTTCATCTTGTGTATCATCAGTGTCCAGTGCCTCAGTAGTTAAAAGAGGCATTTAACACTATTGAAAAAAAAAAAAAAAAGAAATACCAAAAGTATCATAAAAATATTAATGAGAGACAAATAACTATTAAATAATATTTCAATTAACCCTTAAGTAGTCGTGTGGGGGTCAAAACAACCCACCTATTTATATTTTTACTGATATTTCTTTGATGCTGTTGGTCACACTGTTTTCTCTCCCAGTACCTTCCTCAAATTATTACATGTTCTGCTGCGATTATTGCTGACAGTGTGACTGCTCTTGTTTCCAACTATACACATGTTTGTCTTTCGGTCAATCTTACCCCAACACGACTAGTAAGTATACCCCTCTCTAAATTGCTAATTCAACTTCAAGACAGTTTTAGTTACTTATTAGGTGAGGTTCAGCTTCATTTAATATTATCCATGGTGCTATTTACTGGAATCAACAATTTAGTTCAAATATCCTGAATATTTTGTATAATTTACTATTTTCAGAAGTGCAGAGGTGACTAAATAATAATAATAACTAATGATCCTTATGAACAAGAGACAAAGCATCTTTTTAAAACTTTTTGAAGATGGGGAATGTGAGGATGATGAATTCTCGGGTAGTTACATTGAGAGTGAAAATCTGAAAGTTTCAGATCATAACTACTATAGTGAACAGACTGATGTGTCAGGCAATGAAAAACAGCGAAAGGAATAATGAATTTTTCTGGGGAAGGGATAAAATATATACGTGGAAGAAAAATACTGCTCTCAGAACTGTGAGAACTTACTCAGAGAAAATTGTAATCCACTTAAGGGTCAACCAGAGCAGCTAAATCTATGAAATCTCCTTTGGAATTACCTTTCTATACAGCCCCATTTGGGCCTTAGCGTTCCTCAATCTTTGCCTCCATTCCTATCTCTCTTCATCTTTCTGTCTTCACACTCGGATCCCAAGAATCTCATGGACATCTCTTCTGACTGCATACTCCCATCAATTTTTTGGTCTGCTTTTAGTCTTGTTTTGAACATTTTCCCATCTAAAATTTTATTTGGAATCCGTTTATCCTCCATTCTTTGAACATGTCCTGCCCATCTTGAGACATCTAATCTTAATCTCTTATACTAAGTTGATCTCTTTATATATGTAATATAATTATTTATTGTAACTGATTTTACCATAGTCTATCTTATTTAATTGGTTCGTAAATTATTCTTATTGTTAGTATTTTCCTTTCAAATATTAGTATGTTTTCCTCTATGACTTGAGTCATTGTCCATGTCTCACTGTCATATATTAGCACTGGCTTAATCAGTGTTTTGTATCATCTCATTTTCATGTTCTGGAATGTTATTTTGTTCTTTAATATGTTTTGAAGAGAAGAGTAGGCTTTGTTAGCTGCTAATATTCTGGTATTAATTTCTTTACTTTCATTATTTTTATTATTATTATTATTATTATTATTATTAATGATTGTTCCCTGATATTTATGACTGTTAACTATTTCCAAATGATGTTCATTGATAACTGTATTTTCTACTCTTAGTATTTCTGCTTTGTACCATAACTTTTGTTTTCTCTTTATTTATTATAAGCCTTATATCCTTTGCTTTCTCCTCCAATTCTGTGTATATCTCTGCAACAGCATTCTTTGATCTTCCCACTATATTTATGCCATCTGCATATGCCAGAATTTGTATGGATTTGTAGTATATTGTGGACTTTACAACCACTGTTAATTTCCTTATTACGTACTCAGGTACAAGGTTAAACAAGATTGGTGCCAGCCTATCTCCTTGTTTAAGTCCATTTTCAATGTTAATACTATCTGTTGTGTTAGTTCCAATTTTAATCCATGCTGTGGATTCGTCGAATGTGATCTTTACTAATCTTATCTTTTCTGGGATTTGCAACACTTTCATAATTCAATAAAGTTTCTCCCTTCCAATGCTAATTATACACTTTCTGGAAGTCCAATATATATATTATATTCCCATGTTTTCTGTAATATTTGTTTAAAAACAAATATTTTATCAGTTGTTGATCTGTCTGGTCTGAATCCTGTTTGGTATTCTCCTATTACCTTTCCTACTTATGGTTTAAGTTTATTGTTGATAATAGCTCTATCTTATATCTTGTGCGAAGATAGAACTTCCCCGGTGACTCTGGCATTCTTGTTATCTCCTTTATTCTTGTATATTAGTATAATTATACTCATTTTCCATTGGTCTGGAATTGCCTCTTCATTCTATATCATTGTTATTAATTTGTGCACCATTTCCTTTATTTGTTTTCCTCCATATTTGTATAGCTCAACTGATGTTTTTTGCTCCCAGAGATCTATTATTCCTCATTGCTTGCAATGATATTTCTAAATCTATTATATTCGATGGATCTACTTCTGTATTTCTATTTTCCTTCTGCATTTCTAGTTGTTCCATTACAGTCTCATTATTTCCTGTTGTTGAATTGAGAAGTTCTTGGAAACATTCCTTCCACCTAATTCTTAGGTCTGTTGCATTAGTTATGAGATTACCATCTTTGTCTTTGCATGTGTTGGTGTAAGGCTTAAAGCCTTCTCTTAGGTATCCAACTTATTTAAATTTGCTTGCCTTAAATTATCTTGAAGGTATCTGCAATGTACTTAATTCTTGCTTCTTTACTTTTCCTCTTTTTATTGTGGCTCATCTTATGTGATGCTTTTCTCAGGTCTTCATATTCTTGCCTTTTTAATATTGTGGCCCTGTTTAACCATTTCCTATATGCTTCATTTTTTCCATCTATTAGTTTTGAACATTCTTCATCAAATCATTCCCTATTATTCCATTTAGGTTGTGTTTCTAAAATCTCCTGTGCCATTATTTGTAGAGATTGTTTGATTCATATCGATAGTTCTTCTATGTTCTCATTTTCCTCTTTACTCTCCTCAATGTTTCTTTCCGTACTTTTTGTAAGACTTTGTGCTAGTTTTTCTTTATACTTATAATTTGTTGGTGACTCATTAGAAGGGCGAGCACAGATGTACTGGGTAGCATGGCGTCAAATGGCTGACCAGCTATGAATGGGCATTGAGAAGAAGAAGAAGAAGAAGAAGAAGAAGAAGAAGAGGAGGAGGAGGAGGAGGAGGAGGAGGAGGAGGAGGAGGAGGAGGAGGAGGAGGAGGAGGAGGAAGAAGTTTGTCCTCAAGTCTATCTGTATTGATTTTATACACTATATTCTCTTTTTGTTCATAAAATATTTTATTACATCTGATTCAGGATCTGGCAAGATAATGATCTAATTTGTTCTACAAAGCAAACCAGTTATCTACATAAAATCAGATAAAGGAAACACAGTTGTAATTTTAGATAAAACGGACTACATAGATAGAGTGGAATAACTATTAGAAAATGTAGAATATTCAACAGTAACAAAAAATCCCCTAAATCTGTGCAAAAATTTCATTAAATAAAACAATTAATGATTGTAAATTAATAGATAAAAAAGAACAATATAAAATTAAAGTAAATAACCCCACACTACCTAGAATCTACAATCTCCCAAAAGGGCACAAATCAGGCAAAACAATGAAACACATTATAAACAACATAGATGCCTCAACATGTAAATTAGCCAAAAGATCAACCTACAGATTTTCTTTCTTTCCTAAATTTGAAACCTGAAGCGTAAAAAAACTCCTTATCTAATTCAAAAAATTAAAGAAATAGAAAAAAAAAAAAAGATACCTTGGTTTCTTTTGAAGTCATAGCATTCCTATGCAAAATCTACAAGCTCGTATAAAAAATTGGTTGCTAAAAATAAGGAAAACAATAGAAGAAACTCAAGAATACATCACACTAACTAAACTGTGCATAGAGCAAAATTACTTTACCTTCAATGGAAAATATTATAAACAGAATTTTGGTTTAACAATGGGTAGCCCATTATTACCATTATTAGCAGATCTCTTTATGAATGTATTAGAAGTCAGAATTATAAAGGGTTTCCCCTGGTTGTTTAAAGCATGGTATCGCTATGTTGATGACATCTTTGCGATAGTCCCAGAAAAACACCTAGAAAATGCACTTAAGTTACTTAATCTACAAGAATAATCATTAAAATTCACTATGGAGAGAGAATGTAACAGACAGCTACCCTTCTTGGATATTAAAATAATTAAGAAAGATAATCACCTAACATTTGACATATATAGAAAACCTACTCACACTAATAGCTACATTAAATACAATAGTTGTAATCCAGTTCCCCATAAATATGCAGTACTAAATAATCTTGTGTACAGATTGGTAAATGTCCCCATGAACAAAGAAGGGTATGATCAAGAACTGAGCAATATAATAAATATAGCTATAGAAAATAGTTTCAAACAAGAAGTGGTATATAAGAAAGTAAGCCGCAAAGAACAAAAATAGAATCAAAGACATCAGTACACTTACTCCTAACAAGGAAGCAAATAGAATGTACAAAAAATTCACATGCCATCCATCAGTATTCTATAAATTGTAAAAGATTTTCAAAAAAACATAACATTATTTTAGCTCCAAAAACAGTTACTCCATAAAAAACATACTAAATTCTAAACTAAAAGAGGATATTCCACAAGAGAACAAATCAGGAATATATCAGATGAATTGTAATGATTGTGAAAAAATTTATATTGGAAAGACTAAAAGAAACATAAAAACATGAGCAAAGGAACACATCAGGAACATAAATCAAAGACAGGAAGAAAAATCAGTGGTAGCTTGGCATTTTTTGGAAGGAACAACATAGTGTTAACAGGAATCCCAAAATACTTTAAAAATATTGCAGGAAAAACAGAACTTACCGCCTGGGAAAACATTTATTTCTGGAAGAACAAATATCACGTTTTCAACTTTGAAATCCTGTCAAATGACATCTTATTACAGAAGTTCATCCAAACACGACCAGAGACAAACCAAATCGCCATGAAGAACAAGGCTGGCAGTGCATCTGGAACTGATAATCTGAGTGATAAGCTCCAAAAACTTAGTTTTCCTTTTTTAAATATTACTGATGTAAGTGTTACAAATGCGACACAATCATTTTAAAATTCTTAGCAGAAAGACTTAGCTGATGCATATGAGCAAAAGAGAGTCAATTTGAATACTGATTGGTGCTAAACGTTTGGAATACATGAGGGAATAGCATATGGAAAATGGATGGAAAAAATAAATTAAATGAGTTAAATTGTAATTGAACTTTAATGTTGTAGTTCTTTATTGAAATCTTGTAACAGTATTTATGACAGGACTAGTATATATATATATATATATAGGTTGGGCAAAAGCGACTTTCCCCAATATTCTAAGGTTCATACTGTCAAGGCCTGTGGTGCCTCAGTAGTAAAAATGGGCGTTAAACACTATTACAAAAAATACTGTCAATGAAAGTGACTTTTCACCCATCCTGTGTAATTGTGGAGTTTGTGAGGGTTTAGCTATTGAACCACAAACTAAAGAAAACTGGTCAGAGAATAAATTTGCAAAAGGATTTTGTCAAATCTCATCTGTGTATGTACTAAGCCATACCTACTTAGAAAATGGCAACACCATCAAACTAATTTCTGATGAATGTTAAGGTCAAAACAAAAATACACTAATGAAATGATCTGTACACACAAAAGAATCATTATTACAAAGACAACAAAAGTACAGCATGAACAAGGATACAACAAATTGAGCTGTAAAGAGTATTTGTAAAAGGTATAAGTCTTGGACAGATATTATCACCAAGTGTTATTTTTAAGTCTGAAAAAGTGAATGACATTTCATCTGAAACATTTTGGTTTTAATTTGGCTGTGAGAAAAGACCTGAAGTTTTACGCAACACTAACTGAAGTTCAAGAAATACTAGTTCAGGAAGAAAATGATGTGAGAGAAATTCCTAGAGAAAAGGAAACAGTTCTTTGAGATAATGCTGAGCCAATACTAAATAGGGCATATATTTATTTTTCTGTTTATTTCAAAATATGGTATAAATACCTGTCATTAATGTTGTTCCAAAATATGGTATACAGATTTTTTTAATATTGTTTAATGTCCCTTTTATATACTGAGGCATCACAGATGGTGGACACTGATGATACATTAGATGAAATGATAAATTCACAAAGGATTATTGTTTTTTAAAGGAAGGAAGCATTTCAGGTCTAAGTTTAGGGTATCTTTCCAGCATTTGCCATTTAAGAGAACTAAGGAAAATCTGAAGAAAAAACCGTGGTCAGGGAGGGTGGTCCTAGTGGAAATCAAAGTCAGAATTCCAGCCCATGAGTCTGCACCTTATTGAACTCGGCCACTCGTGGTAGTGGTATAGAGATGCAGCATATTCCAAACTGTGGTATAGAAACAAGTAACTTAACGGATTCTGTATATGGCAGAGGTACATTACATATTTGACAATATAAAATAAAGTTGATAACATCCCACTAGTAGTCGCCAGTAATCAAATTGTTAACAAAAGAATGTATGTGCTTTTTCTGCATAGCCCTTGAACTTGTGGCTGCAGTTTGCTTTCTTCTGTGAAATTATATCAGCACACATTTCATAGTTGCAGTGCTTCTTTGCATAGAGCCAAATCCAAGAATAGTTTTTAGATTTTTTGCACTTCTTTCTACTACCACTTGGTTGGGTTAATGGTTCTTGGGCTTCTACCAGAACACACTGCAGGTGGCCAATTCATTTCTGTCTATATGTGCATAGAAATGACATATAGTCTGAAGTGCACATGTGGAGCAGATGAACAAACAGGAGACCATCTATTTTTCAAGTGTCCTAATATTAAGAAAGAAGTATATTCAAGAATGCATGAACATAAGGAACTATGGAAAATGGACATATTCAAAAAGTAAATTAGTTCAGGAATATACAAAAGAATTCATTGTCTTTGTTAAATCAATAAATTTAGAAAAATTTCAGCAGGCAATCAGTGTAATAATAATATAAATCTATAAGGGATAGTACAATGGAGTTATAGGAAGCGTAAATATAGCATAAGTAAAAGTGTAAACCCAACAAAAGTGAGAGTTTTAAAGAAAATAAAAGTGAGAAGTGTTTGGACAGGAAACGTGTAGAAGCATAAACAAAATTAAAGGATGGGAGTGTAAATATAATACAGACTTACAAGTGTAAATACTATAAAGTCAGAAGTATACAGACAATATCTAGGAATAGATACAAATGGAATTATAAAACAGCAAGTAATGTGTCATTGTCTAAATAGAATAATGTAACCAGATTGTATGGAAATTACATCTATGTCTGTAAATAGGGTATAAAAGCATGTTGTATTACTTTGCTGTAAATAGGATGTAAAAGCATGTAGTATTACTCCCTAGGGTAATAAAACATGCTGTAAAAATAAAAAATTGCACATGCACACATTCAGTCCGTGAAAACCAAAAATAAAACAGTGTCAATATTTACAGACAGCTGTATGACATTGCACTCTCTTAAGAATTGAAAGAATCACATACCCCATATTGAAGAAATTAGAAGGACTGTTAAAGAAATATAGAAGCAGAACTGGGAAATAGAATTCTACTGGATAAAACCACATGCTGGACAATACAAAAACAAGCTAGCAGACCAACTTGCAAGAGGGGCATTAAACAGTAGAGATATGGAAGAGATTTACAACAGAATACCAAAAAGTCCATTTACCAGTGACTTAAGCGATGAAAGTATAGTTAAGTGGGGAAGAGAATGGGAAAAAATGACAAAAGGTACCTGATCCTTCTTTCCAAAGATTATGGACAGACTAAAACTTAAATTGTACATAACACCAAATCTAACAACAATATGCACACATCATAGAAATTTAAAATCATGTGTTCAAAAGTATAAAAAGTATAAAATAATAGAATTAATATAAAATAACAGAATTTTTTTTAAGGAATCTTTTAGGGTATCTCCACAGCGTTTACCATTTATGAGGACTGAGGAAAACCTGGAATAATCCTCAATCAGGGAGGACAATCCTGGTGGGATTCAAACCTTGGACCTCCCACGAGTCCACACCTTAATGACTTCTGCCACCTGGCGGTGAACAAACAGTTGATCATATATTATATGAATAATAAGATTTTGGAGAAGAAAAGAAACATTTTACGAAGAGCAGTATAAACACAGAAAACTGGCCAATAAACAAAAATAAACTATTAACAGTATAAGAATGTATTAATTGTGTTTACACTAACTCCACATATTTATACAATGTTGGGACATGTTTCAGGGGCAATTGCTCTCATCAAACAGCTGATAATGGGAGTGGTAGCCCCTTAAACATGTCCTAATGTTGTGTAAGTAGGTGGAGTTAGTGTAAATATATTTAATTCATTTGTATTGGATATATTACCACTCCATTGTCTATAGCTTCATAAGTACAATTTTGTTTATTATTAACAGTTTACTTAAAACAGTTCATAAAATTCATAAATTATATACAATTAGAAATACTTTAATATAAAATAAACAATATTATATAAATCTTGGCCATAATAGCTAAATGTAAATTTTAAAATAGAACAAAACCATAAATTTTAAATATTGTAATATAATAATGCATGTAGTATTACTCAAGAGTAATGAAACATGCAGAATGTTAAATAAAAAGCTACATACATATTACGACAGATCAACATTTATCCCTGCGTGTACCATAAACCCACTTGTATTTATTTCTATATCATACTTTGGAATAGAGGTAGTAAAATGAGCTGAAAAATATTTTATTAACTGTATTTTTATTGGTATTTGTGTTTTTATTAACAATTTCAATGGTTTTTAAAGGTTCAATTTAACATTGGCCTGCCATACTCAAAAAACAATTTCAAATGTAATTACATCCACTAAACTGTTCCAAAATTTGTGAACTTCAAGCAATTGCAATTGTTATCACTTAAAAAAATATAGCACCTTGTAATTTGTATAAATGTTATGAAAATAATCAAACATTATTGTACATAATTGAGAATCTACATCGTTTTACATCAAACCTATGTTTTTTTTTCTGAAATTTTTTCTTAATGGATTTATCAAGTTTTGAAAATGGGAAAGAAAATTAACACTACATTTTCTTGCATACTTTTGTAACTTTGAGCTTGAAAGCAATATGATGAATTTGTGTTTTGTTGCAACTCTGCCACAATAGCAGTGTGTTACACTGTTGAAGCATTTTTGTAAGCATTGATTATTCCACCAATTGCCAAGGTTTTCCAAAATTATGAATGGAATAATGAAATGAAAGTATAAACAATTCCAGAGTGCATGTAGCACATATTTGTGGTATTCATCTCTTTAAGGTAAGGTAAAAGCAGCAAGTTTTAATTGTTTAAAGAAAACAATGTTGTTGTATACCAAAAATAATAACATTTTTAAAACTTCAAAGTAAAATAAATTTTATCTTTAATTTCCAAAACTAATATTCTACTTTAAACTAGTAATAAACTCTAGACATGTCAGTAGACAGTATAATATCTGAGCCATGGTACTGAAAAATCTGCTAAGAGAAAGCTGTTCTCATTTAAAATTCCGAACTAAAGCAATCATAATAGTGCATCAGTCACAAATAAATAATGTAATCATTTGTACAAATGACAGTTCTGCCATACAGCTTGAAAACTGCAAAAAACATGAACTTTCAAAAGCGGTTTTATTATGCTGTTGCATTTAAAAATGCACTTCTGCTTCCTAAACTTCATTTAAGCAAATAGTTACCTTAAAAGTACTCAGTCACTGATATTTTAGATAATAGATTTTCAAGAAATTTGAAGCACAAACTTAAATTGCTCTTTAGGTTTTCATATAATATATAGTAGAATAAATATACAGTGTACTGAGGTACATTTTAATGTTGGATTTGACATATAGTTAGACACACATGTTATATTCATAAAACTCTGGTCTGCTCTCTACTGCTAACATGCATTTTTGTTCTAGTTTGGTTTTTTGACAAAAATGTCCTTTATTTGAGATTATTTAATGACCTGCAGGCTAGCAGTAAGAGGATCCCAGTTCCTCGAGCCAGACCAGAGGATCCACTGAGTGGGTGTCCTAGTGCTGATCCCTCACCGAAAAAACAGAAAACTTGTGCTGGCCCTATCTCACCTCAAGGCTCTAGCCAATCAAAAAGATCACGGCTAGAAGAACAGCTGGCATGCTCTGCAGCAGAATTACGCTATATTGACAGCCAGTCACCAGAGAACCAGCAGGTAATATAATTGTATAATAAGTAACATTGGGGAAAGTCCATACAGGTAAATACAAGGCATTCAGTTAGTCTTAAATATTGTAATTTGTTTACATTATTTAACATTTTATGTTTGGGCTTTCAAATAATGGATTGAAAATTAAAAAATAATCAGGAGACTTCACCAAATAATGCAATTCACTCATGGATGGGATCTAGATCTCTTGCCTGTAAGCTTTTGAAGAACCAAGGAAACAAATCCATGTAACATTAGGGTCTTTAATAGGTCATGAAATGCATTATGCATTTTTCCTCCTCTTAGTAATGTTTCCTTTGTAGTTTTTTGATCTTTGAAAATGTTTGTGCAATAAAGTGTGTGCATAAAATGGAGAGACAAATAGCTGGGGAGGGGGGAAACAGAAATTCAAACTCTCTCTTTTTAATGTACATAGTACCCCCTGCAACCAATACAAAATATTCAAAATTTACTTCTCAAGAAAAGTATTCTTTAGACTAGCTGCCTATCCTAGAATGCATCTGCCATTTTTCCTACACTACTGTCCAACTGCAGACTGTAATAATATTGTGCCTTCATCCAGAAAGACATGCTTTTGCACAGATTTGAAGCATTCCCTCTTTTAACATACATTGAGAGGCAAATGAATCAATCAATTTAAAAAATTCAACTTTAAATTTGAACATAGTATTTTATGAAACTCTTTGTCCACTTGTGTAAACTTGTGTTTGTTTTGTTGCTTTATTACTTCTGCCTCTCTCTTTCTCCTCTCTTTTTCAACATAACATACTTTTCAATATGTATGAGTGCCTTTTGTTAAATGAAAAATGTTCATGCTGTAATCATACTGCTCCCAAATGTGAAGTGGCATGAGTGTTAACTGTGGCTGTTGTGGCACAAATTGCATCTTCATGCTGCCCTGGCTAGTTGGTAAATGAGGTTCATACACCTCGTTTCTAACATATGCCTATAAGAAGTTATTTGGAGTGAGATGCAGGGAATGGGTGGCCATGTCATCAATTGCTGCTTGGAAGAACCCACATGGCCTATCCACTGTTTTGGTAATCTTTAATTAGATGCTGGCATACTGCAGTATTAAAATATGGTGATGCCAGTCTTGCTGGAAAATAAAAATTCATCACTGTTGTTCTCTGGCTGTGGCATCAATCACCTACTCATTCAAAATCTAAGGGTGGTTCATTCCAATGATGCTGTTTTCTGCAAAGAAAAATGGCACAGAAAAATATTCCCCTTCAATGAGCCCTGCATATATTCTATGTAAGCATGGGGGTTCTCAGTCTCCCGGATTCTGGTATTGTGCAAATTGACTTTGCTGTTAGCAGTAGCATGCCAATAATCATTGGAGCAGGAATTAATACTTATTAATGGAGGTCATTGATTGACCCCACAGATTTCATAGTATTTTGCTGAAAGGGTACATAAATTATACATTTTTGTAATTGTTATGTCTCAGAAATTTTATACTCAAATTATTAGGCACCTATGTTTATAAAGCAAACACTTTATAAAGAAAGTATTTAGAATTTGGTATCTTTATTCCAAAAGATTGACAAGTTCTTTTTCATTTTACTAAGACACGGCATTTTTTTAAAGATGCTTATAAAAGATATGAAAGTTTTAAATATATCACATAATTTGTTTACTATAGTAAAGAAAAATATCATAGGCCATGTGGATTCTTTCAAGCAGCAATTGATGACATGGCCACCCATTCCCTGCATCTCACTCCAAATAACTTCTTATAGGCATTTGTTAGAAATGAGGTGTATGAACCTCATTTACCAACTAGCCAGGGCAGCATGAAGATGCAATTTGTGCCACAATAGCCACAGTTAACATTCATGCCATTTCACATTTGGGAGCAGTATGATTACAGCATGAACATTTTTCATTTAACAAAAGGCACTCATACATATTGAAAAGTGTATATACATGTAATATAATCGTGCATACTATGTAATATAATAGTGCATAGTAAGTGAACATACATAATGAATAATGTATATTAAAACAATTTCACACAGCAAACAGATTCTAATGGGAATGGTATCTTCTTTTGCTGCATGAGCAGGGTACATGTTCTTATTCCACAAAGTGCAGCAGGCCTTTGTGTGTCTTTGGTCCTTGCTTCTTGAGCATAAAAAGCAGCAACTTTTCTTTGGAATTTTTTACACATTATGGGTTATTTTTCTAACAGCTCTGTGTGTACAGTTTCCCTGCTCTCTGCACCTTGATCTATTGCAATTTTATCCAAACATAGGCAAAGCATTTATATACATCAGTTGTAGATCAACAGAGTTTTTAACATGTCTCTTTATTAATGGATATCATTGTATGATTAGTTGAACTACACACTCTTAAAGCTTCACTTACTTTTTATAAATGTATGGAACCGGTTTCGAGAACATTTATAAAAAGTAAGTGAAGCTTTAAGAGTGTGTAGTTCAACTAATCATACAATGATATCCATTAATATGATTGGCTTCACTGTGTTTAAGTTCCAATTTTACATTTAAGTATGTCTCTTTATATTTATGATGCAAAATTGTTGAGCCAGTTCCTTAAAAATAATCTTTCCTGTCTGAATCCCTCTTTGAGTTCTGCTTGGCTCACTAGTTAGTTTCATAAAACAAGACAAGATTTATATGCTGTAATATTAATCAGGTTAAACAGAATTGCCATTGGCCATCACTGCATTTGTCAATGATAAGAGTATCCACTCCAGCTTTAGTAGAATTGTAAAACAGGATTATATCTAGCTTATTGCCATTCATGTTCATGCCACACATTTGCATATTTATCACATAATTAAATACAGTCTTCTAATTGCAATTATTACTAACTCAAATTGATGAATATCAAGACAACCAATTCAATGTCCACATGTACACTTACTAAAAGAAAAATGGCTGCATTGTTGGATGGCAAACTATGAAAAGTCTAGGCACCTATGTTGATGACTGATTTCAGAGGGACAGTGTTTAAGAAGACACTAGTACTCCCTACAGCAAGCCTACAGGTAGATTACAACTGTGGCGGGTGGCTTATATGACTCAATATAATTTGTCCAAAATTAAATATAAAGTTAATTTTAAAATAAATTACATATAAATCATCATCTTTCATTCAATAACATCCTTCCACTGATTAAGAAAGAAATTGTATGTGATTTTTCATTTCATTAAAATTAAATATTTCTATATAGTCTTTTAATAAATATGGTTGCCTTACATCAATCAACTTTAATCAACTTTTTTGGTATACCTATAATACTTTCTATCACAATATTTAAATGATGTGAATGTAAGTTTGGTTCAGTGTTACAAGTGTTTGTATTATTTCTTTTATTCTACTCTAGAGCAACCCACTCAGCCCATGTACTATGGCACCTACTACTTCTGTCAGTGACTGGCTGTACTAGAGGATACTATTTCCACTCTCAGGACTGCTTGCTGTTGGTTTGTTTTTTTTTAATTGAGATATGGCTTCCTCAATGCAGACATACTGCTCCACTTAAGTAAAGCAGGGTTTTTGCCATGTGAGTCTGTTTGTAGACATGACATACCAGAACAAATTGGGGGAATTGGGCTAAACAATATAGGGAAGACCAACAAGTAGAAAAATGATATAGCATAGATCATAAAAGGCTTTATACTTGGGAGAATAATGAACATCTTCAAGCAGAGGTAAAAAACCCTTTTATCTTCTGCCCAATTAAAGGCTGATTGTTACTTTCACGGTCCTTTATAGACCTTAAGGAGTCACTGTAGAGAGTTTGGTTAAGGCAATTGCTTAGCTGAGTATAAGGAGGTTATGTATGATGAACACGTCTTATAATGAGCTAGTGTGCATGTACCTACCATGTTGTCACTGATATGATAGATGTTACATGGCTACTCATGCTCACAGTAGTTGTGTAAGCATCTCATGTTGGGACTGGATTTGTTTGAAGGTACTGAACACCTTGAACGAATATGTGGAAGGTTAAACAGTTTGACTTACCACAACATTTTGGAATTCATTTTAGTTCCATCTGTCAAAGAAAAGTATCCTGATGGAACAATCCTGTTCTGTCAAGATAACCATGCCATTCACAAGTCAAGGATAATTTATTTTGGGTTTGAGGGCAAGAGGATATCTCAGTGAAATCTCACCCTCCAAGATCACCTGATCTAAACTATAATGAGAACATTTGGGCAGAAAGGTTTGACTCTTTAATTTCCATCTCCCAGGACACCTGTCAAGCTATAGGGTTGAAGGCGCATGGAATTCCCTCACAGAAGGGCCAAATTATTTTTGTTGGCTGGTAGACTCCACATCAAGAAGAATTAACAAGCTTTTTGATCATGAAGGATATTGGACTGGGTATTAAGTTCGTTACTTATTTTTTATGTTTTGTTTTGTTTGTTTATTTAATTTTTAATAAACATTTAGCTACGTCTCAAAAGTAAACATTAACTTTTACGTGCAAAACGGGAAAGTCTTAAGGCAGCAATATACATTTTAAATGTTCAAGCATTTAAACTACTTCTTTTATATAGAAATTAACTCCATACTAAGTTCTTGGTCATGCAAATAAAGTTGGAACATCTAAGTGAGTAAGTGTACCAACAATTGCTATAATTCAACAATTAATTGCTGTCAAAAGTTCATTTCTTGTGATAAGGTATATAGCATGACAATAAAAATCATAAAACATAAAACAAATTTCCCAATAATAAAAGAGATATTATGAAAAATGTTCAATGTTGTCTGTAGCTGAACCCCCTCCCTTTTATCCTTAACAAAAAAACTGAAAAAAAAATCACTATTTCATGCATTTATTTCACTTGCTATACTAGAAAGTTGCTTGTTAGCACAGAACGGAGAGTGAAGAGCAACAAGGTTGAAAGAAAAGGTTTAAATTGGTACTTTTTTTTTACAGCCCTTGCCATTTCTGTTATCCCCTGCTTATTTTTGCACTTTTCATGTACCACATACTCTCCCATTGGTGTTTGAGCTTCTGAAAGCACTCCTATAATGCATTTTTGAGACTGCTTGAAATTCTGTCTGCAAATTTTGTTATATCTCCTCTACTGATTTGAATCTTGATCCTTTCATTTTGGATTTCAGCTTAGGAAATAAAATGTCCCCAGTGCTAAGTTAGGATAGTGTGAAGGGTCGGGAAGAATAGTTATTTTTCTTTTGCACAAAAATTGCAAACAAGTTGCTGATGGGTAATGTTACAAGATCCATGATTTGTCACCAAAGCCCAGACCTCTTCCTTCTCACATTTTCTCAGACACATCTTCTGAGGACATTTTAATAATACTAGTGATTCAAAGTTTGATCCTCTGAAATTTTTGATGGATAATACCCTAAATGTAGAAGAAAACCATCAACAGCACTTTGACATTTGACCTGACAATTTTAATGGATCTTGGTGAAGGTATTCCAACCCATTGTGATGACTGTACTTTGGTCTCAACTGTAAGCGAGTCTTCCGGGCTGTAAGGCTATGCTTAAATTCTTTTGATTTTCCACACGAGCATTTTGGTAGTATGTTTGCTCTTACGTGCAATTGTCATAGGTATTTCTTTCAGGTATGTATTTATCTTGCTTGTGATATATTTTAAACCCTCTATTTTTTCAGTTTTTATTTATAAAGATCATAGTTTTTTCTCTTTACTACAACATCTGAGTCACTTATTTTGTATTACTTTGTGATGTGATAGGTTCTCATGATATAAATTAGTAAAGAGCAAATGCTGGCACTACATTTTATATTGACATTTGCATTGGCAGTAAAAGCCATACAAAACTGCAGAACTACAAATGGCAAAATGCAAATGACTGAATTTTATGTTAGGTTATGAGTACAAACTCCTAAACTAAGGCTATAATACTCCCATTTGGGAGAATACTATGTTTGGTACTAAACAGAGATTTCATGGTTGAGTTTTCTGTACTCATTATGAGTAAATGACTTGTTTTCTTCTCAAATGATGTATTCACTTTGGGAGAATGTGATAGTAAGGAAAAGGCCAGTTTATCCGGTACACACTTTATGCATTACATTTTAATCATGACTGAAAAGATTGTGAAGAGACAGGCTTCAGCTCAGCTGTGAGTTATATCACATAATCACTTGAAATTACAAAATTCCTATGTAGTTTATCAAAAGGTAAATAATGGAACAATATTTAAAAATGACTGCAGAAATTTTGTATCCCAGTCAGTTTGATCTTTTTACATCTATCATTCTGTCTTGGTCCATTATAACCTGCCATATGTAAGAGCTCTCTGGCAATATTCCTAACAAATATCAGGATATTTTAGGCAGTTCCAGTTCCAGTGTATTTTCCTTGACATTAGATGAAAACACCAACTTGTACAGTATGGTCTGGTTATGTATATTTATAAGAAGTGTAAATGTAACTTAGAATTAACAGAAAAACTGTTAAGATATTGTTCTGATAATAGGCACTATGACAGGCATAATCATTCTGAAATGTGTGGAGGAGAGTTGAAAATATAGGTATTCCTTAGAAATTATTTGTGTCGGTGACAACCAGTGGTGTTCCATCAATAAGTTGCAATGTAGGATTTGTGCAACTTCTTAAGAAAAACTTCCAGTACAGACAATACATTGCATTATTCACTAGGAGAATTTATATATTAACAAAATAAGGTATCTCATGTTTTGGATGTTGTGATAAAATAAGAACCAGTGAACAAATATAGTTGAAAGAATTTCTCATAGGTTTTGGAACTGAAATTTGTGACACACAGGCCCTACCAAAAATTTAAGGACAACTGCATATATGAACTAAATACATTCTGTCCTTAAACTATTTCGTCCAGCAGCCTTGTGTGTCATCAGAAAAAATCAGTTTATTAAGAGCTACATTTAAAAAAAAGAGTTATGTAAAAGTCATTATTTTGTCATAAGTTATGATATTTCTTCACTTTGAGAAAAGTTGTAAAAATTTTCGTTTTATCTTTGTGGGGATATAGCCATGAAAATATATGGGGGTACAAATGATATTTTTTTGAAGATAAACACACATACATAAGGAACATTTATAAATATAATATTACTACCATGTGCTGGTTTATCAAAAAGTGCCACAATGTTTATTACTTTGTAACAAAAAATGAGGTTGAATTGGAACTATTTGATCTTTGTTTAAATTTCATGTTGAAAGAACCATGGAAGTCTGTCGTTTATAGTGTACAATATTGTAAACAGGCACAGCTCCGATTTATGAAACACAAAGCTGCTGGACAAAATAGTTTAAGGAAGAATGTATATAGTTGATATATGCAGTTGTCCTTAAATTTTTGATAGGGGCTGTACCATACTACTCAGAGGTTCATTGGCTGAGCAACAGAAGTCTACTTAACGTATTTTTCAAGCTCCTTGAGGTAATGAAAATAAATGGTTGCTAGTAATCAAAGTTTTAAGATGACAAATTTTGAGCTTATTTTGCATTTCTGGTAGATTTAACTGGAATCTTCCAGGAATAAAATGAGCTCAACACATCCTTCAGGGCCTCCACTTATTGAGTATGAGGTGTAACGAACCTGGGGCACTCGAGCTGCTCCTCTGGTCCATGCTTAGCATGTTTGACCATTTTAATTTTGCCTACTTTTTGTTTTTACTCTTGTATCCCTGTTCTTATTCTGATGGATACCCACATGTTTGGCACAGTAAAAGATGACTAGGTAATGGCATAACTCACACCACTTAGTTATGTAGGACAGGAACGTATCCCCTGGTAAAGGTCTGGCTTGGGGGGGTTATCATTACATGAGCTGTTACCTTCCTAAAGGTAATTGGGTCTCTCTGTCTATACCCTGTGCCCTTGAGGTGACTTGTTTAGGCGAGAACAATTCACCTAAGCGGAGGTAGCACCTAGGAAGCAGCCTGCCATCCGAGACAGTTGCAATAGTGGGGGAAGATTTTGCTATGGTGAACTTTAATCATCAACAAATAAAAAGAAAATGAGTAGACATAAATGAAGTAACCAAGATGTCATTTGCTCGTTACTTAATTATAAGCCAAACAGAAAATGGCGGTCATTTGGTTGCGTCAACACTTTTATCATACAGAAAGGTATAGACAACATCTCTGGCCCAGTGAAATCCTGTATGCCATTGAGAAATGGATCTCTCTTGTAGAGATGCTGGGACTAACCCAGACGAAGTCCATACTTTAGACGACAATTCTCCACGGATTTCCGATCCGTGTCGAGAAACACAGAGCCCTGAATTCATCTTGAGAAGTTTTAACCCCAGCTTACTCGACGGCACGTCCGATACAGAAATTCAGAGTTACCTGGAGGAACAAGGCGTCACATTTGCAGACGAGGAAAGTAGTAGTACAGTCAACCTGTACTCTCTTCCTCACTTTTAATAGGGCTGATCTACCGCAGAGGATTAAAGCTGGATACGAAGTTATAGAGGTGCGCCCATACATTGCAAATCGCATACGATGTTTTCAATGGCAACATTTCGGCCACACTCACTTGTCTTGTAAAAGTGCTAATTCAGTGTGTGCAACCTGCGGTATAGAAACGCATGAGAGAGCATGTCCATCTGCTCCAGTCTGCGTGAACTGCCGCGGAGATCATCCAGCTTTTCATCCCTCGACTGCCCTCATCACGAAGAGCGCTGTATCCAGGAGCTGCGGGTGAAAGAAATGCTTTCAAGTTCGCCACCCTGCAATATCTAAGACCAGTACACACAGCTCTGTAGCCTCTTCTGCAATACAGATGCGTGACAACAGCATGCAATCCTGCGACTTTGTTTTTACTCGAGTCCCTAGTGCACCAAGATCCGCCAAGAGCTCTACCTAGAAGCTCAAACCGGTAGTTTTTTATGCTCCGGCCATTAAACTCAAGACAACATAAACTAACTTTATGAAAATGTCCACTAATGCTGAAAAGAAGAAGGCTTCCTCGGAGGTCGAGCTCCTTCGATGGTTCAAGGAACAAACCCACTAGGCGGTCGCCATCACAGCCTATTTCCACCTACAACCGATTCCAATGTTTGAATCGTTTGACCTTTCTCGTCGGGAGAGACCTCCATCTGAGGAGGTATCTGCTCCTGTTAAACCATCCAGCCCCACGCGTCTAAAGAAGGGACGGATAATTCGCCCTGCACCGGCCAAAAGGTAAGTTGGCCTATTTTCTTATTCCAGGCTTTTACATTGACTATCCTTTCGTGGAATGTACGTAGAATCCGTAGTCGAAGATCTGAACTGGAGATACTTTTACGGTCGACCGACTCTCCGCTTGTGTGTCTCCAGGAGACAAAGCTTCCACCACAGGACTCCATTTTTCTCAGCTGTTTCGCTTTGGTGCTATTTGACCTTCCACCGGAAGATGACACTCCCGCGCATGACAAGAGTTTTGATCCTAATTGGAGATGAGGTGTACTGTTCTCCACTGAGTCTAATATCTCCTTTACAGGCTGCAGCAGTTACCATTTATTTCTCTTGTCTTACCTTTACTATTTGTAATATTTAATACCTTCATGTGGTACTTTCGCAGCTGGCATTCTCTTTTCTACTTTTGGGGGACTTGCATGCGCACCATCCCCTATGGGGTTCATCTACGGAGTGTGCGAGGGGTAGTTGGTAGCGTACATTTTGGACCGTCGCCATCTGTCTTTACTTAATACTCTTACAGGTCAGCCCACTTTTCTTTCCGATGGTACAGTTTATCGCACTTGGATCTTTCCATCTATTGCGCCGCTCTTTCTGTTCATTCACTTGGAGCGTCCTCTCTTATTTATACTCCAGTGATCATTTTCCCTGCAAGATGCATGTCGTGTCTTCCCACGTACATTCACAGCGCTCGCCGAAGTGGCTTATTAACAAGGCGAATTGGAATCTCTTCAGTTCTCTCTCCATTGCATATCAGACTATTCCCCTATCGTCTTCACACCCAGGATGCTTCCTAGTTCCTTGGTGGACCGATGAATGCCTGGAGCATTGCGTGCATGCCGAGATGCTACGAGCATTTTTCGTCGCCACCAAACGTTGGAAAATATGATTCTTTATAAACAGCTGCGCGCCAAATGTACTGAAGGATAGCTAAAAGGAATCTTGAATTGTTTTCGCCTCTTCTTTTTTTTAACCGCGCCTTCATCTGTTGTCTCGGATAAGCTTCGCCACGTTATAGGTAAACCTGGGTTTTCGCCCATACCCGGTCTCAGGTACAACGCCATATACTTTATTCTATTGCGGACATTGCCAGTACATTAGGGCGCACTTTTGCTGATATTTCGAACAATTAAGGTGCAAGTAGAGTCGAGGGGGTTCTCCTTTGTCTCCAATAATCAGGAGTGCTATAATGTCCCATTTTCAGCAAGGGAATTATAGCATGCACTGTTTACCTCTCGGCATTGCGCTCCGGGTCCAGTTGGCATGCGTGTTGCTACGTTGCAGCATCCATCAGCGGAAGGTAAGGCTTTTTTTACTACAAATTTCTAATCGTATATGGTATGTTGGCAGGTTTCCGTGCGCTTGGCGAGTGGCCACCGTCATATCAATACCAAAAACCTGCAAAGGACCCACACCTTCCTTCCAGTTACCATCCGATTTCCCTCACCAGTTGGGTTTGCAAGGTGATGGAACGCATGATTAATGGGCGGCTTATGTGGTGAATCACAGCAGCTTCTGACGAACGTCCAATGCGGCTTTCGTCGTAACCGCTCTTCTATTGATCATTTGGCTTCTCTTTCACCTATATTATTGACTGTTTCCTACGAAAGTGCCAAACTGTCACCGTCTTTTTTGATCTACAGAATCCTATGGTACTTGCTGGAGAAGCGGTATCCTTCGCTTCATAAATGGCATATGCTTGGTCGGCTCTTATTTATTATTCAAGAGTTCATGAAAGACCGGGTTTTTAATGTACGAGTTGATTTTGTTTTAATCTTCCAGTTTTATTCAGAAGAACGGAGTACCTCAGAGCTCTCAGTGTCTCGCTGCTTGTATTTGCTATGAATTCCATCATGGAGTGTTTATCGCTGGAGAAAACATCTTTATTCGTCGACGACTTTGCGATCTTTCTTTCTACTCAGCGCAATTGTCTTTTGGAATGCCGCCTCCAATGCTGTCTGGACCGTTTCTTTGCTTGGAGTATCAACCACGGATTCCTTTTTTCTGCTGAAAAGAATGTCTGCATGAATTTCTGGTGCTGCATCTCTGCATCTTGACCTAGATCCTGTATCTTTCGCTGAGAATTAAATATCTTTGTCTTGTGTTTTGTTAGGAAACTGCTGGTCATCGCATTTAGCACAACTGAGTGACCGACGTGAACATTCTCTGTCTCTTTTACGTGTTTTAAGTGACACATTCTGGGTAGCAGGCCGGATGGGTTTTTTTTTTTTTTTTTTTTTTTCCCGTCTCTACCAATTTATAATAGGTCCATAATCGATTATGACTGCATTGTGTATGGCTCTACGCAACCTTCAATTATTAGTCTCCTAAACCCGATACATTACCGGAGAATCTGTTTTGCAATAGGAGCAGTTCCTACAAGTCCTGTGCCCAGCATGTGCGCTGAATCGTGTGAACTTCTCCAGTTCCAATAAAGAGATTTTACTTGATGGATACATACGGTTGTCGATTGACTTCAACCTTGGCATCCCACGAATGAGTCGTTTTTTAACATGTCGCTTGATATCTCTTGCGCTGCTAGGTCTCTCGACTCCCAAGATTCCTAGCTATCGTTTTAGGGAAATGTTAAGTCTACCCCTTGGCTTTAGCAGAGTCCCCCATACATCTTGGGCTTACATCCTCTCCTAAATTTCGACCGTAGCTTCAGTTGTTCGTCGACATTTTAGCGCGATAGTTTCCTCATTTGCGAGAGGCAATTTTATCTGTATCGGCAGCTTCAAACAGACACAGGTGCTGGGCTTGCCTTTGTTTTTAATAGTTCTTGTTTTACTTTCGGTCTTAATTCTGCGACATCTATTTTTATGGTGGAACTTTACGCAATTTATAGAGCTGTGTTATATGTATTTGAACAGCAGCTGGAACACCCATTCTCTAGTACAGGAGATCCAGGGCTTAGTGTTTGCGCTAGTTGACTCGGACGTCAGCATAACACCGCAACACCGCTATGGATTCCCGACTACATGGGAGTTCAGGGCAATGAGGCAGCAGATGTTGCAGTGAAATCTGCTTTTTTAGAACCACATTCCAGCAACGAATGCATTTATTCTGGGGATTTTAGTAATTCTTTTTATGTAGAGCCATTCTAGCATGAAGCGTGAAGAATGGCATTTGATTTGAAATAATAAGCTTCAGGAATACAAATCTACCCCTTTTAATTGGTTAACCTCTTCTTGCACAGTTTGCTGCAAAGAAGTACTTTTAACACATTCATGGATTAGGCATTGTCATTTTAGTCGCACTCACGTTTTTAAAGGTGAACCAACTTCATCATAACCAAATTGTGACCATCCATATACAGTGCATTTCATTTTAATTCAATGACATCATCTAGCAGCTTTTAGAATTTTTCAGAATTTGCCTTCCTCTCTTGAAGTTCTTGCAAATGATGTCGTCATTGTCAAAAAAGTACTCCATTTTATGCATATTGTTTCTGGAGCAAGGTATGAATTTCTGTTTTATATTTAACAGTCTTTTTTTAGCACATTTTAAGACCAGTTTCTTTCTGGCTATTGCTGGTGTACTTTTATGATCTGTTCTTTATACATTGTTGAATTTCCTTTGCCTTTTTATTTGTTAATGGGTTTTGTACTTTTATTGGCCAAATACTTTATATGGTTTGTTTTTTGTGCAGTATTTCAGTGTAAATAGTTTATTTCATGCTTTTCATTACTTGCACAGTTTTAGTGTGTTTGAGTACTAATGACCTTAGTTTGCACCCTTAAACATCATCATCAGCTCATTACATAGCTTAATGATTAAATTGAAGCATTTAAGACCAACTGCAGTTGAGATTGTCAGTTAACCACAGAAAATTTATCCAATTTTTATAAATTAGCATCTCTGAATGATTCTGTAAGAAATTCTGATTTCAAAATAAATTAACCGTTCTACACTCAGTACTTGAACATTTTCTGAATTTTAAGATATTACAACTCTTGAAAGTGATCTCCAAATCTGTGTAACTCCATGCAGTGTGGTTTTAGATTGTTCTCTTCAAAATTTTTAATGTTCAGTGTTATCAAGAACTTTGTGTCAATGATATATATTTCCTGCAGGTACATAAATATACTGCTAGACTTATGTTAAATTTTGGTTTCTGAATCATTCATGTTGATATTTTGGATCCTGTGGTTTCATCAAACATGCGTCTTTGGAGGTTAGTAATTCCCTGCTTTCTTGTTTTGGTCAATCTTTTTCCCCGTTTTCCTCTTTTAAGGCCTTTATTTAGTATTTATATTATTTTCTGCAATGAAATTTTGCTCTATCTTCTCCATGCTCTCTGATGACACTATTAATATTTGCTATTTTCCCATACTTTGTATATATTTATACATCCGTTTCATCATACACAGAAAGTCATTAAGGTGTGGACTAATGAGCGGGAGGTCTATGGTTTGATTCCCACCAGGACTGTCCTCTCTGACTGAGGTTTTTTTCCAGGTTTTCCTCGTCCTCATAAATGGCAATAAAAAAAATCATACATTGATAAATGACATTTCATGTCTTCATCTAAGTCTAAAAATAAAACAAAGTAACTAGAAATGTTAATTGGAACTTGTACAGTGAAGCTAATCATATAATTAAGATCATAGTATGATTCAAACTACACACTCTTATTGCTCTATTTACTTGTTTATAATATGTAGTACTAGTTTCACAAAACCTTCGTTTGCATCATCAGCTATCTGTCAACTGCTGAATAATTTATTATGCTTTGGGAATGTATATTCTACTCTGATGGAGGTGTTATGAACTTAGAAGTTTGTTTTCATCCCCAGGAGTCTCCAAGTTCATTAAACTGTCTCAATATTTGTAAATGTAGATTTTTCCGATGTTGCTAATTCTGTAGGTCCTTCTACTGATTTTAATAATTTTGATTTATTCACTTTGTCATTGTTTTCTGTCCAGAAGTGAGATGCTACTGCTGTATTCTCCATTTTCTTGTATTTTATATTCCTGAAATGTTCTTTTTGTTGTATTTGTCATTGTATTTGACATTCTGCACAACTTATTTTGCAAATACCTGGTTTTTTCTCCTGTCATTAATATTGCCTTTGAGGAGATTTTTAACATAAAATATGTTTACAGGTGCCAACCTGATATTAAAATCTTTTAGAATATTTTGAAATTTTTTCATAGCCCATGGATGATATGTGGATTTTTTAAAAATTAACATATCTTTTCCTGCTGAAAGTGTTGTGGTTTCTTTAATAAGATTTACCCTCATGAATTTCTGTATTAAAAATGTAAGTGGAGCAATAAGAGTGTGTAATTTGGACTCAATCACACAATGATCTTAATTATAAAATGAAATAAGTTTACAAAAATAGGAATAACAATTATATACACTAAAATGCCCAGCTAGGAAGATTGTTACAACTATATATAAGATACAGCCTTTTTAGGATGTTTTCCCCAGACATTCTTGCAAGAATTCATTTACAAAATAATTGATTCTCTCTAACAAAAATGTTTATACCCTTTCCTTAATTAGAATACCGTTTTCATAATAGAAAATATCTGTCATTGTGTTATACAATATAATTCCTTTGTGTAAAACTGAGTTTAGCTCTTTTTGTAGTCCTGGTACACTCGATGTGAAGTTTGTCATTTTTTGTTGAGTACTTGTGCACTTCATTGCTTGATTTAAAATTGTGGTTTTTTTATGTATAAAATATGTTGATTTTAAAATATATAGCAAGGACAGTTTTAAAATATTTAGCTATTTAAAGAAGGACTTACAGTATGTCTTATTATAAAATTTGAAATTAATCTAATAATATTTAACATTAAAGTGCATCTTTATTTCATTTGAAGAACCCCATGCAATATTATATGTGAAAGCTGGCTATGGATATATGAAAATAAACTAATTTTAATGTGTGTAAGTTACAAACAGTTTTTTAATACAGATACTTCAAAACATGTGCTGCTCATTTTATTTTTACAAGGTGCATCCAGAAAGTAAGTCCCAATTGCATCTAGAGATGGCACCACTAGTCAGATAGGAATGCGCATGCCTAGGAGTAGAGAGGAAGTGTTTGAGAATGATGCTGTAAAGTTTCAGCCTTGTAACGGCCGTGGTTACTACACTGTACTGGAAGAAAATGGCTGCTCTGATATTGTCTCCTGCCAAATGCGAGATACAATCATCCGATTTTTGCATGACAAAAGCAAAGTCCAGCAGAGATCCATCGCCAATTGTGTCAAGTGTATGGACACGACATTATGTGGGACAGTGTGGTAAGACGATGGTCCAGGCAATTCACTGAAGGACGAACTAATATTCACGATGACAACTGTAGTGGCCGACTGTCCCTATTGAAGGCAGAAGTGTTGGAAAGTGTACGGCAAGCAGAACTGGTGCTTCACAATTTCAGAACTCTTGTCAATTCCCCCAGGTGTCTCACTCGCTTGTGCACGAAATTGTCCCCTGGTGGCTTGGTTTTAAAAAAGTGTGTGCAGGATGGGTGCCTAGGGAACTGACAGACACACACAAAACTAAACGTCTGGTTGACATTCCTACAGCTGCACGCAGAGAAGGGTGATGAGTTTCTCGACAATATTGTCACTGGGGATGAAACATGGGTGTCACATGCCACACCAGAGACAAAACAATAATCAATGCATTGGTGGCATAGTGGTTCACCTGTGAAGACCAAATTCAAGCAGATAATCTCTGTCAAAAAAATTATGTGTACAGTCTTCTGGGATCAACTTGGTGTCCTTTTATGCGAGTTGTTTGTTACTGCGAGGGGAGACCGTAAATGCTGATCGGTATTGTCAGACATTGCATAAACTGAGGAGGGCAATCCAAAACAAGAGACGGATGTTGACAAGAGGCATTATGCTATTGCTCAACAATGCAAGACCCCATACAGCCAATGCCACACAAAATGTGTTGAATAAGTTTGGATGGGAGATTTTCGACCAGCCACCCTACAGCCCCGACCTCGCCCAAAGTGATTTTCATCTCTTCCATCTCATGAAAGGTTTTCTGGCAGGAAAACGTCTCCACAATGACACTGAGGTGCAGACTGAAGTGACTTCGTGGCTCTGAACATTGGTGGCACACTCCTATGACTTGGGCATACAATTAATGGTGCACCGTTATGATAAATGCCTCAACAATGGTGGTGACTATGTTGAAAAGTAGCCAGAGAATCTATGTAATTATTTCAATAAATATTTCTTTCTTAGTGATGCTTTTGTTTTCTTTATCAGTCATCTGAACTCACTTTCTGGATGCACCTTGTAATATTATGTATATGGCTATTACATTGCAAGCAACCATCAGTTACAATTCCAAGAAATTTAGTCTGTGTATGATACTTGCTTATTTATGGATATCAGTGGACCATTTTCTTGTGTTCCATTACTTATATTAAAATGCACACTACTTGATTTTCTAGCATGTAGAACGAATTTATTTGTATCCAACTACTGATGTATGAATATATGAGACTAGATTTTCATTACCATAGTTAATGCACATGTACTTGGTTACAATGTTGTTGGTTGGAGTTTCATCAATTTTCTCTAAGTTTTTCTCAAGGGAATTTTGGAAAAAATGGTTTTAGCACCAACCACTTGAAACATGTTAAATTATTAAATCATTTTTTTGGGATTTGTGTTAATTCATAAGTCTAACATGTAGTTGCTAAGGTCATTCTAAATGAATTTTGTCTCTGCTACACCATGTGATAGGGAATGTTTGTGTCAATATTTAGTTCTATTAGATTTTGCTTTCTGAAATTTATACTAAAAATGGAACAGTCTGAGATGACCTGTGGAATAGTGTAGCCAAGCCATCATTCTTCATTGCCTCCAGGTTTCTAAGCCATAATATCTTAGCAATGCATTAATTTCATATTCGTGAGGTGATCACAATCTGTCCTACCCTTGACATCTTTTTTGCAGCCTTCTCATCATAGTTTCCAATTTCTTCTGGTCATGACCTCGTGCGAGGACTGCACATAGCTCTAAATATTACTAAATCCAATTTTGCTACTTTAAAATAGGTAATTTACATCTGAAAATGTAGATTATTGCAAATATGACAAATACTGGCTTATAGCATGTTATGTACAGATATTTAAAACAGAGCTGGTAAAGGGTATCTGCAGTAGACAAATATCTGTGAATAGCTTATAAGTATTCAGAAAACATGGAAGATATTTATTGTGGTATAAAAATATTGACACACATTTACAATTCACATACATGTTAATTCTCTAATATTGCATCTCTATACATTTAATTGCTAGTGTGTAACATTTTCAAGAGGTAGGTTCTTTATTTCTGTACTTTGATCATACAGTTTGTTAAAACTGCAATATCAATGTACTTGGTATATTTGTCAAGATATAAATAAGGGGAAAAATTGGAATACTCTTTGCAGTAAGGGTTTGATGAATAAAATACTTTGTTTTTCTTCTCTCTATCCACTTGTTCAAATATTTTCAGTTTATTTGTGATGTATGTTATGCCAAACAGTTATTCTCAGCCAGTTTGCTTTTAGGTAACAAAGTAGGGGAATAATTTACAAATTAGTTAATTGGTAAGTTTTTCTAAACTTGCTAATACTATTTGCTGTTTTACTGACTGTAAACAACTGCAACGGATCAGTACAAATGGCAATTTACATAAAATTGATGCAGTGGCTCAGTTGAGAAGTTCAGTATAAACATTTCAGTTATTGAAAACTTAATTGCTTGTGAAACTTTGTTAATATCTTTTTATTCATATCATTTTTCACAGTTACTTGTCCAAGCTGAAGTGCATCCACACCATCAATGTACGAAGTCATTTGATGATACTTCTCCTACTGCCATGGGTGACAGTCCTCCTAACAACACAAGTCCTTCATTGGCAGAAGCAACTGTTTCGGATAATGAGAGTTTTACACTGCACAGTTCCAGTTTACCAACACCTGATACACCTCTGCTTTTGTACACGCCTTTGCTGGATGATGAGACCTGCAGCACCAGCATTTCCACCAACACTACACCAGATTATGAGCATACTCCAGGCAGCACTAAGTACCATCATCTCTCCTCTTCCCCTGCGCCTACTCCAAGTGATAGTAGTTATGAAAATATGCTTGTACAAGCCACCAAATATGAGAATGTTCCAGTAGCAAGTTCAGAAGAATTGGATCAAACCAGCAATTACAGTGACTTATCAGGGGGTGGTATGAGTTCATTAATCAGAGAAGTCCCTGCATCAAAATACATAAATGTGATAGATTTATTACAGGCGGATCCTCAGGAAACTCAAATTACTATAAAGTATGAGAATATTCTATCTAAGGATGGGAAGAGAGAGGCTGTTGATTTTATGACAGCCCCTGGCGCAGCACACAGAACTTATGAGAACATTCCCAGGCACACACATTCAAGAAATATAAATGAGGAGCATGTGTATGAGGATATTCAGGTAAGTATAGCTGCTTGTTGAAATTGTCAAAAATTATCTTACTACAAATTATCAAAGTAAAATTAACCACAAGAGAAACTAAGTGGTTCCATAAGAAATGCAGAAACCATAAAAGATAATATAAAGCCATGATTATGCTTTGTGTGCTGTATAATACATATTTGGTGTATGTAAATGTCTATTGGAAAAGTAAATGGTTGTGATATATAAGCATTTGTAATACTAAGTTTTGTGAACATCGACATTTATAATTTTCAGTCTTTCAACAAATGAATATAGTTTATGTGTCTTTGTTAGAGTGGCAAACAAAAGCTAGTTGCAAAAGTGAAGGTTGCAGGTTTAGGGGTCAAGCTGCTTGACTGAAACTTAAATCTGGTGCTTTTCATCAGCCTCAGAATGAAGTCAAATAGCTCTTAATACTTCAAGTCCGTGGGCTTATTAGGGACAATTTCATTCATTCGTTGATTAACTGATTACCAAAGTCATGAAGAGCTATATACTTGGCATAGGATATTAAATGTGAAAGAGAAAAAAAAAGTAATTGGAAAGTTTCAAAGTAATTACTAGAAAGACTGATTTTATTTGCAAATATTTTGCTTGAAAATATTGTAGCTTCTGCCACATCATGATTATGGTGAATATTTCACTTATGTGACATCTTAAAAATCGACCAATGAAACGAAACAAAATTTTTAATGTTGACCAATCACAGCCGGATATCACATTGAAATTATCGAAAAAAATTATCAAATACATTTTATCACATGACGTACATTTGTCTTGTTGTCAGTGTAACCAACTCTGTACCTCCACTATGTAATTCCTGAGCATGCACCACTGACCACTTTTCTGTGTGTTCAATAATTATAAATTTAACTAACTTAATATGTATTTACTCAAGCAATTGTTTTTGAGTATTCAGCCAAACAGTCTGAAATCATTTTATAAATTGTGTAACAATATCTGCCTAAGCAACCCTAAATCTTAATAATCATGTTCAGAATGGTAAAATATTTTCTCTGTTTTGTTTTTCTCAGTTGGTATTAATAAATCTAACTGCAGCAACCAAAATAGTCAACTCCCATCTCAAGGTTTCTGAGTAGATAGGTATTAATAAATAAGTATAATGTTTTATACAAATATTAAAAAAACCTGTGTGTGAATTTCAAATATATTAACTTTTATTCTTATTCTATTCATGAAACAGTCCAAACCTACATTTTGCTCTTCTGTATTGGCATTACTGACAACCAACATTTGTCTGTTGCTAAATGGTTTGTAAAGGTTAAGTATTCATAATACAAATGTACAATTATTACAATATTGTAAGCCAAGTTTATGGGAATTATATTTAAATTTTTATTTTATTCTAGAGATAGTCCTAAAAATATCACTGGAGGGTCACTCACTGTGTTCATGAATTTATCGGCAATCTCAGACTCTCTTGTGATGTTACTTGTGATAACTTCAAAATCATGCCTCTAGCTCCCTCTGCTCCATAGAGACATGTAGGTTTTGACTCATCCCTCCATTTATTGAACACTCATAAACATAAACTCATATAACATTAACTTATATAATTTCAGTTGCCAATTTATTGAGTTGTTCATATAATGCATTATTGCAGTTGAGTATGGTCCCTGCAACTGTGCAACAGGAAAATATAGAGAGGGGCTCTAGGAAGCCACTGGTGACAACTGCAGAAACAGAGGTTTACCAGCAAGTGAAGTACTTCAGATGTTCAATACATGAAGTGAACGAGCTTATTGAAGATTCTAAGTATGAAGCAGAGACTGAACAGGGAACAGTAAAACGTGTGAACACTAGTGAAACTAAGATATTGGGGAATGATAGCTCAAGTATGACTGATAACCAGAACTGTCCTGTTGCTGAGATTGTGCAGGAAATTTCAGAAGAGCTCAATGTTTCAATATTACCTCAGGATTGTTCAGTGACCTTTGTCTCAGGTGACAGTTATATTTTGGATGATTCTAAATGCACAGCTAGCAATGACAGTAGTGAGTCTAAGGATTGTAGTAATGATGGCTGTGGTACACCTGAAGAGTCCAAATATTTATTGGAAGACAGCACTTTTCAAACTTCATCTGTAGAAGGAGATGATGATGTTTCATTGCTCTCATCTGGCAGAAGGCGAACATCAAGTGTAAGAAGTGAGTTGGAGGATAGTAACTCATCTGCAGCACTGGAATCCCCACAGTCATCTCCAGAACATCGCAGGATAGTTGGTGAGGATCTCTCCCGTCGTAGGATAGATTCAGAAATTGGACGAGACATCCTAAGAGAAAGGAGAATGAAGCAGGAATTGGAGGAATTGCGCACAGCTAATCAAGGTAAGATTGGGTATTTGTTGTCTAATGTATTAACTTTAAAGCTTTTAGGAAAATATAAAGTTGAAGATAAAATTGAACCTCACATGTTAACTAATATTGCATCATGATATAACAAATAAGCAAAATGGATCTATTTGTAATTTAGGAAGACTTATAATAATAAATTTATTTTAAATTACAATATTTGAAACACTGGAATAATTTCATTCACTTTTTATTTTCTGGACATGTTTCAGTTGCAGTTCCATTCATCCTCTGCTACTTCCTCCAACTGTGGTTTCTTCTCTCTCTCATGTTTTGCTTGGTGAACTTCCTGATGAGGTCGTCTTCTGGTGGAATTTAAAAATGTTTATTTTTGTTGTACGTAAAATTATTTTCCCCAATGGATAGTTCTACATGGATTATTGCTGCTTTTAACAATTTTGTTTCTGTACCTATAATCATAGTTTTGATCAAAAGCTTACAGCTACTGTAATAAATGGTAAACAACAGATTTGGAAAAGACTCAATTGAAAAACTAATAAAAAATTACCAAAGACTATAAATAACCAGCACCAACAGAAATACAAGGAAACACAAGTTTTCAAAAAAAATCATTTACCATCCTTTGGCATCTTCTAAAACATTCAATAATGTCAACATTATTCTGGCTCCTCAGAAAAAATATTTACTTCAAGGAAATTATTTAAACATCACAAAAGTGCAAAATTGAAACAAACAACAGATAGGCTTATATCAAATTAATTGCAAAGAATGTAACCAGGTATGTATTGGATGGACAAAAAAAATTTAAAAGCAAGGACAAAAGAGCATTTTAGAAACCTCAGAATACAAAGAAACAGAAAAATCTGCAGCCACTTTGGTGAAAAAGTTGTGAATTAGATACAGAAACAAAATTATTAAAAACAGCAAGAAATTTTGTAGAACTAATCGATTGGAAAATTTTGAAATTCACCAAAAGATAGCCTAATCAAGAAGTTTTTCAGGCAAACCACAAGGGGAAGAAGAGATGGTGATGAGAAAACAAGTTGGAGAAAGCAGAAAGTAGCTGAGGATGATGCAATTGCATTCAAAACATTTCCAGAAAATAAAAAAAATAAGTGAAGTTCCAGTGCCAAACATCCAACACAAATAACTAATTTAAACAAAATGGAACCCTGAAATCAGGTTGTTCTTATACTGAGATGTGTCAGCTTCAATACATTTAAGACAAATGGGATTATTATATTACAAGGGCAAAAATAACTTAATTTAGAAAGTGAATTAAGAACACTATTGAAACAAAAAATATATAAACATAGCCCACAAAAAATTTAGAGATTTGAATTTCATGTCATTTAACTTAGATTACAATGAACTTGCCTGTCAACTGTTTAAATATATCTACAAGTCATGCTTCTGATATCACAATTTTTCCTCTACATTTTCTAAATTGCAAGAACTACGAAAGTGAATAGAGTTCTACTTAAGATCTTGCATAACATTGCTTCTCTTGAATTGGTGAAATTGTCATCAAGATCTTGCAGTAGACAAGCAGTTTGACTATACTGATGGCAATCAGGAATGAACATTTATTATGCAAGTTGGCAAAAATCACCATAAGAGAGAAAAAAACATTAAAGAAAAAATGTTCTGTCTCATTTAATAACAATTACTACTACTACTGCTGCTGCTGCTGCTATCTTTGATTTGCCAGTTCATGTACTGTTGGAGATATGGAAACTTTCTAAATTGAACACAAAACTACTAGGAACATACAAATATCCATAGGTGCTTCCAAAGTTGCACTTTAGTTAATATTATAGAAACAGAGACAAAGCAATAGCTCCTGTCTCTTTCTCTTCTCAGTCACAGGTGTAATGCTGCAAGATATTGCATGAACAGAAACATCTAAAAAAAATTTTCAACAGGTTGGTAAACAATATAAAATGTTGAAATAAAACCATAAGTATGAAAACAGTTACCTTATTTATACAACTAGAAATTAAGAAACTTTACGGCCAGAACATAGTCATTTTTGCCTCTTCATGTTCACGAGTGACTATCAGATTCACTGTCTCAGACATAATAACAAGGTTCTGAATGATATCATCTCTTCAAATTCTACATGGAAATCCTCCTCTTGTAACTTTTTGACATATGTAACATGAGATACCCAGTTCTCTCTTATAATTCTATAAAGTGTTTGATTTGTGATGAGCTCAGTATCTACAAATCGAAATGTGTTAGTTATCTGCACCACTTCACTCTTTAGTGAAGCAGATTATTATTATTATTATTGTTATTATTATTATTATTATTATTATTATTATTATTATTATTATTATTATTTATAAATTATAATTAATAATAATAACTGCAATACATCCATTGAATATAAACATCTATTTATAAGATATTTCTTCTATACTGATACTTAAATTTTGATTTTTGTAAAGATTTAATCTCTGTGGTAATTTATTGTACAAAAGGTACCCATTACATATGCATCCTTACTTACTATTTGTTTATTATAAGCATACCTATGATATTCTTGAATATTTCTGGTATTATATTGTTATTTTTAATAAAATTCTTTGCTTCATTAAATAGTGTAGCCTTATATACATAGAGTAGACAGTTAAAATTTCATGTATTATAAATGCATTCTTACAAGACGGTCTATATTCTAATTCAGAAATTAATCTAAAGCATTTTTTTCAGTAATATAAATAATCTCTTTTGCTGCAGCCCCCTAGACCTCAGTACCATAATGTAAATGAGGGTAAATTATACCATAATAAATAATTTTAACTCTTTGGAGCCAAACACATCATTTATATATTAAAAGCAATGGGCCCAAGATGGAGGGAGCCCTATGGGACTTCATATTTTACTAATCCATATTGAGACCTTACTTTAGACAAGAGATCATATTTGTTAGTATAAACAGCTCAGTAGGGTTATTTTGGCAAGTGAACAACTTTGTGATCCATTTCTAAAACTGTTTGTTCTGATTAAAGAGTTATTTCCTAAATTTTATAAATAGCAACATGAACTAATAGCTTGACCTTAGTTTATCTTGGATCATCTTTTTCTGCAGCCATTCCTGTATCTCTATTTTTCACCAATTTGTATTGAGTAATTTATGTATAAATTAATGGTGTAGAATTATAACAATTTATAAAAACCCCTTGAAGTAATCAAAAGAGTTGTTAATAAATGTTGTTTAAAACTATTGTTGTTTATTTCTGAGTGAAAATCAGAATCCTAGTTTGTGTTTGAAAACAAGCACCATTTACTTTCTGGTATAAAATTGATTTTTGCTAATCCTGCATGCATATGAAAAATCCAGCACCTTAAGTGCTCGTCTTCCAGATAAATCTTGCTATCCTTTACCCATTCACTGCTACCTTAACAGTAGTGCATGCATCCCTGTGCTGACCTTTTATTGTTGATTTTCACTTCTGCATTTTTAAGGTTAATATGCTGTTAATGTGCATCTTACTTGTAGTGCTTTGTTATATACTCAAATCATAAATTGGAATTTTTCTTTTGGTAGTTTCACTATTGCGTTTTCCTTCATGCCACCCTGCAAGTGATTACAAGTCAAAGTAACAAAAAACCAAAATATAAGTCATATATGAGTGTCATTTATATTGTAACAGTATCATTATTAATCAGTGGAACAATGTTATCTAAGTCATGAACTTGCCATAACCATATCCCCCCTTTTTTTTTCATGAAGACTGAGGAAAACTTGGAAAAAAGCAGCAAATATTTTCACCTGAGCTTTATCATCTTTGTCACTTATTTGATTTAACAGAAACTTTACTGATTCCAGTGCTATGAAACAATTTAGAAACCCACAATCTCTTGTAAGTCGAAATATTTAGAACAAACTTTATGGTTTCACTTACATATCCTGAGTAAATCTCATGTAAGTGACACACTAAAGAGTAATCTAAATATTTTGAATGAGAAGAGATTGTCAATGGTGTTTGATTCTAAATTGAATTAGTATTAGAAACTCATTTTCAATGTTGCATGAGCCAAAAACGGTCATTTCAAATTATATTGGCATGCAGTACTTCCATATGGTGAACAAGTGAGTTGGTACACAATTTCTTAAATATTTTTACAAACTAATTCAATACTGGACATTGTCTTCTAACTAAACTCATGATGTAGCCAAGAAATAACACTGTAAGTCAGCAAATGTTGAATGCTTTGTAGCAAGGGTTTCCAAAGATATGGTGTTTAAAAGCATGTACCTTGCTGCATTTGAGTATACTCATTCTTAGCACAACAGCAACACAAATGTCAAGTTGAATAAATTTGATCCCAGCAATGAAAGGGCTAATGGTGTGATTTTGTTTAATATAGGTCTCATTCAAATAAAAAATGGATCTTGTAACTCTGATAAAGACCTTGCTTAGAAAATTTTATTCTGGCAGAAACAAATCACTTCTTTCCAACAGAAATTTCCAGTCATTTTTTGTCTGCCTGTATCTAAGTCCTAGAGGTTTCAAAATTGTATATTTGGAAGACATGAACCCTTGTATTATCTACGCTCTCCTGTTAAACTAATGCAACATTTTTGTGGTTGGTAATTCCTCCTTATCATACAACTCATATATAGTTTGGCATAAAACACATTTTCAAAATTCATATAAATTTGTGACCTGCTTCTAGATTATGCAATATTTTTGGGAAGACGTATAAGTGGACTCACCAGTTTGGCTAATTCTTTCCCTCTTTCATAGTATTTGTAACAGTGTATACACTGGCATGGCAAGCTTAAACAATTAAATGCCTGCTCTGAGTGAAACTTGAACTGTCATGCAATCTTTAATAGTTTCCTGAAAAAGGTGTATAAATATATATATGAAAAACCATAGCTATGAAACTTTTGCATGTAGTATCACATTGGTACCATGAGATTTGCTCATAGGCTTGCTAAGAGAAATTATAAAAATGAACTATAGCACTTAACACAAACACTTTCCAGATTTTAAAATGTTTTTCCATATAAGCCATTGCTGTGATACATTTTTGGTTACATATTTACAGAAGAGGGTGCCTGCAATATATAAAAGTTGTTGCACATTCTTGTTTGACAGAGAAGGGTTGCTTTGTTTAAGCTCAAGGCATAGTGCTCATCTCTCCAGCCCAACATCCAAACACGGGGTTTGGACAGTTGCTTCAAAATAAATAGCTGTTATGTGAAGATGCAGGCTTTTACAGCCAGTCTCCAGGTAATGTACTTGACTTACAGATGCTGTAAGCTGAGCAAGTGGTCCTTAATAGCCTTCAAGAGCTTTAATAAATCCTAGCTCAGTCTGTGTGAAACATTAGCAGCAAAACTTATGTTTACACACAGATTTTAACAGTGTTTCCACTTTTAGAAACATTCCTGGAAGTCCTCCTTTAGGGTGTGAAGAGCCTTCTCCATATTTACCTGGAGAAGGTTGTCAAATTGCTTCCCTATGAGTGGTAATTTTCATTTTGGAAATAGTAGAAATCAGCAGGGACTAAATCTGGATAATATGGGGCTTGGAGAAGCACATGAATTTGAAATTTGGCTAGAAGTACTGTGAGAATAGAAGAGCAGTATAAGCAGGTGTGTTATCATGATGAAGGACCCAGTTCTTATCTCTGCAGAGAGCTGGTCATTTCTTGCAAACATTTTCATGTAACTGCTGAAGAATATTTTTATACTACTCCTTGTATAATGTTTGTGCACTAAGAGCATAATATTAAAGAAATAGATTTGAAGAAGTTCATGGTTTTGTACCAAGAGATCAATGTAGTAAAGTAATAGTAATGGTAAACCAATCACATGACTTGAGTACCAGTTTTTCCCTTCTGATTCTCTATTTTTTGCCTATACATGACCCTGTGTGAATTAATAATTTCCATAAACAATTAGGGTTTAATTCATTCACTTATGAGTAAATATGCAAGAAATTTTATCATCTTAGTGTTAAAACATATAATGAAATGTTACATATTAAATATATTATAATTTAAAACAGTTACATCAATATTAGAGATTTCACAGTAGCAAAGCGGTATTTATGTTATATTTGAATTTAACAATTCAAATAACATTTTTCTGTAATTTATATTTGTAGCTTGTTTCCTTTTTCCTTTTATTTTTCATACACATCTAAACATTTGCTTTGTTGTTCATTAAAATGTAAACAATCTGCATTGCACTTTAAGAGTCTGTGATGAAGAATTAATGTTTGTGTCAGGCATTTCCTTTCCAATCTATAGTATGCAATAAAAGTGACCACTCATGCAAATTGGCATACATTGTGATATTTGTATTTTCCTTGTCCAAGGGGATAATAATCATAATAGCTAATATCATTCAGAATTGAAAAAAGACAAACAATATCTAAAAGATATCAATTTTAAAGTTTGTCAAAGAACTTTCAAAAAATAAGACATTTTTAAAAATTCTGTTGGAACTACCACAGTGAAGCTTGTTAATGTAAATTATAATAAATCTGTTGTCTAATGCACTCTTATGCTTCACTTTCTTTTAAATACAGTGGGACCGGTTTCGAGACATCCTTTCCATCTTCAACCAACTTGACATAAGAGTGTGTTAGATGACAGATTAATTATAATTTACTTTAAATTTTAAAGTTGTTTATGTTTAACAAAGTTTGGAATGTCTCTTTCCATATTTTACATTTATCATTGGTTTAGAAGTCCCCATTTTGTTTCCTTTGTTCAGACAACTCTTTTAATCTGATAAATGTATGTCTGCAGCACAAACTCAGGCAACTATCTTAAAGGCAGGTTTAAAATTTAATTATAAAAAATCCTCTATATGTGCAAGAGAGTGGATTTCATAGGCTTAAGTTACTTTTAGCAAGGTTGATAAAATTAATTCATTTTTTTATTTTGTTTTCAGGGTGTGACGCATCACATCACCTACCTTCAAAGCAGAGTACTAAATGTAATGTACGAGAATTATTGTCCAAATTTGAAACTCCAGTAACAACAAAACATGCTGTGGAAAACAGTGCAGAGCTTCTGTATACCTCTGCATTAACTAGTCAGAGGCTTTCATGTACATCTCATGAAGATGTAATACAAAATGTTAGCGAAGTGGCATCTTATTCTTCTACATTAAATAAAACACAAGAGACTTCTTCAGTATTGCTTATTGCTATTGGCAGTGAAAATACAAGCAGCAAGCTTAACAAGAATCTAACAGCTTCCAGTCCTGTATTATCTCAAAAGAGTGTTGTCACACCTAAGTTATCTCGTCGCTCAGACCCAAGCTCACACTCCAGCAGTTCAACAGCTCTGCCACCTTGTGTAAGAGCTAGATTAGCAAAAGTTGCGAGAAACAAATTGGTAAACTCAACAGCTTTGAGTGTATCTTTGGATGAAGGTCAGTTCTTGAGCTCCAGTACTCAATTAACTGGTCAGTTGATGCGCGTACAGACCTCCCCTGATATCAATGATACTGGCAAAGATCAGGGTACTTCAGTGGAACACAACCAGCAAAAAACTGTGATGTCAAATTCTAGAGCTGCTATTGCTGATAAGCATCTTGCCTTCACTATGGCAGATTTAGATGATCCTCAGAGGCGAGAAAGAATAGAACGGTACAAAGAGGAAAGGCGCACATTTCTGCGAGAGAAGTATAGGTCAGAAAGTTTTCGAGGGGAAAGGGATGAAATTTTACAAAGATTAAAACAAAAAGCAGTTAAGACATGCTCAGCTTCATCAGGTGAAGCAGCACCAGTTGCAGACTCTGATTGCACAAGAAGTAATAGTTTTCGAGCAGTGGGGAATAGATCAAGCTTAATGACTTCAAGGGAGAGAGAGCCAGTTGATCAGTCCCTTTCAGGAAGTGAGAAAATATCAGAGTTTGAAAGGCATCAGGATAAAAGGCATGGAAACAGCTCCAGTTCAAAACTCGTTGATTGTGAAGTTATAAGCAGACAGCGCTGTGAGAGTACATCAAGTTCTTCTGAAAGGCAAAGAAAACGAGATGCAGATGAAGATGAGGCTGTCAGACATCGACGTTCTTCCACAAGTGACAAACAGAAATTCAATAGTTCCTCTCTCAGTCCTGAAAAATCGCACACTGTCAGGCATAGACTTAGTACTGAGCGTATGAATGTTGGCATGGGACCAGACAATCCATGTGATTCAGATAAATGCCTTTCTTCTTCTCATAGATACTCCTGTCGTAATGGAAGGGGGGCTGAAATTAAAGATAGTAGCTTCAAATCTTCTACTGTGAGGAGTTCTAAGGGCCGAAGAGTCTCAGCAAATGAATCATTGTTTCAGAGATCAAACTCCTCGAGAAGCGTTGAGGTAGCCATTAAGTTACAGCAACATAAACATCTTCCATCAGGGGATGCAGGTGCTACAGAAGATTTTAAGAAGTCTCCATGTGAAAGCTCAAATTCATCCAGAAAGAGGAACACTGACAGCCTTGCTTCTTCACAAGAGCAGCTAGATGTGGAAATAAGACTGTCCTCAAGAGGTATGCTTACATGCTTTAAACATTTGTGTAGGTTATGAAACTTTTGGTGCTCTTATGCTTTTACTTAAGTCAAGAAATTGTTCATCCTGAGACTTGAAATAGTACTTTGCTGGTACCGAGTTCTACTGTGAGCAAAATTCTTCTTTATTTCCTTCCCTCCTTACTTTTTCTATGCTCATTTAATGCTCTAGTACTTACTATTTGATTGTATTACTAAGAGTGGCCATTTTTTTTACAATTTTTCTTTTATTTCCTTTGTTTATTACTTTAGTTTGTCAAGCATTGGGTGATTTCATAAAACCTCTAAATAAATTTAGTTATTTCCTTGATTTACTAAAAATTGAAATAGTGTATAAAATATAACAAAAATGAGCATTAAACTTGATGAAAGGGAACATATTTGAAAGAAAGTCAAAATATTTTAGCACATAATTTTGGTAATTAGAGTATTTAAATTATGAAAGTATTTATGTGCTACAATATACTTGAACTGTTAACACATTTACCATTCTAGTATCATTTTAATATCCTTTCTTGTTGTATGCATATGATACATGTTTACTCAGTTTATTTTATTGTGATTGGGGCACAAAATCTACAATTATTATGAAATTTCTAAAATGCTGCTCAAATTTACATTGGATTTAACATTCTAATAGAGAATTACATTTAAACTTACCTATGACCAGCCAGTTTTCTAGTCTCTCACTGCTTAACAAAGTTGATTTGTGCATTTTTATAAGCAACTGGAAATTCATTCAAGATGTAATAAGGTAAAGCAAGTCTGCAGGAACTTTTTTTTGAAAAGGTTTTTTTTCAAGTACAATGGAACCAGCAAAGAGTGGACTTGATTGTGGTTTTGTGGTATACCAGGAGAGTGAACTCATTGAACTCCAAGCTTTCGGCCATACTAACAACAATATAAATTACGATGGCCAAAAGCTTGGATTGAAAGTTCACTCAGCTGGTATCTGTGCAGCGACAATAAACAATCGGTGCTGAGAAAGCTTCAAATCTTTAAAGGATGAAATGTTACATTGCACTGTCAGTCAATTCCACTAGGTTTGATATTCTTTACCTTACCAACAAAATCCCAAGATCGCAGGTTCAATCCCAGCGAGGGTCGATCTGTTTTTTCGGGTGTAAACATCCTAAGTATGACTTCCTTCGAAAAGGAAGTAAAGCCGTGTGTCCCGAGTTATAGATTTACGGCACGTAAAAGAATCTCAAGCCTGAAAGAAGAGACCTCTGAGAAATATTTACCGGCCGTTTCACGCCCGGAATTGAATGGGAGGACCCTGTTGAGCTAGAACTTTCATAAATAAACCAAATAACGTATATACGTGAATAATCCTCACACTTCCCCCCCCCCCCAAAATTTAACTGCAAAAAGTTGGGCTGCGGGTGTTATTCGCGTTAGGGTTGGTACCACACTGACACACCAAAATTCCGAAGTTGACATTCTTCCGTCACAAGCGAGAACAGCGTGTACAGGCCGCGTCTTAGGTAATTTGCGTACCGTCAGCTGAAGTGAAAGCACGTGTTCAGGATGAAACATAGTTACAGGTCGTTCACGGCGAAAGAAAAGCTCCACATCATTAAAAAGGTACAACAAATTGCAATCGCGCTGCTGAACGAAAATAAGACGTGGATGAGAGCTGTATTCGTAACAGGCGAAAAAATAAAGTTCGTCTTGAGCAGACTAACAGTATCCAGCGGGCATTTCGCGAACAAAAAGCAAAGTTTCCAGAAGTAGAAAAACGATTATGTGAGTATGTGACTGAAAGGAGACAGTTTGGATGTACCGTTACGAGTGAGATATGACAATTGAAAGCTGTAGCAATAGCAAGAGAACTAAACATAACCGGTACTGGTTTTATGGCTAAGTCTTGGACGTCTCGCGTGTTTTCCAACGTGATGACTTCAGTTTTCATAGTGTGACTAGCATCGCTCAACGTCTACCCTGCCGATTACGAAGAGAAAACAGTAAAGTTCCACAGATTTATCATCAGGTTGCGCCAGAGAAAGCAATATTTACTGTCGCAAATAATTGATAATGCAGAGTCCTTTGAAATGCCGCAACACTACACAATAAACAAAAAGGGCGAATCCAGTGTGGTAATTAGAACTGGCAGTAGTGAAAAACAAAGATGTGTGTAATTGCAGATGGAAGAAAGCTACCGCCATTTATAATCTTCAAACGAAAAACCTTCCTAAAGTGAATGTTACGATTATCATCGTACGAGCTCATCCTAAAAGGTTGATGCCCAATGGGCCTGTAGACTGTGAAGCGAGTTTGGCGTCGTCGCTCAGGAGCGCTACTCAACTGGAGAACATGCTTGTTCTGGATAGTTACCATAGTCATACTACAGCAACGTACAGAACGAGGGAACAACCGACTTGGCTCTCGTTCCTGGTGGACATATTCTGCAACCATTGGGTGTCTGCGTCAATCGACCGTTTAAAGTTGCACTAAAAGAACGTTACATGGATGGCCCAGGAAGAGCACCAACTCATTCCGAGCGGTAAAATCAAGCGCCCGGAAGTGATCCAAATCTGCGAATGGGTGATAAGTGCATGGGACTCGATTTCTCTACTATTGGTGGAAAGAAACTTCAAGATGTGCGAAATTTCGAATTTCCTCGATGAACGGGGGACGACATGTTGTGGGAGGATAGAGATCGTGACGTTGACGATAACGATGGCTCTTCTTGCAGTGATGAAAGAGATAAGGCAGCGCGTAATTATAAACGTAACTATATGTTATCGTACTTATTTATGCTAAATGGAATTAGAACGTTTAAGATGCTGAATTGGGTGCATACATTTTCTTCTTGCAGAGTACTCATTGGTTCCGCATCCTCGACGTGATTATGAAGATTATGGCGCAATGAATGCAGTAACATTTTTACTTATAATTTATTGTTGTCTTTAATGTTTTCAATGTAAATATACAACACCTGTACAACTTTTTTTTATCTCGTATCCTAAAATCTAGATTGCAGGTATTATTCCAGTATATACTGTAAATAAACAAATAAACGAACAAGATGCATGTTATTTGAATTATTTTCCAGAAATTATTGACAGTGAAATAGAATAATTTTATTTATTTATTTAATGGCCGGTACATTAACAAAATCGTTGACATTTTATGTCAAGCATTTTGTTTCTGATTTCCCAGTATCATTGACTTCTCAGTAGCTCAGCACAGTTGGGCAAACTGGAAAATGGTGAGTCTCTTCTTCATTCTAGCTCGAGGGATAGGTTGATAATGATTTTATTCCAAGGTGATGTAAATGCTTTGCAAGTGTAATATGTTCTATGGTAAGGTGAAAAAGTGACACTGCATGACTTCTATGTTGGCAGGGGATGTCTGCAATCAGTTCTCTCAAGCATTTCTTAGATTTTATGGAGTTTATTTGGAGGTAGTCTTTTTGTTTTGAGCTATTGATTGATTGTCAGGCTTTACAGACTGGTAGGAGAGAGGATTCTGAATGATTAGGGGTACAATGGCTCTGTTCTTGGCTAAAGTGTGTGCTCACACATTACTATGGATTTGGCAGTCCCCTTGGATCCATTGCAGAGCTGTTCTTTAGTTTTCATCTTTGAGTAGCTTGAGTGTATATTTGCTGTGTTTGATTTCTGTTGAAGCAAGGAAAAGTGTGATTGTCATTAGGTTTACACTTTCTTAATTGATATTATTGCATGATTTACACTACATATTATTATATGAACTACACACTCTTAATGTTTCACTTACTTGTTATAATATATAGAGCCTGTTTCGAGAACATTTCTTTCTCATCATCAGCCAGGATAAAATTCACAAGTAAGTGAAGCATTAAGAGTGTGTAGCAACTAAATCATGCAATAATATAAATTATATGATTGACTTCACTGTGCAAGTTCCAATTTACATTTTAATTAAACTTCCTTGTCACTGCTGATATGTAGTTAATTCAGCTGAAAGTTTACTGAGAATACACCAATGAAGAGGTATGTTCTCTTGCACTCCATGAAATAGAATAATAAAGTTAATTTGAGTAGTTTCATAACACTTACTGCTTTTAAAATATAGGTGTAACTGTACCAACTCATTAAATTTATATTCAGTGGGAAACTGCAGAATTCTACATTGAACTTTGGAATGTTGTATTCTTGGAATCTTAAAGCACCATAGTTAGTCGTCACATAAATTTTGTTGCTTCTACACAGGTGCTACAGAAGCAACAGCTGAGGTCCAACAGCAGCACATATCATCAAGTCACCAAAATACTCTTATTTTCTTTTAAAAAATTAGTGGGTTTTCTTCTAGAGCTTTGGATACCTGTTGCCTAACAACATTTATAAATTCTCTATGATTCAATACCAGGAGCCATTGGAAAATCAGAACAGATAATTTTAGGCCTAAAGGGAAAATCATGTCTTTGAGAACTATATATTCCTTCTAATAGGCAAAATGGGCATTTGCCACAAATTTGCAGATCTGATTATAACACACATGAAAATGCCTTTGTGTTATATGGATCTTTCATAAGCAAATCAGGTTCATTTTATATATTTTTTCTTATGAAATTAGCTACTATGTACCATTACACATTTGTAATATCCTCCAAATCAGTATATGGCCATGTTTTCAGGTAAGTTGGGTGATTCAGATAGACGCCCTGCATCTATTCCAGCACTCGCTTCTGATCATAAGGTGTTGAATGAGAGCCCAAGACGAAGGTCATCTGTGGACTGTGGTGGAAACCAGACTTCTCCATCATTCTGCATTCGAGACATGGCAGCATTCTTTGAGAATCGAAGGGATTCACCAAAGCAAACTCAATCACGACCACCATCTACTGGAAAACAGTATCTTTCTTCAGTATAATAAAAGGTAAATGCTTGATGACATATTCTCATGCAAAATGTTTTAAATTTTGCATTTTTCTTGGGCTGCGGCATATTAAAATGTTAGTGTTTCTCAAATATATACTAAATAATATCAGCAATATTCTCTATTATTACTTTTTGTTTTCTCATTAAGATCATTTTATAAACATTAACCCTAAATTTGTGAGGTACCTATATTAGGACATAGTTTGTGACTGCTTTTGATTTTTTTTTCTCAGATTTTCAAGAATTCCAGATTCTGATTGTACCAAATAATTTTTAGGGACTAATGTAATTAGTAAAATAGCATATGTTGAGAAAATTCTGTACATGTGTGCTTTATAGTAACTTGTTTTAATTGAACTAAAAGAATGAAGAAAATTACAGATATTGATTTCAACTGTCCTACTAACTGAATTAGAAAAATATTAAATGATTGATTGCATACTTAGAGATGAAAGGGTGCTATTGAACCATTGAAAACAAGATATATGATAATATATGCCGTTTTTCACATTTTTACAATACTGCAACTATTTGTTACTCATCATGTGCAAATGCAGTGCTTTGGGAAGAAAACAAAAACACATGTTGGTTAAAATGTTAATTGGAACTTGCACAGTGTAGCCAATTATATAATTAATATTATTGTATGATTTACTTGAACTACATACTCTTAATGCTTCTCCTATTTGTCATAATATATAGAACCGGTTTCGATAACATTTCGTTCTCATCATCAGCTAAGCTAAAAGTCAATGGTCAGGCAATTTGTTAAGAATTTTGATGAGAATGAAATGTTCTTGAAACCGGTTCTATATATTATGACAAGCAAGTGAAGCATTAACAGTGTGTAGTTCAACTAATCATACAATAATATCAAAAACACATGTGTTTATTATTCACAACTTCATTCTGGTATAAAGAAAATATAACAATGCATTTATCAGTACTACTCAGAAATAATACTATAACTTTGTGGGCAAAAGTATACATATATTTGGAACAAGGTAAATAACTTCACAACTGTTTTGCACAAAGTTAGCAAAGTTTTTTTTTTCATTCAAGACACACTGAATTTTTACACAGAAAACAAATATAAGATGTCTTCCTCCTTTGGCAAGGTTTGCACAAGCAACTGGTTTTTCTCTTTTCAAATTTTTCTTCCACTGTGTATGCACCAATCTCTTCTGATGCAGGACTCATCAAATGCATGCTCCGAGTTCATGATTTATTTTCATGTCAATTCAATGTACTTTCTGGTTGAGGTTTGACAAGAACTTTGCCATGTTCTTCATGTAATCAAGCCTGTTTATTTAAGGATTATCTATATAGGAGCTGTATACTGTATATGAATTGACAGCACTAATGTCTAGAATCTGGTAAAACATTGCCATTGGCCATTGTCTAGTACATCGACCACTGCCGCAGTTGGCGCATTTCTCATCCAGAGAATCTACTCCTCCCTTGGTAAGGTTATAAAATTCTATCATCTCCAGTTTCTGAATGATGGTGTCAACAGATATTTCATGATGCCTAGATGATAATACAATAACTTCCTTGTTCTTTTTTGGCACTTATAAGAAAATAGTCTTGCCTTTTAAATCCAAATAAACAGGAGCTTACTTCTCTGGATTTACTGGGGAGTAATTCACTTGGTATCTCTCTCTTATTTTGCCTCAATGTCCCAACTAAAGTTAATCTTCATGACATCCATAAGATCTATAGAAGAAAACCAATTGTCTGCTGTGATGTTCCTATTTGTTCCTTGAATAGGTTTCGAATCTGTAATCTCCAAAAGCTGTGATATCTCCAAACATCTAACTTGATTGGAATCCTGAGAAAGTTAAATATTTGGACACTTCAGTATAGATCATATAGGAAGCCAAATGAAGGTTCTAAATGCTAGAATCTAAATTTTAAAAGAGAAAGATTCCATCCATTATCATAAGCAATTACTGTGATATTCTTAAATAGCTAGTGAGTCACTTTAATACTCTTATGCTCCACTTGCCATTGAATTATACAGAACATGTTTCACAGGCCTTTGCCCACATCAGCTGTGAATCGATTAACGGATTCATGGATGGACGGACAGAGGGATGTTGGGCCACCAAAAAATTCCAAAAAATACTCGGGGAGTTTGGTATTACTTTGTCCCCAGTTAACAAATTCAGCATAAATAATCTGCTTAACTCTGGGGATAATGATAGAATACTTGAAGAGAAGAAGGCAGGAATAAAAAAATCATCTGTTTGAAATGCAACAAAATATATATTGGTAAAACAATAGAAGCATTATAATTTGGCTAAAGGAACACTGGAAAAACATCAGGCACAATCAAATAGATAAATCAGCAGTTGCACATCACTTTTGAAGAGATAAACATGATATAGAAATGGAAATTAAATTACTGAAATTCGTATATAGACCTGGAGCTGGAAATTTGAGAAAAAGATTTTATAAAAAAATATGAAGTTAAGGTTATGAACTTCGAGATCCCAACAAAAGACAAATTAATTCAAAAGTTCATAAAATGTTCACAAGAGTTACACCAAGTCCATCCATCCATCCACCAACAAATCCAGCAGTCGACTCGCAGTTGATGATGCGGGCAAAGATCTGTGAAACATGTTTTTTATAATTCAATGGTAAGTGAGGCATAAAAGTATTAAAGTGACCAACTAGCTATTTAGGAATATATTAGTTGTTTCACTGTATTAGTTCCAACACAAAATTACTTTAAATTTAATTACTGTAATATTTATTGAGGAAAAGTTACCAATTTTTTAATGATTTTATGTTAAAATAAAATATTGCACACCTTGACAATTATAACCTACAATTTAGAACAATTGTCTTAACATTACAGCATCTGTAAAAGAAGTTTAGCAAAACTCTTAAAAAAAAATGTATTGAATACATTTAAATTAGAGATTATGCATACCTATTCTAAATACTCAACAATAGCATATAAGGAATGATGAAGAAATAATGCCAGTAATTTTCTAAATTTTGATTGATAAATTTAACTTGACTGCTATGGAATGTTGCTTTGCTGACCTGTATTGTAGAATGGCTGCTTCATTGTTAGAGATTAAAACTTTTTCGAGGACCATAATGTTTCACACATGTACATGCAGAAGAAAAATAGAATTTCCAACTTATTGATTAGTGGTTTGCATAAGATTTTTGGATTTGGTTCTGTCATTCTCAGAACTCAGTTCTGCATTATAAAAAAAAATATTTTTACAAGTGGGACAATTTGCTCATTTTAATATGCTGTAAATTAGTGAGCTAATTAAACCATCCTAAGGGTTTCTAAGTTTATATTTTGAATTAACAGTCAAATGCTGAAGCAAATACACATTTTACTTTTTGATTAGCTATTGCATATGAATATTCCATTTTAAGTTACTTTCAACCCAGATGCCAAGAAGTTTTATTTATCTTTTGTATGGGCTTGTTTTTAAATGTTACAAAATGTTCCTGAAAGCATTTGTTTTGTTGGCGGTGAAAGTTAATGGTTTTCTGTGTTGACTATTTACATCAAACCAATCTGAAGTCTCACATGTTATTTTATCTTATTAGACAGGTCAGGTCTTATTTTCCCATTTCCTACTAAAACAGTTGCTTCATCTTATTGAGTGATTCTTATTGGATTACTATTTTAGCAATTGGAGATCTTATCACCTTGTGCCCATACTTTCTAGCTTATTAGATATATTTCATGGTTTAGCACATAAATTTTTATTTTCTCTTAACTTAAATAACCTGTTATAGAAGACTTTTTCAGATATTTTGATAAATACTTATAATAATGCAACTGGTCTGTAATTAGAATGTTGTGTTCTATCAACTTTCTTAAGTTAAAGTTTAATTTTTGCTATTTTGGTATAGATACTTGTTCCATTGAGGTATTACAAACATCATTAAGAGTTTGCAAGCGTAAAGCCAAATGACCATGCAAATAGCATCTGTGGAAGTGTATCAAAATAACTACAAAATTGAATTTCACAAGTTTCCATTCAACATTTTCTTTCTCCACTCCGTCCTAGGATGGTGATCGACAAAGTTCTTGTCATCACACTTTTTCTAGCTCATGAGGCAAACTGAAGCTGAAACAGAGATAACACATAAATAACAAATAATACTAGTTTGTATTTTATAGAGACTCATGAACTGGATTTGAAATTTATTCCATTTTGTATGTCGCCTAGCAATGCTTTAGGAAAATTAAAGCATGTAAAGGACAAGTTCCAAAATTCAGTTAAAGATTAAATCCTTTTGCAAAAGATGTGTTGAAAAATACAACTTGTATTATTTGTTATCTTTGTGTTATCTCTGTTTCGGCTTCAGTTTACCTCTTCAGCTAGGAAATGTGTGATGAAAAAAATTTTGTCATTCACTATGCTAGGAAAAGGAAAATCTTAAATCAAAATTTGTGAAATCCAATTTTGTAGTTATTAATAATCATTAAGAGTCTTTGTTATGATCAGCAGGATATAAAAAAATTATTGAATGGTAGGATTTAGTTTCATTAAAGCACATATTACTAGAGTTTAATGTTATTTTTTCATTTGTAGTTAATCCTTTTGTGATATTTATAAATTAATTGTTAAATATATTATTGAATTAATTGTTGACTTCCTCATAAATAATTTTTTATACGATTCTTTATTTCACTGTGAAAATCCCAAACAATTCAAATTTATAATTATAATTGTTAAATGTTTCTGCCCCTGACTTTAGATCTATTATAATGTTTTCCTTTTTATCAGTTCTGTATTACTAGTTCAATTATTAAAATGATTCTTGTTCTTGACTGCTTTCCACTTTCCTTTCATTTTGTAAGAGGCTTTATATATATTTTTTATTGTTCCTTTTTCAGCTCATTTTATGAATTTGACTAATATCTTCTTATATTTGTCAAAGTACTTTATAAATGTTGGGATATTGTTTGTCATCATTTCATGCATTGATCATTTATTAAGCACATAATACTTTACTTTTATGTCTGTTGTTAGCCAGCAGTTTTACTTTTTTGAGGATTCACTCATAGATGATACAATTACATGGCCTAAATTCAAATAAATGTATATTTGGGAGCAAAGGCAAAAGAAATAAATCTTTTCATCATGTAGGTTCATCGCTATGCTAGAATGTGCTGTAAAAACCATGCCTAAAACTAACTGGTACATTAAGTTTAAACAACAAACAGATCAACTTTCCAAGAAAATGAACCTAATTGAAGAAACACCATAATTTTACCCGTGACACCCTTTCTGGACACTAGTTGGGTATGTATCAAAGATAATTTGCTACCCAAGTCCAGAAGTAACAGCATGCATTTTTAAATTACTATTTGTTATGCTATTAATCAAAATTTGATCCTCTAGTCCACTGTGCATAGATGAGGAAGAAACAGAAGGTTGTTGCTGAAAAGGTAGCCAATAGTAACACTTAATTCTAGTAAGGCTCAAATGCTTACAATACCAACACAAGACCTTTATAGATGATGAAGCATGTTCATGGACTTTGATTCACAATATTGAGCAGTGGATATGGCACACCTTAGTTTTACATTAATTGCTTCTAGTTTCTGATTAGTAACTGGCAACAAAGTCCCCAAGAACAAAGCCAAACCTCAGGACGAGAGGTACCTAATCCAATACTACCACTTCTGAATCAACAAAAGACATGTGGAATATGCCAGCAATAGTGGTAGTGGTAGTAAAAAATTCTCCATGTTTTTGGAGATGAAAATAATGGGCTGAGCTACTTTCATGATATAGGCCTTCAGAACCTTTTAATGTAGCTCATCCAAAGGCATATTTAAGTTGTTGCCTCCAAAAGCAAATTACCAAATGGAAGTTGAACAAGTGAATACAACATTTCTAAAACTAACATATTTCCTATAGCATATACTTGAGCCTGCTTACAAAACTTTCCAGAAGTTATCAAAAATTTCTTCCAGTGTACTAGTAGACATACAGACATAGGACGAAGTATGCCAGAGAATCAACATATCCTTCTCAGGAGTATGTAACTGAGTTTGCTCAGGAGGTTTCTCTCTATTCACAGGCAAGGCTTGCATACCACTAACTGGTGTGACAAAAGGTTCTTGAGATTTGTCCTTAAATTCTTGAGGTACTTGCAGAAGATTTTCAAATTTAGAAATTAATCATACACTTCATTATCCTAAGTAAATGAATTTTGAGTAATAGCATAGCAAATAGTAATTTAAGAATGCATACTGTTACTTCAGTAAAGTTAGTGTATCATACTGTTTCACTCATATATTCTATTGGAACTTTGGTAGCAAATTAACTTTGATACATGCCCAACTAGTGTTGAGACAGGGTATGCATGTTGTTAAAGTTGTTTGTGTACTAGTGTAAATTCTGAACCTGTACAAACCACAGGTAAAATTATAGTATTTCTTCAATTAGGTTTCATTTCTTGGAAATTTGATCTGACTTGACCTACTTACCCAAATACCCACCCACCCACTCATCTACTACCCTACCTAACCTAACCTAACTACTTAAAATTTTTAAATAATTACGTATATATAATACTGGAGAATTTTGGTTTTATTTGTATTAACCCCTTGTTTACATCAAACCAGTTTTGATGCTTTGTGTATTTTATCTAAAAGTTTATTGAGTTTTTTCTTTTGCTCTCTATAAAAATTAGATAATTTACAAATAAAAGAAAAAGAATTGTTCCTATTATTGACCCCTTTGGCACACCTATAATGATCCTCCCTTTTGTTAAGTAGCAATATTTTATTTCACTGTGTGTCAAATGCTATATATTTCTATTGTTTGTGCTCTATAATTTAGGTGTGATTTGATCCAGTTTAGAGCATGCCCTCTTATGCCAGTTTTCTAGTTTTGCAAAGAGAATTTCATGGTTCAAAATATCAAAGGCTTTAGATACGTCAAATAATATACTTGATAAACTGTTTTTGTGATTTAATGCTTTTAGAATAATATTGATAAATTGAAAAAATGGCAGTTTCTAGTTTCTGTGAAAACTAAAGTCTTGTTGGTTGTCAGTTAAGAACTTTTACATTCTGTAAATTTTAATAATCTTTTATGAAAGATGTTTTCAATTATTTTGCCGACTCCTGATAACAATAAAATGGTCTGTAATTAATTTTTAAATTTTATTTACTTTTTTAAACAAGCGTTTAACTGGTTTTAGAGGTTCAAGAAATGCTGCTTGTTCCTGTGAGCAAGTGCATATCTGTGAGAGTTGCACTAAAAATGAAGCACATTTTTTAAAATAAAGTTTGGGATATTATTTATTCATTTTGTATGTTTTTCTTATAACAATAGCTGCTCTCATATCTTTAGTGATGTTTATAAAATGATTATTAAATAAATCTGCAACTAGATTAGGGTGTGTGATTCTTCCCCCCCCATTAATTGTCATTTCTATACCAATTGTACTATTATTTATAGTTTTCTACAAGGAACTAAATGTTGCACCTTTTTTTTTTACCAAATAGGCAACATTACACCATTAATTATGGAAAAGCTTCCACTAATGAATGTTGAATTGCAACGCAGCAACAAGGTAGTAAATTTAACTATTAGTACTAAAACAATGGCAAACATTCGCTAAAATTATGGATAATACAAGCAAATGCGACAGTAATAACCACTTCAATAAAATATTATTGTATGAAAACTACTACTACCCAATTTAACCAATTTCTCAGTATCCTAATTACAGAAATGCATCGACTTTATTTATTCTGCTGCCATATATTGACTTATCAAGAATTTGCCCTGCATCTCTTGTGTAGCACAGATTTTACTAGGGAAGTGAGTTCAAGGGGCAGCACTGACTGCGAGAATATGGCTATTCTGTTCACTTTACAACACCAAGGCAAGCGCTTACTCCAACCAATAGCAATGGTGGGCAGTGTACTTGCTATAAAATGGTTTTGAGGGAAGGAATGTGAGAAATGTGGGAGTACCAACTTTCTCTTGTGTGGTGCACATCACCTGGGTGTAAAGGAACTTGTTGATGACATGGTATCATTCATTTATACATAATTCTCTTTGAGGTTAGGCAAAATTCCTCTTGCTATTGAAGCCAAATATGACCAGATACTCCTCAAAGCAAGAGTGGAGTGTATGCTTCTAAGGATGGGAGCTAATTGCCTGCCTGCTACTTTTCAAATCCTTATCTCAAATTCACACTATGGAAAGGAATCACATGATGAATTTGAAAGGAATGCTTATGCATGAGCATCATCCAATAAGGGGAAAGGAAAGGAATTCAGGTGAAAAGGATTAGTGCAATAGAGGCACAAGGAACATGGCAACCAGCATGCATAATGAGAAAAGAGTGGACAATTTTTTAAGCACTACAAATCAGAAGATTACTGGATTAAAAACTGTAAGCTCTTTTAGTTTCACATATTACAAAATTCATTAATAAACATACATTTATTTATTCTTTCTGAGTCAAACTATTTGAACATATTCTTTTTGGCTTCACTTACTGCAAATTTACTCTGGACATGTTTCGTTGATCCATATTCACATACTCAACTGTTAAATGACTGTTGGATCATTTGTTGAAGTTGGGTTGGTAGGTGACTCCAGTGTTCATACAATAAACTTGAATAGAGAGCTGTCTGCTTCTGGAATGTTGAAATTCATTTATGTTTTGCTGATGGTTTTTTTTTTTTTTACCTCTCCTGAGTAAATCCAAGTTAGTAAAGTCAAAGAGTGTGTGTTTATATAGTTTGATTCAGAAGAGGTTATTAATGCATGTTTCACTGTGTTAGATTCCAAATTTAATTAATATTGAGATACATTTATTTAATTAAATATCAGTTTTGCAAATACCCAAAATATTTAGTTTGTCTTTCTCAAACATGTCCACTTAAAAGTTTGCTTCATTATTAAATTTTTTATTTATTTGGTTTATTTATGGATGCTGTTTAACATCTCAGGTCATTAGCATCCCATTCAATTCAGGGTGTGAAACAGCCACTAAATTTTACTCACAAGCCTCTTCTTTCATGCTTGAAACTCTTTTATATAAATCTATGACATGGAATGCATATCTTTACTTCCCTTACAAAGGAAGCCTAGTTAGGATTTTTACACATGAAAAAAATCTATCAACCATGACTGGAATTTAACCCTTGATCTTTGATATATGAGGCAGGTATGATTACCAGTAGACTACCAGGATAACTTCATTATTAAACTTATGCATATTGTTTATATTCTCTTTTACAGAAATAATTTGCCAAAATATAACATCTTAATTTAGGAATCTTTTTTTTAATTGACTTATTTATGGAGGCTCTTTAACATCTCAGGTCATCAGCGTCCCATTCGACTCAGGGTGTGAAACGGCCTACAAATTTTGCTCAGAGGCCTCTCTTTCAGGCTTGAGGTTCTTTTTCGTGCCATAAATGTACAACATGGGACCCACGGCTTTACTTCCCTTCTGAAGGAAGCCATACTTAGGATTTTTACGCCCAAAAAAAATCCATCGGTCCTGGCTGGGTTCGAACCCGCGATCTTGGGTGTAGGAAGCAAGTATGGTAACCACTACACCACCAGGACCGACAAAATGTAGGATGGTTACATCTCTTATGTGCAATAACAACTCCAGCCTCAGCCCCTCAAAGGATTTTCTTTCATTAACTAAGTATTGGACATTTCTATTTTCTAGGTAACTGCAACCATTGGAAGTGATCAAAGAGATGTGCATCTGTGATATACTTCATGCTTTGCTGCTGTTTCTTCATGCTATTGTCATTAAGTGTGAGAAAGAGACAGGAAAATATTGTAAATATACATATTTAATATGTTAAGAAAACAGCTTAATGAAATTGAGACATAGAATCCGTATTAGCTTGTTATCTGTGTTCCAAATGACTCTACAAAGAAAGAGGTACTGTTCAAGGGTGCTTCCCTGCCATGGCCTCCCTAGTGGGTATGTTTTGCAAATAGTAAAATGTTTATGGAAAATGCAAAATGGTTAACAACCATAATTTGTGTAGCACAAAGTGCTATACATTAAGTTACTATTTTTGAGGTCGCCACAGTGCTTTTAAGTCATTAATTACATAGAAACGTGAAAAATGTATCTGGATCATAAGCTGAGATTATAACTTCATGTGAGCTTTTTGGCCACTAATACTTTTTAAATATCTGCTACGTGCTACCTGCATTTGGTACTAACGTGTGCTTTTTTATAAATAAATATTATATATATATATATATGTGTGTGTGTGTGTACACAAATACACAAATGTATGACTGTGTTAAATTAAGAGAGAATCTCATTTATACATGCATGTTGTTGTTTACTCAGAAGATATTGGAATAGTATTTATAATTTGAAACATTCAATTGCATAAAAATACAAGCATGAAGTTTGCACCAAACTGTACTGAAAATGTTTTTTTTTTTTTTTTTTTTCATTTGTTTCCTTGAAAGCTGGCCTAGATTTCAACCTTAACATTGAAAATCAATATTAATATATCTGCTTGCTAAGCTATGCATTATGCTGAAACAAAAGCAATGGGTGAGCAATAGCAACGTTAAACATGTGTCCATAAAAAAGATGGTTCTTAATAAAAAATAAACTATGCCTATTTCTTTTTGCAGACTTTTTTCTCCCCATAATTATAGTTAGTACTGAAAGGCATTATGATTGTAGTTCACAGATTGATGCAAATCACTTAGAACAGTTATGCTAAATACTTGTCTTTATAAAAGGAGGACAATCATACCAAAGGAGTCTGCCAGCATGTACCAGCTCAACCTCTTCCATGATACTTTCTTTTTAATACAGTTTAATATTTAATCAAGATCTTATTTGGTGAACAGTATTCTGATAAGAGCATAGTGACAATAATTACTGTATGCTAGTACATCATATTGCTTAAATTCTTGTATTGTCTCCTAATGGATTCATGAAACTAAAATATATTTGGTAGATTACATTTTAACCTATGGCTTAACATTCCACGTTCTGCTTTGAGGATTAATTTAAATTTTCATTATCTATGGATATCTTTACATCCTTTCTTTCTTTAAAGAATAAAGTGTTTATACTCCAGAACTAACATAGCCTAAAATTTACATTTTCTCAGGCTCCCATTTTTGTTTGGTCTGTAACTTGATTGTAGTAATGAAATTTTATAATGGACAGCAGCAAACTACTGCACCGTTGTGTTTAATATTACTTTTAATAAGAGAGCATAATATTTGTTGATTGAAAGCTGTGATGAGCATATATATATATATATATATATAGCAGCTTACTAGTGAAAATTGTATTCTTAAATGAACACATCAGTAAGCAGATTTGTATATCTCATTTCTCTTCATTAGTTAGCATTCCAGTTATACCCATAGATAGCACTAACCACAGGCATTGCAGCTGCTGAGAGTAAAATGCAGATAAGCACAGAGGGTATTTAATTTGACAAGCAAAAGTGCCTTCTTAAGATGTGTAAGATTTCTACCAAGTTCTTGGTGCCTTTCATGGATTTTTTCAAACAGCTACAGATAGGCAAGATGTTTAATTTAACAAGGCTAGTGCAGCTTCTAGTAATCACCGGTGTTATTACTCGTCACAAAAGCCCCCCCATTCCCCTCGCCAATTTGTAGGAAAGTGGAAAGTGATAGTGCCTTACGTTTGCATAGTCACAACTTGGCAATAAATATTTTCCATCATATTTGCTTTATTTCATTAGGAGTTCAATAATTTCTTCGTATTCTTCCCCAAATCAAGATCAAAACTGGTAGAGTGAAATGTACCATTGTTGATGAAAATTATAAAATGATGCATGCTATACTCATATTATTAATGTATTAGCTTGACTCTGTATAATAATTTATCTTTCTTTGGTGTATATGTAAATTATGTGCTTTCTTTTCATTGTTTTGGAATTGCATTGGCATTTTGGTGGTTTTATCCTTGAAAGATGTACTGTCAATATTAAGAGAATAATCTGTAGTTAAAACCACATTTATTTACTGGTTATTGTTGTTGCAATGAATAATTTTGAACTTTCACATGCACCTATGGAAGAAAGTCCTTTCTGATGCATCATCATTTCCTCTTCTTAGATTAAATTTTACACAAATCTCTCCATGAAGTTGACATTTTGATAATGATGAAACATTGGATCAAATAAGAAAATTGAAATTGATGTTTATTTGTAAGAACCATTTCCTTATCAACCCACTGGCATAATTAATGTAAAAGCTGGACCTAATGTCATTAAACTCTTAGGGCTTAAATCTGAGGTAACCTTCAAGGTTTCCAGATTGTTGTGAAGAATTAAAGAGAAAGCATTTGTGTCGCAGCCTAGGAGAACAAATTAGCTCATTGGTTAGTGTTATAGTAAGAAAAATATTCCGGTGTGGTTGTTTTTTTACCTTGGGTTCAGACATTTTCTTTTTGATTCACTTTTCCAGTCTTTGCCTAAACAGGGTAATGTTTAATTAAATGTACTTACGAAGCTATTATAGTTATAACTATTAAGTTAGTTATAAATTAGTTGGTCTACAGGCTGAAGATGGGAGGGATCACTCCCAAAACATATGTCCAGTTTTTATGTAAATGAATGGAGTTAGTGTGAACAAATTTTATTATATTGTTTATAGGGTAACGCTTATTTAGTGATACTTTGAAAATGGGTTCTCATGCACAGAGGAACTACAAATATGTCCTTTCAAGTGAAGGCTGCTGATCAGACAAGAGTCATGATGATCTTTGTTTTATTTGCTGTGCCAAGTATTAAATCTTTTCTAGTGCTTGAACAGGAAGCTTATATTTCAGCCTTTAACAATTGTAAAAGATAGAAATGTTTGACTGTGGGTATTAACTGCTAATGTACATTTTGCACTCATGGTTAGTGTTTCAATATTTGCCTCTTATTTATTATTTACATTAAAAAATGCATGATAAAGTTCTTGACAAATAAGTTAAAATTAAAAGCTAAAAGGTGCAAATACCATGCTAGGAACCAGCTTCATAGATTTCTTTTGAATCATAAAATTGAGTTGGTAATTAACCATTCACACATTGGCATTTTAATGTTATTTATAGAAACAACATGAGCAATACAAGGAAACTTGTTAAATAAACTTAATACTAACATTTGAGAGCAAAGTCTTAAAAATATAACGTTAATAATAATTATACTTAGTGTTCCATGATGATGATGATACAAACTTTCAGAAATGATGGAGAAGAGCAAATGTATTAAATTGAGACAGGGAACTCAAGTCTGGAAACATTTCAGTCATAGGCTATGCACCAAAATTATTTTAAAAAAGTGGAATAAAAAAACTTCAATGTAGGCATAAATGTCCTCACAAAAAGCAAGATTTGTTAATTCATTAATAAAATATATGTATATTTTGGTATACATTCTGGTTATATTATAATTAAGCTACTATGTCTTGTATTTATTTTTTATTATTAGTTTAGCTTCTAACCACTGCAAGTTAAATAAGCAGCAAATAAAACTAAATAAAAATTTTTAAATGATGACAACAGTAAATTTTGTCATCTGCAGATTCTACAACCATTTACACTGTACAGTATTTTGTTTGTACTGATCAAATATATACTTCAACATAAAATATAGGATGCAGTCTGTTAAAAATGACTTACCATGTCAGGTACAATTTATGCTATCTTCAATTGCATTATTAAAGTTTAAAACTCATGCCATCTGCATTGCCATAGTGAACATTTCCCAACTCATGATGTACATGTTGGCCAGGTTACCTACCCTTTTACTATTATTATACCTCCTGCAACTGATGAAAAACAGCTTCAGCTTATTACTTGCAACTGAGACATTTCCGGACCATCTCAAATTGATACATTTGCATTTCTCCATCATCCCTAAAAGTTTGTATAATCTTGGAAATGCCCACTATACACTAAAATGATGAACATTCTAAGATATAATTAAGCTGCTGTATTTGTCCTTAATAAAAAGAAGGCACTCAAATATATACGGATTTATCATGATAACAATATTTTCAATTAAAAGAGATTAAGGGTAATCAGGGGATTTCCAAAGAGACTTAACCCACTCAGCTGCTTCTTCTTCCCCCTCCCCCCTTTTTAAGGAGGAAACCTTTTAGTACCAGGAAAATCTGGATAATAAAGCATTATGGAATAAAGAAATAATGTACAGCATGCAAATTTTGTTCAAGAAGGCATCTCTTATCTGTCTCAAAATAAAAATTGCCTTAAATAATATACTAAAGGCATACTCAACATGACCATTTCAACTAATAAATTCCAATTATTTGTGATCTGAATGAATGCCTAATAAATATTGTACTTACGAAGCTGTTGACAATGGAGTGGCAATATAACCTTAGCTTAGGTATTTATTTTTTATACTAAACTCCATTCACTTACACAAAAGTAAGACGCATTTCGGGAGAATCTCTCCCATCTTCAGTTGCTCACTGAACTGCCGTTACTCGAAACTATGGCTGGACAAACTGATGTTCCTGTAGTGGCCTATGTTGGTTCAAGAGGGAAGTTGCTGAGCTCATCCATAGGAGGAAACTTGAAATTCATTAGGTTTTCTCCATTTTTTAATATGAAAAATTTTTCCCAAGTGGATAACTCCAATGGGTTGTGAAGATGTTTCAGCAGTTTAATTCCCGGTTTTATTTCATGGTTTTTGGTTCAAAAGTGAGCTGCTGCTGCTGCTGCTGATTTATCCACCTGTTTAAACTGAATATTCCTAAAATGTTCTTTCCTCCAAATTTCCAAATTTATTTTTGTTTTGCCTATGTAGCTCTGTTCACAATCTGCACATTTTATTTCGTAAGTTCCTGATTTCTGTTCTGTTGGTATGGAGTCTTTTATTGCCCTCTTGTGGTCTTGTGATGAACTTAAATAAAGTGTTGTCTGCTTCTGGGATATCAAAATTCATAAGTTTACGCTCATGTTTTTTTATATAAATCCTTTACCATATATTTAGTTCTTTTGGTTGTTTAACAGTTATTAATAACTTGATGGCTTTTTCTATTTCATGGTTTTCATTCCAGAAATGTGCTGCTACAGCTGATTTATCTGTTTGTTTGTAATGGATGTTTTTCCAATGTTCCTTCAACCTTATACCTATATTTCTCTTTATCTTTCGTATGTAGGTTTTTTCACAATCCTTGCAACTAATCTGCTAAATATGAGATTTTTTCTCTTTAGGTGTGGAATCTGTTTTGTTTAATTTCAATACATTTTTTACACTGTACGATTTTGAGGTGGTGAAATGATATTGTATTGCTAAAAATTTTTTTGAAATTTCTTATTGGCTGATGGATGGTAAGTGAACTTTTTAAATGTTTTTTTTTCCCTTGATTAATTACTCAAAGTTATGATTTGTTTAATTCTTTTTTGTTTCTTGAATCTTTTATTAATTTTTTGGTTAATCATTTGTTTGCTGATCCCATTGGAATAAACTACTTCTATTATGTGTAGATATTAATTCTTGTATTCTTCTTTGTTTAAAAGTATATTTATTAGTCTGTATGTCATGCTGTTGAAAGCTACTTCCTTATGCAATCTTGAATTGAAATCATGGGCTTTGATATAATGTCTGCATGCATGTCCTTTCTGTAGATGCCAAATTCTAGTTTATTATTTCATTTTATCTTCATGTCCAAAAAAGAATTAAACAAATCACAACTTTGAGTAATTTATCAAGGGAAAAAGCATTTAAAAAGTGCACTTACCACCTGTCAGACTGCCGCGGGTGGCCAAGGTCGTTAAGGCACAGCCTCGTGAGCGGAAGATCTGGGGTTCGAATCCCACAGAACCGTCCTCTCTGACTGAGGTTTTTTCCAGGTTTTCCTCAGTCCTCATAGCTGGCAAATGCCGGGGAGGTACCCTAAACTTAGGCCTGGAAAGTTTCCTTCTTTAAAAAAAAAATCCTTTCCCAATATATAATTTCATTTCATGTATCACCAGTGTTCACCACCTGTGGTGCCTCAATAGTAAAAATGGGCATTAAACACCATTAAAAAAAAAAAACCTGTCAACCATTAAGAAATTTCAAAAAATTTTCAAGCAGTACAATATCATGTTAGCACCTCAAAACCAACACAATGTAACAAATTTATTGAAATTAAACAGAACAGATTCCAAGCCCAAAGATAAAAAATCTGGTATTTACCAGATTAATTGTAAGGTTTATGAAAAAATCTACATAGGAAAAACAAAGGGAAAAATGGGCATTAGGTTGAAGGAACATTGGAGAAACATCTGTTACAAACAAATAGAGAAATCAGCTGTAGCAGCACATTTTTGGAATGAAAACCATGAAATAGAAAAACACATTAAGTTATTAAAAACTGTTCAACAGCCAAAGGAACTAAACATAGGGTAAAGGATTTATATATATATAAAAAAAAAAAAAAAAACTTTGGAGAAACCGTATGAATTTCCACATCCCAGAAGCAGACATAACTTTATTCAAGTTTATCACAAGACCACCAGAGTCAACTTCTATGAAACACGTGCTAAGTAAATCTCATGTAAGTTAAACCATAAAGAGTGTTGTAAATATTTCAACTCAGAAGAAATTATTAATGACTGTTTCACTGTGTTAGATTCCAAATTGAAATAATATTGAAATTAGTTATGTATGGTTGATAAAGTGTGTGAAGTGTTCTTCCAGAGTTTCTGTCATGTAGATAATATAATTCAGAAAACCTTTGTGGTCATTTTGACCACACTAAGTTGGGTGCATAGCTTTTTCTGCTTCCACCCTTTCCATATGTATTTTCCCAATATTTAAAATTCCCAAAACAATTTTTCTAAATAAAATTTTGTAAGAGTTTATTTTCTTAAAACATAATTCCTAAAAATCATATTCCTAATGTTAAATTACCAAAACAAAATCCCTAAGGATATTACTTCCTGGGTCTGGTTTCATAAAACTTACAAGTTCTTCCTTACTAGTTACAAATTTATAACTTGCAAGCCTCATCTCTGTTTCACAAATAAAACATTGCAAGCTACAAATCACAAATGAAATTTCAAAATGTGCAAGTGCATTATGCAAGTGAATTTCCATTTCATAAAGCTTACTTTGCAAATATAAGTGCTTGTAAAGCCAGTATAATTTATACAAGTTTCTTGGGGATTGTAAAAGCATTTCAAGTAAGATTTATTTCAGTTTAATAACATTTTAAGGTATGATTATAGTAAAAGAAGTAGTATATACCACATTTGTGAATCCATAACTAACTACTTTTCAGTTCTTGGTAATGGATATAATACTACAAGACTCGTCAGATGAGGAGATCAATGGCAAAAGATAAAGTATCTTTAAAACTTGAAATTACCTGGAGTTGGTCCTGGTGGTGTAGTGATAACCATACTTGCCTCCTAAACCCAAGATCACGGGTTCCATCCCGACCAGAACTGATGGATCTTTTCACATGTAAAAATCCTAAATGTGGCTTCCTTCAGAAGGGAAGTAAAGCCATGGGTCCCGTGTCATACATTTAAGGCTTGAAAACTCAAGTCTGAAAGAAGAGGCCTTTGAGCAAAATTTGTTGGCTGTTTCACGCCCTGAATTGAATGGGACGCTGATGACCTGAGATGTTAAAGAGCATCCGTAAATAAAACAAAAACAAACATCACCAGATGTTTACGGAATTTGGGAATCCACACAGTGAAACTTTTGTTAATCTTATTTTGATTTAAAGTAAAACACTAAAAATCATGTCGTCACATTAAAACTCTGCAGAATAAAACTTTGCAGAATAAAACAAAAAACTACACGCCAAAAAAATAAATTTAAAAATTTACACGGAAAACAAATAGGTAAAAATAAAAATATCAACGAGAAACCTAACCTTGAAATAGTTAATCTTTCCAAAGAAAAACTGAATAAGGATGAAACAAAATTATTAAATAACGGCATCAATACATGTGTCAATTTCTCATCAAACATTGAGGAATATATTACAGATATCGAATTAACTATTGAGAAATTAAACACCATAGATAAAAATTATATTAGGAAAATGTCGTCAGGAATATTACAGGAAATTAAAAATCATAGCCAAATTCCCAAATCATACCAAAAAACCATAAAATCATTAAATAAAAAAGAAGTCATATATACAAAAGCAGATAAGGGAAACCAAATTGTAATCCTAGACAAAGAAGATTACCAACATAGAATGCTAGAGTTACTAAACAATAAGGAGTTCATTGAAGTGGAAAAAAATCCCCTACACAAATGCAAGAAATCAATAGAAGACATATTAAAAGGAAATAGCTTATTCACAAATTCAGATGTTTACAAAATCAAAATACCTAATCCATCAATAGCTAAAATAATAGGATTACAAAATACACAAGCCAGGAAAAGACATGAGACCAATAATTAACAATATCAATACCCCATGTTACCTCCTAGCCAAATGGTTAACTACACGATTTAATACATTTCCCAATTTCCCAAGTCTAAGTATAAAAAACTTGTTCGATCTTATAAACAAAATCAAAGATAATAAACTAAACTCAAATGATATCATGGTTTCCTTAGATGTAAAAGCATTGTTTCCAAGCATTCCAAAAGAGAAAACCCTGAATTTGTTAAAAAAAATGGCTACTATCTATCAACATTGCAGAAACACACACAAAAGAATATGTATAACTCACAGAACTATGTTTAAACCAAACTTACTTCACATTTGAAGGAAAGTTTTATAAACAAAAATCAGGTTTAATGATGGGTAGTCCACTATCTCCATTTTTGGCTGATCTGTTCATGAGCTATTTTGAAACACATATAACGAAAGCCTTCCCATACATATTCAAAACATGGTACAGATATGTTGATGATGTGTTTGCCATTGTAGAAGATAGATTCATGGAAGATTCATTGAAACTGTTGAACTTGCAAGAAAAAACAATAAAATTCACTATGGAAACCGAGGTTAATAATACTTTACCCTTTCTGGACCTAAGGATAATAAAAAGGAATAAAAATATAGAATTTGGTATATACAGAAAGGACACACATACCGACAATTACATTAAAGCAAAAGGTTTCAACCCCAGACCCCACAAGGAAGCAGCATTCAATAGTATGACATATAGGCTACTTAATACACCACTCAGTAAAGAAGAATACAGGAAAGAATACGCACATATAATACACACAGCAGAAATAAATGGATTTAACAAACAAATGGTAGATAAAAAAATAAAAAGGAAATTAAACTATTCACCTCACTCAGTTCTTCACTTGAAGAAAATACTTATCAAAAATTCACAAATCACCCTTATGTTAACCATAAATTCCAAAAAATTTTCAAAAAGTACAACATTACTCTAGCACCAATAAACAGATATAGTGTTGGTAAACTATTAAATCTAAATAAAATTAAACAAAAAAAGAAGAAAGAAGAACATTCACATATATATATAATTAATTGCAAGGATTGTGACAAAATATACATAGGAAAAACAAAGAGAAATCTGGGGATAAGATTAAAGGAACACTGGAGAAATATTAGACACAAACAAGTAGAAAAATCAGCAGTGGCTGCACATTTTTGGAATGAGAATCATGAAATAGAGGAGGACATAACATTACTAAAAACAATTCAACATCCGAAAGAACTTAATATATGGGAAAAAATTTACATAAAAAAATATGAATACAAACTTATGAATTTTGATATACCGGAAGCAGACAACATATTGTTTAAGTTCATTAACAGACCACCAGAGCAAGCATAGTAACATACATACTTTGCTGAAATTGGCTCCTCGGTCGTCGTTTTGGTTGATAATGTGAGGAATGTACCTCACGAAACATGTACCAAAATTACTTTTATAAGTGTATTTGTGAAACTTAAAGAGAGTTTTATTGTGACGACATGATTTTTAGTGTTTTACTTTAAATCAAAATAAGATCACCAGATGTGTTGATGGCAGTTTAATAAATATTGATGCCCCTAGAGAACATGAGATAGCCCATGTGGGCAGTTATAGTAAACATAACATTCAATAAACTGTATGGTTGTATGTGGATCTTCATGATGCAAGAGTCTAATCACCTGACTTGTGAAATACTTTTACAAATGCCCGATTATCTTTATGAAACCAGCATTCTTCACCTTGTGATTTGTAACTTGTAAACTGTAAACTTAGAAGTTGTGACTTGTAATCTTTATGAAACAGACTCCTGAATTTATTTTGCTATATGGATGGTACTGTCCCATCTCTTTTTCTGAATGATGTGTGATTCAAGAAAACTTATACATATAAATATTATATGCTACTGTTTACAGATATTGCAATGTCCTCTTATGTATTTTATAGTTCTCATTCTACTGAATCACTGTACATAGTCTATTTTGCAAATTTAACCATTGCTTTTTACATTTTGCTTTCTTCATTATTTGAGTAGTTGGAATTATTGTTTTTTTTCCCCTCCCTCCCTCCCATCCTCTATGGCATGCTGACTCCATATTTCAATGGAATAGCAAGAGGGAACTGCCCATCTGGAACTGACAGGTAATTCTATTCCAAATAATCAAATATTTGTGTCTCAATTTTTCAAAAGACTGTTTTACATCCTGTACTGACACAAAAGCAAGACCTAGCAGCATGTGAGTTATATCTTTAGTTCCCTATCAATGTAGACTTCTTGAAACCCTCAGCTTGAATCATTCTGAATGCCAATTGCCTGAGATGAAAGAAAGAACGTTTGATATGGGTGTTTGGAAAAACTTCAAAACCACCGTTAATTATTTCTTTCCCAAAATCAGTCATTATCTCCTGTGGATAAATAATTTCTCTGTTTAAAAATTGTGCACTATTTATTATTTCTCAAAGGACTGTGCTGTAAAGATTCTGTTTCTGCATTCCAGGTAATAGTTAAAATAAGGAGTATGGATATATAAAGTTAGTCATCTTCAGGATTCTAACCTTCTCTCCAATTATTGCTATAAATAAATCTTTGCATGAAAATGTTTGGTGAAGTTTTAAATGTCTCATCGGAAAACCAAATATTACTTCTTATTAACAACTTGTACCAAATATCAATATCTTGATCTTCATCATCTTCTTGATAGGAATCGTAAATGAAAAACCTATCACCATCTAAAGTTCTTTGATATTAAAGCATTTCTGTTAACTCACCTAATAACATTGGATTTGGAGGTTGTCATGAAGATACTCTCATCTAAGTGATTGCTTCAAACTGTCTCTTTATGGCAAAAGTGTCAGGACATCAGATGCAGCATTCCACAGCTCATTTCCAAGAACTTGTGTAGGTGGCATTTGTGGTCTATCTTTAGCAGAATCCTCTTTAAATTTATCATTACCTTTTCTGCTTCACACTCTTCCATATTTGGAGGATGTGAACAGAATTCATTCTCTACTTTTATCACCATAATTTGATAACAATTCTGAATTTTTATCACTGGGCACATGTTCTTTAGCTTTGTTTCCTCTACCAATATAATTTATTTTCTCCTCTTATTTCTGACTCTGAATTAATGTTTCTATAATTTACCTGAAAGCAATTAAAATAACATAAACATTACAGTAGCACTTAGTAATGCATTCACTTCTTAGGAAATACAACTCATTATGAAAAATGTTGTAGGAATTTTGGTTTAATAAAATAAATTTAGGAAATTTGTGTAAGTATTAGGATTAAAAAATTATAAATTAGGAATAATATTTTTGAAAATAATGTATTAAAGAAGAAATGTTTGTTAGAACTAAAGTTTAGGAAAAATAACCAGAAGCTACTTCCACATTTTCTTGTTTTCCTGCATTGCCAATATGACAGTCCAGGTACATTGGGAGTGAGCAAGCTTCTTAATAAAGAAAGTGCTAATTCTGTTTAAGTGTTTTGGATGAAAATTTTGAAAAGCTTGTAACCAGTGGCTAAATAAGTCAAACTGTAGTGATTAGGATGACTATTTTCAGTGGGCATGTCTTGTCTGAAGAACAGTATACATCAGAATTTGAAGGTGACTTAGAATATTTACTGGGCTTAAGTTCTTATGTGCACAATAATTCAGAAAATGGCCTGCCATGAAGTAATTATTTTATGGGAAAAATTGTAAAAATGGGCCAAAACACCTCCAAAGCCAGCAGTTAGAATCCCACATTAATATAATAATGTGATTTTCATCCACTAACAATAAGCTCCCAAGAATTCCTTGTCATTATGGAATATCATCTATGATTATGTACTTCTAAATGATATTTTAAATTGGACAAATGCTAAAGTAGGGAGTATTAAAAATATTTTGACAGGGCAATGCTGAACTTAAATCTGAATAAGGATTTTTTAAAAATATATTTAGCTGTTATCAAATCACAGAAATCTAAACTTTCTCAGTGGAAATAATGGCTCAGGCCAGGAAATCTTGAGATATGCCATATCTAGAGACTTTTTCTAATGTTGCTGAATTTTTTATAATTCAATTGCTTTTTGACTAGACAAGAAAGGCTTGGAGATAACAAAATGGCTGGAATATCTTTTGTTTTGGGGAAAAGGTAGAAGATTCTCAGAAATATTACAATATTGGTACATATGCAACTGTGGATAAGTAATTAGTTGCATTTAGTGGTAAAAGCAGATTATTATTATTATTATTATTATTATTATTATTATTATTATTATTATTATTATTATTATTACTATTATTATTACTACTATTATTATTATTATTATTATTATTATATATTTTTAATAGTGGTTAATGCCTGTTTTAACTACTGAGGTATCACAGACTGTGACACTGATGATACATGAAATGAAATATGATAAATTTGTGAAGGATTTTTTTTTTAAAAAAGGAAGCATTCCAGGCTGAAGTTCAGGTGCCTCCCCAGCATTTGCCATTTATGAGCACTGAGGAAAAACTGGAAACAACCTCAATCAGGGAGGACGGTCCTGGTGTGGGAATCGAACCCCATACCTCCACTCATGAGTTTGCACCTTAACGACCTTGGCCACCCATGATAGTAGGTGTGTTATCTGCATCCCCAAAAAGCCTAACAAATTTGGCTTAAAAAGGTCATTGTGTGATGCAAAACCACCTACTTTTATATTGTATATCTGTATACTGGAAAAAATGCTGATAGCAAAACCTTAGATGATGAAAAGAAGCACTTACTACCCACCCAATCTGCCTTGTACCTGTGTCAACCCATTAAAAGCAGTAATTGTAACATTACAGCTGATAAATGGGTTAATTGGTTAAGTATTCAGGTTGCAGAAGAGCTCCAAAAGAGAGGATTAACATTTGTTGAAACTCTAATAAGCAGGAGGGAGATTCCAGTGGTATTCTTGCTAATGGTTTATCTTTGTACACTTCATGAAGAATACCATACTGCTATTATATATAGCTAAGAAAATCAAAGCTGCCATCCTGGTTATTGCACACCTATCACAGTCCAGCTGAAGATCTAGCTACACTAGAGGAGGAGTTGACAAGTTCTTTGTACTCACCTGTAGTGGAAAGTCTTGACATTGATTAATATGTTTATTTTATCATCTATTAGACAAAGTACTGTGAATACCTACATATTACAGCAGAGTGCATCAGATGAACTTCCATTTTATGAATTACCAAGAAACTTTATGAAAAATCTGGTCTGCTCTCTTATTCTAAAACACATGCAAAAATGAGCTGAAAATTCAAGACTACCTTAAGAGTTGAGACTCAATATGTTGCATTCTTGGCCCTGATACTCCATGCAGCTGAGGTAGCAGCAGCAGCAGCTCCTAGTAGCAGAAAAAACATGCTGTATTTGCCCTGCAAGCAAGGAAGACTGTGCTCATGCATGTCTTGTCTGCTATCAGATTTGCAAGTATTTTTGTTGTTGGTACAGAATTATGTTTTTCTGATTTGGTGGTTTATTGTGAAGAAATAAAAGAGCTAATTTTGCCTTAATTTTTCTTGTAGCCCAAAAATTGTTTTAAGAGTTTGTTGCAGTATTTTTGTAGAATGGATTTGAAGGCTTATTGACAGTTATTAATAAATGCTAATTAATTTAACTATAGTTCTTATTTACTTTTTAAACTTCCTATTTCATGTCCTAAATCAGGGTTTGTGAAAATATTGTCAACTTAATTTGTTAGGTGTTTGTAGGACCAAATCACGTTAATGTCACATATCTTACCACTTTAATTCAAGGTTAAGCATTATACAAAAAATAAATTAAATTATACAAATCATAATTCAATGACTTATTAATAGAAATTGTTAGAATGTTTGTTACATCCTAATAAAACCTTAAGGCAGATTCTGAGCTTAATTTATTTTTGTTAGAAAGTGATATGGATTTTCATCTAAATGTTCACTCGTGTGCTATCAAGGGAAAATTCTCTACTGGAATTTAGGGGCTTAGAGTCATAACGATGTAGCTGCAAAATCCATCTTTTAAGATGAATGCAAAAGTTTTGAAACAACAGAAATACTGTCATTATCAGCCCAGTTAGTGTGGCTGATGTATGTGATACCTCATTGTTATACTTGCTCAACACTATTTTCATGTTTAAGTCAAGTATTGCATAAGAAAAAATGTGTACTCTTGTAGATACATTTTTATGACTTTACACAACTTATATTTACATGTTACGTCTGATTTAATATTGATAACCACAGAAGTAATGCACTCGAGTGCATATTATTTTATTGCTTAATTACATATACTTATTACCAAACAGTTTTATAAGTATTTTTGTAATATCGATTAGCAAGATGTTCATAATATGCCAGTATGTTTAAACATCACAGTAGGTAAATATGATGGCAAGAAAAATAAACTTCAACTGCAATGACTTGCATAGAAATCCAATAGTAAAAATTTACTCTCTTCATATCATATCACATCACTTCAATGTAGCCAGTTGTCTTCATTAACTAGTGCTTATTCTCTAGCTGTAATGTCTTCCCTAAATGGCTTGTGAAATTGATGATATTCAGAAATAACAGATCCAGGTGATTCTTAAATTTTAATAATAATAATAATAATAATAATAATAATAATAATAATAATAAATGTATTGCTGTCAATACACTCGTGTACCCAAGTTTCAGACATTGTCTAAATCTAAGAACACTAGTTTAAATAATTCATATACAATTGTAAAGTATAGCAAAAGTTTAACTCTTTCTGAATAGGAACTGAAGTAGAATACAAATGCTGAAATGTGAAAGAATCTTACATTCTTGTTTTAGTTCTGTGGGCAATTTGCATTCTTCAGAAGTGTTTGTATGTACAAGTGTTTTGATTCTTCTTTCCTGAATTTAAATAAGGTAATCTTGAGCCATTTCCGTTCTTTATCATGTTATGTCTCCATTCTGGAAAATTGAACACATATCTGTACTGAATTTCAGTTACATGATATTCACAGCATTGAGGGGTCAAATATGTTAAACAACTTCATTCTTTTCTCTGTTAATACATGAACCTTCTGACTCAAAGAATAAATTATTGCTTAAGGGAATGCAAAGGTGCTCAACATAGCAGACATTCTTGTTTTGCCCACCACATGTGACAGAAAAAACATTCCAGTCCTTAGCATCTGATCCCCCCTCCCCTAGAAATTCAAAAGAAATAAGACAGGTCCATGTTTAACAGCTTTTTCACTCCACTCCACACATAGCTTGTGGCTTCTCTGTGAATCTTCTAGAATAAATTAATCTTTAGCATTTGCCTTGGTGCTATAATAGACAGCTTTCAGACCAAATTGAGCTAAATGAGTTTTTCTAGATGCAGCTTTAATGCTAATTTTTTAGTCCTGGCTAAACATTTCCATTTAATGTGAGCATTCTGATCTTGATGGTGAACTTTCTCTGTGACATTCATTACAGGCAATCGGTAGGGTATATCACACAAATAATTTTTAGGCACATGGAAGAACAAGAGTTAATACTTTTTATATTTGTGTGCGTGCAAGCGAGAGAGAGAGAATAAAGAAGCTGAAAAAGAATGAAACACTTAAATATTCACAGATTATTGCTTACTATATTTTGAAGAACACTAGCTGTTTGAAATATAGTAATTGATAATCTGTGAATATTTATGTGTTTGGTTACTTTATTTTTCATACACACACACAAATTTATTTACTTAATTATTTAAAAAAAAATATTCTTTTTCAGGAGTGATGCCATTATTTTCACATTTTTTTAACATACAGTTGATATATTTTCTGATTTATCTCATGAGACATATAGTCTCTCTCTCTCTAAATCTTTTATGAAGGTAATTTTGTAAAACTTATGAAATGTAATTCTTTTATTTGCACTATCTGGGCTTAACCTGTTGGTTCATGCCATCCTCATTGACCCTCTCAAAAGTATGTTATGCACATTCCTTTTACACTTGACTTAAGAATGATTCAGACAAATCAAATGTTACAAGAACAAAATCCTGCCATATTTACACTTTTCCACCATCTTTGGTTAAAAAGTATTCATTTGTTTATTTTTTGCTAGATGTCACTGTAGAAGTCCTTTTACTTTGTCTCTCTTCATTTTCCAAAAGTGATTACATGTGTAACTGCTGTTTAACTTTATCTTGTAAATTCCAAAGTTATTCATGAATTGCTAGTCTATAAGTGCAATATATTTTAAACTACATTCTCTTACACATTTTGACCTATGATTTAGTATAACAGACTGTCCCACAATAGATTTGCCTTCAGCGCAAGAATATGGTTTCCCTGTTTGTAGTTTTATAATTCAGTAATTTTTCATCTATTTCTCAGGTTGTGCCAATACAATGTCTCCAGTTTAACCCTAACTTCAAATTTTTATTTACTAATGGTTGTACATTATTATTGCCTGATTTTGTATGATTTTAATCTGAAATATGCAATGAATATTATTAAATATGGTTCCCTTCTAAAATTACATTGCCAATGTCAATAGCAATGTTTATCATCATTTCTCCCTCAGTGCTAGACTTAGATATAATAATTAGATTTTTGTATTTTGGTTACTTGATGATTTGAAAAGATATGTTAACCTATATTTACTGAGGGAATACAATATTCAGATGTAAAATAAATAAATATATTGTATTAAAAAATAAGCCATTCATAATTATTTGAATTCATCAAAGCTGAAAAGTATAATGTCAGTATTTGTAACTTTTCATAAAAGGAAAAACTTGTATATACAAATTAACTTACTGTTCATAATAAGAAGAATCTTTCTTCCTGTAAAAAGCATGTTGACTGCCTGACACCAATTCCTTAAATGATGATATTGAAGAACTGAAAATATAATTTCTTTTCCAGTTCAACTATGGAATGTGCTAGAGATAAACATCATTGTTAAAATCCTTTATTTTAAGTGTTGTGCCAATAATGAGTGAATATAAGAAATCAGATGCTCCACATTTTGGTTTCATAATTAAAAATACATAGCCCACATTTAGAAACAAACAGTGGATCTCTACATAAGTTGTTATAACATTCAACACCATAGTGTAATATACACAGCTCAAATAATGCACAAGATATGTTGTTGTGATAGATGATAAAGTGCATTTGTAGATATGCAAGACCACTATATATGGTTAAAGAGACACATTGCATAGTTTTGGCATTAAATAGATTGATTCCCCATATCAATAACGATGTTGGTATGCCAAAATGGCCAATTTTGTAGATATGTTATGACTCTAACTCCCAAATTCTAAATGACAAATCATCTGGTTTTCTCTAAGAAAATCCTGGTGGTGTTGATCTTCCACCTGAGACAGCTTGCCTATTAAACATTCTGTTGTGAGTTACTTATATGCAAAAATTCAAAATTCAGTACTCTACATAACTCAGAAATATCTACATACGTTTCCAGAGTTGTTGTGTCCATCAGCATCATCTTTGACCAAAAACAACTGCTCTATCCTCCAAAACTTGCTTTCATACTGAAGACCTTATAGGTGTTGTATGTCTCTAATGTTTGGTTGCTTCAGCTTCTCATTGTCTTGTTCCTAGTCATTCACAATGATACTAGGTATTATCAGCCAGAATTTCTGTAAAGCTAATCCAAGGGCTTACCTGTATAAGACCATCTTGGGTAGAAAGAGATGTTTCATTTATAAACTTTCATGAATATCCTTAAAGAGTAATTCATGGATATTTCTTCCTTTCACATTTGCTTTCTGAAAGTTTTGCCAAACTCAAAGCTTTTCGTAAGCATGCTGCATTGCATGTCACACTTCAAGAGTGTCCTAAAAGGAGAACTTAGTGGCCTGTTTTACAGATAGTATTCTCTGTTATTTTTTGAGGAATGCCTATTTTAAATTATACATGAATATGTTAGTGTGTTAAACAGTTAAAATTTATTGATTCTTTTAGTTCAGATATAATGTAGTGCACAAAATTTATCTATGCCTTTTAGTTGGTCTTTAATCACTGTTTATGCTATGATTTTTATTTTAACTTTCATTTTCTTAAAGTATCATAATTTGTTATTGTTTTATTCATAATAATAAAAGTGTTTACTTGTGTCTTTAAGGTAGGCATGCCATTAAGACCCTGGAATGCCTAAAAAATGATTTATTCTTGATGAAAATTATTTGTATGGAGCATGTGACTCATTTCAGGAGCTTATAATCAAGTGATTTAATCAATTTTTGCAGATAGTTGAGCTTGTGATGTGGCTGCAGGTTAGGCCTTCATGGGCATTATGACAACCTTACCGCCATGGGTGGCCGAGGTCGTTAAGAAGCGGACTCATGAGCAGGAGGTCTGGGGTTCGAATCCCGGCAGGACCTTCCTCCCTGACTGAGATTTTTCCAGGTTTTCCTCAGTCTTCATAACTGGCAAATGCCGGGGAGGTACCCTAAATTTAGGCCTGGAATGTTTCCTTCCTTAAAAAAATCCTTTACCAATATATCATTTCATGTCATGTATCACCAGTGATCAACCGCCTGTGGTGCCTCAGTTGTAAAAATGGGCGTTAAACACCATTAAAAAATGACAACTGTAATTATTCGGCATCACCCGCACCAATCTTAATAAGAAATAAAGGAAAGTAATATATATACGAGGGGCATCCAGAAAGTAAGTCCCAATCGCGCCTGGAGATGGAACCACTTGTCGGATAGGAATGCGCATGCGCAGGAGTAGAGAGGAAGTATGTGGGAATAATGCAGTAAAGTTTCAGCCTTGTGACGGCCGTGGTTACCGCGCTGTGCTAGGAGAAAATGGCTGCTCTGATATTGTCTCCCGCCAACTGCCAGGTTCATGCAGTCATCCGAGGTTTGCACGCTCAAAAGCAAAGTCCGGCAGAGATCCATCGCCAATTGTGTCAAGTGTACGGACACGACATTATGTGCGACAGTATGGTAAGACGATGGTGCAGGCAATTCACTGAAGGACGAACCAATATTCACGACGACGACGACGACAACGACGACGACTGTAGTGGCCGACCGTCCCTGGTGACGGCAGAAGTGTTGGAAAGTGCGCGGCAAGCAATTGAGCAGAACCGGCGCTTCACAATTTCAGATCTCTCTTGTCAAGGCTTCCGGGAGACAATTTCGGGCACAAGGGAGCGAGACATCTGGGGAATTGACAACAGAGTTCTGAAATTGTGAAGCGCCGGTTCTGCTCAATTGCTTGCCGCACACTTTCCAACACTTCTGCCGTCACCAAGGACGGTCGGCCACTACGGTCGTCGTCGTCGTCGTGAATATTGGTTCGTCCTTCAGTGAATTGCCTGCACCATCGTCTTACCATACTGTCGCGCATAATGTCGTGTCCGTACACTTGACATAATTGGCGATGGATCTCTGCTGGACTTTGCTTTTGAGCGTGCAAACATCGGGTGACTGCATGAACCTCGCAGTTGGCGGGAGACAATATCCTCCTAGCACAGCGCGGTAACCACCGCCGTCACAAGGTTGAAACTTTACTGCATTATTCCCACATACTTCCTCTCTACTCCTGCGCATGCGCATTCCTATCCAACAAGTGGTGCCATGTCCAGGCGCGATTGGGACTTACTTTCTGGATGGCCCTCGTAAATTAAGATTTATAGGTGTATTGTCATAAACTCATTGGAAAACATGTGTAGCCCAAAGAGTATGGCTGAATCAGAGGAATATGCTCTCATTATGAAATGCAAAGTATAATGCCAACATTGGAGTTAATACAGCTTCATTGTATATTTTCAACCCTCATCATACCATGTGCTAGATGGTGGTTGGCAAAATGATACTGGAAACAATCCAGATACTGATTTGCATACTCTGAATTACATATCCGTTGCTGCAATCAAACCCTAGCTGCCTACGTGAAAGGCAAGTATTTGGATTACAGCAGTAGTAAAATACAGAGCAACCCAGTGAACCATGAACCAACTTGTGTTTGCCTATAGGTGAGAGCAGGATTCATTGCCATCTTTGGGTATCACAGAGTGGCACTGACAGAACCTTACAACAATTTTCTAAACTATTTTAATTTACCAACTTTATGAACGGAGATGCTCAAACTGGCTACTGTCATTGTCCATATATTTTTGGCAGTTCATTAAAAACTATCCATCACTTACTATAGTTCTCATTGAGTAATGCCTGGCAGACATTTTATTTTAGTTCTTCCAGGATATGTAGGTTTGTCTTTTGTACAGTACTTTTTAATTTATTCCAGAGATAAAAGCTGCAGAGAGTTAGGTTGGGGATTGAGGAGTTCATAAGTACTTACTAATAATTCTTATTCTGATACACACTTTTAATTTCTATCATTATTTGCTGTATGAGTTGTAGCAAAGACTTGTTAAAAAAAAAAAAAAAAAGGCAGAATCTCATTCTCTGTTTGTTCAATGCTATAAAAAGGGGGGAGATGTATTCATGTAAGCTGGTTATTTTATAAGGTTTTAACTTTAACAATTCAATAGTTTTTGCACAGAGCTATAAGAAATGTCTGCTTGTTGTGAAAGATGTCTTGAATGATTTTTGGGGGGAATTTTCCAAATGATGATCAGTGTTATCTAATGTTTCTTTAGTGAGAACCCTACAATGTCTGTTAGGTTTCTTAGATTGAGCACTACCTTTAGCCTGAAATTTACTATAAAAATTGCAAATTGTTGTACAGCATGAAATTTTTACACAGAAAATCTTTGTTCAAATCATCTTGGAGTTTGATGAGTTGAGTTAACACACATGAATCATAAATACTTCTTGTGCAGTAGAAAGCATACTATACTGAGCCATAATTCGTTTTGCAATTAAATACAGAAACAAAACACACTACTCATAATAACTGAAATGAACTGGACCACAATTGATGGAACTTATAGTTCACAGGTTCACAGTGCAGAAGACAAAATGTTCTGCTGTATGTGCAGTACCCTTTTACATCACTCTCCACTGCAAATAAAAGATAGACTCTTAAACTAATAAATTAGTTAAACATTGCAAAACTATTTCTAGAGATTTCCTCAGCTCTCATTCCCACTAAAGGCCTTCAATGCAAAGGTTAAAGATGGGTTGAAATGGGCACAAAAGTTTTAATTTTTTTTTCTTTCTCCCAGGTCACTTATTAGAATGTTGGATAATTAAGAGCAGAAAGTCCTAAGAGAAACTAGCATATCTGATGTTTCATACCTAAGGCCTAGTGGTGGTTGGCATGGAGCATTAAAAGTTACAAAATAGAAAAGAATTTTGCTTAATAGTAGTGCTTCAACCATTTTGATGATGTTTCCGCATAGTCATTATATGAATGTTAACACAGCAGTTTTTGGTAGTTTGCTGATGTCCTGTAACCAGTGCATATGTAATTATTTTGATAGACTTTGAAATAAGAGAATATCTTGTTGTAAACTTACCTTTCTTGAAAGGAATTTTCAGTACATATGTATTATTTTAGCTTCTGTGCCTTTTTAACATTAATGTATATGAAACAAAAGACACAAATAATATAAAAATAATGTAATTCCATTAAGAGATATAACTATATTATTGAATATGAATTTCTTCACTATAACTATAACTTTTTCATATTCTAAAGTTCTACTGAAAGTCATTAATATCCCTTATATTAAACAATATTGCATTTATGCATTACTAGTAAATGTAGGATACTGGTGAGAGAACAATCTCAACAAGATCAACTTGCATCAAGAATCTATGTTGTGCCATCTGGTCATTCAAGATATGTGAGCTAATCTTAATCTTTGTTGAAAGTTTCGTGTAATATCTAATGACATTGCTGTTCATTTTTACCTTAATTTTTTTGTAAATAAAAATGAATTTTCTGTAACATTAAATTTTTTAATTTTATATTCTGAAATGCATTTATTTATTTGTTTACTTCAAATTTTAACATAATTTTAATGTAAAAAAATTAGGATTAATTTCTAGATATCTGATAGTTGTCAGAATTTATTTAATGAAGTAATGTGCTTTAATTTCAGCCTGATCTTGTAATATTGTTTGTAATAACAGATTAACACATTTTTGTAATAAATTGAGAAGGGAAAGGGCAAGAGTTGATTATGTGGTATGGATTGTGTTTTGTTAAAATCCATACTATCAAGAATATTATTACCAATAAAAATGAACTGAACTCAGAGTTATTAACTTGGAAAAAAATAACTGTAGTTTTGGAGTGTGTACAGATAAAAAGATGAGTAAAATGTTACACTGAAATAAATAAAGTTCACTTTCTTTTTGTTAACCAGATATGGCAACATTGCTGCTATTGCACTATCCTATGACTTGTGAATGTTTGGCTACTGTATGTCAGAAGCACAGTATATTTTGCTGTGAGTGGCTTGTTATAACCTCTCTATGTAATGTCACGTAATAGTGTTTTGCTTTGTAAGCTTTTTACTGCTACATGAAAGATTTAATAGCAGATGTGTGATTATTCCTATCCTGTATTGTCTGGAAAGCTGATAAACATTTATTGATCCAGATATTAAAACATGAATGAAATGCAATCTCCTTGTGCTTTAAATTGGAGCTACATTGAATACAGCAGATTTCATGGAATTTAATGCAGTTATACTACGTAATTATGCATTATGAGATATGAGTAATTCCATAAACATTATACTTCATCTCAGTTACTTATTTCCAACGGTGCCCTGATTTCAGCTTCCAGAATTACAGTCCTGGACAACTTGAATGCTGCATAAATGCTGTCAAATTAGGTAAATCTAATTCAGGAAGGCTTATGTACCTGTAATGACATCTAACAATGCTTAGTGAGAAAAGTTTCTGTTCAACACAATTTTCAATTGTCAGAATACATTTCTTCTTTATAACATGTTGTCAAGGCCTACATTAAAAAGTTCTGAAAGTCTGAGCTTTCAATTAACTGAAATAGGGACTCATTTTAATGAGCAAATTGAAGATGCATCTATTTATGGTGCTGAATTGTCCCAAGGTGTTATATATTAGTTAAGTTAAAATGTTTACTATATCAACAAATATATTACAAATGTCTTAAAACATTTAAAACTGAGTCTCATTATTAACATTGTCAAATTTAGCTTGGAGTAGTTTCCATTTGTACAAAACATAGTGCAATATAATCTCTCTTTATTATTTGGCCAGCATATTTAGTAAAACTTTCATTGTTCATCTTTGTGGCTAGATGGCACTTACAGCTCTTCATGGTTATTAGTTGTCTGATAGCCAAAAACCGAAAATCATCAAGTACAGTGAGCTTATTTAAGCTATGGGCCACCTAAGCACAGCTGCTTACTGAGGAATTGCAACTGCCACAACCAGAAAAGGGGAGGTGAGTGGCTGTGCATAAAGCTAGTATTTTTATTTAAGTATTTATTAGAGCATAAAATGATGCCATAATTAAAACTGATGATGATAAGCACTAACCTGTGTTGAAAATAAGGCCCATCAGTAGCAATACATTGCTACATCTGCGTTGAAAATTAACTGTTTTCCATAAGAACAATGCGGCAGTGTGGAACACATTTCTTGCCATTGATAGATCTTTCCTCTTGTAACTTTTTAACAAGGTGATTAGTTTCTGTATCTGGAAAATAATTACCAGGATATTTTTTGCGAATTACCTTACCACTTCAGTGCAAGAATCTATTTTCACATGTGTCGTGCATAAAAACATGTTGAAGACTTATATAGTGGCATAACAAACAAAGAACAATTAGCACACAATGAAAGTACTAAATAATACCAGAACACACAACCACTCGCTAACAAAGCATTCCTCAAACTAAGTACAAGAGGCTAACTGCATATGCATTATTTGGCCTTTATAACTGACTTCTCCCAGTAGGTCATTGCATTCTGCCTGCATCACAGATAACCTTACTGTATAAAAAGTGCTTGTGTGAGGATGATGGCATTAATAAGAAATGTACCACTTGTTGGTAAAGTTATACTTTGCAGCATTATGTGGTCAATGCCTAAACTGCCTATATGTTTTAGAGGTGCATTGGATTTACTGAATTCTGTAGGAGATGCATAGGTTGTTGGTAATGACTTTGATCATTCTGTATCTGATTTAAATTATGCAACCTTGCCTGCATATAATTAATTGAGTACAAATTAAGACGTAATAATTTTAGATATAATAAAATTTTCTTGTGGATAAATGGCTTTCATTGTTTCTCCTCCCCCCTCCTTTTTAATGCATGTTCATGGGCAAGAGAAACACTTCAGCCTTCATTATTTAATTTTGGCCAAATATTGAATTCTCACATTAATCAGAATTAAATTTTGCCATCTTTATGCACATGGTCAGTTTCTCAACATAATATACTTTAAATAATGAATAATGGTGATGAAAAAGACATTTTGCACTTGGATGACAACTTCTCATTATGGTCAAAATGGATAGCATTACAGCTTTAAAAATAATGCTGATTAGTTTGGCAATCCATAATCAAGGACTATTTTAACAAAACTCCACAAGTGCCCCTTTCTAAATTTTACAGAAGATGCTTTTATCATTTTATTCAAAATCCTTAATTTTAAAAAATTAAAAAAATTCTAATTTTTTACAGATCTATTGATCAGTGCATGATTCATGAGCATTATTAACTTCCTTTATTGGAAAAAAATAATGAAAAATTAAATTTTTTATGAAACCAATATCTGCAATTACATAAAAGTTTCATATATTTGTATAGAACAATATTTTACATAAATAATTGTTTTACAAATTTGCAAAGTTAATGAATTGTTAAATATATGATAAAATATTAACAATGAATTGTAAAGTTAGTCTAATCAAATTTTTATCAAATTAAACACACGAGCATAAATTTAATTATACCATAAAAAGTATATTAGGTAAAAAAGTTTGTATACAACTCGCATTTGAGGATGTTAATGGGTGCATTACAACAATACTAAGCATTTAATGCAAAAACATAATGATTAATACATTTCCAGATTATGAAAATTTAAAAAGTAAATAATATACTGATATACTTGTAGTAGTAATGCAAGTGTTTTTCATAATAAAAAATTCTTTCTTTAGTATTACTGACATTTCCTTGTAAAACTTATAAATAATATTCTTTACTTTCACTAATTTACTTTACTTTAATTTATTGTCAAAACAAGACTACTACTACACATTATTAGCTTTGTTTTTGCTTAAATGATTTACTGATGAAAGTTGAGGTGCTTTAAACATCGCTGAAGCACTTTTCTTTGTAGGTATCATCACTAAAACTTTATCTGTAAAGCAAAGCAGATATTTCGAACAAAACATTGTGCATTGATTTTAAGTCTTCTTATATATTGAAGTACTTTTGCCTGTGATATTTTAAATGACAATGTGGTTTTTACTGCAATTTTGTAGATTGACTTCAGGTAGTGAGTGTAGGAATCTTTACCCCAAATTTTAAACTGCACAAATTTCAGTAAGCACAAAAACATTATCTGGAGGCAGGTAGCTATGAATAGGTTCTTTCAAAACCTTTGAACATTTTATGTAACTCATGAGTACAACCAACATTAAGGAGTGTTATTCAAGAAGCCATAAAAATCAGAATAGCCTGGGGGTAAATTTTTTGCAATTTCATTGTCGATAACCCTAAATTAGTCTCAAGTCCTGTATAATTCACTATTATTATTTCTGCTTTCAATTTAATGTTTTAAGATAGTATAATTAAACAGCCGGACTTGTCTTGAGTAAAATATTTCTCCAATGAAAGTTTTGCAAAGGTTAATTTTGCTTATAGTGGCAGAAAAATGACAAGTTTTAATCTTATTTTCATTTGAAATGCTGAAAAATCTTTTGTACATATTTTATGCAACCTGTAATCTATTCTTATCTTATTTTTCAATAATTAGCATCTGCCTCCAACATTGAAATGACAGCAGTATTTTTGTTCACAGTAATTAGGTTACATGGCTGTGAGTGCTCTCTCAATATTATTAATATATATATGCTTGAAAATGGATTGGAAGGGGATAACAGTAATAAATATTTAAGGGGCTGTATCTGTTAAATTAGCTAAAATCCATAGTTTTTATCCAAATGATTTTGAAGTTTTGGGATCATTGTAGTCATTCAAGTTTTAGTGTATGTACCTAAGTTCTCCTGTTTATAATAGTTTTTGGAAAAAAAAATTGCAATTTTTTCTTGAAACAGAAATTTCTTTACAATATCTGTTCCTCCATGTAAACTTCTATTGGCATTCTGTATTGTGCCTTAAGTACATCTCTTTAGTAAATCATTATTAACTGATCTTTAGTAAACAGGCATTATTGCACACACAACACAAAATAAAAGAAAAGTATTCCTGTTCCCTTCATGTTTCGGAGGTTTCTTACCATTGGCAATGACTGGATTGTAAAAACACCAGGACAACTCACCACCATGATATTTGAGTGCTGTGATTTTTCATCAGTTGACATACAGTGATAGTGTTGCAAATATTGCAGATTTCATCTGATCTACCTTTGGAAAGTTATTTTTGTTTGCACTTTTATAATAATTCTGAAGTTTTACAATGGTTTTGGCTTTCAAGCTACCGAGTTTTTCCACCAAGAACTTTATCTTTCAATTTTGAGTTTTTCACTGCATGTTTAAACCGCCACGGGTGGCCGAGGTCGTTAAATCGCGAACTCGTGAGCGAGAGGTCTGGGGTTCGAATCCCGCCAGGACGTCCTCCCTGACAGGTTTTTTTCCAGGTTTTCCTCAGTCCTCATAAACTTAGGCCTGGAACGTTTCCTTCCTTAAAAGTAAATCCTTTCCCAATATATCATTTCATTTCATTTCATGTATCACCAGTGCCCATCACCTGTGGTGCCTCTGTAGCAAAAATGGGCATTAAACACTATCCATTCATTCACTGCATGTTTAATACCTGTACCCAATGCTTGCCAATGTGGATCATATTTGTGGATCATATTTAGTAATCTGAATATCTGGACCATACACAATAAGTTTTAAAGGAGCAGGTGTGTCTTTGAATCACTTTCATACACTATAGTGTAGTGCATATGAACAAAAAGTAATGAATCTCTGCCAGATTTCCTTGGCAACACATGGTTATATGGATTCAGAAAGCCCTGTGTAATTTGCCTAACACTTTCCATTTTCCATATGGTTTATAACCCATTCTTTGTATCCATAATTGATTTAACCTAACTCTTTTAGCTTTAAATGAACATGTGCTACAATACTTGGATTTAATTTTAAAATCATCACTAAGCCTGTGAGAACATCAATGACCATTCCAATTCCATAGAGAGAAGTATGTCATCTTTTGTGCTAAGTGTCATCATATGCCATAGAAATATCAATAGTGTCAATGCTCAGAGAGATTAGGATTAACATCTAAATGAGTTTGACTGGCAGCTTTGTGTGCCATACTCAGCACTTCAGTTTGTAACAACTCGCTCTGTTTAATTTTGTCTATGGGTGGGAATTATAAGCAGAGGAGCTAATGCAATTCATATGTATAGTCATACAAAATTTCTGCATACCAGCATTACATTTACGAATTACCAGAATCGGTCAACCATTTTCCTGTTAATGTCAAATAGTGGTGCAGAAAAATCACGAGTAGCTTTCGGACTGGTGTATGCATCAACATATAGTTTATTACAAGCAGAGCATAGCAGAACACAGTAACTTTATTGGCAAAACAGTTTCGATCAGTAATTTTGTTTCTAGACACTTAAATTCACAATTAATACAACCTAAACACTTAAATATTACTTTCCATATCCATTCTGAACAGCAACATAATCTGTACATGACTTTTCCATATTAAGTTCATTTATATCATCAATGGAGAACTTTTCTGGCACTTGGACATGGTTCATGTTCATTTAAAGCTTCTGTGGGCATAACTACAGTTATTTATACTTCAGACTTCTCAGAATATCATCTCTTTGCATTCTTTCTTGAGGCAACAGATTTATTAGTTGTTCTTTTTTTTAATATGCCTACTTATTATTTTATAATTTTCTATTTATTATCATAAATGAACTAGATTCAATTTGCAGGTGCATTTCAAAAGTTTTAGTTTATGAAAGTGAAAGGACAATTTATAAGCCTAAACTTCCTTATTTGTAATAGAAGCTTACAAATAAAATGTTACAAGCAAGAAAGCTAGTATTTAATATTTACTGCCTGATCATTATTATACAGATACCTATTTTTATTCTCCCTTATACATTTCACTATGGGCACAAAGCCACTCTTACAAAAAATTATATTCCCTGCAAAAATAACAAAATGCACCACCACTTGGTAACTTTCTCAATACAAAAAGGACTCGTGGCATTCTCCAGTGTCTATTATAAGTTTTCTAAAAATTCCAGATGTCTCTCTCTGTACCTTGTCACTCCTACTTTCAAACCTATAATCAAGCCACATAGTTTAAATATTAAAATTTCACTTGGTTTTGCAGCAGAAAGAAATTGAAGTCATTTAAAGAGCTCAGCCCACCCACATAAGGGCATTTAAATTGTGACATAACAGCCATTTAAATCATACAGAGGCACAACTGTCAATGGATTATGGGTCGAACAAACATAACTATTTTTGCTCAGATTTCACCTCTGCATCCCCCTTAAACAAATTATTTGAGTTATATGAAATCTCTAGTGTAGAGATTTACTGTAGAGTTCCATGAAAACTTGCTGTAAATAGTGTTAAAGTGTTATAAATGAAAACAATTAATATATGTAAAGTTCATTTTCTTTACGGACGCTCTTTAACATCTCAGGTCATCAGCATTTTTGTAAAGTTGGTACTCATTAGTACGTTAATAAAGCTTGTTTTACTTCTTGTTCACTTGTTAGCAAATAAAAACTTGTGTTTTTCATTACTAATTAAAATCCTGGTCCAATAATACTAAAATACATAAGTAATTACAAGGATTAAAAGATATCAGGTTATGGGCTCAGGAATGGTTTAATAAATAAAGAAGAAAGTACAAATCTGAAAAAGTGTACACATCATTAAAAAAAAAAAACAATAAGCATGTGTTGGGGGTAACCAGGACAGTGAACAATGAAGAAAATGAACTATTATTAAACATCCAAAACTTAAAAATGCTGAAACATATCCACTTTGGGAATTTGAAATGAAAATTATGTTTCTTTCAAAACAACTATATAAAATTGTGATTAGTGGTTTTGTTTTGCTGGAGCATGAGAAAGATGAAAAGATTAGGAAAGCGTGGAAAACAAAAAATGCTGACGTTCAGTACTAGATTATGAGAATCTTCAAGTTAAGCCATACATATTAATATATGAAACATCAAAAGAAATGTATGATGCATTAAAGAATAGCACAACAGAAGCAACAGTTGCAAGCAGATTTCTTCAACTATACGTGGAATAATTCAAAAGATGTGATGGTTAACATAAATAATATACAAAACATGTGTTTAAACTGAGTTGTCTTGATGAAAAGTTCAGGGATGATATGGTAATAACAAGTATCCTGGCTATTTTGCCTGGACAATACAAACATTTTCAAAGTACTTGGGATTCAGCTCATCATTAGACAGAGCCATGGAAAATCTTAAAAGTAAGACTGTCAAAAGAAAACGGCTTTGCACAGAGAACATCAAAGAAGAAATTAAAGCTCCTAGCCAAAAGGGTAAAAATGATGGTAATAGAAAGAATAAAAGCAAAATTAATTCAAACAAGTGTTAAACTGTCAATAATTTTTGGATTTTAAAAGTGAGTGCAAGAACTGGAAGCAATGCAAGTTCTGCAAGAGGACAAATCATTCTGAAGGGAAATGTTTTAAGAACAAAGAAAAGGAAGAGTATCATCCCTGCAGTTTAAGTAAGAAGACCAACTACACCGCAGACAAATGTTACTTCAACAATAAAAAGTCAAGAAGCATAAGTGGTGACAAAAGGAACGTTTCTGTCAGAAATCTATATTAGTGAGAAGAAGACTAGTAAAAGTGTAAAAAAGTTTGTTGTGAATAGTGGATGCAATTCTCATATGATGAACGTATTTTAATTGAAGTTAAGCAACACAAAGATTCAATTGTGATTAAAGTAACAAGGCAATACAATGGTTAGAAACTTTCTTAGAAATGTGGAGACAGACAAAATAGTATTAACTGATACAGCTTATGTTTAAGAGTTAAGCAGAAATCTTTCAGTTAATGCTGTTATTGAAAATAATGAATACATTTAAAAAATGCAGTGAATATGATGAAAGATAATGAAGTAGTGCTACGGGGACACAAAAATGGAAATGGTCTGTATGTTGCAGACCTAAACACACAACAGAGGCCCCAACAGCATTACAAACAAATGTTTATATGATGTGGCACAAGCGATTAGGTCACATAAAGCTTTAACACTTAAAGAAAATACCTAAACATGCATTGGTATATCTGATTCTGTCAGTAAATGCTCTGAAATGGAAATATGTGAAATATGCATAATGATGAAGCATATTAGAAACCCATGTATTGGAGTAAGGTACTGAGCAAAATGACCTTTGGAAATAATACGTAGAGACGTCTGTGGTAAAATACTCATGATGGCAACAGCTATTTTTTGACCTATATTGTTGATTACACTCACTTAGTTAAGGTATACCTAAAAGCAAAAACTGAAGCAGAAGAACACACAAAGGAATGTGTAAATGAAGCAGAGGCTCGTTTCAATTTAAAGGTGTCAAAAATAAGAAGTGAACATGGAGGAGAATATACAAGCAATGATTTAAAGACTTGATGTAAAAATAAAGAAATTTGACTTGATTACACTATTCCTCGTTCTCCACAGCTAAATTGAACTGCAGAGAGAGTGAATAAAACTCTAGCAAACAAGGTGAAAGTCATTTATATGACTCCCATCTTGAAAATATGTCGGGTGAAGCATTATATACATCAACCTACATCCAAAGCGAAAGCCCTACAAGGGAACAAAAGTCACTCCAGCAGGACTATGGTATGCAAGAAATCTAGATCTGTCACAAATGGAAATATTTGGATCAACTGTTTACGCTAAAGTACTGAAACACTTGGAGTTGAATCCAAGAAGTATAAAAGGTGTATGCATTGGTTATGCAGAAAATGGATACAGGATCTGGGATATAAAGCAAGGGGAAATATTTGTGCCTGGAGATGTGTTTCTGGGAGTGCAGAGGAAAGAAAATTGTGAAAAACAAACCGGAAACTACATCATGATTGAGAACCTAAAAGAAGATAAAGAAATCACTGTAAGAGAAAATGATAATGAAAATGCAGAAAGAGAAGAAAACAATGAAATAAAGAAATAGCATAAAATATTGAGTGGAAAGAAAAATGTACATGTAGGACCAAGAAGAGAGAGAAAAATGTCAAACAATTTTAAAGAATTTATTGTGTATAATACCAATGCAGGTAATGATGATGTACTGTTAACGTACAAAGAATGCATGAGAAGTCAAGATAAAAAGAACATATTAAGGCCATTAATGAAGAAAAGCAACCATTAAAGAAGAATAACACATGAAGATTTGTAATGAAGAGCATGCATGCTATAGGAAAAGAAATAATAACAGGAAAATGGATGTTAAGATCAAGGGAGATAGAAGTTATTGGTAGCAAGAGACTGTCAGCAAAAACAAAACAAAAATTGGATTTCAACAATATTTTCAATTCTATAGTTAAAATAAGTACTTTAAGGTTGCTGTTTGCTATTGCTGCACAGAAAAATCTGAAAATGATGGCATTTGAAGTGAAGACTTCATTTCTAAATGGAGAACTAGAAGAAGAAATTTACATGAGGATACCAAACTCCAGGAAAAATATACTTTTTAAAAAAACTGCTCTATGGCCTAAAATAAGCTACAGTAAAGTGATATAAATCTCTTACAGAATTCTTGAAGAAAGAGAGAATTATACAACTGAAATCTGATCATTGTGTTTTCAAAACTCAAAGTACAGAAAAGACTATGTTTCTTGCAATTGATATTGATAATGGAATATTGATTAGAGGAGAACAACAACAAATGAAAATGCTGCTTAAAAGGCTGAAGAAGGATCACAGTAACAGAAATTCCAACTGACTACCTAGGGTTAGAAATCAAAAGAAATTAAGATGGTATACACATAGGTCGAGCAAAATATATTTCAAGTTTTGAACAGATACAGAATGGAAAACTCTAAACTGCTATTGAGAAAAATAACATATCAGAAATAAATAAAAATAACTTTCCATGTCAAAAATTCATTGGGATTTATTCTATTTGACATGTAAGACGAGACCTGACATGACATAGGCAGTGAACTGTGAAAGCAGATTATGAGTGATACAAGTCAGTGCACCAAACTTTCTTGTAGTTAAAAGTATTTGAAATGTGATAATGTCTAGAGCTTATTTCTTCATTCGTTAAAATCTTGAAACAGTGATCCATTAATGCATATGCACATATTTGTCTGAATACATTTAGTTGTTTTATTTAAGGGAGTGTGTTAAAGTGTTATTATAAACAATATGTTTGTAAAGTTGCTACTCATTAGTGTGTTAATAAAGCTCATTCACTTCTTGTTCAGTTGTTAACAATTGGAAACTTGTGTTGTTCATTACTAATTAAAATCATTGGTCCAATAATACTAAAATGCATAAGTAATAACAGGATTAAAAATATAACATATAGGCCCTTATTACATGGGAAAGGTTTAATTTTGTCATATTTACTTTTTATCATTGTGGTAATTTTTTATTGAAATACCAGATTCATTTAAAAATAAGTGTGTGTTTTGTTAAAATGCTCCTCAATATAATTAATTTTTGTGATTGGGAATTTCACTACATACACATGCATAACACATGTAATCAACTAATCAGGGATGTAGTAAGGTGGGTCATGGCCCCTTTCTCTCAAGAGGCCTGTGTCCTTTGGATTGTAAAAGAAAAAAATAAGTAAATGCAACAAAAAAAAAGTGTTAATAAAATATAAAGGTAAGATGGGCGACTACATTAAAACTTTTTCTCCATTTCAAATATTGTAGGTCATAATTTGAATTAAGAAGAAACCTATACAACATGTTAAAAACCATAAACATTAAAATAGAATATAGATAATTATATTTCTTTGTGTGGTTCAGTTGAAACAAACCAACCTTAACTTCTCAACTGTAAAGCATACAAATTTGTGAAAGTATATTGATATATTTAAAATTTTAAGAACTATCGAAATTACACAAATTCGACAATCCTAATTGGAACTAAACACAGTGAAGCTTTTGAAATGTATATAATCAACTACTTGTCATCTAAACACTCTTATGCTTCACACTATTTTTGAAAATGACGGGACCGGTTTTGGAGTGACATCCACTCCATTCTCGACCAACTCGACGACTGACGACTGAGTATATATAAAATCAACTACTTGTCGTATAAACACTCTTATGCTTCACACTATTTATATATATATATTTATTATATATTTATTATATTATATATAACAATATATATATATATATATATATATATATATATATATATTTATATATGTTGGCATCCCTTTAAAATTTGTTTGAATAACAGATGACAAATATCTTTTGTTTCAATCCCACTAATTAATGCCATTGAAATCACCTTACTTCATGTGACAAATGCATGTCAACTCACAATATTTCAATTTCTTATGACAATTTATTGAGCATCTTTTCTTTTCTTTTAAACTGAGAGGGGCCATTATAATGAACAGCTATATAAATACTTAAAATCATTGAAGTAGTTCAGTTCATTTATTCAAATAGGTAAGAGGTATGTTTAATTGTTTACATTTTCATTTTGGCAGGTAGAGATTGAGATGTGGGGAGAAAATATCCATCTAGTGCACTTAAAAGAAAAATAAAAGCAGGCACAAAAAACAAAATAAAAATTTAAAAGTCTCATAGAACATATTTAAGCACTGAACAGATATGTGTGTTAAATCTGCAATTAATGATTGCAATGAATGTCAGCAGTATGTTCAACCAAAACAAAGTATTAAAAATTGTAATATTACTGCAAATGATGAAGTTATGTTAGTTCAGAAGAAGAAAGTTCTGCTCCATTAGTTAAAAAATGCACACTGTAACTAATGTCAGGGTTAGATCCTGAGCAAGAGTCCTGTACATCCTTTCCTGAGTGACAAGAAAAGAGACATTATCACAGAATTATCAGATAAAGCTCAATGTACTTGATTTCCAACAATGCATATATTGTATCGTAACTAAATTATTTTCTTTAACACAGTCCCAAACTCTGAACTATTTTGCATCTTGGAAGTATATTTCATGTATTTTTGGTGTGTCTGGAACACTTTTTTATTTTATAAACTATTTTTAAAGCATTAGTCCAGAACAACAGGAAAATCAGACACTGAAAGAAAAGTTTTCATAGACTGTACACAAAGGTCAAAATATTGCACTTGTACTCTTAACAAGGATTATTCCTTCCGTGGCTTCCAGGCATAACAACTTTTATTTTGTTGTAAACATTGTGTTACTATCCTCTACAAATGTGGTGGCACTAATTTAACTGGCCTAACTAACCTATATTATGCAACAAATTGTTTCCTTGAGGTAGTACACACATCATCTAATAATTCACTCATTTATTTTCCAATGTTGTGACACTCATATCATCCTCCCCCCTTCCACCCTCAGATGGTGAATGAAACCAGTGCGGGATTAACCATTTAGTCCATTTACATTTATTTTTAAACAATAATGAACTAATTCAGGGAGATTATGTAATGAATGGAATACATTTAAAGGATTGTATCTATGCTTGGAGTCAATTGAGTTCTTTAAGGATATATGAAGTGTTGGAGCAGGAGTGACTGTGCAGAGTCAAATCCAAGTTGTACTATGCTCGCAAAACACAAAAGCGAAGGATTTCAGTGCATTATCGATTGATGGCATTATGTTATTATGACTCTGTCCGTTACTCAGAAATGAAGAAATGCGAGTTGCAAATCTCTAGTTCGACTCTGCGTTCCCCTATCCTGTGTTAGAGGAACCGACGAACTTGTCCTTGCAGCCTCAATAACTCGAGTTGATAAATTAATCAGAAGAATGATTCAGTAGCAGTATTTATAATCTGCACCCCTCCTGTAATTTAATATTTATATATTTGCAAACACTATTAATTTCATTGTTTTCAGAGGTGACTTATATAGTTGATCCTGGTGGTGTAGTGGTTACCATAGTTGTCTCCTAAACCCAAAATCGCGGGTTCGATCTCGGCCAGGACCGATGGATTTTTTTCGGGCATAAAAATCCTAAGTATGGCTTCCTTCGGAAGGGCAGTAAAGCTGTGGGTTCCGTGTCATACATTTACAGCACGAGAAAGGGCCTCGAGCATGAAAAAGGAGTCCTGTGAGAAAAATTTGTCTGCCGTGTCACGCCCTGAATTGTATGGGACGTCGATGACCTGAGATGTTAAAAAGAGCGTTCGTAAATATAGCAAATATAATAATAATAATAATAATAATAATAATAATAATAATAATAATAATATGTAACTTAGAAGGCTTTTTAATTATGTAAATAGTTATGATAGCCGCAGTGATTTATAACACACTATTTAATTGTATGAATTGTAAATAGCAGAGATAGATAAAGATTTTTAATCGGGAAATTAATGCTAATATAAAACCTGATATCTTGTTACATAAGAGGAAAAGTGAAACGCGAACACCTGACAGTTAAGAGCTACGTGATGGGTTTTTCTTAGCGTCGGCGATTGTGGTTTTTACGTTGTGTTCGTTAGCCTGCTAAATTTTTGCTTCGTTCCAGAACATTCTATACGAACCGACCAATCAGCAGTGAGTATTTTGAATTTTTTAAGCTGGCGATGCTCCAGAGCTTACCTGAGTAGCCCCCGGAGGTCTGATGTCAACAAGCGGGTACGGAAGTCACGAAGTTATTATATATAAAGAGGCAAAGTCACTCAGTTTCACACCCTTCTCGACAAGCATTCCCGGATATTCTAAAGCAGTGAAAAGCATCCTCAGACATTGTTCATTCGATCGGTGGCGGATATTGATGATTAGGAGCGTAACTTGCACGCGCGCGCGCGCGCGCGCAGTGTCCCAGAAATCAACCACACAAATTACAGGGATGGTGAAAGTATCCCAGATAAGCGTTTTGAAATAGTGAACTTATGGTTTTGTTTCTAAATTTCATGCAATAGCATATAAAATCTGTTAATGGTCAGCTCGCCACTGATTGAACCTGCACAGGAGGGGGAAAACACAAATGCTTCACTTGCTCAAGGTTCTCCTGAATAGCGACGGGGTTAAAGGCATTAAATATTGTGATGGAGGAGAGGTTCGAACCTCCTTAACTGCAGGTTTTCATTTTTACCCCCTTGTTATAGTTACCATATTTGTTTTGTTGTTCAGAACCGCTGCTTTACTCTAACGAATTAAGCAAAATAAATTAACAATGTATTAGTAACTCTAAACTTGCAAGGGTAAGCCATTAGCTAAGAGTTATCACCGTGACCTGTAATGTACATGCACTTACATTTAAAAATTTAGAAGATGTTTCCTCCACTCTAGCCAATGATGGTAGACGTAGTAAATACTTAAAAGGAAAAATAAACGACTTTCTCCAAAGTAAAGGCAAAAATGTACCACAATGAAATATTTCAGAAAAATTAAGTAAACTGCATTCTAGGATTGCACTGCTGCGTGAAAACCAAATAACAGAAAATTAGAGGATTAATAAATAAAGGTATTTTAAGTGCAAAAAGTAAAACAGAGATCACCAGAGAAATTGTTCGGTGTGTCGGCCTGCAACATCCCTGCAGAGTGCACCTGCGAAAAAATTATCTCCGTACTCTGTCAAAAAGGTGTGGAGTGTTATGAACCTCATCACAAGCAGCCAACCCCCGTGCTAGTAACTGCTCATCAGTGTCAACTGATGATGCGTACACGAGGCTCTTAAGATATCCCTATAAAAAATCTGAGGCATTGAGGTCCGGAGAACGCGGTGGCCAATTTACAGAACCACCTCTTCCAATCCACTGCCCAGGAAGCACATCATTGATATAATCTCGTACATCCACGCTGAAAGGGGGAGGAGCTCCATCGTGCTGCAACCACATGTGACGTCGGATGTTCAGAGACATCTTCCAAAAACACAGGCAAAATGAGGAACTGAAGATACACGTGCCCGTTTGACCGTGTAGGGAGTAGGTACGGTCCAATTGTTTGATTGGACACGATGCCCGCCACACGTTAATGGTGAAGCTGTGCTGATAACCAGCCTACACATGCGGCTGCTCATACTCCCATACTGTTCCTATGGCTGAGAGTTGAGAGGCCACCTCTTATGAACATGGCTCGTCGGTGAAGAGAACCGAAGAGAAGTAAGGCTGTTCATTCTGCCGCTGCAAGGCCCACCTGCAGAACTCTAATCTGCAACCGAAGTCAGCTGGCCCCAATGCCTGCATCTTAAGCAGACGATGGGGAAATATTTGTTCTTCATGCAGAACCCGATACACGCTGGACTTGTTCGTTTTCATGGCCCTGGCAATTGTTCGGGTGCTCGTGGAATGTTCCGCCAAAACCTGATAAGAACCTCTTCTTCAAAGGTTGGAGTGCGACGCCTTCGGTTTGTACAGGCATCGGGTCTGTGCACCATTAAATATCCAGTTTCCTGCAAACGCCGATGGACATTTTGAAAGATCGATCGATAAGAGTGATGTTTGTAGGGAAATATATCCCTGTTCAGCTACAGATGAATAGAATATTCGAACCCCAGACCTCCAGCTCACGAGTACGCGCCTTAACGACTTCGGCCACTCGTCCTACAGCTACAGATGCATGTCCTCCCCATAAATGCATATCAGCAAGAAATGAAAATTCGTTAGCTATGTTTCGGAGCAACTGTAAATAGTATGTTGCATTTGATACACAAAGCAGAAAATGACCCATTAACCACTCAAATGACTTCACCTTACGCGACGGCAGTTCCGAACGGTAGAGAAGAAAGCCGACTGGTGACAACTCCAGTAATAGGAATTACTTTAGGCGGATAATTTCCTTGATAAGCGTGTAGACCTGTTAGCTCAGTTGGTTATAGTGTCGTGCTGGTAATGCGAAAGGGTTCGTACCCCTCAAGTGTTACCTTTTTTCCTTACTTGTAATTTTTTTAATAGAATAAATTTTACTTTTTCATAGGTTAGGTTATTTTAGATTTAACACACATACACGCGCGCGCGCGCACGCACACACACACACACACACACACACACACACACACACTCACTCACTCACTCACTCACTCACACTCACACTCTTCCTTAAAAATGGAATTAAATCAATATATTACAGCACAGCACAGCTCAGTGTGAAGTATTTCCAGTGCTGTGAACTTCATCGTCAAAGAACTGATACAAAAATGTTAGAACTGTCTGTGAAACTTCATGGAACACCAGTTTCTAGATGGAATGACGCGCCATACATTAGGCCACTATTATTACACCATCAGATGACCACGATCACGCAAGTCAAGAGAGAGCGAACAAGAGGAAAGGGAGACATGAACATTTTGTATTGGGCGTGTGTACATAATAATTATTTAGTCAGCCATTATTTCCTTGATTTGTATGTGATAAGTGTAAATTAGCAGTATTTATAAAAAATAACAGTTTCGTTCCTACTACCTACGCCTATTAATAATGATAATGGTGGTGATGATGATAATAATTAATAATAATTTAGCGAAGAGTCCCGATACTGTTATTTTATGACTACATCGCTGGTTTTGTTACAGAAACATGGAAATAGCGCCGCTCATATCAATGTTATACTAAAGTAGTTTAAATTAGAAAATCCTTTATGAAAGGGAAGTCTATTAATTAAATGACATAGTTATGCACTCAGGAAACTGTAAACTGGCAGAATCTTTCAGAAAGCTTGATAAATGTAATGCAACACTTTTAATCTCATAAGATATTTAGAGGCCACGGGGAAATGTTATTTCTAGATAAAACTTAAAATTCAATGTTTAATAGATTTGGTAAAATTATCAAAATATAAACACATTGTTACAAGAAAATTTTCGGCGTATAAAAGATAATGAAATATACAACTTCTACTATTTAAGCCCAAAAATGCAAAATTAATTGATTGAATTAGTGTGGAATAAAATAAACTGAACATAATAAATAAAGTTAAATTAACTAAATGCTGTCATACTAGTTGACTATACTAGAGGTACCGCTGCAATTGAGCAAATGACTACCATTTTGAGATCTGTTGACATTCAGACATGTTGTATTCAAAAGTATTTCATTAGTTTTTCCGTAGACGAAACAAATGGTGACTCAGTGACGGATGTCATTTAGAAAGAAATTGTTTCTTGGGTATTAACATCAATTATTGTCATGGTCAGGGCCACGATAATGGAGCAAATATGATTTGTGTAGTTTCAGGAGTGAAAACGTGAATGTGGCATTGAACTCAAGAGCAATATCCTTTCTGAATCTCTTCAAAAAGATGGGTCATTCAAATTTCTATATGAAATACAATGGGAATGCAGACTAACTAGTGTTAATATTACACGATTCTAGTTAGATGATGTCTGTGAAGCAATGATGATTCCGTTAAAGTGAGCGACTGTGAATCAGTTTTAAATGTTACAGTCCTTGACATTCTTCTTTTACTGGTTGTATGGTATTATGTCCTGCCTCACGTAAAAGTAGTAAATCAACTCAGGCAAAGTATTGATTCGCATTTTCCTAACACTCAGAATTTTCTTTGGGAGTTCTGTGCTTGGATTAAACAATACTATGCCTAAGAAGAAGTTCATGGATATAGTAAATATGGCATTGCACTAACATTCAAAGTAACACAAATTGCTAGAAAAAAGGATATACGAGTATTTGATTGCAAGAGTGTTATGAATTCCTTGTAAACTTGAAGGCCGATTTATATATAATTCAAATGTTATGAAAATTATACTTAGATTTAAAAACCAGATCTCAAGAATTCTTTTAATATATTAACAAATTTATCTAAAGAAGTACTTTTGAAATACTGTCCATCTAGTTTTGAAAAATATTTTGACTGATGGCGGAAATTGTGAAGTTGACTGTCATGAAAAATAATTGTAATTTCTTCAAACCTATGTGATATTTAAGTGTTTACACATTGTTAGGTAAATTTAAGTTTTTTTAACATGTCAACAATAAGCTTATTAGCCTTTTATGTTTTTAGTACAATCATTATTGAGAAAGAAAATAAATACGAAAGCATTAAATAATTCTGTCATAATTCTTTGTGGTCTTCGCAACCCGGATGGATTTCCGTAATTTCCAAGAAACCGGCTTCCTAAATTCAAGGTAATATATGCATTAATGGATTGTATTTGCCTACATTAAATACATGAAATTAAGTTGTTGATTATCAAGTGAATGAGCAAACAAGTATTGAGAAAGTTTCTAATTTTATAACTGAAAGGCTCTCGAAAATGTTGCTATATAATATTATATAGCATCATATATATATATATCAAGTTACTAATTTCTGAACACTTGTAGCCCACCCCATCATTCAGGAACACTTCATATAAAGGATGTCGATGACAGCCCTAAACCAATATTTCTACTTTTAGTGGAATTTAAATTACCTGTTTACACTTCAACGATACCTTTGAAGGCCTGGTAGCACACAGATAAAACATATGGAAATTTCACGCCTGCTCTCCTCCTTGAAATGTGAAACCAAAGACAGCATTAAAAGCATTATAATCTCTGACGCCAACTTTCCATTAGCCTATAATATTCTAGTGAACCGTCATCACTTGCCCAATTTGACAGCAGCCAAGTAATGTTAGGAAAATTCGGGAAGTTTAGAGTTAACTTAGCAAACTGAGAGTGAAATATGCTTTCTAATTAATACATTCCAAGGCAGTATAGACTCGCTCATTGCCCTTAACGGTCAATCAAGCATTCTGGATTTGCTTATTAATGAAATTTCTACTCCCCAAACTAGAGAAAAATAAAACGAATAAAAAATAAGAGTGGAATTTTAAATGGAACATGCTCAGATCGATGCGACAGGCCTCCAGAAAACGATTAACTTTATGGAGAGACGCTGTGAAACGCTGCAACTCTGCTCTTTTATGCAACCATTCACCATTAGTCTTAATCATCACCCCAAGCTAAGGCCAAGGATGGTTCCACAACAACAATTATACATTTCAATGTCAAAAGAATGTTATATTTGCTCAGAAGAAATCAAATTGTACAAATGTCCGAACTTCATTAAATTAAACTGTAATGAAAATTTTAATTTAATCAAAGATAACAAACACTGCAACGACTATCTGAGCCCGTCACACACGTGGAAGGCATGCAATTCTAAAATCTCCTGTAAGATATACAAGAGATATTATCACACAGTTGTACATCAAGAGTAAGAGAATCGAACAACACACACAAAGCAAGCAAACAATGTCATGACACAAAACTCAGAGAGTGGCAACTCACCACAATCTTCGTATCACTCACTTAGAAGTCCTCCAAGAACTTGGATACTCTTAGTAGAGTACCAGTTAAAATCAAGGACTCAAATGGAAGGTCTGGTCACTTGAGTGCAATAGTAGATAGTGGATCCGAGAGCAATTTCATCTCTGATCAGGCGGTGCAACAGCTTAAACTCAAGAGGAGTAGGACCACTAACCATATCCCTACATTCCTTTGGTGGCGTGGCATCCGAAGCTAACTTATCAGTTAACATACAAGTACACTTAAAAGTCAATGACTTTCATTTCAACATGGAATGTATAGCACTACCTAAGATAACTGGCAATACTCCTGCATCATGCATTTGTCACAAGGAGTGGAACATTTCGAACGATGTCATCCTTGCCGACCCAGATTTTCATATTCCTCAGAATACGCATTCAAAGGGTCCAGTTCTTCTTGCAACTTATGAGGAAAGGAAAGAAAACTTGTCCATGATATACAACTTTTCAGGACACTCACATTGGGTGGATTCTATGCGGGGAGTATCCACAACGTTTTAATGAAGTCACACTACACATTCACCAGAACTAATGGAATGTGAGAAACACCACCATACAAGATAAAAATAGAAGATACGTTGTAGTAGAACTGCCCACAAGAAATGAACTCAGTGTGGAAAATTCAGGAGAGATGAACGCTTTCATTTGCTGGAGACCAACCCTTCCCTGTGACTATATCGAATTCATGAGAGAATATGCAGCATTTGGACATATGGTTGAATTTCAATCAAACTATACATTACAAGAACCGAAATACTACATACCTCATCACGCTGTTCACAAACACTCAAGCAGTAAAACCAAGATAATAGTTGTTTTTGATGCCTTTGCAAGAACCGACAGTGTAACGACTTAATAATGGTGGGACCAATAGTTCAAGATGATATACGCTAATTGGTCATACATTTCTATATCAGAGTAGCCTTCACAGCCAACGTAGAAAATATATATCGGCAAGTGAGAGTACATTCAAAGTATCAACCTTTCCAAAGTATATTATATTGAGAAAGCCCTCAGGATGAACTGAAAACCTATGCTGTTACAACAGTTACCTATGGCACTGCATCAGCGCCTTATTTGGCCACACGGCCACGGGTGGTCGAGATCGTTAAGGCGCGGACTCGTGAGCGGGAGATCTGGGGTTCGAATCCCACCACGACCGTCCTCCCTGAATGAGGTTTTTTCCAGGTTTTCCTCAGTCCTCATGACTGACAAATGCTGGGAAGGTACCCTAAACTTAGGCGTGGAACGTTTCCATCCTCCGAAAGTCCTTTCCCAAATTATCATTTCATTTCATTTCATTTCATGTGTCACCAGTTTTCACCGCCTGTGGTGTCACAATAGTAAAAACGGGCGTTAAACGCCAAATATATATATTAGGCCACCAGATAATCTTCAAAAATTGGGGACAGAAGCAACCAGATTACCTAGAGCGCCCTCAATCCTGCACCACGAATTTTATGTGGATGGTTGCATTTCGGGAGCACTGGCTCTAGAAGGGGGCCTAAGGCTACGAGTCAAACTCCAAACTCTTCTTCAACTTGGAGGATTTACATTGCGAAAGTGGTATACGAGTAGCAAAAAATTAATGAAGTCAATCCCAGAGAACTTAAGAGAACTAAAGCATTCATTGACTGATTGTCAGAGCAGTGTATTGAAGACTTTGGATTTGACTTGGCGCCTTTCAACAGACCAACCCAGAATCTGTAGTGGTCTGCATTCAAGTGCAAGAGAGCTTAGCTGTTCAAACACATGTTCTTATCTATAATAACATCGATATTTGACCAATTATGATTGACAATTCCCTTTGTTATTCTCTGCATGGTATTCATGCAGCGCCTATGGCAAGAAGCCACAGGATAGAATGAGCAATCATCAGGAAACCTACTCTTTATTTAAAATGACTTATAAAAGCAAATACCTTTGCTTAACTACTTCAATACTCCACGGTCGGTCCTCATTGAAGAGGCAGTGAAGAAGGCTGATATACATAACTTCTGTGATGCTTTATAGGCGGCTCACGGGACTTCAGTGTATATCAGATCGGTAAACCAAGAAGCTGAGATTTGCACTAATCTCCTATGCGCAAAATCAAGAGTTGCACCTCTGAAGCAAGTCTCAATCCCGCGCCTTGAGCTGTGTGGAGCCTCAATCATGGCTTTTCTCATCAAGAAGATACTTGCAGCACTACGCACACCTCCTGACAGAGTGCAACTTTGGACAAATTCTGAAATTGTACTGGCTTGGTTACGCGCATGTCCCACGATATGGAACACAGTTGTAGCAAACAGCATAGCAGAAATTTAAGACATTGTACCGGCTTCCCATTGGAAAGGTTGACGCTTTGAATGTACTCTCCATTGGCATCATGAAAATCATAGAACATTCTACGGATCTCATTTCACAAGGGATACAACCAATACTTCAACATTACAAGCTATAGTGCGAAGGTCCCAGCTGGCAGCGTCTAGATCCGTTGAAATGGTCATGCAAATAAGACAGGATTTCTCTAGGATTCCTGATCAGAAACTGTAACATCGCCTGTTGTCACGCAATATAATGAATACTTTTTAATTACGTTTCAACCTTAGATCGACTAATTAGGACCGTTGGTTACTGTTTGATATTTTCTTCCTACTGGAAGAAGTGCTGCAGTAAATGTGATACGTCTCCATTGAGACCACAAGAGATAAACAATGCACTTAATATTTGTCTCAAGATTATGCAGTCAGTTTCTTATCAAAGAGAAATACAATGCTTCACGCGACGAAATCTGTTAATGCAAGTAGTAAACTAAAGAGTTTAAGTCCAATCTTATACCAAAATGGCTCTCTTCCAATTGGAGGAAGACTGCAGAAAGCACCTATTTCCTTTTCTCCATGCAGGGACACAACATTTCATCATTACGACAAAGGTACTGGATACCTAAAATTCGCCAGGCAGTCAAGAAATGCATTCACTCGTGCATTGCGTGCTTCAAACTGAGAAAAGCAACCACTCAGAAGAAAAGGGCAAATCTCCCTAGATCTAGAGTCACACCTTCTAGACACTTCATGAACGTGGGAATAGATTATGCTGCTCCATATCTGATACGCATCGGCACTCAAAGAAGCAAAACATTAAGTAAGGCATACGTTGGAGTCTTCGCATGTCTTGCAATCATTGCTTGAAGTCATCTCTGATCTTCATGGCATCACTTCGCTGGTTCATCTCAAGTCGAAGTTTCCCTTACCAATTTCGTAGGAGCATCCAAGGAATTGAAGGAACTTCAGGAGTTCCTAAGAAACCAAAAAAAAGAGAGATTTTAGACCGCGCAGGAAGAATTAGCATTAACTGGCATTTCATCCCTCCATCTGCCTCATTTTGGAGGTGCCTGGCAGACTATGTCAAATCATTTAAGCACAATCTTTGGAGAACAATGGAAATAATATTTACCTTTGAAGAACTACATACACTTTCTTCCCAAATTGAAGCCAATTGGAATAGTCATCCGCTATCTAGACTTAGTGATGATGCAACAGATTCATCCTATCATACACCATCCATTTTTTTTTTTTTTATTGGTGAGCCTTTCACAGCCCTTCCCGATATCAGCCTCTTACCTCATGTCTCATCAGTAGTCTTTCCAGATGGAAACATATCCAAAAATAGCCCAAGATTTCTGGAGATCAAGACATAAGGAATAACTCAAAACACTACAACAACATCATCATCAATTTACTCAAGAACATTTCATTTTATGTCCGGGCGAACTTGTGCTCATATAGGATAATCATTTTCCCCAATTCAATGGAAGAGAGGTTTAATGAAACGGATTCATCCCGGTGATGGCGGTTTTGTCAGAGTAGCTACAGTTAAAACCAGTTCAGGCATAATTATGTTTCCTACTAAGAAATTGTTTGTACCGAAACCTGACGCAGAGCGACTATGAAAGTTACCTCCTGAACATTATCACTCTCTAAACATTGCACTAATATTATTTCACTTTTTCCATGTTATCAATTTCAGTTATTGATTAAAATTTTCAAAAGTCATTGCCCTTTATTGGAGCGGTATGTTAGATATATTTGAAATTTTCTTTATCATGTTAGTAGTAAGCTTATTAACCTTGTATGTTGGTAGTAAAGGCATTATTAAGAAAAAATAAATACGAAAGAGTTAAATAGTTCAGTCACAATTCTTTACACATGTTGTGAGACAAAAACTTTGCGAAGTTGCCTAATGTTTGTATTTAAATTAAAGTATTTCGACTATTCCTATTACTACTGCTTTCGCTGATAGAAGTTTTTTGAGGTTGACATTATTGAAGACCTACCTCCGAGGCCATGACAGAAGCACGATTTTCAGCACTGGCATTTTTGTCCATAGAGAACGTTATCTCTTCAATTCTGAACTGTTCAGGAACTGTTGGGTAGTTTAGCTCCAAGAAAAGTAGAGAAATAAGGAACATTTATGTAAATTAATTATCAAATAATATGAATTATTATTTTTTCGTTTTAATACTAATACTGCTGATACAACTAATAATAATAATAATAATAATAATAATAATAATAATAATAATAATGGTGGTGGTGGTGGTGGTGGTGGTGGTAGTGGTAGTGGTAGGGGTAGAACATTTCGTAATTAATTTTACTGTTGCGGACAGTAAATTGTAATCTAGATTTATACCTAAATAGATTGGAAGGGGGCTTTGTATAATATTGTTACTTCTCTGCTAGTATTCAGCTGTCCTTTATAAATGAATGATACTCGTGTAATTAATCTATATTTACCCACTCAATATCGAGGGTGTCTGACATTGGGTTTAAGTTTTAGAAAATTAGAAATGTTTTAAGGCAAAATACACCAGCATAAACATCGACTGTCGCTAAGGTCTACAGGCCATCATCCAAACATTGGAATGAGATTTATGAAATATATATGAGAAAATTAAAAGACAGTTCAGTTATTTCTAATGAGCCCGTCCGTATAAGGCAATTTACTGCTGCGAGTCTGAAATCCGAAGAGACATGTTGGGACGAGTATAATGATAGTAAGACTTAAAAGAAGTGTGTATTTGCAAAAAGATGTGCATATGTAAGAAAGCGGCTCACTTTACTTTTAATATAATCCAAACATATTGGACATAAGTAGTCCATGCCACTTTTGCGACAATTGGGCTAACGATATTTCTGCCACCAGATGGCCTTAATACGTGGCAGCTCCCTCCAAGTGGTGAGAAATATCTGGTTGCAGAAATGCCAATAACCGGTACGTTGCAAAGGTGGCATTTTTTATGGAGTGTATACTGTAACTATAAAAAATGTGTTCTGTTAAGATTATGTACGACAAAACTATGAACTGAACAGCATTAATGGTGGGGGAAGCATTTGGTGGCAAAACTGTGAACTTAGGAAGTAGTGTGGAATATGTTTGGTGATGGGGAAAGCACTTAGTGGTAAAACTGTGAACTAAGGAGGTGAGGTAAACGTTTGGTGGTGGTGGTGGAAGAAACACTTGATGGTAAAACTGTGAATCAAATGTGCGGTTATGTTGGGTGACAAAACAGAAATATACCTTGGATGCATACATGAATATTAACACATTGATTAAAAATATTAATTACAAAATTGCGGAATAATCACCCACGTTGAAAATAAAAACTAACGCTTATTATCACATACCTTCAATGAGGTGGTGCGGAGATGTTTCTAGTACGGTACGTTTGGCTGTAGCGCAGACACTGTAAACTGCGTACTGATGCACACTGGGGTGGCGAGGGGTCCGAAACGGCACGTGGCGCCGTAAACATGCACTTGACGTCACCAGGTGAGTTGTCACAGTGGTGCTCACAAACATTTCGGAACACGCAAGTGATCGCCGGTCATGTACGTGACGTTATCAGGGCACAGTGTTCTGTCACCAAGGGTCTGGCGTCCTGGTGTCGCAAGTTTCATTAGACATCCACAAAACCAAACTCGTGATGGAGTATGTGAAGATTTGATGAGATGTAAATTTGAAGCCCTTTTATACCAGGCGGTAAGGGAATTATTTTTATTCAATGGTGAATTTGAAATATGTTGCGTGGTTGTAAAATATATTAAAATGCACAAAATACTTTAATTAGGCAAATGACCTTCTTAAAATGCAAATGACATTGTTAAAATGCGAAAAAATGTTAAATACGAAAAACACATATAAATGCAAAAAACATTGATAAAATGCAAAAAAAATTATTCATAACATGCAATTTACACTGATAAAATGCAAAAAAACTTAAATTCACACAACATTATTAAAATGTAAATTTCATGGATAAACGTGCAAATTGACATTGATAAAATCCCAAAATAAATGATTAAATTTTACTACGACGCGAAAAAACAATTGTTAATTTTCATATATCAATGTGTTAGTAAAAATATAAAATAGCAATCACTAGCCCAACTGCATCACGCGTGTTTCTACCTTTGACTTATTGAGACCTGGTGAAATTTGAGTTGAAATATGTTTTTCACCCCAGTCATACTTCAACCTGTTTAGATGTTATGAAGTCTTTACGACTCCCCAGGGACCGGGTAGTTTTACCTTCTAATTTTTCCCCAGGGACACCCTGTTAGTTAAAAGCATTCCCATGTTTTGAAAATTACAGTCTTAAACGGATTTTTCTGTTGTGCGTTTAGGGTCCGGTATTTTTTCCTGTTATTATTTTTACTTAGAATCAGTTTGTTAAATGTCATTTTTCATGTTTTTAAAAATCCCTGTCTAAATGGATTTTTCTTGTTCCAAGGTGATCTCATTGATTGAAAACCAAGTGGACGGGAAATGCACAATGGAAAATGCAACCTCATTGAGTGAAATCATAATTGGGTCCGCGCATGGGCAGTGGCAACTGACTTGTAGAAATTCTCAAGTTTTTGGCATATAAAAGGAGGTCAGGATTTATCAAGTGTATGAATCATAGCATTTCCATTTTGAAATAGATATTGCATCAACTATGAGGACTTTTTATTTTTAGCGAAGTACAGCTATAGTATTGGCTCCGCACACACGTGTGATGAGAGTGGAGATTATGGATACGAAATACTACATAAACAAGTCTAGTGAATATTATTGCAAACGTTGTGGCAGTTACAGATATACGGAAATGCACAGGCGGAGTTGCATTTGGAAACCATACCCCGCATGGTACAGCAAATCGTCTTATAGATATACTCCTGTGTGTTTACAGTGTCATACTCTACCTGCTGGTAAACCATATAATGATCCAAATTCGTACGCACATGTGCAAAAACGTTACAAACCAACTCACGAGTGTCCTCGATATGCAACTTCCATTTGGATTATTAATTAATAGATGTATTTATGTGATTCAGATTTTAAATATAGCCAATTTTCTAAAAATGTCAAGTACACTTCAATGTAAACAGAGTAAAATGAATTTTTGTCAATATTCCCATTTTTATATTGGTTTGTGGAAGCTTTTTTTTATAACAAATAAATTTGTCAACTTTTTACTTGTGGCATATAGAATGTACAAACATTATGTTGTTGAAACAAAATGAACATGTACAGTTGTCCTACAAAAAAAAAAGTTATAAAATGTTGGTATTGTCTAGCACTACGTACTTGTAACCTTAATAGTATTATATCACTATTTTTACATATACATAGCTATGTGTGCAAGTGCAAATGCGTACAACGTAATTTCTTGTTTTAGTAAGTTATAATTCTCTATATATTGTGTGAAAAAAGAGTCAAACACTGGGTACATGCTACTTTTTATTAAGATAGTATGTTTAAGTTCTAATGCTTAAAAATGTGTTTTATAGCCGTTTTCCCTATGTATTTTGAATTTAATGCATATTTTCTTATAAGGTCAGGTTTTTAATAAAATGTATTTACTACTACAATATGTGTAAGTTCTAATGTTTAAAATTTTGCTTTTTATGTAAAGAATTATATTTTCAACATTTGCAAGCCTACAAGAACAGTCAAAAATTTATCTCACTCCCTTTATAATAAAATATACTTATTTAATAACAAGTTTCATATTTTATTTCCATTCACTTTACATCCCCAATATTGAGACTACATGTGTAAGAACATTTCATGGTTTTATTTTCGTAATTCACCAATTTTGTCAATACGTATGGACGAAATTAGTGAATTAAGAAAATAAAATTATGAAATGTTCTTACAGGTGTACTCTATATATATAAAGAATATTTACCCTTTACGATTCACTTTAAATACACATCAGTAAATAATAATAATAATAATAATAATAATAATAATAATAATAATAATAATAATAATAATAATAATAATAATAATAATAATAATAATAATAATAATAATAGAACTTTTGCTAGGAAAATATTTTTACCTGCTAAATACATTTAAAAATTAAATGTTGTACACATTTTGTAAACTAATACTTCTCACATACAGTAAATAATAAGAAGGTTTTTGTTAATTTTATCGGTGATAACTGCATTTAAGCACTTTTGCGTATTAGTACGAATAACCTGTCGCAGGGAGTGCTTGCACCATGGCCTCACAACGACAAATGTATCAGCAGTGGGTCCAATATACATTTACCAATGAGGTTGTTAGTAGAGGTATTTATCTAGTAGTGTAGTGGATTAGGGGTAAACGATCTGCTCGCCACAACGGGGAAGGGCCCTCTCTAACTTCATTAGCGCATTGATGATGACCATTAAGTTGTATTCTGTACTTACACGTCAACCTCTGTGTTCTGTACTGGTCGTGGTTTGGCACCCCTTATGTCCTCCCATTGTACGAGCCCAAAACTCTATGTTAAAATATTTTAATTGTTGATGTTTTTCATTTTTAACAAACAGTGATATTTAATTGCAACTCGGAAGCTCCATAAAGTAGATTTCTATTTTTAATTTGCTCCAAATTGAATTTCTGTCATGATATATGTCAATATGAGGTACTTTAACTCACGGGAGAATTTATAAAGTACGTTTTCTGCTTTTTTGTTATAGAATGCCCCTGTAGAATGGGTGTTTCAGTAGATAGTGATTAAAACGTAATGCGGGAAGCTTATGACAATATAAATATATGAGGGTGTTTGCATCAGTGATATGTCAATAAAAATATTTAAAAATCTACTATGGAGCAATAATTGATTTAAAAACACTAAATTTCTAATCCAGCACGTATCTTTGAATGGATTATTAATTTCCAGGGATAGAAAGTATAATTTAATTAAGCGAACTTTGTGCAGTTTTGAAACGTTAACTATTTGACCAAAATAGAGTAAAAGCGATAAAACTTCATCAAGTGTCTCCATATGCTTGTGCTATATATTTAATCGGGGTTTGCATTTACATCTCTGAAAATAATAAGTGAAAACTTAAAGACTATTATTAATCTTTGATTGATTTCGGAGTTTGTAGAAATTAAATTTCGCTAGTGAAGTTAGAAGGATTAACCCCCCCCCCCACGTTGTCAAGAGCAGATACGTTTCCCCCTCACCCCACTACATTTTCGGTTAGGTGACTACCGCTACTTCCTACCACTTGGTAAAAGTATATTGGACCGGTTTGCTGATACCACAGTACATTTGACGTTGAGGCTATGGTGTAAGCAATCCCTGCTACAGGTTATTCGTGATGAACACCAAAATACTTACATACAGTTATTATCGCGAAAATGAACAAAAATATTCTTTTTATTCAATGTTTGTGAGAATTGTTCGTTTACAATCTGTACCATATAAAAATTTTATATATAATTAGCAATAAAATATTTTCATAGTAATAGTTAAATTAGTTTATTTTTTGTTTCATTGACTTGCATTTAAAGTGAATCGCAAGGATTAAATATTCTTTTTTTTTATAAAGTTAACACTATGTATTGACAAAATTAGTGAATTATCATAATAAAATCACAAAAGTGTTTTTCCCCGCGTAGACTTCACATCGGAATTGAATACGGAAGGGAAATAAAAACAAGATAATTAGTATTAATTAAGTATATTTTGTAATAAACTAATTGAAACAATTTTTTACTGGCTCATGTGAGCTTTCAAACGTTGAAAACATTGAAAAAATATGATTCTTTACATAAAAACAAATTTTTAAGCATTAGAACTTATACAGAAATCCTGGCAGTAGATACATTTGTTAAAACCTGACTGTGTTGGAAAATATGCATTAAAATCAAAACACAATGGGGAAAGCATATTATTAAGCATTAAAAATTAACCACACTGTTGCAGTGCATGCATTTTGTTAAAAACAGGACTCTTCTGGAAAATATGCATTAAAATCAAAACACATTTGGGGAACATATTTTTAAGCATTAGAAATTATCATAATGTGGCAGCACATACCTATTGTTAAAGCCTTGCTTTTGTGGAAAATATGTGTTAAATAAAAACACATTTGGAGGGAAACACATTTTTAAGTATTGGAACTTAATATACTGGCAGTACATACATTTTGTTAAAGCTTGATTTTTTCGAAAATATGCATTAAAATTAAAATGCATACAGAAAACACCTGCAAAATATTTTTAAACATTATAACTTAGGCATACTATTGTATCGTAACAAAAAGTTGTGTATACCCCGTGTTAGAGTATTTTTTCACACACACACGCAATATATATATATATATATATATATAATTAAAACATACTAAAACAAGAAGTTACGCAGAAGACATTTGCACTTGCAGACATAGCTATGTATATGTTAAAATGGCGATGTAATATTATGAAGGTTACAAGTACTTAGTGCTTGACAATATAGAAACTTTAGACAATAAATTTTATGTAGATCATCTGTGCTTGTTCATATTGTTTTAACATAATGTTTCTACATTCTAAATAATCAAGTATAAAATTGACAAATTTATCGTTGGTAAATTAGTCTTCCACAAACAAATATTTAAAATGGGAATATTTACCAATATTAATTTTACACTGTTTATATAGAAGTGCATTTGACATTTTTAGAAAACTGGAAATATTTAAAATTAAATATATAATTACACAAATTAGTTAAAACCCAAATGGAAATTACACATCGCGGACACTCGTAAGTTGGTTTGTAATGTTTTTGCACACGTGCATACGGACTCGGTATATTATATAGTTTAGCAGCATGTAGAATATGACACTGTAAACACTCAGGAGTATATCTATTAGACGTTTTACTGCACCATAAGGTGTACGGTTTCCAAATGCAACTCCGCCTGTGGATTTCCGTATATCTGTAACTGCCACACGTATGCAATAATATTCACTACACTTATTTACATAGTATTTCGTATCCTTAACCTCCTATCTCATAATACGTACGTCGATACTATAGATGTACCAATACTATATCAATACTATAGGTGTACTTAGCTAAAAAAAATCTTTGTAGTGAATGCAATATGTAATTCTAAACCGAGATGCTATGATTCACACACTTGATAAACCCTGGCCTCCTTTTATATGCCAAAAACTTGAGAATTTCTACGATTCAGTCGCCACTACACATGCGCAGGATAATTTTGGATTTCAGCCAATGAGGATAGATTTTCTGTTGCACATGTCCCGCCCACTTGGTTTTCAACCAATGAGATCACTTTGAAATAAGAAATATCCATTTAGACAGGAATTTTTAAAAGCATAAAAAATCCATTTGACAGTTTGGTTCTAGGGAAAATAATAACAGATTAAAATACCTGACCCTAAGCACACAAAAGAAAAATCCTTTTAAGACTAGAATTTGCAAAACACGGGAATGCTTTTGACAGGGTGTCCCCGGGGGGGGAGTAGAAGGTAAAACTACCCGGTCCCTGGGGAGTTGGAAAGCTTTCATAATGCCTGGACAGGTTGAAACATAATTGAGATGAAAACCAGATACCAACTCTAATTTCACCACGCCTCGTAAGTGAAGGGTAGAAACACGCGTGTTGCAGTTGGGCTAGTGATTGCTATTTCATATTTTTTCTAACACATTAGTATATGAGAATTAACAATTTTTTATGAGTCGTAATAAATTTTTATCTATAATTTTGGCATGTAATCAATGTCATATTCATGTTTATCAATGCAATTTACATTTTAATAATGTCGTTTCAACTTAAAGATGTTTTCCATTTTATAAATGTCATTGGTATTTATTAATTATTTTTGTGTTTTATCGATGGTTTTCGAATTTTACAATAGTTTTTTGCATTTTAACTACGTTTTTAACATTTTAACGTCATTCACATTTTAACCATGTTTTTTTCATTTTATCAATGTCATGTTTTAACAATGTCATTTGCATTTGAACCATATCAGTTGAGTAATTACAATATTCTTGCATTTTTAATATGTTTTATAAACACACAACATATTTCGTATCCAGCATTTAATAAAGACAATTCTTTGCCTACCAGATATAAAAGGGCAACAAATTGATATCCCATCAAATCTTTGCATATTCCTTTACGAGTTTGGTTTTGTGCATGACCTGGCAAATCTGTGACACCATGGCACCAAATCCCTGGTGACAGAACACCTGTTCCTTGATGAGTTCACATACATGACCATTGACCACTTGCATGTTTCGTATTCTTTGTGATCACACCTGCGACAGCACACCTGATGATGTCACGTGTAGGTTTGCGGCGCCAATTGCAGGTTCGGCCCACTCCACCACCGAAATGTACATTAGTACTATGAAATTAGTGGAGTAGGCACGACGCACTATTCCGATGTATTGCCTAACTGGCTTTTTGTTACCGTGTCGAACGTGCCTAGCTCGAAATGCCTGCTCACCGCCACCTCGGTTAAGGAATTTCATAATAAGTGTTAGTTTTTATTTTCAACATAGGTGATTATTCCGCAATTTTGTAATTAGTTTTATAGTGAATGGATTAATATTCGTGTATGCATGTATTGTTTAATTCTTAGTTTTGCAATCAAACATAACTGCACAATTGGTTCACGGTTTTACTATAAAGTGTTTCCTCCACCACCACCTCCAAGTGCATCTCCTGCCTCCACCAAAACGTTTCCCCCGCCTCCTTAGTTCACAGTTTTGCCACCAAGTGCTTCTCCCACCACCAAACGTATCTCCCACCACCAAACGTAACCCCCACCACTAAACGCTTCCCCCACCACCTCCTTGGTTCACAGTTTTGTAACCAAACGCTTTCCCCGTCATAAATACAGTTTAGTTCACAGTTTTGTCGCACATAAACTTAACAGATAACCATTTTTGTATATATGCGTATATTTTCAATAAATAAAGAATGCTACATACTGGCTATCGATATTTCCGCAACCACATATCCCTCGCCAGTGGAAGGGCGGAAACGACACTAACGCCATCTGATGGCAGAAATATCGTTAACCCAACTGTCGCAAAAGTGGTATACACTACTGACATAAAAGACAATGCTGATTTGTTTCCTCCCCGTATCTGCATAAGCACTGATTATGGCGGGAGTGCCTTTTAATAAATAAATAAATAGATTATTATTATCATCATCATCATCATCATTGTCGTTTTGGCTGAGAACTGTCCATTCATCATAATCTTTTGCAGTTTTATGCCTTAACCACCTGCTGAGGAATTAGGTATTAATGATCTTTGCCTACTGTAATAGTGATAACATGAAATTCTTTCAGACAAATGACACCTATTTATGGATAGAAAATTTTGTTTGAAAGTAAGAATATAAACTTGCGGTCCAGTTTAAGTACACAAAATCATTCTTTCTTAATAAGAAGAGCTTTTTTTTTTTTGTTTATTTTCCCAGTACATGTCGTGTAACCATAGCTGATCTTTGCGACCCTTCCTAAAACACAAGACTTTCTTCTGTACATTTTTTTCATATAAATTATATTAGGATTGTTGTGGTAACTGAACACTTATTGTTGTACCAGCTATAGCAAAAGTTTGGTGAAGAAGGTACTATTTCACCTTTTCCGGTTAACACTTTAGTCGAAAAATTTTAACCTGCATTACTCACATATACTATGCTGATTGCTACGAACAAAGAGTCTTACTTCTTGGCGATCGATGAGTTCGATTTTTAATAGCACTTAACCCATGTCGACTGCTAAAGCTATTTTAAACTATTGCTACAAGATGGGTGATCTGTATTGCTCAGCTGCACATAGGACAGTTTATATCTCATTGGCAGAAACGTTGCAGTATATCCATCATTGTATGTATCATATGAGATTTTACGTTATCATGCGGCAAAAACAATCGCAAGAGGCAGCTTTTCTTTCACAAAATGTTAATGATTTTTTAGAAACGAAGCTCTTTGGGGCAGAAATACGGAAACCTGTCCTGAAGGTGTGTACTTTTAAACTCATTAAAGAATGAGTTTTTATTTTTTATGTATTTGGAAAGCTAATATATATTACTTAATTGAACTATCCAATAAACTTTTCGTTAATAACGTTTTTCTTGAGGAGGTCGGGAACGCTTTAAAAGCAAAAATTCTTAGAAAGAAGTCTGTCCAATGACACATACTTTTTATATACGGAACCATTTGAAAAAACAGCTATTTAACTTTGATAAGATGCATTCGCAATTAGGGAATATAAGAAAACATGAGAACACGCATATCATTCCCTCGAAGTGCTGCTTTAAGCCCGTGAAACGTACTCATGGTCATTCCCCACTAAGATATTATTATACCATGCATGTTGGAAATCTGAATTAATAGTGTAGATATTAAGTATATAAACATACAGACATATATCCTAAGGTATTACTTTAAGACATGAATTGTGTTTCTTTAGAATAGGAATTTCTCTAGTGTGCTTTTATGGAAGGTCAGGCTAAGAGGGTGACGTCAAGGAGATAATAAATCACTGTTAAATTAGGACAGGTAAACACAAGAATAAACTTTTAGAATAACCTAGTGTTTGTGAGCGTCAATTTGAACCCGAACCATAGTATATAATAGGTAGGAGGGTGACTCTCTTGCCATTTTATGCAGTGACTTTAAAATAACAAAATATAAATAAATGTTTTCAACTTTAGAAGTACAGGGAGGCGTTCGCTGACAGGTCTACTTTAAACCAATTAATCATAGATAATTTTTTTAAATTTATTAAGTACAGCGCGAGATGTGTGCTTGCATATGTAGGCACCTATGTCTTGAATACATCAAAACATAGACGAATTGAATTCCATATATAAAGAAGCGTTTACTCTGCTCGCTCACTAATTCCCAGATTCAGTTCGTCTCTTTTAAAGTAATTGCAACACATTCTCAGATTCATTTCGTCTCTTATAAAGTAATTGCAACACTTTCTCAGATTCATTTCAAATCTTATAAAGTAATTGCAACACTTTCTCAGATTCATTTCAAATCTTATAAAGTAATTGCAACACTTTCTCAGATTCAGTTCGTCTCTTATAAAGTAATTGCAACACTTTCTTTCATTTCGTCTCTTATAAAGTAATTGCAACACATTCTCATATTCAGTTCGTCTCTTATAAAGTAATTGCAACACTTTCTCCGATTCAGTTCGTCTCTTATAAAGTAATTGCAACACTTTCTCAGATTCAGTTCGTCTCTTATAAAGTAATTGCAACACTTTCTTTCATTTCGTCTCTTATAAAGTAATTGCAACACTTTCTTTCATTTCGTCTCTTATAAAGTAATTGCAACACTTTCTTTCATTTCGTCTCTTATAAAGTAATTGCAACACATTCTCATATTCAGTTCGTCTCTTATAAAGTAATTGCAACACTTTCTCAGATTCAGTTCGTCTCTTATAAAGTAATTGCAACACTTTCTTTCATTTCGTCTCTTATAAAGTAATTGCAACACTTTCTCAGATTCAGTTCATCTCTTATAAAGTAATTGCAACCCTTTTTTGTTTTCGTCTCTTATAAAGTAATTGCAACCCTTTTTTGTTTTCGTCTCTTATAAAGTAATTGCAACACTTTCTTTCATTTCGTCTCTTATAAAGTAATTGCAACACATTCTCAGATTCAGTTCGACTCTTATAAAGCAATTGCAACAATTTCTCAGATTCAGTTCGTCTCTTATAAAGTAATTGCAACACTTTCTTTCATTTCGTCTCTTATAAATTAATTGCAACACATTCTCAGATTCAGTTCGTCTCTTATAAAGTAATTGCAACACTTTCTCAGATTCATTTCGTCTCTTATAAAGTAATTGCAACACTTTCTTTCATTTCGTCTCTTATAAAGTAATTGCAACACTTTCTCAGATTCAGTTCGTCTCTTATAAAGTAATTGCAACCCTTTTTTGTTTTCGTCTCTTATAAAGTAATTGCAACACTTTCTTTCATTTCGTCTCTTATAAAGTAATTGCAACACATTCTCAGATTCAGTTCGACTCTTATAAAGCAATTGCAACACTTTCTCAGATTCAGTTCGTCTCTTATAAAGTAATTGCAACACTTTCTTTCATTTCGTCTCTTATAAAGTAATTGCAACACATTCTCAGATTCAGTTCGTCTCTTATAAAGTAAAGTAATTGCAACACTTTCTCAGATTCATTTCGTCTCTTATAAAGTAATTGCAACACTTTCTTTCATTTCGTCTCTTATAAAGTAATTGCAACACATTCTCATATTCAGTTCGTCTCTTATAAAGTAATTGCAACACATTCTCAGATTCAGTTCGTCTCTTATAAAGTAATTGCAACACTTTCTTTCATTTCGTCTCTTATAAAGTAATTGCAACACATTCTCAGATTCAGTTCGACTCTTATAAAGTAATTGCAACACATTCTCATATTCAGTTCGTTTCTTATAAAGTAATTGCAACACTTTCTTTCATTTCGTCTCTTATAAAGTAATTGCAACACATTCTCATATTCAGTTCGTCTCTTATAAAGTAATTGCAACACTTTCTCCGATTCATTTCGACTCTTATAAAGTAATTGCAACACATTCTCAGATTCAGTTCGACTCTTATAAAGTAATTGCAACACTTTCTCATATTCAGTTCGTCTCTTATAAAGTAATTGCAACACATTCTCATATTCAGTTCGTCTCTTATAAAGTAATTGCAACACTTTCTCCGATTCATTTCGTCTCTTATAAAGTAATTGCAACACTTTCTCAGATTCAGTTCGTCTCTTATAAAGTAATTGCAACACTTTCTTTCATTTCGTCTCTTATAAAGTAATTGCAACACATTCTCAGATTCAGTTCGTCTCTTATAAAGTAATTGCAACACTTTCTCCGATTCATTTCGTCTCTTATAAAGTAATTGCAACACTTTCTCAGATTCAGTTCGTCTCTTATAAAGTAATTGCAACACTTTCTCAGATTCATTTCGTCTCTTATAAAATAATTGCAACACTTTCTTTCATTTCGTCTCTTATAAAGTAATTGCAACACATTCTCAGATTCATTTCGTCTCTTATAAAGTAATTGCAACACATTCTCAGATTCAGTTCGTTTCTTATAAAGTAATTGCAGCACATTCTCAGATTCAGTTCGTCTCTTATAAAGTAATTGCAACACTTTCTCAGATTCAGTTCGTCTCTTATAAAGTAATTGCAACACTTTCTCAGATTCATTTCGTCTCTTATAAAGTAATTGCAACACTTTCTTTCATTTCGTCTCTTATAAAGTAATGGCAACACTTTCTCAGATTCAGTTCGCTCTTATAAAGTAATTGCAACACTTTCTTTCATTTCGTCTCTTATAAAGTAATTGCAGCACATTCTCAGATTCTGTTCGTCTCTTAGGAAATCGATGTAATTCATTTTCAAATTCATTTTGTCTCTTTGCAAGTCGTTGTAATTCATATTCAGATTCAGTTCGTCTCTAGAGAAGGCGTTGTAACTCATTGTCAGATTCAGTTTCTTATGTTCGGAAGTCGTTGCAACTTATTCTCAGATGTAGTACATCTCTTTGTAAGTCGTTGCTGCTCATTCTCAGATTCAGTTCGTCTCTTCTGAAGAAGTTGCAACTTATTCTGATATTCAGTTCATCTCTTTGGAAGTCGTTGTAATTGATTTTCGGATTCAGTTCTTTTCCTTGGAAGAGTCTGAAGGCTTTGCCACAGCTCACACTACGAATAAATTTATGAGAATGCGCTTCCACAGGATAGTGTTATTAGTAGGAATTTTGGCCCCCTGGGACCCCCGATTTAGCAACCTGCGGTTATTATCTCCGGAGTAAATGGAAAAAAAAAAAAAAAAGGCGACTATAAGAAGAATCCGCACACCATGCAAAAACTCAAAAATAATATTCGTCAGGAAATCTTCCTGTTTTCTCATAATGAACTACAGCGATGATGAATAACGCCCTAAAGAAATATGTTGAGAATAATAGGGGGAAGTTTCAACTCCTCGTTTGATAAGTTGGATATTAATGATTCTCTTAAACTGGCTTGTGTGTTGTCGTATGGTTGCTTGGTTTTAATTTTTACCCTCCCGCTAATCTCCGATAGTCGGCTAGGAGGCTAAGGAATTCACCCATAGGGGATACAAAACTAATCGCACGGTAGAATAATACAGCTCGTCGCAAGTACCAATATAGTTTTGTATAATGAAATAAAATGACATTAAGAATTTTGCTCAACTCTGGACTGGGCAAATGAATATTTATTGACATCCAAATTTACATTTATGGTTGCAATTCTTGTTTATTGTTAACGGCGATGATGAATTTGTCATAGCTTATTTTTATACATAAAGTTATTGTGTTTCCATTGTTTGACTTGAACAACACAATTTATTCACGCTATTAATTGTATTACTGTGTGTAGACTGTTCAGTAATCTTCATATAAGTGATGTCATAATGATTCAGATCTAAAGATGTCTAATAATATTATTACAAGGGATGAAAGAAATAGAAAGGCAGGAAGAAAATAATGAATATAACGAACGTGATGGGGACGTTGGCAATCGGGAAGCAGCCATTGAACAAAAGTGAATCAGAAGAATATTCTGAAGTTGAGAACATTGCGGATTATTAAGATACTTCTTTGGGAAGGATGTAAATACTGATAAACTACACCAAGAACGCGAGCACATAACATCCTGGGCCAAGAAATGATGCGCTTTAAGTCAAAGCACCGCTACATTTTCATTATTTCAAGTGTATAAACATTGCATTACAAAGTAACAAGAATAAGCTTAAATAAGAGCATTGAGAGGTGCAGAAACAAATATATTAAACAAATTAATAAATAAACCTGAAATTACCAAATAAAGTGAATAAATTAGTGAGTAATGCACACACATGTTTCAATAATGATCGGTGAAGATTTTTGCGATCGGGTGCAGATCCTTACTGGAGCTATTACCTGAACGAAAATTTTGGTCTTGACTTTACGACGAAAACACTTCACGAAACTGGGTACAAATAACAACAACAACAACAACAACAACAATAATAATAATAATAATAATAATAATAATAACACAATAATAATAATAATAATAATAATAATAATAATAATAATAATAATAAACTTACGTTTCTCCAATGCGATCAAATTGAAGCAGGGACAATGGATTTGCGGGCTAAACTGCTATCTTTAGTTTCAAAATAAAAAATAAAGTGAATAGGTCGTCATGACTCCTAGCAACACAAATTAGATCACTAGCCACATCGATAATGCTGCTAAAAATATGTTGAACTATCAAGGACCTGCCATGTGATTGAAGTCAGTAAGCACTAGTTATATTAAGCAGTCAAATCCTTGACAAGCCACGTGACCGACTTCCCAGTAATTAATTGGTTGACAAGACACGCGGACGATCAAGTCCCAAGGGTTTGCCAATTACTCCACAAGGAAACGATGGCGGCAGCGGAGCTCTCAACCTCTGCAAATACTGTATGACTGTTCAGGAATGCTATATGCCTTTTCACAGCAATTTCTTCAAGAATGAATGAATGAATGAATGAATGAATGAATGAATGAATGAATGAATGAATTATTGGTACAAATATTCAAAGTTTCTTTTAAATGCAATTTCCTGCTATGGAATCACTTACAACATTAGTAGAAATCAGTACCGCAAGCTCTAAGATGTCTACGCTTTGCTTCTGAACAGTTATACGATACAAACCAATGCAAAACTGTTCAAAAAAACTTTGATTAGCAATAGTATTTGTTATTTCCAACACTTGGATCCTCAGTCTTCGAATTGCACACATTCAAAGTTATCCCCTTTTGTATTTTTGAATTATAATCACTATAACTTAAAGCAGAAATGTAAATAATACACATTAATGAGCTATTTGATTAAAGCATATGGATAAGAGTTATTCAGTGCGTTATTTTGCATATCATGCAATGTAAATTCCGTCAGTAGTATATGTCTAGAAAAGTTTTTGTAAGCTTTTAACGTCCCGCCAATTGCTTAGATATTTCGAGACGAAGAATAATAATTGGAACGAGTTCGGTGTATTTAGCCTCTAAAGTTATCTGGCATCAGGGTTGCCAGGGTAAATTACATGATATGTATTTTACGTAAATTACGCACAATTTATACCTATTTTACGTCGTGTAGAAAACGATTTCATTACACAGTGTAATGAGTTATTTTATGTAATTAAATTAATAAATACACATTCATATGAAAGATGTATCGTTAATAGATGTGACTTTACATTAGTTTATGGTATGTTCTTAAAGTGTTTGTTTATAAATCTAAAATTATTATCAATAATTTAAATTTATTTTCGGAATTAAAATAACTAACATGTATACGTATATAGGCAGTACAATTGCTAGCCTGCAAGGCATTGTAATTGCAACCTAATAGGCACGTTACTATCAATGTTCATCCTCAGCATTGTTCAAACCTATCAATAAGTATGTAACTTGCAAATTGTGCTGCTTGCCAGTAGAACCTCGGAAAGAGGCAGATCAGACTACCCAGGCCTTAAGCCCCTTTTGTGTTTTTGAGTACATAACTGTAAACCTTTCTCTGAACTCAAAGGTTCTCCCTTTTACGATCTCTGAATGGTCAATGCAGGCAGCTTCTCACTCAGTGCCAGTAGTAATGACGCAAGTTGATGAAAACAAGGGTAACTAAAACAGTGATTGAGTGGCATTTAAAACAAAAGAAGGATTTGCATTTATTTTCATGGCTGTTTCAAATGTTCATTCCTCTGTCATACAGAAACTTTTAAAGTTGCCATTTAGCACGTTAAGATATAACATAAGAGTAATAGCAGTACGTCCACCTAGGCCGTATCTACGTTTAAAAATGAGGGGGGGGGGGAACATGCACTGTGCAATTCAATTGACATTTGTACGAGTATGCTGCTATTTGTTAGTTATGCTATTGAACCGAATAATAAACTATTTTGCTGGCCTTGTCCTTTGTTTTCTAAAGAAAATAATATGTTAAACACCTTTGGCTATGATGGCTTAAACAATATCTATAAAACTGACAAACGGCATAACATTTCACTTTTATTTAATGTCAGAAAGAACTCACAATTTTCGGTAAAAAGGAAAGAATTGAGTTTCGTTTGAGCAATCAATATAGGCTAGGTTAGATATACGCAATGCTACAGTAATGGAAAATAGAAAAATACTTGTTCATCTCATTGATGCAGTTTGTTTCTTGGGGTCACAGTGTCTTGCATTTAGGGATCATGGTTCTTCTACAATTCAAGGAAATGACGTCGAGTTCCTAAACTTGACATTCTAAAATGACTTGATTTCTTGCATATCGAATATTGAGTTCAGCTTTTTGCCCTGATTTTTTTAATAGTGTTTAACATCCGTTTTAACTTCTGAGGCATCAAAGGCGGTGGACTCTAATGCTACATGAGATGAAACGAAAAACTGGAAAAGCATTTTATTTTAAGGAAGGAAGCGTTCCAAGCTTACTTTTAGGGTACCTCTTTATTTATTTATTGGTTTATTTACGGACGTTCTTTAACATCTCAGGTCATCAGCATCCCATTGAATTCAGGGCGTGAAACGGGCGATTATTTTTCTCAGATACCTCTTTCTTCATGATTGAGGTTCTTTTACATGCCGTAAATCTGCGACATGGGACCAAAGGCTTTACTTCCCTGCCGAAGGAAGTCATACTTAGGATTTTTACACCCGAAAATATCCATCGATCCTGTCCGGGATTGAACCCCCAATATTGATGAGGTATCTCCCTGATATTTACCATTTATGAGGATTGAAGAAAACTTGGAAAAAACCTCAGTCATGGAGGACGGTCCTGGTGGGAACGAACCCCAGACCTCCCGCTCATAAGTCCGCGCCTTAACATCCTCGACCACCTGTGGCGGTGATTTTTGATGAAACTTCAGACATAACATAAAATTTCAAATGTCCTCCATACTTCTTTGTGTTCCTCAGGATGGAAGTCCTGAAGAGCGATTTTTACGATTTTCGGATGTAAGTTCCAATCTTCCTGCTAATTCTATCATGGAGGTAATGAATAAGTTCAGCTTCCGCAAAATTTGATGCATAAATTTACAATGTTGCTGTTGGAATGACAGGTCAACAAAGGGCCTCCAAACAAAAAATTCCTGAGATTTTGGCACTTTCATTTCAATATCAACCAAGCGAATCACAGCTTTAATCATCCCTTTGGACAGGAAAATTTCACATGTCCCAATGACAAGATGGCAGTTTCAAGACGTCTTGAAGAAACTATGCATCTGTGTAAAGATGGAATTAAACCTCTCGTTAATACCACAATTGAAAACGAAGAATGCGACCCTGATACCAGTAAATGAATGGGTGAGATAAAGAAGAAAATGATTCCATATTTCGACCCATACAAATTGAGATAACCATTTTATTCTTCTAGCATCCTTTGACATAAAGAAAGAAAACATTTTTAACCACACTGTAGTACCTAACGCAAACTTTCATTGAGGGTAAGGAATGTTTTCCTTTTAACCCTCGGTACCGCCATCCACGAGCGCTCTGCTGTTTGTTGTCATGGTGCCATGTTATTTAAGATGTTTATAAGGTATTGGGTACTATGCTTTCGATGTTTACTTAAAGACTTGTGAGTAAAAACTTTGAATGTCTAAATTTGAGTGTGAATGTTCAGTTAAAAAGAGGAGGAGATGTGGAAGTATAAAAAAATTATGAAAACTGGGTGGAGAAGAGTTTGTGACATTTCAAAACTATTTACGTATTCTTCAAAATTTTTGCCATGAATGACTCCCTTCACATTGAGGTACTGGTGGGGAGCGCACGCATTTAGCAGTGCTTGTGCGTTAAGAAAATATTGTCCTTATAAGGCTGAAGTTAATATGCTTAAAATGTCCTAACTTACTAACGAATTAATAAAATATACTTGGGTTCTCACTTTCGTTGTGACGCATAAGAGCGGCAATTCACTGGAAACACTTGAATCACTTGTTTCTCCTCCCAAAGAAATAACGCAATGCAAAACGTCAACTATGGGGGGGGGGGGGCGCAGTACTTATTATAATTTCGACGTTGCGGAAGCACGCAGTCATCAGCTCAGCACTTTTCAGTTTCACGCGGCAACTAAGTGTATATTCAACGTAGCCAAGTCTATAATAAGCAGAACACCACAGGACGCGAAAAAATGGCGACATAATAAAGTACCAATGTTATGTCGCATCGCGTGCTTATTTACAATATTGAACTCCTCTCTCGGTTCTCTTGAGTCCCAATAAACAAAATAGCAGACTTCGCCCTGAGAAATTGTTGTTATTGAAGCATGGCAACAACACCTAAGCACATATAATCATCCTACTAAAACCACTTCAAAAATTGGTATCACAACGTGAGGCCACTCGACGTAAACAACAAATCGCTTCAAGATTGGTGTCCAACCTGGATCACGTAGCCGGAGCCGGCTAAACGGCTTCAAAATTTGGGGCCCAGCGTGGGGCCAACAACACAGCAACAAAAACAACAGCAACGCCATGCACTACCAAATCCCTTCACTGTGAAAGGTATGTATGAAATTCTTATTAACATATAATAATAATAATAATAATAATAATAATAATAATAATAATAATAAAATTGGACAATATAAAGAGAACTATGGGTATATATATTGCAGGCTGGAGTTTGATGTGTGCTCAAAATGTGAAGATTTAAATAGAAAACTTAAACCTAAGTGAAGGGGGAATGCAAAGTTTGTTAATACTCAAGAGAAGGCTTATAAATTACCAAGAAACTTGAACATATAAGCTAGTTGTGCAACAGCAGGAGTAATAGGGCTGGAATTATACATTTGATTTAATACAGAATTTACCTTTACCCTGTATACTGTGCAGGAGATTTTTTATTTACAGTAGCTCTGGCATTTTGTATCTCTCACCTAGGTGAAAATAAAACAACTTGTGATACATACCATAAAGAAATAACCAAAATGGTCCTTATGACATATAGTAATTTTTGAATGATTAGTATTAATTTGCATCCTACCCGAAGGCAAAGAGCTATATGTTTTCAGCGATTCGTGTGCCGGACTAAATCGCAATCATACATTGATGAGATATATTATATGATGCGAGTCGGTCGGTCCTGGTGGTTTAGTGATTACCATACTTGCCTCCTAAATCCAAGATCGCGGGTTCGAACCCGACCAGGACCGGTGGATTTTTTCGGGCGTAAAAATCCTAAGTATGGCTTCCTTCGGAAGGGAAGTAAAGCCGTGGGTCCCGTGTCGTAACATTTACGGCACGAAAAAGAACCTCAAGCCTGAAAGAGAGGCCTCTGAGCAAAATTTGTCGACCGTTTCACGCCCTGAGTTGAATGGGACACTGATGACCTGAGCTGTTAAAGAGCGTCCATAAATAAATCAATCAAAAAAAAAAAAAAAAAAAAAAGAGACCGATTTAGAGCAATACAACAATATTTTCCAATTCACGGTCACAGTTTCCTCTCATGCGACCGTGACTTTGCGGTCTTGAAAAAAGTAGTCCGACGCCGGGACCGCATTTACTCTCCACAGTAATATGATGATAAAAGGTACAAAGAAAAGGCGACCATGCTTTGAAATAAAACAGTCAATTTTATGCAGTGGTGACCCGCACTGTTCAAGATCAACACTAAGAGCTTACAAAGTGAGAAAATGTTTAATATTAGTAAGTGCAAGCTTTGGAAAGGGTGAAATATTGTAAATTGTGCTTGCAGTGTTTACAGTGGGAAGGTTCCAGTATATAGCAATAATTTTCAGAATATGGCTTCAATTGTGCATTGTGTATCAAATAATTGCAAAGACTTTTATGCAAACATTTTATCATTGCCTATATGCTTGCACTCTGTTGATGATGAGCACAGTGTTAGTAATCACTAAACAAACACTTGATGATAGTTGAGGTTCACATTTATTGAAAACAATGAATAGGAACTTTGTGATTTTAATAATAATTAATTGTTAAACTAAACTATATTTGTCAGAACACTTATTATTATGTATTATCTATTTTTATTACTGCTCTAACAAACTTTCTCTAATAAGGGAACTCCACATTAACAATGTAAATAATTGTACTTTATTGCTGTTACGCAGGCATGTCTCCTGTTCTAAATACTCAGCATTTTTTATTTCTGGCAAACCCTGCTTTTCCTAGCTTTGCTGTAGGTTAACTGACCTGCCAGGTATTGTTGTCCATTAGGAACATATACAATAAAGACGTCGACGGCGCGAAGGCCTTGTGAAAAGACTGTCCGTTTTATTACTTTGTTAGAAAATATTGGTATGCAGCAACAGCAAGTAAACTTAGTATTTTGCGTATGCTTCAGGGGGCAGATATTGTGAAGTGTTTCATGTTTGGTTCTGAGAATGTCGAAATTAAATTCCTAAAAAATATATATATATATATATATATATATATATTAATTAGGCAACCAGGTAATTCTGCATTCATTTTTTCATCGCGCTAGTCAGAAACAGAACAGTGACAATGTCAGCAGTGTAAATAGTGTTAATGATCAAAATGGAGCTAGTCAAACAAATACAGGAAGAGATAAAAATGCGGTCTACAGGTATCAGATTTGAACATTAATATGGAACACGTTTCAGTCAATCCTGAACTGGATATAGGTTGTTACATTGACTATCACACAATTTCTGATAGACTGGAATATCAGTTATTATGTAACCTTGGGCTCCTAATTCAAAATGTGAATTCCCTGTGAAACATGCTTCATTTTTCCGTCTGTCAACGAGAAAAACTGACTGTGATGCGATATGGATTTGTTCTCTTGTTATTTCGTTGTAGACTTCACACAAGAGTTTGTCTCCAATGGTCAATAGAATAAGTTGGGCGCATAAGGAAAGTCCTGAAAATAAACAGAGCCCACTACATTAAACGGAATGTTACAGCCAAAAGAACTTGGTAACGACATGATCAATACTTCCCTTCATACTAATCGCATCTTATCGGTAAAATCGGTCATACTGGATTATGACATAGAGGAACATGTTGCAAAACGACCACGTTTTTCAGGCATTTCTTTGTCAACAACTTCACAATGAAGTAAAGCTGCAACATAGACAATCTACGTCTTCATTCTGGGGAATATTCGCTGCAGGGAGGTTAACATCAACAGAAATATTTAATCACCACCATTAACCGATACTGTTGAGGACGCATTCAAAGTTGAGATTTACTTTTTGAAAACTTTTCCCTGTTTTGCTGCTATATTTTTAGTTACTGAATCACAAAATATGCATTTAAATAGTTATTCTACTTGCTATGCAACAGTCTTCCAGAGACGACAAACTTAAATAATTAATGATTACTTAACTTCCTAATATGTATGATCAGTTAATCACTGCTTAACTATACTGTGAACTGAAGCTAACTTTGCTATTTTGCCCTTATTTAGTTTGTAAAGATAAAACTACGAAAGATCTAGGGATGTATAAAACTATTTTAAAGATGTCTCTAAGGAAGTAAAGCCCATAGTTAACATATGCAGGAAGCTCAATTGGAATTGCTCGGGTTTCCCGCAAGCGGAAGCAACACCCAAGTCGTGTCAGCGTTTCTTTGCAAGTAAATAAGCAAAGATAACGTTTCATTTCACGTATGAGTCACTTTCAGCGGGTAATTTTAATATTTTATTTCTTGAATTCAAAACAAAGGTACTTATATTTATAAATTTATTACACAATTACCCATTTTACGCATATTTTCTACGCGTCAGGTAGAAAACAGTTTTTTATGCGTGAATTCCTAAACTTGTCTGGCGTTCAGCTTTTCAGGGTTAAAGAAAACTCCGAAAAAATCTTACCTACGCAACATATTCTGATCGGAGATCGAATCTGGACGCGCCAGTTGATAAACAGACGCGCTAGCATGTAAGACATTGTTTAATAGTGTTTAACGCCCGTTTTAACTACTGAGGCACCATAGGCGGTGGATACATGAGATGAAATGATAAATTGGGAAGGAATTTTTTAAGCGGGGAAACGTTCCAGGCCTAAGTTTAGGGTACCTCCCCGGCATTGGTTATTTATAACGACTGAGGAAAACCATGAAAAACCTCAGTTATGGAAGACGGTCCTGGTGGGAATCGAACCCCAGACCTCACGCTCACGAGTCCGCACCTTAACGACCTTGGCTTTCCGTGGCGGTGGCCGTAAATATAGAAAATTACTAAATGTTAATACGGTGAAAAAAATTGTCATTGTCAATATTAGTTTATTTAAAGTTAGCAGAAAATAAATATTTGCAAAGTTGCATGCGCTATCATAGCACAGCATGAAAAACTGCACACACAGAAGTAAAACACATATTGCTGCTCTTTTCAAAGTGTAATTCATGTAAAGTTAGTTTATCTCACTTAAAAGAAGTGAATATTGCATTTGAAATTCTTCATTGCGTTCATATTTACCTATTGCACAGCACAGCGACTATAACGGAATCAAGAAAGTTAAAGTGCCTATAGTGAAATTACAAGACGTAAAAATGAGGAATAGATGAGTGCAGGATGTGAGGAGAATGGCAACTACTTGTCTTTTGCACTTAATGAGGGTCTGGTACCAAAGTCAGTCCGAGTGCTTGTTGACTTATAAATTCAGTCTCAGTATATCTCAAACAAATTCCTATATTTACTTTATTTATTACGCTATTATAATTTTGTAAAAAATTTAGAAATAATGCTTTCGTTCATAACAATGTTGGCATTCTAAGGTATGAAAGTGTTTTCTACACAATATTTCAGTTGTGGAGGTTGGTAATAAGATCAATGTTTCGGCTTCTTTCCAGAAAGTTGCTCTGTTTCTTATCAGAACACCTCACATCATACAAAAGATGCTGAATGTGCTGTGGCAGGATCGGCAATATGGAGATAATGACATTTAAATTACCCTTTGATATCACAGTTTTAATTAAAATAAGAATCCTTTTAACCCTTTATTAATCTCTCTTCTTAATATAACTCTACTTTTAGCATCTGCCATCACCGGGAATCGAACATTATTTATTCCGGTCGTTACAAATTTCGATTTCATGAAAATTTAAATGAAGGCCTTCAGCAATGCAACTGGTCCTCTTTATCATGTAACTGTTTCTTTACAATCAATCTAATTAACTACACAATGGAAAATTCTCAAAAATATGACCATGAAAAGCCAACTGATCAAAGACTTAATAGGGAAAATATGAGCTAACTCATCGAAAATAAAATCACTGAAGGACTTTTCTAGCAATTCATCGAACTGTTGAATATAGTGCTGAAAAACTGTGGTGTTCCCACTTTGACTTTAGGTGACGCGACATTGGGTAAAGAAACACTCAAAATGCCTATCTTCGCAAATCACTTACAGAAAAACATGAGGCACTAGCAAAAAACAAAATTGAAACTAATACTAATGAGCAGTTTATGCTGGTTAATGACAACGATGCAGAAATAGTCGTGTTTTAATTCTATGCAATCTTCAAGTTTTGTGATCAACTCCTAGATTATGTGAATAGAACTTTCGAATGTTGTCCTACTTTTTTTTCACAAATTCTTGTTGTGCATGTGCTACTTAATGTTGTGTGCATACGAAAAGTATTCTATTTACTTTCGAACAAGGACTTGGATAGTTACACTGATATATTCCAAATTATTGTGATTTACTGCAGTACACGTAATTTGGATTATAAGTCGGAACAGTGGATTTTGAGATAGCCAGCATATCTGGCCTTCGATCAAGAAAATGGATTGTGATTTCCACCTCGGACAAATGATAGTCACTGAGCCTGGCTAATGAATTCCAAAAATATTGCTTTGCTTAAGTTTTTCTTCGGGCTTCCGTTTTTACATCCAGAAGACGTAGACGAACGTTCCACTGAGGATCTAATGCCAATTCAACCTGAAGAGATTGATTGATTGATTGATTGATTGATTGATTATGTCTTTGATATATATCGCATCAGATGCGCTATTTCCACCAAATCTTTGGGCTGATTTTGTAGCCACAAGTCATTCCGAGTATTTTCAAGCTCGCTTGAATGCATCATTTTATAGTAACCGCCCTTGTGTGTATATATAAAAGTTTATCAATGCATTGAAGCATAACCAATCAAAAGCGCATGTTTCAATGAGAAACAAGAATAAAAAAAAACAATCGAAGGGAAGGAATGGATTATAAAGGAAAAAAGACACAGTTAGCAAATCAAGATGTCACAAGATATCATTTCATCAAGTTCCTTCCTATAATGTAAAATGTTGGCTGTATACTACACAACCGTAAAGTCACGTAACAAAATGTTTTACCGTACCAAGCTACTACTTATAGTTATAATTGCTTGCCAGAGGAGGAGATCGTGATGAAATTCAGCCGGGACTGACTTTGCCTGTACACCTCTTTCGGTGGGACTCAATTTTCAGCATTTTTCATGATAGAGACTGACTTCACCAACTGCGTGCTAACTACCAACCTCTTCGAGACGATGACGCCAATGAGCATGTAGTTCGTGAGCTATCACAATTAGGTACCCAGATAAATTGATCTTAAAGTTTGGCAGTCAATGATATTACTAGTACTGCATAATTCATTTGTTTGGGCCCATTGCACTACACTAGCACTCCAAAGGCAACAAACTCACAATACTTGCTGAACAACTAGAATAGAATAAACAATAATGCATTTTTATAAATGAAAAACGCCCGAGATAAACGGAAGTACTGCAAAGTTTCCAAAATATTACGTCTTTGATTTATTTGCTTGTTCATTTTCATCCAGTACCTTTGAAACTGTTGACTATTTTACGCGTTGTTCTCTAATTAGATGAGTTAAACAGAGGAGAAGGTTCATGAAAATCCTCACCGTACTAGCATTTGCTTAACTTTTTGCGAAGTTAAAACAAATTTAAATTCTTTGGTCTGTACTAAATGACTGAAACGTACAGAACATTACACTACGGAGCCATCGACCTTGCCTCAGAAGGCTATGGCTGTTAAAACCATTTTCATAGTGTATAAATCAAGCAATTGCATGTCCATTGTAATAGAATTATCGCTTATTTATGAAAATCTCTATTGGAAATTTTATGTTTTAGATGACGCCAAAGCTGCAGCATAGATTCGGAACTACCTACGTTACTTCTGTGAGTTTTAGGAAACTTAAGACAAATGAGAGTGCAAATCAACCCGAAGTTCGTTGGCACTAAAACTATCTACCATTCATCTTTTAAAAAAGCAAAATTCCGAGTTGACGTTTAGAGGCACATTTAAGGTAATATAGAGCACCGTTGCCCTATTCTAATATATATTTATAAAAGACTTGTTATTTCTTCTATACTATTAAATGCGACATATGTGGGAAAATACTGTCGTGTTAAAATAAATTAAGTGGACAAAATTCTAATTTTGGAAACATTTTACTCTTCAGAGAAAATATTATTTGTTCTTTCGAGGATCACTTTTGTGGCTAAAATTTAAGAAGGTAACCATTGCCTTTTTTCACATTTTTATACAAAAATCTCTGAGTACGATTTTTTACCGCCATGTTATATATATATCTTCTACTTCTTTATTTTGAAACATATTGACTCTTGACAAAAATGTGCCACAAATTGATATAGATTCCCATCTCAGCTGTATAAATACGTGAAACGCTTTCTTGTGTAATGAATGTTAAAAGTATTTGCACAGGATTCGTAGATACAGTACTCAGAGTACCGGGGTTTCATGTACCTTTTGAAAATATGAAAATATTTATTAGTACTCACAATCACGCGTCCAGAGGACTTCAAAAGCAAAATAACTTTCCCAATGGAAGTCGAAGCTGCCATTTCTGTACGCAAAAGGAATATCATTAGGAGTGTTTAGGGTGTAATGGAACGAAGGAAAGGGATAAAGAAGTTTTGCACAGCACTGTACAGAACCTCTTTAAGCCGATCTGCATGCCCTAACATAACGAAAAAGGCAAACATTTGTCTTAGATCCGTTTGCTAGATTGCTCCTTTGCCATTTTTTATATAGCTTTAGTCTTTATAATAAGGCTCTTGGCTCTGGTAATCTCCCTTGTGATTGACGTAAACTAGAAAATTGGCTCGGGTTGATATTTTGTTTCCCACAGAAAAAGGCACCTTGTTCCTATAAGGGAAAAGGGAAGCACTTTTATTGTAGTTCACAGTGTTCGTTCTTTACAGAATACACCGTTTGCATTATGCCAGTTTTTACTTGCTATTTGATCATTACAAGTATATTTGAATAACTTGCAAAATGTTCAACTCTTGAATGGGTCAAGCTGCCTGTGTCAATTTCTTCCGCAGTTTTTTTTCGCCTTTTAAAGGCGAATGCTAAGTAACTTTAGATATCCATAAACTCGGGTTCATTTCTATCATCGCTAATTCATTAATGCCGTTCATCGTCTGTAATACACTGGCACCATAGGACGTTAAACAATCCAAAATTCGCAAAGGACCGCTGCAGTTCCAGCTCCCTTAAACCACAACACTACAGAATTACATGCAGAATTTCAGTTTGGAGAAATCCATGCCCAGAATCGAGCAGCAGCTCTTTGTATGTGCAATAATATTTCTTTTTCCTTCTTCTTTTGGTGCGGTAGCGTCATTTTTTTTCCGGAATATAATCGCATATTTAATGTTTAATTTTAAGCAACATATTAAACTGTCCAGAGGCTGCCGTCCGTCAGTTGTCTGTAAGACTTTCCTATAGAAAATGGCGACATACACTGTCTGTTTATTACGCAAATGATAACACAGGCTACATTCACGATATTTTATTCATGAGCTTTTGCAACATATTACTTTATGCTATTCTGATTGGAATGGCAATTGAACAATAGTTAATTAATGGCATTATTAACAAAAATACAAGCCATTATGCCTGGTTTTCGCTTTCCAAAGCTGTAACTCTGTTATTTTGCATATGAATGTGACGCTTGCGCAAGGCACTTGTATGGATGGGCGATGCGGCATACGTATGGGGGCGGAGAGGAGTATGGCGTGTTGGCGACGGCGCATCTCATACGTTCACGACAAAATTTTTAAAACGTTTCAAAATGGGTCCCATAAATTGAATTTTCCTGTACCATATTTCCATGCACCCTCGACTCGGCTACTGCGACTTGCTATCATTGTGACATGAGTGTTGCTATAGTAACGGCAACGTGTTTCTCGATTCAACAATGGGGAATGATTATTAGCGTTTAGCTGTTCCCTAGTATCTTGTGTGTGAGAGAGAGAAAGGCATAATGTAATAAGAGGCAGTCAGTTTCTGCTTTTTGAGACTACGCTGTGATGGGTGATTGCCTATGTGCGCATGTAACAAAACAACAAATGTATAAGTAACAGAATATCGTTCATGCAGCTCCCGTCCTCATATGCAATAACATTAACCCAAAAAGATATAATAATAATAATAATAATAATAATAATAATAATAATTATTATTATTATTATTATTATTATCATCATCATCATCATCATTATTCTGTTACTGTAATGAAACTACGGCCAAAGCATATAGTAACGTGAAAAATTTCATCAAAATATTTAAAATCGTTTTATTTTATGGTTAAGCCTATGTAAGTAGTCTTAAGTATCAGTATCCTAATTTAACAATAATTTTGAAATAATTTATCGACACTATAGATACATTCAAGCTACAAAAAGTTATAGTAGGAGTAAAATCCAGGAAAAACAAGGCCTCTTTTCGAAAAGCTGCAAAATTTGCTTTTGGTATGCCAATATACAGAATGGCTCACTTATTTTTAATATGTCAACCTTTTAACTTTTGTTGTTATGCACAATGCGACACATAAAAATGTTATATCGAAGGAGATATTTGATGTATATAATGCATTTTAAATAGTAATTTTGAAGATGTTAATGCTAACATTAATTTTTAAATGGAAATGCAAGTAATATTTTACTCCGGCAATGTTGCAAATGCTGTGGAGACGACATTTAAACAATGTTTATAGATAGAAACGAAACATAATTAATCTTTGCGATGTGCAATCACATTTCTCAGTGGGTACTTTAGATATTGTGTTCAAAGAGATGGCCATGTGCATTGAAACAGTGCTGTCCAGTGGTGGTTGTTTTAGTTCACATACATACACAGTACGTTCTACTCTGTTACCATTTGTGGTTCTTTAGAAAAAATACAACTGGTGAATTCACCTAAGTGAGATGTTTGTGCATAAGTCTATCCCAAAGCGGCAATCTTAAATGGAATAGAATTGATGCAGTTCCTTTCTATGGCAGTTAATCTTTCCTTTGACTGGTACTATGGAGAAAGGTATTTACTTTCCTGCGAGAGGTGAAACCTATTTCTGATCCTGAAATTATCATTGGCGTAGTTGTGGCCACTATTAATAGCCTAGTAGTCTCATTGAATGTTTGCAGATTATGTTCAGTCATGAACTGAAATGAAAACACAGCTCCCGCAAAGCATCGAAAATCTTCTCACGTATATTGAACTTCTAGTTCTGTATCAAGCGAAGAACGGATATGCTTCTTCAGCAGAGTTTACATGAGTAAGAGGAAATCTCTTTTCATATGCATTAAGTAAATTTGCTGCTTGAAGGTGGTTTAGCGCTTTTCCATTTAAATGATAATTGTATCACGGACTTCTTTGGCAGCAATTTTAGTACAGGTATGTGTGCAAGTTGTACGCGTTTGGAGCACTTTTCCCACACCTTACTAAATTTTGTATCTCTAATCTTCTGTGTAACAGTTTCAAAGTCTTGCGTAGCTGGTTGTACACAATATATGTATTTGTGACATGCAGTTGCAAAATTCAAATATTGACTGTTGTAGACGCAAGTAACTGATTTCTGTGACTAAGCTATTTACTCCGCATTTGTTCTCTTTTCTTTCAAGGCATTCAATTAAGCTGTCTATACAACATGCACAATTTTACATTTCAAGTTGCACGTTTGAGTATGACGAAAACTCTTTTCATATGCTTCAAAATGTTCTGCATTAAGTAAATTTTCTGCTTGAAAGAATGCTCTGAATTGCAAGCGCTCTTTCACTTGCATCACGGACTTCTTTGGCAGCAATTTTAGTAGAGAAATCGTGTAAATTCTATGCCCTTTGGGTTGCTCGAGCATTTCTCCAACTTCTTCCCACAGTTTATCAATTTTCCTCACTCTTATCCTCTGTATAACAATTTCAAATATTTAATCACTTTTTTTAACCAAAAGTGGCTCTGTATGGCTTTCTGTATTTGGTTGTATAAAATATTTACATGGCGCATTGTTATAAAAAAGCCAAAATTCGAAATTTAGGTGAGAAGGAAGCCTATAAATTAACCGATCGAGCAACTTGCAGTGGAAGGCATTCATTTTCATATATAAGTTGCATAGTTGTAAATTTTAAATTACAACTTGCATTAAAGGGGCGAGTAATATTTCTGCCCATTTCATTCAATATACCTGTTCTTTGTCAAGGGTACCGCCACGGGTGGCCGAGATCGTTAAGGCACGAACTAGTGAGCGGGAGGTCTGGGGATCGAATTCCGCCAGGACTGTCCTCCCTGACTGGTTTTTTTTTCAGGTTTTCCTCAGTCCTCATAAATGACAAATGCCCGGGAGGTACTCCAAACTTAGGCCTGGAACGTTTCCTTCCTTAAAAATAAATCCTTTCCCAATATATCATTTCATTTCATGTATCATCAGTGTCCATCGCTTGTGGTGTAGCAAAAAACGGGCGTTAAACACTATCCATTCATTCTTTGTGTAGGGCTGAAAAAGAAAACACGAGTTTCATTAAGGTTCCAATAGAAAATTCTGACAGATATATTTTAGTGGGATGGCTGTGAAAGAAGGTCTTCACTCCAGTCCTTTTCGCATTAGGACAAGGAAATACACTAACTTCCCGTAAGTTTTGAAGTGCCATGATAATATCATGCAGATGTCACGTCGTTTTAAAAAAATTCAACAATATGGATAAGTTACGTCTAAAGCAACTTCTGTACTTTTGTCCATTCAGTTTACCACCAATGAAATAGACCCAATATTTTGTGACAAAGCCAGTGCAATTTTTTTCTTGTATTACAAGATTTACGTTTCCATGATTTGTAAAAGTTGCAACCTTCCCAGAATGGACCTGTTGCAGAACTGACAGACAACTTTTAAAGTCATTGCCATGAAGCTGTTAGTTGAATGGGTGTTATTATGAACACTTGTTCGGCTGACCCTGGAGAAGTACTTCAAACTTGCAGTCTCGCCCAATTCATGGATAATGTTCATGAAGGTGGGGCGATTGGACATTCTGCTGTTAAGACGTTATGACAATATATCTCACAAATTAATAACACATCGATAATTTCTTCGTAAAAATCGCTTCACTTGTCTATGAAAAGAGAGCAAATTAATAAATTATTTTGTGTTTCATACATTCATAACGACTATGTTTTTCACCAGTTAGATTTAACTTAACTCATTTCTTGACAAATCTGAATTCTTTGTAGCGCTTTCCCAAAATGTCAAATGGCTCCAGTGTTCCTTATACAAGTACAATCAGTTCCGATGAACGTTGTAGACACAGGAATGGATTGTTTGTGTGTTTACACACCCCGACGAATTCGAACGGTCAGTAAAACCAGTCAGCTGTTATTGGGCAGAGCGGCACTTGGAATATAAAATATATTCCATTCCCATTTGAAAATGCGAATTTCATTTATATAAAGATATTGAACATTATTTACGTAAGAAATGTTTCATTACGGCATCAAACGTGCACTTTGATATAATTAAATATCATTTATAATATGGCGTGCAGCAACAGTAATTAAAAGTTAAAGCAAATTTAACCACTCTGTATATATTTGCATTAATAAACTTTGGTGCTAGTAGAGTAGAAATATCCGAAATTAAGAACATCCATCATTTTACCAAAATACGGTACAAATACCCATTACCTTCAGGTGTGCAAACTTATTTAGGACAAATTTAAGCTTACAACCTTCCATTCTGTAGATATATTTTTGCCCTCCCATTGTGTAGTGTGAACATTATTGTATTGAAATTCCTCGCATACACGTAAAATACACATTTTGGTATATGACATTGTTTTTTGGCACACTTACAATACAAAGAGATTTGGCATGTTGCACGTTTTAGCTAAATATCACATCTATAAATCTACAGAAAGCAAATACTAAATAACTGTGCAAGAGAAAAAAACCTCATTGCATTCTCAGAAAAATTCTTTCACATTTCATACCAAATGTGCTTAAGAGAAATTCAATTAATTAAAAAAATTACCTGAAAACTTTCTTCGTATATAAACGATTCTTAATTAATACATTATTATTAATTTTATTACAATGGTTTAACAGCAATACATATCTTACAATCAATACATTTTCGTACCAGTTTAGAGATTGTTGCATTCCACGTCTGAAAACAGCATATAAATAAATGTTGGTCAATTCTGAACTTATGTGCTAATATTCCCTAAGTATGAGGATCTGTGTGGCGATAGTCTACAGTGAATTTTGTTGTAACTAAACCGTGTTGGGGATTTTCCTGTTTAAATGCATTGTATGGAAACTACTTACTAATACTAATATCAGACAATATAGGGATCTAAAGTTAACTGTTATCCATTCTAAGTATTTAGGAAACACCTTAGCCGGGCAGCACCTAGGTGAGTAACAGCTGTAGTGCACATAATAACTTTCAGAAAGGTCACCCTTCACTTTTACAATGAAAACAAAAACCTGCTTTGGAGAAGACAGAGCCGTGGTACTGAAACTATTTTCTCCACGTATCCCAATGTACACTTTCTCACAAAACTTGTACTCTGAAAGTTATGCTAAATTTGCATTATACATAACTGTATCTAAAAACCAATTAAACATTTATTGCTTATTAAATAATCCTGTCTTAAAATAAAAAAGAACGATCGCGCTATTAAATAAATTCAGGAAATAAATTACAAATATCATAGATGAAATTATCTTCTGAACTCAAATGTTTTAGACGTGTTAATGAGATGGTTAAGGTGTTTTCTGCATATCAACTCCTCAATTTGTGGTTAAATCGTCGTGAGTGCCAGTATCAATGGTGATTCTGGATTTAAGCAATTTCTGTGTTTAGTTTTACTTGCTCACACAAATTAGTGTAGGGGGGTGGGAATATGTGTGCAATGGCACTTTCACTAAGTTCCATGTACTCTTCAAGCACATCCCCACAAGCAGCAAATTGACAAGTTTTCCATTGTTATTTTCAGCCAACTTTAGCGGATATTTCAGGCAGACATTCTTTTCATTTTACTGGGAGATTAGAGAAATTGATCCGATCTTGTGTGTTGGCTTCCTTCTCAATTTCTGCACAGTCGTTGTTGCTACTGTCAGCATTTTAAACAAACAGTAGAAATATTATTCGTAGTTATAGGGGCACGATTAGCTTATCTAGCACAGCTGTAGGATTTCATTATTGAATAGAATAAGCAGGGATTCTGGAAATAGAAGGCAATACCGCTCTGGCAAAAACGATTTTCGGGTTGAATATGCCATAGAAAACGTGGATGGTTCGTATATGCAGCTTGCGTAGGTACCTTTAATGTCATTGCTCCTAAATCTGCTAGCAGTTAGCTTTACTTCTCAGTGAATACATTTGTTGTTAGCATAATTATGTGTTTAACGATCAGCTGTTAAACACGTAAGTTTAAAATGTATTAATTAAAACGTTAACTGTAATGAAAATATACGTTTTCTTTTCAAAACAGACGTGAAATTCCAGTGTTTGTCTTTGAAATAGAAGGTAATTATGTACAATACCACATTAATTAAGGTGGGTAAATCTTGGGGTTTTTTTTTTAACTTTGGTTTTCAATTTTGCTTGTTTATTGGTGGTTTCTAACCGTTACCCAGGATTAGATTTTCAGGTTTATTTTTCTGTATCCATTTTCTTGACAGTATTGTCGTCGCAAAAAAAAAAAAAAAAAAAAAAAAGCCTACCATAAGATGAAATAATATAACGAGGAAAGGATTGTCCGATTTGGTATTAGAATTTTAGTATCAGTGTTAATTATTATTAGGAGAACACATTTCAGTGTGTATAAGATTTTCCAGCAGTGAAAAGTATGAACTTGGAACTTCTAAGATCATTTGATCATAATTATTAAATGTATTATAGCCGTAATCTGCACAACCAGAAAAATTATGCACCAAGTAGGTAGTGCTAACATAATCGCCTGTCAACAACAACCCAGTGACGTAAATAGTAAATATTCCGGAATCCTTACATTTAGAAATAATTATTATTATTACGGATTAATAGCATACATATGCCTGATAGCTGCTTAATGTTTCAATTATGCCATCTCTTTACTTATACAGAGCAATACAGGAGAATAAATGCTTAGATCCGCGAAATACCCGCTATCCCTATACATATATATTGTAGCTCGTATTGATAAAATGTAAGTTATTGTCAATATAGAAAACATTAGCTTCGCTTCGTTCTGAAGCAGTAAAACCCACAAATGGTGCGTAAGTAATATGGTAGTTTCATTTTCAGAAAGCCCATATTCATTGCTAAAGTAGCCCTTTCGAAGAATTTCAAGTTCCAACAGCAAAATAACGAAACGAGTGGTTGAGGTAAAGGCACGGAATCGTGAGCGGGCTCGCTGAGGTTTTTTCAGGGCTTCTTCAGTCCTCATAGATGGCAAATGCCGGGACTCAGGGATCCTAAGCTTAGATCTGGAACGTTTCCTTCATTTAAAAATGCCTTTTCCAGTCATTTCAATCATATCTAAGTGTCCACCGCCTTTGATGTCACGGTAGTAAAAACGGGAAATAAACAGCAGTGAGATAGTAATTAGATAAATATTTATATTTTCATCTAACCCGAACACATACGGAGCATGTTTCCATCCTACAACGTTTACTTACGTGAAACATAAGTACCCATAATGTTACATGTTTACATTCAAATTTGTAGAAACGGGTTTGTTACTGAAATTGTAAGTTTTAAAAATATTCATGGCTTTCGCGTTATGCAATTTCTTTGAAAAATATTGCGATCAGCTAATGCGGATACTAACAAGCATTCTGGAGGGTATGACAATTCTGTGCATAGAGCTAAGAAGATCAAAGAACTTTTGAAAGCAGGAAGCATTGTCATTCAATTACTAGCTATAAATCAAATTAACATGCTATAAATCAAATTAACATGCTATATACGACGTGCACAATTTTATGCTTAGAAAAACCTTTTCCTTGTGTAACACTTCTTACATGCTGTCACCTGAATTTTGAAAACCTTGCTATCTTTCCTTTGTAGTGTTCTTGGAGCAACAAAAACACTGCAAGTACAACACAAATCAATAAGCAAGCAAGGAAACATACGAAATATGTTTATCTATTACTTAAGTGACTTCGAAACTTTTAAATGGAAGCACTGCTGTTCATGAATGAGGAAGCTATTGCGTGTTTTAAACATTTATAATTTTAAGAAAGTCTATCACCTTATTGCAACATATGATTATTTCCAGGATAAGGAACAGAGAACAATTCCAATATTAACAAATTAGAAACACTGTAAGAGGTGCATGTACCAAACGACTATACATGTCCAAACATATGATAATCTCGTTTTGCTTATGCATATTTTATGTATACATTCAAAGCGTTTGCTATCGCCGCAGGCATTACTAGATTCATCCGCAGAATGCCAGTTATTTGTGATTAAGAGCGTCATATCCCAATATATTATGCAAATAAATGTGGGAACTGTCAATTTTCATTTTACTACCGCTAGGATTATACGTGATTTTGGTAAAAATTATGAGGATTCCTTCACTTTTTGCCAAAGTTAGGGAAACTTTGTTGTTGATACACCCGAACCTTAGAGATCGTTGGGTTCAATATTCCTTTCACAAATCCAGCATATGAGGAGGTCTTGTATATAATGGGAAAATCATAAAAATGAATGTTTTGCTACAAATAAAAATGAAGAAAATGTATACAGTAAATTATTATGTGTGTACAAGATATGGTTAATTACGCACTATGGAATTAAAAGAACAACTAGATGACTGAAAGCGGAATTTTATAAATGATTATAATAAACTGTTATTTAAAAGTTATGCTTTCAGGAATCAATTGGACAATTAAAATGTAATACAACAAATAACCCCTCAAATCATATACAGATATGCTTGACCATAAGTTCAGCAAAGTTCATATTTTTCTGAAGACTGAGAATTTTTATGACATTATAAAAGTTGTTGCAGTCCAGATTGGAATTCACATATGCTTGCAAAGCTGACTTTTTTTTCAACAAAATGAAACGCTGCAAATATGAACTGTTAAAAGCTAATTTTATTTTACAAGTTTGTTAAAATAAAAAAAAGGTTACTTTAATTTGAAAAGCTGCAACCTTGTAACAAGACAAAAACATTTCAAAATCAGAAAATCTGGTAACATCTACTGCTTGCTATGCCATATCGTGTTTACATGCAATGCGCTCATTAATTGTAACGAACAAAATGCCGGAGTAGAACTAAAAATGAGCATACGTCATTAACCAATTCAGTTTCACAATTTTTTTTCCTTAGCTGAGTTAAATTCGTATTTACGGTGTTGTGCTCCTACTTGTATATCGGGTAATCTTTGTGACTGAATGTTAGGTAAACTAAATGTGTTATTATGTAAAAATATATATGACAGTTTTCCATTTTTTATTTTTTAACTTTTTATTTGTTTATTTATTTATTTACCCTTCCAAGAGTTAAGGCCACGGGGTCTTCTCCTCCACCATACCAGAATAACACAGGCGATTAAAAAATAGTATACATAATGATATAAAGTACAGAAATGACATAAACATATTTAAGATATATGCTGTATGTAAATATGATAAAATTCAGTGAGACGGTATTACAATTACACTAGTTCTTAAATAATTTTTCATAAATACAACAAAAATAAGTGAGAGGCTTGCTCGAGTTGAGGAGATGACATTTTCATCTACGCCTTCAGGGACTATGTCATTTCAGATTGTGCTCAGGAAGAAGTTCACTCTGAAAATGTTGAGAATGCACAAGCCGGTGTAGGTTTTCCTTGCTTTAGATAGCAACATGTGCAAGTCACAAATAGGTATATGGGGTCTGTGTATGTGTACGCAGTTCTTGCCTTGCCAGACGCTAGGATGAACCTCAAGCGTGAGTATTTCCGCGCTATGATTTACTACGGCCTTAAAGTCGGTTTAGGGGAAAGAGAATACCCTGAAATATTTCATCGTACATTTGGGTCTCTTTGCCCTCGTAATTCGCATTTATCTGGTTTGCAGATTTTAGGAGAGGAAGGGACTCTCTCGAAGATGAAGACCGCGCAGAACGACTCGCTACAGCAACAACGGATAAAAATGTGATGAAAGCAGAGCGTATGCTGCGGGAAGATCATCGTTGTGCTTATCAGATTCAAGAAGCCTTGGATATTGGATCGGCAGCAGTGAAATCAATTCTCGAATAAAGACTTCATGTGAGGAAGCTTTGCAGTAGTTGAACCCGCATCACATCACAGTTGCGCAGAAAAAAGCAGGTGTTGATTGGTGCAGGAAGATCAAAAAATATATTTAACATCATTACAGGTGACTATGATCTGGAAACTAAGCGACAATTATCGGATATTTCCAAGAGAGGATCCCCTAACCAAAACAAGTTGAGCGAGAGCTAGTGACTACATAAAGGGGGGGGGGGGAACTGCCCAAATGTCTGTCCTAAGTCTTCAAAGTACTGAGAATTGGTTTGCGTAGAATCCTCTTGTCACGAGAAGGCCTGTGTCCAAACTGCATTTCCGAAATTTTGCATCATCTCCCTAAAGTCCAGATCTGGCCTCACGCGACTTTTTTCTCTTCCCCAAAATAAAATATATATCACGCGAAGTCGCAGTGGCTGCATACGAAGATTGCATTTGCACTCTATCTAAATTATTTACAAAACGGTGTCAACGGATTAGACGTATAGAATGTAATGGAGAATACCATTATGTCAGATCGCATTTTCAAAAACCTTTATCTTTCATTTTGATATCTTTCCTTTAAAATCAAACTTTCATTTGGATTTTTTTGAAAAAAAAATTCGCTGCTTCTCAAATGTAAAAATGCTTCAGTTTTCACAGGAAGGAAATTTTTATATTTTCTTTAAAATTACCACAAATATGTATGCCTTCTTACCGGTCCCTGCAACTTTTTATGTGACCTTTGTCTTGCAAAATAAATTAATAGTTCTCCTCAAAATCATGTGATACTATTACTTAATCTATAAATATGCAGCGTTTGCGAACTTAAAATTAATTCTCGGTTGGAGAATAGGAAAGAAAAGTCAAACATAACGAAAAGCACTGACACTATCCAATGCTCCCATCTCGGGGTTTTGTTCACTTCTCAAAAGGTTTCAAATTTCACTTTACTACGGAATGAGCATCTGGCTTTGGGATTAATGAAAAAACGTAGTTGTATTCCGCATCCTTGTGTTTTATGAGGTGGAAAGCATACAATTTTTTTTTTTTAATTTTACATTGTTAATTTGTCCCAAAGTAGAAAATTTCTACTGAAATATTTAAATCTCTAATATTTTAAAAATCTGATTAGTCGAGAATTCATAGGGATCTACGGATGTCATGTTCAGTATTTACAAATCTATTTCAGTAAGCTTTATTGAGCGGATTTTATGATGAAACGTCACACTCTTTTATGTTTTCGGACGAACCTTCCTTTCAGAACACACACACACAAAGCAAAAGCAAAGCACATCATTTATTGAGATTAGCACTGCAAATAAAAAGGTTGTAAGGGCAGTCATAATCAGTTTGTTAAATAGTTTGTTTTTTATTAACGTTGTGTGGTTAATAATTACAAATTTTACTTCAGATAAGAACTGACGTCATTGCTGCGACCAACTTCACGTGTAGCAACTGATGCGATAAATTCTGCCATTTTAGCTCTTTAAAGTTTCGTAAACCTACTACGAATATTTCACGCGTTAAAAAACACAACTTTCTTAAACCAACAATTTCAATGTGTGATGATGACTGACATATTTCCGAAACGTTTGCTGTATTCTCTCCTCTTACCACATAGTCCGTCAGTCTTGCAGAAAGTTTTCTAAATGGCAGAATTTACAGCGTTTCAGATCAAATGTACTAATTATTAAGTTGAATAAAGACTTTTTACCACTTAATTGTGAAATATGGTTAATAGAGGTCCATTCTAAAAATGTTCTGTATGATTTGCTAGCTTTGTTACAAAGGTGAAAAATATTAGAGTGTTACACAACAGTTTATTGCGTCAAATAAAACTTAAGCCTTGCAAAGATAATAGTTTACTTACAAGGAAGAGAACGTTTATTGGCAAGTGCGCCAGAACTCAAAAGAATTTATAAATAGATGTGTAATGTCTTAATCAGTTCTACACCTGCCATTGTTATATAAATAAAGAACGGGAATCATAGTAAAAAGTTATACATTGAACATTAATACTGCAAAACCAGAGACATAGCCAGCTTATTAAAATTATAGCAGTGGAATTTGCATTATCAAACCCTAAGTCTTTCGCAAATATGAAATTCAAATTAATATATTGATATACTCGGGCATGAAGAAACTATTTCTTAACTGGGAGACCACAAGTCGGTACACGGAAAACAATGATGTAATATTAACCGGTATAGTCATAGCAGAAAAGCCCGGGCTCGACAGTAGCTTTGGGGGGTTTATTTACGGACGCTCTTTAACATCTCAGGTCATCAGCGTATCTTGGGGGTCATCTAGCCTACTCCATCCTTAACTGATTTTGCTTCTTTGCAGTTTTTTGGTGTGCAGTTCAATAAAATTGTACCCACTCCCCTAGGGTCATATGATTCATTTTGAATTGACTACTTTCGTTCATTCTCTATATGATAAGTGCAATGTGCCTCCGTTTTGTTTGACTTCGCACTTTTTTGCAATTCTTCATGGGATTTGCTTTATATAAATACGTTCTGTAAGGAGATTTTCTTTAAAGTCCTGTTAATAACTCCTAGTTTTCTTGTATCTATTCACTTTATAATTTATTTATTTACACCCTTTGATATTGCTCTCGTTTGTTCAACTCAGAGCTGATTGTCGTATTTCAGTCTGCATCTTCAATAAGGTAGCGCTCATTGATCCACTTTCTGATATCCAAGGGACTGGAATCCACCCGATGACTAGAACGAACAATCAAATTTTCTTCCTATGCTACATATTACAAACTTCTCAACGAGTAAGTCCGCAACATAACTCTTATTTTTGTTTAACATGTCACATTAAGGCTTAGTTACGGTTAAAGAAACCGCCACGCTAGACTGAGGTCGTTAAGGCGCGGACTCGTGAGCAGGAGGTCCGGGTTTCGAATCCCGCCAGGACCGTTCTCCCTGACTGAGGTTTTTTCCAGGTTTTCCTCAGTCCTCATGAATGGCAAATGCCGGGAAGGCACCCTAAACTTAGGCCTGGAACGTTTCTTTCCTTAAAAATAAATTCTTTCCCAATATATCATTTCATTTGTGTATCATCAGAGTTCACCGCCTGTGATGCCTCTGTAGTAAAAACGGGCGTTAAACACATTCATTCACAGTAAAAATGCTATATTGATTAAGTTGCTTTGATGAGACTGAGATTAATGCAAAGGGTGCTTGGGCTTGCAGAAAGCGGATAGGAAAAGTAGAGGGTACAAGATTTTCATAAACAACCAAAGGTAACGGTAAAGAGATCACCATGTGGAGAGCTAGAAACTAAAATTTGATAGACTACGAGACCAAAATTATTTTCCTATATATGAGTTACTGATTAAAAATGGTAACATACAATAAAAATGAGCAAATTTGGAAACGAAATTTAAGACATTTAGAAGATTAAAGCATGGTTTAGGGAGCAAATCGTGTTCCAGTCAACAAAATTTGGAACTGGAGGAAAAAACTTCATCGATGACGCAATGTGAAAGAAACCAAACTGCTATATATATGTCAATTGAACTTTAATATTATATTTCTTTAAATGTTTATGTTAAGAGAAAGTCGTATTGTAAGAGATTTTCTTAAGAAAATAAAAAGGACTTAACACAGAAACCAACTTCCTTATCGCTTTTATCACGTCACATTTTCCTTTTTGCTGTTGAATTTTTATCTGTAGTAAAGTCCATTTACCCTTTGAGCGATATTACTACGTAAATATTGCACGTTCCAAATGCGCAAATATCATTCCGCGCTACAAATAATTCCAAACACCCACCTAAATAAAACAACTGTATGAATTTGATTTTTCATTTGATTTATTTACGGACGCTCTTTAACAGCTCAGGTCATCAGCGTCCCATTCAATTCCGGGCGTGAAACGACCGACAAATTTTGCTCAGAGGACTCTTCTTTCAGGCTTGAGGTTCTTTTTCGTGCAGTAAATGTACGACACGGGACCCACGGCTTTACTTCCCTTCCGAAGGAAGTCATACTTACCATTTTTACGCCCGAAAGAATTCATCAATCCTGGCCGGGTTTGAACCCGCGATCTTGGGTTTGGAAAGCAAGTCTGGCTACCATTACACTACCAGCACCGATAGAGCTGTATTAAAGCAAGTGCTTATGTGTTTTAAAGACAATTGAAACAAGTTTTCAAATGTTCCGTTTTGTCACGCTGTTTTCTATTAAAATTCCAGATTGCTGTGATAGTCTTCAAAAAAATGCAATGATAATCCATTATCAAATATTTGCTGATATTATCAAACATTCTTGAACGTTCATGTCTGTAGAATAAATTCGCGGTTTAATGAGCTTCCGTAACTGTTTCAATATAAGACGAATAAAAGGTAGGTAATAAAATAATTATATATGTCGATTTAAGCATGTATGTTATCCAATGTAATGTGTCATATACTTCAATCATACACTCTAGTAAACAGTGCACTGTTATATACTACGACTTACATAGATTTAACTCTTTTATTTTGTTGTCTTTTGTACTCTCTCTCTCTCTCTCTCTCTCTCTCTCTCCTGTGTTACTGTTGCTCCATATAACAGCAACAACAACAACAACAGAAATAATAAAATATAATAATAATAATTTATTTTGTTTAACAGTTAAGGCTATCAAGATTAAAATAACGAATACATAAAATAAATTAATAAATACATATAAGACAAGATAATAATATTACATGTGTAAATTTATAATAGGGGTAATACTAAGTAACATTAGATATTGAGAATGCGGAGAAAGAAAAAGTTCAGTGTTTCTCAAATGGGAAAGAGATTGACCATCTCCAGCTTCTGGGCAACCAACAGTTTGCAGTGTTGCAATATTGTGTCCCAGCTGTTACCGTGTATCAATCCAGAAAAGAGGATCAATATTATAAGTGTTCCCTAGCTCTGGGTAGAAATATGTTTTATGTCACCACATAAATTACCTAACAAGGCAGGTATATAGCCTTTTTGTGATCCTTTTACTTCGAAACAACATTTTTTAGCTGTAGTATATGCAATTTTACTACACATGTACTATAGCTGACTATCCTGTGTTTTATGAAACACTCCAGTACAAATACGACGATAACACCATATTACTGATGACGCTGAGTTTGTATAAATGTAGCAATGTCAGTAATATCTGCCGATAATATGTTCATGGGGCCATAACGTACCACTCTAATGAACATCTTTCTTTGTACTTACTCCTTAGTGAGTTCATTTGCTAGTAGCCACTGCCCACTAGTCAGTCTTACAAGTGAAGTGGAAGTGATTATGTTAATCATGGCGTACTGAAAATCGAGTGCACGTGCTGCTAGTTCTAAAAGAAAATCAGGCAGGAATCTACAACTTTTTTAAAAATATTCAGAAGAAGAAGAGAGGAAAACCTTGATTTTAAAAAGTGTCAAAGCCCAACAGAATAAGCCTGTAGAGTGAATGAAAATACTGTATTATGAGTCTGTGTTGAGGTCAAAAGATCTGACTCTGGTAGTGCTTCGGTGTTTGTGTCACGTGGAAAACATAAACAATCCTCTAAGAGAGATACACATTTAAATAATTTTGACGTATGAAGGATTGTTTGGGTCTTTTACCATAAAGTAAATTTCCAACAATAGACAAAATTAGCAATGTTTTAGAACTAATAGTTCATACAAAGGCTCTAATTCGTCTACCTATAGAGTATTGCGCAGTTTAGGCTTTTGTCATTCCAAAAGTCAGTCTAAAATGTATGAACCTGATCAACTTGACTAATGAAAGGGGACATGAGGTAATTTGATTGTCTCTGTATTGTTGTCATTACAATCCAATCGAGAATGTGTTGTCAATTAAAGAGGAGATTTGCAAATAAAAATAGGACATTTTATATGAAAGACGTGGAAAGACTAATTAATGAAATAATAGAAAAGTGACACAGAAAGACTGGGAATCCTACGTTCGTCACCATGCTGAAAAAGTACAAGAGGAAGAATTTGGAAAGAAATAGAACGTGACGAAATTTTATAGCCAATAATAATAATGATGATGATGATGATGATGATGATGATGATGATGATAATAATAATAATAATAATAATAATAATAAATTTACAAGACTCTCTTCAATTAGATTTAATATCAGGTAAATAATATTATTTTTTTTAAAGTGCATGCAATTTTAGAAAACTGTAACTGTAACAACAGACATGATGCTACTTGCACAAGTGTGACAGAGAGGGCGATAGAAGCAGGTGCTAGCGGCAACTCTACGTAAGCACTTACGTTTCATTGGCTGCAACCGATTCCCTTTCCCATTTGGAAAAACACTATAATGTTATTACGACATTATGTAAAAATATTCTAATTTTAGACTAACAAAAATAAAAAGTTAATGAGATATATTTAATATTGCATGAAATGACAAGAGACACTGGCAGCAGATTTAACATTCTTTATCATTAAGCATGAATATGAAATAATAATTAAACTGATACGCATAATTAAACACAATTAAACTGTAAGCCTAGTTCTTCAGTACTGAATAAACATCTAAGTAACATAAATTTAAAGGTACTCAGACTCCAGACCACCCTCGATATCTTACGACAGTGAATTCCAAGAAAGGAGCTGAGTACAGAGTAGTCTGAGAATGTGATAATTAATAGGACGAGGTTATATTGTGATCGTGAGTCATGATTATTAAGCGTAATGTGAGGCAGTTAGATAATTTGATATGAAGTTATTGATGATTTGATTCAGCGGACACAGAGGGTGGAGTAATCGCAGTCCTTTAAAAGAAGTGAAGAAAATTGTTGGAAATACTCAGAAACTCAGCACTTTCTTTACGGTTGCCAGGAAGAAGTTTCTCAGTCTCTTTAAAGAATACAGGTTTGTCTAACTTGGTATGTGAGCTCATATTGCAGCCTAAGTAGATACGAAGAATTTTTTGGTTTGAGGATCAGAGGTTGGAGGACGGTCTTATTGATGAAAGTGGTTTTTATATGGATTCAGGTTTAATGCGAGTTTTCTCGCGCAATTATATATTGATTCGAGATCGTCCTTAAGTAATTGAGTAGTGCAGGCCGAGATGATACTAGCAGGTTTAAGAGCGGTATACATAAATGACATAACAATGAATGTAGCACAGACCCTTGAGGGACGCCAAGGCGGAAAACCGATTATCATGTGAGACAAGGTAACTGCGCTCTCGGAAAAAATGTACCTTCTTAATTTAGCAATTAGCAAGCCAATGTCTACAGCATGGAAAGCTTTACTAAATAATGCATCCACTTCGCATCTCACTTGTGCTGAAGCATGATTGAAGATGTCTAGAAGATTATGATTGCGTATCGAGATTGTCAACTGTTTATATACAATGCGTTCGAAATCTATAAATTCTCCACTTTTGCTATCCACTTCCTACAAGTGCAAGCACCCTTTGCATTAATCTCAGTCTCATCAAAGTAATACTTTTACGGTAACTAAGCCTTAATGCGAAAATTTAAACAACTGATCAGTCTGTAGTCACAGGATGAGATGGATCGGGCATTTTTCGGAATCGGGTGCACAAATGCATGCTTGCAATTATGATGATATGTTGATGTGATAAGGGAGGAATTAAATATGTGGGTCAGGGTAAGAAATTATGTCTATGGTTTTGTTTAACATGGCTATATTTATATTGTCGACAACTTGCACCTTAGTTTTAACTCTTTTCAGAGCTTCCCTTACAACAGAATCGGTCACGTGAAAGAAATAAAATGTTACGCGACCCGGGGTTGCAGAGGGGGATAGTTGTTGCGGGGTACAGCCTCTCATTCCTATAAGTCACATGGTTAGCATATCTGAGTTTTCTGTTTCTAATAATTGTGCTAGTTGTTTGTAGGTTCGCTAGTTGTCTGCCTGAAAGTAAAAAAGGCAGCGCTCCTCTTTTCCACAAGTTATGACAATTTATTTTCAAAATCCACTTGAGACTTATTAAAATGTGCGTCAAAGAGAAATGCTAAAGAATTATAAGTTTACGAAAGAAAATTAAAAGAATTTGCTGTGGGTATGTCATCGGCAGTAAACACAAGTCACCTTCCGCTTAGACAGTGAATCTGTTATTTTGAACGCGATAATGCTGACATGCTCTTTTCCTGGAGTTGCTGCATCCTGGGGCACATTCCAGAGTTACCATTAGCAGGCTCCCCTACCCTCTGCTATTATCTTGAGTGAATTTTCAAAGAGCTGAGTGGGACGAGGGGTCGTCTAGTTTGCAGAATTAGCGATAATTGCAGACTCTTCTATAGAGGGGGCAAGCCTTTTACGGCGTTTAATGTAATTGTTAACAAAAATTGCTTGGAGTTCATTTTATATGTTGTATTATATATAGCACAAAACCTTGCCGTCAGTTATTAAATCAGCCTTTGGAGATGAAGAGCAGCTTGTGATAGAAAGCGAAATTCTTAACCTTAATGATTTTGCAACTAAGAGAGACAGAGAGCTGAGAGAGAGAGAGAGAGAGAGAGAAAGAAAGAAAGCTCTTATTACCGAAAGAGTCGAGCGGTTCAAATTATCCAATATCAGGAGAAAAGGGGACGGAGATTGGCAATGGTGTTCCACATAAACGGGAGCCTCACACTTACTTAAAGGTGAATAGTTCAGCTTACTTAGTGCACTTGCGATTCAACTGTCACACGAAGCTGTCTGTAATGACGCGAATGTTAAACTTAAGCCTCAAGCAGAAACACTGTACGTGATGCTCAAAAAGTGGGTCAAGAAGGTAACTTGCCAACGAATAGTTTGATTGTTTCAGTTCAATCTAGGATACGCATTTTAATGGGGGCTTAAATAAGAGCAAATGCTTCGCTTTTATTATTATAATAGCTAAACCTTGATTCCGCCCTGCTTACAAAGTAACACCAATAAATTAAATAAATTACACGTATGTTAAAAATATAAGGATGAGTGTATTTATATTATACTGTCGCAATTGCGCGATATAAGAAGCTGAATTAAATTAAATATTCGATTTTATTAAATGCAGAAAGTTAACGGTCGTAAACAACAATCGTGTTCGCGAAAATACCATGGTGTGGCTCAATTCAACACACAGTTAAGGCAAGTTTAAGCTGATTATTTCGAAATCTGTAGATTACTGTGAATTGAGAAATGTATTTCGATCGCTAATGGGCTCTGCTGACAAACGTAGAAACCAGACAGCTGTGAGTTTGTATTTGGCCCACTACAAATACCTGATTAAGGTTATTTAGATGCGCGATAGTTCTCTAGTTCACAGAAATATTTGTGATGTCCTTAAGTAATAATTTTTGAAAATTTAAAGATATGGGTTTAAAAGTTTCGATGTATTTTTCGAAGTTTCGAAAGTATTACCAAAACCTGCCTTTGACGATTTCCAATTCTTTGTTAGGTGTCAACTTCTAGAAGGTTGTTTAACTAAAATATCGCTAACGACTCTTGATGGCTGTGATTGACTGTCCTCTGCCTAGTTTGTCTTGAGAAATTCTTTTCCATGATTTTACGAATTTCCCAACATTTTCTGGCTTTGAAAAAGCAATGTTGGATCAAAACAATTAGTTGTCCATTAGCTTTGAGAAATGGATGAACATTTTAAATCGGATATTTGTTTCTTTGAATCATAGGGAAATTATTACGCTATTCTTAATTTGGTTTCAACGCTTATCTGTGTGCTTTATCAAATATGTATTTTAACTATTTTTGAGTGAATAGACGGGCAAATATCCTTGGAAATATCAATACATATGCCAGGACTTCTTAAGCGAATAATTTGTGCCTGATAAGGGACAGAACCATCCCATGAAAGCTCAAAGCTAGAAATATCATTTTCAGTTGATCTAACTGTGAAGTAATTTTGGAATGCAGGCTTAACTTTCAATTGTTGCGTTAAACATGCAGCTTAAGAATTCAACTACTTACACTGTTGTCCCAGTAAAAACAACAATACAGCTATCCCTAAAGTAGCATATTGAAGTAAAATGCAATTTTCCAGGAAACAAAAGATTCCTCGGAGGCGGTTTGAAGAGGGAACCAAGGCAAATAGCACAAACAGATAAAACTGCAGGTAAGTTATCACAACTGAAAATGGAACCCCGATGCGCCGTTTGAGGCATATCAGTGTAAGCAAACTGCAATTTTCCCGATCTAGTTTCTTTCTTTCTGAATATAGCTATTTCTTGCAATTTAAAATAAGTTTACTTTCGTGTTTGTGGCATTTTTGTTTAAGAAATGAAAATTTTCACTTTATATGTCTAATTAATGCTTTAAAAAGTTTTGAATACTGGAGGTATTTTTATTTATCAAAACGTTTAATGGTCATTTTTTTCAAAATATTTCAACTTCACTCTTATACGATTGATTTAGAATTTTGATAATATGAAAAATAAAACTGATTTTGAGGATTATAATGAGTAAATAATGGTATATTAAAGCTGAAAACATGAAATTAACCTTGATAAATTCCCTGTTACTGTTAAGACTGGCGTTTCTTCATCTAGCTCAGTTTTCATACACTGTATTACCTTAGCATGTGAGAAACAAACTGCGAGAGCCCTCCAAGCAAAAGCTTCCCACGTCTTAATTGCCTCTCGAGAAAATATGTGGGATCATTCATTTGCCCCCATCACGTGCTTTATCTTGGAGCCAATGGCAAATGGACAACTTTAAGGATCAAATTAATGCAATGTGTAAAGGAAAGTGCGTGCTGTTCCATCCAGCTGATTGTTTTCTGATTTTTGGCAGATAGAACTGGAAGTTGCAACCACAGGCCTAAGGTAAATGTCCTGTCCTAAGGTAAATGTCGTTACCCTAAAAGCCCAGTTGTAAGAGATGTTTTCAAACTATAGCCTCGCAAGGTCATTCTGTCAGGAAAATTATCACGTAACACATGTCAACATTATATACGTAAACATACGTAAACATTTTTGTTTTATTTACAATTTGACAAATGTTTGAAAATGAGTTACTGAATCGGCTGTGATTCTAAAAATTCACAAAAGCAACCTTGATTTGTTAGTTATTATTATTATTATTATTATTATTAATATTAATATTATTGTTGTTGTTGTTGTTTTTGAAACTATCGAGGATTTTACGGGTTTATGAGAAGCTTTAATTTCTGTTCTTTTAATGTTGAACCGTAAGAGTTACATACAAAACAGTGATCTCTACGAGCTATAAACAATAAGCTCAAATAATAAATAGCTTACAGTTATGTCCGCTGGGAGAGGGTGGCAAATATGTGAGTGTTTAAGTATTATCTCACTCTTAAATTGTAGTGGGAAAATGTCAGAATTTTTCTTCTAAAGGGGCATTTACTATAACTTAGTTTTCTGTTGGCTTATTTATTGTTAGCGTAACCAAATATGTTTTTTGTTGGATGTCAATTAATATATAAATGCTGAACATTCTTACCTCCATTGCTGTCCTTCGTTGTTTAATAGCTAGCAAATACTTTTGAAATGTTGTACCTGATCATACTTGCTGGAAAAGCACAGGTTCAAACTACCCTGGAGCTGTATGAGGCAGCGAGTGTAACTGAAGAAACCAAGTTGTGCTTGCTTGTAATCCAATAATCTTGCAGCGCATACCCGTCTGGTCAGCTGGGGTTGCCTGGATTTATTAAAAAAACAATTAGTCGGGGTGGAATTGCACGTGAAAGCTTTCTATTCAGTGCGGAGGGGTGTAATTCGATTGATGGCAGTACACGTGTGTCAGCGTCGCTCAGCTTTTCATGTAATTTAACATTCTTATCTGCTGCAGGTCCACAATTATCGGAAGAAACAAACAGCGCAGTTTCTGTACCTCTGCAGGCAAATTTTGTTTATGGACTGTCCACCATGGGTTCGAGTAGCAACTTGTCTACTTGATCAAATAGCCAAGTGATTAGCGTCTAGATATCGAGAGTGCAGTTGTTTTATCTGAGCACACAAGTTGAAAACTGCATCGCATCAACTCTTTCCATGGACAGGTGCTGCTGGTTGAGTTATCCCTCTCAAGCAATGTATAAACAAATGTTTCTGTTCAAATGGAAGAAGCCAATAGCAAAAAATTCTTTAATGGAATAAAGAAATTCCCAGGAAAAGCATGGAACTACAAAACTTTGAGAGCAGACAGAGAATAGCACAAAATATTTGCCAATTCTCACTTGAAAATTTTCAGTGCTTTATCTAGGAGTATCTCAATACTCTGCGGGAAAAAAAAAAAAAAATTGCGAATTGTCTCCAAAATATTATTGGGTCACCAAATATTACTGATTTGGGTTATTGTAATTATTTTGCCCTTTTTGTGCTTTGTGTATTCCCTCACACTCTGTTACTTTTTAAAGATTGGTCTGTACTAGATGCAGTGAAAGATACAGCATGCGTGTCAGTAATTTATTTATGGAAAGTGCATGGAACACTCCACCGTAAAAAAACACCTTCTAATGAGACAGTAAACTCTGCAAGTTTTGGGGTTCTGGCACATTTTGCCTGCTACTCCAATTGGTCTTCTAGCCTTCAAAGAGGTTAGCAGAAAAGGAGATCGTAAAGTACTTCGTTTTAGATATTTTTGAAAGCCTTATTTTCTGTGCCGTAACGACAGCATTACAATACTAATGTTGTATCTTAACAAACTATCCGGGCGTTTTGGCAGTGGTCTAATTATCAATTCATATTGATATGACCTTATGTTTCATGCGACACTATGGCGGGCATCTTCAGAGGAATAAATATGAATTGACCATTAGACCACGGCCAAAGAACCCGGAAAATTTTATTTCAGCCGTGAAAGCCTATGTATGTATTTAACAGAAATGTTGTTTACAAGGATCTTCTCTAGCTGAGGAGTTGTAAACATTTCAGGTTCAAAAAGTTCATGAAAGCGAGTTCCATTGATCAATAACTTTTATTTGCTGATTTAAGAGACTAAACGCACCGGATGGTTGAAAATTAATTGACTTTTGGATTGTCGGAGGGGGGAGGGAGAAACAGGAAGACAATTCCATAGTATTCACACAGAGAAAATGGAGGATATCCGAGTATGATTGAAACACTCTTTGCGTCTCGCGCTCTCTCAGAAGACAGGGATTTCAAACCTTTATACCGCAAATATTGGAAATAAGTCTTAATAGTTTTAAAAGAAGTGCAGAAGAAAACGTACATTTATTTCAATTGTGAGATTAACTGACCCACTATAAGAGCAACGAGTTTTTTGGAAAAGCAAATATGCAGGTAGACAATCACATGTTCCATGAATGTACTCGAAACTTACACCATTTTATTGTAGAACTTAACATTCTGAAGAACAATACAGCAAACTCTACACATAGACCATGCAGAATTTAATAGACTTGTAAAATATTGACGGTGGTAGGCGTACATGTCGGTATTTGCAACGCTTGTACCAAATATTTTCATTAGAAGGAAGTAAACATAGGGCATACATATACGGTGTCCTAAATGAGAGGGACAGCCCACAGGAGAGCAGAAAGGCGTCTAAGTTTCCTATATTTTAATAAATACTACAACCATAACTTGCATTTTAAAAAATACATTTTAGATAAATGTGTCTTTGGTACGTGGCAGTATAGCAGGCATCTCCATGGTTTCAGAATGACCTGGGAGCAAGGGGCGTATGATGAACTGCATATTGTGTTTGGAACGCACTTCCCTCGCTATTGTCGGCTTGTAAAGGCCTCAATCAGAGAATTTTGGCGTATTAGTTGGGGTAGTGGCATGACAACCCCTCGAGTCGAGTGGCTCAGCAAACCGCATTACTCTTGCGGCTTACAAACTGCACAGCCATCGCGGTAACACAATTTCACAGAGCCGAAACATTTCTCCTCCTATTCTTATATCTTTTTTCTGCTCTTGCTGGATTAGGCAGGTTAAAAGAAAAGATGTTTCATTTCCCCGTCCCCCGTTGGATTTAGTACTCCCACACTGCGTAGAGAAGATTTAAAAAAATAGCTGGAATTACTGAAATAGAGCAATTTAGAGTACTATCTCCGGTTATAAGTATCCACGTAGAAGTGACAAGCATTACTAGCCACTTTTTGAGCATTTGTTTGCAGTCGTAACATTTGTGTCACAACCTCAAGGTCCTGTATAATAACAAGGAACAAGGAAAAAGAATGCAAGAAATACGTACAGGATGAAAGAAAACAGCTGTATTTCAAGAATAACAACCAGAAAACTTTGAAACTATACAGCATGTTGTGGAGCCACTAGCACACAGTTGCGAGGGTAGGTCCATAAGTTTCCGGCCTAAACATTTTCTAGGTATGATAAAGACAAAAACTATATTTCACTTTTCAATACAGTTACCCTTTATTGCAATACACTTCTCAAATCTTTGAATTAACATTCGCCCTCCCCCTCCCCCCAAATAGTCAGAAGTATTTTCTGCAAAATGGGCACAAACAATATCCATCACTTCTTCGTCACACTTACATTTCCTTCCTTGAAAGCCCTTCTTGAGTTTTGAGTAAAGGAAATAGTTTCTGGGAGCTAGATCTGGGCTGTAGGGTGGATGGTCCATCTCATTGAAGTCACATTTCTTCACAGCTTCCTTTGCAACAAGAACTGTGTGCACAGCCGCGTTGTCGTGAAGAAGGCGTACACCAGCACTCAGCTTTCCTCGCCTTTTCTCTTTGATAGAAGCACGTAGTCTGTGCAGTAGATAAGCATAGCACACCCCATTTACTGTGGTGTTTCTCTACTTGAAGTCAATGAAGAATATTCCTTCACAGTCCCAAAAGATTGTGGCTATGAGCTTCTTGGTTGACTGAGTGACCTTCGCCAAGTTTTCATTGATTCTCTTTTGGACAAGGGATTATAGTAGAGGACCATAATTTCATCTCCTGTAACAATGGGTTGCAGAACTTCTTTCTCGTTGCCACGGCAGAGCTCCAAAAATGCGTGACAACAGATGACTCGTAGTTGCTTTTGGACTGAGGAAAGAAGTATAGCCACTAATCTTATTCGTTTTTAAATGTTCACGAATAATTCGAAGGACTGAGGTTTTAGAAGACCCAAACTTGCTGCTATATCTGCAACTTTGAGCGATCTTCCATACTTTCTCCTTCCATAAGAGCGAGCGATGTTTTCAGGAGTGAGCACTTCCAAGGATCGACCTGCACGCTCTTCGTCTTCAATGTTTTCTCGACCCATTCTTTTACGGCAAAATATGAGGGGGATGTTTCTCCATATACACAGACCAATTGCTGTTTAATTTCATTTTGAGTAAGTCCTTTTGTGAAGAACTTAATAACAGCTGGATACTTCATTTTGAACATGTCACGATTTTCTGCACATAGCCTTCTTTATGCAACAATTTTGAACAAATGAATACAGCGAATGGCCGAGGTAGTTAAGGCGCGGACTCGTGAGCGGGAGGTCTGGGGTTCGTGTCCCGCCGGGACCGTCCTTCCTGACTGAGAATTTTTCAAGGTTTTCCTCAGTTCTCATAAATGGCAAATGCCGAGGAGTACCCTAAAATAGGCCTGGAACGTTTCCTTCCTAAAAAAAATCCTTTCCCAATATATCATTTCATCTCATGTATCTGTTCACCTTCTGTGGCACCTCAGCAGTAAAAATGGGGGTTAAACACTATTAAAAAAAACTGAACCTAGCGGAGCGGAAGCTACAGCTGCAATTCTTTAGTTAACAGATAAGGTATGACACAACATAAGAATTTTGTGAAGGCGATAATCCTTATTGGCGAGACCGGAAACTTATGAACTTACCCTCGTAACACCAAGAAATTCACAAGGTATATAATACGAGTTACATATAATTAGGATTAAATTTATAGAACTGAGCACATAGTAACAGTGAGAAAACAAAGAAAAATGTAGGCTTCGATTTGAAAAAAAAAATATTTTAAAACGTTCATATTAAAAGAACAGTTTAATAACTCTGTCAATAACAGATAAATAGGCGTAAGAATCTACAAATTAAGACATGTTTCAACCATGTGCTCACATTCATATCTTTCCAAAACATAAAGTTTGTGATCGTGCTCATTTACAGAACGACCAAATGATAATTACTGTTCATTTTAATATGGTGGGCTCTTTAAATCCAACTTTGTTTTTACAGCCAAGTTTTAAAAGAAGATACAATAAGGCAGTAGAAAGCAAAATCATCTCATAAAAGTTGTATTTAAAGAGAGCATGGAGAGAAGCAATGAAATGCTCTTTACAGATATGATAGAGAATGGAAAACACTAAGAAAAACATATAACTCGAAAACGACGGAATGCAACACGCCATCAATCATTATCATTCGAATTTATATTATTTAAAAAACAGTAAATCGTTAAATGAACACGAACAATAACAAACTGTATTACAGATTATAATAATACATAATATCAACACTTATTTTTTTAGATAAAATAGTTCATTTATTAAATACAGCATTTATACATTAGGTGGGAAAATTTGTGGTCAAAGTAGCAGAGATCTTTATCAAACCGACGGCTTAAGTCTCGTTTGCTTTTCATACTTGTCACTACATATTCAGCATATATACATATCAAGCGGTGAAAAATAATAACCTTAATTTAAGAAATGTTAAACCACAATGAACGGGTTGTTCAACACTTTTAAAAAATGAAACACAAACTGTAAAACATCCTATATTTCAAGCCGAAATCCTTTTTCAAGAAGAAGCACTGTGCACAATCTGTTCAATACATACGTACATACATACATACATACATACATACATACATACATACATACATACATACATATTGAACAGATATATTTATCTAGTGGTTAGCTTTGCTGACTGCTTGCCCGGATTCGATTCCCGTAACCCCCTTAGGAATTTTTCTAAGTTAGAGAAGTATGGAGCAGGGTCCACTCAGCATCATGAGGACAGTTGGGAAGCTGCCTGATGGAGAGGTGGCGTTCTTCGATCACGAAAGCCGCGTGATAGGCGACCAACCGGTTGCCGGCATGCTAATCACATGCCCCACTGCAATACTGTCCTCTATCAATGAAGTGGTTTGTTTATTTAAGGACGCTCTTTAACATCTCAGGTCATCAGTGTAATGAAGTCGTAGAGGAAGCAGAGGTCGCCGTTACAGGCCAAGCCTCACCTCGGGCTATAGCACTATATATATATATATATATATATATATATATATATATATATATATATATATATAATGTAACACTATTAACAATGTAACTAAAGGATAAAACACTAAGAAAAAGTCACAGATTTGCAGTCTCTATATTCCGAACTACTGAGTTCTTCTTTTAAGTTTTATATATATAACTTAAATGTAATACATTGAAAATTCAACGTTACAATCATAATCTGAAATGAGCGGATTAAGGTTAGCATGGTTCATACAGGAGAAAGCTAATGGGCTTATTTGTCCTCAAAATAAGCAAATGTTTCCAACCTGATCATTGCGCAACATATTAAACATTTACATTTTGAAGGTTGCATGACACAGTTTCTTTCTTTTTCCTTGCACAGTTGTATTTTCGTTACAGTAAAATTTACATATAAATTCATAAGCAGTAACACTCACATTAAAAAGGTACAATTGAAAACGCGTCTCGTTGTTATTCATTGGGCTAATGATAAAATACTGAGGTGCTACACATGCATAAAGGGGAGAAGAAAAGACCTTTCTCAGCAATGTTCTTCTACATATTTTGAACTTAATTGTGGGTGTGTATATTTTTAAAGTTAATTGACTGAGTCAAGCAACTACTAAAATACAACTATTGGAACTGCTAGAGAAGCAAATACCACAGATCTACCCTCTAGTTGCAAACATGTATGGAAATTATTTTGCATTTCTTGAAAGCTTTTATTTGTTTGCGATGCTTCAATCTACGGTTTAGCTGTACTCAAAGCAGGCAATTCGCATTTACTTAAAAGGAGGTTTGAGAAAATGTCCAATAGCGTAATCTTAATACAGGGAACATTATAAATCCAATTCATACATTTTTTTATAAAGATGTCTGCAAAATAAAACAATGCTATGCATTTTCTTCTGAGACATTTTTTTCCTATTACCTACTAAAAGAAAACATACTACTTAAAAAGACATGCTGTTACAGTAGCAAATGTTCGGTGTCCGGGCTCGCATGCCAAAAAATAGGTGCCAGATTTTGGACCTGAAGATGTGAATGACACATATCTGAACTAGAATATGTGAGCAGGCAAAATTTCCAAAGTGGTATTCCTGTCTGATAAAGTGTACAAGTGGATATGGTTTACAATATTGTAACTTTTCTTTAAAGTTTAAGAAACGTTTCCTACAAAGCATAATTATTTCCGAATCATGCATAATGCACACTTGCATTGTTATATTCTTAATATACACAAGAAGATATCGGCAATGATGTTTATGCGAGGTGAGGATAGATTAAACAACGAACCGATTGTTTACAACAAGCTTTTAAATGCGAGGTTCATTGAACAATCTTGTACATGAAAGGGCCTCTTCGTGAGATTCTCGCCGCGGCATTTATTTCATTTTTGAAACAAACGCTTTCTTTTTATTCCCTAATTGGAATGAGCGCATTCTGTTTTAGCTTCCATGATGCTTTTGAAAGACTTTGATTTCCTAATCCATATTCATGTAATAGAAAAACCCAAGAGATGAATGTTAGGCAATATATGCCAAATTTGCATTTGAACAGTCACGAGGATTTGAAGCATGATAAACTCCCAATACTTAATCTATTATCTGAGAATTGTCAGATCAGTCCTTTTACTGCGTCTTTTACATGCCCTTCCGTTGTACATAATTTCTTTTAAATTAGTCTCAAGGCGACTGATGCCAAAACAGCACTACGTATAAAGCAAATTTCATTTCGAATGATCTGAAGATGAAAAAGGCGAGAGCACGCGAAGAATAATGAGGTAAGGGTGGAGAAAATCCACCCTGCTGTGTTTCCAAAGCAACAACATCCCATTGTGATCACCTTTTGTTAACAACACAATGCCCCAGGCAGTGGAATTTAACCACTGTTCAGTTTCATTACCTCACTCAGAATTCGTGTAACAGCATACTCGTATTTATCACCTTTCTTGGAATGAGCAGAATACAATGATTTATTTTCAATTAATATGGATTCTTTGGTTCACAACTTAGACGTTGATATTATACAATAATGTAACGAAGTAAGACTCCATTTTGGGTTCGTCGTTTGGGCAGTTAGAGACTAAGGAAATCCAATCTCTTCTTGCATTGACAGTTTACTTTGGTGAATTTGGTGGACCTCCGTATTAATTGTGCCAGAACCGCGCACAGAAATGGCGAATCACTATTTGAGAAAACAAAGACATGGAATTAAACCTGATTTTTGAGATGACAGAGATACCTTCTCGTTTAAACTATCCAATCTGTAATAACAAGGGCCAGTTCGTTTGTCACCTTCTTCTGTTCAATTATGTGTTTCAACATGCAGAAGTGAAGAACTGCACAGGGAATGTGTGCTTGGATCGACAAGAAAAATCCAACTGACATTACGGGATAAATAGCTGCAGAGGACACGGATGTTATCTTCAGAGCGAACTTGCAGTAACGAGAGACGTATGTGAAGAAAACAGAAGCTTACTGCAACCTTTTTGCAATGTCACGTTTTCTATCTAATAATCAACATATTTATTAGAAAAAAACATAGTACCGTAACTATTTCAGTTACACCAGTCAGTTGTTGCCATGATTGCGATCAGAAAAATGTCGCTCTTAAGTGCAGGTGAAAGGGATTAGTTTTTTCCTATGTTGTATGACCAACAACAGGTGTCGTGACAAATATATTCCTTCAGGATTACGTCAACAAATTTCGCAGTTAAACAAATGTCTGTGAACTGTTTGCGTTTAATGGCTACCTTCATTGTCTATCTATCTTCCTGCCTCTCATCAGCGAGACACGGAAGTGCACCGTTTGTGTTTAATTGTCTTAGGTGATAGAAAATGACATTTTTACGTCAGACTGGTTACCGTAGTGGTGTAGTACTTTTTCCCTTCCGATAAAATACAAGTAACGTTTAGAATGGTTATTGAATCCTCGAACTATAGTTGACGCATTGACTGATGGAGAATATAAGAAAGCGAGCCTGCATTATACGGGGATAAACAGTATGGATTGCGATGTTAACACAAGAGGGAAGTTATACAAACCACGACACAGAGAAATATATAATTCATTAATTTCCTTAATCAGTAATACAATGAAATCAGAGGGCGGATCAAAACGATGCCGTGCACTTTGAAAATCATAATGCACAGCATGAAATGACAATATAATGGATGCTTTCGTGCTGATTAGCATGTTGCTTATTCCTGTTTATGTATTTTTAGATCGCTCATACCAAAAGTACATCTTTTAGCAGATGATGATAGTTTGAGAACTTAAGTATAATGTGTAGCGTATTAGAAATAAATAGATTTTAGCTTTAGCGTTTAAACAGTAAATAGATTTCAATTTTACAAACAACTGACAAGGGACGCACGATATTCTTTAAAATTGTTATATTTTGCGAATAAAAATAAAAACACACTATTTTAGAACAATGCTTTACGAAATAGTTACGTTAATGCTGCAGTTGTTACGATTGCTAATATAAATTCCCTGCTGAAGGTAAAATTAATAGCTTCAGTTGACACGTTACCGGTACTGGGTAATGAACATCACTTGAATGAGTAAGAAGTATCTGAGCGTATTTTTTCTCTTATTTCATAGAAAATAGTAACATACTATAAAATATGTTATTTGTTTGTAAAACTGACTCATAACAATCAATTGTTCAAATAATGGACAAACTACAATAGTGGAAATATTTATTACATCTCCCACAAAATATTTATGTTTTTTACTTGGTGCTCGTGTAGAAATATCAGTATTTTTAAGTTGTACTATTATTCTAGGCATAACCCGAATATTTTTAAGTCTAAAAATGTGAACATTTGATGGTAATCTTCTTTGTATCTGTTCAAAGTAAAACTAAACAAAATATCAAATTTTATAACTAAATAGCCACAGTGCTGCAATTAGAATTGCATAAACCGAATTAGTTATTTTTTAATAATTATAATAAAAGTCCTTTACACACCTAAAATAAGCCCTTGTCCTAAAAATGCTGAATCAATACTTTGTGTTGGCTCACCGAGCTTTTATTACGGCATCACATGTACCGCCACGGGTGGCCAAGGTCGTTAAGGCGCGTACTCGTGAGCAGGAAGTGTGGGGTTCGAACCCCGCAAGGATCGTCTTCCCCGACTCAGGTTTTTTCCAGGTTTTCCTCAGTCCTCATAATGCCGGGGAGGTACCCTAAACTTAGGCGTGGAACGTTTCCTTTCTTAAAAATAAACCCTTTCCCAATATATAATTTCATCTCATGCATCATCAGGGTGCACCGCTAGTGGTGCCTCAGCAGTAAAAACGGGCGTTAAACAAATTCATATACTAATCTGTAAACGGAACTTGGACTTGGAAGCCGAATCTCTCCTTACATAACAGCCAATTCTGTACGCAGGAACGAATCGTAAATAAACACACAGAATGCCTGATTTTAGTCGTATTAACGTAATTAATGCACTGATTATGCCGCCTAGTGAATACTTAATGCACTGTACACAATAAAACGTTAAATTTGCACTGCCTTCCCCTCCAGCTCCCCGGCCGACTTTCAAGAGTGGGTAACAGACGAGAACTGCACAGTTTATCCAACTGCTTGTGGAGTGGTCCCGCAAAGGAAAAATCAACAAGTACAAACACAGCGCTCTTTTCACTTAGTTGTCCCAAATTATCGTAAAGCTTCCAATCTAAAACAAATACAAATTACATAGTCACCAAACGCACGTAAAATTATGAGAAACACTGTGCAAGGTTCATTATAGCGCTTTATGGCTCAAACGAAATATATCACATTTTCCGTTCTGAAAAAACGAATTCACCTGCACTGTTAATATTAAAACTGCAATTATATAAATACTGCATTTAAATGCTTACATTATATATATATATATATATATAGTAAATATATAATTTTTAAAGTTTTTAAACAAGTTAGCCGTGCACAATTTATGAGGGAGTGGTAATTGTTTTCATATTGCTGTAATAAAGCGTTCAGTGCATAACAAAATGCTCTGTTGTGTTACCGCACAGAAGGTAGCTAAAGAAAGTCGGCCGACCTTTCCGCCATGTTTGTCACCCGCATATGGTAGCTGAATAGCATGTTTAGGCAACGCTAAATGTCTGACAGTAACTTGATTTGCTACCGCTGCGGCCCCGGACCCGCGAGCTTAAATCTTATTACTCTCCATCAATCCTGTCCTGTAATAAGTTAATACAGCCTGGGGCCCGTAACACACAGCTAACTCGATTTCGCGAGCAGAAACCCGGGATTCCCCTTCCACGCGTGCACATCGTGTACTGGTAGACAAGAATACCTCCAATACACAACCAATCAAGAATAGAGCATGCCGCTGCAGTTGTAAGTATTACAGTAATTATAATAAAATACTTCTCCGGAAGCATCAATAAAGACGAGGAAAGCAGAGACTGCGAGGTTTGCACAGCAGGGTGCATGTAATATAACACACCTGGTGAACGCCCCATCCTGAAGCTAATATTTACGGATTAGGACGCTCTTAGCTCTTCTTTTGTGACGCATTTTCTTTACGTTTAGACACATAATCTCTATCCTGGTTTAAAAATAACCAGCACAAAATTGCACATTATATGAAGAACGACGAATTATTCATACTTTTCTATGTGCCCACCGTTCACGTCCTTGAAAGCGACAACTGTTTCGGACAAATTTCTAAAATTTTCTGAAATATTTAACCTTTAAAGTTTTACAAAAACAAGAGCAAAGCAGAGAAGCGCTATATAAAGAATACAATGACAAAGCTAACAACATTTCTTACTTCTGCTTCCCAATGAAAAATTTGCTTGTTACATCTTTTTTATATGAAACAGTAAAGTTGAATGGAAAGAAGCATCATAACATGTACCTGGAGATGAAGTCATGACCTAAGAAACAATAGTGTAATTGTGAATACTTATTCTAATAAATATTTAGAATTAGGCAAGCTAATGATAGGGAACAGTTCCAAAAGTTAAACGCTTTAGTGCGTTTAAGCTTAAAAAAACATTTAGATAAATTAAAAATAAACTGCAATCAGAGGAAATATGTCCGACTTTAGAAAATTCTGCTTCCATTTCTCTGAAATGTAAATGTTTCAGTTGCGATATTTGCTTACCTAAATAATTCAGTTTGTTCTGTTTCTTTTGACATTCTCCAAAATGCAATATTAGGGCCATTTGGGCTTGAATTTTAAAGTTCTGGTAGAAAGAAATTCAACAAGTTTGTATACACAAAATATATTCTAAAGCTTTAAAAAGCTGCACTCAGTCACCTCATAATGACCCCGAAGTTCGATAGAACCGAAAAGAGCAACCTGTTATTTTTACAAATGTGAAAGAAAAAAGAGTCCCGATCTATCTGTAGAACAAAGTTCAAGACTATAAACTCGGAATGAGAGAAACTTTGGCAAAATACAAACTCATTTTTTTCAATGCCAGCCTTTTGTTATCCTGAACTTGTGGGCATTCACCTCTGGCATAGTTGTTTTATAGCGGATTTCTGAAACTGGGACGCTAAGTTATCCAAGTGGACAGGATGGCAGAGGGTATGGTGAACTGGGGCGGGCGATGTCCTTAAACCTTTGGTTACGTAAACATAGCCTGTAGGGATGAATGATATAAATTAATGATGATGCAAACGAGTTCTGAAAAATTGGAGCCTTTGCTATCTGGCATTCACCTTCTCCGGCAAAGGATTAAAAAAATATCCACACAGTTTGACCAGACCGGGAATTGAACCCAAGACGTCGATATTGGTAATCGCAAACGTTACTAAACTCGTAAAACTACACAAACAAAAATGTCATGTAAATGATGTATTTCTAACCAAGGATAAGCAGCACAACGTGTCATTAGAGTCCTATATCTCACAAACATTTAGATGCTAGAACCATACATTTTGAACTAGAGCTACATAGACGTTATGAGCAGGAGAGCAATCTCAAATAAAATGTAGTAGTTAAACCATAAAGCTCAAACTTCCGGTACTGCCATCGTGTCTAAGGAAAAGGACAGTGCATTATCGTAAGGATGATGACGAAAACAACTGTTGCGTTATTTGTCGCTGTAGGATTTTGAGTTCACGGACATTAGTAGTGTATACCCATCCTCCGGTGACGAACTGACTTCTGCGGCTGGCACCAAGAGTGGCCTCGCACCCAGCAGCCAATAACAGCCATCCGGAGAAGGGACATTGCATAGGTAGTCGAAAGTATTCAACGGCTCACATAGGGGTGGTAAGGGATTCTTCCTTAATGGAATTTTGGTATTTTTAAAAATTCCTATCTAATTACATTTCGATGCTCTAGAATTCCTGTTTATTAGAGCTTTTAATCCTAACAACGTTTGGTGTTGCTTTTGTTTCCTTACTGACTTTCAGGTAAGCACACTTTGGGGTCAGTTATTTTACTGAATGACGGAACAATCTCGCTCACAGCAGCCAAGTAAGGAGGGATTATTTTATACATAATTATACAAAATGGAGGTAATACCAACTCCAATACATTTGCTGTGACAGCCTACAAAATCGGGTTTATTTAATCACGGAAAATTTGTCGACCTTCAAAGATCTGCTGGGTAGGGTTTTATTTGATTGATTATACAAAATATTAATTAAACGTTTCGTGGGTAAGCATACTTTCATGGGCAAACATAATTTTTATTGAATGGTGGCTGTGAAGCATGTTGTGTGTTTGTAAAATATGTTAAAACAAATGCAAAAAAGTTAGGATGATAAAATGTTGTTATTATGCAAAAACAAATATTACGATGGCAAAAATGTTGTTCAATTGCAAAAATGCTTTTATGATAAAAATGTTGTTACTATGCAAAAATATTGTTATGATACAAAATATCGGTACGATGCAAAAATGTTACAATGGGAAAATTCTTTTTAGATCACCGCTGTGTACATATTACTGATATGTTGCGATAAAGTGCGTTAATTTGCAATAATTTAGGGAGAAATATAAAATAGCATTTGCGACATACCCTAAACGAACTGCTGCGGAGATGGTTCTAACTCGGGTACCAGCGACCTAGTGAGCGTGGTGAAAGCTGCGTGGCACCTGTTTTGTACCTCAAGCAGGCTTCTACCTGCTAGGGCATCACAGAGGATCGGGCCTGTCTGAACAAAGTCAAAAGCTTTTGATCTTCCCAGGGTCAAATATTTTTTACCTGTCAATGTTTTCCCTAAGGTCTGGTATTTTTACTTACTAATGGATATTCAATGTTTTCCCTCCCCAGGGTCTGGTATTTGTAACAACAACAAAATAAAAAAAAATGCTGGTGCCTGTTAAACGCATTACCATGTTTTACGAACCCCCGTCTGAATAGTTTTCTGTAAATGGCATTTCGGTGTTTTTATCTAGAACCAGATATTTTTTACTAGTCTGTTCATTCTTTAACTGTGTTGGACGAGGAATTGCAGAAAACCAACCTCAATGGATGAAAACCAAGAGAGGCCGTGATGTATTATGTATGTGCACAGGTGTGTGAGTCGTTAAAAAGATAAAGTTTTCCAGTATAAAATGAAACCAGCATTTGTAAAGTATGAGAATCATAACATCTCCTGTACCTGGTTTTCAAATCTTTTTTGCATCTACTACAAATATATCAGTCATAAAAAAGAAGAACTCCCTTTTATAGCGAAGCTACATGCAGTATCGCTATAACATTGTCAGGTTCACATACAGGTGATGAGATAGGAGGTGAATTACTACGTAAGTTTATTATGGAATAAAATCAACATGTGCAGCTGTTCTAAAAAAGTCCGTTTTTTTTTTATCGAAAATGTGAGTACTGTCAAGCACTACGTGCTTGCAATCGCCATTTTTACATGTATACCGTTATGTTTGCAGCGCATCTAGTGTTTTTCTTGTTTGTGTATATTATAGTGTGTGTAATTTCTAAAGTAACAATTATTGTTAAAAATGGGTTTTATGTAAAGAATATCACGTTTGATCGTGTTTTTCCAAATCCTTTTTGCTTTTGCGCCATCTTTTAATGCACATTAAAATATCAATATTAGTTATAATTTTTAAATAGTGTATTCATTTCACATGTTATCAATAGAGCGTATTAATCAACGAACTAATGTTTCAAGCTTACAAAATTAGTTGTACAAAGAACGTTATCAGTCGGTGTCAATATTTGCAAACCTAAACTTTTAAGTGCAAACGAGTATGCAATAAAAGACACAAAGACTTATTTATGATTTGCAATAGTCATATTTTATGTTGTATTTTCTGGTTTTGCTTATTTGTATTCCTCTCGGCCCTCTCCCCCTCCCTGCCGACACGCAAGTATTTCATCCTCATGTGCAGTAGTTTCTTAAAAGATTACTGAATTATTTCGGAGTCTACGTACAATTCCAATTGTAGATAGAGAATGCCAAAATAATCTATTAGAAGAACTTTGCGGTTTTTTTTTCACAAAAATTCAGTAAATGTATCAAAACGTGTCGTATACAATGTTTAGCTATGCAAAAAAAAAAAAAAAAAAAAACATAAAAGTTATGTTTCGGGAAAAAAGAATATTTTCTCCCACGATTCACCTTGAACATACGACAGTGAAACAAAAAAACTATTCAACTTTTGCCAAAAAATAAACAATGTTACGTGAAATTTTTGTAAATCGTCGCTGGGGTTACTACTTCACTCCGTATGGGACAATTACTGGTTTTCGCCCTTTTTATCTGTTAAATGCATTTTAAAATGGAAGAAGGTGGGCTTATTTTGTGATTGCAAAATATATTTAAACAACCAATTGAAATATTTCTCGCATATATTGAAATAATCAGCTACAAGTAAAAATGTGAAATGTTTGCTAATTTTCAATATTTTTCTACGGAAACGGAAGAAAACATTTTATGACCAAATAAGATGATGTGAACCTACTTTCCTCCTTGCCCTCTGACTGGCAAGTAACGAAAATCAGAAGAATGCTGGCTTCTATGTCGCGGGGTTATGACACTGGATGGAGGTGGCAAGGGGAAGAATTGGATCTACGTACTGCTACAGCATAACGAATATTTTCACTCTCTGTAAATTAATAATTCGTTCAAACACAAGTTTTGAAATAGAAATGAAGTATTTTAAATCGTTCAACAAAACAATATAATTAGGAAAAAAAATTGCATCTCTCCTGTATTAGTGATCTCTGCGTTGCTAATTTTTCACTCTATTTCGCTACTTTTTTCTTCAAATAGATAAAGTTAGTGAATGTTAGAAAACTCAAAACTGTTTAACTTGCAAAAAAAAAAAATACAATTAAAGAATACTTTTAATGACTGAAAGTTATTTTAATTCGTTTAAAGATACGTTTTGGAATAAAAATTAACTATTTTAAATCATTTATCTAAACTATATAATTAGGAAAAATATCAGTCTCCCTGTATCTCAGACGTAGTTCTGTGTCCTGTAATATAAATGTGATGTAAAGGTGAGATATTTGTTGTGTGTGAAGGGACCACTTTTTTAAAAAAAAATGTATTGATTTTATTCGATATATCCATTCAACTTTAATTGTCAACATTACACAATAAAGTTATTCTAAAACTGCGCCTAGTGTACACACACGATTATTCATTTCACTGATTTACTCTAATGATAGCTCTGAAGATTGGTTTTTATTTGTTTTATTATCTAGTACTGGTACATCAAACACACACACAAAGGCAACACTCCAGTGTTCTCTCCAACATTCTCAGTCGTCTCTGCGCTATGGTGGATCAGGAGTCCATTCGAATGCCCATATTATGGTTGTTTTCTACAACAAAAACATACAGACTACATTGCATTTTTCGCTCATTATTATTAATATTAAAATGTATTATTCTTTAGGTGATTTAATTTACTCACTCCAATTTCCGAAAGTAATCCTGTACAAGCCAGGATGAAGAAATTGTCTATTGCCGATAAAAAACCTCTGCAGACATCGGGCCACGCTCTAGACAACATAAGTGCCCAGAAGCTATGATTTTTGCCCGTTCTATTTGCTGCCGTATTCTAGTGGGTATCAGCTGTTAAAGGCAATAATATCAAATGAAGGGTTGTTAGGAATTCTCACATATATATCAGCTACCACATTCATTCTACTTTCAAAAAACGGGGAAAAAGCCTATATTACATACATGTCATCGCTATCCCATTTTTAAAATACCATTTTTAGATCAACAGCATGGATATTATTTTTGGGAAGTGAAAGTTGAGGTAGGGATTTTACAGAAGAGTGGCTGTAAAAAAAGAAGAAGAAAAAAACTCACACACACACACACTTACCTACCACAGCTCATAAAGTTAAAAGTAGTGAAATATATGTAACGTTGTTCCGGAAAAATCAGATTTTTACTATGGGAAAATGTCCCTTTACAAGCAAATTTTTTCCCACAGTGATGTATTATTATAAGGTTAAAAGCCATGAAATCCACGAAATCCTGTTCGGGTACAGTCAGATTTTAACTTTAAGAACATGTTATTTTACAAGTAAAAGATGTTTTCGCACAATTATTTACTATTACCAACAATTATATAACAGATGTTATACCCTGAAGTAAATGGAATCGGAAGTGACCCAAATATCGTGATGGATGTTCCCCAACTTAACACATGTCGTTATAATTTTATCTTTAAACCAACCCAAGTAAAATTTTATGTTAGCATAGACAGAATATTAATATGACCCGGGCAACGAGGCATTAATACTGCCAGCCTATCGGAACAAAATTTTCCTCTCAAACATCTTACGTATATGAAAATGTACATGTCATTAGAAATAGCTGACCTTTTATAGTAAATATAACAAAGTTGACTAAAGTCGTAACTAATATAAATTAAACATGCATTTACTGTAATAAAACATAACTTACTTCGTAAAAAGAACTTTTTGCAACACACTCTCAGACAAATTTACAATTCACGATTTTAAAGCAAACAGTACGTTGCAACTTATAACATAACTTTCTAGAAAAATATGATTGGAATATAAAAAATATAAAAATATAACACAGCTCTCTGTAGAAAAATTTGAATGTAATATTAAATATGTAAAAAAAATCTTTGACATAAGAAAACATCAGATCTTAGAACTGTAGCGTCTTCATAATGCATAAAATAGCGGAAAGGCTCTGAATCAGTGAAATTAAGATGATATATGCTACAAAGAACTGAAAAAGAATTCCTTTTCCCAATAACTCTCTCCCAATGCTCTTCCCAATAATTCTCACTACGCACTGAAATTAAATACCAATATCCCTGTTTTTTAAAAAATGATAAAGAACCGAAAATTGTCTCTCTCAGTATGAAATGGCTTCGGCGCGGTCAGAGTTATGGTTACGAGACGCAAGGGGTACGAACCTCCAACCATTAAGCTTTGTTCTGTACTTTTACCTGTAATGGTTGCAATTTCGTACTTCATGCGTCTCGTAATTTCTCCTCCTGAGTGAGTCGGTCCTGGTGGTGTAGTGGTTACCATGCTTGCTTCCTAAACCCAAAACGCGGGTTCGAACCCGGCCAGGACCGATGGATTTTTTCGGGCGTAAAAATCCTAAGTATGGGGAAGGGAAGTAAAGCCGTGGGTCGGGTCCCGTGTGGTACATTTGCGGCACGAAAAGGAATCTCAAGCCTGAAAGAGAGCCCTCTGAGCAAAATTTGTCGGCCGTTTCACGCCCTGAGTTGAATGGGACGCTGATGACCTCAGATGTTAAAGAGCGTCCATAAATAAATCAATAAAAAAAATCCTCCTGAGTGCGCCGAAGCCTATATCACACTTAAGAGGGGAAAACTCTGTATTGATAGCATGTGAAATGAATGCAAGATTTAAAAATTATAACATTTAAAATTGATATTTTAATGTGTATTATTTTAATATGCAATAAAAGGTAGCACCAAAGTAAAAACGTTGGAAAAATATTATTAAACGTGATATTCTTCACATAAACACTTTTTTTTTTTTTTTTTTTTTTTTTACAATTAATGCTACTTTAGAAATTAAACATACTAAAACATATACAAACAAGATTACACTAGATCCACTTGCACAAATAGCTGTGAATATGTAAAAATGGTAGTGTAATACTGTGGAGATTATAAGTTAGGTAGTGCTTGAAAGTACTAATATTTTGGATAAAAAACGAACTTCTATAAAACACATGCACATGTTGATTTTGTTTCATAATAAATTTACATTGCAATTCATATCCATCTCATTACAGAATGTGGATCAGACAATGCTATAGTGACACTGTATGTAGCTTCGCTAAAAAAAGGAAATTCTTCTCCTTTATGACTGATATATTTGTAGTTCATGCAAAAAGTATTTCAAAACCAGGTACACGAGATGTTATGATTCTCATATCTGATAAATCCTGGTTTATTTTTATACTGGAAAACTTTATGATTTCAAGAATCGCTCACAGCGCACGACTCCAATGGTTTTCACCCAATGGGGTTGGTTTTCCACATCTACTCGCCCGACACCGTCAAAATAGTGAAGAAACCAGTAAGAAATATCTGGCACAAGATAAAAACACCGAATTGCCATTTACAGAAAACTATTCATACAGTAACACCAGCTTTTTTTTTATCAGAAATACCAGACTCTGGGAGAGAAAATATTGAATATCCATTAAAAAAAATATCAGACCTTAGGGAAAACATTGATAATCAATTAACAGGTGAAATACCTAACCCAAGGGAAACATTGACAGGTAAAAAATATCTGAGCCTGGGATAATGAAAAGCTTTTGGCCTTGTTCAGACGGGCCGGACCCTCCGTGGCGCCTAAACAAGTAAAAAGCTGCTTGAAGTGTGAAACAGGTGCCACGCAGCTTTCACCACTCTCGGTAGGTTGCGGGAATCCGAGCTAGAATCATCTCCCTCATAGTTCATTTAGGGTGTATCGTAAATGTCTTTTTATATTTTTCCATAAAAGATTAGAAATTAACGCCCTTTATCATTGCAACATAACAGTAATATGTACAAAGTGGTGACTTATACAGTATTTTTTCGCATCGTAACACTTTTTGCACCATAACGACTTTTTATACCATAACAATAGTTTTTGCGTAATAACAAAATTTTTTGCATTTCAAAAGTATTTTTGGCATCGTACATCCACCATCGAATAAAAACTTTGTTTGCCCATGAAAGTATGCTTACCCACAAAATTTTAAATTAATATTTTGTATAATCAATCAATTAAAACCCTATCCACCAGATGTTTGAAGATCGACAGATTTTCCGCTATTAAATAAACCCGGTTTTGAAGGTCATCTCAGCAAATCTTTTTGCAGGTTGGTATTCCCGCCGTTTTGTAGAGTTATATGTATAAAATAATCCCTTCTTAGTTGGCTGCTGCGGGCGAGGTGTTCCGCCATTCAATGAAATATCTGACCGCAAAGTATGCTTTTCTGAATCTCAATAAGGAAACAAAAGCAACCAAACGTTGCTAGGATTAAAAGCTTTTATAAACAGTAATTCTAGAGCATCGAAATTTAATTAGATAGGAAACCTTAAAAACACCAAAGTCCATTAAGGAGGAATCTCTTACCACCCCTCCGTGAGCGGGTAGAATACTTCCGACTATCTAAGGAATGTCCCTTGTCTGAATGGCTGTTGCTGACTGTGTGGTGCTAGCCGCAGAAGCCGGTTCGTCACCCCGGAGATTGAGCACACAATATATGTTGAAGCGGTGATAAGACAACAGAATGGACGATTAATAGCCATTGACAATTAATAATGATGCCACAAGAATTTAGCAGATGGAAGTCAGCGTTGAAAATGATCAAAATAAACTGTGAATATTTCTACTTTCTACCCTGCAAAAAAAAACGCAGATTGAGGCGAGATTAAATGAGAGAGCAAAAAATTAGCGACTAGGGGAAACCATGAAAAATGCCAAGGTTCCCAACTGGGGAACCTCGCTCGGTAAATTTGCCCTTATCCAGAACTTTAAAAAGACCTTTGTGTTGCCACACTTCAACTACTGCCTTTTCTGCAAACAGACTCAGCTTTAACATAACACACACAACTACATTTACAACGTGAGTATGTTGCACCATTAAACAACCTCTCTCGATATACTGATTTGGTTCCACTTTAAAGATCGAGGAAACATCCATTTTCTATATTAATTTTAAAAATAGTTCACAAATCCACGTTTTCAAAATCTATCTCCCCCCGCATAACCTCAGTTCTATCATTGCCACTGCCTGCCTCTGACATGCGTTGCCACAGAATATCAGAAACTACCAAACATTAGAATCATCAAGACATGGTTTAATGTGATTAAAAAAGAAATTACATTAGATTTAGATTCATTATGTTTCAATACCGATGTTTATATGTTGTGCCTTACCGTGGAATTTGTAATTCTATTATTGTTCTGCTTATTGTTATAGATATAATTGTAGTTTTTTTTCTTTTTCCCATTTTATTTAATTTTCTTTTTAATTTTCTTTAGTGGTAAAGATTATTCGCAAATATTGGGACACAATAAAATTATCTTGAAAACATTCAATAAACACAGAACATGCTATCAATTATAACAGTGGAACTTTCGAACTTCTGCTCTTTACCAGAAAAATCATGCGACGAACGTAAAAATTTTCCAGCACTGCTGTATCACGACGTAGTAGTAACGAGCGCAAAATTTGAGATGAAAACCGCTTTAGGTCTCTAAAATATGGGGTGTCTATGGAACATTATTCGAACTATTCCCAAAAAAGACGTGTTGTTACACGTGAATTCAGTTTAAATATATTCATTCCATATTTGTAGTCATTTTTAAATCATACCTAAAATAACATCGTTAATTGTTTAAAAAATGTTTTAAAATGTATTCAATTACAAGGGAATGAACAGCCATCAATTATGCCGCAGAGCAATTAATTGTAAGGTATCTATCATAAATAACATGCGTTCCGGACAACCATCTACTATCCAGGCAACGGTCGGACGGCCGCCGACCGAACAGATCTTGTGGCGCTATCGATCCGCTGGGATGGAATGCACATATATCAATAGATTTCATACGCTTTAATAGCTTTCTTTAATAAAGTTACATGAGCTTCTAATGATTCATATCTATCATGCTAAACACCATGAAAAATAATATGGATTATATAGTGGAAATTACAATATGAGTGTCGTTCTGGTGGTGTAGTGGTTACCATACTTACATTCTAAACCCAAGATTGCGGGTTCGATCGCGGCCGGGGTCGATGGATTTTTTCGGGTTTAAAAATCCTAAGTAGGGCTTCCTTTGTAAGGGAAGTAAAGTCATGGGTCCCGTGCCGTTACGTTTACGGCACGAAAAAGAACCACAAACCTAAAAGAAGAGGCCTCTGAGCAAAATTTGTTGGCCGTTACATGTCCTGAATTGAATGGAACGCTGATGACCTGAAATGTTAAATAGCGTCCGTAAATAAAGAAAATAAATAAATAAACAGTATTAGTGGAAAGATTTTCGAAATATGTAAAAGATAAGCTACTGATACCGTTTGCTAAGAGATTGTGGTTATTCTATATTTTCTGATATTCCGTTTTACAAAGAAAAGCTGAAAATGAATTGCATTATTTCTGCCTACTTCTTAAAAGTGATAACATAATTCTTTCAACGATTTTAATGACCTATACTGGTCCTATAACCAATATGAGGATCGCAAAGAAACAAGAAATTGGACGCTTTTCGTTTTAAACTGTTCTAATATGCAACATTAACGATGGGAACATTCTGGATAAATGAAAAGAACGCCCAAAAATAAACATAATAATACCTTACCCTACAGACAGAGTATCAACCTTGATGCGGATGTAGGCATGACATTCATTTCACTGATTTATACTCTCTTTCCCAATTGACCTAGCAAAGATGAATGTGCATAACAAGTACCTTTGAAGAAAGGTTATCAGCATTATTGATTCAGTTCTGGTGCCCAGAGAAGCAGCCGATTTGCACAATTCTTACTTTACCTGTAAAATTTCTCATCATTAAATAACTCTTGCAATAAACCTTAAAACACATTTCTTTGCATCTTTGCACTCTGTTTCATTTCTTTCTGTTTTGTAGTGATCATGCATTTCGTTTCATACTATAAGTTCCTCTTATTTGTTGACTGCCAAACCTCCTGCTTTTCTTCTCACTGGCCTGGGTTTCTCTTAACTCTGGCTGTAATTCTCTTGTTGTTTTGTTTATACCTCTGGATGCCGCTGTAAAACACAGGTTTTGAGACAGCTGCAATATTTCCTGCTTGGTTAAGCTTGAGAATTTTAATATGCTTTGGCACATTTTCACAAAGTAGCTACACTCCTATATTTCAAATGTCAGTACAATGAACAAATGATGAAACAACTACAAATATTAATTATTTCGAATTTGTGGAAAAAATTTCAATACCATTGGATGTCACTTGAGTATATTTCAAAATTTACGAATGCCCTATAGGTAACCATTATGCGGCGTGCATTTTTTCTCTGAAATTCGTTAGAAAGCAACAGGAAATTACAAGTTTCATTTGTGCTATTACCTAAGTTTTTAACTTGGGGATTTGGATATAACGAGAAACGTGTTCAGTACATTGTAATGTTAATCCTGATCATTCACTGCAATTAAATTGAAAAAAGGAATGAAGTTTCTGAATACAATATTTCTTACTATGTAATACTAGTAGTGTATTATCAAAGAATCGAATGATATAAATAAAAACGCAGTCACTAAATTTATAAACCAATCTTGTCTCGCTTCATCAAAGCACTTCTCTTTTCTTTTTCAGGTGTGATTATTTTTAATAATAAATGTCTCCATTTTCAGATATTGGTAGACAACTAAACAAGAAAACACATTTTCTTTTACTTTCTGGTGTCTTATCCTTCACGTCCTTCAGAATTTCTGAAGGAGACAATAGGTGCAATTGAAGAAGTTTTTACTAAAGCACATGCATTGTATACGCAAACTAGAGTTATACAAGTTGCAATAAACCAGAAACTTCGATTGCACAAAGCATTTTTAATTTGAAGTTATTCGCAAGAGCATCTTAAAACCACTTTTGAAACTTTTATGGCATTGGATTTAAATGCGATTAATGATTAAAGATAGCGATAATGTAAAAAGTGCAACTTGTCCTCCATTTGTGCATTCAAATTATTTATAATGTTCAATACCCACCTTCACATTGACGCCTAGACAGGAGTTGAATTAGGAAGTGTGCTAGAAGGAAAATCTCCAGAAGGAAGGAAAATTTCGAATGCGGAAGAAGATGTGATTTATTTAACAATAACCAAAACTTGATTAAAATGCTAACATATGCTTAACATTTGACAGCAACATCAAAACGTTACAAGCACACAAGCTTCTATTATAGTTTAAAAAAACAAGAAACTTCTAAGCAACATTAAAACCTGTATAAATAAACTTTAGCAAACTTCCAGCGCCAAAATCACTAAGACGATTCCGGATCTGCCAATGTTGAAGAAAGGTCTAAACTTGAGTTATCCTCTTGGTACGTAAGGAACCTCTGATTCGATAATTGGAGGAGAACCGGCCAGGCTAGAAACAAGTATTGGTTTTGCGCCAGATTTCTTATTTGTTTGATATTGTGATATTGCGGTTACATTGAAAGGTAATGGGTTTGCGTCAACGACATTTCGGCGTAGTATTTTCTTCTTTTTTATGAAATTGATAGCTCACGAAACCTGGTGACAGCTGCATCTATCTACTAACTAGTGTACGATTTCCAGCTGGCGTGTTTGCATTGATTAGTAGGCACATTGTGGGGCAGACAAGTGCAGATTTTCAAGGAGACAGTAATAGAGGAAAATATTTACTTGCAAGAGAAGGTTTCAGTTTCGCAAAGTGTACTCATATGTAGATGCACGCATACGTTGGTGCTGTGCAGTTAAAAATTGTCCTGCCAATACCCTTAAACTTGGATAATAAAACTGCAGTCGGTCATAATCACCAGAGCAATGAAAGAGATCTTGTACGCCAAAAAGTTCGTGCGTCGTGTAAAAGGAAAGCGGGTAGTGACTTCAATATATGCAAAACAATTCATGAGAATCCCGAGATTTGTGTCAGTGTATTGCGTGTTACTGACGTTAAACTATTACGTGAAGTAATCTACAGAGAACGACGTCACCATATGTCGAAACTATCAACAGGCTTACTTGAAGTTCATGAAACTGTAAGTAACTGCAACCAAAGTCCTCCACTAACGAAGATTTTGTGCTTGTGAAAAATCGCGAATTATTTTTGAGGTGAAAACAATTTGCAACATTTGTGCGAAGCAGAAGCGCTTTACGTAAATGGGACTTTCAGATAATTGTGCAAAATATTTTACACGGTTATTTACATACCATTTCCTTGATAATGGACATTACAATTGCGGCATTTTTTTTTTTGTTTACTACCAAATAAAAACCAAGATATCTATTCGCATTTGTTTCGTTTCATAAAAGAAAAGAGCGAATGCTTAGGGTTGAAATTTCTACCAAAGAAAATATTTGCAGAATTCGAGGTTGTTATACGTGAATCAATTAAGTGAACTACGAGTGAGACAAGTCAACTCTTGGGTTGTCGGTTTCAGCTGGGCCAGGCATGGTGACGTAACCTAAAAAGTATTGGTCTAGCAAGTGTGTTCCAAGACAATTCGTCTGACGCTGGTAAGTGGCTTAAACATTGTTTTGGTTTGTCATATTTACCTCCAGAGGAAGTAGGTGATTGTCTTGTTTTTGATATGGCCGAGAGAAAGCCGTTATGCCCAAAAATAGAACAGTTCATCGACTACCATGTTCATTACTATATATCTGACGAGGCCATATTGAAGTCTATAATATAGTCGTCTGAAGTCACTTACACTAAAACGCATGTGAGGTATTTCAGAGTAAATAGAACACTTTATTTTACTGCTCGCACCCTGACATTGTCAGAATAATTTCAGTTCTAAAATATACCAGTAAAAGAAAAGTATTAAACAAAGAACATAAGATTGAAAATTACATTAAAAACTACAGAGAAAGCCGAATTTCTCGTGTTGCCTTTGAGTTTTTTTTTTTTTTTTTTTTTTTTTTTTTTTTTTTTTTTTTTTTAGTAGTGCTTAACGCTTGTTTTTACTACTGAGGCACCACAGACGGTGGACAATGATGATACATGAGATGAAATGATATACTGGGAAAGAATATTTTTTTAAGGAAGGAAGCGTTCCAGGCCTAAGTTTAGGTACCTCCCCGGCATTTGTCATTTATGAGGACTGAGGAAAACCTGGAAAAAACCCCAGTCAGGGAGGATAGTCCTGGGGGGATTGGAACTCTAGACCTCTCGCTCACGAGTCCGCGCCTTAACGACCTCGGCCAGCCGTGGCGGTTTTGTGAGGTACGTATAGTATTTAATCGAACCCATCATATGACAACAAACACAGTTTTTAATAATTTTAACAGTTTTTAACCAGCAAAAAATGTTACTACCTGTATTTAATATGATAAAAACACACCGCGCGCAAATTTGCAGTCTGTGGAAGTGGAACAAAATTTGTGTCCTAACATGATAACGTGGTACCAACCTAAAACGAAAATGTTACTGGCACAAACACATTATGCATCTAAAGCACACGTTTTTGGCGCAATGATGGTGTCCCAAGAAAAGATACGACACAACTCCCTTGTCTATCGCAACCTATAAAACAAATCCTTCTAGCGGAAAGAAGTATTGGGAAACACTCGCAAGAACGGCACTAGGTAAGAGTAAACGCGAAATATTTTCATTTCACTCTCAAAGAACACCAAATGTGTTGCTGATGATCTTATGAACGAAGACAAATACGACAATAAAAGACATGCAAAATAAATGTTAGCGTAAACATACTTGAAGCTAATTTTTGGTAGGTACTGGAATTCCAGTGATTACACAAAAGCTATTTTTACAATTTAATGTATTTTAAACACAAGTCACCGTTTAGCATCCAAAGTAAGCCGGTAGAAGTGTCTACTTGCGATTTACTTAAGTACCTTAAATTCTCCAACGGAGTCAATCATTCAGTATTTTTTTTTTTTTTATTATTGGTTGTTCAGAAACAATTATATTTTATATCATTTGAAAATAAAATTAGCAGTTAACGAGTGTAGGAGAGGAAAATGAAATTTCCACTACTGTGCTTCAGACGCTGATTGGCAGGCACGGGTTCTATTTCCGGTTCCGACATCTGGATTTCCATAAATAAAAGAGAATTCCAAGCAACATTGGCCTCCAGAATTTTTTTGCTCTCGTTCATATTCCATGCACTGTTTCGTATGAAGTGCAAAAACTACATTCTATACCAGTTTGATATGCACAACAAAAAAGAAAGAGTGTGTAGTGCTTTTATTTTGGAATTTGAATATTTTCGCAAACATAACATATACATTTTAATTTACATTTCATCCTTTTTCAATTACAGATGTTACACTGCAGCAAAGATTATAAATGCAAACATAAATAAAAGGATCTGTAATATCTAACATACACATGTGAAACACAATTCATAGCCTACATACGCAGGCGTGGATGTTTTCGATGAACGCATAACAAAAACCGTTTTCATTGTGGCGGGCTGCAAACGAGCACCTCAGTTGCTATATAAATGCAATGCTCATAGTTCGGTTCCTATGGATTTAAAGCGAATTATTTTAGGAAAAAAACAGGTAAAGCAAACGTTTAACGTAATTGTTCAATGTACATTGGGATAAAATGAAACCAAAGCAGCAACTGTAGCTCGATAATACACACGCTTGTGTGTAAAAATACTTTGTAAAGTTTTAAACAGCAGCGCAACAATGAATTAATACTGAGCACCTATCTGATTCCGAGCTGTTACAATATATTATACTTATTAAAACTGTTCTGTTCATTATATCTATCAATGGATGCTTCAAAATCAACAAACTGGATTACGTAGTCTCCTCAGGAAGGTTATTGACCAAGGATCACATATTAATAAGGCAAATTAATGGTCCCATTGTAATGCACAAAGTCTTAATACTGTGTCTCAACAAACGTTTCTTGCGGAATTGTGAATTACTAAGCGCACGAAATATTGAAGGCTCTGCAAGCTCAGAAACTTGTATAATATTTTAATTACTCAGTTACAAAATACCATCATATTGAAACATTAGGCTGCGAATGTTAAAGTGTTACCAGATAGAAGGAAATAAGTTGTAATTACGTTATCTGTAGTGGTCTGAGCTATGGTGTTCAGTTAGGGACTAACTGCTGCACACTGTGATAACCAGTAATAAAGCAGGTGAAGATTAGAGAGAAACTGATCATTTCACTTCCTTAATTTAAACACTATTTTTCTTATTTGGATGCTGAGGTATTCTCTTCCACATTCCAAATTTACTCTTTCTTTGAGAAAAAAAGCATTGTTGAGATAGCTGATGGTAGGCACGGCCTTCCTAATAGTACAAAGCTCGCGACTTAGATGTCTTATTACATCCTGTATACATTCTTCTATCTCTTTTCTATTCTTTCTTTAGATGTGGAAAAATCTAAACGTTCCCTTAGTTTTGATAGTGTCTCTGCCCTCTTTCATTACTTTTGTTTCCATATTTTTGACACACATAAATCTTGCTAACGGAATCAATAACATTATAAAATAGCCCATATCTATTAAATATTGCTGAACATGACACACAGTTTCACAAGTCTGACCAATGAGGACGGCCCACTCTAACGCAGGATTTCCATGTAGTCATTTCTTTAAATGTCGAGGCAACGACTATTGCAAAATATAAATAATACAAAAGTGCAGTAAATGAGTTACTAAATATTAATAATAACAACTTCTTCTACATACGACTCCAAAAGTGTAGGACCAAACCGATCACAGTGCTCGAATTATGTAACGGAATGTTCTTACTACGTCAGTATAGCACAATTTAAAATGCTCGGGGACAAAACTTCTGTTCCATTTCCTTATAAACTGTGTCCTGTTCTATGTAATGTTAAGGATGACTATCCGTACTCTTTTTCTTGTAGTTCGTACGACAGTGGCAACAATTGCAACGACAGAATTAGCATGAACGTTTGAGGAAATCCCTTGAAAGGTTATGGTAGAAACCCAAACCCATTACTGAACTGTTAGACACAAAGAAGCTGCTTCCCTTACTTCCAGGAAATGCCAGGTGTGATAAACTCCTTTCCTGCAGGGAGCGCGGAAATACTCGTTCGAATAGCAGTTCACCAAGACGACAGTATCATACCCCATTTAAAACAAGACTTAACTGAAAGATGTTGGTGTTATCTTTAACCATCTTCCGGTGAATTACGCGATTTGACCAATAATTTCCAAGATTTATATAGACATCATTAGGTTCATCATAAGTTCGTAACCTAGATATTTAAAAACTGTTGTATATGTGGGCAAACAACAACTTCTTGGAGGCTGCATCTATCTGTTATCTCATGGTGCATCCTGTCATACATAAGTGACAAACAAGAAGTGGCTAGTGAATATGCTGTCAGCTAAAATAATTTCAGCCGTAGGTTCTAATGTAAATATTTTTTATAAATTTATAATGTCCTTGGCTTCGGCATGTAATACAAAATACTCTCAGAACCCAAGACAATAGGTGAACTTGAATGGATTGACTGATATCGTAAACAATAGGCTGGCAGAAGCAGCTCAGAAGTCCCGGTACCCTGTCCCGAAGGAGCACTCTCAGGAGCTTTATTTTTATGGTGTTGTATTCCTTTTCATTATTAATTAGTAGTTTCGGAATCATTGTTCTGCCTCTGAGACGCAAATCGAAACCACCACCTCCCACCTTCCAGCATCAGCAAATCAGGGAAACAATGACATCATAAGGCTGTCCTAAGCGCCAGAAATTTTGCGCAATAGCATATTTTCGGGTATCTGGTACCATTATAATGTCTGTTTTCTAGCATTAAACCAAATTAATCAGGTCCTTACTATTATATTCAAAATCATCAAATCTTATAGATAAAAAAATATAATGCTAGAAACAAATATAGATCTAATGACGACTTTGATTCATATCCTCCAACTTTTCAAAGAGACCACAGATGATTTGGAAAGTGGAAGATAATCAACAACAGGGCGTGAAACGGCCGACAAATTTTGCTCAGAGGCCTCTCTTTGAGGCTTGAGGTTCTTTTTCGTGCCGTAAATGTACGACACGGGACCCACGGCTTTACTTCCCTTCCGAAGGAAGCCATACTTAGGATTTTTACGCCCGAAAAAAATCCATCGGTCCTGGCCGGGTTCGAACCCGCGATCTTGGGTTTAGGAGGCAAGTATGGTAACCACTACACCACCAGGACCGACGCACTGCAGAGAGAGAGAGAGAGAGAGAGAGAGAGAGAGAGAGTGTGTACAATATATTCCAAGTTAAAAATAGATACCCACACAAATTTAACAGTACAAAGTTTCTTTCCCCTTGCTTTCTTTCAGTAATGATGCTCTATACAACTGGAAGGAATGAAATATAAAAGAAGTGAGGTTAATGCATAATTATTTTTGATGCTGGTAAGCAAACGAATATAGAAGTTGGTAATTTTTAATGTAATTATATTTATAGTGCACTCGTATAAATAGTAATATGTAACAATCAAGCAAATTGCCAACATTCAGCATCCTTATTGGTCATGACCTCCTAGCTGCTATCAAGGGTGAGATCTACTGGGAAATGCGCAGACGAATGGCCTTATGCCAAATGTTGGGGGAGTGAGTAAATAAAAACAACGAAGGAAATATTTTAATCCTTTAAGGAGAAGTGAAAAACTGCAGTAACAAGCTGGTAACTATTCACCGACAAATCCAGTCATTGAACAGGCTCCTAAAGAAACCTCTGGGAAGAATGGCATTATTGAGTTATGAAAATGTTAGGGCAGCTTAAAAACTACGCATACTGCTAGAAGTTCTTCAAGTTTGACAAATGAAGGGACCATAAGTCATTCCGGGTTACTTTAAAGGAAAGACCAAAATGTTTAGATCCTGGATATGTAGCTTAAAAAATTAATTCAACTTAATGAATACATGGAAATAATATGTTCGCTACTGTTGCGTGCTTAAATAACTTTAAAATATATTTCTAGGTGCACTATTGCTTAAGAATTTGCTTTTAAGTTTAAATAAAATATAAATCGCCAAAAATAAAAGAAGTTTTACTTTCATTTTTTGTGTATCATTTTGCAGTTATTTGGTATTAAGTCGTGTATTTGCTTATTAATAATAAAATAGACATGAATTATTTTATTAATGTTGAAAAACATTGGAATTACTTTGTGTTTATATATACGAAAAATGAGTCATTTATAGTGAGTGGCCTGTAGAGGAAATTTGAGTAAAGGAATCTATGGATACTTAAACAAGTGCATACAGGTTCAGGATCCAAAAGTGCAATCTTTACTTATTTGAGATAAACATTTAGGTTCATGTAACATTTCTTCAATATCCACAAAATTTCCTGAGTTAAGAATTAAAACATTTTATTGTGCCATCACAGTTGCACCATTAAATCAAAAGCGGTCAAACATAGTCAATGGGTAGCTTTTCATTTCTTTAGAAACATTTTAAATTTAACTTGGAATTAAAGCATGAAGAAACAACCCATCACTGAGGCTGTGAGTGAGACACTGGAAAAAATGTTATGCTTTTTCTACCGACAAGTGCTTAACAATAAACCTGTAGCCGCACTCGTCGTGTACTCAACCGGTTCACTTTGAGTAAGAAACAATAAAGTGTAGTTTTCTTAGAGCCTTTGAGATGAACTGTTTATTTGTCTAGAGATTTTCTAATACTTTAGTTTAGCCAATAGCAGTCTAGGATTTAAGAGCAGACAAACTCCACGTGGAGTGATGTCAAATGCCAGCTTACCTACAGCTGCAGTAGAGTTTATCAGTGTTATTGTTGGGATATCGAGTAAGTTTGCCGCCTCCATGATACTGGCTGGGTATACCATGAACATGGCGACAACACTTGGTGTTTCATTAAAATACTAACGAATAATAAGTAAAATGTATATCACAGCTGACATATTAAACAGTTTATTTTTGTTTATGTCCCGGTTCTGCGAATGTATTCCTTTGTTGCCACTGTCAACCTGTAACTTGAGCATTGTTAAGTAGCTCACTTCCACCTGCAAGCCGCGACATCTCAACGATGCTGAGAATTGTAGAAGGTTTTCCCCTCCCTCCTTTGTATTCAGTTCCAGCTAGCCGACAAACTTATAATAATTCTTAGTTAGTGTCGCTACCATGAATTGCTGACAGGTTGGCATCCCTGCTGTTAGGTTTCATCCAGAGCAGATTAAGTCAGCCTGACAAGGCATCGCATTGTTGTTGAATAAATAAATCGTTTTGTTGTTGAAGAAAACAGCAAAGTACTGCATCTCAGTTTGCGATAAGCTTTTGTAGTGATTAGTAGTAAACTCCAAGCGAGTCAAAATAAGATTTCTGCATTTTTTTTTCAGCAAAAGAATCAAATTAGTAGGGAATATGGAGGCACAGGAATCTGCACTTGGCATACGTCATCAGGTGCCATCAACACAGCCATCTCATCTCCTTCCATTTCTGTTGCGGTTGGTAACAAAAGTGAATCAGGTCCCCATCACACCATATATTTTATGGCACAGATAACTTACATCCGTTTTCCAGCGAGAATGTTAATCTTTCGATAACTATCAGTTTGATAGTGAAGTTCAGAACTGTCCAACGAATGGCATCGTGTAGTTTCTGTAGGTGTCACTAGTATTGCATATTGTTATGTAACAGTAGAACATCTAACACAAAATATAAGGGACCTACTGCACGAAAGTATTGTGTAGTACATTATAACAATACAAGTTCTTTTAAAATATGGAGTTGCGACGTTTTGTTCCTCGAAAGAATTAACTGTATTAATAAAAAATTCAGCAAAGTCGTATAAGAGAGAGATGGAGGAACAGTTGTTTATCACTTTTTTTTAAATAGTTTTTAACGCCCGTTTTTTCTACTGAGACACAATAGACGGGTTTATCACATTGAATTAAGTTATATCCACTCCTTGCCAAGAAGGTGTCAACGAAACGTTGCTCAACAATTTTCCTGTCCATGTTCCTAAAATGAGTTGCTGTTTTTAATTGAAAGTACACTATAATTAGTTGACAAATTCTTGGAACATAACATGGTATTGTAGAGAAGAAACATATACATGACAGATTTATCTGCTGTTAATCCTAGACTGTTATTGACTGAAACTAAGCGACTATTAGTGCGGTAAGATAGAGAATTTCATTTTTAAACAGTTCATCTCAAAGGCTCTGAGGAAAACGTGGCGATATAGGCTGCCATTAGCATCACCCCGCATATAGTATGGTAAATCTTTGACTATCATTGACTCAGATAAAATATTATTGGTGCAGCATAACAGAGAGTTTCTATCACTTAATAATCAACGGTTCTGAAAAAAAAAATTATTTGCAAGAATAGATCTTAGCGCATCCATCCTCTTCTTGGGCATCTCATTTCGAAAGATTCATAAAATTAAGAGCAGAAAGGTCGTGTTAAGCACATTAGTAAAGGAGGAAGAAAAAGACAAAGTGGGAGAAACAGCTAGAGAGCGACTGTCAAACTATCCCCTTGCTGTGTTTGTAACACTGATCAGCGCGAAACGAGAGTAAAAAGGACTTTATCTTTTGTTGGGGAGAAACTGTCACACAATCTGTTAGTGCCCTGACTCATTCATACACATTATGCCCGCTATTACTATTCCTAAATTATTTGTTGTACTACAGGAGAATACAGGCAGTTTTGGGCCTAAAGTTGTTTAAAGCGGATGTTTACATCTGTAAAGGCAGATGTTTAAAGCTGATTTTTTAAATGTGAAAGCAACTAAATCATAAAAAATTAAGAAAATAGAGTTGAGATCCTGGTTTAATGATATCTTTTTCCTGCTCTGAAAATAATCAAGCTCTATTTCTTGATTCGCAGACGAGCTTTAATGAGTTGAAGATATTCCTCCCGGAACTACGGGGAAACTTTGGATACGTTTTCTTCCGGTAGTGGAAATCTCTTCTTCGTCGTCTTAATTGAAATTTTGACAGCTAATGACAACATTCATTTTGAGGTTTTTCAACCGGACAATATTTTGAAAATGCAGTCATTTATTCATTACCTAATTTCTTCCCCTCGGTTCTGGGACATGATTAAATATTCATGATTTGCAACCTAATGCGACCCTCCGAGTTCATTGTACCTGTTAAATTCCGTCTTCAAACAAGTGTGAGAATTGTGAGGAAGAATGTAAAAATGACGCGATTATTTGTTGTGCATGGTGCCGAAAGAATTTGTGTTTTAATCACTGCATCAACATCAGTCACTATGTCTTGCTTTTGTCCCTGTAAGACACTAATAAGGACGGTCGATCGTCTCCGCGCATCCGGAACGCCGGGGCTTCAGGATGTCCAATTCCTGCTTGACACGGCATTTCCCAATTTCGATCTCGAGTTCTTGTAGTTGAAAACAGCAGCTCATTTTTAGAACATGGACTTCTTATAGTAGTAAACTCAAATGTTAATATACAGCACGAACTATTATTATTCCATCTATACTTTTTCCCAGAAATTATGATCACTTAAATATTTTATTATGTATTCAAGCATAACATTCCACTTTGATATAACGCAAGTATATTTTCATGCACACGGCTAAGTCGCAGCATCAATTTCAGTCGAGAAATGGAGGAAGAATCGACCTTCCGCATTGCTATCAAACAAGTTAGCGTTTTATTAGCCCATTTGATTTAATTTTTGTAAATTTGTTCATATTTTTTAGAAATCATATTTTCATTACAAGCAAAGGTTGTGAAAAGTTTGTCAACATATATTATTTCAAAAGAGAACGAAGCAAGGAAAAAATTATATTTCTGAAACATGCCGAGAATCTTAAAATATAACAGTATAAGATGCTGTACTGAAACAAAAGGCCATCATGAGTCATACGCCATACTTTAATTACATTACTCATTGGAGTGGCCGAAGTGGTTAAGATACAAACTCGTGAGTGGGAGGACTGACGTTCGAATCGCATCAGGACTGTCCTCCCCGATTGAAGTTCTTCCAGGTTTTCTCGGTCCTCATAATTCGCAAAACCTGGAACACTTCCTTTTTCCAATTTATAATTTCATTTCACCTTCACCACCTGTGGTGCCTCAGTAGTAAAAACACTTTTAATTGCACCAATTAATATGAAGGCAAAATGAATGCTAAAAGCGATAAGTTGAAAAGAATGAATTAAATGAAGTGCCCGAAGATAAATATATAATTGAAATCAATAGGTGGTGCTAACGCATAAGCACTAAGCTGAAGATTCAAAAGTAGAAATTCAATTCAATAATTTTCTAGTTCTCCCTCAGATATTAAACTATAATGTCGATAGCAATATTCTGGATAAAAATAAAAATGTGCTAATTGCAACTCTACATGTGTAAAATATACCCGCCGTCTTACATAGACATATCAAAGAAATATCTGGCGATATTTCGTCAAACTAGTTATCTAAAGGATATCTGTTTGATATTCTCTATCTAACGTTTCAAAAACATTTATCCAACAATAATGTTATGGAATAGATATGTTACGTTTCGAAAACGTTTATCCATCCGATAGCCTATAGAGCAAATATCTAGCGTTTTAAGCAATTTAAAATTTACTGTGGTACAATAGTGACTGTAATGAAGGGGCTGTTTGTCGCTCTTAAATCATGTTTTCTCCCTGTGAGCGAGGGTGGGGAAATTTGCTGTCCTTCACAGAATGGAAGAACGCTCTTGAATGTTTGCATTCTCATGAACTCATTATCACAAACGCTTTAGTACAGAAGTGGAAAATGTTTAATCTGTGTGTGGTCATAACATTGCGAATATTTTGGAAAGTTCGACAGCGCGCACAATAGGCGAGTGTTAGAAAATAGACATATCAATGTGGTTTTTTCTCTTCATCGACTTTTGTGCTCTGGATTGTAGATCATACCATCTACTACGAGTGTGCATTATCATTATTGGTTAGCTAGTCATGACAGATGTATAGTTTATTTAAGAAATTCAAAACAATGATAATCTTCAGGTTTAAAATATGCATTTATTATTAATTACTAATTTACTTAATATCTAATGATATTAGGTAAATATTCCTAATATATTCCTATTTTAACGGTATTTTAGAACAATGAAAGGGATTACTTTGAATATTTAGTGTGTCATACAATGCACATTTTAGATATCTTTGTTAAAGCACTTTTTTCATTTGTGCTATTTTTCAATACATCAATATTTTTTAATTGTAAAATTTTTTCCTATATAAAAATGTAATTATGGGAGGAGAAAGGACTGTATAATATTCCTGTTTGATGTTCTTACAATGTACACTTTTGAAAAAGAATAAAATTGTACAAATAAAAATAAAATGCGATCGCTTGGTTCTTGACATTGATGGGACAAACATACATTAGGAAGTGAATTCGTCGATCTTGGGCGATTAAGTTTCCAAGGGGTAGGAGAATCTCGCAACAAATGCAGCCTGTCAGAAAGAAAGTTCTAACAAGATAATTTCCAGACGCATGAAAAGTTGCAACCGAAACACTTTTGTCACTTCAGCGGATGGGTGGATGGATGGAGTCTGCTCCAGAACAAATTTCTAGCTTGCACAATAGCAGGTGATGAGAACCCAGATAACACATTGCTTCAATGACACCCAACTCCCCGATTTTCTTCTGCATGATTACTGTGCGGGACTGCGAACAGCGCCCTCAGTAATCTGAGAGAACATTATAAGATAAGCTATTTGGTCACACCTCTTTCTTACAGATCCTGGAAATCCTCATCGTATACATTTTCTTTATCAATTTATATGTTATTTCTAAATCCTTTTTAACATTCAAAGAAAGTGACTCTGGCCTATGACCTCTATTATCCAAGAGAAATAAGAATTCTATTAACCTCCTTACTTATTTCCTTATCATGAATCTACTCTTTATAAAAACTCGTTTTTTTATATGAAGAAAGGCACTTTATTTAGCTTTCATTTAAAAATACGAATAGCTTCTTATTTCCCAAAAAATTGTAATATGCTTTTCATAAGCTGTTATGGTCCTTTTATTTTCCTATAGAAAGTATGAAAAACTACTGCATTTTATTTTTATTTTTGAAATTACTAAAATGAACGCAGTGTTTTAACCACGAATACTTGATTTGCAACAAAAAAAATGTTAAAAATTTGCATCAACATGTTCGGGTAACTGATTTGAAAAGAGTAATATCACGGAAGTTGGGGTAGGACAGTTTTCTCTGCTTGAAGTTAAGTTAATGCTTACAAACAGTTCCAATGATATAAAGACTTAAATTATTATCATAAAAAGAAAATATTTATAATAAAATGTATTTGTGAGCTTATCTGCAAAATAGGCTGAATTAAAAATGAACCATAGCATTTAAAATCGAAGTGAATTTCGTTCTTCTTGATACAACGGAGACAATAATCGCAAAATAGTGTAGGTATATGCAACAATTGAACGTTCCATGACGTCGCCTTTTCTATTACAGACGAAAATGAAAGCACTTGCAGAATTAAATGACCTTGAATGTTTGTCTAAGTTTAGGAATTTAGTAAAACTTTATCTCCATTTTATTCCTTGCAGTTTAGTTTGCAATGCTGGTTAACGGTTAATCCGCATTAGCGAGCTATATTTCTCTTTTTGTTTTACTGAGCGGGGTGACTCAGGCAGTAATGCTTGGGAGTCGCATTCGGAAGGTCCCGGGTTCAAATCCCTTGGGGCCGGCCGAGGTTTCCCCTGGTGGCTTAGGCGAATGTTGGCATTTATCTCTCCTTTACTCTAATTTAAAATAGTAACGTCACGATTAAATACGACTGGGCACAGAGAATAAATGGACTACGACATACATTGTACACACAAAAAACAAAGATTTTAAATATCATGCAACGCGTTTGGTACTGCAACATATTTGCTTTGAGTAAGATATGGTATTTGGTGCAAATTCTACCTCCACTGATGGGCCATACCCATACCCATGCAGCTCATAGGGTATTTCTTGTAGACCGGGAAGCTGTATCGTGTCTTTCGCGAGTAGCTATGACTGCGATTAATTAACGTAGCGCTGAAATGTACCGCCAGGACTCGGAAGCAAACCGTCAACAAGGAGACCGCATTAATGTCCGGGCACAAAGGTTGTACCTTTCCCGTTGAGGAAGCAAAAATGAAACAAGTAAAATGCTAATACCAAGGGCACAAACTGTTGTCTGCACCTATAGAGAATTTTCCAAGCCACCACAACAGGAAATCCTTACAGGGCATTATGGAACGCTTAAAGAAATATACCGTTATATTTGTACCATGCAGCAGGTGATACGAACAGTATGCCTGGAAACGGATATCCCCTAACATACCTCCTGGACAGCAACGACTTAGAAACTATCAACCAAATACTTCCTATAGCAGACTGCACCGACACAATATGCTCCAGTCCCCACTTAGTTCAGCATGTAACGAAGTGTTCTGCAAAAACTGCAATCTGGGCATGGGTTTTTAATAAGTTCGATAGATTGAGAAGTGATCCTTGGAAGCCTACAGCAGTGAATTGATACACCTCAACATTTTGCACAGAAATAAAGCACTCCGATATACGATCACTTCTGGGAAGTTTTCTCTTGGATGCAAAAAAAAAGAAGAAGAAGAAGAAGAAGAAGAAGAAGAAGTCATATGCACCTTGGATTTATAAACTAAATAAGTTTCCCTACCAGAAAAAAAAATAAAGGTAAAACCACCCTCATTATTTCCATTTTTAATTTACCAAATGTCTTCTTACCCTTGAAAACAATGAGCTTTTAGGCCGTAAAATATAACAAAATAAAATAAAAGATCCTGTAATAAATTATGTGTGCTTTTATTATTTTGTCCGTTTCGATTTTTTTTTACTCTGTACGTTATTCTGTTAATATCCAAATAAAACAAAATTTAAAGTATTTTGAACAAAAATAATATACAAGATGTAGGGCAAACTTGGCTAATTTCCTGACAAAAAAGAGGGGGAGAGAGAGATGGAGATAGGAAACGTCTAAGAGCACAAGAAGCAGAAAATAAACTCACACACACACACACACACACACACACACAATGGTAGCAAAGCTTTTATTGATGAAACCGGGAAAATCAATTCCCTTTTAACTCGCTTTAAACCCCATCTAGGAACGCAGTTTGCCATTTTACTCTTAAGGAACAGAAGCACAAAGTGTAAGGACTGTTGTGATCTTCGCTCTCGAGGCAAGCGCATTTGAACTTGCTTACAACATTATTCATGTCAGTTGTTAATTTTTACAACTTTACAACTTTGTATCGGTAGACTGAGATGCTCATTTGTGTTTGCTGTAATAACGACAGCGCATGTTGCAATTAGCTTCAACCGGTTAGAATGAAACCATGAGCAAAACACGTCATACAGCAAGATCTTAATGAAGCTGTGATCCATCCCGCCCAGTTTATTGACTCTAATAGATTATGACGCGGCACACGACCACTCTTTTCCAGTTCGAGTGCCGTCATGGAGTTGCTATAGAAACGGCATTCATTTCTAGGTTCAAAGGGGGTAAATTAATGTCAACGACGCAATTGCGCAGGTTTCTTTCTTTGTAACATTTGAATGTTGAAACCTTCAAATAATAATAATAATAATAATAATAATAATAATAATAATAATAATAATAATAATAATAATAAGCCCAAATGTCTCCATTAAGGGCAAAAGGGTAGCTCTTATTTGCTAATGCAATGAGCTAATTCGCATTAGGGTTGTGTTCAGAGTGTTGCTCTGTTTCCATTTGATCATCAGATTTCACTCGTTACGAAGTTGGTGTTTCATGTACTTCTGCTTCCTGCTATTCTGATCAATCATTGTTGACCAGCTTGTGCCGCGAAGATCTCCCTCTATGTCGTTTGCATAAACTTGTGTCCCACATGGTGGTCTTTTACGCCCATCTGCCCTTCTGCATCCTCTCTATGTGGCCTCCCCATTTCTGCATATGGTGGCTTTTCTGCGATATCTGGTTAAATTGTTCATAAAGCAGTAAAGCGCCTTTTCTTACATCTATACACTAATGGTTCGAATCCTGTAAAAATAACTGCCTCTTGTTTCGATTATGAATCTCACGGAGTGAAAAGTGGCGTCAAGGTATGGAATTCTACGACTAGCGATAATGTATGAGTGCAAAGTTTTATTCGCGGGCATGGGATATGATGGTGCGAAGGTACATTGAATCTGATCAAATGCGTGATGAAACGACACAGTAATCATAGCAGAACGAGTGGTTACAGTAGACTTATTTCACAAGTGTACCTGCTTCTTCATCAATATATCCCTCTTTGTAAAAGTATGCTAGATGAGGTTTGTCGTATTTTGCACGGTCTGAAGAAATACACAATTAAAGATTTAAACATACCAGTGCACAGCCCAGGAACACGTGTCATGTGAATTGTAGTCTTTCGGGAGGTAGAAACCAATACCAAGTACTGTCTCTCTAATATTCTACTTTCCACTCCGTGAAATTATTATACGAGTCCTTTTTATTATTTTTACTGTAAATATATTGATCTTTGCCAATTATTTACTATACATTTATATCATATAGGGACTAATTAATAAAGGAATATGTTAAAAAAATTAAATATGCCGAATATTCGGTCTACTTCTTTTCCAGTTATTAAAATGTCCGATTTTTTATACCTGCCAAAATACCGTGTGTCCAAGGAATTCAACCATAAGCTCTATTTTTAAAATACTATCTTAAATTATTTATTCCCAAGATATGAAACGGAACTGTGTCCTGTATGCAGGTATTCCCTCAGCACCGGATACACAATCCTTGCACAATCTCATTCAAGTATCATCGCAAAAGATTCAACACTCCAAAATTGTCTATTTAACTTTTCTTCTGTCTAGTTGGCATTGCACTTACTACCAAAAGAAGCATTATTTAATTTTTAATACGCTACTGTAAGTTAATATGTGACAATTCGCCTGGTCGAAGGTGTTCTTTATGATTGCAGATAATAAATGGCTTATAGCTTCCTTTTCGTTACGTTTTGCCATCAATTACGTGAATTACACTTATTATTAATACCATGCTTACTCGTATCACTGCGAACATATTGTTCAGTCTGTCATGCATAGAATAAACAAAGGTTATGTCCTTCTACACCTTCATAAACTAATAAAATCTCCGGGGTAGAAGTAAATTAAATTAAATACCCAAATAAAAGCTTAGACAAATAATTCACCAAGACAAACTTTAAAATATTGTTCATTTAGTTTTTCAAATGAGGCTCTTTTTGTGCCATAACCGTAGATAAAATCCTAAACCACATGGCAGATAGCCATACATTTTAGTTATCAATGAACTACTATTAATTTCCTTTTCAAATTTAATAAAGGAAACAGCAAAATTCTTGAACATATTGATTTGGGGAAATTAATGCAAGTTTAAAACATCTTTACAAATTAAATATTTTTAGTTTCCGACGTAAGATATTTATACATATCAATTAACCATACATCACAGAATTCAGAAAAACTGGCATGCAAGACATTGCTCCTTTAGCCAACACAATAGTAATTTTGTGTTGGCGACATGATTTTCTGAGACAGTCAAAATATTGCACATGGTTATTCACAAATATTAATGTGCATAATTCACGAACTTAAAAATAGAATTTGCAATCATAAATAAACGAGGATAAATTAGTTTGTGCCTATACTTAACAATTTTTAATTACAGATAAACTTACTAACGAGCTTTGTCCTTTGCAGTAAGTCAGATAATGCAGAATATAAAACGTGTTAATGATGCCTGTCAATCATGTATACCTATCGTCTACCACAATTAGGGAGGTGCTGAAAATACAACTAGTATACAATTTCGATTTCAATTTATTTGAAATTGTATTCTTACGATGACAATTTTATGATAAAGAGGCAGTAATGTATTGAGGAAGGAAGCAAAACTGCTATTCTGCAAATGCATGCCTTAGTCAACAAATATGCGTCATGATTAACAAATTGCACAATATTGCTCGTTCACGACATATTGGTCAGCATGCCGAAAACCACTCACGGCATACTGTTCCACATGTACATCACTCACAGTACGTTGTTCCACATGTAAATCCCTCACGGTACGCTGTTCCACATGTAAATCATTCACAGTACGTTGTTCCACATGTAAATCACTCACAGTACGTTGTTCCACATGTAAATCACTCACGGTACGCTGTTCCACATGTAAATCATTCACAGTACGTTGTTCCACATGTAAATCACTCACAGTACGTTGTTCCACATGTAAATCCCTCACGGTAGGCTGTTCCATAAGTAAATCACTCACGGCACACTGTTCCACATGTAAATCACTCACAGTACGTTGTTCCACATGCAAATCACTCACGGTACACTGTTCCACATGTAAATCACTCACAGTACGCTGTTCCACATATAAATCACTCACGGCACACTGTTCCACATGTAAATCACTCACAGTACGTTGTTCCACATGTAAATCACTCACGGTACGCTGTTCCACATGTAAATCACTCACAGCACGTTGTTCCACATGTAAATCACTCACGGTACTCTGTTCCACATGTAAATCACTCACAGTACGTTGTTCTACATGTAAATCACTCACGATACGCTGTTCCACATGTAAATCACTCACAGTACGTTGTTCTACATGTAAATCACTCACGGTACGCTGTTCCACATGTAAATCCCTCACAGTACGTTGTTCTACATGTAAATCACTCACAGTACGTTGTTCTACATGTAAATCACTCACAGTACGTTGTTCTACATGTAAATCACTCACAGTACGTTGTTCTACATGTAAATCACTCACGATACGCTGTTCCACATGTAAATCACTCACAGTACGTTGTTCTACATGTAAATCACTCACGGTACGCTGTTCCACATGTAAATCCCTCACAGTACGTTGTTCTACATGTAAATCACTCACAGTACGTTGTTCTACATGTAAATCACTCAAAGTACGTTGTTCCACATGTAAATCACTCACGGTACGCTGTTCCACATGTAAACCACTCACAGTACGTTGTTCTACATGTAAATCACTCACGGTACGCTGTTCCATATGTACATCACTCACAGTACGTAGTTCTACATGTAAATCGCTCACGGCACACTGTTCTACATGTAAATCCCCCACGGTGCGCTGTTCTACATGTAAATCACTCACGGTACATTGTTCCACATGTAAATCACTCACAGTACATTGTTCCACATGTAAATCACTCACAGTACGTTGTTCCACATGTAAATCACTCACGGTACGCTGTTCCACATGTAAATCACACACAGTACGTTGTTCTACATGTAAATCACTCACGGAACGCTGTTCCACATGTAAATCATTCACGGTACGCTGTTGTAAATCACTCACGGTATGTTGTTCTACATGTAAATCACCCACGGTGCGCTTTTCTATATGTAAATCACTCGCGGTACATTGTTCTACATGTAAATCACTCACAGTACATTGTTCCACATGTAAATCACTCACAGTACGTTGTTCCACATGTAAAACATTCACGGTACGCTTTTCTATATGTAAATCACTCACGGTACGCTGTTCTACATGTAAATCATTCACGGTACGCTGTTCTACATGTAAATCACTCACGGTACGCTGTTCTACATGTAAATCATTCACGGTACACTGTTCTACATTTAAATCATTCACGGTACGCTGTTCTACATGTAAATTACTCACGGTACGCTGTTCTACATGTAAATCGTTCACGGTACGCTGTTCTACATGTAAATCACTCACAATACGTTGTTCTACATGTAAATCACTCACGGTACGCTGTTATACATGTAAATCATTCACGGTACGCTGTTCTACATGTAAATCACTCACGGTACGCTGTTCTACATGTAAATCATTCACGGTACACTGTTCTACATGTAAGTTACTCACGGTACGCTGTTCTACATGTAAATCATTCACGGTACACTGTTCTACATGTAAATCATTCACGGTTCACTGTTCTACTCTTCGTGAATCTTTCATGGCGCACATTTTTAACAGATTTGTTCGTCTGTCTCTCTCTTCGTTATATCATGCCAACAGGTTATATTGATATTAATATGAAAATACACTTTCCCGCCTGTAGATGTCCCTAGCATAATACAATTAATAATGTAATATGGCAATGATAATACTTAGCTGGCGTTTTCTATCTCTCTAATGTATTGCATGTTAACTAATTGCAATACGATTCCATTATACTTTATGTTCTTCTTTGGATAAAAAACTCGAAATAGAGAGAGATTGGTTTTATTATCGCCTTGCTTGGCGTGTATGATATTCTGTGAAGGAAGATAAGTGTTCATGTGACTCTTTTATTGATGTTGCAGAGATATGTTACTAAGCAATAGTGTCCAATTGGTATTTTTGCACCAGCAAATGTCCTTCGAAATAACTTTTGCGTCATGAAAATGTCACACATTTTATTTTAATTAGATTCTCTTGCTGTGAGTTGCGGTATATATTCCCAGCCTCTAGCATGTAAAATTTAACTAGGGAATATAAAGAAATTAATCTGAAGCAGTTTCTGCGAGCGTGGTCGCAGGTATGCTATTAATTACGGTTATAACCGATGAGTCTGGCACTGATTAGTTACCTAACAGTAAGTAATCCAATTAAGTAGGAAGCAGGTCACATAATGGAATGCGGTTGGTTCGCAAACTCAATAGTCTTTGGTAATTAGCGTAATGCACTAGCACTACGCGATTTAACTGTTGTATTGGCGTTATGATGTGAGGCAATTGAATCACTCTACTCGCATTTATCATGCAACCATATGTAAAATGTGTAGCGGTATGTCGCCAAGATACCACTGGTGAAGGCAGAGGGTTACAGTTAGGGGAATCATAATATACTGTAATCTTGCATTTAACATATTTGAGTTGCATTAATAAATTAATTTTATGGTTACGTATTTTCGAATAAGTAGATTATAAAATAGTACCTCCAAAAGCTGCGCAATTATGCAACAATGGTGGCTTTCTTAATTTATAAATAATTTTTTCACCAACAGTTTTGCGTATTACAGTTGTAGTTTTTACTGTATTCAACATATTTCGTTTCTTCTTTTGATCAAATGACTGCAATAAATGTATGGGAATTTATAATATTTGCATATAATTCGAAAATGATATTTAAAAGCAAATAAAACCAATAAAATCAGGTATAAATATATTTCAGACCAATATAATGTTTTCCAAAACATTTATCAAAATATTTATTCATTATTTATTATCATTTATTAAAATGATAATACATAAATAAAATTATAAAGAAATCAAGAGCAAACAAAATATAAATGTTTGCAACAATCTTAGGACAACTTTTATAAGGAACTATTTCATTAAAATAGCTGAGATTGACAAATAAATAAAATGAACTAAGGATTAAAAAAGCCCCCGTCCACTTAGGGAAAATATTCACATTAATTTTAGTTTTAACTCCTGCAAAGCATGGATTCAATAGTAAAAGCAATAGAGAATTCTGTGTAAACCCATTCAGACGTGCAGGACACTGAAACTGCCGTTGCTATGTATTGTTGTTTATCTATCTTCATCTCTGAAGGTTTATGAACACACTCTGCCCGAAAATATCACGTGAATTTCTTTAGTTTTAATTTTCAATGCTTGGTGGAAGGCAGGTATTTTTTATTATCTATTTTGTTATACTAGTGTACATTTTATATATTTTTTCAATGTATTGTCAATTATAAAGTCATAACTGAAAGTTCAAATGTAAAACAATTTTCAAATTTCATTCTGTATTTGTAAGGCATGCATTAAACTTTTGCTTCTTGTGGGAACATTCGAAGTTTTCCTATACAGGCTGTGAGTGAATTTGTGTATAGTAGCTTTTGTCACCTGACCAAGCTTTCGAATCTTTTCAATCAATCTTAAGCGAAGAATGGAATTCAGTTTTGGCGATGAAGAAATTATTTCACATCACCACAACCAGATGTGAGGATGTTGATGAAGATATTGCAGGTATCTCTGGAAACAAATAAAAAGTCAGTGCCCTTAGTATTCTGAAATTCCAGATGATGCAGATCGTAGCGTCGGCGAAAGCTCTGATTTTTAAATTAATTTAAAGCAATGACCACGAAAAAATAACTCGTTAATGATCAATTTCAATAGTAGCGGAAATTTTGCCGCTAAAAGGGGTGAAAGCAAATTATCTTAATAAATAATGCTGTACAGTCAACATAAATTCGTTTTCTTCTTCCTCATTTCCAGTTCCGTCCTCACAATGTATTTTTCTCAGGAGCGTTCAATATTCACTAATCGCTCCTCATCCATCATGTAAAGGTGTATTTCCCACTTTTCTATTTATTCTTGAATTTCATCACATTAAATCCTCGGATTTCGTTACTGCGCAAGAGTCTGCTTATTCTAATCTCTTTTAGTTGTTACCCAGGACTTGCTTTCATATAAAAAGAGCAGGAATAGTTCTATTTGTTGTTCCGCTAATGTTTTGTTCTTTACCTTCATTAAACTCATAGGTAACATTGCAGCAGAAATATCTAAAATGACGCGCCTGTTCTATTTTTTCATCATTGATTATTATTTTTGAATGCGAGGACATTTTCCTTAAAATGCTACCACTTTTGCTTTTGTTACGGAAATTTAAAGTTGTATAGTTTGCAAATTTCACTAAATTCGTGGAAAGCGTTTTGCAATGCGTTTTCATTGTCCTGTAATACTGTTAAGTCAAACATTATTTAAAATTGTGATGACCGCCCCTTGGTCTAGGCTGTAGTCCGGTAGGCTCCGGGCTTCATCTTTGGCACCTGCTTAGAAATGTTCTAACCTAGAGAGGTCTGGGACGGGGCTCACTCAATTTTATGACGAGAATTGGGGAGCTGCCTGATAGGGAGATGGCGTCTTTTGATCTAGAAAGCTGAGTGATGGCAACCGAAGAGTGATTGCATGCCCTCTGCCGATGATGTTGCAAGACATAAGTAGAGGGCAGCGGTCGCTCCGGTCTGCCAAAGCCCGTGAGTGCTGATTCGAGGGAAATGTGTACGCCGGAGTTTTGCACAAGCAAAATTTGGTCGCGTTTGCGTACTACCAGTTCTAAAGATTTCCTATTTGAGTACAAAAGAGCAAAATACAATTAATAATTTTGCTTGACACTCCCTCAGGACTGGCAGGGTCTAAAATTTTGCCGTGTGCAAAGGTTTATACTTCATAATTTTTTTTCTAATTAAATTATTAATTGATAGATTAAAACGATTATTGTAATAATTTAACAATGATGGTTACTTTGGTTAAACAATGCTTCATATTCTTTTTGGATTCGTCCACCTAATTATGTGTCTTCCCTTTCAAATTTAAATCAGATGTGAGTAAATGATCAATTTGTTTACTAATTCAGTTGTATTTGAATGAGGATGGCTCACTAGTAAGTTCATTTTTGAGGTATGACGCAGCAGCGTATAAAGGCTTCATATTCCCTCCAGCCAATGGACAACCAAATAGTTATAAAGCTCTAAAGTCTTGCACAGTGCAACACATTTTCATCATGCTTGTAATAAGAGGCAAGACATATTTTTTAAAAAATTTTAGTTAACGTTCTCCACTGACTTTGACAAAAAATGGAAATAAGGCCCACTTAATGCTACTGCTGGGAAAAACTATATCAAAGCATTTATGGAACGTGCTTCACTGTAATTCTACTGTTTTCAGATGGCCGAACTTTTGTTCGTAAGTCAGTTGCTTTGCATATACAGCCGGCTAAAAGTCCCGTCTAAGAAGGATTGAAGCCGGTCTTCCACAGTATGCAAATCAAGAGCAGTATCAAAGATTTTGCGAATAAAACAGCTCACCAAATGCTCAGCGTTGAGTTTGACGAATCCTATAAATTTCCGAACAGTAAGAAAACATTTCAATAATCAATTCTTATGGTTCAAAGGAAAACTAGAATTTCCATAAATTTCCATCACCGGAGGGGAGTACCTTCCTCTCGCTGCATGTGGTACTTGTTTCTATGCTTCAATTTCGTCTACGCATTTATGTGCCATTACATCCTGTACAGTACTTCCTTATTTTTCAAGTTATCTCACTAGGACATCGGAAGAGGGGGAAGGGAGGGGGAAGGGAGGGGGAAGGGAGGACAACAGAAGGGCCTGCAAAATTAGGCAAGATAAAGTAATAAATTCCGAATGCAGAGAGCTACTTGCGTTTTGTGATGCACTTGACCTGGAAATTTTGAATGGCAAATACGGATAGAATCCAAATGAAAATTTAACATTTATAAACGCCAATGGGGGAAGTGTAGTTGACTATAATTTGCACTTCTGATGTGATACCACATATTACAAATTCATGGGTAGGAGGGCAGACTCGTGTTAGTTTCCTTTGGGTTTGCGAATAGCAGTTAGTAAAGAGGTGGGGGACGCTAGAACTAGAACAGATGTGGGAAGGTTAATACCGCGTTACAGGTGGAGGGGTAGAGGAACGAGATAACTACCAGCAACGACTTACTGAGAGATTGGGAGCCATCAAAAATCTACCGTACATCTAACGACATCTGCAGTACAAGAGGCGGGAAATGGGATGAAAATGAAATTTAGAAAATATGGGCCGCTTGTTACTGACAGGTGGTGTGATAATGTGTAGAGATGTAAAGAACATAATGAGGCAGGCACTAAAAGTATTTAGAAAGGAGACAGGTATTCACAGCGTCACGGAAACAATTCAAGGTTTCTAAAAGGAACATTGGAACCGCAAATTAGTGGAAGAGCTTACAGAGCCAGCGTCCCGAGGGCAGGGAGCTAGTGTTTGGAGGTTATTGAAAAAAGTAAGGAAGCGACCTTATATTTTTAACTGAGTAACTCCGGAGCAGTGGAGAAACCACTTCCAAGAAGTATTCGAGCGAGTGGGGATCTAGTAGGGGCCAGCACTAAACGAGATGCAGCTGTTAGAAGCACCAAAAATTGAAATTTTGGATCGTGACATTACAATAGGGCAAGTAATGAAAGCAATAAAAAGTTTAAAGATCAACAAAGCACCTGGGCTCGACGAACTGCCGTCAGAACTATTTAAGGAGGGTTTAAGATGTTTAAAACTTATAGATATGATGACGAAGATAATCAATGTTTTCAATCGGAGGGCATATCTAGAGGAATGAACATCGGCAATTGTGTGTCCAATATTTTTTAAAATGAAGCCCAAACGTACCGGATAATTATAGGGAGATGACACTTCTTCCGGTAATGGGAAAAATTTGTTGCAAAATTTCATATGAGGGAATTAGGCAATGGGTAGTAGAATACAACACACTTTCAAAATACAAGCAGGGTACAGGGAAGGATACAGCACGGTGGATAATATTTTTGTATTAGACACAATGAGAGTGAAACAAACACAGAATAAGAGAGTTTTTTTGATTTGGTTTATTTATGGACGTTCTTTAACATCTCGGGTCATCAGCGTCCCATTCAAATCAGGGCGTGAAACGGCCGACAAATTTTGCTCAGAGGCCTCTCTTTCAGGCTTGAGGTTCTTTTTCGTGCCGTAAATGTACGACACGGGACCCACGGCTTTACTTCCCTTCTTCCCTTCCGAAGGAAGCCATACTTACGATTTTTTACGCCCGAAAAAATCCATCGGTCCTGGCCGGGTTCGAACCCGCGATCTTGGGTTTAGGAGGCAAGCATGGTAACCACTACACCACCAGGACCAACCAGAATAAGAGAGGAAAACTGCATTGTGCCTTCATAGATTTTCGAAAAGCTTTTGATTCTGTGGAAAGGCAAGCATTATGGAGATGAGAGGAGTGACGGGTAAACTGATCAAGGTATTAGAATGAACATGACCGCGACAAAGTTTCAGAAAGTGATAACACGGAGAGTGGAGCGAGGCAAGGCTGTATCCTTATCAATTTGTTTGTAGATAACAAACCGGAGGAAATGTGTGTTGCAGAACAGCATCTGATGCCCCGAATATAGGAGGCATATCCATACCCGCTCTCCTTTATGCGGATCATTTAATATTGATATCCACAACAATTGACGGTATGCAAAAGGAACTGGAGTACTTAGAGGCGCATTGCCAGGAAGGGGGAATGCCAGTTAATGAGGAGACCAAAACAATGACATTCAAGAACGTTGCGGTGTACAGCAGGAAAGAGAGGTGGGAGTATGCAGGTCAGGCACTGGAAAATGTTAAGAAATTCACATACTTGGGAGTTACTTTAGCTATGAACGGGAACTGGCAAGACACACAGGCATCATAAAACGCAATTGCTTAATTAAAAATACAGAGACATTAAAGATCAAAAACACCGAAAACTCTACTAACAACAATGGAGTTGGAGTACAGGGCGGTTGTGAGTTCAAATATGGCGTACGGGGCCAAAATTTTGGGGTGGGAGAACACCGAGGAACTTAATCAGGTACAAACACAGTTTCTAAACCGGGTGCTACAAGTAAGGAGGGGTACAGCAAATTGTGGGGTTCTTAAAGAGTTTGCTATTTCTAACGAAAGCGTGAATTTAAAATAAGAGCAATTAATTACTGGTTCAGGATAATCAAGCTCTTCTTCTAGCAGTCTGTCTAAGAGAGCAATTAAGTGAAGGATGGGATATGGGATGGGCATCAAAAATAAGGAAAGGCTTAGAAAAAATTGCTTTGGGGTACATTTGGTTAAGGGGAGAGGGCATTACACGAAATAGTTAACAGACGTTTACGAGATATAGTTAGACAAAACATTTTGTCTCAATGCGCAGAAAAAGTATCACTGAGTCTGCAGGCTCAAATACATCCGGTGTGTGGGAGGGAGATTATTAAACATCTGTGGTAGAGAAGAAAGAAGTGGTCTCGCATGGTCCAGATTAGGGGCTTGGAAAGAAAACAAAACAGTGAATGCTTTCTGTCCATTGTGCGGAGAAAGTGATGCCGGGAGGCATATTTTGGCAGAATGCAGGGAAACGGAGAGTTTAAGAAATGAGCATTTATTACCGAAATTTCTGAATTCCAATAGAAATTTGAACATTAGAAGGGAAGTGCTGGTGCAAGCGAGATACTCACACAATTTGGGAATATTTCTAGAGAAGGCCCGACAAAAGAGGTTAATGACTATAATGAAGAGGGCGAAGTTGGATAGGGGGTGTGAGTAAATGAAGGGGGCCCCAAAAGGAAGACTTCCATTCATGTCTAGGTATTTGTATATAAAATAATTAATAGAAAACTTAAACATATCGAAGTATTTGTATATTTGTATGTGTGTATGTAGATTGTGTTTATGTATGAATGAGTATGAGTATTTGATTGCTATAAGGACGACATTAGCCGTAAGGCCCATGCGACAGCTGTATTTATTTGAGTGTATCCTAAAACGTCCATTGCTACTACTACTTTTCAACGGTTCCTCTCTCTCTCGTCGACGCACAACCGGCTGACTGTTACATCCTTATTTATTCAATATTGGTGACTAAAGGTGCTAGTTTCTATTACTTCCACATTGATCAGCCAGTAACCAACTAAGAAGATACAAATGTACGCATTGCGCATCTGTGGCTACATGCTGAAGGTTGTCGCGCCAAGAGGAAGGACGGAAAACGATATTATTGTTTATTTTTAATCTTAATTCGACTTCACATCTCCACTGTTTCATAATGTTTACATAGATATTAAAAAGGACAGGTGATAAACTCTAATTATATTTTATTTTATAATGCCTGTATTAACGCCAAGTTTGGTTTCGTTATAAAGTCTTTGAATTACTTTTATTAGGTGATTTGGATAATCTATTTTGTTCATTATTTCCTACAATTTTAGGGTATTCACTCTATTGTAGGTTTTTTACTATAAGTCAACAAATTATTCGAATATCGGTAGGCTAAAATCTAATTTTTTTCGATTATTCTTTTTATTGTAAACATGCGATCTTCCTTATTAATAATCTATTTTCTCTTCATCTAACAATGTATCAGATCAGTCATTTTTTACTTTTTTTAACACATTTTGTATCTAGATTTCTCTATAATTCTTACAACTTGTATGTTCCTTTTTTTAAATATACGAGTATGTACAACTTCTCCTTTTACTGTTCGGGTATTTTACACCTTCTCCAACATTCATTTATTCAATATAATAAACTCATCTCTTTATAGAGCCCTACATACTTCATTAATTATGTATTTATATTATCCCTACCTGGTGTTTTCAAATTTTCAACCCTTTTTTGTAATTCGCAGTTTCTCGAGTATAATTTTCTTATACAACGTAGGTTTTCCGGCGTTTTTGTTGAAATTTGATTAATGTGTTTTCTCTGCAAAATAATTGTATTATTTTACTTACTCATATTCCTTGCAGTGGTAATCCGGATGGGTTCTTGTTTTCTAAAGAAACCCTTGTGAAATTCATTGATATTTTGGTATAAATTCTGAAAAAATATATTGAGACGGAGCCTCTGACTTTTAATGTTTAAATTGTTGCCGAATGTAGGTATGTCTGAAGAGTAAATAACTCTGCATTTCAATAACGACAACAACTACATTAGTATTGAAGATAAATGCTATAAAACAAGGTTTTTATACGAAGGAGCTGCTACCCCTAATAAAATATGCCGTTTTTATTTATTTTTTTTTTGAAAAATTACAAATTGATGAAAGGAAGATAAAATACTTTAGTATACATTCAATGAAGGTGTTTATGAAGGAATAATCAATCAACTCTGGTTCTGAGCTCTGGATGCTGTGTAATCCTAATGGATACTCGTTCTAGATTTTACCACATAAGGGACAGAAAGAGAAAAATAATGTAGAAACACTTGCATCAGTCACTAAACGTACAAACCAGCATATAGTTTACATAGATAATTTTTTTCATCGTATAATCTAACTGCAAGGATAAAAAGAGCAAATTTTTCAAAATAGAAACTGATTGAGAAAATGGAATTGGAAAGTCGAGTTGTTTGCAACATGAAGAACAACAGTTGTAAAGTTATAACCAAATTTGAATCTTTGAACCCTAAGCGTGAAGTACAGTGTCGACCAAAGATTCAAGAGGAACAGAGAAGTAGAATATTCTACTCTTTTTGCTAATATATTGTACAGCACAGTGATAACTATACATAATTGCAGAGCTTGGAATCCATGGTCTACTCACATTTCACAAATTGTATTTGATTCACAATTTTATTAACTGTATTACACCGCCTGTGGTGCCTCAGTAGTAAAATGGGTCGTTTAAAACTATTAAAAAAACTGTTCTATATCCTTGTAAGCACTCTGCATTGGCTGCTGAAGAACCGTGTCACGCCAATATCAAGAATCAGCCCACAGCCAAAGCGCAAGAGCGGTACGGATCTATGATGGACATTCGATTACTAAAAATCCTACAGAAAAGCAGCACGTTACATAGGAGGAAAGCCCACAGCAAGCGTAAAAGGGTAATATGCGTTTGTGCTTTGAGCCTCATTATAAGTCGTAAAGAATATCCGAAAAATAAAAGAGCATAGATACCAAAACACTGTATACGAGTGCGTATAGTCCCAATGTACGATAACCTCCACGGGTGGCCGAGGTCGTTATGACGCGGAGTCGTGAGCGGCAGATCTGGGGTTCGAATCCCGCCAGGACCGTTCTCCCTGACTGAGGTTTTTTCCAGGTTTTTCTCAGTCCTCATAAATGGCAAATGGCGGGGAGGTACCCTAAACTTAGGCCTGGAACGATTCCTTCCATAAAAATAAACCCTTTCCCAATATATCATTTCATCTCATGTATCATCAGTGTCCATCGCCTGTGGTGCCTTTGCAGCAAAAACAGGCATTAAACACCATTCATTCATTCCAACGTACCATGTATAGGACAGTCTACAATTTTTTTCGGATGTGTTGCTGTTGATAATATTTAACAAATGCATCTAATTAGCGGTTTCTTGAAAGTTTGGTATCTAATGATTAGTTTGTATAATGCGTTAAAATGATATTTAAATACATGATGCTTAAATTTAAATTTAAAATGTTTTGTATTTAAATGTAAAGCAAGGTGAAATGAAGAAAAACACTGTGACACAATTTAAGATGTCAAGACATGAAATTACCCTGATACTGGCGCATTATAGAACGAAGAATGCTTTAAACTGCATACACTTTACAACTCTATATTTTTAGCGAATCCCGAAGGAATATTGCAGCCGTACCCGTAAAACATTATTATTATTATTATTATTATTATTATTATTATTATTATTATTATTATTATTATTATTATTATTATTATTATTATTATTATTATTATTATTATTATTATTATGGTGATATCAGAAGGAATGTATTGCAATTGTACTAACAGAATTCGTTTTCAATAAATTTTCCAAATATCCATCGATCGGACCTACTAGGCACCGTAAAAGACAAAAAAATGTTAAAAATCTATATGCACATTTTATAATTCATACATACACACACACACACACACACACACACACACACACACACACACACACACATATATATATATATATATATATATATATATATATATATATACAGGTTGAGGCATTTATAGTGTCCCGGCCATGTTACTCCGAACCGAAGGGGAAAATCGAAAATTGCTTCAGACAAAATTTTAAGTGTTCATAAGGGGACTTAAAATACCATCCTTAACTCGTCCTTGAAATGGATTTCCCCAATTTCATTTCAAGGTCAAATTGTTTTGAAATGTAGAATTTTTTCGAACCAAGAACTTCCAGTGTTGCTTGAAGACGTGCTCCTTGTGGACCGGGCTGCAAAATGGTATCAACACGATGGTTGTTCATCTCATTACTCAGCTGTAGCTCGAGAAACATTAAACAGAGATTATCCTGGTCAATGGGTAGGACTCAGAGGACCTGTCTATTGGCCTGCCCGCTCCCTGGATCTCACTTCTCCAAACTTTTATCATGGGGATACATGAAGGAGAAAGTTTATGAAGAAGTGCCATCTACACCTGGTAAACTACGTCAACAAATGAGAAATGTCTGCGTAAGAATCAGCGAAGAAAACGTTAAGACGTGTTCATCGATCTTTTGAAGTATACTTTCGGAAATGTATCGAAGTTAATGGTCATACTTTCGAGCATTTACTGAATTAAAATTGTTTGTAATGTGAACATGGCATTGTTACAATTATGCTTATAACTGTACTGCACGTAAATTGATGCCAGTAAAGTGAAAGTGAATGAAAAACATTTGGTGTCTTAATTGTGCAATATCGCATCACCCCTAGCTGATAGATGTACTAGTACTTTAATACTAAAAATAAAATGATCTTTTCAATATAAAAAATAACACCATTCTATTTGAACAAATAATTTCAGGTTGAAATGAAATTAGGAAATGCATTTCAAGGAGAAATTAAGGTCGCTACCTTTTATCCCCTCATGAACACTCAAAATTTTGTCTGAAGCATTTTTCGATGTTCCCCTTCGTTTCAGAGTAAAATGACCGCGACATTAAGATATACATGTGTGTGTGTATGTCTGTTAACGCTCTAGCGGTCGCAATTTTTGTCTTTTGTCAATGGAGCTCGGCATATAGCCATCAATTAACAAACGATTGGTCGAGTTTGTTAACCAGCAAAATTAGATCATTGGGAGTGAGGGTTAACCTAAAAAGAAAAATTAAAAAAAAAAAAACATTGAAAATCGCTCTAGCGGCCGTAATCTTTCCTTTTTCTCAACGAAAATCGATATATTTTAGATTAAATAAAATTTAAAAACAGTTTCCGAAAAGCAGGGCATTCGGGTCATTATGAGAAGGTATATCTGCAAAACAAGTGGGGGTTAAATAGAAATTTTAAAATCCTTCTAGGGGTCGCAATTTAATTTTTTTAAAATAAATTCGTTATATGCCTTTGAAATAAAGTATCAAATATAATTTTTGAAAATCAGTGAAATCGGACTAATAGGAATCAGGGAAACTGGGTTATTAGGAGTGGGGATTAACTTGAAGCCTAAAGTTTAAAAATCACTCTAGCAGTCCCAATATTTATTTTTTCACAACTAAACTCGGGACATGCATATCATTTAAATAAAATAAAAGAAATGTAGTTTCTGAAAATCAGGGAAATACTGCAATTAGGAGTGTGGGTTAACCTTAAACCCAAAATTTAAATACCCCTCTAGTAGCCCCAATATTTGATTTTTAACAACAAAAGTCGGCACATACCATTTAAATCAAATTAAAATAATCGTTTCTGAGGGAAATCGGACATTTAGGAATAGGTGTTTACATGAAAAATGATATTTAAAAAGCGCTCTTTCGTTAAATTTTCTCTATGTGGTTTTAAAGTAAAAGGACAAATTAATTCAGCGTTTAAACTGTATTTATAACATTCTATAACGGAGCATTTAGTTTATATTTAACAAAAGCATCTTCGTGGATATAGAAAATGTAAAATATTAATCTAATATGTGTTTGAAAATTATATTTGTATGTAAGAGCGCTCTGTAATAACCTTCAGAAAACGTTTTCGTTACATATTTTTTCTACAATAACATTTAATTAAATTTGAAATCCAATGAATATCTATGAAACTTTTGATTGTTTATTGTTGATTGGGAATACATTTCCTTTGTATATTGTGTTTGTTATTAAATAGTAACATGTTTTTCTTTTATTGAAACATATGAACATCATCTTAAATTCACATTGTAACTCGAAACTTTCTGTTATTTCTCTCTATTTCAGTGAATGTAAAGACGATATCAAGGGCTCAGTTCATAAGCATGCCTACATTAAAAACGTTTAAAATATCGACGCAGTATAGCTGTGTTTATCAGTGTTATACATTTCATTTAATTAATAGTATACCATTAGTTTTTGGCTTTAATCTCAATAATAATAAAACAAATTCTAAAACTGTGGCTTCTCTTTTGTGATACTTGTAGATTGCAAGAATTCTAATTTTGTTCCCCTAACGATGATGATGATGATGATGATGATGATGATTAATGCTTAAGGGCGCAAAACTGCTATGGTCATTAGCGCCCAAATTCCCCTAACAAGACACATTAATGCCATTAACTCATTGCATTTAATTAATCAATTAATAAGACCATCATTATATTCTCTTTTAAAATGAATCTAATAGGTGAGAAATTCGCAGTTTTCGCAGCTCCTGTGTGACGGATCTATTATAATGACAAATGCGAAAGAAATCACGTGAAGTATTTTTAAAAGCAAATTTATAGCTAAAAGGCATACATTGATATTATTTGGCGCTTAAACGAGACACCAACAACTGATGCATTTACATATAACTGCTTAAATCAAACTTGTGTAGACAGCGAAAAGCATACATCAGGTAAAAGCAACGTGTCATAACTTTCAGAAAATATTCCCGTACTTGAAACATGATAAAGGACTGGCCGTTTGTGTGTATGCTCCCGGTGGGGCACCTCTGGAGGAAATGAAGAAGACACCGAGCGGCCAGGAACCACGGGCGATGAAGCACGAACCCCCTACAAGGAGTTTGAGCCCCTCAGAAGGGCTGCTTCCATGCCGGACGCCGGGGTAGAAATATTTCCATTGTGCAAGCCACTGTCACCCAATCCACCTCTCCCTGGCACTTTCGACCCTGTAATAGAAAACCAAGGGAATGAAATGATGTGAAAACTCGTGCAAGTAAAGATATATACCAGCATGCGCCTAAACGACCAGGGGAAACCACCAACAAGATGGCAGGCGTAAGGAATTCGAACTGGGATCTTCCCGAATGCGAGTATTCCAAGCGTTACCGCCAGAGCCACTGCGCTCGGTCATGAAGGTCATGGGGAAATTAAGAAATATATCATACATTAATTAAATGCCTGCCACAATAATTTTATCGCAAAGAGCATGGCATGCTTCGTGCTATAGCGATCTCTGTATCCTTGACAAAGATTTATAGGGAAATGGGCTTTGAAAATTTACAAAAGAAATAATGAATATGGCTATTTGTTTACATGAACATATTTGAATGTGTTTAAACGTCTTATTGCCAGCAAAAATCTTGTTAAGTTAGAAATGCAAGCAACCAGCGGAAGTGCGACTTAGCATATCTCATAATAGATGTGTATCAGTGGGGACGTTTCCTAATATCATAACAAAGAATTCTTCCAATGCAAATACTCTATCATTCACATCGATACGAATAAGTATCCAAAGTTATAAATAAACTATTTCATTTTAAGGCCGCGATTTCATAATAATTAACTTTGTTTTTGCAACATTGAATACAAAGAATATAAGGAATTAATAATATAAATGACAAACTATGTTTATAATATTTGACTCCTCTTTATGCTGTAACACGTACCTTTAGAGTGAAAATAATAAGAACATGGATGTTTATAAAATATTTTGAAAGTAACAATAAAAAATTACTCGGAAATAAAATTGATTTCATTAAGGTGGCTTGCCTTTGTGAAGGAATATTTTCTACCTCAAACACTGAATAAAAAACGGAATAAAAAAGTGGCATATAGACATAAAAATGAATTTTTATTATTTCCCGTTGCTACACGTATATACAAAAATGACAACTTCAGAATCTGCAACCAAAGAGGATTTCATTGGGCCCCACTTCAGCGTTCCTGCACCCTATGTGGATAACTTTGTGAAGAGCATCGCTTACTCGAATGCAAAGCAAGGACATGCTCCTTAGCGTTTTTTTTTTTTTTTTTTTTTTTTTTTGCAGAATGCAAAACTTTGTGTGATTATAAAAGTTTCTTTACACAGTGCGTTTGATAAATATTTAATAATAAATAAATCCTTTTTCAGAACAACCAGAATCATACGATTCGTTATACCCTTTCCAAACTTCTATAACACTGTCAGTTCAATTTCATTCCATGGAGATATAATAAAGATCTGTAAATCCTGCAGACTGGAATATGAGTATTGCTTCCCATCGCCACAAATTTACCTGCATAAGATCCCCGTACATTGTATACAGGTCCTTTCGACGACATTGATACTTTTGCGGCGAAATCACTCCCTTGTGGATCTGGCAGTGTGGATGGTTGCGTTGTCTGCTGAAATATCCAATTCTTTGTTCCATTCCTCTCTGCAACGGTAAAATGCTCTTCAAGTAGTGTGTGATAGTGTATGACTTTCACAGGACCTGTAGAAAATGCAACACGTGCTTATCTTTCATACCCGAATCCACCCCAGACAATCAGCTACTTTCCTCCTTGCTGTATCTTTGAAAATATTTTCTCTTCTTTTCTGAGGTCATGCCAGTAGTGTGCCCAATCATCAGGACCGTCCCAGTTGATTTTATTTATTTTTTCCTTCACTGAATATTATAGGCTTCCATTCTTCCACGGGTGACCGAGGTCGTTAGCGTGCGAACTCGTGAGCGGGAGGTCTGCAGTTCGAATTCCACCAGGACCGTCCTCCTTGACTGGGGTTTATTCCAGGTTTTTCTCAATCCTCATAACTGACAAATGCCGGGGAGGTACCTAAACTTAGGCCAGGAACGCTTCCTTCCTTTAAAAAAAATATCCTTCCCAATTCCCCATATCATGTCATGTATCATCAGTGTCCACCGCCTGTGGTGCATCAGTAGAAAAAGGGGCGTTAAACACTGCTCAAAAAAAAAAAACTTTCCATTCTTCCTTCCAGGTGTGTGTTCCTTAGCCTAGCCAAACCTATCTGTTCATGGCGGACTGACATAGGGGTAGCTTTTTCTTTTTCTAGTATTTCCATATTTTTGTCTAACTACCTTGGACAACGCCCAATTGTGAAAATTTGCAGAGAGATCACGAGCAAGTTTCCCCAGTAATGAACGACCTGCACTAAGCTTTCAGTTCATTTCCCCCTTTTTCGAGGCAGAAGTTTTTGATGTCTTCCAGGTAATTTTTTATTCCATAATTATTTCCTAGGTTTAGGAAAATGTTTATCTGACATGTTGACCTGCCAAGCTTTCTTGCTATTTCCCGAAATGAACCTTTTTCCTTTCTTTTTGTTTGTAGGCTTTAAGATGATCTTGTTCGAAGCTCGACAAGCCTGCCTTCCCTCTCGGACTTACTTCATCGTGTACACTGCACAAATACAACAGACACAAGACTGTCTACCGACCTGTACTTACTTCATCGTGTACACTGCACAAATACAACAGACACAAGACTATCTACCGACCTGTACTTACTTCATCGTGTACACTTCACAAATACAACAGACACAAGACTGTCTATCAACCAGTATTTACTTCATCGTGTACACTGCACAAATACAACAGACACAAGACTGTCTATCAACCAGTATTTACTTCATCGTGTACACTTCACAAATACAACAGACACAAGACTGTCTATCAACCAGTATTTACTTCATCGTGTACACTGCACAAATACAACAGACACAAGACTGTCTACCGACCTGTACTTACTTCATCGTGTACTTTTCACAAATACAACAGACACAAGACTGTCTACCGACCTGTACTTACTTCATCGTGTACTTTTCACAAATACAACAGACACAAGACTGTCTACCGACCTGTACTTACTTCATCGTGTACACTTCACAAATACAACAAACACAAGACTGTCTACCAACCTGTACTTACTTCATCGTGTACACTGCACAAATACAACAGACACAAGACTATCTACCGACCTGTACTTACTTCATCGTGTACACTTCACAAATACAACAGACACAAGACTGTCTATCAACCAGTATTTACTTCATCGTGTACACTGCACAAATACAACAGACACAAGACTGTCTACCGACCTGTACTTACTTCATCGTGTACTTTTCACAAATACAACAGACACAAGACTGTCTACCGACCTGTACTTACTTAATCGTGTACACTGCACAAATACAACAGACACAAGACTGTCTACCGACCTGTACTTACTTAATCGTGTACACTGCACAAATACAACAGACACAAGACTGTCTACCGACCTGTACTTACTTCATCGTGTACTTTTCACAAATACAACAGACACAAGACTGTCTACCGACCTGTACTTACTTCATCGTGTACACTTCACAAATACAACAGACACAAGACTGTCTACCGACCTGTACTTACTTCATCGTGTACTTTTCACAAATACAACAGACACAAGACTGTCTACCGACCTGTACTTACTTCATCGTGTACACTGCACAAATACAACAGACATAAGACTGTCTACCGACCTGTACTTACTTCATCGTGTATCCTGCACAAATACAACAAACACAAGACTGTCTACCGAACTGTACTTACTTCATCGTGTACACTTCACAAATACAACAGACACAAGACTGTCTACCGACCTGTACTTACTTCATCGTGTACACTTCACAAATACAACAGACACAAGACTGTCTACCGAACTGTACTTACTTCATCGTGTACACTTCACAAATACAACAGACACAAGACTGTCTACCGACCTGTACTTACTTCATCGTGTACTTTTCACAAATACAACAAACACAAGACTGTCTACCAACCTGTACTTACTTCATCGTGTACTTTTCACAAACACAACAGACACAAGACTGTCTACCGACCTGTACTTACTTCATCGTGTACACTTCACAAATACAACAGACACAAGACTGTCTACCGACCTGTACTTACTTCATCGTGTACACTGCACAAATACAACAGACACAAGACTGTCTACCGACCTGTACTTACTTCATCGTGTACACTTCACAAATACAACAAACACAAGACTGTCTATCAACCAGTATTTACTTCATCGTGTACACTGCACAAATACAACAGACACAAGACTGTCTACCGACCTGTACTTACTTCATCGTGTACTTTTCACAAATACAACAGACACAAGACTGTCTACCGACCTGTACTTACTTCATCGTGTACACTGCACAAATACAACAGACACAAGACTGTCTACCGACCTGTACTTACTTAATCGTGTACACTGCACAAATACAACAGACACAAGACTGTCTACCGACCTGTACTTACTTCATCGTGTACTTTTCACAAATACAACAGACACAAGACTGTCTACCGACATGTACTTACTTCATCGTGTACTTTTCACAAATACAACAGACATAAGACTGTCTACCGACCTGTACTTACTTCATCGTGTATCCTGCACAAATACAACAAACACAAGACTGTCTACCGAACTGTACTTACTTCATCGTGTACACTTCACAAATACAACAGACACAAGACTGTCTACCGACCTGTACTTACTTCATCGTGTACACTTCACAAATACAACAGACACAAGACTGTCTACCGACCTGTACTTACTTCATCGTGTACTTTTCACAAATACAACAAACACAAGACTGTCTACCGACCTGTACTTACTTCATCGTGTACTTTTCACAAACACAACAGACACAAGACTGTCTACCGACCTGTACTTACTTCATCGTGTACACTTCACAAATACAACAGACACAAGACTGTCTACCGACCTGTACTTACTTCATCGTGTACACTGCACAAATACAACAGACACAAGACTGTCTACCGACCTGTACTTACTTCATCGTGTACACTTCACAAATACAACAAACACAAGACTGTCTATCAACCAGTATTTACTTCATCGTGTACACTGCACAAATACAACAGACACAAGACTGTCTACCGACCTGTACTTACTTCATCGTGTACTTTTCACAAATACAACAGACACAAGACTGTCTACCGACCTGTACTTACTTCATCGTGTACACTGCACAAATACAACAGACACAAGACTGTCTACCGACCTGTACTTACTTCATCGTGTACTTTTCACAAATACAACAGACACAAGACTGTCTACCGACCTGTACTTACTTCATCGTGTACTTTTCACAAATACAACAAACACAAGACTGTCTACCGACCTGTACTTACTTCATCGTGTACTTTTCACAAACACAACAGACACAAGACTGTCTACCGACCTGTACTTACTTCATCGTGTACACTTCACAAATACAACAGACACAAGACTGTCTACCGACCTGTACTTACTTCATCGTGTACACTGCACAAATACAACAGACACAAGACTGTCTACCGACCTGTACTTACTTCATCGTGTACACTTCACAAATACAACAAACACAAGACTGTCTATCAACCAGTATTTACTTCATCGTGTACACTGCACAAATACAACAGACACAAGACTGTCTACCGACCTGTACTTACTTCATCGTGTACTTTTCACAAATACAACAGACACAAGACTGTCTACCGACCTGTACTTACTTCATCGTGTACACTGCACAAATACAACAGACACAAGACTGTCTACCGACCAGTACTTACTTCATCGTGTACTTTTCACAAATACAACAGACACAAGACTGTCTACCGACCAGTACTTACTTCATCGTGTACACTTCATAAATACAACAGACACAAGACTGTCTACCGACCTGTACTTACTTAATCGTGTACACAACAAATACAACAGACACAAGACTGTCTACCGACCAGTACTTACTTCATCGTGTACTTTTCACAAATACAACAGACACAAGACTGTCTACCGACCTGTACTTACTTCATCGTGTACACTTCACAAATACAACAGACACAAGACTGTCTACCGACCTGTACTTACTTCATCGTGTACTTTTCACAAATACAACAGACACAAGACTGTCTACCGACCTGTACTTACTTCATCGTGTACTTTTCACAAACACAACAGACACAAGACTGTCTACCGACCTGTACGCATTTCATGGTGTACTCTTCAGAAACACAACAGACACAACAGACGCAAGACTGTCTACCGACCCGTACTTACTTCATCGTGTACACTGCACAAATACAACAGACACAACAGACGCAAGGCTGTCTACCGACCTGTACTTACTTCATCGTGTACTTTTCACAAACACAACAGACACAAGACTGTCTACCGACCTGTACGCATTTCATGGTGTACTCTTCACAAACACGACGGACACAAGGCTGCTGACTCTACATTTGCTGAACAGTGTTTGCATACGAAGGTAATGTAATATTCAGTTTGTTGTTATTAATGTGCAATAGGGCTATTTTCTGTTTTCCGACCTGTGTGCAATGAATGCATGGGTTTGTTGCTCACCCTACGATAGAATTCATATAAATAGATGTACTTAAGTTCACACATACTTGATTTCAATTCTTCTCTACACATGACGAATTTCATCAGTTGATCTTATCATTTTGCAATGCCCCTTAGGTTCCATGTAATCCACACTGGGTAGCATTTGTCTTCGAAATAAAGAAATGTAGCATATTGTGCTTGTAAAGATCATTAAAAGTATCGGAAGGAGGGTAAGAATGTTGTCCTGCATTCATAGATGTTATCCAAATACATACCGTTCATATTAAGATGTAGATATAGTAAAAATGTATTATAATGAATTATATTCGATATAATCATTAATTTATAACCTTACCGTACTGCTCATTTTATCAAATCGGTTAGCTCATATGTATATTTTATCTTTTAACAAATTAGTATACCAATTTTTTGGCATAAATAATCATTTTAATGTCACGATAAAGCAGTTCGGTGACATGTAAGGCGTCACTGTCTACTGTAAATGTCGAATTTCAATGCAAATTATTAAATGTAAATGGTGACAGTATAAAACAAATTGACTGTAAGTGTTAATAGAACCTGAAAACATATTTCGTGAGGGAGTAGCTATTAATGTAATTTTGTTTCGAAATACTAAAAGTTGGGTATATTACTAATTTAGCATTGCAAAATGAAAATAAGTTCAATGAATTATAACAAAACATTTCATACTCTTAAATTTAGATGGAATGTGTAAGAGAAATATTTTATTCATATACATGTATTTTCAGCAAAAATATACATTCTAAAAAGTTGCTTGATTTTAGCTTAAGTAATAACTCTCTCATCTGGTTAATGACATATTTAACTGAGCTCTAGGAACACAAGAAACAATTTGTTAACTGTTATGTCTAATTTGTAAATTTGGTTTTATAAGTAAAAAGGTGTACATCTATCAATTTGTGATAGTAAATTCGCAGACAATTTTGATGATGCCTTTACTTTTTTGAGTAAACATCAAGCATTTTGAGATGTATATTAAGCTCATTGCCAAAATGTTAACATGTCATATTAGTACGTACGTGTATAGTTATGATTGATAATAAAGTAATTATTTGATAGCGAAGTAAGTCGCCATTTTAAACATATGAAGGATCCAGCTGATTAATTGAACATTTTTAATTTCAATATTTAAATTCAATGTAACAATTAAATTGGGGTAGGTACTTTTTTGATTCTGTAATCTAAATCTGTATATAAGCGAACAAAAATGGTATACACGGGAAGAACTTGACTTGGAACGTCCAAAATAACATCTAGTTCTCCTTTAGTTTAGCAGTATAATCGAAATATTCTCTTTCTTTAGCTCACCTGAATTTCTAAGGTAAGAGCATTTTGACAGATTTATTCATTGAGAAAGCAAGATCAATTTGTTTAGCAATGGGGAAGAATCTTCTCTTTGAACCCCAAATCCAAGAATGAGAGTAGGTGTCATTATCACGTTAATGAAGTTACAGCGTCACAAAACACGCACAAATTGTAAGTGCAAGCGTTGTTAGTGAAGATAAAAGGAAATTCATTATGAATTGAATGAATGATATGACGTCCCATGACGTAATTAATAACCACCTCTATGCACTACTGGATTAGAGAAAAAGTTAATGTAATGCTTAGCATGTCCGCTTTTATTATATGGAAAGTTATGTTCTTTTATGGAATCTATGGAGGCAAAATAAAATGCATTTGGTAATCACTGAATACATCTTAACCAAGAGATCAGAGAAGTAAATATAAAAATCCTATCCATAGCGCCCTGAAGAAACAAATACATCAGCATATTAACAGAATAAGGGAAAGAATAGATCTATTACAGCCTACAAGAAGTGCCGGAAGATTTAAATATTAAAAACTCTTATTATATGCGCAAAGACAAAAGCCCGTATATTTCTATACTTAGAAATATTTTAACACTACGTTCAATGTCGGTTTTGGGTATACGATCTTGCAGTATGACATTTTCAATGCAGCAAAAGACGAGGTAACTACAGCTAAATATGAAGAAGTGAAATTCACTAAAACGAGCAGGAAAGGGACAACAAAGGCAGCCCTTGTCTTTGATTATTGTAGAAAGAGTTACCCGGTAACTAACATTACCATAAGTGAAGTCCGCACGTCTTATCTGCAGTAATGACACAGCTTCTTTCCTCAATCGCTTCATCTGCATGCGCAAGTGACACACCTGAAGGTCCTCTGTGACTCTTGTTCGGGCCAAAAACAGAAAAACCCAGTTGCTTGTACGTTTCCGATGAGTGTAATAAGAACTGAGTTTAATTAATCAAAATATAGTAGCATAACTTGCAAATTACCGGCTTGATGTTATTAGAAGTCGTGTCTGTTTGAAATATGACCTGATGTCTTAATCGGATTTACCGCAATATGTTGCACAGTCCTATTGGGTTTTTGAAGAATATCCAAGTCATGCGTTTATACAAGGTCTAAGTCAGAGGAGCATGGAAGGACATATGTCGGTCCTGGTGGTGTGGAAGTAACCATACTTGCCTCCTACACCCAAGATCGCGGGTTCAATCCTAGGGAGGATCGATGGAGCTTTTGGGTGTAAAAATCCTAAGTATGGCTTCCTTCGGAAGGGAAGTAAAGTCGTGGGTCCCGTGTCGTACATTTACGGCACGAAAAAGAACCTCAAGCCTGAAAGAAGAGGCCTCTGAGCAAAATTTGTCGGCCGTTTCACGCCCTGAGTTGAATGGGACGCTGATGACCTGAGATGTTCAAGAGCGTCCATAAATAAATAAAAAAAAAAAAAAACGATACCTTCTGCAGTCTACGGACGAAATGGCAGCTCTGAAACTTCAGCAGAAAGAAGGAGAGCTCCTTCTTCCTGCAAAGAGTGAACTTTATTTTAGCTATATATACAATTTCATATTTCATTGGTACATTTTGAACATTTTTCTTACGTTGAATGTTATGTTAAGCCTTGTGGACATATGTAAACAGAAGCAGTACACTGGTCTGCAGATTCTGCACGGATTCAAAGCCTGCCTCACAAGAGCACGACGTCTTAAAACCTGTCATTTGTAAAGAATTTAGAATACTGTGAAGCATAACATTTTCTTTTAGTACATGACTTTATCTATTTCTTAGTATTATTAACATAATGTTTTATATACTTTCCCCTGTTTTATTTATTTTTTCTTTACTAGTTTTGCTCAGAAAGCATAAAATTTTGCATATCAGGCTTATAATAGCAAATTAAAAAACAGACCACTCTGCAGGTCTGCAAACTTTGAAGCGCACCATGTGACTAAAGGTGTTTTCCACCTGGACCGTTCATGCCAGATATGGTAAGGGGCTTTTTCTACATCAGCCACAAAAACTGTCCAATTTCCTACGTGTACCAGCAAAGCGAGGCTTGCGTTTCAGGCATGACTATCAACAAGAAGAGCGCGTAGAAGACGTGGGTGTAATAAAATGGGGGGGGGGAAAATTTATCATAAAGACCTTTGTTATAAAATTATACTTTTATTAATAGAGTCGTACGTGAGACTCATGTTAAGTTTGAAATAAAATAATAAATTAAATATGGCAGTTTAATTAATTTTAGACGACGGGAAATGGTGTTCGAGATAATTCTCAAAGTAACATCATGAATGGGTGCCCATAAAATAACAGTACTTATTTTATTATTTTCAATATAGAATTATAAAGAGTAGTTGATTGACGTTGGTAGCCTATTATTATTAGCATCAGCACCGTGCAACAATGGCCTACCGAGGGGATGAACTTGTGAGCAATGCGTGAAACTTTTGTTGCATAAAATGATTAGTCGAGTTTGTGAAAGGAAAGCTGATGTAGGTAGGGGGTACGGAAAGCTGTAGTATAGTTGAATATTTGTATGACAGAAAGCTGAAGTAGGTAATGATAGCATATTTTAATGGCGTCTGTATTTATTTGTAACAGTTTTGCTCATTAGATATGTTTACTACAGAAAATGAATGGGAATGTTTAATATACTCAGTATGACTCAAAGACTAGCTTACTATAATTTGAAATTTATACATTTAATGCAAAACGTAGCGCTTTCTTTCGTGTAGCTAACGTCATTGTAATTGCAAGTGGATATCATTTTTGTAAAAGGTAGAAGTTGTTAAATTCTTATCATTTTTTTTTAGCTACGAAATGCAAAGAAGCACTGCGAGGTATATTCATGTTATTGATTAGCGATTTCTGTCAGTATTAGGTAATAAAGAAGTATTATAAGCAGATTGACATTGTATATGCAAGTTGTTCTTGTGAACAAGGATTTGTTCACAAGTTTCCAGAGCTCATCTGCGCCTCGTTTATTAATTTCGAAGAGACATATGGTCGGCTGCTTGTATGACACAAATTGCAGAAATTGTAAGAAAATGGAAGAAAGTACTGCTTATCCATACCAACTTTAAGGCATACGATTACAAATAAAAATCTTCCTGTTACCATGGACTGATGGTGTAGAACCAACTCATTCTCTCAGCAAGGTAACATATTTTAGTTTCAAAATTGATTTGAAACTGGCAATTCTTCTCCAAAGCGAAATAATGGCAATATATTTTCTCCTTAAAGCAGTTCACTTGCCATAAATTTTCTCTTTCAGATAATAAAAAGGTAATAATAACGATGTCACTAAAAACGACCACCACGGGTGGCCGAGGTCATTAAGGCGCGGACTGGTGAGCGGGAGGTCTGGGGATCGAATCTCACCAGGACCGTCCTCCCTGACTGAGGTTTTATTTTTTCAGATTTTTCTCAGTTCTCATAAATAGCAGATGCCGGGGAGGTACCCTTAAGTTAGGGTTGGAACGCTTCCTTCCTTAAAAAAAAAACCCTTTTGCAATATATCATTTCATCTCATGTATCATCAGTGTTAAACACTGCTAAAAAAATGAAACTGAAAAAGACTGTAGTTTTTTCACTTTCAAAATACCCCTTGTAAGAAAGATATAGCTTCACTAAGTTCTTTGTAACCCTAACAAATACAACACATTTTCAAAACCTCATTTTAAGTGGCATGCGCCGACCATTAATTTATAAACACCACGGACTATTCCAAAACTAACAGGCATATTTATTTGACCATTGATAGTAGAATGTTATGTTGCCTTTCATTATGAAAAGTTATATATTAGATCCGGGCCTGTTTACATACAGAACACAACTATTATGTTAATATCAGCAACAGGGATATTCTACTAGTGCGATTACTATGCTAACTGTTGTGATTCACAATCCTAGCTGTATCTGGTTTAAGTAAAAACCCTAAAATCACTACTTAATTCTATCATGGGATTAAAGCTCCATCTACCAACATTCTTTCTAAAAAAAAAAAAAAAAAAAAAAAAAAAAACGATTCCATAATGAAGTATATGGTAGGTTTAATTAATTGCAGACCTCTTTTTCGTGCCCAGAAATAGAGGATTCAATAAGCAAAGATATGTTGTTGGTTAATTCTTTATTTTCTGTAGGGCACATGCATAAACACTGGCTGGATATGTAAGAAACCAAAGAGGAACATTATGTTCGTTAACACGACGCAAATAATTACAAATATCCACCTTGCTCCAACCATTAGCTAATTCTATGACACTGTCCACGATAATAAACGAATGCCACGTCTCTGCACCGTATCAAGAGGCATTCTCAGAAATTGTAGTAATAACACAGTCTTTCTGGGCAAGATCTGGCTCGCAGTAACGTTTTCGGAAATAATGCAATTTATATTTTGGAAGACACGAAGTGCTCCGATTTCCATTAGGTTCAGAAATGCATTTTATTCCTACTTCCTGGGTTTGTATTGTTTTTGTTTGTTTGTTTGTTTTACAAAAGGCAATTCACATTTCTCTTGTCATTTTTCACACGAGCATGTTGGGTCCGGATGGGGTAGGGGAATGATGCTCTCCAACGATGTCTATCTCGTCCTCGTCGCTGTCCCCATGCAGCTCCTGAGGATGGCGAGTCCCGATGTTCAGGCGGGAAGATGTGGTGGGACGATTCGAGAAATCCACCGGCCCATCCACTGGAAAAAATAGTACAGCTTACAGCCAACTGCAATTTGAACGTCGGTTTCTGTGAAGGGAAAGGAAGAGGAAGAGACAGAGACAGAAAAACCCTGCAGGAAACCTAACTAAAACTGGCAGACGAAGCCCCTTCAGTGTTTGCTGTTATTCAGCGATGAAGGCAGTAAAATAAGGCCTTATCTTCCAGACAAGGGAGAATAAAATTCCAGATTGCTTTATATACAATCACGACAGAGAAATCTACATAACCACAGCATTCCCGCAAGATTCTGTTATTTTAAGTTGTTGTAAATATTTCGATAAGAGATTGCGCTCTAAACTATTGACTGTAACAAGACCAACAAGTTTGCCGCAATGACTCTTCCTTTTGTTGCAATCATTTCTGTGACGTTGAACCACGACTAAAAATCTCAATATAGGAAAAATCTCACTTTTTAATTGAATGATGAAATCGAAATGTGAAGAATTCGGATTCCGGAAGTTTTCGTACCTTGTCACGCATCAATATCTTAAAGATAATCTGGAGGTGAGGAAAAGGGAAATGGATTATCACTTTTGCCCCTTTCCAGTCTATTAAAGTTACAAATTGTGGAACGGCATTTCGAAGCACCGGTTACGCAAGCAGAAAAGGACAGACAGGCTCTCTCTCCCTCCATTTTGTTGCTGAATCTTGACAAAGTAATTATAACTTGTCTGCGCACTCGCACCAACAGAGGGCGGGGAAAGGCACAATCGATATCGTAACATCTTGATGAAGTTCACTACTCAAGTTTAATTCAATTAGATCTACTGCTACTAACTTGAGAGGAAGATGTTGTGATGTTGTAATAGGGCTGGCACCCGGCCTGCCTGGTAACTTACACCATCGCAAGCTTTCCTTCCGTTCTTTCCAAGTAATCGGCTTAAGAATTTCTTTAGCTTAGAGAGCAAATTGACATCTTTCTCAAGATGTTACTTGAAACAAGGGAATGGGACATTGTTCCAATATAAATCCTTCATTTTCGATGAAGAACAAAGAACTGTGCTATGAATTGTAATCTCGTGCTCATGATTCAGGGACATTCAGAGATATTTATGATGCGTTCTAACATAATGCAATTTTAGTGGGTTTTCACAAGAGAGCATGTATGGTTGAAAAATATAGGTATATCCCAATGTGAAGTCGCTATACAGATTTAGTACTCTTTCCAAGATTTTAGTTTAGGGGGAAAAATGTTTTATTGACACTTGCAGCCAGTTCCATCATTTTAGCATGTTCTGGCAAGTTGCACAGTTAACGCCGTTTTATATCATTACTACTTTGATGGCAGCACAGGCTGTTTCATAAACAACACCATTAATACCCACTTAAAATAACATTACTAAATGCCATTCTTCAGCCTTCTATTATTCTTTAAACAAACAACAATGCATCATATCCAAATAGGAAAGAGAATGATTATGGCAACGAAACAGATAACATGAAGTATAAAAGGATCAAACATTTCCGAACCTCCCAACAGATTAGGCCAGTACAACGGAAACGTTTTTCACAAAGGGAATAAAGGCCTCTTACTGTTATTTACATTTGGCATCCAAATTTTACGTTTGAATGTTATTGTTGCTTCATTCTGTAGTGATAGACCTTGATTTTGTCAGAGTGTAAGCCATGTGTCGTTGACATAGTAGAACAACAGCATGCTGTAATTTTCATAGATCATTTAAGAAAAATGTCGAACTGCGTACATGAGTGATTTACGCGTAGCTAACATAAAAATTCACAAAACATATGTAACAGTATTATTTGAAACTTTTTAAGTGATTTTCTAAATATGTTAGTTGAATTTGAGACTGCCGACCAGACCGGTGCATGTGAACAGCTCTAAATGTTAAAGAAAGTAAGGAAAGTTTTATTGTCTAATATTTATTTATTTATTTAAGACAATGGAGCTTTCTTTTCCAATTTACCAGGCGAGAACCAGCAAAAATACAGATTTCAATATATAAAATTAATAAAAAGTTTTATTCATAAGACATATTATGACATATTTTAATATAATTAGCAATTTTATAAAGATGGTGTCACAGTTACATTTGTTTTTCAAGACTTTTTCTCGGGCACAAGGAGGAGGAGGAGTGAGATAACAGCTATGATGAGAGATGAGATGAGATGAGATCACAACAAGCATGTCTTAACGTAATGAACGCATGCACATTGAGATGAAATGAGAAATTGGGAAAGGAATTTTCGAAGAAGCATTTCAAGCCTAATTTTAGGTCATGTCTTCGGTGTTTGCAATCGTTAATAACTAAGGAAACACTAGAATTAGGGGAGACGATCCAGCCGGGATTTGAACCGCAGAACTCACGTTCGCAAACCCGTATAGGAAAGCACATTCGAGGAAATAACATCATATAAGATTTCAGTTTGCCATGCTAAAGCAAGTACATTGAAATATTTATATGTTGTCTTATGTCTATCTGAACATTATACTTTATCATCGGATGATAATAATTTCAGAGTAAATGGGAGAGCATTATATATACTGATGCTTCTATAGTAATCTCTTTTTTGAAACAAAATTTCAATAGGCAATAAATAAATTTGCGGATCACTCTTTTGTCTAATGTTTGTGTCATGTATTTGCATATTTTTAATGGAATGGTGTTGGGTGAATGCAAAAATTCATAAGGGAAAGGATATACTCACAAGAAATTATTAAAATGTTTGTTTTTGGAGTAAATCTCTAGGTGAGTTTCTATTATTCCTACAACACATTATTCACACTGCCTTCTTATGTAATATAAAAACACATTTGATTTTAACTGAGATTCCCAAGAGTATTAAACCGTATTTCATAAAAAACTAAAAATATGCATAATTTTGAGGAGAGCTTCAGAACCAATATGATACAATGAGCGAAGCGCAAAGTTTGCTGATTTTAGTTTTTACATAATATACTCTATATATGTTTCCAGTTTAAATATTTGTGATCTTGAAGGCCTAGATATTTGGTATCATCACATTTGTCTAGTATGTATTATTAAAATTATATTTAATGTGAATTATATGATGCTTGTTTTTTCCACATTTAAAGATAATTTGTTAGTTTTGAATCAGTTACAAACTGTTTTAAGAGTATAGTTAATTTCTTCCACTAGAAACTGCAGCAAATATTTTCATGACACTGACTGGCAAAATGGTAAAAACAGAAATGAAATAAGATGGAAAAAGAAAAAGAAAAAAGAAAAGAAACACATGCACACGTGTCTTTGGTTCTTGTGACAGCATTTATTTACTATTACAATATGAAACCACATTAACAGAAGTACTTCGAATGGAAGTTAACAAAAATATTCAACACGATTGGTTACCATTAGTTTAAATAAAAACAAAACTGAGCTTGGATACATAGGTATTTGAACCATAAAAAAAGAAATAATAATAATAATAATAATAATAGTAATAATAATAATAATAATAATAATAATAATAATAATGATAATAATAATAATAATAATAATAATAATAAAATAAAATAAAAACTTGGCGTACATTCACACATACTGACTGCTCAGTCCTTGCTACGAGGTAAGTATGGTTTTCACTTAACCACCATACTTGCCTCGTAGTCCCAAGATCGCGGGTCCAATCTCTGGCAGGGTCGATGGATTTTTTTCGGGCTTAAAAATCCCAATTATGGCTTCCTTCGGGAGGAAAGTAAAGCCGAAGGTCCCGAACCGTAGATTTACAGTAAAAGCACCTCAAGCCTGAAAGAAGAGGCCTCTGAGAAAAATTTATCGGTCGTTTCATTCCCTGAATTGAATGGGACGCTGATGATCTGAGATGTTAAAGAGCGTCCATAAATTTAATAGAAAAAAAGAAACACATACTAATTCCCAACTCTGAAAGGAAACGTTTAATTTTGGAAGTATTAAAGGAAAATGTAGCTCCTCTGTGTAGAACTGTCATTAGCATAGTATATCTGTAATGCGGTCTCTTGATTCCTTCAATAGTGATTTGAATTTACGTTGAAACTGTATTGATTGATTATGCATTTTCGGCAGCGTGCGTATATTTCGCGAACATGTATAAACACGGAGGGCACAAGCTGAGGAAAGCACGAAATGTTAAGGAATGTGTTTTTTAAAATATGAAAATATTATTTAATGTCAATGTACATAGTTTTTAGCTCAGCGATTAATAGTCACACAAAACTGTCTCAGGTGCCTGAAAAATAACTGAATTTTGAACATTTATAAAAAATTGACGTATCTTTGTTGCTTGATACTATGGGATGAACCATGCTATTATGTGCACACTCTATGGGGATGGGAGTTATCATTTTGTAATCCCTGGATGTGGCGATAGACACTACAAACATAAAGCAAGAGAATGTGTGTACACTTACCCGATGCTGAAGAGCAATTTGTGTTGTGTTTTCCATCCTCGCTCAATTTACGCAACTGCTTCTTATGTTTCATGCGCCGATTCTGGAACCAGGTTTTCACCTGCAACATAACAAGCTCCTTCAACTAATGTGTGTAACATGTGGCATTCTTTGACAGCAAGTATAAACTTTAGAGAAATTCCGTCACATTTTATTTAATTGAATATTTCTTAGCTCTCCTCGTTATGTTCTATATTGCAATCGCCCAGAGCCAACCCTAAATCCCGTCATAAGATTTTAAGTGTTTTAGGCCTTTGTTTCATAATATATTTCTAAAATGGTGGATAGGATATTGACATTTGGAAAAAAAAATATTCTGTGTATACTGATATTAAATACAGTGCAGCAAATATCTACCTCCATGTTCTAATAAACCCTCAGTTTACATCCTAAGCCACCTGAAGACTATTTATTCTTTCACCTGTCTGTTAGGAAAAGTACACGCTCATCTTTCTATTTCGGAATCATCTAAGTACTGATTTGAACTATTTATCCCCAGCAAAATGCCGGAAAAGAAACGACTAAAATAAGTGCAATGAAATGTTAACGATAAACAGCTAATTGAATTGCTTTAACTTAAATAGGGAATTTTTCATCTCAGTTAATAAAAACAATATCATATTCTATTACAACTCGGTTGCTTAAACTCTCGCGTTGACGGAACTGTTTGATTTCTACTTACAATAAAAAGCGTTACACAAGTATTGAGTGCATAGCAAGCATGGTTTATGTTTTCCATTGTTCCCCATAGAGTTCAGCTGTCAATTTAAACAAAAGTGTATATTTCTAGAGTAAACTTTGAGCAAAGCAGCGTACCCAGCGAGTGATGAAGTAATTTCCTAAAAGGCTATGTGTTGACATGGGAAAAGGCCGCACGAGCGGGCACTGCTTGTATATAGCAATAGGCTTTGGGATATTTGCAAAACAGAAATAAAAGAAAATGCCTAAACTTGTCACAATCAATAGAAACATGTATTGAGATGTCAAGGCTAACTTCGGATAATAGCTGGGGCAGGTTTCGCAGAATTTGACTGTCATCCAGTGAGCTAAATTTCAGAAAAGTAACAGATACAAAATAACTTCAAAAACTTTGAAAAATATAAAAATAACTTAAAATAGGCACAAATACGAACGGACCTAAGAATTATTAACTAAATGGAGGGAGAAGGCTAAAGATGAATTATTTATGGTTAACATAAATAATATTGAAAACATTATTCAATCGTTTTTCTTTACTCTAGATTTCCGCATTTCACTTGCCGAAAGCACTAACTTTTCTTTCACAATGCATTATAACAACGATTCGTTTTACTTCACCTTGCGCTTTCCTTGGTTAAATCCAAAGGGCAGGAGCAAAGTAAATGGCAGTTCGCTCAAATAAACTGACAGCGCTTGTATCATTCACAGGTGACATTTTCATTTTTGTTGTGGCGGAAGAAAAATCAAATCTCTGGATGTTTATTCATCAAAATGCTACAATGTAAATGCATTATATGCGTGAATGGAATATGAAGGTATGGAGAAAAGCATTGTTTTCTTCCAATTGTCTATAGTTTTGCAAATAAATCCTCTGTTTAGGATGTGTATTTTGGTGAAGAAGTCGCCACCCTTCCAAAATGATTTTACTTGAAAATTGTTCTCTGGCCCTTGCATTCCTCTTTATCTAATGTCTTTCCGTATTTTATATTTTTCAGCTCACATAATTTTCGTAATGCTCTTCAAATAGCAAACATGATCAAACAACAGACTGTCATTACATGAATAATACAGTGTAGGCCTGTTATTTTTCCACCGAAGTTAACTTCTGGAATCCATGTAATGATGCATTAAACCAGCGTTTTAAAAACCCGTAATTTTATTACTAACAGGTTTGAAACTAGTTGCCAAATGTAAAAGCGCAGTACTCATTTGTTTAAATAGCATTTTCACTGTGTATGAAACATTCTGTTATCTTATTGATCGAATGCCTGTAGCTATGAAATGTGTTGTCACTATATTTTCCCTCTGGAGAGAGCAAATGCTTTGCAGTAGATCTATTTTAATGTTTTTAAGCTGGTGAGAGAACGGTTAAGGGTCAGCAAATCATATCTCACTCAGGTACTTGGAAGCCGTAACCCAAGAGAATAAGCTCGTAGTCTGTGACGCTTCCAGTTTTATGTCAGAAAGCTAACCAAACTTATTCTAAAAAACAAACTCTCGCTAACTTTGGTGCTTTCATCATTAAATATTATTTCTTCTTGCTTTTCTACACACTCACATTCAGATATTATTTTACTGAAGAATATAAAACACAGATAATTCTTTCAAACTTTTGTGTAACGCGTACCCTTTGGAAATCTAATACCTAAATGTTATTTTCCCATCAAACTGTAGTGATTCAAACACAGACTTTCAGTTTTCTAGTTACACTCAACAATTCCGTATTCTCAGAGTAAATGAAACTTTCATATGTGGTTCTGTTAGTCACAATTTCCCACTATTTTTTTAAATCACATATTTAATCCCTAACATCTATATTATGTTATAGTACACGAGTATTTCTACAAAACACCCAAATTTCAAAAGTAGCGTTCTAAACTAGGCTTTTTGTTGGTAAAACACCAATACCGGGAAATCATATTAGTTTCCACTGCGTACTGCATCTCGATTTTGAAAATTATTTCTATAAGGGTCATTATATTTTAGTGGACCAATAAATGCGAGAATAAGCTTTGTAACGTTTTCGGTATTTTGGTATCGTATTGCATAAAGTTATATGCCAAGAAATGAAGGGAAAATTATTCTCCAAGTTTATGAACAACAAAATACATAGTGGATATGTGTGAGCAATTACTTTATTTCACATAACTTGCTGCTCCAGATGAAACTGAAAAGTGCTAAACGTTTGTGGTATATATAAATACTTTAGACTTGGACCTAACACACATGGAACATGATACCGCGCACTGCAAATATATTTAACTTGATCACAAAGTCAGGCCATGAGCTGAGTAATTAATTAATTGCATTACAGTGAATCTGAACTCTTCCCTAGATGAAGGAAAAGTGATTTAAGAAATCTGTCTTTTTCTAGGATTCTTTTGAGATTCTTCCTTTGTTTTTCAGATCTGACAACTTGTGTAATTAGAAACCAAACATATTCTATGTTTTCAATTTCTTCTCCAATTGCAGTAAAACAAAACTAATGTTCACCTGTGTATATAGCCGTAAAGTAATTCCTGCGGTTCGTTATTCTGAACAACACATTCGCTGTAAGCAACTTGCAAACACATGATTGCCATGGACTATGGATGCCTTAACTAGAGGTCCTTGAATACATCTTTACGTACAGGACGAAATGATTGTGCGTGCTTGAAGTTTTATTGACGTCATCACGCTATGAATACAATTTATCGATCATTAAATTAGAGATGGTATAAAAGTTCATAAATCGGAATTCTTCAGTTGCAACTTCACAAACTAGTTGTTAATTTGTAGAGCTACTGAGACGTCAAAGTGAAATTAGAAGGCAGAATATTAATTACGTCACGGTCGTACTCAAATCTGCTATACGACAGTGTCGTGCCCAGTTGCCTTGTTGAAAAGTTGGCTGACAAATCTTGGGATATTCTGTCGGGCAAAGATTGCCTATTTCAATTTGGAACTGTAACACGTTAACTAAAGCTACGTTAGTATCACGAATGTAACTTTACAGCGTTGTTTATAAATGATGTAATAGTAAAACCATGAGCAGATATAGGAAGAAAAATTACAGTACAGTCCCGATTACTCGACATTCCGTTTTCTTGGGCACTGAAGGTGCTGCGACACCTGTATGTAGGTCTTCAGACACTGAAGAAAATATCTCATTTCGCTTTACTAAACTGTTGAATGACACGGATGATTCCCGCCAGATCCGCCTTTCTTGACTGAGCTTTTTCCCAGGCTTTCCTCTGTTCTCATAATTGGCAAATGTCAGGGAGGCACCCTAAACTTAAACCTGGTAAGATTCCTTCCTTAAAAAATAAAAAAATCCTTTGCAAACTTATAATTTCATCTTATGTATCACCAGTGTCACCGCCTGTGATGTCTCAGTATTAAAATAACAACAATGCATCATAAAATCTTCCCGCAGCCGACAGATATACCAAAATGTTGTGCGTATTAAACGTTGTTTTAACTTTTAAATTCGCTAAATGAAATATTTCATTGTTATTTTAATTGTAGCACCCAGTTTAATTTGCATTATCTAATCTCACCCAATTTTCCTTCATGTCCGATAATCGACACTCTACTGTACACAACAAAAATTAACAAACGCCACAAGAATCGGCGTAGTTCACAAAACCAAAATAAAAACGAATTTCAAGGACTAAGTTCTGTGAGATATTTATCAACGAGTCCCGATGAAACGCAACATAGCGAGTTTATAATTATACGCAATTAGGCACGAGGTATGATCAACCTGATTGTACCAGAGGCGACGATGTCTAGCTCTTATTCGACAAACGTTTTGTTTCTAACCATTCTCATTGCGTGCAGCTTCTGCGATCAAAGAGTTACAAAGACTTTAATGCTTGCCACTTATCTACTTTACCAGTAACAGTAGAAACGTAAATAACGGTCGTGAGTAACTTTATGGAAATGAAGAGTTCAATCATACCTGAGTTTCGGAGAGGTTGAGGGCATTAGCAAGTTCCACGCGCTCTGGTGTGGAGAGATATCTTTGCGCCTCAAAGCGCTTCTCTAGTCCTGTCAGTTGGTGATCCGAGAAGACGGTGCGGGCTTTGCGACGGCGGCAATGCTTAGCCCCCAGCCCGTCTGCCACTCCGCCTCCAGCGAACAAGCCTCCGAACCCCAAACCTGCAGCAAATGATCACTCTAAGATTGAAATCTGAAAGGTACCTACTTGTAATCGGGAAGGCATAGGTCAGAATGTTTACCTGGAGCAAGGAAGAAAGGCTCGGCCTTGTGTAAGTAGCTATGTGCAGGGTGAAGATAAGCCGCCATGGCAGCGGGCGTGTGCAGCAGAGAATATCCATCTCCCAGTACGGCAGCTCCGCGCACACCAAGTGCTGATGCTGCTGTAGATGCCTGCATCATAACAATCAGTTAAATAAGCAGCACTGGAGAGTCTACTTTACTTTTGCCTCGCGTCCTTTCTTTTTATACAAGAAAAGTTTCGGATACTCAGAAAAAACTTTGTTTCGCTAAAACCTAGACATTATAAACAATTAACTATAAGTTTTTCAGCAAAAGCCCTAGTACATGTTTAACCACTCGAAAACACAACCTTAGAAAAAGTTGGATGATAAGGATACCGTGCTAGCTATTCAAGAGTTCCTCTTAATATTTTCTAAACTTGTAACGGGCATTAAAACATGCTACTTCTGATTTAAAAATAAAGAGTGCACTGAAATTGCCTCTTCTCTCTCTCTCTCTCTCTCTCTCTCTCTATTGAATAGCTCCGGAAACTCTGAAAAGGAAACAATGCATCACGGAAATATTAAATATAATGTATGAAAATCAGCTATACTCAGGGGATGTATATTTTGGATTCGCAGTTTACCTGCTTGACCGAATTTTTCATCATTTGGCCTCTTCATTCATAACAGTTGCTTTACAATGATAGAAGAACGGCACCTATTCTAATGTAAGCAATAGCTGCTGGCGTCACTTTGTTTCAGATATAGAAAATAATGTAACTGTTATTGACAGGTGGTTAAGGATATTCTCACCTGGTGAGGAAGCGTGGCCTTGGGACGGAAGAGAATGTCCTCAATCAGAAAAGATGTGTGCTGGCTCCTAACGTCCTGCATTCGCTGTTTCTCTCGCTGCTGAAGGATGTCCATTTCAGGTTTCCTCTTCGTCACATCCTTTACGGACTTGGGGTCTGATACCAAGTGATTGCCCCATTTGCATCGCAATAACATCCCATCATGCAGTCTGAGGCGGGTTAAACGGAGACTCTTGCATCCGTTTCACCCCGATCTCACACCCCTTCACGTCTGTCTTACCATTGGTCCGCGTAACAATGGGGGAGTGGCTTATCGGCGGAACGATTGGCTGGCATCCCCCATCCTCTCCTACGGCACGCCGAGATTCCCATAGCAACGATTGTAGATGGATGTTTTGGGTGGGGTTAGATCATTACCGCTAAAATCCTAGGGCAGTTTTTCGTCCTCGGTATATTGAGGTGTCGCAGATGGAGTTGCTGTGACCTCATTTCATTTGGGTGCGCGAAGGCATGATCACCGACATTCTGCGTTCTAAGCACTTTTACTCCTATATGCTTGTTCATTCCTGTAACTTTTAACCAATCTTCTTTTAGTTTATTCGATAGCTGGGCATCTCTGCTAACGCTTTAGTCACAAACTTGAAATATTCGTATGCGTGCAAAATTCAGGACTCTCGTCACTTTCAACATTGACAGCTACTAATTAGATGTACTGTGCCAGCGAACATGCGAAGTAAATTACTAAGCTGCTGATTGCGAAATGATCTGCACTCTGTACAGTAATTAATTACAGTATTGTTTCTTTTGGACAATCGAGTATAAAAAATAGAATAATCAGCTGATAAATCTATGTTACAGTCTTTCTGCAAAAGTTGCGCATCTGTTCTCTAATTGAAAAATAAAATGTAAAATAACAGTTTCATTATATCCCACTTGCTAAAAATATTCCGCGGCCCATCCAATCACACCAGAAACATAATGCTCAGAGATTAGCGAGTAAAGTAGGCGAGGTTTTATGAACAAATGTCACTGCATCTACTGGAAATAGGGATCGATCCGAAAAAGTGGGGAGAGCTGGTTCGAATCCTCAAACTGGGGGTGCTCCTAGACATAGAATAGTTTTAGCACTTCTCACCCATCGTTAACACAGCTGGTATGGTAGTAACGTTAATCATATTTGGTTACGGTTCAAAGAGTGTAGAGGGAAGAAATGGCACTACACTCTGTTCAAGCAGATCGATCTGACGCGATATGGCACGCTAACCACTACTCTTTCTTGTCGTTTAATGAGCAAATTCCCAAGCCGTAGTACGTGTCTCATCGTGTTCATCTCTCCGTGCCAAGGGAAACAAGAGAACAAACTATTGGCTTGCACTGTAAAAACACCAAGTTACCAATACTGAACGCTGGTTTGGTATTTGATAGTCAAAACATTAATACGAATTTATTATACAAAAAGATCGTTAAGATTTGTTTTTTCAGTCATTTATAAAAGATTTTACATTGGTAGTTATATATTTTATATTATTCTTCCTACATTAGTTACTTATGTAATTTTCATAACTCAATGGCATTAACAAGCTCCCATAACATCTCAAATATTCTTAATATACAGAGGGACAAAAAGGGAATAAAATGGGTTCTCTTACTGGTCATATTATTGAACAGATACTTTTTACTGTTGTTTAAGAAAATATTCAAGCAAAAATGTAATGATGTGCATATTATTGTTGAAATTCCATCTTATTTCGCATCAGAGGAATATTACGATAATATATTTCGGAAATCGAGCATCTAATGGCATTCGGCTGCATATACCGCAATTTACTGCCAGCTAGAAATAAAAACAGCGTGCTCGGGACATTTGTACAAAATGAAAACGACTTATAGACATTGTGTAAATAGATTCGGAAGAGAATGTCCTGCTCAGCTCCTTAGTATCAATAAATTTCGCATTTTGCATTTTAAAGATGCACTGTGATATTGAAATGAAGCAGCTTTTTATACAATTTGTGAAATCCTCGCAGTTTACACTGCAGATAATATAATTTCCCTTAAAAATATAACTCTTCCTTTGTTTTATTAATTCTTCATCTGAAACATACTGCATAGTAATTAATTTTCAGCTACTTTTATCACTATTTTGTGCGTTTCACATTCTACAGCAGTACCTAAAAGTGCATTTGATATCATGTTTTTTAGAACGCACTTCAGCGGAACTGAAATTCCAAATAAGATTCGTGTCATCAAAGAACAGTTGCAACGGAGTGAATTTAAGTAAAACATAACTTGACATCGTATGTAGCTGGAAAAGTCAAATATTTTCCCTTTGAGTAAACTGACTTGGTATTTCTTCTTATTGCCGAGCTTAAGGAAGTCATTCGCGTTAACTTGTTTATTTCACAATAGATTTTTTTGGAGGAAACAGGTAGTGTAGGCAGTCACTGAAGAATTTCAAAATTCTCAACAAGTGTGTATTTAGAGTTCCAAGTTTTGTGCTAATTTTAACCAATAAAGATCGCCTTAAAAAAAAAGTTGCTTACAAAGCAGTAACACACAAATATACTATAAAGGTGTTAAAGATTTTACTATTCTGCATGGGTCGTAGCCCGCAGGCTTATTTGCATCTAAACAATAGTTATTATAATTGGTGATTAATGTGTGCTCCTTGTCATAAACTGCCGTTGTGAGGAAAATCTAAAAGGAAAATGCAACTTTGCAATGTTGTTAGATGAGTTATAATGAGGAATAATGAGGAATAATAGTTGAATTGAGTGTTATATACTTACAAACTAACAATAAGATTATTCAGACTAGACTTCGAAGTGAATAAAGTTGTTATTTTGCCTTTTTTGTAGCAATATAAATGCTACCATTATGAATATTGCCTTAATTTTAACAAGAGTTAAACTGCAAACGTACCTGAGAGAGCAACTGAATTATCGAAAGAGCGTTTATAATTTTACTTTAATATTAACTTTCATGTAAAGGAAACAGTCATGATCAGTATGTCAACATCCAGCAATGTGAAAATATTTGATCACCAGATGAACAGCAGCCATCATTACTAACGTCTTCAGTTTGATGCTAAAAGTTTTCAGATGATCCTAACGGTGCTTACATTTAAAATAAAACATACAGCATTTAAATTTGATTCATTCTATCTTTTCTTGCACCTAAATGTGAACAACGCGTACGAATAAGGTACCGTTCTGCCCCACGTTCCCCCACGGCTCACGCAAACAAGATAAGGGCGGCAGCCAAATTGACAATTTAGTGTGCCATTATTTGGAGGTGAGGTTCGTTAGGCGTCGCTTCACACGGAGAGTTGCCTTTCGTTCTCGATGAAAGAGGAGCGTTATGATTTCATTGATACAAGTGACGCTGGTGGCTCGGATATCCAGGAGTCTGCACGAAACGTTAAACAATTTAAAACAAAACGGGTTCACGCCAGCAAACTCACAACACACATCCCATTCCTAAGTCGCTACATGGTCTTTCGGAGCTTTGAATTTATAATGCAACATAGTTTATCTTGAAAAAATATTTTACGTGCAATATATTTGAATCTTTTCACTCTTATCTTCTTCCGTTACGTGGCAGTGATGAAATTAGCTTTCAAAATGATGACTCTAAGTAAACAACAACAACAACAGTAATTAAATATATTTTCGCAGCAAATGAAGCCATCTTCAGCATTCAAAGGTATTTAAACAATGTGCGTTGAGAATTAACGGTCGTCACGTCGAAAGAGGGTCCAGTTAGTCTCACTGATCATTCACAACCAGAACGGTTTATGCACTGCATTCACACCTGCAATGATGCAGCGTGCGTTCAGAATGAAACCTGGCACGAAAAAAAGTTTACATTTCGCATTATGGTACTGCCTCATTTATCATTAAAATCATAGTTTAATACAAATAAAACTTAAAAAAAACTATCTGCTCTTTGTTTTTCTACCAATATGAGTGAACTTCGTATGAAAGCCATTACTAAAAGAGTAAAAAAATACACGAATAAAAATTCTTTATAAGAAAATATATTTCTCTGGATATCCTCATCGCTGTCATGGTTCTACAAGTAACAACTTGGGCCTCTTGTACGTTCGTTCTTACGCATTTGAAGTTTTGAGCGTCTTCACTTGTCTTAATGCTACTTGCCCAAGAAAAGTAACTTGATGCATAGAAATCTCAGCTGTTTCCTAAGAACGCGCTCACACGCATTCACATTTTCCCAGGTAATGTCACACACACTTGAAATTGAGCGAATTATGACGCTAAACCGTTTTACCATCTGTTCATGTACTCCAGTGATATCGGAAGTCACTTTGAAATCCTTAAAAACTTCCTTACCGTGCTCCCATCATTTGTGAAACCAAAATCACACTTTGACTTATCCGCCAGTAAGCCTTTCAGCAATTTTCTTTTACTTCAACTCTTGCTTGCCAGGTCCTGACTTCTCAATACTAACTTACGTTGAGGTGACATTTGAAGTAATGTATCAACGAATCGGACAAATAAGAGTACAATTTTCTTCATCCATTACCTTTGTACTACTGTCTAAATTCTCTAATCTCTTGGTTTTGCACCAAAAATGTAACAGGTCGCGAAGATGTACCCGCAAGAGAGCTGCTACATATTTTCCCACCCTTTAAGGAGTAAGTTGTAATTTACCTTAACATTTTCTAAAGCTTAATTCTTCAATTCTATTTGAAGGTTAGTTTTTTATACCAAACAGAGCTTGGAGATGACAGGCTGGGATTCTTTTTGTCTCTAGGCTTATCCGACGTGGAACAAAACTGCAGGGGCAGGATACAGGCGCCCATTGCTACTCGGTCCATAGCTCATAATTGTATTATTTACTTCATGAGGAATAGTTTCAATCGCCTCTTTCTGAAGATGGAAAATGCGCTTTGTCACATCTGACACTGAATTTTCTTAACTTTAATTCCGTGATAACATTACTTCTCTGCTTTAATAATAGTATGCAAAGATAGGAAAATATTTGCGTTATGCTTCTTTGCATCTGACCTGATTAACTAGTGTTGTCTCTTGCTTAGCCCACACCCAAACAGGTGGCCGAGATCGTTAAAATGCGGACTCGTTAGAGGTAGGCCTGGGACTCGAATCCCGCCAGGACCTTCCTCCCTGACTGAGGTTTTTTCCAGGTTTTCCTCAGTCCTCATAAATGGCAAATGCCGGGGAGGTACCCTAAACTTAGACCTGGAACGTTTCCTTCATTAAAAATAAATCGTTTCCCAATTTATCATTTCACCTCATGTATCATCAGTGTCCATCGCCTGTGGTGCCTCAGTAGTAAAAACAGGCATTAAACACCATTCGTTCATTCTTAGCTTTGTATTTATTATTATGATTGATAGTGTTTCTTTAGGAGAATGTGGACCGGTGTGGTGTGTAGCACAGAAGCAGCTGACTGCCACAAACGGCAACTTTACTTCCAGTTGTTTTCCCCTCGCACTACATGCTTGAAATCGTTTTAATGGTCGACCTCATCCTCACCATGTACTAGCACTCATTTTGCTACCTTTTATTGAAAAATGTATTTATTCTTAAGCTTTTGCGGTTGATAGCATTTCCAGCGACGTTCTGCATTTTAACAAACTTTACCACTTCATTTTTTTGTCCTAATGCACCTAAGTAACCGTTAAGACGGTCGCACTCACGTGTACTGCTCAACTGTTTCCTTTCTCAGCATGGTACTGATTACACCATACCTGCTAATTGAACCTATAACATTTTAAACATTCAATGATTTATGTGAAGTCACCTAAATACTTAATCTACAAGATTAATACAATTTACACGCCTGCAATACCCGTAAAATCAACATTAAGTAGAAAAAATATAAAGCAGTGTAAAATATGCCTGAAATATTCTGTAATTTCAATTTGAAACACAAAATAGCAAATGCTAATAAGTTAAAAACATGTCTGACAAATGTTGTTGGGTTAATGCATATCAGATATAATTAAAGACACCGAAGACTCAACTGCAAGTACTGTTTGCTTGTGTTTATGTACTTTGTAGTTTACACATGAGTAGTTATATGGTTTCAGTACATAAATGTATCCTTCTTTATATTTTTTGTGCCAGGTTGTCACTCTGAGCCACTTTGCGGCATTCTCATTCCGGACGATCGGTCGAACAATTTTACTTGACGTCTTGTCGGCAGTATCACCAGTTATAATAATTTTACTTGACGTCTTGTCGGCAGTATCACCAGTTATAATACTTTTGCTTGACGTCTTGTCGGCAGTATCACCAGTTATAATACTTTTGCTTGACGTCTTGTCGGCAGTATCACCAGTTATAATACTTTTGCTTGACGTCTTGTCGGCAGTATCACCAGTTATAATACTTTTACTTGACGTCTTGTCGGCAGTATCACCAGTTATAACAATTTTACTTGACGTCTTGTCGGCAGTATCACCAGTTATAACAACTTTACTTGACGTCTTGTCGGCAGTATCACCAGTTATAATACTTTTACTTGACGTCTTGTCGACAGTATCACCAGTTATAATACTTTTACTTGACGTCTTGTCGGCAGTATCACCAGTTATAATACTTTTACTTGACGTCTTGTCGGCAGTATCACCAGTTATAATAATTTTACTTGACGTCTTGTCGGCAGTATCACCAGTTATAATACTTTTACTTGACGTCTTGTCGGCAGTATCACCAGTTATAATACTTTTACTTGACGTCTTGTCGACAGTATCACCAGTTATAATACTTTTACTTGACGTCTTGTCGGCAGTATCACCAGTTATAATACTTTTACTTGACGTCTTGTCGGCAGTATCACCAGTTATAATAATTTTACTTGACGTCTTGTCGACAGTATCACCAGTTATAATACTTTTACTTGACGTCTTGTCGACAGTATCACCAGTTATAATACTTTTACTTGACGTCTTGTCGACAGTATCACCAGTTATAATACTTTTACTTGACGTCTTGTCGGCAGTATCACCAGTTATAATACTTTTACTTGACGTCTTGTCGGCAGTATCACCAGTTATAATAATTTTACTTGACGTCTTGTCGACAGTATCACCAGTTATAATACTTTTACTTGACGTCTTGTCGGCAGTATCACCAGTTATAATAATTTTACTTGACGTCTTGTCTGCAGTATCACCAGTTATAATAATTTTGCTAAACGAGTCCTTCGAAGCCATACTGTCTGATGATCATGAGCAACAGAAAACCTTAATATTGCTCATTATGAGACCTAAGGTGACGATTTCTTGCCAAGCATTGTAACTACAGAGGAAAAACAAATTCAATGCTTGGAGTATAAGACCATATAGCAATATAACGAAACTTCTCGGGGGGGGGGGGGAGGCTGAAGAAGCTCCCATGTGATACATTTTTGCACTTGCAGTTCGTTATTGCTGAAAAGAGAAAGGAAAACCTCCTGTTTCTGCGCAGGTATCATTTCTAAGAAAACGTTAGTTCTGTGCTTGAGCTTGTGGCAACAAGTGAAACTGTCTGTATGCATAATTAGTTATTTTTAAGATTTATGCACTTGCAAATACTCCACTAGAATGCAATATGAATTCTATTTTACAATGATTTAAGACGTGCACGTCGTCATAGCAGCTGGTAGGTACATATCGCGATAAATTTGTGTCCACATTCTTCTGGCACTGTGCAAGTTGATTTTCATCGATGTATTGCTTCTTGCGAAACAGTTAACCCCGAAATCTGTCAAAACTCTTCAGAAATTGAAAAAGGGTTTCAGAAGTGTTTTCGTTTTCACAACGCGAAGTCAGACAGAAATCTTAGAAGAGCTCGCTGTTTTGTTGGACACCGTACAGCCCGGAGCTTGAACCCTGTGATTTCCATTTCTTAGCTCTATTCGCGGGAGGAGATTTGATGCTAACAAAGTTGCCGAATGATGCCGGCGTAAAGAAAACGTTTTATAATTAAAACTAACACTTTATAGCCAAAGTTTGATGTAAAATATAAGGAATTGTTGCAACGTCGCTCCAAAAAGCTGACCCTCTTCCCTCCACCACCGTTAGCAACACCTGAATGCAGTAAGCATATCGTTAGTAGAATATAAAAGAGAGACGTGCAACAAATGGCAGAAGTTGTGCACGCTATAACTCTCTTCATTAGAATGCTGCTTTGCCAGGTTTTGCATTTTAAACCGTTTCGCTCTTTCGTTCCATCAACTTTGCTCTTAGCTATCATAGTTAAATATTATTTTGCTTCCTGCCATAGCGGTGTCAACGAGACTTATGGATCTGCTTGCGTTTAAAGTTCGAATTAAGGTTGCTAAACAATCTGACTTCATACCCATTTTGTTACAAGATTTAGTATGTTGTGACGATTACCTCGACATTGTTGTACAGTGTACCTCATTGAAGATTGTTGGCTTAGTTATCCTCCTCTCTTGGCTTGACTGGGGGGGGGGGGTACATGTTACATGACGTTCATATCGGAATCCATATGGAAAACTTGGCTGTCGTGTTCTTCAAAGGCAGATGACAATATGACTGTAATGTATTAGGTTCGAGTCTGAATCCCTTCCGTAGTTCGCCGGTAACTTTATTAAAATTTATCATTTATAAGTCGTAATGCACTACGGCAATTCTCCACTTCGTTACATTTATTGTTGGCCTATTATTGCACCAACATTTTGGAATAATAATATGTTAAAATGAAAAAGATTAGTTTGAAATTCTAGAAGAATTTATCATAAATCTATTATTGCCTCAAAAAGAGAAAATAGTTTAAATAAATATAGAGAAATTAGAAAAAATTATAAGGAAAATACAGAAGAATATCGCCATGCTGCATGGAAAAATTTCATAGAGATAAACCTTTCCAACAATTTATGGGGAACACCTTACAAACTAATAATGAAGAAATTAAAAGCCTCAGAAGTATATCTACTCTGGATAAAATGACTGTCAACTGGATAAACTCTATAAATCTTCTACTTCTAAAACTACTACCTAATGATATTAAAGAAAATGATAACCCAGAGCACAGGAAACTAAGAAAAGAGCTCATTACTGTAAAAATAAATAATGGTGTCAATATCCCGTACCATGAAGTTGAAATAAGAAAAACTATAAAGGAATTAAAGAAGAACAAATCACCAGGACCGCATGAAATAAGGTGAGAAGGGCTACAACATTTGGAAGATCAGATCACTCCGTACCTGTGCCAAGTGTCTGTGGCAGGGAAGGAAGCGAATGTGATCATCTGAAACAAGGGACTGACAAAGATCCCACGCAACCGAAACCCTATAGGTCTATTTGTTTATTAAATGTTTTTGGCAACATCCAAGAAAATCTATTGAGCAAAAGAATAGATCAATGATTGGCATGACTACTAAACAGTTTGCATTTAGAAAATGTCTTTAACGAGGCAATAGAGACTGCAAAAACAACTAATAAAAGTATGTAAGAGCAATAGTTTTCATTATTGCGGGGGCGTTTGATAACTTATGGTGGCTAGAACTGTTTCAAATTTTAAGGAAAAAGATATCTAAAGTGCATCTATAATTCCTTAATAGATTATTGTAAAAATAGAAGAGTGTATGTTAAGGGTGTAAACCAGATCATTACAAAGAAAATTACCAAAGGATGTCCGCAAAGATGAATTTTAGAACCGATAATATGGGATATATTTTTGGAATCTCTAATAGAGAAATTAGAAGGATTAAATAGTATAACAAAGATTATCGCATATGCAGATGACTTACTAATAATAATATAAGGAAATATTAGAAAGGAAATTGAAAAGAAATAAAATATAACTGATCATGTAAACAATTGGTGCATTAAAGCAAAATTGGAAATAGCTCCCCACAAATCATCATATATGTTTTTAAAGGGCAATTTAAACAAAAATCCGAGTATTAAAGTTAACAATAATATACAAAAAAAACAACCAGTAAATAAATATCGAGGTATCTATTTGGATGAAAAATTAAAATTTAAGAAACATATAGAAAATACAAGAACTGGAGCAGAAAAAGTTATGTTTAAGTTGGCCAATATTGGACAGAGATATTTCAATATACCAGCTAACGGAATAAAAATCTATCCTAATAGCATCTTTGCAGCCATATTAAACTATAGAGGAGGAGCTTGGGGAGAAAAGGCACGCGAGATACATTTTATACGAATTTTAAGGAGCTTCCAAAGAAAAGCTTTATTGAGATGTACAGGGGCATTGTCCACGTCCCCAACAAAAGAACTATTAGTAATATTGGGTATATGGTCAATTGATTATTTAATTAGATTAAGAGCAGTCTCTTATTGGCTTAAAACAAAATAACTAAAATATAATGGACATTATTGGCGAAAAGTGTAGAAATAAAAAAGAAATCAAAGATTCTTTATTACAAATATGGCAACGAGAATGGGATGAAATAAAAGAAGGTAGAAGAGTGCATGAAATCTTCCCACCCATAAAGGAAAGATTACAATTTAAGCATATTCATTCCAACAAGGGTTTAGTACATTATGTAACAGGACACGGTTCATACTGCTCATATTTGCAAAGATTTACATTACAAGCAAACAATACAAGTATGTATTGTAACGTGATCGATACACAGGAACATGTCTCGTTTGAATGCCCTAAATACCAGTCAACTGTAGCAGAGGAAAGACGATTACTTGCAAGGAAACACATCTGGAACATCATGAGAGACGAAGATGATTTTAGGGTATTGAATGAACTAACAAATAAAATATCATGTAAAACGGCAGATGAGTACATAAACAGAAAAAAGCAAACAAGAGAAAAAATTCAGAGATCAGAAATCGTATATTCCCCTAGAAGATCCCAGAGAATCAGGGAAAGGCAAGAAAGATGTTTACTAGTAGAATTAGTTGAAGAAAAAGATGATAAAGAGGATTGTTATCCTCTTTGAATCAGAAGAAGGGAACAGAATTGACAGAAGAAAGGAACAATGACAGTTTTCGGGCGGAAAGGAAGCACTTGAGAGAAGAAGAATTAGACAGAGATCCAAAGAAGGAAAGAAGAGAAGGAAACTCCAATGTCAACACACCATGGTTCCTGATGCCAGGAATTCCAGTGGGGAGCAGCCCGGATACCGAAAGTTGGCAGAAATGAAGATTGCAGATATTAAATTGGATAAAAATTGTAAATAAATTAATTCTAAATGTAATTATTGCTACTGGGTAGCAGTAGCAATTGTAGATGTAGATGTTATTATAAATCATAGTAAAATAGCCGTAGTGCTGCATTCCAGTACCGGTTTAGTTTATTGAAGTTTTAGTTTTATTTAGTTATAGTACTTAGTATTGTAGATTATAAAATCTGTACAATTTAAATTGTAATTTAAATTGTATTGAAAAATGTAAGAGGAATAAATAAAACAAATCTGTAGTATTATGTCCTATTGTAGAAAGAAGATATCAGGGTGTATTGTAGAATAAAAACAATAATAAAAATATTGCACAGAGCGTTTGAATAGTAGGTAGACACGAAACTGAGCACAAACAGAGAAGAACATCATATTTCAAGCGTAAAATAATTCGTTATGCTGAAAAAAATGATAATAGGAGACAAGAAGAGAGTTCAATATACTTGAGAGCAACTTTGACTTGTAGTGGCCACAGAAATTGGCATTATCTGCAACTAAAGCTAGGAGGAAGAAATTCACAGTTTTCAGATCACTGAAATATCTTTATACTTCCTTTACGAAATCTCAGTGCGCACTAGCAATAAGTAATCAACATGGCAGGCTTTCAACTTATTCGTGTAAGATAGTTCTGAAATAAATAAATATATCTTATTTACGCGAATCTTGTAATGCATGTTGACTCCTGGTACTTTAATTTATTTTTCTGAAGAAGTGCTGCATGGCATTTATATCTTTTCCAAGTTTAAAAAATTTCGTGTCACGTCTTTGGCTACTAATAAAGCCTCATATCTTCACATAACAATACATAATATAACACGTTTTAAATAACATATAAGCTTTAACAACGTAAAATCGTTAATAATATTCTTCTTTATTTTCTAAAAGTTTAGTTTCTGTACTCTCCAGACAGTTCAAAATTACTTATGCCCATCTGTGCTTTATCTAATAGTATTGCTATCGCTATGTGGTAAAACTATTCTTCCTTAATATCTTAATGAGCATTTACAGTGATTATTTAGATCACGAATCAGTGAGCAACCCGGTATGATTATATAAGGAATTTCAAACAATCGCACCTACCTATTGTTTCCGTTTTATCACTTTCATTTTATCGCACCTACGTGCAATTTTTATGCATATTAATGAGACCATGTGTTATTACATATTTTTAATATCTTACGTCTTATGCATAGAACCCTATTTATGTCTGATGCACCCGGTTTAGTAACGTAAGTATGCGTTCTTTTAATGGCATATATTGCAGCATCGCTTAACATCGCCTCTCATCACTTTTACTGCAGTCAATTACAGTCCTGCTTTCTTCCGTCCAGCTAACTGCTCAATCTCGCGGGCTGTGCGAGGTTTCTGCGCATGATCTTTTGCAAGTTGTCGCATTGTTGCACTATAGCCTCCTGCTTTGGCCTCTCCTTTCAGATTTCGGCTTGTAAGGTCAACATGTAAAGACAGAAATTATTCTTAGAGTTAGGCCTGAGTGTATTATTATTATTATTATTATTATTATTATTATTATTATTAAGAGGAAGAAGAAGAAGAAGAAGAAGAAGAAGAGAACATCAGGGGACTTAGTTATGCAGTCACGTCTTTTCTTAAAAAATCTTTTTCTTAACTTAAACTTGATTTTCAAATTGGCATTGTGAAGAAATTGTAGTCATCAAATAGTTGGTTCCACTTCATATGCACCGGATCTGAGAGGCTTAGTAGCGAATGCCCAGATATGGATCAAGCTTCCTAATCGGACTGTTTAGACCTTAGGCATATTTTGGAGAAGAAACATTAAAACAATTGAAAGCTTAAGTGAGCAGCTAGAGCTAGACCAAACAGGCTTCTCATCCGCTAACCAACCAAGTCGCGTTATGCTATTACGAGATGTCTTCCACAATGACAGAAAGTGATCTCGTTCAAAGAAATGATTTTACACACCACACGTACATGATCGACGACAGTAGCAAAATAGAAACAGAAACAAATATTTCGTTTACATTCTTGTATCCATTCTGCCATCCAATGCATTTTCCACTTCTTTTTGCTCTTTTTCCTCGCAATTTGACATTAAGAAAAATGCTTCCGATTACAAATAAATAGGGAAAAACAACAAAAATGATGATATGAGAATTAAGTAAAATGTTATTACTTGCTTGTAAACAAAAGCAGTCTCTAGGTATGTGTTAGCAGAAACTTGTACAGAACCAAAGTACTAAAATGCTTGCCACATTTACTAAAGTTAATGCACGGTTGCTGGTAGGCGAAATAATTATTGTTATTAAGTCAGTTGTAATACCACCTACCGAGATGTCACCAGGATATTATTAAAGGAAAGCCAAGCTGTGATGTCCGTCGACTGACTTACAACTTGGTGATGTTCTTCTGTTTAATGCGTTGCTGCAATTTCCCTATTCAGTTTCGATAGCTAAGACCAGAAGGAGATTGGGATAATAGGCGTCACTTCGGGGAATCGAGCTCGGTCGACTCCTCCAGGAAAGACGAGGTGTTTCCAGACGAATACGAACAACTCAGCCAACTCTGTTAAAAGTAGAAGTATTTATTAAAGGGTTTTCTTACACAGTAACACGTGGATCCTGAAAGCACCATGGCTTATCTCCTGTCTCTGATTAAATTCAGGGACCTTTTATATCATTCTAATGCCCAAGGAGAGATAATAATCACCTAATCTAGACATAAGAGTTATTGTTAAACACTTTCCACCAACATGAGGTCAACAGTCACCGGGTCCTGACATCATAAATTCTCAGAGGTTCATGATTTGGGTTTGTTAAGCATAAAGCCAAAAGTACTTCATCAGCACAATAATTCTGTCTATCTATCTGTAACATGCATATGAAAACATGATATTTTAAGTGAATAGAAAAGAGGGTTGCTATTTTTTTATGCAAGTGTTTCTCTGAGGACCCTTTCAGGTCAATTCACCTCTGGGATACACAGTGTGGCAAGGCAAATCACCCTTAATATTTATTACTTCTATGTCTTACTGTGTTTGGGTTTAAACAGTATGTTCCACTAACTAGGATATATAGCGTGCTTTTACACAAATCATGTTATTATATCTTGTCAATGTTACACCACGCTTTCGTTACAAAGTTGACTCTTCATTACACCCTCTCCCTTGGAAAAAGTTTTTACATTAAGGGAAAACTTTTCCAACTCCTAGTGGCAGATTTCTTGAACTTTTTATAATTTTTACCGAAAGGTTTTGTTCCTGCTCCTTGTTTTCGGAGCCTCATAAATTTCTACAGTTTCAACCTCCTCTGTGTCCTTAAGACTGGGCTGATCTGTCTTACTAATTTTGGAATAGACTACCTTTTCCTTGGAAGCATGATTGTGAATATTTATACATAAGCGTTCACTTTCCTTCCAACACTTCCTTGGTGTCCATTTATCCCAAAACCAAAAGAAACAATTCCTATAACATTCATAATAACACCACCAGCAACATAGGAAACAAAAGATCATAATTATAATTTCTACTACAGAGCCCCAGGTTGTAGCGTGAATGTACAATGGAGAAAAGTCTTTGCTCTCTTGTTCTTTAATTAATTTGTCAACCTCATGTACTTTAATGCTGGCTACTCTTAAATCATCTGCATGTAACATTAAATTCGCTAATGGCATTTCAATAAGCAAATTATCATTCTTATTACTCTTTCCTAGCATTTCACAACAGTCAGAATTTAACTCTGCACTGGATAAGAAATCAGTGCTAATATTACTTGTTAAAGTACTCATTGCATACAATGTTACATGTATGGAAAATGATTTACAGTTCCAATATATTTTACCTTATTTTTCAATCATTATTTGTTTGAGAATTATCATTACATAAAACAGTAAGTTTATCTGGTTATGGTGCTACAAACAACCACTGGTTACTTAGATACAATGGAATCCAGAAAGTCTTGTCTAGTTTGATTACTCTCACCTCGCAGTTGTTAGGCATTACACAGTAGAGAGGTGAAGAAGTGTTGCTTCGCAGCCCTCTCCTCGCAGTTGTTAGGCATTACACAGTAGAGAGGTGAAGAAGTGTTGCTTCGCAGTCCTCTCCTCGCAGTTGTTAGGCATTACACAGTAGAGAGGTGAAGAAGTGTTGCTTCGCAGCCCTCTCCTCGCAGTTGTTAGGCATTACACAGTGGAGAGGTGAAGAAGTGTTGCTTCGCAGTCCTCTCCTCGCAGTTGTTAGACATTACACAGTAGAGAGGTGAAGAAGTGTTGCTTCGCAGCCCTCTCCTCGCAGTTGTTAGGCATTACACAGTAGAGAGGTGAAGAAGTGTTGCTTCGCAGTCTTGTCCTATCCATATCCCCTGAAACGTAGGTATGGATAGGAATACTTTCCTCACATACATATTGAAATTCATTTGGTTGAAAACATCCTGTTGACTCATTTGTTGACGTTTCACCAAAATGTTTTCTAGTGGGGTCACTAAAAATATATTCTTTATTGGAGCTTAGGAACAAATATATATATATATATATTTGCTTACAGGAAAGGGAAGGACCTCATAAAGGCGATAGTTGAGTACAGAAGGGGAATTTCTAATGCATAAATCGAGTATTACTTGTAGGAGTAAGAGTGCGTTATTGTAATATTTTGCAATTCAGAAAGGGGGAAATAAGGATAGTTCAGTCCACTTGGCAGTTTTATTTTCTTATTTTTTTCAATTGTGATCAACTGTGGAAATCTCTTTGTATAATTCTAATTTGTTCGTTAATTTGATTTACATTTTCCATTTCTTCTTACAATGCATTTATTTTGGTTGATGTATAATTGGCTAATTTACTCAAACTGTTCTTCAACACTGTTTACTCTATGAATAGTAAGATTAACTGAACCAAAAGAAAACTTTATAACTGTCGTTTCATCTTTCAAAATATGCAAAAATTCACTGCGGTCCTTTTCTAGATTAGAAATATGCTTATTATAATTTTCCGCATCGCACTGTGATAGTATACCAAACAATACTTTGGCAATATCGCCAATAAAATTTAAAACTCCTCTGTTCGACCTGGATAATTTTCCCTTTGACAGTGACCTCGACGAATCTGTTAGGTATCGCCTACCAGATCCTTGGGATTATCTACATATTTTACTTTAGATTTCATGTATTGCTGGAATGTACCGCAATCTGTCATATGATACCATTCTTTGCCATCAATTTTTGATGATCATTTGTCTGTTTCCACAGATTCCTCGTTGGTTCTAAATTAAAATAACTCACTACCTTCTATTGCACTGGATAGAAGAAAATGGTTCCTACTTCATCAAAGTAAATACCTGTCTATGACTTTAATGGCTGTATTTCATCAGAACAAATTTCTTTCTCTGGCTGTGATACTGTGCTTCAGCTGGATTAAGCCACCAGCACACTACAATCATTACCCACGCCAATACCCATCCTTGATAAGCACACATGACTCTTATCCGTTCCCTGAAAGGGAAGAAAAATGCGGTTTTAATCTATTTGAATGCACTTGTTGGTGCTTTCTCTTTTCCCACTTCTTAAATAATTGCATTAGTTTATTTATTTCTATGATCTCATATGACTCTTTCTATATGGGTTCTAACTTATTTCTTTTCTCTATTTTTAAAATAACTAAATCTTTTCCCTTAAACTCGACAGTATTGGCTTTGGTTCTTTCTTGTTGCCTTTCCTTAAACTTTTGTATTCTTTCCTTAGCTAACTTGTGACAATGTTGCATTTTAAATTTCACATTTTATATGATGTCATAATTATACAAAGATTGAGGAGTAGTTTGCAAAACGCCTGGAATGTTACGCTTTTCTCCAGATAATACCTCCTAAGGTGAATATTTTGTAATGTTATGAGGTGTCGTATTATACGCGAAACTTGCAAAAGGTAACCATTTGTCCCAATTCGGCTTTTTTGGATCGCAAAAACAACGTAATTACGTCACTAAAGTTTTATGTGCTCTCCCAAGTGCGCTGTTGCTTTCCGGGTTATGAGCTGTTTTATTTGTGCTTTCAAAATAATTGGCAAATTCTTTTAAACACACCCGACATAAAATTTGTTCCCTGGTCAGTTATACGGAATTTGGAATACCGTACACCACTATTACTTTTTTCACAAAAGCTTCAGCTACTTCTTCCACCGTCTGATTTTTCATAGGCACCACTACAATATCTTTACTTAAATTATCCTGACACATCAAAATGTATTATCATTCTCTGTTTGAGGTAATGGTCCTACGACATCAAGATAAATTTTCATCCACGGTTTATCTTCCGCATCTATTATTTCTAGATGTTGTTTTACGTTATGATTTGTATTAACTTGGCAAAGTTTGCATCCTTTTACATATTCTGTTATGTCTTGTTCTATCTTGAGCCATGGAATGTACAGTTTAATTCTCTCTGGCGTTTTTTTGTATCCCATGATGTCTTCCCACTGGGCAATGGTGCATTTCTTTAATTATCTTCAATTTTCTGTCTTCTTCTACTTGTTCCGAATCTACTGACAAGCATATCTACTTAAACTATCTGCAACACAATTCTTTTTACCAGCTCTGTATTGTATTTCATAATCGAATTCTGACAGTAACAATTTCCATCTCTTTGATCTTGAACTAGGATTTTTTACATTAAATGTCCAAGCTAATCCTCTGCGATCAGTTACAACTTGAAACTTTCTTGCTAACAAATAAGGTCTAAAATGTTTACAAGCTCATACAATTGCCGACCGTACTATAATTTACTTCAGCTTAATTTAAAGTTCTACTTGCATATGCTACGGGTCTATCTTCTCCTAATTTTCCTTGACTAAGTACAGCTCCAATCGCATAACCGCTTGCATCTGTAGTTACTATAAAAGTTTGCGAAAAATCTGCATGTCTCACAACAGGCGCTTGCGTCAGCTTTTGCTTTAGGAATTCAAAACTAGTTTTCTCAGTTTCTGTCCATTTCCATTCTATACCGTTCTTTAATAAATCTGTTAATGGCCTAGCTATAGCGCTAAATTCATCTATGAATTTTCTATAATAACCTGCCAATCCTAGAAATGATTGAATAACTTTTGGGTTCTTTGGCACTGGAAAATCTGACACTGCTTGGATTTTCCTGGGGTCAGGTTTGACTCCTTGTGTTGTCACTACGTGACATAAATAACAAAGTTCTAATTTAAAAAAAAATCACATTTATCAGGCTCAATCTTAAGATTGTATTTTCTTAACTGCTGAAAAACTTCTCTTAATTTTGCATGGTGTTGTTCTAGCGTTTCGCCCATTACTAAAATGTCATCCATATAAACAAAACATCTGTCTCCCTATGGATTCGCGTAAAACTGCGTTCATTATTTGCTGAAATGTCGCGGGTGCGCATTTTAATTCGAATGGTATTCTTTTGTATTCAAAATGACCTTGGGGTGTGCTGAAAGCTGTCTTGCATTGATCCTCCGGTTCTATAGGAACTTGGAGGTATCCGCTAGCGCAATCTAACGCTGAAAATATCTCGCTCTCCCAATTTTGTCTAAAATGTCTTGAATATTAGGAAGCGGATAACTACCTCATATTGTAACTTCATTTAGTTTTCTAAAGTTTATGCAAATACGCCATTTTTTTTCTCCTGATCGTTCCATCTTTTTGGGCACTACAATTAATGAAAAATTCCACGGACTATCGTTGTGAGTAATAACAGCATCATCTGCGCTACTTGCTTTTGTATTTCCCCTCTGTAATTCTTCAATGTTATTGCTCTGTTCCTTGGAATGGAGCAGAGAGAGTGCTACTTAACTTAAATACATCGCTAAACTCTATGCAAATATTCCTTAATTCTTCTACTTCCTCCTCTTAAGTTTTCATGCAACAACTTTATTCTTTGTGCTCACTTTTCATACGTTTGCGCTTCTAACCTCTTTAATCTGGTAAGGGGCTTCCTCAACTTTGATGCAGACTGCACTGCTAGAGTCTCATTAGAAATTTTCATTAATGGGCAAATAAAAGTATCATCATATTTAGTTAAACTTGAAGCACACATTAAACCTGGTTGCAACATTTGTTGCTCGAGATATCTATCTCCTTTTTCACTAGTAGCAAATTGAGGAATAATTTCACTATACGGTGGTACAAACATCGTTTTAGCTAATACATAATTGTTTTACAAACGCCAATCTTGTCCTAATATAACATCAATATATGTTGGTAATTGCTCAAGTATGTAGCAATTGGCTTATGCAGTTATTCATAATTAACTCTACTTTACCTTTGACTTTAACTTTGTTTCCGCTAATAGCTTGTATCTTGATAAGGCTTTGATCTTGGGCATTGGACTTAACTAATGAGGCTTCGTTGACCAGTGAGACCTGGACCCCTGAGCGTACCAGAGCAATTCCTATGCCTCCCTTCAAATCGGCACATACGAGTACTTCTCATATGCCTCTAAATTTTGTTCAGGAGCGTCCCCTTGAAATCCACCAGTTGATGAACTCCTGTCATTAACGAAATGTGACCCTTTCACGTCACCCAATGGGAATTTTCCATCGCAAAAACTACGGTCTGATGAACCCTTGTCATCGACCATTTGTGATCTTATCATGTCACTCGGTGGAATCTCCCCACCGCAGAAATAGCAGCCTAACATCTGAGCTGTCGGTGGCTGCCCAGATAACTCTACTGCCTGTTTCCTTGTCTGAAATTACGCGCCTCGTTGCCACGTCTCTTGCACTTGCTACAGGATGAAAGCTTTTTTCAATATCTTGCGATATGACCCTGTTCCTGACAATTGAAGCACACTGTATCAGCCATATTGACTTCGTTTAAGCTTTTGAGATTTTACCTTTTCACTTTCCTCCTGTAGGACAGTCTCTACTAACTGAGCTAAAGAATCTTCCTCCCCTTTTGCCTTTACTATGTACTTAATGCGTTCATTCTTTAAACCTGCAACGAACGTTTCCTTTAATAAATCCCCTATTAGTTGCAATCCACCCTGAACATACCTTGTTTTATGTCGCTTTTCCAGCTTCTCTAACCTGCTCCTCACCTCCCTCCTGAGATCGACTGCCGTGGAGTCCATCCTAGCTTCCCATTGAGCTACTGTTTCATTGTTATTCTGTTTTGAAGTGAACAAAACACCTGCGTTAAATTCAAGAGTCCACCTGATTGAAAAAAATTTTCTTCTAGAATGGCTTTAACTTGTTCCCATGATTCTCTCTCTGTTCTAGCTAAAAGTCTATCCTTTGCATCATCTGTAATCTTCCGCTCAGTAAATTTTAAAAGTAACCCTCGTTTGTTTGGGTGAACTACCTGGATTGCTGTTTCTACACCTTCAATGAATTCTCTTAAACGTTTTGAATTTCCATCAAAACTAATTGGGAGTAAATTTTACTTCCTGAACCACAGAAATGAAATTATCAGACTCAAAACTGTCCACTTCTTTTTCTGTCATCATAGTGAGATACTGGACTAACCTGTACAATTGTAGGGGGATTGGAGATGCACAGTTCGGGCTTCCAGTGATGGCCTTTCAGCTCCCCTCGGGATAGAAGACTCTCTCGCGGTGCAGGCTGCCAACGGCGGAACACCTGTGGCGTCCCTCGAGCTCACACCTCAGGCTGCTGGTGTCCAATCACGGAATTGGCGTGGACAGTTGATGATCAAGTACCACGGCGCCTTGTGGATTCCTCTGGAGCGTTGTTCCCTCGAGAAAGACTTCGTCCACCTCGGTACAGATCGAAGTTCCTCCAGCCTGGTCAACAGCCAAGTCGGTAAGATGTCTTTCCTTTATCCCGCTGCAGCAACCATGTAATACCGCCTGCTGAAATGTCACCAGGGTGTTATTAAAGGAAGTCCAAGCTGTGATGTCCGTCGACTGACTTACAACTGGGTGATGTTCTTCTGTCTAATGCAGTGCTACAATGTCCCTTTTCAATCTCGATGGCTAAGACCAGAAGGGAAGTTATATTGGGATAATAGACCTCACTTCGGGGAATCGAGCTAGGTCGACTCCTCCAGGAAAGACGAGGTGTTTCCAGACAAATGCTGAATAACCCAACCAACTCTGTTAAAAGTAGAAGTATTTATTAAAGGGTTTTCTTATACACATGGACGTGAATCCTTCAAGCACCAAGGCTTCTCTCCTGCCTCTGATTAAATTCAGGGGCCTTTTACATCATTCTAATGCCCAAGGAGGGGTAATAATCACCTAGTCTAGACATAAGAGTTATTGTTAAAACACTATGAGGTTAACAATTACCAGGCCCTGTCATCATAAGTTCTAAGAGGTTCATTATTTGGGTTTGTTAAGCTTAAAACTTAACACTACTTCGTCAGCACAATAATTCTATCTATATATCTGAAACATGCACATGAAAACATACTATTTTAAGTGAGTGGAAAAGAGAGTTGCTTTTTGTTTATGCAAGGGTTTCTCTGAGGACCCTTTCAGGTCACTTCTCCTCTGGGATGCACAGTGTGGCAAGGCAAATCATCCTTATTTATTACGTCTACGTCTTACTATGTTTTGGTTTATACAGTATGTTTCGCTACCTAGGATATACAGCGTGCTCTTACGCCATATCATGCTCTTATTATACCTTGTCAATGTTATACCACACTTTCGTTACAAAGCCGACTCTTCATTACACAGTCTAAATTAGTTTAAAATCCAAACGCAGTAAAACCTCCGGAAGACGCTCTTCAACATTGGCGTATTAAATGGGACCGCGTATCAATGGGAGAAGCTTATTTTAGGATTCTACTCCCAGAACTAATACAGCGTACACATTTATAACGTCAAATACAGTATAGTTGTTTTTGGTTCATCTTGGTGTTTTCATCGCGTTTAATGAGAATTTTTAATTTCTCCAATAACAACAAAACTTTCCCTTTCACTCCTTTATTCATGTTTGCACTAAGGACACAGTTTCACGTCACAGTCAAACATAATGTACGTGTTAACTGACAAGTCAGTGATGATGGAATGTAAAACTAGTGATAACCAGGAGATCAGACTGTGCAGAGCACTGCGGCTAAAAAGTCCAACTTCCATTTTATTTATTTATTTATTTATTTATTTATTTATTATATTCACCAACCTTAGACACCCAGGCACTAACGATAATTTGGAATTTCACCAAAGACTTTCTAAATACTCTTTAAATGGTGATATTATCAGACGTGAGACGTGAGACAGTGTATTAAACTGAATGACGACCGTATTAAGCGGTGAAATTTAATTTATACAAATTAAAGGAACTGCCATGGGTACCAGAATGGCACCTTCTTATGCCAATCTTTTTATGGCTCGCTTAGAGGAGGAATTTCTTAAGTCAGAACCTTTGGCACCATTATTATAGTTGAGATATATTGATGATATATTTGTACTTTGGACTCATGGCTCAAATCTCTCGAGCAGTTCCTTCCTAATCTTAACTCCAAGTTTTCAGTTAAGTTCACTTCTTCTGTCTGTCCCAATGCTGCTACTTTCCTAGATATTGCTATTTCTTAATGCAATGGCTCATTTCTTACGTCTGTGCACATTAAGCCTACCAATTTACAACAGTATCTTCATTTTGATAGCTGTCATCCCTTGCATGTCAAAAGATCTATTCCTTTTTCTCTTTCAATCCGTGGTCATCGTCTTTGTAACAACTTTTCAACTCTTGACAAGTATATTAAAAACCTAGCTCAAAAGTTCCAAGACCAAAATTATCCTTCCGCTCTTTTAAAATCCCGTATAATCCCAGCGCACAAAACTTTCCAATGCAAACCTAAAACTTCTAACAAGAACTTCATAAACATTGTTACTACTTACGTGCCTGGAATTGAAAGCATCAGACCTATTTTGAAAGAATGTCACGATACTTTGTTAATGCATCCATCTTTAAATGATTTTTCTAAATTTGTACCCCGCCTTACTTTCAGAACACCCCCTAACCTTAAAAGTATTTTTCGCCGTAACCTATCCTCTCCGAATTTACCATGTCCCTTTGCTGGCTCGTATCCTTGCCAACGTCCTAAATGTAAAACCTGTGCACTAATTATGCCGTGCAATTCATTCCACAGCCCCAATTTATGCAGGGAATTTAATATTTCTTCATTTTCTATCTGTTCTTCTAAGAACGTAGTATATATGTTATCTTGTAAACTTTACAAATCATTTTATATTGGTTTAACTTCTATTGTTGCTTCGCTACGTATGAACAATTACAGACGTTCTGTTAAAACCAAGTCTCCCTTGCCGGTTGCCCAACATGCCTTATCTCACTGTAAGGATTTTGATTATGCTTTTAGTCTAACTCTTATTGATGCGTTACCTACACAATGCTCTGAAAGTTTACTCATAAATAGAGAAATGGCAGCTATATTTTTTCATAAAGCGCGTATACCACCTGGTTTAAATCTTACATATTAGTTTTTTTCTTCCCACACTCTCATTTCTAGTTTCATCTATTTCCATGCATAACGTTACCTTCGATACTCAATATTTACTTTTATCACTTTCACTTGTCTAGCTTCTTGCCACTGAAGAACTCGCAGTAGTTCGAAATATAGCAATTTCAAGTGTGACTTTTTCTCAGCGTTTTATTCTTATCTACTTTTATTATTACTGTTAATTTGTTACATTGTTTGTTACTTTATTTTTATTTTTCATTTATATTTTATTTATATTTTATTAATATATATGTACTTTTAAAAGGAATGTAAAAAACTCTCTTTAGGAGACATGACACAACTTAAAATGCACAAAGGGATGCCACATTTAAAGTAAGGAACCCAAAAAAAAAACTCTAAAAAAAACACTGTTCGATCCAGTGTAAGACAACGTGGAACACTGTTGAGGTCACTGTAGAACACTGTAGAAATTACGAAGTTACTATATTTCGAGCCAGGATGGGCTCTTGATCGCGTAGATGGAGAACAAGGACTGAGCCTAGTATATCACACGACTTGTGTGCCTTCCTTACAGTCTGCTGAGTTGGCAGCCAGAGAAACCAACTTAAAAAATGAACTTTCTAGATGCAGGGGGAATATTTTTTAATTATTAAAGAGAGATGTTTAAGCCCGGAGGGGTGCGTGCCTTGTGAAGAACAATCGCTGCCATCTCTCTGTCTCTGAGAGTACTGGTAGGAGTATTAGGAAGTACGGCATTTATGAGTATTAAAGCAAAACAAGTATCGAAAACACAATGGTGAAGGTTGGCATGTTGGGCCACGGAGCAAAGAAGAACAAGTTTTGACAGAGCGTCTGTGATTGTTCATTCTGAGTGAAACTGCAGTGGAGGTTAAATCAATGTAAAAAGGAGGACAAAATTTACATTGGAGCATGTATACCACGTTGGTGGAGACACAATTAGCAAAAATATGAATTTTGAATTCTGACTTTAATGTCGGGCTGAAGAAGGATCTAGCAATTTACTTACTTTGCCCTTTTATTTGGCAATGTGTTACAAATTATTTTTTTGTTAAAGTGTTTTAATTATTTTTTTTGTGTGTTAGGCGTTTTTAGGCGTTATTAAGGCACAAGTTTTACATTTAGTTCTATTGCAGGGATAAGACCCAGGTGTATTTTGAGAAACAAATGTAGAATTAAGTTTCTTTTGGAGAATGGTTTTTAGGTTATGTGGGGACCTGAAACTTAGGCGTGGTGGTTTGTGAAACAATGCTGATGTTGTGGGTTTCTGCTTAAGAATACTGAAACATTCTTTTAGCATAGGCTTAAGGCGTTTTAGACCAGGGAAATAGGTGACTGTAAAATTCAGCTGATTTTTATCAGTTTGTTTTGAGATCTGAGTCGTATGTATTGGCGGGAAGACAAAACTCTAGACTGAACCATGGCACGAGGATAACCGCAATCAGTCAAATTTTCAACTAACTTGGTGTTATAGTCATCTAGTGACTTAAGATTGTTGCAGATGCGGTGTCCCCGAAGTAATAAGGCAAAAAGAATAGCTTTTTTAATGTGGGAAGGGTGGCAACTGTCAAAATGTAAATATTGCTGCAAATTGGTCGGTTTTATGTGGACCGACGTTAGGAAGTTTTTGTTAACCAAATGAATATCAATGTCTAGAAAAGTGGTTTGAGTTCGAGAGACCTTGGAGGTAAAAGTAACTGAGTATTTAGTGTTTAGCCTGGCAAAAAAGAGCATCAAAGGAGGCGATGCCGTGGGTCCAGATGATAAAAGTATCATCAATAAATCAATGCCATACCAAAGGGGCTAGGGTTTCAGAATGAAGGAACTTTTCTTCTAATCTAGCCATGAATAAATTTGCATAGGAAGGGGCCATTCTGGTACCCATCGCTGTCCCTTTAATTTGAAGGAAGTGCTGACCTTCAAGAGCCAAACTGTTATGAGTAAGCACAAGATGCGCTAGTTGGCAGATAAACTCAGTAGAGGGAACATGAGGTGGATTGCGCATATCTAAGAAATGTGTCATCGCTCCCAGTCCTTCATCATGTGGAATGTTTGTGCACAAGGAGGTCACATCCACAGTGACCAACAGGATGTCTTCAAACAGATCTAATGTCACACCCTTTAAAACTTCAAGGAAGTGGAAACAATCTTTCATGTAAGAAGGCCTGGAGGAAGCTAAAGTCAACCACGGCTGAAATTCTTTCGGTGGGGTTGCCATAGCTAGCAACAATAGGGCGTCCAGAACACCCTGCCTTGTGGATTTTCGGGAGAAAGTAAATGGAGGGAGTGTGGGGAGAAACAGGAGTTAAAAGTGCAATTTCAGTTTGAGGAAAGCCCTCACTGGGGGCTCATATAGCTATAAATTGTTGAATTTTAAAAGTGAAATCATGA